>CAMRHE010000048.1:0-2802500 GCA_947044405.1 Leptodactylus fallax | reverse complement strand
CCGGGCAGTATAGCCTTAGGGCACCAAATGATAGCTGCCAAGTATTTAAGTCTGAAGGGTCAGTGCACAATGCAACCATGATTTGAATAATGGCGTTTAAATACATATGTATTATCTGAAATGCTAAATAGTTTTTCTAGGAGAAACCCATGTAATGTGTTTACAGTGATCAAGAGAGATGTTTCCAAAAAAAGTTGTGAATATGCAAGAAAAAAAAAAACTGGCAGTGTACCTGTCAACAATTCTGGAAACATTTGCCATGATGAAGAACAGAAATGTAATGTTTATTGGCATATATAGTCAAATTGTAGGAAATTACATTCAAATTCAAGATCAAGTATCAGAATACTGGAGTTGTGAGATAATGGTTAAAAAGAATTTTATCATGTATAGCACTACAGTATAAGTTTGTAAATAATATAAGCCATGTGTACTGCACATCACATGGCACAGCATGTTCACGCAGTGTTTTTTGGAGCAGATTTTGAAACATTTTCCACCTTAATATCTGGTTCAAAAAGCACCTCAAATCTAATGCCCATTAATCTAATTTTTTTTCTGGTAGCTGATTTTTTCAGCTAGCAGGAAAGAAAAAAATGCCCCGCCCTAGTGGATACTGCACTGAAAAAGTCATTGAAAAGAGAAAACAACCCTGAGTGTCTGATGTGGTTTTAGACATGTTTTTGTTGCGTTTATTTAAAAAAAAAAAAAAAAAACCCGCAGGTTTTATGACACAAAACCTTTTGTGCTAAGCAAAAGACGCTTAAGAAAACTGCCTCAGAAAAGCTCTATAAAATCGCTTTAAAAAATGTGTTAAAAACCATGGGGTTTTAATTGCAAAGGTTGAAATCTGCAATTGAACACGCAACAAGAATTGACATGCTGCATGTTTAAAACCCACACCGCACAAGACATTTTGCATTGCGGGTTTTTTTTTCTGCAGTCTGTAGTTAGGATTTAAATCCCATCCACTACACTGGTATTGTACTTCTCAGAAGGTGAACTGTTGGCAGTTCCATTGCAACTAACTTGCAGTGTGTGGCCTTTGCCAAAAAACTATTTTTCTTCTGACAAAAAACTCAGTGTGAACAAAAGTGTCTGCTTTTTTTTTTTTACTACCCCTGTAGTCCATGGGATGAGTCCTGTATTACATCTCAGCTCCAGTCTCCCTTCCATTGCTCTTCTCCATATTACTGACAGACCTTGCCTTGTACTTGCAGATAATCGGCAACTTCCATGTAAGTTCTTGTCTAAAGAGTACAGAACAGCGCAGTGTAGAACCATAGAGAAGTTAAATTTTTTGTATTACAGGAGCTCTGGGATTGGTATATACTGTATGCATAGTGCTGTTCTCTACCTGATACATTTTCTCCTGACATTTGATGCTACTTATATGGTTCTGATGTGTCGTTATTTTAATCTTTACTGCACTTTGGTCCTATAATTGTGCTAGTCATTCATGTTATCTCTTATATATATAAAAATGAGTTCCTGTCTGTTTGTCTGTCTGTCTGTCTGTTCTTTATGCGCGACCAAACGACTGGACCGATCCTCACCAAATTTGGCACACATGTACATCAGGTGTCCGGGAATATTATAGACTGGGTCTCAGCTCTCTTGGACGTACCGTTCCTGAGGTACAGTATTCCCAAAAAATGACCAGCATTAGTCTATACAAGCCTGCAAGTCTTTCACTCATATTCCAACTGCCATACACACGGTCACATGTCCCTTATCAGCCAATAACAGCTCGCAGGCGCTTACTCTCCTCAGGCACACAGGTTTCCATAGCAACCAAGCTATGTATGACCTGTATTAGTGAATAGCAGTTCACAGGACCTTAAATATTCAGTCATATCACGTATATCAGCCAATATAAGTTCACATTTAATTTACCA
Source organism: Leptodactylus fallax (assembly GCA_947044405.1). Classification (NCBI taxonomy): domain Eukaryota; kingdom Metazoa; phylum Chordata; class Amphibia; order Anura; family Leptodactylidae; genus Leptodactylus; species Leptodactylus fallax. The sequence continues at coordinate 2,800,602 of CAMRHE010000048.1, read as the reverse complement.
GGTTTCCATAACAACACAGCCATAAATAGACTGTACCTATACTGGACTCAGTGGAGTAACTAGCAATGACAGGGCCCCAAGGCGAACATTTGACATGGGACCCCCCCCCGCCAAAAACTGCATTCCTGCACACACTATTATGCCCCATACTCTCCTCAGGCACACAGGTTTCCATAGCAACCAAGCTATGTATGACCTGTATTAGGGTGGGTTCACACCTGCGCTTCAGTCCGTCCGTTGCCAATCCGAGAGAAAATCTCGGCGAACGGGATTGGCATCGGATACAGACAGGTCAGCGACGCATTGGTTAAAAACCCATTCATTTGAATCGGTTTTTAAAGCAATGCGAGGATGTCCGATTGCACCCTCTGCGCTGCAAAACCGTTTTTTTTTCCTCGGACACGAAGTCCTGCATGTCCGACTTTGTTTCCGACGAAAAAAAAGGATTCTCAGCGCAGAGGGTGCAATCGAACACCCTCGCATTGCTTTAAAAACCCATTCAAATGAATGGGTTTTTAACCAATGCGTCGCTGACCTGTCTGTATCTGATGCCAATCCCGTTCGCCGAGATTTTCACTCGGATTGGCAACGGACGGACTGAAGCGCAGGTGTGAACCCACCCTTAGTGAATAGCAGTTCACAGGACCTTAAATATTCAGTCATATCACGTGTATCAGCCAATATAAGTTCACATTTAATTTACCAGGTTTCCATAATAACAAAGCCATAAATAGACTGTACCTATACTGGACTCAGTGACGTAACTAGCAATGGCAGGGCCCCAAGGCGAACATTTGACATGGGACCCCCCCCCCCCGGCAAACTGCATTCCTGCACACACTATTATTCCCCATAGTGGCCCCTGCACACACTATTATGCCCCATAGTGGCCCCTGCATACACTATTAGGCCCCATAGTGGCCCTTGCACACAGTATTCTGCCCCATAGTGGCCCCTGCACACAGTATCATAGTGGCTCCTTCATATAGTATTATGCGCACTTCCCGCTACTTCTTCAATGTTGGACCAGATGTCACGTGAGCCAGGCATGTATCACAACGCATAATGACGTCGGACTGGCCCACCGACATCTGGGACGCCACCAAGGAGGCCCGAAGTCTGCTGAAAAGACCCCAGAGTATAATGATAGCAGTGTTTGTGGGATTCACGGCCCACAGGCCTTACTTACCAATCCCCGCTCCTGCTCACAGCCGCCTCTGCAGAAGGTGAAGTGCAGGCGGCCGTGAGCAGGAGTGGGGATCGTTAAGTAAATAGGGCCTGTTACCTGCTGGTGTTAAAAAAAAAAAAAAAAAAACAACATCAGAGGCCCGCCGGGTCCCCTAATGTCCTGGGCCCTGTGGCAGCTGCTACCACTGCTAAACCAGTATTTACGCCACTGACTGGACTGCCATACTGGATTTCAGCATTCTTATAAATTGAAATGTTTTTTAAACTACTCATGTCCCCTGCAGCAAAACGCATGGCTGCTGCTCAAGCTAATGAAAACTCTCAGCAGACCCAAGCCTGTCTCCAATCTGATAAGGTATGTTACAGACAACAGCGAGCTGCTGAAACTCCCCAGCAGACCCAAGCCCGTCTCCAATCTGACAAAGCATTGTCAGCCACATGCACACAGCTGCACTCCAGGTTTCAATAACAACCCAGCCATTTTTCTTCACTGCTGTAGGTCAGCTTTAAAGGGGCAGGGCGCTGTGGATGACACTGTTACTCAAGGTCACATACACACAGCTTTACTCCAGGTTTTCCATAACAACCGATCGCAGGTTTTTCACTGATATCCAAACTTAGATGCACATGTTCACATGACACTTATGGACCAATGGAAAATCGCAGGTTCAGTCTTGACATACACACAGCTTTACACCAGGTTTCCATAGCAACCAAGCTATTTATGTCCTGTATGAGTCAATAGCAGTTCGCAGGTCCTTAAATATTCAGTCATATGACATGTATTAGCCAATGTAAGTTCACATTTCATTTACCAGGTTTCCATAGCAACACAGCCATAAATAGACTATACCTATACTGGACTGCCATACTGGATGTCAAGTGCAAAACTGGCCAATTCTTATGGGGTCACTACACAAACAAAAAAAATGAAATATACCCGTGCGAAGCCGGGTCCTTCCTCTAGTATCCTATAATACCTCAAGTTCATATACAGTACATACAAATGTAGCCATCTTCAACTTGAATCTGATAACTTGCAGTACCATGAAAACTCACAACAAAAACCTTTGAAAGCAATGTAAAAAAGTTTAAGTGATCAAAGTGATAAGTAACTGTTTAATTAAGATGCCAAAGTCATGGTAAACTCAGCTACATTATATATATTGTTCACAGGTCACATACTTAGTTTCTCAGTACAGTGTACACTACTATACTGGAATGTACTTAAATATACTATGTGTTGAACCAATACTGTGTGATATACATTGAGGCATCATAGGACACAGCATGCTGAAAACTGACACAAGAAGGGAAAGGAGTTTGTCACCATGTTCCTCTACTAACAGGAACATAGCAAAGTCTTCACCTACCTCTATATTAGAGGCAAGCATGTGGAAATAAGATGCTTTGCATTCCTTGTTAAGAATTGCATTTTTAAATGGCATTCCTTCCTTGTTTCTTTGTTACAGAGCATATCATTAGTAGGTGTATTCTAGTAAATACACAGTAGCAGTTTTTTTTTGTGTATTCACTGATAAGAAATACAAGAAATACAATAATAATAATGGCATAACACTAACCATGTGCTCACATTTAAAAAAAGAATGATTTCTTGCATACTATTTAGCCTTTTTTATTTATTTTCTAAAAAAACCTGTCAGTGCTCCAGACATACTTGTTTTATTACGTTGTATTCCCCATAATGTAAACATTTTGGAACATCTTTTTTTTAGAACTCTTATAACTTTATCCCTCTGTAATTCTTCCTAAGAGTTTTTGAATAAAGTGGCCATCAATTTTACCATTCCTCATGTCAAAGGCATGCAAAGTCTGTTCTTTTCAGCACCGACTGGATGGTGTCAGATGGTGTCAAATTATGTAGGGACCCCCCCCCCCCCAACTGGTAACACCCAATAGTCATTTATAGTATAGTATTTAATAGTATTTATAAATTTAGAGGAGGAATAACAAGAATTGCACAACACATAGTTCTAATGGTAGATTTACAAAGCCCAGTGTTTGGACGGACGAGTGCCATCCGATGATAAAACACATTGGTTGCTTTTATTTTCATCAGCCTTTTACACAGTTTGAAGCAAACTACATGGGAGAAAAGCAATCGATGCTGCAATGAGCTGTAGGCAATTGAACATCTTTTATGAAGCATTAATCCACCGTCAAGCCAGCGTTTTCTGATAACAGGACCAGTTATCAGAAATGAGTGTGTAAAAGGCCTGTTATAAAGGGGCTTAAGGAAGGATGCTCCAAAATTTATATCATTCTCATTATAATGACATTGTATTTGCTGAAACAGACATTAGCTCCTCTGACACCACTGTTAAATAGGCATCTACCCAACAGAGGTGCAAGTTTGTAATATATACCTTCTCAGATTTGGTAGAGATGTAGTACAACTCATCATGGACATCCAGTGGGCACTCATCTGTGTTAGAGAAGAAGTGCTTTTTTCACATAGACCTCCATGATGCTCCTACATACCCATTAATAACTCTACCCACTAGGATTACCGTGAGACAGGTTGTATATCAGTTGTCCCCAGAAGTTGCACTACATTTTTTCCAGAAGAGTAAAAATACTCCTTTTATCATTTTTGAAGAGTTTTGTTTTAGCTACGGAGGAGTTTTCAATAATAAAAATAAATGATGTGTAGTTATAATAATGCTAAGAGGTTGCAAGTTAGGGCATTTTCAGATGCAGGGATGGCTAATTTGCATGTTTTTATTTATTTTTATGTGCGATGTAAGGAAAGGGAGATACCATTTTTTATTTTATTTTACTTTTTTAATATTCTTTATATTTTTTTTTCTTTTTAGCCCCCACAGGGAACTTGAACCAGCAATCATTATATTGTTTTGCAACAGTATTGCAGCGTATGGGAGAATCACTGTATAACTATTGAGTCCAGCCCAAGTTATCTTCCTATGACAGGCCTGGGAGCCTTCACAAGGCTTACTGAACAAGAGTCAGACTGGCATCTAAATGTAAGGGGAAGGGTGAGGGCTGGCACTGGGGAAGGGGGTACGGATGATAGATCAGGGGCCTCAGATGCACTAAATGCCCATGATGAGAGAAGGCTTTGATCTCTGGCCTTAGTGCCAGCTCTCCACAGAGACCTGATGGTTATGGAGCTCACTCTGCTGTTTTACACAATGAAGACCCGGTGCTCAATTTTAAGTGTAGCCTTCGACCATAGTACAGAGGATGTCAGTAATTCATTGTGTTGGGGGAGGCAGGGGGCGGAGTTTAGGTGTTGAAATCTGGTTAAAGGGATTCTATCATTGGGGAAACATGTTTTTAACTGAAGCAGTGTTGGAATAGCCTTTATAAAGGCTATTCTCCTCCTACCTTTACTTTTCTTCTCCTCGCCGTCATTTGTCCAAAAAATTTTTATTCTCATATGTAAATTATGCTCAGGGAGCACCGGGGGCTTCGAGCACTCTTCATCATCTCTGCAACCCGCCTCCAGCGCTGCTTTTTCACACCCCTGGAATCTTCTTCAGTTCATCTTGCATCTGCTTCTTCGTCCGTCTGCCATTTTTCTGGAGTACGCTGGTGTAAGAAACTAAACAAAAATGGCTGCCAGAACCACTTTGAGTTCAGGCAGAACCAACTGAGCATGCTCCGTCGGCCATTTTTGTTTAGTTTCTTATACGAGTGTACTTCAGAAAAATGGTCGACGGAGAAAGCAGATGCAAGATGAACAGATGAAGATGCAGGGGGCGTGAAAAAGCAGTGCTGGAAGCGGGTTGCAGCGATGACATGGAGTGCTCGGAGCACAGGGGGAATGCCCCCGGTGCTCCCTGAGCATAATTTACATATGAGAATAAAATAATTTTTTGGACAAACGGTGGCGAGGAGAAGAAAAGTAAAGGTAGGAGTAGAATAGCCTTTATAAAGGCTATTCCAACATTGCTTCAGTTAAAAACACATTTCCCCAATGATAGACTCCCTTTAAAGCCTCATGCATAGTAAAATGCATGAGACTTTTTCCAATATGTAAAAATGCTTTTACAGGCGTTATTGCGGCCTCTGGTTTCCCCATTTGACAACTGTGGAAAGGTGATATGAAAGCACAGAATTCCTTTAAATCGGGATACATTAGATATTTATCTTCTCTTTACTGCAAAGTGAGCAACATACGTTGCTCCATGCTTTACTGAAGTTGAATAGCAATCTGTCATTTATGTTTTGTTATTTGTAGTACATTTTAAAACACATTTTTTCCCAGATCATTCATTCAATTTTACATTAACATTTAGTTAAAAGAAACAAGGTGTTTTCATGCATTAACACTGTAGGAAAATCCTTTGAGGTTTTGGTTGTCACTTAAAATCTATCTGGTTCAGTAGAAACCAAAAGGTATTGACAGTAGAGTGGCTGTAAGCTGCTGGAAGCTTGTGTGATTTCAATTAGTAGCTTCAACTCGCTCTAGAAAGGAATTTAACATCTGAGAAATAAACGTCTGGCACCCAGGATGGCGATTTCACAGAAAAAAATATCTTTTATAAGAGCTTAGGAGGTGTTAGATGTGATTGACAGAGATCATTTGTCAATTGCAAAGCGCTTTCCTGATGGATGAATGGGTATTAAAACAAGACTTATATGAACAGCTTTCATAACCTAAAACCATGTCAGAGGATAACGCTATGGATTATGTGTGTGTCGTTTAATATAGAATACTTTATATAAATGTGTTCATCGTATTAATACACTGTATACAGTGTGCACTGTTAGAAAGCAATAGAAACATGAAAACTGTAAATAATTGATTACATGAAAGCTAAACAAAGGCACAAAAAATAAAACATCAGTCAACTGAGAGACAAACCTTAGAGGATCATCTGGCAGAGGTTTGTGTTTCATGGCCATTGAGCTTTACAAGGCTGCTTTTATATTGGTATATTTATGATGGATTATTTATGATGTGTATTATTGTTAAAGAAGCCAAGCATTGATTAAAGCCTAACTTAAAGGGGTTGTCCAGGATAACCATTTTTTTATATATTAGGCTGGGGAAGGTAAAAAAACAAACAAAAAAAACATATCTCTCCCTGTTGATCTGGTGTCTCACAGCTTGGTTTGGTCCTGCTGCTCCGGTATTTTCTTCCGGCGGAAGTTCCCCACTGCATGTGACCGCTGAGGCTAATCAATGCCCTAAGCAAAGGACATGGACGTCACTACCTGTGATGTCCCGTGTTCTTTCCTTAGGCCACTGAGGCAACTGAAAGTGACACAGGGCATCATAGTGAGAAGGGGACTTCCGCTGCAAGAAAACACCGGAACAGCAGGAACGGACCGCACTGGGAGACACGGAGCATCTGGGACAGGTGAGTATGATTTTTGAAAAAAAATTTTCACCCTTCCCAGCCTAATATAAAAAAAGTTTATCCCGGACAGCCTCTTTAACTCACAGCTTAACAACTAAAATATGGCCACCCCAATATTCCACTCACCACCCATAGTTATACTTAAGGTGCACCGTCATTTTGTGATCACTTCACTGTTCTGATTTTCTAACCATGTGAATAGATATTGTCTATTAAAAGGATAGACTTACTTGTGGCTCTGGTTCATGAGACATCATGAAAATAAAAATGATTAAGAAATAGATCATATATGACTTTACTTGAATGCCTATCTCTAATGATTTTCTAAATGTGTTGTGTGGTTCTTTGATGGAGTCCACAGTTTTGTCTCAGGTCTCTCTATTGTTTTTGGTAAACCACCACTTCTCTAGGCAGTAATATGGTCCGGCCCCTCTCCGATTCTTAAAGGACTTTATCTGACCATTTTTTTTAAAATGTTAAAGTACTTAAAAAAATAATAAAATTATGGTTGGTGGGCTTTGTCCTCTGAAATATCTATTGCTATAAAAAGGGGCTTCCCCTACAAACTCTCTCCCTTTAACCCTTCTTTTACAACCTGATGCTTTGTTTTGCTGGAGGTTTTATCTCACTTTGACCACATGCCTCCACTGTTGTATATGTTGTGATTCCTTTTAATTGTAGCTCTGCTGCGCCAGAGCTGTGACCCCTAACCCTTCCCTCCTTAGCTTACCCCATTATCCTCCCCACCTTTGTATTACCTCCCCTTCCTCCCTTTTCTCCCTCTCCACCACTGGTTACTCACACTGTTGTTATCCTCTTTATATAAACCATTTTGAAAATCAAGAAAAATTTGAATGTAAAAAAAAATAAGGGGTTTCAAGTCCCCGTACCAGAGTTGGCTTTGTGTGCACAGTGGTGAGCAATTGTTGGTCTCTTTTAGGGGCACATTGTAGCTGCCACTTACAGAGAGCTCCGCAACTAGCACTTTTTGAATGCTGGTATGGCAAAGGTAAAGTCGCATAGTGGCTGGCTTTTGAGCTTTGAGTTTGTTTTTTGGAGTCGCCATGGATAACACTGAGGAGCACTATGCCTGGCACAAGGTCCAGTTTTTGGATGCACTGTGTCTGGAACAGTGGGTACTGTGTATGAAACATTGTATTAAATAGGGAAACTATCCTATATAATGGAACATAGTGGCTGTTATATAGAAACACAACTTGTATTGTGCATTGTTTTACATACTTTGTGGTACTTTGCATGGCACTGCTTAGTAGTCTGCAGCATTGTTCTTTAACAGTTTGGACACAACACTGCTTCACCTTCTGCTGAAAGTTTTTTGAAAAAAGGAAGTGGGAAATTCATGTTAGTCACTCATTGACTTATATAAAGGGCTTCCTTTTTACAGAGTTTATGCAGTATATATTATACAGCACTGTGACTTAGCTTCTCAGACCTTCTTTCAAGATGAATGTTGGTTTATTCAGTGAGTGATCTGAAGCTTCCAATGCTTCTTCAGAAATTGGGTTCTTAAGTGTATAAGAAATAGCTGAGTTTTATTAATATACTGTAGCTATGGCTTATTCGTTTGAAATATACATTTTCCACTTAATTATTTGAAATGTACATTGTCCCTGTGACAACATATCCTTTTATATAAATAATCTGTGACTGGAGATCAATATTGGTTAATTTATTGCAAACTCTTCATTGACTGCAGATGATCTGTTGCTATAGACAGATGAGAGTGAAGTCACTTGGAACATGCCTGAAAAGCAATTTACATTCAGGGTAGGGCGATAAGTCCTTATAGGTGCCTCATTGGTCATGTTGTACCTGTAAACCATGTGGACATACAGCTTCATGCATTTTCTTTTTTCAAATTCACTGGTTAAAGGGAACCTGTTGGGTCAATTTTGAACACTAAGCCACCCATAGGCTTATTTTTTTTCATAGTGGCCACTGAGAGTGTTAGGGATAGGATATTTGGGACACTGAACCATCGGTCTGATGGTTTAGTGTGTGTGGTTTCATGTTCCAAATAGACGTGACAGGTTACCTGTAAAAATACATTATTGTTAATTCATAGTTGAATGAAAATGGCAATGTGCTTTTGATGGTTACTCCATTTTCAATAAACAGTTAATGGAGTTTAAACAGTCAATTTTAAAACTGAACAGTCTTGGACTTCTGCATCTTTCTGGCCACTATCTGGTAAAGATGATTGGGCTACAGATCCGGATGAGCAGATGAGAAATCAACATGTGATTTTACTGCCTTTACCAAGCTTTACATGTGCCCAATTAACAGTAAAACTGTGTGCTTTTTTGTGCTGTATACTTCCCAGCCTTGTTGCAAGAACCGAAGTCCAACTAGTCTGAAGGCTGGGTTTACATGACATAGATTCTATGCAGACATAGAAGTTTCATTATATGTGGTCAAAACAGTTTTATTGTTAGCTGCAACCACATTCCACCCCCACCACCTGCACTGTTCACTCATGGTCATTTCACTGATAAAATCCATCTTCAGAGAGGAGAAATGAAGATGGATTATCAGCTTCGGAATCAGACCACAGTTGCTGCCTATAGATACAGTGGGGAAAAAAAAGTATTTAGTCAGCCACCAATTGTGCAAGTTCTCCCACTTAAAAAGATGAGAGAGGCCTGTAATTGACATCATAGGTAGACCTCAACTATGAGAGAAAAAATGAAAAAAACATATCTAGAAAATCACAATGTCTGATTTTTTAAGAATTTATTTGCAAATTATGGTGGAAAATAAGTATTTGGTCACCTACAAGCAAGCAAGATTTCTGGCTCTCACAGACCTGTAACTTCTTCTTTAAGAGGCTCCTTTGTCCTCCACTCATTACCTGTAGTATTGGCACCTGTTTGGAATTGTTATCTGTATAAAAGACACCTGTCCACAACCTCAAACAGTCACACTCCAAACTCCACTATGGTGAAGACCAAAGAGCTGTGGTAGGACACCAGAAAAAAAAATTGTAGACCTGCACCAGGCTGGGAAGACTGAATCTGCAATAGGCAAGCAGCTTGGTGTGAAGAAATTAACTGTGGGAGCAATAATTAGAAAATGGAAGACATACAAGACCACTGATAATCTCCCTCAATCAGGGGCTCCACGCAAGATCTCACCCCGTGGGGTCAAAATGATCACAAGAACGGTGAGCAAAAATCCCAGAACCACACGGGGGGACCTAGTGAATGACCTGCAGAAAGCTGGGACTAACGTAACAAAGACTACCATCAGTAACACACTACGCAGAAAGGGACTCAGATCCTGTAGTGCCAGACGTCTCCCCCTGCTTAAGCCAGTACATATCCAGGCCCGTCTGAAGTTTACTAGAGAGCATTTGGATGTTCCAGAAGAGTATTGGGAGAATGTCATATGGTCAGATGAAACCAAAGTAGAACTGTTTGGTAGAAACACAATTCGTCGTGTTTGGAGGAGAGTGAATGCTGAGTTGCATCCAAAGAACACCATACCTACTGTGAAGCATGGGGGTGTTTCTCTGCAAAGGGACCAGGACGACTGATCCGTGTACATGAAAGAATGAATGGGGCCATGTATCGTAAGATTTTGAGTGCAAACCTCCTTCCATCAGCAAGGGCATTGAAGATGAAACGTGGGTGGGTCTTTCAGCATGACAATGATCCCAAGCACACCGCCAGGGCAACGAAGGAGTGGCTTCATAATAAGCATTTCAAGGTCCTGGAATGGCCCAGCCAGTCTCCAGATCTCAACCAAATAGAAAACCTTTGGAGGGAGTTGAAAGTCCGTGTTGTCCAGCGACAGCCACAAAACATCACTGCTCTAGAGGAGATCTGCATGGAGGAATGGGGTAAAATACCAGCAACAGTGTCTGCCAACCTAGTGAATTACAGGCCGGCCTCATCTTTTTAAGTGGGAGAACTTGCACAATTGGTGGCTGACTAAATACTTTTTTTCCCTACTGTATCTATGTAAAGGGGAGGGGGAGAAGAGAGCAGCTGTAGGGAGTGAGACACATAGAGATGCTGCTGTTGCTTCTGGTAAGTTTTTTGCTGTCTCACCCCAGTGCTGGATTGGAAGCTGCACTGCTCATTATTGCTGTATAATGTCCACCATTCATTTGCTACTTCTGTATATGTGAGATACAAAGGAGATGAATCTCTGCATTTTTATGTTTTTAATTTACTAAAGATATCATAGTAAGTGACGATAAATGCAGGCTTACAAAATGTGGTTAAATACTGTTTTTTCTCATATACACACAGAACAGCCTTTGCTGAAAAATTGCACGAAAGGAAAGTTACATTTTAATTTCTTTATATTTTACAATGACCAGAGCTTATTTTTTCTGGTGCAAAGATCCAAATGCCCTGCATAAACATAGATAAAGTCTAAAATTTTCCAACTAATAAGTGGAATAAATTTTGACTCAACAATCTGAAGCTGCACCAAATTTTTCATCCAGTATCAACCAATGTGATTAATCCAGAACATTTTTAGACTCCCTTGTCTAAGTGTACACAGGATTAGTAAATCTGTCCCAGTGAATGGAATTTGGTTATTGGCATTTGTATAAATTACTGACACTAGAATCGCACTAGCTTCAGCTGTCCAGACAGGCGGACTGCTAAAACAACAGTTACATATGGAGCCCCACGGATACTATTACCTATAATGGGGTCCGTCAAGTGTCCATTGTTTTTAAATGAAAAATGGTGGAAGAAAAAACCATGCATGCAGCATCTGACGCAAATGTGAACCTAGCATTAGTGTTACCAGTAAATATTACTTTACATTGTATTTTGTGTATTTTTGCACAAAATACATCTTGAGTCTGTGATTGAAATGAAACATGAGATTAATAGATTACAGTTCTATTTTAAGAGTTCAGTATCTTAAAAGAAAAGGAGCTTTGTATTAGTAGGTTAAAGTATGAAGGCATATGGAGATAATAGCATGACTTAATATTAATCCTTGGAGTATGAAGATAATCATATTTATCTTTTCTACTTAGGGACAGTAACCATGTCTGCCGTTTGCTTTCCAGTGATAGGGTGTGGGTATTTAAGAAGCACATCTCAGAATCAAATGAAAAGATATATAAAATATGTTTAACATATCCTTCAATAGCAAGTCAATAAAAAAAGTTTGACAAAAACTCAGTTTACAACTCTTAGATCTCAGTAGGACATAGGTAAAAACTATTTTTATTTTGCGGATGAGAAATAGCAGTTGGGACCTGGAGTCCCCAATTTATGGAAAAAGATTACTAAGATCTCCCCAAAGCTACTAAAATCCATTGGTATAACTATGATTAAGCAGGCAATGCGGTGGATATGGCATCAGTAGACAAAGAGTTGTTTCCAATAATCCTCATTCGATCCCTTGTTTACTGTTGACCGCCAAGCAAGGAAGACCTACATTTCCCTTCTGTTTCTTTGATATCTAGAAATGACATAAACTATAGGTTTAAGGGGCAGTATGATTAGTTTCTATATTTGAAGCATGGGAGGGCACTGACAACCAGAGTCCCCTGTGCAAGATTTGAGTCTGACGCCCCCCCCTTCCCTTACTCCTCATACAGTTATAAACATGGAAATATAAAATAGCCACATACAGTTACATATAAACATTCCACACAATATTCACATTATATAAATGTATACAAAAGACACCTACAGTTAGGTCCAGAAATATTAGGACAGTGACACAAACATTATGATTTGGGCTCTGCATGCAACCACATTGGATTTGAAGTGAAACAAGGAGCTAAACAAAAATATCTTGCAAAACATTTAGGAATTGCAACCATTTTTCTACAAAGCCTCCTCATTTTAGTGGCTCAAAAGTAACTGGACAATTTAACATTACCATAAATACCATATATTTTTAATACTTTGTAAAGAATCGTTTGTAGGCAATGACTGCCTGAAGTCTGGAACCCCATGGAGATCACCAAAAGATGGGTTTCCTCCTTTGTGATGCTTTGCCAGGTATTGCAAGATTTCTTGTTTGTGGATCTTTCTGCTTTAAGTTTTGTTATAAGCAAGTGAAAGGCATGCTTGATCGGGTTGAGGTCTGGTGATTGACACGACCATTGCAGAGTATTCCACTTCTTTGCCTTCTTTGCTTTCGCAGTATGTTTTGGGTTATTGTTCATCTGTACTGAAAATTGCCGTCGAATCAACCTTGCTTCATTTGGCAGGATCTGAGCAGAAAGTATATCTCTGTGACATGCGCTGCGGGAAAAACCGTGATGCGTTGCTGTCGCGGTTTTTCCTGCAGTGCTTTTTAGCTGTGGCCCGCTATGTGGGGCCTTAGCCTTAAGGTGTTAACAAAACTGTGGCACAGAATATAATCTAAGTTTCAATTATTTTTCAGTGTCTTTTGTTGTTAAGATATCACACTTTAGAAAGTAAAGGTAAAAGAAACACCCTTTTTTCCATCGCTGCACCCCTCACCTGATTGTCCATCTAATCCTTTTCTTGTGCTAGGTCATGTGACTCTCACTCTGACCAGATAAAATGTACAAGAGATAATGCACAGGTCCTGACCTCCTGTATGTTGGACTGTTCCTCACAGTCTCCTCAGGGGGAAACGGAAACTTTTGTGAATAACTATTAATAAACAGGTAGTTCCTGTCACACAGCTATAATGGTGAATCTCACAGCTCAGCCTCCATAACTATATACTTACAGTCACTTAGATTATTTAGTAAAATATAGAGAAAGATCATTACACTGCCCCACAGCAGGTAGAAATAGTACAGTCATCCAGCTGCCCATCCGATGCTGTACAGATGTATGATGGGACTGATATCAGAGCAAAAAGTAATATAAAACCAAGATGGAGTCTTATCAGGAGTAGATCTGTATAGAGATAGAACACACCACATGAAGCTGCATGCACACGATAGGGCCCCGAGTGCACACTTGAAAGTAATCAGATTTCACGGATCCCTCATACATATGAGTCTAATGAGGGATCTGTGAACTCAGCCTGAAAAATGACAAGTTCTATTTTTTCTCAGATCTTTCACATTCATGGTTAACAATAGTTTTCTGAGCAGATCCATTAAAGTCTATGGAGCCGTGTGCTGGCTGTTAATACGCTAGCACATGGGCTATGAACTATGTTGTGTAAATGAGCCCTAAGTACAGAGCTCTAACAATATGCTTTCAAACTAAGCATGAACGTTATAAACAATTTCCCCAAAATGTCCAGGCTCACTGATTTAAGTCTATGGGTCTGTGGAGAGTACGGATACCATAGAGATTCTATTAGTGTGCCGTCCATTATGTTTTTCACGGACCCATACAGAGCACACAGTCGTGTGCATGGAGCCTTAAAGGGGTTATACAGGATTAGAAAAAGAAAAAAAATAGCCGATTGGCATGAGGTCAGTTCCTAAGAAGACAAAATCAGCCATAAATGTTAAATCTGAAGTTTGGTTACGGTGCGTGGATTTGTTAGATTATGTAATGGCCATAGGCTTGATATAAATGTGGGTCCAAATGGACAGTTTGGCTGTTTTTCTCAATAGTTGACCATTAGTTAGTGCACCATTGATACATGACAGATAGTCTATTGAAAGTGTGATGCCATTAAGGCTGCTTTCACACATCCAAGTTTCAGTCATGTGTGTACTGGATTTACCGATCTGAACATTATGCAGGGAGACAGACTCCTAGCATTATAGTTATCTATGCTATGATGCCATAGTCAACCAGATAAGAGAATGAACATCTGCATGTGCAACCTTGATGAAGGGTGATTTGGAATATAGAATGCAGATGCTATCACATGTGGGAAAACAATTTATTGCTTATAATTTAGTTTGTATTGTTTCCATCATGAGATAGCATCTGGTGTTAATTTAGAAGGTCCATGCTATTAAACCTGATTAGTTTAGGTTCTGTTCACATCAGCATTATTTTAATGTCTTTGTTTTTTTGCATGAGACACATTTTATCTTCAGAGAATCTTTCTAATATATTTCCATTCCCAAATGATTCCCTTACATGTGGGACTAAGTGTCCATACAGACTGAATGACAATGAATGATAAACATGTAGATCAGTGCTTGTTTTCATCAGCCTCTCTAGGTCTGATGCAAACTACATGGGAGAGGAACAATTATTACCATGATCTTTCCTCCACAATTCAGATTCAATGATTATTGCCAGCATATCTCTGGGCAATGTGCTGCCAAGAATTTTGTATCTTTTATGCCGCATAAAGGTAAGTATACATGTTCAGGTTTTTTTTTTTAATGCAGGCTTTGAATCCAGAACCAGGTGTGGATCAAGGGTTAGAACCATCAAAGGTTAGAAAACAAAAGAAAAGACAGTATTTCTCCTTTTTTTTTTTAAATTCACTCCTGGTTTTGGCTTCAGAAGCTGCATGCAAAAACCTGATTATGTAAATGTACTCTTAGATGAACCACTTATTGGGTACAAGCATTCGTATGAATGCTAGTTCCTTAAAATTGTCAAATATTAGTGGATGTAATATGACTTTAAGGCTACTGTCATGTATGAGCTATTATCTACATTATTTACATCTACAAAAACTAAAGTAATGGCTGTGCCAGATCTGTTACATGACTGATACCAGTGGCACTTGACTCCATTGCCTATAATAGGGTCCATCATGCTCCCGTTATGTTATCTGTCATTATACCAAACAAAATAAAGAAACCTTCGATGAAATTATGTCTGGTGTTTTGACAGAATATGCGATGGAGGCCCCTAATGAAGCCTACTACACAGATGTGAACACTGCCTTATTCAGTTAACAGGAGATAGCAGCTCTGGGGAAATCAATATCCCTTCATGTTCTATCTCGGGCTTTGTCTGCATCAGCATTGTTTTGGATTGTCTCCATTGACAGAATCCTGTAATATTAGGACTATAGTATATAACAGAATTGCTCTATATGCATAAGTATTTAATATTCATGTGGATAGTATCAAATATTAACCTGTCAAATACAGTTTGTCAAATGAACTTTCCTTTTTCAGCCCACAGAAGAATGCTGTTGAATGTGTTTTTTTTTCTGTTATCCAAACATATGGTTCCAACCAAATAAATGTATGTGAATTTATTTTTTTCCTGAATACAGTGCATTGCTAGTGGTGAAGATTATTAATAATGATAATAATAATAATGTAAGAATATTGATAGGTTACATAAACATTATTGTTAAAGTACATCCAGTAATGTGGAGAAATTGTATGCGATTATTTCAAAGACTACAGTTACAATGAATGCTCCAAATTCTATGTTTCAGTAGTTTTTTTTCCTAAAAGATAAGTTTTTTTTTACTTTTTCCCAAATAGTATCATATTATAATTTGTGAAGTAAAGTACTCAAGTATTTCTGGTGTAGAATAACTTCTATTGCTCTGGGTTTAGGAGATATTCACACACAATGAATTGTAAAATCATTTGCTTAATCATTAACAGAGATTTACAAGCTAGTTTTACTGACTCATTATGCTGACTGTTATGCCAATTCTATACCTGTTATCAAGCTTATCTTGGTATGTTTGCAGACTTAAGTAATTCAGTTTTAGTATAGTTAAGGAACAAGAAACCTCTGTAGTAATTATATGTTTTAATAGTTTTATTAGGTAATAAGATTATGAAAATGCCGTTGAGCAAGCCAGAGTTTTACACGTAATAGAAGTTTATCACGGATTTTCCCACTTTATTAGAAATATCATGCATTCCTACACATTCCTACTTGAATTTAAAGAAGACAATTTTACGTTTAATCAAAGTTTATTAAGGATTTAAAAAAAAACAAAAAAAAACAAACAAACAACAACAATAGTAACAGAGAACATCAAAGAAGAAAAGGGGAAATAAATCAAACCAAGGCCCATAGAACAGGGCAAACAGTGTGGATCATATCAAATCAAGCGTTCAGTCAACGCTAGAGCAAGGTAATGCACAGAGGTCAATGTTGAGTCCAGGTCTGGGGGCAGATGACATCACAGAGCAAGGAAAAAAGAAGAACGGTCATGATATCAGCCCTCTGCAACTCAATGGGAAGCGGAGTTGCACACTCTGCTAGACGGGGGGAAAAACAAACATGAAGACAGTGTAACAGGAAGGGGGGGAAAGAAACAGAGGGAGGAAAGGGGAAGCGGACAGGTCATCTCGTTAGAGGAAGGATGGGAGAGGACCCGAAGCTGTGAGGGACAGTTAAACAAGTTGAAATCAAGTAAAGAAAATGGAGAACTCTGCAGATTCCTGGGACTCCAACCACGGCCGCCAGAGAGCATCGAACTTAAAGGAGTCTAAAGCGTCTTCCACGACCAAATTCTCAATTTTCGGATAAATAGGAACTCCCAGAGCCACTCCGTAAGGGTGGGGGGTGTTGTATATTATATGACCAGTGTCAGGGGGGTGACAGATCTGGCGGCCGTGAGGAAGTGTCGCAGGAGATCGCTCTTAACTTTGGAGATCTTCCCAGGAATAACTGAGAGAAGAACAATTTGAATACAGAAGCCAAGAAGGGTTGTATCCCACCACAATCCCACCATATGTGGAAAAGAGTTCCCTTCTCGGAACCACAGTGCCAACAACGAACAGTAATAGACGGATAAAACTTGAGGAGGAGGTCTGGATAACGATACCAGCGAGTCAATATTTTTAAATTTTTCTCCTGGGCACTGCATGGCAATGGCAATTAGTGAGCAAATAGGAAGGACCTGCTGAGTAGCAGGAGAAAGGCGGTGTAGGAGATCATTGTCCCAAGACCTTGAATAGGAAGGAACACCCGGGGTTGCGACACGGAGGAGTATACCATACAACAAAGAGAGCTGGCGTGTGGGAGTAGGGAGAATGTCCATAGTAAAGCTTGTAGTTGGTTATACTCCAGCCAGAACAAGGGCATGTCCAAGTTGGAAGCGCGCATCCTTGATCTAAGGATGGGAGTGACGAGGCCCCAGTGATATGAATCAAAAAGACGTTGTTAACAGCCATCCAGCATAGAAATTTGTAAACCAAGCAACCCGGTGGAAACATTGAGTTATTGAAGAGCGAGCTCAGAGGTCCCAGTATTCTAGCCACCTAGTCCCTGCGACATACTGAGTCTCAAACATGTAGGAAATGGGCGGAGAGGAATGTATGTTTAACATGTTTTGGGCGAAAGTGGACGGCGATCCAGGGTAGCGAGGGGAGGTGGGTTTTAAGTAAGTCAGTCTCAATGGCAACTCATTGTTTATCCGCACCTCTATATCATCAGTCGAAGAGATGCAGTAAAACTGCAGATTTATAGTATAAATGGGGGTCTGTCAATCCTGCTCTCTCGTCTTTTTTACGACTTGTAAGGGTACGAAACTTCAGACGACTATGCGCCGAGCCCCATACAAGCTCTTAGGCCTCATGCACACAACTGGACTAAACTGTATGAGTGCAAATCAAAGCGAAGTATCTCACCAGATAAGAACAACTTATTGGGAATGTTCTTGAAGTAGAGTGTTGTCAGCTGAGGAAACAGAGCAAAAGTATGAGGAAGAGGGGAAGATAAAATATATTGTACTTTTCTAACTGTGATTTTTATTAAAGAATTTTACAATATAATATACAACCAAGAAGAAGAGAAAATGGGCCACAACATGTGGCATAACAATCTGACAGTATAAACCGTATACAAAGAAAACAAGGACCAATAAGAGGACAAAAAACAACAGACAAAAGACAGGGGAAGGGAAAGGGTGAACAGATATCATAGACCATGTAGCGTACAATAGGTGTTGCAGTGCGACCATATGGCATCAAATGCTTCCAAAATATATTGTTCTAACGATATTTGTTTTTATTTATAGAACAACTTTTATTTATTCTTTTCCTGAATCACATTTTTTTTTATTTCAACAGACAGAATTATTCCTTTACTTCTCAGTACTGATGATATTTCCTGTGTTTCTGTTCTCATATTATTATATCTATGGAAGGTTTTCTTGGACTTTGACCTCAGAACAAGTGCTGCCTTTCATATATTAATCATGCTTTGACGTATTACAGCAAATATATTTGCTTTCACTTCGTGTCATTTCTTACTTCTTAAAATGAAGCAAACCATTTTCAATAACATAGTTTTCTGTATATGAAAGGATAATCCATTTCTGAAGAATATTTCCATTTTGTACAAGCAATTAAAATTCTCGATGATATCAACTTGAAAAGTCTAATAAATCGGGCAGTAATGTTTTCAGAATTGCTTGATAATTTAGAATTTCACAAGCCTATACTCCCATAATACTCCCAAGTGCATCTTTATATTAATAATGTCCGTGTGTACCCTGTATAAATAGTGCCCCTTATTAATAATGCCCCAGGTGTTAACTAATTAAAAGGTTTTCCAGGTCATTAATAAACTAATCAGTGGAGCTCAAAAACCCAGGACCCCCACTCATCAGTTGTTTGAATGAACCGTGGTACCTGTGTAAGTGCTGTGACCGCTTCTCTGTTTACATAGTGTCATTCATCTCATAGTGGCCATGTAATGTAACTACAGCCTCGTCCTATACATGTCTATGTGACAAGGCTGTAATTACATCACACGGTCACTATAAACAGACAGCGTATAATATAAACAGGCGCCATAGCCCCCCATACAACTGATCAGAGGCGGAGTCCACTGATCTCTTATTGATAATCTGTCCTAAGGATAGGACATCAATAAAAATTAGCTGGAAAGACCCTTTAATAAAACCCAAGTGCCACCTTAAAGGGGTTGTCCAGGATAACCACTTTTTTAATATGAGGCTGGGGAAGGTGCTCCAGTGTCTCCCAGCACGTTACAGTCCTGCTGCACCGGTGTTTTCTTCCCCACAGCACTGTGATGTCCCGTGTCAGCAACCTCAGCGGTCATGTGCGGTGGGGACTTCTGCCAGAAGAAAACACCAGAGCAGCAGAACCAGACTGCGGTGGGAGACATCGGAGCACAAGGGACAGGTGAGTAGGTGTTTTTTTTTTTAATACAGTATTACACGGTATTATGGCCCACAGCGGCTCCTGCACACAGTATTACATGATATTATGCCCCACAGCAGCCCCTACATACGGTATTATGCCCCGCAGCAGCCCCTGCACACGGTATTATGCCCTGCAGCGGCCCCTGCACACGGTATTATGCCCCACAGCGGAGCCCTGCACACGGTATTATGCTCCATAGTGGTCCTGCACACTGTATTATGTCTCATAGTCGCCCCTGCACTCGGTATTATGCTCCATAGTGGCCCCTGCATACAGTATTATGCTCCATAGTGGCCCCTACATACAGTATTATGCTCCATAGTGGCCCCTGCATACAGTATTATGCTCCATAGTGGCCCCTGCACACAGTATTATGCTCCATAGGGACCCAACCATGAACTATTATTATACTCTGGGGTCTTTTCAGACACCAAAGTATAATGATTGGAGACCCAGGTGCTGACAAACATAAAAACCAGTGTTACTTACCTGGGCTCCGGTGCACTCCGTGCTTTCGGCCCTCTTCAATGTCGCACAGACCGGCGTCGCCACATAATGACGTCGGCCTGGCTCACGTGACGCCTTGGACGTCACCAAAGAAGGCCAAAGCCGGCTGGGAGTAGCTCGGATCGCTGGAGAGGTGAGTATTATTATTATTGTTTATTTATATAGCACCATTAATTCCATGGTACTTTACATTTGCGGATTTTCATACAGTACACCAGATATACAAAACAGATAATGCTAACAGAGACCAACTGGCACAATGGGATAGAGGGCCCTGCCCGCAAGGGCGAGTAACAATGGTTTTTATGTTTATCACCTCCCCTGGGTCTCCGATTATTATACTCCAGGGTTTTTTCAGACCCCGGAGTATAATAATAGTAGTATTTGGCCTCACTTAGCGATCCCTGCTGCCGCTCACAGCCGCTTCTGATTCCCCCTTCTGTGTCCGATAGCAGAAGGGGAAGCGGGGGTGGCCACAGCATGCGCGGGGATCGATAAGTAAATAGGCCATTACCTGCTGGGGTTATTCCAGTAGCTAACGGACTATTTATATATATATAAAAAAAAAAAAGTTCTCCGCACCTACCTGCGATCACTTGATGGAGCCACCGCCTCTTCTTATTCACCCGCGTCAGCGTCTCAGCGTAGGAGGCGCGATGACGTCATTGTATCGCTGCCTGCGCTGAGATGCGGAGCTATCGTAAGCCAGCCCAGGATAGGTGTCGCGCAGCTTTGTTTTTTTTAAGCGGCCTGTCCTGGACTGGTTTACGGTGAATAGAAAGTAAAAAATGCCGCCCCCCCAGACAGTGACGGACAGTGCCGCCTGAGGCGGCCGCCTCACTTCGCCTCATTAGCGGTGCGCCCCTGTATACACATAACATATGTACTGAAAACAAAGTCCATAGACCACCACTTACTTCAAACATTTAGATATGTAGGCCTTTTCTCAGGTCATGTATATCTAGCACAGTTGTGACATCAGATACCATGAAGAAGGTCCATTGGTAAAAACACAAAAATAGTGGTATTATTCATTTGGAGTGTAGTTGTATTGTTTAGATGATTCTGGCAATTTCCTGTTTTAAGTAAACCTTAAACAGTATAGCACTGTTAAAGCATTTCAGCAGTTTTTATCATGCCTTTATAATCCATATCAATACACTGAAAGAGACAATATATCACTGAAAAAGAGGCCATTTTAACCTGATGTTAGGAAAAGCAATGGCTCGCTGCAGGTATATGGTGGAAACCGCACAAGTGCAAAATTCTGTGCTGGTTTAGGCTGAGCCCCCACGTTGCGGAAACGCAGATTTTTTTGTTGCAGATTTTGCGTTTTTTTGAGCCAAAACCAAGAATGTCTACAAAAGGAATGGGAAATATATAGGAAGCTCTTATACTTCTACGTTTTGATCAATCCACTCCTGGCTTTGGCTCAAAAAAACACAACAAAATCGGCAACAAAAAAAACTGCATTTCCGCAATGTGAGGCCTTAGCCTTACAAGCCATGCTAATAGATCAGGTGGGCTGCACCGATCAGCTTCTATATGCATATACCCAGGGGCGCACCGCTAATGAGGTGAGGTGAGGCGGCCGCCTCGGGCGGCACTGTCCGGGGGGCGGCATTTTACTATTTAATGTAAACCAGTCCAGGACAGGCCGCTTTAAAAAAAAAAAAAAAAAACCTGTCCTGGGCTGGTTTACAAGACGTCGCATCTCAGCGCAGGCGGCGATACAATGACGTCATCACGCCGCCTACGCTGAGACACAGACGTCGCGGACAAGAAGAGGAGGCGGCGGCAGCTGCATCAAGGCATCGCAGGTGAGTATAGCTTTTTTTTTATCTATATAAATAGGCCGTAACCTGTTGGAGTATCCCCGGCAGGTCAGGGCCTATTTATTTACCTACCCGCGTCTGCTCGTGGCCGCCCCCGCTTCCCCTTCTGCTATGGGCCGCAAAAAGGGAAGCGGATGCCGCTGTGAGCGGCCGCGGGCATTGGTAAGTTAGGCCGCGGGCCGCAAATACTACTATTATTATACTCCGGGGTCTATTCAGACCCCGGAGTATAATAATCGGAGGCCTAGGGTTGGTGAGGGAACATAAAAAACAGTGTTACTCACCTCCTGCGATCCGATGTAACTCCGAGCAGGCTTGAGGCCTGTGGTGACGTCATCTGGTCGCGTCGCCGGCCTGATCACGTGACGTGTGTGAGCAATTAAACAGGGCCGAAAGCTGCAAGGAGTGCACCGTGTCCAGGATAGGTAAGTAACTCTGATTTTTATGTTTGTATTCTCCCCTGGGTCTCCAATCATTATACTCTGGGGTCTGAAAAGACCCCAGAGTATAATAATAGTTCATGGGTGGTCCACTATGGGGCATAATACCCTGTGCAGGGACCACTGTAGAGCATAATACCCTGTGCAGGGACCACTGTAGAGCATAATACCCTGTGCAGGGGCCACTCTGGAGCATAATACCGAGTGCAGGGGCCACTATAGAGCATAATACCGAGTGCAGGGGCCACTATAGAGCATAATACAAGTGCAGGGGCCACTATGGAGGATAATACCAGTGCAGGGGCCACTCTGGAGCATAATACCAGTGCAGGGGCCACTATGGAGCATAATACCGTGTGCTGGGGCCACTATAGAGCATAATACAAGTGCAGGGGCCACTATGGAGCATAATACCAGTGCAGGGGCCAATATGGGGCATAAAACTGTGTGCAGGAGTTGCTGCGGAACATAATACCGTGTGCAGTGGCCAATGCGGGGCATAATACCGTGAGCAGGGGCCACTATGGAGCATAATACCGTGTGCAGGGGCCGCTGCGAGGCATAATACAGTGTGCAGGGGCCGCTGCGGGCCATAATACTGTGTAATACTGTGTGCAGGGGCTGCTGTGGAACTTTATAGTGTGTGTAAATGGGGTGCTATAAACATGGGCTATGGCACCTGTTTATATTATACGCTGTCTGTTTATAGTGACCGTGTGATGTAATTGTAGCATTGTCACATACTGTAGACATGTACAGGACGAGGCTGTAGTTACATGACATGGCCGCTATGAGATGAAATACACTATGTAAACAGAGAAGCGGTCATGGCGCTTACACAGGTACCATTCAAACAGCTGATCAGTGGGGGTCCTGGGTTTTTGAACCCCACTGATTAGTTAATTAATGACCTGGAAAACCTTTTAATTAGTTAACACCTGGGGTATTATTAATAAGGGGCACTATTTATACAGGGTACACACGGACATTATTAATATAAAGATGCACTTGGGGGTATTATTCATTATGGGGGGTTATATCATATATTTTATAATTGGGGGTAGCAGCAGGATGGGGGCTTTGTGTAGGCGAGGACAATGTGGGTTGGATGCCTGGAAAAGTGAGGAGCCAAAGATGTCTGTGTTGCAACCTTTACAGAGACAAGTCACAGCTGGAAGAAGTGGTCATGTCGGTCCAAAGGGAAGAGAAGGGAAATGTGAAGGATTAGTCAGAGACGTCACCTGTAAGTCACAGAATGTTACTGCCCTGTATTCACCTAAATGATAGAGGATAAATACCTGTGATGGGGATCTGTCTGCTGAGACCCCCACTGAGCCTGAGAATTGGGTTTTTTTCCCCCCACTAGGTGAGAATCCAGCCTGACCGCAGCCATATATATAGGTGTGTCACTTGGTGGATGGACGAACCCGCGTGGCTCTCATTCACTTCAATGGGAGAGCCAAAGATAGCTGAAGTCCAGTACTCAGCTATCTGCGGGGCTCCTATTATAGAGAATGGGGGCCACGTGGGCTCGTCCATCCACCAAGCAGAAGATGTGTGACGTTACTGTCATTGTTAATGCCGTGTTGTTGATCTGATACTGAAGTAATACAGGAAGAAGAATTCTTAAAAACTGTTTTATAACTTTGTGTATTGTGTATATTGTGCGACGATAACAGTGTGTTAAACTAGTAGCATGGAAACTCAATTTTTTTTTTTTGGGGGGGGGGGGGGGTCTTTCTATAGTCCGCCTCAGGCAGCAAAGAGGCTAGGTTCACCACTGCATATACCTAACAAGCGCCAGCACCCCATCGCTGTCACAGCGATATGTTTTAATTTTTTTATTGCATCTAAATAAAATGTAACAAACTTTAGCACCTAGGTGGTTTTTGGAAAGACCACCTAGGTGGTCAGGTATTTCCTATCATTTCCAAAAAGAAAATTATTTTACCAATTAAAATACTTTTTCATGATTATGTCTTTTCTGGCAATGCTTTTGTTAACTATGGTTCAGCTGCCAACTTTAGCTATACCCTTGACACCACTCGTGAGCTCAGTCAGTATGACCTCAATTGATAACACACCTCTTACCTGGCATACAGTTAAGTTTACTACAGCTCTGTTGACTATTGTAGTAGGTACTATACACTCTGAGTCCATTTCCTTTTTTGTACTTGGGAATTTACCTACAGATTTAGTTTTGTGGTTTTCTTGGTTACAGACACATAATCCTATTATTGATTGGAGACAGGGGGGATGTGGTTAAATGGAATTCTGAATGTTCAAATCTTCTGTATCTCTGACCATTGCTCCTGTTACTCTGTCTTTGCCTGATTTTATTCAAGATTTTTCTGATGTTTCCTCTAAGACTGGAGGTGATTTGCTTCCACCTCACATTTCATATGATTGAGCTATTGATCTTCTTCCTGATTCTAAACTCCTTAAGGGACAGTTATACAATCTTTCTGGTCCGGAAAGGTAGGCATGAAGGATTATATTAAAGATAGCATTTAGCAATGGCCATATCCCGTCTTCAACTTCTACAGTGGGTGCAGGGTTTTTCTTTGTTGTGAAAAAACACGGAGGATTGAGATCATGTATTGACTACCTTAATCAAAATTACTGTTAAAAACTGTGAGTATGTGAACCAGAGGGTGCTATTGAGCGACCCAGGCCCAGGCCAGAAAAGGCTCTCAGCCACGCCTTTGGGGGGCGTATCTCCAGAAGGCTGGAGAAACCTGCATGGAGCAGGAACTGTGGGTCCAGCCAAGGACAGAGAGAGACGGTCTGTCCCAGAAGGGCTGGGGTCCACAGGGGACTTTTGCTGCAGCTGAGCAGTGGTCAGGCTAGTTAGGGGCTCAAGGAGTCAGTTAGTGCCCTAACTGTGGCCTAGGGTTTTTGTTGTTTTGTTATGTTGCACCTATGCTGAATAAAGCCAGTTTTATTTTACACTTGGACCGTCTGAACGCTATCTCTCCGGCGCCCAGTACCACGAACCACTGCTGTCCGGACCAGGAGTCTGCCGCCATTTGAGACTAGTCCCCCCAAGTTGTCACAAAACCAATACCCTCTTCCTCTCATCCCCAACTTACTAAATCAAATCTCTGGAGCAAGATCTTTCTCCAAGCTCAATCTACGGGGATATTATAATCTTGTACGAATTTTTAAGACAGGGAAGGCAGTCTTTAATACCCCATAGCAGGGCCGGCTCCAGTTTTTTGTGAACACTTGGGGCAACAGAGCCTCAGTGGGCCCCTTTTGAAGCAACTCGTTCGCAGCAAAAAAAAAAAACAAAAAAAAAAACACCTGAAATTGGGTGTTTTTTGCTGAGACATACCAACCAGAGTGGACTGTAATACACTCCATTCCATACAAGTAGAAAGAATCTGTTCAGATATCGGAAAGTAAAGAGGAATTTTAGGTGGACATCTCAAATTCTTCTTTATTTTCTGCAAAGCCATCTTCCCCCCAGGGGTGAAATGACAATGCAGAGTATCAGGAGGCAGCGTGAGGGCAAAATCTGCCGCTAATTTTGGAGTGAAATCCACTGCAAAATCAACCCCAGATTCTGCCATGCGAACGGGGCCTGATACAGTGCAATGAACGCTTGAATGGAAGAGGTTGCTGCAAAGTGCTCAGACAGAACATGTACACACACGGAAGACAGAACTTGTACATACTCACACACACAAACATACACAAGACAGAACATGTACACACCTACACAAAAGACAGAATATGTACACACGTAAGATAGAACATGTACACACACACACACACACAAGACACAACACGTACAAACACATAAGACACAACACATGCCTGGAGCCGAGGCAGGGATTGATTGCACTGGTCTGCCACAGACCAATGTAATTGATCATCTTCTGCAGTTGTGGTGGGAATTTCGGCTCTTTTTGGTGAGCTGGATCATTAGGCGCCACTCACTGAAAAAAGACGACTCTATTGGCTCCCAAATGGCTCCCTGTTTAATACACTGTTCTGTGCTCTCCAGACTGCAACCATAGGGTTAAAAGGGGGCAGGGCTAAAAGTTAGGGGCTAAGTTAGCTGTGAGAGCAAGAAAAAGTGAAAAGAATCGGCTCTCAGTTCTTAGCCAGGAACCAATTCCTGTCATTCACTTGAAAGAGTCGGCATTCGTGTGTAACACATCACTATCCTACAGTACAAGACTCCGGAAGGAAGAGGGAGATGTCAGCCTGTGTGGACACCTGTAAAGATCAAAGGTAAGTAAGTGGGGGGGGGGGAAACAAAGTGAGGCAGTCAGCACCTGGCAGCCGAGTGGACTCCCTCAGGAGCTTGGGGCCCTGGCACTTGCCTGGGTTTGCCAGGTGCTGACGCTGGCACTGTCCCAGATGGTCATTATGAATATTTGGTCATGCCATTTGGTTTGAGAAATGCTCCTGCTGTTTTTCGAAACTTAGTTAATGATATTTTTCAAAATTTTATTGGACTTTTTGTGATTGTATTTTTGATCTTACATACTTGTATTTTCTGATTAGGCCTCTCATGTCAAACACTTAACTCTGGTTCTACAGGTACCCAGATAAAATCACATACTTGGTTACTGGCTTTTTCAGTTCATGCAGATCTAATGTTAGGAATTTTCACAGGAAATTTACATCAAAACCTGGACCAGGGGTTATGGTCCGATGACCCCTCATAAAAGAGTGGGTTACTGTTAGTAATCTCAGTGTGTTAAGGTAACTGCTGTTGTCTTAAGGCCAAGGTGGCTCCTCGATCACTTGCTAACTGGGAATCCAGGACAGCTATCCCAGATCCCCTGGCGAGCGAGCGTGCGCTTCTTTTAGTTGTATGTGCAAATGCACATACACCTGAAAACTATCAGTGTAGGCCGCTGATCCGCAGGACCACGTTTACACTGACAGAAGATTGTGACATCATTCATCAGCGCCTGCACTGCGCTGGAAGAAGGAGGTTGTCTGGCTGCTCTTCGTGACCCCTACACAGTATAATATACTCCACAGTGGCCCCCACACAGTATAATATACTCCAGAGTGTTCCCCACACAGTATATGTTCCACAGTGACCCCTACACAGTATAATATACTCCACAGTGGCCCCCACACAGTATATGTTCCACAGTGTCCCCCACACAGTATAATATACTCCACTGTGGCCCCCACACAGTATATGTTCCACAGTGGGCCCCACACAGTATATTATACATTGTGGGGCCCACTGTGGAGCATATTATACTGTGTGGGGGCCACTGTGGAGCATATTATACTGTGTGGGTGCCAGTGTGGAGTATATTATACTGTGTAGGTGCCACTGTGGTGTATATTATACTGTGTGGGGGCAATATAGAGCATATTATACTGTGTGGGGGTCACTTTGTAGCATAATATACTGTGTGTTGGTCACTGTGGAACAGATTAAACTGAGTGGGGGCCACTGTGGAGCAGATTGTATTGTGTGGGGTCCACTGTGGAGCAAATTGTACTGTGTGGGGACCCTTCACTATTTATGACACAGTATCTGTTTTATAGCAGAAATGTGATATTACAGGCTGTAATAACATTGCACGGTCACTATAAAACAGATCCTGTGCAATGTAAATAGTGAACATTTATGCCAAATGCAAACTTTTATCTTTCAGTACAAAGTTGTTTGTATTATTGAAAGCTCTGTAAAACCCCCATTCACACGATCGTAATTTTGCAGGACCGTGACTGTGCACAGTTGTGGATCAGCACAGTATTAAGGTTAAATTGTCATGTTGGCACTTTGTGCTATATTAGTGTGTTTTGGGTTACATTTTGGGCACTCGGTCTCTAAAAGGTTCGCCATCACTGCCTTAAGGTTACCTTGCCAACATATCACACTTCTGCAGTTTTTCAGAACTCTGCTATGCTGAACCAATGAGCACCTGAGGAGGAAATTTAACCTCTGTTCCTGCCCACCCAGGTTCCTGCTGTGATTATTTTAGTTAGGCTCTGAACTCTGACCGTTTGTGCTGGGTTTTTGTATTACTGACCATTGGCCTGTTACTGGAAATTAGCTTGTCTTCTCATTTTGGCTCTGACAATCCCTCTGAGATTGATTTTTTGGTTTGGACACATTCACTCTTCTGATTCATATCTCTGGTTTAGAGCTGTGTTTTGAGTTTGTTGTGGGTTCTGGTTTGACTTTAGTTTGTAGAGCATTTATTTCTTATATTGTTTGATACTAGTTTCTGTGGTGATAAATTGGGTCCAAATTCAGCACAAGTCCATCTGGCTTCGCAGCTGGTACTGGTGAAGCCGTTTGAGCTTTTTGACTGGAGGTTCTTCCTAAAGAAGAAGCATCCCCTTCCTGACATGACTGTTTTAGTAAGTACTTGTATTCCTCATGAAATAACAATTCTGGAGCATCTTTTCTGAGGACTGTGTGTTGTTCCTTTCCCCTTTTATTCCTAATAGAAATTTAAGAATCAGTTGACAACTGGGCACTACCCCTGTGAAAGATGTGTGTCTCTGCACAGTCTGGCGCTGTGAGCCCTGACTGGACATTGCGAGACTGTGTAGGGGCACTGCTTTGGTCTGTGATTGTCTGGATGGGAATCTTGGAGGATTTTGTATGGTGCAGAAGTCACCAGGATGTTGTTTTGTTAATTTAATATGCTACATTATCCCCTTTAAGGCTAAGGCCTCACGTTGCTGAAAAGCTTCTGCTTCTTTTGTTGCAGATTTTGCTGCAGTTTTTTCAAACCTAGTAGTGGCTACAGAAGGAATCGAAAATATCTAGGAAGCTCTTATACTTCTCCCTTCTGCTCAATCCACTCCTGACTTTGGCTCAATAAAATGCTAAATCTGCAACAAAAATGCTGTGTTTCCACAAAATTTTATTACACCAAAGCTAGGAGTGGATTGATATATATTTTCCATTCCTCCTGGCTTTGTCTCAAAACACCACATCAAAATCTGCAACAAAAAAAGCAGCTTTTCCCCAACGTGGGCCCTTAGCTTAAAATTACAATGAACAAACACTAAAGAATCCATTTTGCTGAGAGTAGAGATGCCCGCCTCCAAATTGCAGCAGGTATTTCTTTGAACTTTCTCTCTTGATATGGAGTCTAGTTGGTAGCAGAATTATTTACTGAAAATATCAACTTTTACTAACATAGCACTAAGAAATTCCATTGTACTTTACAATAAGGGACTGTTAACATACAAAATACAATATACTAAAATACATAAACATTGTTAAGGTTGTGATGTCTGCTGTGGCCCCTTTAAGACTGCAGGGTCCACAGAAACAAATTCCCCCTTAAGTAATTGTGCTTTAATTTATGGGCCAGTCCAGGTCTTTATAGTCCCCTCCATTTCTCTCCTCCATGGCGGCTATTGGTTTCACCTTGGTTTTGGCTACTGTCCCTGTTGCTTCCTCTTCCCTGTTGCTGTTTGTGTTTCTCTGGCTCTGACCTTTGGATTGTGTACTCTGACTTTTCTTTGGATTACAACTCTGCTGTACTTCCCCTCTCTGGCATTTTGACTCTGGTTACGTACCTCAACTTCTCCTTCCGTGACTCGCTCTTGTACTTCGCTGCTATCTCCGCTGATGACCCTGCTCTGTTGTTTACTGTGTCTGGTGCCTAGATTGCGATTCTGCTCTCTGACTTCTGCTCGCAGTTATTCAATTTGTGACACATTCCTCTGTGTTGTCAACTCCAGTCTGGGATTCTGCCAAGTCCATCTCCACCACTAGGAGCTCTGGTGAAAACATCCTGAGATTAGCTTTGGCTCATACTGGGTGTGTTGCACTTTGGTTACGTTAGGTTCAGTTCTGCTGCTTCTCTCAATTCTGACTACACCTGACCCTGTACCTGCATCTGAGCTCCTAACAGACATCTATTATCAATGAACAAAAAGATTAGAGGACCTTCCCAGATAGAGCTTAGAGGGATGAGGCGACTGACTCTGTTGAGATGAACAGCTTATTTTGTTTAGAAGATCAGCCCCTTTGTGAGTGCAGTTTATAAATTATGCAGCATGAACCAGGAATCCAGTCGCTAGCTAGTTCCATACTAAGAATGCAATACCAGGTCTCTAGGTGAATGAGACCTTAGTATGATTATTCTGCATTGTTTGCCACTAGATTTGTGTCTTAAATGTTACTAACATTCAAAATGTATGTACAAGTACAAGAATTCTTCTATTGTCAGCATTCTCACCAGTTTTAATGTCTGTCATTGTATCAAACTGTTTTCTGACACTGCATATGGATGTCCATCTGGCTGCCATTTTTCTGAAGCTTAAAAGGCACACATGTTCCAAATGTCTATTCTCTTTAATCCTGTGGATTCTAGGAAAATTTGAAGCTATGGATTTCCTGTTTCAAATACAGCAGATAGAAGGCAGGATCATAGTATGACATAGCCATGTTTCATTCACCTGACCTAGATGCAGTGATTAAGTTCTCCAATGCAGCTGTAAAAGAGGTAAGGTGAAAAGCCCTTGCTGATAACCCACATCTATACTGTCCCTCTTCACATTAGGAAGTAATGGCTCAGATAAAAATTACTCAGAGGATCTAACTCACTACCCAATGAATAATGGAATAAAATAGAATGATGCCATATTTTACAAGATATAAATGATTTGCTTAAATGTAGGCCACTGCATCCCCTTGAGAGTTCATATACTTGCAGCAAAATTATTAAATTCAGAAAGATCATTCGTAACAATACTCAGCTATCCTTGCAGTATAAACAGCACTGCATATCTATTGAAGTTGCAGGGACACAGCCAATGTGAGAAATGAGTGCTCTATTTAATATGTATTTTTCAAGTTACTCTGTTCTACTTATTTAGTAAGCTTAGGGCCATGTGCACATGCAGCACATTTGCTGTATATCAATTGCAGATTTACATTTTGGAATCCGCACCACCACTGGAACATCCACCAACCACAGTCAGTCATTTGAAAGGAGAAATGGTTGGCAATGCAGGTCGCCACTCAATTTAAAGACTATTGAACTGGCTAAGATAGCCCATCACCAACCCTTTTAAGTCTTCTACTGTACAATGCTTGTGAATGGGGTCTAACAAATCCCATGTACCGGCACCTATAAAAAAAAATGTATTAGAAACATATTTTTTACCTTGTGATTTCCCATAGTGTACTTATTATTACTGACTGTAATCAAAGAAAGAAATGATTTTAACTAGATTTTGTAACAAACAGCAGGTTGTGGACCCACTGTGTGACCAAGTGACCAAACTGGTTTGGCATTAGGGCCTCTCCTAAAGGCATTGTCCAAGTGGACTCCCTGGTCTTCACTCTTTAACCCCTATACGGGGATCTGGACTTTACTTAAAGGAGGTCACCAGGTTGCTACGTCTTGGTGTGGTCCTGGTGTTAGTGACAGCTGTCCAGGTAGGTCATGGACTTTGGTTAAGAGCAACAAAGTGTCAGGCAGAAGCCACGTGAATATTGACTGAGAGCAGGGCTGGCATCATACATACAAGGTCAGTACACAGATGTTTAGTCAGGGCTGGCAGAGTTTGTGCAGAGAAAGTAAACAGGTAGGAAGTCAGGACTGGCAGCACAGGTTGAGTGGTCAGGAACAGGCAAAAAACACCACCAGGTATTTATAAGATAGCGGCAACAGGCATAGACAGTGTCAAACATCTTAACTATACTTCAAAACAAAAATAAAAACAACAACGCCGAGCGGCACATAGCGTGATATTGCTTAAAAAATAGGTTGTACATAGATAATTGTGTTGAGAACAGGAGGTAGTCAAATGATTGGAGAAACAACAAGGATCATCCACTGAAAGTATGGTAGAAAGCCACTAAGTAGCACAAAAGCACTGGTCTATATTATAGTGAGTGTTCAACTGGCTGGGTCTGATGGTAAACAGTACCCCTTCAATTGGTGATCTCACAACCAGGATAGTTAGATATTATGGATGTTAATATAGGTGGATTCTCACCTTTTCAAGTTTTCAAACATCTTAACTAGGAACTTAATTGATCTGGCCATTGAAGCAGACCTGTACACAGAGAGAGAGGCTGCCTTTTAAGTTGCAGGAATGGTATGTAAACTTGCCTTATGGTCAGATTTAGCAGCTTTCTTCTTCCCATCATTCTGGTACAGGTTGATCTTAGTTTCACCTGTCCAAAGAATGCTGTGACAGAACTGGCCTGGCTTACTTGTGTGGGTGTTGTGAAGGGGTTTTTCTTCACCATGGAAACGTTTCTGTGATCATCCAACACTGTTGTCTTCAATGGACATCCAGGCCTTTTTGAGCTCTCGAGCACATCAGTGTGCTCTTTTTCACCAGAATGTACCAAAATGTTGTTTTGACCACTCCTAATATTTCTGCTACCACTCTGGTCTGTTTCACTTCCATCGAGAGCTCCTTTGACAGTGTGTTTTAGGTTCACAGCAACATCTTCCAAATGCAAATGCCACACCTGGAATCAACTCCAGACCTTTTACCAGGGAATAGCCCATGCAGCCCATTAAATAACTTTTGAGACAATTGTCCAATTACTTTTGGTCCCTTGAAAAAGAGGCAGCTACGTATTGCAGAGCTGTAATTCCTGAAACCTTTATAACTCTTGAATATGGTTTGGTAAACAGCAAAAATGGCTTGTGTCACTGTCCAAATATTTCTGAATCTGACTGTATATTGTACTTTTCCAATCACACTTCCCTGTTTCAGTCTTTGAAAATGTAATTTTATTATTTTGAGTCAAGTACCTGAGGAAGTAGAAAATTATTATTATTGCAAAGGCAAGCTAAAGCCATGGTTCCTCTTTTTGGTAAAATACCATTAAGTGCAGTGTAAGGTGTGTGACAGCTTTAAACATATTCTCTATTTCTTGCAATTGAAGAACTTCAGTATGCTTCGTCTAATCTATCTTCCCTCTTCCTCTTGATCAAAATCTCCTTAAAGGGAGTCTACTTCCATCAACATTGCTTCTAAAATACTTATATGCTGTTGTATGGGCCATTACTGGTATCGTGAACACAGCTTTTTTTTTGCGTCAAAGTGCAATCTTGCTGCCAAGAAAATAAACTTTTAATCCATATGCAAAGGATTTGTTTAGAACTCCTATACATTACACCTGCAGTATAGGAGCTGTTATGATATCCCATTATAAATCCCTAGGCATTAACCCCTTAAGAACACAGCCTCATGGACACGACCTCATTTTTCAAAATTGACATGTGTCCCTTTATATGGCAATAACTGACACACTTTAACTTACACAAGTGATTTTGAGCTAGTTTTTTCATGACACATGTACTTCATCAATATTTTTGTATATATTAAAAAAATAGGAAATTTGAACGAAATTTGGAAAAAATTCCAATTTTCAAAATGTGAAATACTCTGCTTTTCAGACAGATAGTTATACCACCCAAATGCATTAATAAATATGATATACCATATTTCTGCTTTATTTTGGCATCATCTTGTAATTGTCCTTTAATTTATTTTGGATGTTAGAAGGCTTACAAGTGTAGCTGCAATTTTCCAGATTTACAAGAAAATTTCCCAAACTAATTTTTTAGGGACCACTTCAGTTCTGAAAGGGATTATAAAGGCCTATATATTAGAAAGCCCGATAAATCACCCCATTTTCAAAACTGAACCCCTCAAATAATTCAAAACAGCATTTGGGAAGTTTGTTAACCCTTTAAGCATTTCACGATAATTAAAAAAAATATAGTGGTGAAAGTTAGACATTTCATTATTTTATTAATAATACATTCATTTAGCACTAAAATGAATGCATTCACAAAGGGTTAAAGGAGAAAATGCATCTCACAGTTTGTTATCCACTTTTTCCCCAACTACAGAAATACCCTACATGTGGGTGTAAACTGATATTTGGACACACGGCAGGGCAGGGAAGAGACCCTTGAGCATTGCATTAATTTAATTTCAAGAAATGAATGCACAGCTGATAATGATAAGGGAAAATTGCAATTTTTCCAGAAATACACCATTTCTGTGCCTGATATGTTGTACCTAGCTTGTGTCAGCAGAGACAAACACTCTAAAAACTGTTAAACGGGTATCCCAGGCAAAAAAGCTTTTGGAGCATTTGTCTCTGATACAAACTGGCCACAAAATATGGCACACTGAAATTACATATTCCTGGAAAAATTGCCATTTTCCCCTTTCAACATCAGCTGCGTATTCATTTCTGGAAAATAAATTAATGCAACCCTTGGGGGTTAAAAATGCTCACTGTACCTCTGGATAAATTCCTTCAGGGATGTAGTTTCCCCCATGTCAGGGGATTCCACTTTACTGTCAATTCAGGGGCTCTGCAAAAGTGGCATGACATCCAAGAACCATACTGTGCTCCAAAATAGCACTCCTTCCCTTCTGCGTTTATACCCACATATGACATTAAGTACTGTACGTTATCCTGGTTACAACAGTGTTATACATGTGGGCATGAAGTGCAGTTTGGGCACACAGCAGGGCACAGATGGCTTTTGGAGTGCAGATTTAGATGTTTGGTATCTGGACGCCTTGTCATGTTTGCAGAGCCTCTAAGGTACCACAAAAGTGGAATTCCCTAGGAAGTGACCCCATTTTGAAAACTGCACGGGGTGTAGTGAGCATTAGTATCCCAGAAATAAATGCACAGCGGATGGTGAAAAGTGAATATGTAAGCTGTGCGGAGTACTTTGGAAACGCCAAATTCCCTACTATTTCCCCATTATCTCCTATGAATGGGGGGGGGGGCAGTCTGGGGGTAACTTCTGGTTTCTTTTATCTTGTAAGCTCTAAATTTAGGGTGTACCCTAATATGTGCTTGCACAGCATATACATTCCCTTTCTGCCGAAGCCAGTTGTATTCTAATGATTTGACAATTTTTGGGGTTTTTGTCTTCACATTGTACAAGCTATATGTTTTTTATTTTTCTGGTGATGTAGCCATATGAGGGCTTGTTTTTTGCGGTATGAGATGACTTTTGTAATGACACCATTTGTAGGTACCTATAACTTATGATTCAATTCTATCAACTCTTTATTCATGAATTAAAAAAAAACATCAATTCTGGCATAGCTTTTTAACTTTTAATTTTTTTTTTTGCCATACATCTTACAGCTTAAGTAACATGTTAACTCTATATTTTTTTTTTATGCGTTACTAATAGAGATGAGCGAATTTCTCAAAAGTTCAATTCTGCAGCTCGAATTTCCAACAAAATTTGCTTCGATCTGGATTAATTTGTGGCGAATATAGTTAAAAAACACCTATTTCCTGGCTTCAGAGAGCCTGTATAGTGGTGTAGAGCACACTGCTTTGCAGTAACACGCATAGGGAGCCTACTGTGATAGTGAAACAATACTGTGAGTCAGTATGACACGCACATGACAGGTGTCGCTCTTAGAACCACTGCACACTTCACTTTTTTGACCAGTTTCGGGGCCAAAACTGACTAACTAACTCAATTGTGAACTCAACCTTACAGGTCCATGTTAGTAGCAGGTAGAAAGAACCATGCAGAGGTCCAAGATCCTACTGTAGTGTGAAAGAGCGCACTCTTCTGCGATTCCACATAGATGTCTACAGAGTGGCAAGCAACATAATGTGGAGGTTGCAGCAGCATGAGGAGGCCATACAGTGACCCAGTGGCAGCAGCATGAGGAGGCCATACAGCGGCAGTGGCATGAGGAAGCCATACAGTGACCCAGTGGCAGCAGCATGAGGAGTACACAGAGTTACCCAGTGGAAGCGGCAATACAGTGGCCCGGTGGCAGCGGCATGAGGAGGCCATACAGTGACCCAGTGGCAGCGGTATGAGGAGTATACAGAGTGACCCAGTGGAAGCAGCATGAAGAGAGCATACAGTGACCCAGTGGCAGCAGCATGAGGAGGCCATACAGTGGTAGAAGCATGAAGAAGCCATACAGTGACCCAGTGGCAGCGGCATGAGGAGTACACAGAGTGAACCAGTGGCAGCGGCATGAGGAGGCCATACAGTGACCCAGTGGCAGCGGTATGAGGAGTATACAGAGTGACCCAGTGGAAGCAGCATGAAGAGGGCATACAGTGACCCAGTGGCAGCAGCATGAGGAGGCCATACAGTGGTAGAAGCATGAAGAAGCCATACAGTGACCCAGTGGCAGCGGCATGAGGAGTACACAGAGTGAACCAGTGGCAGCGGCATGAGGAGTACACAGAGTTACCCAGTGGAAGCAGCAATACAGTGACCCAGTGGAAGCGGCATGAGGAGAGCATACAGTGACCCGGTGGCAGCAGCATGAGGAGTACACAGAGTGACCCAGTGGAAGCAGCATGAGGAGTACACAGAGTTACCCAGTGGAAGCGGCAATACAGTGACCCAGTGGCAGCGGCATGAGGAGGGCATACAGTGACCCAGTGGAAGCAGCATGAGGAGGGCATACAGTGACCCAGTGCAAGCAGCATGAGGAGGCCATACAGTGACCCAGTGGCAGCGGCATGAGGAGTACACAGTGTGACCTAGTGGAAGCGGCATGAGGAGGCCATACAATGACCCAGTGGAAGTGGCATGAGGAGGCTATACAGTGACCCAGTGGCAGCGGCATGAGGAATACACAGAGTGACCCAGTGGAAGCGGCATGAGGAGGGCATACAGTGACCCAGTGGAAGCAACATGAGGAGGGCATACAGTGACCCGGTGGCAGCAGCATCAAGAGTACACAAACTGACATAGTGGAAGCGGCATGAGGAGGCCATACAGTGACCTGGTGGCAGCGGCATGAGGAGGGCATACAGTGACCCAGTGGAAGCAGCATGAGGAGGCCATACAGTGCCTCGGTGGCAGCGACATGAGGAGGGCATACAGTGACCTAGTGGAAACAGCATGAGGAGGGCATATAGTGACCCAGTGGAAGCAACATGAGGAGGGTATACAGTAACCCAGTGGCAGCAGCATGAGGAGTACACAGAGTGACCTAGTGGAAGCGGCATGAGGAGGGCATACAGTGACCTAGTGGAAGCAACATGAGGAGGGTATACAGTGACCCAGTGCAAGCGGCATGAGGAGGCCATACAGTGACCCGGTGGCAGCGGCATGAGGAGGGCATACAGTGACCCAGTGGCAGCGGCATGAGGAGTACACAGTGTGACCTAGTGGAAGCGGCATGAGGAGGCCATACAGTGACCCAGTGGAAGTGGCATGAGGAGGCCATACAGTGACCCAGTGGCAGCAGCATGAGAAAAGCATAGAGTGACCCAGTTGAAGCGGCATGAGGAGGGCATACAGTGACCCAGTGGCAGCAGCATGAGGAGGGTATACAGTAACCCAGTGGCAGCAGCATGAGGAGTACATAGAGTGACCTAGTGGAAGCGGCATGAGGAGGGCATTCAGTGACCCAGTGGCAGCGGCATGAGGAGGGCATACAGTGACCCAGTGGTAACGGCATGAGGAGTACACAGAGTGACCCAGTGGAAGCGGCATGAGGAGGCCATACAGTGACCCAGTGGCAGCGGCATGAGGAGTACACAGAGTGACCCAGTGGAAGCGGCATGAGGAGGCCATACAGTGACCCAGTGGCAGCGGCATGAGGAGTACACAGAGTGACCCAGTGGAAGCGGCATGAGGAGGACATACAGTGACCCAGTGGATGAGTGAGGAGGTGGCAGCAGCATGAGGAGGACATACAGTGACCCAGTGGCAGAGGTGGAGGTAGCAGCAGAGTGAGTAGGCCACAGAGTGGCAAGGTGATATAATGTGGAGTTAGCAACAGCCTTATGAGGCCATACAGTGACCCAGTGGCAGAGTGAGGAGGTGGCAGCAGCATGAGGAGGCCATACAGTGACGCAGGGCTGTGGTGCCAAGATTGGCACCCTAGCCACGCTTCACCTTCTGCCAACAGATTGAACATATGGCCATGTTCACCTCCCCCGGCGGCTTAACAAAAAACTGTCACACCGCCGAGTAGGTGATTTTACCCTCAACACTAACTGACTGCTACCACCACTGCCTCTGTGAACTCCTGCAACACTGCTTTCCAGGCAGGTAGGCTGCTGCAAAGCGGGTGGTCTTCCCTGGGCAGGTTTAGCTCCCGACCTCCCACTGCTGCCACCCTGCTGACTCATGCACAAGCTGCAACCCTTTTCTCCTGATGACGATGAAACCCCTTCATCACCCGGCTCCCAATTACGATCGGCTAACTCGTCATCCACTACTGTCTGCAGGTATGTGTGGAGAAAACCAGGCACTGCTCATCACCTACCCAAAACAATGCTGACAATGGGGGTGTTTTTCAGCTGCAGGGACAGAACAACTGGTTGCGATTGAAGGAAAGATTAATGCGGTCAAGTACAGAGATATCCTGGAAGAAAACCTGCTTCTACTCAATACTGAGCAAAGGGTCTGAATACTTATGACCATGTGATATTTCAGTTTATCTTTTTTAATAAATTTGCAAAAATATCTGCATTTCTGTTTTTTTTTCTGTTAAGATGGGGTGCTGAGTGTACATTAATGAGAAATAAAAAGAACTTTTTTGCTTTTAGCAAATGGCTGCAATGAAACAATGTGAAAAATTTAAAGGGGTCTGAATACATTCCGTACCCACTGTGTAATTATATAATGCTAAGAATAACAAGTCATATAAAAGCAAATCTAAGAAATTTCAGTTATATTGTGCAATGTGTATTCTGATCCTTTAACTAGCTGGAGTATATTTTCAGTCTTTCGGTGTAGATATGATACGGCCATGCATGCTATTTGTCCACGTATATACTGTATGTTAATCAATATATGTGGAATATTTACATACTCTACAAAGGTTTAAATCTGTGAAGCGATGTTAAGCCTTAAAAGAGTTTGATTCAGGATTTATAATCTTATACAACAGTTAATGCTATACATCATCTGTCAATCATAAATTGAGGTTTACTACAGTACAGTCTATTGAAAAGGGGAAGAGATAGAAAGAATATAACTTTGTAAATGCAGTATGTCAAATGTTTTATGAGTGAAGTAGTATCGCTTAACAGTACATACTGTTGGATGTTCTCCACCCCCCCTGTAGTCATTGAAAGATTAGATATTTAATAAAAGTTGATTGTTTATAATACTCAATAGAATGAACTCCTCTTTTTCCATAGGGCATTAGTGGCCATGCACACAGCAGAGTCTCTTCTGGGAAACAGAGGCCCTGACTGAACTGGGCTGAGCATAGTCAGTTATAATGCAGTGAGCTCCCAAACAGCCAATTGCTAATGTACAGTCATGGCCAAAAGTTTTGAGAATGACACAAATATTATATTTTCACATGATCTGCTGCCCTCTGGTTTTTATGTGTGTTTGTCAGATGTTTTTATCACATACAGAAATATAATTGCATTCATATTATGAGTAACAGAAGCTTATATTGACAGAATGAGTTAATGCAGCAAGTCAATATTTGCAGTGTTGACCCTTCTTCTTCAGGACCACTGCAATTCTCCCTGGCATGCTCTCAATCAACTTCTGGACCAAATCCTGTCTGATAGCAGTCCATTCTTGCAGAATCAATGCTTTAATTTTGTCTGAATTTGTTGGTTTTTGTTTGTCCACCCGTCTCTTGATGATTGACCACAAGTTCTCAATGGGATTAAGATCTGGGGAGTTTCCAGGCCATGGACCCAAAATCTCTATGTTTTGTTCCCTGAGCCATTTAGTTATCACCTTTGCTTTATGGCAAGGTGCTCCATCATGCTGGAAAAGGCATTGTTGAGCGCCAAACTGCTCTTGGACGGTTGGGAGAAGTTGCTCTTGGAGGACATTCTGGTACCATTCTTTATTCATGGCTGTGTTTTTAGGCAAGACTGTGAGAGAGCCGATTCCCTTGGCTGAGAAGCAACCCCACACATGAATGGTTTCAGGATGCTTTACAGTTGGCATGAGACAAGACTGGTGGTAGCGCTCACCTCTTCTTCTCCGAATAAGCTGTTTTCCAGATGTTC
Organism: Leptodactylus fallax; assembly: GCA_947044405.1. Taxonomy (NCBI): domain Eukaryota; kingdom Metazoa; phylum Chordata; class Amphibia; order Anura; family Leptodactylidae; genus Leptodactylus; species Leptodactylus fallax. Next base: position 2,760,331 of record CAMRHE010000048.1, on the reverse strand, counting down.
CGAACAATCGAAAAGGGGATTCATCAGAGAAAATGACTTTACCCCAGTCCTCAGCAGTCCACTCCCTGTACCTTTTGCAGAATATCAGTCTGTCCCTGATGTTTTTTCTGGAGAGAAGTGGCTTCTTTGCTGCCCTCCTTGAGACCAGGCCTTGCTCCAAGAGTCTCTGCCTCACAGTGCGTGCAGATGCACTCACACCTGCCTGCTTCCATTCCTCAGCAAGCTCTGCACTGCTGGTAGTCCGATCCCGCAGCTGAAACACTTTTAAGAGACGGTCCTGCCGCTTGCTGGTCTTTCTTGGGCGCCCTGGAGCCTTTTTGGCACCAATGGAACCTCTCTCCTTGAAGTTCTTGATGATGCGATAGATTGTTGACTGAGGTGCAATCTTACTAGCTGCAATACTCTTCCCAGTTATGCCATTTTTGTGCAGTGCAATGATGACTGCACGTGTTTCTTTAGAGATAACCATGGTTAACAGAAGAGAAACAATGATGGCAAGCACCAGCCTCCTTTTAAAGTGTCCAGTGGTGTCATTCTTACTTAATCATGACAGATTGATCTCCAGCCCTGTCCTCATCAACACCCACACCTGTGTTAATGGAGCAATTCCTGAAACGATGTTAGGTGGTCCATTTAAGGCAGGGCTGCAATGATGTTGAAATGTGTTTTGAGGGATAAAGTTCATTTTCTAGGCAAATATTGACTTTGCAAGTAATTGCTGTTAAGCTGATCACTCTTTATAACATTCTGGAGTATATGCAAATTGCCATTAGAAAAACTGAAGCAGTAGACTTTGTAAAAATTAATATTTGTATCATTCTCAAAACTTTTGGCCATGACTGTACTAAACTGACAAAGTTGTCAGTTCAGTACAATACTGATCAGACTCTCCGGGATCTCACAGCATCATAACAGACTATTCACGGTTCAAGTTCAGTCTGGGAAATAGAAATACATCCTATCCAGAGACCGTTTTTCCCAAACAGGACTCGGCCGTGTGCATTGCCATTAATAGAAAGAGTCTGTCTGAGATGAAGTATCTTTCTCCTCATGGATGGTACATGTCCTAGAGGCTTTGTCTTATAGTGTCTTCAGATTTGTCTTATAGTGGGAATTCTGATTTTTAGCTGAACATATCTTTTTAAGTGAGGTTAGCCACTGTGGGGAATTTATCATCATTTGTATGCCAGAACATAGTGTGCATATTGCTGTGTTGATGCAAAATTAAAAATGGCCTGGAATGTCAACTGTTAAGTTAAACAGAGGATGATGTGGAAATAAATTGTTTATTTCTTGGAATCTTGTTAGAATACATATTTTTGGAATATTGGTATGTGCAATGTTTTATACACCTAAGCTGATTATGAGTGAAATTTAGGGTAAACAGACAAGATTATCTGTATAGTCACAAAGGTTTCCTGCAGATGCATTGTGATGTGCCTGAATGCACTTTTAATTTATGTACTGTACATTTATTCCATTCAATGATACTGAAAAAGCGCGGAAAGAAAAATCAAGTTGAAGGTATCCTTTACTAGGACCAGATTACAGCATCCATATGTTATCACCTAGAAGGCTGAAGTATTGGATGGCCAGCCATCTGTAAATCCAGATAACTAAACCCTATGCCTTTGTTAAAGTGGGGAAAAAAAAGTATTTAGTCAGCCACCAATTGTGCAAGTTCTCCCACTTAAAAAGATGAGAGAGGCCTGTAATTGTTATCATAGGTAGACCTCAACTATGAGAGACAAAATGAGAAAACAAATCCAGAAAATTGTCTGATTTTTTAAGAATTTCTGTGCAAATTATGGTGGAAAATAAGTATTTGGTCACCTACAATCAAGCAAGATTTCTGGCTCTCACAGACCTGTAACTTCTTCTTTAAGAGGCTCCTCTGTCCTCCACTCATTACCAGTAGTAATGGCACCTGTTTCACATTGTTATCAGTATAAAAGACACCTGTCCAGAGCCTCAAACAGTCACACTCCAAACTCCACTATGGTGAAGACCAAAGAGCTGTGGAAGGACACCAGAAACAAAATTGTAGACCTGCATCAGGCTGGGAAGACTGAATCTGCAATAGGCAAGCAGCTTGGTGTGAAGAAATCAACTGTGGGAGCAATAATTAGAAAATGGAAGACATACAAGACCACTGATAATCTCCCTCAATCAGGGGCTCCACGCAAGATCTCACCCCGTGGGGTCAAAATGATCACAAGAACGGAGAGCAAAAATCCCAGAACCACACGGGGGGGACATAGTGAATGACCTGCAGAAAGATGGGACTAACGTAACCACTATGCCGCCAGGGACTCAGATCCTGCAGTGCCAGACGTGTCCCCCTATTTAAGCCAGTACAAACCTGAAGTTTGCGAGAGAGCATCTGGATGTTCCAGAAGAGTATTGGGAGAATGTCATATAGTCAGATGAAACCAAAGTAGAACTATTTGGTAGAAACACAACTTGTTGTGTTTGGAGTAGAGTGAATTCTGAGTGGCATCCAAAGAACACCATATCTACTGTGAAGCATGGGGGTGGCAACATCATGCTTTAGGGCTGTTTCTCTGCAAAGGGACCAGGACGACTGATCTGTGTACATGAAAGAATGAATGGGTTCATGTATCGTGAGATTTTGAGTGCAAACCTCCTTCCATCAGCAAGGGCATTGAAGATGAAACGTGGCTGGGTCTTTCAGCATGACAATGACCCCAAGCACACCTCCAGGGCAATGAAGGAGTGGCTTCGTAAGAAGCATTTCAAGGTCCTGGAGTGGCCTAGCCAGTCTCCAGATCTCAACCCCATAGAAAACCTATGGAGGGAGTTGAAAGTCCGTGTTGCCCAGCGACAGCCCCAAAACATCACTGCTCTAGAGGAGATCTGCATGGAGGAATGGGCCAACATACCAGCAACAGTGTGCGCCAACCTTGTGAAGACTTACAGAAAACGTTTGACCTCTGTCATTGCCAACAAAGGATATACAGTATAACAAAGTATTGAGATGAACTTTTGTTATTGACCAAACACTTATTTTCCACCATAATTTGCAAATAAATTCTTTAAAAATCAAACAATGTAATTTTCTGGATTTGTTTTCTCATTTTGTCTCTCATAGTTGAGGTCTACAGTCATGGCCAAAAGTTTTGAGAATGATACAAATATTAATTTTTACAAAGTCTACTGCTTCAGTTTTTCTAATGGCAATTTGCATATACTCCAGAATGTTATAAAGAGTGATCAGCTTAACAGCAATTACTTGCAAAGTCAATATTTGCCTAGAAAATGAACTTTATCCCCCAAAACACATTTCAACATCATTGCAGCCCTGCCTTAAAAGGACCACCTAACATCGTTTCAGTGATTGCTCCATTAACACAGGTGTGGGTGTTGATGAGGACAGGGCTGGAGATCAATCTGTCATGATTAAGTAAGAATGACACCACTGGACACTTTAAAAGGAGGCTGGTGCTTGCCATCATTGTTTCTCTTCTGTTAACCATGGTTATCTCTAAAGAAACACGTGCAGTCATCATTGCACTGCACAAAAATGGCCTAACTGGGAAGAGTATTGCAGCTAGAAAGATTGCACCTCAGTCAACAATCTATCGCATCATCAAGAACTTCAAGGAGAGAGGTTCCATTGGTGCCAAAAAGGCTCCAGGGCGCCCAAGAAAGACCAGCAAGCGGTAGGACCGTCTCTTAAAAGTGTTTCAGCTGCGGGATCGGGCTACCAGCAGTGCAGAGCTTGCTGAGGAATGGCAGCAGGCAGGTGTGAGTGCATCTGCACGCACTGTGAGGCGGAGACTCTTGGAGCAAGGCCTGGTCTCAAGGAGGGCAGCAAAGAAGCCACTTCTCTCCAGAAAAAACATCAGGGACAGACTGATATTCTGCAAAAGGTACAGGGAGTGGACTGCTGAGGACTGGGGTAAAGTCATTTTCTCTGATGAATCCCCTTTTCGATTGTTCGGAACATCTGGAAAACAGCTTATTCGGAGAAGAAGAGGTGAGCGCTACCACCAGTCTTGTCTCATGCCAACTGTAAAGCATCCTGAAACCATTCATGTGTGGGGTTGCTTCTCAGCCAAGGGAATCGGCTCTCTCACAGTCTTGCCTAAAAACACAGCCATGAATAAAGAATGGTACCAGAATGTCCTCCAAGAGCAACTTCTCCCAACCGTCCAAGAGCAGTTTGGCGCTCAACAATGCCTTTTCCAGGATGATGGAGCACCTTGCCATAAAGCAAAGGTGATAACTAAATGGCTCAGGGAACAAAACATAGAGATTTTGGGTCCATGGCCTGGAAACTCCCCAGATCTTAATCCCATTGAGAACTTGTGGTCAATCATCAAGAGACGGGTGGACAAACAAAAACCAACAAATTCAGACAAAATTAAAGCATTGATTCTGCAAGAATGGACTGCTATCAGACAGGATTTGGTCCAGAAGTTGATTGAGAGCATGCCAGGGAGAATTGCAGAGGTCCTGAAGAAGAAGGGTCAACACTGCAAATATTGACTTGCTGCATTAACTCATTCTAACTGTCAATATAAGCTTCTGTTACTCATAATATGAATGCAATTATATTTCTGTATGTGATAAAAACATCTGACAAACACACATAAAAACCAGAGGGCAGCAGATCATGTGAAAATATAATATTTGTGTCATTCTCAAAACTTTTGGCCATGACTGTACCTATGATGACAATTACAGGTCTCTCTCTTTTTTTTAAGTGGGAGAACTTGCACAATTGGTGGCTGACTAAATACTTTTTTTTCCCCACTGTATGTTAAAGGCCCACTGATAGGATTTTCATCAGTAAATCACTATGGTCCTTGTGCAATAAGATACATGTGAGTTTTGGCATAGTGGACTTCTTGAATATTAGTAGTGTGAACTGTTTCTACCTGACCCAATCTGATCCGTTTATTTTTACCATATTTAACCAAACACTACTTTGCTTAGTCATATGGTTTGCCTAATTTTTAATTCAGCCGATGTTTCTGTCCTGCACTTTTGGTATCCCGCTATATTGCATCATGTCATGCATTCATTTGCTGCTAATCATGAATTATTCTTCATAATTTTACCATAAACAGTTGCTAAATAGATAGTAAATGGGAGCTAAACGGCAATAGCATAGTGTGCCCAATACACAGTGTGGCTCCTTACACTATGCAGCTGATTAGAGGGGGTTGTGAGTATGTGAGCCAGAGGGCGCTGTTGAGCGACTCAGGCCCAGCCCTGAAAAGGCTCTCAGCCACGCCTTTGAGGGGGGCGTGTAACTCCAGTAGTCTGGAGTATCCTGCAGGGAGCAGGAGATGGTGGACCCACCTGGACAGATAGACGGTCTGTGCCAGAAGTGCTCGGGTCTACAGGGGACTGTTGCTGGAACTGAGCAATAGTCAGGACCAGCGAGGACAGAGAGAGAGGCTCTGTCCAAGAGGGCTGGATCCAGAGAGGACTTACAGAGACTAAGTCAAGCTCTTATTGCCCCCCCAGAGGCTAGTTACGGACTCAAGGAGTCAGTTAGTGCCCTAACTGTGGCCTAGGTGTTTGTTGTTTTTGTTATGTTGCAGTTAAGCTGAATAAAGCCACGTTTTATTTTACACTTGGACCGTCTGAAAGCTATCTTTCCGGCGCCCAGTACCACGAACCACCGCTGTCCGGACCAGGACAAGCCGCCATTTTGAGTGTAATTCCCCTAAGCTGTCACATATGGTGGAGAATCGCGCGCATAAAGAGATCCACGCAAGTCCTGGAAGACAAGTGGTTTGTGATTGCAGTACTGCTAAGTGTGCATTGTGGCCTACAGCTGGAAGAAATCTGTGATTTCAACTGAAGAAACCCAGGAGGGTGAGTGAATTGCAACATAGCAATGTGTATAGAAGCTGGATATTGCAAACAAGTGTATGTGAAAGGCTATGGTGCCATGTTGATGTTTTCTGTGGAAGACAGAAGAAAATGCTGTTTGTTGTAGTGCCACATAAACAGTCTATGTGAAAGGCTATGGTGCCATGTTGGTGTTTTCTGTGGAAGACAGAAGAAAATGCTGGTTGTTGTAGTGCCACATAAGTTAACTGTTTGAATACATGTGACTGCAGAAGATAGCAAAAAGTTGCCAGTTGCTGTGGAATATTGTGTAATCTTGCTAGTAAACTATGGGCAAGAAAAAGAGAATTTCAGCTTGTAAAAAAGCAGAGAAGTCATGCACAGGTTTATTAGTGCAACAGTCTGAATGCAGAGAGACGCAAAACCCGGAACAGATCAGGTGGAATGCAAGTAAAGATAATGGGTTGCATGAAAGTGACACAGTTTGTCTAAAGCACCTCTGTTCTATGATTGAATATGTCCCTGCTGATTGTATGTCTCATATTGGAGTGTGTCAAAGCACCAAAGATGAAAATGTTATGGTGCAGCAGCTTCAAGTTGAGATTAAAGCCAACAGGTTCTTGTATGAAGCTGAAATATCTGATTGGAAATGGCAACTTGAGGTATCAGAGAAAGAGAACCTTTGGTTGAAGAAAGAGCTTGAGACTATAAAGAGTTTCTATCCTAGTCATTGTGAAAATGTGGTACTGGGTTTGCCTGGAATGGACTGTGTCACTAAGAAGGAGTTTGCTGATATGAAATGTGCTCTATCTAATAAAGTTGTACAGAGTGTAGAGCAAAAGCAAGTGCTTGAGAAGCAATTGCAGGATTTAAAGGAGCAGCATGTCCAAGACTCCATTGCCAAAGAGAGTGTCATTGAAAAATTAAGAGATGACCTTGAAACTGCTAAACGTGAGAGAAGTGAATTTTTGCAGACATTGCAGTCAGAGCAAAACTTGCATCAGGTTCGCTTAAATAGTGAAATCCACGAATGGCAAAGTAGAGCTGGAGTTCTGGAACAAAGAGAAAGGGAACTCAAAGCTAGAGTATGTAGCCTGGAGAGGGCGCTGTCAGGATTTTGTGAAGATAATGAGACGTTGTCTGTTTTGGTGCAAAATAAAGACGAAGAATTGAATAATGTCACAGGGCTTCTTTCTCAAGCAGACAGCAAGTTTATCAAACTTTCCAAAGATTTTTCTACACTAGAATCGCAGCTTCAGGACACTCAGGAACTTTTGCAAGAAGAAACCCGGCAGAAGCTTGACCTTAGTACAAAACTAAAACAAATGGAAGATGAGAAAAATGGTTTCCTTGAGCAACTAGAGGAAGAAGAGATAGCAAAAACAGATTTGACAAAGCGGATTTCAACACTACAGGCTCAGGCCACTGATATGAAGAAAAAAATAGAGGATAGTATTGGGTCCTTGGACTCTGTTGAAGAACTAAAGGAAAAGTTGCAAAAGGAGCTAGAAGCTACAAATCAACGATTTGAGGAGAAGGCTGCTGCTTATGACAAACTTGAGAAGATGAAAATTAGACTGCAGCAGGAACTAGAAGATGTAGGTGTAGATCTTGATCATCAACGTCAGATGGTGATCAAACTTTTTCTGCTTCCTTTCCAAATTTGACAACGGCTTGGTGAAGAGAAGACTCTTTCTGCTAGATATGCAGAAGAACGTGACCGTGCTGAAGCAGAGGCTCGTGGAAAAGAGACCAAAGCTCTTGCCTTGGTTCTCTCCCTAGAAGAGGCCCTTGAATTGAAGACCGAGTTAGAGAGGCTCAACAAGCAACTGTGCATTGAAATGGAGGATTTGGTTAGCTCCAAGGATGAAGTTGAGAAAAACCTGGAATCTGTGCAGATATTGTATGAGAACAAAGCTAATGCTTATGACAAGCTGGAAAAGGCCAAGAGAGAATTGGACCTCCAGATAAAAGACATGAAGATTCAGTTTAAGGGAAATCTGTCTAATTTGTCTGCTGAGATTGTAGATCTAAAAATGCTTGTTGCTAAACTAAAGGTGCAAGTGAACAAGCAGGAGGAAGTCAAGAAACAGCTGGGGTTTCAGATGGAACAGTTGAAAGCCAAAGTGGAATCTAAAAGAGAAGAATTGGATCGATTGCAGCAGTTTTTATCCAATACTGAACAGTCGGTATCTGCCCTATCTTCAAAGCTGGCAGCACTAGAAGCTGAGAAGGACTCACTGCAGAGCCTGTTAACCTCTAAAGAATTAGAGCTGTTATCCCTGAAAAATATGATTCAAGAACTAGAGTCTTTATTCAACCAAGAGCAAGATAAGAGAGCCACTGAGATACGGGACTTGAATGAAAGACTTGACAAAAAGTCTGCAGATGAGCAGAAGCTTTATCAGAAGATGTTGGAGGATCAATTTAATATAATTCAGGGAACAGTGAGGGAAGCAGAAAATATCATCCAGGATGCTGACCTGACAAATGTTAGAAGAACGCTGCAGAATATCCTAGAATTAGGAGACATAGTGGATAAAGAGATGGCATCTACATCTGCTGCCATAGAAGGTGTCAGGAAGATTGAGGAAGTTCTGCAAGTTGCAATAGTAAAAACTGAGATGAGGCTGTTCAGAAAAATGTGGCAGTTCTGGAGCTGGAATCAGAGATTTGTACGCTACAGAAGGCGTTAGAATTAGCGAAAGCTGCCGGCATAGATACCAATGATCAGATTATGATGAAACCACGTGATTCGGTAAAACGTCAAGTAGATGGTATAGTTCCCCAGGAAGATGCTGCTAAAGGTGGACTTCCTGGAAATTGTGAGGAGGCCAAAGAAGGTCCAACTGAAGAAGAAACTGTGATTGGTCACACACTGCCTGTGACAGAGTGGGTCCAGCTTCAAACCAATGAGGTCCAAAGCCTAGAGTGCTGTGAGATGGTAAATAAGGTGAAGGGTCACCAAAAGTGTGGAACAAGAGTCCGTAAGAAGACTGACCACGCATATGTTGTCCCAACAGCTAAAGTGTCTGAAGCCATTGTGGATAAAGGTGTTGCTGTGCCTGTCTCTAGCCAAATGTCGGGTGGACAAATGGTGAAAAATGACTCCATGTTGTCTGTGAAGGGGGAGTCAGGAAATAATATAGTCAACCCAAAAAGAGGAGAAGAGGCAGAAGTTGTTTTACCGCCTGATGCTAATAGCAACAAGAAGAGGCTGAGATACAATGTTACTATGTCCCTAACTAATGAAAGTAACCGTGGTAGAGGTTCTAATGCAGAGACTGAGCAGCCGTCATTTGCATGTAGAAGTAAGAGATGGTTACATGTCACCAAGGATGTGATAGTTGTTAAAGAAATACCAGAAAATGTAGTTCAGCGTGATCTATTATCTGAGGGTGTACGGTATGGTCCTGGTGCAGAAGGAGAAGATATTGCAGTACAGAGATTGTGTATCTCAAACAAAGAAGAGAGCAAGCAGCCTATGTCTCCTAAACTTCTAAGCCTTGATGGTGATGACAAAGTTTGCTTTGGAATGAAGGTTATGAAAAAAGTACCCGTGAAACAGTTATACTCTAAAGACATTGATGTACATGAAGTACGTGTTAGTTGGTCTCTGAGCTCCTGTGGATTCATGATAGGTAAAGATGAAGATTCTTACAGCTATTCACTAAAGGGATCAAGGTCATGCAATGGGATGGCTGAAGAGAACGGCGAGAAATGTGATGAAAATGATGTGATCCCTTGTATGGCGAATTTTGAAGGTGATGAAGGAGAACTTGCCTTTGTACAGAATGGCCAGGATCTTGACGTAGCATTTAAAGTGCTGAAAAAACGGAAAACTTGACTGAGCGGAATTTGGAAGAAGAGACCGCCAGATTGGGACTTTAAAGTGATGAGAAAACGGAGAACTCGACGGAGCAGTATTTGGAAGAAAAGACCGCCTGACTGGGACTTCTGGAGAGAGACTGAACAGGCATATTTGGTTGAAGAGGGACTTCATCATAGGATGTCTCATCCCATTTTAGCTCACCCCATGGGTAGTGAGCTGAGGGGGAGGGTATGTGAGTATGTGAGCCAGAGGGCGCTGTTGAGCAACCCAGGCCCAGCCCTGAAAAGGCTCTCAGCCACGCCTTTGAGGGGGGCGTGTAACTCCAGTAGTCTGGAGTATCCTGCAGGGAGCAGGAGATGGTGGACCCACCTGGACAGATAGATGGTCTGTGCCAGAAGTGCTCGGGTCTACAGGGGACTGTTGCTGGAGCTGAGCAATAGTCAGGACCAGCGAGGACAGAGAGAGAAGCTCTGTCCAAGAGGGCTGGATCCAGAGAGGACTTACAGAGACTAAGTCAACCTCTTATTGCCCCCCCAGAGGCTAGTTAGGGACTCAAGGTGTCAGTTAGTGCCCTAACTGTGGCCTAGGTGTTTGTTGTTTTTGTTATGTTGCAGTTAAGCTGAATAAAGCCACGTTTTATTTTACACTTGGACCGTCTGAAAGCTATCTTTCCGGCGCCCAGTACCACGAACCACCGCTGTCCGGACCAGGACAAGCCGCCATTTTGAGTGTAATTCCCCTAAGCTGTCACAGGGTGTATAACCTAAAGAAATTTCATTTATATGAATTCTTGGACAACCCCTTTAATGAGAACCTATAAGTTTTTAGAGAAACACAAAAACACAAGTAGAATAAGTCATAAACATGTAGTAAGTAATTTTACATGTTGCATGGACATAGTTTTTTTTTTTACTGGCAAACCTGGCAATTTTGCATCCTATTTGGCAGAGAATCAACTAAACACAAATTTGCAGAAAAATTCCCTAATGAAATCTTGAAGTTACTTTATATAGATTTATATCATCATCATTGCCATAAGATTTCCATGTGTATTGTGCATCCCAGCTAGGTGAGGAGGACATAGCTGCTTTTGAAGGGTTATTCTACTAAAGGCGGAGGCAGCTGCTTGGAAAGGGTTAAAGGGGTTGTCTTACAGTATTTAAATATTAGCAAAGGAGCAGAGTGGGTTAATAAGGTTAAATAGGCATTACTGACCTTACTGATCCCTTGCTATTGCTGTTCTAATGCCTCCCGGGTCCCCTCTGGCCTCTACTTCCTAGTACTACCTTAACTCACAGGAAATGCCCACTTAACTAGTCACAGGCTTTGGGAGATCACCGCTGTATATGGGTCAGCTCAACACACATGAAATGCCCACTTAACTAGTCACAGGCTTTGGGAGATCACCTCTGTATATGGGTCAGCTCAACTCTTAAAGGGCCATACAACATAATTGGAGAAGGTTTTTTTTGTATTATTTTCCTATGATATATTCTGCTGTATAAAGGTTTATATTTTGTCTACTATTACAAGATTTAAGAAGCAATATTTCCTCTTTATTACAAGATCTCATGACGGATTTAATCCACACTGTTGCAATTTGGAAAACATACTACTAGATTATTTTAAACAGTGAAAAATATAATATCTAACCTACTTAGTGCCTGTGTCAATGTGTGACCTATTTCCATGTATTTATATTCCACTGATACATGCCAGTTTGTGGAATTAAATCTGCTGCTTGCTGACCAGAGAGACTGTGAGCATTTGGCAAAATGTATGATTATTTCCAATTAGGCTTCTGCAAGGTTTGTTTTTCGGATAAATCTATTGATTCGATGTAAACTGCATTGGCCAAAGGGGACTTTCAACACCTATTAAAATGATTTTCACTGAATTTTTGTAAGTCTGTCCTAAAGCAAAAAAAAAGTCTTGTTGTTTTAAAATGTCTTCTGACATTTCCCTAAGCCATTGTCTTTGTATGTTTTCTATCATAGAAAATAATATACTATACTTCCATTACATTTTATTAACTGAAAACTATTATTGAAAATGCCTATTGGCTTTAAACAGATGTCCTGAAAATAAATCTACTATATCCAGATGAAAATAAATATTACACAGTCTGTCTAGTTCAGACAACCTCCTCTAACCTTGAAATTGCTCTTGCAAGCTATTCCTAGGTGCCCTTCTAATTGGGACCAACAGCTGTTGTTGCTTCTGTAATGAAATGGAAGCAAGACAGGGCACCTGTTACCCATGTTTAGCACCAAGCAGATGCACTATAGATTAGATTAAATATATAGTATATTCTACTGGCCTGTTAGGGTTCTTTTTATTGAAGGTCCCAGAGAGATGACTGCCCAACATGGGAAATAACTGAATTCATAAGAAAGTAACACCACATTATAAGCCCTCAGGCCTCCACCACCTTGGAAGCCTAGTGGGTATCCAGTAGTCACTTTTTCTGGTTGCCATTCAGTGATCTAGCCAGCCAAGAAGAGATGGAGAGGTGACTATATTTCTATAGCTCTATCTCTCTAAGGGAAAACCTGGCTTGACATTCTTTATAGCTGCCATAGACTTATCTGGAGAGGGCAATTAAAATGTGCGGTCATCTTTTCTACATGTGACTGCAAACAACCTTACTTCTACTCTACGTAAATAAATAAATTATAGAATGCAGTGTCATGGGTTGTACTGTTCTATTTTTTTCACATGTACCAGAATTTAAATCTACACCAGTCAGTGTAGATTTCCTGTATAAGGCCAGGGTCCCACAGAAGCAGAAAGTCCGTAGAGGAAACCTCTGCAAACTTTCTGTGAAAAGTGCTGTGGGAAAAACCGCAGTGCATTACTGCTGCAGATTTTCCCACAGCGCTTTTTTGCTGTGGGACACTACATGGGTCTTTAGCCTAACTCACACCAGAAAAGTGGCATGCGTTATAATAAATATGTCAGGCCCAGGCATCCTCGCACCATCCCTTTCCACCACTGTTCACAGAAAGTTACGAACGAAGTGCAGAATAGAGAATGTGAAGCATCTTTGGAAACAGAAAGGGCCTTGTGCCAAACTGGCATGATGAGGTGATAAATTCCCCCTTCAGTCTTTAACCATTTTACAATCTCAGATGAGTTCCTGAATTGTAAACAAAACAATTAAACCTTAGAGAAATTGACAGACATGTTTTGGTTGGATTCCATAAAATCCTTCATTCACATGATGGCATGAAGGGAGTTTACCCAATCAGTTCTTGGGAGGCTCAGGGATTTCTATATTGAATAATTGGTCCTTTCTACTGCAAATAGTACACAGGCTCTCTTTATTGTTTGGTATTTCAGTAAATTTTGGGAAGTCAGTTCTTTTGACAATAGGCCATATTGTACTTGGGATTTAGTTGGGGGATCCCTGTTTTTTTTCAGGTAAATGGGGATGTTATTACTAAAGTGAGGGATTTTGTTGATTTGAACATAAAACCTTTAAGTATAACTTTTACCAGTGTTAGGGGTCGGCTTAAATTTCCCACGATTAAGGTCAGATAAATCTACCTTTTTGAGGCAATTTTCGTTCTTCAGATTTTGTTTGTGGCTTCTCTACTCTATAGCTTAATAAAATCTTTAAAATGGTTAATAGTATTTTGTGTGATATAATGTGGAGAAGGAAAGAGTGATTGAAATGATCCTACCCAATTTTACTGTTCCCCTGAATCAGAGGGTTTACCTTTCCAAATCTTGAACACTATTTAACTGACTTCCAGCTTCAGCATTTCATCCTATGTTTCAATAAAGTTTTAACAGTGAGCATATTTTTCATGTCATTATATGTAATAATAATTTATGACATGTATCTATTTGCGCACTAGCCACACTTTTATTTAGTTTTGTAGAGATCCCTTGTCAGCAGTCAACAACAAGTATATGTAATGTGCTTTTCTCACAATAGACTCAAAGCGCAGTCCAGTGGTTAACTAAATAGTATTTTTCAGTATTCTATGTATAGTGAGGGTGTTATTTGCCCTCAATTGTTAAGTTTTTATTTAACCCCTTCCTGCCGCAGGCATTTTTCTTTTTTCTTTTTTTTTTTCCGTTTTTGACTCCCCAGCTTCCAAAACCTACTTGCTTAAAGGGGTTGTCCAGGCTAAAAAAAATGTATTAATTAGACCAGGGTACATGAATAAAACAAAAACATAATCACCTGTCCTCGGTGTTTCCCTACACGGTCTAGTCTTGCAGCTCTGTTGTTGTCTCCTGGCGGAAGTACTCGCCATATACGTGACCGCTGAGGCCAATCAGAAGCCTCAGCTGAAGGGAACCAGGACGTCACAGCCGGTGAGAAAGTCCACAGCAAGAAGACAGCTGAGCAGCAGGACCAGACCGCCCTGGGAGGACACTGGAGCATCGGGGACAGGTTGTTTTTTTTTTTTTCACCACCCCCATCCTAATTAGAAAATTATGTTTTAGCCTGGACAACCTCTTTAATGATTGTGGGAGAAATTCTACTTAATAATGCTACCATTTAATATTCCGTACAATGTACTGGGAAGCTGGAAAAAAAATTCAGAATGGGGTGGAATTGGAGAAAAACTGCATTTGTGCAACTTTCCTCGGGGCTTCGTTTCATTCTATAGCCAAAATGACATGTCACCTGTATTCTATGGATTAGTACAATTCCAGGGATACCATTTTTTCTGTAGTTTTTTTTATGTTTTAACCCCTTAAAAAAATGCAAAACTTTGCAAAAAAAAGTTCTTGCAGGGCCAAATGTACTTTTTATTTGTAGCATTTTGGTGAATGTCTGTCGCTTTGATTGCTTTTTATTAAATTTTTTATGAAAGACGAAATGGCAAAATAATGGCAATAAAGTATAGAAGGATGTAACATTACAACTACAATCTCCACATAACACATGAACATAGATAACACAGGAATCACCACTGACCTAGTTCACCTGTTACTGTGTCCTTTCATACATCAATTTTTAAAACCACAAAAGTCTATGTGTTTCAGTTTTTTAGTTTCAATAATTTTTATTGAAGGTTTTATAGCTATAAAAGAACAAGGACAATAGCATAAATGAGTAACATAATCTGAGTATGCAGCACCTTAGGGACAAATAACATAGCTCCAGTAGTATTACAAAGGTGCATACTGCCTTTACCCATTAAAATAAAACAACCAAAGTACAGAAATCTAATAAAACACTAGGCATTGAACAAAAAACAGTTAAACATTAGAGGCACCCTAATTGAGGCTTTAGCGAGAAGGTATCTCAAACACGTAAAGCGTACACGCAGAAATATCATATATCTGGCTAAGGAGGAATACATAAGTCTTAATGAGGTAAATAAGCCGAGCTAAGGGAAGTGAAATAATGAGATTAGAACAAAATGTATGTGTATGTAAGGACGAGACTCAAAAGGAACAAGGCCAAGGAGAATACCAAAAACAAGGCCCACAATACCCTAGGTCAACAGTCTGCGAACCCGCATTAACCTATATATCTAGAATGAATCCAGCAATCCCAAATGGCCACAAACGAATTATATGAATGGTTACCTAGGGCAATAATTTTTTCATAAGCAAAAGTATTGTTAATAGCAGACTGTAAAGCCGAAAAGGGTGGGGAGCAGTCGATTTCCATCTCTAGACCAGCATCAACTTGGCGATAGTCAAAATCTTACACAAGAGTGTTTTATGCGGGTTTAGTGTGCTAGGAACTCTGAGCAGCAAAACTGCCAAGTGTGGAGTGTACCAGATCTGAAGACCGAACAGCTCTGAAAGCATGTCGAAAACTTCTGTCCAGTACCCCTGAACAGTCCCAAAATATGAAGCAAAGTTCCCCTCCCCCCACATCCTCTCCAGCATACTCCAGAAACAGAAGGATAGGCCAACTGCAAAACTGAGGGGGTACGATACCATCGCAACGTAATTTTAATTGCCGTTTCAACATGGGTGCTACACTTCAAAGAGGTATGAATCAATTTAATTGCGCATTGCCATTCATTGGGGGTAAAGCTCACTCCCAGATCTCTTTCCCAATAGCGAAATGGAGCAGACTTGATATAGGATGAGGTATCATCCATCAAATCATACAGAAACCTCAGGCCTCTCATCTTCTTTGATATCCATGCAAAGATCATGCCATTATGGGTAGTAGGGGCAGAAGAGTTTTTAGACAGAAAGTGTAGTATTCTAAAATGTGTGTAGAAATTTCTCATAGGGATTTCAAACTTTTGCCACAGTGCCGTGAATGATAGGACTGTCTTATTTTCGGAGTATAACTGCGATACCTGGATAATCCCCCTGGCCTCCCAGCCCGAAATATCCAAGTCCTTGATTGCCCAAGATAGGAGGGACAAAGGCATATCCGAGATATTAAAATGCCTTGTAGGGGTCGCTTTCCCATGAAGCATCGCCCAGGCAGCCAGGGAGGCACGCATAATCAGTGAAAAAGATGGAGGTGGTGTGATGTTCCAAAACAGCAAATACAAAGCACTCCCAAGCTACAAAAGAGTGTTCCATGTGCAGTCAAGGAGCCGATACATCCATGGACCACCATCCAGCGCACTGAACAGCAAGGGAAGCCAAATAATATTTACTCACTATGGGAACACTCAGGCCACCAGCCAGCTTATGTTTAAACAAAAAAACTTTTATTCATTCTAGACCTTCTACCGCCCCATACATATTTCGAAATCACTCTCTGCACAAATTAAAAAAAATGAAGCAGGGAGAGAAATCGGCAGCGTACGGAACAAGTAAAGAAGTCTAGACAATATTAACATTTTAAAAGCAGCCACTCGCCCGATCCAGGAAACATCTGTTAGTATCATGCGTTCAGTTTCATCTCGCAAAGTTTTTATCATTGGCAAATAATTTTGTTGATAAAGTGACCTAGGAGAGGAAGACACGTTTGCCCAAATATTGAATGCTATCCTCCCTCCAATCAAAATTGTATGTTGACTTTAAGGAGCTAAGCATGGAAGAGGGAACATTAAATGGAAGGGCCTGTGATTTTGACAAGTTCAATTTATAATAAGACAACTGTCCGAAAGTCTGCATAATACCCATAAGGCGTGGGAGAGACACTCCCGGTTTGGTTAATGTAAGAAGAATGTCGTCAGCATATAGCGATATAAGATGGACTCTATCTCTTACAGTGACGCCCTGTACATCAGGATCTAATCTTAGATGTTGGGCCAGCGGCTCCATGGAGAGGACAAAGATCAAGGGTGACAATGGGCACCCCTGTCTAGTCCCATTAGTAATTATAAAAGGGTCCGACACCGTACCATTTGTAAAAATTTTTGCAGAGGGTGCTGAGTAGAGCACCTCTATGGCCCCCAAAATCATGCCGGAGAATCCCATAATCCTAAGAGCCGAAAAAGCATACGACCATCAAATGCGATCAAACGCCTTCTCGGCATCCAATGCAAGCAGAACCAATTTGAACAAAATTCAAAACTCGTCTGGTATTTTCATAGGCTTGATGCCCTTTAACAAATCCTACTTGGTCATAGTCTATCAAACTCGGGAGGCAGTCAGCTAGGCGCGTCGCAATTAGTTTAGCATAAATTTTCAAATCGGAATTTAACAAGGAAATGGGTCTAAAATTCTGGGGCGAGGTCGGGGCCTTACCAGGTTTGGGCAAAGTAACCACCAATGCCTCTTGATTTTCTCGAGGGAACGCTTTAAACTCAACCGCGGCCTTCAAAAACAGCAGCGGGTCCAGCAGAATCTGAGAAAGTGTTTTATAATATTCATTTGTAAGGCCATCTGGACCTGGGGATTTGCGGGAGGGCAATGCCTTAATGGTTGCAGGCAGCTCCAAAGCGGTTATGGGAGCATTTAAGGATGCTAGTTGATCCTCAGCAAGCCGAGGCATATGGGCCGATGTTAAGAATAAATCAATATCTGCCTGTGAGGGGGGGGGGGGGGTTGGGCCACAGAAGAATCGTCCGCAATATTATAAGGATCCGCGTAAAAGGACCTAAATGCATCCGCTATACCTTTAGGGTCGTAAATTTTATGTGTTCCGTCTCTACTATGGAGGAACAGGATCCTGGATTTAGCATGTCTCTGTGTAAGTTTAGAGGCCAGCATATTCCCCGCCTTATTGGATTGAGAATAATAGGTAGCTCTCACTCGCTTTAAATTCTTTTCATATTTATGTAACAAGTAGCAAGTTGTCGGCGTAGCTCTACTACTTTAACCGTATTTGAGGGGATAGGGGACTTTTTATTGCCAGTATCTATGATTTTTATTTGATTTATAAGCCGGTCTATCTCTGACAATCTAGTTTTCTTTTCAATGTGACCAAGGCGTATAAAGGTACCCCTAATGAAGGTGTTATGGGAGTTCCATAATATTTCAGGGCTAGATACCGATGGAGTGTTAACCTGAAAAAATTCCTTCAGATCATTCTCCAGAGTTGCCTTAAATTTCGGGTGTGATATCAAAAATTCATTACATCGCCATACATAAGACCGAGGACAGTCATATTTCTCTGAGATGAGAAGCGTAACCACTGCATGATCAGACCATGTTATTTGCGAAATGGTGGACTGCATGACAAGAGGGAGAGTACATTGGTCCACTAAAAATAAGTCAATACAAGAGTAGCTATTACGTACGGACGAGAAAAAAGTATAATCTCGCTCAGTGCTAAGCAGGACCCGCCAAGCATCAAATAAATTATGGCGCCACAGAGCCTGTGAGAAAGAAGGGAGTCGCTGTGAGAGGTCAGATGTGGTATCTACTAAAGGATAAGGCGTTATGTTAAAGTCTCCCATCAACAATAAGCAACCCTGCTTTCTTTTTTCAATCGCTTTCACAAGCCTTCCAAAGAATGCTACCTGTCTCTTATTAGGAGCATAAACCGACACTAACGTATAAGTAACATTATTGATGAGACACACCAATATAATGAATCGTCCCCCAGGGTCTGAGTATTGAGATAACTGAAACGCCAGCACTCCCCTACATTTGGGGGAGTAATGAGCGTGGAACACATGAGGGTATGATGGGTGTTTAACGCGGCTGGCATCCTTCTTCAAAAGGTGTGTCTCCTGTACGGCTAGTATATCACAACTCTGAACTCAAACTTCACCCCACAAATTAACTCATTTTTGAGGGGTATTCAAACCCCTAACATTCATGGACATAATCTTAAGAACCATAATGCAAATCTAAGAGAGCTATAAGAATTGCCACATATAGACTAATAAACATAGAAATAATACTTGAGTAATGAAGTATGAAGTTGTCTTCATGCCAGAGGGCCTTTTCAGCCAAGGTGCCAGAACCTGTAAGAAATAAATCAGCCAAACCATAGAACTCAACAACAGTCAAGCCTAAAAGAACAAGTAACATAGTACAGCGGACCAGCAGCTGTTGCGATCTCAGGGGAATAAGTTCAGCAGCAGCAGACATAAGAAATTCCTAGGGAAAAGGAGAAAGAACCTTCAGCGTTTAACTCCTGTGGTAGGAAGTCTTTGGGTCTTACTTAATTTTTTTCCCTCTTCCAAATTCCTGATCACATGGGTAAGATTATCTCAGGTTATCATCACTGTGACTGGGAATCCCCACTTGTACAGTATACAATGTTGGCGAATCTTTAGTGCGAAAAAAATGAATCCTCGCCAGGACATCTCTTGGAATTGATTCGTCCAAATGTGAGGGTCTGGGGACTCTGTGTGCTCTGTCAATCGTTAAGTCTATAGACTGATGGTCAGGCAGTAAGGCACGCATCAGACCCTGAAGGAAAGTGGGCAATTCTCCCGTAGCAACCATCTCCGGAATTCTCCTGAATTTCAAGTTATTCCTTCTTGACCGATTTCCAAATCAGCTGTTTTAGCCTTCAAAAAGGTCACATCTTTTTCCACATCATAATGGGCATCTATAAGGTCATTATGTAGCAAATTCCGCCATCTTAGATTCTATATGTGCAGTGCGGCTTTTCAGATCTTGAATGTCTCGCTCAAGTGGTGTGATTATGAGAGACATATCTGCTTTCAATGATTTACAGAAGGCTGTCAGCATAACTTTCATAGAGGTCTCAGTCAGTAAATTCTCTGATGCTGGTATATCAGCAAAAAAAATCAACGCAAGGTGTTGTAGAGTGTGTGTCATGTCTCACCTCTCCATCAGAGACAGCAGTATCTTGAAGTCGGGGTCTCAATTTAGCTGGGCTAGTGGTGGGAGACCGTAGTACCACAGCTGTGGAAGGAGATGTAGGCACATTTATCTCCTCAGCGCCATTTTGGGAGGACGACCAGTCTGAGCAGACCACAACCCTTGCTGGAGACGATGCAGCATATGGTGATTCCGCAGCGGTCAGCAGCTGCGGTAAGGATGGAGTGGAGAGAGTTCGCCGTTATGTGCAGAGAAGGTAAGGGGCTCATCGGGGAGGGTATGCAGGGGAGTCGAAGCCCCGGATCCAGCGCCCACGTGGGAGTCATCTTGGGCCTCCCCTCCCCCATGTGGGAAATAAAAATCTGAGATTTTCTGCGGTTTGGCCGCCGTTTTTCGTTTCTTAGGCATCCCTGGGTATAGCGGGTATTCTCTGACCTGAATCCCGCTTAGGTAGCCACAGGATCGTCGCTGTGGAAGTCGCTGGTAATGGCTCAATGCAGGAGCTAAGGATCTATATGAAAAATAAAAACATTACAAAAAAGGAATGTGTTTAATTGTAGAATTTTAACAATTAAGCAAAAAATAAAGATGATGCATCGCCTCTAATTTATATTTGTTTAAACCGAGAGACAATGGTGCAACAAAAACAAAACTAGAAGAATCAAGGAAGGCAGATGACAATACAAAATGCATATACAGACCATGTATGGGCTTTTATTAATGTACATCTAGGAGTCTGTGGTTCTGGCATCTAGATCCTTTGGCCCATTTGTGTGTTACCTATGCCACTGTATCTAATTTGAGTTTGTTCTTTTTGAGGTATTCTTTCATCCTACATATGATTGTGGACTTTTGTACTTTATGAATTTCAATAAAAATGTGTAATATGTTTTTTTACTACTCCGGTGTGTTTTCATATTATTGGTAATGTATTGTTAGGATATCCATAGGATAGGTAAACTTATGTTACATTTAGCCCATATTTAGATAGGTTTGCTTTTTAAAATGATGTAATAAACAAATTCTACACGTTGTGTTATGTATACCTTATCCCGGTACGTTGCAGAGGTGATTCTAGGGTTTCCAAATATGCCTCTGTTATTCAGCTTTGGAGCCGCATTTTATGTACATCACTGTTTTAATCATATGCAAATAGGGTGAAAAGTGCTTTGCCTGGGAATCTAGAGCTGAGAGCAAAGCCTTCCTGGCAGGGTAGGACTGTCCCACCGGGAGACCGATGAATCCCCCGGTGGGCCCCGTGCCCTTAGGGGGCACTACTGGACCCCCACTGCTTTTCTTTTAATAGGCAGTGGAGGTGCGGTAACAGCCCCTATTAACTTACCTCTCCCCGCTCCTTGCCAGGGGGCCCCCACGTATGCCGCATCAGCGGGGTGAGGTAAGTGATGCTGCCAGGTTCTCCCCGGTTTTAATAACCGGATCGCAAAACCGGGAAGAAGTGGCGCCAGCGAACTGCTTCTGCTACTAGTAGAGCAGAAAGCCACAGGCTGTGGTGCACATATGGCTGTGAGCAGCACAGCTCCCGACATGATAATACTTTTAGCCGCCCTGTCTCGGTGCAGCTGATCTGCAAGGGTCCTGGAGGTGGGCCCCTAGAAACAATTCCACTGGTGGGCCCTAGACATCCCTGTCCGACACTGCTTCCAGGTATTATAAAAGTGTCAGTCTTTACCTTTTCACTTGACTGGACATGTCCAGAGATGATTATCCTTTTAAACCAACATAATTTAGTGATATTCTTTTACAAAGTGATATCCTAAATTTGCCTATGTGTGGTTGTCATGTGAATTGCTCTGTTAAGACTTTTACTGGGATGTTATGATATTGTTTCAAATTGGCTTCATGAGTCGATAAAATTCAAGCCATGTTAAGGGAGAACACATGTGTAAGTGAGCAGCCATTCATTTACATAGCTGTAATTTAACACAACACTCCAGCATTTTTCTTTTTTTTAGCTATGCACAGTAGTCATGAAAGTAGATTCACAAAAGAGCTAGGGCAGAAGAACAAGAGCAGAGTTTGAGGA
This sequence comes from Leptodactylus fallax, assembly GCA_947044405.1. Lineage (NCBI taxonomy): Eukaryota > Metazoa > Chordata > Amphibia > Anura > Leptodactylidae > Leptodactylus > Leptodactylus fallax. The sequence continues at coordinate 2,738,492 of CAMRHE010000048.1, read as the reverse complement.
ATCTGAGGTGAGACGGTAGTTCTCAATAGTATCTGCAGGCAGCAGGGACAGACTTGTTTGTACAGCAATCCTTGCTAGAAAAAAAAAGAGGTCACACTGTGATCATATGACTAAAGAAAGTGAAAGTATAAGGAAAGGCTCTGAGTATACACCTATTACTTCCTATTACTACCTATTACCACTTCCAGAGTGCTAGTTCTCATCCATGGCACACAGGGCTGCTTTAACCATAGGTGCAACTACATTGGGCCCTATGGATGTGGGGGCCCCCTCAGCCACCCCAGATCGAGCGGGACAGTCCCACATTTCCCGCTGTTCCGAGCGGCAGGCAGTGATTTCACCTCTGTGTCCTTAGGACACAGATAAAGGTTGAATACAATAGTGGAGCATGGAGCTATTAGGTCCGTGCTCTATTTTTCAGCCTTCGGCTGATAATGTCTATGGCAGGGAAGTGCAATGAGTGCCAAACCGCAGACTTTACAGTTGGTGGGTGGGGGCAGGGGAAATTAAGCTAAGTTATGGGGGGCATTTGGGGCCCACTTTCAAAAAGTTTGCACAGGGCCCCCCAATGCATTAAAAAGGCCCTGATCGCACTTACCCACTGAAACTGTGGAGTGCACCCCCTGGGGTATGTGTACCTGTGTACCGCAGGTTGAGAACCACTATATTTTTATAAGTTGTAACATATTTAAAGGGGTTATGAAATAAATATCTGGTGGGGTCTGATTGCAGAGAGCTATACTTCAGCGCTTACTTCCCATTGAATTGAATGGGATGGGGGGGGGCTCAGCATTTACACACCTGTTGTTCTAAGGACAGGTGGAGGTTTCAGTGGTCAGAATTTATCCTCTACCCTAACCTATAATAGGCTGTAATTACTCAATGTTTCACATGTAACAGAAAGCACCTGTGGTCCTAGCAGTTAAAACTGTGTTCTGTACATTGTGTTTCACCCCCTCCCTTACAGATGTGGGCAGGAATTCTCAACCTCATAATGGGGTGAAAACATAGTGGAAAAATTGTACTTGTCCTATTTTTTTCGATCCACTCCTGGTTTTGGCTTCAAAACTGAATTAAAAACACCTGAACATGTGTCTCTCCTCCAATCTATTTAATACAAATGTCAATAAAAGATTTTGTAGTGACTGCATGTTTTAGATGATTCCCTGGTAACACTGGTAACACTGTGCTTGGAAAAGTTTACAAACTTTATCTAATCTTTTTCAAGATAGCACTTAGGAACACATCCTTCCATAGTCAAAGCCTTTTTTTTACCTTTTTTCTCCTTGAGAAATGGCGTCACAGTTAATGCTTTAAACATTAATATCATTAAAGGATATCAGTAAATTAAACAGAAAGCTCTTTTAGAATCTTAAACATTTTTACAGTGCTATTATGCACCATGTTTACATATAAGCTTATTTAAAAAAAAAAAACCAAAAAAAAAAAAAAACCTAGAATAATATTACCTGTAAGGTTACATTCACACTGTCTACTTTTAGTCCATTGTTCTGACCCAACACAGGATCAGAACAGAATGAAAAACTGAATGTAGGATGCAGATTGAGCAACCTTTACCATTCCCTCTAATGCTAAAAACAATATGAAAGCTTTCTTCAGTTGTTTGTTTATTTTCTGAAGTGATTGAGATACTGTTTGCAGGCATATTGAGGCATGCAAAATGGTTGTAAAACAGTCATTTTATGTGCTGAAGTATATGTAATTATTTCTTGCTCAAAAAGCCTGGAAGAAAAGAAAATGGGGGGGGGGGGGAATTTATCAATCCCTCTATGCCAGGAACCTGTCATCTAGGGATTGGTAAATTCCACCCATTATTATGATATACGGAAATATTAAAAAAAAGTTACAGGTGTCAAATGGATTTTTTTTAAGAAAATGGTTTCATAGTGAAGTACAATTTGTCCTGAAAAAATAAGCTGCCATAGAAAAGTTATGGTTTTTGGAAGGTGGGGAGTAAAAAATAAAAAATACCCCACAGCGCAAAGAGAGTAGGAGGTGGCTGAAGGACCTGTGTTGAGATCACCACCATGTAATCAGTGCATAGAGGGAAGAGTTAAGTGGTAGAGAACATAAGTGGTGGCTAACAGACCTGGGAAGAAGATCATGTGACAATAGGGGGCATGGGACTAGCACTGTTCATTTTACAGAGCTCCTGAAAGGGTCCTGGCTGGTCATGTGATTGGCACACTGACCTACCAATTCACATATCAACTGGAAGTCACTCCTATGTAAGTATATGAGACTATTATGTTATACTCCCAGAGACTTACATAGAAACCAGGGACAACCAACTGCTGTCTGAAGCCCGTTTCCTGATCACATGGTCAGCTGGGGGACCTGTTCAGGGGCTGTATAAAGTGAATGATGTGCCTGCTGAGTGGCTGCATTGTTCATTGTACGTTATTTTGCCCTCACTGCTGGTCTACAGATCATTCCAATTCACTGTGTAAACTATGAAGAAATGCATGCAGCAGTCCTGCATAAAATATAGAGGGATGCAGCATTGGGAACCTTGCAGCGTACCAGATAAAATAGCCCAGCATGCTGTACTATTTTCTCTTGTTTACATAGGCCTAGTTCATCACAAATTCATAAATATTTTATGAGATGATTGTGTTGATTGCCTAATAGGCTGTGTGTCATAGAAAGTGTGACAAATGATATAGTGTACAATTATATAGTGAGAAGGTAACAGGTAAAGTTCTTGAAGGTCGCTGTATCTCCCCCAGATGTATGGTAAGTGAGGTTACAACACAGGTCTGTAACAAAAACTCAGCAGTGAGAAGGCTTTTTTTTTGTTAACCATGTCCTGTTCTACAGCAGGAAGGAGCCTTCAAGCACAGGTGGGAGCTGGGCCTCATTAAAGAGCCTATAAAAGGTTGTCAAGACCTCAGTCCTGGGCAGTTCCTGGGGGAGAGGAGGAGCTGGGTTCTGTCCTAAAATCCTGCCATCTGGTGAGTGTCAGTGTGAACTACTGCCTGCGTTTTTGCCCTGTGTGTTGACTGTGTGGCTGAAGCAAGCCGCACGTATAGTTAGGGCCTCTCTGTTTAGTTAGTTGCTTAGACGAGCAGGATTTCTGTTATTTTGCCTGAAGTTAAGGCTTATTTTGGTTTGCCGTTTTGGAAAAAATAAACGTACAGGGTAAATCCTGTTTATACCTCACTTTTTGTGTCTGTCTCTGACTGTCTGGGTCCGCTGCTGCTACCACTAAGCCTATCCTTCCACGTTTGGTGCTTCGGATGCGGGCAAACCCAGTTTAAAACAGGTCTTAAAGAGACAGGCACCTATTTTTTCTAATTTTTCCTCCACCACCTTTTTTTCCTGGGTGAAGGCGGTAGGAGAGCCAAAAAAAGGATGATGCCACCATGGAGGACTTGTTTAAATTACTTGGGCAGGCCCAGCTGGATGCTGAGAGGTGTCAACAGCGTGCTATGGAGGTGGCCGAAAAATGGCAGCAAGAGATGACCGCCATGGTAATATGAGAAAGAGTGAAAAAAATCAGGCGATACCTTTTAGAGGTTAACTGAGTATATTTATAAGTAAGCTTTCAAGAGTACTGGCTCTCTTCTTCAGACATGGTGTTATACAAGAACTGAAAATTCACAGATTATTTATACTCTATACACATGATCTTCAAAGGATTTTAGAGTCCTTAAAAAAACCCAAAACAAAATGCAATCTAAGTAGAGAAGTTATTTACAACAGGTCAAAAAACAATCTGGAAAGTTGTGCGTGACAGAGGGATCTGTTATCTGTTTGCTATCAGGTGGTGATTTGTGACCTTCACAGTTCATACATAGTGTGACATGAAGCTGAAGTCCAAATTGCAGAGTTTGAAATTTTTGCATAAACTTGTATTCCGATTCTTTCCTTTTCTCCTGCGTCTTAAAATGTCCCATTAAAACCACAACCCGCAAATCTTCAATAGAGTGGTTTTCTCCGGAGAAATGTGCGGCCACTGGGAGATCTGTTCTGCTGTTATTAATATTGGATCTATGTGAGTTCATTCGTTGACTAAGTCTCTGCCCTGTTTCCCCCACATAGAGGCCTGTGGTGGGACATTGCACACACATTATGAGGTACACCACATTGGAAGACCTGCAGGAAAATGTCCCCCTAATTCTGTGCCCCTGTTGTGACTGTGGGATAGGTACACTGTCAGCGGTGTGGATGTGCTTGCAGGTCATGCACCTTTTTTGTAGGCAAGGTGAGGTGCCATTTTCAGTTGGGGCCTTCAGGGCACTCCGGACAATAATACGCCTCAGGTTTGGTGGTTGTCGAAAGGAAAGGAGAGAGGGGACTGGAAACATGTCCTTGAGTCTGTTGTCCCTATGTAGCACAAGTTGGAGCTCCTTGGCAGTCCTTCGTAGGATTTCCAGCTGTGGGTTGTAGGTGACTACTAGGGGCACTCAGGCATCTTTCTGGGTCTCTCTATATGTGAGCAGACTGTCTCTGTTAATGGCTGCTGCTTTGTTTAATTGGTTGTCCGCACTTTTGGTTTGTATCCCTCCTCAGATCCAGGAGGTGCTTGTCCAGGTCTGCTTTGTCGGAGCAAATACGATTGTATCGTATAGCCTGGCTGTAGATAATAGATTGTCTTGTGTGTTTGGGGTGGAAGCGGTCGTTTCTCAGGTAGTCCGTTCTGTCTGTGGGTTTGTGGTATATTGATGTGAGTAGCCGGTGGTCTTTGATGTATATTGTGGTATCCAGAAAGTGAATTTCACTCCCTGAATAGCTAAGTTTAAGGTTGATGGTAGGGTGAAAGTCATTGAAGTCATTATGGAATTGAAGTAGGGCCTCCTCACCTGCAGTCCAGATGACAAGGATATCATCGATATAACGAAGGTAAATCATAGGTTTGGTGGTGCATGTTGATAAATATGTTCCTTCCAGTTCTGCCATAAAGAGATTTGCATACTGGGGTGCACATCTGGTCCCCATTGAAGTTCCCATTCGCTGTAGATATAGATCCTCTCCAAAGGTAAAATGGTTGTGGCAAAGGATGAATTGTATGAGCTGCGTTACTGGTTCTGTTGAGAGGTTTTGTTTTGCCAGGTGTACCCGACATGCTGCAACTCTATCCTTGTGGGGAATGTTGGTATACAGGGATTCCACATCCATGGTGGCCAAAATTGTACCCTCAGGTAGTGGGCCCAGGGCATTCAGTTTGTTAAGAAGGTCAGTGGTGTCCTGGATATAGCTTGGAGTGTCCCTGAAAAGGGGTTTTAGGAAATTTTCCACCCAACCTGAGATGTTTTCTGTCAGTGTCCCAATGCCAGAAATGAAGCAGATATGAAGAAGCTGTTTGTATTGTGTGAGACCTTGGTTGCTCAGAAGGCGGTAGGAGAATCTTCTGCTGAGACCCTGTCGGTGAGATCCGCCGCTCGAGCGGCTGTGCAAAGTTCTCAACAGAAGATGACGTCCACTGATGACATAGAGGCGTATCTTCATGTCTTTGAGCGGGTTTCTGAATGAGAAAAGATGCAAAAAGAACAGTGGGTCGATGTTGTGGCACCCTTTCTAACCGGGAAACCACAGAAGGCATATTATGACCTATGTGAGACAGAAGTCGAAGATTATCCTAAGTTGAGGAGTGAGATCCTGGCCCGTCTTGGGGTAAATACAGTGGGGAAAAAATGTATTTAGTCATCCACCAATTGTGCAAGTTCTCCTACTTAAAAAGATGAGAAGCCTGTAATTGACATCATAGGTAGGCCTCAACTATGAGAGACAAAATAAGAAAACAAATCCAGAAAATCACACTGTCTGATTTTTAAAGAATTTATTTGCAAATGATGGTGGAAAATAAGTATTTGGTCAATAACAAAAGTTCATCTCAATACTTTGTTATATATCCTTTGTTGGCAATGACAGAGGTCAAACGTTTTCTGTATGTCCCATACAGACTTGATGATATTGAGATTAGGCTCTGTAGGGGCCACATCATCCCTTCGAGGACCCTGAAGATAGTTCTTTATGACATTGACTTATGTTTGGGTCATTGTCCTGCTACAGAATACATTCTGAGCCAGTCAGATACCTCCCTTATGGTACAAACTGCTTTCTGTTACAGCCACATTTGAAGAAGCACTAAGAAACAGGCAGTGTTGATGATCATAGACGCCAAGGTCACAAGGGGGAATTAGATCGGGGGGCAGCAATCCATTCACATGACAGCTGGGAGCTATTGAATGCTCCCAGGCTTGTCTTTGTATTATTTTTATTATCTATTTTGCAATGCATTGACGTTCATTGCATTAGTGAGCAGATTCCCTGGGGTACAAGACCCCGTAGGGGGGTCTAAAAATTACAGTAAAAAAAAAAGTAGATGTTAATGTTAAGAAAATATTTTAAAAAAATATAAAAAGTAAAAATTCAAATCATCCCCTTTCCCTAGAACACATAAAAGTACTTAAATTGAAACCCATACACACCTGGTATCCCTGTGTCCAAAAATGCCTGGTCTACAAACTTAGAAAAATATTTTTCCCATGCAGTGAACGCCATAACAGGGAAAAAATAAAAACAGCTGAACTGCATTTACTTTTTGCTCTTTCGCCTCTCATAAAACTTTTAATAAAAAGCAATCAAAGCAATAGACAATTCCCTAAATGGTATAATTATAAAGTATTTCTGGACCTGCAAAAAAGACACCTTAAGCATCCCCGTACACGGAAATATATAAAAGTTACAGGTGTCCGATTATGGCGATTCCAAAAATTTATTTATTTATTTTTTTTACAAAGACTTGGATTTTTTTAAAGGGGTAAATAAAACTATATACATTTGGTATCCCTTGAATCGTACCTACCCATAGAATATAGGTAACGTCATTTTGACTGCACAGTGAATGCCATAAATACAAAGCCTGTAAGAAAGTTGGGAAAATGCAGTTTTTCTCCAATTCCACTCCATTCTGAATTTTTTTCCAACTTCTCAGTACATTGTATGGAATATTAAATGCTACCATTACGACGTTCAATGTGTCCTGCAAACATTAAGCCATCATACAGCTCTGTGAATGGAAAAACAAAAAAGTTATGGCATTTGGAATGTGAGGAGTTAAAAATGAAAATAGAAAAATGTCTTTAGCGGAAAGGGGTTAAAAGACGTTATCTGGGCTCAGTCAAATTTTTGATGCTGATGACTTGTACATTGGAGGGGTCTGACACACTGTTCTACTGTACTAGCCAGCCTGTGATGCCAGAAGATATAAAGCAGATGGACATGCACAGGGTCGGACTGGCCCACCGGGGAACCGGTGAATCCACCGGTGGGCCCCGAGCCCCGACTATTAGTCCTCATGTCATGGGGGCCCGATCGGGATCCTGACCATCCCGATCAGGCCCCTGACCAGTGGCGTAACGATCGCGGTCGCAGGGTGTGCGACCGGGCTCGGTGGGGTAAGGTGCCCGTGGCCAGCTGGAGATGGCCGGGCCCTGGACCATTATGATAGCGGTCGGGGAAAGCCTGGTTTCCCGACCACTATACATACTGTTATTGGAAAGGGACGCTGGCATATTGCAGGCCCCTTTCCAATAGATGGCAGGGCAGGGGAGGTGACTGAAAACAATAAACACATATTCTCACCTCTCCTGGGCACAGCATTCTCTCCGGCGCTCCTCCGTCATGTGACTGAGGCCTGTGATTAGGCCCCAGGGGTCACATGGGGCACGGCCGCGTAATGACATCAGTGCGCCCCCACGTGACAGCTGAGGCCCAATCACAGGCTTCGGCAGCGACGTCAGAAAAGGGCCTGAAGACGCTGAAGACAGGATGGAGCGAGGATGCCAAGGAAAGGTAAGACAAGGTGAGTATGAATGTTTGTTATTTTTAATTACTTCCCCTGGGCCTCCGATTATTATACTCTGGGGTCTGAGGAGACCCCAGAGTATAGTAATAGCACTGAAGCGGAGGGGGGCTACTGGGCGCATATAATACTGGGTGGGGGCCACTGTGGAGCTTATAATACTAGGTGGGGGCCACTGTGGAGATTATAATACTGGGTGGGGGCCACTGTGGAGCTTATAATACTGGGTGGGGGCCACTGTGGAGCTTATAATACTGGGTGGGGGCCAATGTGGAGCTTATAATACTAGGTGGGGGCCACTGTGGAGCTTATAATACTAGGTGGGGGCCACTGTGGAGCTTATAATACTGGGTGGGGGCCACTGTGGAGCTTATAATACTGGGTGGGGGCCACTGTGGAGCTTATAATACTGGGTGGGGGGCACTGTGGAGCTTATAATACTAGGTGGGGGCCACTGTGGAGCTTATAATACTGAGTGGAGGCCACTGTGGAGCTTACAATACTAGGTGGGGGCCACTGTGGAGCTTATAATACTGGGTGGGGGCCACTGTGGAGCTTATACTCCATACAGTGGCTCCTTCATTTTTTTTTTTTTTAATTACGCCGGGGCAGGTGAAAAAAACAAAACAAAAAAAAAACCCAAACTTTCTTTCCTGTCCCCAGTGTCTCCCAGCGTGGTTCGGTCCTGCAGTTCTGTTTTCTTCCAGCTGAAGTTCCCGCTGCATGTGACTACCTGTGACGTCACGTGACCCCTGAGGCCAATCAGCGGCCTAAGGGAAGGGACCTGGGACGTCACAGCCAGTGAGGACTTCCGGTAAAAAGACGACAGCGGAGCTGCAGGACCGGACCGTGCTGGGAGGACACCGGAGCACCAGAGACAGGTGAGTATGTTTAGTATGTTTTTTTTTTTTTTTTTTTGGGGGGTAGGGGGGATTCACCTCCCCCGGACTAATTATAAAAAAGAAAAAAATTATACTGGACAACCTCTTTAAAGTGTGGCACATTAGGGGGTTATATTAAAGGGGTTGTCCAGGCATAGTTTGTTATGGTTTATCCTCAGGATAGGCCACAGATACCTGATCTGTAGGGGGCTGACCCCGGACCGATCAGCTGTATGGAGCCACTTCTGGCGCCCGTCCTGTACACAATACAGGGCCAGAAGCAGAAAGCCACTGTATATTAGCCGGGCACCTTCACTGTATCTCAGCACTTATTGAAGTCAGTATGAGCTGAGCTGCAGTGAAGGCATCGGGCTGCTATACAGTGGATGGAGCTTTCTGCTTCCGGCCCTGTGTTGTGTACAGAACGGGCTCCGGAAGTGGCTCCGAACAGCTGATGGGGCCGTGTGTCAGCCCCCTACCGATCAGGTATTTATGGCCTATCCTGAGCATAGACCATAAAAAAGATTAACCCTGGACAACCCCTTTAATATGCCCCACACAGTTTAATGTCCCCCCCACAGGATGTTAGCCTCCATCACTGCTCCCACCCAATATAATGACCCCATCACTGTTCCCCATACACTATGGGGGACCAGTGAAGAGTCCACTATGTGGGGGGGACCAGTGAAGTGACCATAGAAAAATTTGGCCCAGACAACCCCTTAAAAGAGGTTGTCCATAAACTGGAGCGACCACTGTGTCGGCCGCCAGGGAGATGTAAAAATAAGAAAACTTTTTAAAAAAAAAAAAAGCATACTCACCTGTCCCCAGCACCTTGTTGTCCCCTGCCTGTGTCTGTTCGGTCTCATGGCGGCGTCTCATTTCTGGAAATCCTGTACCTAATTGGTCTTAGCGATCACATGAGGTGCAGGACTCCCAGCAAGGAGTCGCCGGCATGAGACTGAATGGACACTGGCAGCGGACAACGGAGCGCCGGGGACAGGTGAGTATGCTTTTTAATTTACTTATTTTTTTACTTTACACCTCCTGCCAGCTACGTGGGTTGCTCCAATTCCTGGACAACCTCTTTAAAGGATTTATCCATCTTTCTAATATTGATGGCCTGTCCTTAGGATAGGCCATCAATATTACATCTGCGATGATACAACAGCCAAGACCTCTGCAGATCAGCTTTTACAGGACAGTGCGGCTACAGGTAAAGGTAACAATTCTTGGAGCCACACTGTTCACTTACCATACAAAGTGCAGCAGTAGGTGTAGGTAGTGCAGTGGTGCACATGGTATAGTGGGTGAGCAGCATGGCTCCAGGCATGTTATTACCTTTAGCCGCCCTGTCTCGGTACCGCTGATCTACAGGGGTCCTGATGGTGGGCCCCTAGAAACAATTCCACTGGTGGGCCTTAGACATCCCAGTCCGACACTGGACATGCAGTAGGCAATGTTCATTCTATAGCAGCAGCGCTGGCGTACTGCAGCTCTATTCCATTCACTTGAATAGGAGCAGAGTTGCAGCAATCCTCCACCACTATACAGTGGACAGCACCTATTGCATTTGGACAACTGTCCACTGTATATCTTCTGGTGCAGGAGACTGGCCAGGACAGTTGATCAGTCCAGGATCTGGGTGTCCAGTTGCCATTGATCTGATACAGGATATGTCATCATAGTACCAAAAATGTGATAGAGCTTGGACAACCTCTTCAATACCTGCAGGTTTTGCCAGTGACTCACTGCAAAATCTTTGGTGAAAATGTTTTACTGTGTCTGGATCGGGCTTTATAGATGCTCTTGTTTAAAGATTTCTGATTTGGTGACTTGCATTCTTAAGAAGTACGAAAATAATTCTATAAAAGCCACTTAACGTTACATTCTAAAAAAGTTTACTGTACAGCTTTCTTCTTCTTGTCCAGTGTAGTGCTTCTGAAAAATAAAAGCTGCTCTGTGATTGGTTGCTGTGGGTGACAAAGACAGATTTTTTTTAGACCCTTTCTTCAATCTGCCCTGAAACATATGTTGAATCAGATCACCATCTTCATTACTGTCCACATACTAGTGAGCGTGAATGGTGGTTGTTAGTATGCAAGAGTCCTCACAAATGCAAGGCTGTCAGAATACATGACAGGAAGGTCATTGAGGTACTAGAATAGAGAAACTGGAGGCTTGGGGCTGGTTGTTTTAACGCTATCTACATATAACACAGTCATGTGCCATATACTGTACCTTACACCTGTCTTGAAAACCAAATATGCTTGTATTTTCCAAGATCTACTCAACTTGAATTCACTTCCATGATGAACACAGGTGGATCCCAAGTTCCTTTTATTGTGCCCTTGGCTAATCACAAATCCTGTACATACCTGAGAAATCAAAAAACTATAATTACTATGAAGGAGAGGGTGGAATAAGCTCCTTAACCATCCATATAAAACTTGCAATGTCCAAGACAGCAGACTTATGACATTATAACAGCATTCATTGTGATCAATACATATCTAATCTAAGTAGAGACAATAAATATATCAAGTGATCGTGTAAAACACTAGTTATCAGACAATGTGAAATGCAATAAAAACCAAAACCACAGTGGAGTGCTCTATATTCTCATGATGTACAATAAATAAATCAAATTATTGGCACAATTCCAATCAAAAATAAATGAAGTGCATGATGCATAATTTATACCACAAAATACACAGATACTAATACATTCATGTCAGAAGTTTACATGCACTATATAAAAAGACACATGCATGTTTTTCTCACTATCTGACATGAAATCAGAATAAACCTCTCGTTTTAGGTCAGTTAGGATTACCAAAATTCTTTTTGCCAAATGCCAGAATAATGAGAGAATTTTTATTACTTTCTGCAAAGTCAAAAGTTTACATACACTAAGATTACTATGCCTTTAAACAATTTGGGACAGCCCATATGATGATGTCATGTCTTTGAAAGCTTCTGATGGTTTATTGGCAACATCTGAGTTAGAGACACATGTGGATGTATTTTAAGGCACACCTGAAACACACTGCTTCTTTGTGTAACATTATAGGAAAGTCATTAGGAAAGAACATTATGTGGCAATACTGAAGCAACAAATGGGTCTTCCAAATGGACATTGACCTGAAGCATACTGTCAAACTGGTTAAAAACTGGCTTAAGGATAACAAAGTCAATGTTTTGGAGTGGCCATCACAAAGCCCTGATCTCAATCCTATTGAAAATTTATGGGCAAAGCTGAAAAGGCAGGTGCAAGCAAGGCGACCTACAAACATGGCTCAGTTACACCAGTTCTGTCAGGAGGAATGGGCCCAAATTCCTACCAACTATTGTGAGAAGCTTGTGGAAGGATATCCAAAACATTTGACCCAAGTCATACAGTTTAAGGGCAATGGTATCAAATACTAATGAAATGCATGTAAACTTTTGACATTGCAGAAAGTAATAAAAATGCTTTAAAAAAATTCTCTCATTATTCTGGCATTTGGTAAATATAAATAATTTTTGTAATCCTAATTGACTTAAAACAGGAAAGATTTATTCTGATTTCATGTCAGATAGTGAGAAAAACATTCATATGTGTCTTTTTATATAGTGTATGTAAACTGGTTTCAATTGTAGATACACAATACTGATACAAACTAATTAACCCTTGTGTACAAAAACTAGATATGATACAGTTAAAATATTAAATATTCATAAATAATAATACACACCAGTAAAAGTAATAGAACAGATGGGCAGAGCTATTTTACTGCGTTGTCCTTCCTTTTCTTATCCTGAGTGCTGTAAAGTTGTAGTACCTGAGAATAATGTTCAATAGTGCCTTTACCACCTTAAAGGAAATCTGCTATGTTGAGTGCGGTGTCCTATCTGCTTGTAGCATGTTATAGAGCAGGAGTAGCTGAGCAGATTTAAATTTTGTGGGAAAAGATACAGTATAATGTATCTTATAACATTGAAATCTCAGCACAGATACAGCACAAATAAATCAGAAATTTACACAACTATATACTATATATGTACTAATGTACAGTTGAAAAAAAGACCAAGCTCAACCAGGGGATGGGAAAAGGACATGGTTGAAGGAAAGGGGTGAGGTAAACAAGAATTCTATGCAGTAACATAAACACCAATTTTATTAAAAAAAAAAAACTTCTAAGCCATTTTGAAGCTATCAGCTGTTTCTGCTGTGACCGGCTCCTGGGTTAGGCTATTCACAGAGTCACATTTCTTATGGTCAATAAGCCTCACCACCTCTGGAGATTAAACTTTCTTTTCTGCAGATGGAGGAGTGACCCTTGTCTTTTAAGAATTTCACCATATTTTTTGTACATGACACTTATAACTGGGGACTATCATGAGCAACTGTGACAGTGCTAGTTATCTGATCTGGAGTCCAATTGGTGAGGCAATGATACAGTACTTAAACAGTAGTAGATGAGGAATTAAATAGCAGGAATAGTACCTCAGGAGTAAGAAGCAACCGTGGTCAGACATATGCAGGATTCACAGGAGCAGTGGATCAGCCGTAGTCAGATGTATACAAGAATTGGTACACAGGAGCAGTAGCGTAGTGGTGAGGATCAGGGCAAACAGGAAGCAGACAGCCAGTATAATCAGGCACAGGATGGAGTAAGCTGTGGGTTTATATAGGGATTGCTATACTGTGATTGGCCACAGAGCAGGTGCGATCCCTATGCTAATCATTCTAATAGAAAAGTCCAGGCTAAGCAAGGCAAAGAACAAACAGGCTTCTTCAAAGGCATAATGGTCAAGGCTGCAGAACATGGCTGGGAAGTCAAGGCTTCAAGACCCAGTGAGCTCAGTTCCTGACAGCAACATTCATTGACCACAACTCTCTAGATGGATCTCCTATCCATAGGAAAGGACATAACTTGCAGATCATTGGGAATCGATCCGTTCAGACCCCTTCTATTCTGGAGAATGGGTGCCTTTTGGAGTGGTGGTCGGCAGGATGTATACTACTCCATTCATTTCAGTGAGAGTGCTCTAAATATCCAAAAGCTGCTTTGACTGGCTCTGTTTTTTCTTACTTCCCAGTCACCAGCTCCCAAGATCAGAGCTTATAGAAGCCCACTTCAATATAGTCCAATGCTTTTCTCTTAGCTGTTCTTGGATTTGTTATCCTTTTGGAGTAACCATGACCTGTAACTCAGAGCAAGCACATTTTGCTCCAGAATGCCTAAAATTCATTGTACTCTGCACAGATTCAAGGCACTATGTTCCAGATGCAGCAAAGCAGCACCAAAACATAACCAAGCCTCCTCCATGTTTTATAGTAGGTGCAATGTTCTTTTCTTTCTATGCTTCATTTTTGCACCTGTGAACATAGATGTGCCAAAAAGCTCCAGTTTTGTCTCTTTGTCCAAAGGACATTCTCCCAAAAGCTTTGTGGCTTGTTGTGCCTATATGTATTTTCGGCAGCCTGGGGTCTGACCAGTGACCCTAGACTGCCAGGACCCCACATACCTGGTTGGTCCTGAGTTTTCACCATCATGCCTTACAAAATATGCTATAAAAAGTGATCAAAAAGTCATATGTTCCCCAAAACAGTATCAATAAAAAGCACAGCTTGACCTACAAAAAATAAGGCCTCAACCAATTCTGTCAACTGAAAAATATAAATGTTACGCATCTCAGAAGATTGCGATGCAAAAATGATTGATTTATGCCCCCAAATGTGTTTTTGTTCTACAAAATTAGTAACGTATAAAAAAACAATATCATTTAGGTATCACTTAGACTTAAACAGTTTGGTTTTTACACATCATGACACTTTTGCAGAGCCCTGAAATGCCAGTAAAGTGGAATCCCCTGACTCCAGTTTGGAAAATACGTTCCTGAAGGAATTTATTCAGCGGTACAGTGAGCATTTTTAATCCCCAAGTGTTGCATTAATTTATTTTCCAGGAATGAATGCACAGCTGATTGTAAAAGGTAAAAATTGCATTTTTTCCAGGAATAAGTCATTTCAGTGCACAATATGTTGTGCCCAGCTTGTAACAGAGATGAAGACTCCAAAACCTGTTGTGCCCGGGATACCCGCTTAACAGTTTTTGGAGGTTGTGTCTCTGGTGACACAAGTTGGGTACAACATATCGGCACTGAAATGGCGTATCTCTGGAAAAATTGCAATTTTCACTTTTCATTATCAGCTGCACATTCATGCATTTCTGGAAATTAAATTAATGCAACGCTCAAGGGTTAAAAATGCTCACTACTTGATAAAACCCTTAAGGGGTATAGTTTCCAAAGTGAGGTCTGCGGATTTCACTTTACTGGCAACTCAGTTTCTCTGCAAAAGTGGCATGATCTCCAAAAACTAATCTGTGCTCCAAAAGCCAAAATAGTTCTCCTTCCCTTCTGTATTAAGGAGCGTAATGGAGCATTATGTGCTTTTGGAGTGCAGAATTAGATTGTTGGTTTTTGGACACCATGTGACATTTGCAGAGACCCTAAAATTTTCCCTACAAAATGGGGTCACTTCTTGGGGAATTCCAATTAACTGTCATCTCCAGGGCTCTGCAAAAACATGATGTCCAGAAAGTCCCTCTAAATCTGTACTCCAAAAGCTAAAAAGCGCAGTGCTCCTTCACTTCTGAGCCCTGCTGTGTGCCCATGCAACTATTTATGCCCACATATACAACTTTTTTGTACACAGGATAGCCCACTTAATTGTTTTAGGATGTGTCTCTGATGACACAAAGTGGGCACAACATACAGTGCCTTGAGAAAGTATTCGGCCCCCTTGAACTTTTCAACCTTTTGCCACATTTCAGGCTTCAAACATAAGGATATAAAATTTTAATTTTTTGGTGAAGAATCAACAACAAGTGGGACAAAATCGTGAAGTGGAACGAAATTTATTGGATATTTTAAACTTTTGTAAAAAATAAAAAATTGAAAAGTGGGGCGTGTATTGGGCACTGAAATGGCATATTTTTATAAAAATTTCAATTTTTACTTTATACATTAATTTTTAGGAAGCACTTTTAGGCTCAAAATGATAATGCCCCTTGAGAAAATCTTTGAGGGGTGTAGTTTCTAAAATGGGGTCACTTTTTGGGGCTTTCCATTGTACTGGTACTTTGGGGGTCCTGCAAATGCAGCATGACACCTGAAAACTATTGTAGCAAAATCTGCTTTTCAAAAGCCAGATAGCGCTATTTCTATTCTGAGCCCCGCCATGTACCCATACAGCAGTTTACGACCACATATAGGTTATTTCCCTTGTGAAAATGAAAACTTTGGAGATAAAGTGATGTTTTAGTAATTTTTCATTTACATATCCCACTGTTAATAAAATTTGTGAAACAGCTGTGAGGTCAAAATGCTCACTATACCCCTTGATAAATTCTGTGAGGGGTGTAGTTTCAAAAATGGGATCACTTTTGGAGGGTTTCCATTGTAGTGGTACTCTAGGGGCTCTGCAAATGAGACATAGCACCTGAAAACTATTCCAGCAAAATCTGCTTTTCCAGTCCCCAGTGTCGCTCCCTCCATTCCGTACGCTACCGTGTGCCCAAACATAAGTTCGATCCACATATTTCTGTGCTCGGAAAAAATTGCATAGCAAACTGTGAGATGCATTTTCTCCTTTAACCCCTTGTGAATGTGTTAATTTTAGGGCTAAATTAATGTATTATTGAAAAAAAAATGAAATGCCTAAATTTCACCTCCATATTTTAATTCCATAAAATGCTTACAGGGTTAACAAACTTCCAAAATGCTGTTTTGAATTATTTGAGGGTTGCAGTTTTGAAAATGGGGTGATTTTTGGGGAGTTTCTAATATATAGGCCTTTATAATCCCCTTCAGAACTGAAGTGGTCCCTAAAAAAATTTTCGCAAAATTTTCTTGTAAATCTGGAAAATCGCTGTTACACTTGTAAGCCTTCTAAAATCCAAAATAAATTAAAGGACGATTAAAATATAATGCCAACATAAAGCTGAGATATGGTAGATAATATTTATTAACCCTTTCGCTGCCAGGGGTTTTCAGATTTTTTATTTTTTTTTTCTCCTCTGGTTGCCTGGGCAATTTTTATAGTTTTGAGATGGACAAATAAAACCTAAATTGCAACATTATAAAATTATACTACCCCCCCCCCATACCTATATATTTTCTGAAAGTAGACACCTGCAGCATTGTAAAAATGCCACTTGGTACTCTATACGAAATTAATATTAGTTGCTAAATCGCAGCATGGTGGATGGGATTCTAGCGAATCCCATCCCCACTTTGCAGACAAATACGCACAGGCACGCGGAGATTTCCAGAACTGTTGCGGTTTTGGAAATCGCAGCAGGTCAATTATATCTAGGGAAAAGCTGGCGGTTTCCCTATAGGTATAATTGAAACAGAAAGTCCACAGAAGAAACCTCTGTGGACTTTCTGGGAAAAGCGATGCGGGAAAATCCGCAATGTGTTGCTGCCACAGTTTTTCCTTTTTTGCTGCTTACATAAGAATAGAATTTTCTATTCCCCCATAAAAATTTTAACTCTAATGAATAATTATAATCTCTATGCCTAACTAACCTGATAACTAGGGCTGGTTTCAGATTGCCGTAACATGGTCACTTTATTGCTCACTTATTATGGATGGAACCTCTGAAGTTCCTGCGGTTCATCACTACTAGTGTTAGAGAGTCATAATTCTAGATCTGATGACTTACTGGAAGTCCAGGTGTTTCTTTTGTACTGTGGGTGGAAAAAAAAAAAAAACCTGCTATTATGCCCATCTGAAAGCTGTCAAAAACTGGGATTTTATATGGTGACATTCAATGGATGAAAATATGTTTTCTGACTGAGGAAACTTTTCCGCCCGTCAGAAATGTTTAATACATCCATATCTAGTAATAATCGTTATTGCTATTATTTTAGCATGTAACGGATATCACTAGGGAGGAGCCCAGCGTATTTTACTCTATAAAGATCAGGTATGGGCAGGACAGGGACAGTGTCAAATGTAAATTTTATTGATGACTTTGTGTATGGGTTGTGTAAGTGTTGCAATTCTTTTGGTGCTGCGACTTCGACAATGGTAAACGTCTGGGTCACAGCACCAATAAACTTCATAGTTATGTTCAGAGGGGTATTACTTAAGAATACCCCTTTGATTAGGCTCAGACAGGTATTACATTATCCCTCTATGTGACAATCATAGAGCAAAAGTACAGTATGCACAGGCAATGATGATTTTTTTTTTTTTTATAAATAAATACAAAAAAATACAAAAATTTTGATCAGTGTTTACCACTAACATGAAGTACAATTTTCAAACAATCTCAGAAACCACTTGTGTAAGTTACAGCATTTTAAAGTTATTTAAATATAAAGTGACACATCTCAGTTTAGAAAAATGAGGCCTGGTCCTTAAAGTACTTTTAGGCTGTATCCTTAAGGGGTTAATCTCTTTGGAAGTTGTTCTGGGATCTTTGATTACCATTCATATTATCCGCCTCTTCGGTTGGTCATCAATTGCTCTCTTGTGGCCACATCAGGAGGTTGGCTACAGCCCCATAGACCAGGGGTAGGCAACCTTTTTTGTTCGGCGTGCCGATTTAAATTAAAAAATCAAAGATGATGTACTCGGAATGCCGAGCAATAATTTTAAGGCTGAAGACCCCTACACTAAAGTCATATAGCACAAACCGTAACATAGGGGTGCTGTCATACTGTGCTCCCAGCCACATGCATTTACCGTTATTTGTATTGATCAGTGGTGTAACTAGGAATGGCTGGGCCCCAAGGCAAACATTTGACATGGGATCCCCCCCGAACCGCCGCCCCCAACCCCCCTTCCCCCGCACAAACCGCATTCCTGCGCACACTATTATGCACCATAGTGGCCCCTACACACACTATTATGCCCCATAGTTGCCCCTGCACACAGTATTATGCTTCATATTGGACCCTGCACACAGTATTATGCCCCATAGTGGATCCTGCACACAGTATTATGCGCCATAGTAGCCCCTGCACACAGTATTATGCGGCATAGTGGCCCCTGCACACAGTATTATGCACCATAGTGGCCCCTGCACACAGTATTATGCCCCATAGTGGACCCTCCAGCACACAGTATTATGCCCCATAGTTGCCCCTGCACACAGTATTATGCCCCATAGTTGCCCCTGCACACAGTATTATGCCCCATAGTTGCCCCTGCACACAGTATTATGCCCCATAGTGGCCCCTGCACACAGTATTATGTCCCAATGTTACCTACCTCTCCCTGGCTCCGGCGCACTCCCCGCTACTTCAGCCATCTTCAATGTTGGACCAGATCTCGCGTGAGCCGTGTCCGGCGTCGCGACGCATCATGATGTAGGCCCAGCCCACGTGATGTTTCCTCACCTCCCCTGACCCTCTGATCATTAGACCCAGGAGTATAATGACAGCAGAGTTTGTGGGCCTCCCTTACCGATCCTTGCTCCTGCTCACAGCCGCCTCCGCAGAATGGGAAGCGCAGGCGGCCATGGGAAGGAGTGGGGATTGTTAAGTAAATAGGGCCCGTTACCTGCTGATGTTACCCCAGTAGTTACTGCTACCCCAGTAGTTACGCCCCTGGCTTTGATATACCAATACTTTCCCATTAGAAGCAATGTAGGTTTCCTCTGCGGACTTTCTGTTTCAATTATATCTATGGGGAAACCGCCGGCTTTTCCGTAGGTATAATTGACATGCTGCTATTTCCAAAACCGCTCCGGTTTTGGAAATCGCCGCGTGTCCGCAGCGCGGTTTTTCCTGAAAAGTGGGCATGGGATTCGCTAGAATCCCATATCCACTTTGCTCTTACTGTAAAACACCGCAATTTTTTCCTACGGCGTTTCCACTGCAGACGAATCGTGGCGTTTACGCCATGTGGGGCCCCAGCCTAAGGCAGCTTTTTTTGTTGCAGATTTTGTTGCAGTTTTTTTCAGCCAAAGCCAAGAATGGCTACAAAAGGAATTGGTAATATATAGTAAGTTCTTATACTTCTATTTTCTGTTGAAGCCATTCCTGGCTATGGCTCAAAAAACCGCAGCAAAATCTTCAACAAAAACGCTGCGTTTCCGCAACATGGGGCCTCAGCCTTAGGCCTTCTGCACACAAATGCACGGATGTGGTTTTTACTGACCTATACATTAAAAATGAATTGACAGGGCCGCAAATGCAGACAGATATAGGGTATGTATAGGTCAGATATAGAGTATGTATAGGACAGATATAGGACCTGCTCCATAATTTGCTGCTCTTCAATTTGGCCCGGACACAGCCTCAAAAAGAACGACTGTGTGTATGGGCCAATTGAAATGTATGGATCCGTACTTTTATCCACAGTTGTGGATAAAAAATATAGTCATGTGCATTACGGTTTAATAACTCCATGTGCCTCATATTAATAGCAGTTAACCCTATCATGTCCCTCACATTAACCCCTGTGTGCTTTACATCAGGGGTCCCCAACCACCAATCCGCGGACCGGGTCTGGGCTGTTGGGGGTCTTTTGCTAGTCCGCGGGTCGGCAATCTGGCCACAGTGTTGTGGCTCTTAGCTCCCCCACGCTCTCTATAGTATGCCAAACAGCGCTGTACACTGGGGCGTGCTGACGGGACCTCGGTGTACAGCGCTGTAGATCAGGTCCCTGCCAGCACGCCCCGGTGTACAGCGCTGTTTGCTGTATAACCCCGCCCCCATATGATCAAAGCCTAGCCCCTAAACTGCCCACCTCACCCCGCACTCTCTGCCCCCCCGCCCCCATATGATTAAAGCCTAGCCCCTAAACTGCCCCCCCCCTGCCGGACTGTGGCAAAAAATAGGTTGGAGACCACAGTTTTACATAAGGGTTACTGATATGTGAGACATATGGAGGTAATAATTAAATAAATAAATATCTTCATTATTGAGTTCCTTTATTAGTACCTCCATATGTCTCACATATTAGTAACTCTTATGTGAGGCACCTAGGGGTAATGTGAGGGACATGATAGGGTTAACTGCTATTAATGTGAGGCATATGGAGTTACTAAAACTAAATTAATAACCCCATATGCCTGACATTAATAGAAATAGTAACCCCAGCATGTAGCTGTTGTGTTTTTTTTTTTTTTTTTTTTTACTTTCTCTTTGCTGAGGAAGCTCTCCTCTCCTCCTCCTCTTCTTTGCAGGATGCAGACGGCAGGAGTGATGAGTTCCGCCTCCTGGGCTTTCCTCACTCCTCTCATTAGTGGGCAGGGAGGGCAGCAAGAGAAGGGGGAGCGTCCTATACCTCAGCTCTAGCAGAGTACTGAAGGGACACTCCCTCTTCTCTTATTACCAGCAGGTCCCGTGTTAGCTGCCGTGCCAGCAAAATATGCCATGCGTGCCAGGGGTTGCCGACCCCTGCCATAGACCTTAAACTTCTGAATAGTATATGCAACTGTAGTAACAGGAATATCAAGCTGTATGGAAATGGTCTTATAGCCTTTACCTTTAAATGTTTATCCAGCTGACCCTTTACATTTATAGCTAATAAATGCCCTTTTTTGTTACTTATTGCTCATTATAGAGTAAGCCATTGAAGTTTTAAAAACTTTTATACTTGTTCCCTACAGAAATAAATTTAGCAGTATAGGTACCCAACATACATTTAAAGCACTCCCATTTTGTATCTGTATCTCTGTTTGACAATAGCAGCTTTGTTAGAAATTTCCAGATCCCACAAATCATCCCCTCTAGTTGGATCTTCTGTAATCTGGCGCATAAAATTATCCTGCAGTAAGTTGAGAAATGTTCTCCCCTTTCCAAACAAAGTGGAAAATGACCCCAGTCAATATCTGGATAGTTAAAATCTCCCATTATGACTACTGTAACGACTCATGCAGCCAGCTCCATCTTTTTTAAACAGCTGATTTATCTCGGCAGCTAAAGTATGGCATCTAAAGATTACCTCACTTTCTATTTTTACCCACATGGTTTCAGCATCCTCATCCACTATTGTCTCATTCACACTCATTTTCATGTTACTTCCAACATACAGGCATATACAGTACAGTACCATCTCCTTTCCTACTTACCCTGTCTTTGCAAACTAGTGAAGAAATCTGCATATTGACAACCCAATTATGTGAGAATTCTATCCATGACTCCAACTACATCTGCATATTCCTCCAGTGCCAGGGCTTCAACCTCCCCCATTTTGCTTGCTAGACATCTGGAATTTGTGAATATACATTATAGTTTACCTCATTCAATTACAGGAATGCAATTTCTTGATTTTTTTGGGGTATATTCTTTAATGTATCTTTTTATCCACTGTCCTAAACCACCCCCACAGTCCACTTCTCCACTCCTCAATATAGTCTTCCCCCTCTCTAGTCTACCTACCCCTATAATGTCTCTCCCATTCCAAGTATAAATACTCAGGCACCCCCTAAAATTCTCTCTTAGTTTTCTAAAATTATTAAAATATGGGCCAAATAACAGGATGCATCAATATAAAACACTTTCTAATATAAATCCTGTTTAAATTCAGCACCATTTATTTACTTTATTTTTAGGTCATTGACCACAGCTCTGATATTTCATTTACAAGCTCACTACTATTACTTTTCAGCACTTCAGCCAGCAAACACTAACACGTGTCCCCTTCTATGTGTGAAGCCACTCATACTGACCTTGGATGTGGGAGTAATTTATTACTTATTTCCATGACAAAATTGATAAGATCTGTCAGGAAATAACTGCCCTCACCTACCGCACTTCAGACTGTTCATTTTCCTCTTTTGAACCTGTTACAGAAGAGGAAGTCTCTCAGCTACTTTCTTCTTCTCGCCCTACGACCTGCTGTAGTGACCCTTTCCCCTCACACCTTCTCCAGTCTCTGTCGCCTGCTGTTACGACTTACTGTACTAAAATATTTAACCCCTCTTTCTTCTGGAATTTTTCCATCCTCTTTCAAACATGCTGTCATAACCCCACTATTGAAGAAATCCTCCCTTGACTTGTCCTGTGCTGCTATCAACCCGTCTATAACCTCCCCTTTATCTCCAAAATCTTGGAACGCTTGGTCTATTCTCGTTTAATCCGTTTTCTTTCTGCTCTCTTCTTGACCCCTTACAATCTGGCTTCCGCACTCTGCTGAAACGGCTCTCACAAAAGTCTCCAATGATCTCCTGACTGCTAAATCTAAAGGTGACTATTCTCTTCTTATTCTTCTGGATCTCTCAGCAGCATTTGACACTGTTGACCATCAACTCCTCCTCACTATGTTCCGCTTTGTCGGCCTCACGGACACTGCGCTCTCCTGGTTCTCTTCTTATCTCTTAGACCGCACTTTCAGTGTATCATTTGCAGGCGCTGTCTCTTCCCCTCTTCTCCTTGCCATTGGGGTTTCTCAGGGCTCAGTCCTAAGCAAACTATCACCAGATTTGGTTTCTGGTACCATCTTTATACTGATGACACCCAATTATATACATCATCCCATGACATCACCCCTGCACTACTACAGAACACCAGTCACTGTCTCTCTGCTGTCTCAAATATCATGTATTCACATTATCTGAAACTGAATCTCTCAAAGACTGAACTACTGCTGTTTCCACCATCTAATAGATCTGTCCCTGATATCTCCATTGCAATCTCCGGCCTTACCATAACTCCTAGGCAGCATGCCCGCTGCCTCGGGGTTATGTTTGACTCAGACCTTTCCTTCACTCCCCATATCCAATCACTCACACGCTCATATCATCTCCACCTCAAAAACATCTCCAGAATCTGCCTTTTCTTTACCACAGATATATTAAAGACACTTATTGTCACCCTGATTCACTCTCGCCTTGACTACTGTAACTTCTTACTAATCGGTCTTCCCTTTACTAAATTCTCTCCTCTACAATATAATCTGAATGCAGCAGCCAGGCTCATCTATCAGTCTAGACGCTACAGCGATGCCTCCAATCTGTGTCAGTCACTACATTGGCTGCCTATTCAATACAGAATACAATATAAACTTCATCCACAAGGCTCTCCATAATGCTGCACCTCCCTACATTTCCTCCCTCATCTCTGACTTTCGCCCAACCCGTGCTCTCCATTCACTCAATGACCTAAGACTAACATCCTCTCTTATCAGAACCTCCCACTCTCGTATCCAAGACTTCTCCCGAGTTGCACCACTTGTCTGGAATGCTCTACCCTGGACAATCAAATTAACACTCAATTTCTACAGTTTCAAGCGCAAACTAAAGACACATCTTTTCAGACAGGATTATCACAATTCCTAATGTAAACCTTCTGCAGTTATAATCCCTAAAACAAACCCTCCTCTGTTCATGCTCCCGCCTTACCCCACAGGATATGATGCCGTATCAGACTGTAACTTTATATGTCCAGGCACCATCTGCATGTTAAAGCACATGACTGGTGATGGCTCATACAGCTTTATTTATGTGTAATGAAAGTAACCTCTATCACAAAAACGTCTGGACCTCTATATAAGCAATGCTACCTCCTATGCCGCCCCTGCTACCTCTAATGTCACCCCCTCTGCCTCATAGATTGTAAGCTCTTGGAAGCAGGGCCCTCAGTCCCATTGTGTGAATTGACTATTTTTTTTGTAATGCATCTTTTTTTGTCAGTACTTGAACCCTACAATTTGTAAAGTGCTGCGGAATATGTTGGTGCTATATAAATAAAATGCATTATTATTATTATTATTATTTTTACTTGGTCAGATATGCAGTGCTGCACAGACTGAACAAGAAATTTGACACAAGGGAGAATGGAGAAGGGAGGGGTACACAGAGAGTGAGAGCAGAAAGACTGATCATGGGGAATGTAGTTTGTCCACAGATTCACTGCATATCAATAATGTTTGATAATGTTTTTATGTGACACATTGTACTTAATGTTAGTGGTGAACATTGATCAATATTTTTTGCATTTATTCATAATTTGATGGAAATTTTGAAAATGTTGCATATTTCAAAATGTGAAATGCTTTTCTTTGTCATACCACCCAAATACATTAATAAATATTATCTACCATATCTCTACTTTATATTGGTATCATCTTGAATCATCCTTTAATTTATGTTGGACGTTTGAAGGCTTATAAGAGTAGGAGTGATTTTCCAGATTTACAAGAAAATTTCCCAAACCCATTTCATAGGGGCCACTTCAGTTTTGACGGGGATTTTAAAGGTCTATATATTAGAAACTCGCCATAAGTCATTTTCAAAACTGCACCCCTCAAATAATTCAAAATGGCTTTTCGGAAGTTTGTCCTTTAAGCATTTCACAGGAATTAAAACAATATGGAGGTGAAATTTAGACATTTCATTTTTTTTCAATAATGCGTTCACTTAACCCTAAAATTAACACATTCAGAAGAGGTTAAAGGAGAAAATGAATCTCACAGATTATGAAATTTCTCCCAACCACAGAAATACCCCACATTTGGCAGTGTGCCAAAGAGAAAAAGTGCCACTGGATGTTTGAAAAGCAGATTTTGCTGGACTAGTTTTCAGGTTCAATGTATCATTTGCAGAGTCCCTAGACTAGAGTACCAATACAATGGAAACCCACCAAAAGTGACCACATTTTGAAACTACTCCCCTCAAGGAATTTATCAAAGGGTATAGTGAGCATTTTAACCCCACAGTTTCACAGATTTTATTAACATTGGAATGTGTAAATGAAAAATTACTAAAACGTCACTTTATCCTCAAAGTTTTCATTTTCTCAAGGGGTTAAAGGAAAAAAAATCTCACAGTTTGTTAAAAAATTTCTCATGAACATAGCAATACCCCATATGTGGTTGCAATCTGCTGTATAGGTACATTTCGGGGCTCGGAATGGAAAGAGCGCTATTTGGCTTTTGCGGTGCAGAATTTGCTGGAATAGTTTTCTGGTCCATGTTGCATCTGAAAGAGCCCCTAAAGTACCAGTACAATGGAAACCCCCAAAAAAGTGACCCTGTTTTGGAAACTACACATCACACAGAATTTATCAAGAAGTATAGTGAGCATTTTGACCACATTGCTGTTTCACAGATTTTATTAACAATAGGACGTGAAAATGAAAAATTCCTTTTTTTCCAATAAACCATCAATTTAGCCCCTAATTTTTCATTATCACTATAGGATAAAAATAATGTTGTGCGGGGAAAGCTGTTCTTTTTAAATATACATATGACTTTTTGACCACTTTTTATTCCATATTTTGTGAGGTGAGATGGCAAAAAATTGTTACGTCTAGCGTCTTTTTTTACCATTTTTTTTTTCCGACATTTATCATGTGGGTTAACTGATGGTTTACTTTATTATACAGTTTGTTACAGAGGCGGTAATACCAAAGATGTAGTGTTTTATACTGTGTTTTATGTTTTTATACTTGTAAATATTTTTTTACTTTTTGTACACTTTTTTTTTTTTTTCCCAATAGGGGACATAAACCAGCGATCTTCTGATCATTGATTCAGTGTTATAACCTCCAATACAGAAGTGTTGGAGTGTTTAACCACCATAGGCCTATGACGTACTATGGCGTAGGCCTATGACGTACTATTACATCATTTTATGGGAAGGGGTTAAGGACCCTCCATCTTCCATGTATTCTGTTATTGGTACCCACATGACCCAAGACAGCTGGTTCTTCCCCAGCCCCAACCAGTAATTTATCTACCCATTCCACCAGAGGTCGAACCCTGACACCATGGAGAGAGCAAACCATTTGGTTGAAGCACTCTTGGTGACAAATTATAACTGATTATATTTTATAATGACCCATATAAGGTAGAATAAAGTGAAGCGTCACTCACGTATCTCTAAAAACGTCTTGTTCTTTATTGGCAGTTCATTGCGGGACATACAATATGCAGTAAAATTATGCCATAGACACCGGCTGTATGGGCAACGGCTGATTCGCGTTTCCACACTTCCTCAGGCCCTCAGTCATATAACACTTATCACAGCCATCTTTTACTCTCTTCCGAGACGACGTAAAAGACGTAATAATGTCATCAGAGCAATGCTGCGTGTGCATATACTATAACACGTGTCAATCAGATGAGTGTGGTGCCTCCCGACCTCGAAACGAGGTAACAGGAAGGCTACACGCCCATCTGAATATTTATTTTTACACAAAATTAAAATAGCACTGTTCCATTTTCTCTATACAATATCAAATATTAAAGGAAAACACTAAGGTCATTGCGATCATTGAGACCTAGTGGACCCAAAGCATCAGTTAGCATTATCCATTTAGCCTCTTTTTTAACATGATTTTATTCCTATCTCCTCCAAACTTAGGCAAATTAACCCTTTCCAATCCAAAGAATCTCAAAACACTACTATCACTGCTTCCCAAATATGTTCTATTAACCTTGGACAGCAATTTCCCATCAAGATAGACCTAAAATGCTCTTTCACCCTAATGTACATAGTAGTATAATGTTGTACCGTGTTAGCCATTGAAAGTAGTGGAAGAGTGAAAAAATCAGGCGATACCTTTTAGAGGCTGAGTATATTTATAAGTAAGCTTTCAAGAGTACTGGCTCTCTTCTTCAGACATGGTGTTATACAAGAACTGAAAATTCACAGATTATTTACTCTATACACATGATCTTCAAAGGATTTTAGAGTCCTTAAAAAAACCAAAACAAAATGCAATCTAAGTAGAAAAAACAATCTGGAAAGTCGTGGTGCGTGACAGAGGGATCTGTTATCTGTTTGCTATCAGGTGGTGATTTGTGACACTCACAGTTCATACATAGTGTGACTTGAAGCTGGCATGAATATTAAGTCCAAATTGCAGAGTTTGAAATTTTTGCATAAACTTGTATTCTGATTCTTTCCTTTTCTCCTGCGTCTTAAAATGTCCCATTAAAACCACAACCCGCAAATCTTCAATAGAGTGGTTTTCTCCGGAGAAATGTGTGGCCACTGGGAGATCTGTTCTGCTGTTATTAATATTGGATCTATGTGAGTTCATTCGTTGACTAAGTCTCTGTCCTGTTTCCCCCACATAGAGGCCTGTGGTGGGACATTGCACACACATTATGAGGTACACCACATTGGAAGACCTGCAGGAAAATGTCCCCCTAATTCTGTGCACCTGTTGTGACTGTGGGATAGGTACATTGTCAGCGGTGTGGATGTGCTTGCAGGTCATGCACCTTTTTTGTAGGCAAGGTGAGGTGCCATTTTCAGTTGGGGCCTTCAGGGCACTCCGGACAATAATAAGGAGAGGGGGGACTGGAAATATGTCCTTGAGTCTGTTGTCCCTATGTAGCACAGGTTGGAGCTCCTTGGCAATCCTTCGTAGGATTTCCAGCTGTGGGTTGTAGGTGACTACTAGGGGCACTCGGGCATACCAAAATGGTACCCTCAGGTAGTGGGCCCAGGGCATTCAGTTTATTAAGAAGGTCAGTGGTGTCCTGGATATAGCTTGGAGTATCCCTGACAAGGGGTTTTAGGAGATTTTCCACCCAACCTGAGATGTTTTCTGTCAGTGTTCCAATGCCACACCTACAACAGCCGATATGCAGAGAAACTATGTATTCGGACATCTGAAAGGCTGCGGAACAATATGATAAAAATTTCCTATAACAACAAAAGAAGAACACAGGAGGAGATACAGGCCCTAAAATCATCATTGGATAATGACACAGAGGAAATGAAGGCCAAACTTCACACATACTACTGGAAACTTCAGGACATGCTTATTAACAACAAAAAGAAAAAGCTCCACAGACTGAGACAAAAAGGCCTCATTACTACAACCGCAAATACTATCCCAGCTCAGCAAAGCTGTGTTGTGAATCTTTCCTCCTATGAGCCAAACAAACACGAAATGTCAGTTCTCTCCAAAGGTCTCTCCTTCTGCCCCTCAGCACACACTAACCATATCAAACTCTGCAATGATATGGAGGAGTTTTTCAGAAAAATGAGACTGAGGGAATATTTTTATGACAAAGACCTTCCATACAGCAGCAACTCTGAGATGGAACAGCCCATAAGGAATCCTACCAAAAAATCTACCTGGATCCCACGCCCTGGAACTAATGCAGCACTGGATAAATATATTGACTGTTTCAGAAGCAAAGTAAAATCAGAAATCCTGGAGAAACAAAAGAAACAGGTGCATAACCTAACCCTGCAGGAACAGAAGGCTATTACTTCACTGAAAGAAAATCAGGATATAATAATAAAACCAGCTGACAGAGGGGGCGCAGTAGTCATAATGAACACCTCAGACTATATCCAGGAAGCAAACAGGCAACTGTCAAATCCCATCCATTACTCCAAACTTGGAAGTGATCCCACAGAGGCCTATATGAAAGAACTAAAGAGTATGATCAAGGAGTTTCCAATCCAGGTCCAGAATCAGGTAAAAGGACTTATCCCACAAGATCCCAGGCCGGGCTGCTTCTATATGCTCCCAAAGATATACAAAGAGGGCAACCCTGGGAGGCCTATCATTTCTGGCATTGGGACACTGACAGAAAACATCTCAGGTTGGGTGGAAAATCTCCTAAAACCCCTTGTCAGGGATACTCCAAGCTATATCCAGGACACCACTGACCTTCTTAACAAACTGAATGCCCTGGGCCCACTACCTGAGGGTACCATTTTGGCTACCATGGATGTGGAATCCCTGTATACCAACATTCCCCACAAGGATGGAGTTGCAGCATGTCGGGTACACCTGGCAAAACAAAACCTTCCAACAGAACCAGTAACGCAGCTCATACAATTCATCCTTAGCCACAACCATTTTACCTTTGGAGAGGATCTTTATCTACAGCGAATGGGAACTTCAATGGGGACCAGATGTGTACCCCAGTATGCAAATCTCTTTATGGCAGAACTGGAAGGAGCATATTTATCAACATGCACCACCAAACCTATGATTTACCTTCATTATATCGATGATATCCTTGTCATCTGGACTGTAGGTGAGGAGGCCCTACTTCAATTCCATAATGACTTCAATGACTTTCACCCTACCATCAACCTTAAAATTAGCTATTCAGGGAGTGAAATTCACTTTCTGGATACCACAATATACATCAAAGACCACCGGCTACTCACATCAATATACCACAAACCCATAGACAGAACAGCCTACCTGAGAAACGACAGCTTCCACCCCAAGCACACAAGACAATCTATTATCTACAGCCAGGCTATACGATACAATCATATTTGCTCTGACAAAGCAGACCTGGACAAGCACCTCCTGGATCTGAGGATGAAATTTCTCCGATTGGGATACAAACCAAAAGTAACGGACAACCAATTAAACAAAGTGGCAGCCATTAACAGAGACAGTCTGCTCACATATAGAGAGACCCAGAAAGATGCCCGAGTGCCCCTAGTAGTCACCTACAACCCACAGCTGGAAATCCTACGAAGGATTGCCAAGGAGCTCCAACCTGTGCTACATAGGGACAACAGACTCAAGGACATATTTCCAGTTCCCCCTCTCCTTTCCTTTCGACAACCACCAAACCTGAGGCGTATTATTGTCCGGAGTGCCCTGAAGGCCCCAACTGAAAATGGCACCTCACCTTGCCTACAAAAAAGGTGCATGACCTGCAAGCACATCCACACCGCTGACAGTGTACCTATCCCACAGTCACAACAGGTGCACAGAATTAGGGGGACATTTTCCTGCAGGTCTTCCAATGTGGTGTACCTCATAATGTGTGTGCAATGTCCCACCACAGGCCTCTATGTGGGGGAAACAGGGCAGAGACTTAGTCAACGAATGAACTCACATAGATCCAATATTAATAACAGCAGAACAGATCTCCCAGTGGCCGCACATTTCTCCGGAGAAAACCACTCTATTGAAGATTTGCGGGTTGTGGTTTTAATGGGACATTTTAAGACGCAGGAGAAAAGGAAAGAATCAGAATACAAGTTTATGCAAAAATTTCAAACTCTGCAATTTGGACTTAATATTCATGCCAGCTTCATGTCACACTATGTATGAACTGTGAGGGTCACAAATCACCACGTGATAGCAAACAGATAACAGATCCCTCTGTCACGCACCACAACTTTCCAGATTGTTTTTTGACCTGTTGTAAATAACTTCTCTACTTAGATTGCATTTTGTTTTTTGTTTTTTAAGGACTCTAAAATCCTTTGAAGATCATGTGCATAGAGTATAAATAATCTGTGAATTTTCAGTTCTTGTATAACACCATGTCTGAAGAAGAGAGCCAGTACTCTTGAAAGCTTACTTATAAATATACTCAGTTAGCCTCTAAAAGGTATCGCCTGATTTTTTTCACTCTTCCACCCTAATGTACAAACAACAAATAGCCTTTCCTATATAGAATCTTTTACAAGGGCATATTAAAATGGTATTCCCATGAACATAACCATTTTTAAATTTGTATATAATTAAAAGTTAAACATTTTTGCAATTATAAGTAATTAAACATTTTGCAGAGTTTTAAAGATTTTCTCTAAATATCTTGTGGTCACAGTATTGTTGTCTTGATTGGTTGCCAGTGGATACGACCATGAATGCAGGACCTTTCTAAGGTCAGAAAATCAGCTATTATTTCCTTATTGTCACTGGGTTATCTTTTCATACATGTAGTGTCCCTGCCTGATAACCCAGCTACAATAAGAAAATCATGGCTAGGTTCCTGACAAGTCCCAGACCATAGAAAGTTTCTGCATTCGTGGTCGTATCCATTGGCAACCGATCAAAACAACAGATGTCACCACTAAGATGATTAAGAAAATCTTTAAATCGCTGCAGAATTTTTAACTACATATATTTGCAAAAATGTTTAACTTTTAATTATCTACAAATATAGATATGATTATGTTCATGGGAATACCCCTTTAAGGCATATACCACAAATTGAGATTTACAGTTTATGAACTGATTAATAGACCTAGATACACCTCCTAGCTTACAATATTTGTTTTTAAATTTGCAAAACAAAGATTACAACCACCACATTTAAAATTTCCAGTAAGAGTATTTTTAGACAGCCAATTGCGCTCTCTATTGCTAGTTATTTGTGTATTTACTAAAACATCTTTCAAAGATTTACTTCGCCTAAAAGATATTACTGGTTGGCGTTTCGCTATTTCTTTCAAAACAGGATCCCTTTCTATCATATACCAGTTCTTACGAATAATACTTCTAATTTTTTCTGCCATCGCGTTAAATCTAAATGAAAAAATGGACCGTTTCTCTTTCTTTTTTCTTTTTTTTCTTTTTGCTCTTACAATTTTTGTCACTCATTACACTTCCCATGCCTGATTCAATACCTTAATGGGGTACCACCTTTCAATAAATCTTGTTTTCATCTCGGAGGCCTGCTGTAGCAAAAGTTCATTATCATTATTAATCCTATCCAACCTCAAAAATTGACTATGGGATGGAAGTTTTTGTATGCTCTGGATGGTAACTCTCGTAATGTAAATACGCATTAGTACCAGTTGATTTCCTATAGGATGAAGTCCTTAAACAGTCTTCATGTACTTCCACCAGAACATCCAAAAACTCCAAAGTTTCTTGGCTGGTCTTACTCGTAGAAAACATATTTAGATTATTTTTCTCATTAAGATACTGTAACATTCCATCTTACCCCCCCCCCCCCCCCGCACTGTCTACTTTTGCCTACATTGGCGACCACCTACGAGTGTCAGCAGCCACCTCCGCCCTTCCCTTAGACTCGCCCTCTTGAGCCACCTCAAACTAGTATCACATAGCCCTGGCCCTGATACAGACATGTCAACCACAGATAACTCTGACCCACACCAGACTAGCAACTCCAGTATCGACACTATGACCATCTCCACCTTCAATGTTAACGGGCTGAACTCCCCCAATAAGAGGCACTGAGTTATGAACCTAACCAAACGAATGGGAGTAGACATCCTCCTGCTACAGGAAACCCATTTCAAGCTAGACAAAATTCCAAAGCCCTACAAGTCTCCTTATGATAGATGGTACTACTCGTCACACCAGACCTCAGCGTCCAAAGGTGTCGCAATAGCACTAAAGCATTCGCTCCCCTTTGTCTTCAAGCAGCAGCACGCAGACACTGAAGGCAGACTTCTTTTCGTGAACAGTCATATAGCTTCCAGGCCTATAACACTTGCCTCAATTTACGCACCGAACCATGACCAGATACCCTGGATTATCCAGACCTTACATGAGCTAGCCTTATTCGCAGAAGGGGATATCATACTAGGAGGGGACCTCAACCTAGTACTAGACCCTCTTCTAGACTCATACACAGGAAAGTCAGCTCTCTCGCAAAAAGTGCTTCGATGTCTTCACATCTCCCTACAGAATTTAAGTCTGGTAGACACCTGGCACCTCCAGAACCATAAAGCAAGGGATTACACTTTCTTCTCAAACCCACATCAGACACATCAGAGGCTCGATTACATTTTATGCTCCAAGTCTATCACCCAACATACCTTATATTCAAGAATAGGAAGTATTAGCGTATCAGACCACGCCCCGGTTTCTACCACATTATCTCTCCCAGACCTTACACCCAGACATTGGACATGGCGCCTAAACGAATCAATCGTGGATAGGCAAGCCACCAAAACCCACCTAGCGGAGGAGCTGGACTTCTTCTTCACACGAAATGGCACGCCAGAAATCACCCCCACCGTACTGTGGGAATCCCATAAACCCTTCATTAGAGGGATTCTTATTTCAAAAGCCACGGCACTCAAGCGAGAAAGACAAAAAGAAATAGACTCCATCCTGGCCCAAATTTTGTCCCTAAAAAGGGTTCACAAATTGCAAACCCTTAACTCTGTCCATGCTGACATAGTCGCCCTCCGAGAAAAACTGAAAAAAGCACTTAATTGCACAGCAGCGAAACAGCTCATGTACTCAAGAATGCGCCTATATACGCACGGAAATAAAGGAGGCAAACTAATGTCAGCAATGATAAAGAAGGAGAAAGCTAAAGCGCTTATTTCAGCAATAAGAACCCCCACAGGTCGACTGGTCCACGACACGTCAAATATAGCTGAAGCTTTTCACTCTTACTACTCTACCCTCTATAACCTACGAAGAGATCTCTCCCCATCCTCTCCCCCAGTAACTCGGGACAACATCATAGAATTTTTTAGAGACCTCTCCTTGCCCTCAATAACAGAAACCGAAGGAACCCAGCTACTCCAGCCGATCACTTTAGAAGAAGTCCGCCAGACCCTACATAGTTTTCCAACAGGTAAAAGCCCAGGTCCAGATGGACTACTGCTACTATATTACTCTTCATTCCAAACCCAACTCCTTTCGCGTCTCACTGATTTTTGTAATGCGCTTTTCCAGGGTACCCCCATGGAGATAGGCTCAAGAAGCTCACATCACGCTTATTCCCAAAGAAGGAAAGGATTTGGCCCAATGCAGTAGCTACAGGCCCATATCCCTTTTAAATGTAGACTTAAAAATATGGGCCAAACTCCTGGCTCTCAGGATTAGACACATAATCCCAAAACTTCTCAAAGACGAACAATCCGGTTTTGTGAAGGGAAGATAAGGGAAAGAAAACACTATTCGTCTGTTACATACAATAACCATTGCCAAAAAAACCAAGCGCCCTCTGATTATGTTGGGTGTCGACGCTGAAAAGGCATTTGACAGGGTGGACTGGGCCTTCATAGAAGTCACACTAGAAACCTTTGGTTTCCCCTCAGACTTTCAGACTTCATAAAAGCAATACTTTCCCTCTATTCTCAGCCCCACGCCCGACTAAAAGTGAACGGTACCCTATCAGATTACTTCAACATCACAAATGGCACTAGACAAGGATGCCCCCTCTTCCCCACCCTCTTCATCCTCACCATAGAAATCCTCCTCCAGGCAGTCCAGAAAAACCCCCACATTCACGGTTTCTCTGTCTCTAATCAAACCCTACAAGCAGTGGCCTTTGCCGACGATGTATTGTTTCTAGTCACAAACCCGGCAGAAGGTCTAACACATCTCACCAACCTAATGGACCAATATGTCAAGCTCTACAACTATAAAGTCAACAGCTCGAAGTCTGAAGTCCTTAACATCTCGCTACAGGCCCTACAAACGCAGAGACTAAGCGCCAACTCACCCTATAAGTGGAAGAATACATACATAAAATATCTAGGTGTCCACTTACCGGCCACTCTCCAAGAGGTCTATTCAAAAAACTATGCCCCCCTCCTACAGGAAGTGGAAACTTTACTTCAAACATATGACCTTCCATATTTATCCTGGCTGGGGAGAAGAAATCTCCTCCAAACGTACATTGTTCCAAAAATAACGTACACTTTCCAGATGCTACCCATTTTCCTACCGAAGGTTTTCTTCCACTCCCTCCATAAGATATTCACGGCATTCCTCTGGAAACACAAGACCCCCCGCTTAGCATATCAGCTTATGATAAAGAGTAAGGCAGAGGGAGGAATTTCCCTGCCGGACATGCACCGCTACTGCGAATCTATACAACTTTCCAGATGGATGGTGTATGTGGCACCGATCAAATGCCCTATCATCAATACCCTAGCAGAAGCCCATATTGGCCCGATTTTTCTCCAACAACTTTGGCTCCCAGACATGCGACCTAGAAAGAGACAAGACCTGGACCCACTGATCCGCGGTCCATGAGAGATGTGTCACCACTACAAGGCCAAGCTCTCTCCATTCCCCTCCATCTTACCGGCAAACCTAGCCCCGATCTTACTCCACTCCACCAAAAACCACTCCAAAGACACAAGAGACCCCCCCGAGGGCACCTCAAGAAGACTTCTGGCACAAACTTAGACATCTACAGCTCAAAGACCTGATAGCTCAGAAGCTCCCAATTAGCCCACAAAGCCTACAGCACTTAGCCCCTAAGACCCGTTTTAATTTTCTCAATCATGCACAATTATGCTCTACGATAACGGATATAAATAAGATATCCCCCATAGATAGGCTGCTAACTCAGTTCAAAAAAAAGCTTGACGTCAAATCTGACATTACCCAGAAAGATCTCATCGTGCAAAACAGCTCTCTCTATCACCCCAGAGACCTCAAAGCCACCTTTCTTACTAGCTTCGGAAAAAGAAATGGACCTCATAATCCCAGAAGAAGACGTCCCAGCAATTCTTAGGCACTCCCATGGCACCTCCACCTGCGTCCGACTACAGCAGTTACACTACAAAATACTAACCAGGTGGTACAGGACACCAGACTGGCTCTACAGACACAATCTCATGGATTCAAACCAGTGCTGGAGATGACAAAAATTTCCAGGAACCATGCTCCACATATGGTGGACTTGCGAGAACATTTGAAGCTTCTGGAAAGAGGTCGAAAACACTATCGCACAGATAACTAAGGCACCTCTTTCTCTTACCCCTGACAGAGTACTTCTCGCCAGACTACAGCAAACCGGCCCTCACCCCCGAGACTCTACCCTAACAGCACACCTTATAGAGGCAGCAAAGTCATTGATCTCCTTCTTCTGGCTCCAGAAGACACCCCCCTCACTACAATTATGGATGGAAAAAGTCCACCAGATAGCGAGATTTGAAGAACTCATCAGCTGGAAGACAAAGAGACACAACCAGTATCAGAAAGTGTGGTTCCCCTGGTGGGATTTTACCAAATAAGCCCCACCCTCCGCCCCTTGTCCAAACCCCATTCATAATTTTAAAAATCTAAGATATACCAACATTAACTCACAACACAACACAATACATAACGCAAAATACCCTTCTACTTGATAACTAAGAAACCTTCATTCTCTAACACATTGGTCTGTGTTCTGAGCTTCTCCCCAACTAGGACTGAACATTACGAAAACTGAGACCATGTGAACCCTCACATTATTTCCAAACTATAAACTGGATATGTTTAGCTGTAAGAACTTATGCATTTCTCTACTTGAAGAACAGTTATGTATTTGTCTGTACATAGAATTGTAAAATTGTAAAAATTCAATAAAAAAGAGAATTATAAAAAAAAAAAAAAAGATACTGTAACATCCTTGCCTTTCCGGGCTTTGGCACCATCCTCCGGGCGCACGCTGTGGCGCAGGAGGCGTGTCCGGTTGTGATTTCTTCCTTTGGGTTTTTCTTGTATTGTCTGAACACTGTCCTATTCCCTCACCTCCTTAATTGATTTTCCGCCACGCCCTTCTCCTTCACCTTGCTTTCCCCCTGCTCCACTAAGAGTTAACTTTAGTCTTACCTGTGTGATTGACAGCCTATCCTCCTATCAAGTCTGGGGTGAGTTCTTCCTCCCTATTTATTGTTTGCTCACTTTCCCATTGGCGCCTGCTATTGCATTACACGTACTGGCTATACTCCTTGTTCTTTGTTACCTGTTCTTCTTATTTCCTGACCACTGGCTTACCTTTGACTTTTCCCTTGGATTGTGATTTTGTACTGCATTGCTCGATTGTTACCGACCCCCTTGGCTAGCTGACCTCCCTTTTTTTTTGTTGTCCTGTCTGCGTTCTGTGTTAGCACTTATTATAAGCAGGGACTGTCGACTTGTTGCTGGCTGTCGCCTAGGACAGATCGGGCAAGTAGGCAGGGACAGTGGGGGGATTCAGCTTAGGGTCCACTGTCTTGTTTTGCCCCTCCCCCTAGAGTTCTCCAGCAGCTACTGGGGAATCGCTCCTCTAGCAATTCCCTTACAGATACTCTACAAATTTATCAAATTCTTCTGATGAACCTTCCCAAATTATGAACATATCATCCAGATCCGGTCTTCTACACATACCAATTATCATCAAAGATAAAGGAATTGCTACTCAAGACCAAAGAAAGTGCCTCACAAACAAATTCCTTAAAGGGAATACTCTTATTTGACCTGTCGAGGATATGGCGAATAGCTTCAATTCCTTTTTCATGAGGTATACAAGTATATAAGCTTTCAACGTCAATCGATGCTAAAAGATAACCCTCCTTCCACTCCACTGAACATAGAGCATCAAGAAAGTCACCTGTATCTTTCAAATAAGATGGAACAGCTTGCAAAAGTGGTCGTAACAACTAGTCTAAATAACTTGACAAAGGTTCCAATACTGAATTCACACCACTAATAATAGGACAACCTGGTGGTTTTACTAAATTTTTATGGATTTTTGATTAAAAAAATACCATATAGGCTTACGTGGTGCTATAGGAAAGAGCTTTTCAGCCATATCCTTCGACAGGATACCCCTTCAACATTTTTCCTCAGAAAACTTTGTAAACGACTGTATTTTACCAGTAGAATCCACTCTCAATGGCTCATAGGTAGCAATATCACTCATTTGTCTACTAGCTTCATTCATATAATATTCCTTTTCCATCAGTACTATGTTTCCACCCTTATCAGCTTTTTTTTATTATGTTATTTTTTTGAGACTTCAGCCACAACAGAGCCTCCTCTTCTTCTCATTTTGATAAATTGGAAGAAGCCATGGGATAGTGCAGAGCTTTTATATCTTTCATAACTTGAGTTGCAAAAAGATCTAAAACACTGCCTGGTTGTAAAGGGGGAAAAAAATTAGATTTAATTCCACCTTGAAAGATTTCTTTTATTAAATCCCCATTAGTAGGATTAAAACCAGCCTCATCAAATGAGCCAGCTAGATCTAAAATACACTGTTTTTCACTACTATCAATGGCTATAAAACCTAAAGGTCCTATAGTAACTGGTATCTCCCCCTCTCTAACATTCCCATTTTCACATTTTTTTTTACTTTGTCAAAATACTTTAATAGGTTCATTTTCTTATTGCTTTATATAAATCAATTTCAAATTGTGTACTATCAAAGCGTTCTGGTATACAGAAATTTAAACCTTTAGACAAATAGAGAAAGACAATTCACTGAAAGAGACAAGTTGGTTAGATTAACCACATTTGGCAAATCTTGAGTCCCTTGATTATTCGGACTTTCTGACTATACTGCCGCCATGACACTTGCTTTCTCTTCCATCCCTTCTTTGCTCTTATCCCTTGTTTTTCTTCTACTTCTCCTTGTTTTTCTCCTAAAGTGGTGGAATCATTTTTATCACGGCCAAATAACATCGATTTATTTCCTCCATTAGGATTTTCTTTGTCTGAAGCACTAGACTCAGACTCTGTAGTCCAATAATCTGTAGATTTACGTTTTTGTATCCTTTTTCTTTTTAACTTTTTTTCAGTCCAGACAAAAACCTGACCATTATCAAAATCTTGCTTGCCTCTAAGAAGCTTGTCTCTTTTTCTTTCTTTAATTTCTGCTTGAATAGGAACTAATCGCATTTCTAATTTTTTCAAATACGTGGCCAATTGTGCTTCTGTTAATCTCGTTCTTAGTTCCATCTTAGCTTTACGAAGTTCAGCCGTAACTATCTCATATTCTTTTTGATTCCATCTCAGTATCAGTTTTAAGATTCTTTGTGAATGGTCTAGGTGCAATTGCTTCCACTGTTCCATAAAAACAGGATCATCTTGATATTGCACTGGTTCTTTAAAATTCCGTAAACCTCGTGGCAATCTGCCACTATTTTCATAGGACTGTAACAAATTAACTGTCCAAAATCATCTTACTTCCTTTTCAGCCAGTTGTGTTACTTTAAATTCCAAACTTTTGGTACTCAAAACCTGCAAATGATCTTGTGTGTTACATTGTGCAAAAAACGCATCTGCATTCATTCTTCCTGCTTTTAGAGCTACCTCAGGCTCTTTTATAATGAATATAGAATCTCATATCAACACTAACTGCCTTGGCCTTCCTGCACTACCATCCTCCCAACTACTAGGTAGGCTGTCCTCCTGGCTGTTAGGGCGTACACTATCCTCAAGGGCTGCTATTTCTGAGACTGACATCCTTGCATCATCACCCTGCTTGTCAATCTTCCTCAGTCTTGCAGTTTACTCTTCAAGTTTCTAACACAAGCCTCCAGATGGATAACATGCTCATATCTGCCACAACGGTATTCAACCTGGAACTCTTGTTCCACATGTGCATACAGGTAGCAGACTATGCATTGAAGCAATCCTCCTGCCTTGCTAGCCATTCATCCAGTTACAACAACAATAAAGAGAAATTGAAAAGTAAAGTACTACAAGAATGTGAACTCCTACTTTTTTAACTATGGCTTTTTAACTTCACTTATTTACAAGCCACTTAGTGCAGTAAGCCCTTCACCAAGCTTCTCCAGCTCTATAACATACTGAATACAGATTAGACATTAGACAGTATGCACAACTCATATCTGGGTCCCCCACCTGTCAGGAAAATTGGATTTCCTGATGGCTTTTAAGCTATCTCATACAGTTAAGAAGACACTGTCACACATGTGGCTGCCTCATTTGAAGTCTAAATGACAGGCTGGCCTGGTTCTTCTAGAGATGGAATAAGGGCTCCATACAAAAATGTTTGCCTACTGCTTTTGATTAATCCATCCCTCCAGTACTGAATTCTTGCTTATTTAAGTATCATAGTTTGACTCAGCACAACATACAATATGATACATGTAGGTGAAGATAAAACTATTGAGTTTCGGTTGACCTCTATCAGTGTCTATGTAAACAGAGGAGTGCGTGCACACACTATAAGGTGCGCGACTCAGACCTACTTTATGTGTTCTATGTAGAGTCTGAAATTGTATGAGCAGGAGTTTGGGGTGGATTTTAATACAAACGCTGTTTTCATGGCTATCCACCCAATTTTAACCCTAGTATAAGTAGGTAGCAGCTAGTAGTGTTAAGCCCAATGTGACAGCAGGTTAGGTGGGGAACACAGAGAGAATAAACACTGTTTTTACAGCACTCCACGTACCCTTGGCTGTGCAGTCGGCTTTAGCATGTAAGGGGATCTCATTCTGTACTACAGTGATCCCATTCCTTGTAGACTCCATATCCTCTTTTAAGCTGAGTTATCCGACTCAGGTGGATATTAACACATATGCTGTTGTTACAGCAATCCACCTATGTGGTGAAAGCCTACAGCCTAGCCAGTTATTGCAACTAATAGGGGAAGTTGGGAGATAATAAAGACGCTGTTATCATAGCATTCCGTATACCCATAGCTATATATACTGGTTAGAGTAATTGAGAGGTTCGCACTTAATATACAATATACATTACTGTTAAAGCGATCGTACTCTTGGACTAATCCTACTCTTGGACTAAGAGGTCTGAAGCCATACCAGTTAGGTAAAGACCCTTGGCATGATTCAAATGCCTGGAATCTTTCCTGATTAGGTAACATATACCTTTGATGACCCAGCACTTACATTTTTTGCTGGGGAAACGTGTCAGATGTTTCTATATGTAGCTACGTATGTGGGCTAACATGACATCACTGCCACACATATGCAGCTTTATTGCGCTACATGGCTTTAGAAATAGCAGGATTTGCAACATTGACTAGACAATTAAGAGTCAAGCTGACTTATTGTGCTGACTGTCTAATTGTTAGGACAGTTAGAAATACTTAGTGTCCCACATTCACACATTGTAGTCTTACTAGCCCTCCTATACATTGCAAGCAATGACAAGAGTCTATGTGACTAATTCCCTTATATGAGTGGGTAGCTTGCAATTATGTGCGGAGGCAGCCTGACACATCCCCCATCACTATACATTCGGTGGACAATGTGATTACATTTTGTTAATATATATCAATGAAGATAAAACTCTAAATTAAAAAGCAACACCAAAAAATATAATTGCACATGTGCAGATGCCCTTTAAATATACTGTAAATATGTCCATACTAATGACCTCCTTCTAATTGTTACTTATTACTAATTTCAGGTTCTTTCCTTTAAGACATTAAAGGGGATGTGTCATCAGAAAACAAAATACTATTTAAATCCATTTTTAATGGTAACATATTTTTAAGAGTTTTTTTTTATTTTATTTTATATGTCACTATCTATATTAAAAATAACTACTATATCCTGGCCACTCAGCCAATTAATAGGCTGGCACTTGTCAATTCTGGAGGGGGTTTCTTTGCAGCGGTCACTTTGTTTACATCAAAGACAAGACAGACAATATTACAATAGAAGTTAATACGTCTGTAGATAACATCACATAACAGTATGCTTGCCAGGAAGCTCCCAAAGAAAGGGGTGACCTCAGCGAGTCCCAGAAGTGTTGGCAAATCTCCTGTGCAATTTATGTGCTGGTCACGTTCAAACAAGGGGCATGGGCAGTGAGTGCATTTCGTGCACACATCACTAAAAGGGGGCATGTCAATGCCCAAAAGGGAGCATGCCAGTGTCTAAAGGGGGCATGACCTTAACCAAAAATTTTCACGGGTTCCACCCATCACTACATTCACTACTGGCAATAAATGATGTCACAGTTTATTTACTCCCCCTCCCTGCACAGAGCATTTCTAAAAAAATTCTCTTATAGACCTCAATGATTCAGATCCAGACTATGGCTGCCTATGGCCACGGATATGCTGTAAAGCATATCACTAAATGCTGTTAACAGAGTGAAGAGGAACTTCAGACAAGATGGCAGCCCCCACAATCATATACAGAAAATACAATAGAAATTCTACAATAAGAAAATAAAAACAGATTTATTTCTATATCTGGTTTTAATAAATAAATTTAAAAAATTGGCAATGCATTGCTTTTAAATTCCTTTACCTGACCTCAGTGGTGAACCTAGCCTCTTTGCTGCCTGAGGCGGACTATAGAAAGACGCCCCCCCCCCCCCCCAAAAAAAAAAAAACAAAAAACAAAAAAAAATGAGTTTCCATGCTACTAGTTTAACACACTGTTATCGTCGCACAATATACACAACACACAAAGTTATAAAACAGTTTTTAAGAATTCTTCTTCCTGTATTACTTCAGTATCAGATCAACAACACGGCATTAACAATGAAAGTAACTTCACATATCTTCTGCTTGGTGGATGGACGAGCCCACGTGGCCCCCATTCTCTATAATAGGAGCGCCGCAGATAGCTGAGTACTGTACTTCGGCTATCTTTGGCACTCCCATTGAAGTGAATGAGAGCCACGCGGGTTCATCCATCCACCAAGTGACACACCTACAGTATATATATGGCTGCAGCCAGGCTGGATTTCCACCTAGTGGGGGGAAAAAACCCAATTCTCAGGCTCAGTGGGGGTCTCAGCAGACAGACCCCCATCAATCAGGTATTTATCCTCTATCATTTAGGTGTATACAGTGCAGTAACATTCTGTGACTTACAGGTGACATCTCTGACTAATCCTTCACATTTCCCTTTTCCCTCTGGACCACCATGACCACTTCTTCCAGCTGTGACTTGTCTCTGTAAAGGTTGCAACACAGACATCTTTGGCTCCTCAATTTTCCAGGCATCCAACCCACATTGTCCTCACCTACACAAAGCCCCCATTCTGCTGCTACCCCCAATTATATAATATATGATATAACCCCCCATAATGAATAATACCCCCAAGTGCATCTTTATATTAATAATGTCCGTGTGTACCCTGTATAAATAGTGCCCCTTATTAATAATACCCCAGGTGTTAACTAATTAAAAGGTTTTCCAGGTCATTAATAAACTAATCAGTGGGGTTCAAAAACCCAGGACCCCCACTGATCAGCTGTTTGAATGGTACCTGTGTAAGCGCCGTGACCGCTTCTCTGTTTACATAGTGTAATTCATCTCATAGCGGCCATGTAATGTAACTACAGCCTCGTCCTGTACATGTCTACAGTATGTGACAAGGCTACAATTACATCACACGGTCACTATAAACAGACAGCGTATAATATAAACAGGTGCCATAGCCCATGTTTATAGCGCCCCATTTACACACACTATAATGTTCCACAGCAGCCCCTGCACACAGTATTACACAGTGTTATGGCCCGCAGCGGCCCCTGTACACTGTATTATGCCTCTCAGCAGCCCCTGCACACGGTATTATGCTCCATAGTGTCTCCTTCTCACGGTATTATGCCCCGCATTGGCCACTGCACACGGTATTATGTTCCACAGCAACTCCTGCACACAGTTTTATGCCCCATATTGGCCCCTGCACACGGTATTATGCTCCATATTGGCCCCTGCACACGGTATTATGCTCCACAGTGGCCCCAGCACATGGTATTATGCTCCATAGTGGCCCCTGCACTGGTATTATGCTCTATAGTGGCCCTTGCACTGGTATTTTGCTCCATAGTGACCCCTGCACTGGTATTATCCTCCATAGTGGCCCTTGCACTGGTATTATGCTCCATAGTGGCCCCTGCACTTGTATTATGCTCCATAGTGACCCCTGCACCCGGTATTATGCTCTATAGTGGCCCCTGCACTTGTATTATCCTCCAGAGTGGCCCCTGCACAGGGTATTATGCTCTACAGTGGTCCCTGCACAGGGTATTATGCCCCATAGTGGCTGACCCATGAACTATTATTATACTCTATTATAATCTATAATGATTGGAGACCCAGGGGAGAATACAAACATAAAAACCAGAGTTACTTACCTATCCTGGACACCGGTGCACTCCTTGCAGCTTTCGGCCCTGTTTAATTGCGCACACACGTCACGTGATCAGGCCGGCGACGCGACCTGATGACGTTACCAGAGGCCTCAAGCCTGCTTGGAGTTACATCGGATCGCAGGAGGTGAGTAACACTGGTTTTTATGTTCCCTCACCAACCCTAGGCCTCCGATTATTATACTCCGGGGTCTGAATAGACCCCGGAGTATAATAATAGTAGTATTTGCGGCCCGCGGCCCAACTTACCGATCCCCGCGGCCGCTCACAGCGGCATCCACTTCCCTTTCTGCGGCCCATAGCAGAAGGGGAAGCGGGGGCGGCCACGAGCAGACGCGGGCTAGGTAAATAAATAGGCCCTGACCTGCCGGGGATACTCCAACAGGTTACGGCCTATTTATATATATAAAAAAAAGCTATACTCACCTGCGATGCCTTGATGCAGCCGCCGCCGCCTCCTCTTCTTGTCCGT
The DNA here is from genome assembly GCA_947044405.1 of Leptodactylus fallax. NCBI lineage: Eukaryota > Metazoa > Chordata > Amphibia > Anura > Leptodactylidae > Leptodactylus > Leptodactylus fallax. The sequence goes on along the minus strand of CAMRHE010000048.1, from coordinate 2,693,820 downwards.
GACGTCTGTGTCTCAGCGTAGGCAGCGTGATGACATCATTGTATCGCCGCCTGCGCTGAGATGCGACGTCTTGTAAACCAGCCCAGGACAGGCCCCGCTCAGTTCTGGGTTTTTTTTTTTTTTTAAAGCGGCCTGTCCTGGGCTGGTTTACATTAAATAGTAAAAATGCCGCCCCCCGGACAGTGCCGCCCGAGGCGGCCGCCTCACTTCGCCTCATTAGTGGTGCGCCCCTGCCTGACCTTTAGATAATCTTTACTTCTATATCCCTTCTGACACTTGTACAGGATTAGTTGTAATGGGGCAGTATATCTCCCAGATTCCTCTGTCTGTGAAGTAGCAGACAGAGACCCTCACCTGCTTTTTAATTAATTAAGAGAGGTAAGAAGGGCAGCTCTCTCTCTCTCTCTCTCTGCCTGAGGACACAAAAAGCCAGTCTGTGTGAGCAAGAGATGGCTAAACTTTATTTTGGTTTGCAAGCTAATAGGAAGAAGCTTTCTAGCTGCTAGCTAGGGATGTTTATGTTTAGTATGTGTCAGAGAGGTCAGGATTTTCTTTTGTTGCTGTTTTTGTTTTATATTCTGTATATTTGCAGCCCTATCAACAAAACTTGACCCGGTGTGTCTGCTGATGTTTGGCTTGGCATTCATGAAACAAACATGTGTCCTTTGACCTCAGTAAACTCAATCCTAGGTATAATTTCTAACCCTATTTATATTTTAAGCCATTTACCTTTAGATTGCCTTTAATTGCACTCTTGCCTTTCTTGCCCCTTTGGTGGCAAGTATAGTAATACATGCCACCAATGTGAACAGAATCTTACCGGAATGAAAAAGGTGTATGAACATATACAGTTGAAACCAGGAGTTTACATACACTATATAAAAAGACACATATGCATGTTTTTCTCACTATCTGACATGAATTCAGAATAAACCTTTCCCGTTTTAGGTCAATTAGGATTACCAAAATTATTTATATTTGCCAGAATCTGATTTCATGTCAGATGGTGAGAAAAACATGCATATGTGTCTTTTTATATAGTGTATGTAAACTTCTGGTTTCAACTGTATGCTTATTTTTATCTTTAAACTTGTAATGTTACGCAATTTTCCAATAAATATTAGTGTTAGGAAAAATCCAACTGGTAGAATTATGTGATCAACATCAAATGGTAATACTCTACAGAATGAAGTGCATACAGTAGTTTGGATATGTTTCTTTTGTGCCTGTAGGATAAATTACTACCCACATGTCAAGGATAATAGATACTTTTTCTCAAGCATGTTTATTATTTTTTGCTTTACAACATAAAAACACACAGAAGTGTTTCAGATTATTCTCAGAACCCCAGCAGTTTTTCTCAGATGAATATTTAATCAACAGTGCTTAATACAAATAATTACTTACAGTATATGGCTCTATATGCCCTTCCCACTGCAGCCATTTTCCATTTTTACTCCCAACCTTCTAAAAACTATAACATTTTTTTTTTTTTTTTTTTTTAATGTTATTATAGCCATATGAGTGTTTTGGGGGTTTTTTTGCAGAAAAAAATTGCATTTTCTAATACAATCTATATGATGTATTGGGAATCTGGAAGAAAAATTATGAATGGGGTGGAATAAAAAAAAAAAAAAAACATTTTCTTACGGGTTCTGTCTTAACAGCACTCACTGTGATTTAAATGATATCACCTTTTTCTGCAGGTCAGTATGATTATAGTGATACCAAATTTATATAATTTGTTTAAAAAAAAAAGAAAATTCTTTCCATTGCCGTATTCTGACACCTGTACGTTTTTTATATTTCCATCTATGGATCTGTGTGTGGGCTTACTTTTGTAAAACTAGTCATATATTTTATTGATGACATTTTGATCAATTTTTATTCAAATTTTTAGGCAAAGATGTGAAATGGTGGTAATTTGGACATTTATTACCCAACTTACAATGTTTGCCATATAGGATAAATACTTTTATAACATATATATATTTTATATAATATTTTTGGGGGGTTGTTTATTTTTATTTGTAAAATTAGAAAGGGGGTATTTTCTAGGGTTTTTTTTAAAAATGTTTTTAAAAAATTTACTTACTATAGGTATTGAACACACATCTTTAGTCTGCTTATACTATAATATTGCAATCTATAGTAAAATCTCCTATGTTACTACTAAGCATAGGCAGAGCTATGGCACCATGTTTAAAGACCCAAAATATTCCATATATGTATGGCTGATGTCATAAAGGGGATATACACCATGTTTGAAATGTTTGAGCTATACATTTGGCATGTGCATTTTTTTAAATAAGTAAACTCTAATATACTCTAATATACTCTATACTACCAAAAGGGATGCAAGTTTTTGCAGCCATATACCTAGGTACAGCTAGTTGCAGCTGTATACTTACAAATATTTTTTAAAAATTACCTCCATTTATCTTTATATTTGTCTCCTGAATTTAATAGAACATGTTTTTGCAAAATAAGTTAGGTTACATTCACACTGTCATCTTCTATCCATTCTTCTGATTATAAAAAAGAGGGAAGCTTTGTTCCAGGCATATTTGTTTATGATTTTCAATGGAAGCCAAAGCCCTACATGCAGGACTTTATCTTCTGCTTAAAACAATAACATAGATGAAAGAAATCTTCCATCTTTTTTCACATTAGAGTAAATGATGAAATATTTTAGTTTGTTGTTCTGAGTTATTTTATATTGCTAAACCAAAGGCCTGTGCAACATTTGACACTTCTGTCAAAACAGTATCCACTGCTATGCTTCACTAGCAACTTGGAGACACCTTACTGGTTAGACATCCTTCACAGTTTGAGAAATTCTGCATAGTATACATATGAACATTTCTATTGATTTTTAGGCATTTCCACCTGATAAAGTGACCTCATATAGCTACGTTGACCTTAAAATGTAAACATTGGGTGTGGCGGTAACAGGTTAAAATTTCACATTGTAGTGATAAAATATATCAATAAAAAGAATGCTACAACCTCACCTGTTTGCTATGATTTTTAATAGATTTCCATGTTGGGACTCTTGCACACGACATTAATGTCTGTTTTGCATGTTACATTTTCGTTGGCTGAGTGTCTTCAGTTTTGCATCAGTTTTTAACTGTCAGTGAAAACAACGGATGAATTTAATTGGTTTATCTTTTTTGAACCAACCCACTGATCCATTTTTCTAGAATGTAAAAAGGATGTTAGTCCGTCTACATCTGATAAAAATGGATCCATTAATTTCTATTGGGTTCTTGTGTCTGTGAAAATAATAATAGGACCCTAAGGCTGGAGCCCTATGTGGAGTAAACACAAAAACAGTGGCATTTCCCAGTCCCTGCAAAAAGGATGGAATTCTAACGAAAAATACCCACAGCAGAAATGCTGCAATTTCCAAAACCGTTGGTGCGGACATTCATTGAAAAATGCTGCGGAAAAAAAAATGCGATGCGTTTCCACGCTGATTTTTCCCACAGCGCTTTTTGGCTGCGGCCCACTATGTGGGGCCTTGGCTTAAGATACTTTTCCCATGCTTACAGTTGTTTTTAATATGCTAGGATTTCAATAACCTTATATTTGTGAGCATCAGTTCATAGAGTCTAGATTATTTTAGCCAGCAGTCAAAAAGCATTAAAAATATTAATTAGCTAAACAAACCTCTAAATGTCTGTATATTTTAACAACAAGGCTGACAGCTCAAAGCGTAATTGCCATTACTCCTACACAAACACTAAAACTGTTAATTATTCTCAAAGAATTTATTTTGTGATTTAATTACCAGTTTTCTTAGTCTTGATGCTTGGCCATTTATCATTTGTAAAACTTGGAGAGTACAACAGGTTTTACTATGGAAGCATTGTTGAGAAATTGATTGCTGTACTTCCCATAGAAAATAATAAGCTGTGCTCGTGTTTTATTATTTTGGCCAAGATGGGCTTTAAAAGAAAATAAGATCATCCATTATTTCTGGTATAAACTAATATTGATCTATTCTGCTTGGTTCCTTCCACCATTTGATGTACATGTACATCATAAGTAAGACAGAGTTCCAGAAAAATGCTGTACATGTATGTCAAGGTGATTGCTCTGCCTCAGAAATGGTGCCCGTGTGATCACCATAGAAGCCTAGCTATAACTTACAGCCAAGGTCCAGTTGTACCAGCCTGGACGGAGATAACTTTGATCCTTGCAGTTTAACTACTTACTGTAGATGATTGCCACATTTTGGTGATTTACAGAGCGAAGGAGTTCTCTCTGTTACACCATGCGGCATATCAAATGAGTAATCAATTGAACTGATGTTAAAGTGACCTAGTGAGACTATAATAAAAAGTAAAAAAAAAATGTATTTTAAAAAAATCAAACAAAAAAAAAAAAAACCACAATATTGGCTAATCATTTTCATGTTTTGCAAATTGAAAGGTTTGTTGTTTTTACTCCATGGTTCTTAAATCTCTAGAGGTTGGTGGGCTGCTGGTTCATTTATGTTATCTTTCTATCTTTCTATCCCAGCAATGGGAACACTGGGATCCATGGGCTTACTCCACAGCAGACATTATGGTACCAGGAGTACTGTACTGTTGGGACATTAAAAACATCTTTTTCCATTAAAAGTGGTTTTATTTTGCAAGTGTTAAAAATACATATATGATATCACCACAATTATATAATATAGTTTATGTATTATTGAAAATACACAGTTAAAAATCAAGATATAAAAAAAAAAAACCATCAATAATTTTTATGCACCACAAATATCCAAAGAATATGACAACACTCTTCAAATAGAAAAACAGTATGTCCTTTTAGTCACCCAGGTTGCTACATAGGTAAGTATGTGTAAAGGTACTCATGTTGTCACTACCTCAGAAGTGCTAGGACTGTTGGGTCGAGGTCCTTCTGTTCCATGGCTATATACGACTTCATATGTGGTGTTGTATCAGTTTTTCTGCTGCTGATAATGCCATTATTACAGCAGTGCATTTTGCAATTCTGTCTGAGGCAGGGCGCAGATACTATACAGAGCAATCCCCCCACCAGCCATTATTACTACTATTGGTTTCTCTAAATGTAATTCTGCTAGGAGTTACAGTAAAATAGCAAAGAAATAGCTGAGAAAAGCTCAATTGAACATAATATAGGAGATCCAGGATGGACTTAACATCCAGGATGCAACTAAAAATCTGAGCACAATTAGGAAAGCTGCTTTCTGTCTATGACTAATATTCGATCAGCAATAACACAAGCAGCTAGTCAGAAGTACATAGAAGTACAAAGCCTCTCCTTATGTTCTCTATGACCAGTGAGAGCAGACTCTGCTCTGTGTAGTGTGCAGGCAGGGAAAGCTTTGTGTAGACATGCAGAGGCAGTGAAGAGAGGCCTGTCCTTTCTCCCCACTCACTGTTTTCCCATCTTGAGCCTGTTGGTGTGTAAACACATAACTTCCCTAGTAACAGAGAGCGACCAGTAAATAAGAAGAGAGATACCTAGTAGTAGATACCAACAACTTTAGAGAGGTTTTCATTTTTAAATAAAGTACATTACAGTTTGGTCCAGAATCACATGCTCTATTAGATAAGACTAAGTTGTCTGGAAAGTTAGTGATCATTTAACAACCAGATTAAAAAAAAAACTCTGCCTGGAATTACCTGATACATCAGAATCCAGAAATACTAACTTGGCATAAACATACAAAGGGCACCATGAAATAAAAACACAAATTAACAGGACTGCCACATGTGCCAAAAAATTATACCCACAACACAAGCAAGGAAAGTACATACCAAAAGAGCTGCACGTCCACAAAATAAGTAATAAATATATATTTATTATAAACATGGCACAACTCAAGCAAAAACATTTAAAATCCATGTAAAATGTTCAAACAGTACATACAGTACAGACCAAAAGTTTGGATACACCTTCTCATTCCAAGAGTTTTCTGTATTTTCATGACTATAAAAATGGTAGATTCACACTGAAGGCATCAAAACTATGAATTAACACATGTGGAATTATATACTTAACAAAAAAGTGTGAAACAACTGAAAATATGTCTTATATTCTAGGTTCTTCAAAGTAGCCACCTTTTGCTTTGATTACTGCTTTGCACACTCTTGGCATTCTCTTGATGAGCTTCAAGAGGTAGTCACCTGAAATGGTTTTCACTTCACAGGTGTGCCCTGTCAGGTTTAATAAGTGGGATTTCTTGCCTTATAAATGGGGTTGGGACCATCAGTTGTGTTGTTCAGAAGTCAGGTGGATACACAGCTGATAGTCCTACTGAATGAAGTGTTAGAATTTGTATTATGGCAAGAAAAAAGCAGCTAAGTAAAGAAAAACAAGTGGCCATCATTACTTTAAGAAATGAAGGTCAGTCAGTCCGAAAAATTGGGAAAACTTTGAAAGTGTCCCCAAGTGCAGTGGCCAAAACCAGGAAAGGAAGACCAAGAGTCACCTCTGCTGCGGAGGATAAGTTTATCCGAGTCACCAGCCTCAGAAATCGCAGATTAACAGCAGCTCAGATTAGAGACCAGGTCAATGCCACACAGAGTTCTAGCAGCAGACACATCGCCACAACAACTGTTAAGAGGAGACTGTGTGCAGCAGGCCTTCATGGTAAAATAGCTGCTAGGAAATCACTACTAAGGACAGGCAACAAGCAGAAGAGACTTCTTTGGGCTAAAGAACACAAGGAATGGACATTAGACCTGTGGAAATCTGTGCTTTGGTCTGATGAGTCCAAATTTGAGATCTCTGGTTCCAACCATTGTGTCTTTGTGCGATGCAGAAAAGGTGAACGAATGGACTCTACATGCCTGGTTCCCACAGTGAAGCATGGAGGAGGAGGTGTGATGGTGTGGGGGTGCTTTGCTGGTGACACTGTTGGGGATTTATTCAAAATTGAAGGAATACTGAACCAGCATGGTTACCACAGCATCTTGCAGCGGCATGCTATTCCATCCGGTTTGCGTTTAGTTGGACCATCATTTATTTTTCAACAGGACAATGACCCCAAACACACCTCCAGACTGTGTAAGGGCTATTTGACCAAGAAGGAGAGCGATGGGGTGCTACGCCAGATGACCTGGCCTCCACAGTCACCAGACCTGAACCCAATCGAGATGGTTTGGGGTGAGCTGGACCGCAGAGTGAAGGCAAAAGGGCCAACAAGTGCTAAGTATCTCTGGGAACTCCTTCAAGACTGTTGGAAGACCATTTCAGGTGACTACCTCTTGAAGCTCATCAAGAGAATGCCAAGAGTGTGCAAAGCAGTAATCAAAGCAAAAGGTGGCTACTTTGAAGAACCTAGAATATAAGACATATTTTCAGTTGTTTCACACTTTTTTGTTACGTATATAATTCCACATGTGTTAATTCATAGTTTTGATGCCTTCAGTGTGAATCTACAATTTTTATAGTCATGAAAATACAGAAAACTCTTGGAATGAGAAGGTGTGTCCAAACTTTTGGTCTGTACTGTACGCATCACAAAAAAGCTTACTTAAAGGACAGTATATAGACCCAACTCAAACACTAAAACAGAGCTAACATGAGATATAAAAATAAAGCAGTATGAAGCAAAAGCCAAAGGGATAAAATCATTATACAGTATATCCAAATAATGTGCAAATAAAGAACTACCCTTATTAGCAAATGAAGAGGAATCCAAGGTATAGAGCAGGGAAAAAGCACCCCATGTGTATTATTGACCTAGTCAGCTTCCTCAGAATCCAGAAATACTAGCTATCCATGCCTACACTATTTTTAAAAAGAGTATAGGTATAGCCCATAGGATTTTTCAGTGTATTCTATATGATTTTTAAAATCTGCTTCTGCATTGAAACCCAAAGACGTAGATAGCTTTGATTTATTGCAAGTCGATGTATGTAATATGTGGGGTGTTGTTAAACATTTGCAATAAATCAAAGCTATCTACCTCTTTGGGTTTCAATGCAGAAGCAGATTTTAAAAATCATATAGAATACACTGAAAAATCCTAATCTATAATTTATATTTTGCATAAGTAAAACATCTTCCAAGATATCCCTCACAAATTGGACAATAGAATGTGATTTAGCACCAAATCATAACACATTTGTATATATTCTATTACGGAATTTGGTGCTAGGCTGGGTTCACATCTACGTTAGTGTCTCCACAAGTAATCATTTTTTGTGAGTTTTTGTCCATTGAAAGATCATTTAAAAAACCAATTGATTTCAATGGGCTTTTAACACCAATGGGCCAACGTGTGTTTGGAGCATTTCTGCCTTTTCGGACTTAAAGCATTTTTGCTTCATTCAAAAAATAAGGATACATGACAGACAGGGGAACAATAAAAATCAAATTATGTATTTTATTTAGCATGTTCTGCTTGGTGACAGATCCTCTTTAATGCAAGCAAGCAGAGCTATAGAAAACCATGAGGAATTGATACAGAAAGTATCTTGGAAAAATGTACAACTTTTTATCTTACAAACAATAACATTTGTCTCTTAATATTTGGCTGAAACTGGACACCCCCTTTAAAGAATCCACTTACATGGCTTAAACACAGGTGTGGCATTTGCTCCTCTTATCCTTTCCTCTGTGGTGATTCTGGGACAACGCCAAGTGCCTTGTCCTACAGAACTCATTCAGTCCCTGAAATACACCTCACTTTTGGGGAAATACAGGGCAGATATAGCCATCTAAAAAGTCATCAATATCTAACAGTGGAGATCAGTATGTAACAAAGCAGACAAGCTTCAAGGCATGAAAGCAGCCTGTTTCAGGATATCTGGAATTACTGCTCTAAATGATCTGGATGCAACTCAACTAGCCTCACTAGTTGTGGAGTTGTTTTTTTATAGCTTTACCTGCTCCTACCTTCTAGTAACATGTGTAGATTATGATGTTAATCTGTTTCCCCTTAGTCCCAACAGCAGCACAATACTGGGGTATTTCTGCCCCTGTGTGCTGGTAGGACAGAATGGAATTTTTAATGAACAATAAATGTTTAACAGTAACCCCTCCCCTTCCTCAATATAAGGAAGGAAGTACCAACCCCCAGTGTGTAATTATAAAGACAAATACATAACACATAGGGAGGGAGCCTTGTGCTGCTGTTGGGACTAAGGGAAAACAGATTAACATCATAATCTACACTTCCCTTTCGTCCCACCAGCAGCACAATACTGGGGATCTTGCAAGAAGAACCCTAGGGAGGGCCCTCTTGAAGAATGGAACTTAACACGGAACGGCCAAAGGAAGTGGCCTCCGTACCATGGGTGATAAATCTATAATGATAAACAAAGGTATGGAGAGAACTCAAAGAAACTGCCGAACAAATCTGTTCCCAAGGAACAGAGCTTCTTTCCACCCAAGAGGTAGATACGGCTCTTGTAGAATGAGCTCGAACAAACTCAGGGGGGTCTAACCCCTGGAAAGTGAAAGCCAATTTTATGGCTTCATTAATCCAGCGTGCCAAGGAGGCTTTAGGCCTTGAGCCCTTTATTCTTCCCAGCAAATGGTAGAAAAAAATTCTCTGACTGTCTAAAAGGCCGAGATCTCTGAATATAAATTCCAAGGCATCTGGCCACATCCAGGGAGTGAAGTTTAACTTCCTCCGGAGATTACGGGCTGGGATAGAAAACTGGTAATGAGATAACCTGGTTTAGATTAGAATATGAGGGTACCTTAGGGAGGAACCCTGGCATAAACCTTAGTTGTACTCTATCCAGATAAAAGGATATGTAAGTTTCTACTGAAGATAAGGCCTGGAGTTCACCAACTCTCTGAGCTGAGGTTATGGCCAAAAGGAACACTTTCTTTAGTGTGAGAAATTTAATCTCAACCTCTTCTAGAGGCTCCAAGGGGGGGGGTCACATAACCCCTTTAGAACAGTAGATAAATCCCATTGAGGGATTGGGTGGGTAAGGAAATATTGCATGTCCTTTAAGTTCAGAGTGGCCATGAAATCTCCTTGCTGGAGCATGGATATCATAGACGTTTCCATACAGAATTTTTTTTTTTTTGTGATAGCTCTTCTGAGGCATCGTAGGTAATTATCATCAACCAGTCTCCTGAAGGTTTTGGAACCAGGAACACTGGAGAATAAATTCCAGACCCTTGACATTGTGATGGACAGCAGGGAGGAGAGAAGTCTGTATAAATCTGTCCTGGGGAGGCACAGAAAAAACTATGCCTGAACTGGACCAGATTATTTCCAAGACCCATGAATCTGTTACCCCTAAAGGAACTTCGTGTCTTGGAGGGAGGGAGGGAGAAGGTAATAGTCAGAAATCTGGCTTTTTGATTTTCCTGTCATCGCGGAAAAAAAGATGGTTGGAGTTCCCACTCAGGAACCTGGAACGTCCACACGTGACCTCTTGCAGGTAGTGGTCTTTGAGGAGACTGTCCTCTAAACGCTGTCTGCCCTGTCCACGGAAGGACTTTCCTTCCTTTCCCACTAGTCCTTCTATAATTTTATCGTGTTCTGCTCGCAAATATTTAATTTTGAGGCATAATCCACCCTCCAAGGTTTTAACCATAAGAGGCGATGGGCAGCTGAAGTCAAGGCCCTAGACTTTTCAGATAACTTCACCTGGAGAAGAGGTTTCATTGAGGTAATCCGCCTCAAGGCCTATACTCTTCAAAGAGGACAAAAATATCTCCCGGGAGACCCCCAAATCGATATCTCTTTTTAATGAAGAGAGGCCAGAGCACAGCTTCTTAGCTACCTCACTAGTAGCGATACCAATCAAACACTGTGCAGAGAAAGTCGTATACGCTTTCCTTAGGGAGCACTCTGCCCGGTGGTCCATGGGATCCTGAAGGCTAGACCCTTCCTCAGGCAGTACAAGTGTTTGCCGTGACAATTTGGTGACCGCCATGACAAGCTTAGGTGGTAGACTGAAGTCCCAACTAGTCATCAGCTATTCGGAAAAGTATCCTGAACCTCTTGGATAACACTCAGAACTTCTCTGGGTGTTTTCACTTGGTGGACATAGCTCTTTTAAGCATGTCGTCCACTTTGAAGGCCCTAGGCCCCCTAGAGGTGGAACTAGTGGCTTCCCCACGGTCAACATCATGGTCCCTTGACCTGATGGACTTCAATAATCTCTGAATTTTCTCCAGAGGAAAAAGCGGTTTTGCTATATCCGTATCTGAATCCTCAGATAAAGAATTAGCTTCCTCTATGATCCTGAACACCTCATCAGATCGTATGACAGAATCAGATGCCTCACTGCGTCTGGACCCCTCAGACAAGTGAGTTATGGACTCTTTCTAGTCCTTCATGGTGTCCTGAATACTCCTTGACCCAAATAACCACATATCTAAGTGTGGATTCCTCGAGAGGGTTTTTTTGGGTTGAACTGGTGGCATGTATTGAATTTGTAACCGTCAGGCAAAGGAATTTCACAGGAGCGACAGGTTAGATGTTTGCGCCAAGACGAAGACTTACCTGGAGGACTCATCACCACCAGACGCAGAGGATGACATCTTACCGCAAGTGTAAGAATAAATAGCAAGAAAGCCAGAAAAAAACGCAACAACAGTATAAGTCTGTTGAACTGGAATGTCCAGAATGCACACTCTCTGCCAAACAACAAAGAGGCAGAGGAAAGGAAGCAGCAGACGTACTGTATATAGAAAAAAATGGAGAGCAAAGACTCTCCCAATACATGTGACAGGTTACACAGAAAATAAAAGCCTTTTATTTCTCTTTCTCTGTTTGTTTTTTTGGAACCATAAGGCTGCCCCACACAGATTTTATGAAACAAAATGGCGGAAGTTAAGGTAAAAAATATTTCCTAGCAGTTCACCTGAAGGAGGTTCAATGATGTCATCACATACGCAAGCCAGCATACTCTGGACTCTGGTGCCCCCACATACAGGACCTGTAGAGAAGTAGCAGGAAACGCCGTGCATCGCAATAAAACAAGCAATGCAAGGCTTACATAGACACAAGGGTTCAGTGTGGACACCTAAAGGCAGTGGACTTGCTTGGCCGCCCATTATAAGCAACAGCTGAAAAAAGGCCTTTCACTGCAGCTAAGCAGACTAAGCAGCAGAGGCAAGAAAGACAAACAAGTTTTAACCTTTGAATTTTGTTCCAACAGGAACCAAAGGCAGAAAAAGAGTCCTCACACAGGAGGATAGACAAAACAAACTCAAACAGGAAAGAGGAGGGGAAAGTCATCCAGAAATCTGAATAACCTTCCCTCCAATTGTCAAACCAACACAGAACTGAAAAAAAAAAATTGGGGGGTTGGTACTTTCTTCCTTATATTAAGGAAGGGGAGGGGTTACTGTTAATCATTTATTGTTCATTACAAATTCTATTCTGTCCTACCAGCACACAGGGGCAGAAATACCCCAGTATTGTGCAGCTGGTGGGACGAAAGGGAAAGAGAAAATGCCACTCCCGTATCACAGATGTCACAGCAACATAAGGATGAGGGCCCACGTTGCAGAAACACAGCTTTTTTTGTTGTTGCAGATTTTGCTGAATTTTTTTGAGCCAAAGCCAAGAATGGCTACAAAAGGAATGGGAAATATGTAGAAAGTGTGCAGCAAAATCTGTAGCAAAAAAGCAGCGTTTCCGCAATATGGGGCCTAAAATGGCGTTTAAAAGAATAGTACAATATTATGGCAAAACCCATCAAAATAATAGAAATAACATAAAGAGATTCAGAATTAGTCCCAGTGAATAAAATTACATTGTCTATTGGTAGTGATCCTGTGGGACACTATGGTTAGGTAAGAGGAACAAGGTTAACTGTTTTTAGCGTATGAAGAGGAGAGCTGTGTTAACAGTGTTGTGGGCAAGCATTATTTATTATGCTTACTTATATAGCACCATCATATTCTACAGCACATTACAGATATTGTGTAATGTCTCTGCCTGTTCGGGTCTCTGCACCACCCTCTGCTCGCACGCTGCAGCGAAGGAGGCGTGTTCAGTTTGATTCCTTGCGTAGGTTTCTTGTTGCTCAGTCTGAACACTGTCTTAATACCTCCTGTCTGTAATTGAATTTCATCCATACCCGTCTCTTGCATCTTTGTTTCTCTCTGCTCCTCTAATAGTTAATCTCAGCCTTGCCTGTGTGATTGACAGCCTGTCTACCAATCCAGTCTGGGGCAGGTCCTGTCTTTCTATAAACAGGTTGTTAGCCCTCACACGGTTGCTGGTTATTGCTTCTTGTGTTCTAGCTATTACTCCTTGCTGTTTTTGTTATCTGTATTCCTATTCCTGACCTCTGGCCTTGACTTTTGACTATTCTCTTGGATTTTGATTCTGTACTGCATTGCTCGTCTGTTACTGAACCCTTGGCTTTCTGACCTTCCTTTTTGTCGTTTGTTCTGTCTGCGTTCTGTGTTGTCACTTATTCAGGGTAGGGACCGGCTCCGAGTTGTCGGCTGACACCTAGGACAGTCAGGCATGAGGCAGGAAAAGTGGGGGTTTTTCAGCTTTATTGCTCACTGTCTTGTTGTGCCCCTCCCCCCAGGGTTCTCCAGCAGCTACTGGGGAATCGCTCTTCTAGCAATTCCCTCAGAATAACCAGCCCAAAAAAATTACCTTCTGCCATTGCTTCCCTCTGAATCAGCATGGATCCTATTCAGGGCCTTGCAGCCAAGATGGAGGGTTTGACAGGCCTGGTAGCTGAGCTAGCTAAACAGGTTCAGACCCTTACTGATGCTGCTGCAGCATCTCCGGTTGTTTCTGCCCCTTTCAGGGTTAAGATGCTACTCCCGGATCGTTTCTCAGGGGACCGAGAAAAATTTGAGACTTTCCGGGAGTCTTGTCGCCTGTATTTCCGGATTAACCCTCATGCATCCCAGGCCCAAATGGTGAGAGTAGTTATATCCCTCCTACAGGGGGATCCACAAGCTTGGGCCCTTAAACTCCCTCCTGGGGCTGAGGAGTGGAAAGATTTTTAGAAAAAATTTTTGTCTTTGGGGTCTATATATGCTGAGCCAGACCACATTGGACTTGCAGAATCGCAACTCCTCACCATGCGACAGGGCAAACGCTCTGCTGAGGAGTACTGCTCAGAATTCTGTAAGTGCAGTGTAACTTAACTGCAGGTTGGTGTGAGTCAGCTCTAAAGGCCCACCTTAAGCAAGGCCTGTGTGACCGTGTTAAGGAGGTCTGGGTTGGTCACCAGATCCCCCTACTCTTGAGCAGGCCATGACTTTGGCCGTCCATATTGACCGTAGAATCTGGGAAAATGTTAAAGAGAGAGTAGGGTCTGTTTCCTCCAAATTTTCTGTCTCTTCCTCTCTCTCTCTCCCTGATAAACCCACTTTTTCTCCCATCACTCCTGGTGAGGAACCCATGCAACTGGGAGCTATGGACGCCAAGACTCGACGAGAGCATCGTCTCTGGAATAACCTCTGCCTGTACTGTGGTGCTTCAGGTCATATAATTCGAGACTGCTCCATCAGACCCCGCACACCAGGGGAAAAGCTTCAGTGCCTGAGTGGTAGTCGGAAGAACCACTCAGGCAACCAGGTTTTGCCGGAAATAACAATAAGATGTTGTTATCTGTGCCTCTGTCTTTTGGGGACAAATCTGTTTCTGGCCAGGCCCTAGTTGACTCTGGGTCTGCGGCAAACTTTGTCAAACGTTCATTTGTCTCAACCTTAGGCATTAAACTTTTGCCACTTGATACTCCTCTGGCGGTTACTGGAGCGGATTTTGCCCCACTGGCCAGGGGTAAGGTCCGATTCAAGACCCCTTTAGTCACATTGCAAGTGGGTTCTGCACATTCTGAGGTCATAAGCTTCTTTGTTATGGAGCATCTGTCTTCCGATATTGTTTTGGGACTTCCCTGGTTGAACCTCCATAACCCTATTTTTGATTGGGGTAAAAGGGAGTTAGTAAAATGGGAAGATCAGTGCTCATCCCACTGTATTGCTTTGCATACCTTAGATTGTGTCAGTAAGGAGACGGTCTCTGCTACTAAGGGTTGGAAACACCAGGCAGATAAAAAAGGCCCTGTGTGCGAACCGACAGTCCGGGCTGCAAAACTCAGGACAGGTCCTATTCCTGTCCGGTTTTGCAGCAGTGCTTCCACAGCTCCCATTCATTGAATGAATGGGGCCGCGGAAGCATGGGCGGCATACGGATGACATCCATGTGCCGCCTGTGCACTGGCTGTGCCGATCAATCACGGCTGGCAGCTAGCACACAGTCGTGTGCAATTAGCCTAAGGCACTTTTTTTAAAATAAAATGAAATGTATTATTACTATTTAACTCATTGGCTATCAGATAATCATAAGTTGTTTCAAAGAGTAGTAACCATTTAAAAGCTATGGACATTTGTTCTGTGTTTGGAATCATTTGTTATTATTATATTACATAGATTTTTGGTTTGGTTTTTGTAATAGGTTTTTCTTAATATTTTTACACAGGTTGTCTTTCTTATGCAGCTTCTATTTTAACTCTTCACAGCAAACTGCAGAATTCAGTTCTGTGATAAATAATCAGAAGGTTGTCTAATGACTCAGTCTCTAGTCTCCCTATCCTGTTGAATGACCAAACTAAAGTTTAATTTTGATGTGGTCATAAATCAGCTTATTAAATTATACAGGAGAGAAAAGAGAAGGGCTGGAAACTGAGTTAAACAGCCAGTCGGGTGGATTTATCACGAACTGGCAATCTGCAGCTTTCTATGTAGTATAAAATATAGAGGTTTCAGAAGCCAATCAAAGCAAAACAATGTTTAGCTGAAAAAACATGTAAATCTATAACTTAAAAAAATGGCTCCAATGGTGTCCATAGCCATTAAAGGTGTGTCCAGGATATACATTTTGAAGTTGAAAAAAAAAAAAAAAACACATACTCACCTGCCCTGGTGTCTCGCACCATGGTCTGATCGTGCTGCTCCTGGGGTCTTGTGGCGGCGGAAGTCCTTGCCACATGTGACCACTAAGGCCAATCATCGACCTAAGGAAAGGACACTGGACATCACAGGTGACGTATGTTGGCCCCTCTGACAGTGCAGTGATATCGGTACCAAAACTAGTGGCACTAATATCCCTGGCACCAGAACACATACCTGCAAATCTGACACTGTGCAGAAGAATTCAGTTTTATCAGCAGTATGTAACATGGCACAGACTAAAAGGACATGAAAGGTGCTCTTTAATGTTTGTCATCTGTGTTTTCTTCCATACATACAAACTGTATAAAGTCTACGAGTCTGCCTTCAGTGAATTTTAGTAAACGTAGAAGATTTTAAGACATATTCTGTTATCCAGTCTGACCCTTTTCACTAATCATGGTTTGGAAACAAATAAACAATATGTAAATAAAGTAAAGTATTTCTGATTATACTTAGATATAGTCAAATTATGCCTACTATGCCATGATATATTTTTTTTTATGCCTAGTACGCCAAGAATTTGTTTTATAGATGAGGATCTGCTTTACTAGTTGTTATGTGATGACATTTCAAGTGAGTGAAAAGAATATAATAAGAGATACCTCGAAAGACAAGTTAAGCTGTAATAATGTTGATGATGTATTTCTAATTTGAGTCAAGTATTGGCTAAGTTCCTAATCAGAGGCATTCCTAATTCCATGTAATGACCATCTGGATGTCTATTGTAACGCAAACCCCTCCTTTCCTACCTCATGATAATTTATCCTTATACAAACATTTCATAGTACATCCAGATGGTACAAAATACACACACACACACTCTAACATATTCAGATTTTCTTAGCAAGCTGTAATCTTATATGTGAATATACAATTTAGAGCAGACACATTGTTTTTAATATATAATATATATCTATAAATAAATATATATATATATATATATATATATATATATACAATACAGACCAAAAGTTTGGACACACCTTCTCATTCCAAGAGTTTTCTGTATTTTCATGACTATAAAAATTGTAGATTCACACTGAAGGCATCAAAACTATGAAATAACACATGTGGAATTATATACTTAACAAAAAAGTGTGAAACAACTGAAAATATGTCTTATATTCTAGGTTTGCACACTCTTGGCATTCTCTTGATGAGCTTCAAGAGGTAGTCACCTGAAATGGTTTTCACTTCACAGGTGTGCCCTGTCAGGTTTAATAAGTGGGATTTCTTGCCTTATAAATGGGGTTGGGACCATCAGTTGTGTTGTTCAGAAGTCAGGTGGATACACAGATGATAGTCCTACTGAATGGAGTGTTAGAATTTGTATTATGGCAAGAAAAAAGCAGCTAAGTAAAGAAAAACAAGTGGCCATCATTATTTTAAGAAATGAAGGTCAATCAGTCCGAAAAATTGGGAAAACTTTGAAAGTGTCCCCAAGTGCAGTGGCCAAAACCATCAAGCGCTACAAAGAAACTGGCTCACATGAGGACCGTCCCAGGAAAGGAAGACCAAGAGTCACCTCTGCTGCGGAGGATAAGTTCATCCGAGTCACCAGCCTCAGAAATCGCAGGTTAACAGCAGCTCAGATTAGAGACCAGGTCAATGCCACACAGAGTTCTAGCAGTAGACACATCGCCACAACAATTGTTAAGAGGAGAGTGTGTGCAGCAGGCCTTCATGGTAAAATAGCTACTAGGAAACCACTGCTAAGGACAGGCAACAAGCAGAAGAGACTTGTTTGGGCTAAAGAACACAAGGAATGGACATTAGACGTGTGGAAATCTGTGCTTTGGTCTGATGAGTCCAAATTTGAGATCTTTGGTTCCAACCACCGTGTCTTTGCAGAAAAGGTGAACGAATGGACTCTACATGCCTGGTTCACACCGTGAAGCATGGAGGAGGAGGTGTGATGGTGTGGGGGTGATTTGCTGGTGACACTGTTGGGGATTTATTCAAAATTGAAGGAATACTGAACCAGCATGGTTCAGCAGTGGCATGCTATTCCATCCGGTTTGCGTTTAGTTGGACCATCATTTATTTTTCAACATGACAATGACACCAAACACACCTCCAGACTGTGTAAGGGATATTTGACCAAGAAGGAGAGTGATGGGGTGCTACGCCAGATGACCTGGCCTCCACAGTCACCAGACCTGAACCCAATCGAGATGGTTTGGGGTGAGCTGGACCGCAGAGTGAAGGCAAAAGGGCCAACAAGTGCTAAGCATCTCTGGGAACTCCTTCAAGACTGTTGGAAGACCATTTCAGGTGACTACCTCTTGAAGCTCATCAAGAGAATGCCAAGAGTGTGCAAAGCAGTAATCAAAGCAAAAGGTGGCTACTTTGAAGAACCTAGAATATAAGACATATTTTCAGTTGTTTCACACTTTTTTGTTAAGTATATAATTCCACATGTGTTAATTCATAGTTTTGATGCCTTCAGTGTGAATCTACAATTTTTATAGTCATGAAAATACAGAAAACTCTTGGAATGAGAAGGTGTGTCCAAACTTTTGGTCTGTACTGTATATATATTGTGACAATTTGGGGAATTAGACTCAAAATGGCGGCTTTTCCTGGTCCGGACAGCGGTGGTTCATGGTACTGGGCGCCGGAAAGATAGCTTTCAGACGGTCCAAGTGTAAAATAAAAGTGGCTTTATTCAGCTTAACTGCAACATAGCAAAACAACAAAAAACCTAGACCACAGTTAGGGTCCTAACTCACTCCTTGAGCCCCTAACTGTCCTGACTATTGTTCAGCTCCAGCAACAGTCCCCTGTGGACCCCAGCCCTTCTGGGACAGAGCCTCTCTCTCTGTCCTTAGCTGGTCCACCATTTCCTGCTTCCTGCAGGATACTCCAGCCCCTCTGGAGTTACGCGCCACCCAAAGGTGTGGCTGATGGCCTTTTCAGGGCTGGCCTGTGTCGCTCCCTAGCTCCCTCTAGGTTCACATACTCACATACCCTCCCCCTCAGCTCACTACCCATGGAGTGAGCTACAATGGGACGAGACATCCTATGACGAAGTCCCTCTTCAACCCTGCATGCCTGTCCAGTGTCTCTCCAGAAGTCCCAATCTGGCGGTCTCTTCTTCCAGATTCCGGTTACTCGACATTTCCGGTTTCTCATCACTTTAACTGCTACGCTAAGATCCTGGCCATTCTGTGCAAAGGCAAGTTTTTCTTCATCACCTTCACAATTCGCCATACAGGGGATCACATCATTTTCATCCCATTTCTCGCCATAGTCTTCAGCCATCCCATTGCATGACTTTGATTCCTTTAGTGAATAGCCGTAAGAATCTTCATCTTCTCCTATCATGAATCCACCAGAGCTCAGAGACCAACTAACACGTACTTCATTCACATCGATGTCTTTAGAGTATAATTGTTTCACGGGTACTTTTTCCGCAACCTTCATCTCAAAGCAAACTTTGCCATCACCATCAAGGCTTAGAAGTTTAGGAGACATAGGCTGCTTGTTCTCCTCTTTGTTTGAGATACACAAGCTCTGTACTGCAATATCTTCTCCTTCTGCACGAGGGCCATACCGTACACCCTCACATAATAGATCACGCTGAACTACATTTTCTGGCATGTCTTTAACAACTGTCACATTATTGGTGACATGTAACCATCTCTTACTTCCTGA
The DNA here is from genome assembly GCA_947044405.1 of Leptodactylus fallax. Taxonomy (NCBI): domain Eukaryota; kingdom Metazoa; phylum Chordata; class Amphibia; order Anura; family Leptodactylidae; genus Leptodactylus; species Leptodactylus fallax. Next base: position 2,674,266 of record CAMRHE010000048.1, on the reverse strand, counting down.
CTCCCCCTTCACAGACAACATGGAGTCATTCACCATTTGTCCACCAGACATTTGGCTAGGGACAGGCACAGCAACACCTTTATCCACAATGGCTTCAGACACTTTAGCTGTTGGGACAACACATGCGTGGTCAGTCTTCTTATGGACTCTTGTTCCACACTTTTGATGACCCTTCACCTTATTTACCATCTCACAGCCCTCTAGGCTTTGGACCTCATTGGTTTCAAGCTGGACCCACTCTGTCACAGGCAGTGTGTGACCAATCACAGTTTCTTCTTCTGTTGGACCTTCTTTGGCCTCCTCACATTTTGCAGGAAGTCCACCTTTAGCAGCATCTTTCTGGGGAACTATACCCTCTACTTGACGTTTTACCGAGTCACATGGTTTCATCATAATCTGATCATTGGTATCAACATCAGTGGACAGGTCACTCATGTCTGTCTGACTTAATGATTCTCCTTTCTCTGCCTCTATGCTGGCAGCTTTTTCCAATTCTAACGCCTTCTGTAGCGCACAAATCTCTGATTCCAGCTCCAGGACTTTCTTCACTGCCACATTTTTCTGTGCAGCTTCCATCTCAGTTTTTACTAGTGCACCTTGCAGCTCCGATTCTTTAGAGGTTAACAGGTTCTGCAGTGAGTCTCTCTCAGCTTCTAGTGCTGCCAGCTTTGAAGATAGGGCAGATGCCGACTGTTCAGTATTGGATAAAGACTGCTGCGATCGATCCAATTCTTCTCTTTTAGATTCCACTTCAGTTTTTAACTGTGCTATCTGAACAGTGTGCTCTTCCAACTTTATTGCTGACTCGCGCTTCACTTGATCCATCTGAAACTCCAGCTGTTCCTTGATGCGTACAATTTCCTCCTGCTTGATCACTTGCACCTTTAGCTTAGCAACAAGCATTTTTAAATCTACAATCTCAGCAGATAAATTAGACAGGTTTCCCTCAAACTGAATCTTCATGTCTTCTATCTGGAGGTCCAATTCTCTCTTGGCCTTTTCCAGCTTGTCATAAGCATTAGCTTTGTTCTCATACAATATCTGCACAGATTCCAGGTTTTTCTCAATTTCATCCTTAGAGCTAACCAAATCCTCCATTTCAGTGCGCAGTTGCTTGTTGAACCTCTCTAACTCGGCCTTCAATTCAAGGGCCTCTGCTTCAGCACGGTCACGTTCTTCTGCATATCTAGCAGAAAGAGTCTTCTCTTCACCAAGCAGCTGATCAAACTTTTTCTGCTTCCTTTCCAAATTTGACACAATCCGACGTTGATGATCACGATCTACACCTACATCTTCTAGTTCCTGCTGCAGTCTAATTTTCGTCTTCTCAAGTTTGTCATAAGCAGCAACCTTCTCCTCAAACCGTTGATTTGTAGCTTCTAGCTCCTTTTGCAACTTTTCCTTTAGTTCTTCAACAGAGTCCAAGGACCCAATATTATCCTCCATTTTTTTCTTCATATCAGTCACCTGAGCCTGTAGTCTGTTTGCCTTGTCTAGCAGTTCTGCTTGAAACCTGTCCCCTTCTGTGACTTTTAGTTGCATCACTTGAAGTTGAGTCTCTACTTTTTTGTGACTCTCCTGTAAGGTTTGCACTTTCTGAGCATGGACAGACGACATCTCCATCAATTCTTTGTCTTTATTTTGCACCAAAACAGACAACTTCTCATTATCTTGACAAGATCCTGACAGCGCCCTCTCCAGGCTACATATTCTAGCTTTGAGTTCCCTTTCTCTTTGTTCCAGAACTCCAGCTCTGCTTCACCATTCATGGATTTCACCACTTAGGCGAACCTGATACAAGTTTTGCTCTGACTGCAATGTCTGCACCACAGATTCTAAATCACTCTCTCGGTCAGACATATACTTCCTCAGCTCGGCAATTTCATTTTCTTTGTCAGTCAATGCAACCGAAACTTTTTCACACATCCTGACTTGGTCATCCAGACATTCTGACTGACTCTGCAAAAATTCACTTCTCTCATGTTTAGCAGTTTCTAGGTCATCTCTTAATTTTTCAATGACACTCTCTTTGGCAATGGAATCTTGGACATGCTGCTCCTTTAAATCCTGCAATTGCTTCTCAAGCACTTGCTTTTGCTCTACACTCTGTATAACTTAATTAGATAGAGCACATTTCATTTCTGCAAACTCCTTCTTAGTGACACAGTCCATTCCAGGCAAACAAAGTACCACATTTTCACAATGACTAGGATATAACCTCTTCATAGAGTCAAGCTCTGCCTTTAACTTAAGGTTCTATCTTTCTGATACCAAAAGTTGCCATTTCCAATCAGATATTTCATTCTCATACATGAACCTGATGGTTTTATTCTCATCTTGAAGCTGCTGCACCATAAATATTTTCATGTTTGGTGCTTTGCACTCCAATATGAGACATACAGTCAGCAGGGACATATTCCATCATAGAACAGAGGTGCTTTAGAAAAATTGAGTCACCGTCATGCAACCCTTTATCTTTACTTGCATTCCACATGATCTGTTCCGGGTTTTGTGTCTCTCTGCATTCAGACTGCTGCACTAATAAACCTGTGCATAACTTCTCTGCTTTTTTACAAGCTGAAATTCTCTTTTTCTTGCCCATGGTTTACTATCAAAATTACACAATATTCCACAGCAACTTTGGGTTCAACCGGCAGCAACTTTTTGCTATCTTCTGCAGTCACATGTATTCAAACAGTTAACTTATGTGGCACTACAACAACCAGCATTTTCTTCTGTCTTCCACAGAAAACACCAACATGGCACCATAGCCTTTCACATAGACTGTTTGCAATATCCAGCTTCTAAACACATTGCTTACTTTCTTGCCATCAGCAAACTTTGGCACAGACTTCTGTGCCACAGTATACACAAAGTCCATTCCCTGGATTCCTCTTCTAGAGTTTTACTTTCACCAGTTTTGCACACACTTTGCTATGTTGCAATTCACTCACCCCTTCCTGGGTTTCTGAGTTGAAATCACAGATTTCTTCCAGTTGTAGGCCACAATGCACACTGCAGTCACCAACCACTTGTCTTCCAGGACTTACGTGGATCTCTTTATGACCACATTCTCCACCATATGTGACAATTTGGGGAATTAGACTCAAAATGGCGGCTTGTCCTGGTCCAGACAGCGGTGATTAATGGTACTGGGCGCCGGAAAGATAGCTTTCAGACGGTCCAAGTGTAAAATAAAAGTGGCTTTATTCAGCTTAACTGCAACATAGCAAAACAACAAAAAACCTAGACCACAGTTAGGGTCCTAACTCACTCCTTGAGCCCCTAACTGTCCTGACTATTGCTCAGCTCCAGCAACAGTCCCCTGTGGACCCCAGCCCTTCTGGGACAGAGCCTCTCTCTCTCTGTCCTTAGCTGGTCCACCATTTCCTGCTTCCTGCAGGATACTCCAGACCCTCTGGAGTTACGTGTCACCCAAAGGTGTGGCTGAGGGCCTTTTCAGGGCTGGCCTGTGTCGCTCCCTGGCGCCCTCTAGGTTCACATACTCACAATATATATATATACATGTGTATATATATATATATATATATATATATATATATATATATATAACATGTATATATAAAGATATATTTTCATATATAGCGATACATACTGTATACCAGATATGTTGTTGTAACATATATATAGAGAGAGAGAAAAAGAGAGGCGAGCAGCAACATATACACTTGAATATATTCATACAAACACACACATGTATATATGAATATATATATTCATATATAGGGATGCATACTGTTTACCAGATACAGTAGTGCTAAAAAGTTTACATACCCGGGCAGATTTTTTGTTTTTTTGGCCTTTTTTCAGAGAATATGAATGATAACACAAAAAAATTTTCTCCACTCATGGTTAGTGGTTGGTTGAAGCCATTTATTGTCAAACTTCTGTGTTTTCTCTTTTTAAATCATAATGACAACCAAAAACATCAAAATGACCCTGTTCAAAAGTTCACATACCCTGGTGATTTTGGCCTGATAACATGCCCAGAAACCAAACCACGGTCAGGTAGACCAACCAATATTTCGGCCACAACTGCCCGGAAAATTGTTTGGGATGCAAAGAAAAACCCACATATAACATCAGCTGAAATACAGGACTCTCTGAAAAATCAGTGTGCCTGTTTCAAGATGCACAATAAGGAGACACTTGAAGAAAAATGGGCGGCATGGTCGAATTGCCAGAAGAAAGCCATTACTGTACAAATGCCACAAAGAATCTCGCCTTCAATAGGCCAAACAGCACAGAGACAAGCCTCAAAACTTCTGGAACAAGGTAATTTGGAGTGATGAGACAAAAATCGAACTTTTTGGCCACAACCATAAACGTTACATTTGGAGAGGTGTCAACAAAGCCTATGATGAAAGGAACACCATTCCTACTGTAAAGCATGGAGGTGGATCACTGATGATGTGGGGATGTGTGAGCTTCAAAGGCACAGGAAACTTGGTGAAAGTTGAAGGAAAGATGAATGCAGCACGTCATCAGCAAATACTGGAGGCAAATTTGCACTCATCAGCCAGGAAGCTGCGCATGGGACGTACTTGGACGTTCCAACATGACAACGATCCAAAACACAAGGCCAAGTCGACCTGTCATTGGCTACAGCAGAAGAAAGTGAAGGTTCTTGAGTGGCCATCTCAGTCTCCTGACCTCAATATCATTGAGCCACTCTGGGGAGATCTCAAGTGCGCAGTACATGCAAGAAAACCCAGGAATTTACAGGAACTGGAGACTTTTTGCCAAGAAGAATGGGCAGTTTTACCATCTGAGAAAATAAAGAGCCTCATCCACAACTACCAAAAAAGACTTCAAGCTGTCATTGATGTTAGCGGGGGCAATACACGGTATTAAGTACTGGGGTATGTGAACTTTTGAACAGGGTCATTTTGATGTTTTTGGTTGTCATTATGATTTAAAAAGAGAAAACACAGAAGTTTAACAATAAATGGCTTCAGCCAAACACTAACCATGAGTGGGGAAAAAGTTTTTGTGTTATCATTCATATTCTCTGAAAAAAGGCCAAAAAATCTGCCGGGGTATGTAAACGTTTTTAGCACAACTATATGATGTTGTAACATATATAGAGAGAGAGTAGCAACATATACACAGGAATATATTCATACACAAACACACACACACATATATATATATATATATATATATATATATATATATATATATACGATATTTGTATACAATATAAAGATGTAGCACTGTTTAACTTGACTTTCTGCAGCGTGATAACTTTATGTGCTATGATATCCTATCTTGAAGACAAGAAGTCATGTGTCATGTCAACCTTTGCTACATGTGTACATATATGTCTAAACAGCACACAATCATTCATATATACAGTGGCTTGCAAAAGTATTCAAACCACTTGAACTTTTTCACATTTTGGCACCTTACAACCACAAACTTAAATGTATTTTATTGAGATTTTAAGTGATAGACCAACACAAAGTAGCACATAATTATGAAGTGGAACGAAAATGATACATGGTTTTCAAAATTTTAATCAAATAAAAATCTGAAAAGTGTGACGTGCAAAAATATTCAGCCCCCTGTACTCTGATGTTCCTTAATAAAATTCAGTGCACTCAATTGCGCTTCAGAAGTCACTTAATTATTTAATAGAATCCAGCTGTGTGTAATTTAGTCTCAGTATATTGTCCCCCTTATCTGAGGCTTTTATCACCACAGTATCAATTTTTAAATTTAGAACAGGATGATACTGTGGTGATAAAAGCCTCAGATAAGGGGGGGGGCAATATTGTTGTGCTTGATCGTGATCGGTATATATCAATGTGTGAGGATATATTATCTGACTCCTCCAACTATGAAGTATTAACATCAGATCCGCCTTCCGATTAATGTTTACAACTGTGTGAAATTCATAATCGAAACATATCGGGGGGGTCTAATTTCTCATAAGGAGTGGGAATATATGAGTCCCAAATTCCCACGGGTCCCCACGTTTTATTCATTACCAAAAATCCACAAGGGGTTATCTCCCCTCAAGGGCCGCCCCATTGTCTCGGTCATTGACGGGCTCTCTCAAGGCGCAAGCACCTATATTGATAAGGTGCTGCGCCCATTTGTGTTAGCCCTTCCGTCATATGTCCAGGACACGATGGATGTCCTTAGACATCTTGAGGATGTCCATCTTCCATCAGGAGTGGTCCTTGCTAGTTTGGATGTGGAGGCGCTCTACATCTCCTTCCCCCATGACAAGGGGTGTGGGGCTGTGGAGCACTTCCTCGGGACCCGTGGGACACAATTTGCGTCACATAACGCATTTGTTGTGGAATTATTATAATTCATTTTGACCCACGTGGGCGCTTCTTCCACCAGCGGCAGGTCACCAGTGCACCTTCCCCAAGGTGGCGTGTAGGCTTTGATTATTTTAACCAGTCAGCCTGAACTTTTTAGTGGGTGACTGATGCATGCTATCAGTTCCAGCATAAGAGTGTATATTTATTGGTCTCTTAAGCCCATATCTATCTATGGGGTATTTATAGGGACTATGGGTATCTCAGTGTAATGTAGCTTTATGTTCGGCACTCTTTTAAATCTATATCATTAATGGTTAAATTTTATCTTACACATTATATTTGTGAAAACCCAACTCTGTGATTTGTCCTTTCTACTTTGGCGTTTTCCTGTCACCCACTGTGAATTATACATATATGTATGCAGCTGCTCCCAATTCCCACTGTGTTTTTAACACCAAAAGGGCTGTTTTGAGTTATATAATGGCTGATGAGCAAAAGGGTAACAATGTTTAGAACTTTTCACTTTCATTCTCCATAGCTCACCATCCACTACAGCTATGAACTTGAAACTACCATCATGTTATAGACAATCATCTTGGCTATCTCATACATAAATTTGACTTGCAACTATTTAGAATATGATTAGTTATGCAGATTATTGTCATGTAACTGCATTGTTACTGTTTTGCTCCTGGGGGTGGAAAAATCTTTTTCTTCTTCTATACTACAAAGTACAAACTGTTCCCACATTCACTAATAGCTCAGTGTGTTATTAGGATGATTCCCAAGTGAAAGGTCACTGGTTCAAATCAAGGATCAGCCATGAAGAAGATTTCCTAAGGAAAAAGAAACAGTATCATCCAGCTCATCGATAGCAGTCTCTTGGCCAAGACAACTGCATCATTTGGGTGCCATGAAATGAATTCCATCCATTCAAAAGCCAAGAGGTGGATGTCCAGGCAAAATATCAGAGTCCACAAGTCAGCTCTTCACAAGGTCTATCATTTAAGGCGCTGCAAACATGGCAGTGGAGGTAGCTCATATGCTTTGTAATAGTGAGATCACAGATGCAATGCACGTTACAGAAGTCTGGAGTGGTAGCCCAAAAAAGGTGAAGAAGGCTTCAATATCGTCATAAGAAGTTTTGGCTCGAGTTTGCAAAAAACATATGAAAAGTGGACAGTAGAAGATTGGAAACAGGTGATTTGGAGCGATGAGACGAAAGTCAATAGACTGGGCTTTGATGAATGAAAATGTGTCTGGAAGGGAAAAGGGGGCTAACGGTTTGGGAAATTGAAGAAATTGTCAAGTTTGGTGGAGGAAGCCTGATGTTATGGAGTTGTTTCACAGCCAAATTATGATAATCTCACGTTTGAAGCTGTAATGGATGGTGAGATAAGGAGCCTGAAAGTCAAAAGTTCAAAACATTGTTACTCTGTTGCTCATCAGTGTATGGGATATATATATATATATATATATATATATATATATATATAACAGTGCCTTGCGAAAGTATTCAGCCCCCTTGAAATTTTCAACCTTTTGCCACATTTCAGGCTTCAAACATAAGGATATAAAATTTTAATTTTTTGGTGAAGAATCAACAACAAGTGGGACAAAATCGTGAAGTGGAACGAAATTTATTGGATATTTTAAACTTTTGTAAAAAATAAAAAACTGAAAAGTGGGGCGTGCCAAATTATTCGGCCCCCTTAAGTTAATACTTTGTAGCGCCACCTTTTGCTGTGATTACAGCTGCAAGTCGTTTGGGGTATGTCTCTATCAGTTTTGCACATCGAGAGACTGAAATTCTTGCCCATTCTTCCTTGTAAAACAGCTTGAGCTCAGTCAGGTTGGATGGAGAGCGTTTGTGAACAGCAGTTTTCAGCTCTTTCCACAGATTCTCGATTGGATTCAAGTCTGGACTTTGACTTGGCCATTCTAAGACCTGGATACGTTTATTTGTGAACCATTCCATTGTAGATTTTGCTTTATGTTTGGGATCATTGTCTTGTTGGAAGATAAATCTCCATCCCAGTCTCAGGTCTTTTGCAGACTCCAGCAGGTTTTCTTCCAGAATGGTCCTGTATTTGGCTCCATCCATCTTCCCATCAATTTTAATCATCTTCCCTGTCCCTGCTGAAGAAAAGCAGGCCCAAACCATGATGCTGCCACCACCATGTTTGACAGTGGGGATGGTGTGTTCAGGGTGATGAGCTATGTTGCTTTTACGCCAAACATATCGTTTTGCATTGTGGCCAAAAAAGTTCGATTTTGATTTCATCTGACCAGAGCACCTGCTTCCACATGTTTGGTGTGTCTCCCAGGTGGCTTGTGGCAAACTTTAAACGAGACTTTTTATGGATATCTTTGAGAAATGGCTTTCTTCTTGCCACTCTTCCATAAAGGGCAGATTTGTGCAGTGTACGACTGTTGTCCTATGGACAGACTCTCCCACCTCAGCTGTAGATCTCTGCAGTTCATCCAGAGTGATCATGGGCCTCTTGGCTGCATCTCTGTTCAGTCTTCTCCTTGTTTGAGATGAAAGTTTAGAGGGACGGCCGGGTCTTGGTAAATTTGCAGTGGTTTAATACTCCTTCCATTTCAATATGATCGCTTGCACAGTGCTCCTTGGGATGTTTAAAGTTTGGGAAATCTTTTTGTATCCAAATCCGGCTTTAAACTTCTCCACAACAGTATCACGGACCTGCCTGGGTGTTCCTTGGTCTTCATGATGCTCTCTGCGCTTTAAACAGAACCCTGAGACTATCACAGAGCAGGTGCATTTATACGGAGACTTGATTACACACAGGTGGATTATATTTATCATCATCAGTCATTTAGGACAACATTGGATCATTCAGAGATCCTCACTGAACTTCTGGAGTGAGTTTGCTGCACTGAAAGTAAAGGGGCCGAATAATATTGCACGCCCCACTTTTCAGTTTTTTTTATGTTTTACAAAAGTTTAAAATAACCAATAAATTTCGTTCCACTTCACAATTGTGTCCCACTGGTTGCTGATTCTTCACCAAAAAATTACAATTTTATATTTTTATGTTTGAAGCCTGAAATGTGGCAAAAGGTTGAAAAGTTCAAGGGGGCCGAATACTTTCGCAAGGCACTGTAAATGCAAACAAATACAAATTTTACTTGACACTCATTCACAACTTACTAAAATGTTGTCTACATTTTTTTTCAGTAGTAGTTTGCTGCCTAGACCTCTCCTTCTAGATCTGTGAGGCAGGGATATGTGCCCACATAGCAGCAGGCCTCAGGCAACAGCAAGATACTGCAGGATAATTAAGCCCCTGCAGTGTTATTTAGAAGATGTGGTCCAGTGAAGACGGATAGTGGTTGGTGCCTAGACGGCATCTCAGATGCCAAATGTGTCTATAGTATCTAGTAAAAAACTGGTTTGTTTATATTATATATTATAGTATAGTATACCATTACATAGCCTGGTTGAAATGAATATGAGTATCTGAATGAAGTGCAGTGTGTACTGTACCATTCCAAGGAGAGCTCATGGCCCACCCAGCTCAGGGGTCCATGAGAAGTTTCACCTATGGGCCAGTGCGCTCCTGTAGAGCGGCTACATATGGTAGAGAATGGTGAACAGAATTGATATGGTCATAAATCAGCTCAAACGATTCCTCCGGAGAGGCCACAGAATGGCTGGAGTAGGATCAGTCAGACACTCAGGCTGACAAATTAACTAATAAATGGCTATTCTACAGCTTGTATTGTTGCACTTATACAAAGAGCTTTAGTAACCGAAGCAAAATTAAGTTAACCCAATTACAAAATCTATTTTTAGCGTCAAAGATATACAATTCAAGAATAAAATATTGCTACAAAGGTGGACATAAACATTATAATTTACAAACAAACAGCTATATTTCAATGCACAGATATGGTTTAAAAAGATTTCATTGCTTTGTTCTGTTGTCTCCACTTTCTTAGATAATAACTTATCTCCTCAGATGGCATGTTGCAGTGATCTCTCTCAAATGCACTTCCTTTTTGTCTATTTTCGTCTCTATTCTTGACAGCTATACATCCTTTCAAACCCATAGCATTGAGTTTTCTTTTGACAGTTAAGAAGTGACAGAAAAAGGTCTTTTTAGATCGGAAACAGGAGTGAAGTTTGACTATTATTTCACAAAGGAAAGTTTTAAAAAGAATTCTCACTTTTTAAAACTGTTTTGTTTTTGGTCTTAAATTTTGTGTTGATTCATTTCTAATAATATATGTTTATAGTGATTGTTCTCTGCATTCCAGAGTGCTAAATATGCTGCTTCCCTCCATGCAATCATGAAGTGCCTACATCTACCTGAATACAGATTTATTATTAACCTTAATGAGAGCTGTATGAACCTACATGCAGCAAGCTGCCTCCAGTGAAGGCTATAGGAAGCCAGAAATTAATCATTAAACACAGAGGGAAAAGTTAAAGGGGTTAAAAAATAAAAGAAGCAATACTTATTCACCGATCCCCCACAGCAGGTACACAGCTCAGCCAATGATTAGCTGAGCAGTATTTCCTGTGTATCAAGAGGGACCAGGAAGCAGAGACAAGCAGGGGACCCATGCAGTGTCAGAACAGAGTTGGCCGAGAGCAGAGAAGTATTACTCCTTTTATTTTTTTTAACCTAAAATTGCAGATTTTGCCTGATAATCTCTTGTACTGCTGTAATACATGGCATGTAATAAAGCATACAACTTTTTTCTTTTTCTTTGTTTTTTTTATTTTGGTATGTTATGAAATTAAAAGTGCAACTCCCATTTTATTTTATTTTTTGCTATTGTTTGTCGGGGAGTGTTTGATGGACATTTTTGTTATATACGTTATTAACCTATCTAACTTCCTTTTAATAGAAAAATTGACTGTTGAGTTCCCACTGGCAATGCTCTTGCCGTTTTAAAGTACCAGCAAAGTGAATAAGATTCTGCTTAATCTCATTCACACATTGCAAAAAAAAACACTACAGAAAAGCCACATTTTAAAAAACACAAGTGTTTTTGAAAAACACAGCATGTCAATTTTACCATATGAAAGCAAAACTGTCTGTAAAATGACTTCATAATACTAATTAAAAACACAGTTGGGAATGTGATTTTTATATGCAGCATTAACTGCTGCATATAAAGCTCAAATCTCTGAATGTGTTTTAACTAGTGATATCTCAGTCTGTTTTATATCTAGTACTGAATCTCAGAAATTCAGTTTTTATATGATACCAGAAGCTTTTTATAGGTGGTATAAATCGGGAGAAACAGTGGAAGTGACCATCCCCACCTTTGGCAAATGCCCCATCTGTATACATTAGCAATACAAATGTGTATGGTTTTTCCAGGTAACAGCTCAATTAGAGGTTTGCTAGGGAGAATTTTACAGCCTGTTTTCTATTTAAAGGAAGTTACCATATTTTTTGGACTATAAGACACGCTTTTTTTCCCCAAATTTGGGAGGAAAAAGGGGGGGTGCGTCTTATAGTCCGAATGTGGGTGTTGGGGGGGGGTGGAGGAGCGGGGGTCGCAGCATCGCGTCACTCCTGCCACCGTCGGCTTCCTGTAACGGGGCTTCCTGCATTGGGAGGACTGGGGCGATGCTGTGGGTCCTGGGTATTGGGTCTGTAAAGATGATGGCGGTTGCTCTGCTGCAGTGCGGTCGCCATAGCAACCAGTCTCCGCTATAATGAGCTTATGCCCACGATCAGAGTCCATTCTAATCGCATGCATTACTACCTGTAAGTTCCCCCAAAACTGCCCCCGTGCCCGGTGGTACCTTGGTAGTTGCAGGCCGGCTTCCGCGCGGCGAGATCGCAGGAGCCTACTGAAGGCTTCCAGGCTTGTCATAGTAATGTACAGAATCTCCCATAGACTGCAATACAGTTGCATTGCAGTCTATGGGACTTGCAAGCAAATGATTGCAGGTTCAAGCCCCTAGAGGGGCTAATAAAATAGTAAAAATAAATAAAAAAAAGTTTTATAAAAAATAAAAGACGAAAAGTTGTAAATCACCCCCTTTTCCTAGAATACATATAAAAGTAGAAAATTACTGAGAAACACATACATATTAGGTATCCCTGTGTCCGAAAATGCCCAGTCTACAAACTTATAAAAATATTTTTCCCGTATGGTGAACATCGTAGCAGGGAAAAAAATCAAAACTGCTGAACCACTGTTTTTTTCACTGTTTCGCCTCTGATTTTAATAAACAGCGATCAAAGCATATACATTCCCCAAAATAGTATAATTAAAAAGTACACCTGACTCCGCAAAAAAAGATGCCCTATGCATCCACGTACAGCTGCAGGGCCACCTGTCAATGTGGAGTTACGGCTGTTGCAAAACTACAACTCCCATATATTAAATATTTTACCACATTTTTTGCTTCAAAATTTTTTCCCTTTTTTCCTCCTCTAAAACCTAGGTGCATCTTATGGTCCGGTGCGTCTTATAGTCCGAAAAATACGGTACATGAGTTAATTGAGCATATTACAAAAATGTTCACCAAAACCCCCCTTGACACAATACCAATAAATAATAAATACATTGGGAGTTATACTTTAAGGCATGCAGATGTATATCATCCAATTACAAAAAGTCTGTGACATTGTTTAAAACAGATTAGTACAATGTTTTTCTAAATGATTTTGAAATGTAGTTCCACCTAGAGAGCCATATAACAAAGGCTGACCCTTTCTCTAAATAATATGTTTTAGCCATTTTAGATACATATACAATTTCCAAGACAGCTAAGGCTAGGTTCACACCTGCGTCTGGTCTCCACCTGGGGATTCCGTTCTCCATTCCACTTTAAAAATGCAGAGAGAAAAGAAGCACTTTTCTCTCCGCGGAAACCTGGTGGACCCCATTATAGTCTAAGGGGGTAAGGGGTTTTCGAAGGTAACCGCTATTTTAAGCAGATTAGGTTTTCGTTCAGAGTGTCTCGAAGCGTACCCCCTGAACGGAAACCCGAACGCAGGTGTGAACCTAGTGTAAGGTATTATTGATAATTAGTGGTATTAATGTTAGTGCCTCTTCCAAAGGTTGTAGAAATATCAGATAACACAGTGGAACACTTTTTGTTGGGAGTACACAGTTGTAACTCATTTCAGTTATAACAGAAGCCTAATCCCATGTCCATTATAGTCTAGGGGAAGATTTATTAAGAATGGTGTATCATATAGCACTCTTAAGAAAGGTACAGGGAAATGGCTGCGGCCTTTTCATAAATTAGTCAGACTTCCCTGCGCCAGAATGTAAACCTAATAATAATAATAATAATAATAATAAATTTTATTTAGATAGCGCCAACATATTCCGCAGCACTGTACAATTTGTAGGGTTCAAGTACTGACAAAAAAGATACATTACAAAGAAATAGTCAATTCACACACTGGGACTGAGGGCCCTGCTCTCAAAACCTTACAATCTATGAGGTAGAGGGGGTGACACAAGAGGTAGCAGGGGCGGCAACAGACGTAGCATTGCTTGTACAATGGTCAAACAATTTTGTAATAGAGGCTACTGTCATTACACATATATAAGCTGTATGAGCCATCACCAGTCGTGTCCTTTAACGTGCAGATGGTGCCTGGGCATGTAAAGTTAGTCTGATACGGCATCATATCCTGTGAGGTAATTTTGGAGCATCAACAGAGGAGAGTACGTTTTAGGGATTCTAACTATGGAAGGGTTTACATTAGGAGTTGTGATAGGCCTGTCTGAAATGATATGTCTTTATTTTATGCTTGAAGCTGTGGAAATTTGGGATTAATCTAATAGTCTGGGTTAGAGCATTCCAGAGAAGTGGTGCAACTCAGGAGAAGTCTTGTATACGAGCGTGGGAGCTTCTGATAATAGAGGATGTTAGTCTTAGGTCATTGAGTGAACGGAGAGCACGGGTTGGGCGATAGACAGAGATGAGGGAGGAAATGTAGGGAGGTGCAGCATTATGGAGAGCCTTGTGATAAGGGTGATAAGTTTATATTGCATTCTGTATTGAATAGGCAGACAATGTAGTGACCGGCACAGACACAGAGGCATCGCTGTAGCGTCTAGACTGATAGATGAGCCTGGCCGCCGCATTCAGAATAGATTGTAGAGGGGAGAGTTTAGTAAGGAGAAGACTGATTAGTAAGGAGTTACAGTAGTCAAGGCGAGAGTGAATAAGGGCAACAATAAGTGAATTTAGTGTATTTGTGGTAAGGAAAGGGCAGATTCTGGAGAGGTTTTTGATGTGGAGATGACATGAGCGTGCGAGTGATTGGATATGGGGGGTGAAGGGAAGGTCTGAGTCAAACAAAACCCCGAGGCAGAGGGCATACTCTGTCTCTCTGTTATGGTAAGGCCAGAGACTGCAATGGAGATATCAGGGACAGATTTATTAGATGGTGGAAACAGCAGTAATTCAGTCTTTGAGAGATTCAGTTTCAGAGCGAAGACATGATATTTGAGACAGCAGAGAGACAGTGACTGGTGTTCTGTATTAGTGCAGGAGTGATGTCACGGGATGACGTATATAATTGGGTGTCATCAGCATAAAGATGGTACCGGAAGCCAAATCTAGTGATGGTTTGTCCAATGGGGGCTGTGTAGAGGGAGAAGAGCAGGGGACCTAGGACTGAGCCCTGAGGAACCCCAATGGCAAGGGGGAAGAAACAGCCCGCAAATGATACACAGAAAGTGCGGTCAGAGAGATAAGAGAAGAACCAGGAGAGAGCGGTGTCCGTGAGGCCGACAGAATGGAGCATTGTGAGAAGGAGTTGATGGTCAATAGTGTCAAATGCTGCTGAGAGATCTAGAAGAATAAGAAGAGAGTAGCCACCTTTGGATTTAGCCATCAGGAGATCATTGTAGACTTTTGTGAGGGCCGTTTCAGTAGAGTGCAGAAGCCAGATTGTAAGGGGTCAAGAAGAGAGTTAGCAGAAAGATAGCAGATTAAACGAGAATAGAGTAAGCGTTCCAAGATTTTGGAGATAAAAGGGAGGTTAGAGACAGGTCGATAGTTAGCAGCACTGGATGGGTCAAGGGAGGATTTCTTCAGTAGTGGGGTTATGACAGCATGTTTGAAAGAGAATGGGAAAATTTCAGGAGAGAGGTTAAATATTTTAGTAAGGTAAGTCGTGATGGCAGGCTACAGAGACTGGAGAAGGTGTGAGGGGAAAGGGTCACTACTGCAGGTCGTAGGGCGCGAAGAAGAAAGTAGCTGAGATGCTTCCTCCTCTGTAACAGGTTCAAAAGATGAGAATGAACAGTCTGAAGTGCGGCTAGTGAGGGGGTCAGTGCCACCTTGGGATTGGGCAGTTATTTCCTGATGGATCTTATCAATTTTCTCATGGAAATAAGTGGCCAGATCATCTGCGCTAAGGTCTGTGAATGGCATCTGCCCCTTGGGAGTGAGTAAGGAGTGAAAAGTTTCAAATAGCCTTTTAGGGTTACAGGAGAGAGAAGATATGAAAGCAGTGAAATAGGCTTGTTTGGCTAGGTGAAGGGCATAATTATAGTTTTAAGCATAAATTAAAAGTTGAGGAAGTCTGCAGGTGTACGTGATTTTCTCCACAAACGTTCAGCACACCTAGAGCACCGCTGAAGAAAATGTGTCTGTGGCATGTGCCAGGGTTGCTGCCTCCTGCATCTAACTTTTCGAGTGGAGGGGGGAGCCGCCTCATCCAATGCACTCTTAAGGGTTTCATTAGAGTGCCTGGTGGCCAGATTGGGACAGGAGAGTGAAGAGATGGGGGACAGAGAGGACTGTAGAGTATCTGAGAGATGCTGGGTGTTAATAGCACGTAAATTCCTGTATGTATGATGAGTAGGTATGTCTTGTGAAGGAGAAAAGCACTGATGGTGAGAGACAGAAGGTTATGATCAGAGAGTGGCAGAGAAGAGTTAGTAAATTTAGAAACTGTGAAGAGTCGATGGAAGACAAGATCAATGGTGTTGCCATCTACATGTGTGGCGGAAGAGGAAAGTTGTGAAAGACCAAAAGACATGGTTATTGAGAGAAACTGTGAGGCAGCAGGGGAGATAGGGGTGTCAGTGGGGATGTTAAAGTTACCCATGATGAGGGTAGGAATTTCACTGGATAAAAAGAGCGGACGCCAAGAAGCGAAGTGATCCAGAAATTGGTAGGGTGAGCCGGGTAGATGGTAGATCACAGTTACACGTAAGGAGAGTGTGTGGAAAAGTCTGATAGCATGTACTTCAAATGAGGGGAATGTGAGTGTTGTCAGACCTAGAGGTGTGTGAGAATTGTAGGCCACCATGAGACAGAGCAGCAGGGGAGGCCGTATCAGACTGCTGGATCCAGGTTTCAGTAAGGGCAAGCATGTTGAGAGATTTAAAGGAATAAGTCACTGAGTGGGAGTTCCAGAGAGAACAGTTAAAAGAGACAGGAGAAAGATAAGGAGAGGGAACACGGTAAATATTGACCTACACCAGTTAGGAATAATCAATATGTGGGCCTGGGGCGTCCCTGCACAATGTGACAATGTGAGCGAAGGCACAGATCGGGGCTTGTGGTGCACATTTGGTTTAAGAAAGGGCATTCTGCTAAATGCGCACCACAATATAGAAAACTGGTGTAGAGGGATTGATAAATTCCCCCCTATGTCTCAGTGAAAATCATGGACTGCACATGGATGGCAACTGTGTGCTGTCTGTTTTTCATAGGCCTAGAGACATTGAAAAGTATTGAAATACAAAATAAGTTGATCCATTGGATCAACCATGGACAACACACGACCTGAAAAGGAGTGCTGTTTGTGAATATGTTATTGGCTGTTATAGGCAGTGGCTGTGCAGTTTGCCAGCAATATTGCAGTTTTACCTTCAAAGCCATGTGGCTATTAACAGTCATGTTGCCATTAAATCTAAAATATTTCTGCCAAATCCACATAGCTATTTAAGGCCAGGGCCCCACATTGCAAATATGCAGTGTTTTCGCCGTGTCGGAAATGCCACGGCAAAAACCGCTGCGTATTACAGTTCCTGCAAAGTGGATGGGATTCTAGCTAATCTCATCCACATATTGCAGAAAAAAATATCTGCAGCTGAAATGCTGTAATTTCAAAAACTGTTGCGTTTTTGTAAATGGCAGCATGTCAGTAATACCTACAGAAAGGCTGGCATTTTCCATTTAAGTATAATAAGGAAAGAAAGTCCACAGAGGAAAACTCTGCGGACTTTCTGTGAAAAATGCTGTGGAAAAAAAAACAGTGCGTTTCTTTCGCTCTTTTCCACAGTGTTTTTTGGCTGCGGCTTGCTACGTGGGGCCTTATCCTAAATCACAAGAGGGTGTCAAGGCTTCCTTGCCATAAGAACTGTGAACCTGTGGAATAGACTGCCTCAGTAACTGGTTTTCGGCTAGGTTCACATCTGTGCCTGGCAGACCTGAACAACGGAGAGCTGCACCGCTAAGACAGCGGTTACCCGCGTACAATGGTGGCCAAATTGACTATAATAGGGTTTGCCATTTTCATACTGAAAGCAGCTGATAGAAAAATCCACCATGCAGGACTTTTCTCTCGGTCAATTTCTGGCAGTTTCTGTAGTTTCCCTCTTAGATAAGATTGGCTCACATCTTTTTTAGTTTCCTCTGAATCCAGTGGAAAGAAACAAAATTGTAGATTCCTATTACTTTCATCTATATTTTTTTTTTCCAAAATACATGATATAGATAGGGCTGGGTAATTAACCGTAAGTCTACTTAATTAATAGATGTGAACTTGTTCACATCGATTATCTTAATTACTGTGCATCCAGACCATCCTGTTTCACACTACCATTGGCTAAAGGATATGTCACTAATTGTACACAATCCAATCAGGATTACTGATATGTGAATAACTGAAACCAAAATACAAAGGCATGGCATGGTATATACATAAAATAAAATAAAATAATAATAATACAATTAAATTGTTCATTAATTGTAATTGAGATAAAATGTTCAATTAATCATGATTTTTATTTAGGTCATAATTGCTCAGTCCAAGGTATACAGTTATATCAAATATTTTCCAGACAGTACACTGCTTAGGCTACAGTTAGTCTAGTGAAAAGTTTTTTGTCTTATGTCACTTAATATTTTATATCTGGCATACTGAATGACTCCTAAGCTTTTAATGTAAATTAAGAAAATGTAAAAAAAAGGGAACATAAAACTTAAGTTAGACCCGCATGATGCAAAAGAGTCTTGGGTATATGTCCTACTTTTATAAATGAGATCTGTGCATGAGATGCTTTGGGATTCTTTTGGTTTTCTTGACAAATGTATAACCCTGTATGTTTTCTGCGTCTGTCAAAGACAGATGCTAGCTTAGGTGGGAGAATAGAATTAAAGGGACACCTATATTTATTGGGAAACTTTATTTCCACTGCATATTCAGTCTGTTACAAAGTATCTATTTTTATTTACCAATTTTTTTTCTCAACATATAAATGTGTCATAAATTTTTCATGATTTTTTTTTAAATTAAATCTCTTTTATTTTTTTTATCTCACACAGGTTTGAAAACTCAATATTCCATCTTTGATCTGTTAGAATTATCAAACATAGTAATTCTGCCTGAAGATTCTGTTTAACAACATCAGATTCCATGGGGACTGTACCAGATCCTTCAGGATCTGACAGGTCATCTTCTACAACTGAGGATGAGTACCCTGCTAGGAATATATCCCTGGAGGATGCTCTCCAGCTAAAACAGGCAACTTCAAGCAACAATGGTAATGTTGCACAAATAACAGGTGTATGTTCTTTAGATCTAAATTGCAAATCATCCACAGAAAGTCCCGATAATGAAAGTATATGTGAACATGAAGAGCAGCAAACCAATAAAACATTGGCATCATTTAGGACTTGTGCACAATCAGATAAATTACCTCCCTTAGACTCAACAAGCAAAGAGACTCAAGCCATCAGTGAAACTAGTCAACATGCTGCCGCAACTGTCAACGCAATAGAGTCACAGTCAACTATTGTATCATCTATTGTTACACACTTGACATTGCCAACTGAGAAGCCAGCAACAGAAGAGAGTCAATTGCCAAAAGACCTAACTGTGGTAGAAGTAGCAACAGAAAATAAAGTAGGAAGTAGTAGAACAAGCACACAAATAACTGATATATCAAAAAATGTGGACATTAAAATATTAGATAATGAAAAAAATGGGCACAATCCTCCCCCAAGTCAAGAAACAGTAATTGAGAATACACAGACTGAAACATGTCTCAACTCAGATCCAGTACAAGATGAAGCAAAGATGGAAGTTCAGGACAATGAATCTTTAACCATGCAGTGTTCACAGTTTAGCCGGACTGAGGAAGAGGTGAATACAAATGGGAATCCTGATACTGTGGAATTGCAGTTAGTTTGCAAGTTTAAGGAAATGGGTACAATGACATCACAACTTGAGAGCTGGGCTAAGCAAGATGCTGAAGTACAAGCTGTAGCAAATGTAGAAAATAAATCAGTATCCACTAGCCCGAGCATATTAGCTGCATTTCTGAAATCCAGCTCTCCAGTACTAAAAGAAAGACAGGAACAAGTGTGTATAATATATCAAGGCAACCCAGGGAATCCTCAAATTGACCGTGCTAATTTCGCATTGCATTCACAGCTCTCTCAAAACCATTTAACTCCAAAAGTATGTTTTCAGCCTCCAGATTCAATGGGTCCTCAGCCTCTCCAGTTACATACAAAGAGTCCTCCCGATATGATAAGGTCCCCCTTTCAGAGACCAGAGCTAGCAAGAAATTCACAGGTTTTATACAGAAGTGAGTTAGATGGTCAAGGATTGTGTCTTAGAGAAAACCACCCCATGCCACAGATGCAAAAGGCTAACGCCTCTCCAATTTTAATGAATGTAAAACCAGTTTACCAAATCAACATAGAAAATAGTAATCAACCCAAATCTTGCCAGATGACAAAGGACAAATTTAATGAGCAGTCTCAGTTCAGGGCAGCTCATGAGCAGGGTAGCAAAGCTAGGCTTCATCATTTAAGTGGAGTAGAAAACATTCAATTACACAATATTCGTCAAGACAATGAACAGGCAGACACTCTTAGTGTGCTGGGGGAAGGTAGCTCTGATCGGAAACCTTTTCATTTTAAAATTACTAATGAACAGGGTTCCACCCAGACTATCATCACCACAGATATAAAAAAGCCAAAGAAAGAAGAAAGGCCAACTCCACTACATATTGAAGTTGAAGTCAACAGCAGTATCGGCGCTACTGGAGGTCAAGTAGAGGAAATACTTGAAGTTTTGGTTAGGAAAGATCAAGATGAAGGAGAACATGCCAAAAGGTCAAGCAGCCTAAGTCTGCAAACCAGACCAGCAACAGACTTTAATCAGAGTGCAATACAGCTCACACCCCGACTAAGAAAAGCTAGGGAAGAGAAAAAGGAACCAATTCTGGTCACTTTACCTACCTCTGATCCTCCCAAGTCACATGGTAAAAAGTCAAGTCCAAGTTCGAGTGGAGAGGCTAAAAGCCAGGCAAAGCAGCCATCTAAAAGTGTGAAAGATGTGGTATGGGATGAACAGGGCATGACGTGGGAAGTTTATGGAGCTTCTATGGACCCAGAGGCCTTAGGGATTGCTATACAGAACCACTTGCAAAGACAAATTAGAGAGCATGAGAAAATGATTAGGGCTCAATTAAAGCAAAACCGTAAATCAATTTGTTCTGATTCTTCAGGGAAAAAGCACAAAAGAAGACAGCACAGGGTATTCCAATCAATACTTAAGAATTTCAGGCGACCCAACTGCTGTAGTCGTCCTCCTCCTTCTGCTGTCGTAGAGTAACTTTCTGTAAAATTGTTAAAATCTATTGCCACATCAACTAGTAGACAAATACTGCACTTAAGAATGTCATGGAATTTTTTTATTTGATTACTGTACAGGGTCTAGGGTGATGGTCACATCACTCAATTTTGTAATGCAATACCATTTTATTTTCATCTTCATCATAGGGTGGTTATTAATGGATAAATTCACAAGTTGTCTTTCCAGAACCAACATTTGATAACAGTTTTGTATGTTGAATTTGTATTTTCATCTCAATAGGCATCTCAATAACAGAATTAGGCTGAGCTCCTGAAATGTCAATAAGTGTGCCGTTAAATGCAGTGCCAGAAACGCCTTTTCACATTGGCCTTTTTTGTCTCTGAAGTTGATAAAAGAATGAGTGTCTACGAGTTGTACACTAGTGCAATAGAAACACAACACAGATATCTGCACCATATTAGTATTATGTCCTCACCTATGATATTAGATAGCACATTCTTTATCAAGAAACATGGTTATGTATTGCAAACTGCCCAAAAATAGAAAAGTTTAGACACATCATATAACCAGTGCATAATGCTTACATATTGTACAGTATCACACCACCAGGGTACCTACATAAAATAGTGAAAGTCATGACAAGGAACCATCTGGGGAAAGTAGATCAATATGTTTTACACATTAACAGGCAAGCTATTGGACATTTCTGTTGTAATTGTACATAGGTATCTGACTTTGTGTAATTTGGGTAGTAGAACAAATATAATCCTCTGTATTATATTATTGGCATTTCATAAAGGGAACAAAAAAGTCCACGGTATTGACTTCTTATGACAAAATAGCTATGCTTGATCCTGATAGTCAACCACCTTTTGAACTGGTTTGTAACATATAGATTGTGTAATATCACTCTTGGAACACTTTGTGTATTCAGCCACAAAGCACAATCATAGGTACAACAGAAACCATGTTATGTAATATTTCCTGAAGTGCATTTAAACCGAAAAATGTATATATATTTTAATCCATCATTTGGAGACCCTAACCATTTAGTTATAATGATTGTTATTCACTGTGGTGGAGCGAATTTATCATAAATAGTGGAAAAGATTGGAGACATTGCTTATAGTTGCCTATTAGATTCCAGCCCTCATTGTTTAAAGGTTCTTCAAAAATAAAGAAAAAGGTATCCCCACCACTTTTCATTTGTAGCAGCTTTTATCTGTCTCCACCATCAAGACTTTCTATGAAAAGGTTCAAGAAAATGAGAGCAGAAATAGACTAGTATTGGTATATAATGTCAGCTATTACAGCAGATTATGCACCAGCACAAACCTAACTGCTGAACTGGAAACGAGATGTTAAAAAACAGTTATCCTGGACAATCCCTGGGCCACCACACATTACTGAGTTCTTACTTTGTGGATAAAAATTTAGCAAAATTTAGCTTGCATCCATAAACATAAGCAGCACCATATTTTAGCAGGTTGTAGTTTTATGGAATGCACAAAATAAGGACATGTCATAGGAATAATTTCAGTCACTTTTCCATGTAAAATATAAAAGTAACAATTATATAGGTTTAAAAAAATAACATAAAAGACAATGAGCATTCTGAAGCCAATTACAATGGTGGGTTCCTCCATGCACGTTTAGTTCACCTAGCATGTCAGTGCCTGTAAATGAAATATAGAGATAAATCCACGGAATTCAAGATGATGGATGGGTGTGCACTCCAATTTATAAGAACTCTGCACTGAAATTGCACATTACTGTAGCTTTATTAAAAAGGCATTCCAAAGTATATATGTGGCATTTTGGTCCCTGAACCTTTTTCAAACACGGATTACTGCAAATGGATAACTTTGTTTTAGAATAATATAACAAAGATTTCTACTTTTGAAGAAAATCAACTGTAGTTTTAAACGGTACAACCGTTTTACCCTATGACTGAGGATGATTTTCTACAGCATTAGAAATCTTGGCTATTTTATTCTACTATCTTGGACCAAAACATCACATATATGTAATTCGGATTACCTTTTCAATAATTTTTTGAATTTTCCAAATTGCAATGCATTTAGAGTGCAGAGTTCTTTATTATACAGTTTAAATCATAAGTTTTTATTATATGGTTTTTCTTGTTTTTTTATTTTCTATATTGTAGATTCATATCGAAGACATGAAAACTATGAAGGGACTACTGTATATGGAATTAAGGGATAAACAAAAAGTGTCAAACAAACCAAAATATATGTTTTATACTGTAGATTCTTGTTACCAATTTTTTGGATTTCCTGTGTTACCTGTGGATGGGTGTAATCCAGAGGGGCTAGGTTTTCAAAAACTTGTCGTGAGTATCAGTCAGGATGCTGCTGAGTTTTTCATTAATTAGGAGGTTGTCTAGTCATCATTTCACTTTCTCAAAGGGGACAGAGGATTTCTTCCAGAAGTGTGCAATCGTCTGTTTTGCAGCTGGGAACACCAGGGACAAGAGTACAAATTGACTGGGATTGAATTGGGCTATCTTAAGTGTAAGAAGACTTCCCATGAGTTTTTTGAGTTGAATATGGAAGAGAAAATAATAATTCCATACACTGTAGATCAGAACCAGACAAACTTTGGGAATGTCCACCATATATCAAATATTTTGCCCTGTTGATCATAACATTGGAAACATAAGGGGGATATCCTGAGACAGCCTTAGATATTTGGCCTGGATTGAGTACCAGTTTATAAGCCAATTCAATGATTAGGTTATGGCATTCTCTCAGTCAGCTCCATGAAGTAGTCACCTGGAATGGTTTTCAAACAGTCCTGAAGGAGTTCCCAAAGGTGCTGAGCACTAGTTGATTGCTTTTTCTTCACTCTGCGATCCAACTCATCCCATACCATCTCAATTGGGTTTAGGTCAGGTGATTGTGGAGGCCATGTCATCTGACAAAGTAGTCCATCACTCTCCTTATTGGTTAAATAGCCCTTACATAGCCTGGAGCTGGGGTAATTGTCTTGTTGAAAAGTATGCCTTGAATTCTGAATAAATTACCAAGTGTCACCAGGAGAGCAGCACTCCTCCTTCATGTTTCACAGGGAAAAATGTCTGCACACCTTTTCTGCATCTCACAAAGACATGGTGTTTGGAACCAAAAATCTCCAATTTTTACTCATTAGGCCAAAGTACAGATTTCCATTGGTCTAATGTACATTACCTGTGTTTCTTGACGTTAGCAATTCTCTTGTTGCTGTTCCTCAGTAGTAACTTCTTTTGCAGCAATTTGATCATAAAGGCCTGATTCTTCGCTGAACAGATGATGTTGAGAGGTGTTTGGTGCTTGGTCTATGTGGTAGCATTTTTGTGGAGTATAATTTTAGGTGCTGTTAACTTGTGATTTCTGAGGCTGTTAACGCTAATAAACTTATTGTCTGTACTCTTAATCTTCCTTTCCTCATGTGATTAAAGGGGTTATCCAATATCCTTAGGATAGGCCATCAATACTAGATCTTCAGCACTTGCACTCAGCTCTGCAGTTTGTATGGCGAGTGAGCAGTGCGGCTCTCCTGCTCTGCCTTGGTACTGGTGATCTGCTGTTGGTCCAGTTGTTGTACCCCTGCAGATCTAATATTGATGGCCTACAATAAGGATTTCCCCTTTAGGCATCAGAGTTTGATGGCTTGCATGACTGCACTTGAGGACACCTTCTAAGTTCATGAAATTTTCCAGATTGACTGACCTTCATGTCTTAAAGAATGATATACCGTTGTTGCCCTTTTCTTAGCTTAGTGGTCTGTGTCATAATGTGAATTATAACAGTAGTTGAATAAGGTTAAACACTGTATAGAACTGTGTACCCCCCCCCCCCCCTCAGCAGAACACAACTGATGGTCTGAAGTAGATTATGAATGAAGAAAAGAGGTTCCACAAAATTAACTATTGACAGGGTATATTTTTTTACGAAGAACCGTTCCAGGTGACTACCTCATGACGCAAAAAAGGCGATACATTGAAGAAGCTAAAATGGAAAACAAATTCTGGTTTGGTTAACACTTTATTTTGTTTACTACTTAATTCCATATGTATTCCTTCATGGTTTATGTCTTCAATATAACTACAATGTAGAAAATTTAAAAAATCAACAAGAAAACCATGGAATAAAAAAGTGTGTCCAAACTCTTGAACAGTATTATTTATGCATATGAATGTGAGAAGGATGAGGATATACTATACTAGACACCACTATATAGACAAAAGTATTGGGACACATTACACCTTCAGGAGCTTTTATGACATCCCATTTTAAATCCATAGGCATTAATATGGAGTTGGTCTCCTGTTTTGTAGCTAAAGCAGAGTCCACTTTTCTGGGAAGGTTTTCTGTAACATTTTGGAGTCTGTCTGTGGGAATTTTTGCCCATTAATCCAGAAGAGCATTTGTGAGGTGAGACACTGAAGTTGAATAAGAGGACTTCATTTGCACTCTCCATTCTAGCTCATTCTAAAGATGTTTGGTGGGGTCTAAATCACACTATGCACCTCAGCATTCGGAAACCCCCGATTTCTAACTTTACAAGTTGTTCTGGTTCCTAAATGCTTTCACATTTCAAAAATACCATTCAGAGTTGATGGTGAAATATGGAGGAGGGAACAAATTTTACAATCTGACTGTTTGCATCCTATTATAGTACCACACTGTAATTCAATGAGGTCTTTAGAACAAGCCATTCTCTTACAAATGTGTCTAAACGCAGACTGCATGAGTAGGTGCTGGATTTCATGGGACTAAATTAAACACCTGGATTCAATGAGTAAGAGGTATGTCTCAATACTTTTCATAATATAGTGTATTTGAGGAAATATAATGTAGATGATGAGTGGTGACCTAATTCTCATCAACATGATACTTAACTGTAAAAGGAAATAAACTGTACTTAAGCATGCATATATAATATTATGGTGCTACTCAGCAATATCTCACATCGTCTAAATGATCGCTGTTTTAGGTTCAAAACCTTCTGCCTCCAGCACACACAAAATTGCAGTTTTAAAGGATTTTCCCTTCATGAGCATAGGAGGATTAATCAGAATGACCAAATTATCAATCCATGCTAATCCTAGGCCATGCTTAACACTGCTGTGCTGTGTGACCCAAATGCATGATGGGTAAAATTGTGCATATTGCCCAGAAGTAAATACGATAAAATAGAGTATATTTATTTGTAGAATTAATGCAGTTTTTCTGTTTCAGTTTTAACTATGCTTCCTCTAAAAAGCAATATGAAAAGTTTTTCAATGTAAATATATGCATTGATTTTCTTTGCAATGTATGTCATAAATGTATCAGAAATGTGCATTTCCCTATCATGCTGAAATGTAAAATAATTGACCTAATTCTAATAGAGTTAATGTATACTAACACTGAAGAGGTTTGTGTTTGAAAGAATCTGTCAGTCTGTGTGATTGTACTATTTCAGTAATTGTAGCCAACAAAATGTTCACTTCTTTATGCAAATGTTTCAAAGATGTACTAATAGAAATTTGATTCCGTTTTTGTCCCATCAATCTAGGCCACATTTGGTGTTTCCAGCGTTTGATATAGAAATATGGAGTTGGTTGATGTTGATGTCAATGTAAACACATTACATTAAGTTATTTGAATAGTCTTCATCCATTACATTGAAATTCATATATAAATTGTATGTATTGTAATGTTATAAAACCAGATGTTATCGAAAAAGAAGAATGTTCTTTTATGTGTAAAGAGAAAAAAAAGACATTTTCTATTTGAATGAAGAAATATTTTCTGGCACACTTTTCAGAGCTATACCATCAAGATAAACTAAAAGATAATGGAAATAATATAAACAATTTTGATTTTTATTATAGTAGTATGTAACATATATGAAAATATATCTGGAATAAGTAAATGCACTTGTGTCACAGATCTGTAATAAATACAAATCCAACCTTGAATTCAATTGTATTCATATCTGAAACTTGTTTACTCATCATAAATGATGATACACATATTTATTGCTACTTGTGTTTTTTCCAGTTGTAAGATTATAGCTGTACAGTTATTTTATTTTATTTTTTAATATTTTCTTTTATTTTATTGTTTATGCAGAAAAATGCCTCCTGGTGCTACCTGCAAACCTCCAACAGGTATATCCTCGGAAGAAGTCCTTGCAAGCAACTATCTCTGGGCTAGTACCAGGTGCTAATAGTTGAAGAAAAAGTAGTAGTGTTCCAGCATCAGGACAGCAAAATTATTAAAAATCCATGTATTTCAGCAAAAAACATGATGTGAACAACAAGACATACTATGAAAAACGCCGACATAATGGGATTCACCATTGTTTTCATTTCTTGTGCACATGTTTTTTTTTTTAACTTTTTGCTGAAATAAATGGATTTTTAAACATTGCTTGCCTAACTGGAACACCAGTACTTGGTCAGATTCATTAACATATGAATACTGTGCCCTGGACAGCCTAGCTCATTCATAGTTGAATATGGGACTTTATTCACACTACATTTGGTAATACTGTTGGCTGTATACATTTGAAAAAGAAAAGTCTAGACATATACTGATCAGCCATAATAATAAAAGCAATGGCCTAATATGTAAGTCCCCCTTGTGCTGCTAACACAGCTCTGACCTTTTGAGGCATAGACTCTTGCACTAAAACATTAACGTAAGTCTATATGGTCCAAAATAAACTCTAACCAATGATAGTGCCATGTAGGAACCTTTAATAGAAGCAGAACATACCTTTGTGGCCAATGAAGCAATGCAGAGATAATTTTTTTTTTATTGCTATTCAAATCAGCCAAGTGCACCATGGGTGGGGCCTTATTTACTAGATTTGCCTACGACAACAGATAAAAGATGTTATCAGAATCCAAACTGGGTTCAATATTCTGATTGTCAAGCGGTGCCAAATTATAAAATTATATATATGCCCACGTGGACAAAATTGTTGGTACCCCTCGTTTAATGAAAGAAAAACCCACAATGGTCACAGAAATAACTTGAATCTGACAAAAGTAATAATATATAAAAATTCTATGAAAATGAACAAATGAAAGTCAGACATTGCTTTTCAACCATGCTTCAACAGAATTTTTAAAAAAAAGAAAACTCATGAAACAGGCCTGGACAGAAATGATGGTACCCTTAACTTAATATTTTGTTGCACAACCGTTTGAGGCAATCACTGCAATCAAACGATTCCTGTAACTGTCAATGAGACTTTTGCACCTTTCAACAGGTATTTTGGTCCACTCCTCATGAGCAAACTACTCCAGTTGTCTAAGGTTTGAAGGGTGCCTTTTCCTTTTGGCATGTCAGCTCCTTCCAAAGATGCTCAATAGGATTTAGGTCAGGGCTCCTAGAAGGCCACTTCAGAATAGTCCAATGTTTTCCTCTTAGCCATTCTTGGGTATTTCTAGCTGTGTGTTTTGGGTCATTATCCTGTTGCAAGACCCATGACCTGTGACTGAGACCAAGCTTTCTGACACTGAGCAGCAAATTTCTCTCTAGAATCCCTTGATAGTCTTGAGATTTCATTGTACCCTGCACAGATTGAAGACACCCTGTGCCAGATGCAGCAAAGCAGCCCCAGAACATAACAGAGCCTCCTCCATGTTTCACAGTAGGGACAATGTTCTTTTTAAGATATGCTTCCTTCATTCTGTGAACATAGAGCTGATGTGCCTTGCCAAAAATTTCGATTTTTGTCTCATCTGTCCATAGGACATTCTCCCAGAAGCTTTGTGGCTTCTCAACATGTAGTTTGGCAAATTACTTTTGTCAGATTCAATGGTCTGTGACCATTGTGGGTTTTTCTTTCATTAAACGAGGGGTACCAACAATTTTTTCCACGTGTGTATATCGTGAGCAGGACTGGTATTGGGGGGCAAACTGGACAATTGCCCAGGGCCCCCACAACTTAAGGAGCCCCCTGGGCTGCCAGGTGTTGGCTGTCTCTCTCCCCTATCTCACTTACCCTCGCAGGCTGACAGCTCCTCTCCAAGTCTTGTACTGTAGGGGATGATCAACTACAATGGGCTGCTGCAGCCCAGAGTAATCGATCCCTGACTCGGCTCCAGATATGTGCTGTGTGTGTGTGTGTATATATATATATATATATATACACGTGTGTGTGTACATGTGTGTGTGTACATGTGTGTGTGTGTGTGTACATGTTCTGTGTGTGTCTATGTGTGTGCACATGTTCTGTCTGTGTCTGTGTGTGTTTACATGTTCTATGTGTGTCTATGTGTGTGTGTACATGTTGTGTGTGTGTGTACATGTTCTGTTTTGTGTGTGTGTGTATGTGTAGTAATACAGATTCCCTATGGTATCCAAAATTTGAACCAGAATTTCATATATATTTGCTTTTCTATGGTGTCAGTGTTTACTGCAGTTTTGCATTACATTTGTCAGGATGATCACCGTTATATTTCCTAGGATTCTGGCTATATATGTAAATGATGAAGCCAGATAAAAACTGTAATTTTAAAATGGATTGAAAACTCAATTCATTGGCCTCAGTGTTCATTGGTTTTCTTCCTATCTCTCTCTCTGCTCATTTAGTGTATCATTCGATGGTGCTATTTCTTCTCCTCTGCCCCTTGCGGTTGGGGTTCCTCAAGGCTCACTCCTAGGTCCCCTCCTCTTCTTTCTGTACACAGCACAGCCACAGCTGGACAAACCATTCGCAAATTTGTCTTTCAATACCATCTTTATGCAGATGATACCCAACTATATACCTCATCCCGTGACATCACACCTGCACTACTACAGAACACCAGTGACTGTGTCTCTCTCTGCTGTGTCTAACATCATGTCTTCTCTTTATCTGTAATTGAATCTTTCAGAAAAATCTACTGACCAACCTAACCCTGATATCTCCATTTCTGTCTGTGGTCTTACTAATACCCAGAGGTGGCATGCCCGTTGTCTGGGGGTTGTATTTGATTCAGATCTCACCTTTACCCCACATATTCAGACACTTGCACGCTCTTGCCACCTGCACCTTAAAAACATCTCTAGAATTTGCCCTTTTCTCACCGTGGAAACATCAAAAACCCTCATTGTCGCTCTGATTCTCTCTCGTCTTCACTATTGCAATTCTCTTCTAATTGGGCTTCCTCTTACTACAATCTGTCCTGAATGCGGCCGCCAAACTCATCATTCTGTCACTCCGGTGCACAGATGCATCCACCTTGTGTCAGTCCCTGTATTGGTTGCCCATCCATCACAGAATACAATATAAAATCATCACACTGACCCAAAAGTCCATCCATAGCGCTGCACCCCCCTATATCTCCTCTTTCATCATTGTCTACCGCCCTAACCGTCCTCTCCGTTTTGCCAATGACCTTAGACTTGCATCCCCTGTTATCCGATCATCCCATTCCCGTCTCCAAGACTTCTCTCGAGCTGCACTGGTGATCTTTAACGCTTTACCTAAGACAATCCGATTAATCCCCAACTACAGCAGCTTCAAAACTGCCCTAATATCACATCTGTATGGTCAGGCTTATCACGTGCCCTGATCACAGTGTAGTGTGCGGAGGTGTAGAACAATAACACCTTTTATCCTTCCTCCTCTGTTCCTCAGATCCTGGCCCCTCCATCTAGAAGTTACCCTGCACTCCTTGCACTTAGTATATGTTTATTCACAGATATTGGCTGGTGACTGGTTCACACAGCTTCAGTTACACAACTTTTTCTATTAAAAGATAGCTGGACCATTGTAGCAAACAAGCCCTCTGACCGCTTGTGTTCCCCTATCTCCTCACAGAATGTAAGCTCTTGCGAGCAGGGCCCTCACTCCTATTGTTTGGTATGTTTATTCCTTTGTCACATTGTAATGTCTCATATTGTCTGTTCATGTGTCCTCTGACTTGTAAAGTGCTACGGAATATGTTGATGCTATATAAAGTTATTATTATTATTATTATTATTCTTAACTCTTAGGCTAGGTTCACATCTGCTCCAGCCTCTCCGTCGTTTAGGTCCGCCGGGGGAGCTGGACCACTATTTTAGAGGTTACACACAGACACCAGCGGACCCTATTGACTAGAATGGCGTCCACCATTTCAAAACTGAAAGAGGAGCTTTCACATCCTCTGGCACCTGCGGTATTCTATACCGCTAGAAAGCTGACAGTGCTCTGATTTCAACGCACTGTCATCTTTCCCGATGTGCGCTCTGGTGCTGGAGATATTGGTGCCATTAGTTTCGGCATAGATATCTCTCGACTGTCAGAAGGGCGGGCCTTAATGCTCAACGTCATTGCTGGGCGGTAAGGAACACCCCCCTGACTGTACTCTTCTATAGCCTTGTACTGTCAGCAGGGCCATTCCTTACCCCCAGCGATGACACTGAGCAGTAAGGCCCGCCCTTGTGACGGTGAAGGGATATCGGTGTCGAAACTAACTGCACCGTTATCTCCA
This sequence comes from Leptodactylus fallax, assembly GCA_947044405.1. Classification (NCBI taxonomy): domain Eukaryota; kingdom Metazoa; phylum Chordata; class Amphibia; order Anura; family Leptodactylidae; genus Leptodactylus; species Leptodactylus fallax. The sequence goes on along the minus strand of CAMRHE010000048.1, from coordinate 2,642,695 downwards.
GCACCCAGACATGTACCATCAAAGCTAACAGTCCGCTGAATTCAATGCACTGTCAGCTTTCCAGTGGTATATAAAACCGCGGGTACCAGAGGACGTGAAAGGTCCTCTTGAAATTGGTGGAGAGAAAATTTCTCCATGGAAGACTTTTGCCGATTTTCAGTGGTTTCTGGAGACTCCGGCACAGATGTGAACTTAGCCTTAGTTATACATGGATGCAACATATGGGGGACTACATGACATCCTGTTTTGGTTGGACAGGCTGGCCATCTTCTAGCCAATCATATCCTTTCCTCAAATGTCTCATCTATATACACACTGATATAATTCACTGATATATATATATATATATATATATATATATATATATATATATATGTATATAATGTCCCATAGCGGCTCCTTCACAAGATATAATGTCCCATGGCGGCCTGTGATGATGAGACCCTCAATTTATGTATCTTTCTTGGACATGTATCATTCTTTATTCGTATCAGTCTCACATATCTGTAGGAATGTAGAGCTGTGTTTACATTGGTGGTCAATTCGCTCCAGCGGTTTTATGTGCATACAATGGAGAGAGGGCTTTTCTGACCCGTCAGTGTGATATCCCAGATGTCGAAAGGGGGGAGAGTGGGCTGGTGACCTGAAACTAACCCAGGCACCCACCTTTCCTTCTAACCGGCATAGATTCCTCTTTTCGTGAGGAGAGGGCTGGCTGGGGGGGGGGGGGAAGGGTGGGGCTGGACAGGGTCTTCACACTGAGGTGGGGTGAGGTCTTTTGTCTTTGTGTGGAGGCTGGAAGAGAGACAGCTAAGAGGGAGAGCTGTGCCCAGGAGTCTTCCTTAGGTCTGGTATTACTCTATATTTTATTCCCATTTTTGTTTTATGTGCTGTATCATCGAACTTTGGTCGTATATTTAGGCTTGATCATATTAATATTGTATATTTCTGTATATGCTATTAATTAGTACCAACCCACTTGGGTTATTAAATATATAAAATTTATACAGCTCGTTTCATTCTATCCTACGAACTCGGTCCGCTCACGGGTTGTGAGTGGAAGGTTAAGAAGGGTGATCGCAGGTAGGCCAAGGGGCTTGGCAAGGCGATATTCTTCACACAGCCCTTTCACACAGCTTAATGTCCCATGGCAGCCCCTTCACACAATATAATGTCCCATGGCAGCCCCTTCACACAATATAATGTCCCATGGCAGCCCCTTCACACAATATAATGTCCCATAGTGGCCCCTTCACACAATATAATGTTCCATAGTGGCCCCTTCACACAGTATAATGTCCCATAGTGGCCCCTCCACATAGTATAATGTCCCATAGTGGCCCCTCCACACAGTATAATGTCCCCTATGGTGTTTGGTGCAAATATTACAAAAATGGCAGAATCCAGAAATTTATGGGGATCATGACCCATGGACTATTATTATACTCTGGGGTCTCTTCAGAACCCAGAGTATAATGTTCGGAGGCCCAGGGCAAGTGAAAAAAAAATGGGCTTACTTAACTCTGCTGTGTTCCAGTGCTACTTCCTGCTGTCTTCAATGACATCACAGACGTGGGTTACGTCGGCATCAATGACGCCAGCTGGACCCACGTGCTATCTATGACATCATTAAAGAGGGATGAACAGAGCAGGAATTCATGTTGGAGCACAGGAGAGGTAAATAAGACCGTTTTTTTTTTCACCTCCCCCCGGGCCTCTGAACATTATACTGTGGGGTCAGAAAAGACCCCAGAGTATAATAATAGCAGTTTGTTGGAGCGAAACTGGCAGGCAACCCTCGCAAGGTTCGCCCAACAAATACCAAGTACTGTACTTACTTATCCCCATGCATTACATATCACGCCCCTGTCAGCGAAGTCCTGACGCTGTTCAGTGTCAGCGACGTGATATGGGACGCACGGGGCCACCTGGAGAGCTGAAGGGGAAGTGGGGGCGGACGTGTACAGGAGTGGGGACCAGTAAGTAAATAGGGCCCATTACCTGCTGGAGTAACTATAACAGTTAAAGTCCTATTTAAAAAATGAAAGCAGCAGGGATTCACCAGGCCCTCTATGGTCACAGACCCCATAGCAGCTGCTATGGCGGTAGTTCTGCCACTGTATGTCTTAGAATTTAGGGCCCCACTTGTAAACTTGCCCAGGGCCCCACTTTGTCTAAAACCATCCCTGATCATGAGCTCACAGAAATGACCAGTCAAACACAGGAAGTGTTCTTAAGGCTATTTCCCCTTTATTTGGCATGCAACATAGACCTTTATATTAATTAAAAGTAGACGTGGCTAAAAACACAAGTTTGTGCCCAGCAACATACATCGTACCATCATGATTGGTTTTTGGTTATCTATCCCCTCCCCAGTGCTTAACTGCAAGCTAGCATTTTCTCTCTTTTTGTCTGGCATGTTGCAAGAGATCATAAATTCTGATGTTCTGATATTAAAATAGAATAAACAACATCTCAAAAGCAGAAGTAAATGCAGACACTATTGCGACATGGTATCTTTCCATAAGCTTGAAGGTAAAATATATTTCTCCATCTCAGGGATGTTAAAGAGACAGCATATTTCTGTAACATTTTCCCACCTTTTGTGATTTCAACACAATAACCTGCTCAATATACCTGTAATTCAGTTTCTAAAAACTGCTGGACTCTAATTCTTTTTCTTCACCAGATTCCAGGTCATGCGAACATACTATTGTGTGGAACATCACAACATCCTGGTTTCTTGCACCTTTTGATATGTGCACATATATATGTCTCTTTCTTCTGAATATATTTCTTGATAACACAAGCAATCAATCTGTATATCACATAACATCATGAACAAAGCGATAGTATTTGAAAGATACCTTGTACAATATTAGTTACATTTAGCAACCCCAAGATTATATATCTGCATTATATATAGCATTATGTATGTATTTTTCCATGAACATGGGTTTAAAAGCGTCTGCTGTTTCCCTGGCTCCAGAGGTTCTGTCAACGCTAATCTGGAACCTGTCCTCCCATTTTCAGAGTTCCAACAACACTCCTGGGTACCCACGCAGTCCCCTTATACACAAGGACCTGAGTGCGTCCCAGGATTGCGTTCAGGTTTACCTGCAACTGTGGTGAGGTCACCCACCCTGCTATCGGCAAAGGGACACTTGTCTTTCCATTTAGGATCATTAGGATAAAATACATCATCATCACACTCAGCAGTAAACAATTCAGTTTCAGTCAGGGGTGTGGCTAAATAAGGCATAGTGGTAGCAGATACCCGGCCATGGGTGCAGATCCAACAGTCGTTAGGTTTTCTTCTCAAGATCCATATCCTTTATCAGGACCTGGTGGTGTCACAGTTTATTGTCCCATTTGTCCTTAAGAATGTCACCCAGTGGGGACACCACCGTGACAACAAGGCTTTCCTTGTAGTTTCACAGCTGTACTGGTTGTCAGCAGGACCTGGAAGGGACCGTCAAATTAAGATATCTCACATATCTCTTTATCACTATCCAATCTCTCTGGGTTGTAGCTTATGGGTTCCTTCCACTGACTCTGAATCTGGAAGGAAGGAGAAAACTCAAAAGTGTACATTAGTCAAATGTTTTTGGCAATCCATCACATAGTCAGCACACCATACTACATCTGGAACAATTGTGAAAAATACAATCCAAATCTAGGCCAATTCTTCTGTCAGGAGTGTACCTTACAGAAAAGAGGAATACAAATGACAAGTGATAAATACTTTCCATTACTCTAGGGATGGTATTTGGGTATGGAACACTTGCTGTATCCCCATGGCCTCCATTATTTCTCCGATTACCTGTCTTGTATAGTGAGTTCCATTATCACTTTGATAGTCTTAGGGATCCCATACCTGCACACTACTTCTTTCAGCAGTTTATCTGCAGTTCCTTTTGCGGTGACTTTCTGCACCAGAAATGCCTCAGGCCATCCTGAAAAGAGATCAATACACACAAGCACATACTCATACCTTCGCACCTTTGGTAACTGTAGATAGTTAACCTGCAATCTCTGGAACAGGTACAAGGGCTTCAGGGTGTGCTTCTGAGAAACCTTTTACTTTTTGGCCTGCCTTGTGTTTGACACATGTTGTGCAGGCTTATACGTATCTGACTGCAGTGATGCTAAATCCTGTAGCTACCCATCATCTGTTCACCAGGTCACACATGGTTGTTTTCGAATGGTGCACTTGAGCTACTTGCGCCATCATAAGGAAAAATGCTCTCGATAAACACACTCTCTTACCACTGGCCAGGACTTGTTCATCCTTTTTCCCTTTCCTAGCTGTTCCCAAATCTTCTTTTCTTCTGGGCCGTCTTGGTCCTGCAGTGTTTTTAGAACCTGAAAAGAGAGCTGAGAGTTTTGGTCCAGAATGATGACCACCTGTATTGAGGCATGTTCCCTAGGCTTTCCTGCAGCTCTTTTGGTGGCAGAATCTGCCCACACGCTACCTCTGCTTTCTTTTATATCAGCCTTGGTGTGCCCTTTGACTTTGACTATACCCACCTGTTTGGGCAGCAGCAGGGTCTCCATTACCTCCTGAAATCCTTTTTTTAGGCTTTAACATTAAACGCACAGAAAGCTCTTGCTCTCCAGAGCAGACCATAGTCCTGCTATACCAAAAGCACAGCGGGCTTACCCTCAGCCATTTTACACTGTTTCAGTGAGTGTTGTTAGTTCAGCTTCTTGAGCTGAGACCTGTGGAGTTCTGTAATGGCTCTGCTTGGTTTACCCTTGTTTTACCTTGTGTTCATTGACCATGGCATATCCGGTGTAGAATTTGCCATTTTTCCCAAATCGAGAGCCATCTACAAAAGAACTCAAAATCAGGGTTAGCAATAGGTTCATCATTTACATGACCAAACCCAATAGTTTCTTGTGGCATACAATCATGTTGTTCTATATTGTCAGCAGAAAATATTTGTGTATATTTCCAATATATACATTCATATATCAAGATTAATGAAAATAATGTAAATAAAGTCAATCAGTTTATAAAAAAAAGTAATAAATGTTATATACAATATATACAATGTTATAAACAATCTCTAGAGATTACTGAAGGCTACACCTCAAAAACAGAACAAGAAAATCCTACAGTGTTTTCTTTTTTTCATGCAAGCAGAACCTGCAACACATAACACATAGTTTTTAAAGTGTCAGCGGCTTATTTATACAATCCCATAGTAATCCCAAGTAAATTCAGTATTCAGTAAATTCAGTATTCTACAACTTTCAATTTATACACACTCCAGAATTACAAACAATTCAATGAGGTTTAGTAAATACTCAGAATATATCAGCAGAGAAGCCAGAAGTATTACATAAGGGATCCAGTCTATCCCTTAATCATCATAGCTAAAAGTAAACACAAAAGACATTACAGAGCAGATATGTGAGTGGCTTCTATTTCACTTAGTCAGTGCTTAAACACAAGAATTTGTCTCTTTTTTTTTTCTCCCTCTAAAAACATTGTCACATGTACAGTGAGGCTATTTAGAGAAAACATGGTGCCGAATCGCTTCCTCCTCCATATCATAACAAACATTGGTACTAAATCGTTTTTTGCATTCTCAATTGACTTAAATCAACCCTTGTTCACTTGGGGGACCACGGCAGTTTTGTCCATGTTACCACAAGATAAAGATCAGCTCTTGGAGGATGTGGGTTTTGTTGACCGCAATTTTTGCAGGTCCAACCTTCTAGACTGTCTGCTGGTGTTTTCTCTGGGGACTTAGGATATTTTACTCTTCGACTCCTTCTCCTTAGAATCACTTTCCTATTTTTCCCTACTATTCTCACCATCAAAGCACTCATAATTGTACTTATTACCTACTTCTGTCTCTCTACACCCTCCTTTCTGCACTTCCTCTGACACCTTCTGCCAAGTACGTGCTCAATCTATCACCCCATGGTCTCTTAACCTCTGTGTTGTCTCACTATCTTATCCCACTTTCCTGGCACCTCTTCATTGTCTCAGCATCCTCGTTCTAGTAAATTTCTTTACAAACCAGATTATAAACTTAATCAGATAGATATATAAACACATAGATACATAAACACAGCAATAATATTTAGAATATTCCCTGTAATGTTCCCATAAAATTTCCATCTAATCCCTTTGTGCCTTGAATTCTTGCACTAGGGATTTCACTTTTGAATAAAGATCCTCAAACCCCAGTGCTGTGGAATGTTCTGGTGACAGAGGGGGAGTGGGCCCTCTCTCCCTCCGTGACCCGCCATACCCACGCTGTGGAGATCCAGAATCTTTTACTGTCAACTTTTTGCTCTTTTAGTGGATACGTTATTCACATAATATAGTACAAGACATAACTTCATATGTTTTAATATTTTCTTGAATATTTTCCTATACACATTGTCATTACAACCTCATTGGTTAACACAGCATCATATGCGGCTTGTGATTTTCTGCGTGTCCTGATCGTGCTTGTCCATCAGATACACCGTCCTTGAAAGCTGCTTGACAATCAACAATGTTTTGGTTATTCTCTGCAGAACGTTTGCAGAGCACTACAAACAGAATACAGGAATACAATTCAAGCAGAGAGCAGTTAATACTGACACCAAAATTACATATTACTATTTTTGTACAATTTTCAGATATTTTTCACGGCAAACTCCACCTTATGTAATTGCCACAGGTGTTCAGAACTCCTGAGTTGTACTTCAGGTTACCTTAAGGGCAAACTGCCAGACTTTAAAATTTTCTTCACTAGATTCCAACCAAAAGTTGAACCCCTGTGGAACATCACAATATTCTACTTTCTTCTATAGCCAAACTTGTCATCTGTTATTACAGTAAACTGTTCTACCTTCTGTGGCTTTATAATGAATTATTTCTCTTTGCACTATATCAGATTCTCTGAGTATTTTGTTAAGGTAAATAATTTTTTTACACAGATCTGGGAGGATTGTATCATATCGTCTTTCCATGTAAAATGGATTATATTAAACAATAATCCTGAGGAGGGTGAAGTCTTCCTTCAGGCCTGATTCTCTGAGAGAGGTGGGGGGGATTTATTATTCCCTGAGTTGTCATCAGCTCTAGAACTTCCTTTGGAGCTCTGCACTGCCTTTTCAAATTTTCTGATTTCCTACAATTGAAGCAGTAGATCACCTTTCGATTACCCATCCCATAATAGGGGTTTATAACAGCCACTGCAGGTTTGCGGGGTCTACTATCCAATTCTATCTCTTGAGCTACTTTACACAAAGTAGCTGGATCTGTTGTCCTCCATTCTGGCCTGGATTTTTGTATTGCATCTCTCAATTGCCTTCCAAGCCTTTCCATGAAGGTAGAGGCTAACAACCTCAAATGCGTCTTACTTTCGGCTTCATACCCCATATCTTCCCAAGAAGTGTACACTCTGTTGTAGAATTTTCCTACACTTTCCCCTCTATCCTGTGTCATGTTTGTCAACTTGTCTAATAATTCACTTTGTCTGTTTTCCACCCATTTTTGCAATTGAGCAACATAGTCTTGTCCTGAAACTTTGTCAAATAATAATCCATTAACATAGCATCACATTCTGGGGCTAAATCACATAACATGGTACTAGTCATGTCATCCATTTTAGCTTCATGTCCTCACTCTCCCTTCCCCTTCTATCAATTATTTTAGGTGACCCCACTGACTCTTGAATCTCTCTGTTGTTATCCATATTTGTCAGTTCACCTCCCAGTAGAGTATACTGGGGAAAATCATCAGAAAACCTAGCTGACACATGGGTCTTTACCCTTTCTTTTTGGGGAGTTTTCATTTCAGTCTCTTGTGGAGGGAAACCTGAGAGTATTTTGGGGAAGTCAGAGAAATTAACCGTAGTCTAGTCTGTCTGTCTCAGTGAGCTGTCTGGTTCTTTTGCCTCATATCTGTCACAATTGTCACAACTGGGAACTTCTGTCACTACAATTTTCCCGTCTTTATCAGTTCCAGACTTTCTTTTAGTTCTAGGTGTCACTGTGGCTACTACACGTGGAGCTGTTTGCTGAAATGTCACAAAAGGATCGAGTGAATTTCCCCTCTGTGACAGGATGACCAAATTTATACGATTATCCCTCCAACTGGGATTCTGATTCTGCTGTCCACACGCCAGACATACCCAACCTCCTGGATTACTTATTGAGGATGGTACATCAACCTCTACCTCTGATTCTTTGAACACTTTAGACCACATCCTGGCTTGCCCATTCAAGCCACTGTCTTCCAAACACGTCTTATGTTGCTTCTGCATATTCTTAGTGACCTTATTTACCTACGTCTGGTTTTAGCTCACACCCACACTCTGGCCAGATTATTTCCCAGCAAAGACTAAACCGTTGGATTGGAAGACCTTAGATTACCTAAGCAATTAATTTTCATCCCAACCCAATACGGGGTTCTCTCCCTCTCCTACTCTCTCCCGAGCCCAATACCACAAGATATGCAAAGCAAAATCAATTTCAACACTTCTTCTCTATCTAAGGGAGTTTTCACACAAATAAACCCCCTTCTGGTTGTTTGGGTATGTGGTACAGCAGTACGAGCATTTAAAACTACAAATATGATAAGTCCAATCATCACAATGAGTTACTCCACCAGCTTAGGTACGGTACATATACAATGCAGACAAGGCATCTATCCAAAACAAGGATCTTTTAACAACTATTTGTTGCACTCATGACCTGTGGCTTTCCTTTTCAGACCAAAAAAAAAAACACTTGACAATCACTCTTTATATCTGAGGGAAAAAACAGAATTATTTTTATTAAGGGCCGACCTCTGAATATAACTTCCCTTTTACCTACCACCACACCCAACATCTTGAGCTGACACACAACGAAAGGGACAGAATATTATGCAAGAAAAACTCTTACCGTTGCAGCGCTGCTATTCTGTCCGTTCAGATGTGCAAATCTTCTCCTGATAGATCTCATGCTTAGTGGGTTAACGAGTTGGTCCTTAATCTCAGCAGTGCCTCCAGCTTTTATCGGAACCCAAAAGAAGACATTGGGCACCAATTCCAGAGGAGAGCCAGAGCATTTGAAACTGTACACAAATCTGCCAAATCAGGACCACTCCCTATTCACTTGCAGGTTGATTTGCATATCCATAAAAAAATGATTATCTCTGCATTTCGTTATTAGGTATGTGTATGCTCCTATTAAAGTTCCCTATGTGGTACAATTATTGATTTGGGCGGCATTTTGGACTTGACAGTCTGCCTTTAAGGTATGTAAGTAGTGAATTAAGGCCTCAATTGTTAGGACTTGTTTTTTCAGCACTTCCCATAGATGCTCAATCAGATTTAGATCCTGTAACTTGGAGGCCAAGTTGACACCTTGATCTCTTTGTCTTGTTCCTTGCAATTTCTTCAGTATGACAGGGCTCATTATTCCACTGATAAAGTCTCCTGTCATTAGGGAATAGCATTGCCATGAAGGTGTGAAATTGGTCTGCAGTAGAGACGGGCAAACCTCTCAAGATGCATTTCATTTTGGGTTTGAGTGATTCGGGTTAAACAAGTTCGGTACGAGCCACAACTTAAATTGGCTTAAAACATACTGTAGAACAATTTTAGGGAACCTATCTATCCAATTTCTAGCTCTCTAAGGTAAACACAGCCGAAGTGAAAATGACATGTATGTTTATATAAAAACAGCAGTGGATACAAACTCAGAGTTTCACCATACACTGCGCTGACCCTCACTTTTATGCATTTAATATTTTAAATCCTCCAAAAATATATATAGATTTTTATACCAACACTGTGTCACCCACAGTGTACTATAGTAGAACGTGATGATGGACCAGGCCACGGGATATGTCTGGCTGAGTGGTGGCAGTGGTGGTAGCTGTAGCAACATGTGTGGCAGTGCAGCAGGTCATAATATGATGGATTAGGCCGAATAACATGTCTGACTGAGTGGTGACAGTGGTGGTAGCTGTAGCAACATGTGTGGCAGTGCAGCAGGATAAAATATGATGGACCAGGCCACAGGACATGTCTGACTGAGTGATCCTCACGGATCCATGCCTGATTCATTTTGATAAAAGTATAGGCTAGGTGTAGATGTAGCCTACCTACACGGAAGATCACAGGGAGGAGTAAGAGAACAGCCTTGCTCACTTCCACTGTCAGTGCCACTGTCAAGTCCAATTTTCCAAATAAGAGACTGATGCCTTTTCATTTTAGTATGTAGAGATGTTGTTCCTACATTTGTTGTTGCATGGCCACAGCTAAGTTTCTGCTTGCAGATCTTGCACAGCTCCATGGATTTACAGAGATGACCACGTGAAGTTGCTGCCGCCCAGGGGCACACCTCTAATGAGGCGAAGTGAGGCGGCCGCCTCAGGCGGCACTGTCCATCACTGTCTGAGGGGCGGCATTTTTTACATTGTATTTACCGTAAACTTTTTTGTTCGGCGTGCCGATTTTAATTAAAAAATCAAAGATGAGGTACTCGGAGTGCTGGTCAATAATTTTAAGTCTGACAACCCCTAAATTATATACATACCACAAACCATAACACAGAAGTGCTGCCACGAGATGTTTCAGGACACATGCGTTTACTGCTATTTCATGGGACGCATCTGTACTTTACGATTAGAAGCAATGAAAGTAAATGTGCATCCGCAATTAGTGGTAAATGTATGTGTCCAGGAGCACCGTATGGTAGCATCCTTGTGGTGGAAACACACTATGTATCTGGATGCAGCTATATTCTTAGGCCACTGGAACTTTTTCTTCGATGTAAAACTTAACATGGTGCATTTTTGCACAAAAAAAAAGCCAGTGTTTTCTGTGCAAAAACACACCATTATACAGAATAATGTCCCATAGCGGCCCCTACATACGGTATTATGTCCCATATCAGCTCCTGAATATGGTATTATGTCTCATAGCGGCCTCTGTACATGGTATTATATCCCATAGCGGCCCCTGAACACAGTATTATGTCTCATAGCAGCTCCTTCACATGGTATTATGTCTCATAGCGGCCCCTGCACACGGTATTATGTCCCATAGCGACTCCTGAACACAGTATAATATTCCAACTTTTATAATATTCCAATTTTCACCACTCACTAGCTATTATTATACTGTGGGGTCTCTTCAGACCACAGAGTATAATAAGTGGAGGGCCAAGAGAGATGACAAACATAAAAAACAACGTTATTCACCTTCCTTGTGCTCCCCAGCGGCTCTGTGCTCTGAAAGCTCTTCTACCTGAAGTCAGCGACTGCTGATTGAGTCTCAGGGGTCACGTCACGTCATTATGTGTAATGACGCTGACGTGACCCCTGAGGCCCTATCAGCGGTCTCTTTGTTCAGGCAGAAGCTCTTGCAGAGCACAGAGCCATTGCGTAGCGCAGGGAAGGTGAGTAACGTTGTTTTTTATGTTTCATCACCTTCCCTGAGGCTCCCTGAAGAGACCCCAGAGTATAATAATAGCAGTTTCGTTTTGGCTGTGTTTGGTCCGATCGAAACAGCTGGGCTAGGACTCGGGTCACCGTGCCATAGAAATAAGCCTCGTGTACCACAAGTGGCATGCGGTGCAGGGTTGCCAACCCCTGCCCTAAAGTAAGATGCACCCCATAATTAGATATATGCAAATTGACACTTCAGTTCGAATATTGCATGTGACTGAAGAAGATACAGTTAGGTCCATATATATTTTGACACTGACACAAATTTTGTTTTTTTAACCTGTTTACTGAAACATATTCAAGTTATAGTTATATAATATACATGGACATAAAGTCCAGACTTTCAGCTTTTATTTGAGGGTATCCACATTAAAATTGAATGAAGGGTTTAGGAGTTTCAGCTCCTTAACATGTGCCACCCTGTTTTTAAAGGGACCAAAAGTAATTGGACAATTGACTCAAAGACTGTTTCATGGACAGGTGTGGGCAATTCCTTCGTTATGTCATTCTCAATTAATCAGATAAAAGGCTTGGAGTTGATTTGAGGTGTGGTGCTTGCATTTGGAAGATTTTGCTGTGAAGAAAACATGCGGTCAAAGGCGCTCTCCATGCAGGTGAAACAAGCCATCCGTAAGCTGCGAAAACAGAAAAAACCCATCCGAGAAGTTGCTACAATATTAGAAGTAGCAAAATCTACAGTTTGGTACATCCTGAGAAAGAAAGAAAGCTCTGGTGAACTCAATAAAGGAAAAAGACCTGGACGCCCAGTTTGGTTATAGTGTTCTGACTGTAAATTAACCTCCTTGGAAAGAATCAATCTCAGGATGTAGCAGAATGAATAACCCATGGAGGTGTATACAGATTACCACAGACACTAGACCTTCAGGTCAGTAACTCCAGGCTAAAACTGTACTGATTCCCTGCGGTAATGACTAGACCGCAGGGTGAGAATAGATGAACCACATCCCTGGCCTATTCCTAGTCTCAAAATAGTGCTCTCACATTGGGTAGTTTCTAAATACGGAGCCCTAATGTAGCAAAATGTATCTCAATGTATCGCCTGATGGTGGACACCAGTACTGTGAATAAGCGACGCCGAACGCTGTATGCGGTGAGGTTTATATAGCCAGAAACCGGGTGTAAATATTATGCCCTAAATGAGATTTACATCCGCATAATACTCTTCAAGAATATATGGGAGGATACATTATGGTACACGTGTAGATTTGGCTGGGATACTGTTAAATAATAGGTGGTGAACCATCAATAAAAGATAAAATAGTCCATTGTAGTGAAGAGGTGTAAAGATATATCTGACCTTGTTTATGCCCAGATATACAGTGGGGGAAAAAAAAGTATTTAGTCAGCCACCAATTGTGCAAGTTCTCCCACTTAAAAAGATGAGAGAGGCCTATAACTGACATCATAGGTAGACCTCAACTACAGTGGGTACGGAAAGTATTCAGACCCCTTTAAATGTTTCACTTTTTGTTTCATTGCAGCCATTTGCTAAAAGCAAAAAAGTTCATTTTATTTATCATTAATGTACACTTAGCACCCCATCTTGACAGAAAAAAAAAACAGAAATGTAGATATTTTTGCAAATTTATTAAAAAAGAAAGACTGAAGTATCACATGGTCATAAGTATTCAGACCCTTTGCTCAGTATTGAGTAGAAGCACTCTTTTGAGCTAGTACAGCCATGAGTCTTCTTGGGAATGATGCAACAAGTTTTTTACATCTGGATTTGGAGATCCTCTGCCATTCTTCCTTGCCGATCCTCTCCAGTTCCGTCAGGTTGGATGGTGAACGATGGTGGACAGCCATTTTCAGGTCTCTCCAGAGATGCTAAATTGGGTTGAGGTCAGGGCTCTGGCTGGGCCAGTCAAGAATGGTCACAGAGTTGTTCCAAAGCCACTCCTTTGTTATTTTAGCTGTGTGCTTAGGGTCATTGTCTTGTTGGAAGGTGAACCTTTGGCCCAGTCTGAGGTCCAGAGCACTCTGAAAGAGGTTTTCTTCCAGGATATTTCTGTACTTGGCTGCATTCATCTTTCCTTCAATTGCAACCAGTCGGACTGTCCCTGAAGATGAAAAACACCCCCATAGCATGATGCTGTCACCACCATATTTCTCTGTTGGAATTGTATTGGGCAGGTGATGAGCAGTGCCTGGTTTTCTCCACACATACCGTTTAGAATTAACGCCAAAAAGTTCAATCTTTATCTCATCAGACCAGAGAATCTTATTTCTCATAGTCTGGGAGTCCTTCATGTGTTTTTTGGCAAACTCTATGCGGGTTTTCATGTGTCTTGCACTGAGGAGAGGCTTCCTACGGGCCACTCTGCCTTATAGCCCCGACTGATGGAAGGCTGCAGTGATAGTTGACTTTGTGGAAATTTCTCCCATCTCTCTACTGCATCTCTGGAGCTCAGCCACAGTGATCTTTGGGTTCTTCTTTACCTCTCTCACCAAGTCTCTTCTCCCACGATTGCTCAGTTTGGCTGGACGTTCAGGTCTAGGAAGAGTTCTGGTTGTCCCAAACTTCTTCCATTTAAGGATTATGGAGGTCACTGTGCTCTTAGGAACCTTGAGTGCTGCAATAATTCTTTTGTAACCTTGGCCAGATCTGTGCCTTGCCACAATTCTGTCTCTGAGCTCTTTGGGCAGTTCCTTTGACCTCATGATTCTCATTTGCTCTGACATGCACTGTGATCTGTGAGGTCTTATATAGACAAGTGTGTGCCTTTCCTAATCAAGTCCAATCAGTTTAATTAAACACAGCTGGACTCCAATGAAGGAGTAGAACCATCTCAAGGAGGATCAGAAGGAAATGGCCAGCATGTGAGTTAAATATGAGTGTCACAGCAAAGGGTCTGAATACTTATGGCTTACTTATTACTTACTGAATACTTATTGTTGCAGATTTTGTTATGTTTTTTGAGTCAAAGCCAACAATGGCTACAAAAGGAATGGGAAATATATAGGAAGTTCTTATCCTTCTACCTTCTGCTCAATCCACTCCTGGCTTTGGCTCAAAAAGCCAGAACAAAATCTGCAACAAAAAAAGCTGCTTTTCCGCAACGTGGGGCCTTAGCCTAAAGGTGTCAAAATATGATGCATGTTTTTTCAAAGTTTAAATTTTTTTTTTTTTAAAGGTATTAAAACATAACAAAAACTATATAAATATGATATAGCTGTGAAGATATTGACCCACAGTACCATGTCATTTCTTACTGCACAGATGACAATATTAATACAAAACCTGTAAGAAAATGTTGCAACTGTGCATGTGTATAGCTTCTGTTGCATGCTCACACAGACTTATTTAAGAAGGAACACTTTGAACGGTTAAAACTCTTTAACTTTTGTCATATTTATATTCTGGAATGTTGATCTAGAGACATGATATAGACTAAAAACATGAAACTCTGAAACCCATAGGTCTGTCATAACCAAAGAGGGAAATATTGCAAGGCCTCTTCTTGGGCTTTTGTAATTCTCCTTATATAAGGTTGACCACCTGACATGTAGAATTCTGTCTGATTTATTCTTCAATCAGCCATTCTGCATTTGGTGTCCAAAGTTTGTTAGAGCTTGAGTAGGATGTCCAAGTATTTGGTGCAGTGCAGAGAACAGAGCCATTGGCTATAAATCATGCTGACAATGAAGGTGAAATTATGCTTCCTGCAGGATGTCAAACTAGTGAAGTGAAGTCAAGTTTTCTTTTTTGTATGGCTTTCTTTTTTAATTTCTGATGAGAAGAAATCTTATGTAAATTAGTACATTGAAACCTTTCCCAGCGACCACATTTTCTGTGATGGATTTTCAGTTTTTCTTATTAACCCCTCAGCGACATTACGGTGGAAGCCTTCCGACTCTTTAGTGACTAAGCAGGAGCAGCCTACACCCTACACCAGGACCCCAGATCAGAGCTGAGCTTAGATAGCGTTTTTTAACCCCTTAGATGCTGAAAAGATTTTAACCCTTAGATGTTTGACTGCAGCATATAATTGGTTTCTGCAGATATTCTGTACCCCATCGTCTTGTTCTGGGGGCTGCCGATACCTATTTTGGGCAGCCAGGGTCTAATTAGTGACCTTGGGTCTGCCCGTGCCAAATACCTGGTCGATCCTACCGTTATATGAGGAAGTCAGCCTATGTGTCAGACATCCTACAATACACTACAATACATTACATTATACACTGCAATACACATACAATACACTATAATACACGTGTATTGCAGTGTCTTCTACTGAACCAGCGATCAGTAGATTGCTGGTTCAAGTCCCCTAGTGGGACATTAAAAAAAAAGTAAAAGAAAAAAAAAAAAATCAAAAGTGCTTTAACCCCTTAAGGACCCGGCCATTTTTCGTTTTTCCATTTTCGCTTTTCCCTCCCCACATTTCAAGAGCCATAACTTTTTTATTTCTCAGTTCACAGAGTCACATCATGGCTTATTGTTTGCGAAAGAAATTGAACTTTGTAATGGTACCATTCAATATGCTGTGCAATGTACTGTGAAGCTGGAAAAAAATTCTGAATGAGGTGCAATTGGAGAAAAACTGCATTTGCGCCAATTTCATATGGGTTTAATTTTTATGGCGTTCACTGTGTGGTAAAAATGATATGTTACCTGTATTCTGCAGGTCAGTACGAACACGGCGATACCAAAGTTATATAGTATTTGTAATGTTTTGATACCTTTTAAAAAATTAAAAACTTTGCAAAATAGAAAAAAAGTTTTGTGTTGCCATATTGTGACACCTGTAACTTTTTCATATTTACATGTATGGAGCTGGGTAAGGCGTCTTTTTATGCAGGACAACATGACGTTTTTATTGATACCATTTGGAGAAAGATCTGATGGTTTAATCACTTTTTATTAAATTTTTTATAGGAGGCAAAGTGTTGAAAAAAATGCTATTTGGCCATTTTGATTTTTTTTTCCGCTACGCCGGTCACCATATGGGATAAATATTTTAATATTTTAATAGTTCGGGCATTTTGGAGTGCGGGGATACCTAATGTGTTTATGTTTACTTTTATTTACTTTTATATCTGATCTAGGGAAAGGGGGGTGATTTGAACTTTTGTGTTTTTTTAATTTTTTTATACTTTTAAAAACTTTTTTTTTTCTACTTTTACTTTTATGATCAGACCCCCTAGGGACCTTGAAACCTAGGGGGTCTGATTGCTCATACTATTCACTGCAATATTACTGTATTGCAGTGAATAGCAAAATGCCTTCACCTCTATTAGATGCTGCCTCTGACAGCTATGAGCTAATGCAATGACAAGCCTGGGAGCCTTCAATAGGCTCCCGGCTGTCATGGCAACCGATCACCGCCCTCCAATGACGTTCTGGAGGGCGGCGATTGGTGAAAAATGGTGGCGCCTATGACGCCTGCGCAGTTTAGACGCCATGGTCCCCTTTGACCGCGACATCTAAAGGGTTAACAGCCGCAATCGGTGTAGGTACCAATCGCTGCTGTTAGCGGCGGGTACTGGCTGTATTATACAGCTGGCATCCGCCCTGTATGGAGAGAGCTCAGCTCCTGAGTTCTCTCCATACAATCTCATGCGACGCAGGGCGTACTATTACGTGCTGGGTCACTAAGGGGATAAAAAAATAAAATAAATAAATAAAGCCCAAAAAATGCCTATTTCCTATATAAAAGAAATTATGTGAAAAAACACAAAAAATGTATAAAAACAATAGGTATTTGGTATCGCCGCATCTGAAACAACACACGTACAATAAAACTGAAACATTATTTAAACTGTACAGTGAACGTCGTAAGAAAAAAAAAAAAGTGAAAAAAAAAACAAAAACGCTGGAAGTAATAATTTTTCCCCATCTCATCAAAATAAGGTATAAAAAAAAAATAAAAAAATATAGGTTGCACAAGGTAAAGACAAAAACCCCCAAAATCGCCAAATCTTTTAGACAAAACTGGCTGTGGTTAGAAGGAAATGTATAAGCTGTGCAAGCGTATATCATAGTACACACCAGATATAGAGCTTACTAGGGAAATGACATCAGAAGTGACTGCCAGAGTGACCCCCCCAAATCACAGTGGCTACTGGGAAAATAGAAACAAATTTGGTGTACCCAATGTATTCAGCACAGCTTACATATTCACTTTTTACCATTCACTGTGCATTCACTTCAGGGAAAACTAATGCTCACTACACCCTTTGATAAATTCTTTATAAATTTTCAGTTTTCAAAATAGGTTCACTCCATAGGGTATTCCACTTTATTGGCACCTCATGGACTCTGCAAACGTGACATGGCGTCCAAATACCAAACATCTAAATCTGCACTCTGAAAGCCACATAGTGCTCCTTTATATCTGTGCCCTACTGTGTGTCCAAACTGCAGTTTACGCCCACATGTATGACACTAGTGTACCCAGAATAATGTACTTAATGTCGTATATGTGTATAAACTGCTATTTGGGCATGAAGCCAGGTATAGAAGGGAAGGAGCTTGTTATGTCACTTATACAGAGCCCCAGAAATGCCTGTAAAGTAGAATCCCCTTAAGCATGACCCCATTTTGGAAACTACACAACTAAAGGAATTTATCCAGGGGTACAGTGAACATTTTTAACCCCAAGTGTTACATTATTTTCCATAAATTAACGTTCAGCTGATGGTGAAAAGTAAAATTGCAAATTTTCAAGATAAACATCATTTCAGTGTGTGATATGCTGTGCCCAGCTTGTATCAGAGACGGACGCTCTAAAAGCTGATGTGCCCAGAATAACCGCTTAACAATTCCTGCAGTGTGTGCCTCTGTGGACACAAGCTGGGTGCAACATAATGGGCACTGAAATGGCATATCTCTGGAAGAACTGAAATTTTTACTTTTCACTCAGGTGCACTCAGGTTCACATCAGGTGCGCATTCATTTCTAGAAACTAAATGAATACAACATTAAAGGTTGTTATGATGCTTGATAAATCCCTTAACAGGTGTAGTTTCCAAAATGGCATCACGTGTCAGCAGATTCCACTTTACTGGCAATTTAGGGCATCTGTAAAAGTGTCATGGCGTATAAAAACCAAACTGTGCTCCAAAAGCCAAATAGCGTTCTTTCCTTTCTGTGCCCGGCTGTGTGTCCAAATAGCAGTTTATACCCACATACTGTATGATGTTGTTATGTAGGTTATGCTGCATACAACAGTGTCATACATGTTTGCATAAACTGAAGTTTGGGCATACAGCAGGGCTCACATGTGAAGGATCACTATGTAGCTTTTGGAGCATAGATAAAGATTGTTGGTTTATGGACACCATGTCAGAAACCCTAAAATTTCCTTAATAAAATGGGTCACTTTTTTTGGAAATTCCAATTTACTGGCACCTTCGGGGCTCTGCAAAAACAATAATGCATCCAGAAACCAGTCTTCTAAGTATATAATCTGAAAGTTAAAAGGTGCAGTGCTCCTTTCCTTCTGAGCCCTGCTGTGTGCCCAAGCATCAGTTTACACCCACATATGCATCTTTTTGTATGTCTTTGTTGACACAAAATGGGTACAACATAATGGACACTGAAATGGCATATTTCTTTAAAAAAATTACTTTTCACTTTGCACATTAATATATAGGTCATACTCTTGGGCTCAAAATGATAAAAATACCCCTTGAGAAATCCCTTGAAGGCTGTAGTTTCTAAAATGCAGTCACTTTTTGGGGGTTTCCATTCCACTTTAGAGGCTCTGCAAATACGACATGGAACCCGAAAACTATTTCAGCAAAATCTGCCCTCCGAAATCCAAATAGTGCTCTTTCTATTCTGTGCCCAGTCATATACTCATAAAGCAGTTTAAATAGTTAGCTAAATAGTGCTCTTTTCATTCCAAACCCTGCCAAACCCATAAATGGGGTATTGCGTGTTCAGGAGAAATTGTGTAACGAACTGTGGGGTGCTTTTTCTCCTTTAACCCCTTGTGAAAATGAAAAATTTGAGGCTAAATGGATGGTTTATTGAAAAAAAAAGGAATTTTTCATTTTTATATCCCAATGCTATTAAAATGTGTGGAACAGCTGAGTAGTCAAAATGCTCACTATACGACTTGATAAATTCTGTTAGGGGTGTGGTTTCCAAAATGGAGTCACTTTTTTGGGGTTTCCATTGTATTGGTATTCTAGGGGCTCTGCAAATGCAACATGGAACCCGAAAATTATTCCAACAAAATCTGCCCTCCAAAATCCAAATAGTACTATTTCTATTCCGTGCCCAGTCATGTACCCATAAAGCAGTTTACCACCACATATGGAAGGGGTGTCAAATTCATTTTCACTGAGGGTCACATCAGCCTTATTGCTGTCTTCAAAGGTCCGTAATTCTGCCACTGTACAAATGTAGCTATGCCAATTAGTTACTTTTATAGTCCCTAGAAGGCAACCATGAGGCTGATTTTAACATATTGTTAATACACATAGGTAACTGTGTTTTAATTATCTCCCCCTACAGGTAACATTCCCCACATAGGCAATAGTTCCCTTATTGCCCCCCAACCTAGATATTTGTGGCCGCCACAGGTAATAATTCTCTCCACTCTCCCCCAAATTGCATCACATACAGTCCAGGCCACACAACTCTAGTAAATTGAATACTTACCTCTTTTTCTTGCAAAGCGCTGATGCTTCACTCGGCTGTGCACCTCTTCTATTGTCCTCTCTGCTACACTTTCACCTGCACTATGGTACTGTAAGTGGT
This sequence comes from Leptodactylus fallax, assembly GCA_947044405.1. Taxonomy (NCBI): domain Eukaryota; kingdom Metazoa; phylum Chordata; class Amphibia; order Anura; family Leptodactylidae; genus Leptodactylus; species Leptodactylus fallax. The sequence continues at coordinate 2,622,509 of CAMRHE010000048.1, read as the reverse complement.
ACCATAAAGCAGGAGACAGCATGGCTGGAAGGACATTAAAAGAGGTGAACAGTAGGGCACCACATAAACGCTATGAAGGAAAAAGAGGTAAGTATTCAATTCTACACCTGGAGACAGTAGTGTGGTGAGGGAGCCTATGAGGCCCCCTGGATTAGGGGCTGGTCACAAGGGAAACTGCTGTGACTCCTATAGCTGTTTGTTCTGTCTTTGGTTGGAAGATCCACAGCACTCCCCAGCTATAGAGTACTGGGAACCTTCTGGCTGACAGAACAAAGTGATTTGAAGTAATGTGGCTTACTAGCCCCCAACACATAATATGGCCCCATTTATTGGCCCCACACACAGTATATGGCCCACTTTTTTTGTCCCCTACACAGTATATGGCCCTCTTTTTTTGGACCCCACATATATATACCCCAACCACATTTTCTGTGACAGATTTTCAGTTTTCCATATTAACCTTAGAATAACACTCTTCTAATGTCTCATAACAGAAAACAGTCAGCAATCACTATATATATATACATATATAATTAAGAAAGCATATCCCAATTGATCAGGTGCAAGCTGCTATGTCAGCACTGTCTATATAGGTTTACAGCACCAAGACCTACAGTGCCTTGCAAAAGAACTTGAACTTTTCAACCTTTTGCCATATTTCAGGCTTCAAACATAAGGATCAACAACAAGTGGGACACAATCGTGAAGTGGAATGAAATTTATTGGATATTTTAAACTTTTGTAAAAAATAAAAAACTGAAAATTGGGGCGTGGCAAATTATTTGGCCCCCTTAAGTTAATACTTTGTAGCGCCACCTTTTGCTGCGATTACAGCTGCAAGTCGCTTGGGGTATGTCTCTATCAGTTTTGCACATCGAGAGACCGAAATTCTTGCCCATTCTTCCTTGGAAAACAGCTCGAGCTCAGTGAGGTTGGATGGAGAGCGTTTGTGAACAGCAGTTTTCAGCTCTTTCCACAGATTCTCGATTGGATTCAGGTCTGGACTTTGACTTGGCCATTCTAAGACCTGGATACGTTTATTTGTGAACCATTCCATTGTAGATTTTGCTTTATGTTTGGTATCATTGTCTTGTTGGAAGATAAATCTCCATCCCAGTCTCAGGTCTTTTGCAGACTCCAACAGGTTTTCTTCCAGAATGGTCCTGTATTTGGCTCCATCCATCTTCCCATCAATTTTAACCATCTTCCCTGTCCCTGCTGAAGAAAATCAGGTCCAAACCATGATGCTGCCACCACCATGTTTGACAGTGGGGATGGTGTGTTGAGGGTGATGAGCTGTGTTGCTTTTACGCCAAACATATCGTTTTGCATTGTGGCCAAAAAGTTCGATTTTGGTTTCATCTGACCAGAGCACCTTCTTCCACATGTTTGGTGTGTCTCCCAGGTGGCTTGTGGCAAACTTTAAATGAGACTTTTTATGGATATCTTTGAGAAATGTCTTTTTTCTTGCTACTCTTCCATAAAGGCCAGATTTGTGCAGTGTACGACTGATTGTTGTCCTATGCACAGACTCTCCCACCTCAGCTGTAGATCTCTGCAGTTCATCCAGAGTAATCATGGGCCTCTTGACTGCATCTCTGATTAGTCTTCTCCTTGTTTGAGATGAAACTTTAGAAGGACTGCCGGGTCTTGGTAGATTTGCAGTGGTCTGATACTCCTTCCATTTCAATATGATCGCTTGCACAGTGCTCCTTGGGATGTTTAAAGTTTGGGAAATCTTTTTGTATCCAAATCCGGCTTTAAACTTCTCCACAACAGTATCACGGACCTGCCTGGTGTGTTCCTTGGTCTTCATGATGCTCTCTGCGCTTTAATCAGAACCCTGAGACTATCACAAAGCAGGTGAATTTATACGGAGACTTGATTACACACAGGTGGATTATATTTATCATCATCAGTCATTTAGGACAACATTGGATCATTCAGAGATCCTCACTGAACTTCTGGAGTGAGTTTGCTGCACTGAAAGTAAAGGGGCCGAATAATATTGCACGCCCCACTTTTCAGTTTTTTATTTTTTACAAAAGTTTAAAATAACCAATAAATTTTGTTACACTTCATAATTGTGTCCCACTTGTTGATGATTCTTCACCAAAAAATTAAAATTTTATATCCTTATGTTTGAAGCCTGAAATGTGGCAAAAGGTTGAAAAGTTCAAGGGGGCCGAATACTTTCGCAAGGCACTGTATATAGACAGAACTAAAAATGCACGGCTGCTATTTGTTACATTCAATTTAATACAATTAGTTACTATCTACAGTATACATATAAATTTGAGTTTATTCGTAGACATGATTGATCAAGCTTGTAAAAGCCTATCTGCGACAAGGCAACTTCGTTCAGATGAGATCCTACACTAAGACATACCTCTGCTGGACCCAGAATAGGTCTTTCAGCTCTATTTATATAGGCCTTGGTGCTGTTTGTAATTTTTGTATTTGTATTACTGCCATAGCAGCTTCTACCTGTTCACATTGGGATAAGCTATCTAATTTTTGTGCTTTGTATAGTATATGGGGGGGGGGTGGGGAATGACACCCTCTATTGGACTTGCACTCCTTCCATTTGCACAGGACTATTTAATTGGAATACAACACACTCTTATATTCTACTTCAGTGAAGTCTTGTTGTGGAATAATGAATCCAGTTTTATTTGCACTGCAGAGCTTCAATATTAGAGAAATATCCACCAATGACATAAATCAGGAATATAAGCAGTTATCAGATCATAGGTAGGCTAGGGCAACATTTAAGTCTCCATTGGACCTTTATCAAACCAAATCTGCAAAAAATAGGTGAAATAAGTATTGATCAAATAAACATACCTGTACTGTACATGAGTAAAAATGACTAATCAGTGACTAAATAGCACCCACCCAACTTACTGTCTTGGAAAACGATTTATCCTTTTGCCCTACAACTAAAATGGATACCTTCACCCTCGAAGAAGATAATAACGGAAGAACCGGTGTATAAGACTTAAGGCACATTTTATCAATAAGAGGCTTATCCCTCTCACTAACGGTCAGTATATTTTCAATTTCCAACTTAGGACTCAGGACAAGCAGTCACTTTAAACCTCCTCGGTCATACCAACCTATAGACTCTTATATCTCTTTAGCAGAAAGGGACATAGATATATTCTTGTCTGACGTATCACAAGACAAATTACAGTACCACTCCAATATAACTCGTGAAGAAAGGGTGGCTTTAAATACACCATGGGCTAATTCCAACCTCATCATAAAACCAGCGGATAAAGGCAGTACACTGGTTGTGATTGACAAAACTGATGACATTGAGGAAATACAGTTCCAACTAGCAGATAGGAGCACATACTTACCTTTAGAAAAAAACTCAACTTCTGCTATCAACCTCACCAGTCAAACAACAGAACTTAGACAAAGGCATCATTGACACCAAAACAGAATTTCTCACTAAACATCATCCAATTACTCCAGTATTCTACATCCTACCAAAGATCCATAAGAGGCTACATAAACCACCTTGTAGACCAATTGTGCCTTCTACAGACTCTATACTATATCCAATTTCTGTGGAAAAGATTTTTACTCCACTAGTTAGAACAACGACAATTTTATTGCTAGATAATAACCAGATTATCCACACACTCTGGGAAATCTCCACCCTTCCACTTGATATCATCCTTGTCACTTGGGATGTTGCAGCCTGTACAGTACATGTCAACCATCCAACACTACAAGTGTTTACATGCTACAGAAACATTTCTTGAATACTGTGGCATCATGGGGGATGAAAAACTGTTTTGTCTGGATTTACTCAGCATTGTTCTACACAACTGCTTTCTGTTTAGTGATGACCTATACTTGAAAACACAAGGCATGGCCATGGGATCTAATGAGCCAATATCTATATGAACATGATTGAGGAAGAATTCATATATCCAATTCCACTTTTCATACAACACAGCATATTTTGGTGATGTTATATAGATGACATATTCTGCATTTGGGGCGGCACACTTCTGCAGTTCCATACAATACGTAACAACATCTTTCCTATTTGTAAACTACAAATTACCTTGCATCACGATTTTGAGAGAATGAATTTTCTGGACACTTTAGTACTTAAAAACAACATGGGCCATTGAAAATTGATTTGGACACCAAACCGATGGACCGTAATAGTCTTCTACATTACATGAGTGATCTTCCCCCGAACACCAAAAATCACTTCTGCTATCTTAGTTCAGGAAGATACAATGGATAGTATCAGAACCCAACACTCAACTTGAACGCATAAGGGACATGTCTGCTAAATTCCAGGAATGAGGCTACCCCTATGGCTCCTTGCCCAAGAAGCCAATGCATCTGCTTGTACAACTCATTTACCCTCAGATATAAAACGAATTCCGTTTATACATAAATACCATCCATTCTCTCCTAAACTAGTGCATATAATACGCAGACACTGGCCAAAACTATGACATGCATTTCCAGAGACTAAATTAAAGTGTATCAAAGTTATTGCCATATAACGTGACACGTCAGTTTTGAAAAATGAAGCCTGGTCCTTAAGGCACTTTTAATCTGTGACCCCAAGGGGTTAAGGAGCTCCCATTACCTCATGGACATGCAAACCCGTATCTGTCTTGTTCCTGTATTTCCAGACAATAAGATAACTGAAGGTAATCCAGCAGAAAAACACCAATAACCATCCTATTATGGGGGCCAGCAATCGGAAAAGGGATTCTCCATTCTAAATAACCAGTTAAATTAAAAATAGTTATACTAGATCCACTTGTACACTGCAGTATATAAAGGATTGGGATTTTTTTTACAGCCATATAGAGTCCTTTTTATTTAAAACTGTGTTTATTTACCATCTCTTCTACTCTTTAGGAGTCTAGTTGTTTTGTCATACTAACCTCCTTATTACGGACAACATGCTGCTCAGTGATAAATCATTGTATTGTTCTTTACAGCTGTAGGAAACTTAATTACAAAATGCAAAGGTTCACTGCGTTCTGCTGTCATCTTCAGCATTTAAGAATGTAATACCAAAACAGCATTGACATATCTAGTGCAGAAATGATTTATAACTGGTTTTTAATTCACTTGCCAAGTGAAGTGGCTCTCACCATACTAAGTATAATTGTTTCAGCGTATCCAGTGCCACAATAAACAATACTTAATGCAATTCTGCAGCAGAGTTGGATAAGTAGCTAGGATCAATCTTTTCCTCCATTTGGCTGAAAAACCCTAAATATTTTTGGGACATGTGTTTCATTGAGATGGCTGGGTGGCTTTATATGGGAGCCATCTATTTACATTCAAAAGTGGATACTTGCAGTAGTCAAAAAAAAAAACTTTCTGCAGTTGTTTCAGAGGATCTAATACCCTTCTTAGAGCAATTTATAATGTATGGCTCCCATTCATGCCCTTTATACAGCCATCAATATCAGGCAATATTTGACTAGACTAGAAAGAAGAGAGTGACACGGAAAGAAAAACAACTCAAGAATATTAATAGCAAGACTTTTCCAAGTTGTCCAATTTATAATTTCCATTGGTTAATGCTAACCTTTATACTGGGCAGAAATTGTATAAAGCATGATAGTTCTGATTACAGCAGTCTATATTTATTGCCTCTCTAATTTTGTCAGATTCCATTTGGCCATAACTGAGCATAACCAGAAATAGTTAAATTAATGTAATGTTAAAAAAAAAAAAAAAAGAGGGCAAAAATATTACAAGGATGCGTGGATAATTGTGCTATGAAAGGTTTCTGATGCTATAGCAGAATTGTTCTTTTAACATATCGAGGCAGTTTATCAATACTGTCCTAAATATAGACAGCGTGACCTTAGATGAGACAGGCAGAAACTGGCAATGTAATCGCAGTGGTTCATGCTATATGATAAATTTGGCACATCTTACAAAACAAACATATATGATTGTTTTGATGAAGCCGTCTGGCGAAATGTTCGTTGGGGTAGAGTGTGACTAGGTGAGGTTACAATGGTGGCTTATTATGCTTATATTTATTTCCATTTTTCTAGTATTCACTAGATTTCTTTGGGCTATTATACTGTTTATGGTATGTTTATGCATATATAGTGTTATATAGGTTGTTTTCAACCATCCTTACACATATTTATTTGTACCAGCGGTGTATATATCCCCCTATTTATTATTATTGTGGCCCCCATTTCCCTCCCTATCGTTATTATGGTGTACCTTCATTATTTATCTCCCCATATATGTTTGTTTCATTATTTATATTAATAAAATGATATTTTATTATAATTTTTTTGTGGTCATGCTATTATGGTGTTCTATGGTTTTACATGATCTACAGAGTTATTCATGCTTAGCTATTAGCCCTTTTTTGTGTTTGATTACATCTTACAAAACATAGAACCACATTTACTAAGCTACTATGCAAGAAAAGTGGCATAAAAAGAGTCACAAAAAGGGTCGCATGTGTCATTTTTATGCTGGCCTTGCCACTTTCTAAAAAGAGGGATTGGAGAGGGCGTGCTATGGGCAGGGTCATCCACTGCACTAGATTTGTCATCATTTACGTCAGTTTTCTGGCATAAATGATGCCTAAAATCTATATAGCTATGAATTGGAGTAAATTTCATTTAGGCGCATGGCCCGGTGGAGGAAGTTCCTGATTTATGACGAGGCCTAAACCTCATCATAAATCAGGATCATTTTCCAGAAGTGAAGTAATCATCAAGACCTGCGTACAATATGCCAGTGTTGATGGATCCCAACCATTATACTTGCTAAAAGTTGTGTGTGAGCTGAAATGTAACATTGGTGGAAAGAAAGATTGTTTTGCACTAGAATACTGCCTAATATCTTCTTTATTTGGTCATTGAGGGACTCTGAATCTGAACTTGGTTGATGGATACACCTACTCTATATATCTTTTGTGGTTTGGACAGAATATATGCTTACTAGACATGTTAGACACTTTTCTCTTTCTTATGCCACTTCTTGGTTGTTTTACATTACAACAACTATAAATTAATCAGGTGAAATTTATAACTCTTTTTAACCATTCCTGCTTTTCTAGATGCTTTTTAAAACTACCTGAGGGGGCTCACATTACAAAAACGCTGTGTTTTACGTTACTTGCAAAGTGGATGGGATTCTGTCTAATCCCATCCACACATTGCAGAAAAGAAATCTTTTCTAAAGAGTTTTTTTGGCTGCAGCTCGGTACAGCGGGGCCTTAGCCTGAAATTGTTTTAAATGCATAATAAATGTCATTGATGTGTTGAGGTCAGGTATCCACAAGCCTCCATCAAATTAAGAACACTATACACTACATAACATATGTGGAGCATATACATATAGCAATTATTTAAATATTTTGCCACAGTATGATAAATTGAAATCACCATTCACCACACAGCTAACTACAAGAGTGATTATGCTCAGAACTAGTGAAAATAAACAACAATTCAGAGTTGATATATTCTCTCATTCTAATTCTTTATACTTAACTTTTTTCCATATGATAATCTAACATGAAGGATTCTTCCACCTATGACATGCTTTTGCAGTTTTCCACCCAGGCACCTTTGGCTTTGTGTTTTTATCCCTGATTTCCAACACACCAGTCATGGATTTCACTCCATGTTAGCCACAATGTTCCCTATGACAGCTACAATACTCCTTGTATCCGTGAAAATGCCCTTTACACCAGACACATTCCCCCATGAAAGTCACAATGCCCTCTTTGCCAGCCACAATTCTCTTCATGATTTCTTTAGGACATAAGGAAAATAGTCCCCTTTTTGCAGGTGTCCCCTAACCCACCATATCTAAATAAACTAATACTTGTTCCTCCTCGAATTTTGTGTGAGCCTGACGCTTCATAGACACTTTGGAAATTGAAGAGATTCATTTCCTTCCCATCTCTAAAATATATCAAATGAAAACAGATAAATAGAATAGTTATATACAATATGTAGGGCGACAGAGAATGTAATGGCAGAAATCTGTGCTAGTGTGTCAAAGGTATGGAGGATACTGTGAATAATTATAGTCAGGCAGCTGTAGCTGTGTACACAGAGCATTGATTTGAAAGCCTTGTTAAATAGAGCAGCAGGATATTGGTTATTTCTGGTTCTGCAAAATTCCCAGGCATTTGTGAACTTTCAGAAAACTGTGTGTATTCCCACAGCTTATACTACGGAGATCATTCATTATGAGCTGTTTGTATGCTAAGGTAAAAACATGCCTTAACGACATTGGACGTACTATTACGTCCTGTGCGCTTGGTACTTAGCGCAACAGGGCGTACTAATACGCCCTGGGGCGGCCGCCCGCTCACTATCTGAGCGGGCGGCATCGGAACCGGGTGTTAGCTGTAACTGACAGCTAACACCCTGCTCCATATCCCCCAGTCGGAACTGAGTTCCGATCCGAGGTTTTAACCCCTTGGATGCCATGTTTGACCGCGGCATCCAAGGGGTTCCGCTATGTTGCCGCTCCAATCGGCACCCCCCGCGGCGAGATCGGGGGTGCCGATACCTATAACCTGCAGCCCGGGGTCTGCTCAGTGACCCCAGGCTGCCTGGAGACCCCACTACCTGGTTGATCCTGCCGAGTCCTGCGGAAGTGAGGCTATGCGTCTGCATAGTCTCACTTCCTGTATAGACTGCAAGACACTTGTAAGCTCGTGTCTTGCAGTCTATAGTGCTGAGCCAGCAATCAAAGCATTGCTGGCTCAGGTGTCCTAATGGGACACATGAAAAAATAAAAAAAAGTGAAAAAAAATAAAATAAAGTGTTTTAAAAAAATTAATAAAAGAATAAAGCCCCAAAAATTCCCTTTTGCTATATAAAATGAATTATATAAAAAAAAAAACTAAAAATTAATAAAAACAATGCATATTTGGTATCGCTGCGCCCATAACAACCTGTACAATAAAACTGAAACAATATTTAATGTACACGGTGAACGTCGGAGAAAAAAAAACGGAAAAAAAATCGCCAAAAGTAATGATTTTTTGCCATCTCACCTTACAAAATATGCCATAAAAAGTGATCAAAAAGTCATATGTACCCCAAAACAGTACCAATAAAAAGCACAGGTTGTCCCGCAAAAAATAAGCCCTAAAACAACTCTGCAAACCATAAAATAAAAATGTTACGCATCTCAGAAGATGGCGATGCAAAAACAATTAATTTATGTCCCCAAATGGGTTTTTGTTCTGCAAAATTAGTATCGCATAAAAAAAACAGTATAAATGAGGTATCTCCGTAATCGTACCGACCCGTAGAAAAAAGGTAACATGTTACTTATGCTTTATGCTGCATGGTGAAAAATTTCAAAGGTAAAACGCAGTGTCAGAATTGATGGGGTATTTTTTAATCCAACAAGAAAGAGTTAATAAAATTTATTCAATAGGTTATAGGCGCCCAAAGATGATGTCATTACAAAATACATCTCACCCCGCAAACAACAAGCCCTCATATGGCTACATCACCAGAGAAATAAAGAAAATATAGCTCGTACAATGTGAAGACAAAAACCCCAAAAATCGCCAAATCTTTAGAACATAACTGGCTGCGTCAGGAAGGGAATGTATAAGCTGTGCGAGCGTATATCAGGGGACACCTCAGATTTAGAGCTTATGAGGGAAAATAAACCAGAAGTGACCCCCAGATTGACCACCCCAATAATAGGAACTACTGGGGAAATAGTAGGGAATTTGGTGTTCCCAATGCACTCCGCACAGCTTACATATTCACTTTTCCCCATCCGCTGTGTATTCACGTCTGGGATACTAATGCTTACTACACCCCTTGATAAATTCTTTGAGGGGTGCAGTTTTCAAAACGGGGTCACTCCTTTGGGGAATCCACTTTTCTGGTACCTTACAGGCTCTGCAAATATGACATGGCTTCCAGATCCCAAACATCTGAATCTGCACTCCAAAAGCCACATAGCGCTCCTTCTCTTCTGCTCCCGGCTGTGTGCCCAAACTGCAGTTTATGCCCACATGTATTACACTTGTCGTACCCAGAATAACGTACTTAATGTCATATGTGGGTATAAACTGCTGTATGGACACAGCTGGGCACAGAGTGGAAGGAGCGCTATTTGGTTTTTGGAGCACAGGCTTGGACGGTTTGGTTTTTGGACGCCATTGCACTTTTGCAGAGCTGAAACGCCAGTAAAGTGGAATCCCCTGACATGTGACCCCATTTTGGAAACTACACCCCTGAAGGAATTTATCCAGGGGTACAGTGAACATTTTTAACCCCCAAGTGTTGCTATAATTTATTATCCATAAATGAATACGCAGCTGATTGTGAAAGGTGAAAATGGCAATTATTCCAGGAATACATCATTTCAGTGCGTAATATGTTGTGCCCGGCTTGTATCAGAGATGAACGCTCCAAAAGCTGTTGTGCCCGGGATACCCGCTTAACAGTTTTTGGAGTGTGTGTCTCTGCAGACATAAGCTGGGCACAACATATCGGGCACTGAAATGGCGTATCTATGGAAAAATGTTATTTTTAACTTTTCATTATCATCTGTGCATTCATTTCTGGAAAGTAAAAGAATGCAACATTTAAGGGTTAATAATGCTTGCTACACCACTTGATAAATCCCTTGAAGGGTGTAGTTTCCAAAATGGGGTCACAAGTCTGTGGATTCCACTTTACTGGCAATTCATGGGCTCTGCAAAAGTGACATGGTGTCCATAAACCAAACTGTGCTCTAAAAACCAAAATAGCGCTCCTTCCCTTCTGTGCCCGGCTGTGCCCAAACAGCAGTTTATACCACATATGGCATTAAGTATGTTATCCTGGGTACACCAGTGTCATACATGTGGGCATAAACTGTCATTTGGGCACACAGCAGGGTGCAGATGTGAAGGAGCGCTATGTGCTTTTGGAGCGCAGATTTAGATTGTTGGTTTTTGGACGCCATGTCACATTTGCAGAGACCCTAAAATCGCCCCTACAAAATGTGGGTCACTTCTTGGGGAATTCCAGTTTACTGGCACCTCCAGGGCTCTGCAAAAACAACATGGCGACCAGAAAGTCCCTCTAAATCTGTACTCCAAAAGCTAAAAAAACACAGTGCTCCTTCCCTTCTGAGCCCTGCTGTGTTCCCAAGCAGCAGGTTACACCCACATATATAATTTTTTTCCCCTGGGATAGCCCACTTAATAGTTTTAGGAGTGCATGTCTCTGATGCCACAAAGTGGCCGCAACATATTCTGAAATTGGATATTTCTTCAAAAACTTCAATTTTCACTTTGTACATTAATTTTTGGGAAGCATTTTTAGGCTCAAAATGATAATACCCCTTGATACATTCCTTGGGGGGTGTAGTTTCTAAAATGGGGTCACTTTTGAGGGGTTTCCATTGTATTGGTACTTTAGGGGCTCTGCAAATGAGACATGGCACCTGAAAACTATTCCAGCCACATCTGCCCTCCTAAAGCTAAATAGCGCTCTTTCCATTCTGAGCCCCACCATGTTCCCATACAGCAGATTACAACCACATATGAGGCATTTCTGTGTTCAGAAGAAATTGTGTAACAAACTGTGGGGTGTTTTTTCTTCTTTAACCACTTGTAAAAATTAAAAATATGCCGCTAAATGGACGGTTTATTGGAAAAAAAGTAATTTTTCATGTTTACGTCCCAATGATGATAAAATCTGTGAAACAGCTGTGAGGTCAAAATGCTCACTATACACCTAGATAAATTCTATGAGGGGTGTAATTTCCAAAATGGGGTCCCTTTTGAGGGGTTTCCATTGTATTGGTACTGTAGGGGCTCTGCAAATGCGACATGGCACCCGAAAACTATTCCAGCAAATTCTGCCCTCCAAAAGCTAAATAGCGCTCTTTCCATTCTGAGCCCCACCATGTACCCATACAGCAGATTACAACCACATATGGGGCATTTCTGTGTTCAGGAGAAATTGTGTAACAAACTTTGGGGAGCTTTTTCTCCTTTGTCCTCTTGTGAAAATGAAAAATTTGGGGCTAAATTGACAGTTTATTGGAAAAAAAGAAATTTTTCATTTTCATGTACCAATGTTAATAAAATCTGTGAAACAGCTGTGGGTTCAAAATACTCACTATACCCCTTGAAATGTTCTGTGAGGGGTGTGGTTTCCAAAATGGGGTCACTTTTAGGGGGTTTCCACTGTTTTGGTACTTTGGGGGCTCTGCAAATGCAACATGGCACCTGAAAACTATTCCAGCAAAATCTGCCCTACAAAAGCAAAATAGCGCTCTTTCCATTCTGAGCCCCACCATGTACCCATTCAGCAGTTTATGACCACATATGGGGCATTGCTGTGTTCAGGAGAAATTTTTTAACAAACTATGGGGTCCTTTTTTCTCCTTTAACCCCTTGTGAAAATGAAAACTTTGGGGATAAAGTGACGTTTTAGTAATTTTTCATTTATACATCCCAGTGTTAGTAAAATCTGTGAAACAGCTGTGGGGTCAAAATGCTCACTATACCCATTGATGAGTTCTGTGAGGGGTGTAGTTTCCAAAATGGGGTCACTTTTAGGGGGTTTCCATTGTTTTGGTACTTTGGGGGCTCTTCAAATGCAACATGGCACCTGAAAACTATTCCAGCAAAATCTGCTTTTCAAACACCCAGTGTCGCTCCTTCCCTTCTGTGCACTGCCGAATGCCCAAACATCAATTTACACCCACATGTGGGGTATTTCTGTGCTCGGGAGAAATTGTATAATAAACTGGGAGATGCATTTTCTCCTTTAACCCTTTGTGAATGTGTTAAATTTAGGGCTAAATGAAGGGATTAGTGGAAAAAAATGAAATGGCTAAATTTCACCTCGATAACGTTTTAATTCTTGTGAAATGCTTAAAGGGTTAACAAACTTCCCAAATGCTGTTTTGAATTATTTCAGGGGTGCAGTTTTGAAAATGGGGCGATTTATGGGTGGTTTCTAATATATAGGCCTTTATAATCCCCTTCAGAACTGAAGTGGTCCCTAAAAAATTAGTTTGGGAAATTTTCTTGTAAATCTGGAAAATCACTGTTACACTTGTAAGCCTTCTAACATCCAAAATAAATTAAAGGACGATTAAAAGATGATGTCAATATAAAGCAGAGATATGGTAGATAATATTTATTAATGTATTTGGGTGGTATGACTATCTGTCTGAAAAGCAGAGACTTTCACATTTTGAAAATTGCGATTTTTTTTTTCCAAATTTTCATCAAATATCCTATTTTTTTATAAATAAATACAAAAATATTGATTAGTGTTTACCACTAACATGAAGTACAATGTGTCACGAGAAAACAATCTCAAAATCACTTGAGTAAGTTAAAGCGTTCTCAAAGAGACACATGTCAGTTTTGAAAAACAAGCCCTGGTTCTTAACGCACTTTTGGGCTGTGTCCTTAAGGGGTTAAAGAAAGGGAGGAGAATTTACAATGCCAATTTGTAAAGGAGAATGAGGTGAAATCTGTTTTACTATTTTAAGAATTTTTTAGCAAAATGATGTGCAATTCAATGTCCATGAATCTTAGTTACAAAAAAGAAAAATTTTGCACTAAACAGAAATACAGAAGAGGTCCAAAAGACTGAAATAAATAGATAAGGCTAGATTCACACAAAAGTGGTGCAAAACGGCTGTGAAAAACATCCATTTTTCACGACCATCTTGCATGCATCACCGGTTTTCATGGATCCCCCATTACATTTCAGTGTATGGAAGGATCTGTGAAAATGGCCAAAAATAGGACATAACAAATAAAACATTATCTTATTTAAAATAAGGGTCACTGACAGTGAAATTAATGTTGCCGTATGACGTCCATTAAATAAACAGACGTCACAAGGGCAGTTTTTACAGTCGAGTGAATCTAGCCTTAGAGTCCTTTTCTTCTGAAACCAGCCATCAATCACAGTCCATTTAATAGGCACTTTCAAGACAGTTTTCTTCCTTCAGGCTGAGGCCCCAAGTTGCAGAAACGCAGCATTTTTTTTGTTGCAGGTTTTGCTGCGGTTTTTTGAGCCAAAGTCAGTAGTGATTTGAAAAGGAATGGAAAATATAAAAGAAGCACTTAGACTTTCCCCTTCTGTTTAATCCACTCCTGACTTTGGGTCAAAAAAACCACAGCAAAATCTACAACAACAAAAAAGCTGTGTTTCAGCATCGTGGGGACTTAACCTCAGATGGATATCTATTTACATATTTTCTCAGGAAGCATTACCTACCTTACTGCTTGTTCTTTCTAAGTAAACTATATGTTTTAGTGAATTAAGATGGAAAAAAAATCAGTATTGAAACAGATAAATACAGCTAAATAGTTAAGCCAGTACTGAAGGGCTATTTGATCATGAAAATGAGAAAGTATATATATATATATATATATATATATATATATATATATATATATAAAAAAATATGAAAAATATATAATAAAATTTATGATGTTTAGTCAAATGTACCTGTATGGGTAACAATATAACTCTGAGCGGTACCTGGATTTTTAACCATAAACATATCCATTGCTGTTTATTAAGACGCTGTGCCTGTCGTAATGTGAGCACTAGCGGCAGATGCACCAGAATTATTAAAAGGCTGTGGCCTCCAAATAATTCTGGCACAATGCAGGAGGTCCAGCAGGTACACCAGAATTGAAATCTATATTAGGCCAGGACCCCACATTGTGAGGTTTTACAGTACCTCCAAAGTGGATGGGATTTTGACTAATCCCATCCACACATTACAGAAAAATAACCAGAACGGAAATGCTGCAATTTCAAAAAACGTTGCATTTTTGTAAATCGCACCATGTCATTAATACGTACAGAAATGCTGCCGTTATCCGTATAGGTGTAATAGAGACAGAAAGTCCGCAGAGTAAAACTCTGAAGACTTTCTGTGAAAAACGCTGTCGACAAAAACCGCAATGGATTTCCGCTGTAGTCTTTTGTGGCAACAATTCGCTGCATGGGGCCTTAGCCTCAGTCAGATACTGGTGTAGATTTTCAGATGTAACTCATGTACATGTTCCTGCATGACATATTTTGTAAATGGCTGTGCGGTAAAAATTTGCACCAGAAAACTAGTGTGGCAAGTTTAATAAATGTTCTCCACTCTGTAAAAATCACCTAAATATGATAACACCAAACTGTATTTTAGAATCCTTTTCAGATTATATCCTGTCAAAGTCTATATTAATGGGGTTTAAATTTATAGACAAGTAAAAGTAAAACATTTTTGCAAATATATATCATTAAAATTTGGTGATGATCAGTTGCCAGTCGATACAACCATGAATGCAGAACCTTGACAGAAACGTAGCTGACTTTGCCTAATTGTGGCCAGGTTATCTCCTGTGGCATGCACTGTCCTTACCTGCATAAGAAGACAACCCAGCCACAATAAGGAATTAATTGCTGGAAAATTAAATGTCTCGGCATTCAAGGTCATATCCATTGGAAACCTATGAAGGCACAGGACTGTCACCACTAAACTGGTTTGAGAAAATATTTACAACTGCTATTTTTTAAAATTATTTCTACTTTTGTCTACATATTTAATTACGGTTAAGTTCATTGGAACACATCTTTAGCTGTCTCACATTATAGAGGACTTTGTTATAAGTTTACGATCACTATTATTCTAGTGAATAATATTTTTTTGGTTCATTTGTCATGGCATTCACTCCATTTGTAGATCACATTATACAGAAAAATTGGTATATGTAAGTTTAGTGCATTTTAAGGAAAAAACAGATACTGGGACCAATCTGTCTTATAATACCTTTTCTTTCTTTCTTTCTTTCTTTCTTTCTTTCTTCTTACACAGGGCATTTTTTTTTCTGACATTTTTAAACACCATATAAAATATCCACAAGAAAGGTCTTGTCATGGATTGGAAAAACTCTTTATACAGTAAGGGCAAGAAAATTCAACCAGAACCTACCTAGGTCTCTGCACTTCCACATCATGTGTAGAAGATATGCATCCATAAATCCACACCTAGGGCAATTTGAGTTCTTACCCTAATTTTATAAAGTAATATAAGAGTTTTATATCCCTACAGATAAGGGATAATCCAAAAAATGCTGAGTCTGAGTGACTGGGGTCAGATCTAAAACAATGGACTACTGATCATCTACAAGATTATGTTTCATGCTTAATTGGTCAAAAGTTTTGTATGTAGCATCAGTGAGAATTAGACGAAACATTTTGTTGGAGAACCCTTTTAGTCTGAAGATCTCAGGCAGCTTAGGCTTACTTCAGCACAGAGTATGGGATATATATGCAGTGATTTGCAGCCACTCTTTGAATTTGGTCTACACTTTCACCATGAGCTTCATGGCAATATAATGACATAGGGGTAGGGTATCCAGTCAGGACCCCCAGCCTTTGACCTGCTAGAGCTGCATGGCCAGACAATTAGATCCACAGAGTTTATGCAGATTAAGCTGCATATTTGTGATGTACCATACATACTCGTATAATGTATAGTATAGCTCCGAGGTAGCTGCACTGTACTTCATGGTTTCTGAGATAAGGAGCAGAAGCATGGCAGTGATTGACAACCAGGCTCCTGCTGTAATGGCTAGGATTACATAAACCTCTGATCCTGGCCTTATGCACATTTAGGTGCCCCCTAGAATAGTGATTGTGACATCTAAAACTACACTTTTAAACACTGCATTGACAAAAACAAACCACAAGAAAAAAAACCACTAGAATGTTGTCTTACTTTATTATTACCACATGCAATTGGTATACTTATCTATTCTCTTATACAATAGCTTGCAATTCTACCTACTCCCCTGGTTAGGCACTTATTAACTATACCCAACATAAGCTGTCTAAAGTCTGATAACTAGGGAAATGTTCTCATTGTATAAGTGACAAAGTATGTGTAACCTACATTCCAGTAGGTTTATTGCTAATAAATAAGTTGTCTTCATAGTTTCAAAGTCTGTTCCATATACTCAGATGTAGAAAGTACTTCTTTCTTAAGCATGTGTGAGCCTTCAGCAGCTAAAAGAGAAATAAATGATTTCACATGACAGCTTGTCAGGATGATTAAAGAGACAAAATTGATTAATGCTTAATCCCGCCTCAGAGCGGCTAAAAAATTTTAGTTGCTGCAACAGTAGTAAGTAAATCTCTTAAGAGAATGCTCCTAGATATTAATGTTAGTAAATGTTGAATCGCAGTACCAGGTGGTATTTGTGATGCAGCAAGGAAAGTGCAATAAAATAGTGCAAATAATGGTAATCAAGTACTTGAATCTGTTTGTTCAGCACACTGTAGTATCCTTAGTGCTTTTTTGCTGTAGATCTCCAGTAATAAGTAGCACACCTTACTATACAATTCACCTGTATGCTAATGACCAGTACACCAAAGGTTTTCAATTTTATGGTCATTACCATACAGATGAAATGTATAGTAAGGCCTTATTCACACATCCGCATTTCACGAACGCTTGTGGTCCATGAAAAAAAAGAAACTTGGCATATTCAGGGGGGTTCACTAATGCTGAAATGCTGATGCATCACATAAACTCTCAAACATGAACACTTGAAATACTACAGCATTACTACTACTAATACTACTTTCAGATGAGAGAATGTGGGACAAAATCTAATTTATGTATAGTAATTCAAAGTCCTAACCCTGCCCATGCTGTTTTGGACTCTGCCCAATCCACCATGTCCATTTGTGCACCCACACAATATAATGCACCTTTAGTGGCTCCCACATAGTATAATTTCACCCTTAATGCCCCTGTTATCATACCCTGTACACTTAAGAGTGCATTGGATGAATTTATCGGTGCATTGGATAAGGCGGCTCCCCCTCCACTCGAAAGGTTAGACGCAGGAGGCAGCAACCCTGGCACACGCCACAGACACGTTTTCTTCAGCAGTGCTCTAGGTGTGCTGAACGTCTGTGGAGAAAATCACATAAATCTGCAGACTTCCTCCACTTTAAATTTATGCTTAAAACCTATAATTCTGCCCTTCACCTAGCCAAACAAGCCTATTTCACCACTCTCATCTCTTCTCTCTCCTGTAATCCTAAAAGGCTATTTGAAATTTTTCATTCCTTACTTACCCCTAAGGTGCAGATGCCATTCACAGACCTTAGTGCAGATGACCTGGCCTCTTATTTCCATGATAAAATTGATAAGATCCATCAGGAAATAACTGCCCAATCCCCAGGTGGCATTGACCCCCTCACCAGCCGCACTTCAAACTGTTCATTCTCATCTTTTGAACCTGTTACAGAGGAGGAAGCATCTCAGCTACTTTCCTCTTCTCGCCCTACGACCTGCAGTAGTGACCCTTTCCCCTCACACCTTCTCCAGTCTCTGTCGCCTGCCGTCACGACTTACCTTACTAAAATATTTAACCTCTCTCTCTCTTCTGGAATTTTCCCATCCTCTTTCAAACATGCTGTCATAACCCCACTACTGAAGAAATCCTCCCTTGACCCGTCCTGTGCTGCTAACTATCGACCTGTCTCTAACCTTCCTTTTATCTCCAAGATCTTGTAACGCTTGGTCTATTCTTGTTTAATCCGTTATCTTTCTGCTAACTCTCTTCTTGACCCCTTACAATCTGGCTTCCACACTCTGCACTCTACTGAAACGGCCCTCACAAAAGTCTCCAATGATCTCCTGACGGCTAAATCCAAAGGTGACTTCTCTCTTCTTATTCTTCTAGATCTCTCAGAAGCATTTGACACTGTTGACCATCAACTCCTTCTCACTATGCTCCGCTCTTTCGGCATCACAGACACCGCTCTCTCCTGGTTCTCCTCTTATCCCTCTGACCGCACTTTCTGTGTATCATTTGCAGGCTCTGTTTCTTCCCCTCTTCCCCTTGCCGTTGGGGTTCCTCAGGGCTCGGTCCTAGGTCCCCTGCTCTTCTCCCTCTACACAGCCCCCATTGGACAAACCATCACTAGATTTGGCTGATGACACCCAATTATATACGTCATTCCGTGACATCACCCCTGCACTAATACAAAACACCAGTGACTGTCTCTCTGCTGCCAAATATCATGTCTTCGCTCTATCTGAAACTGAATCTCTCAAAGACTGAACTACTGCTGTTTCCACCATCTAACAGATCTGTCCCTGATATCTCCATTGCAGTCTCTGGCCTTACCATAACTCCCAGGCAGTGTGCCCGCTGCCTTGGGGTTTTGTTTGACTCAGACCTTTCCTTCACCCCCTATATCCAATCACTCACATGCTCTTGTCATCTCCACCTCAAAAACATCTCCAGAATCCACCCTTTCCTTACCACAGATACATTAAAGACACTTATTGTTTCCCTGATTCACTCTCGCCTTGACTATTGTAACTCCTTACTAATCGGTCTTCCCCTTACTAATCTCTCCCCTCTACAATCTATTCTGAATGCGGCGGCCAGGCTCATCTATCAGTCTAGACGCTACAGCGATGCCTCCGGTCTGTGCCGGTCACTACATTGGCTGCCTATTCAATACAGAGTACAATATAAACTTATCATCCTCATTCACAAGGCTCTCCATAATGCTGCACCTCCCTACATTTCCTCCCTCATCTCTGTCTATCACCCAACCCGTACTCTCCGTTCACTCAATGACTTAAGACTAACATCCTCTATTATCAGAACCTCCCACGCTCGTATACAAGACTTCTCCCGAGTTGCACCACTTCTCTGGAATGCTCTATCCCAGACTATCAAATTAACCCCCAATTTCCACAGCTTCAAGCGCAAACTAAAGACATATCTTTTCAGACAGGCCTATCACAACTCCTAATGTAAACCCTTCCGTAGTTAGAATCCCTAAAACGCACCCTCCTCTGTTTTATGCTTCAACATTACCTCACAGGATATGATGCCGTATCAGACTAGCTTTATATGTCCAGGTACCATCTGCATGTTAAAGGACACGACTGGTGACGGCTCATACAGCTTTATATATGTGTAATGACAGTAACCTCTATTACAAAATTATCTGACCATTGTATAAGCAATGCTACATCTGTTGCCGCCCCTGCTACCTCTTGTGTCACCCCCTCTACCTCATAAATTGTAAGTTTTTGAGAGCAGGGCCCTCAGTCCCAGTGTGTGAATTGACTATTTCTTTGTAATGTATCTTTTTTGTCACTAATTGAACCCTACAAATTGTACAGTGCTGCGGAATATGTTGGCGCTATATAAATAAAATGTATTATTATTATTATTATTACCATCACAACCCCATGAACCCTCCACACAGTATAGTCTGTTTGCGACCCCCCATCCCCCACAGTGTCTCACTTGTGTCCCCAGAAGGTATAGTGTCCCCTTGTGGCCTACACACAGTAAATTTCATCAAAAAAGTTATACTCACCTCGATCCATTATCCCAGAGTCCTGCTAAATCCTAGACAGTTGGGAGGTATTCAGTTGTAAGAATTGCCTATCCTTACTCTTTTAGCGAAAAAGAGTATTTCATCCCATAATGAAATCCCATAAAGCGGTTGTCCCACAAAGTAAACTCAGAAGGACCTTTTTTCCCACTCCACATTCAACCTGAGCACAGCCAGGCTGCATGTGGGCGGTACTGGTGGAGGTCGACGCTTCCATTCACTTCAAAAAGAGCACACCGGAGAAAGCCAAAGTAGAACACACAGAGCTCCCATTCACTTCAATGGGGGTGCTGGACATAGCTGAAGTACAGCACTCACATTGAATGGGAGTGCCGTCCATCACCAGTCACACCCACATTTGGCCTGGTTGCACTCAAGTTAAATGTAGAGCAATGGTCCTTCTGAATTTACTTCGTGGGACAACCCTTTTAACTTTTGACTCAACTCTAGTCCTTGGTTCTAGTCCCCCTTGGTGACAAAGTCTCTGTGGGCCTTCTGTCAAAAGAAAGAGGCACAATCAATTAAATCCAGTTAGTGCTGTGATTGATAAAGGACATCAACTATGCTTTTTCTTTGCAGACTGTGGGGCAGATGAACTAATACTATCTGACTTTTAGGCTAAGGCCCCACCTAGCAAGCGCAGCCTAAAATCGATGCAGAAAAGAACGCGGTGGAAACACATTGCGGTTTTTTACGCAGTGCTTTTCACAGAAAGTCCACAGAGGAAAACTTTCGGCTTCTATTATACCAAATATATACAGAAAATGCCAGCGTTTCCGTAGGTTTAATTGACATGCTCCAATTTGCAAAAACCCAACAGTTTTTGAAATCGCGGAATTTCCGCTGCGGATATTTTTCTGCAATCAGTACATTGAATTAGCCAGAATCCCATCCAATTTGCAGGTACTGTAAAACACCGCAGCCAAATTGCAGGGTTTACACTACGTGGGGCCCCGGCCTTAGAAAGTTAGACTAGACAGTCTTTTCCAAAGTGTCTACTGCTGTTTGAAAATCTTGTGCACTTTTAGACTGCCTAGTCTAACTTTACACCACTTATTAGTTGGATTAATTTACAACACAATTTTGCTGCAAAAATATGGCGCAATGGCAAAATTTTTGGAGGAACTTCCAAAATTTGGTGCAATTTCTGAATCACAGTTTAGCATATTAAGCCACACCCTTTTTTTTAAAAAGACTCTCCCACATGCTGTATGAAGGACACAAACTGTTAGAAACTGTCTAAAACACATAGAAAATGAGGTGCAAAGCACGTACAGCAGTTTTTTTGTGCAAATTATGCCACAATTCTGGTGCATATACAGTATGTTAGTTTATCTGCCCCTTTATCTTCCATTTAAAACAATGAATGGTGTGAATGGTGGTGGAAGCAAACAAAAGGTGCTTTGTCTGCATTTCTGTTAAAACAACAAATTGAAAACTGTGAACCAATGGAAGCATTGGTTAGATCAGGGGTAGGCAACCTTCTGCACTCCAGTTGTTGTAAAACTACAACTCACAGCATACACACTTGTTCTGCTGTTCTTGGAACTCCCATGGAAGTGAGTAGAGCATGTTGGGAGTTGTAGTTTCACAGCAGCTGGAGTGCCGAAGGTTGCTGACACCTGGGTTAGATGTATACATCACTACAATGTTCCAAAAGGTGTGGAGGGCACTCTCAAGAGTATTTAATGAAGTAGGGTCCCAACCCGTAATATCCACAGGTATAAAGACTTCGTATACGTAGTTTGATGCAGTGAAAATGTGGTTTTATTAATCAGATAACAGATAACAAATATGTAGAGTGAGTAACATTCCGGTCACATGCTGACCTTTGTCAGACTCTACAAATAATACAATAGTGAGTGATGTGTGCACAATCTGTACATAATAAATATATAGAATAAATACATATAATGTCGCTCAGGTTGATGTGGTGGTAATAGGAGACTGGTGTGTCTTCATCCCGATACTAAATCCAGAAGTTAAGGACTACAGCAAGTAACATAACCACAAGAATGTACAGTCATGGCCAAAAGTTTTGAGAATGATACAAATATTAATTTTTACAAAGTCTACTGCTTCAGTTTTTCTAATGGCAATTTGCATATACTCCAGAATGTTATAAAGAGTGATCAGCTTAACAGCAATTACTTGCAAAGTCAATATTTGCCTAGAAAATGAACTTTATCCCCCAAAACACATTTCAACATCATTGCAGCCCTGCCTTAAAAGGACCACCTAACATCGTTTCAGTGATTGCTCCATTAACATTAAATGGGTGTTGATGAGGACAGGGCTGGAGATCAATCTGTCATGATTAAGTAAGAATGACACCACTGGACACTTTAAAAGGAGGCTGGTGCTTGCCATCATTGTTTCTCTTCTGTTAACCATGGTTATCTCTAAAGAAACACGTGCAGTCATCATTGCACTGCACAAAAATGGCCTAACTGGGAAGAGTATTGCAGCTAGAAAGATTTCACCTCAGTCAACAATCTATCGCATCATCAAGAACTTCAAGGAGAGAGGTTCCATTGGTGCCAAAAAGGCTCCAGGGCGCCCAAGAAAGACCAGCAAGCGGCAGGACCGTCTCTTAAAAGTGTTTCAGCTGCGGGATCGGGCTACCAGCAGTGCAGAGCTTGCTGAGGAATGGCAGCAGGCAGGTGTGAGTGCATCTGCACGCACTGTGAGGCGGAGACTCTTGGAGCAAGGCCTGGTCTCAAGGAGGGCAGCAAAGAAGCCACTTCTCTCCAGAAAAAACATCAGGGACAGACTGATATTCTGCAAAAGGTACAGGGAGTGGACTGCTGAGGACTGGGGTAAAGTCATTTTCTCTGATGAATCCCCTTTTCGATTGTTCGGAACATCTGGAAAACAGCTTATTCGGAGAAGAAGAGGTGAGCGCTACCACCAGTCTTGTCTCATGCCAACTGTAAAGCATCCTGAAACCATTCATGTGTGGGGTTGCTTCTCAGCCAAGGGAATCGGCTCTCTCACAGTCTTGCCTAAAAACACAGCCATGAATAAAGAATGGTACCAGAATGTCCTCCAAGAGCAACTTCTCCCAACCGTCCAAGAGCAGTTTGGCGCTCAACAATGCCTTTTCCAGCATGATGGAGCACCTTGCCATAAAGCAAAGGTGATAACTAAATGGCTCAGGGAACAAAACATAGAGATTTTGGGTCCATGGCCTGGAAACTCCCCAGATCTTAATCCCATTGAGAACTTGTGGTCAATCATCAAGAGACGGGTGGACAAACAAAAACCAACAAATTCAGACAAAATTAAAGCATTGATTCTGCAAGAATGGACTGCTATCAGTCAGGATTTGGTCCAGAAGTTGATTGAGAGCATGCCAGGGAGAATTGCAGAGGTCCTGAAGAAGAAGGGTCAACACTGCAAATATTGACTTGCTGCATTAACTCATTCTAACTGTCAATATAAGCTTCTGTTACTCATAATATGAATGCAATTATATTTCTGTATGTGATAAAAACATCTGACAAACACACATAAAAACCAGAGGGCAGCAGATCATGTGAAAATATAATATTTGTGTCATTCTCAAAACTTTTGGCCATGACTGTACTATCATATAAACGTCAAGAACTGATATTAATCATGTGGTAGTACGTTACTGAATATATAATTAGCTAATGTGATATAGTTACATAGGTAGCATCAATTCAATATGACTCCAGAGATAACTTATATGCATAGGGAATGTATTCAAGATAGAAAAAGTCAGAGGTATTAACCCTTAAGGTATTATAGGAATATTTTATATGCTCAGGAAGTATGTTCAAGAGAAGAGGGATCAGAGGTGGTACGATAGCACACTGACCCATTCATTTCTGTGGCTCAGTGCACATGACTGTGAATTACATGGTCCCGTGTGAGGGACGAAAGTCCAGACCGCAAAATATGGAACAGGTCCTATCCCTGTCCGATTTTGCGGCTGTGCTTCCACGGTTCCTATTCATTGAATGATGACATCTGATGTCCACCTGTGAATGAATGGCACGGCAGGTGGCTAGTACACAGTCGTGTGCAACCCGCCTAAAAGTACAAGTGTGTGGGAAGATCCCCTGGGTAATTAGCAGATCTGTGGAGTAAAGAAAAATATGTTAGTATTGGCAGGCATAGATGGACAATGAATGTGGAAATCTCATATTCCCTGTTCAAACCATGCGGTTCAAGGGTCTGAAGCCAATGAATCCAATAGGTTCCTTTCTTTTCAACAGTCTGATCCTGTTGCCACCTCTCTGTGGTAAAGGGATATGCGCTAATACTTGGAAGCATAGTTGCGCAATTGTAACATCCTTGCCTGCCCTGGCTTTGGCACCATCCTCCGGGCGCACACTGCGGCGCAGGAGGCTTGTCCGGTTGTGATTCCTTCCTTTGGGTTTTTCTTGTATTGTCTGAACACTGTTCTATTCCCTCACCTCCTTAATTGATTTTCCGCCACACCCTTCTCCTTCACCTTGCTTTCCCCCTGCTCCACTAAGAGTTAACTTTAGACTTACCTGTGTGATTGACAGCCTATCCTCCTATCAAGTCTGGGGCGGGTTCTTCCTCCCTATTTATTGTTTGCTCACTTTCCCATTGGCACCTGCTATTGCATGACGGTTACTGGCTATACTCCTTGTTCTTTGTTACCTGTTTTTCTTATTTCCTGACCACTGGCTTACCTTTTACTTTTCTCTTGAATTGTGATTTTGTACTGCATTGCTCGATTGTTACCGACCCCTTGGCTAGCCGACCTTGTTGTTGTTCGTCCTGTCTGCGTTCTGTGTTATCACTTATTATAAGCAGGGACTGTCGACTTTTTGCTGGCTGTCGCCTAGGACAGATCGGGCAAGTAGGCAGGGACAGTGGGGGGATTCAGCTTAGGGCCCACTGTCTTGTTGTGCCCCTCCCCCCAGAGTTCTCCAGCAGCTACTGGGGAATCACTCCTCTAGCGATTCCCTTACAGATACCCTACAAATTTATCAAATTCTTCTGATGAACCTTCCCAAATTATGAACACATCATCCACAAATCGCAAATATTTCTTAATTTTAGTGATAAAAGGATTATCTATATGAAACACATAAAGTTCTTCCAAAAATGCTCCTCTAGCGATTCCCTTACAGCAATTGTATGTTTCATTTTCAAAAATGAGCTGCAAAACAAGTTCTGGCATTACTTATTTCATGTGGTCTCGCACACGTTGGGTGTTTCCCCAACATATGCGACACCACACGGGCATTTGATTAGATATACAACAAAATTTGAATGAAAGGTAAAATAGCCTTTGATGTTCATGGCTTAGCCATTGTGTGGATTAGAGATGAATGAATCGAAGCTGACGAAGTGGAAATCAATCTGAATTTCAGGAAATCTTCGATTCGCATTGAATCCAGATTTCCTCATGCTTTGTGGTAACGAATCGGATTTTAAACTAAGGACACATCAGAATAGCCTTTAGAAATACTATTCTACTCCTACCTTTGCCGTTGCATCATGCCCCCTGTAAGCCGTGTACCGGGACGGGCTCCCCAGGATACAGCGAAGTCACGAACAAAGGAAGAGACTCAAACTCAATTTAATAAAAACAAGATTTTACTTAGTGTAGTAACACGCCTTTACCAAAAAGAACACTCCCAAATATTTACATACACTCAGCCAGTAAGCTGAGGCCCTGGTGTGGTACAGCGCGGGCCCTCTAATGTGCGCCTCCAATATACTCCAAGCTTTTACCTATCTGCAGGCTGTAACTAACCAGCCGCTTGTTACCTTTTTATCACCCTAGTCACAGGAACAATTCAGTGAGTGTGATAGGGGCACCGGCGGTATAACACAAGAGCTTACAAACTTATCAAAATACCCCTATTCCCCCCAAACAAAGTACAACCAAGTAAATATAATAGTATCCAAAAAAAGAAAAAGACATGGACCGCACATCCCAATCTTATACATTGATCTTGTGCTTCTCAGCAAATTCTACAATACTGAACATAAGGTTCTTCGTATACATATTGATCAAGGTGTATAAGCCCACTAGCCACTTCACGGCGACCACTTTATAGTGGGTCCCTACACTACTGGGTGCGGCACTGAAAAGCGACCGCCGCCACCACAATACAGCGCCCACAGGGCGAGTGACCCAGCAGCCCAGCAACACCCCTGCCGCCAGGCTAAGCCCCTAGGCTCTGGGCCACACCGCCCCATAGGCACCGCACCACAGCAACAGCAGACACCGCACAGCACTGCACCATGTGAACAGATCACAAAAAATTTCACCTTACTATATGGTGTCAGTCGAAGGACTGCAACGTGTGAACAGATCTCAAAGAGTTCACCTTGCCATATGGTCTCAGTCAGAGGACTGGACCAGTAGAAGGCTGGTAGGTCAGCTTGCAAGCCAAACAAATGTGACAATGTATAAAATGTCACTTCTAGACTTCCTTAGAAGCTCCTCTCTGAGAGTTACAACTCAATAGAATTCTTAGTTTTAGTCCTTACTACCGTATAGGTAGATAATTTACCAGTAGTGTGGCCTGTGAAGATGAGTATGACTAACTAGTCTAACTACAGGCCCTTACTCAGTCCCAAGCAATTTGGTGCCAAAATGTAATGTGGTGTGTGCACGATTACTCCTCTTACTGACCTGGGTCTGTTGGGTACCTTTAGCCTTTGTCTGGCACAGCTGAAAGCGGGGATCATCCAGAAAACCTGCGGTCTCACTGACAGGGTCACTTCTCAGCCGGGTCCTTGATAGCAATCTTCTCCATAGGATGCTGTCTGAACAAACCCTGGAACAGTCTCTGCTTCAGCTCCACCTTGCTATATTTCCGATTCCTTAGGAATCCTCCTTCTCACAGCAGTCCTCCTTCTTCTACAGCTCAAAGCACACTCCCAAGATGGCTGCCACACACACTCTGCTCCTCCTTCTAGTTCCACCTCTGCAGAACAGGGTCTCCACATCACTACTCCAGGGAATTACAGAATTACAGTCGTTTCCCATTTCTGAGGTAACAGTGGCCTCTTGTGGCCAAACAACCAAATGTCAGTTTATAAAAAAAAATAAACTTATTTATAGAAACAGGTACATTCACAACAAAGGGGCCATTTCCCCATCTTACACCCCCTGCGATGTCCTGGTCCTCCTAGCTGTTGCAGGAAAAGAATAAAGATGGCCGCCGAACATGCGCAGAGGGTCGTGACTAGAGTGGAGTTGCTCCTGGTAGGTGTGATGTCACAGGAAGGGGCGAGGCCACTCCGAGGAGGGCGGGGTCTCTTCCATCACAGCTCTATGCTCTATAGAGGAAGCGGGAGCCAAGCCGAGAACAGAAACCAGTGAGGACTGTCTTGTGGGACTGCACGATGGAAGTGGAGTGATAGGATCGTTTTGCATGGGACTGCATGTTGGAGGAGGCTGAGGGGAGGGAGTGATGTATTTACATGGGACTGCATGTTGAGGGGCTGAAAAGAGAGTGATGTTTTACAGGGGACGGTATCGTGGAGGGTCTGGGGGACTGGATTGATGTTTAGGGTGGTATAGGAGTCATTGACATCGAGGGAGACAGGGTCCTTTGGGTGCAGCTGGCATCTAAGGGGGTGTGGGCAGGGGTATTTGGGGTACTGCTGGCATCTGAAGGAGGGCAGGGGTCCTTGGGGTACTGCTGGCATCTGGAGGGGGGCAGGACTCCTTGGGGTGCTGCGGGCATCTGAAGGGGCCAGGGGTCCTTGGGGTGCTGCTGGAATCTGAAGGGGGGGCAGGTTGAAAATTATTCCAACAAAATCTGCCCTCCAAAATCCAAATAGTACTATTTCTATTCCGTTCCCAGTCATGTACCCATAAAGCAGTTTACCACCACATATGGCAGGGGTGTCAAATTCATTTTCACTGAGGGTCACATCAGCCTTATTGCTGTCTTCAAAGGTCCGTAATTCTGCCACTGTATAAATGTAGCTATGCCACTTAGTTACTTTTATAGTCCCTAGAAGGCAAGCATGAGGCTGATTTTAACATATTGTTAATACACATAGGTAACTGTGTTTTAATTATCTCCCCCTACAGGTAACATTCCCCACATAGGCAATAGTTCCCTTATTGCCCCCCAACCTAGATATTTGTGACCCCCACAGGTAATAATTCTCTCCACTCTCCCCCAAATTGCATCACATACAGTCCAGGCCACACAACTCTAGTAAATTGAATACTTACCTCTTTTTCTTGCAAAGCGCTGATGCTTCACTCGGCTGTGCACCTCTTCTATTGTCCTCTCTGCTACACTTTCACCTGCACTATGGTACAGTAAGTGGTACCATAAAGCAGGAGACAGCATGGCTTGAAGGACATTAAAAGAGGTGCACAGTAGGGCACCACATAAACGCTACGAAGGAAAAAGAGGTAAGTATTCAATTCTACACCTGGAGACAGTAGTGTGGTGAGGGAGCCTATGAGGCCCCCTGGATTAGGGGCCGGTCACTAGGGAAACTGCTGTGACTCCTATAGCTGTTTGTTCTGTCTTTGGTTGGAAGATCCACAGCACTCCCCAGCTATAGAGTACTGGGAACCTTCTGGCTGACAGAACAAAGTGATTTGAAGTAATGTGGCTTACTAGCCCCCAACACATAATATGGCCCCATTTATTGGCCCCACACACAGTATATGGCCCACTTTTTTTGTCACAGTGCATGTCGACTATAAAGGTCACACAGGGTCACAGTGCATGTCGACTATAAGAAAGAAAAGAACAAAAAAAAAATGGTTGTATGTACATCTAATTGATACAACCGACTATACAAGTATACAGTGCTGGCCAAAAGTATTGGCACCCCTGCAATTCTGTCAGATAATACTCAATTTCTTCCAGAAAATGATTGCAATCACAAATGCTTTGGTAATAATATCTTCATTTATTTTGCTTGCAATGAAAAAACACAAAAGAGAATGAAAAAAAAGTCAAATCATTGATCATTTTACACAAAACTCCAAAAATGGGCCGGACAAAAGTATTGGCACCCTCAGCCTAATACTTGGTAGCACAACCTTTAGACAAAATAACTGCGAACAACCGCTTCCGGTAACCATCAATGAATTTCTTACAATGCTCTGCTGGAATTTTAGACCATTCTTCTTTGGCAAATTTCTCCAGGTCCCTGAGATTTGAAGGGTGACTTCTCCAAACTGCCATTTTGAGATCTCTCCACAGGTGTTCTATGGGATTCAGGTCTGGACTCATTGCTGGCCACTTTAGAAGTCTCCAGTGCTTTCTCTCAAACCATTTTCTAGTGCTTTTTGAAGTGTGTTTTGGGTCATTGTCCTGCTGGAAGACCCATGACCTCTGAGGGAGACCCAGCTTTCTCACACTGGGCCCTACATTATGCTGCAAAATTTGTTGGTAGTCTTCAGACTTCATAATGCCATGCACACGGTCAAGCAGTCCAGTGCCAGAGGCAGCAAAGCAACTCCAAAACATCAGGGAACTTCCGCCATGTTTGACTGTAGGCAGGGCCAGTTTTAGACAAAGTGGGGCCCTGGGCAAAAATTAAAAGCGAGGCCCCAAATGCTGATATGCAAACAACACCATCGTCTTCCAGTGACAACCCCTATAACAACGCCTCCTTTCTGCCAACAAAAAAGTAATAACAAGCCCCATTTTACCACATACAATTCAAATGAGCACCTTTGTACCACCTATTAGATTTTTGCATCCAGTCATCAGTTATTATAGCGCCTCCTTATAAATAATAGTCCCTGCTTATAAATAATATTACACCTTTATCAATAATAGCTCCCTCATAAATGATAAATAGTGCCCTGTATCAATAATATCCCCCCTTATAAGTAACAGTCACCCCGTAAAAATAATACTGCTCCCTTAAAAATAATAGCCCCCTCATAAATAATAGTTACCCTTATAAATAATAGTCCCCATTATCACTAATAGCCCCCTTTATAAATAAGCCCAATTAACAATTATACCCCCCTTATAAATAGTTCCCCTCTTATAAATAATAGCCCCCTCATACTTAAGTTTCCCAATTATATATATAATAACCCACCCTTATATATAATAGTTCTCCGTTATACAGTGTGGGACTGAAGGGCCTTAGGCCCACCAAAGGAACTTGTTCTGGGGCCCCACCCAACAGCTTCCTGCTAATAGCCTACACCACGGCTCCTTCACTGAAGTCTTACATATGTGCTGACTATCTGGTGTTACTGAGTATGTTCCCAGTATAGTCATCCCCTATAGTACTGTGCAGGCCCCAATAACTCCATGGCCAGTTCATGCACAGTACTGTATGGGGAATGACATGGCCATGGAGCACTACACATATGTGCAAGATTATAGTGAGGGAGCTGTGATGCAGACATAGCACACAGGTCTGCCAGCAGGAATTGTGAGCCCCCCCCCACAGTATAATGCTCTACATGGTATATAATGCTCCACAGTATAAAATGCTCTCCTGAGCCCTCCAGTTTCCACACATGGTATATAATGCTCCACAGTGACCCCACACAGTATAAAATGCTCCCCTGAGCCCCCCATTGTGGTCTCACATGGCATGTAAGGCTCCACACAGTATAATACTCCACAGTGGCCCACAGAGTATACTACCCCTTAGTGGCCCCAGACAGTACAATATGCTCCCCAGCAGCCCCACACAATATAATATGCTCCATACAGTATAATAAGCACCCCACAATGCCCCCCCAGTATAATGCTCCACAGTGGCCTAACACAGTATAACATGCTCCATAATGACCTCCACACAGTATAATATACTCCCCAGAGGGGTTCCCCCAGTATAATGCTTCACAGTGGTCCCCCACAGTATAATATGTTCCCCACAGTCCCCCCCAGTATAATGCTGTACAATGGCCCCACAGAGTATAATATGCTCCCGAAAAGCCCCACACAATATAATACACTCCACAGTGGCCCCATACAGTATAACAGGTTCCCCACACTGTCCATTCCCCCAGTATAAAGCTCCACAGTGGCCCATAGTATAATATGCTCCCCAGAGGGCCCCTGCTAGTATAATGCTCCACAGTGCCCCTCCAGTATTTTGCTCCACAGTGGCCCCACGCAATATATTATGCTCCCCAGAGCGTCCCCCAGTATAATGTTCCACAGTAGGCCCCACGCAGTATAATATGCTCCCCAGAGGGTCCCCTAGTATAATGCTCATTAGTCCCCCCCAAATAATGCCCCACAGTGGCGCCACGCAATATAATATGCTCTGCTGATGCCCCCCCCCAGAATAATGCTCCACAGTGACCCCACTCAGTATAACATGCTCCAGAATGGCCTCCACACAGTATAATATACTGCCCAGAGAGGTTTCCCCAGTATAATACTCCACAGTGGCCCAAAACAGTATAATATGCTCTCCAGAGCCCACCCCCCCAGTATAATGCTCCACAGTGGCCCAAAACAGTATAACATGCTCTCCAGAGCCCCCCCTCCCAGTATAATGCTCCACGGTGGCCCCGCACAGTATAATAAACTGGGGGGCCCCTCTGGAGAGCATATATACTGTGTGGGGCCACCGTGGAGCATTATACTGGGGGGGGCTCTGGAGAGCATATTATACTGTGTGGGGCCACTGTGGAGCATTATACAGGGGAGGGGGCCCTCTGGAGAACATGTTATATTCTGCGGAGCCTCTATGGAGTATTATAAAGTGGGGAGCTCTGGAGAACATGTTATATTCTGTGGGTCCACTTTGGAGCATTATACTGGGGGGCCCCTCTGGAGAGCATAATGCTCCAAAGTGGCCCCACATAATATAATATTATCTCCAGAGCCCCCCCCCCCCCCACACACATTATAATTTTCCACAGAGCCCCCACAGAATATAACATGCTATCCAGAGGGGCCCCTTCCCCAGTATAATGCTCCACAGTGGCCCCACACAGTATAATATGCTATCCAGAGGGGCCCCCCAGTATAATATGCTATCCTGAGGGGGCCCCCCAGTATAATGCTCCACAGTGCTATTATTATATTATATTCTGGGGTCTCTTCAGACCCCAGAGTATAATAATTGAAGGCCCGGGGTAAGTAAGGTAAAATAACAAACAGTTATACTCACCTTGTCTTACCTCTCCTGGGCCTCCTCGCGCTGCTCCGTTATTCCCGCCGGCGCTGGCTTCTTCTTCTCTGCGGCTGACGTCATGCGTTGTGGACGTCACCTTTGAGGCCTGCGATTGGGCCTGAGCGATTACATGAGGCACGCCCCCACGTGACCGCTGAGGCCAGGCCTCAGCGCCTCAGCAGTGATGTCCGGAACGCCAGAAGATGACGTTGGACGCCAAGGACAGGTGAGTAAAAATGTTTGTTATTTTTACTCACCTCGGAAAGGGGCTAGCGGTCCCTTTCTGTTATTGCTTTGGCCGGGCCTGACTCCGGGATCCGGAGTCATCAGGTTCCGGATCCCGGGGGCCCCTTTGGGGACGGGGCCCTGGGCAATTGCCCAGTTTGCCCCCCCCCTAACGCCGGCCCTGACTGTAGGGACCGTGTTCTTTTCTTTGAAGGCCTCTTTTTTTTTTCCTGTAAACTCTATGTTGATGCCTTTTCCCAAAAAGCTCTACTTTTGTCTCATCTGACCAGAGAACATTCTTCCAAAAATTTTTTGGCTTTCTCAGGTAAGTTTTGGCAAACTCCAGCCTGGCTTTTTTATGTCTCTGGGTCAGAAGTGGGGTCTTCCTGGGTATCCTACTATAGAGTCCCTTTTCATTCAGACGCCGACGGATAGTACAGGTTGACACTGTTGTACCCTCGGACTGCAGGGCAGCTAGAACTTGTTTGGATGTTAGTCGAGGTTCTTTAGCCACCATCCGCACAATCTTTCGTTGAAATCTCTCGTCAATTTTTCTTTTCCGTCCACATCTAGGGAGGTTAGCCACAGTGCCATGGGCTTTAAACTTCTTGATGACACTGCGCACAGTAGACACAGGAACATTCAGGTCTTTGGAGATGGACTTGTATCCTTGAGATTGCTCATGCTTCCTCACAATTTTGCTTCTCAAGTCCTCAGACAGATCTTTGGTCTTCTTTCTATTCTCCATGCTCAATGTGGTACACACAAGGACACAGGACAGAGGTTGAGTCAACTTTAATCCATTTCAACTGGCTGCAAGTGTGATTTAGTTATTGCCACCACCTGTTATGTGTCACAGGTAAGTAACAGGTGCTGTTAATTACACAAATTAGAGAAGCATCACATGATTTTTCAAAGCGTGCCAATACTTTTGTCCACCCCCTTTTTTATGTTTGGTGTGGAATTATATCCAATTTGTCTTTTTGACAATTCTTTTTGTGGTTTTCCATTGAAGACAAATTAAATGAAGATATTATTATCAAAGCATTTGTGATTGCAATCATTTTCTGGAAGAAATTGAGTATTATCTGACAGAATTGCAGGGGTGCCAATACTTTTGGCCAGCACTGTATGTCCTTCATTATGATGGTTCATTATTTGTTCTATGTCTCGTCCCCTTTTTTGTCTTTATTATTTTATCTTTGTGACTAATAAAAGTTACATTTTGCATTTTTCCTGAGATATCTATGATACCCTATCCTTTGATTGAACTATTTATGACCTGATAGTGGTTACCACAGGTTTGACCTCCCTTAATAAATAAAACGGGTCTTCTCTAAGAATGTGAATGCAGCTCACCAGGCACACTGGGTGGACTTTGGGGGGAGGGGGGCACGTTTTATTAATGAATATGGGGGGAGAATACAAATAAAGTATAGCAGCCCTAATGTTCCTTAGGGCTGCACCTACTATACAGAGAGAGTATAGTGACCCTAACATTTGTTAGAGTTGCTAACTCATGCACTAGAAAGGGTTAATTGCATTCATAACTTGACCACAAATAAACCTAAGTGCAGGAGTCATGGTCAAGGGTTTACACTCGGTCATGACACACAGACAAGTTATGTCTAGGATTTGCCCCCTTCTAGTGCAGGGACTCCTCCTGCTCTGAAGGAGTCCCTGCATTGAGGGTAACTTCTTTATACAGCAATGAGCATCAGTTTGGTGCTAGTACAGTGTAGTGCATTGCAGGGTTGGAAAGTGAGCAGGCACAATGTTTATGCGTACAGCTCATACCCTGGACATGAAAGGTTGGGGCAGTAAGATGTGGGAGCCATTCTATTTATAATGCAGGAGGAGTGAGAATATATTTAACACAGGGGCACTACTGTATGTTATAACTTCAGCGTCCCTGCGCTATGTAACCAGAGCCACGTGATTTACACAGCTCCACAACTCTGCTCACACACAAGCAGCCCCCCTCCCCCAGAACCCCAACCACCTCCTCCACACATGCGGCAACACCCCAGGGTCTCCGCACACACTCGAAAAGCGACATTCCCCAGGGACCCCCTCCACCAACGCACAGATGACAACCCCCCAGGAACGTGACCCCCTCCCCAGCACACAGACGATAGCCCCTCATAGATCCCCCCACATGCACACAGGCGACAGCCTGCCCAGGAACACCCACAGCCTCCTCTCACACACAGGCAGCACCCCCAGAGACCCCCCACTTACATGAAGACAGAACCCCACTCAGACAGCAACCTCTGAGGGACCCCCCTTCCCAAAGCACAGACGACAGCCCCTAGGGACCGGAACCACCAGCACACAGGTAGCAGCCGCCCAGAATCTGGATCACCCCAGCACACAGGCGGCAGCCCCCCAGGGTCTGGATCACAACAGAACACAGGCTGCAGTCCCCTAGGTACCAGAGACCCTAGTACACAGACGCAGGCCCTCAGACGCCCAGCCTACAGGTGGCAGCCCCCCAAGGACCGGACCACCCCCTCCCCCAGCATTCAAGCAGCAGGAGCCCATGGACCAGACCCAAACCCCTCCAACACACAAGTGGAAGCCCCCCAGTGTCCAAATCACCTCAGCACACAGGCAGCAGCCTCCCAGGGTCCAGATCACAACAGCACACAGGCAGCAGCCCCCCAGGATCCAGATCACAACTGTATACAGACGGCAGCCCCCAGGTACCGGAGACCCCAGCACACAGGCATCCAGGTCCGGGATCCCCCTAGCATACAGACGGCAGCCCCCCCCCCCCCCGTGCCCCTCGGATACTCTCAGAATACAGACAGCAGCTCCCCCTTCCCCTCAACATACAGCGGGCAGCACCCCAACACATAGGTGGCAATACCCCAGGTGCCAGACCCCTCCAACACACAGGCAGCACCCCCACAGGTAGCAGCACTTCAGGGCCCACCACCAACAACCCTCACCCACACACAGGCAGCACCACAGGAACCCCCCACTTACATGAAGAAGGAACCCAACAAACAAAGCCAATACCCCAGGGATCCCACACAGACACATGCATCAGCCCCCCAGGGACCCGAAACCCCATAGGACCCTGCCCCCCATTACATGCAAGCAGCACCCCAGGGACCCTTGCTCCCTCTTTAGATGCCAGCAGCACCCCAAGGACCCCAGCCTCCCGTAGATGTCCAAAGCACACCAAGGACGCATGCTTGCATAATTAGATGCCGGTGGCACCCCAGGGACCTATGTCTCCACCCCCTTTACCTGCCAGAAGCACACCAGAGACACCCTATCCATGCCAGCAGCATCCCCCTAAGATGCCAACAGCACCCCAAGGACCTCCCCCTTTATGACAGCAGCATCTCTAGGACCCCTGCCCTCCTTCAGATGCCAGCAACACCCCAAGGACCTCTGCCCTTTGTCAGATGCCAGCAGCACCCCAAGGACCCCTGCCCTTTGTCAGATGCCAGCAGCATCCCAAGGACCCCTGCCCTGTTAGATGCCAACAGCACCCCAAGGACCCCTGCCCTTTGTCAGATGCCAGCAGCATCCCAAGGACCCCTGCCCCGTTAGATGCTAGCAGCAACCCAGGGACTCATGCCCTCCTTCAGATGCCAGCAGCACACCTGCCTCCTTTAGATGCCAGCAGCACCCCCAAGGAATCCTGCCCCCCCTTTATATGCCAGAAGCACACCAAGGACACATGCCCCCATATCTAGACGCAAATGGCACCCCAGGAACCCCTGTCCCCCTGTTTAAATGCCAGAAGCACAACAAGGACGCATGCCCCTATATTTAGACGCAAATGGCACCCCAGGGAATGTCTCCACCTCCTTTAGTTGCCAGCAACATCTCAAGCACCCCTGCCCTTTAGATGCCAGAAGAACCCCAGGAACCACTGCCCCCTACCCATTCCAGCAGCACCCCCTTTAAATGCCAACAGCACCTCAAAGACCCATGCCCCCCCCCTTTAAATGCCAGAAGCACCCCAAGGATTCCTGTTTCCCCCTCAGATGCCATCAGCACCCCAAAGACCCCTGCCCACCCACCCCCCCTTAGATGCCAGCAGCACCCAAAGAACCCTGTCTCTCTCGATGCCAATGACTCCTATACCACCCTAAACATCAATCCAATCCCCCAGACACTCCAGGATATAGTCCCATTTAAAACATCACTCTCTTTTCAGCCCCTCAACATGCAGTCCCATGTAAATACATCACTCCCTCCCCTCAGCCTCCTCCAACATGCAGTCCCATGCAAAACAATCCTATCACTCCCCTTCCATCATACAGTCCCACAAGACAGTCCTCACTGGTTTCTGTTCTCGGTTTGGCTCCCGCTTCCTCTATAGAGCACAGAGCTGTGATGGAAGAGACCCCGCCCTCCTTGGTGTGTCCTTTCCTGTGACATCATACCTACCAGGAGCAACTCCACTCTAGTCACGACCGTGATGCAACGGCAAACATGACCGCGGTATCCAAGGGGTTCCACCATGCTACATGTCCCCCTCGGCACCCCCTGCGGTGATTAAAAATAAAAAAAAAATACTGATACTCACCTGTCCTGGGCTCATTATCCACTCCGGAAATTGAGGTCCTGCTCCCCAGGCCTCACAGCTGGGGCCTGCGATTAGGCCCCAGTGGACACGTGGAGTGCGCCGGCGTAATGACATCATTGTGCCCCCACGTGACCGCTGAGGCCCAATCACAGGCCCTAGCAGTGACGTCTGGGGAGCAGGACCTTAGTCGCAAGGAAGAAGAAGAGCGACGAGGATACTGCAGACAGCCGGATTCCCAGGAGAGGTGAGGTAAGACCCCAGAATATAATAATAGCACCAGCTCTGGGGGAAGGGGAGGTCTTTTGTTTTTTTTTTTTCTACATTTTTTCTTTTTGACCCCATAGGGGATTGAAGCAGCGATATTCTGATCGCTGCTTCAATAGGTATACGCTGCAATACACATGTATTACAGTGTATAGGAGGCTATCAGCCCGTGCAGACGCATAGGCTGACAGTCTCCATTCAAGGCAGGATCAACCAGGTATGCGGAGGGACAGCTATGGGGCAGACCTGGGGTCACTGGTAAAACCCCAAGCTGTCCAATAGGAGCAGCGGCACCCCCCGAAAACATTGCAGGGGGGGCCGATCGGGATCCCAACATATAATAGAACCCCAGCTCCGACCGGGGGGTGCTAGAGGACAGTGTCAGCCGTTATATACGGCTGACACCTGCAAAGCAAGGTGCACACACAGTTTCTGTGTGCGCACCATGCTTCCGCTGTGGTTTGCGGGAAGTCCTTCCCAGTAGTGTCGTACTATTGGGATGGATGTTGGGAAGGGATTAACGCGATTTGCCGCAAATTAATTCGGATCGAATCGTTACGGAAAATTCGGCGAATCCGCTGAATCGAATTTTTGAAAAATTCGCTCATCTCTAGCAATAACCTTAGGGTTTATGTCGGATGTCTGAAATAATACTGTATTACTAATTTTACATAGTGGGCACCACTAAATTTTGACAGGGTGCATCTAGGGCATACTAAACATATATTGAGACATTGAAGCAAAGAAGTTGTAGGCCAAAAAGACTCTCAACGCTCAATGTAGCAAAAATATATGACAAATTATTGTGCACAAAGAGTTAAAAACATTTAAAAAAAAACCTGATGTATACAAAATATCAAAGGGTCTATGTTAAGTAGTGTTTGAGTGGGCAGCTGCCTAGAAGATATATAGTGTATATGTGTCCTATACTGGCCTTCAATATCTGTCCCTAATTTCCTAAAATATGTGCTAAGTGCTGTGTGAAAACAAAGAGGAAAAAAGAAAAACAACAAATGTGAATATGGTCTACATATAAGTGTACACAATTATACAAAAATGTATGTATTCACAAAAACCAATAAACAAACATGTATGTCCTCTAGAACCAGCTATACTTATATAGACAGCCTTGATATAACAAGCATACTGCTTGAAAAATAGATTACCACATGTAGACAAAGTACCAACTAGCCATGAATCTTGCAATACATCGTGATACATGTGATATATATAAGAAACATATGAAAGGGTATAGAGACCAACAAAGTATATTACTGAATATAAGTCATTCCTATGTCTGGTAACATCACCCTTTCCCAAGGGTGATGGGCAAATTAGCATGCTTGACACTTTCCTTCTTATCTATCACTTATCTGTGGCCACTGACATAGCAGCTCTGTGCAGGTCAACTACAGATGAAATACTATATCACTTGGAGAAGACAGCAAACAGAGGCTCAGAGGTTAGAGGGGGAAGACATTAGCCTACTGTGGGTTTGGGACAGTTAACAACAAGTTTATCGAGGAAATACACTGACTGTAAGGCTGCTTTGTTAATAAAACTAATGTTTTCAGTTCTAAACAGAGCAGTGGGCCCCCTTGAACTCAGTGGGTCCAGCATTTGCCAGGGTTTGCTGGATGCTGATGCTGCATGAGGAACTAAATAAAGAAAATGTTACATTTGTGGCATTTTATTGGATCAATATTAAATATCCAGATCTACCATAGTAAAAATTTGACTATACCAATGAAACACACATTCTTGCAAAGCCTATATTTTGTGAGTACTCCCAGAGTGCTATCAGAGTGCCCTCCCTTCATATGCCATTGGTGACAACATATCTTCATTTATTGTGCTACAAGAGTGTTCCCATGTATAGTGTTCAAATTTAGGTTTAATCAAGTTTTATTAAAGTTTTTCAAATATACAGTGGGTAAAAAAGTAATTAGTCAGCCACTAATTGTGCAAGTTCTCCCACTTAAAAAGATGAGGCCGGCCTGTAATTGACATCATAGGTAGACCTCAACTATGAGAGACAAAATGAGAAAACAAATCCAGAAAATCACATTGTCTGATTTTTTAAGAATTTATTTGAAAATTATGGTGGAAAATAAGTATTTGGTCACCTACAAACAAGCAAGATTTCTGGCTCTCTCAGACCTGTAACTTCTTCTTTTAGAGGCTCCTCTGTCCTCCACTCATTACCTGTAGTAATGGCACCTGTTTGAAATTGTTATCAGTATAAAAGACACCTGTCCAGAACCTCAAACAGTCACACTCCAAATTCCACTATGGTGAAAACCAAAGAGCTGTGGAAGGACACCAGAAACAAAATTGTAGACCTGCACCAGGCTGGGAAGACTGAATCTGCAATAGGCAAGCAGCTTGGTGTGAAGAAATCAACTGTTGGAGCAATAATTAGAAAATG
The DNA here is from genome assembly GCA_947044405.1 of Leptodactylus fallax. Lineage (NCBI taxonomy): Eukaryota > Metazoa > Chordata > Amphibia > Anura > Leptodactylidae > Leptodactylus > Leptodactylus fallax. The sequence continues at coordinate 2,582,512 of CAMRHE010000048.1, read as the reverse complement.
GAAGACATACAAGACCACTGATAATCTCCCTCGATCAGGGGCTCCACGCAAGATCTCAACCCATGGGGTCAAAATGATCACAAGGCATTGAAGATGAAACGTGGCTGGGTCTTTCAGCATGACAATGATCCCAAGCACACCGCGAGGGCAACGAAGGAGTGGCTTCGTAAGAAGCATTTCAAGGTCCTGGAGTGGCCTAGCCAGTCTCCAGATCTCAACCCCATAGAAAACCTTTGGAGGGAGTTGAAAGTCCGGGTTGCCCAGCGACAGCCCCAAAACATCACTGCTCTAGAGGAGATCTGGATGGAGGAATGGGCCAACATACCAGCAACAGTGTGTGCCAACCTTGTGTAGACTTACAGAAAATGTTTGACCTCTGTCATTGCCAACAAAGGATATATAACAAAGTATTGAGATGAACTTTTGTTATTGACCAAATACTTATTTTCTCAAATTGTTTGCAAAAGTGCTGGCCATATGATTACCCCCCTCCCCTGCCTCGGCAAAGGTTCTATCACCTCCTCTCAGTATATATGCAGTGGCACATGTCAAGGCTGCCCTCTCTCCTTTCTGATCTTTGTCTTGACACTGGAGCCTTTGCTGAGGACTATCAAGGCCAACTTCAATTTCCGTGGTCTGAACATACGCACATGGGAAAGGTAGAGGAAAATTAAAAAAGATTAAAATTATAAGTGAATTAAAATCATTGGACTTGGCTTAAAAAAAACAGTACCTGTCTATATAAGGTCAGGGTACAACTCCGAGTTTAACCATTGTGAGTGTGTGAACCCAGAGGACGCTATTGAGCGACCCAGGGCCAGGCCTGAAAAAGCTCTCAGCCACACCTATGGGTGGGGGCGTAACTCCAGAGGGCTGGGGGAAACCTGCAGGAAGCAGGAAGTCGTGGACCCAGCCAAAGACAGACAAGGCGGTCTGTTCCCAGAGGGCTGGGGTCCTGAGAGGACTTACTGAGCCAGGCTGCTTGTTGCCCCAGAGATCAGTCAGGGAGCAAGCAGTGAGTTAGGGCCTACGCGTGGCCTAGGTCGTTTATTATTTTGTGTATGTTTCCTAAGCTGAATAAAAGCCATTTTGTTTTGAATTGGCACCGTCTGAACGCTGTCTCTCCGGCGCACAGTACCACAACCACTGCTGTCGGGTCCAGGAGTCTGCCGCCATTAAGATGAATCCCCCCAAATTGTCACACCATACACTGCACTGTCACTCGCTTTTATGCATTTTAATATTTAAAAGGCTCCAAAAATTACCCTTTTATTGGGGAAAGGTGCTTGCCCATGGTTGTTGAGAGACACATGGCAACTATATAACAAAAAGCAATGGTTTTATAGAAATATTAGCCATTTTTGATGACTTGAAAGTGGTACAGGCCTGTTGTTATTTGGGAGACAAATTTGTGGCTTGAGCCACAAAAAAGCCATAAAATTATCCCTTTATGATAGCAAATGTGAAATCAAAATGTTTTTGTTTTTTTTTATGGCACCAACAGTGTGCTATTGTGAAATGTGATGGAATAGGCTGCAGGACATGTCTAGCTGATTGGTGGAAGTGGTGGTAGCTGTGGCAACATGTGTGGCAGTGAGGCAGGGCATAATATGAAGAATCGGGCTGCAGGACATGCCTGGCTGAGTGGAGGTAGAGGTGGTAGGCACTAGGCAGCTGTGGCATCATGTGAAATGTGTAAGTAGGTGTAAATGTAAGGCCTGTGAGTTTATTACAAAATGCACTACGTTCACGAGTGCTACCATGGGCCGTACATTCAATAATCGAGAATTCATCTGCATCTGCAGAACTACTGGAGTGCTATACCTGGCCACTTGCATGTGCCCTAAAAACTATGTGGGAAAATCTATACATTTCATTTATACTATTACATGTTCCCACATAGGGAACATAAACCGCAGGGAAGACCAGCTAATAAGCCACCACATCTGGGAAGTGCATGAGGGTAACCCCAAAATATATTGCTTTACGGAAATGAGGTAATCAGACTGTCTGTTCATAGAGGTGATTTGGACAAGAAAATCTTACAAAAAGAGGCAAAGTGGACATACAGTGGGGAAAAAAAGTATTTAGTCAGCCACCAATTGTGCACATTCTCCTACTTAAAAAGATGAGAGAGACCTGTAATCGACATCATAGGTAGACCTCAACTATGAGAGACAAAATGAGAAAACATATCTAGAAAATCACATTGTCTGATTTTTTTAAGAATTTATTTGCAAATTATGGTGGAAAATAAGTATTTGGTCACCTACAAACAAGCAAGATTTCTGGCTCTCACAGACCTGTAACTTCTTCTTTAAGAGGCTCCTCTGTCCTCCACTCATTACCTGTAGTAATGGTACCTGTTTGACATTGTTATCAGTACTGAATTTCCCCATTGTGGGACTATTAAAGGACTATTATTATTATAAAAGACACCTGTCCACAACCTCAAACAGTCACACTCCAAACTCCACTATTGTGAAGACCAAAGAGCTGTGGAAGGACACCAGAAACAAAATTGTAGACCTGCATCAGGCTGGGAAGACTGAATCTGCAATAGGCAAGCAGCTTGGTGTGAAGAAATCAACTGTGGGAGCAATAATTAGAAAATGGAAGACATACAAGACCACTGATACTCTCCCTCGATCAGGGACTCCACGTAAGATCTCACTCCGTGGGGTCAAGATGATCACAAGAACGGTGAGCAAAAATCCCAGAACCACACGGGGGGAACTAGTGAACGACCAGCAGAAAGCTGGGACTAACGTAACAAAGGCTACCGTCAGTAACACACTACGCCGCCAGGGACTCAGATCCTGCAGTGCCAGACGTGTGTCCCTGCTTAAGCCAGTACATATCTGGGCCCGTCTGAAGTTTGCTAGAGAGCATTTGGATGTTCCAGAAGAGTATTGGGAGACTGTAATATGGTCAGATGAAACCAAAGTAGAACTGTTTGGTAGAAACACAACTCGTCATGTTTGGAGGAGAGTGAATGCCGAGTTGCATACAAAGAACACCATACCTACTGTGAAGAATGGGGGTGGCAACATCATGCTTTGGGGCTGTTTCTCTGCAAAGGGACCAGGATGACTGATCCGTGTACATGAAAGAATGAATGGGGCCATGTATCGTGAGATTTTGAGTGCAAATGCAGTGTCCCAGAACGGAATGTTAACATTCTGTTTAAATCGTCATTATGCCGCCATAATATCTTGTATTTTGTCAGGTGGTAATTTCTCATGTCAGCCTTTTTTTTGTGTGCGCTGTATATTGTATTCTACTGCATTACTTAGCATACACTGAGGATTGTCTGCAACAGTGTAAGGGTTAACTAACTTTGCACCTTGTCTTAGCTCTGCAAACTCACATGTCTAGTCTCGTGCTGCTTCAGTCACATGTTTTGCTCTCAGCCTATAGAAGCACACGCTGCTTCTGGGGCAAGCCGAGACAAGTCCCTAGTCCAGCCCCTGCCTGCACAGGGGAAGGTTATTGCAAAGAGAGTCTCAGCCTGGCCTCCAGCCAGTGCACTTGTCTTCCAGCATTGCGCCAAGCTGGTGAGACCCTCACATGGGTTATATACAGCTACCAGTCCATCCCAACTACTGAACTCCTGCCGGTCCACACCTGGGAGATCATCTAAAAACCTAACCCTGTTCTATCGGCCTAAGCCAGAGGAATAACCTGTTGGATAAAGAAGTCCTCTGCCTGGATCCACGCCTTTCATGGGTTCCCCAGCTGGATCTAACCTAAGCCGCTTCCACGTCATTGAATCAGCGCTCTAGCACCCTGCGATAGGGCATTGCTCTAGCACCTACCCTGTAAGTACTCTCTTGCACCACATTGCACAGTATAGACGAGCTGTGTTATATCTCCCAAGGTAGAACTAAAGCTGCACAGGACCATGTACACAGTAACTATCACGTACTTAGAATCTGCATACCTGCTATTACAGAGGATATATGGGACTGTGACTGAAGTACTGCATCTACTTGTAAGATGTGTAAAAGCTGTACTGCCATTTACTACCAAAGAGATTGTGATTGATATATGTACTTTTCCTTACAAGAGGTGTTCCTAGTAAAGTTCTTTAAAACCGTTGTGTCATTGGAACCCAATCGGTTCTGCTCTCTAATTGTCAGGAGATGTCCAAATGAATTAATTAAATCGCGCTCGGCGAATCAACACAGAGACAGGTGATTCTCTATGATAATTCTCTACACTTTATTGAGGCGGTGCACAGGATTATAAAGGAAAATAATGGCTTTATGCCAGCTTACACATCACAGAATACATCACACAAAGCATGCAATGCAATTGGTTAAGGATAAGTGGGCGTTCTGCATGGCCCGCACGTGGCTAGCACATGGACTTCCGGTATCCACCATCTTGGATGCGTAATTAGCTATCTGACCACATAGGCTCTTCTTTGTCAGTAGACCTTGAAATGTTACATTAAAACATCTTTACTGAAACCTAGCTCCTGTCCCATTTTTTAAAGTGATAGGCACAATTATTGTTGATTATTGATTCTTAGGCCATTTTCTGATACTTTTCCATCACACGTTGTTACTGGAATCTTTGTCACAGAAGTCATTCCAGCCTGTGCTCTGCATAAAGGTAACAGCTGAATTGAAAGAGGTCCATGTGTGTAACAGGGGAACAGGGTTGTAGACCACTCAGGCCAGTGACACAACTGTGACTACTACCCCTATCAGCCCTGCACTACCACCACCATCATGCATCCTCTTGCTCACCGCACAAACCTCCTTCCATCAGCATTGAAGATGAAATGTGGCTGGGTCTTTCAGTGTGACAATGATCCCAAGCACACCGCCAGGGCAACAAAGGAGTGGCTTCGTCAGAAGCATTTCAAGGTCCTGGAGTGGCCTAGCCAGTCTCCAGAGCTCAACACCATAGAAAACCTTTGGAAGGAGTTGAAAGTCCGTGTTGCCCAGCGACAGCCCCAAAACATCACTGCTCTAGAGCAGATCTGCATGGAGGAATGGGCCAACATACCAGCAACAGTGTGTGCCAACCTTGTGAAGACTTACAGAAAACATTTGACCTCTGTCATTGCCAACAAAGGATATATATCAAAGTATTGAGATGAACTTTTGTTATTGACCAAATACTTATTTTCCACCATAGTTTGCAAATACATTCTTAAAAAATCAGACAATGTGATTTTCTGGATTTGTTTTCTCATTTTGTCTCTCATAGTTGAGGTCTACCTATGATGTCAATTATAGGCCTCTCTCATCTTTTTAAGTGGGAGAACTTGCACAATTGATAAAGGGGTATTAGGCACCCTGAAACGCATCATGTGATTTTATCTGTCTACTTTGGAATAAAAGAAATCAGTTATTCATTAGCCCTGGATCTTCGTAGTCCTTTGGTTGGTCCTCAGTATATGCTAATACAAGAGTCAAGTCTGTGAATGTCTTAGAGTGGTAGCTCAGCCAGAGTACAGCCTTGAACTCAATTAAACATCAACATAAACCTGAGAAAAGCTCACAGAGACAGAGATTGAGAGGATTTGCACAAAAGAATTGGAGAAAATATCCAAATACAGTTACCGTGTTTCCCCGAAAATAAGACACCCCCCGAAAGTAAGGCATAGGAGAGGTTTCGGAGAATTGCCTAATATAAGGCATCCCCCGAAAGTAAGGCGTATGTTCCCGAACAGAACATACGGTATATACGATATGTGAGGCCGCGGGAGAACCCCACAATCTCTGTTATCATTATACTCCGGGGTCTTTTCAGACCCCGGAGTATAATAATCGGCGGCCCAGGGGAGGTGAGCGAACATAAAAAACTATGTGCTTACCTGTCCTACGCTTCTCCAGGCTTCGGGCCTGTTTGGTGACGTCAGCGGACGTCATTTTGCGTCGCGACGCCGGCCGGATCACGTGACGCGGCCTGGTCTAACAGTGAAGGCGGCCGGAGTAGCGCACGGGCATGCACCGGAGCGAGGAACAGGTAAGCAACGTTGTTTTTTTTTTATGTTTCTATCCTCTCCTGGGTCTCCGATCATTATACTCTGGGGTCTGAAAAGACCCCACAGTATAATAATTGTTCATGGGTGGTCCACTATGGGGCAAACTACTGTGTGCAGGGGCCACTATGGGGAATGATACTGTGTGCAGGGGCCACTATGGGGAATGATACTGTGTGCAGGGGCCACTATGGGGAATGATACTGTGTGCAGGGGCCACTATGGGACATGATACTGTGTGCCGGGGCCACTATGGGGAATGATACTGTGTGCAGGGGCCACTATGGCGAATGATACTGTGTGCAGGGGCCACTATGGGGCATGAGACTGTGTGCAGGGGCCACTATGGGGAATGATACTGTGTGCAGGGGCCACTATGGGGCATGATACTGTGTGCAGGGGCCACTATGGGGCATGATACTGTGTGCAGGGGCCACTATGGGATATGATACTGTGTGCAGGGGCCACTATGGGGAATGATACTGTGTGCAGGGGCCACTATGGGATATGATACTGTGTGCAGGGGCCACTATGGGATATGATACTGTGTGCAGGGGCCACTATGGGACATGATACTGTGTGCAGGGAAATTAATGGTTTGGATTGTTATGATGATGTCCTAGAAGATGATGACATAACTGTCATTGAATAAATTTTACTTTCTATTCGTACCGTAAATATTGGTAAATGTACCATACTGTTAATTGTTGTACATGGAAATAATGGTACGGTAGTAAGAAATTCTTGATAGGATTCACAGTTTGTATGGTTATGCTGTACTGTACAGTACCGTATATAATAAATGTTCATTTTTTTGTTCAGCAATAAATGTGAATTCTTCTTCATTGAAAAAAAAATAAGACATCCCCTGAAAATAAGACACAGCACATCTTTGGAAGCAAAAATTAATATAAGACGCTGTCTTATTTTCGGGGGAAACAGGGTATGTGTAGCTTGTTGTGTCGTACCTACCGTAGGAAGCTATGAGGCAGTAAAGGTACATCAAAAAGTACAAGCGCTGAACAAATGTGAGTAAATGTGATACTTGAGTTTTTTGGTTTTAAGAAAAGTCTGATTATTCATTCAAGCATAAGATCAGATAAATAAATAAAAAAAACTAAAAAAAAACATGATGTGGATACAAAGCTTAGAACAGTACCCTGTTGCTAATAAGAATGATAAAAAAGAAATGACAGAATCTGAAGTAATAATATCAACATCCAAAATATCATAATAATAATGATCAATAACACCAATCAGATGATCCTCATACAAAATGTCAATCAAGCAGCACTTCCTATAGTCCTCAATAAACAGCTGCAATAGAGTCTTGGTTAAATGGGTTTTCTGGCAGCAAATGGAGTTTTCATATCCACAGGACAGGATAGGTCATTAGTTTGAGATCTGTGCGAGTCTGACACCTGGACCCTGCACAGATCAACTTCCAGCCTCTAGGTGCTGGAAGATGGTCCAGTGGACAGAGCAGTGGTTCTGGGGAATTGCAATAGCACTCTAAATGGAGTTTTCTCAGTATGAAAACTCTATTAATACACATGAGTCTGTTGGGAAAGTGCCTAGACTTTCAGTGCTACTTATTATGATGAGGTATCATTATGATTATTAGTATTAATTCAAATAATAATAATAATAGTGATAATATTATAATGTTTTGGATGTACCAATGTATGTACCAATAGCATGAGTTATGTCTGGGCTCCAAGAGTCATCTAATCATCTACAGTATCTATTCTAATTTTATGCTGGTTCTGCTTTGTGGTAGGTTATTATCACGTAGTTATGGTTTTGTTCTTGCCTTCTAGATGTTTATATTTTTATTACTGCCATATCTGAATAAGGCTGTAAAGTAACATAATGAGAGAAAGGTAACTAAATAATTAACGGAACAGCCATAAAACAGGTTTTTCATGGATAAAATAACTTCTTTGTACTGCAGACTCAAAGTTCACAGCAATCTAGATAAAATGATAAAGTCAAGTATATTATACTGGTGATTATTCAGAAACATTTTACCTGATCCACATTTCCATCTAACATCTTTGGGAGTCCACTTAGGTGGGCTTCAAGTGCAGAAAGAATGAAGTCAAAAAAATTAACATCCTTGGAGATATTTTTGATTGTCCTTTTTGTGTTAATGACTTGCATCTGCATTGCATTTATAGTTCTGAATTTTGTGAATACTGAAAAGACCAATGATAAGGACAATAGCAATGGTAAGTTCTTAAAATGTCTTCATGCTATGATAAAAATGTGTTAAAATACATATTTTTGAGGCATTTTCAATTATTTTATTTTATCATCCTTGTAAATGATAAAATTACAAGGTTATACTTGTTAAATTATTTTGTACTGCAAATTTTGATAAATGAAAAACAAAGTTAGTACAGATTGACACAAGCAATGGAGAGGGTTTTATTCTTGTGTCCATCTTCTAGATTATATTCCTGCATCCACTGGTGGTCAATCTATATTCACTAATCCATTTTCTAAGAAATGGAAAGGAGAAAGAAACACTCTAGAGTGAGACTGTACTAAGAACATTTTGAGTCAAATATTCCCTTCTGTAACAGGCATGAGTATTCTGAGAACTATGTAAGGAGAATAGAAGTAAAGTTGTTGTTTTTTATCTACATACAATTAACATCAAGTATGGCACAAGATAAATGCTATGTGAAATTCTCTTACATAAAAATAAATAACCCCTTTAACCCAGATCAGGTCCTGAGTGTTAGTTCTTCAGTACTGTACAAGACACTATTGTAATTCAATGGTTATAACTTTTTTGTTTGTTGGGCCATACATTGATGTGTTTTTTTCAAGAATAATAAAAAAAAAGTCTCTTTACTCATCAGTTTTATACATATAATTTATGCTTTTTAATTTTTATACTTATAGTTTGAAAAAAAATTACAGAAAAAATGGTTTATTCATTTGGCTAATGTTTTTTTTTTTCTGGTAATACTATAGCATTACACCATAATAGTTTGTTTATTAGTGTTTTTCATTGCCTATCATAAATTAGAAAATATTACATGTCCAATTTAGGAAAATTTGATCTGAACTAACTGTATGACAGCGATTGACAGGGCAAATATAAACATTAGGGAATTTATTATTACAGTATACTTTTCCACTGTGAGGGTGCGTTCACAGATACATGCCATCTCTGTTGTAATTTCCCTGTGGTGTGGTACAGAAATGCTGGAGGGAAACTGATGCCAGAACAAAGGTACCTGGCATCTATATAGTGTTCCAGACACTGGTCCAAATTTGTAAGCATTCAGACAGAAAAACACTGCAAGTAATGTTCTATGATCCAACTGATTCACCAGGATCCTTTCTTTCCCTCCAGCTTTTCTGCACCATGCCAGAGGGAAATGCCACACATATGTGAATGGACCCATACTGGGACTTCTGCCATTGTTTCTATTCTGTACATATCATTAACTAAACACTTTGGGGGAGATTTATTAAGAAAAAGGCTGCAAAATTCTGGCTTAATTTGAGCCAAATAGATGTGTTCTTAATGAAATGGGTGTGGCCTAATGTTCAAATGTTCATGCATCAAAAATGCAAAAAATATTTTTATGTGAACTAGACTAGACAGTCTAACAATATGCCAAATTTATCAAACAGCATCAGACCCTTTATTAAATCTGGCGCAGTTTAAGACTTTCTAGTCCACTGGTTCTCAACCTGAGGTATGCATACTCCTGGGGTACCCCCCATTTTCCCCAGGGGTACATACCACAGTGATAGCCTTCTCCGATAATGGTAGTTTGTGGGGTTCACCACCCACAAGCTACTACTATATTCTGGGTTCTCTTGACACCCAACAGTATCTGGCCTCTTCCAGCCTCCTGAATGAAGTAGGGAAAAGACCTCAGTGGTCCAGTGAGTCACTCCAGTGTTATGACACATTGAAACAACCCACATGACTTCCCCAGGCCTCAGAGGTCCCTGGCTTTATTCAGAAGGTTGAAAGGGGCCCAAAGAGGACAGGGACCCACGCCAGAGCACAGGGGAGGTAAGTAACAATGTTTGTTATGTTTACTCATCCCCTCAGGCCTCTAATTATTATACACTGGGATCTGAATAGACCCCAGATTATAATATTAATTTATATGCCGCACACCCAAAAATTTTGGGCTCAAATAAGAACCAGCTCGGTCATCCCTATGTATGTGGGATTATACTGCGTGAAAGAACTAATGTGAGACATTATACTGTGTGGAGGGGCTACTGTGGGACATTATGCTATGTGGATGGCCGCGATCGGATATTATACTGTGTGGAGGGGCCACTTTAGGACATTATACTGTATGTGGGCCACTATCGGCATTATATTATGTGGAGGGCCACTATGGGACCTTATACTGTATGGGGGCTACTGTGGGACATTATACTGTGTGGAGAGGCCAGTATCGGACATTATACTGTATGTGGGCCACTATGTGCATTATACTGCATGGAGGGCCACTATTGGACATTATTCTGTCACAGGGATCTTTAGCATGAATGGGGGGGGGCTATGCTTTCAGAAAAGTTCAGGGTCATGGTACCCTTAATCCACCCCGGTGGTAAGTACATTAGTGAGCATAAGGTGCCATTATATTATATGTGGGGGCATTATGGGGGCCATTTTATTATGTGTGGGGGCACTGCAGAGGTCATTATATGTGGAGGCAGTGTGGGGGCATTATATTATATGTGGAGGCACTGTGAGGACCATTATATTACATGCAGATCACTATGGAGGTTATTATATTATATGTGGGGGCCCAATTTTGAGGACATTATATTACAATCAGAAAAACTATGGAGGCCATTATATTAAACTCAGGCCATTATACTACATGTGGGGCACTAATAGGGCCATTACATAACAGTTGACAAAGGCTCCAAACAACTCTTTATTTTGTTAACATTTATAAGTAATTGCTACTTTGGAGGTACTCGATGGAGACATTTTCTCACTAGGAGGTACTTCGCTTGAAGAGTTTAAGAAACACTGGTCTAGTCTAATTTGAATTGTTTAAAAAACACAGACACCATTAGTAAATATGCCCCTATGTGTGTGAAAATTGAAAACAAAGGGGTCAAATCCATTTTTGCCTTTTCTCCAGGGTCCTTGTGAGTAAATCTAGAAATGAAAAATAGACGCCGAGTGGCACATAATATAATACCGTTGTGGATAAATAAACTCAATGGCAGGAGTTACAATAACCAAGTAGAGGAGAGGTAATCTGGTCCTGGTGGACTCTCATCTGATTTGGGTGTGGAGGGCCATAACAGCCAGTATGGGTTGTCACAGTAGATAATGGTGGTATCAGCATGCAGATTCCTAGGCATCCTGATCCATTGGGGAATTCAGACGTAAAGTGTAGAGATACAAAAAATCATCCAAAAAACAACAGGGAGAGAAAAGGAGGATTCTGCGCTCACCAAATCCAAGTAAAGGTCTTTTATTGAAATCCATAAAAACAGCACTTGTTTCAGGGAAAAACAAAGCCCCTTTTTCAAGTGTATAACATGGAATGATAACATACAAGTGACATATACCACTCTTATATAGGTAGAGACATAGATAGAAAGCGCCCCCTCCCCCTTCCTGGGGTTACATCCCACATAGTTTAGGTAATGGTTAGAATAACTAAAAAACAACAGATCAGGTTTAATAAAAACTTACATTCATACCTGAATTTATAAGTCAAATTGATTAGCTAAGATATACAGCATATCCTTTGATTTAGGAGGTATGCAGGGGCGTAAATACCAGGGTAGCAGCAGTAGAGGCTGCCACAGGGCCCAGGACGTTAAGAGGCCCAGGACTTTAAGGGGCCCGGAGCCCGGAGCCCTGTGGCAGCTGCTACCGCGAACCCCAAAAACACTGCTATCATTATACTCGGGGGTCTTTTCAGACCACTGAGTGTAACGATCGGAGATCCAGGGAAGGTAAGGGAACATAAAAAAACACTGTAACTCACCTCTCCTGCGCTCCGCAGGCTTTGGGCCTGTTTGGTGATGCCCCAGACGTCAGCCAACGTCATTATGCGTCGCGACGCCAGACTGGATCACACGAGATCTGGTTCAACATTGAAGATGGCCGAAGTAGGGAACATAAAAAAACACTGTAACTCACCTCTCCTGCGCTCCGCAGGCTTTGGGCCTGTTTGGTGATGCCCCAGACGTCAGCCGACGTCATTATACGTCGAGACGCCGGACTGGATCACGCGAGATCTGGTTCAACATTGAAGATGGCAGAAGTAGCGCACGGGAGTGCACCGGAGCGAGGAAGAGGTAAGTAGCATTGTTTTTTATGTTTGCATCCTCCCTGGGTCTCCGATCATTATACTCTGGGGTCTGAAAAGACCCCAGAGTATAATAATTGTTCATGGGTGGTCCACAATGGGGCATAATACTGTGTGCAGGAGCCACTATGGGGCAAACTATTGTGTGCAGGGGCTACTATGGGGCAAACTACTGTGTGCAGGGGCCACTATGCTGCATGATACTGTGTGCAGGGGCCACTATGGGGCATAATACTGTGTGCAGGGGCCACTATGGGGCAAACTATTGTGTGCAGGGGCTACTATGGGGCAAACTACTGTGTGCAGGGGCCACTATGCTGCATGATACTGTGTGCAGGGGCCACTATGGGGCATAATACTGTGTGCACGGGCCACTATGGGGCATAATATTGTGCGCAGGAATGCGGTTTGTGGGGGGGGGGGGGGGGGTTGGGGGCGGCGGTTCGGGGGGGGGCCATGTCAAATGTTCACCTTGGGGCCTAGCCATTCCTAGTTACACCTCAGGAGGTATGTGCCATAATGGACATAAGTAGTATAATGTTGTACCATGTTAGCCATTGAAAGTAGTGGAAGAGTGAAGAAATCAGGCGATATCTTTTAGAGGCTAACTGAGTATATTTATAAGTAAGCTTTCAGAAGACTAGCTTCCTTCATCAGACATGGTGTTATACAAGAACTGAAAATTCACAGATTTTTTATATACCCTATACACATGGTTTTCAAAGGATTTTAGAGTCCTTAAAAAACAAAAAAACAAAATGCAATCTAAGTAGAGAAGTTATTTACAACCGGTCAAAAAACAATCTGGAAAGTTGTGGTGCGTGACAGAGGGATCTGTTATCTGTTTGCTATCAGGAGGTGATTTGTGACCTTCACAGTTCATACATATTGTGACATGAAGCTGGCATGAATATTAAGTCCAAATTTTTGCATAAACTTCTACTCCCATTGTTTCCTCTCCTCCTGGGTCTGAAACTGTCCCATTAAAACCACAACCCGCAAATCTTCAATAGAGTGGTTTTCTCCGGAGAAATGTGCGGCCACTGGGAGATCGGTTCTGCTGTTATTAATATTGGATCTGTGTGAGTTCATGCGCTGACTAAGTCTCTGCCCTGTTTCCCCCACATAGAGGCCTGTGGTGGGACATTGCACACACATTATGTGGTACACCACATTGGAAGACCTGCAGGAAAATGTCCCCCTAATTCTGTGCACCTGTTGTGACTGTGGGACAGGTACACTGTCAGCGGTGTGGACGTGCCTGTAGGTCATGCACCTTTTTTGTAGGCAAGGTGAGGTGTCATTTTCAGTTGGGGCCTTCAGGGCACTCCGGACAATAATACGCCTCAGGTTTGGTGGTTGTCGAAAGGAAAGGAGAGGGGGGAATTGAAATATGTCCTTGAGTCTGTTGTCCCTATGTAGCACAGGTTGGAGATCCTTGTCAATCCTTCGTAGGATCTCCAGCTGTGGGTTGTAGGTGACAACTAGGGGCACTCAGGCTTCTTTCTGGGTCTTTTTATATGTGAGCAGACTGTCTCTGTTAATGGCTGCCGCTTTGTTTAATTGGTTGTCTGTCACTTTTGGTTTGTATCCCAATCGGAGAAATTTCATCCTCAGATCCAGGAGGTGCCTGTCCAGATCTGCTTTGTCGGAGCAAATATGATTGTATTGTATAGCCTGGCTGTAGATAATAGATTGTCTTGTGTGCTTGGGGTGGAAGCTGCCGTTTCTCAGGTAGGCCGTTCTGTCTGTGGGTTTGTGGTATATTGATGTGAGTAGCCGGTGGTCTTTGATGTATATTGTAGTATCCAGAAAGTGAATTTCACTCCCTGAATAGCTAAGTTTAAGGTTGATGGTAGGGTGAAAGTCATTGAAGTCATTATGGAATTGAAGTAGGGCCTCCTCACCTGCAGTCCAGATGACAAGGATATCATCGATATAACGAAGGTAAATCATAGGTTTGGTGGTGCATGTTGATAAATATGTTCCTTCCAGTTCTGCCATAAAGAGATTTGCATACTGGGGTACACATCTGGTCCCCATTGAAGTTCCCATTCGCTGTAGATATAGATCCTCTCCAAAGGTAAAATGGTTGTGGCTAAGGATGAATTGTATGAGCTGCATTACTGGTTCTGTTGGGAGGTTTTGTTTTGCCAGGTGTACCCGACATGCTGCAACTCCATCCTTGTGGGGAATGTTGATATACAGGGATTCCACATCCATGGTGGTCAAAATGGTACCCTCAGGTAGTGGGCCCAGGGAATTCAGTTTGTTAAAAAGGTCAGTGGTGTTCTGGATATAGCTTGGAGTATCCCTGACAAGGGGTTTTAGGAGATTTTCCACCCAACCTGAGATGTTTTCTGTCAATGTCCCAATGCCAGAAATGATAGGCCTCCCAGGGTTGCCATCTTTGTGTATCTTTGGGAGCATATAGAAGCAGCTCGACCTGGGATCTTGTAGGATAAGTCCTTTTATCTGATTCTGGATCTGGATTGGAAACTTCTTGATCATACTCATAAGGACAGCGTTCTTAATTCCATATTGCGTTTGTGCGGGTGAGAAACCTCCACAACTGTAGAATTAATCTACTAGATATACTCTCACATAAAAGACAATCATTACCCATATTGAGGAACTCACCTGTGAAATAGAGAAACACTCTGAATATCCCGATTTTTGTCGGATGAGTAGAGTCCTTTACACCAGAACCCTCAATATGTAGAGGAAACTTTTACAACAGAAAGGTAATAAGTTGGATAGAGACAGAGGGGACTATAATGGTAATAAAATTATCATTTTATTATCATTCCATGTTATACACTTGAAAAAGGGGCTTTTTTTTTTTCCCTGGAAGGCGTGTTGTTTTTATGGACTTCAAAAAAAGACCTTTGCTTGGATCTACTTGGTGAGCACAGAATCCTCCTTTTTTTCTCCCTGTTGTTTTCTGGGTGATTTTTTGTATCTCAGGGTCTTTGTCAGTCCTTGACGTTTGATTGTCTACTTGGGCAGTCACAAGGTGTGGGAGAACCTTCTGGACAATGGAAAAAATCCAACCAGATTCACCAACTTATCACATGGTTGTCCATGACTTTGTTTCTCAAAGAGAAACATTCTGGTTGCACTGGAATACTATTAAGCATACAATGAAAATTGTAGTCTAACTTTAAGTGATCCTCTAGTCTCCACTCTTTTGTACTGTCCATTAGGTTGGGTCAAGAGGACTGGAGAAGGTGGAAGTATGAGGTCTCTCTGGTCACTGCTAAGCACTAAGCATTTCTTCTGGGGCAACACACCCTCATTTTCAAAGAAAGTGTTGATACAAATAAAAAAAACTAAAACAAAGAATATGTTTTAATGTTACAGGCAGAACAGTGCAAAGTTATAAAAAGGAAATATAACCTGAAAGGGGTTTACCTACAAAAGACATTTATATCATATCCACAGAAATATGCCAAAAAATGTCTGACAGATGCAGGTCCCAGCTTTGGTACCTCCAACTCCGTGTCCCCATACTTACATGAACACGTCAGCTATTGTTGGGCTATATGAAAACTGCATAGCTCTAAGCTACACTGTGTCCATAACTCCCATAAAAGTTCATGGGAGTTATGGAAAAAGCATAGCTCTGAGTTATGATGTTCCAGTACAGCCCGACCATAGATAAAAGTCTCCTCAGCAAGGTCTTGGCCAATCACAGGCCTCAGTGGTGACGTCAGCCGCAGAGAAGAGGAAGCCAGCGACGGGGACAGCGGAGCAGCGCGAGGAGGTCCAAGAGAGGTAAGGCAAGGTAAGGTAAGTGTAACTGTGAGTTATTTTCCCTTACCTCCCCTGGGCCTTCGATTATTATACTCTGGGGTCTGAAGAGACCCCAGAGTATAATATAATAATAGCACTGAGGGAGTCTGTAGGGCCACTGTGGAGCATTATAGTGGGGGGGCCCTCTGGATAGCATATTATACTGTGTGGGGACACTGTGGAGCATTATACTGGGGAGGAGGCCCTCTGGATAGCATGTTATATTCTGTGGGGCCACTTTGGAGCATTATACTGGGGAGCCCCTCTGGAGAGCATACTATACTGTGTGGGGCCAGCATCGAGTATTATACTGGGGGGCCCTCTGTAGAGCATATTACACTGTTTTGGGCCACTGTGGAGCATTATACTGGGGGAACCTCTCTGGACAATATATTATGCTGTGTGGAGGCCATTCTGGAGCATGTTATACTGTGTGGGTTCACTGTGGAGCATTATTCTGGGGGGGCCATCTGCAGAGCATATTATATGGCGTGGTTCCACTGTGGGGAATTACTCGGGGGGGGACTAGGGAGCATTATACTAGGTGGCCCTCTGGGGAGCATATTATACTGCATGGGGCCTACTGTGGAGCATTATACCGGGGGGACGCTCTGGGGAGCATAATATATTGCGTGGGGCTACTGTGGAGCAAAATACTGGGGGGGCACTGTGGAGCATTATACTAGGGGGGCCCTCTGGGGAGCATATTATACTATAGGCCACTGTGGAGCTTTATACTATGGGATAAGAGGCAGTGTTGGGAGCCTGCTATACTGTGTGGGGCCACTGTGGAGTGTATTATATTGTGTGGGGCTTCTCGGGAGCATATTATACTCTTTGGGGCCAATGTAGAGCATTATACTGGGGGGGGACTGTGGGGGACCACTGTGGAGAATTATGCTGGGGGAACCCCTCTGGGGGGTATATTGTACTGTGTGGAGGCCATTGTGGAGCATGATATACTGTGTTAGGCCACTGTGGCGCATTATACTGGGGGGGCACTGTGGGGTGCATATTATACTGTATGGAGCATATTATAGTGTGTGGGACTGCTGGGGAGCATATTGTACTGTCTGGGGACACTAAGGGGTAATATACTGTGTGGGCCACTGTGGAGTATTATACTGTGTTGGGGCTCTGGAGAGCATATAATACTGTGTGGAGTTTTATATAACATGTGGGGCCACTATGGGGGCTCAGGGGAGCATTTTATACTGTGTGGGGCCACTGTGGAGCATTATATGCAGTCCTGTGTACTATGTCTGCATTATGTCTCCCTCACTATAATCTTACACATATGTGTAGTGCTCCATGGCCATGTCATTCCCCATACAGTACTGTGCATGAACTGGCCATGGAGTTATTGGGGCCTGCACATTACTATAGGGGCTGACTATACTGGGAACATACTCAGTAACACCACATAGTCAGCACATATGTAAGATTTCAGTGAAGGAGCTGTGGTGTAGGCTATTAGCAAGAAGCTGTTGGGTGGGGCCCCAGAACAAGTTCCTCTGGTGGGCCTAAGGCTCTTCAGTCCGACACTGTATAAGGGAGAACTATTATATATAAGGGGGCTCTTATTTATAAGGGAGGAACTAATATATATAAGGGTGGGTTACTATATATAATTGGGAAACTGTTAAATATGAGTGGGCTGTTATAAGGGGAAACTATTATTTATAAGGCAGTAACACCAGATAGTCAGCACATATGTAAGATTTCAGTGAAGGAGCTGTGGTGTAGGCTATTAGCATGAAGCTGTTGGGTGGGGCCCCAGAACAAGTTCCTCTGGTGGGCCTAAGGCCCTTCAGTTCGACACTGTATAAGGGAGAACTATTATATATAAGGGGGTTCTTATTTATAAGGGAGGAACTAATATATATAAGGGTGGACTACTATATATATTTGGGAAACTATATGAGGGGGCTATTATAAGGGAGGAACCATTTATAAGAGGCCTATAAAAAAGGGAAAACTATTATATATAAGGCATCCATTATAAGGGGGAGCTATTATTTATAAGAGGGGAACTAATTATAAGGGGGGTATAATTGTTAAGTGGGCTTATTTATAAAGGGGGCTATTAGTGATAATGGGGACTATTATTTATAAGGGTAACTATTATTTATGAGAGGGCTATGATTAATAAGGGAGCAGTATTATTTTTACGGGGCGACTGTTACAGATAAAGGGGAATATTACTGATACAGGGCACTATTTATCATTTATAAGGGAGCTACTACTGATAAAGGTGTAATATTATTTATAATCGGACTATTATTTATAAGAAGGCGCTATAGTAACTGATGACTGGGTGCAAAAATCTATTAGACGTTACAAAGGTGCTCATTTGAATTGTATGTGGCAAAATGGGGGTTGTTATTACTTTTTTGTTGGCAGAAAGGAGGTGTTATTATAGGGGTTGCCACTGGAAGACAATGGTGTTGTTTGCATATCAGCATTTGGGGCCCCTCTTTTAATTTTGCCCAGGGCCCCACTTTGTCTAAAACCAGCCCTGACTGTGGGACATTATAGTATGTGTAAATGGGGTGTTATACGGGGGCCCACTCAGTTTCTGCATTGAGCATGTCCATTAAAACAGATGAAAGCATTGCACTGTTAACAGTATCAGGCCCTGTTTAAACTGGTGCTGATTTTGTGGCAGATTTAGCTCCCAAATCAGTGGCAGATTCTTTTCTCATTCTGCCTCCCATTGAAAACAATTGGAGAAGGACACTGGAAAAAAAAAAGCATCCTGCTCGATCTTTCTGCAGATTCTGCAGCTGATTTGGAGGTCGCAGCTTGAGACTCAAACTGATTAGGTCCATTGATTTAGGTTTAATCAGCAGTGGAAATCCGCAATGGAATGCACACTCTACACAGTGAAGCGGCGGGGGGGGGGGGGCAGAAATAAAGTGGAATCTGAGGCAGATGTCGATGTCCGCCTCAAATTCCTCTTTACTTTCCGACATCTGAACAGGTTATATCAACTTGTATGGAATGGACTGTATTACAGTCTACTCCAGAAGGTCTGCTTCAGGAAAAAAAAAAACCCATGCGCATGAGTTTCTCCAAAAGGGGCCCACTGAGGCTGTGTCGCCCAAGGGCCCACACAAACCTGGAGCCAGCCCTGATGCCAGGAAACTGGCATAAATTATGATAAGTTTGTCGTTAGCCCCATCCCCACCACACCCCCACAACACCCCTTTGAGGAATGTGGCGAGTGGGGTGCAAAACTCAAACGTCACAAAAACATTTGTGGCTTTATCATGGCTTGTGGAGGAATTACTGCCATAGCAGGGGCCTGTGAGATTAGAGGGCTAGCAACCTACTGCTGCTGTTCAACATCGGGATGCAATATGCAACAACAGGCTGGGGCTGAAGCAAAGGAGCATGGATGGCTAAGTGAATATCAACCATCACCTGCTGAAATAATCAAGTAGGTAGCGGCCTAATGTCGGGACCAGTAAAGGAGGCACAGGCACTTACTATATGGGGCCAATAAAGTGGACAGTTACTATATGGTAATCAATAAAAAGAGCACTAACTTTATGGGGCCAATAGATGGGGCACTTACTGTATGGAGACCAGTAAAGGGGACAGTATACTGTGGGGGGAGGTAAAGGAAGCAATGTGCTGCATGGGGTCAATAAAGGGGGCAATATATTGTGTGGGGGCCAATAAAGGGGGCTGTATACTGTGTTGGGGCAGGAAAAAGGACACTATGATGTGTATGTTACACTGCATGGAGCCAGTAAAGGGGGCATTACACTGTATGGAGGCTTTTTATACTACACGGGGGTATAAAGAAGGTGCTATATTGCGAGGGGCTAGTAAAAGGGACA
This sequence comes from Leptodactylus fallax, assembly GCA_947044405.1. Taxonomy (NCBI): domain Eukaryota; kingdom Metazoa; phylum Chordata; class Amphibia; order Anura; family Leptodactylidae; genus Leptodactylus; species Leptodactylus fallax. The sequence continues at coordinate 2,562,539 of CAMRHE010000048.1, read as the reverse complement.
AGTGGGTGTTATTCTGTGTTGGTGACAGTCAAGACAGTGACAGTCAAGACCCATATCTACAATGGGAGGAGGGTACAGTCAAAATCTTGCTATGGGGTCTGGTCTTTCCTAGTTAATCCACTGCTTGTAAGCCAAGATAAATCAGACCCAATTTCTTCTGTGCAATCTGTGGACTTGAAAGGACAAACACAGCCGTTTTTCACGGATGTCGGTCCTTGAAAAACGCCACAGCCATGTGAATAAAGCCTTAGGCCTTAAATTTTCAGGATTAGGATTAGTTAATCTGTCCCACTATATTCTAATGGAATTTCAATGATAGAACAGTTCCAGTGTAGTTTTGCTTTACTTTGTTCTGTTATATAGTGATATAATTCCTCTATGTATTTACATTTATTAATAAGTGCCATGTGATATGAAGTATTTAACGGATTTCACTGTGCAGCCAAAATTACAGTGGCTTGCAAAAGTATTCATACCCCTTGAACTTTTTCACATTATGTCACCTTACAACCACAAATTTAAATGTATTTTATTGAGATTTTAACTGATCGACCAACACAAAGTAGCACATAATTGTGAAGTGGAACGGAAATGATACATGGTTTTCAAAATTTTAATCAAATAAAAATCTGAAAAGTGTGACGTGCAAAAGTATTCAGCCCCCTGTACTCTGATACCCCTAAATGAAATCCAGTGCAATCAATTGCCCTCAGAAGTCACTTAATTAGTTAATAGATTGCAGCTGTGTATAATTTAGTTTCAAAATAAATACACCTGTTCTGTGAAAGCTTCAGTGGTTTGTTAGAGAACACTAGTGAACAAACAGCATCATGAAGACCAAGAAACTCACCAGACAGGTCAGAGAAAAAGTTGTGGAGAAGTTTAAGGCAGGGTTAGGTTATAAAAATATATCCCATGCTTTGAGCATCCCAAAGAGCACTGTTCAATCCGTTATCCAAAAATGGAAAAAGTATTCTACAACTGCAAACCTACCAAGACATAGCCATCCACCTAAACTAACAGATCAAGCAAGGAGAGCACTGGTCAGAGAAGCAGCCAAGAGGTGCATGGTCACTCTGAAGAAACTGCAGAAATCCACTGCTCAGGTGGGAGAATCTGTCCAAAGGACAACTATAACTTGTGCACTCCATAAATCTGGCCTTTATGGAAGAGTGGCAAGAAGAAAACCATTGTTGAAAGAAAGACATAAGAAGTGTTGTTTGCAGTTTGCCACAAGCCATATAGGGGACACAGCAAACATGTGGAAGAAGGTGCTTTGGTCAGATGAGACCAAAGTTGAACATTTTGGCCTAAATGCATAGTGCTATGTGTGGAGGAAAAGTAACACCGCTCATCACTCTGAAAACACCATCCCCTCTGTGAAACATGGTGGTGGCAGCATCACACTGTGGGGATGCTTTTCTTCAGCAGGGACAGGGAAGCTGGACAGAGTTGATGGGAAGATGGAGGGAGCTAAATACAGGGAAATCCTGGAAGAAAACCTGTTGGAGGCGGCAAAAGAATTGAGACTGGAAAGAAGATTCACCTTCCAGCAAGAAAATGACCCTAAACATACAGTCAGAGCTACAGTGGTATGGTTTAGATCAAAGAATATTCATATGTTAGAATGGCCCATTCACAGTCCAGACCTAAATCCCATTGAGCATCTGTGGCAAACCATGAAAATTGCTGTTCACAGACGTTCTCCATCCAATCTGGCTGAGCTTAAGCTATTTTGCAAAGAATAATGGGCAAAAATCTCAGTCTCTAGATGCGCAAAGCTGGTAGAGACATACCCCAAAAGATTTGCAGCTGTAATTTCAGTGAAAGGTGGCTCTACAAAGTATTGATATAGGGGGGCTGAATACTTTTGTAGATCACACATTTCAGATTTTTATTTAATTTTAAATTTTGAAAACCATATATCATTTTCCTTCCACTTCACAATTATCTGCTACTTTGTGTTGGTCTATCTCTTAAAATCTCAAAATTGATTTAAGTTTGTGGTTGTAAGGTGACAAAATGTGAAAAAGTTCAAGGGGTATGAACATTTTTACAAGGCACTGTACATGTCACCTGTATTCTATGGATCTGTACCATTCTGGTTTAGATATAGTTTTTTTTTACGTTTTAACCGATATATTGCAGTCTATGGGACTTTTGCTGCATATTACCAGCCTAAATATTAATATTCCTATATTCCTATAGCAACAAGATGGCTCCCACAACAAAGAAGGTACATGGTCAGTAGGGACTGGCGCTGGGGGAATTTTTTTTTTACTTTGGGGGGTTGGGTTTCCCCACACAATGCCCACAATCAGAGTCTACGGGCCAGGTCTGCGCTGTACACTACTGCTGCAGATCATCCACCATCTTTAAAGACCTGGCATCTGCCGTTATATTATGGCAGATGTTGGGAAGGGGTTAAATGTGTACTTTGTATAGTACACTTATTGGGGAGAATTCATCATTCCCTTTACACCAGTTTTCTGACGTAGAGGTGTAATACTGAGGCACACTTTTGATGCAAAGCCGTTTCTTGCCCCAACATGTGGCACAAGCCCCTGTCTGCACCTTGCATGCCACATTGCGTGAATGTAGATAGAGCACAATCAGTGCAGGCATGAGTTGGAATGGAAATCTACACCAGTTCCTGACTGGCGTAGATTTCTATTTTGGCGCTGGGATGTACAACAGATTTATAAAGAGGCCGCAGCCTCTTCATAAAGCTCCCATTTCCTGTGCCAGTTGAGGCCTTTATTAAAACTAGCGTAGGCTAAAATTGTCCCTTTGTCTAGCAAATGTCTTGTAGCGATTTATAGGCATTTACTTTACAGAACCATAATACCAGGTATAAAATACAAGATTTCTTACTTATCAGTAGGACTTGCTTTATTCCTAGAATGGAAAGATAACACATGGACTGTGCTCCTGAATATTTTGCCTGATAACTTATTGTGCTAGGGTAATTTAGTAACATAATTTCTAAGGTTGTAATCCATCTAGTTGAATATATTCTCCTGCAATGTTGATTCAGAAGAGGACAAAACCATAACAAACTAAAAGTCAATAGGAGGAATTCATCATGAGGGGAATTTTTACAAAGGTTTGCAATGGCATAACAAAGTGTATCAAATGTCACATGATGTTTGACACATTTGCTGTATCTATAAGACTGATTCACATTCACAAAGAGGTGCAAAATGGCTGTGAAAAACATCCATTTTTCCCAACCGTCTTGCACCTAAGAGGCACCCTTTTTACGAATCTCCAATACATTTCCCTCTTGTGTTGGTGTAAAATCTTCATTCCTATAGAAGTTCAGCTGATTCAAACAGCTTATTGGCAGGGGTGTTGGGGCTGTTGGACCCCTGCCGATCCGGATAGGTCATCAGTATTAAACCCCTGGGAAACTCTTTTAAATATTGGAATCTCAAAAAGATAGTAAAATCTGTCATTTCAGTGAGACCAAATTTGACATTCATTTCACATTTACAAATCGTAATTCATTTTGAAAACACGTATTAAAACAGTTTGAAATTAAAATTTTCCACTACATTTTACATACATTTTGGGTTTGTGTATTTTGTTCTGTTTTAGTCTATTCACTACACATTATGTGGTACAGAAGCAGGTGACAATTCATTTCAGCCTCTAGCATCTAAAATAGTACTGCCTTAGTCATAAGGCATTAAAATGATCTCTCCTTTACCAGTGACCTGAATAAAATGTAAGGTGGGTGAGAATAATTAAGTATAGAGCAGCACCATTGGGGACTTCATTAAGAATGACTGATGGAAATTAAAGACTCTGTGCAGGAGGCAGCCACCAAGAAATAGAGGTCAGCTCTGTACTCAGCCCTCCAGTTCTGGCAGGAAAGGTTAGGTCACTGTCTTTTCCACTGGAAATACTCCATATAATAAAAGTGTAACACAGAAATCTTTTTCTAGCAATACATTCTTTCTTTACATGTATTTTATACTCCAGTTAATAGGACTAGTGCAGATAAAAATATTGATACAGTAGAATATAATATCTGGTTAGATAGCTGTATTTAAATTGTGTACTTTCAATTATTAAATTGTTCATAAATGAATAGTACAGATGGGTATAAGACACTTAGTGTTATAGCTTATTAAAGAACTATATTTCCTTCTTCACTTATTAGGCTACTCTCCTCCTCATCTTCACTTATATTGTTTATATACAGTCATATGAAAAAGTTTGCGCACCCCTATTAATCTTAATCATTTTTAGTTCTAAATATTTGGGTGTTTGCAACAGCCATTTCAATTTGATATATCTAATAACTGATGGACATAGTAATATTTCAGGATTGAAATGAGGTTTATTGTACTAACAGAAAATGTGCAATATGCATTAAACCAAAATTTGACCGCTGCAAAAATTTGGGTACCCTTATCATTTTATGGATTTGAATACTCCTAACTACTTTTTACTGACTTACTGAAGCACAAAATTGGTTTTGTAACCTCACTGAGCTTTGAACTTCATAGCCAGGTGTATCCAATCATGAGAAAAGGTATGTAAGGTGGCCAATTGCAAGTTGTTCTCCTATTTGAATCTCCTCTGAAGAGTGGCATCATGGGCTCCTCAAAACAACTCTCAAATGATCTGAAAACAAAGATTGTTCAACATAGTTGTTCAGGGGAAGGATACAAAAAGTTGTCTCAGAGATTTAACCTGTCAGTTTCCACTGTGAGGAACATAATAAGGAAATGGAAGACCACAGGGACAGTTCTTGTTAAGCCCAGAAGTGGCATGCCAAGAAAAATATCAGAAAGGCAGAGAAGAAGAATGGTGAGAACAGTCAAGGACAATCCACAGACCACCTCCAAAGAGCTGCAGCATCATCTTGCTGCAGATGGTGTCACTGTGCATCGGTCAACAATACAGCACACTTTGCACAAGGAGAAGCTGTATGGGAGAGTGATGCGAAAGAAGCCGTTTCTGAAAGCACGCCACAAACAGTCGCCTTAGGTATTCAAAAGCACATTTGGACAAGCCAGCTTCATTTTGGAAGAAGGTCCTGTGGACTGATGAAACAAAGATTGAGTTGTTTGGTCATACAAAAAGGCGTTATGCATGGCGTCAAAAAAACACAGCATTCCAAGAAAAACACTTGCTACCCAATGTAAAATTTGGTGGAGGTTCCATCATGCTTTGGGGCTGTGTGGCCAATGCCGGCACCGGGAATCTTGTTAAAGTTGAGGGTCGCATGGATTCAACTCAGTATCAGCAGATTCTTGAGAATAATGTACAAGAATCAGAGACGAATTTGAAGTTACGCCGGGGATGGATATTTCAGCAAGACAATGATCCAAAACACAGCTCCAAATCTACTCAGGCATTCATGCAGAGGAACAATTACAATGTTCTGGAATGGCCATCCCAGTCCCCAGACCTGAATATCATTGAACATCTGTGGGATAATTTGAAGCGGGCTGTCCATGCTCGGCGACCATCAAACTTAACTGAACTGGAATTATTTTTGTCAAAAATACCTTCACCCAGGATCCAGGAACTGATTAAAAGCTACAGGAAGCGACTAGAGGCTGTTATTTTTGCAAAAGGAGGATCTACTAAATATTAATGTCACTTTTCTGTTGAGGTGCCCATACTTTTGCAGCGGTCAAATTTTGGTTTAATGCATATTGCACATTTTCTGTTAGTACAATAAACCTCATTTCAATCCTGAAATATTACTGTGTCCATCAGTTATTAGATATATCAAATTGAAATGGCTGTTGCAAACCCCCAAATATTTAGAACTAAAAATGATTAAGATTAATAGGGGTGCCCAAACTTTTTCATATGACTGTAGAGTTCATCTCACACACACATACAAGTCTATGGAGAGGGGAGAGGGAAGAGGTGTTGTTAATTGAGGTTTTGCCTTATTCTATGCATTGCTAGAGCCTTGCAGTGTTAGAAAAAGCTCTCTGACTCTCAACTGCAGCTATTTGTGTGTTTTTTACAGCAGCTTCCTCCTCCCCATTCCCTCTCCATAGACTTCTATAAAAACAGTATCTGAGTTAGTTAAGTGTAGACAAAAACATAGTTCTTTAATAAGATATATTGCAAAGATTCTTACATGCACCTGCACTATTCATTCATGTAAAGTTAGTTTATAATTGGAAGTAGGATTTAATAATGTGCCACATAAATAACTGGGGTGTACCAAAAATGTATCACATGTTGGCACAATTTTTAAAAACAGAGTGACACAAAAAAAAACTTCAGAATTGTATTAATCAAAAGGACTGTTAAAAAGGACAAGTCAGATCCAGTATACAGTCATATGATACAGACATCACACAAATTAAGGACAGTGTCTCACAATGACAAAACCTGTATCTATTGCAAATCAATAAATACATGTCAGTTATTAAATTGTGCCTTAATGTGAATGTGTTAATAATGTTTTGCTCCTTGATTTAATGATGGACTTGTTTCTAAAAATGAATGCATAATGGATTATAAATCCATCCCCGACGGTCATTTAGTCTTCCCTGCATAATTGTGTATAAAGGCAGAGAAGCCAGAGAAAGCAGAAATATAACACAAGATCTGTACAATTATTCTGCATTAATCTTCATTAGTAAGTATGTCAATTTGCATAGCATTTACTCATTGCTCCAACCTAGTTCATGAGGATGAGCTGCAACACCAGGTAAAGTGTTTGAACAAGAGTAGACCTGTTTCCTTTTTTGCCCTTTACTAGTACTTTAGGGCTATGGGCCCCATATAGCAAAATGCAACTATAAAACAGTGCAGAAAAAACACACTGAAAACATATTGCATTTTTCCACAGTTTTTTCACTGTATTTTTGCTGTGTTTTTTTCTGTGTCCTTTCTTTCTCTATTAAATATATAGGAACAATTCTCATGATTCCACAGCTAAAATTAACATGCCTCGTTTTTCAAAGATGCAGCTTTTCTGTGTTTTTTTTTTTCTCTCACAATGTGTGGATGAGAGTAATAAAATCTTATTCACTTTGCTGGTACTGTAAAACACAATGTCTTTTTTCCCACTGTGTTTCCAAAACACAGGACCTTAGCCTAAAAGAGGTTTTACTAGGACTTAAATATTGATGACGTGTCCTTAATATGAGATTGGCGTCAGTCCAACACCCCCACTGATCAAATGTTCAAGGGGCTGCGCCACTTAGTGAGGCCAGTGCCGTCAAATTTATCTTTAACGTGACCTGTATTACATTGAAAATAAATACCCTTGGTACTGACAGAAGCTGAGGTCCAGTATTTTCTTCTAGGAAAATTGGTACAACATCATCTTATGACTTGTTGTTGGGGTTTATGTCCATAATCTCAAAGGTTAATAGATAATGCCTATCTTGGAACAGACCTTTATGACGTGATATTTCTCTTGTTCACATGTTATAACTGAAGATAACGCTGCATTGTATGGGTGCTGCCACACAGTGTTCCAAATGGGGTCATAGCTGCATTTAGTGCTGGGGCAACAAAGGCTTTCACTTATAAGTAAGTGAGTAAGTAAAACACCAATTAATTACAGGCTAAACAGAAAAACCTCATGTTTCGAGAAATAGCCTGTAAATAAATACTTATAACTGAAAGTACCTGACCTGTGGCCCTAACACTGAATGCAGCTATGACTGTGTTTGAAACACTGTTTGGCTCCACACTTAAAGAGGTTTTCAGGGCAAAAAAATAATTTTTCAAAAAAGGTCAGTTAGTGCTATTAATAGGTTAATAAGTTCAACCAAATACCTTCAGCAGTGTTTTGAGTGATTTCTGGGTTCCTCTGGGAGCTCCTGGCACAAGCGTTTTTGTAAACGCAGCTTTTCCGCTGCAGATTTTTTCTGCAATGTGTGGATCACATCTACTTTGCAGGTACTGCAAAGCGCAGCGTTTTTGTTTTTTTGGGTTTTTTTGCTGCAGCGTTTCAACCACGGCCAAAACGCTGCATTCCTGCAACGTATGGTCCCGGCCGTAATCTGCATGTAAATGAGCAGTTCAGTACAGCAGGGTTGTTGTCGCATCTGCCATAGCACATGTTTTCACCTGTGGTCACCACTTAGCTCTTTTGTATACAGATTAAAAATTGATTTATTCAGTAGCAAGATTGCCCTTTGGCAGAAAAACATATATTTACTATGCCAATAACAGCCCCAACAATAGCATATAAGTGTTGTAGATGTAATTGATGTGGTTGTAGTCTCCCTTTGACACCGCTGTAGATTACCCTGTTATGTATGTCTTTAGAATTTAGAAGTTATCAAAGAACATACTACATACAGAGAACATACAAACTCAGTAAAAGCCTATATAGTGACTTTATTCAGTTGGATTCCCTTATATAATATAATTTTATTTGTATGACAGGCTAGGTAACAATAGTTTTCTCATCTGTAATGTATTGCTGGTAGACATTAGTTATATTTTTGCAACGATTTGCTGATACAAATCAGTCACAATCAATCAGTCACAATCAATCACATGCAAATTTTAATATTCTCCGCAAATTTCCATCAGGCTGCAGTTCCATACATCATCTCTCTGGATCTTCAGGAAATGTTTCCAGCCTAAATTACCCATCAGACTATGAGAACAGTAAAGCATGTGCATGGGAGATCACAGTTCCTAATAATAAAGTAAGTAGTCAGTGTCCTAATCGGCATGCTTCGAGTATATAGCTATATGTGATATCCAGCAGTTTTTAACTCATGTATTATTTATGTGTATTACTATTTACAGTATTTTCCAAATAAAGTTTAAAAGATGTATCAATACTATAGCAGCATGCATTATTTTAAGAAATGGTAAAACTATAGCAAGTTGCATGACATCTGGCACATGTTAGGCTCGGTTCACATCTGCCTCAGAGTCTCTGAAGACTCCGTTACAGTGTGCATTGAAAATCTCCAAACAAAAAAGTACTGCAAATCCGACTTTTTCGTCCAATGGTTACAGTTTAAAAGAACGGACATCCAATGGATCCCACTGTTTTAATGGTCCGCATGTCAGATGTTCTTGTCCTCCGACGGACCAGAACAACGGATTACACAACACCAATTTGAGTATACGGTAATATGATATATTTTGCTCAACTCACTAGTCATGTTGGACCAACTTACAGCTGCTGTTCATATTGTGCGCAACCAGACTTTTAGAATTGTTGAAGTAGATTCAAAAAGTGCATTTTAAATTTAGAATATACCACAGACATTTTTGGTGCAGTTTTTAAAGAAAGGTCTACGGAGCTGCTTCTGGCACCTATCCTATAAACAATACAGGGTCAGAAGCAGAAAGCTCAGTGCCCTTTATAGAAGCTGGACACCTTCACTGCAGCTCAGCTTCCACTGACTTAAATGGGAGCTGGGCTGCAGTGACAACACCTGACTGCTATACAGGAAGTGGCTCTGTGCAATTGATCGGTCCAGGGACCAGCCGTTGGTCTACCTCCGATCAAGTATTTACGACTTCTCCTAAGGATAAACCATAAAATCCTTAAAAGAGAAAGACATAACAAAAAGTCATAAAAGAGAATCCATGATTTATAGTCATAAATTTGGTCTCTTTTAGGCACTGAATTCTCTCCCTAATCTAGGTATAACTGTAATAATCTATGCATCAATGATTTAAAGGGAATCTGTCAGGGCAATATGGAACACTAAACCACCCACAGGTCCATATGGACCAGGGGTTTAGTGTCCTAAATCACCCTGTTATAACGCAATCCATGGCTGCATTAAAAATAAAAAACCTTTATACTCACCCAGCCACTGTACTCCCCGTGCCCGCAATTATGCAGTGAAGCCAGGGTGTCCATCTTTGGGTTCACTGAAGAACAGCGCAGGTGCTGGGAGGTGTGCCAACGAAGAATCTGATGAATAAGCCGGACCGTTCTCGCCAAACAGCGTTGATCGGACCCTTCTCTAGGTAAGTATAAAGGTTTTTTATTTTTAATGCGCCTACACATTGCAATGCAACAGGGCAATATGGGACACTAAACCCCCTGTCTATAAGGACCTGTGGGTGGTTTACTGTCCCAGCTTGACCTGACAGAGTCCCTTTAATGGCAAGTAGAGTGATATTAAATTGCTGAAATAGTTTTACAAATGCTACTTTGCAGGTTGTCCATTTCTGGTTTGAGGATTTCCATGTGGAAAGCAGTACATTATGCAGTGAAGATCGTGTCACTATAGAAGATAATGTTGGTGTCTTGGGTATGTAGAGCGAACAGATATTCTAAAAATTTCTTCTGTACAAATTGTGATATTGATTGTCTAGGATTAAAAAATTACATTTAAATCTTCCAAAAGTCTATGTACAGGTGCATCTCAATAAATTAGAAACGTTCATTCATTTCAGTAATTCAGTAATACAATTCATAATCAGCGTCTTCCATGATTGTGTGTCCTATTGAACCAGACAGAGGGGCCATTTACAGGCTTAGGAAACCTTGGCAGGTGACACACTGAATTTACAATACTGAACTTTTTTACAATATTCTAATTTTCTTAGATTTTGGTTTTCATTACCTGTAATCCATAAACAACATTTACAGAAATAAAACACTTGAAATAGAACACTCTGTGTGTAAAGAATCTAGAAAATATAGGAGGTCACTTTTTTAATTTAATTACTGAAAGAAATAAACGTTTCAAAGATATTCTAATTTATTGAGATGCACCTGTAAACTATCAAGCTCAAAATCCTCTGAAAACATTCACATACCCATAGAGGTACATGATAATATTTTGTCTGCTTGCAGTAACTATTAGACACATTCTAAATATACCTGTTCTGCTCCTACATTCCCCAATGGTCTTTGTTTCCAGTGCTCCAGCATCATCTCTGCATTCCCAGTGTCTCTTTCTAATGTCCACAACTACTTTATATGACCACTGAGGCCAGTGATATGCTGTTGTGACTACATGGGGTAGTCAGTGATGTCATTGCTGCATCAACAAAAACAAAGCACTGAAGTGGTTGCACTAAAACAGTGCCTACCTGCTGGCCAAATCTCACGCAGACTCTGGAAGGGCATGAGCACTCCTACTCACTCCTCCGTTGTACATAGAGTGCACCGAACAGTGAGTGGTGCTAGATAAGCGCTCTTGTTTCGTCAGTTCCAGGACATGGGCACATGCACACCAGACTTCTGAAGCTGGCAGCAGTCCAGGGTGAAGCAACAACTTTTGTGCAAGATATGGCCAGGAGGTGGGGGGTGTCAGGTGATGTCCGGGAGTGAGGGGACTGTGAGAGAGATGTCAATTATGGCCAGGAGGTGTAATCAACAAGTGTACAGTGTGACTAGGCTGATGTTGTTCCCCACCCACCATGACTACTTAGGTTCATTTGCATATGACTTTTATACTTGCAAACATTTAGAACTTTTCTGCAACAAAAAAATGACAGAGGACACCAATGGAGAGAAAATTACTTGATCCTGCACATGATGAGGCCAGTTTATGGTGGAAAAAACTGACACCTGGCTATATTAGTGGCTTACAACACCTGAGCTTTATCTTCCAATAAGAAGAATAAAATAAATCCAGATCACTCACAAGCTTTATATGCCAACCAAACTGCACCTTACTTTCCAACTGAACCAGTTCCCGTGAGGTTGGAACAAGTTCAATGAGCCATCTTCCAAAAAACTGGATTGCAAGGGAGTGGTGGGGATACTGGTTATTCACACCTCAACTACATATTTATGGATTTAAAGTATTACTGACATCTTGCAAAAACATTTTGTATAAAGTACTGGAACTTGTGCATTTTATGAAAAATCTGCACCTCTGTATTGCCCTCATCTATATTCAGGTACATTCTGTGGGCACACTCTTCCCAAGCCGCTAGTTTCAGTTGGAAACAGAATATTTGTGACCTTTATCACTAATACTGCAACAAACGACAAAGGATTTTATGCAAAGTATGAAGCCGTTGACCCCCAAAACATACCAGGTGAGCACATCAAATTTTTTTTCTATCTATTTTTCTATGGTTTTACTATCTATAGTTACACTGTATCAGTTGGTGATTTTTCACCCATCTCCTCCAGGCATCAAAGGTTATATATATGTGAACATAAGATTGGAGGAACGCAAATGGCCATAAACTGCTAAATTAGTAGGCTATGACTCATGCATATGGCCATATTAGGGTATACTCATGTGGCAGATTTGTTGCGCAAATATCTGCAGCATAGATTCCATCTAATACAATTGAATAGGTTTGACAAATACAAAAACTTGATATATGTCAAGCGCTGCAACAAATAAATTAAAACTTCACTTTTATAGCATCAATTGAATAGGTACAATAAAAGACCATTTATGCATATCAAGAAAGGATAGCCCTTTATTTAAAGTGTGACTAAGTCACATAGTATGACTTATTCAAAGCATGAGGCTATGACTGAGGGGCAAGCATGCCTGAAATGCGTAAGCAGTCTTCCACTCTATCCTATGGATTTTAATTGATGGAATAATAGTGTAGTTTTAACTTTTTTGTCACAATGCTGTCCATGCACAGGAGCCTATCTGTTTGCTGTGACCAGTTTCATCCTTCTGGTTGAGCTGCATTGATTTTAGTATATTACAACAGGTTTGTTTTTGCAACATGTTTGTGTGAATTTTGTGAGGCATTAAAGAAAGATTTTTTAGTAGCAGGAATTTGTGGAACAGAAATCTACCATGTGTAAATATACCTTTGCAATTACTATGAAACTTTTTTAGCTCATAGGATAGCATTTGTATCATTAAGGAGTTCATGAAATCCTTTCCCAAATCCTTTATTTGGTAATGACTGATCCTATCTCTGGATCCAATCGCATCCCTGCAGCTAAATATCCTGTACAGGTTCTGTTTAGCGTAAGAGTAGTATGTACAACCTGAATACAGTATACTGTACACAGGGAGAATATTTACAAAGGTACGCCAGGTGAAGTATGCAACAGTATGCAAGTTCATTGTAAGAAAATAAAAATTGTATATTTTTCTATTGTTCCCTGTTATGAACTCTGCCAGGTTGGAGAGGAGCAACTCTATTGATTTTCAATATTATTGGCAGTAAGGGTTCATGTACTGGACAGAGCCCTTTGCTATATGTATAGTCAGATATACCTCTAAGCACTGGATTTAACTCTAGGCCTAAGGTGGGGCCTTGTGGTTTCCAGCTGTCAGGAATTTTTGGGAAAATCCGGATAGCACACTGACCATTCATACGGTCGTGTGTAAGGGGGCTTAATTACAGATGGGCGGGCCTTACAGCCTAGCGTTATCGCTGGGCTGTGAGGATTGCCCCCCCCTGACAGTAGAAGGCTATGGAAGAGTACTATCAATAAAACAATAAATCGTGATCAAAAAGTCATACATACCAAACATTAGTACCAATAGAAAGTACAACTTGTTCTGCAAATAAAAAGCCCTGACTTATCTCTGTCAACAGTACAGTAAAAAGTTATAGCAGTAAAACATAAGATATATATATATATATATATATATATATATATAAAATAAGTTGAAACCAGAAGTTTACATACACTATATAAAAAGACACATATGCATGTTTTTCTCACTATATGAAATGAAATCAGAATAAATCTTTCCTGTTTTAGGTCAATTAGAGTTACCAAAATTATTTATATTTGCTAAATGCCAGAATAATGAGAGAGAAAGGAAATTTTTGAAGGTATTTTTATTACTTTCTGCAAAGTCAAAAGTTTACATACATATCATTAGTATTTGGTACCATTGCCCTTAAACTGCATGACTTGGGTCAAACGTTTAGGATATCCTTTTCAAAATAGCTGGTAGGAATATGGGCCCATTCCTCCTGACAGATCTGGTGTAACTGGTGTAACACAAAGAATAAGCCCTCACATAGGTAGGTCATATGAGAAAAAATGTACATACATGTTTTGACACTGATTAAAAATATTTTCATAATATATTGTTTCAGATATCGTGGGAGGTGGAGGACATTTAGGTGGCAACATAGGAGAGTTTCAGTCCCCAAGCACGTATAACAGCAAGAATTATGACCTGTACCAGGTAATTACTCCTCTCCATCTGAGGATGTTAAAAGATTTCATTGAAACGTGGTATTGGCCTGTGTTATTTGGATTTGGAATTGAGACAAGATGCCACCTTATTTGACAGTTAAATTATTTCCTATAAAAATAAAGCTAAAATTACCATCTGATCACTTTAGGCTTGCAATTCTGGCATCAATGACTGCATATTAGCGTAATTATTACTTACGATGAAACCAGTGATAAACAATCGTATAAGGTCAATTGCTTACTAAAGTAGAAATTGAAAATCCAATATAACATATAATTATCTCATAATAATTCATATAGAGACATATAATTATACTAATAGACTAATGCTAGTCATGGGTATCTTTCTCAATCTGCAGCTCAGCAGCTTCTCTGGGTGCCCTGGGTTCACACAGGGGCATTCAGTGAATTTTCTTTACTCTTTTTTTAACTCTAAATTTTATGGTCAAATAGTTTACATACAGTAAGATTAGTAATTCACTAAAGTAGTGCCTCCCATTCATTTACATTATAGATTATGCTCCAGGTGTTTATATCATCCTTGTGTGACCAAGGATACTCTAAATACATGGTGAGCATTATGAAGTATTTCTGGTATGGGGTCTGTATTTTGTGGATAGTCTGATCTGGGGTCTCTGTTTTAGGGATAGTCTGGTTTAAGTGGTGTTAAGCAGAAATTCTGGATAGACACTAGGCAGCAGAACTGGGCTTTACCTATAGCAATCCTCTTTCCCGGGTACTAACAGTGTCTCTAAGTACTTGGTTATCATCAGCACTTACAGTAGTACCAAATTATGCAACAGTCAAATAAACAAGAAGTATGAAACATGTATCACAGCACTCACAGGTAACAAGAATGTAAGGAAATAGGAACTCACAATAGATGAGTGGAACAGGATGGTAATTGTAACCACAGACATCACTGCCCCTAAAGATATTCCTAATCTGCAGTATTTACCCAGGAGAGCACTAGAACATACAAATAATTAAACTAAGCAGATTCAACAAGTAGACAAGGAACTGGAAACAAACAGCACAAGAAAGTAGAACAAGAACTAATCATTGAAATAAAACAAGACTGCACTAGGAACACTACTGGACTACAACAAGCATAAATTATTACCAGCAACAAACTGCAAGAAACCAGGAGTTTTAGGCCAACCGTAATGGAACCCCTTGAGCACATCCCTCCCTCCAGCAGTCCCACCAATAACATGGTAACAAATAATAACAAAAGCCAACTTGTTGGGTAAAAATGTGGGGGTCAGCCACAGCTTTATTAAATAAATGATAACATATAAACCTTGATATCACTTGACCACCTACATAATGTGTCACTGAATGCCAGCCACCACGTCTGCGGTGGGCATGTGTTCCACGGGTGACACGTCTGTACTCCTCTCTAAAGCTGAAAGGGGACAAGGTCCTGCCCTATGCCGCTGTGACACCTGAAAACAAAATAAATAAATAAATAGCACGTAAACAAAAAACTACCGTGCCAAAGAAATAGGGTGGGAGGGTGGGAGCTTGTTGCCTCGACGCTGGCGGGGATCCGAGAGGAAGTCCCCGCCAAGCCTAAACTAGACAAGACAGGAGGCTCCGCCGCCTCTCCGAAGCCAGCGAATCCTGCCCGGCCGGAGAAAGGGGAGGAGCCAGAGGGAGGGAGGGGAGGACCTGAGCTTCCCCCCACGGCCAGTCAAGAGCCTGCCGATTTATACAGCCAGCTGGCTCATGAGAGAGCGAACCAATTAAGTCAGAGATTTCCATCAATGGTCAAGTGAATTCCCTGATGGCTCAGCCATGAGTCAGCTACCCAGCAACCACACCACCACAAACTAATAGGTAGGAGATGTCGAGTCCATCTTAGTAGACCATAGGCCCTGGAGTGGCACCCAAAACTTAGTTTTAGTTTATCACTTTTTTGTTTGCTTTTATAGGAGCCCAGGAGCAAGAACGGTAATGGTGGGCATAGTTAAAACCACATCAAAACCACAATGGAAAAAGATATATTTGATTTAAATGCAATTTCACAAGTGAATTATATTGCATAAATGTATTTCAATTGTAAGAACTTCAAGAAAAAAAACTGTGGTTTTCTGATGCGATTTTAATGTGGTTTTAATTATACACAACCTGACTGTCCAAATGCAGGCAGATTGCACCAGGTCACTCACCACTCATACTTAGACTAAGTTCACATCTGTGCCGCAGAAACCACCAAAAATCAGCAGAAAGAAAATTGCTGCACGTAGGGCTTTTCTCTCCGCCAGTTTCAGTGTTGAAATGGCGGACACCGAACAAACACCCAGTGGAACTCATTATAGTCAATGGGACCAGCCGATGTCCGTGTGTAAGTGCTAAAGCAGCGGTCCGCCTCTCCGTCGTTCGGGTCCCCTGGCAGACCCGAACGACGAAGAGACCACATGAGATGTGAACCTAGCCTCACTGTGAAAAGCAAGACACAGGAAAGACCCCGACCCCCTACCCCTGACAACTTTGCTGGCGGAGCCAAATGGAGGCCATTCTTTTTTCCTGCATCACAGACAATGTCACAGTGAGTCTGAGTGACCTGCCACAGCCCACCACTGAACTAACAGGCTGTAGAGATGGTAGGGGATGGAAGTCACCAGAGGAAAAATAGAGGCACCAATGTCACCCCCTCAGGGTTACTGCAGTCTGCCACCTGAGGCAAGATGCTCTTCCTGCCTCATGGCAAATACGGCATTGAACCCAAGTTATTTGGAGGGGTCACCATTTCAATTATGCCTCAGGCAGCAGAAAAGCTAGAATCAGCCTCATCTGGGTCCTAGACAGTTAAGGCACGGCAGGCATCAGAGAAAGACACACACTGCAATGAGCTCTATGGGAAAGGGGAAACAGGCAGAACACAAAGCATTAGCAGTTTTGCCAGAGTAGGGGTCAGAGGGAAACAGAAGGTGATAGAGGCTCTACTGGGAAGCAGTGGGCAGCAGTTCACATAGCTGCAGAGGTGCTTCGTGGCAAGTGAAGGTGGGAGAGACATGTGAATAGGCAAAGAGGGATGGACAAAGAGGAAGGAGCTATGTAGGAGGGCAAAGAAGTGAGACACAGTCAATAGGTGGAAGAAGCTTTGTCCAGGTAAGCAAGGAGACAGGGTTTAGAGGGCAGTGAGGGAAATAAAACAGCAGGGGCAGTATAGGTAGTAGAGGTACCAGGTTCTATGGAGGATATAGAGACCCTATCTGGTAGGGGTTCACTGGTGGGGCTGAGTAAAAGTTAGGAGGGAAGTGAACAACAAAACGACAGAAACAATGATTCCACATTAGCTGCTGTCTCAAAGAAAGATAGCCATGCAGCAACTACACAGCTCTATGACTTCTGTACCCTATACAGAGAAAAGACAGAACAGACTCACTTGCAGTTTCACTGCATCTCTTCATGACGGACACATTGCTGTTCACTACAGGACTCACTGTAGAGTCCTCCAACTCTTCATGTGCTCTTTACAAGATAGATAGATAGATAGATAGATAGATAGATAGATAGATATTTAGATAATATTATAGCATCAACATCTTCCGCAGGACTTTACAAATCAGAGGGTATATGTACAACATCAGACATTACAGTATGACAAAATAATTAACATATCAAACAATAGCAGTGAGAGCCCTGCTTGTAAGAGCTTGCAACAGCTTGCAACTTATTAGGAACTAGGTGGTGATACAAGAGGTAAGAGGGCTTGTTTCTTACAATGCTCCAGCCATCTTTTAATAATTAAGGCCATATAAAAGAATCTGTATGAAATCGAATATATAAAAAAATGTATAAAAGAGGCTGTAGCCCATCACCAGCTGGTATCTGTCAATAAGCAGATACCCTTTACTCCATGTTCTTCTCGGTGGACGGGTCAGGTTCTGAGGAACAAAGTAGGAAAGATAGCTTAGAATAAAAAAAGTTAGTTTAGTGTGAGGAAATATAGAACAGTGTGGTCACATTGTCTCACAGCGGGTTCTACACCATTCCCTATTACTTCATATCTCACAGAAAATAAATGGTTTCAAACGATAAAACTTAACTTTTAATATTTTAATATAAAAAATACACAAAGGACGTCCACTAATCTACTAAAAGACAGATCAATGTGGTCTGTGCCTGCCTATTCAAAGTTTATTCAGGATTTAAATGTTAGACAGTATTCACACTCTCCAACTTTCCACTGGACCTAGGGTGTAATTAGATACTTTCACCACCCTTAGACTAAGGTTATAGTATCACAGCTGCATCATACAACAGGTCAGTATTTTGTCAGTTGCTCTTAGTGCTAGGAAAACCCAAACACCTGGTCCCCACACACAGAATTTGTAAAGCATCACTGACTAGACTCCTGCACAGCCATGATATACCTCCACAACCCTAGTCTGTAGTATGTACATATGCCAGTAATCTAGGTACAGGTCACAGTAACTTCATTTCCTGTCATTAAAATGTTATAACCATAAGGGAAACTATGATATTCTGACCATTATACTCAATAAACACCTATATTGCAGCCATTACTGATATCCCCTATGTTGACTCCAGGGATATACAGCTACCATTTCCATTAGTGACTCAAATTCCACCAACTAATCTCCAGGCTACTCAGACTGCCCCAGTCTCCTGTCAGTCCTTCATGCCCCCAAGTGGTATGGCTTGTGGTCAACTAACTCAAAAATAGTAAATAGAAAATAAACTTGCTCTACGCGTTTCCCCTGTGTTATCTGTATCAGGTTCATCAGGAGCCAATGCTAATAAACTTATCAATTGGTCTAAGCTGCTATAAATATTTTTCAAAAATGCAGTTACAACTGCAGTTCCTGGAGCACTGATGGTGTGCTCCAGGGATATGGAGTCAACATAGGGGATATCAGTAATGGCTGCAATATAGGTGTTTATTGAGTATAAGGGTCAGAATATCATAGTTTCCCTTATGGTTATAACATTTTAATGACAGGAAATGAAGTTACTGTGACCTGTACCTAGATTACTGGCATATGTACATACTACAGACTAGGGTTGTGGAGGTATATCATGGCTGTGCAGGAGTCTAGTCAGTGATGCTTTACAAATTCTGTGTGTGGGGACCAGGTGTTTGGGTTTTCCTAGCACTAAGAGCAACTGACAAAATACTGACCTGTTGTATGATGCAGCCGTGATACTATAACCTTAGTCTAAGGGTGGTGAAAGTATCTAATTACACCCTAGGTCCAGTGGAAAGTTGGAGAGTGTGAATACTGTCTAACATTTAAATCCTGAATAAACTTTGAATAGGCAGGCACAGACCACATTGATCTGTCTTTTAGTAGATTAGTGGACGTCCTTTGTGTATTTTTTATATTAAAATATTAAAAGTTAAGTTTTATCGTTTGAAGCCATTTATTTTCTGTGAGATAAGTGTGGTCACATTGTGTGATAATCCCAAATAAACAAATGTGTTTTTAGGCTATGTTTGAAGTTGGGCATTAATCTGATCTTGGAATCTTGGAGACAGGAGTGGGATGTTCAAATAACAGAGGATACAAATCAAAGTTCAATGGCAGAACAGAGAGGATGGGTAAAGTGGTAGACAGAGACAAGGGAGGAGGTGTTGGAAGGTGCAGTGCTATGGTTGAATTTATGGACAAGCTTAAATTGTATTCTGAAGTGGATGGGCATGAATTGCAATAGTGAAGATGAGAGTCAATCAGACAATGAGGTTTCCATAGTGAGGAAAGGGTGGATTTTAGATGCAGGTGAAATGATTGTTCAAGTAACTGAATATGTGTGGTGGAGGAAAGGTCTGAGTCAGATACAACCCCAAGACAGCACATATGCTGCCTCAGTGTTATGGTAATCCACAGATGGAAATGGAAATATCAGGGTTAGGTTGGTTAGAAGATGGAGGGAACACAAGACATTCACTGGTGTTTTGTAGTAATGCAGGGATTATGTCACAGGATAAGATACATATTTGAGTGTCATCAGCAAAAAAGATGGTGATGAAAGCCAAATCTGCAGTTGGTTTGTCTTTGACCAATAAGGGCTGCGTAGAGAGAGAAAAAGGAGGGAGCATAGAATTGTGGTCCCATGTTGTTCACAGTTAGTCACAAGTGGCTTGGGTCCCAGATTTATTTCGGGTTAAACAAATTTGGTATGAACTCCAACTTAAATTGGCTTAAAACATAGTGTATAACACCGTCAGGGCTCCTAGGAACCTAACTATCCAATTTCTTTAAAAAGAAAAAAAAAAGCCACCAAAAATTATCCTTTTATGGGAGCATACTGCCACACCAACATTGCATTGTTATTGGAAGAAGCAATGGTGGGGTTGTTTATTTTATTTATATTATACCAATAGAGTGGCAGAGGCATGTTGCACTACCAACTATAGAATTAGAAGAAAAATTTAAGGAACACTATCAGCATGTCTGGCCTGCCAGCTGAAAAAGCTAGAATATCTTATAAAATGGAAAGGATTCTGACCTTGGGAGGCAGAAAAGAACCAGGATTATCCTGCCAGTTAATCAAATACCACTTCTGCATAGTGTTGGCAGAGTGACAATTTACAAAATTTCAATAAAAATTTGGGGCGCGCTACCAGTGTGCCTGGTGCTGTAAGTGCCATCCTAAGCTAGTTGCAGTAATGATAGAGATAGGGAAGGATCTGTGATTCATCTCACTTTATCATACAGAGCATAGTTCTGGAAACCTTGCAAGCCATAGCTGAAATAGGAGAATTTATTCAGATTCAAGCAATTATACAGGCAGATTATTGATAGAAATCAATAGATAGGAGTGAACTGTGCTGCTGTTTAACTTTGAGACTGCTGCATTCCTGCTCTAATACAGAATTACAGACAGGACAGTAAACCCTTTCATTGGCAATAATCTAATTTTGTCTGTCTGTTGTGCAATAGAGCTGTTTCATCTCTATACACAGTCTTTGAACAATCCTGTTAGTGAAAAATCTTTTGTTAAGAGATTTTTTTGGTCAACAGTTTAAATCTTTTTCATTAAATACATAGCAACTGTTGCAAAGTGCTGCAAATAAAATAGCAGCAAAGTGCTGGTTCCGCCTGCACAAATGTGAAAAAAAAAAACTAATTTATTTAAGTGTTTTTGTTTTTTTGTTTTTTATGTATTTTGTTGTGCACCCATTATACTGTTTAGCCTGTACTACTCTGTAAAAAAAACTCTGTTTATTCAATGTTATTTTTCCTGCTCTGCTCACCAAATACACAGTGCGATGGCATGTCATTACTTAGAAAAAATATTCAAATAAATAATTTAGAATAATTTGAATAAGCATTTTTTGTTTGGGATCATTGTCTTGTTGAAAGATAAATCTCCGTCCCAGTCTCAGGTCTTTTGCAGACTCCAACAGGTTTTCTTCCAGAATGGTCCTGTATTTGGCTCCATCCATCTTCCCATCAATTTAACCATCTTCCCTGTCCCTGCTGAAGAAAAGCAGGCCCAAACCATGATGCTGCCACCACCATGTTTGACAGTGGAGATGGTGTGTTCAGGGTGATGAGCTGTGTTGATTTTACGCCAAACATATCGTTTTGCATTGTGGCCAAAAAGTTCGATTTTGGTTTCATCTGACCAGAGCACCTTCTTCCACATGTTTGGTGTGTCTCCCAGGTGGCTTGTGGCAAACTTTAAACGAGACTTTTTATGGATATCTTTGAGAAATGGCTTTCTTCTTGCCACTCTTCCATAAAGGGCAGATTTGTGCAGTGTACGACTGTTGTCCTATGGACAGACTCTCCCACCTCAGCTGTAGATCTCTGCAGTTCATCCAGAGTGATCATGGGCCTCTTGGCTGCATCTCTGATCAGTCTTCTCCTTGTTTGAGATGAAAGTTTAGAGGGACGGCCGGGTCTTGGTAGATTTGCAGTGGTATGATACTCCTTCCATTTCAATATGATTGCTTGCACAGTGCTCCTTGGGATCTTTTTGTATCCAAATCCGGCTTTAAACTTCTCCACAACAGTATCACGGACCTGCCTGGTGTGTTCCTTGGTCTTCCTGATGCTCTCTGCACTTTAAACAGAACCCTGAGACTATCACAGAGCAGGTGCATTTATACGGAGACTTGATTACACACAGGTGGATTATATTTATCATCATCAGTCATTTAGGACAACATTGGATCATTCAGAGATCCTCACTGAACTTCTAGAGTGAGTTTGCTGCACTGAAAGTAAAGGGGCCGAATAATATTGCACGCCCCACTTTTCAGTTTTTTATTTTTTACAAAAGTTTAAAATAACCAATAAATTTTGTTCCACTTCACGATTGTGTCCCTCTTGTTGTTGATTCTTCACCAAAAAATTTAAATTTTATATCCTTATGTTTGAAGCTTGAAATGTGGCAAAAGGTTGAAAAGTTCAAGGGGGCCAAATACTTTCGCAAGGCACTGTGTATAGTATTGCAGCTTCCACTAATCTAAAAAAAAGAATCTCCGTTATTTAAGCATTTTTTTTTGTATTGTGTTCAGTTCACCTGATATACAGTATAGCCTGCAATATCTGAAAAAAAAACCTCTTGTTATTTAATGTTTTTTTCTGCTCTGCTCACCAAATATACAATGATTTAGTGTTAATCTGAAAAAAATATTCATATCTTAAGCTTTTTTTTTTTTGCTGTTTTAGATACAGTATTTGCAGCCTCTGCTAATCTAAAAGAAGATTGTTATTTAATCTTTTTTTTAATCTAAAAAAACTGTATATTTTTTAACAAAGTATTTCAGGAAAAGTCAGCTTTAAATAACAAACACACAAAAAAACCATACACACAGTGTCAGAATTGCTGCCAATCACTATATGCAGCCAAACTTTATTTTAGCATAGTGTGCAGTAAAAAAATGACTGAAAAACGTTGTCAAGTACTAACAATAAGAATGTGGATGGTAAGAGCAACGGCACTTCTGGTCTTGACAACCTGCCAGCAGCCGCAGTGTTGGCGTACTTCATGAGAATAAAGAGGTTTTTGAATGCAGTGAACCACAAATTGAATCGCAAATATTGAGGATTCTGTGTGTTTCTCCTCAACATGTAATTTACCAAGCTGTCTTTCTGTACTGTCAATCATGTGTTTTCCTTTTTTTTTCTTAAAACAAACCCATCTTTTTTTTTTTTTTTTGGGGGTACTAAGGGGGGGGGTTTTTTTAGCCCCCCACCTTTTTTTTTTTTTTTTTTTTTGGGGGTTTGGGGGGGGGGCCCCTTTTTTTTTTTGGGGGGGGGGGTGGGGGTGGGGGGCTTATGTGTGGTTGGGGGTAGTATTGACAGGAGGTATGCTACTGGTAGTGCTGGTGTGAACTGAGAGCAAGGCAGGTGGTTTGGGCTCTGCAACCAGAAATTAACACACACGCAGTGGTCAAGTTCAAGAAAAATGCATTTACAACAGGTTAATAAAGGCAAGTTAAAGGAAAATTACAGGAACAAGGACAAGCAAAATACACAGTATAGTATGAACAATTCAAGGCAGATTCTGCAATTTTTTCCATTTTTACTATGTTTGCTTCTGCAGTACGGACACTGAATGAACAATATACCCAAAACTATTCCTAACTGACCCTGACTTCACATTTGGGTGCACACCCCCCTTTTCCCAGTGGTCCAGGTGGACCGCTTACAGTCCATAGAAGCACGCGGTGGGGCACAAAGTCGTTTCTTTCTTTTATAGCGAAGCATCCTCTCCTCACGGTTATCACGATATCTGAAGTAATTAAATCCTCCTCAGCAGCAGGAAAACCAAATGGATGCAATGGAATCCAACAACAGATATCACTCAGCACACTGAAAGTCCTGCAGAATCCATACCCCCCCAAACAAAAAAAAAAAAAAACATTTTTCATTAACAACCCCTCACAAAAAAAAAACAACATTTTTTATTTTTAGTTAAAAAAAAAACACCCAAAAAAAAAATTCCAATAAAAAAACACACAACACAATAAAGCGGCGCCCCACAAAAAACACCCCCCTTTTAACCCCATTTCCCCCCGGGGCGGAAAAATCCACAGCACAGCGGCCCAGGAAAATCCTCTGAGATCTCCACACACTCTCAATACAGCAACTGTCTTTTCTCTTGCCATGATGGCTGCTGCTCCCTGTCTCATCATTTCCTGCTTCTCTACTCACACTACGTCTGCAAAACAGGCAGGATGACATCATAGGGGCGTATCACTCCAGCATCATGTCACAATTACAATGGCTGCTGTCTTAAAGGACCAGAATCACAGAAACACATTCAACTTTAACAGTTTAAACAGTCAAATGAAGCTTGGGACATCATTGGGCTGTCATCATTCCTTAGTAATCAATGTGGTTGGTTTCAGAACAGTTATACTCTCTATTGTCAGGTGGGCAGTCTCTGTTTTTCTGCTATGACCTAAGGCCCGCCCACCTTACAGTAGAGAGCTGAGCTAGCATATCAGGTACTAGGAATGGTGGGGGGCTAGAGTACAAATTCCAACTGTGCTGGAATCACTAGAGCGGCACCTACTAAAGGATGTCAAGAGTTGAAGCTGATTGAGGTGGTGAAAGGTCCCATTTAATTTATGTTTATACTGTAGATCTTCATTATCTGTGGTATCAAAATTATGTTGTTTTTTTTTTCTTTTTTTTCATTCTACAGTGGAAAATCTCAGTTGATGCTAGCTACAAAGTAAAACTGTCCTTTACAATATTTGACTTAGAACTCCCAGGACCAGCTGGTTGTAGTGAAGTGGTTGAAATTTATGATGGTGATGGAAAAGGATCTCAGAAATTGGGTATGTTCCTTCTATTGCCTCAAAGTTTACTCTGCATTCAATATTGTCTTGACATTAATGTCAAGGGTAATAGTATTCTACAGGCAGATGTTTTACTTGTGGGTCTATATTTGGCATTGCTGATAGACTGGGAGGGTGCAACAACATACACTCATGTAGTGCGCTGTGAGTGTCTTTCCTAAAATGAGAAGAAATTTAGATCTATAAATCAGCTCCTCCTCCTATACAACATGCTGCACACTGAATGTGGAAGGCTGAAACAAATAAAATTTTTCAGAAATATGGGTCCCATGGCGGATACGGATGGCGGAGAGCACACGCAAGTATGAACCTAGCCTAATAAGATATTTTGCCACCGCAGTCAAATCCTGATGCTGAGAAACCATCCCAAAAAAACCCTACTTGACACCTTTGCAATATTAAAAGGGTTAGTGAGAGTGACAGCAGGGAGAGGAATCATGGGAAATGTAATTTTCACAGATTCACTGCATGTAAATAACAGTGATACAAGAAGTCTCAAGTAAAATAAACCCACTCTTCCCTGCACAAGGGAACAGTGAGTATTTAGCACTGCTGTGGATGAATTTGAAGATCATTTTTGGAAGCTAGATAACCCCTTTAAGGCTAGAGCTGAATGACAACATTGAGCACGACTCCCATTGTCCAACCAAAGATTTTTTTGTCCCTCTGTGACTAATATAAGTGAATGGTGTAGTATTGTGACCACAAGGGTGCTATAACTGTTGCAAAAAAATCGAGTACTGCTAGTTTCTTTGCAACTTGAAGTCACAGTCGCAGTACCCTCAGGGTAACACCATTCACTTAAATTAGTAAGGAGTCGCAGGACAACAAAGGGTGTTACGGCTAAAGTCGTTATGTAGCTCTAGTCTAATTCTTCACTCTGTTGAATTATGTCATTTTGTTTACAGGACACTTTTGTGGAAAAGAAATACCAGATCCTGTGGTCTCTACATCAAACTCAGTATTAGTTCGTTTCAAAGCAAATCAACTGGGTGTTCGTGGATCATTCCATGCTAAATACATTGCATTTCAAGGAGATGTTATTCCAACAGAAAGCCCTTCTTACATTGGTAACTATTCGTTTTTTTGATTGTTTATTCAAATTCACTTTACTATTAAAGTTTTACGATTAGTTCATATGGGACAGAATTGCTGCAGAGTTTATCTGTAGATCTGCAGTGGATTACAGATCTCATCAATATGCTGACATTTTATCTATGTGGAAACTGACAGATGGTGCCGATTTTTTAATCTTCAGAATATGAATTTCACTGCAGCTTTCACCCCTTTCAATGTGGACTTTGCTGAAAATTGTTTAAAATCCACTGCAGTTTTTTTCAGCTCGTATGAACTCACCCTTAGGTCTCTTGCAGACGACCGTGGCCAAGATCACTGTGCTATCCGTGTTTTTCACGGATAGCACACTGACCCATTCATTTCTATGGGCCTGTACACCTGACCGTGAATTACACATTTATGTGTGTGGGCTGCAAAATGTAGAACAGGTGCTTTTCTTGTCCTGTTTTGCGGCCCTGCTTTCATGGCTTCTATTCATTTACTGAAAGGGGCCGCGGAAGTACGACTGGTGCACAGGCGGCACACGGGTGACATCCACATGTACCCCATGCGCCACCCATGCCTTTAATTCACAGCTGGGTGCAAGCACACGGCGTCTGCAACCGGCCTTATAGAAATAACAAAAAAAAATAAAAAATCATATCTCTATGAGATGGAACCCCAGAAGGCAAACTAATCCATATAGGAGAGTGGAAAATAAGTGAAGGAAAGAAGTAGGGAAAAAGATGCAAGGCAATGTGACCTCAAGATGAGACGCCAGTTAATTCTGGGCAATCAATAGGTACTAATGCTAGGGAAAATAGAACGGGGGACCCCATTGTACATTTACTACATTAAGTATAGTGCTGGAACAGAGGAACAAGAAGAGGCAAACAAGTGGGGAACATAAGTACAAACAAAAAGTACAGATTTATCTGGCTGCAGCAATAAAATACTCCTCCTAGTCTTCAGTATGCACCCTCTCCTTCTTATACTCCCTGTCTATAGTTCTGCCTCTACCCAGTGACAACTTAGCCAATAGGACAGTTTGCTGGGAATGTGATCACCATGACTGATCAATTATGATGATCTCTGTGAGGCTGGATTTACACACTCTGGCAACCACAGGCAAACAAAACCCCACCCACAAGCAGCCACCGATAATCACATGATTATACAGGTAAATATCTCTTTACCTGTGTAATCCTATGATCATTGGTGGCATCATGCAGTCAGTCTTTCATCTGAATATGGCTGCTGGAGCATGTAAACTCTGTGTTAAAGTGGTATTTCAGTTAAACAAGTTACCCCTATGCAAAAAATAAGGGGATAACTTGCTGATCGTGGGGTATCCTATCACTGTGACTCACAGTGGTCTCAACTGGGTTGTTTTCCAGCCTGGTTTCTAATGGAGCAGCTAGCCATTCAATGCTTATTCGGGACATCTCCGGAGGTGCCCATTCAAATTCAGCTGCTCCATTCAAAACTGGGTTGCAAAATTCCCTAGTTCTTGAGAATGGTCAGGGTCCCAGTGATGGGACATCCACTGATCAGCAAGCTACCCCTTATGCTCTAACTGGAAAACCCCTTTAAGTTTTTTTTTTGTAAATAGCTTCACTGAGTTCTAAGCCCCCACCACTCTCCCCTAATTGTTATATATTTTCCAGCCAGTGATCCATTTATAGTGTGTTACAATACTTACACAATATATATGCACATTTATCCATCTGTATCCATGTTTATATATTATATTGTATACATCCTTAAACATATAGTATCCATTTTCCATTACCCTCTACACATTTCACATATTAGCTTGACAGTGTGGCACCTAATTGGTGTAGACCAAGTTATACCAATCAATTACCTTGTCACAAGATTTGCTACATAATTCATATAGTAAGTTTTTAAATGCAAAAGGAACAAACCTCCAGCACTTGTAAACAAGACATTGTCCGCTTTATTGATGCAGTAAAAACACATTTCAGAAAGAACTCCTATCCTAATCATGACATTGCAACCATACCTGCTTGACTACCCTTGGTTTCAACAAGGCACTACTTTGGATTTTTTTTTTTGTTTGTTTGTTTTCTCCCGCTTATATATTTGTAAATATTTTTTAATTATTCTTCTTCTATGTGCTTGGGTATTATCTGCAATTTTAGATGTAAAGCTGTGATCATTTGAGCATGGATAAGTGCTGTTGATATGTCTTTATTTTGCTCAGCAAACCTCAAACCTAAAACCAGCAAACCCTATGTGTCTAAGGGTAGATTATTTATTGTCAGAACTGTAGGTATGGTTGCAATGCCATGACTAAGGACAGGAGGTACGTCTGAAACTTGATGGTGGCTGCCACCCTGCCCCCCCCTCCCCCATGAATACTCTGGCGTATTGTGTTTTTACTTCATCAATAAAGTGGAAGATGTCTTACTTACAAGTGCTGGAGGTTCATTCCTTTTGCATCTATATTCACATTGTCCTGGTGATCATCCAGATGTTGGATCAGATATACTCATTCAGGTAGATGAGCTAGATTTTAAGTAACTAATTTCCACAAAAATTTATTGCAATTTGCCCAGTTTTTATGCCCAAATTCTTACACCACAATTTTTATTAACTACTTTGTCCACATATATTTTTTACATTTTTTAAAAAACTACCTGCGGATTTAAAAAACTTACTATACCCCTAAATAAATACTTGCAGCCTCTTTAATCTTGTCGCAATGTAGTGAATATCACCAAAGTAGACATGGTGCTATTTTCCTCAAGTGCTCAAGCAGGAGATAATGGTCACATCTGAGGTATGGCAGTACCCGGGAGAGCCTTCGTGATCATCTATGGAGTAAATGTCTCTGACAGTACAAGCTGGGCACAACACATTGAAATGGCATAATTTCCATTTGCAATTTTAATGCTTTACATCAAATTCTGAAAAACTCTTGTGGAGTCAAAATGATACCAACTAATAAATTCCTTGAGGAGTTTTTCTAAAATGAAAGTCACTTGTGGATTTCCTCAGTTCTGGTTCCTCATTCACTGGAAATGTGTTTAAGGCTAAGGCCCCACGTTGTGGAAACGCGGCTTTTTTTTTGTTTCCTTTTTTAGCCAAAGCCATGAATGGCTACAAAAGGAATGGAAAATATCTAGGAAGCTCTTATACTTCTACCTTCTGCTCAATCCACTCCTGGCTTTGCCTCAAAAAAAACTCTACATAATCTGCAACAAAAAAAGCTGCATTTCCGCAACGTGTGGCCTTGACCTTAAAATAATTCCTGCAAAATCTGCCCTCCAAATGCTAAATAGTGCTCCTTTGCTTCTGTGCTCTGCCATGTGCCCAAATAGCAGTTTGCACTTGAGAGAAATTGTGTAAAAGACTGAGGGGTGTATTTCCTCTTTTAACCTTTTGTGAAAATTAAAAATTTGGGGCTGAAACGTTTAATTGGAAAAAAAATTTTAATTTTTGCAGCTCAATTCTATGAAACACCTGTCAAAATGCTCACTATATCCCTTGATAATTTCCTAAAGTGGTGTAATTGACAAAAATGTGGTCAATTTTTGGATTTTCCACTTCTCTGGTACCTCAGGCATAACTAGAAGCTCCTGGGCCCTGATGCAAAATCTGTAACAGAGCCCTCACTTACTGTGTGCTATGTATAATTCTGGTGCCTTAATTATATTGCCTTTGGGCCCCCTCAGCCTCCAGGGTCCAGTAGCAACTGCTATCTCTGCACCCTTTATAGATACACCCCTGTTAGAGTCTCTGTAAATGCGACGTGGTGCCTAAAAATTATTCCACCAATATCTGTTCTCCATAAAAATGGCACTTGTTCTTGTTAAGCTCCACTGTGTAGTTTGCTACCCTATATGGAGTATTGCCGTATTTAAGAGAAATTGCATGTAGAATTATTTATAGAATTAGAGTTTTTTTTTTCTCTTTTAACCCCTTGTGAAAATACAAGACTTGGGGCTAAAGCAACATTTTATTAGAAAAAGCATAATTTTACATTTCAATGGCCCAGTGGAAATAAATGATATAAAACACCTGAGTGGTATGCTCACTATATCCCTTGATAAATTCCTTGAAGGGTGTTGTTTCCAAAAGGGGGTCATTTTTGTTGGTCTCCACTGTTTTAGTATTTCAGGGGGTTCTGTAAATGCATCATGGCGCCTAAAAACAATTCTCGAATCCCCTGCCATTAGACCCACAGCAGTTTAAATCCACATGCAGAGTATTTCCACACTCAAAAAAAATTGTGCAACAATCTATTCAGATTATTTATGAAATATGTTGTTAATGTATTGCTTATTGCTTTGTATTGCAGATTCTGGTTGTGGCAGTAATGCTCTGCAAAAAGGACGAAAGGGTTTCATTCATTCGATGAATTATCCTGACACCTATCCAGCTGATCTCCACTGCACCTGGAATATCTCTGTCACTCCTGGACGGCTTATTAAACTGGCATTCATCGATCTTGCTATGGATGGGGAAATAGGACAATGTACTGGAGATGTGATGGAAATATCTGACAACTTTGATTTGATAGGTAAACTAAGGTCTAAAAATCTAAAAAGTTATTTAGCCGAATCAACTTTGCCAGTCTCTTGCATTTAGCTGGTAATTGGTAGTTGGTTTCACACTGGAGTTTCTGTGCTCTACTTGGAATGCTGTGACCATTCTCCAGCTATACTAAATTAAACTATGTGCTAGGCCAGGATAATGTTGGTGGAGGCCCATGGATGAAAAAATTTGGTCAGGGCCCCCATTCCACTTCTGGGAACCAAAAACCACTTGATTTTTTCACAACCACATATTGGACATGTGTCCTGTATGCTCTGGGCTCTATCCACTGTTGCCTATAACAAACAGTTATATTCACCTTGCTTTACTTCTCCTGGGAATCCTTGTGTTTCTGCCAGTCCTGCCGACTTTTTCTTCAGGTCTGCTGCTGACATCATGGGTTCTGGACATCACCACTGAGACCTGTAATTGGCCTCAGCAGTCACATGGGGCACGCTGACATATTACACCAGCAAGCCCCACGTAACCCGGAACACGTGACGTCAGTTACAGGCCAGAAGATGACGCAGGACATCCAGGAGAGGTGAGTAAAAATGTTTGTTATTTTCACAGACCTCCCCTGGCCAGACTTCTATTGAAAAGCAAATAGAACGCCCCTTTCCATTAACGATGTGGTTGAGCCTGACTCCGGGATCCAGAATCTTCAGGCTCCATCCCTGGGGGGCCCCTTTGGCACCCCTAAAGGCCCTGGGACCACCGGGGGATTCACCTGTACCCCAGTGGGCAGTTCGAGCCTGGTAATGGGGTTGCATAAGATGGCCGCAGCTTGAAGGCCAAACCTGCAACAGATGACCATGTGTAAGGTTCTATTCAATGGCCTTCACACGGTTGCATTAAAACCAATTGATGTGGCTCCACTCCCAGCCCCACGGTCACAAAACCCCACTACCATGCCCATGTCACAGGTTCTAGCCCTGCCACTGGAGACACAACATTAAAGTGTACCTCCAGTTATAAACAACTTTTCATAAATGAATAGTGCAATATAAGAAAGTTTGTAATATATCTTATTAAGGGGATCTGTTTCCTTCACAACTTATTGAGTTGTTCTCCTGCCCCTTATCTTCAATCTGACTGCTTGTTTATATTAGATTTAATCTCCATATTCAGCCTCAGATACAGAACTTTATGGAGAATGGAGAGGTTGAGTAGGAGGCTCCTGCCAGCTAGTTAATTGATTTATTGCTTCATTCTGTGCACTGATAGTCTCTTTTCTTCAAACTTAGCAGTGTTAATAGTGCACAGAGTAGCAGAGTGTAGCAGCAGCAATTATCTGATTGTCTTTTCTATCCTCCCTCCCCTCATAAGCCAATATGTAGAAAGTAACTCTGCCTGAAAAGTGGAGAACAAAACATTTATTTAATAAGATATATTTCATATATCTTATTAACCCGTACTATTAATTTATGAAAGTTGTTCATAACTGGAGGAACACTTTAAGTGTCACCCATGTAAAAATTACGGAGAGGGAAAACTATTAAAAAAAAAAAAAAAAATTGTAGTACACTTCCCTTCCTTTTTGTTTACAAGTGGCAAGAGAGGTATAAAAAAAACGATGTTTAAATAGTTACAAACCTGAGGTTTGCAACTAGTTTATTCCACAAAATTCGCATAGGGACTTTTTTAAAATCTGCCTCATATTTTCCTTTTTCCCTTTTCACTATTACCTTTTTTTTTTTTTTTTTTGTCAGTTAGCTATTCCTCCAATCTGGTCCAAAAACTGCAACCCAGTACACAAAAGCAGCTGTGTTTTTTTGTTGTGTTATTTAAGAGCATAAAATAAACTGTGTGCGAAATAATTCTTAAGACTAAGGCCCTACATAGCGGGCCGCAGCAAAAAAAGTGCTGCGGGAAAAACCGCAGCGGCAACACATCACGGTTTTTCCCACAGTGCTTTTCACAGAAAGTCCGCAGAGGTTTCCTCTGCAGACTTTCTGATTCCATTATACCTATAGGGAAACCGTTGGCGTTTCCGTAGGTATAATTGACATGCTACGATTTCCAAAACCACAACGGTTTTGGAAATCGCAGCGTGTCCACTGCGTGTATTTTTCCGCAATGTGGGGATGGGATTCACTAGGGTCACTATTCTGTATTATCCTGTCTAATATACCTTTTTAACAACCTAATGAGGTATCCCGTATTTCACTGCTTGTCGTTCTAGGCAGGTACTGTGGTTATTTGAAGCCTCCAGTGATCATCAGCTCCAGCAACACACTTTTCCTGAATTTCTCAACAAACAAATTGTATACTGATCGAGGTTTTGAAATAAAATGGGAAGAGGTCTATCCTGATGATATAGAAGGTAATCATTGGAGAAGGCTTATATAACTGCAAATGTATGCTCTTACATCTATCTACAAAAATTAGCTATTTCATATTCTTTGTTTGCATAATGGTTATATGGCTTGATTCAAATCTGTGCTATTAATTCTGTTTTTCTATTCCATTATATAAGCAAAAAAAACAAATTTAGATGGATCCATGAAATGACCTGCCACCAATAGCGTCTGACAGAACCCACTGGCTTATAAATGGGTCCAGTAGGTTTCTGTCATTTGTCTGTAATTTTAATGGAAAAAAATATCATAGCATGCTCCCCTATTCCAGCAAATTTGGCAGAACCTGCAGTGAGGCTCCTAACCTAACCTCAAAAGCACATCCTAGTAAACCTAGTCTTACCTAGCTTAATATGAAAGATGTACATATGTGCAAACCTCACAGATACACATCATAAAGTTGCAGTTTGCATTTAGACCCCATACACACGAATGGGAAAAATGGACATCTGGCAGATATTTTCCTAAACAGATAAGTCCATAAACTGCTCACCCATGTAGATTTATATTCAAATTTCAGCCATGCTGTTTTGATGCTCGGAAAACAATGTCTCGAACCCAAAGGCAAACTTGGATAACTTCAAAAAGTAAATAAGATTCCAGCACCAAATGAAGAATTCTGTTATAAAATATAACCTTTAATATTCATCTAAAAACATCACCAAGAATGTGGTCAGTTGTGCTTGCGCTTTTCAAGGCTCCATGCCTCTTAATCATAGCTTAAGTCTCAATTGCCACTACACACTAAGAAACCACACGATATTAAAACATGATATTACCTTATCTAGAATGGCACTAGACAGGGCTGCCCTTTTTCTCCCCTTATATTTGTGCTATGTATTGAGCCGCTAGCAGCGTCTATCCATCGTAATCCGGATATCATGGGTATTAAGGTTCGGGACAGAGACTTTAAGATTTCCCTTTTCACGGATGATGTCCTTCTTACCCTTACTAATTTACACACATCTCTACCTTCCCTTATGAAGACCCTACACGACTACGGTTTAATGTCAGGCTACAAAGTCAACCCCTCCAAAACGGACGCTCTCCCACTTAATGTTCCCGGGTCTGTTGTTCAGCTTTTGCGTGACAATTTTGACTTCCAATGGCATGAGCAATCACTTAAATACTTGGGAATCCACCTCTCTCCTACCTACGCTATGCTCTATGAGGTAAATTACCCTCGCTTATTTCGAGAGCTTAAACTTATGCTAGATCGGTGGCGCCCCTTACACATTTCTCTGCTGGGCAGCATCACTGCGGTTAAAATGACCCTGCTCCCCAAGCTTTTATATTACTTTGAAACTCTCCCAGTGGCGGTTCCTAGATCCGATATAAGAGGGTTTCAGAGGGCCATTGTCCGGTTTATTTGGAATGCTAAGCGGCACAGGATCCCCAGGTCTGTGATGTTGGCAGGTAGGGGAGAGGGGGGGGGTTTATCGGTTCCACACATACTTCACTATTATTGGGCCACCCACCTGCGTTGCGTTTCCTTCTGGGCTGCCTCGCAGGCATATAAGAAATGGGTGGAGATTGAGAAGCTGTGACTTGCTCCTATGCACCCTAATGCTCTCTTGTGCCCCCGCTGTGCCCCTTCCCTCCTGGTCCCCAGACTTGGTCCCATCCGATTTATGAAAGCGATCTGGTCTACCTGCTCAGCGATGTTCCCTCTTGCTTCGGAGAGATCCTCTATGGTATCCTTTCTGTATAATCGCCTACTTCCGGAGGGGCTTTTGGCCCCTATGGTCCGTGTGTGGTCTAGAGTGGACCTCTTTAGATTTGCCGATTTGACTAACCCTCTGAGTTTGGAGCTCACACCCTTTGACTATTTGACTTTGGAGTTGCACATTCCATGGACTGAGTGGCTTCGCTATAGCCAGGTCACCCATTTGGCATTGTCTCTAATCCCACAACCTTTGAGAGACTGTGTAAGCCTGGCACCTCCACTTGGGGTTTGATCTCTGATATCAATAGACTTTTGTTGTAACCTGAAGGTCACCCTCCTCTCATCCACAGATACATGTCCAGATGGGAGGTTGCCTTGGGCAGAACGATTACCCAGCCCCAATGGCAAATTATTTGGTCGCGGGCGTCCAAATCCTCCACATGTGTGACCTTTTGGGAAGTGCAGTATAAGATCCTTATGCTTTGGTATCACACTCCTGCCCTGATCCACTCCCTGAACCCCACAATTTCTGCCACTTGTTGGAGATGCTCCTCGTCCCTGGGCTCTCTATTCCATATCTTTTGGGACTGCCCCCTAATACAAGTTTATTGGAGAGGGGTCAAGGTTATCATGGACAATCTCTTTTTGTCCCCTTGCTTTATTTGCTCAACTTGTCGCCTAAGCAGTTAGGAAAGAAATCAGCTAAGCTCTTTTTCTGTACTGTGGCCAATTCCTTCATAAACTTGCACTGGAAATCATTCTCACCCCCTCCAATCCCTGACTTTATGGCTTGGGTGAAGACTATACGTACCCTAGAACACATGACTGCTAACCTGAATAACACGGTGGCGGCCTTTGATGCTATTTGGCCGTCATGGGATGCCTACTATACTCTACAGGATTTATGATCTCTCCCCTTCCTCTTTTTCCCTTCCGTCCTTCCCTCTGGTCCGTCTTCCCCACTAATTACTTTTTGGTTTGTTTTTTTTTGTTTTTTTGTGGTTCACTCTGTTAATGTAGATCTCTTTTAACAGGTACACTCCCCTGTTGGGAGCTCACTTACTGTCTTTGTACTTTCTTCTGAGATTTGTTCTCCCTCCTCTGTTATACATATTGAAAACTTTTATAAAAATACAATTGAAAAAAAACCCAAAACAAAACATGATATTAAAAAAACAATACATAAGACATCACATATATAAACATAATCCAAATAAGTATTCACACTATATGCCAATACCAATTATATAAATATTAACAACCTAAGAACAAAGCCTTAAATATATAAATGCACATTTAAGCAAAAATATGATCCATATTACTCCAATCCATCAATTAACAGTTTGAACAAGAACACATGTGAATGCATAAACCCAAACAGACCAAAAAGACACCTGGAAAAACTTTCCAAACATCTGAAAATATATTAACCACAATGTTTAAAGGCAGTGTATTTCAAAATATTACACTTAACCCTATCTTTTGATGTATCATTAATTCAGAGCTTTTTATACATAAGCTGGAAACAGTCGTCTACTTCCTAGAGTAAACTGGAAGTGGTGTATCATCCCGTGTCATGTGATGTATACTTACAATAAGCGTCAAATACAAAAATCAGTTCCCACCAACCAAAAAACTAACATTTCATATTTTACCGTTCATTCACTGTATGGATCAGGAAAAAAAAACACAATAGCTATATGTAAGAATGAAAAACGTATGATTAAATAAAAAAATCACATCCATAGTTTCCATTCCACACAATGAATCAACTCAAACATTATATGATGTTTATAACATTATATTTTGCCACTCACTCATTACATGGAATATAGAATATATTTATGGGTACCATATTGCACTGTACTTAAATATTTTTCAGCAAATTGAGGCTCCTTTAATGGGTCAGCATGTCCTCTTTGATTTCCTACATGTTGAAACCTGCAAAACTAAGAGCAGTACTTCTATCAAACATGACACTTATATAGAAACACTCTAGATATTTTCTAAAATTGAAAAAATGTAAAAAAGAAATAAAGGAGACACTCACCCAGGCATGTATTTTTTCACAAAAACATCCTTTTATTCAGTCCTAGATAAAAACATATCCATAGGATAAGATAGGGAGAGAGGAACTGCACATAGAATGGGTAGGCAACGTCTGTTTCGGGCAAGGCGCGCTTTTTCAAGCCTGACAGCATACTTGAGGCTTGAAAAAGCGCACCCTGCGCGAAACGGACGTTGCCTAGCCATTCTATGTGCAGTTCCTCTCTCCCTATCTTATCCTATGGATATGTTTTTATCTAGGACTGAATAAAAGGATGTTTTTATGAAAAAATCCATGCCTGGGTCAGTGCCCCCTTTATTTCTTTTTTAGATTTTTTTCATGTGCTTCTTTTTCTACGAGGTGTGAGCACGTGAGCACCACCTACTTGGGCGTTATAATTATTATGCAACTCCTGTCTGTTTTGATATGTTTCCATGTATACCGGTATATATAAATTAGGTTTTAGCGGTGCCACCATTTTTCCCTTTATCTATAGGATTTTCTAAAATTGAGTTTTGTAAACTGGATCAACATAGATCATCTTATTTCACTAGTATAAAGCTGAAGCTTTCTGGGATTTTGAGTTAAGAATCCTAATACATCACGGCAGTGTATGCAGAGGTTTGCTTTTTACTTGTTAAATTGCAAGTAGTATAGTAAACATTTCCTGTCCTGACCTAAACATTACTGGGAGCAACGCTGTCCCAGAGCAGGTAATCCGTGGCAATCCCGGTTGTTGGACCCCTGCAGAGCTAATATTTATAATCTATCCTAAAGATAGGCCATCAATATTAGAAACTGGATAATCCCTTTAACCTGATACACAGAAGACCACAAAAGGTGACAACCTCACATTCTGGTCATCAAGGTCTTCCATTGATGCCAGATCTCAATCTGATGTTAAAAGAAGCCAATTATTAATCTGATTTTATTATGTCATTGGATGTTTTTTTGAGATAGCTGTAACAACTAAGTAAAACTAAAAGAAATCTAAGCCAGTTTAATAATTATGTAATTTTTGTAGGATATAAAATATTCACCATTGTATTTGCAACACCAATTTGACATATATATATGTAACCGTTAGAAATCAGTTAATCTGCAGATTACCTAGGTAATGTGCAGATTCACTAGGGCGATCCGTCAAAGTGCGGAAAACGGCTTTCATTTCTGACATTACCTAGGTAATCTGCACATAACCTAGCTAATGTGCACATTACCTACTAGGCACTCATTAAAATGCAGATAACAACATGTTTTTCCGGAACAACAGCAACGTCGCTGTAGGCTTACAGCGAACGTAATGTTGGCAAAAAAAAAAAAAAAGGATTGGGGACAGTGGGACAGTATAGGGAAAGGTTGAAGACGGTTTGCTTTCAAAACCCATTCAACTTGAATGGGTTTTGAAAGCAAACGGGTGGGTGTGCGTGCTTACACCCTCTGTGCCGCGAAAAGCCTTTTTTTTTTTAAAAAAAACTCCTGATTCCGCACTTTAACGGAGTTAATCTGCACATTACCTAGGTTCACTGATTTCGCACTTTAACGGTATCATATACAATAGAAAGAGTCCAGCTGCCTGTCTATCTAATTGTCTCAAATAATAACCAAGTGCCAATTTCATAGAAAGCCATAGGAAGGAAATTGGATTTCCCAGTGGAAACCCATGCATATAATGGAACATAAAAACTCTACAAATAAGCTATATTTGCTTATAGACATTTATATACATATCAGTACCTTGTCATATAGGTCCATTTTATGATTTGTCTTTAAACATTTTTAAAAAATTCATATATTTGTTTCACAGAAATTCAGTCATGTGGCGGAAGCTCCACTGAGGAAAATGGAGTGATCAAGTCCCCAAACTGGCCCAATAATTATTCACCTAACAGATTGTGTGTATGGCATCTTCAAGTGCCCGAAGGGAAAAAAATTATTCTCAATTTCACTCATTTTGACTTGGAAGATGCAGACATAATAAGTAATCTGTGTTATGATTATGTGGCAGCATATGAAGACAGCTTTGGAGAACCAAGGAAATATGGTATGTTATTATGGTTGTTAATATCATTAGTAAATGAACAGATAAAGGATCATCTAATACTTATTTATTATTTATTCAGGCTGCTTTGTATTGTTTTATGGGTCTATCACAGATAGTTGTGCAACATTCTGATAAACGCTCTCTTTATTGGAACTGCTATTCAGTAAAGCAAGAATCAGTCCAGTATGAGATTTATCTAAAAAAGACGCGTACACTGAGATCTATTTTTTTTTTTTTTTTTTCTCAGGAAACCCTCTAAATACTTTTTCTTTGGTTTGAATGTTGTAATGCTGTCATAAAATATTTTTTCTAGAAGACCTAAATTAAACATCACATCATTTCCCAGCTTCAGAAAAAAAT
This sequence comes from Leptodactylus fallax, assembly GCA_947044405.1. Lineage (NCBI taxonomy): Eukaryota > Metazoa > Chordata > Amphibia > Anura > Leptodactylidae > Leptodactylus > Leptodactylus fallax. Next base: position 2,523,568 of record CAMRHE010000048.1, on the reverse strand, counting down.
ATGCCACTGCTTCTAGGGGGGGGACTAGGATGTTTTCTTCATACATTCTTGATCAATAAATACTATGCAGTAGACTTCCTTCTAGTTGTAGCTGAAGGCAGTCAAAATTGCATCATTAAACCTATATTCACATGACAGTGAATAACAGACGTATGTCATTTATTTTTGTCCATTTTCATGGTTCCCTCCATACTGTTATGTTTGTCTCTGAACAGAATGGTTACAAACAAACAAACATGTAAAATAAACTGTTTTATTTAAGAAATGCAAAGTAAACAAATGCAGACAAAATAAATGAATATCAAAGCAAAATAGGCAGGTGGACAATAGCAGGGGAATTATCCCTAACATGTTACCCTGGCTACACCTGCCTAGTGCCAGAGTTTTCCTCTGATAAGAGGACACATCACAGGAACCTAAATAGAGACCCTAGAAGTTAGCCCTAAAAGGAACACCAGAGAACAATGTACACACACTCACAAAGCCCACTACACAGTCACCCTGACAGCTGGCCAGAGAGTAAACAGGCAAGGCTAGTATGCAGCATCAGACAGACTGTAGAACTACAGATCACAGGAATGGCTGAACACAAGAGTATAACCAGCAGAGAATTGTAGAAAAGCCCCAGCTTAAATAGCATACCAGAGGGTGGGGCAGAACCTCATGGAAAAACCCCTCCCAAACCACAGACTTTAGACATACAATAGTTAACCCTTGCCATCCTGGACCGGCCACCTAACACATACACTGTAATGTATGGGGGATCCGTGAAAATGGATGCATTACGGGCATGAAAAAAGTCCATTTTTCACAGCCGTAATGCACCCGAGGGGCAGCCTTTTTCACGGATCCCCCATACATTAATATTTTGTACCTCGGTCTCATGAATGTAGCCTTACTCTATTTTTTTTAAGGATTTGGAGCTCCAGTTGATATAAAGTGATATTAAGAAAATTAGTCAGCATGTCATTTTTACGTTATGTTTTCACTACTGTTCGGGTTTCCGAACTGTCAGTTTAAAAAGAATATAATGGGTTCCGCTGGGTTTCTGTCCGGTTTCCACCGGTTTTATACTGAAACCTACAGAGTCACTCCTTGCAGCACTTTTCTCTCCTCTGATTTTAAGTGGATTCTGTGGCGGAGTCTCCAATGATACTCTAAACCAGGTGTGAATCCAGCCTTAGACCTTTTTAGATAAAAAATAAACACTGCATTGTACTTCATATGGAAGATGGAAATTTATGCAACTGTTCTATACCTCTGAATGGAATAATTTGTACAATTAATACTCCTAGCTGTGCAGTATTCTAATACCATTACTGTTGCCATCTACAAAATCTGTGTGCCAAAGTATAAAAGATAGTTGGCAGTAAAACTAAGTTAAAATTCACCGGTAGAGCTCATTCACAAGGCTATTCCACATTTTATCTAAAACGAAGATGTGACATGTGAATTGGCCCACTGGCTGTAATCTGTCAGTGTCCAGTCTGTCTGTTTTTCAGTCAAACAGTGCATAGATTTGAACAATCGTCATGTGAATAAGCTCAAATTTGCTCAGAGATTTTTTATTCCATGGGTAAATTTATCCATTTTCAGAACACTTTCCCTGCATTTTGACAGTGTTTTTGTAGATTTTTACTTACGGCTTATTCATACGAGAATGAAAAACAGATGTGTGTGGCTGTTTTAGCAAGGTCCTTTACACACCCATTTTAAAAACACATTATATTCAATGTGTCTATTCATATATAGGTCTGTATTTCACAGCTGTCAAAAAACTGACATGCCACATAGATAGTGGTATGTGAATAGACTCAATGAAATTTATAAGTTGTATAAAAAATGGCCATTGCATGGATTCTATAAAAAACGGCTGTCACATGGCCATTATTTACTGCTTTGTACTTGCACAGACACACACGGACGGTTTGCACAGGCATTATGACATTAGGTCATATAGGAGTTTTCCAGGATGAGGCAAGGGGAGTGATGGCCTAAAATAATAATATACGCAGTACTCACGTGGTAAATCATCCTGCAGTTCCAGCTCCACTCCAGTATTCTTTTGACTTGGCTGCAGCTATAATGTAAAGTCTAACACAGTTGACTAGCTGCAAAGGTAGACATTACATAATTTTTTTTACAAGAAATAATTGGAAATATTCACTATTGTTTATTGAACCGTAATTTTACTACTGATTTTATTGACTGCTTTGTGTAAGATATCATTAGTATTAACATTTACATTTTATTATTGTTCTTCACATTTTGTAGGTCCTTTCTGTGGAACTAATCTGCCAAATAGAATCACTACCCAGAGTAACACCCTCATATTTCGATTCTACAGCGACATATTCACAGAATCAAAAGGCTTTAGAGCCTACTGGACCACCAACCCCTTGCAGGCACCTCCAACAGAAGCACCTCCAGAACCCAATCCGTGGGACAGTATACAAATAGGTATCTACATACATATAGCTAAATGTGAAAGTGCTTTCTGTATATTGACTGAAAATGCTATTGGGTTAATAATCATATACTACAACATTGAGACTATAGATGGGTAAACCGATTTGTTCTGAGAAGGGTTCGACCCGAATATTCCAAATTGTTCGTTTTTTGTCGAAGCAGAACAACTGGTGATTTGTCTCAGACGAACTAAACATGCATTACGGTAAATTATTATTCTCTAAGGCAGGGGTCAGCAACCTTCGGCACTCCAGCTGCTGTGAAATTACAACTCCCAAAATGCTCCATTCACTTCCATTGGTCTTCCAAGAACAACAGAGCAAGTATGCATGCTGGGAGTTGTGGTTTTACAACAGCTGGAGTGCCGAAGTTGCCTACCCCTGCTCTAAGGTCTCTTCAGACCCCAGAATATAAAAGTGGAGGCCTAGGGAAGGTAAAAAAAAAAATAGAAAAAACATTTAGGCTAAGGCACCATGTAGCGGGATGGCAGAAATGCATCGCGGTATTTCCCACAGCACTTTTCATAGAAAGTCCAGAGGTTTCCAGAAACTGACAAATTGTTCCATCCATCCGAATGGTGTTGATTTGATAGCAAGTGCACCTGGATGTCTGCAAGACTCATTCACATGAATAGGACTGATTTTCAGCTGCAGAAAGTTCTGTAAGGGGGTGGTCACATGTACAAATTTGACACAGAATTTGTCAAGCAGAAAAATTGTGCTTCAGGAATTTGAGGCTAAGGCCCTACATTACGGAAACACAGCGTTTTTTTGTTGTCACAGATTTTGCTGCAGTTTTTTGAGCCAAAGTCAGGAGTGGATTGAGCAGAAGGGAGAAGTATTTGGCTAAGGCCCCATGTAGCCTCCCACAGCACTTTTCACAGAAAGTCAGCAGAGGTTTCCTCTGCGCACTTTCTGTTTCAATTATACCTATAGGGAAACCGCCAGCGTTTTTGTAGGTATAATTGACATGATGTGATTTGCAAAACCACGACAGTTTTGAAAATCGCAGCATGTCCGCAGCATGTATTTTTTCCCATCCACCTTGCTGCGACTGTAAAACGCCATTTTTTTTTTTCCGTGGCGTTTCTGCCACAGCCAAACCGTGACGTTTACACCAAGAGCTTCCTTTATATTTTCCATTCCTTTTCAATCCACTCTGGATTTTGGCTCAAAAAACGCAGCAAAATCTGCAACAAAAAATGCTGCGTTTCCGCAATATGGGGCTATAGCCTGAAGCTGATTTTTTTTCTGCTTGTCAAAAACCCAACAAGGATTTGACGCTGTATTTGACGGTGAATTTGAAGCTGATTTTGAAGCAGAATTTGGAAAAGAGTGGCACTGTATTTTGCCTTTATTGGGTAAGTGGAATTTAACAAATTCTGCGTCAAATTACAATTTTTTGACGTAAAAAGGTGTATTTTTCTTGAAGTGGCAGTTCTCAGGCTGAATCCGCGGATTTCAGGCAGATTTTGAGGTGGATTCTGCCTCACATTCAGCATCAAATTCCTACATGTGAACACACCCTAATAAAAAACTGCAGTGTGTGAAGGCAGTTAGGCCGGGGCCCAATGTTGCGAAAATGTAGCGTTTTGGCCGCAGTGGAAACGCTGCGGCATCAAATGCTGGTTAATATTGGCACGGGAAGGCACCTTAGGGTTAAACCCAAGACGAAACCTAAGTTGGACCCTATCCGCAAAAAATGATATATAAGGTTCCTTGGAAGAAAAAGCCTGGAGCATACTCACCCTTTTGGCTGAAGTGATGGCTAATAGAAAGGTGGTTTTAAAGGCAAGAAATTTAAGATCTACAGTACATCCTCCAAAGGTTCAAAAAGGAGGACCTGAAAGAACAGTTGAGAGATCCCACTGGGGAACTGCAGCTGAGACCACCAGTCTAAGTCTGGTAGCGCCCTTAAGGAACTCAGCAATATGGGAATCCTGGGACAATCGTCTTCCTAAACAGGCAGATAAACCTGAAACTTGTACCCTCAGTGTAGCAGGAGAAAGGCCTGAATCCTAGCTGCTTTGAAGAAAATCCCAGTTTCTGCCATAGTAGGGTTTGAACTATCAGCTCCTCTTCTGGAGCACCACTGCTTGAAGATGTTACCTATCTTATGGTAGCTTTTCTTGGTAGACTCTGCTCTGGCACAGGAAAGGGTCTTCAAGACGGCTTCTGACAGTCCACTAAATCTCCGTAGGGACTGGTCAACCTCCAGGCTGTCAGGTTGAATCTCCTCAGATCCTGGTGCTTCTGAGTTCCCTGGGATACCAGGTTCTGGGTGGGGGGAAGCCTCCAATATGTCCCTCGACTCATGTACATGACCTGGGCAAACCAAGTCCTTTTTTGGCCAGAATGGTATGATGGCTATCACAGAGACTTGGTCCTGTCTGACTTTCATCAATACTTTTGGTATCATGGAAAGTGAAGGAAAAATGTATGCCAGCCTGGACCTCCAAGGGATGGACAGGGCATCCACTGCCAAGGGATAGTCCTCCTGATACAGAGAGCAGAACGTCTCTACCTTGGAGTTGAGTCTGGTCGCCATGAGATCTACTTCTGGGAGACCACACTTCAGGGTAATCTGATGGAATACATCTGGATTGAGAGACCATTCTCCTGATACGACAAGACCCCGACTCAACTGATTCAGGGAACCTTTGATGTGAACTGCGGATAAATGGGTTAAGATTTTCCTCTGCCCAGGTAAAAATCAGATTGGTCTCTCTGAGGAGAGACAATGATCTGGTGCCTCCCTGTCTGTTCAGGTACATTACGGTCGTCATGCTGTCTGACCGAACCTTGACCGCTCTCCCTCCGAGGAGCGGAGAAAAATGAATAAGTGCCATATACACAGCTCTGAGCCCCTTCCAATTGGAAGAGGTCTTTTCTTCTAGACTGCTCCAAACTCCTTGTCCGGTATTCTCATACCGGTGGGCTCCCCATCCCAAGAAGGATGCATCGGTAGTCAACAGGGTCCAACGAGGTTGGACCGTGGACATTCCGTCTTTCAGGTGTATCCACCATCTGAGGGAAAAACGGGTACTGGGAGATAGCTTGATCTTCTTGTCGAGACCGAGAGGAGTACGGTTCCAGGCTTTTAGTACATCCATCTGGAGAGGACGCAAATGCCATAAAGCCCAAGGGACTGCAATGGCTAAGGATGACATCAAGCCTAGGCCTCTCATGGATGTTCTGATGGATACCAGGCGTGTCCTGAAGAGAAACCAGACCGCTTTGATCAATCTTTCCTTGCAGGTGTTAAGGAAATTTCCATGCGGTCTGAGTCCAACAGATACCCCAGGAACTTCCTGCGTGTAGAGTGAACTACTTCTGACTTCTCCCAATTTATTAGCCAACCCAAGCTCAGGAGAAGGGAACGGCTATCAGTAACTGCTGGAGCAAAACAGATTCTGACTAGGCTTTTATTAGCCAGTCGTCCAGGTATGGCACTACAAAAAGGCCCTGAAGCCTGAGAGAGGCGGCTATAGGAGCCACAACTTTGGTGAAGGTATGAGGAGCTGAAGTGATACCAAGGGCAGGGCTGCAAACTGAAGATGCTTCCTGTGCGGAGGATATATTGGGACATACAGATAGGCATCCTTTTAGATCTAAGGTGACGAAAAACTTCGACCTGTTGAAAAAGGATGTAACGGATTTTACGGTCTCCATACAAAAATGTTTTTTCTTTATAAAGCGATTCAGATATCTTAAGTCTATAATCATTCTCCAGCTGCCTGATGGTTCTGGCACCAGAAAACTGGGGAGTAGACACCGAATCCTTCCTCCAAGGGAGGAACTCTTCCAAAGCCCCCTTGCGTATATAATCGTGAATGGAGCATTCCAATATATCCTACTGAGCTGCAGGAAGGGAGGGGGTTATGACAAATCGATCCTGAGGCGGCTGAAGAAAATTGATCGCATAACCTCGCTGAATAATCTGCAAGACCCAATGGTCCTGAATTTTTTCCTGCCAGACAGTGTAAAAGTGAGAAAACCGACCTCCGACAGGAGTCTCGGCCACAGGAAGAAGGCAGCCGATGTCAAGCTAGGCTTCTTTTTGTCCTCATCCTTGGGGAACCTTCGTCCAGAACCCCTGATCTCTAGGACTTCTCTGGAACTGTGGTCTGGGTTGAAGCTGGGAACCTCTACCTCGGCCGGAAGGTCTTGACCTGCCTCTAAAGGCCTGAGGCAGAGTATTACCCTTTTTAAGGTCTTCCATAATCTCATCCAGGCTTCTGCCAAAGCTTACCCGGCTCAAAGGGTAGAGAACAAAGGTTGAACTTGGAGGCATTATCCGCTCTCCAGGGTTTTAACCATAGCGGCCTTCTAGCTGCCGTAGAAAGGGCCAAAGATTTGGCCGCCAGCCTTAAATGATGTTGGGAGGCTTCAGCTAAATAATCTGCCAAAAAGGAAATCGAACTAAAAAAAAAAAAAAAAAAAAAGCTAGGAGATCGTCTCTGGAGCACGTAATTTGCTTGAGACTTCATTAGAGGCAATAGCCATGGAAGTCTCACCGGAGGGCAGAGAATAAACCTTCCAAAAGGTACTCTCTGTGTCTATCCATGGGGTCCTGGAGGTTAGACCCATCATCCACTGGGACAGGACAACTTGGCCACTGCCACGTCCACTTTAGGTGGGAGGCCCCACTGAGTCTCTGGAATAGAGAACAGGGTTTTAAATCCTCTGAAATATATGGGAGTTCTTTCCAGATGATTCCATTCCACAAGCATGAGTCTTTCCAGTGACTCGTCCACTTGGAAGGCCCTAGGACCCCTAGAGGTGGAATAGGAGGCTCCCCCGTCAACATCACAGTCTGTTGACCAGATGGACTTCAGCAGCCTATTTATCTTCTCAGGATGAAAGAGAGGTTTGCTGGAATCTTCTAAGGTATCATCAGATGAAAGAGTTTCGTCAATCACCTGGAAATCTTCAATAGCTTCACAGTGTGTCACACTGCATACAAACTAGATCCTCTTTTTTTATTTATTTTTTTTCATTTATTTATTTTTTTTCATTTATTTATTTTTTTTCAAACTCCTTGTAGGATTTGAAACCAGGACGCCAGCACTGCAAAGCTGAAGTGCTAACCACTAAGCCACTGTGCTGCCCAGAGCTGCAGCAGCAGCACGAACAGTAATCCAGGTAAAGTACTGAGGCCTTCCTCACTAAGAGACAAGCCATCTCCTGCACTGAGATGAAGGCTTCTATAGGAGGAGAGGAGGAATGAGCAAGTAGTGCTCACAAAAAAACTTCCCCCTGCAAATTTTGCAAAGCTTAATTCCTTGTACAGAGAATTAAGCTAAAAATATACAGACCGATGCCAGAAAGAGGCTCAGCAAATATAAACTTGCAAAAGGAGATAACTAAGTCGCAAAAAGTCCGACCGAGAATTCAGTCCCCGGAAAACTGGAACACAACAGAAGAGAAGAGAGGTGTAAAGATGACTCCCCAAAGGAAGTTAACAAACTTTAGGGGAAAAACAAAACATGGGAGGAAACAAGACCTCCCTCCACCTGTCCCACCACACAGGACAGAAATAAACACAAGGGGGGGGGAGGTCCCTTTGCCCCCTACCAACACACAGGGGCAGGAATACCCCATATTGTGCTACTGTAGGACGTAAGGGAAAAAGCATTTGCCTGTGTAAAAGGACCCTGAGGGTTCACACGTAGAAATTTGCTGCCGATTTGGTAGCGGATTCTGCCCTGATTCTGCAAAAAATATCAGCGTCCTGCTTGATTTTGCCACGGATTCGGCAGCTTGAGATTCCCTGCTGATTAAGCCCATTAATGTAGGCCTAATCAGCAGCAGAAAGCCGCAACAAAATACAGAGCATTCCATCGCAGCTAGAGTGTGGCCGAATATGGTGGCAGAAAATGAAGAGGAATTTATCTTCATTTTCTGCCATGTAAACGTAGCCTAAGGCCAGGTTCTTATTGGACATAAACACATTAGCTAACCTGTTGACCTGCACGGTGCCAGCATAGTGGATGAGATTTCATAAAATCTTATGCACAGTGGTGGAACTACAGCCGTAGCAACTGTGGCAGCTCCTACACGGTTGGCAACATTAGAGTTCCTCCACCTATGCCACCAAGCTAAGCAAACAACTTTTTCATAATGTGTGGTCTTAGCCTAAGACTGCTTTCACACGGCAGTGTTTGGTCAGTGATTTTGTTCAAGTGATTGTGAGCCAAAATTAGGAGTGGAGACTACATAGAGATCAGGTATAATAAAAATATTTGTACCTGTTCTGTGTTTTTAACCCACTCCTAGTTTTGGCACACAATCACTGATGAAAATCACTAACCAAACACTGCCGTTTGAAAGCAGCCCCTAGGGTGAGTTCACACATGGCAGACATGATGTTTCTGCAACTGAAAAATCTATTACATACATCTAAATTGTCTTGTTTCTGCAGCCTGTGCATGGATTTTTTCAAGACCAATTGAGATGAATGACACAGTGGCTGAACATTCTGCAACAAATCTGCCATATCTGAATTCACCCTAATAGTAAAGAAAATGAGGCAAGAAATAACTAAAAATTACCTTTTATTGTCTTTTTTCAGACTGGCCAAACAAATGTGGACAGCCAACATTTCCTCCCCAAATTAATTCTAGAATTGTCAATGGAGAACCTGCTGTACCACACACCTGGCCTTGGCAAGTATCCATGCAGGTAAGATACACATTATAAGATCACCGTACACAGTGCTTGACCCTGATAAAACTCAGATTCACTGCATAAGGCTAGTTGCAGACAACCGTGTGTATTTTGCAGTCAGCAAACTAGTAATTAGTGTTCAGTTTTTGCGGACAGTGTGTCTTCAGTGTGTATTTAGTGTTTCTTCAGCATCAGTGAAGTATGTCCACAAAAACTGACAGTCTCTTCAATGTGCCATCAGTGTGTGATCCTAGTTTGCGGTCCACCATAAAAAAAACACAGGTGACATCTAATTATATCCCTAGCTTGTCCGCGAAAATGGACGGTACACTGATGACACACGGAGTACATCAGTGTTCCGTCCTAGGTTTTTAGTCTCCCATAGACTTCTATGGGCAAGTCATTTCCACAAAAACTGAACAGAATAGGACCTGTTCTATCTGATGCAGCGCACAATCACAGCTCGCACACTGATCAGTGAAAAACATGGTCGTGTCCATGTATCCATACAAATGAATGGGTCAGTGTACTATCCGCGAAAAACACGGATAGCACACAGATCTTGCCCATGGTCATCTACAAGGGGCCTTACCTCAAGGAGTGTTAGCATGGAAGGAGAAAACTAGTTTTTAATAGCAGCAAATGAGCCCTTTGGAGTAATACAAACAGCAAAATCTCGCCAATGGAGGCACTGATTTACAAAGGGAAAACTCAGTTTTATTCAGGTGATCCTGACCTATCTGCTGGGAGAAGTCAATATGTAGCATTACGTCCTTGTAGCATTAAGCTGTCTGGTACTACAGGAGTAGGAGCTCCTCTAGAGAAGGCAGAGATGGTTTATTACCCAGGGGTCATGTGATTTGCCAGGGGCCCGAAACTGTAGGACCCATATCACCTCTGCAGTTCAAGGTAGGAGTCTGAATTCTATTTTTTTTTTTGCCTGATTTCTCCTGTAACTGGCATATCTCCCAAATTTCAAAGGACTGAAAGAGGGACAGAATGTGCAACGCGCTGTGCACACCATGGCAAATGTAACCTACCCACTTCTATTTGACTCTGTCCATTCCCATCCATTTCTAGTTCAATGTCCCCCTACTGCTGCCCCAGTTTAATGTCCCCCTCCAGCCACTCCTACAGGTTAATATCCCCTCCATCTACCTCAGTTTAATTTCCCCCTCCTTCTGCCCCCAGTTTCATGACCCCTCTTTCTTCCTCCATAGTTTAATGCCCCCCCTGCAGCTGCCCCCCCTACATCTGCCCCCACAGTTTAATATCACCTGCAACTGTCCCCTGTTTAATGTCCCCCCTCCATCTGCCCCCATAGTGTAATGTCCACTTCCAGCCACCACCACAATTTAATGTTCCCCTCCATCTGCCACCACAGTTTAATGTCCCCTCCATCTGCCCTGAGTTTAATGTCCCTTTTTATCTGCCCCCAGTTTAATGTCCCCCTCTGTCTGCCCCCATAGTTTAATGTCCCCCTGCAGTTGCCCCCAGTTTAATGTCCCCCCTTCATCTACCCCCACAGTTTAATGTCCCCCTCCATCTACTCCCAATTTAATGTCCCCCCTCCAGTTGCCCTCACAGTTTAAAGCCCCCTCCTGGAACAAACAAATATAGAAAATTTAATACTCACCTAGCCCCGTTCCCTGCTGATCTTCTCTGAAGTCACTGCTCCTGGAGTTTTCAGGGAGCTGCAGGCCCAGAGTAGAGAAGGGGACGAATGGTAAAGCAGGGAGCGGACGGCTCTCTGCTTTACCATGCTTGTATTCCAGGAAACCGGGACATACCTCGAGCCAACCGGGAGAGCAGGACAGGACCTGGAATCCAGGACTGTCCCGCTGAAACCGGAACGGTTGGGAGGTATGAACTGGGGCTGATAAAAAATACTGTTAAATGTCCTCCAAAGGTTTGCTATAAGCTTACGGGGGGCACTGTGTGTAAGAAAAATAAATAAAAAAGCCAATAAAAAAATAAAAGTTAGGCTAAGGCCCTGCATAGCGGTCTGCAGCAAAAAAGCTCTGCCGGAAAAACCGCGTCAGAAACATGTTTTTTTCCACAGCGCTTTTCACAGAAAGTCTGCTGACTTTCTGCATCCATTATACCTATAAGGGAACTGCCAGCAGGATTTGCTAGATTAATTTCTAATTATCTAGATTAAAAGGCGCGAGTAACTTAATAAATGTGCCACAATGTGTATATTCAGATGGCCGTTTTTTTGATGGCCCATTTTTCACGGCCTCAAAAAAACTCACATGCACGATCTTTGTCTATGAAAACGGACATAGAAAGTACCATGTAAATAGACCCATTGAAATTCAGGGATCTATTAACGATCGTTTCTAAAGCATTACTCACTGCCATGTGAATAAGGGCTGCCCATGCACTTGCAAGGTCAGACACAGCCATTTTTCACTGACATTAGGTTTGTGAAAAATCTGCAACAGAAAACGCTGTGTTTTCTCAGCCTTACAGTGTTTAAAGGGGCTTTTCAAACTTAATAGACTATCCTTCAGATTGACAAGGATCTGTCTGTTGGGACTTCCCTGCAGATCAGCTGTTTCTTCAGCACTACATAGAGAAATGAATCATTTACACCAGTTTCTACTTCCACTGTGGCTTACAAAACACAGAGAGAATAATAAACTAAATGCAGATGTTGTCTTTGGTCAGATTTAAATTCAGAACCCCAATGCTGCAACCCCCCAACAAATCACTGAAAAATGGTGGAGCACAATATGGTTGCTTTACTTGGCCACAATCACCACCATTCCCTTAGGCTAAGGCCCCACATACCGGGCCGCAGCAAAAAAACGCTGTAGGAAAAACCGCGGTGTCAATGCATCATTTATGCCATGTGGGGCCCCCGGCTTTAACCTCTTCCCACCCCATGTACAGTTACATAATGAGCAGGAAGCAGTATAGTGTAGTACATTTAAATCATAGTGTGGGGACTTGCGGAGTTGAATCCACACTATTAGCAGGGAATGTCACCTGTAACATACAGCTAGCTCTGATTCTGGATGTTTACCTCTTAGTTGCCAATACTACAGTATCCAACTGTTTGACAAATTAAAAGAGTTCCCTCTATACCCCCTTCAATGCCCACAACACTATCACAGGCTGCCAATGTCTTGCTATGACATCCATACACATAACAATATCCTCTGGGTTTACCATCTATTAAAGCCCACTAGGCACTGAAAGACGCTGTGTCTAATAAGCTACCTGGCAGTGCTGGTTTAAAACATTGCATTATAAAAGCAGCACCATCAATTAGAACTTTAGATACTACTTCAGAAAATTAAAAAAAAAATTATATATTTTTTTTATTTAAAGTACACAAATAATAATCACCATTTTAACCTCATTAAGGCATTTAATATTGCAAAAAAATGGGAAAAAAAAAGCCCAGAACTATACATTATTGGTATCACTGCATCCGCATTAACTGAAATGATAAAATATCACATTATTTATCCTGCATGTTGAATCATATAAAAGAAAAAAAAGACAATGCCAAAGTTGTGATTTTTTTCCACCTTGCCTTCCAGTAAATGGAATAAAAAGCAATCAAAAAGTTTTATTTACAGTACTCCAAAATGGTACCGATAAAAACTACAGCTAGTCTGGCTAAAAACAACTAATCTTTAGTTTATAAAAAAAGCTTATAGAAAATGTGAACAAACACAAATGAAAAAGTGCTTGTATTTTTCTGCCCCAAGATATGGCATGATGCTTCTTTATTCAGTGATCAGTCCAAAAGCAATCCAAATTAAGGATAGTAAAAAAAAAAAAAAGCCACAGCACTCACCATCTGTAAAAATTCATGTCCTTTATTGCCTCGTGTGGACCAGGATACAGAGTTCAGGCCTTCAACCATTTTGAATCTGAATGGTTCCTCCCATTAAGATACAACTATAGAAAACTTTGAGAAACCCAAAAGGTGATGGAATTTTGGCTAATCCCATTAACACATTGCAGAAAAAAATCCTCAGCAGAAAAGCTGCATTTTCAAAAATCGCAGTATGTCAATTATGCCTGCAGAAATGCTGGCATTTTCCATGTAGTTATAATAGGGGCAGAAAGTCCGCAGAGGAAAACTCTGCAAACATGCAATGAAAAAGGCTATGGAAAAAAACGTGTTGCATTTCGCTACGTGGGACCTTAGCCACAAAATGAATTGCATGAACACATGACCATATAAACAACAAAAGATGTTTTGCGTGTTGCAAAACTATTAACGCAAATTACACATCCTCCAAATTAAGGGTCCCTGTGCGACTCAAGTATTTACAATAATTACACTGATCGCATTGAAAATTACTTCTCAGCACATTTCTAATTAACCAATTACCTTCCTGACATACATTTTTACACTGTCTAAAAGACATGATTGGCATATGTTGTCCCACTTCCATTAATAATAGCAGTTGAATCTGAACAATGTTTCAGTTTATTGGTAATGTCCAAATACTTCTTTCCATAGGGCTAAATTGTAACATTTTATCTGATTTGATCTATTAACTTTTCTCCAGCACTCTTAATAATTTTCTCTGGCTAACCCTACTGTTTGTGGTCACACTTAGCAAAACACAACTAAAATACACTGTGGGGAAAAAAACGCAGCACAAACACTTTAGTTTTTCACTGCTTTTCCGCTTCCTTTTTTTTTTTTTTTTTTTGCCTTTCCCAGTCTATATTCTTGAAAACCAAGCATCTCAACCTCTTTTTTTTTACTCAATGTGTGGATGAGAGTAAACAAAATCTTATTCTCTTTGTTGGTACTGTAAAATACAGCATTTTTTTTTTCTACCGCGTTTCTGCAACAGCCAAAACTACTCCGTGTAGCCTAAGTCTAAATCTGACATTTAATTCCTCTACTTTCAAGGTTTATTCCTTATCATCGCTATTAATCCTTTTCTGTCTTAAAAACTGTCCATATGATTCATAAGACCACTTAATGTGTAAAGGATGAATACTTAGGTAGAAGTCGGTTTTTGATACCCCTTTTAATTGACCATCCGCTACATTCAATTCCCCATCAGAGAGCTTACAAAATTGTTTGTAAAGAGCATATTTACATCATTACCATTCAGATACTCAGCAAAGAGACTAGTATCCTCTTGAGGCCAAGGACCCACATTGCGAAAATGCAACATTTTGGGCGCAGTGGAAATGCAGTGGCAAAAAAAGTTGTGTTTTACATTACCTGCAAAGTGGATGGGATTCTGAATAATCCCATCCACACTTTGCAGAAAAATCTCAGCATGTCAATTACACCTATGGAATCGCTGGTGTTTTCTGTATAGGTATAATAGAGGCAGAAAGTCCGCAGAGGAAAACTGCGGACTTTCTGTGAAAAACGCTGCAGAAAAAAATGCGAACCGTGGTCTTTTCCGCAGTGTTTTATGGCTGCAGCTCGCTACGTAGGGCCTTAGCCTGAGGGATGCAGATATACAGGCTCTCGAGGTCGGGAGGATTTCAGTACATTTATTGAGTATCTGAATGGTAATGATGTAAATATGCACTTTTCTTTAATTTTGGGGATTAGAGGGTAGAGTTCTTATATGTGGAATTGAATGTAGTGTAAAAGAAATGAGAATGAAGAATGAATGAATGAATGAATGAATGAATGAATGAATGGGAGGAAGGTTTACCACCAATTTTTGAGGTGGAAAACGCTTCTGCCTTCTACTAGAGCCACTCTTCCAGGATTTAAGCAGCTCCCTAAACCTTTGCTTCTTATTTTCAGGTGTGGCCAAGTTCCCGTAATGAAACCATTTTCTTCCACACATGTGGAGGCACTCTCATTCACAAGAACTGGGTCCTTACTGCAGCTCACTGCTTCATTAAGTAAGTCTGCTTCATAACTAGCATCATTCATTTTAATTTCATAAAAAGCTGTATTTGTGGCAAAGGTGGATTTCTCAATTACCAGTTGTACACGCCATACACTTTGCATGCCATGTTTACAGACTACCGCTATAGTCAGTACTGTACTGCAGTATATTAATACGCTGCAACATTATATTACTTGTAGAATGCCTCTAAAGGACAGTATGCTAAATAAGGTCCTCTTTAAATGCAGTTAGCATAGAAGTATTATTCTATTTATTCAAATAGGAATTTGTAGTTGTGACTGCTGTATTTTAGGGCTCCCTCAGAAGACTAGCTGTTTGTGGATAAGCTTGTTGCTGAGGCCTTCTATGAAAGAACTACCATGATAATGTTTATATCCCTATCTTACTGTTCCCCATGTTTATTGGAATAATATTGTCCTTCAGACTTAAGAACCATTTGATGTAGTTATTGGATCAAGATAACAGAGGATATCCTGATCAGTTGTTTGTGTTTGTTGTTATAATCCAACCACCCATTCAAAAGATATGGCCCCTGGAGCATTATACGTAATTTAACTCTTATTCTCCAAGTGGGTGGTAACCTTTTGTTTTTCCCAAAGAAAATAAAAGTTTCCCATTCGCTTGCTGAATAAGAGCTAATTTACATATAGCATACCAGGGGCCATATGTTTTGAACAGATAGATGGATTTTGAAAATAAAAAAGAACATATTAATCATGGGCACAGCGGCAATCAAATGAGATATATAATTTAGCATTTTGTAGTTGCTGACAGATCCTCTTTAAAGGTCCTCTTTAGGAATCATGGTTGTCTGTAGACAAAACTGGTAAATCAGGCCCCGTCTGTAATGCACTTACAAGTTAATTTACATATACATAAATAGATGATTACTTCTACATTGTTTTATCAGTTTGTGTCCACAAAAGTATATTTCTGCTCCTATTAAATGCCCCCCACATGACACTATTATTGGTATCAGATGCGTTTTGGACCTGACAGACTCCCTTTAGCATATTTGATGCAAGGGTAAAATAAAATAAGTACTTACTTATCAGCAATAAAACATGCTGAGACTAACAGTATGATGTTCTTAGATTAATAGCTGTACCTAAGGCCCCATGCACATAGCTGCCAAATATGGCTGCCACATAATTTCATTGGCTTATACTGTACCTTCATGTGCCTCAGGGACAAATAAACTTTTTCTCAAGGAAAACATTCAGGGTTGCTTGTGATGAGAACAGATCATGTAGACATTGAAGTAATAAATAGCTTCCTCTTAAGGGTTCATAAAACAATAAAAATCTCACAGATTCTCAAAAGTTTCAGAGAAACATAGTTATAAAGATGCTTGTATGAAGTAGGTGTATTGTCTACGATGGATATGGTGATCTATAACATGTTTACATGCAGTTACTTTATACTGGATTTAAGTTACCACAATTGTAATCCACCTATTATTAACCTATAATACTGTGCAGTGTTATTAATGGACATTGTAATTAGACTTTTCTTCTAGATTAATTGATGTATTCTTGATATACTTGCTATAATTACTTTATCTTTATAGCCATTTTACATTTTGATCACATTTACATGCATCCCCTTAAATTTACACTTTTGCGGCCTTGGCTCTGTGAGATCAATGAATGGGGCCATTGATCATGGCCCAGCTACAGTATATGTGCACGGTCATGTGGATGTAACCTTAATCTCTTTTGTTTTTTGTTTACTTTTAGTTATGCAGATGAATTGTATCGCTGGCAAATGTGTCTTGGAAAACACAACTTAACTCTGGTTGAACCCACAGAAAAATGCTACAAAATTCTTGGTATCTACCGTCATGAAGGGTTTGCCTATCCTGAAATACCAGCTTTAGAATTTGACATTGCTTTGGTAAAGCTAGATGGAGAAGTAATGGCCAATGACTACATTGATTTTGCTTGTCTGCCACCACACAATCAGGTTCTGTCTGAAAACTATCGCTGTCATGCAACTGGATGGGGAGATGAGACAGGTAATATTACCACTGCACCAATAATAAAGAGTAAATAACATCAATTAATCAAATATAATGTTTGGTAGATAAGAATATATATGTAAGAATTCTGTAATATTAATTCATGCAGGAAATTCATTGGCACCAAAAGTTGCTGAAGGGTTAAATCAGGTGGCACTACCTGTTATTTCATATGAAGTCTGCAAAACACCCCAATATTGGTGGTTTCAGATAAAGGACTCAATGATCTGTGCCGGCTACGTTCTTCCAGATGAATTAAAGTCAGTTTGTCAGGTTAGTATTTTTCTTCCATTATCTGTAAGTCTAGGTTTACATACATTTTTAGGTCCCTGTGGCCACTATCACTACTGGTATGATTGTCTGAACTAGATACACATGGATGATTTATTAGGCTAGCAACACTGTTGAGGGAGAGCAATTACATATGCCACAATTACTGTGAACAATATTTGCAACAGGAGAAATCATTTTCCACCAGAACAAGCATTTACATATTTGCAGTTATCTTTCAATGTCTGCCCCTTTGACAGTCTGAATCCATGTAGTGAAAAAACTTAGAATATTGGGTGGACTAAGAGAAAAGTTCTCTGTCTATGACCATACAAAAATATATACAATATACAGTCATATGAAAAAGTTTGGGCACCCCTATTAATCTTAATCATTTTTAGTTCTAAATATTTGGGTGTTTGCAACAGCCATTTCAATTTGATATATCTAATAACTGATGGACACAGTAATATTTCAGGATTGAAATGAGGTTTATTGTACTAACAGAAAATGTGCAATATGCATTAAACCAAAATTTGACCGCTGCAAAAGTATGGGCACCTCAACAGAAAAGTGACATTAATAGATCCTCCTTTTGCAAAAATAACAGCCTCTAGTCGCTTCCTGTAGTTATAGGTTTTCTGTTCACCAAGCGGACTCCCCAAACGGAAACCCGAATGCAGATGTGAACCGGGCCTTAAGGGTGGTTTCACATGCGTTTCCTAGAAATTTGGCACTGCAGTATTTGATGCAATTTTTTGAGCCAAAGCCAGAAGTGGATCCAGCAGGAAGGAAAAGTATAAGGCCTTATTCACAAGACAATGCCATTCCAAAAATGGCCATATCAGTTGGTTGAAGGGGCTTATTTACAAAAATCGTAAAAAAATGCGGCTTTTTACAGTCCCACAGTGTGGGAAAATACGCGCTGCAGACACGCTGTGATTTCTAAAACGCTACATGGGACCTTAGCCTCAGCATCATTATGATGTATTAAAAGTTGCTCATATTTGGTCTCTGCAACATGTAAAATAACACAGTGCTAGGTGGATACAAGGTATAGTATCGGGCATGGCTTTCTGTTTTTCTATTCAGATATACATTGTAAAAAAGTTAATGATGTAGTAGTATGACTTTGATGGAATCAGACCCAATGCCAGTTAATGGGACTATGCACACTTACTGTACGTCTTTCTTCAGGGGCATACGTAGAAGTGTGCTAGATGTAGAAATACTGTAGATTTATGGTTAATGTGTTTAAAGATTAAAAACTGTGGAGTGGAATCCTGACAAAGATGTGAACGTAGCCTAAGAGATGCGGTACTGTGCATTGCTGTGTTCTGTACAGTGACTGTATACAAAATTAGACAAGCGGTACTGTGCAATAACTGCATACAGGTTAGGAGAAGTAGTACTGTGCAGTGACTGTATACAGGATAGAAGTAGTACTGGGCAGTGACTGCATACATGATAGGAGAAGTGGTACTGGGCAGTGACTATATACAGTATAGAAGCGGTACTGAGTAATGACTGTATGCCGGTTAGGAGAAGTGGTACTGGACAGTGACTGTACACAGGAGAGGAGAAGTGATACTAGGCCATGACTATATGCGGGAGAGGAGAAGCAGTTTTGTACTTACAGTACATTTCCAGTCTGTCCAGACTCTTCATGTTCCTGTGGGTTAAGGATCTTTAAAGTCATGTGATGTGGTCTTTGACTTTAAAGATCCTCGACCTACAGAAATGTACACTTCACACAGAAGGTTCCATCGTTGTCTGTGAATGTAAGTGAATTCCCCACAGACACACATGTATGTAGGCTGGAGACTCCTCTGTAGTGCTGGTCTCTTGCATCAGTTGAGCATGTGTGGCCTCCCGACTGGCCCGATCGCTACAGTAATGAACTGATATCCTTATGTTAGTTCATTACTGTAGTGATCAGGCTGTTCGGGAGCTCATTGCATCATAACTGACTATCATGCAGTGGATCCTATGCACATGGCCAAGTACAGTGTAGGAAATATAGCCCAAACACGGACCGTTTTCCACTGGACTTGGTCATGTGCAGGGCCCTTATTTGAGAACAGGCAAACCCCTTACACTAATTCACAGTTAATTATAATTTCCTGAAAGTTTGTATGACATGACATTAAAATACACATCATTTAAAGAGTATCTGTCATCTCTACTGACTTGCCTGTTTTAGTAAATACTTTTATTCCCATGAAAGAACTATTTTGGAGCATCTTTTCTGAGAACAGAATTGTGCCATTCCTTTGTTATTTGTCCTGAATATTTCTGAATAAGTCAACAACTGGGTATTACCGGTATCCCTGTCTGGCACTGTGAGCACAGACTGGACAAAAACACACTACAATGGCTGTACTGGTACCATCAAGTTTGAAAATAATTTGCAAATTTCTAGCAAGAATAGGGAGAATAAAACTATTTACCAAAACAGACATGACAGAAGAGCTAATTAAGTGAAAATGAAAAAAAAAAGTAATACACATCTGCTTATACTTTAAATCCTAACTAAACTTTCAGACAACTTTTGATTTTCTGGCAATATTTGTGTCATTAATAAATTTTGTGCAATACTTTATTAACAAATTTTGGATCATTTCTGTGAATTCAAGCATTTTTCACGCTTTCCTTTGCTTCTGTATTGAGAGCTGTTTCTGCCTCTCACTGAATGTTACTGTGTATGGGAGTATGGGGCTGTGTAAGAGGTAGAGAAAATGAGGGTGGGGAGGGTCATTTCAAACAGTTATATCTCGGACATTATAAAACGTACAAACTTGCGTTTTGTGTCAAATGAAAGAGGAGACGCTGAGGCTGCAGTGCTATCTAAATTATTTCCAGAGATATAACTGACTTAAAACACAGTTGGGATTGGGATTTTTATATCATATATTATACAGCTGCATATAAATGTCCTATTCCCGACTGTGTGTTCAACCAGTGATATCTCTGGAAATAGTTTAGATAGCTCTGCAGCTTTATGCTAGGTTCGGCTTTCCGTTCTTCAGGTCCACTTGGGGACATGAAAAATGGAAAGCTAACCTGATTAAAAAGCAGTTATCCGTGGAAACCCGCCCGGTTTCCGCCTGGAAAATGCATAATTTTTAAGAGGGTTCGGAGACGGAAACCCCCGAACGGGCAATGAGCGCTAGTGTGAACCTAGCCTTAGTGTCACATTAAAGAAGAGAATTTCCTCTTTCATATGACACAAAAAGCAAGTTTGTACATTTTATAATGTCTGAGATATAACTGTTTGAAATGACCCGCCCCACCCTCATTTTCTCTACCTTTTACACAGCCCCGTATTCCCGTACACAGTAACATTCAGTGAGAGGCAGAAACAGCTCTCAATACAGAAGCAAGGGAGAGAATAAAAGATGCAGGATCTCACACAAATGATCCAAAATTTGTTAACAGACTATATTACAAACTTTATTAAAGGGAATCTATCATTAAAAAAAAACACTTTTAAGCTAATGGCCCTTTAAAAAGGCCATTCTTCTCCTACCTTTCATTGTTGTCTTCTCCCAGCCGTTTCTGTAAAAATCCGTTTCTTCAATTATGGAAATGATCCTCACGGAGTATCCGGGGCGTCCCTCCGTGGCAGCGAGCACCCATCACGTCATCGCTTGTCACCGCCCATTAGTCTGTTGTGGTGACTCCCATCTTGGTCTTCTCTGTATCTTCTTTCTTCTACTTCCTCTGACGCAGCGCTGGACTGCTGGTGGTCTTTCACAAGAGGCGCGATATGGACCACCGGAAAATGGCAGCCTGTCATGCGCAGTCGCTGCCGTCCAGTGCTGCGTCAGAGGAAGTAGAACAAAGGAGTCACCACAACAGACTAATGGGTGGTGGCAAGCGATGACGCGGTGGGTGCTCGCTGCCAAGGAGGAACGCCCCGGATGCTCCGTGAGGTTCATTTCCATAATTGAAGAAACGGATTTTTACAGAAATGACTGGGAGAAGACAACAATGAAAGGTAGGAGAAGAATGACCTTTTTAAAGGCCATTCCAACGTGCCATTAGCTTAAAAGTGTTTTTTTTTATGATAGACTCCCTTTAATGACACAAATACTGCCAGGAAATCAAAAGTTGTCCAAAAGTTTCGTTATACTTTATTAGATCCTTTTAAAACCCTGTCTTTACTAAAGAAGCACTCTCACAAAAATTGTTATTCTCTATCCTGTCCTAGAAAGGTACATTGTAAATTGTAGTGAAGGTAATCTTTCTGGTGGCTGTATTTGTGAGTTATCCACTCCCATCTTGTCCTCAGGTGTGTCATGTGACCATCAATAAGACTCTCCAACTGACACAGCATTTTGTGTGTGGACAGGAAGTCAGTTTCCCTACAAGGCTCATATCAAGGTCCTCATAGACAGGGCCGGTTTTAGACAAAGTGGGGCCCTGGGCAAAATTAAAAGCGGGGCCCCAAATGCTGATATACAAACCCTATAATAACGCCTCCTTTCTGCCAACAAAAAAGTAATAAGCCCCATTTTACCACACACAATTCAAATGAGCACCTTTGTACCACCTAATAGATTTTTGCACCCAGTCATCAGTTATTATAGCGCCTCCTTATAAATAATAGTCTCTGCTTATAAATAATATTACACCTTTATCAGTAATAGCTCCCTTATGAATGATAAATAGTGCCCTGTATCAGTAATATCCCCCCTTATCAGTAACAGTCACCCCGTAAAAATAATACTGCTCCCTTATAAATAATAGTTACCCTTATAAATAATAGTCCCCATTATCACTAATAGCCCCCTTTATAAATAAGCCCACTTAACAATTATACCCCCCTTATAAAAAGTTCCCCTCTTATAAATATTAGCTCCCCCTTATAATGGATGCCTTATATATAATAGTTCCCCCCTTATAAATAATAGCCCATCTTATAAATAATAGTTCCCCCTTATAATAGCCCCCTCATACTTAAGTTTCCCAATTATATATAGTAACCAATGCTTATATATAATAGTTCTCCGTTATACAGGGACGGACTCAAGGGCCTTAGGCCCACCAGAGGATCTTGTTCTGGGGCCCCACCCAACAGCTTCCTGCTAATAGCCTACACCACGGCTCCTTCACTGAAGTCTTACATATGTGCTGACTATCTGGTGTTACTGAGTATGTTCCCAGTATAGTCAGCTCCTATAGTGCTGTGCAGGCCCCAATAACTCCAGGGCCGGTTCATGCACAGTACTGTATGGGGAATGACATGGCCATGGGGCACTACACATATTTGCAAGATTATAGTGAGGGAGCTGTGATGCAGACATAGCACACAGGGCTGCCAGCAGGAATTGTGAGCCCGCCCCCACAGTATAATGCTCCACATGGTATGTAATGCTCCACAGTATAAAATGCTCTCCTGAGCCCTACAGTTTCCCCACATAGTATATAATGCTCCACAGTGACCCCACACAGTATAAAATGCTCCCCTGAGTCCCCCATAGTGGCCCCACATGGTATGTAAGGCTCCACACAGTATAATACTCCACAGTGGCCCACACAGTATACTACCCCTTAGTGGCCCCAGACAGTGCAATATGCTCCCCAGCAGCCCCACACAATATAATATGCTCCATACAGTATAATATGCACCCCACAATGCTCCAGTGGCCTAACACAGTATAACATGCTCCATAATGACCTCCACACAGTATAATATACTCCCCAGAGGGGTTCCCCCAGTATAATGCTCCACAGTGGTCCCCCACAGTATAATATGTTCCCCACAGTCCACCCCAGTATAATGCTCTACAATGTCCCCACAGAGTATCATATGCTCCCGAAAAGCCCCACACAATATAATACACTCCACAGTGGCCCCACACAGCATAACAGGATCCCCACACTGTCCCTTCCCCCAGTATAAAGCTCCACAGTGGCCCATAGTATAATATGCTCCCCAGAGGGCCCCCGCTAGTATAATGCTCCACAGTGCCCCCTCCAGTATTTTGCTCCACAGTGGCCCCACGCAATATATTATGCTCCTAGGAGCGTCCCCCCAGTATAATGTTCCACAGTAGGCCCCACGCAGTATAATATGCTCCCCAGAGGGCCCCCTAGTATAATGCTCATTAGTCCCTTCTGAATAATGCCCCACAGTGGTGCCACGCAATATAATATGCTCTGCTGATGCCCCCCCAGAATAATGCTCCACAGTGACCCCACTCAGTATAACATGCTCCAGAAATGGCCTCCACACAGTATAATATACTGCCCAGAGAGGTTTCCCCAGTATAATACTCCACAGCGGCCCAAAACAGTAAAATATGCTCTCCAGAGCCCCACACAGTATAATGCTCCACAGTGGCCCAAAACAGTATAACATGCTCTCCAGAGCCCCCCCCTTCCCAGTATAATGCTCCACAGTGGCCCAAAACAGTATAATATACTGAGCATATTATACTGTGTGGGGAAACCGTGGAGCATTATACTGGGGGGGGCTCTGGAGAGCATATTATACTGTGTGGGGCCACTGTGGAGCATTATACTGGGGAGGGGGCCCCTGGAGAACATGTTATATTCTGTGGGGCCTCTATGGAGTATTATAAAGTGGGGGGGCTCTGGAGAGCATGTTATATTCTGTGGGGCCACTTTGGAGCATTGTACCATGGGGCCCCTCTGGAGAGCATATTATACTGTGTGGGGCCACTGTGGAGCATTATACTGGGGGGCCCCTCTGGAGAGCATAATGCTCCAAAGTGGCCCCACATAATATAACATTATCTACAGAGCCCCCCCCCCCCCCCCACATTATAATTTTCCACAGAGGCCCCACAGAATATAACATGCTATCCAGGGGGCCCCTTCCCCAGTATAATGTTCCACAGTGGCCCCACACAGTATAATATGCTATCCAGAGGGGTCCTACAGTGCTATTATATTATACTCTGGGGTCTCTGGGCCCGGGGGAGGTGAGGGAAAATAACAAACAGTTATACTCACCTTGTCTTACCTCTGCTGGGCGTCCTCGCGCTGCTCCGCTATCCCCGCCAGTGCTGGCTTCTTCTTCTCTGCGGCTGACGTCACGCGTTGTGGACGTGTGAACCGAGAGCAAGGCAGGTGGTTTGGACTCCGCAACCAGAAATGAACGCACACGCGGTAGTTCAAGAAAAGAATGTATATTTACTATAAGTTAATAAAGGCTAGTTAAAGGTAAAATGACATGGATAAAGACAAGCAAAATATACAATATAGCATGAACAATTTCAAGGCAAATTCTGCAATGGTTTCTACTTTTACTCTGTCCACTTCTGCAGTATGGACACTGAATGAACAATATACTCAAAACTATCCCTAACTGACCCTGACTTCACATTTGGGTGCACCCCCTTTTCCCCAGTGGTCCAGGTGGACCACTTACAGTCCGTAGAAGCGCGCGGTGGGGCCCAAAGTCGGTCCTTTCTTTTATAGTGAAGCGTCTTCCCCTCACGGTTATCAGGATCTTGGGAGAAATGAAGTCCTCTTTAACAGGGAAACCAAATGAATGCAATGTAATCCAACAGCAGATTCCACTCAGCACACTGACAGTCCTGCCGAATCCATACACTGAGCTGGGATGTAAGCCGGGATTTAGCAGTTACTGTCCAGTACGTCAACAGCACTGCGAGTCTCTATCTGTGGTATCCATATACACAGTCACAATGTCAGTCTCACTGATCAGCCACTGAGCACAGTTCCTTTCACATGGACTCACTAGTCCTGTTGTCTCTTTACACTCTGTTTGTCTCTGGACCAAGATACAGCTTAGCTGTACAGAAAAACCTCCACACCAGTTCAATACAACCACAGACACCTGTCTTCTCTCTTGCCAAGATGGCTGCTGCTCTCTGTCTCGTCACTTCCTGCTTCTCTGCTCACACTCTGTCTTCAGAACAGGCAGGCTGACATAAAAGGGGGGGGGGGGTCTCACTCCAGCATCATGTCACAATTACAATGGCTGCTGTCTTAAAGGAACAGAATCACAGAAATACATTCAACATTAACAATTTATACAGACAAATAAAGCTTAGGACAACATTGGCTGTCTCTTACAGACGTCACCGCTGAGGCCTGTGATTGGGCCTCAGAGATTACGTGAGGCACGCTGTCAGCACGCCCCACGTGATCGCTAAGGCTGAGGCCTGGCCTCAGCGGAGATGTCCGGAACGCCAGAAGATGATGTCGGACGCAAGGACAGGTGAGTAAAAATGTTTGTTATTTTTACTCACCACGGAAAGGGGCCTTTCTGTTATTGATTTGTTCGGGCCTGACTCCGGGATCCGGAGATCCCGGGGGCCCCTTTGCCCCCCCCCCCCCAACGCCGGCCCTGCTCATAGAAATGAATACAGAAACTAAAGTCCTGTCCATACATAAGATGCCTTAATGGCCACATGACACAACTGAGGAACATACGGGAATGGATATGTGAGAAATAGAACCAAGGCATGAACATTACCTTCAATACATTTTACATCATGTACTTTCCTAATAGTCCAGAGAATGAACATTTTTGTGTATTTTGAGTGATTTCTACTTACAATGTAATAAAATAGTAAAATAATGTCTCTTGCACTCTTTTTGATGCTTCAGGGAGATTCAGGAGGACCACTGGTTTGCCCTTCTTCTGCTAACAGCTCAATCTGGGAAGTTCATGGAATCACCAGTTTTGGACCCATTGGCTGTATTATGGATAAAAAGCCCAGTGTTTTCACCCGTTCATCTGCTCACCTCAATTGGATATATACAATCATCAAAAAGGATATATATGATAATTACTGTAGGTACTTTTCATGAACTTTTCACGCTAACACATGCGCCTATATATATATATATATATATATATATGCAGTACAGACCAAAAGTTTGGACACACCTTCTCATTCCAAGAGTTTTATGTATTTTCATGACTATAAAAATTGTAGATTCACACTGAAGGCATCAAAACTATGAATTAACACATGTGGAATTATATACTTAACAAAAAAGTGTGAAACAACTGAAAATATGTCTTATAGTCTAGGTTCTTCAAAGTAGCCACCTTTTGCTTTGATTACTGCTTTGCACACTCTTGGCATTCTCTTGATGAGCTTCAAGAGGTAGTCACCTGAAATGGTTTTCACTTCACAGGTGTGCCCTGTCAGGTTTAATAAGTGGGATTTCTTGCCTTATAAATGGTGTTGGGACCATCAGTTGTGTTGTTCAGAAGTCAGGTGGATACACAGCTGACAGTCCTACTGAATGGAGTGTTAGAATTTGTATTATGGCAAGAAAAAAAAAGCAGCTAAGTAAAGAAAAACGAGTGGCCATCATTACTTTAAGAAATGAAGGTCAGTCAGTCCGAAAAATTGGGAAAACTTTGAAAGTGTCCCCAAGTGCAGTGGCCAAAACCATCAAGCGATACAAAGAAACTGGCTCACATGAGGACCGCCCCCAGGAAAGGAAGACCAAGAGTCACCTCTGCTGCGGAGGATACGTTCATCCGAGTCACCAGCCTCAGAAATTGCAGGTTAACAGCAGCTCAGATTAGAGACCAGGTCAATGCCACACAGAGTTCTAGCAGCAGACACATCTCTACAACAACTGTTAAGAGGAGACTGTGTGCAGCAGGCCTTCATGGTAAAATAGCTGCTAGGAAACCACCTAAGGACAGGCTACAAGCAGAGACGGGGGGGGGCGAAAAATATATTTACTATAAGTTAATAAAGGCTAGTTAAAGGTAAAATGACAGGGCTAAAGACAAGCAAAATATACAATATAGCATGAACAATTTCAAGGCAAATTCTGCAATGGTTTCTACTTTTACTCTGTCCACTTCTGCAGTATGGACACTGAATGAACGATATACTCAAAACTATCCCTAACTGACCCTGACTTCACATTTGGGTGCACCCCCTTTTCCCCAGTGGTCCAGGTGGACCGCTTACAGTCCGTAGAAGCGCGCGGTGGGGCCCAAAGTCGTTCCTTTCTTTTATAGCGAAACGTCCTCTCCTCACGGTTATCAGGATCTTGGGAGAAATGAAGTCCTCTTTAACAGGGAAACCCAATGAATGCAATGTAATCCAACAGCAGATTCCACTCAGCACACTGACAGTCCTGCCGAATCCATACACTGAGCTGGGATGTAAGCCGGGGTTTAGCAGGTGCTGTCCAGTACATCAACAGCACTGCGAGTCTCTATCTGTGGTATCCATATACACAGTCACAATGTCAGTCTCACTGATCAGCCACTGAGCACAGTTCCTTTCACGTGGACTCACTAGTCCTGTTGTCCCTTTACACTCTGTTTGTCTCTGGACCAAGATACAGCTTAGCTGTACAGAAAAATCTCCACACCAGTTCAATACAACACTTGCTAAGATGGCTGCTGCTCTCTGTCTCGTCACTTCCTGCTTCTCTGCTCACATGCTGTCTGCAGAACAGGCAAGCTGACATAAAAGGGGGGAAGTCACTCCAGCATCATGTCACAATTACAATGGCTGCTGTCTTAAAGGAACAGAATCACAGAAATACATTCAACATTAACAGTTTATACAGACAAATGAAGCTTAGGACAACATTGGCTGTCTCTTACATATTCCCCCCCACTTTAAGATTGGCAGTCCCTGCCTATGACTGTATATCCAGAGGGTTGTACTTTTATGCACAGGGTGGTAGTATACCGATGTATGGCAGGCCAAACAAACTCATCCTGCGCATACCGAACAGGGGGAATACCAGCATTTGGCCTAGTGGTCCGTCTGAGGACCGGTGGTATATTATGGGGTGCTGCAGCTATGGGCTGAGAAGGACCAGCGGATTCCGCACCAGAGGGGGCACAGGCCGGAGATACAGTAGTCACAGGTGGAACATCCCCAGGAGCAGGGATCGGCCAACAATCATCCTCCTCGTCGGAGGCCCATTCCGCACCTCCATTCTCTGACTGTGGGAGCTCATTCACATTGGCAAGCCCATCATGATTTGTCCCTTCAGAATGACACAGGCGCAACATATTTCGGTGAAGTACTCGAACACAATCAGTTCCTTCTTTCTGGACCTGGTACACTGGCCCATTCGCATACTTGCGGCCAACAACACGATACGGCAAAGCCTCCCATCGGCTTTCCAATTTCCCTTGGGGTTTCTTGACACGAACTAGCACCAGGTCGCCTGGTTGCAATGGTGCTTCTTGCACTGGGGTCTTATCAGGATGGGGATGTTCTTGCAGGCGCTGCCGCACCAATCGATGGATCGTCTCAAGTCTCTGCCGGTGCGCCCGCACCCAAGAGGTTGGATCCCTCGGAGGGAACCCATCCACATCATTCAACTGTAATTCTCCTATACTTCGCCCAGACCGCCCAAAGAGAAGTGTATAAGGAGAGTACCCCGTTGTAGAATGGACCTGATTGTTATAGGCCCACACCATTTCAGACAAGAACTGAGGCCACTGTAACTTCTTGTCTTCCTCCAGAGTCCGCAGCATCTGTAGCAGAGTTCTGTTGAATCTTTCACAGGCCCCATTTCCCTGAGGGTGGTATGGAGTCGTGTGCGACTTCTTTATCCCGTAGATACGTTGAACTTCTTTCATTACGTGTCCCTCAAAGAGGCGCCCTGGTCGGAGTGGATGCGTTTAGGGCACCCATATACTCGAATGAAATCTTGGCACAGAGCACGAGCTGCTGACTCAGCTGTCTGGTCCTTGGTGGCGGTTACCACCGCAAATTTGGTGAAGTGATCCACCATTACGAGGCAATACTGGTGTCCGCTATTGGATGGGCCCACCATTAGATAGTCTATCATGACGATTTCTAAAGGTTCCTGGGTCACGATGGTTTGCAGGGGAGCTCTCTGTTCTATTGCCTTATGGATCTCACAAGTTCGACAGCTGCGGCATACTTCTTCGACCATTTGACGAAGACCAGGGCAGTAAATCAGTCGCTGTAACCAACGAAAGGTCTTCTCATGACCAAAATGTCCATTCTTATTATGAGCCTCAACTGCCAAGGAGCGAGCCAGTTCACTAGGCACCACAATTTGGTATCGAATGTCGATCTCAGAAGGTAAATAGACCTTTCGGCATAGCACTCCATTTTTCATCTCCAACTTTTCCCACTGACTCAGAACAGATAATATCTCACGTGTCAGTCGTTCTCTTTCCTCTCTACAGGGCTTCTGGCCTTTCTCAACACACTTGATCATCTGTGCCAGCCCCTCATGGGTCTGTTGTATCTGTGCCCATTCCTGTCGTGAGGGACCAAAGAAAGGAGCCATTTCAGTCCCCTCCATCTCAAACTGATTAGTGGCGGTCAAGGCCTGTGAAAATCTGCTGAAATCGGGCACCTCCACATGCTCCAACTCATGATCCACGTCTTCTGTGGGGGTCTGGGCGGTTACCCTAGAAAGCCCGTCAGCATTCTGGTTCTCTGTCTTGGACCGATACTTAATGCGGTAATTGAACTTAGTCATTCGGGCTATCCACCTCTGCTCTAACGCCCCGAGCTTGGCATTTTCCAGGTGAGCTAGTGGGTTGTTGTCAGTCAGTACTAAAACTTCAGCACCGGTCAAATATTCAGAGAATTTCTCGGTCATGGCCCATACCAGTGCCAACAGCTCCAACTTAAATGAACTATAATTCTCGGGGTTTCTTTCAGAATCTCTCAAAGACCGGCTGCCGTACGCTATGACCCTCTCCTGGCCATCCTGAAGCTGGGAAAGCACTGCTCCAAGACCATACAGGCTTGCATCCGTATACAGCTGGAACGGCAAGTGGTAATCAGCATATGCCAAGATTGGGGCTGTTGTCAGTGCATCCTTTAATGCCTGGAAGGCTTGTTCCTGTTCAGGTCCCCACTTCACGGACCGGTTCTTTGGACCACCGGATGTGCCTCGTAGGAGAGCATTAAGTGGTGCTGCTACCTTGGCGAAATCCTTAATAAACCGTCGATAGTAACCGGCTACTCCAAGGAACGCCCTCACTTCTCGCAGGGTAGTCGGTATTGGCCAATCTTGAACAGCCGCTATCTTGTCTCTTGATGGTCTCACCCCTTCTCCTGATACGCGGTGACCCAAGTAATCAATTTCAGATTGGAACAACCGACATTTACTGGGTTTCAATTTGAGCCCATGTTCCCGCAATCTTCGAAATACTTGCCCCAACTGGTGGAGATGGTCTTCAAAGGTCGCAGAATACACTATAATGTCATCCAAGTAGATGAGAGTGAACTCAAAGTTGAAGTCACCGAGACATTTCTCCATCAACCGCTGAAACGTTCCGGGTGCATTTGTCAACCCGAAGGGCATCCGGTTAAATTCGTATAGTCCCATGGGCAAGATGAATGCCGTCTTCTCCTTGTCTTTTGTGGCCATCGGCACCTGCCAATACCCACTAGCCAGATCTAGTGAGGAGAAGTACCGGGCTCTCCCTAGCGCTGAGAGGGACTCCTCAATCCGTGGCAAGGGGTAGGAATCTCGTACGGTGCAAGCGTTTAACTTCCGATAGTCTACGCAAAATCGGATGGACCCATCTTTTTTTCTTACTAACACCACAGGAGCCGCCCAGGGACTCTGGCTTTCTTGGATGATCCCACCCTGCAGATCTTAGCTAACAGTTCTTTCACTTCCTGATACAACTGTGGAGGAATTTGTCGGTAGCGCTCTCTATTGGAGGGGTGTCTCCTGTGGGAATCTCATGGTAGATCCCTGTGGTACATCCAAAATCTTCAGCATACCGTGCAAAGGTGGCTTGGTTCTCCCACAACAGCTCATCTACCTTCTGCACACATTCCAGAGAACATGAACTTGCATCCATCTTCATCTGTTCTCGAATTGCACGGCCATTCCATTCAGAGGTGGGTTCCTCATCTTCTCCCATGGACACAGTTACGGTCCACTCATCCCTTTCAGTCGGCTTCAGCTGCATTGGGTTACTTTCCTTACTTCCTCCGGAGTCACATAGATGTTAGCCAGCAGCCTCCCTGGGGTCAGGTCCACACTCTGGTCCTGAGTGTTTACACATCGAAGTGGTACTCTTCCATTGCGAACTATTGCCAAGGAACGGGCCACTAGCGGATCAACACCTCCTTCGGCTGCTGCGTGGTTCTACCAACACAGCTATGCCCTCTAGTTTCCGACAGTGCCTACGGGCATAGACACTTTGTCTCCCGACTGGGTGGCAGTGTAACTTTTGTATGCAAAGGAACTGAAATTCGAGCAGAGGACGCTGCGCATCCGAACTTTTCTGTAAGCCACATGTCCGGATCAGCCGCTGGAAAGCTGTTTGAGTAGGCCGATGGGTGGTGGTTTCTTTCCAATAACCGTGACCTTTCTTTTCAAAGAGGATCTGATCTAATTCTTTTAACACATTCATCCCCAAAATGACAGGGACCTTTACTTCATGTGACTCCTGTACCACCACAATGCCTTTCCTACCTAGATCTTGGCCACATACCCGGACATTCATCCAGGCCACTCCCACGACCGGAACTGGTAACTGGTTAGCTGCGACCACTCGTCGAATGTATGGGGATCATATTTCACATGTTGCCGGAAGTACCGTTCATAACAGTCTCTACTCAAGGTCGTTACTTGGGAACCCGTGTCAATCATCCCGGTAACCGGAATACCCTCCATTTCCACCTGTATGACAGGACTTGCAGCGATCAGGTCATCATCAGGGCATTCTCCCCACATAGTCTCCTTGTCAGTCTCCCCTACTACACGCCCTTCAGCAGCAGGGGACTTCAGTTTAACGGCGGTCTCTCATAAGTTTGTCGCTGCTCTGGACATCTAGCAGCAACGTGGCCCATCCGTCCACACTCCCAGCAGCGTATCTCCCGTCGTTCTGGCCATCTGTTTGGGCCCCTTCGGTAAGCCCCTTCGATTTCTCCTGAGCACTGCACTAAATGATTTGGACCCCTTCGGTAGGTCCTATCCTCACCCCTCCAGCGGGGTGGTGGGTGATTCTGATTTTCTGGGTATGGACGGCTCACCCTTTCACCTCCAGTTTTCTGGAAGTCTGCAATTTTCATAGAATGTTCATCACAACGGGTGTGCAAGTGTTCCATTTGCTCTTGCAGTTTCTGCATTACTGTGAGAATTTCTTTAACCGTCCCCTTTTCTACTGTCTCTGAGCCAGAACTAGCCCCCTGTGACAAAGTAACTCCAACTGCGGTCTGCGGCCTCGGGACCATACTATTGGCACGGGAGATGGCCTCTACCTGTACATCATGGAATTTAGCATCAGTCTCTCGTCGTATAAAATCCTGCATAGTCACAGTTAAACTGCCGTCACGTATCCCCAGGACAAACTGGTCACGGAGAGTCCGATCAGGGTTACAGAAGGCTGGCGAGCCCCCTCTTTCCTTCCTTTGAATATCTCGGAGCAGTTCTTGTAGGGCATTTGCATATTGGGGAAGGCTTTCATTCTCCTGTTGTACCCTCTGGAAGAACCGAGCCTGCAGAGACCCCAGCAATGCAGTTTCTCCATAAATGGTTTCTAGAATCTGGACTACTTGCTCAAATGTCTGCCTTTGTTCAAATGGCCTCAGTATCACCGTGGTCTTAGCATCCCCTTGTAATGTCAATATTGCTAGCTCTACTAGTACTTCTGGTGCGGTCTGGTACATTCGCTGTATCATTCGTATCTGTTCCACCCACATACTCACTGACATATTATTGCCATCAAATTTAGCTAACTGACTCATTATAGCCCCTGCTGGCATTCTTCCTCCAGCACCATTCTCCCGAACGGGTGCGCACCGTCCATTCTGGTAAGCGGATCCTGCCGACTACGCCAATTTGTGAACCGAGAGCAAGGCAGGTGGTTTGGACTCCGCAACCAGAAATGAACGCACACGCGGTAGTTCAAGAAAAAAATATATATTTACTATAAGTTAATAAAGGCTAGTTAAAGGTAAAATGACAGGGCTAAAGACAAGCAAAATATACAATATAGCATGAACAATTTCAAGGCAAATTCTGCAATGGTTTCTACTTTTACTCTGTCCACTTCTGCAGTATGGACACTGAATGAACGATATACTCAAAACTATCCCTAACTGACCCTGACTTCACATTTGGGTGCACCCCCTTTCCCCAGTGGTCCAGGTGGACCGCTTACAGTCCGTGAAGCGCGCGTGGGGCCCAAAGTCGTTCCTTTCTTTTAAGCGAAACGTCCTCTCCTCACGGTTATCAGGATCTTGGGAGAAATGAAGTCCTCTTTAACAGGGAAACCCAATGAATGCAATGTAATCCAACAGCAGATTCCACTCAGCACACTGACAGTCCTGCCGAATCCATACACTGAGCTGGGATGTAAGCCGGGGTTTAGCAGGTGCTGTCCAGTACATCAACAGCACCGCGAGTCTCTATCTGTGGTATCCATATACACAGTCACAATGTCAGTCTCACTGATCAGCCACTGAGCACAGTTCCTTTCACGTGGACTCACTAGCCTGTTGTCCCTTTACACTCTGTTTGCTCTGGACCAAGATACAGCTTAGCTGTACAGAAAAATCTCCACACCAGTTCAATACAACACTTGCTAAGATGGCTGCTGCTCTCTGCTCGTCACTTCCTGCTTCTCTGCTCACATGCTGTCTGCAGAACAGGCAAGCTGACATAAAAGGGGGAAGTCACTCAAAAAAAAAAAAAAAAAAAAAATGTATAAAAAAAAAAAAAAAAAAAAAAAAAAAAAAAAAAAAAAAAAAAAAAAAAAAAAAAAAAAAAAAAAAAAAGAGGTTGGGGGGGTTTTTGGGGTGGTGGGGGGAAGGAAATAAATAAAAAAAAAAAAAAAAAAAAACAAAACAGGCCCGCGCTTTTTGGTAAATTTTTTTAAAAAAAAAAAAAAACAAAAACACACCCAAAAA
The DNA here is from genome assembly GCA_947044405.1 of Leptodactylus fallax. NCBI lineage: Eukaryota > Metazoa > Chordata > Amphibia > Anura > Leptodactylidae > Leptodactylus > Leptodactylus fallax. Next base: position 2,489,415 of record CAMRHE010000048.1, on the reverse strand, counting down.
AAAGAGAGAGAAAAAAAAAAAAGAGGGGGGGGGGGGGGGGGCGAAAAAAAAGGCCCCACACAACCACAAACAAAAAAAAAGGAGGGGGGGGGGGGGGGGGGGGAGAGAGAAGGGAAAAAAAAAAAAAACAAGGAAAAAACCCTCGGGAAACCCCAAAAAGGGTGGGAAAACCATTTCAGGGAACCACCCTTGAAGCCACAAGAGAATGCCAAGAGTGTGCAAAGCAGTAATCAAAGCAAAAGGTGGCAACTTTGAAGAACCTAGAATATAAGACATATTTTCAGTTGTTTCACACTTTTTTGTTAAGTATATAATTCCACATGTGTTAATTCATAGTTTTGATGCCTTCAGTGTGAATCTACAATTTTTATAGTCATGAAAATACAGAAAACTCTTGGAATGAGAAGGTGTGTCCAAACTTTTGGTCTGTACTGTGTATATATATATTTATATATATATATATATATATATATATATATATATAAATTATATTTCTATATCTTAAAATTTATGCAGTATAACCTTTAGGCTAAGATCCCACGTAACGAGCCACAGACAAAAAGTGCTGCGGGAAAAACCACGGTGGAAATGCAATTCATCTGCTTTTTTGTTGCAGATTTTGCTGTGGTGTTTTTTGCCACAGTCAGGAGTGGGTTGAGCAGAAAGGAAAAATATAAGAGCTTCCCATTGTCAATGTCAAATTCTTATATTTCCCATTGCTTTTGTAGCCACTCCTGGCTTTGGTTCAATGTTGCAGAAATGTAGAGTTTTTGACTGCCGTGGACAATGGAATGGAATGGAATAAAAGATGCTACATTTTACAGAACCAGCATTGTGAATGAGATTTCATTAATCTCATCCATGCAAAAAAATTGCTGCAGAAAAGCTGCGCTTCACTACGTGGAGCCTCAGCCTAAGCCAGTAATGGCTAAAATGGGAATATATGTTCAATGTCCCAATCACCAGGCTGGGAGTTATGAAACAAGCAACTTGGACTATATTATTCCGTAACTCCCAGAAGAAGAGACTATGAACTACAGAGGTGACATATGTATCAGACTTTGGGGGATATGCCATAAAAGTCTGAGATATAAATACCCTTGTAAGGCTAAGGCCCCACATAGTGAGCCGCAAAAAATTCCATGAAAAAGACTGTGGCGGAGAGTTTTCCTCTGCGGACTTTCTGCTTATATTATACCTATACAGAAAACGCCAGCGTTTCCATAGGTATAATTGACATGCTGCGATTTTAGAAATCGCTGAATTTCCACTTTTTTTCCGCATTTCCAATTGTTTTCTGAAATGTGTGGATGGGATTAGCCAGAATCCCATCCACTTTGCAGGTAATGTAAAACGCTGCTTTTTCGCATTGTGGGGCCTAAATGTTGATGAGGTGCAAATGTGTAATTTGTTTACACATGAGAGTCAATGTATAATATATACATAATATTAGTAAACATCAAGGAACTTTGGAGGCAATACCCAAAATATAGCAAAAATTTGTGACACAAAACTGGTGTACATGTATACCAAATTTATTATATATTTTAGACACTTTTTAAGCCTCACTACAAATTGGAACAAGAGAAGTTGTAAAATGTGGCAGATTCATTAATGGAGAGTGCCTTTATTTTGGTACATCACATGAGTCCTTTTGATAACTTTGGCTCAGTTTTTGTCTGTCTTTTCTAGTTTTATTCTGTTTGAGTTTAGTATAGTATTTAGAAATCTCCCCAAGTGGTTTTTGGAAACTCCATTCTTGTTCATTTCTTTTTTCTATATATTTCACATAAACCATGTTTTTCTGAGGAAAGGTGCATGATTATATTTTGTAATAACTGAAGTCCTATTTGGGAGTTCTAACCACAAAATCTTAACTTTGCTTATGAAACATTGCATTGGGTCTCTGCAGCATGAATCATATGGGAGAAGGTACCTTCCCCAGTGCGCAAATATGATATAAATAGCATCAGCATGACAGATTAAATTAGAAGAGGCACGTCAGTGTGCTCTGCTAAAATGTCTTTTCTTGTCAGCATCTAAGAAACTATTTCACATCTGTAGCAGAATGTTTTAGGTCTCTACATTTATGAAGTTTGTTTCTCATTTGAGCAGTTTTATTTAAGGTGACTTTCCTATCAGATTATTATTTTTTTCATAGTTTAAGACATTACTATGTCTTCACCAGTGGGAATTCCATTGCAGACCTGGCCCAAGGGAATTCCCACCTCCAGTGATATCTAGAGAATATTACAAAAAATTACAAAGTTAATACAATATTTATTATATCCAAATATAAATATGGTTGTGTTCACATTGGCATTCAGAGGTTTCATTGGGGTTTCAATTGCTGGCAAAACAGTGCAGTCTGCAGAGATATTCTTGCTGTCAACCACAAGGGCCTCCATTAATATTAATGGGAACCATCAGGATTGCTGGTATCTATTTGAACAAGTATTTAGCATAGCTAAAGTTTCCTTTGTGCTCCATTAAGGAACTCTTTTTGTCATTCTCTTAACTGTTATTTTTTATGCTGCATCTATCTCTGCATCTATAATTTATGGAACAAACAGTATCTGTGTACCTGTATGTGTGCCTTCATATTTACATAAGAGATGAAGATTTTTTTTCTGTTTGCTTCTTATCTTTTAGCAAGTTTTAGACCACAAACCAGTAATCCCTGCCCTATATTCTGTGTATTGTCATTATAAAAACTGCTTATCATGGATAGACAGTACAATACATTTTTCCTTCTGTCATTTACTCCCCACTTACTAGTGATAAGGTGACAAGATTCAATTTCACTATAGACACTCTCAGGTGTTTAGCCACTTGATGTTAGCACATTTGTAACATTTTATTACTGATTGTATATGAAGACATAGCAGGTTAAATAAAAATATAATAATAATAATAATAATAATAACATAAAAAAAAATGATAGTAGTGTCTAGTTTCACATAGTGTCCCCTTGTAATAGTGTTTGCAATTGCAGATAGTCTCATAAATTGGGGTATATTGATTTGTCTCACATAATGTAAATGCTCATTTTCCAAATAAGTAAATCTGACTTTTTTTTAATCTCCAGCATCTCGCTGTGGCAGTGCTAAGGACCTCAGTGACAGAAATGGGCAGTTCACTTCTATGCAATATCCATCCACATACAGCAATGATGCTGACTGCATTTGGAATATTATTGCCCCAGATGATAAAGTCATTCATTTGCATTTTAATAGCTTTGTGCTTGAGGAAAGTACTTTCTGCAACAATGACAGGGTTGTGATATCAGATGAACTTGGCAGTGTTGGTAAGTATTCTATCAACTTTCTTGTCAACACAACAATTTCTGATTTTTACATTATAACACTTATAATTTTATTTTACAAATATATGCAGTTATCCACATTTATTAAGACTAGTGTTTCTAAGGCTGGATTCACACAAAAGAGGTGCAAAACCTCTGTGAAAAACATCCATTTTTCATGGCTCTCTTGCACTTGAGGAGCACCAGTTTTCATGAATCTCCCATACATGTCAGTGTATGGAGGGATCTGTGAAAACGTCCGAAAATAGGACATGACCTATATTTTGATGGTCTATGACAACAAACTGTCAAAATAATGGTCATGAGAATAGCCGTGTGACGTCCATTAAAAAATGTGAATGTAGCCTAAGAGTAGCTTCACACTATACTTATACATGATCATTGTTCTCATCCATCTTAGGATGAGAGCAATGGATTTTTGCAGCAGTAGAGAGACTGTTCGTCTGCATTCACTCTAATGTATAAAGCGTGACGGAAGATTTCTTCTGACATGTTTGTTACTTTTCTGACGGAATTAAAAGTCATACATGCAGGACTTTAAAAAAGTAAGCAAACATGGTGGAAGAATGCTGCCATCAGGTTTTTTACATTACAGTGAATGGGAACGGATGCCAGATGGAGAGGGCTTTGTCTACAGTAAATTTGTCACACTAATGCCATTAATGTCTATTGCTCTCATCCTACAACGAACATGTATAATGTTAGTGTGAATGTCACCTAGTCAGATTCTCATTCACTTTGCTGGTACTGTAAAATGCAGCGTTTCTTTTCCACTGCATTTCCACAACAGCCAATAAAATGCTGCATTTCCACAACACGGGGCCTTAGCCTTACAATGAGTTTATATTGGGAAATTGCATTACTATCACTTTCTTTATAGGTCCAACACTGGCCTCTTATCCACATAAGAGGAAAACATACTAAAAATGACATTGAAAGTTGTAGTTGCCTGCTAGAGATTTTGTATTGCTCTTTGTCCTTTAAACCACTTATTTTAACATTAGACAACACTAACCAATCCATGTTAAAGGACCCTTACTGCATATCTTTGATGTTTCCTTTTTAGGTGCCCACTGTGGAAACTATGTACCAGCTGATGTAGTTAGCTTCAGCAACAAGTTATTTGTAAACTTCATAACCAACAGCAGGCTGGTAGATGTCGGATTTCACGCAAACTGGGAATTTGTGGATCCATCTTCAATACAAAGTAAGCTGAATCATGCTGTTGAGTTTCTTATCAATTGAAAAGTTATTAAATAGATAAGGATATTGCATTGAATTTTTGATAATAAGTTACAAATGACAGAAGAGACGAGAATTAAAGCATACTTCCAATTATAAAACAATTTTTATTTCTAGCTAAACAGAAGGGAATCCTAGGAGATTGTTTTTGAACCTGCAGGTACCCCAGCCAGCAGGTACCCCAGTTCGCTCTGTGTTATTTGGGATTTAAGGACATTTTCATACAGTGGGTCTGTCTGCTCTACACTTCACTCAGGGCTCATACCAAGGCCAATGGGCTGTTGTCTGACTCATTTCCACTGTTCCTATTGCTCCTACTGTTTGCTTTGGCTGTGGAGCCTCTATTCCTGGATTTTAATCCCTAAATGTGGAACTATTGTTAAATAGGCTTCAGAATAAAACAATGGCCTGGTGTAAACTCCCCCTTAACATAGTGGGCAGTGTGAACCTCATCAAAATGACATTTAGTCCTCTACATACTGCCAAATGCCACAATATGGTTGCCTCTCAGGATTTTTCACAAGATTAAAGAGCAACAAGAGCATTTTTGTGATCTCATTTGGAAAAAGAGAAACAGATTTGATTACAAACCTTACAGAGGGAGCCAATAATCTCCACACATCAACAGGATGGATGGTAAACCACATGGTGAGAGAGCAACAACCTCTATTGGCTCTTGAGTTGACTCTGGCCAGCTGAGCCAGTTGGGACCTGCATTTCCCACATTAAAGGAATTAAAGTTTAAATTAAAGTTACATTAAAGTTTAAATTAAAGTTAGCATTGCTGTGTTGCAGCACTAGGGTCCTAGGTTTGAATCTGACAAAGGGCAACATATGCATGGAGTTTGTATTTTCTCCCTGTGTAAGTTTCTTCTCTCCATTCACTGTAAATGTCTTGTGGAGGTGTCCCAGAAGGTTTTAGAGACATAGTTGGGTCAATAGGAACAATATATGATTGTCCAAGTGAACTGTACCCTGTCAAGTGTATTTTGGATAACACTGATGCTTTGTTTGTGATGGAGAACCAGTGACTGTTGGTTTTACAGCTTCTGTACCAGGCTAGGAAAATGAAAGGCTGCCATTGGAAGAACCCTCCTAGGCTTTTAGGATCTAACTATCGTTTTAAATTCTATGTCACAACTCAAGATTGGAGAAGTATGTATGTGAAAAAAGGAGTAACCTTAAAAAGTTTGAAGACATGTGAGCTCCTTGGTTGGATACCCCAGGCTTGGTCACAATAGTCCTCCTGATCGATAGATTATTCCTAGCCCTTTCCCTTCTTTCTGGAGACGGATATAGCAATCTGCTGGTCGATGGCTCTCTTTAAATTCCAAAATCTTTTTAAGTGGTTAATAATGTTTGAGCTGTACACTGCTTTTGGAACCATTTTTTTATTATGTGCTCAAAAATACATAAGTGACAGGACTTTGTAATTTAAAACATTTAAGAAGATCAAGCAGGTGTCTTAGATGCAGTCACCTGCCTCCCAAATATTGCCATACAAAGTTATTTTCCTGAGGACTGAGTGTGCTAGAGAGGCTGGAGAGGTAAAGTGCTGCAGTCGTTCCACTACTCATTACATATTACCAACAGTCACTAAAATTATCAATATGGATGTTATTTGAAGACAAAATCTCCTATCTCACCTATGCTTGGATATAACTTTGAGGGTCTGCTGCCATCTAGTGTGAAAGAGAATGAACAAAGTTGGTTTGACTGTGTATTGATATAAATATATTTATTATCCATGAGAATTCACTGAATCAGTTGACTAGGAACTAACAGGACCTTATATTCCTTTGTAAGATAACCCTAGTCAAGGCATTGGTGCATCTATAATATACACACGTGGACAAAATTGTTGATACCCCTCGTTTAATGAAAGACAAAACCCACAATGGTCACAGAAATAACTTGAATCTGACAAAAGTAATAATATATAAAAATTCTATGAAAATGAACAAATGAAAGTCAGACATTGCTTTTCAACCAAGCTTCAACAGAATTAAAAAAAAAAAGAAAACTCATGAAACAGGCGTGGACAGAAATGATGGTACCCTTAACTTAATATTTTGTTGCACAACCTTTTGAGGCAATCACTGCAATCAAACGATTCCTGTAACTGTCAGTGAGACTTTTGCACCTTTCAACAGGTATTTTGGTCTACTCCTCATGAGCAAACTGCTCCAGTTGTCTCGGGTTTGAAGGGTGCCTTTTCCAGACGGCATGTTTCAGATCCTTCCAAAGATGCTCAATAGGATTTAGGTCAGGGCTCATAGAAGGCCACTTCAAAATAGTCCAATGTTTTCCTCTTAGCCATTCTTGGATGTTTTTAGCTGTGTGTTTTGGGTCATTATCCTGTTGCAAGACCTATTACCTGTGACTGAGACCAAGCTTTCTGACACTGGGCAGCACATTTCTCTCTAGAATCCCTTGATAGTCTTGAGATTTCATTGTACCCTGCACAGATTCAAGACACCCTGTGCCAGATTCAGCAAAGCAGCCCCAGAACATAGCAGAGCCTCCTCCATATTTTACAGTAGGGACAGTGTTCTTTTCAAGATATGCTTCAGTTTTCCATCTGTGAACATAGAGCTGATTTAGATTTTTCTGTCATCTGTCCATAGGACATTCTCCCAGAAGCTCTGTGGCTTGTCAACATGTAGTTTGGCAAATTACTTTTGTCAGATTCAAGTTATTTCTGTGACCATTGTGGGTTTTTCTTTCATTAAACGAGGGGTACCAACTATTTTGTCCACGTGTGTATACAAGAGAGGGATATGTTTTTGACCACCGTGCAGAGGAATGGAATGAAATGCAGAACACAACTTTAGTCATGGAGGGGATTTGATACTTGCTTGTTACAATACAGGAAAAATCTTAGCACCATAGCATATCAGTTTCAAGGTGCATAATACTGCTGAATTCAGCAGTAACTTACATACTGTCTTAAAGGTGCAGGGATTCCATAATGGAAATCTGTCTTTTTAGAGCCTCATTTTGGCTTAATTAAAAATGCATGTGGGGTAGTGTTTGGTCCCAGTGTGCTTGCTCCAGATACAATGCTGAAATGGCAGGTGGCCAATCAGTCTTTGGTGGCACATAAAGAGGACCTGTCACCAGGTGTGAAAAGCCCAATGACATACTTCATCTGATAGATGCTGTCACCCTGAGAATTTTGGTGTTTGGTTTATCCAAATCCATTCAACAGTTTCTAAAATATAAGCCCTTTTAGTGTTGATTCAGATTAGGGTCTATTAGGGGGCCTTGTCTCTGTATACTGTATATGTGTTACTGCCCAGTAATTTGCATAAACAATAACATTGCTTATATCTTTGAAATGCCTGAATGTATTTGGATAAACAAAACACCAAAATGCTCAAGGTCACTATGCCTATCAGATTGTGTATGTCATTGAGCTTTTCAGACCCTGTGACAGGTACTCTTTAAGACTCCCAGTTTCTATTGAAACTTGCTTCCTGCCCAGCTACTTACATCAGCTCTTGCCCCACTCGACAATCCTCCAGTTGGACCAGCACCTTCTCTAGTAAGACCTGAAACCATCTCTTCCAAATGCAGCCTCTATGAAGCTGTCTAACTGCCTGGGGCACACATCCACTGACTGATTTAATAGACATTCCAAGCCAAAATCCAGAATGCCAGACCCTATTGATGCTGAATGAGGGAGGGATACATTATTGTTGAATAATTAAAACAACATTCTCAGAAATCATGATTTTGCCTCCGTTTCATTGCATTGAATGCAAATGAAAATGTCCTTTAATATTTTGCTCACAAAGTAAGGTGTTCATAGTAATAGTTTGCACCTGCAGGATTCTATGTGTTGTTTGAATTCCTCATAATACAGATTCATTTTTTTCAGGCATTACAGCTTGTGGAGGTCATATAAATGAAGACAAGGGAGAGTTTATGTCACCAAACTGGCTAGTTTCTAACTATCCAAATAGTAAAGCATGCACATGGAAAATAACAGCTGACCCCAGCAAGACTATCTATATTGTCTTTAGAAACTTTAACCTACAGGCTGCAAACTGGTCAGGCGTTTGTCAGGATTTTGTGGAAGTTTTTGATGGAGACAAAGCTGGGGCACAAAAACTAGGTAAGTATGGTTTCCAAATACATCAAAATAGTGGTTAGTTTATATGGTTATGTCAAAATTGCCTGAATTTGTGAGTAATCAAAATGCCAAGCTATAATAGGCAAGAGCTTCTGTAACAGAAGCCTGTGAGTTACAATTCACACATTTGCTGGCATAAATGAAGTAGAAAATTGATGAAACTTGTTTATCATTGATCGTGATTAGTAACATGTGATGTAACATTTACATGACTGTAGTCCAAAACGGCAGTTAAAAATGTACATTTTTCTCATCACATCTTTCTGGATGGAAGTCCTCTCCCTATTCCTTGTATCTCTTTAATCTCCTTCCTAAATCCATGGGAAAAATGGCTGCCAGGCTGCCTCTCCATATTTTAACAGCGGTTAAATGCCTTATAGCCTTTTTCTGGAAGAGGATCCACCTTTTAATGTCCCCCTCTAGTTTCCGCCAGTTTAAACTGGGGCACGAGGAGAGGGACTTAGTACTGTGGGGAAATTGGAGGGGACCATTATAATGTGGGGGCACGTGGAAAAATAGATTAGAATTGGCCGAGTCAACATAGAACTGGGTGGAGCTAAATTTGCCGCGGCGCGCATATTTTGTCCCTCTTTCTGTCCTTTGAACGTTGGGAGGTATGTTACTGTTCCATACCCTGATTGTGCCATCTGCCTGCTCTGTATAATGTACTGATAGTGCTGTGCTGTTACTGTTTTCTCAGATAATTTGTTCTTACTCCCCTCCCCATTTCAAATCTTCCTCTCTCCCTTGCCCTGCTGTCCCCACTGACTTTCCTTTTCCCTTTCCTTTCCCCTATTTTCCATAGCCCGGTTGTCCCTTATTCCCCCTCTTTAATTGTTTTTGTAAATTCTTTATATAAAACTAAATAAAGATAAAGTTTAAAAAAAAAATAAGTACATTTTTCACGGCCGTTTTGCAACCAAGAGGAGCCCGTATTCACAGATCCCTCATACATTTGAGTGTATTGAGGGATCCGTAAAAACAGCTAAAAATAGAACATCGATCATTGAATAGCCCCAATTCACACATAATAAATTTAATGCAGCCAGGTGACAGCTGTTAAACAAAACTGTTGTATGAATATAGACTTATGCCACTGAAAAAATTTACTAACAGGTCATTTCTTTGTAGTTTAACTCCTTCCCACTTTATGCCGTGCTATTAAGTCACACTTAGTATAGTTAACTGTAAGCCTTACGGCATTAATTTTCACAACAGGGCATTTTATTTAGTAAAAGTGGTAGAAACCTAAGAAAACCAATATAAATATGGAATTACCGTAATTGAAACGAAACATCGGAAAAAGTTGTGTCATTTTTAATGCAGAATGAAAGTCATGAAAACAAAATGCAAAAAAATAAATACAAAATTGTACATTTTCTTTCATATGGACTCCCTAATAACATTAATAAAACATAATTGCGTTATATGTCCCCCAAAATGGTTGCAACTAAAAGTACAACTTATTGCAATTGAGAATAAGCCCTCATATGTTGACAGAAAAATAAAGAAATTATGAATTTTGAAAGGTGGAGATGGAAAATATGAAAAACGTTGCCGGGCATTAACAACCAAACTACCCTGCTTCCTTAAAAGGGTTAAAAAGACATAGCATGGAAATGTAGTGTCTCAGAGAAATGCTACTGGCTTGTTGCACTTTATTGCTGCCTTCTGTCAATTTGCGCTTTCTTGTCTGATTTGATGCTGCTCTAACACTTTAGCTGTGTTCTACAACGTGGGGCCTTAGCTTTAAAAAGCGCTCCGGAAATAAATGCAGCTACGCACGTTTCTGCAACGTGGGGCCTTAGGCTTAGGATGCAGGTGCTGCCATGACAACTAATTACCAACCCCTTTGACATTGTGGAGGACAGCAATTGAATGGTGGGGTTCAAGTTAGTTCCTATAGTTGAACACTATTTAGTTTTTTTAACTCATGTTGAATAATTTCTTATATAACTGTGCATAGCCATAAAGTTTAACCTCTGCCTTCAAAATCATGGACATGTACACTGGAAAATGTGCTTGAGGCCAGGGCCCCATGATGTGAAAAAGCAGCATTTTGGCCGCAGCGTAAATGCCGTGGCATAAAACACTGCGTTTTACAGAACCTGGCTAATCCCACATAATGCAGAAAAAAAATCCACGGCAGAAATGCTGCGATTTCAAAAAACGTTGCGTTTTTGTAAATTGCAGCATGTCAATTATACCGACGGAAACACTTGGAGGTTTCCATGTAGGTATAATAGAGGCAGAAAGTCTGCAGAGGAAAACTCTGCAGCCTTTCTGTGAAAAACGCTGTGGAAAAAAATGCAATGCGTTTTCGCCACAGTCTTTTCCGCAACGTTTTTTGGTTCACTACATGGGTCCTTAGTGACAGCTCCTCTCTAGGCTAAGTAAAATGCTAAATTACATACATCGTTTGATTCTTGCTGTTCCCCTGAACAATTTGGTGTGTTGTTTTAAAATCTGTCTACTTTTTCAAAAGATATGGCCCCTGGAAGTTATATGTGAACTAGCTGTGATTCTCCAAGTGGGTGGTAACATTTTATTGTCTCAGAAAAATACAAAAAGTTTAGAAATCCATTTTTAAATACCCTATTAGGAAATTCTGAGTAAGTAATTGGGTGCTCTGTTCAGTACCTACATCTATCAACTATGAAACATGAACAGCCCACAGCCCATTGATTTATTGGGATCAAATTAATTCTTAAGGGGTTGTCCAACTTGAACAATGGATGTAGGACTAAGAATTGTTTAAAGCTAAAACTAAGTTGGCAAAATAAGAAAAAAAATGTGTTTTGGATATTACTGTGGATTTGCCTCTGTATTTATTCTTTGCATTGAAAACCCACATCATGTCTTAACATGGCCTAACAAACAAGTAGTTTACATGTAACTTTTTAATTTTTATTGTAGGTCGGTTCTGTGGTTATACAGTACCACAGATCCTAAACACAACTGGGAATACTGCCGTTATTACATTTGTCAGTGATTATGCTCTAAATGCCAGAGGCTTCTATGGGTATTGGACAACTAATCTAACTAAAATTCCATATGTTCCAGTAACACAGCCCAAACCATGGGATAATGTTGTTATAGGTGAGTTGATAAATGTAGCCTTACATTTCTAAAAATAATAAAGTCATTTAAGTCTATAAGTCCACTACCAGTTGTATGACTAAAGCTTTCATGTTTGTCAATAAAAAAATAAATGTAGAAAACATGCAAATAATAGTAGGTACAGCTAAAATATTAGTTAAGTGCAACTCAGGTGCCATATTAATGTACCACCAAGCAAAGAAAAAAAGATCAAATAAACAATAAAGTTTATTTGCATTGTGCAAAATGGACACACACAGAAAATCATGGGATAAATAAAACATTAAAAAGATACAGTGGGGAAAAAAAAGTATTTAGTCAGCCACCAATTGTGCAAGTTCTCCCACTTAAAAAGATGAGAGAGGCCTGTAATTGACATCATAGGTAGACCTCAACTATGAGAGACAAAATGAGAAAACATATCTAGAAATCACATTGTCTGATTTTTAAAGAATTTATTTGCAAATTATGGTGGAAAATAAGTATTTGGTCAATAACAAAAGTTCATCTCAATACTTTGTTATATATCCTTTGTTGGCAATGACAGAGGTCAAACGTTTTCTGTAAGTCTTCACAAGGTTGGCACACACTGTTGCTGGTATGTTGGCCCATTCCTCCATGCAGATCTCCTCTAGAGCAGTGATGTTTTGGGGCTGTCGCTGGGCAACACAGACTTTCAACTCCCTCCAAAGGTTTTCTATGGGGTTGAGATCTGGAGACTGGCTAGGCCACTCCAGGACCTTGAAATGCTTCTTACCAAGCCACTCCTTTGTTGCTCTGGCGGTGTGCTTGGGATCATTGTCATGCTGAAAGACCCAGCCACGTTTCATCTTCAATACCCTTGCTGATGGAAGGAGGTTTGCACTCAAAATCTCACGATACATGGCCCCATTCATTCTTTCATGTACACGGATCAGTCGTCCTGGTCCCTTTGCAGAGAAACAGCCCCAAAGCATGATGTTGCCACCCCCATGCTTCACAGTAGGTATGGTGTTCTTTGGATGCCACTCAGCATTCACTCTCCTCCAAACACGACGAGTTGTGTTTCTACCAAACAATTCTACTTTGGTTTCATCTGACCATATGACATTCTCCCAATACTCTTCTGGAACATCCAAATGCTCTCTAGCAGACTTCAAACGGGACCAGATATGTACTGGCTTGAGCAGGGTGACACATCTGACACTGCAGGATCTGAGTCCCTGGCGGCGTAGTGTGTTACTGACGGTAGCCTTTGTTACGTTAGTCCCAGCTTTCTGCAGGTCATTCACTAGGTCCCCCCGTGTGGTTCTGGGATTTTTGCTCACCGTTCTTGTGATCATTTTGACCCCATGGTGTGAGATCTTGCGTGGAGCCCCTGATGGAGGGAGATTATCAGTGGTCTTGTATGTCTTCCATTTTCTAATTATTGCTCCCACAGTTGATTTCTTCACACCAAGCTGCTTGCCTATTGCAGATTCAGTCTTCCCAGCCTGGTGCAGGTCTACAATTTTGTTTCTGGTGTCCATCCACAGCTCTTTGGTCTTCACCATAGTGGAGTTTGGATTGTGACTGTTTGAGGTTGTGGACAGGTGTCTTTTATACTGATAACAATGTCAAACAGGTGCCATTACTACAGGTAATGAGTGGAGGACAGAGGAGCCTCTTAAAGAAGAAGTTACAGGTCTGTGAGAGCCAGAAATCTTGCTTGTTTGTAGGTGACCAAATACTTATTTTCCACCATAATTTGCAAATAAATTCTTAAAAAATCAGACAATGTGATTTTCTGGATTTGTTTTCTCATTTTGTCTCTCATAGTTGAGGTCTACCTATGATGTCAATTACAGGCCTCTCTCATCTCTTTAAGTGGGAGAACTTGCACAATTGGTGGCTGACTAAATACTTTTTTTCCCCACTGTATATAGAAGATGAAGAAGAAAAAAATACTAGCGTGCCCCAAATTTGGACTTGGATGATTGTCAGCAAAGCTACCCAGCAAAGCTAGCCCTGTATGCAATACCAACATGAAATTACACTAGAAATGTTTTTTTTAAAAACATACCAAAAAATGTAAACCATTCCTCACGTAACAATCAAACATAACCCCACACACATAGTAAGAGGGTCATCCAAGGGGAAAAAAATGATATGTCACACATAAACTGTAAAAATGAAAGGTATAATACCAAAACATATGTGTATCATGGTGTTACATAAATGATAATTTTATGTGTTTGAGTTTTCACTTAGATGTAAGAAAAACACATAAGGGTGGCATCTGCAAATAAGCATAAAAACTACTGATGATATACATAACCCAACACATCTTAGGTCATGCAACATCTGCTTCAACAGCTGTCATGCTACAGTTGCAGTATGTTCCATAGAACTTCACTGAGTTGCCCATGTACTTGGCTGTTTCTGCCCAGTCTGTACTCCAGTCCCATGGAGTGGCGCCATGTATGCTTGACAGCTGCTCCATTCAAAACTCTTGACTGCAGAGTGATGCAGTAATAAGGACCTGGGGGCTTAAGACCCTTGTTATAGAGATTGTGGGGGTCACATACTACTGACCAAGTCAATGAGACATATATGCTGAGCCTCTTGTCTAGTTCCCCAATTTTACATGTGTTGTTTTCATTTACTACCATCACTAGTTGACTGCATTCACAATGATAGATAATGTTAACGTATAGAATTTTAGAAAGTGTGATGTAACATTACAGTTCACTGACATATTATATTGTATTAGACTGGCCTGCAAACTGTGGTGATCAATTCATATCCACAATGCCCAGTGATTCTTCACATCTGGACTGGCATGCCTCTATACAGGTAAGCATTATAGAATGTGCGGTGACCAGATGGAAGGTAACGCTGCAGTTGGGATTGCGGGGTGCAAACAGCGCAGACTTGTCACGGTCTCTGGGCACGAGGGCGCAGCGCTGGTGCTGTCCCACGTTACCACCACTGGTACCGGTGATAAGGGGGCTGCACAAATGTTTGTGGTAATTGTTCCCCCGGGGCGCTTCCCCTATACTGTGCCGACTGGTGGTGTTTGGGGCGCCCTGATGTTGTCGGTGCAGAGTCAGACACAGAAACGGTTGTAAAGTTGAACTTTTACTTCCATGGGTGTGGAGACACAAATGCTTAAACAGTTTCTTCAATACACAATAACGGGGTACGCCTGGTGACCCAGCAAAGTCCTGGGGTGCAGGGTAGACTTGATGAAAGGTGTTCCTAGCCCCTTATACTTCAGTGTTACAGCCCTAAGGTGCGTCTGGGCTCCTATTTGGCTCATAGGAGGATGCCCACCGTGATACTAGTACATAATATTCCCCACTCACGTTATGTGGTCCTGATAGCTCAGAGTTTCGGGGTGCAATAGTCAGGGTGGCAGGATATTCCACAGGTCTGGCCTTGGCCCCTGGATCCTGTGATACTGGCTATGGAGCACGTGTTCCAGAATGTTCTCTCCACAGTCTCATGCTGACAAGATAATGATGCTTGACTTCCTTCAGGGCGATGGCTAGGCAGACAGGGGACAGGATCTTCTGAATAGCTGGAGTATGTCAGCTCTCCAACCTTCCTGGGAATGTCTAGGACTTGAGATTCCTGCACTAAACTCACTGCTTTCTTCACAGGACATCACACTTATCTCCTCACCTCCTCCTCCTAACACTCCACACTTCTAACTCCTCACACGCAGGACCTTCCTGCAGGGGTGTTACCATGGGGACCCAGTGATCAGTTGACTCCTCCCCTTTTCCCAGGCGATGTCCTCCCATTGGACATTTGGTTACTATTCAATCCTATGGGAGGTGTAATGCTTGTGTGAGGCTCACTAGGTGGCGCTGTGTTGTGTGAGACTCAGGACCCCCTGCTATGTCACACAGGCTATGAAGCAACAGGAAATAATACAATGCACAGAGATCACCCTCAGCCCAGCCATAGCCAGCTCTGGGATGCCACATACTCCCCCTCTTTCACTGAGCCGACCTCGGCGACGGGCTGGGGTGAAGGTGAGAAATGTAACATAACGTTAATAAATACGAATAAAGTGCAAATGTCACTAACAGTATAGAAAAATATAATACTTAGAAACTTGAGGTAAGACCTCCCGGCATAGTCCTGGAATGTCCATGAGAAGTCTGAAGGGTAACGGAGAGATAATTAAACTCAGACTTATGGAACCTTTTGGCGGTACCATCAGACAGTCCATATAGAAACAACAGTAGTGCAAATGGGTCCAGAGGCTCTCTGGCACAAATTTCGTGAGTGTCCATTATCATGAGAGTCTCTCTGAGAAACAATAAACAGTCCATTCTGTAAGGAAGAGTAGGCACTCTAGCACGAATGTCCATACCGAAATGGGGTAACAGAACTTCCTTGGCTCGGTGAGCCAGGCACTATGGCTTGGATTGTTGCATATAAATGTAAATACTATATTACATGGCAAGATATTATATATATACTGTATATACACACAGGAAAAACATTAATGTAATCAGAGCAGGAATAACATATATACAGAAGCAGAGACAGTTAACCTCTTTTACCCGAGGACAGCCATGGCATCACTATAGCGTGTTGGAGGTATGCCTTTTGTGGTACGCTCAGAACGCCTAAGTGGAACGAGATTTGGATCAGGAACAGAGTCACTGAAATCAATTAAATCATCTGTCGAAGGGTTCTCTTGCACTACAGCAATTGGTGGATAACAGCTAAATGGTAGTAGTTTAGGCGCCCACATAAGCTCAGTTAACGTTGGGGGTCTCTCTTTCGCTTCAGAAGGTGACAAGATCTCTGTACTCGTTGTCTCAGCTGGGGGCACCTCTGTGGGTAGTCCTTCTTTAAGGCACAGCTTCAGACGGTTTCGGTGTACTACTTGGGGCTGTCTCCCAGGTTTAGAGATCTCATACACGTCGGATTCAGGATATGGTATGGAGATGACACTGTATGGTTCTTTCTCCCAGAATGGATCCAATTTCCCATTCCGATGGTTATTCCTTAACCATACACGGTCGCCAACTTTCAGGGGCGCTGCATGGGCGTGATGGTTGTAATCCTCCTGTTGTCTCCTACGAACCTCATCCATGCGCGTTTCAACTATCTCTTTAGCTTCCTCCATACGTCGGCGGTGTTCAACAACCCAGTCTGTTATGGGTAGTGGATTGATGGTGTCAGGGACCTTCACACCAAGGGTTAAGTCTGAAGGAAGTTGACCTTGTCTTCCAAACATTAGATAAAATGGTGCGTATCCCGTAGATGTTTGGGGTGTGTTGTTGTAAATATAGGCCAAGTCCTTGATACGCTCAGGCCACTCAACACCAGGTGTAACTGCGGCTGTTCTTAGCATGCCGATGATCACTTGATTTGCCTTCTCGCACATACCATTCCCTTGAGGGTGATACGCTGTGGTTCGCAACTTCTTGCAGTCTTGGAACTGACACAGCTCACGGAACAATTGGGATTCAAACGCTGATCCACGGTCGGTGAGGATATGCTCAGGACAACCGTAATGGCGGACAAACTCTGCGTAGAAGGTCTCAGCTGTAGTTCTTGCTGTAAGATCTCTGACAGGCACGATGACAAGGAACTTGGAGTAATGATCCACCATTGTCAGAGCGTAGCTGTAGCCGGAACGTGTGGGACCCAACTTCACATGGTCCAGAGCAACAATTTCACACGGCTTTTGAGTCTTAATTGGATGTAGAGGGGCCTTCTGATCTCTTCGACCTTCCTTGGTGATACTACAGGCGGGACACTCTTTGCACCAATTCTCAATGTCACTCCTCATCCCAACCCAATAGAAGCGACGACGGATGGTAGCTTCGGTCTTTTGTACCCCGAAGTGACCGGAGCTGTCATGATACGCCTCAAGTATCATCTGTGCGTCTCTTCTTGGTACGAGGATCTGATGAAGCCTTTCACCTGTGACAGGATCAAGAGTGTTTCTAAGTAGAAGGCCTTGTTGGACAAACAGGCGCTTCCTCTGTCGCCAAAGGCGTTTTAATTCCACGTCATGAAGACCTCTCTTTACACGGGTTGGTATTCTTCCTGTAAGCAGGAAATCTGACAATTCTCCTAAAACTCTGCTCTCTTCTTGGAACGTTTTCCACAGAGATGGCTCCTGGAGGGATTCGGCAGCTGTTTTCGCCAGAGATTCTCCTTCTACAGGGACACCAATAGCAACCTGTAGGGCAAACTTGTTGTAGAATGGTGGCATCTCCACCTCTTCCCAGATGTCTTCTCGGGGTGGTTCTTCTCCCACAGGCAACCTTGAGAGTGCATCAGCGTTAGCGTTGGACTTGCCACTGCGATACTTGACAGAGAACTTGTAATTCGCGAGACTTGAGGCCCACCGTTGTTCAAGGGCTCCCAGTTGAGCAGTGTCCAGATGCGCCAACGGATTGTTATCTGTGTACACGGTAAAGGGTGTGGCAGCCAGGTAGTCTTTAAACTTCTCTGTCACGGCCCAGACAAGCGCCAGAAGTTCGAGTTTGAAAGAACTATAGTTCTGGTCGTTCTTCTCCGCGCCTCTCAGACTCCTGCTGGCGTAGGCGATGACTTGCTCTTTGTTGTCCTGAACCTGGGACAACACTGCACCCAAACCTTGGTGACTTGCATCTGTGTACAAGCGGAATGGCTGACTGTAGTCGGGATAGGCTAGAATTGGTGGTTGCGTCAGAAGTGCTTTAAGCGCTTGAAAGGCTTCCTCTTGACGCGCTGTCCAGTCTACCGGAAGCTTTCGGTTGTAGTTTTCTCTGGGACAACCGCGCAACAACTCGTTCAGAGGCTCGGCTACTTGGGCGAAGTGTGGTATGAAACGCCGGTAGTAACCTGCGAATCCAAGGAAGCTTCGGACTTCTTTGACAGTAGATGGTCTTCGCCAGTTCTGGACTGCAGTGATCTTTTCAGGATCAGGTTGGACGCCTTGTGCGCTCACGACATGCCCAAGGTAGTGAACTTGGGATTTCAACAGGTAGCACTTGGAGGGCTTCACCTTTAGGCCGTGCTGTATAAGTACCTTGAATACCTCGGACAGGTGACGAAGGTGTTCTTGGTATGTCCGGGAGAATATAATAACATCGTCCAGGTACAGTAGCACACTCTGGAAATTCTCATGGCCGAGGCACCTCTCCATAAGCCGTTGGAATGTGGCTGGGGCATTACATAGCCCAAATGGCATACTATTAAATTCAAAGAGTCCCATCGGGGTCGTAAACGCAGTCTTTTCACGATCTTCAGGCGCCATAGGGACTTGCCAGTATCCACTGGTTAAGTCCAGGGTCGAGAAACAGGTAGCTGATCCCAAAGCCGTTAGAGATTCCTCAATCCGCGGCAATGGGTATGCGTCTTTGTGCGTGACGTTGTTGAGTTTACGATAGTCCACACAAAATCGTAGGGTTCCGTCTTTCTTCTTGACAAGGACTAGCGGGGCTGCCCAGGGGCTGTTACTCTCCCGGATGACATCAGCATCTCGCATCTCTTGGATCAACTTTTTCACCGGTTGGTACATCGCTGGTGGTATTGGACGGTGACGCTCCTTGATTGGATGGTGGTCGCCAGTCAGAATGTGATGTTGTATGGTCGTGGTCTTACTAAAGTCCAATGGGTGTTTGCTGAATGCCTGTTGGTAACGCTTGGCCACATTGCGAACCCCATTGATGTGCTCTATAGGGGTATTGGCGTCTCCCACGTTCAATTCATCCCACCAGGACTTTGTGGCTCCATTCTGAATGTTCTCAGCAGCTTGGGTGGAACGCTGTGTGGCGGTAGAATCACCAGAGAGAATGTCTTCTGGTGCTAACCGGTGTAGCAGGGCCACAGAGTGGAACTTGTGGAGGTTCACGGGAGCATCGCCCAAGTTGACTAAGCAGACAGGAACACGTCCATTGGAAACTGTGACAAGGCTGCGGGCAGCCATGACAAGTGGTTGGCCATCTACCTGTATGGGTTGTAGCAAGGCCTCGTAGTCCTGATTTTCTATGCCCGGACGGGCACGGCCCCACACCATAGTTTCTGTTCCAGGCTGTAGGGTTACTGGACGGGTATCTTGGATCCGGACTCGACCAATTTCACCTTGTTTGTTGGCGAACTTGTGCTGGGCATTGAGTACACGAATGGCCCGCTGAATGTTCTGCTGGTCACTGGGAGAAGCTGTAAGGAGAGAGGCATGCAAGGCATCCAACACTTCTGCAAAGCAATGGCGTAAAACATTCATGCCTAATATTACAACTGCAAACCTATCATCCTCTACATCAGTGACAATTACACCCTGTCTAGGCAGTTTCGAATCCCCAATCTGGATAGTGGGTTCCCAATAACCCTGTTGTGGTACGGGCTGTCCATTGCTGGCACACAGATTTATCCATGTGTCAGGTGTTCTATTCAACACACCTAAGTCCCAATGTTCAAGGAACACCTGCTTGCGCAGGGTTGTTACCTGAGATCCAGTGTCCACCAACGCTGTCAGAGGGACGCCGTTCACCCGGATTGTGATGTGTGGGCAGGCTGAGACAAAGCGTGACAATGGCACTGAAGATTCACCTGGGCCCTTCTTCTTTCCTCCCGAGGGGCGGCCCGCTGCCTCGGGGGTGGCCCGTTTAACTGAAAACACTGAGGCCTGGTGTGTCCATATCTATGGCAATAGGTACAGTATGGCCTCTCACTCTGCGGAGGTTTCACTGAAGACGGACGTCTGGGTGGCGACTCAGGTGAGATGTTGAGACTTTGCAAAGGATCACTGGACGATGAAGACGGCTGGGTCAGACGATCTAGACGGACGGTGATCTGTTCCATGGCACGGGTCAGATGATCCACTCGGGCCAGAAGGTCATCTCTGGAGTCTGCTGGTGTAGTCTGCGCAGTTTGCGCAGCAGGTGAGGTACCCAGAGGTAGTGGCAGGACAACTGGAGCAATGCTTGTTGAGGGTCCAGGTGAGGGAGCACAGATGACTGGGCTCGGCTGGGGCTGCTCCTGTCCCAAGACCTGGATGGCAAGGGCCTTGATGTCAGCAAACGTGATGCTGGGATGTTGTGCAGCAAGCATTCGCAACTGACTCTGGAGCAATGTGGTACCCGCCCCTTCTATGAAGCGGTCAAGCAAGATTTTATCAGAGTCCACATTTTCACGTGGATCCACTTGCACCACAGCTCTGAACGCCTCTTGGAGGGATAAAGCATAGTCCCGCAGGGTCTCACCAGGTAGTTGTCGTCTGGAAAAGAAGCGCATCTTTACCTCGGAGACAGATCGCACGTCAAAGTTCACCTGGAGTTTGTCCAGAATTTGCCCAGGGGTTCTTTTGTCAGAGGCAGGCCAGGATTTGACCTCCCTAGCTGCAGCACCCTCAAGCTGGCCCAGCAGGATCTGTATCTGCTGTTCTGTATTCAGAGGATAGAACTGGAAGAGAGACAGTATCTTCTCACGAAAGTCCCTGAGGGTATGCGCCTCCCCTTTGTAGCGCGGCAGCCATGGTGCGCCAGGGTAAAATGGCATGGAGAATGGTAGGCTGCTCGCCATGGGCACTGCTGGATCACTAGAAACAGATGGCACAATGTCACTTTGCTCAGTCATGTTGTTTGCAGGTATGACTGAAATTAGGTCGCTGTCTCTTTAAGAAACTCAACTGCTTGCTGGCAGGGAATGGAGACTACAACTTGGAATGCTGTCCCTTTAAGAATGCTGTAGCTATTAACAGAGTCACTGTGATGCAGGCTGACGGTGTGCTCCCCCTCTTTAATGGTGGCACTCCCCACGGACACGGTACACGGAAAACACTCGCTGGGGCCGTGGGAGGACTGAAGACAAGGACAGGGAGGCACAGTACTCACTGACAGCAACTGCAGCGTGGACCAGAGATCAGCGGTGCACAGCAGGGACGGTGATGCGGCACCGGAGAGTCAGAAATGGCGCCGGCACGTTCGCCTTTCACTTTCTTGTATGGGTGCGCTGGAACATTGCGCTCAGCATTCTGGGCTCTCCTAAGATGGCGGCAGATGGGTCTCCTGGCCTCATGGGCAGTGCTAAAAATCTCCCGCACTTTTGCAAGGTACAGTTAACCCTTTGTGGGCATTCTTACACAGCGATGTGGCGCAGCAAACAAGTCCTGGGCGTTTTAACTCTTCCAGGGCTGTAACACACTGAGAGGACAGTCTTTAGGGCTTACTTCAGGGGTATAGGGCTCCCCCTCTTTGTGGCAAGCACTCTCAGGGAGTAAACTTGATCTTAGCAAAGTCCACAATAAAGACCGATGCTCTGGAGACAATTTGGCGCACTTTTCGTGGCGACTTTCTCAAAATGGCACACACCCGTATCCTGTTCGTGACGCCAGTTTTTCTTGCGGTGACCAGATGGAAGGTAACGCTGCAGTTGGGATTGCGGGGGTGCAAACAGCGCAGACTTGTCACGGTCTCTGGGCACGAGGGCGCAGCGCTGGTGCTGTCCCACGTTACCACCACTGGTACCGGTGATAAGGGGGCTGCACAAATGTTTGTGGTAATTGTTCCCCCGGGGCGCTTCCCCTATACTGTGCCGACTGGTGGTGTTTGGGGCGCCCTGATGTTGTCGGTGCAGAGTCAGACACAGAAACGGTTGTAAAGTTGAACTTTTACTTCCATGGGTGTGGAGACACAAATGCTTAAACAGTTTCTTCAATACACAATAACGGGGTACGCCTGGTGACCCAGCAAAGTCCTGGGGTGCAGGGTAGACTTGATGAAAGGTGTTCCTAGCCCCTTATACTTCAGTGTTACAGCCCTAAGGTGCGTCTGGGCTCCTATTTGGCTCATAGGAGGATGCCCACCGTGATACTAGTACATAATATTCCCCACTCACGTTATGTGGTCCTGATAGCTCAGAGTTTCGGGGTGCAATAGTCAGGGTGGCAGGATATTCCACAGGTCTGGCCTTGGCCCCTGGATCCTGTGATACTGGCTATGGAGCACGTGTTCCAGAATGTTCTCTCCACAGTCTCATGCTGACAAGATAATGATGCTTGACTTGCTTCAGGGCCATGGCTAGGCAGACAGGGGACAGGATCTTCTGAATAGCTGGAGTATGTCAGCTCTCCAACCTTCCTGGGCCTGTCTAGGACTTGAGATTCCTGCACTAAACTCACTGCTTTCTTCACAGGACATCACACTTATCTCCTCACCTCCTCCTCCTAACACTCCACACTTCTAACTCCTCACACGCAGGACCTTCCTGCAGGGGTGTTACCATGGGGACCCAGTGATCAGTTGACTCCTCCCCTTTTCCCAGGCGATGTCCTCCCATTGGACATTTGGTTACTATTCAATCCTATGGCAGGTGTAATGCTTGTGTGAGGCTCACTAGGTGGCGCTGTGTTGTGTGAGACTCAGGACCCCCTGCTATGTCACACAGGCTATGAAGCAACAGGAAATAATACAATGCACAGAGATCACCCTCAGCCCAGCCATAGCCAGCTCTGGGATGCCACAAATGTTCTTTTTATAGATTTTTGGCATGCTATTGCTTCACTATATCTGTTGGATCGACAAATATCAGGTAAACATATGATCAGCAAGAAGTGGATACAATAGTTTGCACAGTGCTCTGTGAGATAAACAGCCTGGAATCCAGATTAATATTACACTGTAGCAAACCATCCAACAGACTAGTAAATCATCAACTGCTGCACATTTTTACAGATTTCCTATGAGTGGATACAACTGTACCAAACCCTCAGCTGAGAGCAGGAATAGGTATCTAATCTACTAATGTGATGCACTCTTGCTTACATGCCTATGAATGTGTTTGAGTTTCAATTCCAAAGGGGTGAATTTATTAATCTGTCCCATTTCGTGGGTCACAAATTATAGCATGTGTTATTTCTATGCAATGTGCAACTTTTTACTTATCTCACATCTTTTCAAAAATGCCGAAAAAAAAACAGGGGTTAGTGGTGCCCATCAGACTGACAGATTTACTTGTGCAAATTATAGTGCAAATAAAGACCTCCCCCAATTTTTGGCATAATTTTTTTGCATCTTTGACAAACACGTCCTAATAAATCTCCCCCAGTCTTTATTCATACTTCTTTGATTGCTTTTATTAAGACTGACTTTAATTGGCATTTCAGACACCAGAGTTTTATATAACATTTTAAAAAGCCAAAATTTTCTATTAATCCCACTCTAAAAAGTGATGTTTTTTGTGATTTCCTTTTACAGCATGTTGTAGTGACATAAGGTGTTCATTAGAGGGCATTAGATTAGCCTTTTTTACAGTAGCTCTTTTATGGCATGTTCATGTTCAGTTCTGAAATGTCTGATAGATGTGGCTCTCAACTGTAAGACTCACACAAATGTTCAGAACAGGTGCTACCTTTCAAGCAAGCGTGCTCAACTGTTTCCATATGTACCTTACAAGTATCTCAATAGGACAATTGGTATGAAACTAATGACAGTACCTTGTGCTACTTCTGCCTCTACACTTTCCAAAGATGCTCTTTTTATTCTGCATTGCAGCTCCATTTTCATGAAAATCAGTGTTTAATGAAAATAAAAGACATATTTGGAAAGTATAGAAGCTACCCTACAAGCAGGGGTGCACCTATAATAGGGTGAAATGAGGAGGCCGCCTCAGGCTGCGCTATCTGTGGCAACCTAGGGGGCGGCAGTTTGATAATTTATTTAACCTAAACCAGTCGAAGACAGGCCGCTTTAAAAAAACACCCCGAACTGGACCGGGACCTGTCTTAGAAGTGTAGGCAGGGGAGGAGAGAGGTTGGCCAAAAGGGAGCTTGGGGCTCCTTCAGCTGCAGATAAAGTTTACTCACCTGTCCACACTCCTGTCCAGGCCACCCTCCACTGCTACACTTACATCACAATGCTGAAGAAGTGTAGCAGCGGCGGCCCTCCACTGGAGTTAGCAATGGAGGGTGGCCAGGACAGGAGCATAGACAGGTGAGTAAAGATTATTGGCTGCTACTCTGTGTGGGGATGGGGGTAAAAAAAAAAGGGGGGCGTTAAAAAAAATAAAAAAGGAGGTCATATACTGTGTGACGGGCCAAAAAAAGGGGGTGTGATACGATGTAGGGGCCAAAAAAGGGAATTTTTTTTGGATCTGCCAGTGGGGGGCATGTGCTAATTAGGGGGGCCCCATCACGCAAGCAAAAGGTTAGGCTAGGTTCACCTCTGGGTTTACCAGGTGTCCATCTTTTACAATTTTTGGTGATTTCTGATGTGAACGCAGCGCAGATGTGAACCCAAACTTACACACGACAGAACAGTGAACAAATATGACATACGTCCAGCACGCCAAACCACATGACATAAATCGCATGGTCCGGCATGTATGTGATACATCTGCCCACCCTGGGAGCATACACACAGCTCGGGCAATTTCCTGTTGTCTGGGGTGAGAAGAGTGCCAATTTTGGTGACCATTACCCTAGATTGCCATTCCCCACACCAAGCAGCGAAACAGCCGTCATCCTGAGTGGTTGGTACAGATTCAGATTATTTGAAAGACACATACATTGTGTGGCCATGGCTGCTGGACCATATAGCCCAGTTTGACATCGAGTGGATATAATACCATACGTGTTCGCACAAGACTAGAATACCCAAATAAAAGCGATTTGTATATTGAAATTCGTAAATACAAGAAGAAAAACACAACTTTTATTTATATATATATATATATATATATATATATATATATATATATATTTTTTTTTTTTTTTTTTTTTTTTTTTTAAACTGTAATTTTTATTGAAGTTTTATTAAACAATACAAAATATCAAACAAAAGAGAGATAAACAAAAAGAAAAAAATCAAGAACAGGTATAGTAAACTAGATAACACTGCTATCAACAAAAAAAAAAAACAATTGAGAAGTCCAGGGAAAAGAACCCGAGACAACAAACAAGGGACAATAAGGGGGGGGGGGGGGGGGCCGGGGGGGGGGGCTGTTGTTTGTCTCCGGGGGGGGGGGGGCGGGGGGGGCAGGAGAGGAGAAGATTAGAAGAAAAGGAGCCAGAGATCAGAGACCGTGGAGGATACAGTAAGCATCCCATGGGGACCAAATAGCTTGGAAGCCATCCACTGTATTGTTGAGTGTGGTAGTCAGATATTCCAGACTACGCATGTATTTAACCCGAACCACCAGGGAGGGACCCGCAGGGGGATGTGTACTCTTCCAGTGGAGAGCCACCAGCATCTTAGCTACAGTGCAGATAAATATGAATAGTTTGGACGTCTTTTTACCCAACTGTCTAGGTGGCAGGTTAAGTAAATAAAGCAACGGATCAAGCGGAACACCCTGTAAGAAAAGAGCATCAGTTAACGTCCTAATCTCCGTCCAGAGGGGACGGATCAAGGGACATTCCCAGAAAATATAATGCAAAGTACCAAGCCCGGAGAGGCATCTCCAACAAACAGGGGAGACACTGGGATTAAGATTATGTAGCAGGACCGGGGTGTGGTACCAATGCATCAACAATTTATACTGGATTTCACAAAAAGTTATATAGGTGGAGGAATTCACAGCTCGAGACCATATTATTTGCCATTGGGCGGGAGAGGTCTGCTTACCCAAAGCTTCAGTCCATCTAGCTATGTATTTGTTGGTTGGGGGGGTATGCCCCTCTGGAGAGGAAAGAAGTCGATAAATGTCCGAGATCAGACCGTTTTTGGAGGTACCTGCTCGACGCAACCTCTCAAAGGCGGTAGGGGTGGAGACCCGCAGAGCCCCAAACAAGGCAGCCATAAAATGAAGTAACTGTTGATAATGAAACCACTCCAATCAAGGCAAGCCCAGGGCAGCAGTGAGGTAGTCAAAGGGCCTGATCAATCAGGTCAGCTACATGGAAGAGATCTAGTCTACTCTATGGATGCACCAAAGCAGCTGTCAGCACCCCCCCCCCCTCCCGAAAGGAGTGGATTAAAGAGAGAGAAAATCATGAAGGAGTTTTGTGAGGCCAGTGGAAAGAGTTTGTGACATGTAATCCAGATAGCCCTAGTGAACTTGATGGGGCCTAGAAGGGGTGAGGAAGGCTGAAGGGGAGATCAGGACCACAGAAACACATTAGGGTGAATAGGAGCCAACCAGAGCTTCTCAATTTCTACCCACTTAGTGTAGGCTTGAGGCATCGTCCAAAACGGGATACAGCGTAGGTGGGCAGCCCAATAGTAATGAAGAAGGTGTGGAACTGAAAGACCCCCCTCATCCTTACCAGTCAACATGACAGAGCGTGGAATACGGTGACATTTCCTGTTCCGTATGAATTGAAAGAGGGCCCTATGGAGGAAGTGCAATTCCAATCGAGGAACAGCAACAAGGAGAGTCTCAAAGTAGTATAGAAGTTTCAGCAACAGTGTCATTTTAATCGCTGTGATATGGCCTATGAGTGATATGTGTAGGGGACTCCATTTATCTAGGAGGGAGCAGAGTTCAAGGAAAAGTCGGGGGTAATTGGACGAGTAAAGAGTAGAGTAAGACGAGAAAAGTTGAATACCTAGGTAACAAAAAGAGCAATCTCTCTACTGGAAGTCATAGTTATGGTGAAGAAGTTGGAGGGCAGGCTCAGGGATGATTAGTGGGAGGGCTTCAGTCTTAGAGGAGTTAACTTTATATCCAAAGAACCGACTGTAATCACTAAGAGTAGACATGAGATTCGGGAGAGTAGTATGGAGATGGTGAGGGTCAGTAAAACATCAGCGAAGAGACTAATTTTGAAATCTCGGTCCCGAACGGGAACCTCTGTAATATCAAGATTGGACCGTATTCTAGCAGCAAGATGCGCAATGCAGAGGGCGAAGACCAGGGGAGAGAGGGCAACCCTGGCGGGTTCCATTGTGTATAGGAAACAACGAGGATGAAGCATGAGGGAGTTTAACTACCCTCAAAGGAGATGAGTAAAGGGATCGAACCGCTGTAAGGAAGGCCCCCGAGAAGCTGAACTTCTCCAGGGTGGCCATCATGAAGGACCAGTCTAGACAATCAAAGGCTTTTTTTAGCATCCAGACTCAAGAGGAGAGTAGGCATAGCTGAGTGGTTGGCTACATCTATCATGTCCACAGCCCTTCTGGTGTTGTCTCCACGCTGACGACGGGACGAAACCCACCTGATCCTTGTGAACTAGGGATGGCAGCCAAGTGTTATGTCTATTAGCCAAGAGCTTCGTAAAGAGTTTAAGGTCAGAGTTCAGGAGGACTATTGGGCGGTAGTTAACACACTCTCGGTGATCCTTATTACACTTAGGAACTAAGGTGATGTGAGAGTGGAGCATGGACTGCGAATGGGGGAGCCATCTAGGAAGGAGCTAAAGAGGCCTTGCAGGTGGGGTAGGAACTCAGTTTGAAAGGTTTTGCAATATACATAGGTGAAGACGTCGAGTCCAGGGGCCTTACCATTAGGGAGACTCTTCAGAACATCAGAGAGCTCCTCATCAGTAACGGGGGCATAAAGAGATTCAAGGGCCGAAGGGGGCAGAGATGGGAGAGGGCAAGCATCTAAGTATGTGTGCAGGTCATGGGGACTAGGGGAAGATCGGCTCGAGATTGCGACGGGAGATTGTATAAATTAGCATAATAGGCCTTCAACGCGGAGGCAATCGCATCAGGATGATGGAGAAGGACGCCCGAGGAGTCACACACCACATGAGGAGTTGAAGAGGCCTGATGGTCTCGAAGAGTCTTGGCCAATTGGGTGTGGGCCTTATTGCCCCATTCATAGTAGCGTTGCCGAGAGTAAAGTAGTAGGCCGCCACCAGCTGACGAAGCAAAGGGAGGGAGGGTCACCCCGCAAGACGACCTGTAAGGGTTTTTATTTTAGCTATTCTGGTGGCCTCCCTAGCCCTCCTATCCTTCTTAAGCCGTGTCGAGAGAGTGATACAGTGGCCGCACATGACCACTTTATGTGTTTCCCAGAGGGTGGAAATAGAGGAGACAGAGTTCACATTAGTGTTAAAGTAGTCAAGGAGCTGAGAAGGCAGTGTAGTACACGTACCCTTAGAGTGCAGGAGAGACTCATTAAGGTGCCAGTGACACCTCCTAGTCAGGGTGAGGGAGGAAGAAAAAAAGACTGACTGGAGTGTGGTCCGACCAGGAAATGGGCCCTCCTCTCTGCATCAAAGAACATGCAGAGAGTCAGAGTATTGCCAAAAAGAGGGGGTCATATACTGTGTGAGGGCCAAAAAAGGGAATCATATACTGTTGGGGGGCAAAAAAGGAGTTCATATACTGTGTGGGGGCCAAAAAAATTAGATCATATAATGCAAAACAAAGGGGTCAAATACTATAGAATAGCCATAAAAAGGGGGTCATATGCTGTGGGGTCTGAAAAAAGGGGGTCATATACTGGGGGGCAAAAAAGGAAGTCATATACTGTGTGGGGGCCAAAAAAGGGGGTCATATACAGTGGGGGTCATAAAAATTGTGGGCTTATACCATGTGTGGGCCAAAAATAAAGTGGTTGCATACTGGGGACCATAAAAAAGGGAGGTCATATACTGTGGGGGGGACATAAAAAAGGGGTCAACAACTGTTAGAGGGGCCATAAATAAGGGAGGTCATATACTGTGGGGCTACAAATAAAGGAGGTCATATACTGTGGGAGCCATAAAAAGGGGGGCTTATACTGTGTTGGGGCCAAGAATAGGGGGGGTCATATACTGTGGGAGGGCCATAAAAAATGGAGTCATATACTGTGCGGGAACCAAAAAAGGAGGGGAGCTGTATACTGAGTGGGGCCAAAAAAGAGGGGGAGGGGGATTGTGTACCATGTCAAAGCCAAATAAAAGGATTTTTTGATCTACAAATGAGGGGGCATGTTGTACATTTTTAATTAGGGGGGCCCCAACACACAACCACAGATAGCTGTGTTGGGTATCTTTTTATGGAGAGGTTCGCCTTTCTATAGTTTTCCTCAGGCAGCAGAGAGGCTAGGTTCACTCATGGCTACAAGGTACTTTTTTGCTACTGTGTTGGGAGGTGTTTGGTGAACAGTTTTGTAATATACTTTATTAACCTATCTAACTTCCTTTTAATAGAAAACAGCCTATAAAGTTCCCACTAGCAATGCTCCAGGCATTGCCAGGGAGAGTCTGTCCTGTACACTTTTATTCAATGCAAGATATATATATATATATATATATATATATATATATATAGAGAGAGAGAGAGAGAGAGAGAGAGAGAGAGAGAGAGAGAGAGAGAGAGAGAGAGAGAGAGAGAGAGAGAGAGAGAGAGAGAGAGAGAGAGGGGGGGGGGGGGGGGAGAGAGAGAGGAGAGGGGGGGGGGGGGGGGGGGGGGGGGCGCTGTAGCATTTGCCGAAGGGGAAATGTCTCCAGTTTTATACAACATAGAAAAATATTTTCAGGTTTCACATGCTGCCGAGATTGAAGCTCTATTTATAATATAAATGGAGATATCACTAGTTAGAAATATAGTTGGGAATGTAATGTTTATATGCCGCATTTCCCTAGGCTGTATAAAACTGGAGATACAGCCATTTGAAGTGACCATTCCTCCTTTGGCAAATACTACAGCTCTTCATACTGGCAGTACAAATTATGGATTTTTTTCCCTGGTAAATTAGAAGGTTGCTAGGGAGAACTTTAGAGACTGTTTTATATTAAAAGGAAGTTAGATAGGTTAATTAAGTATATTCCAAAAATGTTCAACAAACACCCCCCCCCCACAATAACATAAATAAATAAAATGAGAGTTATACTTTAGCCCCTTCCCGACATCCCTCCTACTATTACAGATGTCTCTGCTGTAACTCGGAGTGAGATCTGGGGCTGTCAATCCGTCACCATGACAGCTGGGAGCCTATTGAAGGCTCCCAGGCTTGTCATTATATAAGGTCTATTACAGGCTTCTCTATTTCAATTCACCCCCTTTACCTAGAACACATATGAAGGTACATAAATAAAGTGAAATGCATACATATTAGGTATCTCTGTGTCCTGAAATGCCCGGTCTACAAACTTATAAAAAAAAAATTCCCATGCGGTAAACGCTGTAGTGGGGTAAAAAAAATCAAAAGAGCCTAACCACCATTTTGTCGCTATTTTGCCTCTCAAATTGTTTAATAGAAAATGATCAAAACATAAAAGATATTCCCCAAAATGGTATAGATAAATGTACATCTAGCCATGCAAAAAAAAAAAGACACCTTATGCAGCCCTGTACATCGAAAAAAGTTACAGCTGTCAGAATATGGCGACTCCAAGAAATTATTTTTTTTGCAAAGTTTCTGATTTATTTTAAGGGTTAAAAAAAAAATATAGAGATTTGGTATCACTGGAATTGTACCGACCCATAGAATATAAGTGACATGTCATTTTGGCTGCACAGTGGATGCCATAAAAACAAAGCCGCTAAGAAAGTTGCAGGAACGCGGTTTTTCTCCAATTCCACCCCATTATAAATTAGTTTCCATCTTCCTAGTACATTGTACAGAATATGATGTACAATTTGTCCCACAAAAATTAAGTGCTCTTATGGCTCTGTGAATGAACAAATAAAAAGTTATGGCTTGTGGAATCAAAAAATGGCTTTGGTAGGACGGGGTTAAACAAAAATGTAGGAAAATATGATAGAATTAAATAATAGATACATACAATATTTGTTACTTTCATTTCACAGAGTTATTCTCTCACCATTTGTTTCAGTGCAATGGAAACAAGTCCATATGAGAGAATTAAATGGTGATATGCTTACCTTTACATACATTTGGTCATTGCCAGGAGTCCTACAATGTTTTCTTCATGTCTTTGGTTACAGAGTCGCTCCAGACCATATCTACTATTCCGGCATAGATGTGCCGGGTCATTGATACATTCACAGTGGATCCTCCTACCTGCTCATTGTATAGATATGTGAGTATTATATTTACACTCAGTGCTAGATTTATACCTAAGAACAGCAAATGAAGAGCACCAATAATTCAGTGATCTAATGAAATTACCAGAAAACTGGGGGAACAGAACCAATGTGTTGTTTCTTTTCTTTTCTTGGTTGCACACATTTGGATGTGAAGTTGTTAACCCACCATGAGGGGTTACCTGCACTCTATGACTGTGAGTTGTGTTGTCTGAAAACCACCACATAATAGTGCAAGATCTCAAGGTGTGGCGCAGGTTGCCTGTCACCTTACACCGTACCCATCATGGCATTACAAATAAAGCTGAATTTCTTAAAGGGATATTTTTTGTTGCTAATGAAGTTATCAGATCAGTGGGGTTCCAAAACCTGGCACTCCCACCATTCAGATGCTATCTGCACATTGTACAGAGCAGGAAGTGGGGGCTGCACAAATGTTGGTGGTGATTGTTCCCCCGGGGCGCTTCCCCTATACTGTGCCGACTGGTGGTGTTTGGGGCGCCCTGATGTTGTCGGTGCAGAGTCAGACACAGAAACGGTTGTAAAGTTGAACTTTTACTTCCATGGGTGTGGAGGCACAAATGCTTAAACAGTTTCTTCAATACAAAACAACGGGGTACGCCTGGTGACACAGCAAAGTCCTGGGGTGCAGGGTAGACTTGATGAAAGGTGTTCCTAGCCCCTTATACTTCAGTGTTACAGCCCTAAGGTGTGTCTGGGCTCCTATTTGGCTCATAGGAGGATGCCCACCATGATACTAGTACATAATATTCCCCACTCACGTTATGTGGTCCTGATAGCTCAGAGTTTCGGGGGTGCAATAGTCAAGGTGGCAGGATATTCCACAGGTCTGGCCTTGGCCCCTGGATCCTGTGATACTGGCTATGGAGCACGTGTTCCAGAATGTTCTCTCCACAGTCTCATGCTGACAAGATAATGATGCTTGACTTCCTTCAGGGCGATGGCTAGGCAGACAGGGGACAGGATCTTCTGAATAGCTGGAGTATGTCAGCTCTCCAACCTTCCTGGGCCTGTCTAGGACTTGAGATTCCTGCACTAAACTCACTGCTTTCTTCACAGGACATCACACTTATCTCCTCACCTCCTCCTCCTAACACTCCACACTTCTAACTCCTCACACGCAGGACCTTCCTGCAGGGGTGTTACCATGGGGACCCAGTGATCAGCTGACTCCTCCCCTTTTCCCAGGCGATGTCCTCCCATTGGACATTTGGTTACTATTCAATCCTATGGGAGGTGTAATGCATGTGTGAGGCTCACTAGGTGGCGCTGTGTTGTGTGAGACTCAGGACCCCCTGCTATGTCACACAGGCTATGAAGCAACAGGAAATAATACAATGCACAGAGATCACCCTCAGCCCAGCCATAGCCAGCTCTGGGATGCCACATACTCCCCCTCTTTCACTGAGCCGACCTCGGCGACGGGCTGGGGTGAAGGTGAGAAATGTAACATAACGTTAATAAGTACGAACAAAGTGCAAATGTCACTAACAGTTTAGAAAAATATAATACTTAGAAACTTGAGATAAGACCTCCCGGCATAGTCCTGGAATGTCCATGAGAAGTCTGAAGGGTAACGGAGAGATAATTAAACTCAGACTTATGGAACCTTTTGGCGGTACCATCAGACAGTCCATATAGAAACAACAGTAGTGCAAATGGGTCCAGAGGCTCTCTGGCACAAATTTCGTGAGTGTCCATTATCATGAGAGTCTCTCTGAGAAACAATAAACATTCCTTTCTGTAAGGAAGAGTAGGCACTCTAGCACGAATGTCCATACCGCAATGGGGTAACAGAATTTCCTTGGCTCGGTGAGCCAGGCACTATGGCTTGGATTGTTGCATATAAATGTAAATACTATATTACATGGCAAGATATTATATATATACTGTATATACACACAGGAAAAACATTAATGTAATCAGAGCAGGAATAACATATATACAGAAGCAGAGACAGTTAACCTCTTTTACCCAAGGACAGCCATGGCATCACTATAGCGTGTTGGAGGTATGCCTTTTGTGGTACGCTCAGAACGCCTAAGTGGAACGAGATTTGAATCAGGAACAGAGTCACTGAAATCAATTAAATCATCTGTCGAAGGGTTCTCTTGCACTAGAGCAATTGGTGGATAGCAGCTAAATGGTAGTAGTTTAGGCGCCCACATAAGCTCAGTTAACGTTGGGGGTCTCTCTTTCGCTTCAGAAGGTGACAAGATCTCTGTACTCGTTGTCTCAGCTGGGGGCACCTCTGTGGGTAGTCCTTCTTTAAGGCACAGCTTCAGACGGTTTCGGTGTACTACTTGGGGCTGTCTCCCAGGTTTAGAGATCTCATACACGTCGGATTCAGGATATGGTATGGAGATGACACTGTATGGTTCTTTCTCCCAGAATGGATCCAATTTCCCATTCCGATGGTTATTCCTTAACCATACACGGTCGCCAACTTTCAGGGGCGCTGCATGGGCGTGATGGTTGTAATCCTCCTGTTGTCTCCTACGAACCTCATCCATGCGCGTTTCAACTATCTCTTTAGCTTCCTCCATACGTCGGCGGTGTTCAACAACCCAGTCTGTTATGGGTAGTGGATTGATGGTGTCAGGGACCTTCACACCAAGGGTTAAGTCTGAAGGAAGTTGACCTTGTCTTCCAAACATTAGATAAAATGGTGCGTATCCCGTAGATGTTTGGGGTGTGTTGTTGTAAATATAGGCCAAGTCCTTGATACGCTCAGGCCACTCAACACCAGGTGTAACTGCGGCTGTTCTTAGCATGCCGATGATCACTTGATTTGCCTTCTCGCACATACCATTCCCTTGAGGGTGATACGCTGTGGTTCGCAACTTCTTGCAGTCTTGGAACTGACACAGCTCACGGAACAATTGGGATTCAAACGCCGATCCACGGTCGGTGAGGATATGCTCAGGACAACCGTAATGGCGGACAAACTCTACGTAGAAGGTCTCAGCCGTAGTTCTTGCTGTAAGATCTCTGACAGGCACGATGACAAGGAACTTGGAGTAATGATCCACCATTGTCAGAGCGTAGCTGTAGCCGGAACGTGTGGGACCCAACTTCACATGGTCCAGAGCAACAATTTCACACGGCTTTTGAGTCTTAATTGGATGTAGAGGGGCCTTCTGATCTCTTCGACCTTCCTTGGTGATACTACAGGCGGGACACTCTCGGCACCAACTCTCAATGTCACTCCTCATCCCAACCCAATAGAAGCGACGACGGATGGTAGCTTCGGTCTTTTGTACCCCGAAGTGACCGGATCTGTCATGATACGCCTCAAGTATCATCTGTGCGTCTCTTCTTGGTACGAGGATCTGATGAAGCCTTTCACCTGTGACAGGATCAAGAGTGTTTCTAAGTAGAAGGCCTCGTTGGACAAACAGGCGCTTCCTCTGTCGCCAAAGGCGTTTTAATTCCACGTCATGAAGACCTCTCTTTACACGGGTTGGTATTCTTCCTGTAAGCAGGAAATCTGACAATTCTCCTAAAACTCTGCTCTCTTCTTGGAACGTTTTCCACAGAGATGGCTCCTGGAGGGATTCGGCAGCTGTTTTCGCCAGAGATTCTCCTTCTACAGGGACACCAATAGCAACCTGTTGGGCAAACTTGTTGTAGAATGGTGGCATCTCCACCTCTTCCCAGATGTCTTCTCGGGGTGGTTCTTCTCCCACAGGCAACCTTGAGAGTGCATCAGCGTTAGCGTTGGACTTGCCACTGCGATACTTGACAGAGAACTTGTAATTCGCGAGTCTTGAGGCCCACCGTTGTTCAAGGGCTCCCAGTCGAGCAGTGTCCAGATGCGCCAACGGATTGTTATCTGTGTACACGGTAAAGGGTGTGGCAGCCAGGTAGTCTTTAAACTTCTCTGTCACGGCCCAGACAAGCGCCAGAAGTTCGAGTTTGAAAGAACTATAGTTCTGGTCGTTCTTCTCCGCGCCTCTCAGACTCCTGCTGGCGTAGGCGATGACTCGCTCTTTGTTGTCCTGAACCTGGGACAACACTGCACCCAAACCTTGGTGACTTGCATCTGTGTACAAGCGGAATGGCTGACTGTAGTCGGGATAGGCTAGAATTGGTGGTTGCGTCAGAAGTGCTTTAAGCGCTTGAAAGGCTTCCTCTTGACGCGCTGTCCAGTCTACCGGAAGCTTTCGGTTGTAGTTTTCTCTGGGACAACCGCGCAACAACTCGTTCAGAGGCTCGGCTACTTGGGCGAAGTGTGGTATGAAACGCCGGTAGTAACCTGCGAATCCAAGGAAGCTTCGGACTTCTTTGACGGTAGTTGGTCTTCGCCAGTTCTGGACTGCAGTGATCTTTTCAGGATCAGGTTGGACGCCTTGTGCGCTCACGACATGCCCAAGGTAGTGAACTTGGGGTTTCAACAGGTAGCACTTGGAGGGCTTCACCTTTAGGCCGTGCTGTATAAGTACCTTGAATACCTCGGACAGGTGACGAAGGTGTTCTTGGTATGTCCGGGAGAATACAATAACATCGTCCAGGTACAGTAGCACACTCTGGAAATTCTCATGGCCGAGGCACCTCTCCATAAGCCGTTGGAATGTGGCTGGGGCATTACATAGCCCAAATGGCATACTATTGAATTCAAAGAATCCCATCGGGGTCGTAAACGCAGTCTTTTCACGATCTTCAGGCGCCATAGGGACTTGCCAGTATCCACTGGTTAAGTCCAGGGTCGAGAAACAGGTAGCTGATCCCAAAGTCGTTAGAGATTCCTCAATCCGCGGCAATGGGTATGCGTCTTTGTGCGTGACGTTGTTGAGTTTACGATAGTCCACACAAAATCGTAGGGTTCCGTCTTTCTTCTTGACAAGGACTAGCGGGGCTGCCCAGGGACTGTTACTCTCCCGGATGACATCAGCATCTCGCATCTCTTGGATCAACTTTTTCACCGGTTGGTACATCGCTGGTGGTATTGGACGGTGACGCTCCTTGATTGGATGGTGGTCGCCAGTCAGAATGCGATGTTGTATGGTCGTGGTCTTACCAAAGTCCAATGGGTGTTTGCTGAATGCCTGTTGGTAACGCTTGGCCACATTGCGAACCCCATTGATGTGCTCTATAGGGGTATTGGCGTCTCCCACATTCAATTCATCCCACCAGGACTTCGTGGCTCCATTCTGAATGTTCTCAGCAGCTTGGGTGGAACGCTGTGTGGCGGTAGAATCACCAGAGAGAATGTCTTCTGGTGCTAACCGGTGTAGCAGGGCCACAGAGTGGAACTTGTGGAGGTTCACGGGAGCATCGCCCAAGTTGACTAAGCGGACAGGAACACGTCCATTGGAAACTGTGACAAGGCTGCGAGCAGCCATGACAAGTGGTTGGCCATCTACCTGTATGGGTTGTAGCAAGGCCTCGTAGTCCTGATTTTCTATGCCCGGACGGGCACGGCACCACACCATAGTTTCTGTTCCAGGCTGTAGGGTTACTGGACGGGTATCTTGGATCCGGACTCGACCAATTTCACCTTGTTTGTTGGCGAACTTGTGCTGGGCATTGAGTACACGAATGGCCCGCTGAATGGTCTGCTGGTCACTGGGAGAAGCTGTAAGGAGAGAGGCATGCAAGGCATCCAACACTTCTGCAAAGCAATGGCGTAAAACATTCATGCCTAATATTACAACTGCAAACCTATCATCCTCTACATCAGTGACAATTACACCCTGTCTAGGCAGTTTCAAGTCCCCAATCTGGATAGTGGGTTCCCAATAACCCTGCTGTGGTATGGGCTGTCCATTGCTGGCACACAGATTTATCCATGTGTCAGGTGTTCTATTCAACACACCTAAGTCCCAATGTTCAA
The DNA here is from genome assembly GCA_947044405.1 of Leptodactylus fallax. Classification (NCBI taxonomy): domain Eukaryota; kingdom Metazoa; phylum Chordata; class Amphibia; order Anura; family Leptodactylidae; genus Leptodactylus; species Leptodactylus fallax. The sequence continues at coordinate 2,451,913 of CAMRHE010000048.1, read as the reverse complement.
GGAACACCTGCTTGCGCAGGGTTGTTACCTGAGATCCAGTGTCCACCAACGCTGTCAGAGGGACGCCGTTCACCCGGATTGTGATGTGTGGGCAGGCTGAGACGAAGCGTGACAATGGCACTGAAGATTCACCTGGGCCCTTCTTCTTTCCTCCCGAGGGGCGGCCCGCTGCCTCGGGGGTGGCCCGTTTAACTGAAAACACTGAGGCCTGGTGTGTCCATATCTATGGCAATAGGTACAATATGGCCTCTCACTCTGCGGAGGTTTCACTGAAGACGGACGTCTGGGTGGAGACTCAGGTGAGATGTTGAGACTTCGCAAAGGATCACTGGATGATGAAGACGGCTGGGTCAGACGATCTAGACGGACGGTGATCTGTTCCATGGCACGGGTCAGATGATCCACTCGGGCCAGAAGGTCATCTCTGGAGTCTGCTGGTGTAGTCTGCGCAGTTTGGGCAGCAGGTGAGGTACCCAGAGGTAGTGGCAGGACAACTGGAGCAATGCTTGTTGAGGGTCCAGGTGAGGGAGCACAGATGACTGGGCTCGGCTGGGGCTGCTCCTGTCCCAAGACCTGGATGGCAAGGGCCTTGAAGTCAGCAAACGTGATGCTGGGATGTTGTGCAGCAAGCATTCGCAACTGACTCTGGAGCAATGTGGTACCCGCCCCTTCTATGAAGCGGTCAAACAAGATTTTATCAGAGTCCACATTTTCACGTGGATCCACTTGCACCACAGCTCTGAACGCCTCTTGGAGGGATAAAGCATAGTCCCGCAGGGTCTCACCAGGTAGTTGTCGTCTGGAAAAGAAGCGCATCTTTACCTCGGAGACAGATCGCACGTCAAAGTTCACCTGGAGTTTGTCCAGAATTTGCCCAGGGGTTCTTTTGTCAGAGGCAGGCCAGGATTTGACCTCCCTAGCTGCAGCACCCTCAAGCTGGCCCAGCAGGATCTGTATCTGCTGTTCTGTATTCAGAGGATAGAACTGGAAGAGAGACAGCATCTTCTCACGAAAGTCCCTGAGGGTATGCGCCTCCCCTTTGTAGCGCGGCAGCCATGGTGCGCCAGGGTAAAATGGCATGGAGAATGGTAGGCTGCTCGCCATGGGCACTGCTGGATCACTAGAAACAGATGGCACAATGTCACTTTGCTCAGTCATGTTGTTTGCAGGTATGACTGGAATTAGGTAAGAATGCTGTAGCTAGTAACAGAGTCACTGTGATGCAGGCTGACGGTGTGCTCCCCCTCTTTAATGGTGGCACTCCCCACGGACACGGAAAACACTCGCTGGGGCCGTGGGAGGACTGAAGACAAGGACAGGGAGGCACAGTACTCACTGACAGCAACTGCAGCGTGGACCAGAGATCAGCGGTGCACAGCAGGGACGGTGATGCGGCACCGGAGAGTCAGAAATGGCGCTGGCACATTCGCCTTTCACTTTCTTGTATGGGTGCGCTGGAGCATTGCGCTCAGCATTCTGGGCTCTCCTAAGATGGCGGCAGATGGGTCTCCTGGCCTCATGGGCAGTGCTAAAAATCTCCCACACTTTTGCAAGGTACAGTTAACCCTTTGTGGGCGTTCTTACACAGCGATGTGGCGCAGCAAACAAGTCCTGGGCGTTTTAACTCTTCCAGGGCTGTAACACACTGAGAGGACAGTCTTTAGGGCTTGCTTCAGGGGTATAGGGCTCCCCCTCTTTGTGGCAAGCACTCTCAGGGAATAAACTTGATCTTAGCAAAGTCCACAATAAAGACCGATGCTCTGGAGACAATTTGGCGCACTTTTCGTGGCGACTTTCTCAAAATGGCACACACCCGTATCCTGTTCGTGACGCCAGTTTTTCTTGCGGTGACCAGATGGAAGGTAACGCTGCAGTTGGGATTGCGGGGGTGCAAACAGCGCAGACTTGTCACGGTCTCTGGGCACGAGGGCGCAGCGCTGGTGCTGTCCCACGTTACCACCACTGGTACCGGTGATGAGGGGGCTGCACAAATGTTGGTGGTGATTGTTCCCCCGGGGCGCTTCCCCTATACTGTGCCGACTGGTGGTGTTTGGGGCGCCCTGATGTTGTTGGTGCAGAGTCAGACACAGAAACGGTTGTAAAGTTGAACTTTTACTTCCATGGGTGTGGAGGCACAAATGCTTAAACAGTTTCTTCAATACAAAACAACGGGGTACGCCTGGTGACACAGCAAAGTCCTGGGGTGCAGGGTAGACTTGATGAAAGGTGTTCCTAGCCCCTTATACTTCAGTGTTACAGCCCTAAGGTGCGTCTGGGCTCCTATTTGGCTCATAGGAGGATGCCCACCATGATACTAGTACATAATATTCCCCACTCACGTTATGTGGTCCTGATAGCTCAGAGTTTCGGGGTGCAATAGTCAGGGTGGCAGGATATTCCACAGGTCTGGCCTTGGCCCCTGGATCCTGTGATACTGGCTATGGAGCACGTGTTCCAGAATGTTCTCTCCACAGTCTCATGCTGACAAGATAATGATGCTTGACTTCCTTCAGGGCGATGGCTAGGCAGACAGGGGACAGGATCTTCTGAATAGCTGGAGTATGTCAGCTCTCCAACCTTCCTGGGCCTGTCTAGGACTTGAGATTCCTGCACTAAACTCACTGCTTTCTTCACAGGACATCACACTTATCTCCTCACCTCCTCCTCCTAACACTCCACACTTCTAACTCCTCACACGCAGGACCTTCCTGCAGGGGTGTTACCATGGGGACCCAGTGATCAGCTGACTCCTCCCCTTTTCCCAGGCGATGTCCTCCCATTGGACATTTGGTTACTATTCAATCCTATGGGAGGTGTAATGCATGTGTGAGGCTCACTAGGTGGCGCTGTGTTGTGTGAGACTCAGGACCCCCTGCTATGTCACACAGGCTATGAAGCAACAGGAAATAATACAATGCACAGAGATCACCCTCAGCCCAGCCATAGCCAGCTCTGGGATGCCACAGAAGTAGATGCTCTCTACATTTTGTATAGACAGTGCTATTCAAATAAATGGGAGCAGAGCTTCCATAGAACACATTTTACACCTGCTGCCAAGACTTCATCCAACATAAATGCAGGCAAATAATCATAAAAGATGTTTCTAATATACACATAGCTATTATTCTATTCTGTAAAGAAAACCAATACTGCAATATTTGCATTGTCTTAGAACCAATATGATTCCTAAAGAATTCTAAAGGTTGCAGTTTTGGGTGACCTCTTTTTGTATGTCTGGCAATTATTTCCTGGTGAGGCTGATTGAATTCAATTGCATTCACTAATACTGATGTATCACTCATTGGTTTAGTAGTATGTTGTGTAGGGAACAGCTCACACGGTGGGGGCGGAAATGACCAAGTTCACGCAGGGAGCGGGTTTCAAAATTTCAAAGGTGCTTTATTTAGGCACTTCAGCACAAAGCGACAATACATAAACAAAACAAAAGCCTAAGCCTGTCCGGCTCTAACTAAACAGCCAGTTATGCTTTTCAGTTTACTTCACTGGCAAGAACTAAAGATACTAAACTAAAGTGAATAGAGGATAATGAGTGACAAAATACTTGCTACATTCTTTACAGATGAGCATGCCTTCTGTGATTTTTCCCTCTCCTATAGGCCTCTCGAGGCTAGCCTAGCTCAGTTGGTTTCTGAGCACCAACTGTTGTACCTGATATCCCTTTGATTAAGTGTTTTTGAGCCCTGTCTTCTTCCCCACTGGTGATACGGCTGTCACCTCCTAGTGGACTGGCGTCCAACTACAAAAACAGTGGTTGCCCTGGCTCAAAGTACTGCTACAGTGCCACAGCTGACATTGTGTGACATCACCTTTACATAGGCCAATTATTAGGATATCGGTTTCTCAATAATTAGCATGATCATTATTTTATGTTAATTAGCCTTAACTTGTACATGTACACATATAAATACATAACCTATAAAGGAGAAGCCTTGTATTCCCATCATGTGGACACAGGGAACAGGAAAAGGTGTGTTTAGTGCATAAGACACAACATTTTACATATGCCATGATGTCCCCATTAAAGTGGAACCAGTCATATTGCTTCTATATCAGTACAGCCACAGTACCCTCATTAGATTTAGGCACAAAATCCATAAAACAGATACACAGCCACAGTGTTCCCTTAAAAGTACCAGCCACTATAGCACTATAACCCGCGTTATTCCTTCTGTGAAGTGTGCTAGAATTTGTGACAAAGTCTCCAAACATAACCTATGATGGAAATGTGAAAATAGCCTACCATACATGTAATAGATGTGTTTTTCTTTTCAGTGACCAGAAGCTCGATTCATGGAGGGTTTGCTTTGCATCTGATTCTACAGAGCATTGTGTTGGAACTGATGCTTTTATCAGACATGAAGCCTTTGTATCTTCCCAGGGCAATGTCTATTTTAATGATATAGCTCTACTGCACCTGTCAGAAAAAGTGTCCAGTATACAGCCAGTCTGCTTGCCTTATGCTGAGGGAACTGTTTCATCTGGAGAGATTTGCTATTGGGCAGGCTGGGCTGCATCAGGTACAGTATAATCATTAAACACATAGTCTGGGGCACCGATGAGTAAAAAAAATGGTTTTGCTTCTGTTTTTGTTCTTCATAAATTGTGCTATAAGACATGCATTATATTCGCAGGAATCACTGATGAATGTAAAGTTAAACTTTTTGTTGAACCCTTGTTTTGGTGACAAGTTTTCCATAATATGCATGCTTGGATTGGCAGCACGTGCACATTTAATGCCGTGGCCCATAGGCAAAGTGGGAATGACAGACATCACTGGTTTAAAATCCAACTTACCTGTTTTTTGTTTCCAAAAGTTGATTTCTAAGAGGGCGTTCACACTACCGTTGGTGACTGTCAGTAGTGTCCGTAGCTATTGTCCTTTACAAGATTTTAGCATCAGACACTAGCTAAACCGCCAGAAATCCGTTAAAATTTCCATTCATTTCAATGGGTTTTTATATTGTGTCCGTTATTGTCCGTTTGAGTCCGTTTACACCCAGTCCGTCAGAAGTCCATTTTTTTCCGCGGACAAAAAATCCTACATGCAGGACTTTTTTGTTTGTTTGGAAAAACGGATTCTTGACGGACAGCAAGTGTCCATTATTTTCTTAACATTGAAGTCTATGGGTAGCAGACTTATCATCAGTTACTGTCCGCTATTTTATGTCCGTTTTTTTATGCGCATGCTCAGAAAGCAGAAACTAAAAAAAAAAAAAAAAAAAAAAAAGGGCCAGTGTTAAAAAACGGACACTAACTGATGCTAACTGATGCTAATCTGTTAACGGACACCTTCATAACGGAATCCAACGATAGTGTGAACCCTGCCTAACAAAACACATTTGTTATCACATGTTACATGTTATTACATGTAGTTTATGAATCATTCCAGACAGAGTCTATACACTGTGTTTTGCCTTTTGCAAGGCCCGTGCGAACAGGGCATGATACAGGGAGTTAAAGGAATTCACTTTCCATTGGTGCCCCCATGTAATCTTTCTGTTTCAGCAAAGTGAAGTTCTAAATGTTTGTCTAAATTAACCTAAGTAGTCACAGGGATGGGAGCACCTTTAGCCTAGTCATGCTGTTCACTTTCTAATCACACCTCCAGGCCATGAGTGACATCACCCTCACAGTCCCCTCACACCCTGATATCACGAGGGAGATATCAATCACATCCAGGAGGTATGATAAGCAAGTGAACAGCATTACTAAACTGAAACTGCTTCCTGCTCACCGCGACTGACTTTTAATGCTTTCAAACATTTATAACACTACTTTGTTGCAACAGTAAAATTACAGAGGGATAACAATGGAAAGGGAATCACTTGATCCTGCACATGATGAGGTCAGTTTATGGTGGAAAAACCACCTGGCAAGTTCCCTTTAAATAATACCAAACTGAGAACGCCTGTCATGCATGTCCCTTTTTGTACTAGGCATAGCACAGTCACTGGAGCAGATTTATGAAAACTGTCTTAAAGAAAAAGTTTATTTGCTTATAGCAACCAATCACAGTACAGCCTCATTTTTCAAAAGCATTTTTAGAAATGAAAGCTATGCTGCCATTGGTTGCTTCCTTTATATTTCCCATTCCTTTTGTAGCTACTCCTGTGGCTCAAGAAAACGCAGAAAATCTTCAACAACAAAAAACAGCTTTCCACAACATGGGGCTTTAGCCTAATCAGTCCATGGTCATGTGATTGACAGGTGCACACCTCGTTACCAGGCAGAGGTCTGATTACTGTGCTGCGACTATAACGAGCTGTGTGTGTATTGTATTGTACATGACCACGGGCTGATTTTTAGCCGCTGTAAGTAACGCTAGGTTCACACTAGCGTTCGGATTTCTGTCCTTCAGGTCCGCATGGGGACACAAAAGACAGAAACCCTGTCTGCTTAAAAAGCGGTTACAAATAGACTATAATGGGGTCCACCGGGTTTTTGCCTGGTTTCTGCCATTTTTATACTGAAACCTTGCAGGACTTTTCTTTCCACCGATCTTAAGCGGAATCTGGGACAGAGTCTCCTACGCAGACTCGAACGTTAGTGTGAACCTAGCGTAAGCAGAATTAATGACAGAAGGCAGAGATCTAGAAAACCTTTCTGACCTCCTCCTTACAGCAATCTGCTATTCCAGTGATATGTTGTCAATTGGTATTCAAGCTCTGTGGTACAATGAGTGAACCAACAATAACTACTTAGAAATTTAGCAGTCACCGTTGGTTTTATTGGTTTTAAGATTGCTGTTTTTAGATAGTACTGGGAGTCTATAGGCGCTCAATGAACAGCAGCCCAGTTGAAGTTGCCACCTGTCCACTTTTGTGTAGAGGCACCTTACTCACCTGGTGCTGATGGCTAAAAATTGCACTGGGTGGTAGGTGGGGGCACTATTGCAGTTTAACCAGCTTTACACCTTTACTTTTGTGTATCCGTGACCATGGACTATATCTCACATGACAACAGTCTAAATTTTAGCCACTCAGAGTAAGCAGAATGAATGGCAGCAAGCAGAGATCTAGAAAACCTGTGAAGAATGGATACAGAAAGTATTTTGGAGATTTGTTTAACTTTTCATTATAACTCGTACAAATGATGACACTTATTTGCTACAGCTGGACAACTCCTTTAAATAAGTGATGCTGTATATACTATGCAGAGAAAAACATAGCTTATTCTTCAGAACGGTTTTTTGGCTGTGTTGAAATGCTGACAACAGAAGTTCATAGATTTTAGTCAATATTTTTACTTACAACATACGTGGTAGAGAGAACCCTCTTGTACGATGTGTGTGTTCTCAAACAGATTAGTGAATTTAGTACTTGTTTTCTACCAAGCAGTGATTCGATGGAGTCACATATACAGTACAGACCAAAAGTTTGGACACTCCTTCTCATTCCAAGAGTTTTCTGTATTTTCATGACTATAAAAATTGTAGATTCACACTCAAGGCATCAAAACTATGAATTAACACATGTGGAATTATATACTTAACAAAAAAGTGTGAAACAACTGAAAATATGTCTTATATTCTAGGTTCTTCAAAGTAGCCACCTTTTGCTTTGATTACTGCTTTGCACACTCTTGGCATTCTCTTGATGAGCTTCAAGAGGTAGTCACCTGAAATGGTTTTCACTTCACAGGTGTGCCCTGTCAGGTTTAACCTTTTCAGGACCACCCACTGTATATAAACGTCAGCGCTTGCTGGGCTTTGTGCAGAGCCGACGTTTATAAACTGACCCTGCTAAATTGGGGATTGGGTCTCCCCAAGGGTCAGGAACTCCGTGAACACAGCAATAATAGCTGCTGGTGTTCACGGAGACATGATCAGGACCTGATAGGTTCAGGTCCCGATCATGTAGCCGCCATATCAGGCAAAGTTTGTTGCAGTAATAAACTTTCCCTGATATTAGCTGCCCGCCCGTCCGGCATCGGGTGCGGGTGTTAGCTGTATCTGACAGCTAACACCCTGCTCCATATCCTACGGTTGGGGCTGTGCTCTGATCGGAGGTTTTAACCCCTTGGATGCCGTGGTCAAACAAGACCGCGGCATCCAAGGGGTTCCGTGATGCCAAATGAATCCCCCGTCACCCCCCGCGGAAAGATCGGGGGCGCCCATATGTGTCTGCTGCAGCCCGGGATCTGGCCAGTGACCCCAGGCTGCTCGGTGCCCCCAGTACCTGGTTGATCTGCCCAGATGCAGGGAAGTCAGCCGCATACGCTGACTTCCTCTATTGACTGCAATACACGTGTATTGCAGTCTATAATACTGAACCAGCGATCCCTGGTTCAGGTGTCCTTATAGGACAAATAAAGAAATGTAAAAAAAAAAAAAAAAAAAGTGCAAAAGAAATGTAATAAAGTTTGTGAAATAAATAAATGAATAAAGCCCCAAAATTCCCTTTTCCTATATCAAATGAGTTATATAAAACAAAAACCTAAAAATTAAATAAAAAACAATACATATTTGGTATCGCCACGTCCGTAACAACCTGTACAATAAAACTGAAACATTATTTAACCTACATGGTGAACGTCGGAAAAAAAAAAACGGAAAAAAATCCGCCGTAAGTAATGATTTTTCGCCATCTCACCCTACAAAATATGCTATAAAAAGTGATCAAAAAGTCACATATACCCCAAAACAGCACCAATAAAAAGCACAGATTGTCCCGCAAAAAATAAGCCCTCAACTATCTCTGTCAACTGAAAAATAAAAATGTTACGCATCTCAGAAGATGGCAATGCAAAGATAATTGATTTCCTTCCCCAAATGGATTTTTGTTCTGCAAAACTAGTAACGCATAAAAAAACAATATAAATGAGGTATCGCTGTAATCGTATCGACCCAAAGAATAAAGGTCACAGGTTACTTATGTTGTACACTGTGTGGAAAAAAAATTAATAGGTAAAACACAATGCCAGAATTGATGAGGATTTTTTTTTAATCCACCAAGAAAGCGTTAATAAACGTTAATCAATAAGTCATAGGCACCCAAAAATGTTATTAAAAAATACATCTCATACCACAAACAACAAGCCCTCATGTGGCTACAGCACCAGAAAAAAAAAAAAATATATATATATAGCTTGTTCAATGTGAAGACAAAAACCCCAAAAATCGCCAAATCATTAGAACACAACTGGCTGCAGCAGGAAGGAAATGTATAAGCTCTGCGAGCGTATATCAGGGGACACCCCTGATTTAGAGCTTACGAGGGAAAATAAACCAGAACTGACCCCCAGAGTGACCCCTCCCCCAATCATACAAGCTACTGGGGATATAGTAGTAGTAAATTTCGTGTTCCCCATGTACTCCGCACAGCTTACATATTCACTGTTCATCTGCTGTGCAGTCACGTCTGGGATACTAATGCTCACTCCACCCCTTGATAAGTTCTTTGAGGAGTGCAGTTTTTAAAATGGGGTTATTCCCTAGGGGATTCCACTTTTCTGGTACCTTAGAGGCTCTGAAAACATGACATGGCGTCCAGATACCAAACATCTAAATGTGCACTCCAAAAGCCACATAGCGCTACTTCCCTTCTCTGCCCTGCTGTGTGCCCAAACTGCAGATTATACCCCCATGTATGACACTGGTGTACCCAGGATAACGTACATAATGTCATATGTGGGTATAAATGGCTGTTTGGGCACAGCCGGGCACAGAAGGGAAGGAGCGCTATTTTGGTTTTTGGAGCACAGACTTAGACGGTTTGGTTTTTGGACACCATGACACTTTTCAGAGCTCCTGAAATGCCAGTAAAGTGGAATCCCCTGATATGTCACCCCATTTTGGAAACTACACCCCTGAAGGAATTTATCCAGGGGTACAGTGAGAATTTTTAACCCCCAAGTGTTGCCTTAATTAATTTTCCAGAAATGAATACGCAGCTGATGGTGAAAGATGAAAATGACACTTTTTCCAGGAATACGTAATTTCAGTGCGTAATACGTTGTGCCCGGCTTGTATCAGAGACGAATGCTCCAAAAGCTGTTGTGCCCAGAATACCTGCTTAACAGTTTTTGGAGGTTGTGTCTCTGGTGACACAAGTTGGGTACAACATATCAGCACTGAAATGGCGTATCTATGGAAAAATTGCAATTTTCACTTTTCATTATCAGCTGCGCATTCATTTCTGGAATTGAAATTAATGCAACACTCAAAGTTTAAAAATGCTTGCTACACCACTTGATAAATCCCTTCAGGGGTGTACTTTCCAAAGTGGGGTCACATTTCAGCGGGTTCTACTTTACTGCCAATTCAGGGGCTCTGCAAAAGTGGTATGACATCGAAAAACCAAACTGTGCTCCAGAAACCAAAATAGCGCTCCTTCCCTTCTATGCCCAAACATCAATTTATACTCGCATATGGCATTAAGTACATTATCCTGGGTACACCAGTGTCATACATGTGGGCATAAACTGCCGCTTGGGCACACAGGAGGGTGCAGATAAGAAGGAGCGCTATGTGCTTTTGGACCGCTGATTTAGTTTGTTGATTTTTGGACGCCATGTCACATTTATAGAGACTCTAAAATTGCCCCTACAAAATGGGGTCACTTCTTGGGGAATTCCAATTTACTGGCACCACCAGGGCTCTGCAAAAACAACATGGCATCCAGAAAATCCCTCCAAATCTGTACACCAAAAGCTAAAACGCGCACTGCTCCATCCCTTCTGAGCCCTGCTGTGTAACCAAACAGCAGTTTACACCTACATATACAACTTCTTTCTACTTGGGATAGCCCAGTTAATAGTTTTAGGAGTGCGTGTCTCTGATGACACAAAGTGGGTGCAACGTATTGAGCACTGACATGGCATATTTCTTTAAAAATTAAAATTTTCACTTTGTACATTAATTTTCAGGAAGCACTCTTAGGGTCAAAATTAGAATACCCCTTGATAAATTCCTTGAGGAGTGTAGTTTCTAGAATGGAGTCACTTTTTGGGGGTTTCCATTGCATTGGTATTTTAGGGGCTCTGGAAATGCGACATGGCATCTGAAAACTATTCCAGCAAAATCTGCCCTCCAAAACCAATAGCGCTCTTTCCATTCCGAGCATCACCATGCACCCATACAGCACATTATAACCACATATGGGGTATTCCCATGTTCAGGAGAAATTGTGTAACAAACCTTGGGGAGCTTTTTCTCATTTACCCTCTTGTAAAAATAAAAAAAATTGGACTAAATTGACGGTTTATTGGAAAAAAAACTAATTTTTCATTTTCACGTCCCGATGTTAATAAAATCTGTGAAAAAGCTGTAGAGTCAAACTGTTCATTATATCCCTTGATATGTTCTGTGAGGGGTGTAGTTTCCAAAATGGGGTCACTTTTGAAGGTTTCCATTGTATTGGTACTTTAGGGGCTCTGCTAATGCGACATGGCACCCGAAATCTAATCCAGCAAAATCTTCCCTCCAAAAACCAAATAGCGCTCTTTCCATTCCGAGCCCCACCATGTACCCATACAGCAGATTATGACCACATATGGGGTATTGCCGTGTCCAGGAGAAATTGTGTAACAAACCTTGGGGAGCTTTTTCTCCTTTATCCTCTTGTAAAAATAAAAATGTTTGGACTAAATTGACAGTTTATTAGAAAAAAAGTAATTTTTAATTTTCACGTCCCGATGTTAATAAAATCTGTGAAAAAGCTGTAGAGTCAAACTGCTCATTATATCCCTTTATATGTTCTGTGAGGGGTATAGTTTCCAAAACGGGGTTACTTTTGAAGGTTTCCATTGTACTGGTACTTTAGGGGCTCTGCAAATGCGACATGGCACCTGAAAACTATTCCAGCAAAATCTGCCCTCCAAAAGCCAAATAGCGCTCTTTCCATTCCAAGCCCCACCATGTACCCATACAGCAGATTATGACCACATATGGGGTATTGCCACGTTCATGAACAATTTTTTAACAAACTGTGGGGTGCTTTTTCTCCTTTAACCCCTTGTGAAAATGAAAAATTTGGGGAAAAAGTGACATTCTAGTAATTTTTCATTTACACATTCCAATGTTAAAATCTGTGAAAAGGCTGTTGGGTCAAAATGCTCACTATACCCCATGATAAATTCTGTGAAGGGTGTAGTTTCCAAAATGGGGTCACTTTTGGGGGGTTTCCTTTGTACTGGTGCTTTAGGGGCTCTGCAAATGGGACATGGCACCGAAAACTATTCCTGCAAAATCAGCTTTTCAAATGCCCATTGTCGCTCCTTCCTTTCCGTACGCTGCCGTGTGCCCAAACCTCAGTTTACACCCACATGTGGGGTATTTCTGTGCTCGGGAGAAATTGCATAACAAACTGTGAGATGCATTTTTCCTTTAACCCTTTGTGAAGGTGTTAATTTTAGGGCTAAATGAATGTATTACTGAAAAAAAAAAGAAATGTCTAAATTTCACCTCCATATTGTTTTAATTTCTGTGAAATCCTTAATGGGTTAAAAAACTTCCCAAATGCTGTTTTGAATTATTTGAGGGGTGCAGTTTTGAAAATGGGGTGATTTATGGGGGGGGGGGTTCTAATATATAGGCCTTCATAATTCCCTTCAGAACAGAAGTGGTCCCTAAAAAATTAGTTTGGGAAATTTTCTTGTAAATCTGGAAAATCGCTGTTACACTTGTAAGCCTTCTAACATCCAAAATAAATGAACGGACGATTAAAAGATGATGCCGATATAAAGCAGAGATATGGTAGATAATATTTATTAATGTATTTTTGTGATATGACTATGTGTTTGAAAAGCAGAGCATTTCACATTTTGAAAATTGCGATTTTCTCCAAATTTCCATCAAATTTCCTATTTTTTTTATAAGTAAATATAAAAATATTGATCAATATTTACCACTAACATGAAGTACAATGTGTCACGAAAAAACAATCTCAAAATCACTTATGTAAGTTAAATCGTCTCAAAGTTATTGCCATATAAAGTGACACATGTCAGATTTGAAAAATGAGGCCTAGTCACGAAGGTACTTTTAGGCTGGGTCCTGAAAAGGTTAATAAGTGGGATTTCTTGCCTTATAAATGGGGTTGGGACCATCAGTTGTGTTGTTCAGAGGTCAGGTGGATACACAGCTGATAGTCCTACTGAATGGAGTGTTGGAATTTGTATTATGGCAAGAAAAAAAGCAGCTAAGTAAAGAAAAACGAGTGGCCATCATTACTTTAAGAAATGAAGGTCAGTCAGTCCGAATAATTGGGAAAACTTTGAAAGTGTCCCCAAGTGCAGTGGCCAAAACCATCAAGCACTACAAAGAAACTGGCTCACATGAGGACCACCCCAGGAAAGGAAGACCAAGAGTCACCTCTGCTGTGGAGGATAAGTTCATCCGAGTCACCAGCCTCAGAAATCGCAGGTTAACAGCAGCTCAGATTAGAGACCAGGTCAATGCCACACAGAGTTCTAGCAGCAGACACATCTCTACAACAACTGTTAAGAGGAGACTGTGTGCAGCAGGCCTTCATGGTAAAATAGCTGCTAGGAAACCACTGCTAAGGACAGGCAACAAGCAGAAGAGACTTGTTTGGGCTAAAGAACACAAGGAATGGACATTAGACCTGTGGAAATCTGTGCTTTGGTCTGATGAGTCCAAATTTGAGATCTTTGGTTCCAACCACCGTGTCTTTGTGCGACGCAGAAAAGGTGAACGAATGGACTCTACATGCCTCTACATGCCACCGTGAAGCCTGGAGGAGGAGGTGTGATGGTGTGGGGGTGCTTTGCTGGTGACACTGTTGGGGATTTATTCAAAATTGAAGGAATACTGAACCAGCATGGTTACCACAGCATCTTGCAGCAGCATGCTATTCTATCTGGTTTGCGTTTAGTTGGACCATCATTTATTTTTCAACAGGACAATGACCCCAAACACACCTCTAGACTGTGTAAGGGCTATTTGACCAAGAAGGAGAGTGATGGGGTGCTACGCCAGATGACCTGGCCTCCACAGTCACCAGACCTGAACCCAATCGAGATGGTTTGGGGTGAGCTGGACCACAGAGTGAAGGCAAAAGGGCCAACAAGTGCTAAGCATCTCTGGGAACTCCTTCAAGACTGTTGGAAGACCATTTCAGGTGACTACCTCTTGAAGCTCATCAAGAGAATGCCAAGAGTGTGCAAAGCAGTAATCAAAGCAAAAGGTGGCTACTTTGAAGAACCTAGAATATAAGACATATTTTCAATTGTTTCACACTTTTTTGTTAAGTATATAATTCCACATGTGTTAATTCATAGTTTTGATGCCTTGAGTGTGAATCTACAATTTTTATAGTCATGAAAATACAGAAAACTCTTGGAATGAGAAGGTGTGTCCAAACTTTTGGTCTGTACTGTATGCAGTTGGTAAAGATCAGGGTGGCATGATTGGACTCTAAGTGGATTATGATTATGAAAAATTAAGAGAACAGATGTCCATTTGTTTAAAAAGATATTGCTGCACCAGAGCTCTAGCTAGGCTGTAGCAAAGTCTCAGTTCACTACCCTTTCTCTGAATCTAAATACATAAAAAAGGCTTGTTGATGCCCCCTGACAAACTACACCCAGGGAACATTGCCCAGTTGCCCCCCTAGCTATACCCCTGGCTGCAGAAAAGGGTTGTGTTGACTTCTAGAAAACAATGTGGTGGTATCTATTAAATTGAATACATTTTTAAAGGTAGACAAATTTCATCAAAGAAAAATATATAAAAAAATAGATTAAGGAGAGTCTGAAATGATATGAAATATATTTTCTTATAGGTGGAACAAATACACATAAAAAATTTCAGTTACCAATACCAATTATGTCTTACGAAACTTGCAGTCAGTCCAATTTTTGGCAGAATCAATTAACTGTATCCATGGTTTGTGCTGGCTTTCAATCTCCAGAAAAATTAAAGTCTGCTTGCAAGGTAAGTCAACATTTTGAAGGATTATCTCACTTGCTACAGCACATATCCTTTGTGCATGCATAGTATTCCTGAGATGCTAGCCTAGTCTGAGTGACATGTACTGCACATGTGCTGACAACATATGCAGCGGTGAGTGCAATAGAACTCAGAGCCAGGGAGATTAGGTATATATTGTCTGTTAATCAGGGGAAGAATGGAGTTGTGGAGGTTGGCAAAGAGTGGTAGGAGGCTTATTTCTTTGGAGTAATGGCAATGCTCTTGTTCCAAAGAATCCATTTGCATATTGACAAAAAAAGTGATATCTTGGTAATGGAGGCACTGATTCACAAGGGGAAAACACTGATTCAGGTGACTCTAAGCTACCTATTTGCGGGAAGGTGGGTATGGTATGTTGAGTTCTAGTTACAGACTCTTTTCAAGTTGACTTTAGGCTTCAGAAAACTATTCTGCATCATATAAATGTAATTTGGATTGGCCAACTGGGCATGTTAAATCTATTGCACCTCTTACCTTAGAGAAACAATGGGATCAGAAGGGTTGTCGGAGAGCAGTCTGTTGGTTACCACAGACATAACAACATGTGTTAAGGAAACTTTATGCATTTGAGTTTATGCAAAATGTGTTATCATGTTTTTTTCCAGAGTGGGGCTGAAGGAGCACTGATTTGCCAATCTGCTATAAACTCTGCTTGGGAAATTCAAGGAATCGCAAGTTTTGGACCTAATAATTGTCTTGTGGAAAGGAAACCTCAGGTCTTCACCAAAGTATCAGCCTACAGAGAGTGGGTTGAGCACCAGATCAAAAAGTACAGTTAAGAGAAGAACATTGCATAAACATATTATTTGGACCATTTGGGTTCACTCATGAATGACATTGTAATGCTTAATAAAAGAAGAAAAAACTTTCTTTTGTGTAATAAATTGTTTGCTAATAACATGTTGAATTAGGAACATCAAAAATGATCCACATTATAAAGTTATGTTAATTTCATCACATCTTTATACAGCATAGTCCTCTACAGCAAGTACAAGAAAACCCCATTTCAGAAGTGCCCAGTTTGTGTTGGACTATCAGACATGCCAGAGTATCAGATAAACATGGTTGCCCATCTTGCAGACAACTTTCCGTTTAAGTGGCAGACCACTTGCCTCAAATACCTGGGAATTCATATCGTCATATCACAGGTGTGGGCCTTCCAGATCCTAGACTTTATTACAGCTCTGCGGTTTTGCTCCGCCTTTTTGACTGGCGCTACAGCAGAATGGACAAGCAATGGGTTTCTATTGAGGCTGATCTGTTATCGGTCCCCCTCCCCTCATTGCCGTGGATTCCGCCTCACTTCCGCCTGAGATCCGTCAGGCACTCGTTCCTCTCGTCGCACTTCCTTAAGACCTGGGATTTGTTTTGTTAGTCTTCTCTTTAGCAATCCTATGTTTCCACCGGGCTGCTCCGCAGATAGATTTCTTTGTTGGTGAAGCAGCGACGACGTTAGGCTTAGACAGGTCGCTGGGGATCCGCCCCTTCCTCCGTTGGCCCAGCTGAGCGCTTCTCACCCGGACCTTCATTTATCCTGGCTGGAGTATGGTCAACTTACGGCCTTCCTGCAGAAATTCTCTTTGTCCCCTCTCCTTTCCTCTACCATGACTGACCTGGAGTCCGTCCTTTCCCACGCTGACTCTTCCCCACGCGCACTCTCGGTTCTTTACAGCGTTCTTCTCTGAGATGCTACCCCGAGGCCCTCCTCTTACACAGGCCTTTGGGACTCAGACCTTCGCGTGGGCCTCTCCCCTGCCGACTGGGATAGGGTTTTCCTATTCGCACGTAAGCTTCCGTTGCCCTGCAGTGCGCAAGAAAAGAATTTCAAGATCCTGTCTCGGTGGTACCGGTGCCCTGATTTCCTCCACAGAATTTACCCTGCTGTGACTGATCGGTGTTGGCACTGTGGTACTGAGAAAGGCACCCTATATCACATCTGATGGAAGTGCGACGTTCTCAGGCCCTTTTGGGACGCTGTGTTCGCCCTGTATGCTAAAGTGTGTGGTCGCACCATCATAGCAACTCTCCAACTGGCCCTTCTTTCAGTTATCCCTGGCAGGATCTCTGCGGTGAAAAAAGACCTCCTGCGACACTTTCTCACGGCTGCTAGAACCGTCATTCCCAGGCACTGGCAAAGCACTGTTTCACCCTCCCTGGTTGAATTTCTTCAGGAGCTTCTCCTCATAAGGAGAATGGAGGCCCTGGTGGCAGAGGATTCCCCCCGACCCCTCCAAATTTGATGCTCCCTGGCGGCCTTGGGTGGTGTTCCAGGAATCGTCTGAGTTCTCTTCCTTCTTTTCCTGATATAGTGAAACCCTGCTGCTTCTTTCTTCCCTTTTTCTCTCTTCCGTCCTTTGGAGGAGGTTATTGGTCGCTCTTCCATCTCTCTGTTCCCCTCTCCCTCTTTCTCTCTAGTATATGTTTTCTTGATCGTAGTTCCCATTGTGTGTTCCTTAGTCTGTTTGTTCTTCTTCCATTACTTTTAAGATGTTGCTTTATGGTCCCGTATATCTGGGCCTTCAGTTCCTCTGGTATTGCACTGTGCTTCTCAGCGTTAGCTTGGGTTTTATCCCAAGCTTCTTGTTTATAAGTGAGGCCTGCGTGCCTTTTTCCACTGTACTTAAAAATTTTAATAAACTTTGATTAAACATAACCATGGAAAAGTAAAATGAAATTATTTTTCAAAACCAGTTTGAAGCAGATTCAGCAGCGTGCTTGCAGTATATGGGCTGGCCTAATCAGGCATGTAGTTGTTGATGCGATTGTTTGAGTCAAAGCCAGAAGGGATTATACTTTCCAAGGATAAGTTCACACGGAGGAATTTGCTGTGGATTTGGGGCCGGACTCTACTCCTGAATCCTCAGCAGATTCCGCACAGATTCTGCCTCCCATTGTTTTCAATGGGAGACAAAGATCACAGCAGGACGCTGAAAAAAGCGTCCTGCTTGATCTTGCCGCAGATTCCACTTTTTCAGCCAGGGATTATGCGGCTCGAGACTCCTTGCTGATTAGGCCCAATCATCTGGGCTTAATCAGCAATGGAAAGCCACGATGGAATGCCGATGCCCTGTATTGGCATCCCATTGCAGGTAGCCCGTGGGCGGAAAACGGTGGCGTAAAATGAAGAGGAATTCCTCTTCATTTTCTGCCTTGTGAACTTAGCGTAATAGAGCTAAAAACTGCCAAAGAAATGGTATGCGTGATTCCAATCTATGAGCTGAAAAATGTCCTTTTGCCATACATTTTACATATAAACATATGGATACTTTTTTGCTGTGTAGAGTAGACTGCTATGCTATGTCATTAGATATATATACAACTGTTTGCCACAAATCCTTTATTGCATATATTTAAGCTTCTTGAAGAAAAAAATGTACCTTAGCTGTATGCCCAAAGGAAGTCAAGTACACCTGAAAGTACGTACTTTGTTTCACAATCTAAAGTGCTTTAAATTACATTGATCATCCATAGAACTAGATGTTTTAACAAATATTGCCTCAAACTATTTTATACATTCATATGGGCACCTACTTTAATAGGTCAGGTTCACACAGTACCGGTTTAGATCTTTTTCAACAAAAATAAGGAGTAGATACAAGAAAATCTTTATTGTTTTCTCCCCTTAGGATGTACTATAGATTTGACAAAAATGCATAATACATTAAAAGATATCCTAATTATAGGAACATATGTATAAATTGGTGCCCCTGCGATCATTGATTTACGTTACATAATATATTTTGTAAGGTTAAAATAAAAGAGATCAGTCCATCCAGTACAGTCTATTCTTCTTTATTGTAGATCCAGAGACAGGGTTGCTTGAAAACTATATTGTGTGGGCCATTTGAGGAGATATCAAATTATGTGGGGGGGGGGGGCAGTTATGAAACCTTTGAATGGGGCCCACTAATGTGTTAAAACATTCCTGTCCAATAGAAGAGCAAGTGCCTTCAGGTAGGAGACAGTTTTCCTCATCTTGGGTAAAAGTAAGCCATCTTAACTCCAAATATGACATTCACAATAAATACCATCTAATATCCATAACCTGTAATATTATTGTATTTAATAAAAGCATGCAGAATTTTTCTTCGATGTCACTTATCTACTTGTTTAATTTTCACAAGACTATAAACCAACAATAAATGAGTCTCAAATGGCTACCAAATTTTTTCTTACTTTATTAGCATTGTTGCTTTTTTAAAAAAAAAAACTTACTATAGTGTATACTCAAAATAGTTAGAATGAAAGACAACATATAATTGTGTATTTTTGTATTGTTTCCCTTCTATTCATGGATCTGCCAAGGTAAAACTGCTGTGACATTTATCAAAGTCATATCTGATCTGAATTTTTCTAATACCCAGCAGTTCTGACCCAGTATCAAATTCCCAGTAATGATGAGAACTAATGGGGGGGGGGGGGGGGCCCCCCCCCGCGGGGGGGGGGGGGGGGGGCGGGGGGGGCCCCCCGGGGGGGGCCCCCGCCCCCCCGGGCCGGGGGCCCCCGTCCCCCGGGCCCCCCGGGCCCCACAAGAAGCAGCTCTATTATACTATGTGTAAGATCTCATGCAATATTATAGATCTGTCTTTTACAGGACAAATAGAAAGTTATAGGCTCAAAAATTGCTTACCATATTAGCATACCTGAATAAATTTACATTCATGAAGAATGCAGTGGTGCTGTGAAGATACTCCTGCAGCAGTAACCTACACATAAATCAGTGAGATGTCCATGTTTCTCAGGACGGTAACCACTTATGTTGGGAGCAATGCTGCTTCTTTTATTTCTTCCTGCTGTTGGCTGTCTGATGCATTGTCATGTGACATTGCTTCATGATGCCACATAACCACCCCATGGTGACTTGTATAGTATTGAACACCTTGTGTACTGGAGTGAGCATCATAAGGAACTGGACAGCACCTTAAAGGTTTATTCTGTTAATAACAAATTATTCCATATCCACTGCAGTGCTGGACTCAACTTCTCAAATTGCCCCACAGGAAAAGAGCAATCTATGAGTACAGTCCAAAAAGCTGATTGCTATCTATGAATAATATCCCATCTGTAATCACACAAGCAGCCAAAAGTAGATAAAAGACTTTTCTAACATTTAAAGATGTGGGATTTGCAGAATGTTCTGTCTATTGCACAGAGAAAGTAGTTTGCAGCAGTGTGTGAGAAAAACAGCCATCTCCCTATACATTAATTGTGTGAAGATACCAGACCTTCCTTCTTGCATTCACTGTGAAGACGTCTTACTTTTTAATGGTATCTATGGACAGGACTCCCCCTAGTAACAGGGAGTGTACTGAAAATTAGCTAGAAGGGAGACACCTAGTGACAGAAGGGTTTTCAGATAGAAAGCAGCAACATTTTTAATTAAAGGGGTATTCCCATCTCAAGGATCCTATTGTAACGTCTCTACCTGTTCAGGTCTTTGCTCCACCCTCCGCCCACATGCGGCGGTGCAGGAGGCGTGCTCAGTTTGATTCCTTGTTTAAGATTCTTGTTGCTCAGTCTGAACATTGTCCTAGACTATGTAATTGATTTTCTGCCACACCCGTATCCTTCACCTTGGTTTTCCTCTGCTCCACTAATAGTTAATTTTAGTCTTACTGTGTGATTGACAGCCTATCGTCCTATCAAGTCTGGGGCAGGTCCTGACTTTCTATAAACAGATTGTCAGCCCTTACATGGTCGCTGGCTATTGATTCTGTCTTGTGACTTGTCCCTGCTAGCTCCTATTCTGCTATTGTTGTATTTCTGACTTCTGACCTTTGGCTCCCCCTGTGACTACTCTCTTGGATTCATTTTGGTACTGCATTGCTCGACTGTTACCGACCCCTTGGCTTGCTGACTCTGCTTCTGTGTTGTTTTGTCTTGTCCTGTTCTGTGTGTCACTTATATTAGGAAGGGACTGATAGACCGGTTGCTGGCTGTCGCCTAGGACAGATCGGGCAAGTTAGCCAGGGACAGCAGGGCGGTTCAGCTTTAGGGCTCACTGTCTTGTTGTGCCCCTCCCCCCCAGGGTTCTGCACCAACACTAGGGAATTGCTCAACTGGCAATTCCCTTACAGAATAGCCAGCCCTAAATTACCTTCTGCCATTGCTTCCCTCTGAATCAGCATGGATCCTATCCAGGGCCTTGCAGCCAAAATGGATGGCTTGGCAGGCCTGGTAGCTGAGCTAGCTAAACAGGTTCAGACCCTTACTGATTCATCTACAGCATCCCCTGCTATTTCTACCTTTTCCAGGGTGAAGATGCTACTCCCGGATCGTTTCTCGGGGGGAACGAGAAAAATGTGAGACTTTCCGGGAGTCTTGTTGCCTGTACTTTTGGATTAACCCTTATGCTTCCCAGGCCCAAATGGTGGGAGTAGTTATATCCCTCCTACAGGGGGATCTACAAGCTTGGGCCATTAAACTCCCTCTTGGGGCTGAGGAGTGGTCTGATTTTGAAAAAAATTTTTTTTATCTCTGGGGTCTATCTATGCTGAGCCAGACCACATTGGGCTAGCGGAATCGCAACTCCTCACCATGCGGCAGGGCAAACGCTCTGCTGAGGAGTACTGCTCAGAATTCCGCAAGTGCAGTGTAACTGAAGGTTGGTGTGAGTCGAATCTAAAGGCTCACTTTAAACAAGGTGTGATGATTCTGCTTAAATATGGCTATAACTCAGAGATGTATTTTGATCTCTGGGTATAGTATCTCCCTTCTTACCTGCATTTATTCATAATGTGCACAGCTATAAGCCTAGGTGTATATTGGCAGTAGTAGCAACATTGTAACAATGGGGCTTTGTATACATCCCAGCAGGGCTCCATTGAATTCCTATACAGTCCTGAGTGATCAAAGAAACATGCATTGCACTGGTAGATCAGATATGGCTGATAACATTGTATCATTTCACTTGGTCTCAGGTCTTTACAAAGAATCTGGACTTGAGTGCATTAATCAATCAGACTTGCTGTTGCCGGTGACCTCATTCTGGGAGGTGGCATAAAGGGTATATAAGATGAGGTAAGAGGTCAGTGGGAGGAGATTGTGCTGGGACTACAAGAGAACACTATGGGAGTTATTACAGACCATCACAGACTACAGAGTTTTTACAGACAGACCACTGTGAAGAGCATGCAGGCTGGATTATTGCTGTGGTGATGCCACATGCTGAGAAGCCTCCACTGGTTACACATGCCATGTGTGAGTGTTGGACTATAGAGCCACATCAAGGAGATGTGTGGTAAAGTAACTATTTCACTTTTATGCCCTTTTTATTTCATTGCACTATATCTGGTAACTAGTAACTGTTAATGCTTGCATATATCTGCATATCTGTTCTGAACTGCATGTGTTAGATGTTAATACCGACCCATTTAGGGGTTAATAAATATATAAAATTTAGAAAGCTTGTCTTGTATTTATCTTGTGAACCCAGCACTCACTGGCGGTGAGTGTGGTTTTATATGAAAGAAGACTCAGGTGTGGGCCAACGCGGGTTTGGCGCACTGAGGATCTTTCACACAAGGCTTATGTGTCCGTGTTAAGGAGGTCTGGGTTAATCACCCAGATCCCCCTACTCTTGAGCTGGCTATGACATTGGCTGTCCGTATTGACCTTAGAATCCGGGAAAATGTTAGAGAGAGTAGGGTCTGTTTCCTCCAAATTTTCTGTCTCTTCCTCTCTCTCTCCCTGATCAACCCACTTTTTCTCCCATCACTCCTGGTGAGAAAACCATGCAACTGGGAGCTATGGACGCCAAGACTCGATGAGAGCATCATCTCAGGAATAACCTCTGCCTGTACTGTGGTACTTCAGGTCATATCATACGAGACTGCTCGATCAGACCCCGTACACCAGTGGAAAAACTTCAGTGCCTGAGTGGAAGTCAGAAGAACCACTCAGGCAACCAAGTATTTGCTGAAAATAACAATAAGATGTTGTTATCTGTGTCTCTGTCCTCTGGGGACAGATCTGTTTCTGGCCAGGCCCTAGTTGACTCTGGGTCTGCGGCAAACTTTGTCAAACTTTAATTTGTCTCAGCCTTAGGCATTGAGCACTTGCCACTTGATATTCCTCTGGCGGTTACTGGAGCGGATTTAGCCCCACTGGCCAGGGGTAAGGTCCGATTCAAGGCCCCTTTAGTCACGTTGCAAGTGGGTTCTGCACATACTGAGGTCATAAGCTTCTTCGTTATGGAGCATCTGTCTTCCGATATTGTTTTGGGACTTCCCTGGTTGAACCTCCATAACCCTATTTTTGATTGGGGTAAAAGAGAGTTAGTAAAATGGGGAGATCAGTGCTCATCCCACCGTATTGCTTTACACACCTTAGATTGTGTCAGTGAGGAGACTACTCGGCTACTAAGGGTTGGAAACGCCAGGCGAATAAAAAACGTTTGCTTGGTCCACCAGCACCTCTTGTTGTTCAGGGAGAGCTTGAATTTAAGGCAGAGGAAATACTGGGTCCTTCTAAAACTGGTTTGTCTGGTGCGGGTCCGGTGGCCCCTCATAAAAGGGGGGGGGGTACTGTAATGTCTCTGTCTGTTCAGGTCTCTGCTCCACCCTCCGCCCGCACGCGGCAGCGCAGGAGGCGTGCTCAGTTTGATTCCTTGTTTAAGATTCTTGTTGCTCAGTCTGAACACTGTCCTAGACTATGTAATTGATTTTCTGCCACACCCATATCCTTCACCTTGATTTTCCTCTGCTCCACTAATAGTTAATTTTAGTCTTACCTGTGTGATTGACAGCCTATCGACCTATCAAGTCTGGGGCAGGTCCTGACTTTCTATAAACAGGTTGTCAGCCCTCACATGGTCACTGGCTATTGATTCTGTCTTGTGACTTGTCCCTGCTAGCTCCTATTCTGCTATTGTTGTGTTTCTGACTTCTGACCTTTGGCTCCCCCTGTGGCTACTCTCTTGGATTCATTTTGGTACTGCATTGCTCGACTGTTACCGACCCTTGGCTTGCTGACTCTGCTTCTGTGTTGTTTTGTCTTGTCCTGTTCTGTGTGTCACTTATATTAAGAAGGGACTGATTGACCGGTTGCTGGCTGTCGCCTAGGACAGATCGGGCAAGTTAGCCAGGGACAACGGGGGGGTTCAGCTTTAGGGCTCACTGTCTTGTTGTGCCCCTTCCCCCAGGGTTCTGCAGCAGCACTGGGGAATTGCTCAACTATATATACTGCTAGCTTATGTAAATTGAAGAGTTTTCCTAAATATATTGCTTTAGCAATACTGCTTTGTTTTCCTGCTATGTGAAATTATATCTCCCATTGTTTTGCACAGCATTTCCATAACCATGGACCTGTGTGATAAGCAGAACAAGTGACATCACTCACTGCTCTCAGTTATCTATAGCTCTGCTGGTTAGCTAATTGCAGTTTTCTGATAAAGCCCTGTCTGTTATCTCTCTATGTAAACACATAGATAACACTGAGTCCCTTCTCTATAAGCATGTACATATTATTTGATCTGCATTTATATTAGATTTCTAGTAATCATAATAAGTATTGCGATACTTCATAGTGTCCTGTTCAGCAAGCTGGGAGAAAGGGGGTGATACTGGAAGTGAGAAGAAGAAGCTGTTGAAACAGGGAGATGGGAAAACCCCTTTAGGCTGCGGCTCCATGTTGTGAAAACGCACCTTTTTTAGTTGCAGATTTTGCTGCGGTTTTTTGAGCCAAAGGATTCAGCAGAAGGAAGAAGTATAAGAATTTCTTATATATTTCCCATTCCTTTTGCAGCCATTCTTGGCTTTGGCTCAAAAAACCACAGCAAAATCTGCAACAAAAAAAGCTGCGTTTCCGCAACGTGGGGCCTCAGCCTTAAGGTGCATTACATTTAGGACCAAAATCACATGTTCTATTAATTGAGACTGTGTTGTCTGAAAAGTTAGTGACCAATTAAGCAGTTTTTAACAACTGATTCTTCAGGTACCGCAAAACAGAAATTGCTTAGGGTTTTTCAAGCTAGTGAGAGGCAAAACACAATTGAAATATTTTATGTGTACACTATATACACCAATAAGTCATCATAACATTAACGGTGACTCCTATTTTTATTATTTAAGGCTGAGGCCCCACGTTGCGGAAACAAAGCTTCTTTTGTTGCAGATTTTGTTGCAGTTTTTTGAGCCAAAGCCAGGAGTGGAATGAGCATAAGGTAGAAGTATAAGAGCTTCCTATATATTTCCCATTCCCTCTGTAGCCATTCTTGGCTTTGGCTTAAAAAAACGCAGCAAAATCTGCAACAAAAGAAGCTGCGTTTCTGCAACGTGGGGCCACAGCCTAATGGTGTTGCTAGTGGAGCCATACACATAACAAACCAGCATTCGCCTTTCCCCGGGCCTCCGTTTTCAGCAGCCGTCCCTCCGGTTTTCAGTTTGCAAACCGTTGTGTTTTTGTAAATCGCAGCATGTCAATTATACCTATGGAAACACTGGCCTTTTATGTATGGGTATAATTGAAGCAGAAAGTCCACAGAGGAAAACTCTGCAGACTTTCTGTGAAAAGCACTGCGGGAAAAACAGCGATGCATTTCTGCCATGGTTTCTCCCACAGTGCTTTTTGGCTGCATTATAGTCTATGGGGTCTGCCGGTGTCTGTGGGTAATCGCTGTTTCGGGTTCATCCTTTGTGAATTCATATATACACTAGAGGTCAATTCCAAAATAGTAGTGAAATAAGAAAAAGCAAAAATGGCCCAGATAACCAAAATAAAGAAAAATAAAACTCAACTTTTATTGCGATAATTAAAACCTCAAACATATAATCATGTCTTTGTATTACTAGACATAAACATGAAGCCTATTACTCCTCCTGGACTCCACACGTGTATAAAGGGTCAAGATAAAAAAAAAATGTCTAATATCCTGCCCAGTGGAATCCAGTACCAGTAATTAAATACCCACAAGAAATGTATCGAGACCCCGCAGTGTATTCAGATATAGCGCTATCGACTATGGTGTTCTTATTATATAAACAAGTGAGGTAGTGAGCAGATGCACTGGAATAGAGAGTTAAATTATAGCACTCCCAATTCACTAAACCACCTCTAAAGGCAGAAGAGAGTCCATGGACATGTAAAAACATTGGAGCAGACGCCCAGATGATACCGCAGATAGTAGATCCTTTTCTCTCTTTCTACCCATAAATTAATTCTCCCACCTTTCAACGCGTTTCCTCTAGTGGATAATCATTACACTAGGTTCATCAGGGGAGTCTCCGTGAACATACAGAGTGAAGAACACGAAAATAACAAAAATAATGCGGTAAAAACCACAGTTCCAGATGTCCTGATGGTGGGCATTGGTACTTCAAATGTTAAGCCTCGGATTCAGTGCTTCCCGAGGTCTATATATGTCAGAGACCCAAGCACTTCTGACCAGTCCCGCTCGCGAACTTAGGGGGGGGGGTGTCAAAAGCTCCGCACATTCTAATTGGTAGATGAGAACGAGACTGTTCCTATTTAAACACTGACGCTGTAAACAGCGTCCATGAACCAAAACTCCAGATGATCATATGCTTTCAGATTAATACCGTCCGCTGATGACCGGAGATCTCAAGGTAAACCAACCAAGAAATATGATACTAGATGACCATATATGCCCATACTATAAAAGATATATAAAAAAGAATCCATAGAACTATGCCAGATTGTTATAGATGTATGTAAAAGATCCGTATAGATAAAACAGGAGACGCATAACAGCAATGATATAAAAACGCATCGCATAGATGTGCCTATGCTATAGCGTTACCTCGTGATGTTTAAAGTGGATAACAGAAGGACACGTGATATATAAAGTCATAAATGATGGCTGATATCTGCACTGGAAAAATATTCCAGTCGCATTCAGCAGAGCGGGTGTGAGTATACTCCTGTTCAACTCTAATACCCCACTCAGAAACTCCTCCTCACTATGTGATTATACCGTGAGTTGTGTAAATACAGATAGATCTAGTACTGTATCTCCACATCATCAAAAATTCATACTTCGGGAAAAGATGACAAATAGCTCTCATAACTAAGAGTAATGGTGGGAAAAAAAAAAAAAAAAAACACGTATTAAGGGATGCGGACCGTGAGTATATTAATTCAATCATGTTCAAATAAAGGATTTCCACTATTAAAGTGATGCACAAAATTGTTGGTCTTTATTTCACGTAGTATTTTTCACGTGGTAGACTTTTATGTAGAGCATTAAATAAACGTTTTCGGCCTTATGGCCTTCATAAGACTCTACAATATATATATATCATATAGAAACAGTATAAGTATACATGTCATTACTATGCATATTAATTGATTCATATACATGTATTTTTAAGTAACATACGCATATTAATACATTCATATACATACCGGTATATTATACATCATGACACGTATACAGCCACACATAATAAAGAAAGTAACACCATCCTTAAAGTGCGCGTATTCTTATCATAGTCGTGATATCATTTCGTCATTATCATAGTCCTAGTCTGTCCTCAGGCTATTCATCTGTATTGTTAATCATAATATCTAATAGTATCCGGTGAAGGAAAATTATGCCAGTACAGGTGGTGATAGAGGTCATGATTAAAAAGGTGGTACTCAAGAATAGTAATGCTAAAAGGGGAATAGCATATGATAGAAAACGTAAATAATGAATACCTACCAGTCACACAAATTAAGTTCACCCAAAGAGTCGTATTTCAAATTCAGATACTTGTAAGATCATGGATAAACTACAGAAGGGGATAAGGTACAAAGTAGAACAAAGTATAAGAGGCAGACATTAAAGATTGCTCATAGTCACACAATGTGTACCTTCTATACATGTGGAGCATAATGTGGTTGATATAAATCTATCTGTGTATATAGAAAAAGGTGTATAAGTAATACAAAGTATAGGGCTTACCTCCTCACTCTAGTGACTTAAATTATGATGTGGTGGATAAAGTGAAAACACCCAATTTGCTGCGGGTATGCTGTAAACATAATAATCATGTATCAGCCCATGGTTGAAAATGAAAATAAGCGCTGTAAGATAGATTCCTACCTTATATGACCTGTGTTTGGCGCTGTATGTACTGCGGTGTCCGCGTCTATTCAGGATGGCGCTGGGGAAGCGTTCCAGCACCATCTTAAATGTCCCATAATGCTTATCTGTGCCCAATCGTATTCCTGGGGTATGCGCATGCGCAGTAAGGCTATATGCGCGAGGACCTGAGTGCGCATGCACGAAACATCGCTATTACACAGATTGCTTTATGTATATGTATCCTACGTGCAAATGAAAGGATAACAACCTAGGATTTAGTATCTATGTGCTGGTATAGTCAAATGGCAGACTTACAGAGAGTTATGACCAGTATGAACATAAAATTATAAAGATAAAAAATAAAAATTAAAAATTAAAGACAAAGTAAAGAAATTGACCGTAGTAAGATCTAATAGAAAATGATAATGAAAAACGAAATAATAAGGTTGAAAATCAAGGTGGAGAGAAGAGATTACTGTAGCCCAAAAGAGGAAATTTATGCAAAATGCACTAAACCCTATTGAAATAGCAATAGGAATTATATCATATCCACATTATGCCCACTGTACGAAAATGTTGAAAATTGTAGTCCCTCGCATCTTGAAAGGGAAATGAAACGGGAGAGGAAAATATTAAGAATAATATATCGTTAGCTATATTATCCATATTATTGAGGGAAAGGCACAATCCAACCTTAGATGAGGTCACCTAGTGTTGTGAAGATACAGATATAGAAAGGATACTGTCAGAGAAGAAAAGGTGCTCGTCATATATCGTCATCACGTCCTTTAACGTATCTAGCAAATAACATGAAATAATATGTTAGTACCAGGATAAATACATTTTCATGCATAGTAGCGGATTCAGATGTGTGATTCAGCTTCTTGTGTATATTTGTACTACATAAGTATGTCATAAGAAGGTATAGTCAAATAGCTCAATCTACAAAAAAGAGGATATCTCATATTCCCTGTTCAGTCCGAGGGGTTCCATGGTCTGTAGTCTGTGTATCCAAAATGCTTCCCTGCATTTTAGTGTCTGGATTCTGTTCCCCCCTCGGCGAGGGACTGGGACATGCTCTAGTACCTGGTATCTCAATTGCGCAATTGTATGATTATGTTGGATAAAGTGTAAGGGGATGGGTAACAACTGATTACGGCACCGTATGTTTGATTTGTGTTGTTTGATGCGGTCCCGTACACATTGGGTTGTCTCACCCACGTACCCGAGACCGCATGGGCATTTAATCAGATATACAACGAAATTGGATTCACAGGTGAAGAATTCCCTTACCTTGTAAATCTGTCCAGTTTGAGGGTGGTATATATTCTCACCCTTCAGTACATTAGAACACTGAAAACATGATAGACATGGGAAGGTCCCCTTTTTTGGAGTGTTGATAAAAAGCTGTCTAGGCATCCTAATTTTAGACCCAATGTCTGCCCTAACCAATTGGTCCCGGAGATTTTTAGGGCGTCTGTAGCAGGGTAAAAAATTCTCTTGAAATTCCTGTATCGTTGGAAATGCCCTATTTAGAATATTCCAGTGTTTACGTATAATGTGGTGTATTTTATATACGAAGGGATGGAATGAGTGTACAAATAGTATGCGTCTTTTCTTATCCCTAGGAGCTGTGGAGTGTTGGATAGTTTGTGCAAGTGCCTTATTCAAACCCTGATCCGGATAACCTCTTTCCTTAAATTTGATGCGCATTTCCTGAAATCTCTGCTCCCTTAACTCCAAATTATCCACTATGCAGGAAATCCGCATAAATTGTGATTTAGGGAGAGAATCTTTGGTGGCCGGGGGATGGAAACTTTTGTAGTGCAGAAGACTGTTCTTATCAGTCTCCTTAGTGTAGAGATCAGAGTGTAGTTGTCCCCCCTCACCCTTAATGATCCATGTATCCAAAAAGTTGATGCGGTGGTGATCTTGGTGTAATGTGAATTTTAATTCGGGCCAAATATTATTAAGGTAGCCTGTGAATTCTGTCAATGTTTCGTGACCCCCTTCCCATATACAGAACACATCATCTATATACCTTTTCCATACTACCGCATGTGATTTGAAAAGGTTATTGCTATATATGTACTGTTCTTCCAGGTGCGCCATATAACAATTAGCGTAAGGCGGCGCTACGTTAGAGCCCATTGCGGTACCCCGTTTCTGGATGTAATAAGTGTCCTCAAATAGAAAGTAATTTTCTTCCAGAACTATTTTCAATAAGTCAATACACAATGTTATGATTCTTACGTCAAATCCTGAGGATTCTAGTAATGCCTTAACCGCCATGATCCCTTTGTCATGTTGTATGGATGTATATAAGCTAACCACATCCAAGGTGACTAGCAAGGAATTTTGTGGAATTGTCCTAGTTCTTGTATGATGTGCAGGAACATGGTGGTGTCTAGTAGAAATGATCTTGTGGATCTAACCAATGGAGTGAGTATTTTCTCAAGAAAAATTGAAAGAGGTGATAATATAGAGTCAGTTGAGGCTACAATTGGACGTCCTGGGGGTTTGTCAAGGCGTTTATGTATCTTAGGAAGAGTATAGAATACTGGTGTAATGGGGTGTTGTTTTGTAAGGAAGTGAACAGTGTCATTATCAATAGTACCTAGTTCTAGATGTTTTTGTAAGGTGGATTGTATTCGGTATGATATGGTATATATGGGGTTCTGCTGTAGTTTGTCATATACCTCAGTATCCTGTAGTTGGTCATATAGTTTCCTCTTTTGGGCTACAGTAATCTCTTCTCTCCACCTTGATTTTCAACCTTATTATTTCGTTTTTCATTATCATTTTCTATTAGATCTTACTACGGTCAATTTCTTTACTTTGTCTTTAATTTCTTATTTTTAATTTTTATTTTTTATCTTTATAATTTTATGTTCATACTGGTCATAACTCTCTGTAAGTCTGCCATTTGACTATACCAGCACATAGATACTAAATCCTAGGTTGTTATCCTTTCATTTGCACGTAGGATACATATACATAAAGCAATCTGTGTAATAGCGATGTTTCGCGCATCCGCACTCAGGTCCTCGCGCATATAGCCTTACTGCGCATGCGCATACCCCAGGAATACGATTGGGCACAGATAAGCATTATGGGACATTTAAGATGGTGCTAGAACGCTTCCCCAGCGCCATCCTGAATAGACGCGGACACCGCAGTACATACAGCGCCAAACACAGGTCATATAAGGTAGGAATCTATCTTACAGCGCTTATTTTCATTTTCAACCATGGGCTGATATATGATTATTATGTTTACAGCATACCCACAGCAAATTGGGTGTTTTCACTTTATCCACCACATCATAATTTAAGTCACTAGAGTGAGGAGGTTAGCCCTACACTTTGTATTACTTATACACCTTTTTCTATATACACAGATAGATTTATATCAACCACATTATGCTCCACATGTATAGAAGGTACACATTGTGTGACTATGAGCAATCTTTAATGTCTGCCTCTTATACTTTGTTCTACTTTGTACCTTATCCCCTTCTGTAGTTTTTCCATGATCTTACAAGTATCTGAATTCGAAATACGACTCTTTGGGTGAACTTAATTTGTGTGACTGGTAGGTATTCATTATTTACGTGTTCTATCATATGCTATTCCCCTTTTAGCATTACTATTCTTGAGTACCACCTTTTTAATCATGACCTCTATCACCACCTGTACTGGCATAATTTTCCTTCACCGGATACCATTAGATATTATGATTAACAATACAGATGAATAGCCTGAGGACAGACTAGGACTATGATAATGACGAAATGATATCACGACTATGATAAGAATACGCGCACTTTAAGGATGGTGTTACTTTCTTTATTATGTGTGGCTGTATACGTGTCATGATGTATAATATACCGGTATGTATATGAATGTATTAATATGCGTATGTTACTTAAAAATACATGTATATGAATCAATTAATATGCATAGTAATGACATGTATACTTATACTGTTTCTATATGATATATATATTGTAGAGTCTGATGAAGGCCATAAGGCCGAAAACGTTTATTTAATGCTCTACATAAAAGTCTACCACATGAAAACTACTACGTGAAATAAAGACCAACAATTTTTGTGCATCACTTTAATAGCGGAAATCCTTTATTTGAGCTATATACGAAGTAGGACCCTACTTCCACTAACCGTCTTAGGAGTGCTACCCACACTTTTGACCAGATTAATTCAATCATGTAATACCCAAGGACCCTCCTTGTCAGATAAAAGAGACAAAGGAGATAACCTCATTTAGGCCCAAGGGTTTAACCGATTTAAGACGGTATGTCCATTGGGCTTCCCTTTGCAGGATTTTGTGGTCCAGATCCCCCCCCCCCCACGTATGCTCGGTTTGATAGTCTCAATTTCCTGGAAAGAAATTTGATTCGGATCTTCCCCATGGGCCTCACAGACATGTCTACTAATAGGTTGATCTTCACATCTGTTGATATTCCCAATATGATCCAATACTCTCCTCCTCAATTCTCTAATGGTCTTTCCGACATAATTTTTAGGACAGGAGCATGTAACCAAATATATGACACCTTTCTATCTGCAATTAATAAACTCCTGATTATCATAGGATCGACCAGTAGATACACTCATAAATTAGGTACTTTTGTTAATGTATGGGCAAGCTTTACAATGCCCACACTTAAAGGTGCCATTTGATATCCTCCTGTCCAGCCATGTGTCCTTTTTTGCATTGGCTTTCAAATGACTATGAGTCAAAATATCCTTCAGGCTCCTGCGCCGTCTATATGTAATCGACGGACCAGGGGCAATGGAATCCTGTATGTCTTGATCCAAACGCAAACTCTTCCATAGAGGAGATAGAATATGTTTGATCTCTCTATGTCTGTTGTCAAAGGTTCCAATAAGGCAAATATGCGTATCCCTCTCCCTAGATGTCTTAGGGGTAAGGAGATCTCTCCTATTTTGTGCCAATGCATGATTATGTGCTTTTTTAAGTATGGCTGATGGATAATCCCTATTGCTAAACCTCCTTTCCAGATCATCCGCTTTGTTCTGGAACTCATTCAAATCAGAACAGTTCCTCCGTATTCGTAGGAACTGTCCTTTTGGTATTCCCTTCTTGAGGGACTCCGGATGGAAACTGGGTATTATTTGATGGAATTAATATACTCACGGTCCGCATCCCTTAATACGTGTCTTTTTTTCATTTTCCCACCATTACTCTTAGTTATGAGAGCTATTTGTCATCTTCTCCCGAAGTATGAATTTTTGATGATGTGGAGATACACGTGTCCTTCTGTTATCCACTTTAAACATCACGAGTTAACGCTATAGCATAGGCACATCTATACGATGCGTTTTTATATCATTGCTGTTATGCGTCTCCTGTTTTATCTATATGGATCTTTTACATACATCTATAACAATCTGGCATACTGTAGTTCTATGGATTCTTTTTTATATATCTTTACAGTATGGGCATATATGGTCATCTAGTATCATATTTCTTGGTTGGTTTACCTTGAGATCTCCGGTCATCAGC
The DNA here is from genome assembly GCA_947044405.1 of Leptodactylus fallax. Taxonomy (NCBI): domain Eukaryota; kingdom Metazoa; phylum Chordata; class Amphibia; order Anura; family Leptodactylidae; genus Leptodactylus; species Leptodactylus fallax. The sequence goes on along the minus strand of CAMRHE010000048.1, from coordinate 2,418,382 downwards.
GGACGCTATTAATCTGAAAACATATGATCATCTGGAGTTTTGGTTCATGGACGCTGTTTACAGCGTCAGTGTTTCCATAGGAAAAGTCTTGTTCCCATCTACCAATTAGAATGTGGGGGTGGAGCTTCTGACACCCCCCCCCCTAAGTTTGCAAGCGGGACTGGTCAGAAGCGCTTGGGTCTCTGACATATATAGACCTTGGGAAGCGCTGAATCCGAGACTTAACATTTGAAGTACCGACGACCACCATCAGGGCATCTGGAACTGTGGTTTTTACCGCATTATTTTTGTTATTTTCGTGTTCTTCACTCTGTATGTTCACGGAGACTCCCCTGATGAACCTAGTGTAATGATTATCCACTAGAGGAAACACGTTGAAAGGTGGGAGAATTAATTTATGGGTAGAAAGAGAGAAAAGGATCTACTATCTGCGGTATCATCTGGGCGTCTGCTCCAATGTTTTTACATGTCCATGGACTCTCTTCTGCCTTTAGAGGTGGTTTAGTGAATTGGGAGTGCTATAATTTAACTCTCTATTTCAGTGCATCTGCTCACTACCTCACTTGTTTATATAATAAGAACACCATAGTCGGTAGTGCTATATCTGAATACGCCGCGGGGTCTCGATATGTTTCTTGCGGGTATTTAATTACTGGTACTGGATTCCACTAGGCAGGATATTAGACATTTTTTTAACTTGATCCTTTATACACGTGTGGAGTCCAGGAGGAGTAATAGACTTGATGTTTATGTCTAGTAATACAAAGACATGATTATACGTCTGAGGTTTTAATTATCGCAATAAAAGTTGAGTTTTATTTTTTTTAATTTTGGTTATCTGGGCCATTTTTGCTTTTTCTTATTTCACTAGCCTTTGTGAATTCAGTAGCAAAACCAAAATAGATCCACATTCGCCTCATAATCAGTGATGATTTTATAGCGTATTTATCTGCAGCAAGTGTGTAGGTGTGTACATGCCCTACAATGATCTGCTGCTACGGTACTTGCACGGTTGTGAAGCTAGTGTAATATTTCAACAGCTAACACTATACACTACTAGCGTTGTAGTTTTACGTAACAGAGCGCGCACGATGGCTGGAGGGGAGAGCAGTAATTGGAATAAGCGACTTCTGTGAATCGGGCTGAAGTGGCGTGCGCACGTGTGGCGTGTTTACAAACAGCATGGTGGGAGTGTCCGCAAAGAGCTCTCTCAGAGGACTGGGCCGCTCTTCCAACATGCTGGGTGCTATATGTGGCGGCGGGCTGCCTCAGGTATGTGCACGCTATGTCTTGTGAGCCATGTGTGGTACGTGTAAAGCGGGGGCTCTTGTGTGGGCACCATTACAGCCTGGAGTTTAGTGTCCCGTGCACCTCGGTAAATGTAATGGAACATCATTGTAAAGTATACGACTGGCCAGTGAGCGGCCATGCTGGCAAAACGTGTAGGTTGGTTTTAGCCATTTAATTTAGTTTCTACATGGAACAACTATATAAGACTGCAATTTAGTATGGGGACTGTATGGACGGTTAACAATCCCACTGCAGCGTTTATGTCCTCCCCAAGACTAACAAGCCATACGTGACTTCTCTATACAGCGGGTGTGGCCATAGTCCCAGTATTGCAGTGTGATAATGGAGCGTGTGCACAGCTGGCACCTACAGCCCTCGTGTTCTGGGGAGATTGAGGCTGGGTACACACAGCGCTATTGTGGCATCCCCGAGCTGGCTATGGCTGGGCTGAGGGTGATCTCTGTGCATTGTATTATTTCCTGTTGCTTCATAGCCTGTGTGACATAGCAGGGGGTCCTGAGTGTCACACAACACAGCGCCACCTAGTGAGCCTCACACATGCATTACACCTCCCATAGGATTGAATAGTAACCAAATGTCCAATGGGAGGACATCGCCTGGGAAAAGGGGAGGAGTCAGCTGATCACTGGGTCCCCATGGTAACACCCCTGCAGGAAGGTCCTGCGTGTGAGGAGTTAGAAGTGTGGAGTGTTAGGAGGAGGAGGTGAGGAGATATGTGTGATGTCCTGTGAAGAAAGCAGTGAGTTTAGTGCAGTAATCTCAAGTCCTAGACAGGGCCAGGAAGGTTGGAGAGCTGACATACTCCAGCTATTCAGAAGATCCTGTCCCCTGTCTGCCTAGCCATCGCCCTGAAGGAAGTCAAGCATCATCATCTTGTCAGCATGAGACTGTGGAGAGAACATTCTGGAACACGTGCTCCATAGCAAGTATCACAGGATCCAGGGGCCAAGGCCAGACCTGTGGAATATCCTGCCACCCTGACTATTGCACCCCGAAACTCTGAGCTATCAGGACCACATAACGTGAGTGGGGAATATTATGTACTAGTATCATGGTGGGCATCCTCCTATGTGCCAAATAGGAGCCCAGACGCACCTTAGGGCTGTAACACTGAAGTATAAGGGGCTAGGAACACCTTTCATCAAGTCTACCCTGCACCCCAGGACTTTGCTGTGTCACCAGGCGTACCCCGTTGTTTTGTATTGAAGAAACTGTTTAAGCATTTGTGCCTCCACACCCATGGAAGTAAAAGTTCAACTTTACAACCGTTTCTGTGTCTGACTCTGCACCGACAACATCAGGGCGCCCCAAACACCATCAGTCGGCACAGTATAGGGGAAGCGCCCCGGGGGAACAATCACCACCAACATTTGTGCAGCCCCCTCATCACCGGTACCAGTGGTGGTAACGTGGGACAGCACCAGCGCTGCGCCCTCGTGCCCAGAGACCGTGACAAGTCTGCGCTGTTTGCACCCCGCAATCCCAACTGCAGCGTTACCTTCCATCTGGTCACCACACTATTTTTCTGAAGAACTGCGTGCGGTTTTAGTAATGCCTAGCACGTGTTATATACATGTCACCGTATGGGAATGGGCATTAAACTGAAAACCTCTGGTGTACTATGCTGCCATACAGATAAGCGGCATAGTCACATTTGCTACTCATTACTGCAATTTAAAAATTACACGAAGTACTAATGCAAAGAAGCACTGTGTAAATCCTGTCCTAAGGTTTTCTATATACTGGCCATTACTGTACAGGTGAAATACATAGTAACATGTTAGCACATTACTACAATTAAAAACTGCCTTCAGTTCTTTAGTAGAAAACACTTTATGTACCTAGCCTTCAGCCCCATGGGGTAATCTGGGTGGGAAATTATGCTCCATACATTGGTAGGGTTTTCTGGCTGGAAACCAGTCAGGAAACAAAACTCCATGCACCCCCAGCTTCACTGTCCCATACTGTTTATAGTACAAACTGTAGAGCTACAAGGAGGCAGGGACTTCCAGCATCCTAGATCACTAGGTTCAGGCTGGGAAATCCTGGCTAATGTAGGCATTGTATTTCTCCATGTGCGTGGGCCCTTATCAATCCCGGTACACCATACGGATGTGTCCAGTCAGATGTTCCCCCAGTGCAGACTAAACACAAACTGGGGGAATTTTAGTCAGCTCTGTCAGTACAGTGTAGCAGCGGTGCTGGTTCTGGCTGTGTGCGAAACAGCTGTTTGTTCGGGGTCTTACACCCAACCTGTGCCAATCTGATAATGATGTGATGCTGTGGATAGGTCAACAGTAACCAACTTTGCTAGGTCCTGGACAACCCCTTTAATTTATTCCCCCATTATTCTCCGGGATCCTGTAAATTCTCGGGCATGTCAGGAGGTCCTGCACCAAAATGTCCACCAGCCAGTTGCTGGCATAGATTTGTGATATAGCACGTACCAGTTTTCTCTGCCCAAGTCTTTCCCCTAGAGGTGTATGCAAGTAGGAAGAATTTTATAATCTTATTGCATGGGTCGGCAACCAGCAGCTCTCGAGGTATTGTGAAACTAGAACTCCTAGCAGGCCCTGACAGTTGGCTCAGGGCCTGCTGGGAGTTTTAATTCCAAAGTAGCTAGACTGCTGCTTGTTGTCCCATTTTACTATATGGCAGGGCGGCTGCTCCTTCTAAGTTATGCCATTCCTGCAACTGTAAAGTCCTTCTCTATGGCTGCTACAGTTGTAGTTATACCTATGTGCTTAGTAACAAAGGACATAGCCCATGGGTGACAACACAGGGTCTGCCTTCTGGTGTGGTGATACAACCAGGGCTGTGGAGTCGGAGTCGTGGAGTCGGAGTCGGTGCCTATTTTGGTGGAGTCGGAGTCGGTATAAAATGGACCGACTCCGACTCCCAAAATATATAATAAATTGGTACAGTTAGTAGTACAATGCAGTATGTGCTGAATATATTTTCATAAGAATTTGGGAAAATGATGAAATGTTGAAAATGATGAAATGTCCTGTAAAGGTCTGTTCTATTCCTCATATAATGATGGGACTGAGTTCTGAGTGAACCTATAAGGTTTAGCAGTGCCAGGGCTGTGGAGTCGGAGTCGGAGTCGTGGAGTCGGAGTCGGTGCCTATTTTGGTGGAGTCGGAGTCGGAGTCAGGGGAAATTGAGGAGTCGGAGTCGGGGCTTTGGCGTACCGACTCCACAGCCCTGGATACAACAATAACAGTCATTGACACTAAACTCCAGCTTCTAGAGAGAGCAAGCTGGCAGACAGAATATTCACTTGGTTTGTAGGATTGCTGTGGAAGTTCACGTCATATCTGCAGTTTTCTCAGAGCAGACTGGTGGAGAACTTTTGCATCGCTTGTCAGTTTCTCTTTAACCCTCGTCCGGCTGAGTAGGTACAATTGTACCTATTCCTATGGAGCCTGTAATGTTGTAAAAGTATGCAGCCTGACATTAATTCAGGCTTGTTGTTCTGATGTGGGTTCATGCCTTCTGCCTGTTTTGCAGTCACAGCAGGTCAAAGTCTATGACATGGATTTGAAAATGTCAGGTCAGACTCCCAAGGTTAAACTACTTATTGTAGAATTGTGAACCGATGCTGTGGTGTAGGACAGGAGTTAGAGCGCTCTGCCATTCATTAGTAGTTTTTACCATGTAGAATTTATGTTCTCTGCGATAATTTACACACTGGGGGAGGACTATAATGAGGGCAATTGTTAAAGTGGACCTTTCACGTCCTCATGTATATGCGGTTTTACATACCACTAGAAAGCTGACAGCGCACTGTCGGCTTTCCCGTTATGTGCCCCAAGGCTGGAGCTATGGGTGGTCTTAGTTTCACCGTCGGTCAGAAGGGCATTTCTGACAGTCTAGCTGGGCTGTGAGGAAGACCACCCTGACTGTACTCTTCCATAGCCCTGTACTGGGGTCACAGCGTCATCACTAAGCTGTAAGGAACGCCCCCTCTGACAGTACAGGGCTATGGACGAGTACAGTGAGGGAGGGCGTTCCTTACCACCCAGTGATGACGCTGAGCTGCGAGGAACGCCTCCTCAGTACAGTGCTATGCTGAATTCAGCGCACTGTCGGCTTTCCCAGTATGTGGCCGCACATTCATGAAGACATGAAAGGTCCTTTTTAAAGCGTAACTAAACTTTTTGACAACCTTTGATTTTCTGGCAGAATTTGTGTCATTAATACATTTTGTAATAATTAACAAATCTTGGCTCCTTTCTGTGAAATTCTGCATCTTTTTATTTATTTATTTATTTTGACTCTTCCCTTGCTTCTCTATTTAGAGCTGTCCCTGCTTCTCATTTCCTCATTGTATGCAGAGTATGGGGCTGTGTGTAGTGAAGAGAAAATGAGGGTGGGGGAGGATCACTTCAAACAGCTACAGTGGGGGGGAAAAAGTATTTAGTCAGCCACCAATTGTGCAACTTCTCCCACTTAAAAAGATGAGGCCGGCCTGTAATTGTCATCATAGGTAGACCTCAACTATGAGAGACAAAATGAGAAAACAAATCCAGAAAATCACATTGTCTGATTTTTAAAGAATTTATTTGCAAATTATGGTGGAAAATAAGTATTTGGTCACCTACAAACAAGGAAGATTTCTGGCTCTCACAGACCTGTAACTTCTTCTTTAAGAGGCTCCTTGTCCTCCACTCATTACCTGTAGTAATGGCACCTGCTTGAAATTGTTATCAGTATAAAAGACACCTGTCCACAACCTCAAACAGTCACACTCCAAACTCCACTATGGTGAAGACCAAAGAGCTGTGGAAGGACACCAGATACAAAATTGTAGACCTGCACCAGGCTGGGAAGACTGAATCTGCAATAGGCAAGCAGCTTGGTGTGAAGAAATCAACTGTGGGAGCAATAATTAGAAAATGGAGACATACAAGACCACTGGTAATCTCCCTCGATCAGGGGCTCCACGCAAGATCTCACCCCGTGGGGTCAAAATGATCACAAGAACAGTGAGCATAAATCACAGACCCACACGGGGGGACCTAGTGAATGACCTGCAGAAAGCTGGGACTAACGTAACAAAGGTTACCGTCAGTAACATACTACGCCACAGGGACTCAGATCCTGCAGTGCCAGACGTGTCCCCCTGCTTAAGCCAGTACATATCCGGGCCCATCTGAAGTTTACTAGAGAGCATTTGGATGTTCCAGAAGAGTATTGGGAGAATGTCATATGGTCAGATGAAACCAAAGTAGAACTGTTTGGTAGAAACACAACGTGTTTGGAGGAGAGTGAATGCTGAGTGGCATCCAAAGAACACCAGACCTACTGTGAAGCATGGGGGTGGCAACATCATGCTTTGAGGCTGTTTCTCTGCAAAGGGACCAGGACGCCTGATCCGTGTACATGAAAGAATGAATGGGGCCATGTATCATGAGATTTTGAGCGCAAACCTCCTTGCATCAGCAAGGGCATTGAAGGTGAAACGTGGCTGGGTCTTTCAGCATGACAATAATCCCAAGCACACCGCCAGGGCAACGAAGGAGTGGCTTCGTAAGAAGCATTTCAAGGTCCTGGAGTGGCCTAGCCAGTCTCCAGATCTCAACCCCATAGAAAACCTTAGGAGGGAGTTGAAAGTCCGTGTTGCCCAGTGACAGCCCCAAAACATCACTGCTCTAGAGATCTGCATGGAGGAATGGGACAACATACCAGCAACAGTGTGTGCCAACCTTGTGAAGACTTACAGAAAACGTTTGACCTCTGTCATTGCCAACAAAGGATATATAACAAAGTATTGAGATGAACTTTTGTTATTGACCAAATACTTATTTTCCACCGTAATTTGCAAATAAATTCTTTAAAAATCAGACAATGTGATTTTCTGGATTTGTTTTCTCATTTTGTCTCTCATAGTTGAGGTCTACCTATGATGACACTTATAGGCCGGCCTCATCTTTTTAAGTGGGAGAACTTGCACAATTGCTGGCTGCCTAAATATTTTTTTTTTCCCCACTGTATGTCTCAGTCATTATAAATCTTAGTATCAGACACCATGGCACTAAAAGCAAGTTTCTTTTTTTTTTTTATTTAACTGTAATTTTTATTGAAAAATTTTTTCATTAACAAGGTATAAAGAGAAAAAAGATCAAACAAGCAGAAAACAATGAGGTAGGTAGAGGCTATCCGCCTCTTCTCCCTTAAGCAATATGCATTCAAATTAGACAGTAAACAAGGGAGGGGAGGGATGAAGGGATTAAGAAGACAAGGGTAGAAGCAGAGGAAAGGAGGGGAGGGGAGAAGAGGACTAGAGATCAGAGACCCTGTGATGTACAATACATATCCCAGGGCGCCCAGATAGCCCCAAAGGCCTCCTATGAGTTGTTTAGGCCCGCGGTCAGGCATTCAAGACTCCTCACATCCTTCACTCTAGCCACAAGTTCAAGACCAGATGGGGGACTCACTTTCTTCCAGTTTCTAGCTATGAGAATTTTAGCTGCAGTACAAAGGTGCAAGAAAAGCCTGGATGACTTATTGCTCAGGTGCCTGGGGGGAAGGTTCAGGAGATAGACCAGAGGGTCAAGAGGGACCTCTTGCAAAAAGAGAGCAGTCGTCAAAGTCCTGACTTCCCTCCAGAAACCCAGGATGAGAGGGCACGTCCAAAAGATGTGGTGCAGGGTACCCACCGCAGCTGCACAGCGCCAGCACCATGGGGGAACCAATGGGTTTAAAGCATGGAGGAGAGCCGGAGTATGATACCAATGCATCAACAACTTATACTGCGCTTCTCGAAATGTAATGCACTGAGATGATTTCTGGGCCCGAGACCATACAATCCGTCACTGTTCCTGGGAGATGGGTCTACCCACCGCCTCCTCCCATTTAAGCATATAGCGATGGGTAACTGGGGAGCCTGTAGTTTGTGAGGTAAGAAGTTGGTAAATAGAGGATATAAGGCCCCTAGTGGATGTACCTGCACGGCAAATCTTTTCAAAAGCGGTGGGCAGTGACACTTTAAGGGACCCATGGAGGGAGCGGACAAAGTGAACCACCTGTAAATAATGGAACCATTCAGAACCTGGCAGGTTTTGGTTAGCTATAAGGTAGGCAAAGGACCTGAGTTCCAAGGTTCCAGGATCAACCATGTCCGCAATCCGGTAAAGACCAGCTTTAGACCACACCTTAGTCATGGCAGAGGTCAGGCTTTCCGGGAGAAGGGGGTTGTATAATATGGAGACCATAGATGAGTGCTGGGACATCAGGGAGAATCTAGTACGACAGGCAGACCAAATAGATCTAGTAAACCGAATAGGGCCCAGCAGGTACGAGGCAGGGGGAGCGGGGGAGAGCCAACCCACAGAAGCGCGTTAGGGTGCATGGGAGCCAGCCAGAGCTTCTCTATCTGCACCCATCTAGTATATGCTGGCATAGCCGCCCAAAGTGGGATATGGCGCAAGTGGGATGCCCAATAGTAATGTAGCAGATGCTTAACTCACGAAACAACCGCGGGTAGTTTGCCGAATAGAGGGTCGCGTAGGAGGTGGATATATGGACTCCCAGGTAGCGGATAGAGGACTCCCGCCACTGGAAATCGTAATTACTGCGGAGGAGAAGGAGAAGGTCCTGTGGAATGTTGAGTGGGAGTGCCTCAGTCTTTGCAGGGTTCACCTTGTATCCTGAGAGATCGCTATAGGTCTCCAGCAAGCGCAACAAGTTTGGAAGGGTAGTATGAGGGGAGGTGAGAGTGAGGAGTACATCATCTGCGAAAAGAGAGACCTTAAATTCCTTATCCTGAACCATGATCCCCTTGATATTAGGGTCTCGCCTAATCTTGGCTGCCAGCGGTTCAATGCAGAGGGCAAATATGATGGGAGACAGGGGGCAACCCTGCCTAGTGCCATTTCGAATAGGGAAGAAGGGCGAGGATGCATGGGGAAGCTTGATTGCTGCTGTGGGTAGGGAGTAGAGGGCCTGGATAGCTGTGAGGAAAGGTCCCGTGAGCCCGAACGCCTTAAGCGTAGCATGCATAAACGACCAATCTATGCGGTCGAAAGCCTTTTCAGCGTCCAGACTCAAGAGAAGGGCCGGGGGTAGAATAATGATTGGCCACCTCCACCAAATCCACAGTCCTCCTGGTGTTGTCACCACCCTGACGACAGGGGATGAATCCCACCTGGTCCTTATGGACAAGCAGAGGGAGCCAAGCATTTAACCTATTGGCTAGGAGTTTGGTAAAGAGTTTCAGGTCCGCGTTCAGCAAAGCAATCGGTCGATAATTAGCACAGTCCTGCAAGTCCTTACCTGGTTTAGGGACCAATGTGAGCAGTGAGGAGAGCATAGTCGTGGGTATGGGGGAGCCTAAGAGGAAGGAATTGAAGAGGGACAATAGATGAGCAGAAAGTTCACCCTGGAAAACCTTATAATAATTGTAAGTGAACCCATCTGGGCCCGGGGCTTTCCCATTTGGGAGGTCCCTCAGGACCCCCTCTAGTTCCTCCCTGGTGATGGGAGTGTTTAGGGAAGTCAAGGCCTCAGGAGGCAGGCGTGGGAGACAACAATCCTTTAAATAGTCTTCTAGCGGGGGGCGTGGCTAGCGCTGAACATGGAGGGTCGCATGTGAGCGGAGCTCCGGTTAGAGCCGCTCATCTATCCTGAGTTACATCCTGACTTACCGGTGCCCGGGGTAGCCGTCCGCAGGAACGCACATTTGGGGCCCTCCTCTTGGTCCCGGGACTCCCGTTCTGCCGGTATCCTCCTCCGCTGGGTGGTAGTCGGTGGCCGCTACACATGGCCGGCGGCTGGACACTTTCACCTGCGCCGCCGGAGCCGCTCTGTCCCGTGCCGCGGGGGCTTGGAGCTGCCGTTGTGGGGCTGCGCTAGTGGACCGGCCTGGAGCTGTGCGGGCACTGCTGAGGCCGCTGAGCCTGCTGTCGCCCGGGTGGCGGTTTCCCCTCTCTCCACGTGGTGGGCGGCCATCTTCATCCTGATCGGGTCGGCCATCTTCTGATGGGGGGAGCGCTGAGTCTGGAGTTCCTGTTTGTCACCCCGCTGACTGCTGTTCTGGGAGGCTTTTCTTATAATCCAGTGAAGGCTGCGGTATGTACCACTGGACTGTTGAGTTACCATATGTCCTCCTATAGTTCCTCCTGGCAGCCTATGTACTTCATCACTCCGCTACTGGCCTTCTTGGAGGCTTTACTTATAATCCAGTGACTGATGCTACCGGCACTATTGGATCGTTGAGTTACCATCCGTCCCTTCTTAGTTCCTCCTGGCAATTTGTCTATTTCACTGCTCCGCTGACGGCTCTCTCGTGGTGATATCGCTCATAATCCAGAGTCTGTTGCCATCGATACTATTGGACTGTTGAGTTACCGTCTGTCCTCGGCTGGCTGATTGGCCCTGGTGGCCCGACATAGAGGCTCCTACTGTGCAACTGCTATTAGCCAGAGACCTCGTTTATAATCCTCTGGGACCGGCCCGGTCTTGCTACCATCACACCTCCTCCTCTGCCAACATATCCACCCGTACGGAGCGCAGGAAGAGCGGCCGCCGACTCTCTAAAATGAGTCGCCCGCAATCAACCTCTGTCTCTGATCGCCTGAGGGGGTTCTCCAGGGCAGCATCCTCTTCTACATCATCATCGCTTGAGGCAGCCTCTCCTGCCCTTCCAGAGGAGGACCCCGAGCCCACTTTAAAGCAAGTTACTGGGCAGCTACTGGAGGTGATCCATGCCGGCACTTCCTCGCTGACCGGGAAAATTGAGGAGGTCAAAATCGACCTGGGCCTGCTCCGCCAGGACTTTCAGACCTTGCGAGGCAGGGTGTGTGAGGTGGAGGATCGGGTCTCTCAGGTAGAAGACACTGTTAACCCACTTCCTGCCAAGTTGCAGGAGCTGGAGAGAGCTGCAAGTTTGTGGACACAGCGTGCGGATGACCTGGAGAATAGATTGCGACGAAACAATCTCCGTATCCTGGGCCTGCCGGAGCGGGCGGAGGGTGAAGATCCTCGGGCCTTTGTGGAGGGGTGGCTGAAAAATGTCTTACCGGAGGCTCACTTCTCGCCAATCTTTGCAGTGGAACGGGCCCATCGGGTTCCGGCTAAGCCGCCGCCCCAGGGCGCACCTCCTCGACCCTTGTTGGCCCGTCTCATAAACAGCACGGATCGAGATACGGCGCTGCGGGCTGCACGCCAGGCCGGCGAGCTTAAGTACAACGGAGCTGCAGTAGCCATGTTTCCAGATTTCTCGGCGGCGCTCCAGAAGACCCGGGCATCCTTTGTGGCCGTTAAGAGGCGACTGAGAGAAAAGGCTATACAATACTCCATGATTTACCCAGCGCGTCTTCGGGTCGTCCATGACGGCAGGTCCCTATTCTTTACTTCGCCAAAGGATGTGGAGGACTGGCTATCTCTTCTACCTCGATCTCCGAGACAATGATCCTGACGGCGTGTGGTGAGAGGTCCGATCGGACCATACAGTCATGGCCAAAAGTTTTGAGAATGATACAAATATTAATTTTTACAAAGTCTACTGCTTCAGTTTTTCTAATGGCAATTTGCATATACTCCAGAATGTTATAAAGAGTGATCAGCTTAACAGCAATTACTTGCAAAGTCAATATTTGCCTAGAAAATGAACTTTATCCCCCAAAACACATTTCAACATCATTGCAGCCCTGCCTTAAAAGGACCACCTAACATCGTTTCAGTGATTGCTCCATTAACACAGGTGTGGGTGTTGATGAGGACAGGGCTGGAGATCAATCTGTCATGATTAAGTAAGAATGACACCACTGGACACTTTAAAAGGAGGCTGGTGCTAGCCATCATTGTTTCTCTTCTGTTAACCATGGTTATCTCTAAAGAAACACGTGCAGTCATCATTGCACTGCACAAAAATGGCCTAACTGGGAAGAGTATTGCAGCTAGAAAGATTGCACCTCAGTCAACAATCTATCGCGTCATCAAGAACTTCAAGGAGAGAGGTTCCATTGGTGCCAAAAAGGCTCCAGGGCGCCCAAGAAAGACCAGCAAGCGGCAGGACCGTCTCTTAAAAGTGTTTCAGCTGCGGGATCGGGCTACCAGCAGTGCAGAGCTTGCTGAGGAATGGCAGCAGGCAGGTGTGAGTGCATCTGCACGCACTGTGAGGCGGAGACTCTTGGAGCAAGGCCTGGTCTCAAGGAGGGCAGCAAAGAAGCCACTTCTCTCCAGAAAAAACATCAGGGACAGACTGATATTCTGCAAAAGGTACAGGGAGTGGACTGCTGAGGACTGGGGTAAAGTCATTTTCTCTGATGAATCCCCTTTTCGATTGTTTGGAACATCTGGAAAACAGCTTATTCGGAGAAGAAGAGGTGAGCGCTACCACCAGTCTTGTCTCATGCCAACTGTAAAGCATCCTGAAACCATTCATGTGTGGGGTTGCTTCTCAGCCAAGGGAATCAGCTCTCTCACAGTCTTGCCTAAAAACACAGCCATGAATAAAGAATGGTACCAGAATGTCCTCCAAGAGCAACTTCTCCCAACCGTCCAAGAGCAGTTTGGCGCTCAACAATGCCTTTTCCAGCATGATGGAGCACCTTGCCATAAAGCAAAGGTGATAACTAAATGGCTCAGGGAACAAAACATAGAGATTTTGGGTCCATGGCCTGGAAACTCCCCAGATGTTAATCCCATTGAGAACTTGTGGTCAATCATCAAGAGACGGGTGGACAAACAAAAACCAACAAATTCAGACAAAATTAAAGCATTGATTCTGCAAGAATGGACTGCTATCAGTCAGGATTTGGTCCAGAAGTTGATTGAGAGCATGCCAGGGAGAATTGCAGAGGTCCTGAAGAAGAAGGGTCAACACTGCAAATATTGACTTGCTGCATTAACTCATTCTAACTGTCAATATAAGCTTCTGTTACTCATAATATGAATGCAATTATATTTCTGTATGTGATAAAAACATCTGACAAACACACATAAAAACCAGAGGGCAGAAGATCATGTGAAAATATATTTGTGTCATTCTCAAAACTTTTGGCCATGACTGTACATAGGGACTTATGTATTACGGGATGTCCTTGTTTATTGTATAAGTAGTTTTATGAAAAGTGCGGTTCTGTTATTATAGTATCCTGTAGCCTTATAGTTACCTGGGCTGGCGACCCCCGGGGTGCCGGTGTATGCTACTTACTCATGTGAACCTGGCTCTGTTGAATAGTATATCCCCTAGCCTATTGATCATCTATACCTTTAAGACAGTGCCCCGTATACCAACCACTTTGGGTGCACTTCTTCCCCCGTAAATTGTAGCCACGGTTAATTTAACGCATATTGTTTGTTTATGCCAGCAAGATGTTTCACACCCTTTAGGGGTGTAATGGTTCATTTCGTTTGTATATTGTTCTTAGGTTGCTGCACACCACTCTGTGTCTCACTCAGCCACGCACTACACACTCATAGCCGGGTCACTTTTGGGGTCCTGAACTGCCATGATTACATTACATTCTTAGACGACCATGGCGTCCTTTAGTGTACTATCTTGGAATGTGAGGGGCCTGGGCAGCCCACGAAAGAGGTCGTTGGTTTTTTCTCAGATTAGGAGGGCTGACCCACACCTCATATGCCTTCAGGAAACTCATTTGGTTCCAGACAATTCCAGACGACTTCAGAAGCCATGGGTTCAGTGGGCGGCTCACTCTACACATACTTCCTATTCCAGGGGGTGTCCATTTTGGTGCATCGTAGACTCAGGTGGGAGCCAGGCCTCATTGTAAAGGACCCCGAGGGACGATACGTTTTTGTCCAAGCCTGGGTTGACTCTGTCCTGTATGTTATCCTGGGTGTGTATTTGCCACCGGCGTCTGATCTCGCTGTGCTCCAGCAGGCTGCACAGTTTGCGACCCGATTCCCTGGGGCTATTGCATTATGTCTGGGTGACTTTAACAAAGTTATGGATATTGCCTTGGATCGGTTCTCTGCGGAACCGGGTTCCCCCTCTCTGCCTCGCCCTACTACAATGGCCGGAGTGATCCGTGAATTGGGGTGGTTGGATTTGTGGCGGGTCCGGTTTCCGGAGGCCCGCACCTTTTCCTGTCACTCTGCCAACAGACATACTCTGTCCAGGATTGACCATGCTTTTGGAAATACTAAAGCATATTCTTTGTTGCAGACCATATCCTATTTACCCAGGGCAGTGTCTGATCATTCCCCGTTGTTGGTCCAATTAAACAGTAGTACAGCTGCTAAGCCACGACAGGGTTGGCGAATCCACCCATTTTGGTTGAAACTATTTGTACCACATGATCGAATACCTGATCAACTTCAGACGTTTTTGACCATTAATTCCCCAAACACTTCTCCACTCCTCTTATGGGAGACTATGAAGGCATATCTTAGGGGTTGTATTAAGTCCTCCATTTCCTTTGTAAAGAGGGAATCCTCGCTGTTGGAGACCACCTTAGCGACCCAGTGTGCCTCGCTCGAAGCCGCCTACGTGGCTAATCCAACTGATGAGGCTAGATCCCGATGGTTGCAGATGGGTAGACAATATCTGCATATACTGCATGACAAGGCACGTAGGTCTATGTTTTTTAGCAAACAGAAGTTTTACGAACTCGGTAACCAGTCAAGCAGCTTTCTAGCTCAACTGATACATCAAAACACAGCCTCACCTGCAATACTTCGAGTGCATTCAGAGACGGGGGAGGTACTGTCCAATAGCTTGGCCATTAGTGACAGATTTTATAGGTATTACAGTGAGTTGTACCTCTCCAAGCTTAGAGTCACTGATGGAGAGCTTGCTACCTATTTGGGTTTGATCCCCCTTCCTACATTGTCAGAAGACCAACGTGAATCTTTAGATTCCCCTTTTACGCTAGAGGAGCTATCGGGAGCCCTGGCAGATATGGCAAAGGGCAAATCACCGGGTCCGGACGGTATCCCGGTGGAGGTTTACGCCCAGTATGGGGGCCTGCTTCTCCCGGTGTTGCTTGAATGTTACAATGCTGCCTTTGTGGGCCGCAGTCTCCCGGAGTCCTTTTATGATGCCACCATTATCCTGTTACTTAAGCCTGACAAGGGTCCGCTGGACTGTGGCTCATATAGGCCTATATCACTCCTTAATATAGATTATAAACTCCTTACTAAAATGTTGGCGAAAAGGCTAAATTCTGTTGTTCTCGACCTTGTCCATCCGGATCAGACGGGCTTTATGCCTGGAAAATCCACATCGGATAATCTTAGAAGGGCTCAGGTGATAACTCAGATTGGGGCATCATCCTCACATGACTGGGCGGTGGCTTCTTTAGATGCAACAAAGGCGTTCGACTCTGTCGAATGGCCTTTCCTATTGCAGGTGTTGCGGGGATACGGATTTGGAGAGGGGTTTATTACCTGGATTTCCCTTCTATACTGTTCCCCTAGAGCGGCGCTGTCAATTAATGGCACGTTGTCTTCCTACTTTCCTTTGGGTAGGGGTACAAGACAAGGATGTCCATTGTCACCGCTATTGTTTGCTTTGGCGGTGGAACCCTTGGCGATACTGCTTCGGAATGACCCCATATATAAAGGCATATTGATAGGCACCCGGGAGGAGAGAACAGCACTCTATGCCGATGACTTACTCCTGTTTATGAGCGACCCCTCCCGGTCCCTGCCCAGAGCCATGGCTATAATTGACGAATTTGGTAATTATTCTGGCCTGCGAACCAATTGGACTAAGTCCTCATACATGCATATTGGCCGCGCATCAAGTGTAGCTGAGGGAAATGTGGTATGTGGATTGACTACAGTCTCAACTTGCAAATATCTGGGCATCTTTATATCTAGGGACCATAGGTGTTTTTTGGAACAGAACATTTTTCCACTCATCTCGCACTTTAGGGTTAAGTTTAATCTTTGGGCTACACTGCCTTTGTCGGTGGCTGGTAGAATCAACCTTGTTAAAATGATAGTACTACCCAAATGTCTATATGCTATAAGCCATTCTGCTGTGTCCGTGCCCCTTAGATTTTTTAAACAAATGGACTCCCTCATTATCTCCTTTATATGGGGAAACTCTAGATCTAAGCTTAGGTTGTCATCTCTACAACGACCGAAGCAGCTCGGGGGCACATCACTCCCTGATCTGTTTCTTTACTACCTAGCAGGACAGCTCCGTTTTATTAGGAAGTGGCTCTCATCTGATTCCCTACCGGGGTCCGAGGCACATCTGGCTCACCACCTGGGTTTGCGTAATTTGTGGCCGGTGTTGGAACACCCGGCCATGTTCAGGGGGGAGATTGTTGCCCATCCATACCCTGGCTGGACAGGTCTGGCGTCAGGCGAAAAAGGTGTCCGCCTATTCTGATATACCTGCGGAGACCCCGCTTTGGCACAACCCTGGTGTGCCGACGTTATTTGCCCTGCCTGGCGCCCGGGCCTGGTCGCAGTATGGCGTGTCCTCTCTCGGTGACCTGTATATACAAGGTGTTTTTAAAACATTTGACTCGCTGAGCTCCTCCTATGGCATCCCTAGAACACAGTTCTTTAGATATCTACAGATTAGACATGCACTCTCTTCTCAGTTCCCGGATCGATTGGACAATATATCTGAGTATCCGCTTATCGGCATACTTCGCTCACAGGGCCCTGGGGGTTTGATATCTACTTTATATGCACATCTGATACAGGCCAAGATATCCACATTGGACGCCCCGGCCCTGACGCGGTGGTGCATCAATATCCCAACTCTCACAAATGAGATGTTTCAAGACATCCTTGAATCTCCTCAACATGTGTCACCTTCAGCTAACAACAAACTGATTCAAACATATATTCTACACCAATGTTACTTGACACCTTCCCGTCTCTACAAAATGGGACGTCTGCCCAACCCAGGATGCCTTAGGTGCCCTTGTCTACAGTCAGACTTTTGGCATATGATTTGGGAATGTCCGATCATACAATGTTTTTGGAAAGGGGTCGTGGATCTCCTGGCGGAAGTTCTGGCTAAACCTATACCATTAACCCCAGAGATATGCCTTTTCGGTGTATTAGATGAAGAATTATGGCAACACCATGTTAGAATCCTTTTGAGGGAGTCTTTATTTTATGCTAGGAAAGCTATCGCACTGCGATGGATGGCTCCGAAACCCCCATCAGTATCTCAGTGGAAGAAACTTGTTAATACTGTTCTTCCTTATAACCAGATTGTGTATAAAGGGAGAGGGTGCCCTCAGAAATTCCATAAGGTGTGGGGAGCATGGTGCAATTCTCCGGTAACCCAATATACGGCTCCCTCATTGCGTTCTGCCATTCATTTACTCATGCCGTGAGGGGTGCGAGACACCGGGAGTATCCACGACCTCTCATTTTGGAGAGTATCCTTGTTGTTACCTTTGACTTATTGACTGCATGTTTTGTACATGATAACTGATGTATACTGTATTGTGCATGTCCTGATTATATCCTCTCTGTACCGAGTCTGAGTTGTGGGGTCCGGTGGGACGAGGGCCTGGCGAGGTGGGATGTGGTGTGTTGAGTGAATTTACATTTAAATTCTCGTTTTCTGGTGCGCAACATGTTATGTATATGTTTTGATTCCTTTTCTTGTGTCTGATACGCAATTTTCAATAAAGAGTTTAACGAAAAAAAAAAAAATAGTCTTCTAGCAGTGTTGAGTCATCCCCCCCCCCCCCCCCCCCCCCCCCGGGGGGGGGGGGGGGGGGGGGCCCCCTTGTATAGTAGGAGGGGGGCGCCCGCGCCCGCGCGCCCGGGGGGTGTTGGGGGGTGCCCGTGGGGTCACGGACAGAGTGTGGTGGGCGTGGGGTGGAGGAGGCCTGATGATCCCTGAGGGTTCTTGCCAGGAGGGTGTGAGACTTATTACCTCGTTCAAAGAACCTCTGGCGAGTATAAAGCAGAAGTTGTTCCACATGGCGTGTCTCCAAATCACGGAGGTCAGCCCGTGCCAAAACCAAACGGCGAAGAACCCCCAGGGATGGATGTGCTGCCAAAGTTGTCATAAGGGACCGAATACGAGCTTGGAGAAGCTGTTCCTGGGCCTGTCTGTCCCTTTTAAGCCTAGAAGCCAATGCGATACAATGTCCTCTCATGACCGCCTTATGGGCTTCCCAGAGAATGGCAAGAGAGTTTACCGAACCTAAGTTGTCCCTGAAATAATCCATCAAGTGTGTGTGCAGGATCTCGAGGGAGGTCGGTGATCTGAGCAATGTTTCGTTAAGACGCCAATGACATTGGCGAGTAGGCACTGGGGTCGTAGATAGAGTAACCACAACTGGGGCATGGTCAGACCAGGTGAGGGAGCCAATGTTCGTGTCCCTGAGCAAACGAAGGGCGGGAGCATTACCAAAGAAATAATCAATGCGGGTGTGAGTGTTATGAGGGTGAGAGAAGAAGGTGTAAGAGCGTGCAGTAGGGTTGTCCACTCGCCAAAGGTCGTACAAAGAATGGGCGCGGATCAGCTTACGGAACTCCCGTGCAAGCTGAGCCATCCTATGGGGGGTTGGACCCTGGGGTAACGCCAATCGGTCCACGCGTTCAGAGAAGACCAAAAGCAAGTTTCTAAGGATGCAGTTCTACCTGTATGATATTGATGTGATATGATAAGAGATCACTGGTTGAAAGCACAGTTGGGATTGGGATATCTATATGTAGTTGCAGCCTGTACACCATAAACAGTGAGAAGCAGGGGACAGCTCTCGGTACAGAAGCAAGGGAAAAAGTGAAAAAATTCAGGATTTCACAGAAAGTATATATATATAACAAAAAAAAAAGTATATTAAAAAATGTATTAATGACACAAATGCTGCTATAAAATCCAGTGTTGTCCAAAAGTTTAGTCACGCTTTAACCTCTTAAGGACGCAGCCCAAAAGTGCCTTAACCACTTCCGTACTGCCCATAGACTATATACGTCCGGAAAGTGGTTGTCTATTTCTGCAAGGATGTACCGGTATGTCCGAGCAGAATTCAGCAGCTGCACAAAACGTGTTTCCCTCCTCTTTTGTTTAGATTTTCCTGGATATAAAAAAAATGAAAATACCTGCAAAAGTAAAAACATAAAAATAAAGCCCTATGTGACAACAAAAAAAAAACGCAGAAATTAGTTGAATAATGCATATGATAAAAATGTGTTAGCCCACAAAACTGTACATACAAAAAAGCCCGAAAATGTGTCTGGTCTGGAAGGGGGGTAAAGCATCTGGTATGGAAGTGGTTAAGGGCCAGGCCTCATTTTTCAAATCTGACATGTCACTATATGTGGTAATAACTTTGAGACGCCTTAACTTATCAACGTGATTCTGAGATTTTTTTTTTGTGACACGACGTACTTCATGTCAGTGGTAAATTTTGGTTGATATGTTTTGTCTTTGATTATGAAAAAATAGGAAATTTGGTGAAAATTTTGAAAAAAATGCAGTTTTCAAACTTTGAAATTGCATGCCTCTTACATAGAAAGTTATACAACCCAAATGGCTATAATTTACCATATCTCTGCTTTATGTTGGCATTAAACTTTAATCCTGCTCTCATTTTTTTCAGATATTATAAGGCTTACAAGTCAAATAGTAATTTTCCAAATTTTCAAGAATATTTCCAAAACACGTTTTTCAAGGGACCAGTTCAGTTCTGAAGGGGTCTTGAAAGGCATCTCTAATAGAAATCACCATAAATTACGCCATTCTCAAAACTGTACACCTGAGAGAATCCAAGACAGCGTTTACAAAGTTTAACCCTTTCAGCATTTCACAGCAATTAAAACAAAATGGAGGTCAGATTTACACTTTTCAATTCGTCACTAATATATTCATTTAGCCCTAGAATTTACACATTCCTAAGGAGTTAAAGGAGAAAATGTACTCCAAAATCTGTTATGCAATTTCTCCCAAGCATGAAATTATCCCACATGAGCATGTAAACTAATGTATGGACACACAGTAGAGTAAAGAACGGAAGGAGTGTTATTGGGATTTTGAAAAAGTCTATTTCTGTGAAGACTTCAGTCTCAATTTGTATTCCTGACCTGCCCATAGTTTTCTGGGGGTGGGTCCATATGGGTTCTGCACTTTCAGATGTTGCCTCAGCAGTAGTTCTGGGGCACCTTCTTTGGGGTCGCTCATAACTGGAGGAGGAGGAAGAAGAGGAAAAATATAGGAATGGGGCATCTTCCTCTTCTCCTCCGCTGGCGGTGCCAGTATGGTATACGCCTCTTCTACTGAATACCTTCTTTGGGACGATTGGGAGTGTTGGGACATTTTTGTGTTTACGGTGTTTTACACGTGTATATAAACTTTATTTCTTGAAACTTTGAAAGTGTGTGGTGTATGTTCAACACATGTATAGATGTCAAAACAAAAAAGGACCTAAAATTAAAATATAAATAAATATACAGTGGGTATGGAAAGTATTCAGACCCACTTAAATTTTTCACTCTGTTTCATTGCAGCCATTTGCTAAAAGCTAAAAAGGTCATTTTATTTCTCATTAATGTACACTCAGCACCTCATCTTGACAGAACAAACCCAGAAATGTAGATATTTTTGCAAATGTATTAAAAAAGAAAAACTGAAATATCACATGGTCATAAGTATTTAGAGCATTTGCTGTGACACTCATATTTAACTCACATGCTGTCCATTTCCTTCTGATCCTCCTTGAGATGGTTCTACTCCTTCATTGGAGTCCAGCTGTGTTTAATTAAATTGATTGGACTTGATTAGGAAAGGCATACACCTGTCTATATAAGACCTCACAGCTCATAGTGCATGTCAGAGCAAATGAGAATCATGAGGTCAAAGGAACTGCCCAAGGAGCTCAGAGACAGAATTGTGGCAAGGCACAGATCTGGCCAAGGTTACAAAAGAATCTCTGCTGCACGCAAGGTTCCTAAGAGCACAGTGGCCTGCATAATCCTTAAATGGAAAAGAAGTTTGGGATGACCAGAACTCTTCCTAGACCTGGCCGTCCAGCCAAACTGAGCAATCGTGGGAGAAGAGAGGTAAAGAAGAACCCAAAGATCACTGTGACTGAGCTCCAGAGATACAGTAGGGAGATGGGAGAAAGTTCCACAAAGTCAATTATCACTGCAGCCCTCCACCAGTCGAGGCTTTATGGCAGAGTGGCCCGAAGGAAGCCTCTCCTCAGTGCAAGACATATGAAAGCCCGCATAGAGTTTGCCAAAAAACACATGAAGGACTCCCAGACTATGAGAAATAAGATTCTCTGGTCTGATGAGACGAAGATTGAACTTTTTGGCATTAATTCTAAACGGTATGTGTGGAGAAAACCAGGCACTGCTCATCACCTGCCCAATACAATCCCAACAGTGAAACATGGTGGTGGCAGCATCATGCTATGGGAGTGTTTTTCAGCTGTAGGGACAGGACGACTAGTTGCAATTGAAGGAAAGATGAATGTGGCCAAGTACAGAGATATCCTGGAAGAAAACCTCTTCCACAGTGCTCTGGGCTGAAGGTTCACCTTCCAACAAGACAATGACCCTAAGCACACAGCTTAGGAACAAAGGAGTGGCTTCGGAACAACTCTGTGACCATACTTATTTGGCCCAGCCAGAGCTCTGACCTCAGACCAATTGAGCATCTCTGGAGAGACCTGAAAATGGCTGTTCACCATCCACCCTGCGGAACTGGAGAGGATCTGCAAGGAAGAATGACAGAGGATCCCCAAATCTAGATGTGAAAAACTTGTTGCATTGTTCCCAAGAAGACTCATGGCTGTACTAGCTCAAAAGGGTGTTTCTACTCAATACTGAGCAAAGGGTCTGAATACTTATGACCATGTGATATTTCAGTTTTTCTTTTTTAATAAATTTGCAAAAATATCTACATTTCTGTTTTTTTTTCTGTCAAGATGGGGTGCTGAGTGTACATGAATGAGAAATAAAATGAACTTTTTTGCTTTTAGCAAATGGCTGCAATGAAACAGAGTGAAAAAGGTACTACTGATTCTAGCTAAAATTGAACTTCTATATATTAGCAGAAGGACCCGGCTTCGCACGGATATATTTCATTTTTTGTTTGTGTAGTGGCCCCATAAGATTTTGCCAGTTTTGCACTTGACATCCAGTATGGCAGTCCAGAATAGGTACAATCTATTTATGCCTGTGTTGCTATGGAAACCTGGTAAATGAAATGTGAACTTATATTGGCTGAAACACGTCATATGACTGAATATTTAAGGACCTGGGAACTGCTATTGACTCATACAGGTCATAAATAGCTTGGTTGCTATGGAAACCTGGTGTAAAGCTGTGTGTATGTCAAGACTGAAGAACCTGCGATTTTCCATTGGTCCATAAGTGTCATGTGATCATGTGTATCTCAGTTTGGATATCAGTGAAAGACCTGCGATCGGTTGTTATGGAAAACCTGTGGCGTAAAGCTGTGTGTACGTAACCTTGTGTAAAAGTGTCATCCACAGCGCCCTGCCCTTTTAAAGCTGACCTACAGCAGTGAATAAAAATGGTTGGGTTGTTATGGAAACATGGAGTGCAGCTGTGTGCATGTGGCTGACAATGCCTTGTCAGATTGAAGACGGGCTTGGGTCTGCTGGGTTGCTTCAGCAGCTTGCTGTTGTCTGTGACATACCTTTTCAGATTGGAGACGGGCTTGGGTCTGCTGAGAGTTTTCATAAGCTCGAGCAGCAGCCATGCATTTTGCTGCAGGGGGAATGAGTAGTCTAAAAACGTTTCAATTTATAAGAGTGCTGAAATCTAGTATGGCAGTCCAGTCAGTGACGTAAATACCGGGGTAGCAGTGGTAGTGGCTGCCACAGGGCCGGGGACATTAGGGGTCCCGGTAGGCCCCAGATTTTTTTTTAACATGTCATTACCTGCCGGTGTAACACTAGCAGGTAATGGGCCCTATTTACTTACCAATCCCCACTCCTGCTCACGGCCCCCTGCGCTTCACCTTCTGCGGAGGTGGCTGTGAGCAGGAGCGGGGATCGGCAAGTAAGGCTGTGGGCCGTGAACCCCACAAACACTGCTGACATTATACTCTGGGGTCTTTTCAGACCCCAGAGTATAATGATCGGAGGCCCCAAGGAGATGAGGGAACATAAAATAACACTGTTACTTAACTCTCCTGTGCTCCAGCAGGCTTCAGTCCTCCTTGGTGACGTTCCAGATGTCGGTGGGCCAGTCAAACGTCATTATGCGTCGCAATGCATGCCTGGCTCACGTGACATCCGGTCCAACATTGAAGAGGTAGCAGGAAGTGCGCATAATACTATATGAAGGGGCCACTATGGGGCATAATACTGTGTGCAAGGGCCACTATGGGGCATAATAGTGTGTGCGGCGGCCACTATGGGGCATAATAGTGTGTGTAGGAATGCAGTTTGTGCAGGTGTGGTTGCCGGGGGGGGGGGTCCCATGTCAAATGTTCGCCTTGGGGCCCAGCCATTCCTAGTTACGCTGCTGAGTCCAGTATAGGTACAGTCTATTTATGGATGTGTTGTTATGGAAACCTGGTAAATTAAATGTGAACTTATATTGGCTGATACACGTGATATGACTGAATATTTAAAGAGGACCTTTCATGTCCTCAGGCACATGCGGTTTTACACACCGCTAGAAAGCCGACAGTGCGCTGAATTCAGCGCACTGCCGGCTTTCCCGGTATGTGTCCCGGGGCTGGAGATATCGGCGGTGTAAGTTTCACGGTTTACTGTCAGAAAGGCGTTCCTGACAGTCTAGCTGCGCTGTGAGGAACGCCCTCCCTGACCGTTCTCGTTCATAGACTTGTACTGGGGGGGGGCGTTCCTCACAGCTGAGCGTCATCGCCGGGCAGTAAGGAACGCCCCCTTTGACAGTACAGCGCTATAAACGAGTACAGAGAGAGGGGGCGTTCCTTACAGCCTAGCGATGACGCTCAGCTGTGAGGAACGCCCCCCCCCCCCCAGTACAAGTCTATGAACGAGAACTGTCGGGAGGGCGTTCCTCACAGCGTAGCTAGACTGTTAGGAACGCCTTTCTGACAGTAAACCGTGAAACTTACACCGCCGATACCTCCAGCCCCGGGGCACATTCCGGGAAAGCCGGCAGTGCGCTGAATATAGTGCGCTGTCAGCTTTCTAGCGGTGTGTAAAACCGCATGTTCCTGAGGACATGAAAGGTCCTCTTTAAGGACCTGCGAACTGCTATTGACTAATACAGGTCATACATAGCTTGTTTGCTATGGAAACCTGTGTGCCTGAGGAGACTAAGCGCCTGCGAGCTTCTATTGGCTGATAAGGGACATGTGACCGTGTGTATGGCAGTTGGAATATGAGTGAAAGACTTGCAGGCTTGTATTAGCTAATGCTGGTAATTTTTTGGGAATACTGTATCTCAGGAATGGTGCATCCTTTAGAGCTGAGACCCAGTCTAAAATATTCCCGGACACCTGATGTACATGTGTGCCAGATTTGGTGAGGATCGGTCCAGTCGTTTGGTCGCGCATAAAGAACAGACAGACAGAAACTAATTTTTATATATATATAAGAGATATATATATATAATTATATATCTGACTTCCAGTGGCGGTCAGAGGTTAAAAAGGGAGGGGGGGGGAGTTTTCCCTAAAAAAGGGCTGGTGGTAAGGGGTTAACCAGCAGCTAGCAAGGTGGGGGGGAGGCTCTGCACAGATGGATGGATGGACAGATGGTGTCAGAGGGCTGGAGGAGATGATCACACACAGATGATCAAGACAACAGGATCACAGGTAAGGCGCAGCGGTACCGCTTTAATAATGCTCTCAGTGACTGCTCTGCTCGCAGTGTCGAGGGAGTGATGCGAGCAGAGCAGTGACCCTTAATTTACACTGCCCTGCGTGCCTGCAATTGGTCGGTCTGCACTTAACGGCCGGAAGTACTATTCTGTCCATTTGCACTAAGTACCAAGTGCCCAGGACGTAATAGTACGTCATGTGTCGCTAAGGGGTTAAAATAATTTCCCTTTCTCCTCCGCAACTGCACCAACAGGAGGAATTCCACGCCCCCAGGGACAGAAAACAGGAAGTCATCACTTTAAAAGCTCCCTCCTTTACTCACACTCCAGTTGTTTCCTGTCCCTGGACGGTGGAAGTCGTCTTGTTTGATGCTGTTCATCAAAGGAAGGCTGCATTGGGGACAGGTGGTCCGGGCTGCTGTCTGTAGTGTTACCTGTCCCTAGGTATAAGCCCGCAGGTGCTGCTATCCCGGGCTTTCTCCCTCTGTGGAGCTTTGTTTGTCTGTTGGAGGCTCCTTGGGGGTTGGGAGCCTCCGCTTTCCCTGCCTCCACGTGCAGGCAGGAGGGGAAGCGGCCGCAGATGTGTTTTGCTGGCCGGCTTCCCTCACTTCCGGTTTCAGCATGTTGGGGGGCGGGACTTCTGGTTAGCATCTTTTTGGCATCGTGTATATATAGATAGATAGATAGATAGATAGATAGATAGATCTATCTATCTATCTATATATATATACAGTCATATGAAAAAGTTTGGGCACCCCTATTAATCTTAATCATTTTTAGTTCTAAATATTTGGGTGTTTGCAACAGCCATTTCAATTTGATATATCTAATAACTGATGGACACAGTAATATTTCAGGATTGAAATGAGGTTTATTGTACTAACAGAAAATGTGCAATATGCATTAAACCAAAATTTGACCGGTGCAAAAATTTGGGTACCCTTATCATTTTATTGATTTGAATACTCCTAACTACTTTTTACTGACTTACTGAAGCACAAAATTGGTTTTGTAAGCTCACTGAGCTTTGAACTTCATAGCCAGGTGTATCCAATCATGAGAAAAGGTATTTAAGGTGGCCAATTGCAAGTTGTTCTCCTATTTGAATCTCCTCTGAAGAGTGGCATCATGGGCTCCTCAAAACAACTCTCAAATGATCTGAAAACAAAGATTGTTCAACATAGTTGTTCAGGGGAAGGATACAAAAAGTTGTCTCAGAGATTTAACCTGTCAGTTTCCACTGTGAGGAACATAGTAAGGAAATGGAAGACCACAGAGACAGTTCTTGTTAAGCCCAGAAGTGGCAGGCCAAGAATAATATCAGAAAGGCAGAGAAGAAGAATGGTGAGAAGAGTCAAGGACAATCCACAGACCACCTCCAAAGAGCTGCAGCATCATCTTGCTGCAGATGGTGTCATTGTGCATCGGTCAACAATACAGCACACTTTGCACAAGGAGAAGCTGTATGGGAGAGTGATGCGAAAGAAGCCGTTTCTGAAAGCATGCCACAAACAGAGTCGCCTGAGGTATGCAAAAGCACATTTGGACAAGCCAGCTTCATTTTGGAAGAAGGTCCTGTGGACTGATGAAACAAAGATTGAGTTGTTTGGTCATACAAAAAGGCGTTATGCATGGCGTCAAAAAAACACAGCATTCCAAGAAAAACACTTGCTACCCATTGTAAAATTTGGAGGAGGTTCCATCATGCTTTGGGGCTGTGTGGCCAATGCCGGCACCGGGAATCTTGTTAAAGTTGAGGGTCGCATGGATTCAACTCAGTATCAGCAGATTCTTGAGAATAATGTACAAGAATCAGTGACGAATTTGAAGTTACGCCGGGGATGGATATTTCAGCAAGACAATGATCCAAAACACAGCTCCAAATCTACTCAGGCACTCATGCAGAGGAACAATTACAATGTTCTGGAATGGCCATCCCAGTCCCCAGACCTGAATATCATTGAACATCTGTGGGATAATTTGAAGCGGGCTGTCCATGCTCGGCGACCATCAAACTTAACTGAACTGGAATTGTTTTGTAAAGAGGAATGGTAAAAAATACCTTCATCCAGGATCCAGGAACTGATTAAAAGCTACAGGAAGCGACTAGAGGCTGTTATTTTTGCAAAAGGAGGATCTACTAAATATTAATGTCACTTTTCTGTTGAGGTGCCCATACTTTTGCAGCGGTCAAATTTTGGTTTAATGCATATTGCACATTTTCTGTTAGTACAATAAACCTCATTTCAATCCTGAAATATTACTGTGTCCATCAGTTATTAGATATATCAAATTGAAATGGCTGTTGCAAACACCCAAATGTTTAGAACTAAAAATGATTAAGATTAATAGGGGTGCCCAAACTTTTTCATATGACTGTATATATACAGTACAGACCAAAAGTTTGGACACACCTTCTCATTCCAAGAGTTTTCTGTATTTTCATGACTATAAAAATTGTAGATTCACACTGAAGGCATCAAAACTATGAATTAACACATGTCGAATTATATACTTAACAAAAAGTGTGAAACAACTGAAAATATGTCTTATATTCTAGGTTCTTCAAAGTAGCCACCTTTTGCTTTGATTACTGCTTTGCACACTCTTGGCATTCTCTTGATGAGCTTCAAGAGGTAGTCACCTGAAATGGTCTTCCAACAGTCTTGAAGGAGTTCCCAGAGATGCTTAGCACTTGTTGGCCCTTTTGCCTTCACTCTGCAGTCCAGCTCACCCCAAACCATCTCGATTGGGTTCAGGTCTGGTGACTGTGGAGGCCAGGTCATCTGGCGTAGCAACTCATCACTCTCCTTCTTGGTCAAATAGCCCTTACACAGTCTGGAGGTGTGTTTGGAGTCATTGTCCTGTTGAAAAATAAATGCTGGTCCAACTAAACGCAAACCAGATGGAATAGCATGCCGCTGCAAGATGCTGTGGTAACCATGCTGGTTCAGTATTCCTTCAATTTTGAATAAATCCCCAACAGTGTCACCAGCAAAGCACCCCCCACACCTCCTCCTCCATGCTTCACGGTGGGAACCAGGCATGTAGAGTCCATTGGTTCACCTTTTCTGCGTCGCACAAAGACACGGTGGTTGGAACCAAAGATCTCAAATTTGGACTCATCAGACCAAAGCACAGATTTCCACAGGTCTAATGTCCATTCCTTGTGTTCTTTAGCCCAAACAAGTCTCTTCTGCTTGTTGCCTGTCCTTAGCAGTGGTTTCCTAGCAGCTATTTTACCATGAAGGCCTGCTGCACACAGTCTCCTCTTAACAGTTGTTGTAGAGATGTGTCTGCTGCTAGAACTCTGTGTGGCATTGACCTGGTCTCTAATCTGAGCTGCTGTTAACCTGCGATTTCTGAGACTGGTGACTCGAATGAACTTATCCTCTGCAGCAGAGGTGACTCTTGGTCTTCCTTTCCTGGGGCGGTCCTCATGTGAGCCAGTTTCTTTGTAGCGCTTGATGGTTTTGGCCACTGCACTTGGGGACACTTTCAAAGTTTTCCCAATTTTTCGAACTGACTGACCTTCATTTCTTAAAGTAATGATGGCCACTCGTTTTTCTTTACTTAGCTGCTTTTTTCTTGCCATAATACAAATTCTAACACTCCATTCAGTAGGACTATCAGCTGTGTATCCACCTGACTTCTGAACAACACAACTGATGGTCCCAACCCCATTTATAAGGCAAGAAATCCCACTTATTAAACCTGACAGGGCACACCTGTGAAGTGAAAACCATTTAAGGTGACTACGGCTTGAAGCTCATCAAGAGAATGCCAAGAGTGTGCAAAGCAGTAATCAAAGCAAAAGGTGGCTACTTTGAAGAACCTAGAATATAAGACATATTTTCAGTTGTTTCACACTTTTTTGTTAAGTATATAATTCCACATGTGTTAATTCATAGTTTTGATGTCTTCAATGTGATTCTACAATTTTTATAGTCATGAAAATACAGAAAACTCTTGGAATGAGAAGGTGTGTCCAAACTTTTGGTCTGTACTGTATATATATATATAATTTTTTTTTTTTTTTTTTTATAAAGCTGCAGTGTCCTATGGCCCTGGCTTCCTCCTCGGACAGCTGTAGCCATCTATATTGTTGGTTTTGCTGCTGCCTCTGACGAAGCCAATTGTTGGCGAAATGCTCGTTGGGGTGCGTTTTTTCTACACATGGTATGGTATTAAGTTTTAATTATTTTTTATACATATGGGGTCTTTAGTATGATTGTGTGTTTCTCTATTTCATGTATGGTGTGACTGATTGCCCATCCCCCTTTTCCTTTTTCATTTTGCATTATTAGATATTATTTTGTTTGCTGACTCTCTTCTGTCATGTCAGCCCCTCCAGATTCTGCTGAGCCTCGTAAGCCCCGAGATTTAACCCCTAGCCCGGTAGGAGTTTTTTAGGTTTTGGTCGGGGCCCACCTTTTATAACAATGATTCTTGTGGCTTTTTATATAGGCTAAAGAACCAGTCAGGCCTCCTGCACGGAAGTGTGTTTTGTGTAAAGAGTCTGCCTTCTTCGGGCAAGAGACAAGTTTGCCAGAAATGCGCAGATAAAATTGTGGCAGAAGAATCATCCTTCCTGTTGGATTCCCTTAAGACGATAATAAGGGACAAGGTTAATGCTGCTGTGGATAGGCGCCTGATGACCCCTGTGATGTTCAGTCCGGTATTTCCTTCTACCTCAGCTGCTCATCCTTATCCTCCTGCTCAAATATCGGATAGTGACGAAGAAGAGGAGGAACTTGACTCAGACTCCTCTCATGATACTGCAGGGTGTCCTCTCTGTCTTGCTGAGGATACGGATTCTCTCCTTAAGGCTGTCTGCTCCACAATGGGTCTACAGAAGCCTAGAGAATCCCTGTCTATCTCTGACCAGATGTTTCTGGGTCTGGGGGAAAGAAAAGTGTTTCCGGTCCATGAAAACATGAAGCAGATCCAGACAAGAGGACCTCCTCTTCCAAGATGTTCAAGAGGAAGTATCCCTTTTCGGAAGAGGACGCTGCACTCTGGGATGGTGTTCCTAAAGTGGATGCCCCGGTGGCCAAGATTTTGTAAGAAATCCACCCTACCCTTTGAAGTCATAGGGGTTGTCATGCGATCCCATGGACAAAAAGGAGGAAGGGTTTCTTAAGAGAGCTTGGGACTCTTCAGCCTCCATGCAAAGACCGAGCATCGCTGCTACTTGTGCTGCGTGTTCCTTGGGCATTTGGCTGGATCAGCTTCAGGCGCACTTGGCTTCAGGAACCCCATGGGAAGAGATTTTAGCCTACCTTCCAGTTCTGCAGCAAGCATCACATTTTTTTGGCTGATACCTCAGTGGACACTGTTAAACTTGCGGCCAGATCTGCTGTTCTGGCTAATGCTACAAGAAGGACTGTCCGGTTGAGTTTTTGGTCAGGCGATGAGAGCAAGCTTTATCAAATTCCATGTGAAGGTGACCGTCTGTTTGGTTCTGGTCTAGACGGCATTCTGGAAAAAGCCGCGGACAAGATGAAAGGGTTTCCTTTCGAGTCCAGATTTTACCATCAGAAAAGAGGGCGTCCTGACCAGAGGTTTAAAGAAAGTGGCCCCCCCCCCCCCCCTTCTGACTGCAAGTCCAGCCAATGACGCCAGCCTTCAAGTGGGGGGAAGGCAGAAGGAGTTCTATCCAGCCTGGCAGATGATAACAGCTTCTCCTTGGATACTCAGCATGATTCTTCTGGGTTACAAGCTGGAATTCAAATCCTGCAACAAGATTTTGCATTATAACCGCCTCCTCCCTGATAGCGGGTGTAGCTTTGCATCAAGAGCTGGAGTTACTTCAAAGGAAGAGGGTCATTATTCCGGTCCCCTCATCCCAGGTCAGGGAGGGTTATTATTCTCCTATATTTCTGGTCCAGAAACCAAACGGTTCCTTCAGATCAATTCTGAGTTTAAAATCTCTCAACTGTTACTTGGAATACAAGAGGTTCAAAATGGAGACCATTCGATCCATCATAAATCTCCTTACCAAGGACTGCTGAATGGTTTCCCTCGACTTGACGGATGCATATTATCATGTTCTGATCCATCCGTATTCGCAGAAGTTCCTCATGATTGCCTTTCCCAGAGGAAGAGGTCATCTGGTCCATTTTCAGTTTCAAGCCCTTCATTTGGCCTCTCAGCAGCACCTCGTGTTTTTACAAATATTATGGCAGAGGTATGCTTCTTTCTGTATCTAGAGGGAATTCAGATTATCCCTTATCTGGACGATTTTTTGATATCCGCTCCAGACAAACTTTTCAAGATCTGGGTTGGTTAATAAACTGGCAGAAGTCCAGTTTGGTTCCCAGCAGGCAAAAGATCTTCTGGATTCCCAGACAGAGACTTCATTTCTTCCCCAAGAGAAAAGGGACACCCTTAAAGTAAGGATCTCCTCCTTTCGTTCAGCACAATCAAGTTCCATAAGAGAAATAATGCATCTCCTGGGTTCCTTGACAGCCACTATCCTGGTTGTCCTATAGGCTCAGGCCCATACAAGGATTCTACACAGGTTCCTTTTATCTGTATGGAACAAGCAGCTCTCTTCCCTGGACAAGAGGATTGTGATTCCGCAGAGAATCAAGAACTCTCTCTGTTGGTGGCAGGTACGGGAGAATATCGAGAAAGGAGTTCTGTGGCAACCCCACAACCCTTTAATAGTCACCACGGACGCCAGTCCTCATGGCTGGGGCGCTTTCACCACAACATTTTGGGTGCAGGGCTGCTGGAACCCCCTCGTGAGTCAGGCATCTTTCAGCCTAAGGGAACTGTCTGCTATCCAGGAGGCTCTTCTGGCCTTGACTCCCTTCTTGCAGGGTTGCCATGTAAGGATCCACTCAGACAACACAACAGCCGTGGCCTACGTGAACAGGCGGGGGGGGAACAAGAAGCCTATCCC
Organism: Leptodactylus fallax; assembly: GCA_947044405.1. Taxonomy (NCBI): domain Eukaryota; kingdom Metazoa; phylum Chordata; class Amphibia; order Anura; family Leptodactylidae; genus Leptodactylus; species Leptodactylus fallax. Next base: position 2,386,461 of record CAMRHE010000048.1, on the reverse strand, counting down.
TGTCTCAGGTCTCCTCCCGGATCCTTGTTTGGGCCAAGCAGAGTCTGGCTTCTCTCTCGGCAGTACATCTAAAATGAGTGAGAATACTGTGGCCCACTTCGTCAGCAGGAAGACACTGAAGTAAGGCGAATGGAAACTGAACTCCTAGATCTTAGAGTCTGGTAGCCAGATGGGGCATGCCCTACCAAGATCTATTTGCCTCCTCTGAATTGTCAGATGCCAGATTACTTCTCCATTTACAGGAGGGACTCTTCAATAGGGGTGGATGCCCTGACTCAGCCTTGGCCTCATCGTCTCTTGTATGCCTTTCCTCTATTTCCTCTCATTCCCAGAACATTAGCGAAGAAGAAGCAAGGGTAATTCTAATTGCACCTTTTTGGCCCAGAAGATCCTGGTTTCCTCTTCTCCTACAGCTCTCCAGGGGACAGTATTGGACTCTTCCTGTCTTACCAGATCTTTTCTCCCAGGGGCCAGTTCTGCATCCAGAAGTCAGTCACCTACACCTTACGGCATGGCTTCTGAATAGCACTTGTTAAAGGGCAGGGGGTTCTCTGACAGGGTTATATCCACTCTTCTCCTGTCTAGAAAGACTGTTACCTTTAAGATTGATCCCAGGACCTGAAATGCCTACCTGTCATATTCTAAAGATAAATGGGATCTGTCTACTCCACCACCTGCCCCATTGTTTCTGGACTTTCTTCAGTTAGGTCTGGATAAAGGCCTAAAAATCAGCACCATCAAGGTTCAGATTGCTGCTCTCTGTGCCCACTTGGATTCTAGACTGGCAGAGCTTCCGGTGTTCAAGAGGTTTATTAAAGGGGCTTCTAGGTTACGTTCCTTTGTTCGTCCATCTGTACCTCCCTGGGTCCTCAATCTGGTTTTATCTGGTCCTCCCTTTGAGCCTCTCTCAGACATTGCTCTTCGGTGGTTGACTTTTAAGACTACCTTCCTGTTGGCTATAACCATGGCCAGGCGTGTGGGGGGGGGGGGGATTCAGACCTTCTCCCCTTTTTTGATCATCTTGGATGACCGTATTATCCTTAAACATCACCCTCTTTTTCTTCCCAAGGTAGTCTCCAAGTTTCATTGCCTTCAGGAGGTGATCCTTCCATCATTCTGTCAGAATCCTTCATCTAGTTAAGAACAGGAGTTTTACAACATTGATGTCAGAAGATGTGATTTGCTCTACCTCCAGCGCACTGAGGGATTTAGGTGCTCAGATCATCTTTTGGTGCAATACCAAGGGAAGAATAAAGGGGCTGCTGCTAGTAAAGGTTCGATTATGGATTCGTCCAGCCATTTCTTCCTGTTATGACTTGAAGCAGATTCCAGTCCTGTCTGGTCTCAAGGCTCATTCTTCTCGTGCAGTAGCCTCCTCTTAGGCTGAGGGGGCCTCGGCTTCAATTGAGCAGATTTGTCAAGCAGCTACTTGGGCAAATCCTAACATGGTTTTTTTTCTTTTTTTTCACGTGTGTTTATATTTACATGATTCCATGTCCTCTGATATTACTGGAGTGTAAGTAAAGGAGGGAGCTTTTAAAGTGACGACTTCCTGTTGTTTCTTGTCCCTGGTGGCATGGAATTCCTCCTGTTGGTGCCTTTGTGGAGGTTCAGGGAAATCCAATTACAGTTAAGAGTAATTATCATCTTTTTGCTGACATTTGTGTTCCTGTAATTTTGTGCCAGATTAATCAGATGTTGCACATTGATAAATTGCACATATAGTATATTCAACAGCGCCAAAGAAATGCCAAAATACAGCAGAACATACCTCCCAGCAGCGCCAAACTTGGGCTGTAGTCACATAACTGTGGATAAAACAATCTGGTTTTGTTTTTTTTCCACTTGCATTTTGCATTTGTGGGAAAGCTATTTTCATGGATCCTTCACAGATAAGTTATCGTATTTTTCGGACTATAAGACTTACTTTCCCCCCCAAATTTAGGAAGAAAATGGGGGGTGCATTTTATTGTCCGAATGCATCGTCCCACTCCTGCCGCCGTCGGCTTCCTGCAGTGGCAGGAGTGGGGGCGATGCTGTGGGCCCTGGGTGCCAGGACAGAGTGTCCCGGCGGTGCGAACCCTCCCCGGCATCCGCCGTGCTATTACAGTGGGCGGATGCTGGGTCAGTAAAGACAATGGCTGCTGTTCTGCTGCAGAGCATTCACAATAGCTACCAGGTCATAGCGGAGACCCGGAGCTAATGCCCGCGATCAGAGTCCACTCTGATCATGGGCATTACTATATGTAAGACCCCCCCCCAAAAAAAACTGTCCCTGGGCCGGTGGCTACCTTGTTTGTTGCAGGCCGGTTTCTGGGCGGCGAGATCGCAGGAGCCAACCTGTTCCTGTGACAGCCGGGAGCCTGTCATAGTGATATTACTACTGAGGCTGGTCTAGAACCAAATTTTTGCCGTAGGGTGAACGTCGTAGCGGGAAAAAGAATCAAAAGTGCCGAACTGCGTTTTTTTTCACTGTTTCACCTCTGATTTGAATAAAAAGTGATCAAAGCAATAGAAAATTCCCCAAAATGGTATAACTAAAAAGTACACCTGACCACACGAAAAAAAGACGCCCTATGCATCCTCGTACAGCTGCAGGGCCACCTGTCAATGTGGCCTTGCAGCTGTTGCAAAACTACAACTTCCATATATTTAAATATTTTAACACCTTTTTTGCTTCAAAATTTTTTTTTCCCTATTTTCCTTCTCTAAAACCTAGGTGCGTCTTATAGTCTGAAAGATACAGTAGCTAAATAAATATATGAATAATAGTCCTGAGTCTATTGGCGGACCTGTGAAAACAGACAAAAATAGGACACTGTCAGAAAGAACGCCAGCTCTAAGCCAGCGTAGATTTAAGCAAAGGTGTGTGCACCTCATAAAGCGGGTGCATCCTCTGCCAATGCAGGAGATATGAAGACCATCATTGATAACAGTCTTCATAAATCTCCCCCAATGTGTTTAAAAAATGGCTGTCTGACGGCTACATTTCACATTCATGTGTATAAAGTCCACTACCACTATGCAGTAAAAATATTTCCCCAGAAGTGTCAAATATTACAGTGTAACATCAGATGCTTCCCTTCACACCAAACAAATACCACAATACAGCACAAAATACATCCAGAAGTGCCAAACACTGTTGTCAGCACAAAATACCATTCCAGCAGTATCGAGCAAATGCCTTTCCCGGACTTCCCCAGGATCCACAGTGCAGCACAACCTTTCACCCCAGCAGCACCAAACAAATACCACTGTGCAGCACAAAATGCCATTCCAGGAGCATCAAATACTGCAGTACTGCAAAGAATATCTCCAATGTGCCAATACCATTGTTCAGCAGGACTGTATCCCTTTCTACCTCTCCTTCACTGGCAGCAGCACTGTGACCCCTTCCCACGTCCTAATAGTCTTCACTCCTCCTGAACCACATAGGGGTTGGTGTGCCCATGATATTGTTGCAAGAATTAAGACTCTGGAGACCCGGAGTTGCAAGGTCACAAATAACTTTTATAAAAAATAGATCCACTGTAAAATAAAAAAAAAATAAAAAATGGAGAGAGATTGTTGGACAGAAGGTCCAGCAGCCTTCAGCTGAATTGCTGTCTCTCCAAGTGCCAGTCTCTTACATGCTAAATATCGGTGTTCCCTGTCTGTCCTGTGGTTCAGCAGGGTCAATTTTCTGAGGCCCTGTATACACTTGTTCAATATTTCTTTTGGTTTTGGGCAGCACACTGTCCCCTGTCTCAGGGCCGCAACACAGTTGGTGGTCTTAGTACTGGTTCTGCTTACACACCCTTCCTTTATGGAAGTTGAAAGAAGACTCTTGTTGTCCTCAATCATCACTCAATCACCCCGCGCACAGTGGATCAGCCCATTTAAGGGGACAATATACAAGTTACTTATAATGTGTACTTCTTGCCTACTGTTCTGTGCCACTGTGTGCAGGACCAGCTACAGGTTTGTGTGGGCCCTTGGGCAACAGAGCGTTAGTGGGTCACTTTTGGAGTAACTCATGCACCACAGAGAAAAAACAATCAAAATTGGGTATTTTTTGCTGAAGCAGACATACTGGAGTGGACTTTGATATATACACACACGTAACTAGCAAAGACTGGGCCCTATAGTAAACTTTTGACTAACACCCCCTTTCCTGGCCCCCACATGGTATAAGGCCCCATTTACATAGCATATAAATGTCCCACAGTTGCCCCTACACACAGTATAATGCCCCGTATAGGGCCAGGGGAGGTGAGCAAACAAAAAATAATGTTACTCACCTTTCCTGGGCTCCATTTTGACTCCATGCGGTTTTCGGGCTTCTTCAGTGACGTCACAACCGTGGGTTACATCGGCGTCATTATGCTGGCCTGAGCTACGTGACGAGTCCTGAGGACAGCAGGCCTTACTTACCGATTCCCACTCCTGCCCATAGCCTCCTCTACTTCCACTTCAGCCCTCCAGGGGGTCCCGTGTGGCCCTTATCAGGTCGCTGTCATCCTGACGTTAGTGACATGATTTGGGATTTACAGGGCCCCCTGGAGGGCTGAAGGGGAAGCGGAGGCGGCCGTGGCAGGAACAGGGACCTGTAATTAAGTGGGGCACGTTACCTGCTATTTAGAGAGAACCTGTCAGGTCGATTTGGGACACTAAACTAAACTACCCACTGGTTGTTATAAACTTGGGGTTTAGTGTCCCAAATCGCCCAGTTTTAAATCCATCTGAGCCCGTATTTGGGAGGGGGGGGGGAGAACCTTTATACTTACCTAGAAATGAGTCCGATGACTCTAATTGGACTCATCTGGTGATATGCATTTGATCAGTGAAACCGAGGACGTACACTCGGCTTCACTGAGCAAGTGCCGGAGGTACGAGACATGCGCACTGAAGCCGAGGTGTACTCCTCTGGCTTTGGTGAAGAACTGCGCCTGCATGGGGAGTACAGTGACAGAGTAAGTATAAAGCTTCTTTCTTTTCATTGCAGACATTAATGGCTTTATTTAGTGTCCCAAATCATCCTGAGAGGTTCCCTTTTAAAAAATCAAATAAAAAAACAAACCATGCTCCGTAGTATCTGCAATGAGCAGCCGAGTGGGGCCCCCCCCCTCAGGAGCTTGGGGCCCTGGCACTTGCCCAGGTTTGCCAGGTGCTGACGCCAGCCCTGACTGTGTGCAAAGTTTTATATGTGCTACTCAGACCCCTACCCGATCTCTTGCCTACCCCTCTCCATGCAGTAAGTTGATTCTCTACATGACCCATCTTGGTGCACCAACTGCTGCATTTGCTTTTCACTTTAAAGTTATTCTTCTTACTAGCTACAGATGTGACTTAACAAAGGTATGTTGTTTATCACTGTAATGTGCTCTGTAATGCGGTGCGGAGGTAAGCGCTTATTTCAGTAATGGCAAACTTAGGACAGGAGTGCCAAAGGTGACACGCCAAGACAATGTGGGTGACACACCGGCAGCTACTTCTTGTGTTATTGCAATAAGCAGCCTCCTCTAGGCAACACTACACTTACGTAATGACGTTGAAGAATGCCGGGACGCTATGTACAGTATCCTGGCGTGCAGCAGCGGAGGGCGGCCAGGACTGGAACGTGGATAGGTGAGTAAAAATTATCGGCTGCTACTCTGTGTGGGGGTGGGGAAAAAAAAGGGGGTCATATACTGCAGATGGGTTTTAAAGGGCTATATACTGTGGGGGGTGGAGTTTAAAAGGGGGTCATATACTGTGTGAATGACAGAAAAGGGGTCACCTCCTGCGCGCTTGACCCCATCCAGTCACACCTCATCCCCAAACTCTCTGAAGTCATTACTCCTGCCCTAACCCATCTCTTCAACCTATCCCTAACCAATGGATCCTTCCCTTCTGCCTTCAAACATGCTACTGTCACACCCATACTTAAGAAACCCTCCCTGGACCCATCCTCTCCAGCCAACTATCGCCCCATTTCACTACTCCCGTACGCCTCTAAACTGCTGGAGCAACACGTCCACTCCGAACTGTCCTCCTATCTCTTGTCCAATGTGCTCTTTGACAGACTACAGTCAGGTTTCAGACCCCATCACTCCACAGAAACTGCCCTAACCAAGGTCACTAATGACCTTCTAACTGCCAAAGCCAAACGTCACTATTCTGTCCTCCTCCTCGACCTCTCCTCTGCCTTTGACACAGTCGACCATTCCCTCTTGCTTGAAACGCTTTCATCCCTTGGCATCTCTGACCTGGCCCTTTCCTGGCTCTCCTCATACCTCACCAACCGCACATTTAGTGTCTCCCACTTGCACACCACCTCCCCGCCTCGCCCTTTTTCTGTAGGTGTCCCCCAAGGCTCTGTCCTAGGACCCCTCTTATTCTCCATCTACACCCTAGGCCTTGGCCAACTCATAGAATCCCATGGTTTCCATTATCTCTGCTATGCTGACGACACCCAAATATATCTCTCTGGACCAGACATTACCTCCCTGCTGTCCAGAATCCCAGAATGTCTAGCAGCCGTAACCGCCTTTCTCTCCTCCCGCTTTCTCAAACTCAACATGGAGAAAACAGAGTTCATAATCTTCACCCCTCCACGCATGACCCCCTTACCTGACCCATCTATCAAAATTAATGGAACCACTCTCACCCCAGTCCCACAGGTCCTCTGCCTTCGGATAACCCTAGACTCTGACCTATCCTTCAAGCCTCATATTCAAACTCTCAACACCTCCTGCCGCCTCCAACTCAAGAACATCCACCGAATCCGCTCCTTCCTCACCCCTGAAACTACAAAGATGCTAGTCCACGCCCTCATAATCTCCCGCTTAGACTACTGTAACACCCTCCTCCATGGCCTCCCAGCAAACACTCTCGCCCCCCCCCTCCAGTCCACCTTAAACTGTGCTGCTCGCTTAATACACCTCTCCCCCCGTTCTTCATCGGCCACCCCCCCTCTGTCAATCCCTCCACTGGCTACCCATCGCCCAGCGAATAGAGTTCAAACTACTAACGCTGACATACAAAGCCATCCACAACCTGTCCCCTCCATATATCTCCGACCTAATCTCCCACTACCTGCCCGCACGTAACCTCCGATTTTCCAAAGACCTCCTACTCCGCTCTGCTCTCATCCGCTCCTCTCACTATCACCTCCAAGACTTCTCCCGTGCATCCCCCATACTCTGGAACTCACTACCAAGACCCATAAGACTGACCCCCCCACAATCACGAGCTTCAAGAAGGCCCTGAAGACTCACCTATTCAGGAAGGCCTACAACCTCCAATAACGCTACTGTCACCACACCACCACCTGTACAGTCTCTCCCGTCATCTTCTGTGTCTCTCCTTCTTCCCTCATAGACTGTAAGCCCTTGCGGGCAGGGCCCTCTATCCCACTGTGCCAGTTGGTCACTGTTTGTATTATCTGTTTTGTATATCTTGTGTACTGTATGTAAATCCGCAAATGTAAAGCACCATGGAATTAATGATGCTATATAAATAAACAATAATATATTCTGGGGGTGGCATAAGAAAGGGGTAATATACTGTGGAGGGGCATAAAAAGCAGGGTCATATACTGTGTGGGGAGCAAAAAAAAGGGGGTCATATACCATGTTGGGGGGGGCTAAAAAAAGGGGGTGTCATATACAGTGTGATGGGCCATAAAAAGGGGGGGCATATGCCGTGTGATGGGCCAGAAATACATATAATAATATCAAAAACATAACTTTTTTTTTTCATAAAATTAGAATTTTTACCAGAGCTACAAATATCACAAAATTAAGGATATTTCTAAGTGTGACATGACACACGTGTTTTTTTTTTTTTTTTTTTTTTTTTACGAATTTTGACATTTTGAGCTCAAAAGGTTAATCATCTCTGGCTTATACACACAGCAATATTACAGCTGTGCTTGTATGGAACTATAATAGTGATGCTGTAGAGTTACATGAGGCCCCTTCCATACCATACCATACCATACATATTACAATTTCAATCATTTGTAATCAGTAGTTCTCAATATCCGTGGAAATGGGTAAAAAAAAATATATTGATGCAAGATCGCACCCAATTTGAAATCTGTTAGGGCAATTTTCTATTCCAATGAATGCTATTGTGATGCTAGGATAGTCAATCACCCCTCCTAGGACATAGCTGAGCAGGCAAGCAGTTACAAAGCACAGTCTTTTTCCATACTAATAGGGTTTAGGCTCCTGTCACATGACTCTTCCCAGTTACCAATAGCTGCCTGGAGATCAGATTTCTGCAGCTTAGTGCTTTTCTCAGCCATGTGTATGCTTGTAAATCAGAGGTAACAAGTAGTGTATTTTATCTGTTTTGAGAGCGCTATCAATGCATCCTGTTACTAGTGCTATCCGGGAAGGGATTATTGGAGCATTGCAAGAAGCCGGTCACCCCAGCAGAGTGTGGATTTTATGTTTGCATCTTCTCACATAGAGCTGTTCTTCCAGACACTTCCTGAGAGCATGGGGGCTGGAGCCCTTACTTTGTGTGTGAGTACAGACCTGTCCTATGAGTCATTGCAGCCTGGAACTTCCCACTATTGCTGGCTAAAGTGATTTGTGAATATAATGCTGCTTCCATACACACATCATGCTTCATTATTAAATATTTGTTAGGAGAATAGTGATAATGAAATATTTACTAGGAAGCTGTTACTGTCTTTAGTCTTTTGAGTACTTGGTGTGTGTAGTTTTGTAGTAGATATCACTGTTACAGGTGCCATGGTTACTGCATAGGTCTGTATGTAACCTTAGCCGGAGTAGTACAGTCATGGCCAAAAGTTTTGAGAATGATACAAATATTAATTTTTACAAAGTCTACTGCTTCAGTTTTTCTAATGGCAATTTGTATATACTCCAGAATGTTATAAAGAGTGATCAGCTTAACAGCAATTACTTGCAAAGTCAATATTTGCTTAGAAAATGAACTTTATCCCCCAAAACACATTTCAACATCATTGCAGCCCTGCCTTAAAAGGACCACCTAACATCGTTTCAGTGATTGCTCCATTAACACAGGTGTGGGTGTTGATGAGGACAGGGCTGGAGATCAATCTGTCATGATTAAGTAAGAATGACACCACTGGACACTTTAAAAGGAGGCTGGTGCTTGCCATCATTGTTTCTCTTCTGTTAACCATGGTTATCTCTAAAGAAACATGTGCAGTCATCATTGCACTGCACAAAAATGGCCTAACTGGGAAGAGTATTGCAGCTAGAAAGATTGCACCTCAGTCAACAATCTATCGCATCATCAAGAACTTCAAGGAGAGAGGTTCCATTGGTGCCAAAAAGGCTCCAGGGCGCCCAAGAAAGACCAGCAAGCGGCAGGACCGTCTCTTAAAAGTGTTTCAGCTGCGGGATCGGGCTACCAGCAGTGCAGAGGTTGCTAAGGAACGGCAGCGGGCAGGTGTGAGTGCATCTGCACGCACTGTGAGGCGGAGACTCTTGGAGCAAGGCCTGGTCTCAAGGAGGGCAGCAAAGAAGCCACTTCTCTCCAGAAAAAACATCAGGGACAGACTGATATTCTGCAAAAGGTACAGGGAGTGGACTGCTGAGGACTGGGGTAAAGTCATTTTCTCTGATGAATCCCCTTTTCGATTGTTTGGAACATCTGGAAAACAGCTTATTCGGAGAAGAAGAGGTGAGCGCTACCACCAGTCTTGTCTCATGCCAACTGTAAAGCATCCTGAAACCATTCATGTGTGGGGTTGCTTCTCAGCCAAGGGAATCGGCTCTCTCACAGTCTTGCCTAAAAACACAGCCATGAATAAAGAATGGTACCAGAATGTCCTCCAAGAGCAACTTCTCCCAACCGCCCAAGAGCAGTTTGGCGCTCAACAATGCCTTTTCCAGCATGATGGAGCACCTTGGCATAAAGCAAAGGTGATAACTAAATGGCTCAGGGAACAAAACATAGAGATTTTGGGTCCATGGCCTGGAAACTCCCCAGATCTTAATCCCATTGAGAACTTGTGGTCAATCATCAAGAGACGGGTGAACAAACAAAAACCAACAAATTCAGACAAAATTAAAGCATTGATTCTGCAAGAATGGACTGCTATCAATCAGGATTTGGTCCAGAAGTTGATTGAGAGCATGCCAGGGAGAATTGCAGAGGTCCTGAAGAAGAAGGGTCAACACTGCAAATATTGACTTGCTGCATTAACTCATTCTAACTGTCAATATAAGCTTCTGTTACTCATAATATGAATGCAATTATATTTCTGTATGTGATAAAAACATCTGACAAACACACATAAAAACCAGAGGGCAGCAGATCATGTGAAAATATAATATTTGTGTCATTCTCAAAACTTTTGGCCATGACTGTAGTAGTGCTACTTGACCAGTGATTGATGTGTTATACATTCTTATACAGACATATATACTGATACCCTATCAGATGTTGTCAGGATCTTTTCACAACAGCTCCAGTATAATTTTCATTGCTTGACCTTCAAATAAAGCCATGACGTGATCTGATGGGAACAACAATTACATTTTTTAAAATCAAAGTAGGCTTTTTTTTTTTTTTATTTTTTTCACTATTGGGAAACCGATTGAGAGCCTGTCACCATAAACTGTTATGACGGTGGTCCTATGAATGATAGCCCTCCATGAGCGACCATGCGTACAGAAAAAAACTTTGTGTAGATACTTCTCTTTCATGCTTGTTATGACACCCCATGGTGTTCTGTGATCATTTTTCAGAACATCCACCTAATGTGTATGTTGCTGGTAAGGAGAAGCTACTTCTAGTGCACTGTTTCTTATTGACTTTACAATAACAGTTATCATTCCGCTGAACACGTACAAGAGGATCCTGGCAAATAGACTGAGCACAGGAGCATATGTGACCACAATGTGCATATGAGGTAGATGTTCTCAGGGGGTGTCATAACAAGCGTGAGAAAGGACAGGATCAGGTTTTACTCTTTCCAAAAAACAATGTTTGAGGCCATGTGACTGCCTAAGGAATTTACTTTGTTGAGCAAGTGCACCAAAGTTTGATTCAGTCCTCTTGGTATTCCTCTCTTGAGGAGGGGTCAAGATGACTATTTTCATACCTCAGGAGGGAATTGGTCAAGGTGGGTTTACTTTACACCATGGTCTCTAATTTACCAACGGGTCCCTTACTGATCAAGAAAGGGCAACAAGTGAACCTCATGCCAATAGGGTGGTTGATCAACCTTCTGACAAAATCCCACATTTTGACTCCCCAGTCTAAACCAAAGTGCAGGCAAAGGTTCGCAAATAATTTATAACTGAACCAAAATAACAGACATGCACAAAATCACGTTTGATATCCGGATAGACTGGCAGTTTTGGTTATTTTTTTTTATTAATTGACCAGCCCTACCCCAATGTTCTGGCTAAGGTTTCCCAACCCTGAGGCTATAGGGGTGTGACCACAGGGGTGAGGACCATTGTGTACCTTAGGGAGTCTGACACATTTTTATAGTGGTAGGGGGTGATTTACTAAGCCATCTGTGAATGTGGACTTGAGTACATTGGTAAGATGAAACACGAATTGTGCAGTCGTATTGGTGAACACCCTGGGGTTGGGCTGGGCAATTCATCTTTAATATAGGTCATCAATAATTTTACCCTGGAAAGACCTTGTTAAGTTTTATTAATTTACCTTCCTGCTTTGTGATAAGTTGGGTATACGTTTGTGGCACGCAGCAGAGAACTATAGTTTTACTATAGTGTGTGTGTGTGTGTGTGTGTGTGTGTGTGTGGAGTGAGATGATTTCCATTACATGGCAAGGTGTGAATACCCCTTTAACATGACCCTACTAATTTAGTTGTAATAACAGATTGGATTTTAAATGGAGTCGGTCATCAGAAAAATGGCCATGTACCTTAGTACCTTGCAGCGTTCAGTGCCCTTATTACACCATGTTTTCAGAAATGTGTTTTAGTGATGAGGAAATGCGCATCAAGTGCATTGGGTGCATGGCAGAACAGGCAAGAACTCTAGGATTGGGACTCAGAGGCTGGGGGGCAAAGAGGACCTCAATTGCGCACACATACTGTGGTGTTTGCTTAGGAAAAGTAGAAAACATTGGGTGAACTCAATTTCCAGCTCTGCCTGTCTTCAGCAAACCCTGCCTAGTACTGCCATGTGTGCTTGACTGATGCCCTGCTTTCCAGCCTCTGCGTCCATCCCTGGTTGTTCTGCAGTGACTGCGACGTACTTTATGTTCCTTTGCGTATCACAAAAATGAGCCAATGTTGCCAAATATATGGCTGTAATAAGAACACTGGACACTGCAAGATACTAGGCCTGGTTGCATGGCCATTTTTCTAATTTGACTGACTTTAATTCTTGGCTACACGCTATAAAGATTTTCTTTATGGAAATTTGCATACAGTGTAGATTTTTGGATCAGCAGCATGTCAGTTTCTCATGCAGATCTCACTTCTCTCAATGCAATGGGAAATCCTAGGCGAAATCAACAGTAAATCTACATATAATATGTATGGATATGTGTCTGCAAGAAATGTTTCTTGCATTGGGATTCTTAAACTAAAATCCTTCTGCCAAACTGTGTGGTGCAAAACTAACAAGATATGAGGTAGACTACATTTGTAGTGTTAATATAATGAAATGTAATGTATGTAGTACATGTTTGCTCTGATTCCTGTGTGCTGCATATTGAAGGAAGAGGCAAGAAAGTGAGGAGTGGACGTGCTGTTTTAGCTGCTGGAGTGCACACTTCCTGTCCAGCTACCAGTCCTGCTCAGAATCTTGATTTTGTATCCACAGCAGCAGAACTTGTCAGGCGGTGAGATGGCAGTCTGAGGCTTTATCCAGTGGTTCCTAGTTCCGCCCAGAGGTTACTGTGGCAATATGGCTTGGAGACGTCTGTGTATTGAAAGAAAAGCCACTTGATATCCTAGTTACAGGGAAGTTGTGAGTGCACCGCCCCCTGCTTGCTTGTGTGCTACTGTGAAAGGATCACTCCCAGCTTCAGCACATCTTTCACTTGGGGATCATTAACTCCTGTCACTGCGTGTCTTAGTGCCTTGTTTTATTTTGTCTCGAATATGGCGCAAAATGCTTGAACTTGAATGAGTTCAAAACTCAGGTCAGAAATGCAGCCTCCTGTTGTTTCTGCTCATGACTGCTCTCTTTTCCTCTGCTCCTTCAAGCAAAGCAAAGCTGCTGTGAGGCTGAAAGAAGATATGAAAAAAGTGGTGGTGCGGCCTGGAAGAGGACAGCCACCCATGCTATACAGGAGAGTTTTTGGTGTTCCACTCAAAGATTTGCATAAAGAAGGTCTTGTCATGAATGGTGTGCCAGCTGTGGTATGGAGTGTGGTGGAGTACTTGCGCAGAGAAGGTAAGTTTTATATCCTTATATATGTTCATACGAGAACTAATTTGAAACACTGTAGCTTTGCCTTAAAGTTCATGCCGTAATAATGTTATTGGTGTTTATGCTAAATGTGTACACCAAAACACTGTGTACACAATATGTCTAGTGAAACCTCTGATGGTTTGGTCTTCTGAGGGGTGGTCTTCACAAAGAAGATTGCTAGTATGCAAGGATAATCTTCTCATAGAGGTGTGTGTGTGTGTGTGTGTGTGGTGGTGGTGTTGTTGTTTTTGAGGTTTATGTGTAAAATTATTTATATGGCACAATGTTACAGGACTATTTTATATACAAAAAAAGAAAAAAGTTGTAAAAAAAAAAAAATTTGACATATGCAACAGTGGATAGTGGACATATATAATTTCTTCCTCTCTTTATATTTCTAGTTATTTGCTGTGATTTATTTTATGGAAGCTTACTGAAAGTGAAAGTGTTTTCAATCTGTACCATTTCAGAGGCAATTCATGTAGAGCTACATGCTTTGTACACATTCAGTGTCTGAAATGCGTTTTCACAAACGTGTGTTGTACATTTCAATTACTGTCCCATCTGCTGTGTGTTCTCTGTGCTATCGATTCATTTTTATTTTTTTTTTCTGAAAAATTAAAGGTTTTATCCAGTTTCAGACCAATATTAAGAGATAATGTTATTGTTTGTATAGTAAAAAGCTTCCAATTTACTTGACCACCTTGACCTCTCCTCCGCCTTTGACACAGTCGATCATTCCCTCTTGTTAGAAACTCTCTCATTCCTTGGTGTCACAGACTTGGCACTCTCCTGGATTTCCTCATACCTCACCAACCGCAAATTCAGCGTCTATCACTGGCGCACAGCCTTCTCGCCATGCCCTCTTTCTGTACGTGTCCCCCAAGGCTCTGTCCTAGGATCCTTCCTGTTCTCCATCTACATCCTTGGCCTTGGCTAACTCATAGAATCTCATGGTTTTCAATACCATTGCTACCCCGACGACACTCAAATATACCACTTTGGACCAGACATTACCGCTCTGTTGTCCAGAGTGTCTAGTAGACTTGGCCTCCTTTCTCGCCTCCCGCTTTCTCAAACTCAACATGGAGAAAACTGAGATAACAGGATCACAATTTCACCAGTCCCACGGGCCCACTACCTTGGGATAACTTTTGATTCTGGCCTATCCTTCAAGCCACACATCCAAACCCTCAACACTGCCTGCTGTCTCCAACTAAAGAACATCCATCAAATCCACTCCTTCCTCACCCCTGATACTACAAAAAAGCTATCCCATGGCCTCATGATCTCCCTCTTAGACTACTGTAACAACCTTCTCCACGAGTAAATACTCTTGTCCCCCTCCAGTCCCCCTTAAACTGTGCCGCTTGCTTTATAGACCTCCCCTTTTGTCATCGACCGCTCCCCTCTGCCAATCCCTTCATTGGCTACTCGTCGTCCAGCGAATAGAGTTCAAAATGTTAATGCTGACATACAAAGCCATCCAAAACCTGTCCCCTCTGTCTGTCATCTCTGATTTAATCTCCCGCTTACCTGCCCACATATAACCTCCAATCCTCCCAAGACCACCTACTCTGCTCTTATCCACTCTTCACACAACAGTCTCCAAGACCACTCCCATGCATCCCCCATACTCTGGAACTCAGTACCACGACACATAAGACTGACCCCCACAATCACAAACTTCAAGAAGACCCTGAAGACTCACCTATTCAGGAAGGCCTACAACCTCCAATAACGCTACTGTCACCACAGCTTCTACCCTCATCTATTGTCTCTCCCTCTTCCCTCATAGATTGTAAGCCCTTGAGGGCAGGGCCCTCTATCCCACTGTGCCAGTTGGTCACTGTTAGTATTGTATTTGTTCTGCATATTTTTTGTACCGGATGTAAATCCTCAAATATACAGCACCATGGAATTAATGGTACTCTGTAAATAATCTTTCTGTATCAATTCCTTATGGTTTTCTAGAACTTTGCTTGTTGTCATTCATTTAGCTAAAAATTTAACCATGGTCATGTGATGGGAACACAGGTAGAGGTGACTACCCAGCTACTTATTTGTACTGAATAAAGAGTTATTTGCAGTAAAATGTCACTTTGTGCATGCTCACTAGCACTGTATTTGTTACTTGAGGAACAACAACAGTGTAGATAAAATATGAATGCTCCCTAATGTATCCTAATATGTTTTATGATTTTAGGGTTGACACAGGAAGGCCTCTTCAGAATAAATGGAAATGTCAAAGTGGTTGAGCAGCTTCGAGTAAAATATGAAAATGGGGAGCATGTGACATTGCCAGAGGATGGTGATGTCCATTCTGCTGCCAGTCTGCTTAAACTATTCCTCCGAGAGATGCCAGATGGAGTAATAAGTACTGCAATGATACCCAGATTTATTCAGGTTTACCAGGGTGAGTAAGATTCTTTGACCAGATTTTATCAGAGAGTATATTAGGATTATTGTAGTGTGTGTGTGTGTGTGTGTGTGTGTGTGTGTGTGTGTGTGTGTGTGTGTGTTTTTTTTTTTTTTGTTTGTTTTTTTTTAAATGTTAAAGTATATATGCTATATTACTTGAACATTTGAACTGCTTAAAGGGATTTCCAGCCCCAAAGTTAGCGACATTTTCCCAGAACCACCGATATGCAGTGGACAGGGCCGCCATGCTCCTCCTATTACTTGAATATAAGTAGTGCTGCATTTGCTTCCTGACTTAGAGGCTGCTAGGACCGATGATCTTTGCATGGTCTGGGTGACAAGGACAGATCACATACTAATGACCTATCTTGTGGGAATTAGCGCCAGGTCTCTGCTGTATAATACAGCAGCTGCCATATTTAAATACCTGACATCCGCTGTACTATTACGGCGGATGTCGGGAAATGGTTGAAATAGCCCTTATAGATTCGGAGCGATTCGCTGGTGTAAACGCTGTTTGGCATGGAGATTCTAATGCAGATTTCAATTCCCAACAGCGTTTTTAACAGCAAATCGTGGATATTATCTTGAACCCCTTAAGGGCACAGCCTAAAAGTACCTTATGGACCAGGCCTCATTTTTCAAAACTGACGTGTCATTTTATATGACAATAATTTTGAGACGCTAACTTACACAAGTGATTTTTTTTTTTTTTTTTTTTCCATGACACATACTTCATGTTAGTGGTAAACGTTGATCAATATTTTTGTATTTATAGAAGAAAAAAATAAAAATTAGCAATTTTCAAAATGTGGAATGCTCTGCTTCTCAGACAGCTGGTCATACCACCCAAATACATTAATAAATATTATCTACCATATTTTTGCTTTATATTGGCATCATCTTTTAATATTTTTTTGGATGTTAGAAGGCTTAGAAGTGATTTTCCAGATTTACAGGAAAATTTCCCAAGCTAGTTTTTGGGGACCACTTTAGTTCTGGAGGGGATTATAAAGGTCTATATATTCGAAACCCCAATAAATTTTCAAAACTTTACCCCTCAATTAATTCAAAAGGCATTTGGGAAGTTTAACCCTTTTAAACATTTCACAGGAATTAAAACAATATGGAGGTGAAATTTAGACATTCCATTTTTTTTTTCAATACATTAATTTGGCCCTAAAATTAACACATTCACAAAGGGTTAAAGGAGAAATTGCATCTCAGATTGTTATGCAATATCTCCTGAGCGCAGAAATACCCCACATGTGAGTGTAAACTGATGTTTGGACACACGGCAGGGCTCAGAAGGACCACTTGGCTTTTTAGCTTTTGGAGTACAGATTTAGAGAGACTTTCTGGACGCCATGTTGTTTTTGCAGAGCCCTGGAGGTGCCAGTAAATTGGAATTCCCCAAGAAGTGACCCCATTTTGTAAGGGCAATTTTAAGGTCTCTGCAAACGTGGCGTCCAAAAACCAACAATTTAAATCTGCACTCCAAAAGTATATTGCGCTCCTTTACAGCTGCACCCTCCTGTGTGCCCAAACAGCAGTATAGGCCCACATGTATGACACTGTTGTACCCAGGATAACGTACTTAACAATGTCATATGTGGGTATAAACTGCTGTTTGGGCACAGAAGAGAAGGAGTGCTATTTTGGTTTTTGGAGCATAATTTGGGTATTGGACGTCATGCCACGTTTGCAGAGCCCCTGAATTGCCAGTAAAGTGGAATCTGCAGAAATGTAACCCCATTTTGGAAACTACACCTCTCCAGGGATATATCAAGTGGTGTAATGAGCCTTTTTAACCCTTGAGTGTTGCATTGATGTTATTTCCAGAAATTAATGCGCAGCTAATAATGAAATGTGAAAACTGCAATTTTCTCAGAGTGGGTGGGTTTGCTCTGGTGGTCACTTCTGGTGTCCTTTCCCTCGTAAGCTCTAAATCCTGGGTGTACCCTGATATAAGCTCTCACAGCTTATACATTCCCTTCCTGCCGCTGCCAGTTTTGTTCTAATGATTTGGCGATTTTGTCTTCACATTGTACAAGCTACACTACCATTCAAAAGTTTGGGGTCACCCAGACAATTGTGTTTTCCATGAAAACTCACATTTTTATTTATCAAATGAGTTGCAAAATGAATAGAAAATATAGTCAAGACATTGACAAGGTTAGAAATAATGATTTTTATTTGAAATAATAATTTTCTCCTTTAAACTTTGCTTTCATCAAAGAATGCTCCATTTGCAGCAATTACAGCATTACAGACCTTTGGCATTCTAGCTGTAAATTTGCTGAGGTAATCTGGAGAAATTTCACCCCATGCTTCCAGAAGCCCCTCCCACAAGTTGGATTGGCTTGATGGCCACTTTTTGCGTACCATACGGTCAAGCTGCTCCCACAACAGCTCAGTGGGGTTGAGATCTGGTGACTGCGCTGGCCACTCCATTACAGATAGAATGCCATCTGCCTGCTTCTTCCCTAAATAGTTCTTGTATAATTTGGAGGTGTTCTTTGGGTCATTGTCCTGTTGTAGGATGAAATTGGCTCCAATCAAGCGCTGTCCACAGGGTATGGCATGGCGTTGCAAAATGGAGTGATAGCCTTCCTTATTCAAAATCCCTTTTACCTTGTACAAATCTCTCACTTTACCAGCACCAAAGCAACCCCAGACCATCACATTACCTCCACCATGCTTGACAGATGGCGTCAGGCACTCTTCCAGCATCTTTTCAGTTGTTCTGCGTCTCAAAAATGTTCTTCTATGTGATCCAAACACCTCAAACTTCGATTTGTCTGTCCATAACACTTTTTTCCAATCTTCCTCTGTCCAATGTCTGTGTTCTTTTGCCCATATTAATCTTTTCCTTTTATTAGCCAGTCTCAGATATGGCTTTTTCTTGGCCACTCTGCCCTGAAGGCCAGCATCCCTGAGTCGCCTCTTCACTGTAGACGTTGACACTGGCGTTTTGCGGGTACTATTTAATGAAGCTGCCAGTTGAGGACCTGTGAGGCGTCGATTTCTCAAACTAGAGACTCTAATGTACTTGTCTTGTTGCTCAGTTGTGCAGTGGGGCCTCCCACTTCTCTTTCTACTCTGGTTAAAGCCTGTTTGTGCTGTCCTCTGAAGGGAGTAGTACACACCGTTGTAGGAAATCTTCAGTTTCTTGGCAATTTCTCGCATGGAATAGCCTTCATTTCTAAGAACAAGAATAGACTGTATAGTTTCACATGAAAGTTCTCTTTTTCTGTCCATTTTGAAAGTTTACATGAACCAACAAATGTAATGCTCTGGATTCCCAACTAGCTCAAAGGAAGG
Source organism: Leptodactylus fallax (assembly GCA_947044405.1). Taxonomy (NCBI): domain Eukaryota; kingdom Metazoa; phylum Chordata; class Amphibia; order Anura; family Leptodactylidae; genus Leptodactylus; species Leptodactylus fallax. The sequence continues at coordinate 2,367,342 of CAMRHE010000048.1, read as the reverse complement.
TCAGTTTTATAGATCTCTAACCAGCAAAACTGTTTTCAGTTGTGCTAACATACTTGCACAAGGGTTTTCTAAACATCCATTAGCCTTCTTACACAGTTAGCAAACACAATGTACCTTTAGAACACTGGAGTGATGGTTGCTGGAAATGGGCCTCTATACACCTATGTAGATATTGCATTAAAAACCAGACGTTTGCAGCTAGAATAGTCATTAACAATGTATAGAGTGTATTTCTGATTCATTTAATGTTATCTTCATTGAAAAAAAACTGTGCTTTTCTTTCAAAAATAAGGACATTTCTAAGTGACCCTAAACTTTTGAACAGTAGTGTATATGTTTTTTATTTTTTTCTGGTGATGTAGCCATATGAGGGCTTTTTTTGTGGGATGAGATGCTTTTTGTAGTGACACCATTTTTGGGTGCCTATAATTTATTGAATACATTTTATTCACTTTATTCTGTTGGTTGGTACGATTACAGCGATACCTAATTCATAGTGTGTGTGTGTGTGTGTGTGTGTGTGTGTGTGTGTGTTTTTTTTTTTTTTTTTTTTTTTTTGCGTTACTAATTTTGCAGAACAAAAACCTATTTGGGGACATAAAGCAATTATTTTTTCATCACCATCTTCTGAGATGCATAGCATTTTTATTTTTTGGTTGACAGTCGGTTGAGGGCTTATTTTTTGCGGGACAACCTGTGCTTTTTATTGGTACTGTTTTGGGGTACATAAGACTTTTTGATGATGATGATTTTTTTTTTTTTATAGCATATTTTTTAAGGTGAGAAGGCAAAAAAATCATTACTTCCGATATGTGTTTCAGTATTATTGTACGGGTTGTTACGTACGCGGCGATTCCAAATATGTATTGTTTTTTTATTAATTGATATAAGATAAGATTCTTTAATAGTCCTACCATGGGGAAATTCAGTGTGTTACAGCAGCAAAGATATGCAATACAAATACAATACAATACAAAACGCTCAAAGGTAGAGGCGTATACAGTATACGCAGGTAGATATATATATCTATCTAGATAGATAGATAGATAGAGATATACGCACGCGCATAAGCTGACTTCCTTCCATCTTGGCAGAATCAACCAGGTATTGGGGCTCCGAGCCGCCTGGGGTCACTGACCAGACCCTGGGCTGCAGAAAATACATAACGCTTCACCCACCCCCCTCCCCAGTGGTTAATGGCGCAGGTGTTAGCCACTATTACATCCATTTGCGCCCAGGACATAATGGTACGCCATGTGTCGATAAGGGGTTAAAATGAATCCAAGATCATCTTCATAGAACCTAACGGATCCTGAGATATGGGCCTCTAAAGTGTCCTCCCCCCTCCAGCCTCAGGCATCTTGGAACAGCAGCAAGGAGGAGTAGGAGGGGAGAAGCAGAGCTGCAGACTGCAGAGATAAATAATATCATCATTGGGTGGCAGGGCATTTGTCCATATTTTCATGCATTTCTTGAAATTCTTGATTGTTAAAATTGTCATACTTGCATCTACTATAGTACTCACTGTGTTAACTTTATTTGAATATGTCACTGTATGAATATTCATGTAGTTATGACATATTTTTGATATTGTTACAGCCTGATGGGCTGGTGAACCTGAAATGTTGTAATTACTATAAATTAAACCTTTGAGAAGCATAACCCTTTTGGAGTGCGGACTGTGGAGTTGAAAGTGCATAACCTGTATGTGACCCTGGGGGGGGGGGGGGCAAGGACTTCTGTCCATGTTATCTCCTCTCCTATCAATCAGAGAGCATACTATACTTTTGCTCTCTGATTGTCACATAGTGGGATAATGTAATACCCCCCTGAGCCTAATCACAGGGGTATTCTTATGTAATACCTCTCTGAACGTACTCAGGAAGTTTATTGGCGCTGTGACCCAGACGTTTACCATCGTCCAGATCGCAGCGCCAAAAGAGTTGCACCGAACACTTACACAACCCATACAAAAATCTAAAACCAGCCCTAGTTATCACATTAGTGAGGTATAGAGATTGATTCATTACAGTTACAACATCTTGCAGTTTATTTTTTTTGAAAGTACAGTGCACAAAAATCCAAACTTCCCACTAAAGTGCATGTTCAAGCAATCCCTTTCTGTAATTTTTGCTTGTAATCTCTGCTGCATAGTTGTATATATGAAATATTAAGTTGTGTTTTTATGAGGTATGCTGTGCAGTCTCAAAAGTTAGATTTTGGTGTCACAGTTAGCTATGTGTAGTTTAGATTTTTAACATACTGAATGACAGCAAGATATTACAACCCCAATTCCAATGAAGTTGGGACGATGTGTAAAACCTTAAATAAAAACAAAATACGATGATTTTGTAAATCCTTTTCATCCTATATTCAATTGAATACACTACAAGATATATTTAATGTTCAAACGGATAAACTTTATTGGTTTTTTGCAAATATTCATTCATTTTGAATTTGATGCCTGCAACACATTCCAAAAAAGCTGGGACGGGTATGTTTACCACTGTGTTACATCACCTTTCCTTTTAAAAACACTCGATAAGCATTTGGGAACTGAGGACACGAATTGTTGAAGCTTTGTAGGTAGAATTCTTTCCCATTCTTGTTTGATGTACAACTTCAGTTGCTCAACAGTTTGGGGTCTCCGATGTCTTATTTTGCGCTTCATAATGCACCACACATTTTCAATGGGAGACAGGTCTGGACTGCAGGCAGGCCAGGCTAGTACCCGCACTCTTTTACTACAAAGCCATGCTGTTGTAACATGTGCAGAATGTGGCTTGGCATTGTCTTGCTGAAATAAGCAGGGACGTCCCTGTAAAAGACGTCGCTTGGATGGCAGCATATGTTGTTCCAAAACCTGTATGTACCTTTCAGCATTAATGGTGCCTTCACAGAGGCGCAAGTTACCCATGGCATGGGCACTAACATGCCCCCATACCATCAGAGATGCTGGCTATTGAACTTTGCGCTGATACCAATCTGGACAGACGTTTTTCTCTTTGGCCTGGAAGACACGATGTCCATGTTTCCAAAAACAATGTGAAATATGGACTGGTCAGACCACAGGACACTTTTCCACTTTGTGTCAGTCCATCTCAGATGAACTCGGGCCCAGAGAAGCCGGCGGAATTTCTGGGTGTTGTTGATAAATGGCTTTCACTTTGCATGGTAGAGTTCTGCACTTGTAGATGTGACGACGAACTGTGTTCACTGACAATGGTTTTCTGAAGTGTTCCTGAGCCCATATGGTAATATCAGTTACAGAATGATGTCGGTTTTTAATGCATTGCTGCCTGAGGGATTGAAGGTTATGGGCATTCAATATTGGTTTTTGGCCTTGTCGCTTACTTGCAGAGATTTGTCAAGATTCTCTGAATCTTTTGATGATATTATGGACTGTAGATGATAAAATCCCTAAATTCCTTGCAATTGTACATTGAGAAACGTTCTTAAACTGTTGGACTATTTTCCCATACAGTTCTTCACAAGATGGTGAACTTCGCCCAATCCTTACTTGTGAACGACTGAGCCTTTCGGGGATTCTCCCTTTATACCCAATCATGACACTCTCCTGTTTCCAATTAACCTGTTCACCTCTGGAATGCTCCAAATAGGTGTTTTTTGAGCATTCCTCAACATTCCAAGTCTTTTGTTGCCCCTGTCCCAGCATTTTTTTTGGAACGTGTTGCAGGCATCAAGCTCAAAATGAGTAAATATTTGCAAAAAAACAATCAAGTTTATCCGTTTGAACATTAAATATCTTGTGTTTGTAGTGTATTCAATTGAATAAAGGTTGAAAAGGATTTGCAAATCATTGTATTCTGGTTTTATTTATGTTTTACACAATGTCCCAACTTCATTGAAATTGGGGTTGTACTTGTCTTCTGTATCATAGTTTTTGAGAGTTCAAGCTCTTGTTGTGGTGTGTGTGTGTGTGTATATCTACACTTTGATCTATCATTTTATATGTCTTATGTGTAAATGTTTTAATTGAGTTTTAGAGCATTTTTTTTTTTTTTTTTTTTAATTATTTGTTTGACATAAAGTTACATGAAGGTGGATATGGCTATTGATAACCCATTGAGACACATCAGGTTGTCTACTTTCAAGAAATATATAGGGTTTAGGGGTGCACTAGCTTTTCAGGGTGTGTAATCAGGGTCACACTGGGGTGCCTAGGGCCCACCAGTGGGTATGATTTTAGGGGTCCACCTTATTGCTACATGAAAATATCGCCCATCCAGTTTTCAGCATCAATTACATTTAACATGCATTTTTGCATACAATACAGTGTGCAAAACAGAACTGTATTATCGTTTGAACTACATCAAAGTGAGTTTTCTCTTAAGCAGTGCGAATTGTCACATCCTGGACAATCCCTTAAAAAGCAAAAACTGATGACTATCACGCAATACTACATGTTCTGAAGCACCTACCCTGAATCACTGTCTATGCTTCCAGTAAAGGAAACGCCAATATCCACATGGTCCAACCGTCTCAGGTCTGCACAAGTGCATGTGCTCTGGTGGATTGCACAGTTTTCACATTAAGCCTAGATAGAAGAATGCTTAATGCTATCATTTTATGCACTGCAGAGAGGAAACAGATTAGGGTGCTAAAGTTTTTTTTGTATTATCTTATTTTATATCTGTAGGACACGGTCTAGTTGGGGCTTTAAAGGAGTTTTCCAAGTAATTGATGACCTATGAAACCATCAATTAAAAATATTGACGTGAGTGCTGCAGCCTCTTCAGTACTTACCAAGCCTAGCTCCATAGTGACTGTGCTTGGTATCATAGCTCAGCCCTTTCACTTGAATGGGACTGAGCTGTGATCAGGCCATGAAGCAGCACTCAGAGAAGGCCACTGCCTCTTCAACCAGCTGAACCACAGGGGGACAAGGTGTCGGAGCCTCAACAGATCTTCAATTGATGACTTTTTCTAAAGATAGATCAGCAATGAAAAAGAAAAAGAAAAAAAAAAAAGATAGTCCTGGAAAACCCCTATAAGGACACAGATGTGCCCTGACTATGGTTCTTGAGATGTGGTGACACAGGTTCCCACTGACCTCTACAGTTCCTGCACCCAAATTCCTTACATGCTCCAGAATTATTAAGAGGCCATAGTCTGCTAACATTGGCACATCTCGCACAAGCACACAAATGTTATTCCTCGAAGAATATTAATCCTTTATCCATAGGACAGAACTGATTGGTGGGAATCTGACCACCCAGAACCCCCCGGTCCTGAGAATGGGGTTGTTTTTCTCCCCACAGTAAATTTAGTCTGACTGAATCCAGGCTGAATGTAGCCATGCATTGCTGGACAGGAAGCCCATTCACTTTAATGGGAGTGCCTGAGATAGCCGAAGTACTATACTTCACTATCTCAGGCACTTCCATTGAAGTTAATGGGTGCACGGTCGCCTCCCGTCCAGCTGGGCACAGCTACATTCAGCCTGGATTCAATTAGAAGAAAAACACCCCGATTCTGAGGACTCTGTCCTATGGATAACAGATAACTATTCTTTATGGCATAACCCCTTTAAAAAGGTTAAACAATATTGTAGACTACATTCACACGACAGTGCCCAGCACAGTGTATACCCCAAAAAAATCTGTTTTCAAGGATCTCTCATTGACATGAGTCTATTGAGGGATCCATAAAATCACCAAAAATAGCCAGTTATATTTCTTTCTTGGATCATTCACGCAGACTGGTCGCGCGAATAGAACCATTAAAATCGATCAGGCAGTGTGCTGTTAATACAACAGCCAGCACACGGCCTTGGAATCCTGTTGTGTGAATTAGCCCTTAGATCTGTGGACGTCTGACACCCTGGATCCCTGCAGATCAGCTGCATCTGGACAGCGCGACTCCCAGTAATGATTACATACCAGGAGCCACGCTGCTCACTCACTGTACAAAGTGTAGCTGCGTCTTCTGGTAGTGTTAGTGCTGCTTCCTAGACTTCAATGGGACAGCGCTTGTTTTGCCAAGGGAAAAAGATTCTTTGGATTCCGTGTAATAGCATAAAGTTATAGAATAAAACACTGGGCTATCAACAATAGCTTAACATTTTATTAAGAAAGGTATAAGAAGATATCAAAAAGGTCTTACAACAAGGAAAAGTATAAAAGGTATTAGAATGTAATTAAATCAACACTTCCAACACTTAAAGGTATATCAAAAGGTATATCAAATCAACACTTCCAGCACTTAAAAGTATATCAGAAGGTATATCAAAGTTAATCACAAGGTAATTAAATCAACACTTACAGCACTTAAAAGTATATTGAAAGGTATATCAAATCAACACTTACAACACTGCCAAGCTTCATTGATGAACTCCGATAAGGGTAGCTTCAGGAAATATCATCAAGCCGTTGTGACAGGATGACTCATCATGCAGCATTAGGCGTCCCCAATAATCTGCAGTCAAGGTTGCAACATACGGCTAGGAGATGTTTCCCATCTTATATACCCTTTGTGTGCATCATAAGAGTGGGCGGTTACAGAAGTGTATACACCTCTGTAAGGCTTTACTCGTCTCCAAGCTCACATTCCTGTGAAAGGGGCCAACTTCGACTGGAATGTTTCATGGGACACGTGTACCTCATACAGAGTTAAACTTTAAGCTGGCTTGATGTCCATGTAAACATCACCTCGAACAGAGTTGAACTTTGATCTGTCTTTATGTCTATCTAGACATTATCTCATACAGAGTTGAAATTAAGGTTACTATGAGCTGGCTTCTATAATAGCTTATCATGGGCAGCCATTTTATCAAGGGCAGCCATTTTGGTTTCTTTTGCATTACAGCGCTGTAGTACCTAAAGCCACCATTACACTTTATACAGATGGTATGTAAACATTACTGAGAGCCATGCTATTCCACTACAGCCTTGGTGAAGGACACAGGACATCACTACCTGTGACATCCCTAGGTCCCTTCCTTAGGCTGCTGATAGGCCTCAGCAGTCATATGACCACAGAGGCCAATCAGTGCACTCAGCGAAATGGACATGGGACGTCACAGCCAGCGAGGACTTATGGCAAAAGAAGACAGCTGAGTACCAGGACCAGACCACCCTTGTTGTGTGTGGGTTTTTTTTTTTTCTCTCTCCCCCTCCCCCGGCCTAAATAAAAATAAATAAATAATTTAGCCTGGACAGCTTCTTTTAAGGCCAGGTTCATACCTGCATCCAGTTTCCGTCTGGGGGTTCCGTTCCTCATTCCGATTGAATAATAATAATAATAATAGTCCTTTAATAGTCCCACAGTGGGGAAATTCAGTGTGTTACAGCAGCAAAGATAAGATAAGATAAGCAGATACAAATACAACATGTACAGGAATGTACCAAGGTGAGAGGCATTACATTAATAGCAGACAGACAGGACGTAGCAGAGGAGGGGGGGGGGGGATATAACAGGCAGAGAGATATTTCAGTTCTCTGTGTGTAATGATCTCCGCTTAGGTCGGTGTTGGTTGTACAGCCTAACCGCGGTGGGGAGGAAAGACTTCCGATAGCGCTCCTTCTCACACCTAGGGTGGAGCAGTCGGTCACTGACAGTACTACCCAGCGCTATTACAGTCTCATGCATGGGATGGGACTTCTTCTCCCGCATGGAGCTCACCACGGACAGTATCCTTCTGTCACTCACCACCTGCACTGGGTCCAGTGGGCTCCCCAGGACAGAGCTGGCCCTTCTAATCAGCTTGTCAAGTTTATTTCTGTCCCGGGTTGATATACTGCTCCCCCAGCAGGCCACTCCAAAGAAGATGGCTGATGCCACTACTGAGTTAAAGAAAGTCCTAAGAAGTGCCCCCCGGATTCCAAAGGCTCTCAGCTTCCTAAGCAGGTAGAGCCTGCTGTGGCCCTTCCTGTACAGGGCCTCCATATGATCTGCCCAGTCCAGCTTATTATTAAGGAGCAAACCCAGGTACTTATAGGTGTTCACAATCTCGATGCCCGTCCCCAGGATGTCCACTGGTTTTGGAGGGCATCTGCCTTTACGGAAGTCCACCACCATCTCCTTGGTCTTCCCCGCGTTAATCTTCAGGTGGTTCTGGTGGCACCAGTCCACAAAAAACCGGTTCAGTTCTCTGTACTCCTTGTCATCATCGTCTGTGATGAGGCCTACTATTGCAGAGTCGTCAGAATACTTCTGTAGGTAGCAGCTGGATGAGTTGCACCTAAAATCTGCAGTGTACAGTGTGAAGAGGAAAGGGGCGAGAACCGTACCCTGAGGTGCCCCCGTATTACAGATCACGGTACCTGACACACAGTCTTGGGCTCTCACGTATTGAGGTCGATTTGTGAGGTAGTCTAGGATCCAGTTGGAGAGGTGGTGGTCCACTCCAGCAAGGCCCAGCTTGTCTCTCAGTAACCTGGGCTGTATGGTGTTAAAAGCACTGGAGAAATCAAAGAACATTATTCTCACTGTGTTCCCTGGTTTCTCCAGGTGAGACAGAGCCCTGTGCAGAAGGTGGATGATGGCATCATCTACCCCAATGCCCGGTCGATAAGCAAACTGGAGAGGGTCCATAGCGGGGCTCACTAGAGGGCGAAGATGTGTGAGAACCAATCTCTCCAAGATCTTCATCAGGTGGGATGTCAGTGCTACAGGTCTGTAGTCGTTGAGGTCCATAGGGTGAGGTTTCTTTGGAACTGGTACCACACAAGAAGATTTCCATAATTCAGGGACTATTTCCTGCCTCAGGCTCATATTATACATATATGTAATTATACCACACAGCTGGTCCCCACAAGTCTTAATTAGCCTTGCACTGATGTCATCTGGCCCTGCGGCTTTCCTCGCCTTGATCTTTTTCATCTCCTTCCTCACCTGGGCCTGTGTGAAGGTCAGACTGTGGTCAGATAAAGACAGATTTCTGGATTTACTGGTCTGTTGGGAAGTAGCCACATGGGGTGAATGGGGTGAAGTCATTGTGGTGAGGGGAGCTGAAGGACATTCTGGGGTGGGAGGAGCTGGTGTGTGATCAAATCTGTTGAAGAATATGTTTAGTTCATTAAGCCAGTTAACATCTGCCTCAATCTGGCAGACCGACTGTTTATGACCCGAAATTGACTTAAGCCCCTCCCAGACCCCCCTTATGTCTTTTCTTTCCATTTGCCTTTCCATTTTTTCTTTATAACTGACTTTTCCTTGCCTGATTAGATGCCTCAGCTCCTTTTGTACTTCCCTCAACCCCTCCTTTATCTCTTGTCCTGAATGCCATCTTTTTCTCCTTAAGTAGTGTTTTTATATCAGAGTTAATCCATGGTTTGTTATTGGAGAAGCACCTCACCACTTTTGTGGGTACTGTGTTGTCCACACAAAAATTAATGTAGTTCGTTATGCAGTGTGTGAGTCCTTCTATATCTTCTCCATACGAATCCTGCAAAACTTCCCATGCGGTTGTGTCAAAACAATCCCTCAGAGCCTCATCACTCTCCTCGGACCAAAAAAATGTCCTCCCGGTGTTTTTCGGTCCTTCTCCGGCGTCTCCTCAAAGTGAAACTGTTCACTGACTTTGACGTTACGGATCCCTACTGCTGAAGCCGCTGATTGGCCTCAGAAGTCACGTGTAGTTGGGACTTCCGCCACACGTCAGCACCGGATCGAGAAGACCAGACCATGCAAGGAGGCATCGGAGCACAGTGGAAAGGGGAGTATGAATTTTTTTTTTTCACAACCCCCGGCCTATTTCAAACTTAAACGTGTTGTCCATTTTTGCCTGGACATCCCCTTTAAGGTTAAATTGCCGTGTTGGCACTTTGCGACAAATTAGTGGGTTTTGGATTGCAATTTGGGCACTCTGTCTCTAAAAGGTTGGCCATCACTGATATAGGATAATGATATACCGTGTTTCCCCGAAAATAAGACACCCCCGAAAGTAAGGCATAGGAGAGGTTTCGGAGAATTGCCTAATATAAGGCATCCCCCGAAAGTAAGGCGTATGTTCCCGAACAGAACATACGGTATATACGATATGTGAGGCCGCGGGAGAACCCCACAATCTCTGCTATCATTATACTCCGGGGACTTTTCAGACCCCGGAGTATAATAATCGGCGGCCCAGGGGAGGTGAGCGAACATAAAAAACTATGTGCTTACCTGTCCCACGCTTCTCCAGGCTTCGGGCCTGTTTGGTGACGTCAGCGGACGTCATTTTGCGTCGCGACGCCGGCCGGATCACGTGACGCGGCCTGGTCTAACAGTGAAGGCGGCCGGAGTAGCGCACGGGCATGCACCGGAGCGAGGAACAGGTAAGCAACGTTGTTTTTTTTATGTTTCTATCCTCTCCTGGGTCTCCGATCATTATACTCTGGGGTCTGAAAAGACCCCACAGTATAATAATTGTTCATGGGTGGTCCACTATGGGGCATAATACTGTGTGCAGGGGCCACTATGGGGAATGATACTGTGTGCCGGGGCCACTATGGGGAATGATACTGTGTGCAGGGGCCACTATGGCGAATGATACTGTGTGCAGGGGCCACTATGGGGCATGAGACTGTGTGCAGGGGCCACTATGGGGAATGATACTGTGTGCAGGGGCCACTATGGGGCATGATACTGTGTGCAGGGAAATTAATGGTTTGGATTGTTATGATGATGTCCTAGAAGATGATGACATAACTGTCATTGAATAAATTTTACTTTCTATTCGTACCGTAAATATTGGTAAATGTACCATACTGTTAATTGTTGTACATGGAAATAATGGTACGGTAGTAAGAAATTCTTGATAGGATTCACAGTTTGTATGGTTATGCTGTACTGTACAGTACTGTATATAATAAATGTTCATTTTTTTGTTCAGCAATAAATGTGAATTCTTCTTCATTGAAAAAAAAATAAGACATCCCCTGAAAATAAGACACAGCACATCTTTGGGAGCAAAAATTAATATAAGACGCTGTCTTATTTTCGGGGAAACAGGGTATATATATATTTTTTTTAACATTTACAGCTTCAAAGCAGATTTTTGTTCCTTCCCATTCTGGTGATTTTCTGAAGATATGTTCATGCTGGTGATATGAATTAACTCTGCACATGTTGAACTCTTATTTTTAGGAGGTGTGGTGCATTGTATCTTTTTGGTTTCCACTTTTAGCAACTAATATATACATTTATTTGTGTGTGTGTATATATAATATATACAATTTGGTTTTTTTTTTAAAACATTTTAAATCAAAACTGCATGAAGGTGCCTATTCGTATACAGTACCAAGTGGCATTTTGACAATGTTGCAGGTGTCTACTTTCAGAAAATAAGTAGGTATGCATAGAGTAGCACTGCTCATCTGTTCTCGGAAGTGCTTGCCTAGGGGTCAGGACTTAGGAGCAGTTCTTTCATTCTTGGTAGCAATTTGCTGAGATGAAATAACCCTACTTAAGGTCCAGGTGTTTTTGGTCAATGTGCTGAAACAGATGCAGATGTAAACAAAAGCAGCTGTATGTTTCTAAATCTTAACAGCCAGGAATGAATAGCCTTTTTTAGTAATAAGGAATTAATTTCCTAAGAACATATGAATACAAAGCTAAAATTGGTGAGAGAAATGATAACCACATAACCAATATATCAAAAAAATAAAACTGAGCAAAATTATTTTTACTTATATAATGTCATCATATTCTGCAGCACTTCACAGACGTTGTCGATCATTTTCCCATATATGACACACAATCTACATTCTCTATCAGTATGTCTTTGGAGTGTGGGAGGAAACCCACACAAACTCCTTGCAGATGTTGTCTTTTGACTATTTTCCTCAATTTTTTTCAAGGCTATCTAGCCTAGTTTCTGTCAGGGTGACCTTTTTGCTGTGGGACATCCTTACTAATAGGATTGTTTTGGAGTCATGCCACAGGAGTACAGCTCTATACAGACAGTTCTATATACAGTGGGGAAAAAAGTATTTAGTCAGCCACCAATTGTGCAAGTTCTCCCACTTAAAAATATGAGAGAGGCCTGAAATTAACACCATAGGTAGACCTAAACTATGAGAGACAAAATGAGAAAACATATCTAGAAAATCACATTGTCTGATTTATAAAGAATTTATTTGCAAATTATGGTGGAAAATAAGTATTTGGTCAATAACAAAAGTTCATCTCAATACTTTGTTATATATCCTTTGTTGGCAATGACAGAGGTCAAACGTTTTCTGTAAGTCTTCACAAGGTTGGCACACACTGTTACTGGTATGTTGGCCCATTCCTCCATGCAGATCTCCTCTAGAGCAGTGATGTTTTGGGGCTGTCGCTGGGCAACACGGACTGTCGTATACAGTTTCTATCTTTAGTCTGCAGCTGCGTTAGTCTGAAAAAATTAGTTTTATAGATATGCAAATTAGCTATAATACGCTTTAGGCGTGTAATTTGCGCTGTGGGCTTCAGTGACGCGTTTACTGCATGCCCCTAAAGCCCAGTTACAAGCCATGTAGTTCCATCAGGAAGCAAGCTAAAGCTCAGCCCTTTGTCTGGGCTCTGGCTTTGGCAAACTTAGACGCAATGTGCACATACTATGACATCACGTCCATGCACAGTATGTGCACATTGCGCCTCACTAAGCTTGCCGAATTTCTTTTTTTTCAGACTAACGCAGCTGCCGACAAAGAAGATAAAAACAGTTTTGGAAACTATATACAACAGACAGCAAGGTACTGTGTGTAGTTTATAATGCAATTTCATGCTGACAGACTCCCTTTTAAAGATTTAAAAAACAAAAAACAAAAAAAACACAAACTCCTTTCAAAGGTTCCCAGCAATCTTCCCTTTCTATTCTCCTTCTTTCCCTCTTAGTTAGTTTCGGAATACAGTTACAATTGAAAAATGTGTAATGATATCTTCTCCTTATGCTCCAGGAGATCTACAATTTCTTCCCTCCTCCTTAATATAATGTGTCTGGTTGTAAGACAACTGTCTGCAGCAGGGGTCCCCCTACAGCACCAACATAGGAGGAGACCACAATCACTTAGCTCTGCCTCCATCTCACCTGCTCCTCAGCTGAAAATGGAACAGAGCAGCAGTAGATTTCTATGATCCTTTAGACCAGAGGTTCCCAAACTTTTTTTTTTTTTCTCGTAGACCACTTTCAAAATTTTACTGGTTTAAGTGGACCCCCTGCTGCTACATTTCTACCATATTCCCAAAAAAAATGTGAAGATTAGATCTAATGTAGACCCCTGTCGAGTCTCCCGTGGACCCCTGGGGGTCCACCTGGACCACTTTGGGAATCACTGCTTTAGACTATGCTGGTGACAGGTTTATTTTCTATATACATTTATACTTTAATTTTAGATTTAGTGTTTTTATTGGAATGTCAATAAGGTATAAATTTTCCCTAAGATGAATCACAGTTCATTTTGTAGATAATCTGCGGCTGAAGTTTATATTTCTTTCACAGATTGGCTACTTGTTCTGTGTGTGTGTGTGTGTGTGTGTGTGTGTATTGACATCCAGTATGGCAGTCCAGTATAGGTACAGTCTATTTATTTATAGCTGTGTTGTTATGGAAACCTGGTAAATTAAATGTGAAGTTATATTGGCTGATACAGGTTATATGACTGAATATTTAAGGACCTGCGAACTGCTATTGACTCATACAGGTCATAAATAGCTTGGTTGCTATGGAAACCTGGTGTACACCTGGTGGTTTTCCATTGGTCCATAAGCGCCATGTGATCATGTGTATCTTAGTTTGCATATCAGTGAAAAACCTGCAATTGGTTGTTATGGAAAACCTGGAGTAAAGTTGTGTGCTTGTGACCTTGTGTAACAGTGTCATCCACAGCACCTTTCCCCTTTAAAGTTAAACCTACAGCAGTGAAGAAAAATGGCTGGATTTTTATGGAAACCTGGAGAGCAGCTGTGTGCATGTGGCTGACAATGCCTTGTCAGATTGGAGACGGTCTTGGGTCTGCTGAGAGTTTTCATTAGCTTGAGCAGCAGCCATGCGTTTTGCTGCCAGAGGCATGAGTAGTTTAAAAACTTTTCAGTTTGGCAGTCCGGTCAGTGGCGTAAATACCGGGGTAGCAGCGGTAGCGGCTGCCACAGGGCCCGGGACATTAGGGGTCCGGTGGGCCCCTGATGTGTGGTGTTTTTTTTTTTTTTTTTTTTTTTTATAGGCTGTTATTTGCTGGTGTAACACCAGCAGGTAACGGGCCCTATTTACTTACCGATCCCCGCTCCTGCTCACAGCGGCCTGCGCTTCACCTTCTGCAGAGGCATCTGTGAGCAGGAGTGAGGATCGGTAAGTAAGGCCGCGGGCCATGAACCCCACAAACACTGCTATCATTAAACTCTGGGATCTTTTCAGACCCTAGAGCATAATGATTGGAGGCCCAAGGTAGGTGAGGGAACATAAAAAAACACTGTTACTCACTTCTCCGGTGCTCCAGCAGGCTTCGGGCCTCCTTGGTGACATCCCAGTCGTCGGCCAAGGAGGCTCGACGTGGGCCAATCCGACATCATTATGCGTCACGATGAATGCCTGGCTCATGTGACGTCTGGTCCAACATTGAAGAGGTAGCGGGAGTGTGCCGGAGCCAGGGAGAGGTAAGTAACATAGTTTTTTATGTTTGTATCCTCCCCTGGGTCTCCGGTCATTATACTCTGAAGTCTGAAAAGACCCCAGAGTATAATAATTGTGCATGGGTGGTCCACAATGGGGCATAATATTATGTGCAGGGGCCAGTATGACGCATAATACTGTGTGCAGGGGCCACTGTGGCGCTTAATAGTGTGTGCAGGGGCCACTATGGCGCTTAATAGTGTGTGCAGGGGCCACTATGGTGCATAATTGTGTGTGCAGGAATGCAGTTTGTGCGGGGGGGGGGGGGTTTTCCTTGGGGCCCAGCCGTTCCTAGTTACGCCACTGAGTCCAGTATAGATACAATTTATTTATGGCTGTGTTGTTATGGAAACCTGATACACGTGATATGACTGAATATTTAAGGACCTGCGAACTGCTATTGACTCATACAGGTCATAAATAGCTTGGTTGCTAAGGAAACCTGTGTGCCTTTTGGAGACTAAGCGCCTGCGAGCTTCTATTGGCTGATAAGGGACATATGGCAGTTGGAATATGAGTGAAAGACTTGCAGGCCTGTATTGGCTGATGCAGGTCATTTTTTGGGAATACTGTATCTCAGGAACTGTACGTCCTAGAGAGCTGAGACCTGGTCTAAAATCTTCCCGGACACCTGATGTACCCGTGTGACAAATTTGGTGAGGATCGGTCCAGTCGTTTGGTCGCGCATAAAGAACAGACAGAAACTCATATATATCTTTATCTTATATGTCTATATCTTATATCTATCACCAGAGTCAGAACTGCGGGATTTTTATTTATTTATTTA
This sequence comes from Leptodactylus fallax, assembly GCA_947044405.1. Classification (NCBI taxonomy): domain Eukaryota; kingdom Metazoa; phylum Chordata; class Amphibia; order Anura; family Leptodactylidae; genus Leptodactylus; species Leptodactylus fallax. Next base: position 2,351,962 of record CAMRHE010000048.1, on the reverse strand, counting down.
AAATTTTTAAACGCACCCACAATTTTTATGTTTAATTAGTTTTTATTGAGGTTTTTGCAAATAACAAAAGGAAACAAAACCTATACAAAGGCATCAAATAAGGCAGTAGGAGGCACGCAGGCCACCCAATCGTGGAGAAGTCGCTGAGGAACAGCTAGGGTAGAGGGCTGCTGACGCCCGCAACAGAGAAACCAGTAACGGGTGGCACTATAACAACATGGGGAAATGCATCATTGGGGGGTGATGGCAGGGAACTCTATAGGACAGAAGGAAAAGTCCGGCTGTGGAGGGCCACCACAGTGCCACTTGCACACTAGAAGAAAAAGACAAATGCTGGAGGGAAAGGGGAACTTGGGGAAGACACGGGTGAACAGAAACACATAAAACCACATATAAGACCGGGATGGGAGAGGGCACACTGAGGAGAGCGGGAAAGGGAAGGGGGAGAGAGGGATGGTACAGAAGGGGACAGCCAGACCCCTTACGGGAAGGGGAGCAAGGTGCTCTCAGTTCAGAAAAAGAAAGAAGAGAACTCTGAAGTCACCTGGAACATCACCCACGGCCGCCAGAGGGACTCAAATTTAGAAGGGTCAGGTGAGTCCTCAGCCACCAGGGCCTCCATTCTCTTAATAAGGAGAAGCTTCTGTAGAAACTCAACCAGGGTGGGCACAGCAGTACGGCGCCAATGCCTGGGAATGACTGTTCTGGCGGCAGTGAGAAAATGTCGCAGGAGGTCTCTCTTAACAGCGGAGACGTTCCCTGGTATAATGGAGAGAAGGGCTAGACGAGGTGAGGGTGTGAGAGATTTGCCACTCACTTTAGTATACAACGCGAAAAAAGCATCCCGGAAGGGTCTGAGGGCAGTGCATTCCCACCAGATGTGATACAGCGTATCTCTTTCGGAACCACAGCGCCAACACCGGTCGGATACACCAGGATAGATCCTGTGCAGGAGGTCAGGACAGCGGTACCAGTGGGTCAGTATTTTGTAGTTCTTTTCCTGCGCACTGCAAGGCAGCGGGAGCTTATGCGTATACAGGAAAGACGTATCCCAATCGGCAGGTGAAAGACAAGTACCAAGGTCAGATTCCCAGGGGCTGGTATAGGAAGGGAGCCCAGGTGTAGCATCCTTGAGGAGAATGCCATAGAGAACAGAGAGGACACGTGGGGTGGTGTCAGCGCGAGAAAGAGCAGACTCCAAGTCAGTCAAGGGGGATGAGAGCATGGGAAGTAAGGAGAGCTGACCATATTCCAACCAAGATAACCGGAGATCGGGGTAGGAGGCACGCAATTGTGTCAGGGAGGGGAGAGGTGTACTACCTGCAACTTTGCGCAAGCTAACGTCATCCCTACCTAGCCAGCAAAGGAATTTATCTGCATAACAACCTGGGGGGAACATGGGATTGTTTAAGAGAGGGCTGAGGGGGCTCGGGACCCTGGCAATGTGACCGCCCACACACACCGCATCCCAGGTCCTTAGGAAATGTGAGGACAGCACAGAATGCCTAACAGCACTGGAACGGAAGTGGGACAGGACCCAGGGCAGAGAGGGAAGGTGAGCTGAAAGCAATTCGGCCTCTATAGAGACCCACTGCTTATCCGCTCCACGATAACGCCACTCGAAAAGGCGCAACAGCACAGCCGCGTGGTAGTGCAATCTAGGGTCTGGTAGGCCGGCGCCTCCATGGCATTTACGGCGTGTCAGCGTCCGAAACCGCAGTCTGCTCCGTGCCGCTCCCCACACAAACTTCCCAAACAGAGTTTGAACGTGAGTGAAGAAAGTACTTGGGAGTGGAATGGGGAGAGCCTGGAACACGTATAGTAGGCAGGGCACACTGTCCATTTTCAGGGCGTTAATGCGGCCAAACCGGGTGAGCTTAAGAGCGCCATATTTCCGGAGGTCTGCCGAAAGTGATTCAAGTAATGGTAGGTAATTAAGGCGGTAAAAGAGGGAGGGGTCAGAGGGGATATGGACCCCGACACCCACAATTTTTAAATATATTTAATGTAAAAATTTAAAAATGTATTTTCTGGGGACATATTCCCTTTTAGAGAAGACCTTTCATGTCTTCTAAAATAGGGAGTATTTCAGGTATCTTCCCTGTTTCTAGTGATATTGGTGCCGTTCGTTTTGGTTACCAATATCACTGCACTGTCAGAAGGGCAGACCAAGACTTTGTGTTCTTAAGCGTAAAGAATTTTGTTTCATTTGTATAAAGTACAGTATGATTTATCGCCTTAGATCAGCGTGCAGCCTCATTCAGTTTATATACTGCCAATGTTGGTAGAAACTGTCAAGACTGTGCAGGCATGCCATGTGGCACACTTCTGTGAGTGATCCCAGTGTCTTGTCAGTGAATGGGCTTGAGTGTCTGAACACATGCTGCTTCAAGTGCTGAATAGAGGGCTCACTGTTCAAAGCATTTGGTCCAGAATGGAAAGTCTTGGCTGTATCTTAATAGCCTAACAAAGTCTCAGTTATTGTTATTTCACTTTGTGTTTGTAACAAGTGGATACTTTAAATCTTTTTATCATATTCTGCAATAACTCAACTTGAAATCCTAGATTGTATACAACGTGTCTAGATTGTCTACTACACTGATGTTATATGAAATATTCAGCAAGAACCTTTTACTTCAGTGGAGCATGAGAACTCCACTTATTTCAATTATCTCACATTATAATCTAAAGCTGGTCGTGCACATTAGATTAATATAGGCAGAAACCACCAATTTTAAAGGGCTTTTCCGGGCAAAAAAATATTTTTTCAAAAAAGGTCTGTTAGTGGTTTAATAAATGCCACCAAATACTTTTAGCAGTGTTTTATAGTGATTTCTGGGGTTCTCAGTGAGCTCATTGCATCTTCAGCATTTGTTTACATGCCTAACTTCCTTTCTGTATTTACTACAAGTTCCATGATCCCTCACTTCTCCTCCCTCTCCACTGACTGACTCCCCCTCCCTTTCTCAAACACTCCCCCCTCCCTGTTTCTTTATCTAGCCTGCCCACACCCTCAGCAGCCAGCATTAGAATCCTAGATCTCAGTCACCACACCTCCCTCTCACACTCACTGTCCCCCTCCCTTTCAAAACACTCCCCCTCCCTTTTGCCCTAGCTAGCCCACCCACTACACCCTGAGCAGCCATCTTTAGACTCCTTGTATCAGCTGCAAGGATAGATCTACATATAAATTTATATATATATATATATATATATATATATATAAAATAAGATATATCTTATCTTTGCTGCTGTAACACACTGAATTTCCCCACTGTGGGACTATTAAAGGACTATTATTATTATTATTATATAATGTGTGGTGTGTTTTCTTGTTGTAATGGAAATCTGACCATTCATTCATTCATTTTTATTTTTTTATTTATTATGCTTCCTTATATATCGCCATCATTCTGCAGCGCTTTACAGACCTTGACAGTCACTGTCCCATATAGGGCTCACAATATACATTCCCTATCAGTATGTCTTTGGAGTGTGGGAGGAAACCCACACAAACACTGGGAGAACATACAAACCCCTTGCAGATGTTGTCCTTGGCATGATTCGAACCCAGGACTCCAGCGCTGCAAGGCTGCAGTGCTAACTGCTAAATTTGGACATATTGCTGCACGCCTGATTTATGAGTATTGTAATGGGATTAGCTCAGGAATCTTCGTCTCCTCAGATAGACGAGCACTTTTTGGCACAGCAATTAGAGTCCAGTCCAACCAAGTATGGTGCAACTGGCCACAACCAGTTTTATTAGTGGTTTAAGGAAAACAAAACAATAAGAATACAAAATAAAATCCTAGCCGTCCGGCCACTACCTACAATACACAATACTAGAGAGAGCTGGGCCTACTGCACAGCTCCCTAAACACAAAATACAGCAGTTTAACTCACGGTGGCTTCCCAGGAGCAGAGAGAGCCAAATACCTGTGTGCTGTCTGCCCTTATATACACACACTTCAGGAACCAAGGAATTAACCCCCAGTCATCTCAAAACCTGAAGTGGTTGAATGGAGTGGAGACACACCCATTTCTCCCTAGTCCAGCAGCCAGACCTTTTACCAGAGTTTAGGTAAAACCCTCCAGCAAGGAACACAGCTTTCCCAGGTGCTTTCAGAAGAAATATGACAGGAACCTGGGAGAAATGTATACTCCTTCTACCACTTTGCCCCTGGCCTGTCACAGTATATAGTTACTATAGTTAGGTTCTCCATACAGCAACTCCATCCATGTCTCAGTACTGTACTGACTAGAATGGAGTTGCTGCAGGTAGGTTCATGGTCTCGGTGTACTCTGTAGTTACTATAGGTAGGTTCATGATCTCGGTGCTTTCTGTGAAAGTCAGCATAGGGTCTATGTCTAACAATAAGCCCTGCAGGCAGCAGCCTCTCAATGTCCAGATCACAAGAGCATAAAGGCAGCAGTGCCCCAGGGACTGGAGCCCCCCTTCCACCCCCACAGCACACAGGGGGCAGCACCCCTCCTCCCAATGCATAGGTGGCAAGACCGCAGGGACCCGACCCCTCCAATACACAAGCAGCATCCCAGGGACCACCACCAGCAACCCCCGCGCGCACACAGGCTGTGACGCAGGAACCCCCACTTACATGAAGGTAGTACCCCAGTGACCTGCACACCACACGGCAGCACCCCTCGGGCCTTCTGCCATATGCACACAGGTGGAAGTACCCAAGGGACCACCACCATCACCTCCTTACACAGGTATGTGCTAGCAGAACCCAAAGGACCCAGTATCCCTCAACTCATATCGCGGGCCAGGAGACATCTTCGTGACATCGTTAGGCAACTCGCGCATGCACAGTAGCCCACAATAACTCGGGCAGTCTATTGCGCATGCCTGAGTTGCGAGCGTCGCTGATGACTTCACATGACAGGAGGAGGCAGGACGGAAGGTAAGTAAGACGGAGAGGGAGGGGGATATAATATGTGACCCCTGTCTCCGGAAGTGGAGAAACGGATTGTCACAGGATACTATGAAGATGTGCCTGGGGCGGTCATGTGACAGCCCCAGCGATAATGGTAAGTATGAATTTTTGCTAATTAAAGTAATTTTTAAAGTAGATGGGCTGGAGGTGTTTAGTTTAATGTTAAAATTTTGTATTTTCCTGGACAGCCCCTTTTTAAGCACAATGTCTAACAATCTAATTTGTTTGTCAGCAATATACACCTCGATCAACACTCTTTGCATTAGCCTGTGTGAAAAGATAATTTGGGAGCCTCCCAGACGTTTCTATGTATGCTGTAGTTCTTTCCCCACACACTTCATTCTTTATGAGCCAGACATCCAAGTTTACACAGGGTGAGGTGCTTCTGACAAAATTGATATTACATCACGTCATCTAAATGATGTGATCACACAACAAATGGCGCTTGGTTTTAACTGGGTTAAGCTCTTTCCACAAAATAACGTGGGTGGTATGTTGGGTGAGGGTCTTTAAATATGGTGTCCACTCGGAAGTGAGTGGGCACCATAGATGTTGATTCTTTGCTGATTTACACAGTAGAGTCCTGGAGGCAGTTCCCACCTAGAGTTTTTTTTTTTTTTTTTTAACTAATTAAAACCAGATAGTGAAAAACATTCATAGATTGTAAGCCCTTGCGGGCAGGGCCCTCTATCCCACTGTACCAGTTGGTCTCTGTTAGCATTATCTGTTTTGTATATCTGGTGTACCGTATGTATTTTTTTTCTAATCCATTTTTACTGGTGTGTGGGTTATTTTATTTTTTTTTATTTTCTGTAATTTTATTTTCTGTACATGTCTTTAGGGGAGGCTGCCATCTTGGCAAAGCTGATGATAGCATTTAGAGATCTTATTTGCAGCAGTCACATGAACTATAGACACAATAGTGTGATGATCTTTGAGGTCTATGGGAGAATTCTGTTGACATGCCCTGTGACGTTGAAAATTGTATAGGAGAGTAGTAGATAAGTGTCTCTCATGTTGTGACTATTGGTATTAACCCTTTAAGGACATGGCCTGAAAACTCCTTAAAGGGTTAATACCAACATTCACGACATGTGATAGACCTTTATCTACTACTCTCCTATACAATAGCCTTTGCACATGTCACAGGGCATGTCGACAGAATTCTCCCATAGACCTCAAAGAACATCATCGTCAAACTATTGTTGCCTATAAACTCCCCATTTTTTTTGAAAACTGGCATGTATCACTTTGTGTAGTAATAACTTCAGGATGCTTTTCACTTCCTCAGGTGACTGAGTTTGTTTTTTTGTTTTTTTTCATTGACATCTTGTTCTTCATGTTAGTGGTAAACTTTTTTGGATTTATTTATGAAATAGGACATTTTGAAAAAAATTCGCAATTTTCAAAATTTGAAATGCTCTGCTTTTCAGACAGCCATACCACTCAAATCTGTTAATATTCTCTACCATATCTCTGCTTTATATTGGCATGATCTTTAATTGCCCTTGAATTTATTTTGGACGTTAGAAGGCTTACAAGTCTAACAGTGATTTAACTAATTTACAAGAAAATATCCCAAACCCATTTTATAGGGACCACTTCCGTTCTGAACGGGATTTTAAAGGCCTTTCTATTAGAAGTTGTGCCCACTTGGTGTCATCAGAGACACGTGTTCCTAAAACTTTTAAGTGGGTTATCCCAGCTACAAAAAAAGTTGTATATGTGGGCATAAACTGCCGTTTGGCCACCAAGCAGGGCTCAGAAGGGAAGGGGCGCCATGTTTTTTGGGTTTTCGAATGTAGACTTGGAGGGACTGGTTTTTGTGCACCATGTCCAAGTCCCGGAGTGGTCATTAGACTGGAATTCTCCAAGAAATTACCTTTTTTTTTTTTTTTTTTTTGTTAAATACACCCCTAAAGAATTTATCAAGGAGCATAGCAAGAATTTTTAATCCTTGAGTGTTGCATTAAAGGGGTTGTCCACGAATTTCAGAAACCCTGTAGGAGGCTGGGGAAGGGGAAACTTAAATAAAAGATACTCACCTGTCGTTGACCACTGAGGCCAAATGGTGACAGGAAAGCCGATGTATGTGTCTCTGTGAACCGAGCACCAAGGACAGGTGAGGTGTGTTTTTTGTTTTGTTTTTTAATAATGTTTCCCCTTCCCCGGCCTCCTACAGTGTTTCTGAATTTTTTTTTTTAAAGTTTTTTAAAATTGTAATTTTCCAGAGATATGATATTTCAATGCCCAACATGTCGCTCTCAGCTTATGTCAGCAAAGACACACACTCCAAAATCTGGTAAGTGGGTTATCCTGGGTAAAACCGCATTTGTAGTGTTCGTCTTTGATACAACATGGGCACAGCATATTGCGCACTGAAATTTATGTATTTATGGAAAAATTGCCATTTTCACTTTTTGCCATCAACTGCATCTTCATTTCTTGAAAAAAAAAAATAACGCAACATGTGGGGGTAAAAATACTCACTACACCCCTGGATAAATTCCTTGAGGGGGTTACAGCTTCCAAAATGGGGTCACTTCGCAGGGAATTCCACTTTACTGACATTTCAGTAGCTCTGCAAAAGTGATATGGTGTCCACAAATGAAATAATCTAAAACCGTGCTCCAAAAAACAAATAGCAGCGCTTCACTTATGTCCCAGTTGTGTGCCCAAACAATTTATATCCACATATGGCATTAATTTTTTGTCTTTTATACTGATAACAATGTCAAACAGGTGCCATTAATACAGGTAATGGGTGGAGGACAGAGGAGCCTCTTAAAGAAGAAGTTACAGGTCTGTGAGAGCCAGAAATCTTGCTTGTTTGTAGGTGACCAAATGCTTATTTTCCACCATAATTTGCAAATAAATTCTTTAAAAAATCAGACAATGTGTTTTTCTAGATATGTTTTCTCATTTTGTCTCTCATAGTTGAGGTCTACCTTTGATGTCAATTACAGACCTCTCATCTTTTTAAGTGGGAGAACTTGCACAATTGGTAGCTGACTAAATACTTTTTTTCCCCACTGTATTTACTAAGTAAATGGAGAAAAGCAATGAGGCTTTAAAGCTGCTGCAAAATAAGTATACACATCTGAGACTGGATATAAAGTATAGACATAGTATAGATCTTATAAAACGGAACCACTGTTCAAGAAGATGAATATATAATTGAACATACCCATTAGGAATGTGTGTGACGTACAGCCGCTGCACACTGACACCACCCGATGCGCGTTTCGGAGAGATCAGGCTTTCTTTTTTTTTCATTTGTGTAGCATCAATCATATGGTGTATTGGCATGTTCTTTTCAAGGGTTCGTTATATAGGTATGGGAACAACACATGCTGTATAAAGGATTTTATTTAGTTTAGTCTTCAGCTTGTCCCATTTTTCTCGTGCTGTGCTTTTGTTTAAGTGTTTTTGAGAATACGAGCTCTTGTTGTAGTTGTTTGGTATATATAAATTGTGTACACCTTGATCTATTACTTTTATATGTGTTTTATTTCTAAATGTACAATTGAATATTAGTTTTAGGGTGCGAATATATGTTTTGGTGCATTTTTTTCAAAAAATGATTTGTGTTCGTCACAAAGTTACACAAAGGTGGACATGTCTATTGATAACCCATTGAGACGCATGTAATCTTCAGGTTGTCTACTTTAAAGAAATACATAGGGTTTTGGGGTTGACTTGCGATTCAGGGTATGTAATTCCTACATTATATAGGATGATACGTGCTTTTTTTTTTTTTTTTTTTTTACACTTCCAGCTTCAAAGCAGATTTTTGTTCCTTCCAGTACTGGTGATTTTAAGAAGATATGTGCATGCAGGTGTAGGCCTTAGTGATATGAATAAACTGTGCACATGTTGAACTCTTATTTTTAGGAGGTTTGGTGCATATAACTGTTTGTTTGGTTTCCACATTTAGCAACTCATATAAATTTTATTTGTTTTTTTTTTTGTTTGTTTTTTTTAAATCAAAATTGCATGAAGGTGTCTGTTTGTCAAAATGCCACTTGGTATTGTATACAGTGTTGCAGGTGTCTACTTTCAGAAAATATATAGGTATGGGGGGGTTAATATAACTTCTTAATTTTCTGATTTAGGTTTTATTTGTAGATCTCAAAACTGTGAAAATTGCCTTGGGAGCCAGAGGTGCAAAATATCCGAAAACCTCTGGCAGTGAAAGGGGTTACATAATGAAGGAAATGGGCAAGTTGAAGAACACCATCCCAACTGTGAAGCACAGGGGTGTCATGTTGTGCTGTTGCTTTGCTGGAGGATGGACTGTTGCACCTCATAAGGTGGCATTATAAGGAAGGAAAATTATGTGGTAAAATTAAAGCAACATCTCAAGAAATCAGTCAGGAAGTTAAAACTTGGGCACAAATGGTCTTCTAAATGGACAGTAACCCCAAGTATACTTCCAAAATTGTGGCAAAATTGCTTAGAGGAACTTTCATGTTCTCATGTGTGGTTTTATATACCTATTGAAAGCTGACAGTGTGCAGAATTCAGCGCACTGTCAGCTTTCCCGGTATGTGCCCTGGTGCTGGAGATATCGGTGCTGTTAATTTTGTGAGGAACACCCCCCTCCCGATTGTACTCTAACATAGCCTTGTACTGTTTCTTACAGCCCAGCAGTGACGCTGAGCTGTAAGACCCACCCTTCTGACAGTGGGGAAATATTGGTGCCGAAATTAACGGCACCGATATCTCCAGCAGCAGGGTAGATACAAGCTGACAGTGCGCTGAATTCAGCCGACAAACCTGGCTAAGTTACTTCAGCTATGGCAGGAGGAATCTGCCAAAAGTTCAGCAACTTGTGAGAAGCTTGTAGAAGGCTGCTCCGAACGTTTGGTCCAAGTTAGACAATATGTGCAGTACTGTCAAAATGCTAACGGTTTGTAAACCTCTGAGCCAGTAGGAATATGAAGAGAGAAATAAAAGGTGAAGTAATTTCCCCTGTTGTTGTTCTGACATTATACATTCAGGAAATTGTGAATAAACAAGTTTTAATGAAAGTGGCTAAGGTGTATGTAAACTTCTGACTTCAACTGTAGATTTACATTTATATGTACATTTTGAATGTATTGTCTGTCTGTCTTTGTTGTGACCTATTTCATCATCCTGTAAATACCTTGTAATATTTAATGCGAAACATCTCAACTGTTATGCTTCTTGCCATTATTGTTAATATAGATCAATAGCTGTTAATAGCTAGACTGATCTGTCAGGGTATTCCTATAGTAGCAACAACAGCATATCTCTAGGACATGCCATCAATTGCTAAACATTGGAGGTCCGATCACAAGGGGAATGTCACAGTTGAGGCTCTGTCACTGACCAAATGCTGTTCAGAGAAATGCACCTCCTCCTCATTCAGGGGTGTTATGCAGGGAGCAATGCATAAGTCAGAACAAAATCATCCAGAAATGCCATTGTATCACAGACCTGCTCTTTCCAGCAATCTGTTCAATGATATGTTTTCACTTGCTATTCAGGTTGGATAACTGATCCCCTGCCTTGTCACAGCATTTTCGAAGCTCTGTGATACAGTGGATAAACCAGAAATAACTACTTAGGAATTTAGCAGTTACCGTTGGTTTTAAGATTGCTGTTTTACTTTTAGATGGAACTGGGGATCTGTAGGCGCTCTACTTGTGTGTAGAGGCATGTAACTCACCTGGTGCTGATGGCTAAAAACTCTACTGTCATAGGTGGTAGATGGGGACACCATTACAGTTTTTACCTCTTAGGCTAATCCTCTGGGATTCTGTCATCATTTTATTCAGTCCCCAAGAGGTTGACACTTGACTAGTTTACATTCAGAATTTCATTAAGCTGCTCTTATTTTTCTTCACAGGGAGTGGAAGTGGCATGCAAAGAGAAAGTGGCTTGAAGGACCTTATAAAAGAATTGCCGGATACACATTATAGCCTGCTGAAATACCTTTGCCATTTTCTGACGCAAGTGGTTCAACACCATACAGAGAACAAAATGAATGTCTATAATTTGGCAACAGTTTTTGGACCAAGCTGTTTTCAGTAAGTAGAAAAATCACATTTTCAAGCTGCCTGTCAGTAAGCAAGATTTCTGTCACACTGCTGTTGTAATGCAAGCTACGGCACAGTGCAAGTCAGGAATGTGGCCTGTGAAGGCTTTCTGAAAGATATTTTTTAAGATATTACCACTAGGTGGCACATTTTCCATTTTTTTAAGGTGATTGGATATTTGGTATAGTTGCTAAACATTTAATGTGCATGTATTTTTTGCATGGATGAAACATTTGTAAGTGCACCTCCCTTCTTTTTTTTTTTTAATTACATTTGAATAGCTGAAAATTTACCTGCATGGATTACAAACTGAAATAACATTTGTGTAAATTTATGATATGGAAACGTGTACACTTTTGGATCAATCTGCTATTGACAATGATCATAGAATAAAAGCATATATTAACATGTTTTAAGGGGTTTACAAAAATCATAGTAGCCTAAACATTTCAGAATCCTTACAAAAATAAAGTATTAATACAAATTATTAACCAAAAAATAAAAATGGTACTTGCCTCTGAGAGCCGGATTTTATTTTCCGCTAAACTGAGGAATGGAACCCTATCCTGGTACCAGGATAGAATTAGGAGTGCAGTATCTATACCTAATATTTATCCTTCAGAAAAGAAAGAGAACTGCAAAAGTTACCCCTTAACTGACTGTGCAGAAAATCCCTGCAGAGCTGGCAGGGGAATATTAATACAGTTTTAGGCCGGGGCCCCACGTAGTGTAAACGCTGCAATTTGGCTGTGGCATTTTACAGTACCTGCAAAGTGGATGGAATTCTGGGTAATCCCATCCACACACTGCAGAAAAATATTTTCAGGGGAAATCCAGTATAAAGTGCAGCACCCCCCTATGGGTTTGTTGGGGTATGTTTCCCCACAGAAAACTCTTGCAAAACTCTTTCAAGAATATTCCCATTCACTTCAATGGAAAACCACACTGTATCAATAGGTGAGTTTTTTTCCTCATGAGACATTTCAAAACCACAATGTGGAAAAAAAAAAGTGAGGGTCAGACATGCAGAACTTTGTGTCCGACAAAAAAAACGGCTTCACGGCGCAGAGGGTGCAATCGCACACCTGCGCATTGCTTTAAAAATCCATTGAAGTGAATGGGTTTTTAAGCAAACCGTCTCAAACCTTTCCCTATCCCAGTGATGGCGAACCTTTAAGAGACAGAGTGCCCAAACTGCAACCCAAAACTCACTAATTTATCGCAAAGTGCCAACACTGCAAATTAACCTTAATAATGTGTGGATCCACAATTGCAGACAATTACGGACCTGCAAAATACGGTCGTGTGAATGGGGCTTTACAGAGCTTTCAATGATACAAAACAACTTTGTACTGAAAGGCATAAGTTTGCATTGGGTATACTTTTGAACAATTAATGTTCACTATTTACATCGCACAGGATCTGTTCTATAGTGACCGTGCAATGTTATTACATCCTGTAATAATATCACATGTCTGCTACATGCTGGCCAAAAGTATTGGCACCCCTGCAATTCTGTCAGATAATACTCAATTTCTTCCAGACAATGATTGCAATCACAAATGCTTTGGTAATAATATCTTCATTTATTTTGCTTGCAATGAAAAAACACAAAAGAGAATGAAAAAAAAAGTCAAATCATTGATCATTTTACACAAAACTCCAAAAATGGGCCGGACAAAAGTATTGGCACCCTCAGCCTAATACTTGGTAGCACAACCTTTAGACAAAATAACTGCGAACAACCGCTTCCGGTAACCATCAATGAGTTTCTTACAATACTCTGCTGGAATTTTAGACCATTCTTCTTTGGCAAATTTCTCCAGGTCCCTGAGATTTGAAGGGTGCCTTCTCCAAACTGCCATTTTGAGATCTCTCCACAGGTGTTCTATGGGATTCAGGTCTGGACTCATTGCTGGCCACTTTAGAAGTCTCCAGTGCTTTCTCTCAAACCATTTTCTAGTGCTTTTTGAAGTGTGTTTTGGGTCATTGTCCTGCTGGAAGACCCATGACCTCTGAGGGAGACCCAGCTTTCTCACACTGGGCCCTACATTATGCTGCAAAATTTGTTGGTAGTCTTCAGACTTCATAATGCCATGCACACGGTCAAGCAGTCCAGTGCCAGAGGCAGCAAAGCAACCCCAAAACATCAGGGAACCTCCGCCATGTTTGACTGTAGGTACCGTGTTCTTTTCTTTGAAGGCCTCTTTTTTTTCCTGTAAACTCTATGTTGATGCCTTTTCCCAAAAAGCTCTACTTTTGTCTCATCTGACCAGAGAACATTATTCCAAAAAGTTTTTGGCTTTCTCAGGTAAGTTTTGGCAAACTCCAGCCTGGCTTTTTTATGTCTCTGGGTCAGAAGTGGGGTCTTCCTGGGTATCCTACCATAGAGTCCCTTTTCCTTCAGACGCCGGCGGATAGTACGGGTTGACACTGTTGTACCCTCGGACTGCAGGGCAGCTAGAACTTGTTTGGATGTTAGTCGAGGTTCTTTAGCCACCATCCGCACAATCTTTCGTTGAAATCTCTCGTCAATTTTTCTTTTCCGTCCACATCTAGGGAGGTTAGCCACAGTGCCATGGGCTTTAAACTTCTTGATGACACTGCGCACGGTAGACACAGGAACATTCAGGTCTTTGGAGATGGACTTGTAGCCTTGAGATTGCTCATGCTTCCTCACAATTTTGCTTCTCAAGTCCTCAGACAGTTCTTTGGTCTTCTTTCTTTTCTCCATGCTCAATGTGGTACACACAAGGACACAGGACAGTGGTTGAGTCAACTTTAATCCATTTCAACTGGCTGCAAGTGTGATTTAGTTATTGCCACCACCTGTTATGTGCCACAGGTAAGTAACAGGTGCTGTTAATTACACAAATTAGAGAAGCATCACCTGATTTTTCAAAGGGTGCCATTTCTTTTGTCCACCCCCTTTTTTATGTTTGGTGTGGAATTATATCCAATTTGGCTTTTTGACAATTCTTTTTGTGGTTTTCCATTGAAGACAAATTAAATGAAGATATTATTACCAAAGCATTTGTGATTGCAATCATTTTCTGGAAGAAATTGAGTATTATCTGACAGAATTGCAGGGGTGCCAATACTTTTGGCCAGCACTGTATAAAACAGATACTGTGTGATAAAAATAGTGAAGGGCCCCCACACAGTCCAATCTGCAACCCAGTGGCCCCAACACAGTACAATATGCTACAAAATGGTCCCCATACAGTATAATCTGTTCCACAGATGGGTGCCCATAGAGAGGGCTCTGAGTGCCACCTCTGGCACACGTGCCATAGGTTCACCACCATGGCCCTTATTCTTTTTTCCAACATTTAGGTTGAATTCATGGCAGACGGAGTTCGGGCGCAAGTGTGAACCCACCCTGACATGTTAATTATTGGTGAGGAATCGGCACAGAGTTCATGCCCTTCTTTCAATAAAGGTCAATGGAAGGCAGAAGAACCTCATCAAAATACTCAAGGCCAATACAAAAACCTCTCCCTAAACCTCATAGTGTGTGTTCACACACAGTTTTTTTGAAGCAACAAATCCACTTCAAAAACTCCAAGGATGTTGCCCCAATGTGCTCCCAGCTGCATGCATTTCCAACTAAATGCAGGCTGTACCTGTACATGTCACTGCTTCAAATAAGAAAGTCCAGGTGCACCTTGCCATTGGTGGGAAAACTCTTGTGGCCAGGAGCGTTGTGTAGCGATGACGCTGAGCTGTGAGGAACGCCCCCCCAGTACAGGGCTATGGACGAGTACTGTCAGGGGGGATCGTTCCTGACAGTCTAGCTGGGCTTCTGACGGTGAACGGTGAATCTAAGACCACCGATATTTCCAGCCCTGGGGCACATAACTGGAAAGCCGACAGCGCGATGAATTCGGCTTTCTAGCGGTATGTAAAACCCGCATATACATGAGGACGTGAAAGGTCCTCCTTAATATTTTTACAGGACTTTATTCATGAAACAAAAAAACTACACATTACACATCTATCTTGCATGTTAATGGCAGGGCTCAATAGTTTACCATATCTGCTTTATTAATGTGCCAGATTTATGCCATTTTGAAACTAGCGTATTGATAGCAGGAAATAGGCTGTTTTTGTTTTTTTATATTTTATCGTTGTACTCTGGCCTAAGTATTGACTGACCTTTTTTTTTTTTTTTTCGTCATGGGGAGTGGGTGAAGTTTGCTAACAGTTTTTCTGTGCTGAGACTTGCTCACATTACCTGATCAATCTGACATTATCTCGCACTTATTGTTGTTAGCATTATTTAGTATGCTCATTAATCTGCCAGGACTGTGAAATGTACAGCAACTTGCTGCATGTGTCACATCTGTTTACATGAAGCAATCTGTTTGCTTTGCGTGACTTGTATATGAGCAATGACTAAATGTATATTAGGCCTTGCTATGAATATAAATGAAACTCCCAGGTCACACTAGTGCGTTCTTAATGTTTGACTCATAGTCAGCTATTGGGTTTGTCTTGTGTTTCTTTTAGAGCTACTGGGTGCAGCGTAATAAAATAGTCTTTATGCATTACAACTTCAGAAAGTAATGTGGGCAACAATGACAAGCACACCTGGGTGTGGAAGAGCAAGAGTATGTTGGAAAAAAAACCAGGACAGTATAATACCTTCTAGTCTGACTTTTGGACTGTATTCCTAAATATGCCCCAATTTGTACTGTGTTCTGTGACTTCGGCTAAGTTCACACTACAGTCATTTAAATGGTCACAAATTTTTCAGACTACTTTTCATACTACTTTCATTTAAAAGAGCATGTGATTTGGGACCAAAATGTATTGCACTTTTATTTTAAAAATGTTCCTGCTTTGTGTCTGAAAAATTTCTCTAAGCCTGAGGCCCCACGTTACGGAAACACAGCTCTTTTTTTATTGCAGATTTTGCTGCGTTTTTTTTTTTTTTTTTTTTTGAGCCAAAGCCAGGAGTGGTTTGAGCAGAAGGTAGAAGTATAAGTTCTTTCTATATATTTCCCATACCTTTTGTAGCCATTCTTAGCTTTGGATCAAAAAAATGCAGAAAAATCTGCAACAACATAAAAGCTGTATTTCTGTAACGTGGGGCCTCAGCCTTAAAGGGGCTGTCCAGGCAAAATTTTTATATTTTAAATAGGATGGGGTAGGTAAAAAAACACAAATTATACTCTCCTTTACCCAGTGCTCCGGTTCCTCCCAACGAGGTCCGATCCTGCCGGTCCATTGTTGTCTTCCAGCGGAGAAAGTCTGTATCAGCTGGGTTATTATTCACAGACGGCAAGCAGCTTTCCTGACTCTGCTTATTGATTGCTCTTTTCCTGTGTCATGCCTGCATGTATATACCCTACATTTGCAGTTCAGTGTTCCTGAAACTCCTATATGATGGTCATTTGGTCTTTTCTCAGCTATTTCTTTGCTCTTTATAGGTACTCCTGGCAGAATTACATGTAAACAAACCAAACTAGTTAGAATGGATAGGCAAGGGGGCAGACTGCTCCTTATTATACTTGTCCCCTGTTTCAGAGACAAATGTAGAATGTGCTTCAGCCATAATGGAGATATATTAGCAGCAGAAAAACTGATAAGACACCATGTATAAAGGCTTATACAGTCATAGAACAGACTGCCCAGCGAGACCCTGCAGAGATTTTAACTTTTCATGAAATGTCAGGTACCCTTTAAAGAGGACCTCACAAGTCCAGTTTGATACATCTATTAATAGCTGCTGTTCCACTGATTCTGGCACAGTTGGAATTTTTCTCTAGCAATCAGTACAGTTAATTTTGGTGCCTGATATGCTATTTAGGCTCTGTACTGTCAGGAGGGCAGTGTCAGGCAGGGGCAGGCAAGTGGTATGATTTTTGAGCTCTGACACTGGCTGCCTCTGATTCGAGCTCTGAATTACAAACCCCTGCCTGACTGTACAGGCTATGGATGAGTACTGTCAGGGAGGGCGTTCCTTACCTCTCAGTGATGACCCTGAGCTGTGAGGAACGCCCCCCTCAGTACAGTGCTATGGAGGAATACTGTCAGGGAGGGCGTTCCTCACAGCTCAGCTAGACTGTCAGAAACGCCCTTCTGACGATGGGGCACAGAACTACTGGCATCGATAGCTCCAGCCCCTGTCTGCTTTCTAGCAGTATGTAAAACCACATATACATAAGGACGTGAAAGCTCCTCTTTAAGTAGCTTATCAGGCACCAAAACTAACAGCATTGATTTCTTGGGAACAGTGGGGACTAGAGAGAAAATTCCATCTGCGCTGGAATCGGTGGAGCAGTGCCTATTAACAGATGCTAAGAACTTGAATTGGTGGAGGTGGAGAAAGGTCCTCTTTAAGTCTGGTTTTCTGATTTATCATAGGATCAAAGTAACAGACCGAAGAGCAGTCAGAATGGTGCAGAAGGAGCACTCCATCTGCATCAGTCACTCTGACTGCTTTTTCAGTTCATTGGCCTTAACTTCAGGTTTCTTACGCCCATTCAGTGGAGAAGTGTGTGGCCACCCACTTCAGTATCAGCTATGTTGCCTGTGCAAGATGCTTCTTTTTTCACCACACTGCAGAAAAAAAAAAAGTATTGGTCACAGACTCGGGCTGAAGATATTGGTGCCGTTAGTTTCGGCACAGCTCTCGCCCCACTGTCAGAAGGGCGTTCCTGACAGTCTAGCTGGGCTGCGAGGAACGCCCCCATTGACAGTATTCGTCCATTGAGTGGACGTTCCTCACCGCCCAGTGATGACTCTGAACTGTGAGGAAGCCCCCCACCCCAGTACAAGTCTATGGACGAGTACTGTCGAGGGGTGGTTCCTTACAGCCCAGCTAGACTGTCAGGAACGTCCTTCTGACAGTGGGCAGAGATCTGTGCTGAAACTGACGGCACCAATATCTTCAGCCCGGGGGCACATAACGGGAAAGCCGGCAGTTCGCTGAATTCAGTGCACTGTCGGCTTTCTGGCTGTATATAAAACTGCATGTGCAGGAGGACATGAAAGGTCCTCTTTAAATATTGATGACCTATGCTTAGGATATGCTATCAATATGTGATTGGTTGGGGTCCAGCGCCCAGAAACCTCACATCAGCTGGTGAGTACCATTTCCACTTCACATGCCAGTGACATCAGGTTCATATTGGATGTGGCCTGTTTGCAGCTCAGTTCCATTTAAGTGAAGGGCTGAGCTGCAATGCCAATCACAGCCCCTACACCAGGGGTCGGCAACCTATGGCACGCGAGGCTTATTTCCCTGGCACCCGGCAGCGGACTCCTCACACAGCAGTTTCGATGCTATTATTATACTGTGGGGTCTCTTCAGACTCCCGAGTATAATAAGCGGAGCCCCCGGGGAGATGATCAAACATAAAAAACAATGTTACTCACTATTCCGCGCTCCGCAGCCGCTGTGTACTCTTCAGGTGCTTCTGCTTGAAGTCAGCTGACAGGGCCTCAGGGGTCGCGTCTGACATCATTACGCATAATGACGCGACGTGACCCCTGAGACTCAATGAGCGGTCGCTGACTACAGGCAGAAGAGCCCGAAGATACAGAGCGGCCGTGGAGCGTGGAATGGTGAGTAACATTGTTTTTTATGTTTCATCACCTCTCTTTGCCCTCCACTTATTATACTCTGTGGTCTGAAGAGACCCCACAGTATAATAATAGCTAGTGAGTGTGCAGGGGCCACTATAGAGCATAATACCGTGTGCAGGGACCACTATAGAGCATAATACCGTGTGCAGGGGCCACTATGGGACCTATACCGTGTGCAGGGGCCACTATGGAGCATAATACCATGTGCAGGGGCCGCTATGGGACATATTCCGTGTGCAGGGGCCACTATGGAGCATAATACCATGTGCAGGGGCCGCTATGGGACATATACCGTGTGTAGGGGCCGCTATGGGACATATTGCTGTGTGCAGGGGCCGCTATAGGACAAATACTGTGTGCAGGGGCCGCTATGGGACAAATACTGTGTGCAGGGGCAGCTATGGGACATATACCGTGTGTAGGGGCCGCTATGGGACAAATACTGTGTGCAGAGGCAGCTATGGGACAAATACTGTGTGCAGGGGCAGCTATGGGACAAATACTGTGTGCAGGGGCAGCTATGGGACAAATACTGTGTGCAGAGGCAGCTATGGGACAAATGCCGTGTGCAGAGGCCGATATGGGGCAAATACTGTGTGCAGGGACTGCTATGGGACATATACCGTGTGCAGAGGCCGCTATGGGACATATACCATGTTGCAGGGGCCGCTATGGGACATATACCGTGTGCAGGGACCACTATGGGACATTATTCTGAATAACGGTGTGTTTTCTATATTAAGGATGTGTTTTTGCACAGAAAACTCAGGCTTTGTTTTTTTTTTTTTGTGCAAAAATGCACCAGTTTTACATCAAATGAAAAAGTTCCAAATATAGCTGCATCCAGATACATAGTGTGTTTTCACCATAAGGATGTCGCCATACGGTGCTCCTGGACACATTTACCACTAATTGGGAGCTTCACATGGACTTTCATTGCTTCTAATCAGAAAGTACAGGAGCGTCCCAGGAAATAGCAGTAAACGCATGTGTCCTAAAGCATCTGGTGGCAGCACTTCTGTGTTATGGTTTGTGGTATATGACTTTAGTTTAGGGGTCATCAGACTTACAATTATTGACCGGCACTCCGAGTACCTCATCTTTGATTTTTTTATTAAAATCGGCACGCCGAACAAAAAAGGTTGCCTACCCCTGCCCTACACGGTGAACTGTACTGTCCTTTATTTTCATTGAAGTTTCAGCACACACGAGAACACTTTCTTTTCAAATAACTTATATGTGTGGTCCCAGGTGTTTCACCACCACCAGTAAGAAATTGATAATCTATCCTAATCAATATTTATTTCTAGGAAACTTTTTTTTTTTTTTTTTTTTTAGGCTTGTCAATTAACTTGTGAACGGTACAGGTCTGACATCAGACCCCGCACTGATCAGCCGTTATTTGCACAGTGTATGGAGCCTAAAACAGATGTTTCTGTACGTTCTGCACTTGCCTATCTCCCATTTTAGATTGCGGGTTGAGCTGTAATGGCATGGCTTGGCCACTGCATGTTTGGTCTGTCTGCTTCTGTCTCCCTACAGTATGCTTAAAACAGCTGATGTAAGTATGCTTAAAACAGTAGGTGTAGAGGCCAAGTGTCTGACTTCCACGTGAGTTATCCTAAGGACAGGTAATTTGTTTTGGTTCTGGGACAATTCCCGTTTAAAGGGGTATTCCCATGAACACAATCCTGTCTATATTTGTAAATAATTAAAAGTTAAACATTTTTACAACATTTTTAACTACTTATATTTGCAGAGTTTTAAAGATTTTCTCTAACTATCTTAGTGGTGACAGTCTGTTGCTTTGATCGGTTGCCAATGGAGACGACCATGAATGCAGAAACTTTCTGTGGTCTGGGACTTGTCAGGAACCCAGCAATGATTTTCTTATTGTAGCTGGGCTATCAGGCAGGGACACTGCATGTATCAGAAGATATACAGGCCACAATAAGGAAATCAAGGCTGATTTTCTGACCTTAGAAAGGTCCTGCATTCATGGTCGTATTCACTGGCAATCGATCAAGACAACAACTCGTGACCACAAGATATTTAGAAAAAAATCTTTAAAACTCTGCAAAATGTTAAATTACTTATATTTGCAAAAAGATTTAACTTTTAACTATCTACAAATTAAAAAATGGTTGTTAGTGGGAATACCCCTTTAAGGTTTAAGATAAGTGTGCTCTACACATAGTCAATGATATTTATATAAAACAGAAAACCATTGTGGTAGTATAAATGCTTCGCCTCTTTGGCAGAGAAAGGCCTATTGGAAAATGCTATTGAAGTGAACACGTATATAGAACAATAAACATAATGCACATGTATGCTAATTTCTCATGAAAGGAAATGCACAACTAGATTTATATAAGCACCCGCAACATAAAAGGAGGCATTTCTAAGTGTTTTTTTACATTATTATTAGTAGTATTATTATCCTGTAGCTATAATTGACATAAAATGAGCTTTGGTTTTGTATTTGTGAAATGCACAAAAGATCAGATGGATATTTTTTAAATACAGTGCCGTATTATATCCTCTTAGATAAAGTTATGTAAATTTCCCATGTTTATAAATGTGAACTTTGCTAATCTGTCAATATATTTTTAGCTCCATAGAATATCTACAGAATTAGGGTCCTTTCACATCATGTTTTTTACATCAGTTTAACTGATCAGTTTAATGGATCCGTTATTTTAATCAAAAAACTGATGCAAACTGATGTCAATTCATGCATCAAAAAACGGATCCGTTAACGGATATGCAACTGTTTGCATCAGTTTTTTTCTAAAAAAAAAACGGATCAGTTTAAGTTTACCTCTGCCGCCCCCCTCCCCCCAATTTGTGCTTCAGGCTAGGTTCACATCTGTGCTTGGGTTTCCATTCAAGAGGTCCACTTAGGAAACCTGTGGACCCCATAGACTATAATGGGGTCCGCGTGGTTTCCGCCCGAAAAGGGCGAAAAATGCGGAGACAAAAGTGCTTTTTGCAGGACTTTTCTCTCTGCATTTTTCATGCGAAGAGGGGATTGGTATCCCCGTATGGAGTGGCAAGCGCAGATGTGAACCCTGCCTCACCTAATACCATCAGGGGTAGGTAGCACATGGGGGGGGGCAGCCATAAGGGATTGTTTGCCCCTCCCCATGTATGCTACACCTTCCTCCCCGCCGCCCCTGGTCCCAGCATGAATGATACTGCCATTTGTGACCCCCATTAGAGAAATGGCTGCCGCCCCTCCCCCACCTCTTGGCTCCTGAATGTGTCCAGCGTCATCCCAGTCCTATCTTTTCCTCCCCTGCCACGAGTGCCGCCCCTCCCCCACCTATCACCACTCGCGTGTCCCGGATCCCAAATGAGGTGGGGGAGGGGAGGCACTCGTGGCAGAGGAGAAGATAGGACTGGGGTGGCAACGGAGACATTCAGGAGGTGAGAGGTGGCAGCCATTTCTCTAAAGGGGTCACAATGGCAGGGTCAGGCTGGAACCAGGGAAGGGCGGGGCGGCCATTTCAGCTAGGACGGAATTGGGGTTTACCTTGAAAATTGAAAACGAACCGTCGCAGATCTGTTAATAACGGATAGGGGCATTCAGAGACCATAATTTTATTTTTTTATATATATATATATATATATATATATATATATATATATATATATATATAAGAGACAATGGGTCCGCTGACTGCCACGTTTTTATAGCTGTTTACCTTATAAAAACGTATCAGTCAGGCGGACCTCTATAACGTGATGTGAAAGGGGCCTAAGCAGGTGCGTAAATATCGGGGTAGCAGCGGTAGCGGCTGCCACAGGGCCCGGGACATTAGGGGCCCCGGAGCCCTGTGGCAGCCGCTACCGCGAACCCCACAGACCAGTAACGATCGCGGTCGCAGGGGGTGCAACCGCGACTGGACCCAGCAGGGTATGGGGCCCGTGGCCAGCTGGAGATGGCCGGGCCCCGGACCATTATGATAGCGGTCGGGGAAAGCCTGGTTCCCCGACCGCTATACATACTGTTATTGGAAAGTAGTCCTGGCATATTGTAGGCCCCTTTCCAATAGATGGCAGCCCAGGGGAGGTGACTGAAAATAGTAAACACATATTCTCACCTCTCCTGGGCACAGCATTCTCTCCGGTGCTCTTCCATCATGACTGAGGACTGTGATTAGGCCTCAGCGGTCACATGGGGCGCGGACGCGTAATGACGTCAGTGCGCCCCCATGTGACCGCTGAGGCCCAATCACAGGCCTCGGCAGCGACGTCGGAAGAGGGGCTGAAGACGGCAGGATGGAGCGAGGATGCCAAGGAAAGGTAAGGCAAGGTGAATATGAATGTTTTGTTATTTTTAATCACCTTCCCTGGGTCTCCGATTATTATACTCTGGGGTCTGAGGAGACCCCAAAGCATAATAGCACCGAAGCGGAGGGGGGCTGTTGGGAGCATATCATACTGTGTGGGGGCCACTGTAGAGCATATAATACTGGGTGGGGGCCACTGTAGAGCATATAATACTGAGTGGGGGTCACTGTAGAACATATAATACTGGGTGGGGGCCACTGTAGAGCATATAATACTTGGTGGGGGCCACTGTAGAGCATATAATACTGTGTGGGGGCCACTGTAGAGCATATAATACTGGGTGGGGGCCACTGTAGAGCATATAATACAGGGTGGGGGCCACTGTAGAACATATAATACTGGGTGGGGGCCACTGTAGAGCATATAATACTTGGTGGGGGCCACTGTAGAGCATATAATACTGTGTGGGGGCCACTGTAGAGCATATAATACTGGGTGGGGGCCACTGTAGAGCATATAATACTCGGTGGGGGCCACTGCAGAGCATATAATACTGGGTGGGGGGCATATAATACCTGGTGGGGCCCACTATGGGGGGCATATAATACTGGGTGGGTACCACTGTGGGAAGCATATAATACTAGGTGGGGACCACTGTGTGGAGCATATTATACTGTGTGGGGACACTGTGGGTAGCATATTATGCTGTGTGTGGGGGGAGCAATGTAGAGCATATAATGCTGTATGGGGGCCACTGTGGAACATATAATGCTGTGTGGGGGCCACTGTTGAGCATATAATACTATCTGGGGCCACTTTTGAGCATATTTTACTGTTTGGGGACCCGTAACCGGTTTGAGGGGGGGGGGGGTGGCCCATGTCAGATGTTCGCCTTGGGGTCCAGCCATTCCTAGTTATGCCACTGGGCCTAAGTCTAATTTAGTAAGGGTGGGTTGATTCACACTATTGTCATTAAAGTCCATTGTCGTCATCAGTCATAGGATGAGAGCTACAGACTTAAATCGTAGTAGAACGACTGGTGCCCCCTCTATTTGCTAATCTTCCATTCACTCTAATGTATAAAAAAAAATTACTGAATTTTTCTTCTGTCATGTTTGTTTACTTTTCGAAAAGTCCTGCAGGGTTTTTTTTTTTTTTTTTTTTTTTTTCTTCCATTCAAAATGTAAACAGACATGAAAGAATAGAGCTTCCGCCATCATTTTTTTTTTTTTTTTTTTTTTTTTACATTAGAGGAAAGGGGAAAGGATGCAGACAGGGAGCATCAGTCATTCTATTATCATTTAAGTCTGTAACTCTCATCCTACGATGGATGAATCCACGGAATATAATGTCAGTAGTGTGAACCCACCCTAAAGCAATCATAGATTGACAAAAATGAGGGCAGGGGAGGGTCACTTCAAACAGTTATATCTCAGACATTATAAGGCTGGGTTCACACCAACGCTTGAACTCTGTTTGGGGTTTCCGTCCCCGAACCCACTTAAAAAATGCGGAGAGAAAAGTCCTGCAAGCAGGACTATTCTCTCCGCATTTTTTGGACGGAAATCGGGCGGACCCTATTATAGTCAGGTAACCGCTTTCTAAGTGGGTTAGTTTTTGGTTTTTTGGGTCCCAAAGCGGACACTAGCGTTCTGATCGTATAACGTACAAACTTTTTGTGTCATATGAAGAAGATTCATGACACTAAGGCTGCAGTGCGATCTAAATTATTTCCAGAGATATCACTGGTTTAAAACTGTTGGGATTGGGATTTTTGTCATATATATATTATACAGCTGCATTTAAATATTGAAATCCTGACACTTGTTTCAACCAGTGATATCTCTGGAAATAATTTAATGGCAAAAAGCAACTTTGTGCATTTTGTAATGTATGAGATATAACTGTTTGAAGTGACCCACACCTACCCTCATTTCCTGTACATGTTGCACAGCCCCCCCCCGTACAACGTAACATTCAGTGAGAAGCAGGAACAACTCTCAATACAGAAATAAGGGAGAGAGTGAAAAATGCAGGATTTCACAGAAGTAATCCAAAATTTGTAAAGTAGATTACAAAATTTATTAAAAGTTGTCAGAAAGTTTAGTTAGGCTTTAATAGCACATTCAGCTGACAGCTGTGTCTTCTGACACCAGCAAACACTTACAGTCATGGCCAAAAGTTTTGAGAATGACACAAATATTATATTTTCACATGATCTGCTGCCCTCTGGTTTTTATGTGTGTTTGTCAGATGTTTTTATCACATACAGAAATATAATTGCATTCATATTATGAGTAACAGAAGCTTATATTGACACTTAGAATGAGTTAATGCAAGTCAATATTTGCAGTGTTGACCCTTCTTCTTCAGGACCTCTGCAATTCTCCCTGGCATGCTCTCAATCAACTTCTGGACCAAATCCTGACTGATAGCAGTCCATTTTTGCAGAATCAATGCTTTAATTTTGTCTGAATTTGTTGGTTTTTGTTTGTCCACCCGTCTCTTGATGATTGACCACAAGTTCTCAATGGGATTAAGATCTGGGGAGTTTCCAGGCCATGGACCCAAAATCTCTATGTTTTGTTCCCTGAGCCATTTAGTTATCACCTTTGCTTTATGGCAAGGTGCTCCATCATGCTGGAAAAGGCATTGTTGAGCGCCAAACTGCTCTTGGACGGTTGGGAGAAATTGCTCTTGGAGGACATTCTGGTACCATTCTTTATTCATGGCTGTGTTTTTAGGCAAGACTGTGAGAGAGCCGATTCCCTTGGCTGAGAAGCAACCCCACACATGAATGGTTTCAGGATGCTTTACAGTTGGCATGAGATAAGACTGGTGGTAGCGCTCACCTCTTCTTCTCCGAATAAGCTGTTTTCCAGATGTTCCAAACAATCGAAAAGGGGATTCATCAGAGAAAATGACTTTACCCCAGTCCTCAGCAGTCCACTCCCTGTACCTTTTGCAGAATATCAGTCTGTCCCTGATGTTTTTTCTGGAGAGAAGTGGCTTCTTTGCTGCCCTCCTTGAGACCAGGCCTTGCTCCAAGAGTCTCCGCCTCACAGTGCGTGCAGATGCACTCACACCTGCCTGCTGCCATTCCTCAGCAAGCTCTGCACTGCTGGTAGCCCGATCCCGCAGCTGAAACACTTTTAAGAGACGGTTCTGCCGCTTGCTGGTCTTTCTTGGGCGCCCTGGAGCCTTTTTGGCACCAATGGAACCTCTCTCCTTGAAGTTCTTGATGATGCGATAGATTGTTGACTGAGGTGCAATCTTTCTAGCTGCAATACTCTTCCCAGTTAGGCCATTTTTGTGCAGTGCAATGATGACTGCACGTGTTTCTTTAGAGATAACCATGGTTAACAGAAGAGAAACAATGATGGCAAGCACCAGCCTCCTTTTAAAGTGTCCAGTGGTGTCATTCTTACTTAATCATGACAGATTGATCTCCAGCCCTGTCCTCATCAACACCCACACTTGTGTTAATGGAGCAATTACTGAAACGATGTTAGGTGGTCCTTTTAAGGCAGGGCTGCAATGATGTTGAAATGTGTTTTGGGGGATAAAGTTCATTTTCAAGGCAAATATTGACTTTGCAAGTAATTGCTGTTAAGCTGATCACTCTTTATAACATTCTGGAGTATATGCAAATTGCCATTAGAAAAACTGAAGCAGTAGACTTTGTAAAAATTAATATTTGTATCATTCTCAAAACTTTTGGCCATGACTGTTCACGTTAGCCAAAAGTGCTTATGCTCTGCATCAAGAGGGGTAGTATGCTGCTGACAGACAACTCTGGTGGCACACTATCTTTCAGAGATCAAAAGGATTGGGCAAGTTGAAAATCAGCAGGCCCAACCCTTCTGTCCCCACCATCTGCCAATTGGAGAGAGTTGGGAGGCCCCTTTACACATTAAATTGACTGCTGCTCCAGGCTTGCTGACTTTATGAGCTTGTAAATATGGTTGTAACAAGAATGATAATTGGCACTTCTACAATGTAAACTTCTTATCGGCATTAGAGAAGGTTTGTGATTTGTAAATCCTGGGTAGAAGTGTGTGTTGTTTTTGTGGTGTGTGTGTGTGTGCGCGTGTTGTTTTGTTTGAAAAAAAAAAAATCTTGTTTCTGTATTATTGTTAGATTTGATAATGGTGATAGCATAACTACAGGCATTCCCCAGTACAAAGTGCATTTCAAGAAGGTACCCAAGAGTTGATTTGCTATTTTCTATACTGTTAAAAAGTGCCCAGGGAAGGTATACTATTCATGTGTATGTAACAGCTTCTTCAGGGATCTCATGCAGTAGGTGAGAAACAGGTAGGCAAGTAAGCTGATCCTCCTGTGGGCTGAGAAAAATTAGCATCAACTTCATTTATAAAAAAAGCTGTAAAAAGCCTCATAGTTGAAAGGGCCATTTCATAAATTTTGGTGATGACATGCCTAAATAATAATATTGAGAAATTAGTTTTGGTCATTGTTTGAAAAATTCCTGTTTTAAAATATAGTGACTTAGAAAGCTGGGAAAATGTATATATTTGTATTTATGTATATGTTTCTCTCTCTTTCACAGCGTATCTTCTGGCTTTGAAGGCATGAAACAGCAGGAAATAGCCAACAAAATTGTGGCAAAGTTGTTAGAAGATTATTCAAAGTTCTTTGAATGTGAAGCCACAGAGAAGGATGCATTGTGTGAAGACATGGCCAGAATTATTACTGTAAAAGTAAGGGGAAAAATATATATATTTTATTTTTTATTTTCAGGCGTGTGTAACTGATGAACGCTGAATTGAAAATTTAGAAAAGGAAAGTTATGTAGTTATGAAAGTTCTTAAAGTCAAATAGCAGCTTGCAGAATGCACCCATAATAAAATGTAAATGCCAAGCAGCAGCTGCAGTTGGATTGTTCTCAACTCTATTTTGGCATTTAATGTTGCCTTCCTATCTACTTTCATGTTAGTGTAAACTTTTTACACTTGGTGAAAAGGAAACATATAGGCCTCCATAAGTAATTCAGATCTGAGACTAGACTCCTAAATTACTTTAGACTAAAAAATTATACATTATTAATTCAGATCTTAAATGTACACCAGACCTCAAAATTCAGGCCTCAGGCCAGATCCTTTAAATAAATACAGACCCCAGATCAGTCCAAACTACAGATCTATTTACCAGTCCCCAGATGTTTTTCTCACACAAACCACTCTTCCATGGACTTTTTTTTTCCCCCTCACACAGACTGCTCCCCCTTACTTTCCATGCCCTCCTCTTTCTTGCACAGATCACTCCCTCATGCCCCCCTCTTTCTTGCACACACTACTACCATTGACCTGTTGACCTCCTCAGATACTTCTCCCCATATCTCCCCCTTTCACATATAACTCACCCTCTTTCATACACAGACTGCTCCCTCCTTACATTCTGGTGACATTCTTTAAACCACTCCCTCTTCTTCCAATCTATGTTCTTCGCCTCTTGTGGCACTTGTGGGGTTGTCCAGTTTCAGACAAATATTGAAAAACAAATGTTATTGTTTGCTTAATGAAAAGTTGGACAATTTTCCAATTTACTTTCTGTATCAATTTCTCATGGTTTTCTAGATCTCTGCTTGCTGTCATTCATTCTGCTTACTCCCAGTGGATAAACATCAGTCCATGGTCATGTGATGGGCACACAGGTGCACAGCTCCTTACCAGGCAGATGTCTGATTACTGAGCTGTGACTGTCACGAGCTTTGCACCTGTGTGTACATCACATGACCAGGGACTGATTTTTATCCACTGGAACTGAACAAAGAATGTCAGCAAGCAGAGATCTAGAAAACTGTGAGGAATTGATGTAGAAAGTATATTGGAAAATTGTTACAACTTTTCATTACAAAAGCAGTAACGTTTATCTCTCAATATTTGTCTGAAATCAGAAAACCTTTTAAGTAACTAGAACACCAAAGGTCCTGCAATTTTATGCAAATTGCATCTAAACCGTTTTTTAACATTTCCTGACGTGTTGTAAATAGTACAGAAGATGTTAGGTGTTTAAATATGGCGTCTGCCATAGCCCGCAGGTCTCAACTGTATTTTAAAAGCAAAGACCCGGCAGCAGTGCTTGTACTGATGATATGCATTAACCCCCCCCACCGGGTGCCTCGGTCAGAGATGACTGATGTGACATCATGCGACACCATTTATGGTGGATCGCTGTCCCTATCACAAGAGCTAGGGGTGATAATCCATTGCCATGACAGCTGGGATCCTATTGAAGGCTCCCTAGTTTGTCTGCAATGCACTTCTGTTGCAGGCAGCTCTATGCCAGTATCTTACATTGCATGGCAATGCATTAACATGACATTACATTGCATAGTATTACCCCTAGCACTAATAAGTTCCCCTGGGGTTTAAGACCCCTAGGTGGTCTTAAAAAAAAAAAAAAATTATAACACCCTCATTTCCCTAGAGCACACATAAAAGTACATAAAAAAGTAAATCACATACGCATTAGGTATACATGTGTCCAAAAATGATCTAACGGTCTACAAACTTAAAAATATTTTTTCCTTTTGGTGAACGCTGTAGCAGGAAAACCAAATCAAGAGCTAACATTTTAATAAAAAGTGATCAAAGCAAGAAATTAACCAAAATGGTATAAATTAAAAATACACCAGCCCCCCGCAGAAAAGATGTTATTCATTCTCTATACTGAAATATAAAACAGGTGTCAGAATATGGCAAGTCCAAGAAATTTTAACTGTTGGTAGGTCTGCTAGTAGCACAGAGAACATACGTGGTGTAGAAACCATTTTAGTGGTGGTAGATTCCCTTTTTAAATGTAGATTTTTTTTTTTTTTTTTTCCCACATTGGTTACTCTATGGTAATGGATGTCACTGTATAACATCCTTTTGAGGCATAGGTTTAACAGTATATCAAGCATATATATTAAATTTTGGACAAAAATGAGATGTAAACCCAACCTAATCTCTATGCACCACATTCAGGGCACTAAATTTTGTTTTCCCATTTGCCCTTCTATATCTTATGATGTTGCGTCAGTTTCACTGATTTGTGTCTATTCATGGATTGTCGTAAGACAAGTTCATATTTTTATGTATTTTTTTTCACTGAATGGTGCAGACAGACTTGAAAGCATGTCAGCAAAAAGTGTGAGCTGTTGCTCACATACATAAACATCCATCATTCTGTGAATTGGCAAAAGCCCTTTTAACTCCTATATTTCCACCTATGTTCTGTCTTCAGTGTTACGTTCAGATGCTTTACTGTAAGCCACAGATTTTCAGTCAGTAGTTGGGGAATCTGGTGAAGTTTTAGTGACATTTTATGCCATTCTGTGTTAGGATTGCTATATTTTTGTGCTGTTATCAAACTGCAAACTAGCTTCTGTACCTTCATGTTTTTATAGGACTAGAACAGACTGTCCTCTGGCATGTTCCTACATGATACTGTTATCCATGTAGTTGTAGATAAAACATTACTCGTTCAATATTTGTTTGTAACTATTAGTTGCAGTTATGAACTGATGGCATCATGAACAGTGGTGTAAATGGCCATACACAACTGGGCTTAGCATAGTAAAGTGTTAAATTCTTCAAGTGCTCTCTCTGACGACTTCATCACGTTTTCAGATGTCCATACAGTTAAACTAATCTTTCCCTGAGTGATTATGGGTACATTTTGAGGTATGGCCCAAGAGCTTTGACAGTGAAAACTTGTACTGCATACATAGTGTGGATAGTAGCCTAAGGGTTCTAAATGCATGCAGCATAGCATGATATTAAACTGATTTATTTTCTTTTTTTGTAGGAATACAGTTCAGAAAAACCCTTTGTCCCACCAAGATTAGTCGAAATTCAAGTGACTTCCCTCTCTCCTAGAGGAAAGGTTCGTTGTCCATTTCAGGTTTTTTGATGTGTAGAATAATAAGTCATTGTAACATTGTAGGGTAATACTGCTATGTCTGTCTAGTCTTTAATGGGGCACCAAAGAGAATCTTTCACCTGTTTTTGTTGCACATTTTACAGTTTCTTTGGGCAGATCACTAAAAAATGTCATACTGAGAGAGATTTTTTAATCAGATATAAGTTGTTGGGGTGTGTGTGTGTGTGTGTGTGTGTGTCTCTGTTTTTTTTTTTTTTTTTTTTTATATATATATACAGTGTGGTGGTATCTGGTCTGTAAACACCTGATTTTAGACTTAGTGGAAGACCAGCTACTTCAGTGATATGTGCGATATGACTAGTCATAGCTAGTAGTTGTGAGCGGAGATGCAACTTACTGAGCCTCACCAGGATAATGCAGCTCTATTTGAGGGTAGCATAAAGTAGTAATCATGACCTTGATTCCATCAGAGGAGCATGCATATATATATATATATATATATATATAATTATTATTATTTTTTTTTTTTTTTTTTTTTTTTTTTGCTGTACTTTTCATAAAATCGCTGTTTGCTGTCAAGGATGGAGTCCTCAAAAGGCTGTATGCACACTGTTTAGTCCTTGATAGTCATGAGCTGCTGGTTTTCCCACCCACCCAATGCTGACTGACGGCTTTCTTTCTATGCAGTCAGTGGTGGAAGCATGAGGGTAGTCCACCTCTTATGAATAGTAGGACTAAGCGACTTCGCTCTGCAGCCGATAAACAGCCATTTTATAAAAAAAGTGAAAAGAAAAGGTAAACCCCCCTAGAATCAAGGTTTCTGTCACTACTTCACGCTGCCCTCTTGATAGCTAACTCTTCATCTACCTTGTATTATATGTATGCTTATAATATTATATAAAATGTACAGGGTATACCTAGACTACATGGACTAAAGTTTTGGGACACACCTCATAATTATTGAGTTCAGGTGTTTCATTTAGTCCCATTGTAAAATACAGCACCTAGCATACAGTCTGCCTTTACAAACATTTGTAAAAGAAGGGGTCATTCTAAAGATCTCACTGAATTCTAGTGAGAAACTGTTGAGCCTCATGCACAAGACCTAGGGTGCAGGCTGGGGGGGGGGGGCAGATTTTATAGTGGAATGCACTGTCCCCCATTGGCTTCAATGGGGGGGGGGGGTTCCGTTCTTCTGTTCCAGTGTCATGGAGCAGGATCAGACCTGCTATATAATTAATGAAACAGAGCATTGGACCCCCCACATCAGAAGAACCTCAGCCTGCACACTTGGTCATGTGCATGAAGCCTAATAAGATGCCACCACCTCAACAATTGGGCTCATGAAGTTTCTTTCCTCCTAGATATTCCACAGTCAACTGTGAAGCGTATTATGGAAGTGGAAGTGTTTAGGAACTATAACATCTCAGTCATGAAGTGGCAGACCACATAAATCTGTAAAGCAGAGCTGTCAAAAGCTGAGGCACATAGTACATAAAAATTGCCCGTGCTCTGCTGTCTCAGCTGCAGAGTTCCAAGCCTCCACTGGCATTAACTTCAGCGGAAAAACTGTGGGCTGGTTGCTTCAAGCTGCAAGCCTTAAAACCCCAAGCACAATGCCATGTGTCAGATGAAATAGTGTAATGTATTATTGGACTCTGAACTAGTAAAAACATGTTCTGTGGAGTGACAAATCACTCTGTCTGGCGATCTGATGTCTGGATTTGGCAAATTCCAGGAGAATGTTACCTGCCTAAATGCATTGCACTAGCTGTAAGGATTGGTGGAAGAGGGATAATGTTATGTGTTTGTTTTTCAGGGGTTGGTCTAGACCCCTTACTTTCCAGTGAAGGGAAATTATGTGCTTCCAACATTGTGAGAACAGATTGGGGGACAATCTCTTTTCTTTTTCAGTGCATAAGGCAGGGTCCACAAATGCATAATTGGTTGAGTTTGGTGTGTAAGAATAGTGATTCCCTTTTGTCCCACAGCAGCACAATACTGGGATATTTCTGCCCGTGTGCTGGTAGGACAGAATGGAATTTTTAATGAACAAACAAATGGTTAGATATTAACCCCCCCTCCTCCTCCAATATAAAGAAGGAAGTACCAACCCCCCAGCGTGTTTTTTTTTTCTGTCCTGTGTTGGTGGGACAGTTGGAGGGAAGGTTATTCCTTCCCTATAGTGAGGTTATTCAGATTGCTGGTTGACTTTCCCCTCCTCACTCCGGTTTGAGTTTGTTTTGTCTTCTATCCTCCTATGTGAGGACTTTTTTTTTTTTTTTCTTTTTTTTTTCTGCCTTTGGTTCCTGTTGGAACAAAATACAAAGGTTAAAACTCCTTGTCTGTCCTTCCTGCCGCTACTGCTTAGTCTGCTTACCTGCAGGGAAAGACCTTTTTTTTTTCAGCTGTTGCTTATAATGGGTGGGCAGACAAGTCCTTTACCTTTAGTGTCCGCACTGAACCCTTGCGGCTATGTATGCCTTGCATTGTTTGTTTTATTGCAATGTACGGCGTTTCCTATTATTTCTCTCCTGCTCCCGTGTGTGGGGCGCCGGAGTCCAGAGTATACTGGCTTGCGTACCTGATTACATCATTGAACCTCCTACGTGGTCTCTAGAGTCAGGTCTTTCCTTCCTCCCCATGCCTGTATTGGCAATGGGATGGGTTGAACTGCTAGGAAATCTTTTTTTTCCTTAACTACCACCATTTTATTCATAAAATCTGTGCGGGGCAGCCTTTTTCTTCAAAAAAAAAAAAATAAAAAGGGCTTTTATTCTCTGTGTAACCTGTCACATGTAGTGGGAGAGTCTTTGCTCTCCATTTTTTCTATAGAAGTCTACCTTTTCCTTTCCTCTGCCTCTTTGTTTGGCAGAGAGTGTGCATGCTGTGCAACAGACTTGTACTGTTGTTGCATTTTTTTCTGGCTTTCTTGCTATTTACTCTTACACTTGCAGTAAGATGTCATCCTCTGTGTCTGGTGGTGATGAGTCCTTCAGGTAAGTCTGCGTCTAGGCGCAAACATCTAACCTGTCGCTCCTGTGAAATTCCCTTGTCTGACTTACAAATTCAATACATGCCACCAGTGCCGCCCAAAATAACCCTCTGAGGAATCCACAATTATAGATGTGGTTATTTGGGTCAAGTAGTATGTTCAGGACACCATGAAGGACTTGAAAGAGTACTTTAACTCACTTGTCTGAGAGACCCAGACGTAGTGAGGAGTGAGGCATCCGCTTCTATCATACGATCTGATGAGGAGTTCAGAATCGTATATGAAGCTAATTCTTCATCTGAGGATTCAGATACGAGTATAGCAAAACCGCTTTTTCCTCTGGAGAAAATTCAGAGATTATTGAAGTCCATCAGGTCAGGGGACCATGATGTTGACCATGGGGAAGCCTCTAGTTCCACCTCTAGGGGGCCTTGGGCCTTCAAAGTGGACGACATGCTTAAAAAAAGCTATGTCCACCGAGTGGAAATACTCAGAGAAGTCCTGCTTATCCACGAGGTTCAAGACACTCTTTCCAATAGCTGAGGACCAGTTTGGGACTTGGGTCCTCCACCTAAACTTGACATGGCAGTTGCCAAATTGTCCAGGCGAACGCCTGTACACTCTGAGGATGGGTCTAGCCTTCAGGATCCCATGGACCACCGGGCAGAACGCTCCCTAAGGAAAGTATATACGGCTTTATCTGCACAGTGTTTGAATGGTATTGCTACTAGTGAGGTAGCCCAGAAGCTGTGCTCCGGCCTCTCTCCATTAAAAAGAGATATCCATTTGGGGGTCTACCGGGACAAATTGTTGTCCTCTTTGAAGGGTATAGCCCTTGAGGCGGATTACCTCAATGAAGCCTTTCTTCTCCAGGTGAAGTTATCTGCCAAGTCTAGGGCCTTGACTGCGGCTTCCTGTCGCCCCCTATGGTTAAAACCTTGGAGGGCGGATTATGCCTCAAAATTTAATATTTGCGGGTTGCCTTACGAATCAGGTAAGTTATTCGGGCAGAACACGATAAGATTATAGGACTAGTGGGAAAGGAAGGAAAGTCCCTTCCGCAGTTCTTCTGTGGACAGGGCAGACAGCGTAGCAGAGGACAGTCTCTGCAAAGACCGCCACCTGCAAGAGGTCATGTGTGGATGTTCCAGGTTCCTGAGTGGGAACTCCAACCGTCTCTTTTTTTTTTTTTTCTGTGATGACAGGACAGTCAGACAGATTTCTGACTGTTACCTTCTCCCTCCTCCGACACGAAGTTCCTGAGGGAGGGGGGTTAGCAGATTTATGGGTCTTGGAGATAATCCAGTCAGGTTATGGCATAGATTTTTCTGTGCCTCCCCAGGACAGATTTATACAGACCTCTCGCCTCCCTGCTTTCCATCACAAGGCTCCAGAATCCTCAGTACTGGACTATATAAAAAACATGTCTTGAAAGAGATTCCACTGCAACGTCAAGGGTTTGGCATTTACTCTCCAGTGATCCTGGTTCCAAAACCTTCAGGAGACTGGTTGATGATAATAGACCTACGATACCTCAGCAGAGCTATCACAAAAATATTCTGTATGGAAACATCTGTGATATCCATTCTTTAGCAAGGAGATTTCATGGCCACTCTGAACCTAAAGACTACACAGAAGTTTTTTTTTCTGTCTCAGGAAGCCCGCTCATCCCTCAGGTGGTGGATTCTGCTAAGAGACTAAAAGTCCATAGTCAATTGGAGAGCACTCCGAGCGGTACGTTTAGCACTACTTCACATTGCCGTCCATTTGAGACAAGGCAGTCCGAGTGAGATCGGACAATATGACAACCATCCTTTACTTGAGCAAGCAGGGAGGAACTCGGTTACAGCCCTTTCAAAGTGAAATGGGGAAGATCTTGAGTTGGGCAGAGAAGAACCTAAACCCCTCTTTCTGCTGTACATATCCGTCCGAGTGTTACTGAATATAGTGGCGGATCAATTGAGTCGTGGCATCACTGTTCCAAGGGAATGGTCTTTCCACCCAGAGGTCCTTCAAGCAATCACCCTGAAATGGGGTCATCCAGAGGTAGACCTGATGACAACCAGACTCCATGCCAAGGTAGAGAAGTTCTGCTCTATACAAGGAGGACAATTCCTTGGCTGTGGATGGCCCTGTCCATCCCTTGGAGGTTCAGGCTGGCATACGTATTCTCTCCAAATCTCCATGATACCAAGGGTATTGATGAGGATCAGACAGGATCACGTCTCTGTAATCTCCATCATTCCATTCTGGCCAAGGAGGTCTTGGATTTTCCCTTCTTATAAAGATGAGTCACGGGATATATTTGAGGTTTCCCCCTATTCAGAACCTGGTGTCTCAGGGGTCCAGTCCCTGCCAGGATCTGAAATCCTACAATCTAACAGTCTGGAGGTTGACCAGTCCCTATTACGATCTAAGGGACTCTCGGGAGCCGTCCTAAGTACTCTCTCTCTCACTAGAGCAGAGTCTACGAATAAGAACTGTGCCCGGATTCGTAACATCTTCATCTCCTGGGCATCAAGCAAAGGCTTTGAGAGCTCTGATCCCTCCATTCCAGAGATTCTGGAATTCTTTCAGGATGGCTTGGACAAAGGCCTTAGTCGTTCCATTCAAGTTGCATCCTTGTCAGCCTGATTAGGTAAGCAGTTTTCCATAAACCCGCTGGTTATAAAATTTATTTAAGGGTGCATCCAGGCTCAGACCGCCAGTTACCCACCCAATGGGATTTGTCTATAATTTTTAAGGCGTTATGGGATTCCCCCTTTGAGCCTCTGGGAGAGGTTGATGTTAAATTTCTTACACTAAAAACAGTGTTTTTATTGGCCATAACTTCAGCTAAGAGAGTTGGAGAACTTCAGGCTTTATTTTCAGTATAACCTCACATATCCTTCCATCTAGATAGAGTGCAATTGAAGTTTATACCAGGGTTCCTCCCTAAGGTACCCTCATAATCTAACTTGAACCAAGTTATTTTTTTACCAGTCTTCTATCCCAGTCTTCATTCCCTGGATGTTGCCAGATGTCTCTAAATTTATATTCAGAGATCTCTGTCTTTAAGCGGTCGGAGAACCTATTTTTGTCTTTTGCTGGGAAGAATGTAGGGCTCAAGGCTTCTAAGACCCCTTGTCCCGCTTGTTTAAGGAAACCATAAACTTGGCTTTTACTTCACAGAGGTTAGACCCCCCTGAGTCAGTTGGGCTCATTCTACAAGAGCCGTTTCCGCCTCCTGGGCGGAAAGGATCTCCGTTCCTTTGGAACAAATCAGTTCTGTAGCTTCTTGAAGCTCTCTCTATACCTTTTGTAAATCATTATAGATTTAATACCGGGGTACGAGGCCATTTCCTTTGGCCATACAGTTTTAAGTTCTATTCTTCAAGAGGGCCCTCCCTAGAGTTCTTCTTGCTAGATCCTCAGTATTGTGCTGCTGTGGGACGAAAAGGAAGCGTAGATTATGATGTTAATCTGTTTTCCCTTGTAAGACAGGCCCTCTGACTTCACAAATGCTCTTCTGAATGAAGGGAGCAAAAATTCCCACAGATACATTCCAAAATCTTGCAAAAGGCCTTCCCATAAAATTAATTTATTTGATTTTATATATGTGTGTTTTCTTTGAGCAACCTGTCCGCAGGTAATGTCATCTGAATTTGTAAAAATAATATTTTCTACGTTTACACAGGCACATGTCCAGGAACAACTACTGAAGACAGCAAATGTTGAATTAGACCTACCCAAATTATCTCCAAGATTTACGGTAGAAAATGTTTACGCATATCTTAATATATTGATATTACACATTTGGATGTACTTGTGTCTGCTTAGGGGGTAATGTGTAGCCATGTAGATACATTGTTCAGTAATGATTTGCAGCACCTTGCATGAAGAATGGTCTCTCTTTGCCTTTTGATCAGACATGGCATATCAAACATAAGAAATAACTGTGAATAATACGTTATAGTATGACTAGTACATGGAGTAATGAGTTTCTGCATTACACAGGAATTCATTCTTTTGGTGTTTTCTGAATCCTTAATGCCCTGCCTCTTCAAGTCCTGTGCTTGGTATGACACAGTTTATTAGTTTTGTCCGCAGGGATCAGTTATCAGCAGTTTAACTTCTTAGATGCAACAGTCAATATTATATCTGTCATTATGTTTTGCCACAAACAGATACGCAAAAAAGAGGCAGACTATATGGAATGAGTTCGAAAAATTTGGTACCACTGTACCAGATACAAAAAAAAATGTTTTTTCTTACCAGAGAAATCTTGGCATCCTATTATAGGGGATGTCTGATTTAGGATTCCCATTTTCAAAGAATTTATTAGAGAAGTCTGAGTAACATTGATTACATACAATAGTAGGATATTCAGTTACGTAAATAGTAGTACAACCAGGGGTTTTCTGGGCAATTTTTTTTTTTTTTAAAAAAGGTCTGTTAGTGCTATGAATGGGTTAATAATTACACCCATATACCATTTATCTGAGTGATTTATGGGTTTCTCTGGGAGCGCCTAGCATCTTCTGCATTTGTTTACATGGTGTAGCTTCCTGCTGCCTTAGCTGATGCAATGCATTCTGGTAGTTGTAGGCTCTCACACTATCTCCCTCTCAAAAACCCCCTCCCTGTCTCCCTAGCTATTCCTCCCACTGCTAGCCATTCCCAACTTACTCAGCCCAATCCTGTACCCTATTATACTTTACCTGTCTTCTTCCTGACTTTCTTCTGCTGGGAACGGCTCCTACTTTTTGACTGCAGGCCTCCAGCTTGCGCAATAGAGATGTAGTGTCGGTTTCAGCGCTAAGCCAGGACTCTGGCTCTGTTGCGCATGCGCATGCTGACATCAAGGAAGGAGGAGGAGCAGAAGGAAGCCTAGACAGAAAGAAGATAGGTAAGTATGGTTTATGCATGAAACATGCGGAGAAGAAAGTGCTGCTTCTTTTCATCAAGTCTGTCCCGTGTCTGGGGACCTTTTGTATGAAAGGCAGGCACTCTAAGGCTATGTTCACACGGAGTTTTTTGTAAGATGAAAAAATCTGCTTCAGGAATTAAGAAACTGTTTTTTGACGCGTTTTTGTCGTATGTTTCATCACGGTTTTTTGCTCCGGCACACTGTATGGAACTGGAAACCTCTCTCTCTAAAAAAAAAAAAAAAAAAAAAAAAAACAAACAAAAAAAAAAACAGTTTTTGATGCGTTTTTTGAAAAAAACACTTTTAAAAAATGCATCAAAAACCAGGTACAAAAACGCATCGCATTTTTTCTGGCTCCTATTGATTTCAGTGGGTTTTTCAAGGTGGAATCCGCTTGAAGATAGGTCATGTCGCTTTTTTTTTTTCCTCTAGCTGATTTTTTTTAAAAAAACCGCTACTGACTCCCAATGAAATGAATGGGAGGCATTTTTTGAGGCAGATTCCGCCTCAAATTCAGCCTTCAAAACACTGTGTGAACATACCCTAACAGTTTAGCTACAGAAAATTTCTGTGTCCAAAGGCTTGAATAGTATTTTTATTTGTTTACAAACATATTGTATTGCTATTTAGGTCTTTCGCCAGAGAAGTTCTCCCATTGAGAAAAAATAAGTAAAATAAAACTTTAAATAGATGGGGTTTCCCTCTGTAATATACTGTGTAAAAAAAACAAACAAAAAAAAACCCAGTATATATGGTACTGTGGAAAAGCTTAAGGCTTCAAGCACATGACTGAGTGTCGTCTTATGTTCCGTTCCATTCCGATATTTTTAGAGCAGGTCCTATTCAGATCTGTGGGTACACAACAGACATGGCATGGATACAAAAGAGTCTAAAGCCACTCTGCCTGAAACATGGTCATGTGCATGAAGCCTTAGGCAGGTGTAGAAAAAAATGCTGCAAAGTAAGAATGCTATCAAAAATAGAATTGATAGCTTATTTTTGTCAGTTAACAAAATTGAGTGAATAAAAGAGAAATCTAAACCAAATTAATATTTGGTGTGACACACTTTGCCCTGAAAACAGCATCAGTTCTTCTAGGTACACATATTAGTTTTTGGAGGAACGCAGCACAGAAGTTGTTCCATACGTCTTGGAGAACTAGTCTTTTGTGGATGCAAGTTTGCTCAAATCCTTCTCTCTATGTAATCCCAGACAGACTTTATGATGTTAATATCATGGTTCTGTGGGGGCTATATTATCACTTCCAGGACTTTTTCTCCAAAGGGTGGTCACACAAAGTATTGCTTTGAAAGAGTAAACTATTCACACATCTTTTTGTGAAAATATTCTAGCTTTGTAGCATTTTCCAGGCCTGCCCAAAACTTGCACATTTATTGTATGAAACTTTAAAGGGGTTGTCTAGGATTCATTTTTTATGGCCAAGCCTTAGAATAGACCATAAATATCAGATCTTAATAGGAGCTGAGCTGCAGTGACTCTGCCCAGCTACTGTAGAGGACACCGAGTCAACTACTTCTGGTTCCGTGTTTGGTATCGTAAGTATAGTTGTTGGAAGTGGTCTCATACAGCAGATCCGAACTCCAATTTCCAAACATTTCTAAAAATATATATTTTTTCACATTATTATTATTAGTATATGGGAGTGCAGATTGATTGAGGGAGCGGGGACACTTGATTTTTGTTTTTAGTACAGGGCCCCAACATACCAAAATGTGAAAAAAATGAAAGGGTCTGAAGACTTTCTGAATGCATTGTATATATATTTCTCTTCGCTCTGTTAATTTGTCACACTTTTAGGATAAAAATGGATTAAAAGCACAGCCTTTGTTTACAGCCTTATAGTTCTGTGGAGAAGGCAAATAAAGCACATACACACCATAGGCCTGGAACAAAGTAAAACAAAACCACATTAGGTTTCTGTGAACTGGCTAAAAATAAACAGATTTTCAAAGATTACGCATTGATGGCCTCTTTGCATTTGCTAATTGTTTCCGGTGTGTATGTCAGTGTTTTGTTCAGGGTACACAATGTTTAAAAAGCAGGAAAACCACAAGGCATCTGTCACGCTGGTAATAACCTTGCCTCCATAGGACTGTGTATATCATCTTGGACGCTTGCTATTTGTTATTTAAGAACTCACTTCTCTTACCTTGCTATCTTTGGCACACAACTTCTGATCTCTTTACTGTGTCAAACCATTGATGCATTATTATTCTACTTGTCATCCATGTCATTCAAAATAAACAATGGAAATATTTGCTGTGACTGTAAAACACCACGATTTTTTCTGCGGTGTTTCAGCCGCGGGCAAACCATGGTATTTACACCACGTAAGGCCTCGGCCGTAAGACCT
This sequence comes from Leptodactylus fallax, assembly GCA_947044405.1. NCBI lineage: Eukaryota > Metazoa > Chordata > Amphibia > Anura > Leptodactylidae > Leptodactylus > Leptodactylus fallax. Next base: position 2,310,885 of record CAMRHE010000048.1, on the reverse strand, counting down.
TTTTGCATAGAGATGGAGAGGATTCTTCACAGGAATTACAAATGACCAAAGGGTCATTATGGATAAAGGTTGGGCGTTTGGTGATTTGCTTGTATTAAGAGAGAATTTCCTGTCCCCTACTGTGTAAAAGGATTCTACACCTTTCCCATCATTGTGCTGGATTTTGCTTTTCCCTTGGACCAGATTAGTCATGTTCATGAAGGAATGCTTCACAGCACTAAAGCAGTTGGCAGTAGCTCAGAAAAGTGAGGGTTATTTAATTTAGAAAAAAAAAGATGGCCTAGGGCAGGGGTAGGCAACCTTTTTTGTTGGGCGTGCTGATTTTAATAAAAAAAAAATCAAAGATGAGGTAATCGGAGTGCCAGTCAATAACTGTAAGTCTGATGACCCCTAAACTAAAGTCATATACCACATATCATAACAAAGAAGTGCTGCCACAAGATGCTTTAGGACGTATACGTTTACTGCTATTTCCTTAAAAGCTCATCAAGAGAATGCCAAGAGTGTGCAAAGCAGTAATCAAAGCAAAAGGTGGCTACTTTGAAGAACCTAGAATATAAGACATATTTTCAGTTGTTTCACACTTTTTTTGTTAAGTATATAATTCCACATGTGTTAATTCATAGTTTTGATGCCTTGAGTGTGAATCTACAATTTTTATAGTCATGAAAATACAGAAAACTCTTGGAATGAGAAGGTGTGTCCAAACTTTTGGTCTGTACTGTATATATATCAAAGATCAATACAGGGATTTCTGCAAGGATCTATTTATACTCAGTCAGCATTTGTTAATAAATTAGATTACAAAATGTATTAACGACATTGTAAAGGTTATTGTTCCACATAAAGCCAATGGTATTAGGAATTTAGCCTGCAGTACTTTTTAAAGCTACAGGTGTCTACTATTCAGAATTGTGTAAACTGTTCAGTAGTTATACACGTGTAGAAAGGCTTGGACTGGCCTACAGGAGAATCCCTCAGAGGGTCCCTGAGCCAGCACACTCTGGTATGACACAGTACCCTCATACAGATACTGACCACCAGGAGGATATTTGTCAGTACAATATACTGGACAGATTAAGAAACTCAGTGTTGTGTGGTTTTGTGTGTGTGTGTGTGTTTTTTTGTTTTTTTTTTAAATGTACTGTAGATACATTTAGGTGCAGAATCAGGCCAACCATTATCCTTTCTCCCTGGGCCTATCTTCTTAACACTGAAGGGACTCCATTCATCTTGCAGTGTTTTTCTGTTGCCTGATGTCTGCTGATCTGTGAGCGCATATTCCCAGCTCAGAGCTAAAGGATTTAGAGTAATAGTGATATGTTGCTGTATATTAATTAATTTTACTGGTGGGTCCTAGAGACCCCAGTCCCATCACTGCGTGTAGAACTGAAGACATACATGTTTCTTGCAGGTTGGTTCTGCATATTGATGCTATTAATCTAACATATTAATCTCCTGTTAAACTTTTACTTCAAATTAGAAATTACTAGGTCTAAAGTTTAGAAATGCTAACAAAATTTGCTCAATCAGATATTTGCATGCGTATGTATGCTTGCACCTTCTTTGTATTGCAAGTACTTGTGAGATCTCATTTAAATTTTTAAACTGCATTGAAAATTCTCACAAAGAATTAACATCCTGCTGATTTTTTTGCACCATATTCCAATTTCTGTGGAGGAAAAAATCTGCATAATTTAAGATTAAAGGGGGACTGATCCAGCTGGAATATGGTTTGGGGTGCATGCTCACATAGCTGTAGCCACATGCAGTCGATAGCCTGCCCTAATTCTATGCAGGGGGTGTCCGCCACATAATTAAAAAAAATTAATATTGATGTCTATGTAAATGTATGTCCATCCATTTGTGTCCATTTTTTTTATGTGCTTTACGAATTTAAAAAGTGTGATCTAAATTGATGACTTGCATATTTGCACTATGATATAGTGTTTATTGTATTGTGCTGCTTTCCTATTCTGACATGCTGTTGAAGGGTGGCGATGTGGTGATTCCCCCCACCAGTGGAATTTTGCTGCATCTGTAGGTTAAGCCTCGGGTTGTGTTTTGCATGCTGCAGCATGGTGATGGCTCAGAATGGCAGGGCTTGCGTGAGTTTGGTGTGCAGTGCCTGTTCGAACCTGAACATGGCTGACCTCACTTCGGGCTTTGCAATTCTGATGCTGTCTTTGAGGGCCATCCATTGAGATTGTAGAGACTTTGCTGTGAACCTTTTATGAACTGTTTGTATCTGCAACTGCCTCTATTGTATTAGTGTACCCAGTCAACCTGAATCCTGCAAATGCTTATTTGGCCACATTCAATTAGGAAACACTTGGGCTGAGTGGGGCACTAGCTTCCCTGATCTAGAACATTGCGTTAACTGAAGAGACAAGTGGCAACGCTGCAGGATGTCTACATCTGTCCCAGTATGCTTAAAGGGGTATTCCCGTGAACATAATCATATGTATATTTGGAGATAATTAAAAGTTAAACATTTTTGCAAATATAAGTAGTTAAAAATTCTGCAGAGTTTTAAAGATTTTCTCTATCTGTCTTAGTGGTGAGAGTCTGTTGTCTTGATTGGTTGCCAATGGATACGACTACAAATGCAGAAACTTTCTGTGGTCTGGGACTTGTCAGGAAGGCAGCCATGACTTTCTTATTGTAGCTGGGTTATCAGGCAGGGGACACCACATGTATCAGAAGATATCATAGCTGATTTTATGACCTTAGAAAGTTCCTGCATTCATGGTCGTATCCACTGGAAACCAATCAAGACTTGTGACCACAAAATTTTTAGAGAAAATCTTTAAAATTCTGCAAAATGTTTAATTACTTATATTTGCAAAAATGTTTAACTTTTAATTATCTACAAATTTAGAAATGGTTATGTTTTTGGGAATACCCCTTTAACTTCACCCAAAACTGAAAAATAGTATCACAGTAGTATTTTTCTGTAACAATGCTTAGAGACTCAATCATTACTTATTCAGTTCTTTTTCCTGCAGTGAACTGTGTTTTAAGAAACTTTCTAAAATGTGACACAGTTTAACTGGCACCTTCAGAGTTGTGAATAGTATATACATGGCCTTGTTGTCTAAATCCATTGAAAATCTGAAATACTTGGGCCTAAGCTAACTATGCAATATAGAAACTTCCAAATTTATCAGTATTACAGTAAAAAAGGCCTGCCAGTTTAAGTTCCTTAAAGGAGGATCAGAGATTCTGCACTATGTAGGCTTCTACCCTTGACATTTACATATTTGCCAGACCTTCACTATTTTTCTTCAAGGTCTGTTTACACTATGTGAATTACATGTCACTGAAAAACTGGTATGTGAGAGAGTTGCTGTTCCTCTGCATGTATCCTGTATAATTGACCCAGGCCAGGGTTACCTATTTATTTTTATTGCAAGATGTTGCAGGATATGCACCAAATATCTGGGGGGGGGAGTTTACTAAAACATACCTCCAGTTATAAACAACTTTAGGCATTTAAGCAAAAAATCAATTAACTAGCCGTCAGCATCCTCCTACTCCACCCCTCCCTTCTCCATAGAGTTCTGTGTGTAAGGCTGAATACTGAGACCAATCTTATGTAAACAGATTGAAGATGAGGAGCAGGGGAACAGTTTAATAAGTGTTGAAGAAAATGGATTTTAATAAGTTAAAAGTTTTCTTAAAAACACTTTCAGCCACTCATTCCAGAATTCTGGCATTACAAAGTTGCTTTGAACTTTGTGAACTTTTTGTACTTGCTTGTATGTAAAAATTTTTACACCACTCTACTTCAGAGAAGTGGGTGCTAAAGTGGGTGTATATCTATCTGAAAGTACATCAGATCTATCAATAGCAACTTTTTAAAAATGAGCAAAAATTACCATAATCTCATTTCAGTGAGGGGGTGGCATAGACAATGGGGTAAACTCTTGGGACAGAAGTGTTAGATTTATAAACGTGCCAAACCTATCACACATTGTGACTTGGTAATTTGCCTCCTTATATGTCTGTGGACAGCTTAAGGCCAGGGCTACATTGCAACTTTTTTTGCACTGCTGATTTTAACTATTGCGAGACAATAGCCATCCATAAGACTGTACAAAGATGAATACGTTCATTGTGCCACAATAGAGCTACAGAAAGTAAGGCTCTGAGTGTAACCTCTGAAAAAAATAAACATTTGAATCTGTACACTGCTCTACAATCTCAGCCGAAGGGGCACAGAACTCAACTGAGTGCTTCTGACCTTTCTGTTTTAGTGAATCTTCTCAGCACCCGGACCCCATTGATTAAAACTCCTGCCATGTCACTGTAACATGTCAAAGTATGTTATAAGTTTAGTCACACCTGTAGTCCTTTTATACCTGGATAAGAAATGTATCAAGTGTTCATTGTGCAGAACACATTTATAACTTTGCTTGGAATCTGAAATAATAATGGCCCGTATCACAGCTGCATGTAGTCATGGGTTGCCACCAAGTTTTCTACCAGCATGCATGTCCCTTACAAACCATATAGTAATCTAATGTTTTAGAATAAAAAAAAGTTTCAAAGACACCAAGAAATCAGTTGATTTGGTTTACCGTTTCTGTTTTTCTTCTGTACCAGTCCAGAAGTCCCATGAGACATTTTCTCTAATGCTTTGTGCCTGCTGGCTTAGTGCATTGGCCCAGTGGCATTAATATTATTTCTAGTGCTCTAAAATCTCTAGCAAATATCCCTTGAGTCCCAGTAGATTTTAATAATTTCCTTGGTGGCTCATTAGCTAAAATATTATTACTGATACCTTATTGAGTTGATAAATAACTTTTGATAAGTGGTTAGGGTTTTTTGTTGCTTTGAGAGAACTCCCAAAATATTCGGTCTGTCTGCGACAACATGTCGGTTAAGTGGTTAATACTGTTTCCTTGAAGCACTGGGGGTCCTAGGTTCAAATCCAACGAAGGACAACATCTGCATGTAGTTTGCATGTTCTCTTTGTGTTTGCATGAGTTTCCTCCCACACTCCAAAGACATACTGATAAAGAATGTAGATTGTCAGCCCTATATGGGACAGTGACTGGCACTGTCTGTAATGCAGTGTGGAATATATTTGCGCTATACAAGTAGGAGAAATTAATAAATAAATAACTTTTGACCAATATGTAGCTGTTTCATCCAATTGAATCATATATATTAAGTTTTTTTTCCCCCAGGATTTTAATATCGATGATCTTCCTTTGAGATACGTCATTAATATCAGACCAGTGAGGGTCTTACACCTGGGTTATCTGTTTGAAAGGACACAGTGTTTCGTTGAGCAATTTAGCCTCTTCACTCAATTTCAGTCATAGCACTGTACATTGTGTGGTGGCTGTGCTTGGTATTGCAGCTCAACCCAATTCACTTGTAAGGAACTGAGCTGCAAACAGGCCATATTATGAATGGATATGATGTCACTGGCCTATGAAGTGAAAGCAGCACTTAAAGGGGTTGTCCAGGCAAAATGGACATTGAATTTATTGTTTAAATAAGCCGGGGGGAAGTGACATCACGGGTCGCTTGCTGAGGCCGCTGATTCAATCAGCGGAAGGGATCCGTGACGTCACAGCCAGTGAGCAGGTTCACTTTGAGAAGACGGAGGAGCAGAAGGACCGGACGGTGCTGGGAGGGCACTGGAGACAGGTGAGTAAGATATAAATATACCTCCCTGGCATTTTTAAAATTAAAAAAAAAAAAAAAAATTACCTGGACAACCTTTTTAAGCAACTGCTGCTTTGAGTAGCTGATCTGTGGGGTTCCCAGTTGTTGGATCCACTTTAATGCTGCTTAATGATACTGCATGTAAAGTCTTCAGACAATAGTGTCTTGTTTTGGTAATAATTCATTGGTGCCACATAATGCTAATGTATTGTGGTGTTCTACATATTGCTAGGAAAAGAATAGACATGCGTACTTCTAGTAAATAGTCCTGCTTGAAATTCTCTCATGAAAGTTACATGAAAAACAATACAGCATGTGCAAATCATCTGTCATACACTTAAAAACATTATATAAAGGAGTTTTTACACTAACAATACTTGAATATTGAATAAGTATCTGATCACTGGGAGTCCCATTGCTAGTGCATGACCCCCAGCGCATACATAACCAGCGCTACATTCACTTCTTTAGAACTGATGGAGATACCAGAGTACAGCTCTCCTACAGTCACATAAAAGTGAATGTAGCAGCAGTTACACATGTTCACTACAATGGTTCCAATGGTGATACTCCTAGGGATCGTACAGTTATCATCAATCCTGTAGATCAGAAATAAGTGTTACTAAATCATGACACAGCCATAAATGCATAGCTAAATCAGATTTGATTTTCACACCAGGAAACCAACTCATTATTTTGACTGAACCATGTCCGGCTACCCACATATGTGAGTAGCACTAACATATTTTCTATGAAGTTACCTTTGCATTGTTTTGTACGTATGAGTATTGTTTCTCGTCTTGTTGTTTTCTCCTCTTGTTTGCTTTTTTTTTTGCGTGTTATTTATGTGTTTGATATGTACAGGTGCAAGATTTATTCACTTTTGGCTTCTTAAGCAGGGTTCACTACCGTTGGATCCTATTATGAAGGTGTCCGTTAGTAAAAAAACAAAAAACGTACACCTATCATAACAGACATTAACGGACACTAACTGATGTTAATGGACACGTTAGCATCAGTTAGTTAAACACTGTCCGTTGTTTTGTTTTTTTTTGTTTCCGCTTTCTGAGCATGCGCAGAAAAAAAACAGACATAAAATAACGGACAGTAACTGATGGCTATCAGTTACTGTCCGTTATAAGTCCATTACCTATAGACTTCAATGTTAAAAAAATAACGGACACTTGCTGTCCGTCAAGATTCCGTTTACCCAAACGGACAAAACGTCCTGCATGTAGGATTTTTTGTCTGCGGATAAAATACAGACTTCTGACGGATTGGGTGTAAATGGACACAATATAGAAACCCATTGAAATGAATGGAAATTTTAACGGATTTCTGACAGTTCAGCTAGTGTCCGATGCTAAAATCTTGTAACTGACAATAGCAATGGACACTACTGATGGTCACCATCGGTAGTGTGAATGCCCCTTTGCATGTTGTGTTTTTTAAATTTTATTTTATTTATTTTTTTGACCAGAACAAGCAGAGTTCTGACAGACGGCTACAGGAAATTGAGATGCCAAAACCAATACAGTCTGTTGGAATCCCTCAATCTAGCATCCTAGTGACAAACCGAACAACTTCTCCTGAGTGCAAAGATCTAGCGGATCACTTAGTTACCAGCAATTCAGACTCGCTAAACAGGTTAGTTGCTTTCAGATGTTGTTCAGTACTGTGGGTCTTTCTAAGGTCTCTTTTCAGGTTTATCTTTTTGCCTGCAAATGTTTGTTTTAGAAACCTTAAGGTGCAGTTATACGTGCCAGTATTTAGAGCTGTTATCAGCAATGATCACTCGTAGAAACTGTCTAATAATCGCATCTTTAATGCAGAATAAAAGATGTCGATTATTGCCAGCACATTGCTCTGTTTAATCAGGTATGTGATGCCGATGGTCAATGCAGATAAATGGAGAAGAAACAATTGAAGGGAAAGGAAAGATCGCAGAGATCTTTCCTTTCCCTTTCAGTTTGCATCAGCCTGTGCAATAAGGCCAATGAAAACAAGTGCTGATCAACATGTTTTCTTGATCGGAACTTAGGGGTTAACCTCTTGATTTGTACTACAGCCTTTACAAAGGTCTCCGCATGTACCAATTATCCATACAATATACAACAGCATACAGGTGTAAGGCCACATTCAATAAAGCCTCATAGTCCTTTCAATTATAACTCATACAAGCAATTCTAAATCACCTACAAAATATATTTACAGTAACTCAAGATAAAAAAAAAAAATACACAAAACTGGTTTATTTTTATTAAATCTCATAAAAGTACATACAATAAATTGATTATTTATGTACATATATAAAAACCATGAATAACAGTAATAAGGATTATACAATACACCATGTACAAAATATGTGACAAAAAAAAACAAAAAAAATCTTCATACACCATTCTTGTTTGCAACGGGATAGCAAATCCAAAGACATTCTTATGGATGTGAATATTAGCCCACAAAATTAAGAGACTCCCCCCTGTGTATCCATTATCTCATTGATCACCCTGTGGGTTTATACACATAAGATGACTGAACATAGCAATTGTCTCTCTAAAGATAAATAAGTTGCTGCCAGAGATGTCTGGTGTACTGGTGTACAGCTTATTCCTGTTATTCCATTGAAAGAAACATGCACAGTTTGATGTGTGTACAGATGTCAGCTGACTGAACAGAAACTGAATAATCATAACCCAGTATTTTAATTATCAGGATTTCTCTTTTGTTCATTTTATTTAATTTTTTTTTTTAATTGACAAAAATAAACAATTAACATTTTCTATTTTTGAAAGCATTCTTACTTTGCAGAATTTTTAGTGGCTTATAATATTGGGTATTAGTTTTAGTTACAGTCAACTTTTAACACATAGTGGCATAATGTTATAAAAATACATCCACAGAATTATATACACCATCCAATTCAGGCAAGACAACAACTTGGAACATCATGTTCAACACATTAAATATTTTCCTGCAGGGTTCAGCAGTGACAGACAAATATAAATAAATCTGATATGAAAGACTCCACTGGCAGAAAGGTACATGGGCCAGTCTTATGTTTTATTTTATTTCCCCTTTATTTGGCACTAGTGACATTTGAGCATACTGACACTGCCACTGCTGTTATCACCTGTTCTCTTTATTGCATTTCAGTTGACATAATTTGTTCTTCCTAGTTCTAGTAGCATTGACAAAACCAACATTAACTTTTGGACAGGATTAAAAGAAGTTTTCAGTTTTAGAGGTTGTCTGGGGAAAATACATATTTCTAAAATGGGCTGGGGGAGGTGGAAAAAAAAATACCTGTCCCTGGTGATCCGGGGTCCTCCCAGCAAGGTCTGATCCTTCTTCTGGGCTGTCTTCTCAAAGTGAAACTGCTCGCCGGCTGTGACGTCGTGGATCCCTTCTGCTGAAGCTGAGGCCAATCAGTGGTCTCAGGAAGAGACCCTGGGACTTCACAGGAAGAGACATCACGTGCCCTTTGATGAGGCCGCTGATTGGCATCAGTAGTCACATGTGGTGGGGACTTCTGCCAGAAGATAACAATGGACTGGCAGGACTGGACTGCACTGGAAGACACCAGGGAAAGGCGTTTTTGTGTGTGTTTTTGTGTGTGTGTGTGTGTGTGTGTGTGTGTGTGTGTGTGTATGTCAATGGGGAAAAAAAAGTAGTCAGCCACCAATTGTGCAAGTTCTCCCACTTAAAAAGATGAGAGAGTCCTGTAATTGTCATCATAGGTAGACCTCAACTATGAGATACAAAATGAGAAAACATATCTAGAATATCAGTCTGATTTTTTAAGAATTTATTTGCAAATTATGGTGGAAAATAAGTATTTGGTCACCTAGAAACAAGCAAGATTTCTGGCTCTCACAGACCTGTAACTTCTTCTTTAAGAGGCTCCTCTGTCCTCCACTCATTACCTGTAGTAATGGCACCTATTTGAAATTGTTAGCAGTATAAAAGACACCTGTCCACATCCTCAAACAGTCACACTCCAAACTCCACTATGGTGAAGACCAAAGAGCTGTGGAAGGACACCAGAAACAAAATTGTAGACCTGCACCAGGCTGGGAAGACTGAATCTGCAATAGGCAAGCAGCTTGGTGTGAAGAAATCAAGCTGGGACTAACATAACAAAGGCTACCGTCAGTAACGCACTACGCCGTCTCAGATCCTGCAGTGCCAGATGTGTCCCCCTGCTTAAGCCAGTACATATCCAGGTCTGTCTGAAGTTTGCTAGAGAGCATTTGGATGTTCCAGAAGAGTATTGGGAGAATGTCATATGGTCAGATGAAACCGAAGTAGAACTGTTTGGTAGAAACACAACTCATCGTGTTTGGAGGAGAGTGAATGCTGAGTTGCATCCAAAGAACACCATACCTACTGTTAAGCATGGGGGTGGCAACATCATGCTTTGGGGCTGCTTCTCTGCAAAGGGACCAGAATGACTGATCTGTGTACATGAAAGAATGAATGGGGCCATGTATCGTGAGATTTTGAGTGCAAACCTCCTTCCATCAGCAAGGGCATTGAAGATGAAATGTGGCTGGGTCTTTCAGCATGACAATGATCCCAAGCACACCACCAGGGTAACGAAGGAGTGGCTTCGTAAGAAGCATTTCAAGGTCCTGGAGTGGCCTAGCCAGTCTCCAGATCTTAACCCCATACAAAACCTTTGGAGGGAGTTGAAAGTCCGTGTTGCCCAGTGACAGCCCCAAAACATCACTGCTCTAGAGGAGATCTGCATGGAGGAATGGGCCGACGTACCAGCAACAGTGTGTGCCAATCTTGTGAAGACTTACAGAAAACGTTAGACCTCTGTCATTGCCAGCAAAGGATATATAACAAAGTATTGAGATGAACTTTTGTTATTGACCAAATACTTATTTTCCACCATAATTTGCAAATAAATTCTTAAAAAATCAGACAATGTGATTTTCTGGATTTGTTTTCTCATTTTGTGTCTCATAGTTGAGGTCTACCTATGATGACAATTACAGGCCGGCCTCATCTTTTTAAGTGGGAGAACTTGCACAATTAGTGGCTGACTAAATACTTTTTTTCCCCACTGTATCTTCACTATACTTAATTTATCCTTGTAAGGGGTGTGTTTTTTTGGTGTTGTGTGTGTTTGTTTTTTTTTTTTTGTTTTTTTTTTTACCAGCAGAGTTCAGGGTGATGACATAAGTCTGTAATTAAAACATTATAGTAGTTGCTTATGTTATTGCATGGATGAGTACACTGTCAGTTTTGTTGATTCATATATATACACAGAGAGAGAGAGAATTTTTTTTTTTTTTTTTCACCTCCCCTGGCCTATGTAAAAAAAAAAAAAAAAAAAAAAAAAAAAATTGTCTGGACAACCCCTTTTAATTTGCAAACCATTTTACTAAGTAATGCCTTCATTTTTGAAAACAGATGAGCAGTGAAAACACAGGGCTAGATTTCAGTATAGCCTAGTCCTGTCACTCAAAGAGGGAGGGTGTATTAGAACAGTGTTCAGTGTTTCAGTTTGGAGCAATGGAGCCGCCCTTGGTGCTCCAGACTGCTCATATGCATTTTGTGAAATAAATTAATATTTCTGCAACAGAGGCATGAATTTTCATGGGGGAAAAAGATGTTACATTCAGGTGAGCTGGACTTATCTAATTGTGGTGCTGGTTTAATGTGGCACCCTGGTGACAGATTCCCTTTAAGGAGATTACATTTGAAGGCAGCCTTTTGGCGCACAGACACTTAGAGACTATACATGCTCTGCTAAGGATTCAGAGAAAATAATTTGAGGGGAAAAAGTTAAAACTTGCTTTAGCTCCACCTTTGGGAAGGTAGCTCCCTCTAGATCAATGCCATCTTTTTAATCTAATAGTTTTTTATTGAAATTTTTAACAGAAATACAATACAAGTTAGAAACACATTGAGGAAACAAGGGCACAGTTATGACCTCATATACATCATAGTCGCAATGCAATACAATATACTCAGATGAGGTACATCCATGAATAAAATATATACAATGGCAATGCATAGTACGAACAAGTAAATCTAATCAAACGTACGGCAAACCTAACATGTTGAGGTTATAGGGGACGACATTCAGTTTTTGCCATAAGACGGATAAGATGGGGAATAGGCTGGAGGAGGATAAGGAATAAAGCGAAGGGCAAAACAATAAAAGAACAGAAAACACAAACCATAATCTAGGCCTAGAAAATGAATACAATCGGATCGTATCCCCCCACTCGCAGAGTAGTTGATTCGCCCCTCACAAAAAGGGGGAGGAGACCCATCAGCTACCAGATATCAATTTTCCAATTTCTTAAACAAATGGTATATAGGTGTTACAGGAATAACAGATCATAGCAGCCCCCAGAAGCTACAAATAAAGTAGGAAGAAATACCCTAGTGAAAGGGAAGGCCTCGTTGTATAGTCCGTCAATGATTGTACGGTGGAGGGAATGCCTCTGCCCATGCCTCCCAGTGCATCCTGAATTTATCCAGGCCCCCTCCATTACTTGCATAAATACGCTCATATTGATAATTCAAGGACACCGCTGAAATTAACTCTGTCAAGGCCGGGCATGCAGTAGATTTCCATCGTCTCGCAACAAGTAGGCGGGCAGCCCCTAGCACCTGACAAACGACTGTTCTATGTCTACCAGGTATCATGTGAATACCCAGCAGGAGGAGTGCCAGTTCAGGTGTATATCCCACCCCACCACCACACAGGCCATTAACCAAGGAAAACACAGAAACCCAAAAGGGCTGAATGAGTGGGCAGTGCCAGAACACATGGAATAAAGAGCCGGTCTCCCCGCATCCCCTCCAACAAAGAGGTGAACAAGATGGGTAGAACTTAGCTATACGTAAAGGGGGGTAATACCAGCGTAATAGTAATTTGCTATATTGCTCCCAATGTGAGGCACATACTGTGGATCGCTTAGCCCATCTGATCGCCTCTCGCCATTGCCCGACCTCAAATCTGCTCCCTATGTCCTCCTCCCAAAGGATCATGTGTTTAGTCTTGCGGAAAGTGCAATCCATATTCAAAATTTGATACAGGGTTTTAGTTTTATAAGCCGCTGTGGAAGCCTGTGGGTGTAAGAGGTCGGCGGCCGTCTGTGGCAGGCGTACCTGAGTCGATGTCGTGTCAGACAAGTAGGAAGTCAATCTGGTATATGTGTACGCTTCCCCTACGGGCAGATCAAATGTCTCTTTCAACACGGGGAAGGGCGCCCTAGTGCCACCCCTATACAGGTCAGAGACATACTTTACTCCACACCTGCGCCACACGTCTAGGGATAAATATGGTATCTCGTGGGGGAGCGTCGTAATGGGAAGATTCAGTGCTACCGTAGGGGCATCCCCATCCTGCAGAGTACACAATGCATGCCATGCCCCAATCGTAGCCTGTACAGCTGGTGAAGCAGATTTGGAAGATCCACTCCTGGGGCCTGACGCTAAAAGGTAACCCTCCCAGTCAGAAGTCTGAGCCATCTGAGCCTCCATCGCTGGCCACAGTTTGTCATGGTTTGTTGTAAACCAGAACTGGAGTTGGCCTAAAACTATGGCTAAATAATAGTGATGCAAGTTTGGTACACCCATACCCCCATTGTCTCTTGATTTAAACATTGTATGGAGTGCTATTCTGGGTTTGCCCCCATTCCATATAAAGGACATCATTTGTTTTTGGAAACTCAGGAAGGTGGACCTTGGTATCGGTATCACTAGTGTTCTGAAGTAATAAAGTATCCTGGGAAGGATCAGCATTTTATATAGCACTATTCTTCCCATCCAGCTTTGCTCAAATTTAGTTAGCCCATCAAGCTCCTTCTGAAGGATAGCCAACAGGCCTGGAAAGTTGGCCTTAACTAAATCCTTTGTGTTTGGAGTGAGCTGTATCCCTAGATAAGGTATAGCATGCGAGCACCATTGATAGGGTGATGTGCTTTTGATGTGGCATATATTGTTTGGAGACATACTAATTCCTAACATCTGGGACTTGGATTCATTAACTTTATAATATGATAACTCTCCGAAATCTTTCAGAATTTGAGAAACAGTACAGAGCATATTATTAGAGTAGGTGAGGGACAGAATCACATCATCCGCGAATAGGTTAATTCTATGGTCTGTCCGGTCTAACTTGATACCAGACAGATCCGGATGTGTCCTGATCCTTTCGGCCAAGGGTTCCATTACCAATGAAAATATCAAAGGGGACAATGGGCACCCCTGTCTCGTGCCATTGGTAATGTCGAAGGGGTGGGACAGGACCCCATTCGCCAGCACCCGAGCGGATGGGCTAGAGTAGAGTGCAGAGATTGCAGTAGCAATGGGACCAGAAAAACCAAATTTATGGAGAACCTCGAAAAGATACCCCCAATGTACCCTATCAAACGCCTTCTCCGCATCCAGGGACAGGAGCAGAGAAGGCGTCCGCCGAGCCTGGGCCGCGGCAATCAGCGCGATCACACGCCTCGTGCCATCCGGTGCCTGTCTTCCCTTAGTGAATCCAACCTGGTCTCCTCCTATCAGTGTGGGCATGACATCAAGAAGCCTGTTCGCAAGTACCTTCACAAACAACTTGACGTCCGCATTCAATAGCGATATGGGCCTGTAGTTAGAGGGTCGGGAGGGGTCCTTGCCTGGTTTGGGTAATGTCACAATCGTTGCGGATAGCATCTCACGGGGAAAGGTACCTGTCATCATTGCGAAATTAAACAACTCGGTAAGGTGGGCAAGGATAAGTGGCTTGAACAGCTTGTAGTATTCCCCAGAGAACCCATCCGGGTCGGGAGATTTATTAAGCTTTAAACCATCAATCGCCCTAGCCACTTCCTGAGTGGAAATAGAAGCATTTAAAGACTGCAGCTGCGCAGGTACAACAGAGGGAAGGTGCAAAGAGTTCAGGAATCGGTTAACATCTGTCATAGAAGGCTGCGTGGTGTCCAGATCATCCTTCAAGTTATACAGGTCCTGATAATATTTACTAAATTCATCAGCAATTTGTTGGGGGTGGAAGACTTTGTCTGTGGTCGCTTTAGACACAAGAAATGGAATTTTAGATTTAATCCTTGCTGCCTTAACTCTCTGTGCCATTAGCTTGCTGGCTTTATTGTACGACCGGTAATAGGAGGCTTTCACACGTTTAGTGTGCTTTTCAAAATCCATCAGTAAATGGGCGCTCAAGTCATCCCTGGCCTTCCGCAGAGCATTCGACAGGGTAGGGTTAGGGTCAACTTTGTGCTTCTGCTCTAGAGAAGCAATAGAAGCAAGTAGCTCCCTCATCGTTTTCAGTCGAGTGCGCTTAAAGCGCGCAGCATGCTGAATCATTAGACCCCTGACAAATGCTTTATGCGAACTCCAGAGGCAAAACTTATCCTCTACTGAGGGGGAATTAATGTCAAAGAACTCGGCAATGTCAGCACGCAATTTCTCGGTTACCGATTTCAGAGACATGACATATGTATTGTTTCGCCATGACACGGGGGGGAGCCACTGTGCCCGCTAAATGGATACTAAGTATGATAGGCGCATGGTCCGACCACGTGATATTTCCTATTTCACAACTTTGCACTCTAAGTAGCATATCACTCTGGGCTAGGAACATGTCTATTCTGGAGTAGGATTGGTGACGAGCAGAGTAGTACGTATAATCTTTCTCAGAGGAATGAAAGCACCGCCAAACATCGTAAAGTTCCGCCTGCCGAAGCCAAGGGCCTAATTGCTGAGGTGGATGCTTGCCGCGATAGGTGGAGTCAGCAGCAGCGTCATGCACAATGTTAAAATCCCCGCACAATAGAACCTGGCCCTGAGCCTGCTTCCTACACTTCTTCATTACTGAATTTAAAAAGGAAATCTGAGACGCATTAGGACAATATGCGTTTACAATAGTGATGGAGCAGTTGTCAAGCAGACAGGTGAGCGCTACATAGCGGCCCTTGGGATCTGAACTGACATGTATTAACTGAAATGACACTGTATGTTTTACCGCTATGAGGACACCCGCAACCTTCTTGGTGGCATTGTAACAAAAAATATGAGGGAACAATTTGTGAGATAGCTTTGGTGGATGAGAGTCACAGAAATGCGTCTCCTGTATGCAAATTACATCTGCTGCAGATCTGAGAGCCTCTTTCCACAACAGTGAACGCTTAAAGGGACTATTTAGTCCCCTCGCATTAAGTGACAGTATTTTAACACCCATTAATATTATCAAGAATTAGAAATACAGACTGGTAGTATAGAGGGTCGGACAAGAAGATAACGCTAAAATGACATCTCTCAGGCCTAGAGAAGAACAATTCGGTATTGGCATTAGTCAACACAAAACTAGTTAACAGTAAGGGGAGAAAAAATAATGTTACACAACCGAGCAGTGTAATACTGCGCAAACTTGGGGGGAGTTTGCCATAAAAAGGGAGGGTACAAAACACACCACAGGTGACTCACAGTACGTCCATAATGAGCTGTTCACTCGGCGGAGGTGGTAGACTTCCATGGAGGGTCCAACTTATGGGACTCGGGCCTTGAAGGTTTCGGGACATTAGGCGCAGGTGGCGGCAGGTTCCATTGGTGGAGCAGGTTACTCCCGGAGTCAAAGGAGTTAAAGGTAGAAGTCATTCCATTCCTGTTAACGATGACTTTAGTTGGGAATCCCCACTTGTAGGGAATGTTGTGTTGCCGGAGGACCGCTGTAACAGGAGCAAGCTCCCTTCTGGCAGCAATGGTAGCCTGAGAAAGGTCAGCGTAAAGTTGAATTTCTTTAAACGGTTCAGGCAATGCTGGTCTTTTCCTCGACTCAAGCATGAGACGATCTTTGACATGGTAGAAATGTTTGCGGGCGAGGGTGTCTCTAGGGATATGATCCGGCATCCCCCTCGGCTTCGGCAGACGGTGGGCCCTGTCTATTATAAGATCCGCGTCAGAGCATTGTGGCAGGATAGTTTTCATTAATCGTTGCAAATAAGGAGTCAAGTCCCTAGCAGCGACTGATTCTGGAATGTCACGAAACTTGACATTGTTCCGCCTATTCCTATCTTCCATGTCAGCAAGTTTAAGTTTGACCGCTGCTAATTCTTCCTCCAGATCATTGTGGACATCCACTATAGTGTTATGTGCCTCAGCAAATTCACTCATTTTGTTCTCAACATGGTCTATTCTGTTGCCAAGAGAATCAACTGTGGAGGAAACGGATGTAATCGCCTTAGTAATATCCTTCTGAATAGACCGATGCAATGCCAGCATTATATCCTTCAAGAAGGACTCAGAGGCCGATTGGGTACCTGCAGGGATAGCCTGGAGCGCATCTGAATCACCTAATTGGGGATCTTCTGCAGCCGGGCGAGAATCAAAACTAAATGTGGTATCCCATCTCATCCTTTGCTTTACAGGACTTTGTGTGGGAGTAGTGTTATCTGCCTGGGAGGATGCTTCTGCAGGAGGAACCTCAGGATGGCTGACAAGGGCTAAAGTGGATGAGGATGGGAGTTGTAGTCCCCTCTTTGAAGCCTGCTGCTGGCCCTCTACATCTTTTACCTGGCTAACCTGGGATCCAGGGCTGACACCAGAGGCCTCCAGGCATAATTGCTGCTCACCTGGAGTGCTGTTGCGATCCGCGCCGGAGCGGCCCGCCGCCCGCGGCAGCGGGTGCAGAGAGGAACCGCCGGCGCCATCTTGGGCCGAGTCTGCCGCGGCGAAGAAGTCGGTCAGCCGCTTCGGGGGGCCTTTTTTTCCCCCGTTTCGCCATAGTGCCGCAGTCCTGGGGAGCAGAGGACCCTTCCGCGCCCTGGATTCTGTGAGTCGCTGGTGCTATTTAGGTGCTATGAGCCGCTGGACTACTGTGAGGCCTCGGAGCTTCACAGAATAGCGGCCATCTTAGTCGGCTCCAAGCCACGCCCCCCGATCAATGCCATCTTTAAGAAACACAGTGAATTGACCTAGGACTAAAGCCAAACCAGAATATCTCCTCCAACTGGAAGTTCTGCCTTCCTTTTTGAAATCACGGGTCATGTCGCTAGTGTTTTCTTGAAAACCAAGTATTGATCTAGAGCAGTGGTTCTCATCCTGCGGTATATATACCCCAGGGGGTACACCCTAAAAGACCCCTGTCTATCTAATGTGTATGGAGGGGGGGTCTCCTGACTCTTTCCAGACAGATAACATTGAGGGGAAAGCAGGATCTGGCATGCCAAATTCCCATACAATGATTTGCTTAGTCTCAGTAGAAGTGGCTTAGTCCATTCAGATATTATGTGCCCATTACACTGCACAACAAATTGTCATTATTGTTATCAGTACTAGCACATGATTTTTATAGTCTGTTTTTGTTAGTTGTTTAAGGACACACTGATGGGAAATCATTAAAGTTCCCTTAATCTTGTTAATTAGGGGATTATAAAGATACATTTGTGCCAGTAAAAATTGTGACCTAAATTTGCCTACTTGTTTGTCCTGGTTTGCAGACATGTTAAGAGATAGTTGAACATAATAGGGCTGATATTCAGGAATAACTTGTCTTGAAAGGACACTATCCTACTTTGCAGATGAAATTCTTGGATTGGCCAAGATTGCATGTTTATCAGCTAAGCAAACATTCAACCGACCTTTGTTGAAAGTGCATGGACACATTTTGGATTTTTAACAAATCTTCTAATCAGATGTTTCTAAAAGATATTTTTAGGACTAAGATTTAATGGGAATTCTCTATTTATAAGTGAAGAGTTTAAAAGGGGGGTTTGCAGGATTAGAAAGATGGCTGGTTTATTCTTCTCGGGAAGTGACCTGATGTCCGTTGGTCACATGGCAGTGCCACAGCTCAGTCACATTCATTTTAATGGGACTGAGCTGTATCCTTGCCTTGTAACCACTGGATGCGAGGTAACATCCTGAGAAGAACACAGCCTTGTTTTCTAATCCTGTACAACCCCTTTAAGTGTCATTGAATAGCAAAATGGAAAACAGTTTGTTTTATACTTGCCTGTCCTGTTCATGTAATTCTGGTGCCCGTCAGCCCTCTGTTTTTACAGCTTGAGACAAAGATGTGACATTTATGCTACATCATGTGACCAGGGAGGTTTATCACCTCTATAAGATGGATGAACCGTCAAGCTGACAGGTGGAGATTGGCAACTTGGACACGTGATGTTGCACTGTAGGTCTTGTCATCATGAACACAGAAGGCCAGGAAATAGTGGACAATGATGCTCTCAGACTAATAAAGCTAGTACATTAAAATTTGTAAAATTATATAGGTTGTTATATTTGTAGTAGTGTCCATATGTCATGGGAAGGAGGGAAAATCTACTCAGACAGGCATACAGTTTTTTGGTATACCATAAATTATTTTGACAGCCCGGACATCAATTGTGTAGAGACTAATATTCTATTTATATTATCAACTAACATGTTCTGAACATGCTTGCACAGCACACCAGATTGTGTTTTTTGTTGTTGTTGTTACTTTGACAGAGTTGTTTTGCTTGGCATGGATATACTACTTCTAAAGGTCAATTTCCTACTAATTGTCACTTTTGAGGAAAGTACACAATCGCCCAATGGAAACCGTGTCTTAAATCAGTGTTCCCACTCAGCCCTTACACAATGTACAATGGGACCAATGCTAAAAGCTTTATGTTGTAGGTAGCATTCATGTCACTTGCTGTTCTAGAAGAAGACACAAATTGCCAGTCTTCTGAATGTTGTTTGTGAAAGTAAAGCGCAGAGTATTCCGGCCTTAAACAATGAAGCAATAGCATAAACGAAATGTTCCCGCAGATATAATGTGTAGGAACATGCAAATGTGGCGGCAAGCCAGTGACTCTGCAAAAACTTGTGATGTATGCTTGGCAGGACGTCTTGTTTGTTCTGCATGAAGAGTGTAACATTTCAGCCTACATTGCACAGCACATTATTCATGAAAGTAAAGCTCTGATTTGGAGCCACTGAAATTGTTTTACTGAGGAAGTGTGTTATGACAATTATTCTAATATTATTATTTTCTAATATAGTTTTGTTTACAGTATCCTTTTCCTTACAGCTTTTGTTGGGTTGTTTTGGCTTATCCCCCCAGAAGTTATAATGTCCAATACAGTAATGTTGAGGTCTGACTTTTGGTTCAGATTATATGGTGCACTGTTACAGGTTACACACGCACAAGTCTAACAATCCTCCATTTAGTTCCAACATCCAGTGGCTTTATGAATAGGGAGGTATAGAGGAGTAAGCTGTTGGCAGTCTCAGAACAAAAGGATCAATCTTGGTCTCCCCCACATCTGCTGCTGAGGAAGAGTCAGGGGGCCCCCATACACACTAATGTTCATCTGACTAGCATCTAATTTGTATGCGTAAAACGTTCCTCCAATTTTATAAAACCACTTTTTATTAAATGGATAGTATTGGTGAATATAAGACATGTTTAATGTATTGTGTTTAATGTTTCCTTCTCTAATAGTCTAATAGCACCCATTGTCTAATAGCACCCATATCCGTATCCAACATTACACACAGAAGTCTTTGGAGAGGGGAGGGGCAAGAAGCATGTTGCCGCCAGCTTATTTTATTGCCTCATTCTGTAAAGAGAGCATTATCTTACAAGATATAGTGGAGTTAAAAGAGCTATCTTGGTTCATAAATGTAGCCGAACTTACCAATTCAAGCAGCCTCCTGCTCTCCATAGACTTCAATGTTATAAGTAACTTTGCCTGATAAATTAAGATAGAAGCGTTTTTCTTTAGGAAAATATGTTACAAAGTTTATTACCTTCGTCTGTACTGTTCAATTATGAAAAGCTGTTTTATAATTGGAGGTACGCTGTGAGGACAAGGCGCATGGTATGGTTGCAGCAGTACAGTTCCACAGAAAGTAACATGGCTCTAGTGTAGTAATTCTACTTATACTCAAATTCTTTGGACCCCAACAATCATTCCCGTTTGAGATTGCATATCTATTAGTTTATCGCTAGTTTAGAAATGCTTTAACTTTCTTGGGCTACGTTCACATATACAAATGAAAAATAAGTATGGATTTGGAACAAGCCTGAAAATGTGCATCAGACTGAGTTTGTTACCTGTGGACTATACCATGGATTTGGCCACAGATTTCATCCATTTCATTTGTAATTTCAGAAAAATATAAAATCAATTTTTGCTGTGGGAATTTTACTTCTACTGTACTACATTGCTAAGTAATATGTGGATATGCTCTCCTATATTAACCTGTTGTAGTAATTACTTAATGATAAGAAATAGTGTAATAATCTTGGATACTTCATCATTATAACTTCTTTGGGTATTTAATATATGTACATGGTTGTGTTCTCATTTGGGTAGCAAAATACTGTTCAGTAAAATAACTATGCTACCTAGCTGTATGAAGGGAGACTACTACAAGACTGATTGTGGGGCCACGTTGTGAGTATGGTCATGTTTGTGTACTGTGAACACTTGTTGTCATATAGGATTGCTGTAAGAGGCACTAGAAATTTCTAGAGTGAACTGGTTCCTTTCTCTGCTGTGTTTAAACTCCATGAGTGTTTTGTACGTAACCCTGGCCAGATAGTGATGAATGTGCTTGTTATCTCACAAGTATTATATTATGTTTGATGACTATCCTGGAACACAGCTTTAAGGTAATAAAGTAAGAAAAAACAAGCGTGATTTTACATGCATCCAAAGTTCGATCAATGCAGGCCTGGCATCAGACCCCTCCACCACTGATTGAAAGGGCTGCAGTGCAGCCTTCTCATTGTATACCAGGCATAGTGCCATACATTTACTTGACGTCACTAAGACGCCCTAGCACAGTGAACCCTTCAATCAGCTGATCATAGTCATGCTGTGATATGGAACCTCACTGAGTTAGTATTGATGACCAAGCCTAAGGGTCCATTCAGACCGCCCTGTTCGATCTATGAAACCTGGTCCACATGCCAGCTATATAGTTCCTGGACTCAGATGATGCTTTCTGTATGGGACAATAGAACTGTGCTAGTTGGTGAACTCACAGCATCATAAATTACTATGATACAGTTCAGATGAGCCATGGTCTGTCCAGGAAATGTGAATGTTGCATGGACCATGTTTCTTTGACTGAACATGTCTCCTGAATGGGCCCTGAGGAAAGGCTATCCCTATAAAAATCTTTGACTACTCCTTTAATGGTCATTTTAATAGCATGATATTTCTGTAAAGTGCTGCAAAAATATGTTCTACAGAATATGTTGCAGCTCTATAAAAAGAGAGTTGTAATTCTCATTAGAGGATTGTCAGTAGGCAGTGATTGTTGCGGATATTTGTAAGCTTTTTCCTGTGATTTTGATGACGTCGACCAAGAATTTTTGTGTGTGTTAGGACAGCCAAACAGCCCCAGCATCTCTTATTTATGAACACTGCCCTATTTATTTTTTCCCCAATGAGATAAAAGACTCCAGTGATTTTTGGCACATACACTGTCAATTCTTCAACTGTTGCTTATACTATATTATACGTTACAATTAAATACATAGTAAAAATAACAATAGAAGATTCATTCCTCTGCAAAGAGCTCAGTAAGATCATATAGTGTAATGGAACATTAGTTGAAGCATAATTGCCGATCCTCATGCCCATTCCCTCACGCCACCATCTGTCCCATCTACTCTTCCATCTTTATCCTTGTTGACAGCTTCAGCGTACTTTTGACTATGTACGTAATAGATGGAATACTTTAACACTGTTGTGCATGTCCCGATGTAAACTTGGCTCCATCTGTCATTCAGTCACTGAGTTTGATTACTTTTAGGCTAAGGCCAAATGTTGTGGAAACAGCACAAAAAAATGGTGCTTTTTACAGTACCAATAAAGTGAATGTTTAGCGAGAAAGAAATGCTGCGGACATGCTACATTTTTCCCATAGACTGATATGGAGTGTGGAAGGTGTTCCCTACCCCCCTTCCCCCCAAAAGTATTTTTAGCTTTGTTTCACTACATGTGACCTTAACCTTTAATTTGCTGGGAACCACTAGAGAAAATTCCTCTCCTCTTTACGTCCCAGTCAACCTGCAGCAAGGCTTTCAAGCAAGGATGCTTATTTATTGTGTTCAGAATCAGGGTGGAATTTGGGGGGAAAAAATGCTGCATTTTAAAGTTCAACAAAGTGAATGAGATTCTGGTTAATCCTGACTTCACATTGTGGAAATGTTTATCTTCACTATGCTTAATTTTTCCTTGTAAGGGGTGTGGGTTTTTTCTTTTTTTTTTTTTTACCAGCGGAGTTCAGGGTGATGACATAAGTCTGTAATTTCCATCAGAAGGCTCCACTGTGTCAGTGAGAGTGGGTTAAACATTACAGTAGTTGCTTATGTTGTTGTTATTATTATTTTTTATTATTATTATTACTATTATTATTTATATAGCACCATTAATTCCATGGTGCTTTACATTTTCGGATTTACATACGGTACACCAGATATACAAAACAGATAATACTAACGGTGACCAACTGGCACAGTGGGATAGAGGGCCCTGCCTGCAAGGGTTTACAATCTATGAGGGAAGAGGGATAGAGACAGAAGGTGGGGGGAGAGACTGTTCAGGTGGTGTTGTGGTGACAGTAGCGTTATTGGAGGTTGTAGGTCTTCCTTAGTTTTCAGGGCCTTCTTGAAGCTTGTGACGGTGGGGGACAGTCTGATGTGTCTTGGTAGTGAGTTCCAGAGTATGGGGGATGCACGGGAGAAGTCTTGGCGACGTTTGTGTGAAGAGCGGATTAGAGCAGAGCGGAGTAGGAGGTCTAAGGAGGATCGGAGGTTACGTGTGATCAGGTAGCGGGAGATTAGGTCGGAGATATATGGAGGGGAAAGGTTGTGGATGGCTTTTGTATGTCAGCGTTAGTAGTTTGAACTCTATTCGCTGGGCAATGGGTAGCCAGTGAAGGGATTGGCAGAGGAGAGCGGCCGATGAAGAACGGTGGGAGAGGTGTATTAAGCGAGCAGCACAGTTTAGGGTGGACTGGAGGGGGGGCGAGAGTATTTGATGGGTGGCCATGGAGAAGGGTGTTACAGTAGTCAAGGCGGGAGTTTGAGGGCATGGACTAGCATCTTTGTAGTTTCAGGGGTGAGGAAAGAGCCGATGAGTACACTGTCAGTTTTGTTGATTCAGGGGCGATGGAGGAATTGCATTGTTTTGTTTCATCCACATCATAACATGATGAAAGCATTTGTAATGGGGTGCTAGTAATAGAATGAGTGCGTGGTTATTACTTATTGGTATACAAATCTTTTCTACCTTTTTGTTGTATTTTGTACAAGTGGATACCTGCAAACTTTGAACAGGTTGTACATTACACTTGGAAGCTTCATTGTATGTTTTGTAGTGGTATCCTGACCATGTAACATAGACTTTCCTCCAGGTGGCACATTAGATGAATTCCATAGGGACTGCTTGATCACTGATGTGTATTGGGTTGTATAGGGGGGGGGGGAAGGTTGGGTTTAAACATGGCTTCTCCTACAGTTCTCAAAGATCGGCCCCATTCCCTCCCCAGTTGAGAAAAGGTAGGTGTATGGTCGGAATAGGGATTTTGGAAGAAATGTCAGGGGAATGACATGCAGGACTAAATCACACACGGAACCTGGAATTCCTCTTTAAGGTGAGAGGTGGATAAATTGGACAATCAATATATAAGATGACATCAGTTTGCACTACTTTCACATTTTTTTGTTCAACAAGGTGCCATCAGCTACAAAGCACGTGAAGGTTGGCTAATACTAAATGTACTTTAGTGTACTTTGCCCTATACAGTGATTAAAATTGATTAAAATATCTATAAATAATTTTACAACCTTATTTATTCATCAGCAGTAAAGATTGTCATAAGAATTATCAGAAGTAGTGTAAATTGGTATTTAGTGGACCTTTGACTTGGTTTTTCCCTGGAATTTTCTGTGAAGGGATTCCACACTAATGTGAGAGAGGTTTGCAAAGTGTAAGCAATTATTTTTAGGCTTATATATAAATCCTGTAAATATTTTGCCACTGAACAAATGTAAATCAAATGTACATTTTCTGAAAGTAGACACCTGCAACATTGTCAGAATTCCACTTGGCACTGTATACGAACAGGCAGCTTCACGCAATTTTGAATTTAAGGTGTATGCTTTTATAAAAAAAAAATGCAAGTTTATATTAGTTGCTAAAAGTGTAAACCAAACAAAAAGTTATATGGACCAAATCTCCTAAAAATAAGAGTTCAACATGTGCACAGTAAATGCACATCATTTATGCCTACACCTGTATGCCTATATCTTCATAAAATCACCAGAACTGGAAGGAACAAAAAATCTGTTTTTTAAATTGCAAATGTTAAAAAAGTAGCACCCTATAAAATGTTGGGCTTATACCATGAAAAGCAAATGTATCCCTAAACCCTATATATTTCTTGAAATAGGAGATAACATCTCAATGGGTTTTTGACAGCCATGTCCACCTTCGTGTAACTTTGAGACAACTCAAATTAGTTTTTGCAAAAATGCACTAAAACATATATTTGCACAAAAAAAACCCGCAAATTCAATCTTGCATTCTCATACACAACACACATAAAATAATTTATCAAGGTTTACACAATTTATATATACTGCAAACATCAACTACTTACAAGAGCTTGTACTCTGAAAAACACTGATAAAGACTAGCAATATTTTGCTGTCGTTCACTAATATGTTAAAAATCTGTACTGCACACGGCAAACTGTTACTGTGATACCAAAATCTACATTTATTAAATGCACAGAATAACGTATATAAAAATGCAACTTTAATATAGTACAATGCTACATATACAGTACACTGGAGATCATAATTAGAGAACAGTGCATGAACACTTGATTTTTTTCATAAATAATGTAATGTACATTGATCAACATTTGAAGGATTTTTTGTAAGGGGTGCACCATGCCACTAGATCAGTGTTTTACAAAATAACCAAAGTATATCAACATAAAACCTTTATTTTGCAAAAAACTTGATCAAAATTAGAGACCAGCAATGACTATAGCACAGAGAAAGATTCTAAGTAAATTTTCTGAAGGTTACAACAGTCACCAGTCAGTAGGAAGTGTACAGGCCTTTGCTTTGAATGACTTCAGCACATCTGCGGCCACAGGACATCACAGGACGTCTCTCACACTGCTCTGGTGTGATTTTGGTCCACTCTTCCAGTCTCTTCCACAGTTCTGTGACTGTTGTGGGTTTCTTGGCCATAACTTTATCACAAGGATTTTCCAGAGGTTTTCTATTGG
This sequence comes from Leptodactylus fallax, assembly GCA_947044405.1. Lineage (NCBI taxonomy): Eukaryota > Metazoa > Chordata > Amphibia > Anura > Leptodactylidae > Leptodactylus > Leptodactylus fallax. The sequence continues at coordinate 2,284,923 of CAMRHE010000048.1, read as the reverse complement.
GTTTAGATCAGGACTATGGGCTGGCCATTTCATTGTTTGTGTTTTCAGTTTCAAGGAACTGCTTTACCCGTTTTGCTGTGTGACAGGGGGCATTGTACTGCATTAAAATTGCTGATTGAGTGATGAACGCAAGGAAGGAACCATGTGCTGTTGAAGAAGGTTCTGATACACACTTGCATTCAATCTGCCATGTAGCTGTATGAAAGGTCCAACTCCTGCTGCAGAAAACATTCCCCAAACCATGACACTTCCTCCTCCACCTTTCACTGACTTCTTTTACACACTTTGGGTTCAGTCTTTCCCGAGTTTGTCGACGAACGTAATGTTTCCCATCAGACCCAAATAAATTAAACTTGCTTTCATCACTAAATTGAACTCTGGACCACTTCTCCTCTGTCCGCACAACATGCTCCTCAGCAAACGTGAGTCTAGACTTTTGATTCTTTCTGCTAGTAAGAGGTTTGGTCACTGCAGAGTGGGCTTTCAGTCAAAATGCTCTTAAACGTCGAGACACTGTATGACAGTGAGACAGATCCTTAACCTGTTCAGTGCTGAACTGATTGATCAGTTCCAGCTGCAGTGTTGAAACTGATTACCCTTGGAGATTTTCTGCATTATCTTGTCCTCTCTTGCATTTGTCTTTCAAGGGTGACCAGCCTTCTTGGGGGACTTGAATGAGTTTGTGATGTTGTAAAGATGCAGTATTCTAGAAAACAGATTTGGAACGACCAACTTCTCTTGCTATGGCTGATAGGGTCACCCCTTTGGCCTTCATCTGGATAACCTGCTGCCGGAGGGTTTGTCACTTTGGAACGGCACACCATTTTTGCAAAGTCAGTGAAAACTGGAAAGTTAGGCTGCCAGTAAGGCCAGTTGCAGACGACCATGGGCGAGATCAGTGTGCTATCCTTGTTTTTCACAGATTGCACACTGACCCATTCATTTCTATGAGTACATGCAAACGATCATATTTTTCACTGTCCAGTGTGCGAGCCGTGATTCCGTATCACGTCAGAACATGTCCTATTCAGTTTTTGCAGAACAGACTCGCCCATAGAAGCCTATGGGAGACTAAAACCATAGGACGGCACACTGATGTACTAAGTGTGTCATCCATGTGCCGTCCGCCAAGCTAGGGATATAATTAGATGTCACCTGTGTTTGTTTTTATGGTGGATCTGCAAACTAGGATCTAACACTAATGGCACACTTAAGACACTCTATCAGTTTTTGCAGACCTAGTTCACGGATGCTGAAGAAACACTGAACACATTCTGTCCACAAAAACTGAAGACTAATTAGTGCTGTAGATTGCGGACTGCAAAATACCCACGGTCGTCTGCAACTAGCCTTACATAGGGTTTGTCAGATAACTAAGGAAATTAGCATTGAGTGCCAGATTAACACCAATAACTTGCAAGTATCTGAAAGTGTTCTCTAATTTTGCTGAGTGTTTTTTTTTCAATAATCTCATTTACATTTTTATTCTGTGCTTTAGATAAATACAATTTATGAAATAAACTTTAAAATAATGTTGTTTTACTTATGTTAGGAAATATTCACGTAGAACTACACAATGACCTTAACATTTAGGAAATTGTGTGTGGTTCTCTAATTTTGATCTCCAGTGTACAGTGTATAAACACCTTGATGCAGCTTTACAGCAAACAGCGATTACAAGCAAAAATTCAAATTTGCAACTAAAGTTCACGCTCAAGCAAACACTTTCTGCAAACAAAATGTACTTTCCAAAAAACTGCAAGATGTGAGGAGTTCATACATAGCACACATGTATATTTACAGGGGCAGAAGTTAAAGAAACTCCAAAATCGCAGAAATGCGCCAACCAATTTTGTACATGCAAATTAAACAGGGGATTACATAAGATTATAATTTTCTATCTCCTATCCAAACTGTAGCCCTAATTAATAATTATACTCTCTATACCTAACTAATGTTATAATTAGAGCATGTTTCAGTTTGGCATAATATGGGCGCTTTATTGCATACATATCGTGGACACAACCTCTGAAGTTCCTGCGGCTCATCATTACTGCAGTTAGAGAGCCATAATTCTAGACCTGATGAACTAATGGATGTCCAGGTGTTTCGTTTGTACTATGGGTGCAAAAAAAAAAACAAAAAAAACCACCTGCTATAATGCCCATCCAAATGCTGCCAAAGTTTTTTTGTTAAGGTGACAGTGGGTGAAAATGTGTTATCTGACTGACTGAAATTTTTTCTGCCTGTCACAAATGTTTTAAATATTAATCTTTAGTATTGATGATTATCGCTATTATTGTAGCATGTAATGGATGTCGCTACAGAGGCGGTCATCATATTTTACTCTACAAAGATCAGTATATAAAGTATGGACAGGGTAGGGACCGAGTCAAATGTAAACTTTATTGATGATTCTGTGTATGTGTTGTAAGTGTTTGGTGCAACTCTTTTGGCGCTGTGATCTGGGATCTGGATGCTGGTAAGTGTCTGGGTCACAGTGCTAGTAAACTTCCTGATAATGTCCAGAGGGGTATTATATAAGAATACCCCTCTGATTAAGCTCAGAGGGGTAATACATTACCCTTCTATGTGACAATAAAAGGGCAAGTACAGTATCCTCTCTGATTGATAGAAGAGGTGATAACATGGACAGAAGCCTGTTACCCCTCCCTCTGGAGTCACATACAGGTTATGTAGAGACTTTGATGTTTTTTCATTGTCGGTGCAGCTTGCTCCTTCTCCTCATCCATTCTGTCGGGAATTGAGATCTGCAGGTTTGAGACCTGTATATCTGCATTGCAAACAGTGTTTTTACCAGCAAATCACTCCAGGTCTGTAAAGGCTATCATGATGATCTGGGTATCATTTTAAAGATTCTCATCCAAGATCCTCTTCATAGCCCTAACAGATCATGAGATCAGCATTAGTAGTAATGGCTTATTACATACGTCCGGTGCTACTGAAGTGCCACCTTGTTAAGACATAAGACCATGGCAGAGAAAGGGTTAAAAGTCTATATAGGAATAAGCCCTAAGTCTTGTATCTCTGTTTATGCTGTTTGTAAGGAGCTCCTATAATTGGATATCAGCACAGAGTAAGTGACTGACTGTAGCAGACATACAAAAGGTGATAAACACTCCTCAGCATGTCTCCCTACACCACCTGAGAAGTGCAAGTGCATAAAATAAAGGTAGCAGGGGTAGGGAAATTAACCTAACCTAATCTAACTACCTTTCAATGGAAAACAGGCTGCAAATTTCTCACTAGCAATGCTTTAATCATTGCCAGGGAGAGTCTGTACATCTGTACTCCTATGCAGTATGTCTAGCATTTGCCAATGAGAGGATGGTCACTTCGAATGACTTTATCTCTGGGTTTCTAAAACCTAGAAAAATAGTTCTGTTATAATTTGAAAGCTGCCAAGATTGCAGCTCTAGCTATAAGAGAAAAACAATGTCACTAGTTAAAAACAGAGTTGGGAATTTGATTTTATATGCAGCTTGAACTTCTGCATATAAAGCTCAAATTCCTGTGTTTTTCATGTTATTTTATAGCTAATACTGCAGTCTGCAGAATCTGAACTTTCATATGGTTGTATAAATCCAGAGAGACAGCCATTTGAATTGACCATTCTTCCTTTGGCAATTGCTAAAGCTTGCATACTGGCAATTCAAATGTGTATGGATTTTCCCTGGTAACGGCTTAGTTAGAGGGTTGCTAGGGCAAATTTTTCCGCCTGTTTTCTTTTAAATGGAAGTTAGATGGTTAAGTATATTACAAAAATGTTCAACAAACAACCTCGACAAGAGCAAAAAAACCCCAAAAAGTTACATTTTCAGTATTACAGGACTGCTATTTAAATTAATAGGCCAACCATGTAACGCATGGACATACAGGATCGGCCACATCGGTTCCCAAGACCCACATCCCTCTAACATCCATATGTTGAAACAATCCCTATAATTTTTTTTAATGGGTACAATTTGAAATGTATTTGAAAATGTATAACTATATCAAGTCAGAGGCAACGTTAACGGCAGGTGATTTCAGACAATTTTGTTACAAATGTCCATACCAGCCGGAAGTGATCTCAATCAGTACAGTCATTGTCAAAACAGAGGAAAAACAGTGAAATGGAAGATAACAACAAGCAAGATGACAGACAAGACTGGAAACACTGGGTACAAATGAGCTGAGAAATGAGGGGGAATAGTCTCTAACACTAATAAAGTTCCCAAAACTAAATGGGTACAATCGAGTAATATTCCCAGGGAGACCAGATCGCCTGAGAGGCCGCTAGCCAATTCTGCACCATGGCTGTGACGTGCTCCATAGTTCTGATGTCCTTAACTCTGTAAAGCAGGGAAAATGTCTGTCTTCCCTGCATCTCAATTAGACATTTAGCTGCCATAAGTAGGTGGAGCAGTAGTTTCATGGGCCTATATGTTGGGAGGGGACATTAAGCAGGTAGGATGGGGGATACGGGAGGCATATATAAACCCAGGGCTTGATCTATAAATTCCTTAATCACAATCCAGAGTGGAACTAAGATATATGGAACACGGAGCCACTCAGGGCTCCACAGCGCAAACAGTGCTGTCATGTTAAGTTGATGTAAGAGTTCGAGTGTATAATACCAGTGTAGTAATAGCTTATATAGGTATCCTTGAAAGGCTGGATTCACATCTGCATTGGAGACTGTAGGATACTCTAATGCAGATTCTGCCTAAAATCGGCGGAGAAAAGTCCTGCAAGAACATTATAGTCTATGGGGTCCATGGGTAACCGCTTTTAACCGGACAGGATCTCTGTCTTTCAGGTCCCCATGTGGTGTAAGCTGAACACATGGAGGACTTGCCGCCTGATGCCAGACAAGATACCACACCCCAGCAGGGATAGAGTACCTTGGTACTCCTCCCATGTAGCCAAGAGTTTCTGTTCAGGGTCTGCAAGGATCTCGTATATGGCTTAAATGAGGCCTTTATGTGGCTCATGGACACAAATAAATGCTCAAAGAGAGACTTGTGGGGCAAGAAAAAATGAGGAGATGTAGTGACGATTCAAAATATAGTGAAACCTAGAGCTCAGAGGCAGAGAGAACTTCTGAAACTCCTCAAAATTGAGCAAAAGTCAAAACCATAGCAGTGGTTAGGCTGTTTGGGAACCCTAGGTGAAAAAGGAATGATGTAAGGGAAGACCTGGGGGATGCAAGCAGAAAACAACCAGAGCACGTTTGCCAGATCTCTCTGGTGAAAACCATAGGATCTTGCATCATAGATTGGGAGGGAGCATATGGGTTATTCCAGTTTCATCCCACTTAGTATGCTGGCAGGATCTACCATGCTGGCAGACTCCTAAAATTGGTGACCCAGCAGTAATGAGCAGGGTTTGGTACAGCCAATCCCACACAGGTCCTGCTGGCCATGAGTACGCTGCTAGCAATTCTTTTGCCTTTTCTATGCCCAAATAAACTTTAGCATATGAGATTGCAGAGCCCTGAGATCCCTAAAGGGCACTGCAGTTGGGAGAGTCTTGAACAGATCCTATCAAAAAAAAGTAGAATGGGAGTTTCAACCATCTGTCCAGGAATTAATTTGTGAATAAAGGGATGGAAAGTTCTTGAGGTACAGGAAAATATAGGTTGGTGTCAAATGAATTTCCAGGTACTTTAAAGAGTCATTTCGTCAGTGGTATGTTAAATTTACGTTGTAGCTGTAGTGCATCCTGGGGAATATGTAGGGGAAGGGCCTCTGTTTTGCTAGTATTCACTTGATAGGCTGAAAGAGCAGCATGTTAGGCTCAAATGAATATGTGTGGCTAGTGGCTCAATACAGAGAACAAATAAGAAGGGAGGAAAGGGGGCACTTTTGCGAGTTCCATTTTTTAATGGGTATAGGCAGGGAAGAAGCATGGGGCAGCTTAACTGTATTTGGAGGGAATACAGGTTGCAAATAACTATTAAAAAGCATCAAAAAATCCTAATTTATATTGTAGTAATTTAACATTGCTTTATTGTGGTACATTTTAATTATACATAGTAAAAGAAGGCATGTTGTATAGGATTCTAGCCTGCTTTTATTATCTACAGAGCACAGGGTACTGTCTTAGGTGATTTTTCACCTAATAGAGTAGTGGTGAGTAAGTGGTTTCCAATGACAAATGGTTTGGGAGCCAATGTGTTTTGAGGTAAATATAAAATGACCCTTATTAATGTCCCTGTCATACCTGCCATTTAAAAGGGCTTTACTAGTAAAGTGAGCTGTTGCACTTCCTGAAATAAGTGTGAAATAGGAATGAGAGGTTACATCAGAATGATGTAGTTGTCCTGATCTGTTCCCGCTCCTGGTACATGACTGGGAGCTGCAGAAATGCTGGCATGTCTCGCCTGGAGCTGTGGCCTCTCAGGAATGAGATGTCCATGAGCAATTTCAGAACACAATCTCTTGAGGAATCAGAGGCCTGCTCCACATGTCTACTCAAAAACACTACAGGCTGTTCTTCAGAAGTTATGACTAGTATTCACACACGTGGTCGTATTACCATATCTTCTAGAATATTCAAAAAAAAAAGTTTGAGTCTAAGCCTACATTCACCTGTGACCATGGTGCAAAATAGTCATGAAAAACTGCCATCGCCGTTTTGTGTATGGAAGGATCTGTGAAAATAGAGCACGACCTATAGTTTGATGGTCCGTGATAACGGACTGTCAAAATATTAATCATGTGAATAGCCTCCATTTACCTACAGTGAAATTAATGCGGCTATATGACATTAAAAAGAAAAATGTCTGTTGCATGGCCGATATTCACTGTCGCATGAATCTAAACAAAGGCTTTTCTTTCTTGATTACAATTATTGACAACATACAGTAATAAAATACAGATAAAAATAAAACCGCTGGGGGAATGGAGGGGATAAACGGGGTTGAAGTCCACAGCATCTTTGTGGTGATTAGGATTTTTTGGAAAGGTTTTAAGTATATGTTACAAGGAAGAACCGAATGGAAATTTCTTCTCTGGCTACCCTGCAACTGTCTCCAGATAAGTGCAGAGGTATACCACAAGTAGGTGCAAAGGGCCACTCTGAAAATCTGCTGTGCGGATTTCTATACTGTGGCTAAAACCAGCTTTAGGTTACATTCACACCACAGTGAAAAATTGCTGTTCTTAAAGGGATTCTATCATTGGGGAAACATGTTTTTAACTGAAGCCACGTCGTAATAGCCTTTATAAAGGCTATTAGTCTCCTACCTTTGTCGTTTCGCTCCTCACCACCGTTTAGAAGAAATCTTGATTTTTTTTTTTTTATGCAAATGCATCTTCAGAATGCACAGGGGGCGTTCCCCCAGTGCTGAAACTGCACAGGGGGGCGTGAATTTTTGAACTTGCCGCGCCTCTTCTTTAGCAGACACCTCTTCTTGATGTCATCCTTCCTCCGGGAGACATGCGCCGACTGCGCATGTCCATTCGGCCATTTTCCTGTGGTCTATTACACGAGCGTACTGCATGCGCTGTGTGTAATAGGCCACAGGAAAATGGCCGAACGAAGACTCGTACAAGGATGATGTCAAGAAGAGGCGTCTGCTAAAGAAGAAGAGAGGTGGCGCCGTAAGTTCAAAAATGCGTCTGAGGAGAGCACTGGGGACGCCCCCCTGTGCAGTTTCAGCACTGGGGGAACGTCCCCTTAGCGTTCTGAAGATGCATTTGCATAAAAATAAAATTCACGATTTCTTCTAAACGGAGGCGAGGAGCAAAACGACAAAGGTAGGAGACTAATAGCCTTTATAAAGGCTATTACGATGTGACTTTAATTAAAAACATGTTTCCCCAATGACAGAATCTGTCAAGTATCGCTATCTGTATTTTTTTTTTTTTTTTTTTTGTCATGTGATAGCCTGTCTTGACAATCTGTAGATTCTAGCCCAGATTTACTAATAGACGGTGTAAACTTGGACTAGATGGTTTTAAAATGCACCGATTTATCTACGTTATACTACAATTTATCACATTAGCTGATGTTGACGATAAATCAGGCCTATGTTTTGCCTGTCTAGTCTAAGTTTATACTATGTTTCAGTGGGCTTTCTTTCATCCAGAATTTTGCAACACTGTCTTGGTGCCCCCTTTTTCTAAGAATCCACACCAACATAACCATCAAGCAGAAAACTTTAGCCCATACTAGATGCACAAAGATGTTCCACATTGTACCAAAGATTTGTCACATTTATGCCAGTGTCTAGTCTTACCAACAATAGTAAATCTGGGCCTCTGTATTACTATATGCATGCACACTTTTAGTGGGTTTTTTTTTTTTTTTTTTTTTTTAAATATTATGGTTACACATTCTTATGAGTTTGTTTCAGGCCATACCTGGATCCTTTGATCTGAAAATGGGGGAAAAAACTGATACATATGAAAGAACTTTTAATGGTTCCAGCATGCAGTATAATTCATTGCGGCAAGTTTTTACTTTGAATGGTTACCACTGTCTGCCATGAGAATGACATGTTGCTGTGTAAATAGATGAGTATATACCTTTGAGTTGTACATGACGTGCCTGGAGGAACGTAGCATTGGAACAGAAAAAGGACAAGGCCTAGTGAACTCTGTGTAATCATGACTTTACTGCCTCTTGTTGCTGGGCACTTCCCCATTCACGAGGCTGCGTGTGGAGGAGCAGCCATTGGTCCTGCCTAGCTGATTGACAGACCTGACTGTGTAGTTTGCTGATGGGAGTCAAGTTACAAGGAAGGCGGGTGAGCACGGCAAAGCCTCCTGACAGCTACATTTCCTGACTGACTGCAAGTTGCAGCTATATATGTATGCAGAAGGAGGGGAAAAGGGAGCACAAATCCAGCAGATAAGAGAGGCTCTCCCCATAAAGAAGTTTCACTTCATGACAAAAGCCTCCACATCCTCATCCCTCCTTTTCTTCCATGCACATATTCCTGTTCCGCCCTGTTCTCAGTGGAACAAGAGAAAGGCGGTGTCTGGGCTGGTGAGCAGGCAGTTACTGCAGGGCAAGCTGCTGGAGAGACAGGATACATAGCACTGGCTTCTTCTCAGTGGGATGGCCTGTGAACTAATGTCTCTGCAAAGGTATACATCATATCCCTTCGCTCCTGTGGCTTTATTTGTCTTTATCTGTCTTCCTTAAATCCTTAGGTTCTTGAATTTTTGTAAATTGGATTTCATGACATTTTATTTTCTGTGCTTTTTGCTTGTCGTCATGTGCTGTGGAATTCATTGCAGCAGAGAGGACTGAGCTCATGCCTGTTTGTTAGATGTGCTGTACGATTCGCTTATATTGCTGGTAGATAAATCCAAATATCTTTTGGCTTGTTTCCGTATTTTAGTTTATTTCTCTAGCATACATGCCTTTTGTGACATGAATCAATTCTGCCTTAAGGATTAATATGAGCAGATGGCGACTTTGTTTTTGATCTAGGTGTCAGTAGACATGTTGTTATGAAATGATGTACAGAATTGTATTACCTTAGTAGGACAGACGTATGCTTTATAAAATTAACACTTGAAGCATTGGAATGTATTTTGTCAATCTGTTTCGTTAATAAATATATATTTAAATGTATTTATTTGAACGTAGATGCATAGATATATATCTATATCTCTATATCACATGTAGGTTTCTTATGTGTAAAGATAATACTGGTATTAACAGGTATTGTAAATCTTTCCTGATATTATTATATATATTTATATATTTTTATGATGCATATTACTGCATCTCTGGCTACTATGTAACCTTCAGCGGATTATTGCAGTGGTATCCTGCAGACAGGTGCATAGGGTCTGCTTCCGTGAGACTCTGCAGTGCTACTGCCTTACAGTTGATAGCTTGCTTTTCATCTTGTTTACTTCCTGCCATACAGGAAAAAATGTCGAGAAGGATCATACAGTGCAGAGAGCGGGAGGTCAGGACGTAAATCATTACTCTGCAGTATTTTCACTGCTGTGATTCTTGTACAGTGGAATACCTTGTCTCTCTAGGTGGGATTTTTGTGCAAGGAAAAAAAAAAATATTCCAGCCCATCTGCACAAATGCAATATGTAAACACATTAATGTGCATGTAAGTCAAAGCTTGGTAGGGGAATATGGGAAAAATATGTAGAAGAGCAGTATGTGGTAGAGAAGACCTTCTCTGTAAGCAGGGCTTAACATTCAGACTTAAATTCCCAATATTTCCTTATGAGGATGATTCTCAGTGCTAACCGTGTGAACACAGCTATATTTTGCTAGAAGGGAAACTGAAAGATTGCTCCCAATTTGGCAGAATAGATGTGCATAGTAGGATACCAATTTGCTTATTGCAGTCGATCAGTTTGATCATAATGACAATTTCTGTGCATAAGCCTCTATCAGTGGGATGGCCTGTGAAATAATGTCTCTGCTTCCATCAGTGGTACGCAGGGGTGGGATTCAGTGTAAGAATGGGTTTCGGGGAAGCATAAAGGAGCCCACACACACACAGACACACACAGTGCCTCCTGTCTCTTAGTGTATCCTCTATTCCCTGTATGTAAATTTTATCCCCTCATATTAAAGGGGTTATCCATATTTCTAATATTGATGGCTTATCCTTGGGTTAGGACATTGATATTAGATCTGTAGGGGTCCTGGCTGTTGGACCCCCACAGGTCTAATACTGATAGCCTATCCTAAGGATGAACCATCAATATAAGAGTGTATATAATAAAAGAGCGGATAACCTCTTTAATTTTACCCTCTAATGTCCCACCAGGGCTGTAGAGTCAGTAGGCCAAACCACAGACTCTGACTCCTCTCTTTCTCCACAGTCTGAATCCTGCCTTGACTCCAACTCGTTCAAAAATGGCTGACAGCCAGGGTCAGTCAGAGGCAGAAAAGATCCTCAAAAAGTAAAAGTCTCTAAAACGGCAAAGTAAACAAATATGACAGAAGAAAGCATCCATCATGTTATCTGCGTTAGAGTCAATGGGAACATTGCTCTCATTCTATGCTGAGATCAGTGGTCTGTAATAACAGTAGTTTGAATATACTTTAAGCCTAAAGGAGTTTTCCAGGACTTGCATATTGATGAGCTATTGTTGGGTTTCCAACACCCAGTCCCGTCTCAGATCATCTGCTCAAAGCAGCAGTGCTAATGTGAGCACCACTTCTTCACAGGCCGGTGATGTCATGTTCGTTCATCTTGGCTGTTTGCAGCTCACTTCCATTTAAGTGAATGGGGTTGAGCTACAATACCTAGCACAGTTGGTGCTGTGATTGGTATTCACTGAAGAGCCACAGCGCTCACCCAAATGATGCAGTCCCTTCAAACAGCTGGTCTGTGGGGGTCCTGGGTTTTGGATCAGATATTGATGACCTATCCTGAGGGTAGGTCATCAAGTCCTGAAAAATAGATCTTTAATATCCAAATCTTTGATGTTACATCTTCTGTGTTTTGTAGATAATGATAAAATTTAGCACATTGTTTATTACCTATTGCTTATCTTGCTTATCCAGCAGCACAGTGTGTATGTATGTATATATGTACGTGTGTGTGTGTGTTTGGGCTGGACAATTACCGTATTTTTCGGACTATAAGACGCACTCTTAAATGGGGGGGGTGCGTCTTATGGTCCGAAAGTGGGTGTTGGGGGAACAGGGGGGTTGGAGGAGAGAGGTCGCAGTCTGATCGCAGGCATTACTACTTTAAAGCCCACCCTAAAGTTTAAAAGTAGCCCCTGGGGCCGGTCCCCACCGCCTCCGTACCTTTGAAATTGCAGGCCGGCGAGATCGCAGAAGCCGACCTGTTCTTATGACAGCCGGGAGTGTTATGAAGGCTCCCAGGCCTGTCATAGGAATATTACTATTGCGTGCTGGTCTATGACCAGCCGCAATCGTAATGTGCAGAATCTCCCATAGACTGCAATACACTTGTATTGCAGTCTATGGGACTTGCAATCAAATAATTACAGGTTCAAACCCTCTATGGGGTGGCTAATAAAATAGCTAAAAAAAAAAAAAAAAAAATGTTAAAATATAAATAAATAAAAGTTCTAAATCACCCCTTTCCCTAGAATGCATATAAAAGTAGAAAATTACTGTGAAACACATACAGATTAGGTATCCCTGTGTCCAAAAATGCCCAGTCTACAAACTTATAAAAATATTTTTCCTGTACGGTGAACGTCATAGCAGGAAAAAAAAAAAAATCAAAAGTGCCAAACTGCTGTTTTTTTCACTGTTTCACCTTTGATTTGAATAAAAAGTGATCTAAGCAATAGACATTCCATCTGGCTCCGCAAAAAAAAAAAAATGCCCTATGCCTCCCCCTACAGCTGCAGGGCCACCTGCCAATGTGGCCTTGTAGCACTTGCAAAACTACAACTCCCATATACTAAATATTTTACCATTTTTTGCTTCAAAATTTTTTTCCCTATTTTCCTCCTCTAAAACCTAGGTGCGTCTTATGGTCCGGTGTGTCTTATAGTCCGAAAAATACGGTAATCAAAAAATAACCAAAACTAACAGTCAATCTGGATAACTGCTTTTGCCTGCAGTTTTGGTCCAATCACAGGCCTCATCGATCCCTGATGTCATACACCAGGCCTGAAGAGGACCAGGAGCCGCGCCAGAGCCTAGGGGAGGTGAGTAACACTGTTTGCTCAACTCCCATGGGCCTCCGAAAACTATACTCTAGGGCAGGGGTCGGCAATCCCCGATATACACATGCCAAGGGTGGCACGTGAGACATATTTCTTTAGCACAGCAGCCGGAGTCCCTGAGGGGGCGACACTTTCGTTCAGACCAAACATGGCCGAAACTAAACTGTTATTGTTATACTGTGGGGTCTCTTCAGACCCCATACTATAATAAGCGGAGGCCCAGGGGAGGTGATCAAATATAAAAAAAACAATATTAGTCATCGCTCTGGAGTGACTTCCTGTTCTCTTTTTTGCTTCTGCCTGACGTCAGAGACCGTTGATCGGACCTCAAGGGTTACGTCTGCGTCATGACTTGTAATGTCATCGGTGTGACCCCTAAGATCCAGTCAGCGGTCGCTGATGTCAGGCTGAAGCACTGAAGAGAACAGGGAGTCGTCGCTCTGGAGTCCAGGGAAGGTGAGTAACATTGTTTTTCATGATTGATCACCTTCTCTGGGTCTCTGCTTATTATACTGTGGGGTCTGAAGAGACCCCACAGTATAATAGCTAGTGAGGAGTGAAGCGCAAAAATTTTGGGTTTGGCTGAACCCAAAATTTTTTCAAATTCATTGGAATACTATACCTTGTGGAGGGGCAACTATGGGACATTATACTGTGTGAAGGGGCTCTATGGATCATTATAGTGTGTGGAGGAGCCGCTATGCACCATGTGAGCACAGCTTTACCTCGAATTAAAAGTACAAGTGGCCTAGGAATGGATGCAGCTATAGCTGCATCCGTGATACGTAGTGTGTCACCACCATAAGGGTACTCCTGCATGGTGCTCCTGGATGTTATACATTTATCACTAATTGAGGACTGCACATGTACTTTTATTGCTTCTAATGGGAAAGTACAGGTGCGATCTGGGAAATAGCAGTAAACACCTATGTAAAGAAGCATCCCTTATCAGCAGTTCCATGTTCTGGTTTGTGTTCTATTACTTTAGTATAGGGGCTGTCAGCCTTACAATTATTGCACTGTGCTCCAAGTACCTCTTCTTTTTTTTTTTTTTTTTTTTTTTTTTTTTTTTAAATTGGTACGCTATACAAAAAAGGTTGCCTACCCCTGCTCTAGGGTCTGTAGGGATCCCAGAGAATAATAGCAGTTCCAGTTTGGATGTGTTCAGTTCAAACAAAACCGCCAAGCAAACCTCGCAAGACAAATCTTGCTTGGTTCGCCCAACACATACTCCTCCTTGAAAAAGGTTGTGTGTTAAGGGGCATGGCCTAAATAAACATCATTAATTGAAATTGAGGTAAAATGCCCGATTTTGATTTTGATTTAGGTCCCAGCCTTAGTGTGTGTTCGCGTGTTTGTATGTATGTTTGTATGTGTATATATATTCACAGATATCCTGGTGTGGATATTTCCTTTCTATCTTTAGAGGTTGGGAGCTTTCCTCACAAGACCTGAATAAAGATTCAGTGCATCCTTGATCTCAAATTGGAAAAATCACAGGTGTATTTAAAGGACTACTAAAGTAGTAGTATTTCTGGAGGTATACATTTTGTGTCCATGCTCTGTATGTGTAAAGGGTAGTTTGAAGAAAACAGGAGAGATACAGATAGTATTTTGCTTGCTGAGGCAGAAACCTTCTTAATTCTCTGTTTGTAATGTAAATATACAAGCAAAGTCCTTATTCTATTTTTTTTTTCCTTGCTTTTTTTTTCTATTTATACGTTTAATTTCACTGTAGACTCTATATTTTAATGTTTATGTATTACTTTTGGCAATATGGATTGATAGTTTGTTAAATGACTTCAGTCTGCTGTATATGCTGTCTTTTGACCTAAATAGCAGCCACTTAACGCCTTAGTGGAGGTAACAGACCCCAATTTATAAGTGTGCCTGTGAGAAAATGGATGAACAGTTTAGTAGGAAAACATTCCATATTTATACTTTTAATTCATTTGGATTCATAGTAAAAGCTAAATAAAAAAAGAAATAAAAAAAAATATATATATATGACACACAAACAAACAGGTGCTTCTCAATAAATTAGAATATCTTTGAAACGTTTATTTTAAATTTAAAAGTGACCTCCTATATTTTCTAGATTCTTTACACACAGAGTGTTCTATTTCAAGTGTTTTATGTCTGTAAATGTTGATTATGGATTACAGGTAATGAAAACCCAAATCTAAGAAAATTAGAATATTGTGAAAAAGTTCAGTATTGTAAATTCAGTGTGTCACCTGCCAAGGTTTCCTAAATGGTCCCTCAGTCTGGTTCAGTAGGACACACAATCATGGAAGACTGCTGACTATGCATTGAATTACTGAAATGAATGAACGTTTCAAAGATATTCTAATTTATTGAGATGCATCTGTATATAAAATGTGTATATGTGTGTGTGTGTGTGTGTGTGTGTGTGTGTGTGTGTGTATATATATATATATATATATATATATATATATGTGTGTGTTTGTGTGTGTATGTATATATGTGTGTGTGTGTATGTATGTGTGTGTGTGTGTATATATATATATATATATATATATATATATATATATGTTTGTGTGTGTGTGTGTGTATATATATATATATATATATATATATATATATATATATATACATGCTTGGTAATTACTTGGCAAGCCCCAATTCAATATCCTGACCTGTCGAAGGAGTCATTTCATATGCCCCATTAGACCATGTAGGCATCATATAGGGGTGTTTCTTCTTTGGGACCCACTCTTTCACCCAGAGAAGAGGGCTGTATTGGCGGCTTCCACTCTGGTTAGCCATTGTTGGGAATGGGGTTCATGTAATGCTTAAGTGGCCACTACATGGGAAAGGTTTAACTTGACACAACTACTCCTGGCATTGACAGCTGATCACCATGGATTTCAAAAGCTGTACCCAGTGGTTGCTGGACTGCTTTGCACGTAAGAGGGTTTGTTGACACAGTGCGTCAGCCCCTTTTAATGTCTACATGTCTCCGTTTAATGTCTTCTCTACTGAAGCCAAGGAAGTCCATTCTGCCAAGTGTCAAGAGACTAATTTACTTTTTATGTTGGAAGGAACTGTTTCTATTTTTTTTTTTCCTTACCCCATGCATGTTGTGCTAACCAGACCAGCTGTTTCCATCGGTCAACTGTACATACAGGACTTTATATGCTGAGAATGTGGTGCGCGCAGTCCTTGTATTCATAAAGCAGTATCCTAGACAGAAAATCAAACATTTGGCGTTTCTGCTGACAGACATATGATGATATGCTTACATAACTACATTATATAATTGTACCGTCTTCTCAGATGCTGTCATTATCCTTCTAGCTCTCAGGTTGTGCTTAAATATGTTCCTGCAGTAATTACAAGACCTGAGAAAATACTTATCATGTACTTGGTTATAAATCACCTATAACTTGACTGTAATTTTGTAATGTATAATGCTATACATCTGAAATCTATTCACCCCCTCCTGCATGCTTTATCTTTTATATATTTGTCTGATTTTTTTTTTTTTTCTTTTATCGATGTTGATGTAGTAAATCTCCTGCATGCAAAAGCTTTCAGATCTTTTCTGTTCATTGAAAGAATGTGGTCAACCTATCCTCAATAAGGTTGACTGTTGTTGGTTATCAGGCAGGAGCACTACATGCATAAGAGAATAGCTTGGTCACAATAAGGAAATCATGGCTTAGTCTCTGACAAATGCCAGGCCATAGAAAGTTCCTACTTGGTTGTATTCACTGACAACTGATCAAGATAAAAGACTTTCACCACTAACCTGGTTCTAGAAAATCTTTAAATCTCTGCAAAATCTTTGTTTGTAAAAATGCTTAATTTTTTGTCTAGAAAATCAAATATGGTTATGTTCATGGGAAAACCACAGTAAAATGAAAACCATGCTATGACACTGATCTGATAGCATTAGTATCAGTGATGATTAGAGTTACCCAGTATCTCCAGTAATTGGTTAAGTGTACACTAGTTTAAAGGGGTTGTCCAGGATATACAGTTTTCAGCAAGGAAGCCGGGGTGGGGGTGGGATATACTCTCCTGTCCCTGTGCTTCTTACGGAGGAAGTCTTCGCCTTGCGTTACCGCTGAGGCCAATCAGCAGCCTAAGGAAAGGAACCAGGACGTCACTCTCATACATCATCTGCTATTGGTTTTGCTGACCAGTGCAGTAGATTTAGATGTGAACTTTTCCCAGTGTTTACGATTGACGGCCTCTAATTTTTTTGTTCATCTTTTTTCATCCAGCATTGTATAGTTCAGGACTGGTCCAAACTCATTCTAGTGATTAATACCATAGTAAAAGTATAATGGAGATGGTCATTCTTCATCCTCCCCCCCCAGACATCATTTCTCCACTAGGTGGTCTTATAAAATAGATAGCTCAAGAAGATAATCTTGCTTGATTGACTTGCTCAGCTTAAATTACTTTTATCATAGGCAGTAAGCCCAGTATTATGCATTATCCTCTGTGTAGTATTAAGTACTTAGCGGTATTTCACTGTAGAAACAGCCCTGCGACACTTTTCATGTTTCTTTAACATTACTGTGATTTAACATTTTCAGCCACTGCATTTTAATCTTCGTGCCAAAAAAAATCTCTTCTTTATTTTATACTTGAGGCAGTCGGATGGTCCAGCAGGACTATATTGAGGCGATGATTATATATTTTTCTGGATAACTCATGGTCATTTTGTGATGGAGAATTTTTAATTAAGCTAAAGATATTGAATACATTGATATTCTGTCCAGTTCAAGAATAGTCCTAATATTTTAAGTTGAAATTGTAGAAAAACACCTGAAGACATCTACCTTATATTCTGGCCAAAGGCAAATGTGCTCACAGTCTATTAATCTTAAACTAAAGCCTGAGTCTGCCATTGCGACCTCCTTTAGATAGAGATATATATATATATATATATATATATATATAATTACATACAAGTAAGGCAAGTCTGACTTTACCAATCCTCTGCCACTCCGGTTCAAAAGAGCCAAGTTCCGCAGATATATTGGCTGCAGTGGTCACATGTCTGTGTCCAGAAGAAGAACAAAGTTGAGACTTATGTCAGATCTGAGAAGAGGAACCTAGAGTGACAGGAGATGGGTAAGGTATGCTTTTGTCTTTTTATGCCATTCCAGGCTGTCTTCTAAATTATTTTTACTGATTAGGTTGCCCCTTTTTTTAAAAAAAAATCCACTATTTTGTGGTGCTCTGCTATATTGTGTCGAATAGTTATATTTGTATCGTCTTTCTGACCCACTTCTTGCTAATGTTACTAAATATAAATGAGTAGTTAAGGAAAGTGACATTGGCAATAACTTCTGAATCTGGCTTTTTCTGTGTTGTGCCTGCCTTAAAAATGAAATTGCAGTCTTGTATCCCTTGCTTTGTATTGTGTACACGTGCATTGTTTTGAGCTATTTAGATACAGAAACAATCCAAACACTGTAGGTTGAGAGAGAACCTTCAGACATCTGGAACGTTAAAGTTTTTATCTGTTTCAACCTTGGAACATCTTCAATACCTTGTAAGTGTAAGAAAATGTGGCTAACCATATATCTTTCACTGACCTAGTAACCATTGTTTGCCTGGGAAAAAAACTGGTTATGGAGATAAACAGTATGGGTGGTGACTGTACAGGCTGTTCAATGTGTTCCTTCCCTCTAGCAGAAAGCTTAAACAATGCCAAGTGCATTGACCCTGTTCCAGAATTTGTTTTCATCTGCAATGTATTTATGGGAAGTAAATAATAAAACAATTGTCAAATACTAATTTATAACCATTTGTGCTCCTTTATCATTTTACATATAATACAGATCTATAGTATGTTAGCTTAGTTTATTATATTGGCATTCAGGTGCAATGTAATATTTAACGACTTGTGGTGTAAAACAGACAGAATGTAGGTAGCCCACGGATGAAAACTCGGGTGCATATACCACTGGACAAATTTAAACCAGTAAACTAGGAGATGTTTCACAGAAGGGAAAAGTTACCAAAAAAACCTTGATCGCCTACTAGAAAATAAATAAAATTTTAACTTTTATTAAGAATTTGATTTAAAAATTGCATCCACAAATGATTAAAAGATTCCACCTATGGTGCTTATAAACACCAAGCCTATGCAAATCAGAAAGAGGGAACAGCAAAATATATCCGGTCCAACAATATCTCAGAACCAGATTAGAGCAAATAACCTCTTAGAGAGTGCAGCCTTCTATGATATATAAATGCCAGGTTCAGTGGTTATGATAACTCAAACAAGCTAAGGGGAAGGTTCTGACCCTTTAAGGTCTATTTTGGGGATACTGTTCCTTTAAGACCCATTTTGGGGAGTGTCCTTACCAAAAAATAGTGTCAATTGCTGAACCCCCACAAGGAAAAGAGGGGGTCAGCAAATAGTGCTTCTCTCTCTCACTCTCACTCTCTCTCACACTCTCTCTCTCTTTCTCCTGTATGACACTGGTTCCTAAGGAGAGAATAAAATACATGCAACATGCCAGAAAGACAGGCGAATATCAGCAAGATAAGGCAGAATGATGAATCTGCAGTAAAAACTGCATTTCCCAGCACCTTCATTGATTGTAGGTGCTACTGGTACTATAGAGAATAGTTCCTTACTGCTGCTCTGCCGGACTATTTATGAGGCCAGAGTGCAGCCAGGGCACGCCCGAGTGTGACATCAGGACCCACCCTCATATGACGTCACTTTGACACTACTCCAAAATCAGCCAATCCGCTGATCGGGGGGGAAGGGGTACAGGAGGGACCATCCTGATCAACACGCTCCTAGTCTCACTAACTCAGGATGTGCCCCCGCATCATCTAATCATAGTATGGCAGAGTGGAGCACAGATGTCTGATGTATGAAGGATGTAAACAGAACTATTTTTGTTAATTAATTTTTGGGAAAGTAAATAACTCTTCTCTGTTGGTAAACTAGGAGAGTCCCAGAGTAGGGGTAAGAGGAGTTACATAAAAACCATGTTCTACCGTATAGTGAGCTAACAGGGTATACATATTGAACTAATCAACTGCTTTGGACCAGTGTAGTAAAGGGGCAAAAGTGGGTAGCTATTCAGAATGCCAACAGCCATATAAATAATAATCTGCATGGTAATGGTTTAAGTGACAAAATTATAATGGTGTGGCATACTCGATCTTGTGTAATATTCCACTTCACAGATCACTTTGTGACTCCTGATTATTCAGCGAGAGTACTGGGTCCAGTCACATTGTTTCTACTAATGGTACACCATCTTACCTTGTTAAAGAACCCAAATGCTGTGCATGCATACGCACCATTCATTAAACAAATCTTCTGTAACCCTTTTTGGATTAGAGACTGGTATGTGACTGTCAAGGTAGTTAAAAGGGTATTCCCATCTCCAGGGTCTTATTTAAAATTGTAGTTTTAAGATAAGTGTTTTACCCAATTCATTGCTTTATCTACCTTACGCCATTTGTCAGATACAGCTGACGGTTTCCTCAGTGTTTTATAGTGTGTTGCCTAGGTTTCAAACAAGCTCTGCTATATACTAGCACTGGTGACATCAATTCCTGTTCCAGGTCACTTTTTTCTTTTTTTTCCCCCTTTCCTCTTGCCTTCGCTGTGATTGATAGCTAATGGAGGCTTCTGTCATCTCTGCAAAGTGCATTTAGCTGCTGAGTATTGATAAGGCCTAGAACAGTACACTGGAATAAAAGAGATTCACTTGCTTTTTGAACCTGAAGTGCTGCTGTTTGCTTTTTCTAACTATTGAAGCGGATTAGCCAGTCCTCTTGGATTTGCACCCATTGACCTATAGACGGTTGTATACTCTGTTGTGGTGCTTTGGACTTATTGTTGTTTATATGTCCATCACACTGGCTAAGTCCGGCCACCAACTTGTCACTGAAACCAGAAAGTCAAAGAGAGAGGAGACGAGAGAGCAGGAGGAACACTTAGCTAGGAAAACTCCTTTGGGCGATGTCCCCACATTGCGGAAAATTATCTTTTTTTTTTGTTGCATATTTTCCTGCAGTTTTTGAGCCAAAGCCAGGGATGAATTGAGCAGAAGGGAGAGGGAGGTATAAGTAATTCCTATATATTCCCCATTTCTATTGTAGCCACGCTTGGCTTTAGTTCAAAAAACTGCAGCAAAATCTGCAACAAAAAAAGCTACATTTCCTCAACGTGGGTCTTAGCCTAAAGGTAGAAAGAACAAGCACCTGCAAATATGTATCGCATGATGCCTACATGCGCTTTCTGTTAGTTTCTAGTGCCAGTATATAGGCATATCTTGCAGTTTGTTATATTTACCTTGGAATAAAATAAATGAACTTTTATTTAAATCATAGGTTATGGGTACGCAACATGAAATCCGTTAGCATCATCTTAAACTGGTTCTTCATCAGCTACCATAGACTTTGATGGTATGTTTTTGTGGTGTAAGCATTTTGATCTGCCGCAGAGGCTGTTACAACAGGTTGGGAGCAGACAGCTTGAAGTGTGTGTACAGTAAACACTTGTATACTGTTCCCTTCTCAGTTACATTCCAGAGTTCTGTGACCCTGGCAGATGCCGTCTTCTTTTAGACTCCAGAATTGTGAGCTAAAATAAATTTCTGCTCAGCGACACATTGGGCAGCCTCAACTACACAGAGCTGTAAAGTAGTGGGTTACGAGAAGTGAACTCAGATCATATTGTTTGTTGTTTTGAAGCTTTCTTTCATGGCAAGGGGGGCAGAATTAACTGAGCAGTTGTCTTCTGTGACTTTTAAGTCTAGTCTTCTGTCCTGAGCTCTAAAAGTGACCTTGGTTATTTAGTGTCTGCTATAGGGAACAGCTGCAGTATTCTTAGATGACAGGAGAAGCACAACACTTGCTGCACCCCTCTAGTGATGGCATGGCAATATAGCACCTCCTGGATACATGCCCATGTGTTTTGTGTGTGTGCAGTTACTTTACCGCAGTAAGTCTAAAGAAATTGCGTTACATAACACCAAAAAGTATGAATCAGTTGGTTTTCTAATGCTACATTGTTGTAACTACCATACTTTACATACATACCATTTTATAATCTCTGTAGAATGGCAGTGAATCATCCCTTGGATGTTACATGAGCTTTTTCTCTTACATAAGTTGTCATGAACCAAGCATGTGAGGATAATGTATCTACGAAAAACTCTAATTTAAAAAAAAAAAAAAAAAAAAGCTGTTTCTATGTATCCACATATTTGATATTCAGCAAGAAATTAGATCTAGGGCACTAATCATACAGCTAAACTTCATCTGTGTCACTGTTTGTGATTTTTTGGGAATGTAAGTTGATTTAGATCTGTCTTTTTAAGCATGCCATTTCTGTAAATACATACTGACATAGCTCCTTTTAATACGATGCACGCTTCAGTGGGAATATGTATACATTACCTTTCCCTTCTGTCATATTAAATGTCAACCAAACTACTATACAAGTCGGTGGCATCCTAGGCTTGATGTATATGCTGCTGTTATGTCAGGCTGCTTTATTGTGTGTGTTTTTTGTTTGTTTGTTTTTTTGTTGTCTCTGTTTGTAAACGCTTGTTTTGCCAGCTATTATTTGTAATATGCAGAAAGAAGCTTCTTGGTTGTGACACATTAAATGGGTTGTGCAGTTTCAGACCAATATTGAGAGACAAATGTTATTGTTGGTATAATGGATCAATTTTCCAATATACTTTTGTACCAGTTCCTCACAGTTTTCTCGATCTCTGCTTTCTGTCATTCATTCTGTTACTTTCAGTGGATGAAAATCAGTCCATGGTCATGTGACAAAACACAGGTGCACAGCTCGTTACACTCACAGTAATCAGACATGTCTGCCTGGTAACGAGCTGTGCATCCAGGAAACCATGAGGAATTGATGAACAGACTATAGTGGAAAATTCTGGAACATTACATTATACAAGCAATAACCTTTTGTCTCAATATTTGTCTGAAACTGGACAACCCTTTTATACAGAACTGAACGTTGGAAAAGTCTCTATGCTGGATGAATGTAAGTGAATATTGCTAATGTTTGTATTTTTTTTATTTATTTATTTTTTTCTACAGCTCTCAGGAAGATGAACGGCCCATGTCTCCTTTCTTTATGAGGTAGGATTGATGTCTTTTCTATAGTCACTATTGGGCAGAGGTTATATGTGTTATTTCCTGTTTTCTGTTCTGTGATAGGAACTGAAAATGACCAAGTCCCCTCACTGACTTATAATGGGGATCAGGATTTCATTGTGGGGTCATTCATTTTGATGGGACCAATATGATATGACAGATCCTCCAGTGCAGTCTTAACTTTTGACACGCATATAATTTTTAATTTTGACTTCCTTTTGCTTCTATAGCACCACCAAATCTATCCAGTTACACCATTGGGTCTAATTTTCCTATCTCACGTTAACATACCAAGGCTAGTTTCATTGGAAACCAAGTTAACATACCTGTATTTGGTGTAGAAGGAATCCTTGGACGAAACGCAATGTATAGCGAAATTTCTAGGAGTTCTATTTATATGTTACCTTGGTTGGATTGAGACTCAGGACCGCATTGCGATGGTGTGCTCCATTCAGGCACTTAATGCCGCAGCCACGTTGAATACAGTGATAGTGACTGCCAGAAAGCTACTATTAAGGTGTTATTGTCATGACTAGTGCACTGCTTTAAAGCGAATGGTAACCTATATTAAATGAACAAAGTAGGTCGTAAAGTGGAGAGTGCGTAGAAATAAAGGGCCACATATATGGTTTTATTCTGTCAGCCTTATCTTTGGTTTAGCAGAGCTGAGTGTTGTCACATGCTATACTTCCCTTCAACCGTACTCATCAGAATATGTGAGTTTGTAGTGCTTGTAATGGATAGTGGCATAACAGGCTTACAGGAATTTGCTATGTGGATGGCTGATTAACTTTATGTAGGCATGACCCTTCAGCAATGCAGCTGCTTAAGCATAAGACATAAGATATATGCCCAGTGAGCAGAATGATGTCATAAAATGCCTTCCTTTATAGTGGCATATAAATATATTACCGTAAGTCCTTTATGGAATACATTCTCAGATGTAGTTGTCATAGGTACACAGAAACACGATGTGCATAGTTGCCGGCTGTATTCTCTTTAGTAGATGATATTCTAAGGGGATGACGTTCAGGAAACCTTATCTAACTCTTAAATTGGCAGTAGGTGTGTCTGCCTAAGTGACTTTGTCATACTCTGTGTGCTATTGACAGACAGTATAGTCGTAAAATGATTAGCACTAGTGGGTCTTTCTGTATGACCGGAGTCACAGTGATTTCTAGGATGTAACTCGGTGTAGCACATGCAGTGGGTACGGAAAGTATTCAGACCCCTTTTAAATTTTTCACTCTTTTTCATTGCAGCCATTTGCTAAAAGCAAAAAAGTTCATTTTATTTCTCATTAATGTACACTCAGCACCACATCTTGACAGAAAAAACAAATGTAGATATTTTTGCAAATTTATTAAAAAAGAAAAACTGAAATATCACATGGTCATAAGTATTCAGACCCTTTGCTCAGTATTGAGTAGAAGCACTCTTTTGAGCTAGTACAGCCATGAGTCTTCTTGGGAATGATGCAACAAGTTTTTCACATCTAGATTTGGGGATCCTCTGCCATTCTTCCTTACAGATCCTCTCCAGTCCCATCAGGTTGGATGGTGAACGTTGGTGGACAGCCATTTTCAGGTCTCTCCAGAGATGCTCAACTGGGGTGAGGTCAGGGCTCTGGCTGGGCCAGTCAAGAATGGTCACAGAGTTGTTCCGAAGCCACTCCTTTGTTATTTTAGCTGTGCGCTTAGGGTCATTGTCTTGTTGGAAGGTAAACCTTTGGCCCAGTCTGAGGTCCAGAGCACTCTGGAAGATGTTTTCTTCCAGGATATCTCTGTTCTTGGCAGCATTCATCTTTCCTTCAATTGCAACCAGTTGCCCTGTCCCTGCAGCTGAAAAACACCCCCATAGCATGATGCTGCCGCCACCATGTTTCACTGTTGGGACTGTATTGGGCAGGTGATGAGCAGTGCCTGGTTTTCTCCACACATACCGCTTAGAATTAACGCCAAAAAGTTCAATCTTCGTCTCATCAGACCAGAGAATCTTATTTCTCATAGTCTGGGAGTCCTTCATGTGTTTTTTGGCAAACTATATGCAGGCTTTCATATGTCTTGCACTGAGGAGAGGCTTCCTTCGGGCCACTCTACCATAAAGCCTCGACTGGTGGATGGCTGCAGTGATAGTTGACTTTGTGAAACTTTCTCCCATCTCCCTACTGCATCTCTGGAGCTCAGACACAGTGATCTTTGGGTTCTTCTTTACCTCTCTCACCAAGGCTCTTCTCCCACGATTGCTCAGTTTGGCTGGACGGCCAGGTGTAGGAAGAATTTTGGTCGTACAAAATTTCTTCCATTTAAGGATTATGGAGGCCACTGGGCTCTTAGGAACCTTGTGTGCTGCAGAAATTCTTTTGTAACCTTGGCCAGATCTGTGCCTTGCCACAATTCTGTCTCTCAGCTCCTTGGGCAGTTCCTTTGACCTCATGATTCTCATTTGCTCTGACATGCACTGTGAGCTGTGAGGTCTTATATAGACAGGTATGTGCCTTTCCTAATCAAGTCCAATCAGTTTAATTAAACACAGCTGGACTCCAATGAAGGAGTAGAACCATCTCAAGGAGGATCAGAAGGAAATGGCCAGCATGTGAGTTAAATATGAGTGTCACAGCAAAGGGTCTGTATACTTATGACCATGTGATATTTCAGTTTTTTTGTTTTTTTTTAACAAATTTTGCAAAGATATCTACATTTCTGTTTTTTTTTCTGTCAAGATGGGGTGCTGAGTGTACATTAATGAGAAATAGAATGAACTTTTTTGAACTTTACCTGGTGCAGTGAAAATATGGACTGGAGCATTTGTGCTTGTGCTTTTAGAACATATTCAGCTCCTTCATTAGGACTTACAGGGATATTTAGAGGTAATATAAGATGTATAGCTCAGGTACCTTCATATTCTGCTTACGTTTCCACATTTGGAACAGGCAAATAAGACACATGCACCCAATAGCTGATTTGCTTCTATTACTGACTGGAATAGAGTGATAAAAGTATATTGGCAGTGACAAGGTGATTTTCATGTGCACATCTTGTTACAGTGATGATCAGCTTCAGATCATGAGACACAAACAGGATAGAAAAGATAATAAAACGCGCACGCTGTATAACTGGCCATCAGCTAGACAGCTGGGAATCATGTCTAGGAAAAAGAACACTAAAAAAAAAAAAAAAAAAAATTCAATGCCATAACTGGAAACCAGACGCACACGCTATACACCCTCCTAGATAATCAGAAAAGCACCTTCAGTGGTAGATGCATACAACTGCGCTGTAGAAAGGATAGAATAAGAAAGCCCACAATCACACAGTGGTGTCCATGCCAAACAAGATAAATATGTCAAATGCCATCAAACGACATAATCAAATAATCTATCTTCAACTTGATTGCATAATTGTACAGTATTGCTGATCACTACCTGATTTTATAAACTACTAACTAAACTGAGCCATGGCGAACTGCAATTTCCCTTAGGAGATCAATAAAGTAGTAGTCTATTCTATTTCTGTGTCATGTAGGAGACATACACTAAGCAGACTAAGCAATGGCAGGTCTGGTTACCTCTTATTTGAACAGGCTGTGTCCTGTGTAGGACAGACTGATTTTTGTATAATACAGTGTCCTTAAAATAAGTTTCTACTATGTAAAGTTCATTATTTGAATATGATTTTGCAGGCTGTTTAGATATTTCATATCGTGGTCATATACAATAGCTGTCTACCAGCTTCCCCTATACACATGCATCCTAGTCTTGGCAAAGTGTGCATGTGTTTTCAATTAGGAGAGGAGGAATCTCTTGAACATAGAAGGATCTGGCATATTGAAATCAAACTGCCTGAGCTTTCTGTCTTCAAACATCTGCCGTTGTAGGAGAGTCCGGAGACCACACGCACTGGTTCAGCCTATGTCTATGGCAAGCTTTAGGTTCTGGGCTACCAGCTGTTGGATTTTGTGGCCAGTTGTAGCTTAACCAAAATTTAAAAAAAATGGTGCAGGTGAACCAATGTTCACTCCAATAGTCACTAAAGCCTCTTAGTTATAGGTAGAGCAAAAGTAGGATAAAATATAACCTGTATTGGTAATTTGTTAAAATTATAAATAGAACATCATATGAATCATACCAAAGTACTCCTGGTCAGAGGATACCCCCATCACTATCACATACCAGGTGGACCAATTTTGTGTCATCACCACTTCACAGCCAGTTCCATTAACAATACAGGAATGTAATTCCCCACCTAATAGGAGTATCCTCTGCCTAGGAGTACTTTTTAGTTTTTCATTTTTGTTCTTGGCTATTGCTTCTTATGATGATCTATTTATGTATTACTAATTACCAATAAAGGTTATATTAGTTATATTTAGCCTATTTTACTGTACAGTACCTATAACCAGTTGTATCTTAGTGTATGATATCCTATGTAGACAGCTAGTGTGGAGGCCTACCCAGGTTTTACTCAGCAACAGTCAGTGACTGCCCTCCACTGGGCAAACTAGACTGAGTCTCCTATTACTTCTCCTTTATTTATGTAATAGGCAGTACTTGAGCTGTTTACATCACGTTTTTTGGTTATTTATTTGTGCTAAACCAAGGTTTATATTTACTTTTTGTCTATATGTGAAAGGTAGAAAAACTGCTCAAAGACAATTTACACTTTCCTGTTAATGTATGGTGCCATGAGTCAGGTCTCTAGCAGTAAGATATAAAAAGCTTGTTCTAGTTTCCCCAATACTTTTGTAAAGAAAAGAGGTGATCTGAATACACTGACTCTTTGTCTGCGACGACTGTTTTTATTTGGCACCATTTAGCAAGCTTAGTTGTTATACGTTGATTTGGAGTCTAAGGGTATGTTCACACGGCAGAATCCGCCTCCCATTGTTTTCAATGGGAAGCAGAGATCGCAGCAGGACGTGCAAAAAAGAAGCCTCCTGCTCAATCTTGCTGTGGATTTTGTGTCTCAAGACTCCCTGTTGATTAGGCCCAGATGAATGGGCCTAATCAGTCAGCAGCAGGAACCCACTGGCAAAAATACGCGCAGAAAATGGTTCTCTTCATTTTCTGCCGTGTGAACATACCCTAAAAGAATATTTAATAACTCCAAGGATTTAATAATCTAAATATATAAATAATGATATTCAATAAGCACAATTATTTATAGTCATTCATTCCTTCTAGAGCAGAATATGGAAGTCTATGGACTCAGTGTGCCTCCATACTGGCTCCATGCAGACTGCTTTAGACAAATCTTTTGTTACAAGGGCTTCTGATTAAAAACTGATGGGATCCTTGTGGTCAAGACATAATCTGTGGAATAACCCAGGAGTAGATATTTAAAGGATTGTCCAACTCCGTTTTGTTGATGAATTCTGATGATCTGTCCTAAGGATTGATCAGTGAGAGTCCAACACCACAGACCCCTGCTGATCAGCAGTTTGAAGGTCTTGCTTGTACAAGCGTCGGGACCTCTTTACTTTTTACATTGCACACCATCTATTTTATAGTGGCCTCGCAATGTAATTACAGCCTTTTCCTATTCACTTCTATTGGACATGTACATGTACTATGTACGGCCAATATGAAACAGATTGGGTGCGACATAAACAGTGAAGAGGTCACAGTGCTTGTATGTATTCTGTGGTCTCTTCAAACAGCTGCTCAGCAGGGTTCCCGTGTGGTGGACTCCCACTGTTCATAGGTAGTCAATAAAAGGAGTCTGGCAAACTCTTTTAAGTTTCCCAGAAAGAAAATTAACGGGGATGTGTCAAATCTCCTTATATTTCTGTTTCGGTAAATACTTGTATTCCATGAAATAACAATTCTGAAGCATTTTCTTGTAACACTGTAGTGTGCTTTTCCTTTGTTTACATGAAGTTTATGAATAATTTGACAGGTGGATATTAACAGTTGGAGGGTGTACATTTACACTCTGACACAGTCCAGTCAAGGCTGACTGTGTAGGGATGAACCTCTTTCACAAGGGTAACATACACCCAGATGTCTATTTATAAATATTCAGGAAGAATAACTGAGTAAGCAGAGTGTAAGAAAATGTGCATCACAATTGTTTTTACATGGGAAATACTATAATTTAACAAGTGGACATGTCATGATTGCTGATTTTTGTGTGGAGGTTATAGGCAACACAGCTCACTGTTGTGAAATGTTGGATACTAATGATGCTTGATGTGATATTACTTTGATGAATGGTGAAGCCATGTGGACAGCAGTAGACTGTGATATTGAGCTCAACTTCCTCTTTTCAGACCAGGAACGTCACATCCATTGGTTACAAGGACATGCTGCAGCTCTGTCCCATTCAAATGAATGGGGCTGGCTACAGTACCAAGCACCACCTCTGTACGGTGTATAGCACTGTGCTTGGTAAGTAGTGAAGGGTCCACACAATCAATATCATAGTCCCAGACAGCCTTGAAATGAATAGACATGCCAGCTCAAAAGACACTTTTGGTGGCTTTCATCTCTTGTTTGCACAAGGGGGTGCCATATGGAAAGTCGAATTCCCTAATAGGGTATTTAGAAATAGTTTTTATAAACCAGCGAACCACTTTAAAGGTCACCAGTGTGGAATGTCTTATATTAGATGGGGTTAGGAAAGGACAGGTAAGTTACAGAATGGAGTGAAGCTGGTGCGTTCTCTAGTTTTTCTGTTTAGCCACATGTAGTGTGTAGTGAATTATTAATCTAGAATAGGGACCGTTCAGTTACTAATACTCCTCATTAGGTGTAAGCACCACTTGGGCCTGAAATGAATAACAATTTGGAAAATGTTTAACTTGTTGAAGGTTATTTTAAGTGACCACCTGAAATCCATAAAGAACTATTATATTACTTCTCATTTCACCCGAATCTATTAGAATAAATGCATTACAATATTGATAAAGCTGTGGTAGTACATTTATATCTAAGTAAGTAAAGCAGTTCACTTCTGTTGTTAGGCCTTATCACACTGCAGTTTGTGCACTTTGTGATGGAGGGGAACCTGGGGAAATGAAAATTACTTTTATTTTGGTGTAGGTACAAGTGATTTTATATTTATTGCTTATGTATTGATGCTTGATCTTTTCGATAGTGAAGAATCTCATTGCAGTATATAAAAGTGACATATTACAACTATCTGGCTTGTTAAATTGACCTCACATACTTTGCTGACAAACTATGTATGCCCTCAGTCGAAGATGAGTTTTTACCTTATAGATTTTTTATTTGTTGTTTTTTTCCCCAAGATGGTCAAATCTTTCAAGCTGGTAACAGAATTTACATTTCTGTAGGCTTATTCCACTGCATTCACTTGGATCTGGTGACCGTTTAATGTCTTTGGGGTTTGCATATCTGCAGTGGTGCAGAAAAGCTGGCCATACACTTACAATAGTTGTGCCATCGGCTCAAAGTGCACTTGACTCTACCATACCATGTTTACAAAGATTATTTCAAAGGTAGATGAGAACACTTCAGTGCTCAATGAACGATCTATATTATGTGGTAGCCAGAGATATTAGCTCTTATGGAAAGTGGTATCTAATGTGTATGGCCATGCTTCTTCAGTAGCTGTTGGCCAAATGCTTGTTCCCTTGGTAGCTATTCTTCCTGACGTCCCCATACACACAGATGCCTGATTCGGCTGAGTGTGTTTTCAAAGGAGAGTGTGGAATGACCCGCTTCCATACACCTCTGGCATTGTATTATGTCCCCTGAGAACCAAGGCTCAGGCATGTGGAATTTCTAAAAGACCAATGCAAATAAGTGCCAGTAGACGTGCTTAGCGAAACTGCCCACGTAAAAGGGCCTTTCTATTAATATAATGTGTATACCGTAGTAACCTTTAGACATACAAATTAGTTAAAACTTCCTGAAGAGCAATGAAATGGGTTTGCTATTTACCTCAGCAGTCCTAAGACAATATAATTGTCATAAAATTTGTGCTGGATACAAATAGTGTTTTATCTAGCATCCAATGGAAATGCAACAAAATAATATGTCCTTTTATGTAGTATGAATGTTGTCACTTATCAGCTATTTCTAGTTTTTTTGTTAACACTATAGCCTTAGAACATTTCCTGAACTGTAAGGTAAATCTTCTTATTTATTGTGACAAAATAAAACCATTAATAAGATTATCCATATTACAGTCACTCTTTTGTTTTCTTTCATGTACAACACTGCAGACAAACCAGAACACAAATAAGTTGTAAAGCATGTAAACTATTACAGTATATTTATCTGGTCAAGATTACATATTTGTAACTGTACAGTGTGTATATCTGTATAGTCTGTGTATACAGTTTATTTTCCTAGAACCAGCTGGGAGTGACCTGTGACAACTAATCACATGGTGTGTGTTGCTTTTGCCTTTTTTTTTTTTTTTCCATTTCTTTATTGACTTCACATAGGGATTTTGTTATGGTGTCTTTTATGAATCTACCATGGAGCTTCCACTGCAGATGTGAACTGCAGCCAATACATCTTATACATACTGCTGCTTGTTACAAAGTCTGATACTGATAATGCTTACTTACTAGAGGGGAAAGATGGGAAAGTTACAAACTCCTGTCTGTTACAATTATATGTTAAATGGGTAGTGCGTTCCTTGGTGTGAATGCGAGTGTTTTCATCTACTGACAACAAGCAGAGATCTTGAAGCCTGGAGCTGAACTGACATAGTGATATTATATTAGAAAGCTGCATTAAGTTTGATCTCCCAGTGATTGATTGTTTCAGTAGATAAATGGCGGAGTGTGTAGACCCAGGGGTCAGCAACCTTCTGCACCTGTGCCAAAGCCGGGACTTCAGACATATCTACCTGGCACAGGGCTCTCTCCGATTTGATGCTACAGCAGAGTCGGTACTAAGGTGGGAAGTATGAGGTGTTACATTGTGTCTGGGCATGAGCTAGCCTACTCAGAGAGCAGCAATTGTTTTTCTACCTTGAAGTATAATATGGCAGCAGTCGGGCTGTGGAGTCGGAGTCGTGGAGTCGGAGTCGGTGCCTATTTTGGTGGAGTCGGAGTCGGTATAAAATGGACCGACTCCGACTCCCAAAATATATAATAAATTGGTACAGTTAGTAGTACAATGTAGTATGTGCTGAATATATTTTCATAAGAATTTGGGAAAATGATGAAATGTTGAAAATGATGAAATGTCCTGTAAAGGTCTGTTCTATTCCTCATATAATGATGGGACTGAGTTCTGAGTGAACCTACAAGGTTTAGCAGTCCAGGGCTGTGGAGTCGGAGTTGTGGAGTCGGAGTCGGTGCCTATTTTGGTGGAGTCGGAGTTGGAGTCGGAGTCAGGGGAAATTGAGAAGTCGGAGTCGGGGCTTTGGCGTACCGACTCCACAGCCCTGGCAGCAGAGCACACTAAAGTGGGCACTGTTCATTCATTTAAACTGGAAAGATTTGTATGAATTTAGTCAACATAAAGATCGGGCTGTGTAAACGTCTGAGCCCACTCTGTTCATACAGCCAATCCTATCACAAGAGAAGTATCACAGTGAAATATAAGTTTAATGAAATAATTAATTGGTTGCTGATATGCATTGTGTTTTATGTCTTTGTAGGAGATCAGCATCCTTATTTTATGGTCTTTGATTTTTTTTTTTTTTAATTTTGAAACGCCATATTAAAAAAGTTTTAGACGCCTGGTGTAGACTTTTCCATTTTGATGTGACCATATACTATATGCAATGCTCGAAGCGCGTCATATTGCAAGCACCAACTATAAACTTCCTTATGGCTTACTGTATTATCCTCATTACCTTATTACATGAATAGTAAATTATTAACTTGATGTATTGTTAAAGTAGCAAAGCTGTGCTGTGTGTGTGTGTGGTATTTTTTAATTTTTATTTTTTGTGTGTGTGTATTATGCGGGAGGTTCAGAGTTTAAGTCAGACTTGTATACTTCTAGATAAAGGTTTATAAATGGAACTAATGTCTATTCAGTATATTGTCTTTTAAGATCAGCTTTCATAATCGTGTTAAAGTTACATGGGATTTGCTTGAGGGAACAGAACTCTTAGAATATCCCCGGAGATTAGACACAACTTTCCCTCGAGATGCCACTTGTTTAGGAATGCAGCTAACCTTAGTGTGTTGTTGGCTTTTTGTTTATTTATTACCTTATGTAGCAAGTCTTTATGAGAAATGCATTGTTTCTTTCATTTACATTTATTTTTATTTATTTTTTTATCGTAGAAAAGGTTAGGATTATAAAACATTTAAAATATTCAAAGAACATTAGGATGTCATTTTTGATGATTTATTTCTAATATTTAAAATCCTTTTATGTTTTCTGTTGAATTCATATATATATATGTATATTTGATGTGCACATATCTCGTCTAATTGTATGGCTTGTATTTTGTAGAATTGTGTTTACTAGGTTCTCTTGTTCATCAGTAGCCAGGTAAAAAGATCCAACCTGCAGGGCTCTTTTCTGTGACCAAAGTATTGATACATTCTTCTGAGACTCCAAGCTCATTCACTGCCCTGGAGTCAATCTCATTATGCTAACATGGGGATGATTTCAATATAAAAGCAGTTTGCTTGGTGCTTGTGAGGGGATTAGATCTTGACAGAGGATCACATTTAATCCACTTTTGACGATGATGCAAACCTCTTGGTATAGGAGAAGCAAAGAAGGCACCTTCCTCTTCACCACTAGTTCTAAGTGTTAAGCTTGACAGAACTGTGTCACTTAATGCGACGTTATTCTTCTTGTTTTCTTTCCGCAGTGGTCACGTGGCCCAGGTCAACACCGTCCCTGCTGGTAGAGAGTAAGTCACTAAGCTCCTTGTTTGTCTGTGTGATGAAAAATGAAGCATAACGGCAGGAACTGTAATTATCTCTGTAACACTGTGCAGTTATCACATCACAATACATTCCTGCAACAATGTATATGTTTGTTCTAGCCTCTTTTCAAGCACACTTCCTCTTCACTCTCTGTTTAGAGAATACCAGCCCCTCTTTATTAATAATATTAGCTCTTTGGGGTGAGGTTTACTATTTTGGCCGCCCTACTAATCTCTGCATTTGGCAGGATCCTGGCATCCACATAACTGGAATTTCTGCAGAGCACCTTAGATAGCAGTCTGTTCTCTCCATGAGAGGACTTGGATTCAACCATGAGGCAATATGTTTTTGTTTTTCAGAAAGCCTCAGCTCTACTGTAGGTTTGCTCCTTCTACAGCATCATCTCTGCTCTTCTTTACAGACTCTTGGAAAGAACAATCAGGACTGCCGTGGAGCAACATCTCTTTGACGTACTTGGCCCAGGAAGTCAAAGTTCAGAGGAATCCGAGTCTGGAACATCATCCCCTTCCACAAGTTTGTCTGCAAGACAGAGGAGGAGACATCTGAAAGAGCAGGATGATAACCGGAAAAAACCCAGAGACATGTAAGGAACACCTTGTAGATTCACCAGGGATTTTATTTACAGCATATTTCCTATGGACACCGCAGATGCTACTTTCAACATCCCCTCTGGCAGTTTGTATATGTGTAATAGTTACTTTTAGCAGACCTCAAGACAAATATAATTTTGATTATTTCCCAGTATAAATCTCAAGAACAACAAACCATAAGCCACACATTTTTATTACTGATACACAAATGGAAATAAGCTATATCTGTAAATGCCACCATGATCAAACTTGCATTTGAAAAGGGTGGCTCTTTGCAATGGTGTTTGTACTGATGATTCACATCTGCGTTCGGGTTTCCAAGCGGAACCCCCGAACGGAAACCTAATCCGCATAAAAAAGCGGTTACCTTAGGAAATAATGGGGTCTGTGTGGTTTCCGCTCGGTTTCCGCCCAAAAACGTCAAAAAATGCGCTTGCAGCGCTTTTCTCTTTGCATTTTTCATGCAGAGAGGGGAACGGAATCCCCAAATGTAGTGCAGGCGCTGGTTCAAACCCATCGTAAGCCAAACGTCCAGCTTCCACTTTTCTATTTTTCCACACTCCAGCTCCGACTGCTTCATAAATGTATCATGTATAATAATAAAATTAATGTAATAAATTAGGCTTGCATATACAATGCAATATTGATAATATTCAGATTTCTATTTTCTAACCAGAGTTGAAATTGGTAAAGGTCTACCAACTCCACAGCCTTAGCCAAACTGGCATAACAATTTTTCAAACCTCTTTTCTCCTACATTACTTACTTACTTGTATGTGACCAAATCCACCCTAAAAATTTACTGTTTCAGGCTTTACTAGTATGGCATTATAAAATTAGACATAGATAACATAAATTTTGTGAATTATTATGATCCCCATATATAATTACTTATTCTTTAGGGGAAAAACGCAAAACATTGTATTTTAGAGTTACAGATAGCAAACGGCCTCCTTAACATATGTTAGACTGCAAGTTTTAGATATTTAATGAGGTCTCCTTTAAACTAAGTGGGCACTTACTGAGAATGTCTTTCTGTTTCCCAGCAAGTCATGCAAGCCTTCATCCCAGTTTTGTGTTCTTTTATAATCTTTTCAGCTAAATAATCGTTGTTTGTTCTAGTTTAAACATGGTATGAATTGGTGGTATTGTTTTAGAACTATAATCTAAATGTATTCTTTTTATTGCCCTTGACATAGGAATGTTTTGTTCTCTACAAATAAAACTACACTTGACCTTCATAGAAATCATTTACTATTCTAAATCAATGATGCCCCTGGACTGGTTTCTGTCTGTAAACAAAACTATTTAAATAAAAACTGAATAGAATTCCGTAATTTATATTAAAGGAAAAGCTAATTAAAACACCCGTAGAAATGCTTTGGGTGCAGTGAAAGGACTAAAAGTAATATTGGGGAAATTATTACCACATTTGTTCTCTGGCACAAAAGCAGGGCTGTACAGTCAATAAGCCAATCCATGGCTCTAACTCCTTTATTTTTCTACAGCCCGACTCCAACTCCTGCTGTGACACCTACTCATAAATAGCTAACAACCATGGTCAATCAGTTGCTCTAAAGCCCCTCTAAATCATGAACAAAGCTAATGACTGACTTTCTAGTAAACAAACTATGCTTCAAAATATACAATATTGTTAATCGTATAATATAATTTAAAATAATCCCCTATGTAAAAGTGGTACATTTTTGGACACGAATACTTCAAAAACAGTTCAGTTACTTATCTGCTCTACACGTTTGAGAAAAGTTGGCAAAGCAGGATGGGGATCTAGGTGGGCTGGGACGCATTAGCCTTGCAGATGTATTATAACTTGCAGCAAAAAATTACATGAATTTATACCTAAGCTCAGGGACTGGTGTGAATTTTAGTTCCAGTGCATAGAATTAAGAGGCTGGAGCCTGTGGCACATCTGTCACCTGCGCTCACAATATTAAGACAGGCACTTAATACATTTCCTCCATTAACTCCTGAAAGGGGTTTTGGCATGAACACAACTATATTTAAATTTGAAGAAAATCAAAAGTTGAAGGGGTTTTCACACCAAAGTTTTAATTGGATAGGGTATAACTTGCATATTGTGGGGGCGCTGGGCAGCATTCAAGCTGTTCCATTCATTTCAGTGGGGCTGCTGGAGCTAACCAAAGTACAGCTCTTGGCTATTTCCAGCTCTCCTATTGAAATGAATGGAGCAGTGAATATCACCCGTTTTTCCGATCAGTGGAGGTCTGCGTGGTCAAACCCCACCAATATGAAAGTTACCCTCTATCCTATTTATAAATGAGTTTTGCAAGGATTTTCTCTAACCATATTCAGAAACTTATACACAGCTATCACTGTAGCCGGGTTATTAGGCAGGAACCCTACATGCATAAGAAGATAACTCGACCACACACACAAACACACACACACAAAAAATAAAAATCATGGCAGGGTTTTGACATGTCAGACTATAGAAAGTTCCTGCATTCATAGCTTTATCCATTGACAACCGATCTAGACAACTCTGTAGAATTTGTAATTACTTATTTTTGCAAAAATGTTTAACTTTTAACTGTTGATTTACATTTAAATATGGTTATGTTCAGTGTGCTATTAAAACAAGCTGCTTTGAGTACTGTTGGCATTATTGCAGTTTGCCCTTTGTGCATTTAGTGACTCTCGCTGTATGGGACTGACTGAGGTAATGCTCATTCAGTCTCCTACAAGTAAATTAAGTAGTGGTCATGCATGCATGCACATTACTGCACCATTACAAGAGTAGACCCCATTATCATTATCACTTTTATTTCTCAGATATTCATCACATGTCCTCTGGCTTAGTTATCCAACTCTCTTCTACCACCACTGATGCTACCAAATCTACAGTCAGTTTTTAGAAGCTGCAGCCACAGTAACTACTGATCATAACCAATATGGGGCCAAGAGCGCAGGGCTCGGCTTGACAGACTCCGTATGAAAAACAGATGAGTGGAAGAGATTGTGTTGTCATCTTGTTTTTGGACATCTCGCCTTCAGGGCCCTCCTTTGAACTGGGAACCTTTTGGCATGATCACAGTTTGCCCTTACTTTCAAAGAAGGCCCTGCATTTAGTGCTCTTTGTTTTGTGATGATCATGGTTCTGCTCTTTTTATTATTCATTGGTCCTTATATGATTTGTGCTGAAGAGCACTCTTAGGCTAAGGCCCCACGTTGCGAGCCGCAGGCAAAAAGCACTCTGGAAAAAAAAGCGGATGAAACGCATTGTGGTCTTTCCCGCAGTGCTTTTCACAGAAACTCCACAGAGTTTTCCTCTGCGGACTTTCTGCTTTATACCTATACGGGAAAACTCTAACGTTTCCGTTGATATAATTGACATGCGGCAATTCAAGCTTTCCTTGTTCGCTGATGATATCCTTCTGACCCTTACTAACTCCCATGTATCCCTTCCCAACCTCCATGGCCTCCTTTCCCGCTTTGGCCGTCTGTCTGGTTAGAAGGTCAATACTTCAAAGACAGAGGCCCTACCTATTCAAATTCCCCCATCTAGCTTGGCTGGCCTTCAGGCCGCCTTTCGGTATAGATGGCAGTCCTCCTCGCTAAAATACTTGGGCATATATTTAATTGGATCCTTTTCCCAATTATACCAGGCAAATTTCCCCTCTCTTTTTAGACATATTCGGGCCCTCCTTACTAAGTGGTTGGTACTGCCTCTGTCTCTCTTTGGCCGAATCAACGCAGTAAAGATGACTATCCTGCCTAAGCTGCTTTATTATTTTGAGACCCTCCCGGTCCCAGTGCCCCTTCGGGACCTTCGGGCGCTGCAGGGCTCAATCTTCCGATATGTTTGGGCTGCAGGGAGACACAGGCTTTCTAGGCGGCTTATGATGACCCGTAGGGAGAGAGGTGGCCTTTCTCTTCCCAATTTAGTTTTATACTACTGGGCGGCCCACCTACGCAGGGTCCTGGCTTGGTCCACTCTCCAGGCTTACTCTAAGTGGATGGAGATCGAGAAGCTGTGGCTTGCTCCACAAAATCCTAATTCCCTGCTTTGGACTGGTCCTCATTCCCCCCCCGGGAGTGCCTTCTTAGGCCCTATGGCACTCACGAGAGATATTTGGCGCACATGTGCATCCCGTTTCCCCCTCTCCTCCTCATGTTCCTCCATGACCGCTTTCCTTCTTCACCCTAATTACCCGCCTGGACTCACTGGACCGGTAGCGGGTCCTTGGCTGAGAGCGGGCCTTTTTCGGTACGCTGACATCATTGATTATAGGACCTGGGCTCTTTTACCATTTGCTGATCTCCAGTCCGGATTTGGTCTGCCCCGGTCCAGTGAGTTCACTTATATCCATGTCTCCCATCTGGCCTCCTCTATTTTTCAAGGCCCCACAGCACCCATCCCTACACTTTTTGAGAAACTTTGTAAAACGGGTGTTGGGACAACAGGGCTTATTTCTGATATATACCGCCTTCTTTCGAATCCCACCCCAGATGTTTTGCCCCAACATACCTATATGTCACGGTGGGAGACCTATTTGGGGACACCCATCTCGAGTAACGATTGGTCCCTCATATGGAGTAGAGCACCCAGGACTTCTAGATGTGTTACACAAAAAGAAAATATTTTTAAGATGTTGATGTATTGGTATCATACCTCAGCTGCACTTCACTCTTTTGACAAGAATGTCCCGGACTGCTGCTGGCGGTGTGGCACCCGCCCCACACATATTTTCCATCTCTTTTGGACCTGCCCCCTGCTCCAGCCCTATTGGCGCCAGGTCCGGGGTCTCCTGGAAGGGGTCCTGAGTGTTTGCCTTCCCCTGTCCCCTAGGACTTACCTTCTCAACCTCCCCCCCCCCCCCACCTAATATTTTGCGCAGGCCCGCTCTCCAGCTCCTGTTGCTCCTCCTTACTTCCGCTAGATGTCTGATTGCAAAACACTGGCGGCAACCAGCCCTGGAGGAGTTATATGCTAGGATTAAAGATGTGCGCTCCCTGGAGTACCTGACGGCCCTTCTTAACAATGAGGAGGAGAGGTTCTGCCTGATCTGGAAACCGTGGGATGAGTTTTGGGTGGTCCGGCCTCTCTGATCCAGCTGCTGTGTGGCCCCTTACTTCCTGGATGTCCTTCTGTCACCCTTCTGTCCTCCTGTCTTGTCTGCCCCTGTTTGTTGTCGGATTTCTTGGCCTTTTTGGGGCCATTTCTGGCCAGTTTGTTTAAAGCTTTGTAATTTATTGAGAATGCTGAGTAATCCCTGTCTGTCCTATGTTTCAGTTAACGTCAGTTCTCTTATGTTTCTCGTATATTGTTATTCTCTCTGTATGACAAAAACTTTTAAAATAAACAGTTGAAAAAAAAAAAAAAAAGACATGCGGCGATTTACAAAAACAGCATTGTCCACTGCAGATATTAATGGGTTTTTGTGGGTTTAAAAAAATGGGCTAAGTGTAGGAAACCATGTAAAATTATGGGGAAAAAAAAATTCTTCCCCCTTATACAGTGGGGAAAAAAGTATTTAGTCAGCCACCAATTGTGCAAGTTCTCCCACTTACAAAGATGAGAGAGGCCTGTAATTGTCATCATAGGTAGACCTCAACTATGAGAGACAAAATGAGAAAACAAATCCAGAAAATCACATTGTCTGATTTTTAAAGAATTTATTTGCAAATTATGGTGGAAAATAAGTATTTGGTCAATAACAAAAGTTCATCTCAATACTTTGTTATATATCCTTTGCTGGCAATGACAGAGGTCAAACGTTTTCTGTAAGTCTTCACAAGATTGGCACACACTGTTGCTGGTACGTTGGCCCATTCCTCCATGCAGATCTCCTCTAGAGCAGTGATGTTTTGGGGCTGTCACTGGGCAACACGGACTTTCAACTCCCTCCAAAGGATTTCTATGGGGTTAAGATCTGGAGACTGGCTAGGCCACTCCAGGACCTTGAAATGCTTCTTACGAAGCCACTCCTTTGTTGCCCTGGCGATGTGCTTGGGATCATTGTCATGCTGAAAGACCCAGCCACGTTTCATCTTCAATGCCCTTGCTGATGGAAGGAGGTTTGCACTCAAAATCTCACAATACATGGCCCCATTCATTCTTTCATGTACACAGATCAGTCGTCCTGGTCCCTTTGTAGAGAAACAGCCCCAAAGCATGATGTGGCCACCCACATGATTCACAGTAGGTCTGGTGTTCTTTGGATGCAACTCAGCATTCACTCTCCTCCAAACACGACGAATTGTGTTTCTACCAAACAGTTCTACTTTGGTTTCATCTGACCATATGATATTCTCCCAATACTCTTCTGGAACATCCAAATGCTCTCTAGCAAACTTCAGACGGGCCCGGATATATACTGGCTTAAGCAGGGGGACACGTCTGGCACTGCAGGATCTGAGTCCCTGGCGGCGTAGTGTGATACTGACAGTAGCCTTTGTTACGTTAGTCCCAGCTTTCTTCAGGTCATTCACT
The DNA here is from genome assembly GCA_947044405.1 of Leptodactylus fallax. Lineage (NCBI taxonomy): Eukaryota > Metazoa > Chordata > Amphibia > Anura > Leptodactylidae > Leptodactylus > Leptodactylus fallax. The sequence continues at coordinate 2,244,226 of CAMRHE010000048.1, read as the reverse complement.
AGGTCCCCCCGTGTGGTTCTGGGATTATTGCTCACCGTGCTTGTGGTCATTTTGACCCCACGGGGTGAGATCTTGCGTGGAGCCCTAGATCGAGGGAGATTACCAGTGGTCTTGTATGTTTTCCATTTTCTAATTATTGCTCCCACAGTTGATTTCTTCACACCAAGTTGCTTGCCTATTGCAGATTCAGTCTTCCCAGCCTGGTGCAGGTCTACAATTTTGTTTCTGGTGTCCATCCACAGCTCTTTGGTCTTCACCATTGTGGAGTTTGGAGTGTGACTGTTTGAGGTTGTGGACAGGTGTCTTTTATATTGATGATAATGTCAAACAGGTGCCATTACTACAGGTAATGAGTGGAGGACAGAGGAGCCTCTTAAAGAAGTTGTTACAGGTCTGTGAGAGCCAGAAATCTTGCTTGTTTGTAGGTGACTAAATACTTATTTTCCACCATAATTTGCAAATAAATTCTTAAAAAATCAGACAATGTGATTTTCTAGATATGTTTTCTCATTTTGTCTCTCATAGTTGAGGTCTACCTATGATGACAATTACAGGCCTCTCTCATCTTTTTAAGTGGGAGAACTTGCACAATTGGTGCCTGACTAAATACTTTTTTCCCCACTGTATGTGCCACTGTTCTAGTTCCTCCCAGTTCCTGCAGCAATGATGTAATGTACGTCTTTCACGTCACCCCTGCAGCCAATCTCTGGCCTTGGAGATGATGCTGGCATGTGCGGCACTTGACTGCTGAGGCCTGTGATGGCTGCAGCATTCATGTGAATTATGTATGAGACATCAGGTGGTGGCACTGGAGCCACAGGACATTTAAAGAGCAAGTAATATTTCCAGCTCTTAGCACATTTTTTAAATTCCTAAAAAAATCCATTCAATAATATTTATCTGTGATCATTTATATTTCATGTTTTTTTTTATCTTTTTTCCTTTTCTTTATCAGGGAGCTGATTAACAAAGAAAATATCCCCTCTGGGTGTGGGAGCCTTGAAGATTGTGGTTTGATGCAAGAAGCAGAGAAGCTTCAGGAGAACTGCTCTGGATATATAGAAGAAAGAAGTAAACCAAAAAGACAGAAATCCAGCAGCAAGCTGTCTGAACTAAATGATAATCAAGACAGCACAGTGGTAGGTGATTTAAGATCTTGTATCCAATTTTGTGAATAGAATTGCTAATAAAAGTAGCTAGTGCAAGTAGACACAACAACTGCTGTGTCAAAGTGTATCTCCTTTGATCTAAGTGGGCCCATAATTCCATGCCAAATAACCCCTTGATGACACAGCCTATTTTAATTTCCATTACACCCTGCCTCAGGGGTTTCAATTTTTTTTTCCTCTCGAACAGTTCAAAAAACTTAACAGATTTATTATGTATTACTAATACTAGTGTTACATTAATGAGTACTTGTCTCAGTATATTTATTAAGACGTTGACTGTTTTACATTATTTTTTTTTACTCTTTTTAACACTGAAATATAACCATAATTTTCACATTATAGTTTATATGCATTTAAATTTTGCAATGGCCTTATTACTATCATTTCTATTTTAGAACACAGAAAACTTCTCCTCCAGGAGTGTGGACAGACAAGAGTTTAGTGGCATGGATGTTCTTTCAGAGGGAAGGTATGAAGTGTATGCTTATCTGTGGTGCTGAGGAATTTACTGTAGTTGCAGTGAAGAAAGTAATGGATGGCCCTTCCTTAGCCTGTAATGAAGTATGATCTTTGGAAATAAATAAACAAAATTTTCAAAAGGGCTTTAACAGATTGTTATAGTATCCTTGCCTCTAGTTGAAGTACTGGAGTGATGCAATTGGGTACTGCTAGATACCCCTCTGTTCCTTTAAGTTGGCCATACACATAAAAGGAAAGTTGATGGAACCCACTGATTTTTGTCAGGATCAAGCCACTATCTTATGTGTCATGGGGGTTTCTGGAGTCTCCCACTACAGCAGGTTTTGGAGGAAAGAAGGACTGGGCATATTAGCCTGATCTTTTGTTTCCTGAGCAGATAAGCAGCTGCCAGAGTTGTCTTGTAGTGGCTTAATCATCTCTTCTCATTCAGAACATATGCACACTTAGCTCAGATGATGTGTGATCGTCCACTCTCTGACAATTGCTGTTGGGGGGGAGAGTCGGTACTCTTATGCATTAAATGGTGAGCTGTTCATTTGTATGGACGCCTTAAGGGTTGCCTCTGTCCTTTTTTCTTGGATATGTAGTCAACCATCTGGCCAAGTGTCATAGTTTCTAGGGCACTATTCACATTTTCTTAAAAGCTTCTGTTTGTCACATCCATGATGGGTCAATTTTTAATTTGTGTAGTAGTTTCCAAAAAAGAACAGAGTAACAGAAATTTTGTTGGTATGGAAACAATAGCAATGACAAGCAATTGTAATGCGCTTTCCTCACTGGGGCTCAAAGTGCAGGGAGCTTTGTGAAGAAGGGAAGTTAGTGGCTGCTCCTCCCAGTTGTCAGTTGTTGTTGTTTTTTAAATATACAGTATATATATATTTTTTTTTTATAGCCAGTTTACCCATCAGTATATTTTTGGCATATAGGAGGAAACCGCAGTTCCCGGAGGAAACCCACGCCAACACAGGGAGAACATATAAACTCCATGCACATGTTGCCTTTGGTCGGAACCCAGGACCACAGCACTGCAAGGCAACAGTGCTAACTGCTGAGCCAGTGTGCTGAACATACACTTGGTGTATTTTCACCTTTACACAGTTTAGCAGTTTACATATAAAAATAGAATTTATAAACCGTGCACGCAAGCAAAAACAGTGTCACTCTTCAGAATGGCCCTTTTAAGGGGGTATTCCAATCTTATAAAGGGATTGCTTACTATTACATATAAATGATGGTATTCTTTGTGCAGACATGAGGCCTTTAAGGAATGCCAAAATTAGCAGAGTGGTGAGTGCAGCTCTGCAAGTAATGCTGGTTAGAATTCATGTTCAGAACAGCAGTGTTAGGCTGCATTCAGCTCTCCTTCTTTTTTTTTTTTTTTTTTTTTTTTATACATATGTTTAGCAGATCTGTTAAGCGGATGCAAATAGAGAGTCATCCACTTACATAGACATCAGTGTTATAGTGTTATATAAAAAAAAAAAAAAAAAAATCAGTGTTAATCCATTTTTTTTTTTTTTTTTTTGAAAGACTTAAAAACGTAGTATATCATATTCTTGTATGTGTCCAAAAAACAGACAAAAATGGATCTGTTTTGTTTTTCAATATTGATCTCGAAGTAAATGGTCCATCTGTTTGCATCCGTTTTTTGCATCCATTAAAGTGTAACTAAACTTACGGACAACTTTTGATTTTCTGGCAGTTTTTGTGTCATTAATAAATTTTGTAATATACTGTTAGTAACACATTTTGGCTGCTTTATGTGAAATCCTGCCTCTCTTTATTCTTCCTCTTGCTTCTGTATTGAGAGCTGTTTTTGCCTCTCACTGAATGTTACCGTGTACGGGAATACGGGGCTGTGTAAGAGGTAGAGAAAATGAGGGTGAGGGAGGGTCACTTCAAACAGCTGTATCTCGGACATTATAAAACGTACAAACTTGCTTGGTGTCATATGAAAGAGGAGATTCATGACCCTAAGGTTGCAGTGCTATTTATATTATTTCCAGAGATATCACTGGTTGAAAACAGTCAGGATTAGGATATTTATTTGCAGATGTATAATATATGATATAAAAATCCCAATCCCAACTGTTTTCAACCAGTGATATCTCTGGAAATAATTTAGCACTGCAGTGTAGTGTCACATGAAAGAAGAGAATCTCTTCTTTCATATGACAAAAAAAGCAATAGATGAAACTTTTTAAAGTGACCCTCCTTTACCCTCATTTTCTCTGCATATTACACAGCCTCATACTCTGTACACAGTAACATTCAGTGAGAGGCAGAAACCGCTCTCAATACATAAGCAAGGGAGAGAGTGAAAAAATGCAGGATTTCACAGAAAGAAGGCAAAATATGTTAATAAAGTATATTGCAAAAGTTATTAATGACACAAATAATGCAGAAAATCAAGTTGTCTAAAAGGTTAGTTACGCTTTAAACTGATCTTCTAATCAGATGATTAAAAAAAATGATCATGAATGGAGCCTTACTCAGATTTAGAGGGTGATTTCTTTTCTGTATTTTTCCCCTTACAGTACCAAAGAGAATGAACAGGACAAGGAAAGCCTGCGACTTCCCCCAGTAAGATTTTTTTCATATTGTTCTTGCTTTAGTATTGTTGGTTACTGTAAAGGCATTTTGGGTGATGTGTGGTTTTCTTGCAAGATAGTGATAATATATTCCATACTTCAAAACTTGGCCAGTCAGTTATACTTTACTTTGTCACATGCTCTTAGGCATCATGCACACGACAGTGTACGTGTCGCAGGGCAGTGATTGAACGGCACAGATGGCATGTGATCCATGAACTACCCATGCCTCTGCTGTCCCATTCATTGAGGTCAGTGAGCACGAGCCGAAAAACAGACAGAAATAGGACCTGTCCTGAATTTTTCTCACAGCCCCATACACCAGACTGTGAAAATACACAGTTGTGTATATGGAGCCGTAGAAATGAATTGGTCAGTGTGCTTGACGTGAAAAAAACTGCTAGCACAGTGACTCTGCACACAGTCATCTGGATGAGGCTTTAGGCTGTGTTTTCACATGCGGTTTTTTTTTTTTTTTTTTAAAGGAATGATAAAATATGCAACAAAATTGTAGTGTGAATGCACTAATATATTGAGCTGGCACTTTAACCACACCATAGTGGTGAATTGAAGAGAAGTGTCTGGCATCTGTAAAATGAATGAACCTCTCATTGCCACCTATTGTGATTAGATGTTTCAAGCAGTTGCCACGTTTGTGCTCTCAACACACACTGCATTTGGATTCAAAATCCTCCTGCCAGCTACAGCTGGTGAGTGTCTGTGTAGCCCTTGTTGAACCCTTGGTTGCGGTATGAGCTGCTGGGTTGTCAATCACATTTTTAGCATTGTTCTAAAGTATTTTCGTCTGCACAGTCATGTGGGATTTAAAAATAAAATACAGAACAGAATTTTAGATATTTACTAAACCCATTCCCATTCAGTGCTGATCTTTCGTTCTTTTGATCTTTCTGATTGCTGCTAAACATTTTATAACAAGAATCTGAGGTATACAAAATGGTCAACAGTAGTGCTAAAGTCTGTAGGTTTAAAGGAGCACTCCTTCCAAAGGCTAAAACTATAACTTTGCATAGTGTCCACCCTTACGACCCCAGTGTCAGTAAATGTGTGAGCATGACATTGTCCCTGATTGCTGGCATTAGAGCTAGTGACAACCTACACAGTTGTGAATAAGAAATAGGCAGAGGGCTGACAGTAATATTTTTTCACTATGGTCCTATGAATTTTCAGCTTTTTAGGTTAAGGTCACCATTCTGAACTTTATAAAATATATGTAAATATATGCAGTAAAATTAGTCAATAATGCGTTATCTGTTGCTGGTAAGCCTCACATGCAATCATATGGTGCATCTCCTGCTTATGTGATCTCCCATACTCTGAACATGTGATTATTCCTTGCCATCTGCAACAACCTGATGCACCTCCTGTTTGAAACCATTATGAGACAACAGGGCTCCTTCAGCTACAAGTTTATTCAGCTTCACTGTAGAAAAGAGAGACTCAGGAAGTCTTTCATTCCCTCTACGATATCGCTGTTCAACCAGTTTCCGTTCACCCAGCTGAAACCATCCCCTGCATTGTAGGCACTCTAATCTGTCATTACTATTCCCGAACGTCAGCATTCTTATGTCTTATGCTAATGTATCTTATGTTTCTTGCTCAGTTTGTATTACCATGCTAAGTGTTGTGTATACCTGTGTATGTACATTTACTGGCACCACCCCAGGGTTGCCACTGAAAGAGAACCTTTCACCACCTTCAACAAGTCCAGACTTTTTACATTAATTACTAGCTGCTGCTCCACTGATTCCGGCACAGTTGTAATATTTTCTCTGCTGTTATCTTTGGTGTCTATGCTATTTAGTATCTGTACTGTCAGGAGGGCGGTGCTAGGCAGGAGCACATTTGGGGTGTGATACTGAGCTCTGACACTGTGTGATTGCAGCTATGAATCACAACCCCTACCTGACATTACAGAGCCTAAATAGCTCAGTAGAGCAGCATTTATCACCAGTTGCTAAGAACTTGAATTGGCAGAGGTAATGAATGGGTATTTGGCCACTTCTTAAATAGGACCTATTTCCCCATGGGGACTAAAAGTATTCTATTCTAACCCTTCTTTCCCTCTCTCTCGAGTACTGGATATCACATACCTCTTATCTTCAGTGGGCCTTGCATCCTCCCTCCTCCCCTTGTCTCAGGAGGAATTGTGTTTCACATACTGAGTAGCAAATACTTCAGGGTGCAGTGAGTTTGGGACCAGCAGAGCTGTGTTTGTACCATATCTGTGTTGTATATTGGTCTAGTTAAGCTCTGTCTTGCACTTTGTAATAAAGGCGCATTGAGACAACTGTAAATAAAGTGGAGAGGAATCATGGGAATGCTAGTAGTTTACAATAGAGCTAGCACCGTCAAAGCAATGATGCAACACACAGCTGTGCAAGATGGCATCATCTGGTCAGACAAACTTGTGTTTTTGTTTTGTTTTTTTGTTTGGTATTTTTCAAAGACTTCAGAATTTTTTTTTTTCCATGTTCACACATGAAAAATGCCTATTTTGACATGTAAAATAGCCATTTTGCAACTGTTTTATGCACCAAAATATGCCGGCAAACAGCCTCCAATTGACTTGAATATAAAATTTGCAATAAAATTCCAAAAACTGGATTGATAAATACATACCGAATATGCTTGATCTTTTTGGTGGTCATTTTGAGCTGATTAAAAAATGTTTTAGAAGCTGATTTTTTTTTCTTTCCAGATACTCTGCAAATATTCTTGTTTTCTATTTGGTGTGTATTCTGTAGGCATTCATGCAGATGAGAGAGCAATATGGCATAATCTGTACTGTTTGGGATTTAGAAAGATTTGATTCCGTAGTAATCGTGGCAATGTGTTTTTGTTATATTGTTTTGAAAGTATAAGTAGAGATCATCTGTTTTTTTTTCCTTAATTACAATCTGCAAAGTAGATTTTGTGTGTGTGTGCTTTCCCTGAAAACCCCTGAATCTGGCAGGAATAAAGAGCATTGAGAAGGAAAAAGCAGATTTGATTGAAAATGCATACAATAGACATCCACAATGGTACCAAAATCGTATTAGGTGGTTTTAAGAGGTCAAGAGAATGTGAAATTCCTTTAAATTCCTACGTGCTGTATAATAAGCTTGTTGCTGGGAACTTGTAAACCTACAACTAGCAACAAGTATGTCACTTGGATCATGGATAGGCACACTACTTAATCTTGGAAGTAGGAAGAAAATTATGTTTTTGTTTTTGATGCTCCTGCAATACTTATTAGCTACTGGCAATTACTGGACGTGATTAAAATTTGACTTCCAGTGACCATCTCAGGCTGTCTATTTACCATAATAAGTATAACAATTCTTTTGCTGGAATTTCTGCTAGATACCATTCTTATGTTTAATATTTGGACTAAAACCTACTGCAGAGATAATGTTCTGTCTTGTTACTTGGTTAAAAGGGTTTACTAGTTGCTGAAAAATTTGTCAAAGAGGGGAGTTTTTCTAGATTAATAAAAGAACACATATTTACTAGTTATATTTCCCTTCTGGTTTGTGTATATTTGGCTGCGGTAGTGACGTAGTTGCACAGTGCCTTGCGAAAGTATTCGGCCCCCTTGAACTTTTCAACCTTTTGCCACATTTCAGGCTTCAAACATAAAGATATAAAATTTTAATTTCTTGGTGAAGAATCAACAAGTGGGACACAATTGTGAAGTGGAATGAAATTTATTGGTTATTTTAAACTTTTGTAAAAAATAAAAAACTGAAAAGTGGGGCGTGCAATATTATTCGGCCCCCTTAAGTTAATACTTTGCAGCGCCACCTTTTGCTGCGATTACAGCTGCTAGTCGCTTGGGGTATGTCTCTATCAGTTTTGCACATCGAGAGACTGAAATTCTTGCCCATTCTTCCTTGGAAAACAGCTCGAGCTCAGTGAGGTTGGATGGAGAGCGTTTGTGAACAGCAGTTTTCAGCTCTTTCCACAGATTCTCGATTGGATTCAGGTCTGGACTTTGACTTGGCCATTCTAACACCTGGATACGTTTATTTGTGAACCATTCCATTGTAGATTTTGCTTTCTGTTTGGGATCATTGTCTTGTTGGAAGATAAATCTCTGTCCCAGTCTCAGGTCTTTTGCAGACTCCAACAGGTTTTCTTCCAGAATGGTCCTGTATTTGGCTCCATCCATCTTCCCATCAATTTTAACCATCTTCCCTGTCCCTGCTGAAGAAAAGCAGGCCCAAACCATGATGCTGCCACAACCATGTTTGACAGTGGGGATGATGTGTTCAGGGTGATGAGCTGTGTTGCTTTTACGCCAAACATATCGTTTTGGATTGTGGCCAAAAAGTTCGATTTTGGTTTCATCTGACCAGAGCATCTTCTTCCACATGTTTGGTGTGTCTCCCAGGTGGCTCGTGGCAAACTTTAAACGAGACTTTTTATGGATATCTTTGAGAAATGGCTTTCTTCTTGCCACTCTTCCATAAAGGCCAGATTTGTGCAGTGTACGACTGATTGTTGTCCTATGGACAGACTCTCCCACCTCAGCTGTAGATCTCTGCAGTTCATCCAGAGTGATCATGGGCCTCTTGGCTGCATCTCTGATCAGTCTTCTCCTTGTTTGAGATGAAAGTTTAGAGGGACAGCCGGGTCTTGGTAGATTTGCAGTGGTCTGATACTCCTTCCAATTGAATATGATCGCTTGCACAGTGCTCCTTGGGATGTTTAAAGTTTGGGAAATTTTTTTGTATCCAAATCCGGCTTTAAACTTCTCCACAACAGTATCACGGACCTGCCTGGTGTGTTCCTTGGTCTTCATGATGCTCTCTGCCCTTTAAACAGAACCCTGAGACTATCACAGAGCAGGTACATTTATACGGAGACTTGATTACACACAGGTGGATTATATTTATCATCATCAGTCATTTAGGACAACATTGGATTATTCAGAGATCCTCACTGAACTTTTGGAGTGACTTTGCTGCACTGAAGGTAAAGGGGCCGAATAATATTGCACGCGCCACTTTTCAGTTTTTTATTTTTGTACAAAAGTTTTAAATAACCAATAAATTTTGTTCCACTTCACAATTGTGTCCCACTTGTTGTTGATTCTTCACCAAAAAATTAAAATTTTATATCTTTATGTTTGAAGCCTGAAATGTGGCAAAAGGTTGAAAAGTTCAAGGGGGCCGAATACTTTCGCAAGGCACTGTATATCCCAAGTGACTTCTGCAGCCTATCCCTGGCCTCAGTCGTATATGGCACAATACCATTGTTGTCAGTAATTGACCACAATGGTCATGTGGTAGTATATGGCACATCAGCACTGCATCTTAGTAAACAGTCTGGCAGGGAGGGCCAGATCTCAGTGCTGGAACTACAGGAGGATTTAGCCATTGAGTTTTTAAAACCATTAAAAACTTTTTACTTTAGAACAATCCCACATGATGTCTGATCAGACACCATATTAGTGTTTTAGATTTCTCTTTTTCTGTGGACTGCTATCAATCTGATGATGCTTCAGCACAGCATCACATGTGCAGCTAGAAACCGTACCATCTCTAGCTGCTGACACACTAAGTAATTATCCTTCTCTGTATTCTCTTGAAAAGGTGATGGGGCAGACTTCTCTTCATGTCCCTGAGTCAGAATGGAAAGCTACCCCAGTTAGGAACTGGCATAGATTTTCAATATAATTCATGCCATAAAACTAGGGTGAGTTGTAATGAATCTGTCTGGCCGAGGCATTTCCATGCCCACATTCACACAATGTGGCAAGTGAGGATTGGGGGCCTTGCACCAAATGTGCGCCACAATATCATCCCTCTACACCAGAACCACAGTTTTTATATATATATATATATATATATATATATATATATATATATCTGGAAACCTGTCTTGTTGGTTCCTTTTTACAGGCAAATATTTGTTGGCATAAATGGTGCAATATATAGCTCATAATGTTGTCAAAAGTATCTGTTTTAGTTTTCCAAGTCATTAGTCCATTTGCAGAGTATTTGTCGACATTCGATTAGAGTTTTATTGTTTGCTTCTATTTTATTCAATAAAAAAAACTACTTTCAAATGTAATTGTCCCTTTAATTATTCTTTTGGTATTTTGATTTCTGAATGTATGTCACAGCAGAAAGTCTTAAATGCATACTGGGTCCAGTGCTGGATTTCAGTGGGTTAAAGGCAGTTGTACTGTATCCTTGAGAGACAGGGAAGTACTCCAAGTGATCTGACACTGCTCTCGCTCATGCTATCCAGTGTACAATCTTTGTGTGATTTTGGCTCTAGCCCAACACTTGTATTGTTTCCAGCTGAGTTGCCAAACTCCACTGCTGGCTGTTTTAAGCTCAGTGCCGTCTCCATACCCGGAGCTCCCCTATAAATAGAATGAGAGTGTGCCCTCCTCCTTATACAACCCTGCTAGGAAATATCCACAGGACAAGAGAAGTCATTGCAACCAGAACATGATTAAGTTGGCAGAAAATGATTAGCAGCACCTACAGAGGGGGGAGTCTTATGCTTGTTTTTCCTTCTCTGTCGTCTGCTCGGTCTACTTGCCTGAGGGAGTCCAGCAAAGCGCTTGTTGCTGCATAAGCCCTAGCAACAGCAAGAACATTATTGTACGTGCTTTTTTTTTTTTTTTTTGTCTTGTCATTGCTGCTGTCAACAAAAGGGAGTGGTAATTCCTCAAAGACCAATCTGAGAATTTGTGCAATAACAGTGAGGTAGCGAAATAAGCAAATGGCTTAAGGAAAGAGGTGGCCGTGAGGGAAAGTTCAGGACACACAGGGGCGTTGTATTCTTCAGACTGATCATTTGACCAATTAGCATGCAAGGGTCACAGAGCATGGATTCACTGTGGTGCAAGCTAAAAGATTGAGCAGTGGATGTTACGCTCCCCTCCTGTGCATTGTGAAGTTGCCAGTGCACGTAATGTGCTGCTCATTTTTATGATTAAAGACTGCCTTCTGAGCAGGTTTTATTTTTTTTGTTTAGACTGTGAAAATGAAGATTCAGGAGCAGCAAAACAACTCTGAAATCCGCCCGCAAAGAAGCCTTGAGGTTGACGTCGGTCAGGAGGGCTTTGTCCCAGAGGTTCCTCGGCTGGACCTCACTTCTCTTTGTGATGACAACAATTGGGACGGTAAGATAGTTATGTCTTGTACATGGAAGAAGTAAATGCTTTTCTCAAATACTTATTGCACAAGGTTATTTAAAGAGTTATATGTTTTACCTGCCCATTGTAAATTCCTGTAAAGCAGAGGATTGTATGAATATATTGTAGATCACTGTTCACTACATTATGCTAACATAGCAGTATGTGCCATAAATCTGAAATCAAAGAGATTTCTGAGGTGTTGCTAACTGTTTTATGATTCAGTGCTAGAAATGAGTATTTATACTGCTTGTCACATTGTTCACTATAAGTTAGTGATCTGTGCATATGAAGTGTATAGTATGGTTAATAACTAATAGCATCTTGTAAAAAATAAATAAATCTTGGCAATGAACATGCATACATAGCCGACGTTAAGTTAACATTTAATGTGCTACATGTTGTTGAACTGAATAGTATGGTATGCAATACCTTAAATGTTAAAGGGGTATTCCCATGATCATAATCATATCTGTATTTGTAGATAATTAAAAGTTAAACATTTTTGCAAATATAAGTAGTTAAAAATTCTGCAGAGTTTTAAAGATTTCCTCTAACTATCTTAGTGGTGACAGTCTGTTGTCTTGATCGGTTGCCAATGAATACGACCACAAATGCAGAAACTTTATATGGTCTGGGACTTGTCAAAAACCCAGCCATGATTTTCTTATTGTAGCTGGGTTATCAGGCAGGGACACTATATGTATGAGAAGATATCCCGGCCACGATAAGGAAACCATTGCTGATTTTCTGACCTTAGAAAGGTCCTGTATTCATGGCCGTAACCATTGGCAACCGATCAAGACGACAAAACTGTGACCACAAGATATTTAGAGAAAATCTTTAAAACTCTGCAAAATGTTTAATTATTTATACTTGCAAAAATGTTTAACTTTTAATTATCTACAAATTTAAAAACTGTTATGTTCATGGGAATACCCCTTTAAGTTAACATTTGCTTGATCTGTATCAGTAAACTAGGAGACCTGAATGCATGATCGAAGTATAAACAATAACATGTGGAGCATAGTTTTCACACTACATAAGGGTCTGCGGGGTGTAACCCAGTTCACATATTAAATATTGTGGAGCTTGACTTTTCAGTTCAGGCTATTATTCTAAAGATGTGGACAAGGCAGACACCTAGTTTGAGAGATTTTTCTGCACCTGCTTATCATGAGGGTGACAGTTGTCACCAGACTTCACCCACACACATTATGGTACTGTATTCTGCGTTACTTGGAAACAGAGTCAGAAACCTCTTAAATGTTACAGGTCTATTGTGTGTGAGACTGAGAATCATATGGTCTGTCAACAATGTAGTGTAATGGAAGTGCAGACAAGTATTTGAAAATCTCATACTCTCCCACCGCTGCTGCAAAGGTTGCAAGGGGTTAACATGTTGATAGTCTTATGTTTTTCATACTAATGGATATTTTACAGTATCTACAGGTTGAGGAAACTGGAACACTTGTTCATCTCCTTGGTTACTAAGTAGATGATGGGGTGAAACTTGTGTTTTTAAAGACATTTGTATTTTATTTTTCCTAAATACAATGTCTATAATTTTATTTAGTGATGGTTCAATTTCTTTTTTTTTATGTTTGTGAGTAATGGGGAGGGGGTGCGGTATTTAGCCTAGGTTGCTACTAATAGCCTTCAGAGAGATTTTTTTATAGCAGCCACATGGTCCATATTAACTATTAAATCGGGCATGTTAACTGACATCTATGGGAGCGTGTTTGTTCTAGGAATGCTCTGAGAAGAGGGTATTGTTCTGGTAAATGGAAGGGCAATGTGACCACCTAATGGTGTAACCCTCTGTGATATAGCTGATACCTTTCATTCTAATCCTGCTTCGCAGGATAAGATGACTGCTGAGGAGTGATCTCTACAGGACAGGAAGTGTCAGCTTAATGAGGTTTAGTGGTCAGAGTGAGAAAACTGCTAGATTGCAAATTTTTTTTTTTTTAAATCTAAATCTCGACATTTGAATAAAAAAAAAAAAATATTAAATATGTTTAAGAGATCACAATGATTTAAGGTGGTTCTGCAGTTTTCTGATAACACATTCTGTTTAAAGGGTAAAGAGCAATATCATGGGGAAACCAAAAAATATATACTTGAGTTTCTACCTGACTATGTATTCATTTTGGCACACGTTTCCAAACGGCCTGCTGATAAAAACAGGCAGTTTAATTCCATAAACTACATTGTCACTTTTCTGCTCAAATTATATATCCAGTGTGTATACTAGAAGGTTAGAAATGACAAAAAAGCATTGCATCATTTGGTTGCGATAATGTTTCACTAGCTTTTTTAACTTCTTGACCATGGCTTTCATTCTAATTCTTTGATGAACTTCCTCAGATGCATATTTAGATGAAAATATAATAAAATGTAATGCTTGCATGGAACAGATGGTTGTTAGACATCTGCTGTTCTGCATTTACTGTTTTCTTTATAAAATGAGCATCTGATTTCCTCTGTTTTCACAAGATGTAGAATATCCAAGCGCTCGTAAGGCACATTTCCATAAACCAGGCCTGTCCATTATATGTTTCCCAATAGTGTATTTTACCTTATCAATGTGTGCTGTCCTTTGCCATACACCAGCGGCCACTGCTATCATTTGTGTACGATCTGATGACAGTCCATGCATGCAGCCATATCCACTCAATCTAATAGAAGTTTTATTCCTGTCATGCTAATCTCTTTAGGCTTGGAAGATTTCCGCTTTATTTCCAATTGTTTTCTTAGTCACCAGAGTTCAAGGTCACCATGGCAAATAAATACTCTGGGGTGGCACACATTTTCACATTGCAAATAATGGCTTCACTTTTTTTTTTTTTTTTTTTTTGCCTTGAGTCCTCATTAAAAAAAAAATATTCATTTGCAACAACATACTGATGTTATGTCTATCCAGGACATTCTACAGTATATACATTTCAGATACCTTTCAGTGTACTGTTGGTATTGACTAGGAATTGATGAACAGTTTACTTAATAATCTAAAATGTTCCATGGATGGCACATCAGATTAACTAGTTCCCTCTAATTTCTTGCATTCATGTGACTGTGTTGTTTCCATGTCATCCCGATGCCTGTAACTGCATCCTTGTCATCCTGCTTAGCATATTTGTACAGATGGCACAACATTCGCACAGTTTTTTCTTAAGTGGCTGACAGAATATAATTGAACTTATGTGGGTGTACATCAACAGTCCCCCCCTTTAAAATAGAAAAGCAGGGACAACCATATAAGCATTTAAAGATCTGAATATGGTAGAGCAAAAAAAAAATCTTTCTATTTTGCTTTACTTTCTCTCTAAGACACTTTGTCACAAAACACATACATAAATAAGACAATATTATAATATATTATTTATTATGTTTTAGTACGTTGATAGACCATAATTTACAAAATTATACTTCTGTTAGGAAGACATGGTCTCTCCTTTGCCAGTTCTTGATCCCTCCTAATAACGTCTATGCCTATATGTTGGGAAAACTGCAGCAATCCAAGGTAATATCAATTCATTAAGGACTTGTACATCGACCGTTTTGGTGCCTCTTACCGAAGCTTTAAGCACTTCCAGGTTCCATAAACTTTCCCACAGACCTATTAGGGAGGGGATTGGCGCGCATGATGCAGTCCTCAGCGTCTTCAATTTAATAATCTGTATAGATGGAGGTCTATCATCTCTTACCCCGCTGTGAAGCTCCAAGTTGAGCAAGACCTTCGCTTCTATTTCTCCACCAATGCTTCGGCTGAGGTCTCTGTGGATTGGTGTGGATGCCTTAAAGAAAGTTTATTACTGGCACATTGATTAAACTGGTGTCCAGACGCAAACAGGAGAGAACTAAAATGCAGTCTGAGCTTGAGTGTCAATTGATTAGACTGGAGGAGGCGAACCAGCAGTTCCCCTCCCTGCACCTGAGCAAGCGGATATATGAACTGAAAATTCAGTTGCGCGCCCTTCTCAAGCCCCGCACAAGCAACTTTTTACAGATATGCTAATAAGATGGATAGAATGTAGGCTCGGAAACTCAGGAGCAGGGAGTCTTTGAACTCCGTTATCTCTATTAGGTATCAAGGGGGTTTACCACCTCTCAATCTGATAAGATATACCGTATTTTCCACCAATCTCTTGCCCGCAGTCCCCCTCTGCCCCCTTATTGATCGTTTCTTTTGATCCCTTAAGTAGCCTCGACTGGTGCCATCTCAGTCTGATCATCTTCAGGACCCGGTCATCCCTGCAGAGGTGGCGGACACCGTTAGGAGATTGAAATCAGGCAGGACCACTGGGTCTGACGTCCTGTCAGCGTTGTACTATAAGAAATTTGCCCCCATACTGCTCCCTCATATTACTTCCTATTGTAATTTTCTTCTTCAGGGTTCCTAGATGCCTATGAAATTTTACATTACACAGGTTGCAGTTATTCCTAAACCCGAAAAAGAACCTGCTCTCCTCTAAAAACTACTGCCCTATTTCCCTACTTAATCTTGACCTGAAGTTTTTCACATCCATATTAGCTATCCGTAGAGCATAGATGATTATTCATGCTTCCCATACGAAACGCTCCCCGTTATCAATGTTAGCGCTTGATAGCATTCGATACTGTTCTTTGGCCCTATCTTTTCCGGACCCTACATGTTTTTGGTTCTCCGCCCTGTCTAATTTCTACTGTGTCACTCCTTTATGATCGCCCAGTGGCCTATCTTAAACTGGCCACTACCTCTCCTGCATGATACATATTGCCAGAGGCACTCATCAGGTCTTCCCTCTCTCCCCGAACTTGTTTGCTTTAGTGATGGGGCTCTTAGCTGAAGCAATTGGTCTCACCCAGACACAAAAGGTTTTGAGCCTGGGTCCCACTCCTATAAACTTAGTTTATTCGCGGATGACATCCTTTTCACAAAGCTGACTTTGTTTCCGACGAAAAAAACCGACTTCGCGGCTCAGAGGGTGTGAGCGCACGCCGGCGCGTTGCTTAATAAACCAATAGAAGTGAATGGGTTTTTAAGCAAAGTGTCGCAAACCTTTCCCTATCCAGCCCCTATTCAGTTTTCCGACATTTAGGTCGGATTTGCGGCGGATGGAGTGCCGGCGCAAGTGTGAACCCACCCTAATTTGTTTCCATTCCTTCGAAAAAATGTTTTGCAGTTAATCCATGCTGTTTTTCTTATTAAAATGATTCAGAATGGCCACCTAAATTTCTTATGTTTTCTACAGTATCTTTCTGTGGGAGATTTGGAGTTCTGTGCAAGATTACAATGTCTCTTTGAGATAGGGGCAACCTTCTTTTCTACAAGAATATCATCCGATAGAGGGACATTCTTTGATATTAAGTAGACCCAGAGAACATGGTTGAGTTATTTTTCCTCGATTTGTACTTTACTTACTATATTAAAGTGAAGGAATCCAAACAGATTAGTGGGGAGGCACATAATGTCAAGCAAGTATGTTTAATGCTACAAAGCTCTTTGTACACTAATGATATGTACTGGTAGCGTATTAACCCTCAGAACAAAGTCCTGGCTGTGTATCATAGGCAAATGTTACATTATTCTCTGCTTTTATCTGTAGGAATGACTATATAGATGTATATGGGTGTTTCTGAAGTAGCTGCTGATTATACATTAATAGCCATGTTCCCACCTCCCTTTATCTACCCCCTTTTGCTATGCCTGCATGCAACTCATTTTACAGTAGAAAGCTGATAGTAATGTGGGCTTTGTTTTCATACATTCTGGCCTCAGCCTATACAATGTATTTGAATGATGATAGTTATGACAACTGTTCATATCCCAGGCCAACGGCATATAAATGCACAACGTGCATCAAGGGGTCTTTAAGGAGCATTTATGATACTGCGGTGTGATTCGTTTTCTGGAGAAGTCTAATCCCTTCAACAGCATGTGTTCTGTCGTGCTTTCCCTGTCACTTGGACGGAGGTGTGTCCCTTCTCCATGAGCAAAACCAGACACAGAACTTAATGCACAGATTGAGATCTCATAAATGATTCATTTCCCTTTTGCCTTGCAGTTCAGCTTGACAAGGCATTGACTATTAAGTACCTATGTCTATTGTGAAAGTAAGGTCTATGTTTCCTGTATTTCCTGTTTATAGTCTAAATTATATTACTTAATAGCTAGGAGTTGTTTGTTTTCACAATCTCATTCCTGAATAGAGGGTGATTGAAAGACATTTAGCAGCTTTAAAGGGCCTCTTACATGTACCGAATTTTATAACAGTTTGTTTATAGCCATTATCTTCCAGCGTAAGTGTACAAAACAATCAGTTCATAAAAAGTATCATTTTGTGTTAGTGAATATTGGCTGTTTGTACATAAGCACTTTTAATAATTGTTTTATGGCTATGTAAATATTGTGTTCTAACTGATCCAACTGACCTACATAGCAAGTGTGATCACATTTGTGTTCAGAATCGTTTCTTGTACATACAGTCCAGCATCGGTAATGATTTAATTGCTTATTTTAGGCTTGTAAATGCGAAGGTTGAGGATAGACAAGACTGTGTTGAAAAATTGTGAAATCAACAATTTGTTTCTATATACAGTATAGAGTGTGTGTATATTAGATAGATTATATTCCACATATACACACCAACTATCGACAGCTTTAGGAGTATGTATCTGGTGACACATTGGGGAGAATTTTAAAGACCAATGTTGCACGACACCTCGTAAATGAGGTGCACTGTCTGCTGTGTCATGCGTCCGGAGTAAAATCTATGCCTGCTCATAGCTGGTGTAGATTTCAAGCAACATTTATATCAGTTTCCTGGCATAAATGATTATAAATCTGGTGGGGCCGATGGTTCCGCCCCCCAGCATGTCTCTGCCAAGCCCCCTTTTTGGGAAAGTGGCTTAGGCAGCGCAAAAAAAGAAAATGGCTATAATAATAAAAACTGTTGTCTTAAAGGTAATAAAAACAATTTTCCTTCATTTAGTGCTGCCCATTTATTAGAGCTTGCATGATCAAAGTCTCAGTTTAATCCAGCCATACTAAGCAGTAGCACGCAAATCAGATTAGTCAAGGTGGAAACTTCCCATGCATGTGGGTCAAGTCATTCTGAAGACAGGAAAGTTTTTTTTTTTTTTTTGTTTTTTTTTTAAATGTTGAGATTGTGATTGTCGATTTAACCATTTTAAAGATTTGGGTTTTATATATCATAAAGGTACTTCATCGGCTTTTGGGTAGCGTCTTATTAATGTACGTGCCCTGCAGCAAATTAGTATTTGTTTCCCACACACGATGTTGCTGACCTTTTATTTGAGATCACCTGCTGTACAGGGTGCTGCTCCCCCTCACTAAGACTCATTTACCTTGGTATACATGCAGTGGTTTCTTAATAATCTTTTACTTTATTGAAGTTTAGTAATCTGTACTTTATAAGCATTCTCCTTTTCCCATACTGGAAATAAGCCCACTATTTCCTGGCTTCTTGGGGAGCTTTTATACCCAGCCGCTGATCTGAAGAAACTGAGCAGCAGCCTTAAAACAATGATGAGAGAGGAGGTGTGTCTCATACTGCCTAAGACTCCCTTCAAGTGCTCTAGTCAGAGATAACAGCTCTGCATGAATGATGCGAAGGGAAAAAAATGATGCCAAGCAGTAAATTCTGAGGAAAATAAATCACGTGTACGCAGGTAGTTACTTATGACTGGACAGTCACTTTTAAGGGGGTTGTCCAACTCATTATTTATTTAATAGTGCTGCTGAGGGGCCCTCAAACATAACAAACTAGTACTCGCCATTCACCGGGACTTGGTTTCCAGTGGCTCTATTCTTCTGTATTCAGGTCAACAGGCTGATGTCATCAGTGACATTCCGTTTTTTGCTAGGGGACCACTGCAGCCAATCATAGGCCTCTATTGTGACCTCTTTACAAACGGCACATGACTGATTTGACAAGACGTTTGTGAAGAAGTGACCACTGAGGCATCTGATTGTGTCAGGTGACCAGTGTAGCCAAACATCCCACTCCCGGAGGGAGGTGATTACTGGTTTATGTTTGTGCCACTCAGCAGCAATATTACATAATAAAATTGAGTCTGACAACCCCTTTAAAGGGAGTCTGTCAGCACAAAATTGAGAGAGAAACTAATCACAGTACCTTGTAGGACTGTCAGCAGTTCTTGAAAAATTATTTTTTAATCCCTATGCAAATGAGCAAAACACGGCTTTAGGGGCATTGCATTCCATCAATGGGCTTCACTATCTGCTGCTGCTCAGCTCCGCCCCTTCTAGTTGACTGAGATCTCTCTCCTCTGCCTCAGCACACAGTACTGTGCATGTCTGATGATGACACACTGCCCCCATCTGAAGTCTTGAATAAGAAATACATAATTGTAAACTGTGTTGACAGAAATTTTGTGCTGAAAGTGAATTCCTCTATAATGTTGCCCAGAAGCATAAGCATTATTTTTCTAATGCAATAAAAGCCACTTTTCCACTGTGGCTGACTCAACTCGCTGTAGTATCTGATTCAGCTTGTTTATCTCGATCCAGCTCAGCCTGAGTACCATGTAGTTTGTTTTCCACTGCTGACCGTACCTGCTTCATGTAGCCGCTTAAGTGACGACCAGTCAGCTGAATATTGTTTGGACATGTGATCACTGGTACCACTTTGGTTCCCTTGATACCTAGCCTAAAGCAGGTGCTAAAAAAGTATTTTGTGTTACTTTTCGCAGTGGAAAAACCACAAAATGTTCCAAGGCAAGCTGCGGTGGTGCGGAACCATGCAATTGAAAAGTAGCAATGGTGCATTCTGTATTTATGTTAAGTATGTTTGATATATTTTCAATGTTGTTATAACCCTCTTATTATTTTATGATATTTACAGAACCAGCTCCAGTCCTGGCCTCATGGGATCGTGATGGCACAGACTCTGATGAAGCCCGTCTGTCCCCTCAGGCAGGCCGTCTTATCCGTCACCTTCTTGAAGCAGACAGTGACCCTATGTTATCTCCTCGATTTTATGGATATGGACATAGTCAGCAATACCTGGATGACACAGAAGTGCCTCCATCTCCTCCTAACTCACATTCATTTATGAGGTGTTACTTTTTTCTTTATTCTTTCTGCCAAATGGTATTTTACTCAGTATGTGACTAAGTATATGGACACCCAAACATGCATGTTGAACGTGTACTGTAAATCCGAAAACATGGCTTTTTCAGACGTTCCTTTTGCTTCTGGAGCCTCAATTCTTCTGTTAAAGCTTTCCATTGGACTTTGGAACCGATTCATTTTTATTTTAAAAAGTTTGCTTTGTAGATCATGTCAGCAGTACCATTAAATTTAAAGGGAGTCTGTCTCCAGGATGAAGTATATTCAGCCAGCAACACCATTAGCGAGGTCAGATTCACCTGAAAGTAAAGCCTTTTTCACCTGGAAAATGTGTGCTTTCGTTCCTTGGATATTCATTTATTTCACAATATTCAAATGAACAATATGGCGCACCAAGGGCAGTTCTGTTGCTCTGAACTGCTATGTCCCACACTGTTCTAATACGCCCTCCTTCTCTCATCCCTTCTTTGAGTGACAGGGCCAGGAAGCTATGCTAAAATCTCATCTGGCCCAGTGCTCATATTCATGCCATTGTATTAGTGCAGCATGAGGCGTAGCAGCTTGGAGCAAAGGAGCCTTCCTCGGTGCTCCAGACTGCTCATTTGCAATGGAGGCATGAATTTTCATGGGGAAAAGATGTTGTGTTCAGTGGAGTCTTACATATCTGTGTTGCTGGTTTAATATTCTTCACATTGGTGACAGATCCCCTTTAAGAAAGATATAATTATTTTTTTTGCATAATTTTGCAAACTTTGGAACAAACCTTTTTATTGGTAGATAGTAATATGCGAATCTCTTCATATGCCAGTATAAACTATGTGTTAGGCAAGAAAATTATTTCCTGTGCAACTTTGTATAAATGTGTACTATCCAGTTATTTATTTATTTTTTTATACCATCAGACATGGAATGATTCCTTACGTTCTTAGGAGACTGTGTTTTTTTTTTTTTTTTTTATCGTTGTCTGGCTTGCTGTTGCTAGACTGACCTGATTTTTACTAGCTTAAACCAGGCTCCTAAGGTTAAACCTGTAAATGTTTGGTAATCCTTTGTTGCTCCTTTAGCAGAAGACGAAGCTCTTCATTGGGTTCACATGAGGAGGATAGAGATGAGGACCTAACACCAGCTCAGATCACACGCAAGATTCAGAGCCTTAAGAAAAAGATACGCAAGTTTGAGGAGAAGTTTGAGGAAGATCGTAAATATAGAGTAAGAGATTTTCCAGGCATTTCTTTAATTGATTAGGTTTTTTTTTTTTAATGTACAATTATCACATACTTTACTGCAAAAGGTCACTTTTTTCTTTGTCCAGCCATCCCATCGAGACAAGGCTACAAATCCAGAGGTTCTGAAATGGATGAATGAGTTGACAAAATTCCGAAAGCAGCTTAAAGGTAATAAAAATAATTGCTACGTGGTGAAACTGTATTACTATGCAACATAGATTGGTAGTTCTAAGCATTCTAGACCTAAGACTTAACCCGAACATATATGTAAGTTTATGATCACGTCAGAGTCAGAATCTCCATTTGGACTCTGCGTTGCAGATTGTGTCAAAGAAGCTGGACAAAAAACGTGCAGGATGCCGCACTATTTTGTCCAGTAAAATGACTGACACCATGACAGAAACCCATGGGCCTCTGATGTAAGTCATTGCTGTTATTTGTTTATTTTTGTCCAATAAAGGAATTGAAAAAGGAAATAACAGCAAAGAATGTAGCGTATCATATATCTTGTTTTCGGCCTGTGCAGGCTGCATCAGTAGTTGGAAATTTGTCATAAAATATATTTCTTGAATACATTACCACTGCATTATGTGTATTTAAAAATAAATAAATAAGAAGGATTTAATAGGTATATATGGTGTAATCCGGTGGATCGGAGACTGAGCGCCACATGTTCTGTAGTACCCCAAATTTACTATACACATGTTGTATCTTTTGCCATAAATGTCTAAGGGGAATGCATACTCTGTTAAGCAAGTGTAATTTCCAGTAATCCTACCTACAGCAAGAGAAATTCATCTGTTACCATCTTGCAAATATTTTACCCTTGGACAGATATTTTTTTCTGTTTGTCTAGTAGGATGATTTCTGTTTTGGTTTGCTGTCCATCTGTGCTTGCAAGACAATGAGGTTTGCTCTGATAAAATGTAAATGATCTTATTTTATCTAGAGTCAAAAATTAAGATTTCTGAGGAAGATCTAGTTCCCCAAATGCGACAGAGGAGTAATACACTTCCAAAAAGTTTTGGGTCCCAACTTGAACGGGAGGAAGACAGAAAGGAGTCCGAGAAAGCAGCTAAACCTTCTATAGAAGCTACCATGGAAAACATTCAAAAGAAATTACAGGAGAAAAGAGATGAGGTCAATCGGCCAGAAGATATTAAGGTTAAAACAAAGAAACAATTATGCGCATGTTTACGTCTGCAGAGAATATGTATTGTCATGTTTGATACACTTATGGGACTTTGGTGGATTCTCTTTTCTGTAATGTATCATTTACTAAACCCTATATAGCATTCTACTTACTTTAAGCATATATGGGACACTAAACCACCAGAATACCCATATCAGTTGGTGGTTTAATGTCCCATATTCTCTTGACAGGTTTCCTTTAAATAAAAGCTGGGACTGTGCACATCTTACTGTGAATATTATATACAGAATTTTAAGAAATTTATTGATGAGTCTTAGTTCTTTGTTTTTCTCCAGTTAGTTCAGAATTACTTAAACATTGTGACCACAATAGCACCTGTATTGAAATTAGTCAATATTAGTTGTGAATAGCCATGTGTGCTACATAGTATTATAACCATGTGTGCTTGTTTGCAGGATATGACCAGAGATCAGATTGCAGCAGAGAAAGTTTCACTTCAGAAAGCTTTGCTTTACTATGAAAGTATTCACGGCAGACCTGTAAGTATACTTTACGTTTTTTTTTTTTTGTATGTATTTAACCGGTAGACGACCACCGGCCGTAAATTTACGGCCAGCGGTCCAGAGTTCCGATCGGGGGTCTTAACCCCTTGGATGCCACGATCAAACATGACTGCAGCATCCAAGGGGTTCCACCATGTTGCCGCGGCCCCCTGGCACCCATGCGGCGGGTGCCAATATTTATTTTCTGCAACCCGGGGTCTGGCCCTGCCCTAGGCTGCCTGAAGCCCCCACTACCTGGTTGATCCTTTCGGGACCCCATCAGTCATAGGAGCAACTGGGGATATAGTAGGGAATTTGGTGTTTCCAATGCACTCCGCACAGCTGACATATTCACTCTTCACCATCCGCTGTGCATTCCCGCCTGGGATACTAATGCTTATTACACCCCCTGATAAATTCTTTGAGGGGTGCAGTTTTCAAAATGGGGTCACTCCCTAGGGGATTCCACTTTTCTGGTACCTTAGAGGCTCTGCAAATATGACATGGCGTCCAGATACCAAACATCTGAATCTGCACTCCAAAAGCCACATAGCGTTCCTTCACATCTGTGCCCAAACTACAGTTTATGCCCACATCTATGACACTGGTGTACCCAGGATAACGTACTTAATGTCATATCTGGATATAAACTGCTTTTTGGGCACAGCCGGGCACAGAATGGAATGAGTGATATTTGGTTTTTGGTGCACAGATTTAGACAGTTTAGCTTTTGGACGTCATGACACTTTTGCAGAGCTCCTGAAATGCCATTAAAGTGGAATCCCCATTTTTAACCTCCAAATGTTGCTATAAATTTATTCTCCAGAAATGAATACGCAGCTGATTGTGAAATGTGAAAATGATAATTTTTCCCGGAATATGTAATTTCAATGCATAATACAGCGCGCCCGGCTTGTGTCAGATATGAATGCTCCAAAAGATGTTGTGCCTGGGATACCCACTTTAACAGTTTTTGGAGTGTGTGTTGCTGCTGACACAAGCTGGGCACAAAATGTCAGGCAATGAAATGGCGAATCTCTGGAAAAAATTGCAATTTTCCCTTTTCATTATCAGCTGCGCATTCATTTATTGAAATTAAATTAATGCAATACTCAAGGGTTAAAAATTCTCGCTACCCCACTTGATAAATCCCTTCAGGGCTGTAGTTTTGAAAATGGGGTTACAAGTCTGTGGATTCCACTTTACTGACAATTCAGGGGCTCTGCAATAGTGGCATTATGTCCAAAAACCAAACTGTGCTCCAAAAACCAAAATAGCGCTCCTTACCTTCTGTGCCCGGCTGTTCCCAAACAGCAGTTTATACCTACATATGGCATTAAATACGTTATCCTGGGTACACCAGTGTCATACATGTGGGCTAGAACTGCCATTTGGGCACACAGGAGGGCGCAGATGTGAAGGAGTGATATGTGGCTTTTGGAGCGTAGATTTAGATTGTTGGATTTTGAACGCCATGTCATATTTGCAGAGACCCTAAAATTGCCCCTACAAAATGGGGCCACTTCTTGGGGAATTCCAGTTTACTGGCACCTCCTGGGATCTGCAAAAATATGTCATCCAGAAAGTCCCTGCTGTGTGCCCAAGCAGCAGTTTACACCCACATATATAATTTTTTTGTACCCGGGATAGCCCACAAAGTGGGTATAACGTATTGAGCACCAAAATGGCTTATTTCTTTAAAAATTTAAATTTTCACTTTGTATATTAATTTTTGGGAAGCATTTTTAATCTCAAAATGAAAATACCCCTTGAGAAATTCCTTGAGAGGTGTAGTTTCTAAAATGGGGTCGCATTTTAGGGGTTTCCATTGTATTGGTACTTTAGGGGCTCTGCAAATGAGACATAGCACCTGAAAACTATTCCAGCAAA
Source organism: Leptodactylus fallax (assembly GCA_947044405.1). Classification (NCBI taxonomy): domain Eukaryota; kingdom Metazoa; phylum Chordata; class Amphibia; order Anura; family Leptodactylidae; genus Leptodactylus; species Leptodactylus fallax. The sequence continues at coordinate 2,218,919 of CAMRHE010000048.1, read as the reverse complement.
ATCTTCTCTCCAAAAGCCAAATAACTCTCTTTCCATTCTGAGCCCTGCCATGTACCCAAACAGCAGATTACAACCACATGGGGAGTATTCCTGTATTCAGGAGAAATTGTGTAACAAACTTTGTGGAGCTTTTTCTCCTTTATCCTCTTGTGAAAATGAAAAATTTGGGGCTAAATTGACGGTTTATTGGAAAGAAAGTAATTTTTCATTTTCATGTCCCAATGTTAATAAAGCCTGTGAAACAACTGTGGGGTCAAAATGCTCACTATTACCCCTTGATGTGTTCTGTGAGGGGTGTAGTTTCCAAAATGGGGTCACTTTTAGGGGGTTTCCACTGTATTGATACTCTAGGGGCTCTGCAAATGTGACATGGCACCTGAAAACTATTCCAGCAAAATCTGCCCTTCAAAAGCCAAATAGCGCTCTTTCCATTCCGAGCTCCACCATGTAGCCATACAGCAGATTACGACCACATATGGGGTATTGCCGTGTTCATGAGCAATTGTTTAACAAACTGTGGGGTACTTTTTCTCCTTTAACCCCTTGTGAAAATGAAAAGTTTGGGGATTAAGTGATGTTTTAGTAATTTTTCATTTACACATCCCAATGTTAATAACGGCTGTGGGGTCAAAATGCTCACTATACCCCTTGATAAATTCTGTCAGGGGTGTAGTTTCAAAAATGGTGTCACTTTTGGAGGATTTCCATTGTTTTGGTACTCTAAGGGCTCTGCAAATGAGACATGGTACCTGAAAACTAGTCCAGCAAAATCTGCTTTTCAAATGCCAAGTGTCGCTCCTTCTCTTCAGTGCACTGCTGTGTACCCAAACATCAGTTTACACTCACATGTGGGGTATTTCTGTGCTCAGGAGAAATTGCACAACAAACTGAGAGATGTATTTTCTCCTTCAACCCTTTGTGAATGTGTTAATTTTAGGGATAAATTAATATATTATTGGATAAAAATGAAATGTCTAAATTTCACCTCCATATTGTTTTAATTCCCGTGAAATGCTTAAAGGGTTAACAAACTTCCCAAATGCTGTTTTGAATTATTTGAGGGTTGCAGTTTTGAAAATGGGGTGATATATGGGGTGTTTCTAATATACAGTCATATGAAAAAGTTTGGGCACCCCTATTAATCTTAATCATTTTTAGTTCTAAATATTTGGGTGTTTGCAACAGCCATTTCAATTTGATATATCTAATAACTGATGGACACAGTAATATTTCAGGATTGAAATGAGGTTTATTGTACTAACAGAAAATGTGCAATATGCATTAAACCAAAATTTGACCGCTGCAAAAATTTGGGTACCCTTATCATTTTATTGATTTGAATACTCCTAACTACTTTTTACTGACTTACTGAAGCACAAAATTGGTTTTGTAACCTCACTGAGCTTTGAACTTCATAGCCAGGTGTATCCAATCATGAGAAAAGGTATTTAAGGTGGCCAATTGCAAGTTGTTCTCCTATTTGAATCTCCTCTGAAGAGTGGCATCATGGGCTCCTCAAAACAACTCTCAAATGATCTGAAAACAAAGATTGTTCAACATAGTTGTTCAGGGGAAGGATACAAAACGTTGTCTCAGAGATTTAACCTGTCAGTTTCCACTGTGAGGAACATAGTAAGGAAATGGAAGACCACAGGGACAGTTCTTGTTAAGCCCAGAAGTGGCAGGCCAAGAAAAATATCAGAAAGTCAGAGAAGAAGAATGGTGAGAACAGTCAAGGACAATCCACAGACCACCTCCAAGGAGCTGCAGCATCATCTTGCTGCAGATGGTGTCACTGTGCATCGGTCAACAATACAGCACACTTTGCACAAGGAGAAGCTGTATGGGAGAGTGATGCGAAAGAAGCCGTTTCTGAAAGCACGCCACAAACAGAGTCGCCTGAGGTATGCAAAAGCACATTTGGACAAGCCAGCTTCATTTTGGAAGAAGGTCCTGTGGACTGATGAAACAAAGATTGAGTTGTTTGGTCATACAAAAAGGCGTTATGCATGGCGTCAAAAAAACACAGCATTCCAAGAAAAACACTTGCTACCCACTGTAAAATTTGGTGGAGGTTCCATCATGCTTTGGTGCTGTGTGGCCAATGCCGGCACCGGGAATCTTGTTAAAGTTGAGGGTCGCATGGATTCAACTCAGTATCAGCAGATTCTTGAGAATAATGTACAAGAATCAGTGACGAATTTGAAGTTACGCCGGGGATGGATATTTCAGCAAGACAATGATCCAAAACACAGCTCCAAATCTACTCAGGCATTCATGCAGAGGAACAATTACAATGTTCTGGAATGGCCATCCCAGTCCCCAGACCTGAATATCATTGAACATCTGTGGGATAATTTGAAGCGGGCTGTCCATGCTCGGCGACCATCAAACTTAACTGAACTGGAATTGTTTTGTAAAGCGGAATGGTCAAAAATACCTTCATCCAGGATCCAGGAACTGATTAAAAGCTACAGGAAGCGACTAGAGGCTGTTATTTTTGCAAAAGGAGGATCTACTAAATATTAATGTCACTTTTCTGTTGAGGTGCCCATACTTTTGCACCGGTCAAATTTTGGTTTCATGCATATTGCACATTTTCTGTTAGTACAATAAACCTCATTTCAATCCTGAAATATTACTGTGTCCATCAGTTATTAGATATATCAAATTGAAATGGCTGTTGCAAACACCCACATATTTAGAACTAAAATTGTTTAAGATTAATAGGGGTGCCCAAACTTTTTCATATGACTGTATAGGCCTTTATAATCCCCTTCATAACTGAAGTGGTCGCTAAAAAATTTAGTTTGGGAAATTTTCTTGTAAATCTGGAAAATCGCTGTTACACTTGTAAGCCTTCTGACGTCCAAAATAAATTAAAGGACGATTAAAAGGTGATGCCAATATATAGTAGAGATATAGTAGATAATATTTATTCATGTATTTTGGTGGCATGAGTAAAAAAGCAGAGTATTTCATATTTTGAAAATTGCGATATTTATTTATTTTTTTTTTTTTTTCATATTTCCTAATTTTTTATAAATAAATACAAAAATATTGATCAATGTTTACCACTAACATGAAGTTCAATGTGTCATAAAAAAACAGCATTAAAATCACTTGTGTAAGTTATAGCGTCTCAAAGTTATTGCCATATAAAGTGACACATGTCAGTTTTGAAAAATGAGGCCCGGTCCTTAACCGGTTGAAAAAAAAAAAAAAAAAAAACAGCCTAGCACCATTCTGTTTAACTTCAGTTGATTGTAATGCAGGGCTCTCAATCCTCACATAACCACATCTGTAACACGGTGGTGACAGTTGTTTTGGGAAGGTGGTAGACTCCCTTTAAAGCATGCTGCCTACAGATTGAAAAGTATTTTCCATGAGAAACTTTACCTTTTAAGAGGTTTGTCCAGGAATAGATAAAAAATTCTATGTTTGTTTGTTTTTTTGTTTAAATCCAAATATACAGCACAGGTCATGTCCTTGAGCTTTGTTTGGCTTTCTAGTATTTGAGTAAAAGGGACTGAGTCCCAAAAATAGGGGATTGAACAAAACGGACCATTTTTTTTTTCTAATCCTGGGTAAACCCTTTAATTTTTGTTAACTTATTTGCCCGCTCAAGCAAGTGACAATAAGAACACCATGTGCCCTTGCTCCACCTTTGAATCAAAGTTCAGAGGTGCTGTATGCTAGTTCCACAGTTCTGCTGAGAGGCCTCTCGATCAGTGACTCTTCCCCAGTCTGTTTGTTTTTTGGCAACACTGTTTGGGGGGTAATTGACAGGGCTCTTATCCTGAAGTGTGGCCATCTCATCTTATGCAGACGTACTGCAGTAGTGTTTTTCTGAAACTCCAAGTTGTTCTGATCTCTGATCATTTTATAGAGGACCTTGGTTAAAAAACCATTATCTAATGACAATGACTCTTTAAGCAGGCATGTAAAAGGAATGCAATCAGCTCATGCTACTACTTTAATTTAAAATAGCTTTGTTCTTTTCCCAGTCTTGGCACTGGCTGTATGTGGAAAAGTACTGAGTGCCTTTTTTATTAAATCCAGTTGAGCCAAAATCCAGGAGGCCAGAGTATAAAGTATTGTAAGCCTATTAATTTAGAAGCCATCACGTATCAAAGCTTGTGCTTGCTGAAAAATTAAAAGAAGCTGCAGGAGACTTAACAAAAAAATTATTAAATAAAATTATAGACTTTGTGTCACTAGCCATGTACCCTGTGAAAATTTATTGTGGAGTAGCCTTACCACATTCATGGCTATAACTACGTATAGCAACTGTAAGGGTGCTATGACACACACAAGCTCTTTTGTTTGCATTAAGGAACATATCAAAAATGTATTTAAAAAAACGCATGTGTCTTTAGTCTATGTTAAACATTATTGTAGTAAAGTAGACAGAGGAAGATGGAAGAATTCTTCAGTCCACAATACAGTGAAATAGAAACCACAACACACACTTGCAATGCTTTTGAAATTAACATGCTTTTACAGAGTTTGTATAAATTTTTGTATCATTTCTGCATTGTAATTGTTTGCACTGAAATAGATTACTGGTTTATAGATTATGAATTTATTATTGACTTAAAGAAGCACTCCAACATTTTTTTTTATTAATTCATTATTTGCTTATTCCCCCAATATTGATAGCTCAGCTAATATTACCTTTTGTCAGTGTTTCTTTCTGTCTAAAACTTCAGGGTCGTCTTTTCCCCATTTGGGGCATGTGATTTCAGGGTGACCCCTTGACAATAACATGGCTTTCTGTTCTCTCAGACTCTGTTCTCACACACCTATAATGGAGGAGATCACAGTGCAGCCTCGCTGACTGTATATGTTTGATCTCTTCAATTATTTGGGTTAAAGGATAATTCCACTGTCCCACAGCTGCAGTGACAATATAATCCACTAGCTGCCCATGTGATGCTGTGTTGAGGCATCATGGGATTGATAGCACAGAGAAAGAGAAATATAAAAGTCAAGATGGAGTCTGATCAGGAGTGAGGAGAAGCTGGATTGTAGGGATATGAGGGCAGTATACATGAAAGAAGCCTGGAGAGTGACAAGACAGTCAGGTGAGGGGTTCAGAGATGGTAAAAAAAGGTTTTGCCTGGAGTGCTTCTTTAAAACTACAAATAGTTTACAATAGATAATAGTAAGTTACAGGCTGTGCTACACACATGAAAGACTTTAACGGGTTGTCCCATGAACAACACATCACCATTCCATAAGTGCCTGATCACTGAGGTGTCCCACAGCTAGGACACTCACTGATGACAAAGGGTGTGTGCCCCCTATTTTGTATAGTGCGGTAGTTATTTATGTCTGAAAATAGCAAAGTGCTACATGGGTTATCTCTGGCAGCCCCATAGAGTTAAATGGAGCAGCAGTCGGTATTCTTAACCACCACTCCATTAAATCCTCTGGATAAGAGACAAGTTTTGTTCATTAGACAAAGCCTTTAAGAAACTTCCAAAGCACATGTTACTTTAGATCAGTATAGAAATGTCCAACAGAAGGCTACAGATAGCCAGCTTATTTATTTATTTATTTTACTATTGTGCATGGTTATGGAAATACCATTTACTGAATGAATGCCTTATTTACAGTCTTAATATTTTAACCTGTGCCTCCTTTTTACAGATAACGAAGAGTGAAAGACAAGTGATGAAACCACTTTATGATCGATACAGACTGTTTAAGCAGATACTCTATCGAGCAAACACTATACCAGTCATTGTAAGTTGAGCTTCCTGTTTGCATGTCTTATTGATGGAGATGCTGACATCGGTCATTTATTTCCTTGCTCAAAGTATTCATGTTGAGTAGCTGTTACTCTCACAAGAAAGTGGACTTCGCTGGAAATTAATCTCCGTAGAGAACAAGGGTGTGTAGTCACAAACATTTTATTAGTGGAAGTAATGCCAAATAACCGGACCATAAATTCAAGCACAGTATGGATATAGTTATGGCATTATCATTAGCTTAATATATCATACAATACCCTTTTGTATACCTTAAAGGAGAGCAACTAGAAGAAATGTATATTAAAGGGGTATTCCCATTAACATAATCCTATCTATATTTGTAGATAATCAAATGTTAAACATTTTTTCTAATATAATTAGTTAAAAATTCTGCAGAGTTTTAAAGATTTTCTCTAACCATCTTAGTGGTGACAGTCTGTTGTCTTGATCGGTTGACAATGGATACGACCACAAATGCAGAAACTTTCTATGGTCTGGGATTTGTCAGGAATCCAGCTATAATTCTCTTATTGTAGCTGGGTTATCAGGCAGGGACACTACATGTATCAGAAGATATCCCAGCTACAATAAGGAAATCATGGCTGATTTTCTGACCTTAGAAAGGTCCTGCATTCATGGTCGTATCCACTGGCAACCAATCAAGATAACAACTTGTGACCACAAGATATTTAGAAAAAATCAAGAAAAACTCTGCAAAATGTTAAGATCGTGGGAATACCCCTTTAAGTTCAAATTTGGTCAAAGATCCATGAAACAAATTTAATACACTATTGACACCTGATAGCAACACCCTTGACAGTCTATAATTGACTTCACAACTACTGAGTGGTTACACATAGACACATATAGGACAGACATCTTTTGACAGAGTATCGTAAAATCACAGAATATGTTCAACCATTAAGGAAGGACACATCTGCGCTTTATAATTTATTATATAGACATGCAGTATAGTAGAATTGTATTGTGTTAACCAGCTTTACAAACCAAAATATAAACCTTTAAATATAAACTGATCAGGTGAAAGTTTTTCAAGGCCATATAGGTCTTTTTTCTCATGCATTGTTTTATACTACACAATGCATTAACAAAAAATGATCTTAGATACCTTGAAAGTTAGCATCTTGATCACCCATAGGCCCAAAGTGTTAGTCTATACTGCAATAATTCTGAAAACATATCTCCTAATTTCGGTGAAATGCAGTGTTCTGGACCATGTGTGAAATTTAAATTAATGAATAGTGGCAAGTGTATGTGTTTTGACATGATTCTGAATTATTTGGATGTGTACAAGGTCCACATGATGAAAACAGTACTTGAAAGAAATTGGAATGTATTAGTAGTGCAGCCTCAGGAACTACTTCAGTTGAATGTATCAGCATAGAAGTAAGAATTAAATGTTTACATATTTCTAATGTTCACCAAAGTGTGTTTAAACCCCCTGTACACACAGCTTTGCGTTTACCCTGTACAGTGTTTGAGCAAAGTACATTACAATTTACCCCGAGCAAGAGACATTCAGGGAGACTGCAGAGGGAGAAGTTACTTTAAACAACTCTAACTCCAGAGCCATGGGGGCTAGAGCTGCGATCTTTATCTTGTTTTAAGGCCAATAATTTTATATTTGCAATAAAACCAAGTCTGTAAGCCACCTAAATTTTGAGATATCTCTGGTTAAAGTGGAGCTGCACAAATCACACACAGTCAATCCATATCGACCCCTAAAATAAAGTTTATGGCATTTATCATGTAGAATAAACAATGTACTAATTTTAAAATTCAGATGCCAGAATTGATGATTTCTGGTCATCTCACCTCTCAAAAGCAAAAAGTAATAAAAACTGATCAAAAACTAATATGTTCCCACAAAATTCAAGGTCTCTTAAAGCTACCTTGAAATAAAATTTAAGAAAGTTATGAAAGCTGGAATACAGAGAGGGATACAATGTTACTGGTTTAAGGCTAAAGTGTACGTGAGATCGCTAAAGGGTTAAGTTGTACATAAGGCAAAAGAGTTATGTGCCCGCAATATTTACTTGAGCCATAAATTCAAAATCTGTAATTAAACAAGTGATATTTTCTGGAGGGTTTTTGCAATTTTAATGTAGCTGTTAAGGGCTTAATAAGATTTTTTTTCTTGTATATCTCCTTTATGGTCACCATAGACATGAGATACTTTTGACAGCTGCTTTACTTACCATTTATTACTCTAATCCCCACCAATTACAATAACCTTGGTCAACATTCCTTTTAATCTTGAAGAAGGGACCTATGACTATAGGGGGGAAAATAACTGATTTGTCAGCTCCTCAAATACATTAGGTCAACAGTGAATTAACTGAAAATGGAGATTCAGCCCATTAGGTGTGTGTGAACCTTAATCATAAAATGATAAACTTCAGGTTTAGGCTTCTGTCACACAACCAAATGTGGCTATAGTACCAGAACTTCCAGTGCTTTCACTTCTAAATAAGTGATGTGTTAATTAAATTTGGAGTTAAGTTTTCATGAAAAGTTGAAATATATGCAGGGCCTTGCTGGGCAGTCTGTTCTATGACTGTAAAGGCCTTCATACGTGGTGTCCTATCACTTCCTATCACTTTTGCAGTTAATATCCCCATTATGGCTGCAACACATTTTTGCATTTGTCTCTGGGCATCCATTACTCCTACTACTACTACTTTATTTACATGTATTTAGGAGTAAATGTACAATGGGAAACAAATAGCTAAGAAAAGCCCATGTGAATATAATACAGGAGATCCAGGAACACTGAACTACAAATACATGCAGGAAAAGCCCATTCTATGAGCACAATCAGGAAAGCTGTTGCTTTCTGTGAATAATATCCCATACCATATACTACACAAGCAGCCAGAAGTAGATATAGTAGAAGTGAGATGTGCAGAGAGTTCAGTCCAGTGCAGCCTTAAAACAATTGGTTTTCTGTAGCATAGTTTCTCAGCTGGTTGTGGCCCCTAAATTCCTATTTGAAGTGCCATACGCTTGTGTTGTAGCCCAAGGCTGTTACTGCTAGCTTAATTTAATTGTCCCTTTCTTTAATTTGGGCTGATATTGTTAACTACTATACTTTGTAATGTGGTGTACCATATTTTCCTGTTGTAAGCTAATTTCATGCTGAAGAGGGGTAGAAGATACAGTTCTTTTCAGATACGAGTTAAGTTGTAGAGGCAATCATTTTATTGGCCAAATTTAGAATCTTTATAGGATTCAGTAGATTTTGACCACAATATAGTGAGACATTAAATTACATTGGGTAGTGTGGGAAGTTTTTTCCCAGGTGTTCTGTATTCTGAGACCATTAGTATCCATTGGTATTTGGTACATTCAACCATAAAGCAATTGTGAATGTTGGTTCACCCTTCATAGTTGGTTCCTTCCTTGGCTTCAACTACTAAAAAAGCACTGCACCAAACGGTGCTGTGTGAACCTGGATTTATAGTTTCTGTGATTAGCATAGCTAAAAAAAAGGTAGAAATTTAAACTTGACACCAGTACTTTGCCCAAAGTCCATATTCCCAGAAAAGAATTCAGCATTTTTATTATGCATAGTAAAACATGATTGTTTTAGAGTGAACACATAATGTTCTCATTAGTTATGGTGTTTATGAAGTAGTAATTGGTGGCAAGGTGAGATGCCCAGATATAGCCATTGCTCCTGGGCCCATGAAATCCAAGCTATGTCTATAATTTATTTAATAATAATAATGCATTTGTAAATCCTTTAGGGGGTACTGCTATCTCCAGTGCACACTGTAACTTAAACTGATTCATAATATTTTAGTTAATTTATTAGTTATTTTTGCTCTTGAATGTCATATTTATATGTGTATAATTACTTGCCTGTTTTATGCCATTGCTTGTAGGTGGTTTAAAATATGGGACTAAATTTTGGTGCATATTGTTCTTAAATTGTAAGAATGATGATGTGTGTTTGCTAATGGTAAATGTTATATAGTGTAGCGGATCATGACAGAGAATGGTTTGCCTGATTTTGTTTAAAATTCTTACAATTTTTTATTAAATTAAGGTGGATTTATTATCGGATCTAATATTTAGACAGCATAAATATGAACTGAATTTATCAAAGTGGCCCACACGGTCTGATAAATTTGGTGCATATTTTGATACTTTTGTCTAACTTTGCACAATTTATTGGTTGGCTTACTTTGCGCCAGAATGTTGGTGCAAACTGGTAAATTCTAAGTCTACGTTCACATTTGCAGTGGAGTCTTCGTAGGAGACTTTGTTGCAATGTCTGACTTAAATTGGTGAATGAAAAAAGTCAATGGGGTTTCGCCGGGCTCCGTTTGTAAGCGCTATTTTAACTGTCCATCTGTCCGCTGTTCTGGTCCTCCTCCGGACTAGAACAACGGACAGGTGGTGCTAGTATGTACCTAATATAAGCATTACCTCTTCTACTAAGCCAACCTCCTCCTTGTCGAGGCACATAAAGTATCTAAAACTCCTAATAATCTGGTGCAAGGCATGTATAAGTTGAGCCGGAATTCTCCCACATTTAGTTTAGTAAATCTTTACTATTGTCTCTAAATCTCTAAAATAAATAAGACTGGGTTAGCAAGTTTAGTATACTTAGAAGTTTAAGAAAGCATAAGGCAACTGGATGGTTGGGGTTTTTATTATAAAACGAATGTAAAAAAATATATTTTTTTTATTACCCAAAATATGATTGTGTCTCACATAATGTTGTTAAAAATTTCATGCTTTCGGGAGTATGTCCCTTATATGTCCAATTGAAAAAAAATCCCACCACCAAATACCAATGAAGGAACACATATTAAACACAATAGCTGTTAAGCATGGGATGTGTTTAGATAGAGGGCATCACAGTGTAACTTACTTGTTAACACTCATCACAGGGATCCCCCTCGAGCAAGCGGAGAAGCCCTTTGCTGCAGCCAATAATCGAGGGTGAAACAGCATCCTTCTTCAAGGAGGTAAAGATAAGACTTCAGCTGCTAATGACAATGACTGCTAAATTTGCATCAAAATCCCACAAAGCAATCAATTACTTTATACTGATTGTGTATCTGTAACTAGTGCTTTGATTCCTTGCAGTGCTTCTCAAAAATCAGTATGTGCTTTAGCCAAGCCAGACTTGTTTCAGCTTCCATACATTACCCATGGCTCTGATTGCGTCGGCTTTTGTGTTTTAAAGTTCTAGATTTTCACAGCTTGTTTTTTTTTATCTTATCTTCCTGTGACTTTGCTTTCTACTTCCCTTGTTAGTCTTGCATTCATGTTTGCTAAAAATATATGATTTACTCGCTGCATCAAATATAATCATATCGCTTTAGGGGTAAGATGGAAAAACTTGTGAATCTGTATAGAACTTGTGATACTGAACAAGAGTATATGTCCAAATTTCAAATCTTTGGTGGAAATTTCTATACCTCGCCTTTAAGGTTATTTTGATAACATTTTTACCATACAACTTTGTAAAATTCTCTGTCCCTTTTTAAAGTATTCATATTTAGAAGAGGGAATATTTCCAGCAATTCAAGGGAGTCTATCAGGACAGAAATGCCTCTCAAACCAATAACAGTGTAGTTTATAGGGGCTTTTAATAGGAGGCGACAAACTGAAGAAGCAATGCAGTGATAATCATCTTTTTATGGATATCCAGATCAGCCTGAAAGTACCCTAGAGGTGGACCTGATTTACCAGATTTGCCTACAGACAGTCGCAAGTGCACTAGCTCTCATCTGGAATATTACCCATTCATCCATGATTGACAACCTATCAAAAGTTCATATACTTCACTATTATTGGCTTGGGAGGAATTTTGGATCTGACAGGACCTTTTAAAGTCCCTCTTAAGTCACTTTTACTATAATTTATGTGAGCATAGATGTTACACTCTCATAGACATACATAGAATGCAGGGACTTCCATTTAGTCTGTGAATTGACAGGGCAGTCTGCCAATTACATGACCAGCCGGGGATTCATTGGGTGAGTGATCTTAGCCTGTATAGTATACCCTGTACTAAAGGACTGGGGATAAAGAAGAGAAGATTAAGTGGCCATATACATTAATATTTCAACCAAAATGATCGTCCATTGGGTGAAATTTAACGATGGTTTTACTAAACCAGTGAAAAAAACGTTGGTCATGTTTAACATTTTGGTCAGGTGGTCACTAGACCATTACAGACTAAAATGTGTATGGCTGCACTAGCATAATAGTTGCTCACCAGACTATCGTTTGTTCCATAGTTGTTTGACCATCAGCTAGAAGAATTAGATATAGAAAGTTCTTTGGCTGGAATAATTCAGCTGCTACTTCTGAAGCTTTGGCCAATAGGTCCAGAGCCTTGTGATTACAAAATTTATTTTCTATAGCTACGCAACTTTAAGGGGTTTTCTCATGAACAGAACTATAGATAAATTTGTAGACTATCAGAAGCTATAAGTTGTTAAACATTTTGTAGAGTTTTAGAGATTTTCTCTAATCATCTTAGTGGTGACAGTCTTTTGTCTTGATAGGTTGCCACCTGTCAAAAACCCAGCCATGATTTCCTTAATCTGGACAGGTTATCAGGCAGGGACACTACAGTCATGGCCGAAAGTTTTGAGAATGATACAAATATTAATTTTTACAAAGTCTACTGCTTCAGTTTTTCTAATGGCAATTTGCATATACTCCAGAATGTTATAAAGAGTGATCAGCTTAACAGCAATTACTTGCAAAGTCAATATTTGCCTAGAAAATGAACTTTATCCCCCAAAACACATTTCAACATCATTGCAGCCCTGCCTTAAAAGGACCACCTAACATCGTTTCAGTGATTGCTCCATTAACACAGGTGTGGGTGTTGATGAGGACAGGGCTGGAGATCAATCTGTCATGATTAAGTAAGAATGACACCACTGGACACTTTAAAAGGAGGCTGGTGCTTGCCATCATTGTTTCTCTTCTGTTAACCATGGTTATCTCTAAAGAAACACGTGCAGTCATCATTGCACTGCACAAAAATGGCCTAACTGGGAAGAGTATTGCAGCTAGAAAGATTGCACCTCAGTCAACAATCTATCGCATCATCAAGAACTTCAAGGAGAGAGGTTCCATTGGTGCCAAAAAGGCTCCAGGGCGCCCAAGAAAGACCAGCAAGCGGCAGGACCGTCTCTTAAAAGTGTTTCAGCTGCGGGATCGGGCTACCAGCAGTGCAGAGGTTGCTAAGGAACGGCAGCGGGCAGGTGTGAGTGCATCTGCACGCACTGTGAGGCGGAGACTCTTGGAGCAAGGCCTGGTCTCAAGGAGGGCAGCAAAGAAGCCACTTCTCTCCAGAAAAAACATCAGGGACAGACTGATATTCTGCAAAAGGTACAGGGAGTGGACTGCTGAGGACTGGGGTAAAGTCATTTTCTCTGATGAATCCCCTTTTCGATTGTTTGGAACATCTGGAAAACAGCTTATTCGGAGAAGAAGAGGTGAGCGCTACCACCAGTCTTGTCTCATGCCAACTGTAAAGCATCCTGAAACCATTCATGTGTGGGGTTGCTTCTCAGCCAAGGGAATCGGCTCTCTCACAGTCTTGCCTAAAAACACAGCCATGAATAAAGAATGGTACCAGAATGTCCTCCAAGAGCAACTTCTCCCAACCGTCCAAGAGCAGTTTGGCGCTCAACAGTGCCTTTTCCAGCATGATGGAGCACCTTGCCATAAAGCAAAGGTGATAACTAAATGGCTCAGGGAACAAAACATAGAGATTTTGGGTCCATGGCCTGGAAACTCCCCAGATCTTAATCCCATTGAGAACTTGTGGTCAATCATCAAGAGACGGGTGGACAAACAAAAACCAACAAATTCAGACAAAATTAAAGCATTGATTCTGCAAGAATGGACTGTTATCAGTCAGGATTTGGTCCAGAAGTTGATTGAGAGCATGCCAGGGAGAATTGCAGAGGTCCTGAAGAAGAAGGGTCAACACTGCAAATATTGACTTGCTGCATTAACTCATTCTAACTGTCAATATAAGCTTCTGTTACTCATAATATGAATGCAATTATATTTCTGTATGTGATAAAAACATCTGACAAACACACATAAAAACCAGAGGGCAGCAGATCATGTGAAAATATAATATTTGTGTCATTCTCAAAACTTTTGGCCATGACTGTACATGTTTGAGAAGGTAATCTGGCCTGAAAAAAAATAGATCCTAACTGGAGTTCTAACAAGTACCCCAGACCATAGCAAGTTCCTGCATTCATGGTTCTATCCATTGGCAATTGATCTAGGCAACAGATATATATATATATATATATATATATATATATATATATATATATATATATATATGTTTGTGGGAATAACCCCTTTTAGGTTGTTTATGATAATAGTAATAATCTTAGATATAAGCATATACACTTTTGGAACTGAGCTTAAAGGGGGCTGTCCATTAACTTTTTTATTTATGGCCTATCCTTAGGAATGACCATAACTATCTCATCAGTGGGGGCAGACAGGCGGCACTTCAAGGATCACCTGTTCAGCCCTGGTACTATACAGTACAGATTGAAGTCAATGTCAGTTGAGCTGCAGTAATGGCAACCGGCCACTATACAAGGCAGAGAGCCATCTGCTTCCGACTCCGTGCACTGTATAGTACCCTGACTGGGTGTACCGCCAAACACCTCATCCATGCGGGGGGCCGGTTTGTTATTAAAAGGGAGGAACCATTTGCTTTTTATAAGAACATGTGTATCAAGCTGCTCAGTGTGTTTCTAAGACTATATACCATTGGCAGGGAGAAATGTAGTATCTAAATTAATAATATATGGTGATTTTTATTTCCCATTGCTTGTCGAGCACCAACATATTCTAAACTGCTGTACAGAGATTATTACCCATAGCAGTCTTTGTGGTTCTAACAATCCAATTTCTCTTTCAAAGGAAGCCAGTCAACTGAACAGTGTGTTTTTGGAGTGTGGGAGAAACTTGAGTACCCATAGAATACCCTCAAACAGATGGAGCTCAAACTGTGTGCAGATGTTGTTCTTGGTTTTAGGCAAATGTGAGAGTCCATTGCTTCAAGGCCACTGAGCAGCTTAAACCACAGTCTCCCTTTTTGTTTTTCATGGTGATCTGTTCGGCCATGCCTATTCAGGGAAATGTTTTCTCTTAGCAATTAAACAGGATATTCTCCAATATCCTTCAATATTAGATCAGAGGGGGTGAGTTGTTTGAAGGGGCCAGGCACATTGGTGTATGCTGTAGTCTCTGACATTATGATTTAGTCACATGGCTGTTCTGAAGATACAATACAGGCACAACTGCTTCAAAATCTATGGTGCCGTGCCTGGTATGCAATGAAGAGGCGGTAGTGCGATGGCCCATTTAAAGCGATGGCCCATTTAATGCAATGGCCCATTTAATGCAATGGCCCATTTAGCTGATCGTGGGGGTGCTGGCCCCCATCAGATTGATATTGATCTATCCTAATAATAAGTCATCAATTTTTTTTTCTTGGAAAATTGCTTTAATATATTATTTTCTTTGACCATTTGCATTGGGATTCAGTAGGTTAAACTGTAATATTTGTAGGTTTGGGGATGAAGGTTTGGGCTAGATTAGTATGTACGGAATCCATTATTTTTCTGTGTGTTTTTTACTAACTCTGGGCTGATGTTTAACATTGTACTAATCTGGTTCACCTTTTTTGTATCCTCTTGTACCCCTTGAGACCACGTTCCTACCATCAGTTAGTCTTTATGTGAACTAATGTGGCCCAATGACTGTTGTGTATACAGGAGGAAGAGGAAGGTTCAGAAGATGATGGCAATGTAAACACTGACTTTGCAGTAACCATGAAGCCAGGTTTTACTGTAAGAAGCTTCTTGGACCAACTTGAAGATGAAGCTGATGGCTTTGTTTCCCCAGTAGATGACAAGACCCCATCAAAGGGTACTCAAGATCTTGGACTGGGCAACCTGCATTCTGCATCTGTGTATGTTGAATTTAGAAAATTATTGCATGAGAAGTAGGGACACAACTTTGAAATTGACATTCAAGAGATTTTAAAGTAGAACAACCTAAAAATGCAAATGTGGACATAGCATATTCATGTCTACTGGAACCCTGACTGAAACCTGGCAAACCCCATGATATATTAATCCATTATAGCTCCCATTGTCAAGTTTGTTCAGACAGCAGAAAATGAAGAGGAATTGAGGTCCCTCAGATTCTTCTTCATTTATCAGTTCCCCAGATGAATGGGACTGATCAACTGACTGTCTAGCTATGAGGGTTCTGCAGAATCCACGGCAAGATGGAGCAGGATGCAAATTTTTTCAGCATTTTGCTCCAATTTCTGCTTCACATCTGCTTTTAAAATCGAAGCCAAATTCCGCTGTATAAGCATACCATTAGAGGAAGCCGTGATGATAGCCTAAAGAAGTCAAATATCACTGTCATCTACTATTATCTACTTTTAAATTTAGGACTTGTTCACGTGTTCATAACCCAGTTTCATGTATATTTCATCCAGGTCAGAACTTTTAGAACAGCTTCAGGAAGCAAGAGAGGGAAAAAAGCGAATCAGAAAGAAACTCAGAGATTTTGAAGATAATTTTTTTAGACAAAATGGAAGGTCAGTAAATGTGGTGTAAACGGAATCTTCAGCTGTCGCTTTAATTTGTCAACGTTTTCTAGGCATATTATCTTTTAAAGGGAGTGTCCTTTATGTTACTGTTCACAAGGCTCTAATAATGTATTAGATGTGCTCAATCTTCTTGTATACATGCTTTACATTAAAGGGATTCTATCATTAAAAAACACGTTTTAAACTAAGAGCACATAGGAATAGCCTTTATAAAGGCGATTCATCTCTTACCTTTATCTTGAAGGTCCTCGTTGAATTTTTTTTGAATTTTTATTCATTCTTCATTGTGCTGAGAATGCACAGGGGGCGTTACCCCTGTGCTCTGAGCAGAGCGTTGTCATCCTATCCAGCACCGCCTTTCTTCTGCTCCGCCCATTCTCCTCCTCTTCTTACACGAGGCCACCACAAAATGGCCGACGGACATGTGCAGTCGGCTGTTCCGTCGGCCATTTTGTGGTGGTCTCCTGTAAGACGAGGAGGAGAATGGCCGCATTCTCAGCACAGTGAATAAAAATTTTTAAAAAAAGGCAGCGCAGACCTTCAAGATAAAGGTAAAAGATGAATCGCCTTTATAAAGGCTATCCGTATGTGCTCTTAGTTTAAAACGTGTTTTTTCATTATAGAATCCCTTTAAGGGCATAATTTTCACAGAGGGGGATGTTAGTTTTCTGGCATAGTCATAGTATATGGTGAGTCTAATATTGTATGGACTGATTGTCTGGACCATTACTGCCTGAAACCATAACTTTGATAATGATGATGTCAAGTCTGGTCACTTAATATTTTAGCTAATGGGATCATTGCAGAGATTATAAGACTTTGTGCAAATTATTTCCATAGCATGGATGTTCTAAATATGGCAGTGGTGTTGGTATTTTATGACTCACATATATTTCCTCTGTGATGGTTTTAGTCTAGTAGCATATTTCCTAGTAACTAAGGTTTTACATTGTTCTTTGCCACTATAGAAATGTTCAGAAAGAAGACCGCAGTCCTATGGCAGAAGAGTACAGCGAATATAAACACATAAAGGCTAAACTTCGGTTGTTGGAGGTCTTAATCAGTAAAAGAGGCACGTCACAGACAGTGTGATGGTGAAAAAGGCCTTTATTCGGAAAGACTTCACTAAACTGAGAAGGAGCAGATCGCCAAGAGGAGCGCACCATCTCAATCAATGGCAGTGGCCAGATTCTGATTGCACAAGGTGGCTTTAGAAATCAACTTTTTATATTGCTCGACTGGATCTAAAGTAGTTTCTTCCTCTAGTTTTGGTACACTCCAATTTAACGGTACAAATACAGGTTAAAACTGTAACTGGAGTCACCAGAGATGACCCAAAATGAATTACACAGCTTTGGGTCCACTTTTTACCCTCAGAACTGGTCTGTGGTCTTCTAGTGGTGATCACAGTGGGAACACATTCTTAATCTTGGGTCCTTGCCTCGATTACTTTATATTATAAACCTTGTTGTGGGTTTGTGTTCCAAGTAGTGATACAGAAACACATGCCTAAGAACAAATTATTACCTCATTTCAACACTACTTGGTGATTCATCATTGACTCTTGTTGTGGTTTGTGGCATCTGGATAAACAACCTTGCATTAAATCGTCTTGGAACAAGATCTATACCAGAGCATATCGAAAAGCTTGAGATCTCTGGAACAAATTCAAGCCTCGGCTTAAGAAGCTCATACAAATTGTGTCGGCGGATAGTTTTTACTGAACATTCATTTTCTTAGCATTCTATTTGGCTAATGGATGACACAATTGAGCTAACTTGTCTTGGAGGCTACATGTGTACAAGATCAGCTCCTTAACCCTTTTCTGCAGCATGCACTTTCTTCTTTGTACTATGACTGTAATTTATAATGCTACCAATATCTCTAGTAAGACTACATGTTTCTACCAAATTCCTGTGATTCTTTAGTATATATTCACATACTGTATGGCTTTGTTTCCCTGTCCAGCTACATTTCACTTTGTTTACCCAAACCATCAGGGCTTAGTCTGTTCACAATTGTTGGACCGTAATATTAGGACTCAATCTACCAGCATGAAAGCAAATTGTTATAGTGCGTTCAATCCAGCAATTTTTGCAACATGTCAATGGGCTTGAAAGACCGTTCTGCCATCCTCACTGTTAACACTGTATTTACCCACAATTCTACACCATACAAGGCTTTAGCAGCTCGTGGTATTAATGTAAGACTAGCTAACATCTTTGTACAGTCTAACTGTGGCATAGCCGTAATCACATCTGTACAATGGCTCAAAGTATCCTTTTGTGAAGTTGTTTTTCTTTTATTAAAATTTCAAAATTATATTTATTCAGATACATTGTGCCAAAAGGCAATAAGTTATTTCTATATGTCGTCTGCTACGTGAATAAGCAGACAAATGGTGCAGTACATAATGGAGCTCCACTACTTCTGCACCATTGTTGATGTCGCTTTGGTTGTCCCTGATGCTCTCTGCTTGCTTCCTGCAGTGATGATGCCACAAGTAGTGATGATGCTGTAGTTAATAACTGGCCTCAGTGGTTACATGTTGTACATGGCAGCATCACCCCTGAGTGGCTACAGCGGTCATGAGAATGATGGATGTTTGGCACTGCACAAAGTAAGCAGAGATTAACTGGGAGCACTGGAACAGTGGGGGGTTGAAGAGGTGAGTGCAGAGTTTTTTGTTTGGTTTTTTTATAATCTCCTGGAAAATATCTATAACCTACTAATAGACAAAATGCCATTACATGTTTCAGAGGTGCAATAATAAATGCATCTAGTTAAAAAACAGAGAGATAGATAGATATATTAAATATAATTTTTTAATGTGTCCATGTGAGTAGATATTTTTTATTTTTTTTTGTGAATTTCAAATTTGGTATGATCCTTTTTTTTTTAATGAATCTGACACTACAAATTGTATGTTAAAAATACAAAATAGATTTGTAGACATTTTTGTTTCCATTTTGGTTTTCTCACCTGCTCATTTACAATTGTTATGGTAGCATACTTGTCGAGGTTTCAGAAATAATATTCTCAAAACCATTGTTTGTATCCTGCAAAATGCCAGTAGTAATAACTGATTTTACTGATCACTGACTATACAGGATAATTTTAATAGAAGCAGCTGTCCACCAAGACTCTACCAGCCGCTAAATAATGTATATGTTGTTAACAATAATGGAGACACCATATAGATGTGGCAGGTTTACAATGTCCTATACAAGAATTGGATTCAGAATTATTAATTCAGTGATGTAGAAATGGTATTTAGTTCTTTAAGTAGACTTTCGGATATTGTATGCCATGTTCTCTACATTGAGATTTTATATCCTGAGGTAGCGGAAACCATCAAAAAATTAGCTTAACTGGAAACATTTTTTTTTTTTTTTGGTATTTTATCTATTGTAATGAGAATCATTATGCAGTATAGTATTGTATCGTGAGCTTCGCTCCGAACTGTCTAGCCGATTGGCCGCCATAGTAATTACTCCTTAGTTTGAGGAGCTAGTGAAATAGTTGGTAGCGCTTTCTACCCTATGCGCTGTAATAACAAGGATGACAATATGTAAGAATCATGCAGGCTGCTTCTATGATCCTTTTATAAAATGGTCCTTCATGCTTATAGTTGGAAAATGTCAGTTTTGTATGTGCATTAAACTGTTTGCGCAACCTCTGAAATACCAAATATATTTTATTGATTTTCAACCAAGATATGTAGATGCAATTCGATTGGGTAGGGCGGACAGGTTTGATTGGGTAAAGCAAAATACTTTGGAGTTTGAAGAAAGCAAACCTCAGGTAGAGGTCTTCTCACTGTGTGTTAAAATTTAGGTTGTGTACTTGTGTAGACTATACACGGCACATTGCATAGTGCCAGACAATCTTCTAAAGCACTGAATGTGAAGTGTTTTACTCAGAACTTACGGTTCTGCTTATGCATCAATTAATAGTGTTTCTAAATAAATTTGCACTTAATTTTTCTGTATGAGACATATTCTGAAGAATGATGGAAAGGTTACCAAAAGATACTCTTTGCATGTTTTAATCTTAAAACTGAAAAAAGAATCTGAGATACTTGTATATCTGTTTGACTTCATAATCTTTGTAAAATATTATTATACACATCCCTGTGTTTAAGGTAGAATTTGCAGCACTTGACTGTAAAGAGGCTACAATAATAAAAGAGTAGGCAGTGTGTTTAAAACTGGTTATTCACATTCTAATATTGATGGTGTATCCTTAGTATAAATGTACTAGCAGCTTTAGGTACTGCAGCGATGTCCTATTGAAGTCTGTGGGACAGCACTGCAGCACATTGCGGCTACACATTGTACAGCAAGTGAGCAGCATAGCTTCCGGTATGTTAAACATTACTGGGAGTTGTGCTGTCCTGGAACAGCTGATCTACAGGGGTCCCAGCTCTTCCACCCCTGCAGATCTAATTTTGATGAACTAGGCCATCGTTACTAAAAAGTGGATAACCCCTTTCATAAAGGTGAGCATAGCTGTGGTGAGTCCCATGAGAATAGGATTTAAAGCTCTTGTAAATTCACATCATGTTTGGGCACCATCTTTGGCATATTTGCTAGCAAAATGTTTCCTTTCAGTCCACAAGTCTTAAAAGGGGTTGTCCAGTTTTTTTTTTGTTTTTTTAAACGACCTATTCTTAGGATGGGCCACATACATATCTGAGCAGGTGGGGTGGGGGGTTACTGCGACAGTCCACACCTGCACAGATCAGCTGTACTGGGCTGTCTCCAGTGTTTCTACTTTACACAACATGGCATACTTTTAAAATGAAAAACAAAAAAACCTGCTTCTGGGGTCAACGCTTAATGCCCTGCATAAACTTGTGTCTTTGCTTACCTTTTTTCAAGGTTGAATGTGTCCAGATGTGTCATGAAATGAGCAGCTTTTCAAAACATGATTTCTTCATACTCTATAGGTTGTCTATTCTGTATGTCTCTATATACATCTGTATGCCAAATGGACACTCTTTTGTAACACACTAAATGAATGGAGTCCTATTGTTATGTTCCGTGCATATGAAAGAAGCTTTTCTGATGTATACACTGAAAAAAATTAGATGGGAATGGAGCCTTACAGACTAGTTGACTATTATAAGCTAATTTAAGCCTAAAGTCTTTTTGGTATACTATTGACCTTTGTATTGAGAAGTTTAATGGACTGTGCTATAAAGTACATGGGAGTCCATTGCAGATGTTAGCCAACTATACTATAAATGGTCCTGTAGTGTGAACATAACCTAATTCTGTAATTTACTAATTTACATTTAAACATCTGTGCTTCCTTTTGTCAGAGTTTTCTCGTAAAAGCAGTGTCCTGTTGCTTCCCCCAAGCCTGTGTGAGTATACACTACATTAAGAATTACAGAAAAAACTCCCACATACTTATTTGTCAGTCCACCATTCAACATCAGGTCATGTTCTGGAAGTGCTGGAGATGGATAGAAATCCTTGACTAAAATTCCCATCCCCCCAGTCGGTTAATGTATGTCAAAATTTTGTGACACATGTGTCTGAAATAGTCATTTAATCTAGCCACACCTCGTGCCCAAAGTATTCATTGCTCTGATGACTCCCAAGACAAGATGCACATGGTATATTCTGAAGAAATGCCACAGGGAATTGTTTTTGTGTTTTTGGAAATTTTATTTTATTTTTTTGTTTAAAAAGTACAGAGTTCAGGCCATCAGCACAATTAGTGGGGCTGGGGTTTCTGGGAGTCATTTTATTACAAAGAGTTAGAGAAACATCATTGTGGATCTTAAATTCCAGGGAAAAAAGAAATGAAGTAACCAGGAATGTGTGTTATTGTAGCTAAGCCTATAAAGAGACTTGTTATTGTGCTGCGCACTTGCCTTATAGCGTTGTAGCAATAATCGGGGTATGCCATTGGATAACTGGATTTGTATCTGTTTTCTTTCTTTTTTTAGCATTGCTTTTGTAAATGAGTACACATGATATTGATAACCAGTTATATGTAACAGGAGGACTTGATAGAAGTACAGTAAATGTCCAAGTGACCAGTAATACACTGGAGTCTTCAGTGTGGGGTAAATAATGCTTTATCAGTCAGTAATGTGAAAACATTACTTCAAAATCAACAGGAAATGGCCCAATCGATAGCACTGAGGCGCTTGTGCTTGTCTTGTTTGTAAACATGTTTGGTATGAGGATTGAAAGATCGGAATTTTATCTGCATGTATGGACCACAAGTAGTTTTAAGCTTTATCCATATGGCCATATTTTGGGTTCAAGTGGGACCATCTATGTAGCTTCAAATTCAGGATTGTAACCCATGAGGGTAATGCAGGAAAAGTTTTTCCAGTGCATCACCTTCTAGAAATCCATTCCCTTTTGTGGAGTTAAATACATGCCACTTGAAGACGGAATAGAGCCATCTGAATAATAAGCTTGCTAGGGTTGATGTCCTGATAAGTGTAATCTAAGATGACCACACGTAGACTTAGTACGCTAGGAGCGGAAATGCTTTCCCTTGAATACCATTTAGAATTTTTTAATAGTTGTAAATACTGCGAGGATTAATCTCTTAATGGTTTTTATCCTAGAAGGAGTTTTGTTTTCCTGATAGTGCTCCATAAATGTACGACAGTATGCGGTAAGCTTCTAGACTACCTCTTGTAGCAACTGCAGGTAGCCTGAATGTTCTCTTTAAATCTATGAATATATGTGGAATTTGGTGCTCTGCCAGGAAAATAGTACTTAAAGATATATTAAGAAATCGATCAGCACAGAAATTTCAACCTAAAATGACACAATGATACAGATTTACTTTTAAGCTTTTAGAGAAGACTTAAACACCCAATATCCTTCAATATCCTACCTGCATATATCCCATGAATACATTTTATTTGTGTATCCTGGTTAGTAAACTTAGCATCTACTGTCTACTTTTGCCTGCTTGTCAGTTGTTGATCTATGAATACCACAGAAGAATCCCAGGGATGTGACCACTAGTGGGGCATTGTCACTAGGGACAATGCCCCACTAAAGTTCTTCAAAAAATTTCCATTTGGCAGATAGATTTTTGAATAGGGCATTGGATTACCCAAAGATGTGCCAGCCTTGGGGCTATCTCTACCCCATCTGCTATATTGTACTGTGCAGACAAACGACTCTGGTTATATATGCTTTGTAATATACATGTAATGTGCTTGGTCAGTGATCAGACAGGCTTTTCAAATCCAAATAGCAGCAAATAGTGATTTTAATAATAAGCCAGCCATCGACTATTCTATATATTGCACAATTGTACAATGCTCTTAACTATGTATGTTCTGGATCTACAAGTTCCATGCTCATAGTATTTTCAAGCTGTTTTGTATGGAATGGATAGATTTGTCTTTTGTATGTGCATCAGAAAGAAAACAAAGTGTACATTTTTGTATTTTGTATAAAAAATAAAAGCTATTTTTGAATGCAACAAATTTAGAGGATTTGTGACTTTTTCTAATAATTTTGTATCTAATCATTTCTTTACCTGTACTTTGAAGCTGACATACACAGTTAAAAGGGTTGTCCAGTCCACTTATTTGTGGCCCTGTCCTTGGGCACTTGTGTGATGTAATTACAGCCTTCTTCCATGGAAGTGAATGGGATGAGGCAGCCATTCCATTGCCACTATAAAACAGATGGTGTGCAATGTAGACTTTTCACAGCGCTCGTATGAACGCCATGGATCTTTGAAGCAACTGATAAGCAGGGGTCTTGGGTGTCGGGTCTCCACTGATTTTTTTTATTGATGACTTGTCCTTCACATAGTCCATTAATAAGAAAAAGGAGTTGGACAATCCTTTTAAACTAAGACACTGACAGACATTTTTCCATGGAATGAAAGAAACATAACTACCCATTGAATGTGTCTGCAAAAATCATAGCACACAGATGCCATCAATGTTTTTCATGGAACCAATACATTGAAAATATTTTTCAAATTATATATAGTTTATATTCATGTGTTTGAGTTTCTTATGGCTTGTTCTTAGCCACACCTCCCTGCCAGGTTGCCTCCCCCTTCATCTCCATATAGCAGAGCTGGGTACCTTTCAGACCTTTGAAGTCAAGATTAAATTCCTGATTCAACCCCCCTCCCTATGTCTGGCTGTCCAAGAGGTTGTAAAGCAATAAACCTGGGCTTTAGCTGGACATCTGGCCCTGCACCAGCAGAAAAGAGCATTTCCCCCCCCCCCCTGGTGTATACACATACCACTGAGGTAGACTGGTAACACATGCATAAACAATGGAGGAGAACAAGAGCCTTTAATGCCCTCAGAGGCACTCTTCCTTCCCCTAAGTCAAGCAAGATCTTTGCACTGGACTCCCATCTGTCCTGAAAAGCCCAACTGCTAAAGTGTCGAGACTGCGCTGTCAAAAAATAGATCTATGCATTCAGTAATAGAAGACCCCAGCTTAATTCTGGGAATCCTCAACAAGCACAAAAGGTCCCAAAATAAGTTATGCAAAACCAATATTTCGGTATCCACACTAGTGAATCATGTACCACATAGAGCACCTGAGGCATCAGTATCATCTTTATCAAACACCAACAATGGTAACTTTACCCATGCCTTTTCATTTTACCAGTAGGGGCTGAAGATTGAGATGCAATGTAATCCTGTACCATAGCCATCACCCAGACCCCCAAATAGCGACGTTCCATAACCAACGGAACGACGAGGTCAGAGAGTGCCTGCATTGTTCCAACTGGGTCCAGAGCAACAACTTTTTTTTTTTTTTGGGGGGGGGGGGGACCTTACTATTAACTGGACAAAGTCCCTAATAAGGTGCATAACCCATGGCAACGTACTGTGCACCTCACCCAGAAAGAGTAGCAAATCATCTGCATATTACAGCAATTTTTTTTTATTTAATTATAGTAGATACAGCAGTCCAGGAGCGCTTGCTAATGGCCAGATCATTTACTGCAATCTAATTATTTTGTTTTTGATAATGAGTTTATTTTTGCAGAAACAGGGAGCAAGTATGGGAGCTAAATTTTCCTTTCCTTTTGAATATGTACATATTCAGAAGGGTGGAATTATATCTGTATACAGAATCCAATCTGCACCTCTCCCATATCAGGCAGTATGGTGTTTTTTGTTTTAAGAATATGTGTTACTTTATATTAATGAAAATAATATGAACTTGAAGCTCTCTGCTGTTCTCAGTAAAACCAAAATTATTTTTTGGACATTATAAGACAAGGACAGCTACTGCTGCTGATGTTACAGGCACCTGTAGTTAGCACAATCCAATCCCAAGATGCAAAGCAACTCCCTTTTTTATGTTTTTCTTAAGAAAATGTAAAAAAATTAACATAAAAGGTTAAACATTTGTGAGCACACACAATTTTGCAAATATAAATCTCAGTTGGGCCAGTTGGGTCACTGTTTGTTTGTATTATCTGTTTTGTGTATCTGGTGTACCGTATGTAAATCCGCAAATGTAAAGCACCATGGAATTAATGGTGCTATATAAATAAACAATAATAATAAATACAAAGGTAGGTTCGGTACCTATCATATATATTAGCTATAGTTCAGGTTATTCCACAAAAGAAGCTTTTCCCTATCACATGATAATCATGTGCATGACTCTCTGGAGTTAGAAATGTTTCCCCTAAACAATTTCCTTCCGAATCCAGTGGTCCTCTAACTTACTGAACAAATGTGACCTTGAAAATGTCCCTTATCAGAGAAGTTTCTGGATATATTCAAGAATCTTTGTGGTTCCCAAACAGGATCAAGGATGGAGATTGCTTATTGACCTCACCTTCTTAAATTCAGGAATCCAAGCTCAAGATGATATAAATAAGGTGAGTGGTGTCTGTATTGAGGGTCAAGTTTGGATGCCAACTATCGACCTGAAAGATGCGTACCTGAGTCTGCCAGTCATGCCTTCTCGCTGCAAATCACAGTACATCTATATTATGCAAACACCTACACATGCCAGCCATTTAGCCTGTCCTCTTCACCCAGAGTTTTCACAAACACACGTTGTTGTGGTGAAAATGAAAAATAAAAACAGTTCCAGTATCCAAGAATTGTAATTATTTAAATAAAATGTAACTTTTAATTCATGATAGATTAAAAAAGTAACAACAGTTACACGGGAAAAAGATCCACAGAAAATCCTACGCGTTTCAGGACCTATAGGCCCTTAGTCATGGCTACATAAGGATCAAAACACAACTGAATTTAAAACACAAATGGATAAGGGATCTCCACCCACGAGCAAATTTAACTATTAACATACCAATAGAGTATAAATATATGTGTGATATATAAAAGAAAAAAATATATATATAACCTCAATCATATATAAAATACATGCATATAAATATTTCCCAAATATATAAAGATAAAAGATATAAACTTACATATAGTGTTTCATTAAAGCGATGTATATAGCATATAACGACATTCCCTCCATAAAATTCAAAAGGGAGAAATCACATGATCAAATAACATGTGACCACTACATATTCAAAAGGATGAGCGACAAAAAAATGCCGTCACCCAATATAATAGCTGTGTATACTATAAACAGCAACATTTCCTCCATAAAATTCAAAGGGAGAAAGTCATGTGAATAAATAACACATGATCAACACACATGAATCACATGACACATCCCCTAAATGAATTCAAAAAGACGAACAGCAAATAATGCCGTCTTCTAATGAAATAAAGGTAACATATTAAATTACCAAGCGGGAACATCGCAAAATAGATCACATAGTATATCCCATGAATAAATTCAAAACGGAAAACAGGAATAATGTCGTCATCCATAAAACAATGTGTATAACATATAACGGCATTTACTCCATCTCCCTCCATAAAATTCAAAAGAGGGAGGAAGGTCACGTGAACACAATACAGAGAAAATCACATGATATTCCACATGACTATATGCAAAAGGATGAGCGGCAAATAATGCTGTCGTCCAATAAAATAAAGGTAACACATTAAATTGCCAAGCGGGAACATCGCAAAATAGATCACATGATGTATCTCATGAATAAATTCAAAAAAGAAATTGGGAAAAATGCCGTCATCCAATAGAATGAATACAGCACATATCAAAAATTTTAATTATAAAGCGGGAATATCGCAAAACATGAAACACCAGTGAATGAAATGTAAATAATTAGATTACCATTAGATAAAATTATATGTATGTATGTATATATATACAGTACAGACCAAAAGTTTGGACACACCTTCTCATTCCAAGAGTTTTCTGTATTTTCATGACTATAAAAATTGTAGATTCACACTCAAGGCATCAAAACTATGAATTAACACATGTGGAATTATATACTTAACAAAAAAGTGCGAAACAACTGAAAATATGTCTTATATTCTAGGTGGTTCTTCAAAGTAGCCACCTTTTGCTTTGATTACTGCTTTGCACACTCTTGGCATTCTCTTGATGAGCTTCAAGAGGTAGTCACCTGAAATGGTTTTCACTTCACAGGTGTGCCCTGTCAGGTTTAATAAGTGGGATTTCTTGCCTTATAAATGGTGTTGGGACCATCAGTTGTGTTGTTGAGAAGTCAGGTGGATACACAGCTGATAGTCCTACTGAATGGAGTGTTAGAATTTGTATTATGGCAAGAAAAAAAAGCAGCTAAGTAAAGAAAAACGAGTGGCCATCATTACTTTAAGAAATGAAGGTCAGTCAGTCTGAAAAATTGGGAAAACTTTGAAAGTGTCCCCAAGTGCAGTGGCCAAAACCATCAAGCGCTACAAAGAAACTGGCTCACATGAGGACCACCCCAGGAAAGGAAGACCAAGAGTCACCTCTGCTGCGGAGGATAAGTTCATCCGAGTCACCAACCTCAGAAATCGCAGGTTAACAGCAGCTCAGATTAGAGACCAGGTCAATGCAACACAGAGTTCTAGCAGCAGACACATCTCTACAACAACTGTTAAGAGGAGACTGTGTGCAGCAGGCCTTCATGGTAAAATAGCTGCTAGGAAACCACTGCTAAGGACAGGCAACAAGCAGAAGAGACTTGTTTGGGCTAAAGAACACAAGGAATGGACATTAGACCTGTGGAAATCTGTGTTTTGGTCTGATGAGTCCAAATTTGAGATCTTTGGTTCCAACCACCGTGTCTTTGTACGGCGCAGAAAAGGTGAACGAATGGACTCTACATGCCTGGTTCCCACCGTGAAGCATGGAGGAGGAGGTGTGATGGTGTGGGGGTGCTTTGCTGGTGACACTGTTGGGGATTTATTCAAAATTGAAGGAATACTGAACCAGCATGGTTACCCACAGCATCTTGCAGCGGCATGCTATTCCATCCGGTTTCGTTTAGTTGGACCATCATTTATTTTTCAACAGGACAATGACCCCAAACACACCTCCAGATTGTGTAAGGGCTATTTGACCAAGAAGGAGAGTGATGGGGTGCTACGCCAGATGACCTGGCCTCCACAGTCACCAGACCTGAACCCAATCGAAATGGTTTGGGGTGAGCTGGACCGCAGAGTGAAGGCAAAAGGGCCCACAAGTGCGAAGCATCTATGGGAACTCCTTCAAGACTGTTGGAAGACCATTTCAAGTGACTACCTCTTGAAGCTCATCAAGAGAATGCCAAGAGTGCGCAAAGCAGTAATCAAAGCAAAAGGTGGCTACTTTGAAGAACCTAGAATATAAGACATATTTTCAGTTGTTTCATACTTTTTTGTTAAGTATATAATTCCACATGTGTTAATTCATAGTTTTGATGCCTTCAGTGTGAATCTACAATTTTTATAGTCATGAAAATACAGAAAACTCTTGGAATGAGAAGGTGTGTCCAAACTTTTGGTCTGTACTGTGTATATATATATATATATATAATAGATTGTAGCATAACTTCAACACAATAACTCATTAGTAAATATAAGACAAATCCGACCTAATATTAAGACCATATAGCTATCTAGTATTTAATTTTAGAATCCAAAATGCTTGTTTTTTTAATACCGATTTCCTCCAATTACCCCCACGGCTGGGCTTATGAACATGTTCTATAGCATAAAACTGTAAAGATGAAACATTACCACCATGTGCTGATGAAAAATGTCGAGATGCATTGGACATATTTTCTCCTGTTTTTGTACAATCAGAAAGATGTTCAGCTATCCTTATCTTTACCACTCTAATAGAACATCCTACATATAATAAATTGCAACTCGTACATTCAATAATATAAACAATATGATGACTGTTGCAATTTAAAAAGCTCTTAATTTCGTAAGTTTTAATACCACAAACAGCTTGAAAATTTGTAGTTTTTTTCACATATTTGCAAACATTGCATCTATTTAGTCCACATTTAAAAAAAACCTTTCAAGTCTAACCAAGTTGACGACGTCGGTTTAATAGTAGTGAACATGCTAGGCGATAATAAATTACCAATAGTACCAATATATTGCACCCCCTCCACTAAAATTGTATAGAATCTTGTTTTTTTAAAAAAATATTAACAATACTTTGATATTGTGCGCTAAAGGGGTTGAAAACACATTTTTATTATGATTGTTGAAATTTCTATTAAAACAATTATTAGATAACAAAGAAGAATGAGATCTTTGATCATCTAGATTTTGGGCTCTATTTAGGGACCAATTGGGATAACATCTCTTTTTTTTTATCTAAAGTAACAGAACTCTGAACAATATAATCCTTTTCTAGGGAGCAAGTTCGCTTTGTTCTAATGAGTTCCCCCACAGGTATAGACTTAATTGTATGTTTAGGATGATGGCTGGTAGCTTCGTGATAGTAAAGAGGTTTTGAAAATATTTGATAAATTTCAATGGGATAACAATTTTTCGTGGCTCACCAGTGATATTAATTATATTCAAGTATTCCACATGAAGCCGCTATTCAAGCGATTTCTTTTCATTTACATAAGTATAGCCAATATTCAGAGATTCTGTCAGAATATATTATTAGAGTAATTTTTTTTTCTTTTGAGACATAATTTTTTTATGTTTGATGTTTTTTTTTTTTTTAACAAATACAAGGTGCCCCTATGGGTGTTTCTTTTTGCCTATCCATAGCTATTCTTTTTATGGCATGATGGGAAGAATTTTGTATTTTTTCATCTGATAATCCATTTGTAAGTTCTTTGCATTGGTACAGACGCTAAATCGACGATATCCTTATCATTTGGTTCAGAGATGTAGCGTCTGTACCTAATTTTGTTAGGTACATTAATTCTAATGAAATTAATTTATAGTTCACATTTAATACTCATTCTTCAGAGATTTTTTTTTCTTGACATTTTTTTAAGAGGCAATTGTGACACCAGTATGGTAGAAACTTCGTTGTATAGAAAATCTTCATCAGGTAATACTATTCTTTTAGCTACTAGTCATCATCCTAAACATACAATTAAGTCTTTACCTGTGGGGGAACTCATTAGAACAAAGCGAGCTTGCTCCCTAGAAAAGGATTATATTGTTCAGAGTACTATTACTTTAGATAGGTTAAAAAAGAGAGGTTATCCCAATTGGTCCCTAAATAGAGCCCAAAATCTAGTAGATCAAATATCTCGTTCTTCTTTGTTATCTAATAATCGTTTTAATAGAAATTTCAACAATCATAATAAAATTGTGTTTTCAACCCCCTTTAGCGCACAATATCAAAGTATTGTTAATATATATTTTTTTAAAATGTACCTATTTTACAACAAGATTCTATTACCAATACAATTTTAGTGGAGGGGGTGCAATATATTGGTACTATTGGTAATTATCGCCTAGCATGTTCACTACTATTAAACCGACGTCGTCAACTTGGTTAGACTTGAAAGGTTTTTTTAAATGGGGACTAAATAGATGCAATGTTTGCAAATATGTGAAAAAAACTACAAATTTTCAAGCTGTTTGTGGTATTAAAACTTACGAAATTAAGAGCTTTTTAAATTGCAACAGTCATCATATTGTTTATATTATTGAATATACGAGTTGCAATTTATTATATGTAGGATGTTCTATTAGAGCGGTAAAGATAAGGATAGCTGAACATCTTTCTGATTGTATAAAAACAGGAGAAAATATGTCCAATGCATCTCGACATTTTTCATCAGCACATGGTGGTAATGTTTCATCGTTACAGTTTTATGCTATAGAACATGTTCATAAGCCCAGCCGTGGGGGTAATTGGAGGAAATTGGTATTAAAAAGAGAAGCATTTTGGATTCTAAAATTAAATACTAGATATCTGTATGGTCTTAATATTTAGTCGGATTTGTCTTATATTTACTAATGAGTTATGTGTTGAAGTTATGCTACAATCATATATATATATATATATATATATATATATATATATAACATATAATTTTATCTAATGGTAATCTAATTCTTTACATTTCATTCATTGGTGTTTCATGTTTTGCGATATTCCCGCTTTATAATTAAAATTTTTGATATGTGCTGTATTCATTCTATTGGATGACGGCATTTTTCCCCGATTTCTTTTTTTAATTTATTCATGAGATACATCATGTAATCTATTTTGCGATGTTCCCGCTTGGCAATTTAATGTGTTACCTTTATTTTATTGGACGACGGCATTATTTGCCGCTCGTCTTTTTGAATTTATTCAGGGGATGTGTCATGTGATCCATTTGTGTTGATCATGTGTTATTTATTCACATGACTTTCTCCCTGTGATTTTTATGGAGGGAATGTTGCTGTTTATAGTATACACAGCTATTATATTGGGTGACGGCAATTTTTGATTTTTGCCGCTCATCCTTTTGAATATAGTCATGTGGAATATCATGTGATTTTCTCTGTATTGTGTTCACGTGACCTTCCTCCCTCTTTTGAATTTTATAGAGGGAGATGGAGTAAATGCCATTATATGTTATACACATTGTTTTATGGATGACATTATTCCTGTTTTCCGTTTTGAATTTATTCATGGGATATACTATGTGATCTATTTTGCGATGTTACCTTTATTTCATTAGCCGACGGCATTATTTGCCGTTCGTCTTTTTGAATTCATTTAGGGCAGGGGTCCCCAAACTTTTTACACAGGGGGCCAGTTCACTGTCCCTCAGACCGTTGGAGGGCCGGACTATAAGAAAAACTATGAAAATCCCTATGCACACTACACGTATCTCATTTTAAAGTAAAACAAAAAGGGAACAAATACAACATTCAAAATAAAGAAATAGTAAATTTAAGTCAACAAACTCACCATTATTTCAATGTGAAGTATGGGCCTGCTTTTGGCTAATGAGATGGTCAATGTCCGGTTCCATATTTGTCACTGCTAGCCGTAACAAGTGATGCAAGTGCACATCGGTTAGTCTAGATCTGGTTGGAGATTTCAGATGTTTCATTCTGGAAAAAGTCTGTTCACAAACATAAGTGCTGCCAAAGATTGTTGCCATTTTGAGTGCATGATTCCTGAGATTAGGATAGGTCTCAGAGGAGAGAGATGCATAGAAGTTAAGCAAGCTGCTTGCCTTGAATGCGTCTTTCAGAGAGTTACAATTCTGCAATTCAGCCAGTTCCATTTGGTAAATTTTATCCACATTTTCAATGTCAATAGAAAATGGGTTACGGAAAAGCTGTATGTCCTGTTCATGGAGATGAAGCTCTTTAAATCTGAATTGAAACTCCTTTTGCAACTTTTCCAGTGAATTCACACATGTTTCTTTTGGGAATGCAATCAAGGGGTTTTCCGTTAACAGATTTTGAGTTAAGGGGAGATGGCAGAAATTTTCCTCCTTCACTTGTTTGATAAGGAGGCCTAATTTTACTTCAAATGCTCTCACATGTGATTGCATATCACAAATGAGCTTCCCTTTTCCTTGAAGTTGTACATTGAAACTGTTGAGTAGCTCTGTTACATCTGTCAGAAAGGCGAGGTGCCATTTCCATTCTGCATCATTGAGCTCTGGTACCTCTTTGTTTTTTGAAAGCATAAAATCTGTAATCTGTGGAAGTAAATCATAAAAATGTATCAAAACTCTCCCTCGCCAGCGGACTTCTGTGTGGTACAGAACATCTTCATAGGCAACATCTAGCTCAGACAGAAATTCCTGAAATTGTCTGTGGTTTAGTGCATTAGTTCTAATGAAGTTAACACAAGATACCACAATTTTCATAACAGAGTCCCACTTCAGTGATTTACTACATAGCGCTTGTTGGTGGATGAGGCAATGTATGGCTATTGGATGAGAATGATTACGTTTGTCCATCTCTTGGTTAATGCGAGCAATTACTCCTTTCTTAGACCCCACCATGCTAGGCGCACCATCAGTTGTCACACTGGCTAGTTTAGCCCAGTCCAGCTCCAAATCCTTCACAGTTTGGGAAAGCTTTTCATAGATATCCTCTCCTGTAGTTGTTCCTTTGATGCTTTGCAGTGCACCAAGCTCTTCCATGACTTCGAAATTGTCATTCATCCCACGAATAAAAATTAGAAGTTGTGCAGAATCACGAACATCATTGCTCTCGTCAAGTGCCAAGGAAAAATAAGAAAGTTTTCTTGCGGAGTTTTGCAAATTCTGATGCAAATTGTCTCCAATTTCTTCAATCCTTCGTGTAATTGTAGATCCTGAAAGACTAATTGTACTAAATAAGTCTGACTTTTCTGGACACATCTCTTTGGCAACAGAAAGAAGGCACTCTTTAACAAATTCTCCCTCCACGAATGGTCTGCCAGTGCACGCTATTAGCTTGGCAACTTGAAAACTTGCTCGCAGTGATGAAATATTTAGCTGCTTCTGCTTCACAAAAGTATTTTGCTGAGTTGTCAATGAATGTTTCAGTTTTAATATTTTATCTTTTCTTACATCTCCAACCAAACAATCATATTTATCTTTATGTTGAGTTTGATAATGTCGACGCAAATTGTATTCTTTGAACACAGCCACTATATTCTGACATATCAAACACACAGCTTTTTCCTTGTACTGCATGAAAAAGTAATCATAAGTCCACTGTTCTTTGAATATCCTACACTCCGAGTCAATTTTTCTCTTTTTTGACGTCATTGTTTCCTAGGGATTCCAAATTGCCATTAGTAAAATACCAATAGATATATATACAGCCCTACAAAAACAATATATGCCAACAATAATACTGTACACTCACTGTACCTCAGATTATAACACTTACATACACTGTACTCCCCAAATACAGCACAGTGCACCTCTGAAATGTGCTTCTCTCTTCCCGCAAATAGGTCCAGCACTCTGCCCCCATATAAGTCCAGCTCTCTCCCCCATATAGGTCTAGCTCTTTCCCTCATATAGGTCCCATGCAGTCTCCCCCATATAGGTCCCATGCAGTCTCCCCCATATAGGTCCCATGCAGTCTCCCTCATATAGGTCCCATGCAGTCTCCCCCATATAGGTCCCATGCAGTCTCCCCCATATAGGTCCCATGCAGTCTCCCTCATATAGGTCCCATGCCCCCCCAATTAGGTCCCATGCAGTCTCCCTCATATAGGTCCCATGCAGTCTCCCTCATATAGGGCCAGCTCTCTCCCCCATATAGGTCCAGGTCTCTCCCCCATATATGTCCAGCTCTCCCCCATATAGGTCCCATCAATCCCCCATATAGATCCAGCTCTCTGATCCCCCTCCATGCCCAGTAAAAAAAAAAGTGAAAATATACTTTACCTAGCACTGCAGCCGCAGCCGCGCTGTGGTCCCGGCTCCTCTGTATTCGGCTGTAAGGCCTAGATGAGCACGTCGTGCGTCATGACGTGATCATTCTAGGTCCGGACGACGAGCGCCGAGCGTCTACACAAGAACGAGACTTCCCGTGTAGCGCTCGGTGGGTTATTTCAATTGTAAGCGCCTGTGCCCTCACAATTGAAATAACAGAAGGAAATTGCGACGCGGGCCGGGTGCGGATGACGAGCGCCGAGCGTCTACACAGGAACGAGACTTCCCGTGTAGCGCTCGGCGGGTTATTTCAATTGTAAGCGCCGCCTGTGCGCTCACAATTGAAATAACACAAGGAAATTGCGACGCGGGCCGGGTAAATGGCCTCCGGGGGCCGGATGCGGCCCGCAGTTTGGGGACCCCTGATTTAGGGGATGTGTCATGTGATTCATGTGTGTTGATCATGTGTTATTTATTCACATGACTTTCTCCCTTTGAATTTTATGGAGGGAATGTTGCTGTTTATAGTATACACAGCTATTATATTGGGTGACGGCATTTTTTGTCGCTCATTCTTTTGAATATGTAGTGGTCACATGTTATTTGATCATGTGATTTCTCCCTTTTGAATTTTATGGAGGGAATGTCGTTATATGCTATATACATCGCTTTAATGAAACACTATATGTAAGTTTATATCTTTTATCTTTATATATTTGGGAAATATTTACATGTATGTATTTTATATATGATTGAGGTTATATATATATTTTTTTCTTTTATATATCACACATATATTTATACTATATTGGTATGTTAATAGTTAAATTTGCTAGTGGGTGGAGAT
The DNA here is from genome assembly GCA_947044405.1 of Leptodactylus fallax. NCBI lineage: Eukaryota > Metazoa > Chordata > Amphibia > Anura > Leptodactylidae > Leptodactylus > Leptodactylus fallax. The sequence goes on along the minus strand of CAMRHE010000048.1, from coordinate 2,182,954 downwards.
CCCTTATCCATTTGTGTTTTAAATTCGGTTGTGTTTTGATCCTTATGTAGCCATGACTAAGGGGCTATACGTCCTGAAAGGCGTAGGCTTTTCTGTGGATCTTTTTCCCGTGTAACTGTTGTTACTTTTTTAATCCATCATGAATCAAAAGTTACATTTTATTCAAATAATTACAATTTTTGGATGCTAGATCCGTTTTTATTTTTCATTTTCAATACATCTTGCTCTGAAGAAGTCCAGCGAGCGTTCCTTGGCATTCTTTGGCAGTTTTTTGTATGGAATCCATCTGCATGTGGACATGGTGAGCTGAAGATTCAACCCTTTTTTTTGCTTAATACGCTGTTGTGGTGGCAGCATTCCTCAGGCTCCAGGAAAAATATTTTATTCCTTACTGGTTCAACAGGACATCCACGAAGGAGTCCCTTTTTAGGCATCTGCATTTGACTTTAGGACACCTTTTGATCTACGGTACCTGGCAAATCTAAAGAAATCAAATTTGATCCCGCTCATACATTCTGGTTTCTGGGGTTCCTAGTAGACTCTGCTCACATATCCCTTTCTCGCTCTCTCTCCACTCTTGATAGTGGCCTATCAAGCAAGTTGAGATCCTCTCTCAATAGAAGTCACCATCTGGCCTAGATAATTGAATTGTTCCCTTGGAAACGACCAAACGGATCTCCAGTGGTGGCTAACACCTATCTATCTTTAGGGGAAATCCCTGAAACCTACTCCTCAGCTAGTCTTAACTACAGATGCATCAAAACTAGGTTGGGGTGTTCACCTGGATTCCCCTTTGATTGAACACAAGTAAAGTCCAGAAGAAAGATTGATGTCTTCCAATATGAGGGAACTTTGTGCGATATCACTAGCTCTACAACACTTCAGGATAGGTCTCCTCCAACACAGAGTAGTGATTCAGTCGGACAACCTTAAATTAGTATTTTACCTGAACAAGCAATGGTGGAACCAAGAGTCTGTCATTGATTCAGACATGCAAGAGAAGAATGTATTGGGCAGAATCCAATGTAGTCAATCTTTTAGCTGTTCACATCCAAGGTCATCTGATCATCTAAATCTTCAAGCAGACAGAACTTCCTCAAAGGTGAATAGAGTATCAAGGCTGGGTATTTCATTAGATTATGGACCACCTTGGGCTTCTGAAAATAAATGTAATGGCTACAGCTCAGAAATCTAAGGTTCATAGCTTCTGTTCTCTGTGCAGAGAAGGGCACCCAGAAGCTCTGGTCAAGCCTATCCACTGAGGTCATTAACTGTGGTTCCATTAGAGCACAGAAGAAAACCATAGAAGAATCAGCTACAGCTATCATTGACTACTCTTAAAGACAAGTTATGGAAGCTTCAATGACTAAAGACCTTCTATGTCAGGGATGTTACATCTGTTGTTGCTGCTTTAAAGTTGCCGGCTCTACATAAAGAAGAGTTGGTGGTTGCTGCTTTAAGGTTGCCATGACAACATAGGGAAGCTTACTGAGCAAGCCTTTTTAAATCACTCCCTATCACACAGCTGTGCTGGCTAATCAGTTTCCTAAACTTCTGCTAAGTGCCTGACTGTGATTTGACTTCTATACCTGACCTGTGGCTGTGTACCTGGATTCCTCTTTTGTCTTGTGATTTTGTTCTGGCATTGCTGATCGGTTCCGACTATTGGCTTTGTTTCCCGGATTTGTCTTTGTCTCGTGATTTAGATCTGTGTTGCCCTCCTCAGCTGCTGACCCGTGATTGTCGACCATTCTGTTTTCTCTGTCCCTGTGAGTAGTGTGTGGATTTGGTGTAGGCTCCTGCTGCAGTGCATTTATTTGTAATACACTTTCTGTTCTGGTGACAATTCCTGTCTTCAGATTCAGCGAAAGGCCACCTCTTCTTGCGAGGAGCTCTGGTAAAGGCGTCTGAGGCCGGTCTTGGCTCGCAGTAGTGTTTTGCTTTTAAGTAGCATTTTCTACTGCTCGCAGTTGTCAGCCTTTTTCTGCTGCTGCCCTCCTATAGACTCATACATTTCTTACCTTGCATCTGAATCCTAACAGATTAGCCAGTCTAAAAAATGTTTTTCTATATCCCACTATGGAACACATTCAGACAAGAAGTGTTCCAGTCGCAAATCCCTAAAGTTGCCTCTGTCCCCATAGAGCCGAAGATTAACCTTCCAGACAAGTTTTCTGGGGATAAAAAGTCTTTTGTCAAATTTCGGGAGAGCTGCAAGTTGTTTTTTCGCCTGCTGGAAGTGAGCAGCAACGTGTGGGAATTGTTATTTCACTCCTGCAAGGGATCCTCAGCCCTGGGCCTTCTCATTGAAACCACATGCCCATGAACTCTTGTCTGTGGAGAGATTTTTTTGCTGCCCTAGGATTGTTATTTGATGAACCCGATCTCCAGGTTGTAGCAGAATCAAATTTGCTTTCTCTGCGCCAAGATCACCGTGACGCTGAAGAATATTGCTCAGAGTTCCGTTCAGTCACAGTGGAATGATCCTGCTCTCAGCTGTCACTTCCATAAGGGTCTTTCAGAATCTAGTTAAAGACTTCTTGGCTAACTATCCGCAACCAGCCTCACTAGAAGAAAACAAGACTCTAGCCATACGTTTAGATAGACGTTTATGTGAACGTAGGAAAGAACCTTTATCAGTCTCCACTCTTCTGCCATCTCCTGACTCTGTTCCGGAACCATGTCCTGACAGAAGGAATTTTCGGAGACAGCGAGGGTTCCGTTTCTACTGTGGGGACGCTGGTCATGTCCTGAATAAGTATCCCAAGCGTCCTATGGCGGAAGGACTTCAGCGCCTAGGTAGTTTTCAGGAAGACTGCCTAGGCGAACAGGTATTTCCGTTTATTTCTCAGCAGAAAATTGTCTTGCCACTAAAAATTCAATTTTCTTTAAATAGTGTCCAGGGTACCGCTTTTGTAGATTGCGGATCTGCTGCCACTTTTCTGGAATCGCGGGTCGCTCAGACCTTGTGTGTTCCTCTGATCCCTCTTGTAAATCCAGTATCCAGTATTGGTGACCACAATTGACAGTACATCTTTTTCTCAGCAGGCAGCTAGATTTGTAACTCCTTTACTGACCTTTCATGTTGGAACTGTTCACACGAAGTCTCTTTTTTTGTACTAGAAAACTTACCAACTGATGCAGTCCTGGGTTTGCCTTGGCTGCAGGTGCATAATCCAGTGATTGGAAACTAGATGTCGTCATTCAGTGGGGCTCTGACTGTTTCAAATCCTGTATTGCTCTGAATTTAGCTTCTGTGTCACCTTCTCTGCCAGATTATATTCAGGATTTTAATGATGTTTTTGCTGAGTCTGGGTCTGATTTCCTTCCACCTTATAGGCCATATGATTGTGCAATAAATCTGGTACCAGACTCTAAACTTCCCAAGGGTCGCTTGTACAATCTTTCAGAGCCAGAAAGACAGGCTATGAAGGATTATGTAAAGGAGTCCCTCCTCAAACGCCATATTCGTCCTTCCACATCTCCAGCAGGCGCTGGATTCTTTTTTGTTAAAAAGAAAGATGGAGGATTAAGGCCTTGTATAGATTATCGTGGTTTGAATAAAATTACAGTTAAAAATCAGTATCCTCTTTCACTCATCCCAGACTTACTGAATTAGGTCTCTGGCGCTAAATGGTTTTCTAAACTAGATTTACAGGGGGCATATAACCTTATTCGGATTCGTGAGGGTGATGAGTGGAAGACTGCCTTTAATACTCCTGAGGGACACTACAAGTATTTGGTGATGCCATTCGGTTTAAGTAACGCACCTGCCGTGTTTCAAAATTTCATAAATGATATTTTTCGAAATTTTATTGGACATTTTGTAATCATTTATTTAGATGATATACTTGTATTTTCTCCTGACTGGTCCTCACACATAGAACATGGAGAACTGCCCTGACATGTTTGGAGGGAAAACTGCTTATATGCCAAGATGGAAAAATGCCTTTTTGGAGTGCAGGAATTGTCCTTTTTGGGGTATATTTTGTCCTCTTCTGCGATCCGCATAGATCCAGCCAAAGTCCAGGCAATTGTGGAATGGACACAGCCCACCTCCTTAAAGGCATTACAAAGGTTTCTGGGTTTTGCTAATCACTATCGGAAGTTCATTCATAACTTCTCTGCGATAGCCAAACCCCTAACTGATCTCACTAAGAAAGGTGCTGATTTACTGAATTGGAGTCAAGTTGCTGTCGCTTCCTTTGAATCTCTGAAACAGGCCTTTACTGAAGCTCCTGTTTTAGTTCAGCCTGATCTCTCTCGTCCATTTGTAGTGGAGGTAGATTCCTCTGAGGTAGGGGTTCACACAGTGTTCTCCCAAGGCACCGCCTCCCTTACTAAATTACGACCTTGTGCCTTTTTCTCTCGCAAGTTCTCTCCTACAGAGGGAAATTATGACATTGGTAATCGAGAATTGTTGGCTATTAAGTGGACTTTTGAAGAATGGCGACATTTCCTAGAAAGAGCCAGACATAGGATTACTGTTCTCACTGATCATAAGAATCTCACGTTTTTAGAATCAGCCAAGAGATTAAATCCTAGACAAGCAAGATGGGCTTTATTCTTTACCAGGATTGATTTTGTGGTTACCTTCAGACCTGGATCAAAGAATATTAAAGCTGATGTCTTATCTCGCCGTTTTTGTCCTCAGACCCTGGACTCTGAGCCCGAATCAATTCTTTCTGAGGGAATTGTTGTTTCTGCCGTGTCCTCAGATCTGGCTGCTGAGATCAGGGAGAATCAACAGTTGGCCCCTCAGAACACGCCAGAGGGAAAATTGTTTGTACCTCCACAATTCAGATTCAGGTTGTTGAGAGAATTACATGATTCGGTTTTGTGTGGTCACCCGGGAGTCTCTGGTACTAATAGGCTAGTTTCTCACCACTACTGGTGGCCTACCAAATCCCGGGATATTATGTCATATGTCTCTGCATGCGATATTTGTGCCCAGGCTAAGGTTCCTCGGGTCCGACCAATGGGTGAATTGCTACCTTTGCCTATACCTAAGAGACCTTGGACACATATTTCTATGGACTTCATTACTGAGGGAAGTCTGTCATTTGGGCGGTTGTTGAATGTTTTAGTAAAATGTGCCATTTTGTTCCACTGTCTCAACTGCCAAATGCCAAGACTCTCTCCAGACTGTTTATGGATCATGTTGTTCGACCTCATGGTATCCCTGACAATGTTGTTTCTGACAGAGGCGTTCAGTTTGTTGCTAAATTTTGGAAAGCTTTTTGTAGTCACTTGGGAGTTCAGCTGTCTTTTTCTTCCGCATTTCATCCAATCAACCTCTAAAAAGAATGCTGATAGAAATCGTTCTGCTGGTCCTGTTTTTTCTGTGGGGGAGAAGGTGTGGCTTTCCTCAAAAAATCTGCAGCTTAAAATCCCGTCGCACAAATTGGGTCCTAAATACATTGGACCTTATAAGATTATTGAGATGATCAATCCAGTATCTTTTCGTTTGGCTTTTCCTCAGTCTTTTAAAATCCATAAAGTTTTTCACAAATCTCTTCTAAAGTAGTATTCGCTGCCTGTATTTCCGCCCAATAAACCCCCTCCTCCTGTTCAAGTTGATGGGGATCAGGAGTTTGAGGTACTGAGAATTGTTGATTCACGCAGAGTCAAGGGCGTTTTTCAATATCTCATTCATTGGAAGGGTTATGGACCTGAGGATCAAACCTAGGAACTGGCTCGGTCTGTTCTTGCTCAGGTTTTGAATAGAAATTTTCATAAAAGATTTTCCTTTAAACTGTTGCTAGGGGTCCAGAGGCCCCTCATAGAAGGGGGGTACTGTCAGGGATGTTGCATCTGTTGTTGCTGCTTTAAAGTTGCCGGGTCTACATAGAGCAGGGTTGGTGGTTGCTGCTTTAAGGTTGCCATGACAACATAGGGAAGCTTCCTGAGCAGGCCTTTTTAAATCACTCCCTTTCACTCAGCTGTGCTGGCTAATCAGTTTCCTAAACTCCTGCTAAGCGCCTGACTTTGGTTTGACTTTTGGCTGTGTACCTGGATTCCTCTTTTGTCTTGCGATTTTGTTCTGGCATTCCTGATCGGTTCTGACTATTGGCTTTGTTTCCCGGATTTGTCTCGTGATTTGGATCTGTGTTGCCCTCCTCAGCTGCTGACCCGTGATTGTCGACCATTCTGTTTTCTCTGTCCCTGTGAGTAGTGTGTGGATTTGGTGTAGGCTTCTGCTGCAGTGCATTTATTTGTAATACACTTTCTGTTCTGGTGACAATTCCAGTCTTCAGATTCAGCAAAAGGCCACCTCTTCTTGCGAGGAGCTCTGGTGAAGGCGTCTGAGGCCGGTCTTGGCTCGCAGTAGTGTTTTGCCTTTAAGTTGCATTTTCTACTGCTCGCAGTTGTCAGCCTTTTTCTGATGCTGCTCTCCTATAGACTTGTACATTTCTTACCTTGCATCTGAATCCTAACATTCTACAGTACATCAGCAAGGACGGTTTCATCTGAAACTGCACAAATTACAGCTGATGGATGGGAAATTGACTGGAGAAACCTAGTAGAAAAGGGACTGGCAGAAAAAAAAGTTGTGGATGTTATGTGCCAAAATGCCTTCCACTTTAAAAGTTCATTCCAAAAATCTGAAAGTTGGTGCATCATGAATTCTAAAGAACCTGCAGCCTTTACCCTCTGTCCTCAATTTTCTTCAGGCAGGCTATGACATGGGTTTGAAGTTCAATACCCTGAAAGTTCTTTTTGCCATTAACTTTTTCTCTGATGGATTGTTCTACAATGATCACTTGGGTCATAGGCTCTTCAGAGCAATCAAACTGCTCAGACCTCCTATCAAGCCTCCAGGTTTTCTCTTGGGACCTCAGTATTGCCCTGCACTGTTTATCTGGTTTGTCTTTCGAATCTATTCAAGAGTCAAACCTCCAATATCTTACCTGGAAAACTCTGTTTTTAGTAGTCATTTCCTTTGCTAAAAGAAACTGAGAACTGTTACAGGGTTTTTACCTAAAGTTCCTTCTGGAAATATTTCTTCTAACTGCCTCCAAAATCTCAGGGTTACGATTCATCCTATGGATGTAAAGAGAGCTGTTTCATGCTACATCAAAAGATAATTTTAGTCTTCGAAAGAACAGTATATTCATTCAATGCAAAGGCCCTTGCAGAGGAGCGAAAGCATTTAAGTCTTCACTCAACCATTGGATTAGAGATGTTATTTTGGTTGATTTGATAGTAGGCAATCTACCAGTACCAATCAACGTAAAGTAGTTATCTGGAGCAATAAAGCTTACCAGTGCACTCCCTGTACTTCTTAGACTTTATTACGAAAGTGCACCCTGGTCACCCACAGCCCTGTGCATTACTCTTGCCGACAGCAGCAAGGTAGACCAGAATTTTTGTTCCTCTGTAGGGCCCTACCAACATCTTAATCCGAAACATTTTTCATTGGACTGGACTAGATCTGCCAAGTAGCTACATTATCGTCCTCACAGACACTATAATCTAAATACACTAGCTATTGCGGAGGTGTCATTTGGCAGGAGAGTACGCAAAGTTGCCAATTTCTAACCTATGGTATAGTACATTGCTTTGTTATCCCATTGTGTGCTGGCTGTAGGATAATAGGGAAAGCTTACATTTACTCACTGAAATTTTTCTCTTTCCCTCAGTCCAAGAGAAGCACAGCTTTCCGTTCCTTATATACTGGATATTGCTGAATTGTTACACATTTTTTTTCTCTGCCTCAAGGTGTGCTTTACAGTACTTGAAGACTGGTCCTATGGGACTAATTGGTAAATTGACACTAATGATGTCTCATTTTTTTTTTCTAGCTGGGAACAAGAATACTAACCCATGATGTGCTGCTGCCTTTGGACTCAGGGAAAGAGAACATTTTGGTAAATTCAAGCTTTCTGTTGGTTCCATTTTTGGCTTTGACTCAAAACCTACACGCGTTTCCTTTCTTTTAAAGTTTGGAACTTTAAATGCATTGCTGTCCTACCAAAATAATATTATCTTTAGGCCTTATATTTAAGACTTTTCAATTTTTCATGTGCCAAACGTCTATGAAAAACTGATGTCTCTCTCCGTTTTTTGGCTTATTTACACAACAAAAAATGGACATGTGAATACACTCATAGACTTTTGTGGTTTATAAAAACAGCCATATGATGGCCATTAAAAAAATGGATGTTACATGGCCTTTTTCCATCTCAAAAACAGACGGAGAATTTTTTTTTCATAGACGCTTGACATGTGAAAAATGGAAAGATCATGTGAATAAGGCCTTAGGCTCAGTTCACAGTGGCTTATTTTTGCAATGCCTTCAAAGTAGTGTCAGTGTGAACTGTGCCTACAGATCTGGAATGGGGGAAATAATTCCACCAATGTGCACATTATCTTCCCACGAAATGTATGACTCTTCTACAAAGCTACTAGCTAAAGGAAATGACCTATCAATTGTCTTTTTTATGTTACAACAACTCTAGTATTTGGACCTTACAGAATATCATCCTCATCGTTGCTTCCTACCCACCTCAAAGTAAGACTTGGCCTGGGAACTGAAAACTATGTTCTTACTGCTCCTGCTATACAGACTAACAATTCCATATGTATAGGCACTTACAGTGCTGGCCAAAAGTATTGGCACCACTGCAATTCTGTCAGAAAATACTCAATTTCTTCCAGAAAATGATTGCAATCACAAATGCTTTGGTAATAATATCTTCATTTATTTTGCTTGCAATGAAAAAACACAAAAGAGAATGAAAAAAAAAGTCAAATCATTGATCATTTTACACAAAACTCCAAAAATGGGCTGGACAAAAGTATTGGCACCCTCAGCCTAATACTTGAAGCACAACCTTTAGACAAAATAACTGCGAACAACCGCTTCCGGTAACCATCAATTAGTTTCTTACAATGCTCTGCTGGAATTTTAGACCATTCTTCTTTGGCAAATTTTTCCAGGTCTCTGAGATTTGAAGGGTGCCTTCTCCAAACTGCCATTTTGAGATCTTTCCACAGGTGTTCTATGGGATTCAGGTCTGGACTCATTGCTGGCCACTTTAGAAGTCTCCAGTGCTTTCTCTCAAACCATTTTCTAGTGCTTTTTGAAGTGTGTTTTGGGTCATTGTCCTGCTGGAAGACCCATGACCTCTGAGGGAGACCCAGCTTTCTCACACTAGGCCCTACATTATGCTGCAAAATTTGCTGGTAGTCTTCAGACTTCATAATGCCATGCACACGGTCAAGCAGTCCAGTGCCAGAGGCAGCAAAGCAACCCCAAAACATCAGGGAACCTCCACCATGTTTGACTGTAGGGACTGTGTTATTTTCTTTGAAGGCCTCTTCTTTTTTCCTGTAAACTCTATGTTGATGCCTTTTCCCAAAAAGCTCTACTTTTGTCTCATCTGACCAGAGAACATTCTTCCAAAAAGTTTTTGGCTTTCTCAGGTAAGTTTTGGCAAACTCCAGTCTGGCTTTTTTTATGTCTCTGGGTCAGAAGTGGGGTCTTCCTGGGTATCCTACCATAGAGTCCCTTTTCATTCAAACGCCGACGGATAGTATGGGTTGACACTGTTGTACCCTCGGACTGCAAGGCAGCTAGAACTTGTTTGGATGTTAGTCGAGGTTCTTTAGCCACCATCCGCACAATCTTTCGTTGAAATCTCTCGTCAATTTTTCTTTTCCGTCCACATCTAGGGAGGTTAGCCACAGTGCCATGGGCTTTAAACTTCTTGATGACACTGCGCACAGTAGACACAGGAACATTCAGGTCTTTGGAGATGGACTTGTAGCCTTGAGATTGCTCATGCTTCCTCACAATTTTGCTTCTCAAGTCCTCAGACAGTTCTTTGGTCTTCTTTCTTTTCTCCATGCTCAATGTGGTACACACAAGGACACAGGACAGAGGTTGAGTCAACTTTAATCCATTTCAACTGGCTGCAAGTGTGATTTAGTTATTGCCACCACCTGTTATGTGCCACAGGTAAGTAACAGGTGCTGTTAATTACACAAATTAGAGAAGCATCACATGATTTTTCAAAGGGTGCCAATACTTTTGTCCACCCCCTTTTTTATGTTTGGTGTGGAATTATATCCAATTTGGCTTTTTGACAATTCTTTTTGTGGTTTTCCATTGACGACAAATTAAATGAAGATATTATTACCAAAGCATTTGTGATTGCAATCATTTTCTGGAAGAAATTGAGTATTATCTGACAGAATTGCAGGGATGCCAATACTTTTGGCCAGCACTGTATTTCTTCAATGTGCACAGGCTGCTAGATAACTGACTATTGTAAAAATGAAACATGCCAACATTAAAAATATTTTTTATTAATTAAAAGAACTATACAAAACAAAGTTTTTGTTTCATTCAGCTTATCATCTTACTGAATAATTTCTACCAAATTGGAAAAATTAGGATGAAAAGCATTAGTGCAGATATGTATTTTTTCAGATATGTAAAGAATAGAGTCTCTACGAGATTATTATGGTGAAAAATGCTGACTGATGTGAGTTGGGCCCAGATTAATAGAGACTTGGCGTTGGCCCAGGCAATAAGGGTAGCAAGACAGTAATGGCCATTCTCTCTTTTCCCTTTGCATACCGTAATTTTGGTTTTGTACAAAAATGTAATTACACAATATAAAAAATTATGACTTGACTCCATTAGAAAAGAATCACTACCATGTGTGGATTTCTCTCTTCTGGAATTAAGGAACCTTTATGGAAGTTACATGTATAGAGGAGCCCAAGGATTCGTGAACAGAACCGGGCATGCATAAGATCAACTTAAATAAAACACATCATATACCCGAGGCCTTAAACATGGCATGAAGGGAATTACAGAGCTATGGAATAATTCCGTCAACTGAGAAATTCCCTTTCTTGATGTCACAGCTACTACTACAATAAGACATCACATAAAAGATCAAAGTAAGTCAAATGCAAAGAATAAAAACTACAAACAGAACAGTAGATATCGTAACACATATCAAAAGCAATATGTTAGGACACCCACACAGGATTTCTTTAGAACATTTTCTTCAATTGGGTTGCTTTACAAAAATAGAAACAGAAGTATTTTTATGTATACAATATTGAGTGTATTTTACATTAATATTAAATAAGCCCATGAGATAAAGTGCAAATAGACAGAGGGGAGCATGGAAACTTAGCGTTAGGTCTCATACTAAGCTGAAGCCCTCGTAATGGTCTATGGCTTGGGTGAGTCTATTCCTGAGGATTTCTTTTCTGCTGTATTTGGGCAAGTCCAAAAGGTTGTAGCAAGTGTGAGCTACAGGAAGGTGATCCTCCCCACTGGATATAGACTGGATGATTATGTGCAAGCTGGACATGCCGTAGATAGGAATGCGGTCACTGCCGGTGAGAAACACTGAAATGACAGCAGTTCATTAGATGTAGAAAAGACAAAGACGGAAGTATAATTATAATAAATTCAATGACAATAATGTTGGCAATTTTTCATTTTGGTCAGGAATTATTATTCTGTTTCCGTTATAATAAAGTGACCTGCAAGGGAATATAAGCTGCATTTAAGTTTTACTTATTTCTTATTGGAGTTTTGGCAAAAATAACATTTTACAAATGTGTCTCAATGGAGTATAAAAATAAAATAGAAAGACAGTGTATTATAATATAATAAACTGTATGTAACCAGTTCCTGCCATTACACTGCCTTTTCACATCCTAAATACCAAGCCAATTCAGCATTACGAAGTGAAAAGGCTTCTTCTCTCTTCCCCTTTCAAGTAGTGAGAGCGGAGAAGCCTCTTATCCGGCATCTAAGGGTTTAATGTACTTATACTGCACCCGATCACCTCCCCCGTGGCATGTGAGGATGACGATATCCATTGAAGGGGTTGTTCAGGATAAGCATTTTTTTTTTTTTTGCCAGGGGGCCGTGGAATGTGAAAAAAAATAAATAAAATAAAATAACCACCCATTCTCACCTGTCCCTGATGCTCCGGTGTTTCCCACCGCGGTCCAGTCCTGCTGCTCCTGGGGTCTCCTTTCAGCAGAACTCACGCCACACATGACCACTGGGGCCAATCAGTGGCCTAAGGAAAGAACACGGGTCCTCACTACCTGTGACATCCTCTGTCCTCTCTTTGGGCCGCTGAATGGCCACAGCAGCCATGTGTGGCAGGGACTTCTGTTAGAACAAGACCCCGGAGCATCAGGACCACATTGGGAGATATTGGAGCACTGGGGACAGGTGATTATGTTTTTTTTTTTTTTTTTTTTTTTTTCACCTTCCCCGACCCCTTTGCAAAAAAAAAAATCCTGGACAACCCCTTTAAGGGCAGCCGGGGGTCTGACTCTGGGTCTGCCCGAGCCCCTATACCAAGCTGACAGCCTCCCTTTTGTGTGTCTTCATAAGCTGAAAGGTTGTATACACTGCAATACATTTGGATTGCAGGGAATACCATTGAAGCAGAAAAAAAAATGCCTGGAGCAATGATTTTTTTCCATCTTGCCTCACAAAACTGATTTTTTTTTGTTTTGTCAAAATTAGTAAAACATAACAAAAAAAACACAATATAAATTCAGTATTGCTGTAATAGTACCAACCCATAAAGGGTAAAACATTACATGCTGTACGGCGTATGGCAAAAAATTAAAAATGTTATAAAGCAATACCAGAATTAGTTGTTTTTTTTTTAATCCACTCAGAAAGAGCTTTAAAAATGTAGTTATTGGCACCCAGAATGGTGTCATAACATGCATCTCATACCGCAAAAAGTGTCCTCATATGGCTACAATCACAAGAAAAATAAAACAACAAAAACTCAAAAAAAATCACCACATCTTTAAGGCTAAACTGACTGTGGATAGGGAGGGAAATGTGTAAATTGTGCTAGCATACACCAGGGTACATCCCAGATTTAGATATTATGAGGGAGACACCTGAAGGGCCCCTTAGGAGCGAGTAGGAAAATAGTAGAGAATTTGGTGTACCCAGTATACTCTGCACAGCTTACATATTTACTTTTCACCATCCACTGTGCATTCAAATCTCGGAAAACTTATGCTTACTACGCCACTTGATAAATTCTTGTAGGGTTGCAATTTTCAAAGTGAGGTCACTTCCTAAGGGGTTCACCTTCCCATTCTGCTGACTGTCCATCCCCACCCTGTCCCTTCCATTCACCTTATGTATGTGTTATGTATGTTCTGTCTCTGTGCCCATGTGTATGACATATCTCCTGTCCTGTACAATTTGTCTGTTTATCCATCATGTAATCCTGAGCTATTGGACAATGAATTTCCTCTAAGGATCAATAAAGTATTCTAGTCTATTTACAGGCATCTCAGGGGCTCTGCAAAACATGACATGGCATCTAAAAAACAAACCTCTAAATCTGTGCTCCAAAAGCCACATAGCGCGACTTCCCTTCTGTGCCCAGTTTATGCCCACATACACTACCGTTCAAAAGTTTAGGGTCACTTAGAAATTTCCTTATTTTTGAAAGAAAAGCACAGTTTTTTTTCAATGAAGGTAACATTAAATGAATCAGAAATACACTCTATACATCGTTAATGTGGTAAATGACTATTCTAGCCACAAACGTCTGGTTTTTAATGCAATATCTACATAGGTGTATAGAGGCTCATTTCCAGCAACCATCACTCCAGTGTTCTAATGGTACATTGTGTTTGCTAACTGTGTAAGAAGGCTAATGGATGTTTAGAAAACACTCGAAAACCCTTGCAAGTATTTTAGTACAGCTGAAAACAGTTTTGCTGGTTAGAGAACCTATAAAAAACTGACCTTCCTTTGAGCTAGTTGAGAATCTGGAGGATTACATTTGCTGGTTCGATTAAACTCTCAAAATGGCCAGAAAAAGAGAACTTTCATTTGAAACGCGACAGTCTATTCTTGTTCTTAGAAATGAAGGCTATTCCATGCGAGAAATTGCCAAGAAACTGAATATTTCCTACAACTGTGTGTACTACTCCCTTCAGAGGACAGCACAAACAGGCTCTAACCAGAGTAGAAAGAGAAGTGGGAGGCCCCGCTGCACAACTGAGCAACAAGACAAGTACATTAGAGTCTCTAGTTTGAGAAATCGACTGGCAGCTTCATTAAATAGTACCCGCAAAACACCAGTGTCAACGTCTACAGTGAAGAGGCGACTCAGGGATGCTGGCCTTCAGGGCAGAGTGGCCAAGAAAAAGCCATATCTGAGACTGGCTAATAAAAGGAAAAGATTAATATGGGCAAAAGAACACAGACATTGGAAAGAGGAAGATTGGAAAAAAGTGTTATGGACAGACAAATCGAAGTTTGAGGTGTTTGGATCACACAGAAGAACATTTGTGAGAAGCAGAACAACTGAAAAGATGCTGGAAGAGTGCCTGACGCCATCTGTCAAGCATGGTGGAGGTAATGTGATGGTCTGGGGTTGCTTTGGTGCTGGTAAAGTGGGAGATTTGTACAAGGTAAAAGGGATTTTGAATAAGGAAGGCTATCACTCCATTTTGCAACGCCATGCCATACCCTGTGGACAGCACTTGATTGGAGCCAATTTCATCCTACAACAGGACAATGACCCAAAACACACCTCCAAATTATGCAATAACTATTTAGGGAAGAAGCAGGCAGCTGGTATTCTATCTGTAATGGAGTGGCCAGTGCAGTCACCAGATCTCAACCCCATTGAGCTGTTGTGGGAGCAGCTTGACCGTATGGTACGCAAAAAGTGCTCATCAAGCCAATCCAACTTGTGGGAGGGGCTTCTGGAAGCATGGGGTGCAATTTCTCCAGATTATCTCAGCAAATTAACAGCTAGAATGCCAAAGGTCTGCAATGCTGGAATTGCTGCAAATGGAGCATTCTTTGACGAAAGCAAAGTTTGAAGGAGAAAATTATTATTTCAAATAAAAATCATTATTTCTAACCTTGTCAATGTCTTGACTATATTTTCTATTCATTCTGCAACTCATTGTCTGGGTGACCCCAAACTTTTGAACGGTAGTGTATATGACATTGTTGTACCTGGGATACCCCACTTAACTATCATATACAAGTATAAGCTGCTGTTTGGGCACACAGCTGGGACAGAAGGGAAGCAGTGCTGTTTGGTTTTTGGAGCACCGAGTTAGACGGTTTTGTTTGTGGATTCCATAACAGAGCTCCTGAAATTCCAGTAAAGTAGAATCGCCCAACACATGACCCCATTTTGGAAACTACAAACACTAAAGGAATTTATCCAGGGGTACAGTGAACATTTTTAACCCCAAACGTTACATTATTTTCCAGAAATGAACGTGCAGCTGAAATACGTCATTTCAGTGCGCAATATGTTGTGCCCAGCTTGTAGCAGAGACTGACGCTCCAAAAGCTGTTGTGTCTGGCATACCTGCTTAACATTTCCTAGAGTGTGTGCCTCTGTGGACACAAGCTGGGTGCAACATAACTGGCACTGAAATGTGACCCCATTTTGGAAACTACACCCCTCAAGAAATTTATTCAGGGTCTAGTGAGCATTTTTAGCCCCTACAAGATACATTTTCTAGAAATGAATGTACAGCTAATGGTGAAACGTGAAAACAGCATTTTTTTCAAAAAATATGTCATTTCAGTGTGCAATACATTGTCTCCAGCTTGTATCAGAGACGAACACTCCAAAAGCTGTTTTACCTAAGATAACCCGCTTACCAAATTTTGGTCACATGACCGCCCCAGGCACATCTTCAGACTTTCCTGTGATGTTCTGTTTCTCGGCTTCTGGAGACAGGAGGGGGGGGTCACATACTATATCCCTCCTCCTGTCCTCTCACTTCCTCTCCCCTCAGTACACCCCTCCCAGTCTTGCTTACCTTCCTTCCGGCCTCCTCCTGTCTGGTGGTGTCATCAGCGACGTGTGCGCAGTAATTGTTCAACTCGGACATGCGCAATAGACTTTCCGAGCGATTGTGGGCTATTGTGCATGTGCGAGTTGTCTGGCACCGTAACGAAGATGGCTGCTGGCCTGCGCAATAGCCCACAATTGCCAGCCAGGAGTTCTGCTGGCATCTAAAGGAGAGCAGGGATCCGTGGGGTGCTGCTGGCATCTAAGGGAGAGCAGGATTCCTTGGAGACCTTCTGGCATCTAAGGGGGGGGGGTTGGGGGCAGGGGTCCTTGGGGTGCTTCTGGCATCAAAGGGGGGGGGGAAGGGGTCCATGGGGGTGCTGCTAGCATTTAAGGGAGAGCAGGGGGTCCTTGGGGAGCTTCTGGCATCTAAGGAGGGGAGGGGCAGGGATCCGTGGGGTGCTGCTGGCATCTAAAGGGGAAGCAGGGGTCCCTGGGGTTCTACCTGTGTATTGGAGGGGTCGGGCCCCTGGGGTCTTGCCACCTATGCACTAAGAGGAGGAGTGCTTCCCCCTGTGTGCTGTAGGGGTGGGAGGGGGGCTCCAGTCCCTGGGGCACTGCCACCTTTATGCTGTTGTGATCTGGACATTGGGGGGCTGCTGCCTATTTGCTGTGCGGGGCTTATTGTTAGACATAGACCCTATGCTGACTAGTCAGTTCTGTAGTGAGACAGCTATAATGGAGTTGTTGTATGGAGGACCTATCTATAGTAACTACAGAATACACTGAGACCATGAACCTACCTATAGTAACTTTATAATACACAGAGACCATGAACCTACCTGCAGCAACTCCATTCTATGCAGTACAGTACTGAGACAGCTAGAATGGAGTTGCTGTATGGAGGACCTAGCTATAGTAACTATATACTCATAAATCAGGCACGCAGAAATATGTCCAAATTTAGATCTACAGTGCCTTGCAAAAGTATTCATACCCCTTGAACTTTTTCACATTTTGTCACCTTACAACCACAAACTTAAATGTATTTTCTTGAGATTTTAAGTGATAAACCAACACAAAGTAGCAGATAATTGTGAAATTGAACAAAAATGATACATGATTTTCAAAATTTTAATCAAACAAAAATCTGAAAAGTGTGACGTGCAAAAGTATTTAGCCCCCTGTACTCTGATACCCCTAAATAAAATCAAGCGCAATCAATTGCCTTCAGAAGTCACTTAACTAATCAACAGAGTTCAGCTGTGTGTAATTTAGTCCCAGTATAAATACACCTGTTCTGTGAAGGCCTCAGTGGTGTGTTAGCGAACACTAGTGAACAAACAGCATCATGAAGACCAAGGAACCCACCAGAAAGGTCAGAGATAAAGTTGTGGAGAAGTTTAAAGCAGGGTTAGATTATAAAAACATATCCCAAGCTTTGAGCATCCCAAGAAGTACTGTTCAATCCATCAGCCAAAAATGGAAAAAGTATTATACAACTGCACACCTACCAAGACATGAACGTCCATCTAAACTGACAGATCAAGCAAGGAGAACACTGGTCAGAGAAGCAGCCAAGAGGCCCATGGTCACTCTGGAGGAGCTGCAGAAATATACAGCTCAGGTGGGAGAATCTGTCCACAGGACAACTATAAGTCGTGCACTCTACAAATCTGGCCTTTATGGAAGAGTGGCAAGAAGAAAACCATTGTTGAAAGAAAGACATAAGAAGTGCCGTTTGCAGTTTGCGACAAGCCATATAGGGGACACAGCAAACATGTGGAAGGTGCTCTAGTAAGATGAGACCAAAGTTGAACATTTTGGCCTAAATGCAAAGAGCTATGTGTGGCAGAAAAGTAACACTGCTCATCACTCTGAAAACACCATCCCCACTGTGAAACATGGTGGTGGCAACATCATGCTGTGGGGAGGCGTTTCTTCAGTAGGGACAGGGAAGCTGTTCAGAGTTGATGGGAAGATGGATGGAGCTAAATACAGGGCAATCCTGGAAGAAAACCTGTTGGAGGCTGCAAAACACTTGAGACTGGGAAGGAGATTCACCTTCCAGCAAGACAATGATCCTAAACATACAAGCCAGAGCTACAGTGGAATGGTTTAGATCAAAGAATATTCCTGTGTTAGAATGGCCCAGTCAAAGTCCAGACCTAATTCCAATTGAGCATCTGTGGCAAGACATGAAAATTGCTGTTCACAGACGCTCTCCATCCAATCTGGCTGAGCTTGAGCTATTTTGCAATGAAGAATGGGCAAAAATCTCAGTCTCTAGATGTGCAAATCTGGTAGAGACATCTCAAAAGACTTGCAGCTGTAATTGCAGCAAAAGGTGGCTGTACAAAGTATTGATAAAGGGAGGCTGAATACTTTTGCACGTTACACTTTTCAGGTTTTTATTTGATTAAAATTTTGAAAACCATGTATCATTTTCCTTCCACTTCACAATTATCTGCTACTTTGTTTTGGTCTACCACTTAAAATCTCAAGAAAATACATTTAAGTTTGTGGTTGTAAGGTGACAAAATGTGAAAAAGTTCAAGGGGTATGAATACTTTTGCAAGGCACTGTATGTCAGCCTATGTCAGTTAGCACTGCAGCCTTGCAGCACTGGAGTCCTGGGTTCGAATCCTGCCAAGGACAACATCTGCAAGGAGTTTGTATGTTCTCCCCATGTTTGCGTGGGTTTCCCCCGGGTACTCCGGTTTTCTCCCACACTCCAAAGACATACTGATAGGAAATATAGATTGTGAGTCCGATATGGGACAGTGACTGACAATGTCTGTAAAGCGCTGCGGAATATGATGGCGATATATAAGTAAGCATAATAAAATAAAAAAATAAATAAATTGTCATAGATTTCCATTACAACTAACAACAAGAAAGTGGCGCGAGTTACAGGTGCATCTCAATAAATTAGAATATTTTTGAAACGTTTATTCATTTCAGTAATACAATTAATAATCAGCGTCTTCCATGATTGTGTGTCCTACTGAACCAGACTGAGGGACCATTTAAAGGCTTAGGAAACCTTGGCAGGTGACACACTGAATTTACAGTACTGAACTTTTTAAAAATATTCTAATTTTCTTAGATTTGGGTTTTCATTACCTGTAATCCATAATCAACATTTACAGAAATAAAACACTTGAAATAGAACACTCTGTGTGTAAAGAATCTAGAAAATATAGGAGGTCCCTTTTTTAATTTAATTACTGAAAGAAATAAACGTTTCAAAGATATTCTAATTTATTGAGATGCATCTGTATAATAAATACGTCAGGCCAAGGCGTCACCGCCCTGTTCAGACCATATTCGCACGATGTAGCAGAAATAGTTTTGTGCAAGATTATATATAGGTAGGGAGGTGTGGTGACTGAGATCTAAGATTCTAATGCTGGCTGCTGAGGGGCAGGATAGCTAAAGAAACAGGGAGGGGGGGAGTGTGTGAAAAAGGGAGGGGGAGTCAGTGGAGAGGGAGGAGAAGTGAGGGATCATAGAACTTGTAGTAAATGCAGAAAGGAAGTTAGGGATGTAAACAAATGCTGAAGATGCAATGAGCTCACTGAGAACCCCAGAAATCACTGCTAAAGGTATTTGGTGGCATTTATTAACCCATTAATAGCACTAACAGACCTTTTTTTAAAAATTATTTTTTGCCCAGAAAAACCCTTTAAGCCGGGTGCAAAATATTGGGCACTGAAATGGCGTATCTCTGGAAAAATTGCAATTTTAACTTTTCTGAAAACTAAACGAATGCAACACTCAAGGCTTAAAAATGCTTGCCATGCTCCTTAATAAATTTAATTATAAATAATATAATATTAATAAATAAATAAATAAATAATATTTCTTGGGGAATTCCACGGTGCTCTTTCCCTTCCAAGCCCTGTTTTGTGCCCAAATTTCAGTTTACACCCACATATACAAACTTATTTGTACCCAGGATAACCCACTTAAAAAGTTTCAGGAGCGCCTCTGATGACAGAAAATGGGGACAATATATAGGGCACTGTATTTAAAAATTTCAATTTTTACTTTGCACTTTTAATTTTTGGTAAGCACTTTTGGGCTCAAAATGATCATCCTTGATAAATTTTTTAGAGATATGCAGTTTCTAAAATGAGGTCATTTACTTTCCACTGCACTGTGGGGCTCTGCAAATGTGTCATGGCACCTGAAAAGCCTAATGGCACTCCTAGCTTTCTGCGCTCTGCTGTGTGCCCAAAGAGCAGTTGTCATCAACATGTTGGGTATTTCTGTACTCGGAAGAAATTGAGTATGAAATTGTCGGATGCATTTTCTCTTTTAACCCCTTGTGAAAATGAAAAAAGTGGTCTAAAGCAAAGTTTTATTGGAAAAAAAGTATTTTTTTATTTGTACGACCCATTATTAATAAAACATTATTAATAAAACAGGTTTGGGGTAAATGCTCACTATACCCCTTGATAAATTCCTTAAGGGGTGTATTCACTTTTTGGTGCCTCCACTGTATTGGTACTTTAAAGGCTCTGGAAATGAGATATGGCTCTCCAAAAACTATGCTAGCCAAATAGTACTCTTTCTGTTCTGAGCCCGCCAAGTAACTATACAGCAGTTTACAACCACATATGGGGTACTCCCATGTTCTCTTTTAACCCCTTGTGAAAATTATTAGTTTGGGGCTAGTGTGACAATCTTATTGGGGAATGTCCTAATGTTAATAAAATCTGTGAAATAGCTGTGAGGTCAAAATAAATCTTCCATAAATTCTTTAAGGTGTGTAGTTTTGGAGGGCTTCCATTGTATTGGTTGTTACGTGACTGCCACTGACAGGAACGCTCCCCTGCACTCAGGGTGGAGCATCTTCCTCTATAGCCCTACAGCCAGAAAGCTCACTATGGAGACATATGTTTGAGCAGCTTGAAGGACCTCCACCCCCCACTGGGCTTATACTGAGGATACCCCTGAGGATTGCCTATCAATCTTGTTGGGACATGAAACACGTTGGGAGGAAGGAAATAAAGGAAAAGGATTCAATTTGATACAGAGACAGAGGGAGAGCTCTGGGGACTGTCCTTGTAAGGACAGGAGTCATTGTGGGATATATTTGAGAGACAGGGTATAATTACATCAGCCCTTCATCTGCAAGTCTCGTTGAGTCCCCATCCTCTCTCAGTAGGTACAGGTAAGACCGTCTTTTATCTAGATCATGGTTTGTTATGTGCACATAAATTGGTGATGCTTTTTTTATCGTCTTAACATGAATATTTATTATTATAATTTATATTAAAAGTTAAAAGGTTTTATAGTTCTTTTGTTCCTCTGCTTGTGACAATAGATGGTGGATCATGAAGGTCATCTAATAACATTGTAGTTGCATGCTTTGGCACGAGGTGTACACTACTTTTGTATTATAGGACTCTAATAAACTAGTATGTAGACATGGTCAATGTCAAGTATGTTTACTGTACAACAATCCATAAGACTGGTTTATTACTCCTCTGGCTTTGATATTTAATTACCATATTTTTCGGACTATAAAATGTCTGACTATAAGATGCACCCAACATTTAGACAGCAAAAAAAAAAAAAAAGAAAAGAAAAGAAAATATTTAATATGAATTAGATATTGCCTGCTGGTCAATGAAGTGAAGTGGTCAATGTCACTTAACTACTGCATATACATACTGTGAGAGTATGAACCTAGAGGGCGCTAGGGAGCGACCCAGGCCAGCCCTGAAAAGGCCCTCAGCCACACCTTTGGGTGGGGCGTGTATCTCCAGAAGGCTGGAGAAACCTGCATGGAGCAGGAAATGGTGGACCAGCCTAGGACAAAGAGGCAGTCTGTCCCAGAGGGCTTGGGTCCAGAGAGGACTTATGGAGACTAAGTCAGGCTCTTGTTGCCCCAGAGGCTAGTTAGGGGCTCTATGAGTGAGTTAGGGCCCTAACGGCGGCCTAGGTTTTGTTTGTTGTTTTGTTATGTTACAGTTAAGCTGAATAAAGCCACTTTTGTTTTACGCTTGGACCGTCTGAAAGCTATCTTTCCGGCGCCCAGTACCATGAACCACCGCTGTCCGGACCAGGAAAAGCCGCCATTTTGAGTTTTATTCCCCCAAATTATCACAATACACACACACACACAGTGGATACATACTGCTCTACTACACATACAGTACATCTACACACACTACATATTTATTATGCCACGGCATAAAAAGCCACAATTTTTTTGCGTCTTTGCCCCTTCCGTGAAAAGTGCTGTGGAAGGGGCCACAAGCTTTACCAGATTTATCATCATTTATGCCAGAAATCTGGCGGAAATCATGTACGCCAGCTATGAGCCTCAAAGTGCATAGACCAGCATATTGTGCATGTCATTTAAGAGGAACCGTGAGTCTTGTCATATATGAGGTGCACCCACTGCCAGCTCTGGGGCTATGAAGACTGCTGGAGTAAGTAACGCCAGTCTTAATAAATCTTCTCCACTTAACTCTGCTAAACACAGTACTGCTGCAAACATAATACATCTACACACACACACACACACACACACACACACACACACACACACACACGCCTGTTGCACATTGTACATATGCACACAAGCAGATTCGCAACACACAGCTTTGCTGCACAAAGTACATACATAAAACATGTATCTTGGCCACACACAAAGTATATACACCGACACAGCTCTGCTACGCACAAACAGCCTCTGCTGCACATACTGTACTCAACCTGCTATACATATTTACACAACCTGCTTCACACAGTACATTTATACAACACAGTGTAGTTTATTATACTAGTATAGTGAGTACATTTACATAGCAGCTCATGCTGACTAAAGCCCCACACCTTTTTCCTCCCATGCATGTAACCGGTCACATGCTCATAACATCATGAAAGGTTCTTAATCTTTCATGTGCCATGGCTTGTGTGTTGGGGGCTGCAGCATGGAGACAGCAGTGTTTTTTACATAGTTCTCTACATTACAAGAAGATCTTTCATGTCCCCACTTCCTCTGCCTGCCCTGATAACACAGTTCAGTGTCGGGCAGAGGCAGGGAGAGCCACACAGCAATGTCACAGATCAGATGAAGCACTTTAAGAGTGCTTTACCTGATCATATAGAAAGCTGTTGGCGGTTCTGGCACTTCTGGATGCCTGTGACTTCACACGATAAGACAGAGGCATAGTTTTAGTTTGCTAAAAGTGCTTCTTATAGTCAGAAAAATACGGAAAATCTGCAAAACACAAAATACACAATGGGAACTTACATAAAAACCTCTTCTTCTTCTCCAATGGGAATTCATGGAACGTTTCCCAAAACATCCTTACAGTAGGGTGCACAGCTGAGTATTC
This sequence comes from Leptodactylus fallax, assembly GCA_947044405.1. NCBI lineage: Eukaryota > Metazoa > Chordata > Amphibia > Anura > Leptodactylidae > Leptodactylus > Leptodactylus fallax. Next base: position 2,159,793 of record CAMRHE010000048.1, on the reverse strand, counting down.
ACCTTTGTAAACAGCACTCTAAGAAAGATACAAGTAAAAGGTCTTGTTGTTAGTCAGGTATACTTATTGCAACTTCATGAGAAATGAACATAACCAGACAAATCTGCTCTGACCCGTTGTCTATATCATCTACTCTAGAAAATATGCCTATAATATAAGTGAATGCAGTACGTGACAGTCCTAGATGTACAGGATTTTGGATAAAACTTTTGCTGTGTCACATCCAAACAATCACTATCATGTTATAACTGCACTTACTAAAGCTGCCCATTCACACTGTGCACAATTATTAGGCAACTTGTATTTTTAAGGATTCATTTTACTAGTGAACAAGTGCAGTGCTGTAAATAAACTTCAAACATGAATATTTAAAGTAAAAGTGAGGTTTTGGCTTTGTTAGGAAAATATCTATGTGTGCATAATTACTGTTCAGAGAACTGTACTGTTTTCCTTCACCACAAATCTTTTTTTTTTCTTTTTTTTGAAACTGTAATTTTTATTAAATTATTTAACAGAGTAAACAACATTAGAAATAAAAATGAGAAACAATAGTAAATGAATGGACAAGGGCGTGCCACCACAACATGCGGTTGGCACACCAAACCATATAGACAAAATCAAAAGAAAATACATAAAAGAAAATACCAATCAACAACCTGAAAGAGCAAGAAGGGGGAGACGACAAAGGAGAAGGGGAGAGAGGGGGAGCAGAGGGGTATGGGGGAAAGTCAAGAGCGGGACCACAGAAACGCATTAGTGTGGATCGGGGCTAGCCAGAGCTTATCAATCTCAACCCACTTAGTGAAGGCTTGTGGCGCGGCCCAAAATGGGATGCAACGTAAGTGGGTCGCCCAATAATAATGCAAAATGTGTGGGACCGCCAGTCCCCCCTCGTTTTTGCCAGACAACATCATCGAGCGAGGAATACGATGGCGTTTACCATTCCAGATAAACTGAAAAGCCGATTTTTGAAGGGAACGCAATTCTGAACGGGGTACCGCCACTGGGAGTACTTCGGGAGAAGGGTCATTTTAACAGCCGTGATGCGACCTATGAGGGATATGTGGAGAAGGCGCCATTTGTCCAAGAGAAAGCGAAGTTCATTAAATAGGCGAGGGTAGTTGACTGAGTAGAGGGAGGAGTACGAGGGAGACAACTGAATGCCTAGATAGCGGAGGGAATGCTCCTTCCACTGAAAGTCAAAGTTAGACCAAAGGAGCCGCAGGGTGGGGTCAGGAATATTAAGGGGCAATGCCTCTGTCTTAGTGGGGTTAACTTTATCCCGAGAGATCGCCATAGTCCTTCAGCACTTGGAGGAGGTTAGGAAGAGAAGTGTGAGGGTTGGTGAGGGTCAGAAGGACATCGTCCGCAAACAGGCCTATCTTAAAGTCCATGTCACGAACTGCCACACAAGTAATGTGGGGGATTGGACCGGAGATGGGAGGCCAAGGGCTCAATACACAATGCAAATGTGAGCTGAGATAAAGGACAGCCTTGACATGTTCCATTACGGATGGGGAATGAGGATGAAAGGGAGTTAGGAAGTTTGACCACCGCCGAGGGTCGGGAATAAAGCGTTTGAACCGCCGTAAGAAACGCTCCAGAAAACCCAAATTTTTCTAGGGTGGCAATCATAAACGACCAGTCAAGGTGGTCAAAAGCCTTTTCAGCATCAAGGCTCAGGAGGAGGGTGGGGATGGCAGAGCGGTTGGCAACATCTATCAGATCCACAGTCCTTCTGGTGTTATCTCCCCCTTGACGGCAAGGGACGAAACCCACCTGAATGAGAGATGCAAGCCAAACGTTAAGCCTATTAGCAAAAATCTTGGTGAAGAGTTTTAAATCAGTATACAGGAGGGCAATGGGACAATAATTAGAGCAGTCCTGGTGGTCCTTATAGGGTTTAGGAACTAGGGTGATATGGGAATGAAGCATGGACTGAGGGATGGGAGCACCGTCCAAGAAGGAGTTAAAGAGGCGACACATGTGCGGAAGCAAGTCAGAACGGAAAGTCTTGTTGTAGAGATAAGTGAACCCATCCAGGCCTGGTGCCTTGCCACCCGGGAGAGCCCCAAGGATCGCATCAAGCTCCTCCTCCATGATCAAAGCATTCAGGCTATCCAGCGCTGAGGGTGGGAGCTTAGGAAGGGGAAAAGAATAAGAACGCTAGGCTATGTCCCGGGAGGCCGGATCCAAACCTGCACGGGGGGGGAAGGTTGTACAGCCTTGTATAGTAGTCCCTAAACAGGGACAAATCTCCTTTTTAAGAAGGGCGACAAGTTCTCAACAGGGTTTAGGTCAGGTGAAGAAAGGGACCATGTTATTATTCTTTCATCTTTAATCCCTTCCCTCTGGGTCTCTGCTTTATTATGCGGGCACTGATTGCGGACAATAAGGCCACCGGCCCCTTGGTGAAAGCTGACCGAGGTGCCATTTTGTCAACAGTGCGGCCATTTTGCCAGGGATCTACAGCACCCGGAGAGAGATCAGGGGTCGGCGTCCTATTGCCATGACAGCCTAGAGCCTTTTGAAGGCTCCCAGGCTTGTATGGCATACATATGTATTAGTATTGTAATGCATTGCATTAGTGATTAGACCCCCTTGGGTTCAAGACCCCTAGGGGGTCTAATATAATAAATGCAAGTAAAAAAAATAAAAATAAAAAGAATTAAAAGCTCAAATCATCCCTCTTTCCCTAGAATACATATAATAATAAAAAAAAAAAAAAAAAAAAAAGCCAACTCTACAAACTTATAAAAAATATTTTCCCGTACGGTGAACTCAGTAGCAGGGAAGAAAAAAAATCAAAAAAGTGCCAAACCGCTGTTTTTTCCGCTGTTTCACATCTGATAAAAATTTGAATAAAAAGTGATTAAAGCAATAGACTTTCCCCAAAATGGTTTAGCTAAAAAGTGCATCTGGCCCTGCAAAAAAAGACACCCTATGCATCCCTGTACATGAAAATAAAAAATAAAAATAAAAAAAAGTTACAGGTGTCAGAATATGGCAACTTTTAGAAAAAAATTTTTTTTTACAAAGTTTTAGATTTTTGTTAAAATGTAAATAAAGCTATATAAATTTGGTATCCCCGGAATCGCACCGAAACATAGAATATGGGTAACTTGTCATTTTGGCTGGAGAATGAACGCCGTAAAAATAAAGCCTATAAGAAAGTTGCACAAATGCACTTTTTCTCCAATTCCACCCCATTTGGATTTTTTTCCAGCTTCCCAGTACGTTGTACATAATAATAAATGGTACCATTATGAAGAACAATATGTCCCGCAAACATTAAGCTCTCAAATGGCTCTGTAAACAGAAAAATAAAAAAGTTATGGGCTTTGGAAGTTGGGGAGTCAAAAACGAAAAACGTCACAGGAAGGGGTTAAGGCCTTTACTGGCTAGCCACATAGTGGGGTGCTTTAATGCATGTGATGGAGCATTGTGCTGCATAAAAATCATGGTTTTCTTAAAAGATGCAGACTTTTTCCTGTACCACTGCTTGACTAAGGTGTCTTCTAAAATCTGGCAGTAGGTTTGGCGAATTAATTTTGAGTCCACCTTCAATCTGAAAAGGTCAAACTAGATCATCTTTAATAACATCAGCTCATAGCAGGACCTCCATCTTGCTGGCATCTAAGGTGAAGTGGAGCTCTGCGCCCAATACTGATCCAGCCAGGGGCTCATCCATCTGGTCATCAAGTGTCATTTCATCAGTCCATAAAACCTTTGAAAAATCTGTCGGCTTGGTCGAGTTTCAGCCTTCCTTTTCTTGGCCATGTTTCTGAGCACTGAACACCCTGTACTTCTGTGCACTCCAGTGAGGTTGCATGTATTCCTGGTCGCTTCACTTTTGATTTTTCTCAAATATTTGCATCATTTTTTTCTCTCAACATGTTTCTTGAGACACTATTGACTATTTGCAACAAAATATTTGATGGTTTTGTGATCACGCCTCAATATCTTAGCAATTTCAAGACTGCTGCATCCCTTAACAATTATTAACTCTTCAGGATTATCCCAAGGCCCATTGTGCCTTATGCTAGGTTTCACCTGCATTGGGGTTTGTTCTTTGGGTCCGCTTGGGGACCCTAAAAACGGAAACCCAATCCGCTTAAAAAGCGGTTATCCGTGGACCCCTTGAACTATAATGGGGTCTGTTGGGTTTCTGCTCAATAAATGCAGAAAGAAAAGTCCTGCTTGCATTTTTCAAGCGGAATGGAGGACGAAATTCCCGAACAGTCACCCAACACAGGTGTGACCATAGCCTGAGGAAAACAAGCTGCCTAATAATTATGCACACCTTGATATACAGTATTGATCTCCTTAAACCACACCCTACTTTATTACAAAAATACACATCACCTAACATGCTTCAAGCCAATAAGCATTAAAGTTTATACAGCATGTTGGAAAATATGCATTAAAATGATGATATTATCAAAATACTCACTTGGCTAATAATTGTGCACACAGTGTACATTAGAAAGAACTGGTCACAACCAGACGATTTCAAACAGGATTGATCGAAAACCTAATATGTATGAAGACCACCTGACTCCCCTCAGAAAATATTAGTGGGATAGAGGGATCAGACATTTAATAATAATAATAGTCCTTTAATAGTCCCACAGTGGGGAAATTCAGTGTGTTACAGCAGCAAAGATAAGATAAGATAAGCAGATACAAATACAAATACAACATGTACAGGAATGTTCCAAGGTGAGAGGCATTACATTGATAGCAGACAGACAGATAGGACGTAGCAGGGGGGGGGGGGGGGGATTTAACAGGCAGAGAGATATTTCAGTTCTCTGTATGTAATGATCTCCGCTTAGGTCGGTGTTGGTTGTACAGCCTAACCGCGGTGGGGAGGAAAGACTTCCGATAGCGCTCCTTCTCACACCTAGGGTGGAGCAGTCGGTCACTGACAGTACTGCCCAGCGCAATCACAGTCTCATGCATGGGATGGGAGTTATTCTCCCGCATGGAGCTCACCACGGACAGTATCCTTCTGTCACCCACCACCTGCACTGGGTCCAGTGGGCTCCCCAGGACAGAGCTGGCCCTTCTAATCAGCTTGTCAAGTTTATTTCTGTCCCTGGTTGATATACTGCTCCCCCAGCAGGCCACTCCAAAGAAGATGGCTGATGCCACTACCGAGTTGAAGAAAGTCCTAAGAAGTGCCCCCCGGATTCCAAAGGCTCTCAGCTTCCTAAGCAGGTAGAGCCTGCTGTGGCCCTTCCTGTACAGGGCCTCCATATGATCTGTCCAGTCCAGCTTATTATTAAGGAGCAAACCCAGGTACTTATAGGTGTTCACAATCTCGATACCCGTCCCCAGGATGTCCACTGGTTTAGGAGGGCGTCTGCCTTTACGGAAGTCCACCACCATCTCCTTGGTCTTCCCTGCGTTAATCTTCAGGTGGTTCTGGTGGCACCAGTCCACAAAAAACCGGTTCAGTTCTCTGTACTCCCTGTCATCATCGTCTGTGATGAGACCCACTATTGCAGAGTCGTCAGAATACTTCTGTAGGTAGCAGCTGGATGAGTTGCACCTAAAATCAGCAGTGTACAGTGTGAAGAGGAAAGGGGCGAGAACCGTACCCTGAGGTGCCCCCGTATTACAGATTACGGTACCTGACACACAGTCTTGGGCTCTCACGTATTGAGGTCGATTTGTGAGGTAGTCTAGGATCCAGTTGGAGAGGTGGTGGTCCACTCCAGCAAGGCCCAGCTTGTCTCTCAGTAACCTGGGCTGTACGGTGTTAAAAGCACTGGAGAAGTCAAAGAACATTATTCTTACTGTGTTCCCTGGTTTCTCCAGGTGAGACAGAGCCCTGTGCAGAAGATGGATGATGGCATCATCTACCCCAATGCCCGGCCGATAAGCAAACTGGAGAGGGTCCATAGCGGGGCTCACTAGAGGGCGAAGATGTGTGAGAACCAATCTCTCTAAGATCTTCATCAAGTGGGATGTCAGTGCTACAGGTCTGTAGTCGTTGAGGTCCATAGGGTGAGGTTTCTTTGGAACTGGTACCACACAAGAAGATTTCCATAATTCAGGGACTATTTCCTGCCTCAGGCTCATATTATACATATATGTAATTATACCACACAGCTGGTCCCCACAAGTCTTAATTAGCCTTGCACTGATGTCATCTGGCCCTGCGGCTTTCCTCGCCTTGATCTTTTTCATCTCCTTCCTCACCTGGGCCCGTGTGAAGGTCAGACTGTGGTCAGATAAAGACAGATTTCTGGATTTACTGGTCTGTTGGGAAGTAGCCACATGGGGTGAATGGGGTGAAGTCATTGTGGTGAGGGGAGCTGAAGGACATGCTGGGGTGGGAGGAGCTGGTGTGTGATCAAATCTGTTGAAGAATAGGTTTAGTTCATTAAGCCAATTAACATCTGCCTCAATCTGGCAGACCGACTGTTTATGACCCGAAATTGACTTAAGCCCCTCCCAGACCCCCCTTATGTCTTTTCTTTCCATTTGCTTTTCCATTTTTTCCTTATAACTGGATTTTCCTTGCCTGATTAGATGCCTCAGCTCCTTTTGTACTTCCCTCAACCCCTCCTTATCTCTTGTCCTGAATGCCATCTTTTTCTCCTTAAGTAGTGTTTTTATATCAGAGTTAATCCATGGTTTGTTGTTGGAGAAGCACCTCACCACTTTTGTGGGTACTGTGTTGTCCACACAAAAATTAATGTAGTCCGTTATGCAGTGTGTGAGTCCTTCTATATCTTCTCCATACGAATCCTGCAAAACTTCCCATGCGGTTGTGTCAAAACAATCCCTCAGAGCCTCATCACTCTCCTCGGACCATATCCTCACTGTGCGGGTGAGAGCTGGTTCTCTACGTACAAGTGGCTTGTACTCAGGTCGGAGATGTACTAGGTTGTGATCCGATCTCCTCAGGGGCGGTAGGGCTGATGAGTTATATGCCTCCCTCACGTTGGCAAAGAACAAGTCCAGTGTTTTGTTGTCTCTTGTGTGGCAGGTTACATACTGTGTGAAACTGGGAAGTGTGGATGATGGAGAGGCATGGTTGAAATCGCCAGACACAAGAAGGAGGGCCTGGGGGTGCTGAGACTGTAACTGGCTCAGCGTGGCTTGTAGGACCTCGCAGGCAGCGTCAGCTTTCGCAGAGGGGGGACATATGCAGCTATCACGATGACATGTGATAGTTCCCTTGGTAGATAGAAAGGTCTCATGCTCACAGCTAATAGTTCAATGTCCTTACAGCAAGTTTGCTCCTTAATCATAATGTGCCTAGGATTGCACCATCTATTATTCACAAACATTGCCAGCCCCCCTCCTTTCCTCTTACCGCTCTCCCTTGTCCTGTCTGCCCGAAGGAGTTTAAAACCATCCAAGGAGACCAGAGGGTCAGGAGTAACTTCAGTGAGCCAAGTCTCTGTAAGTAGCATCATGCTGCACACCCGAAACTCCTGATGATGCCTGGTGAGCGCTCTTAGTTCATCCATCTTGTTTGCAAGAGATCTCACATTGCCCATAATGATGGAGGGAACAGTTGGTCGGTAACGCCTCTTTTTAATCCTCTGAAGAGTTCCTGCTCTGCAGCCCCTCCCCCGCTTTTTCTTTCTCCAGAGTTCTTGGGGGATGGGTGGGCAAATGGTATGCAACCCTGTTGTTGTGACTCTAAGCTGCAGTAATTTCTCTCTTGTGTAGACAAAAGAAATGCCTGCAGACATATATTCCAATATGGCTGATACTTGTTTCCTGTGGGAGATAAGCTGCAACCAGAGTTGTCTGGTTCTTCTAGCGTCTTCCCATTGAGAAAAACATACATGCTCAGTCGTGTATGTGTTCTTTACAGGGGAGACTAGAAAAATAACCATGGAACAAACAATAATGTGACCTACTACCTACAAATACTTTTCTTGAGCTATTCATTTTATAACCTGGGTATATGGCATATCTAAATTATCATTTTGTCACAGTTCTCACCTCTTCCAGTTCCTGCCAGTTGTAGTTACAACTGCCGACGACCATAGCTCTGAGTTCAGAAGGCTGGAAGAGCTCCAACACTTTCCCACCACAAACTTTTAAAAATCCTGTGGAGAATGCTTCATACCATTCTTGTACCGACTGGTTAAAGATGTAGTCTACATAAGCATCGACAAATTCTTTCCTACAAAGTCAATGTTATATAAAACAAAAATATACATTAAGTACATAAAATAATTTATATTCTGAAAATCCCTTACCCAGAGTCATTTAGAGTCAGGCCTCTCTTACAGAGAAGGGTCTCTAAAGTATTCCATCTCGCTTTACAAATTAATCTCATTAGGTATTTTGATCTCCATAAACCTTATGTTTAGACACCTAACAGCAAAGGGTTTTGTAGAGACATAACCCTATGAAATGTACAGTGGATGAAATGTATTGTGGATGGAAAAATGCTAGGACAACTAGAGGAAAAAAAAAGTCGCACGTGAAATTTGGTGGTTTCCTTATGACCACTGAACTAAAAGTTTACTAAGGGTGGGTTCACACCTGCGCTTGCTGTCCGTCCGTTGCCAATCCAGTGAAAAGCTCGGCGAACTGGATTGGCATCGGATACAGACCAGTCAGCGGCGCATTGGTTAAAAACCCATTCATTTGAATGGGTTTTTAAAGCAATGCGCGGGTGTGTGCGCTTACACCCTCTGCGCTGCGAATCCTTTTTTTTTCGTCGGAGACAAAGTCGGACACGCAGGACTTCGTGTCCGACGAAAAAAAAAAGGATTCGCAGTGCAGAGGGTGTAAGCGCACACCCGCGCATTGCTTTAAAAACCCATTCAAATGAATGGGTTTTTAACCAATGCGTCGCTGACCGGTCTGTATCCGATGCCAATCCAGTTCGCCGAGATTTTCACTGGATTGGCAACGGACGGACACCAAGCGCAGGTGTGAACGAAGCATAAGTTATTTCCAATGTGAGAAGTCTATATCCGTGCTGGATCCATGGAGTTTCTGTGGGTGACCATTTTAGAACAAGTCCACAATACTTATCAGCTATTTCTATTCCATTTTAATAGATGACATGAACTATAGGGGCTAAATCAAGTAGATCTCCACACACATCTGAAAATGATCTGCCAAATTTTGAATGGGTTATGGTTGATAATTGGGCTTTTTTTGGGGCCACTGCATCTAAAGTATGACAGGTTCACTGAGAGGACAGATGGCGTACCTGTTATCTTTATTCACAGTTATCTGGTCTCCTCCAGGCAGCAGGGGTTTCATTTCAGTCAGTCCATAACTTTCCCTACAGATCTGTAAACAAAGACTCAAATTTGACTTCCAAGAACATACTAGACAACAGTAATATTAACACTTAAAATTCATAGCACATATGGGATACACAATATGTGGTCAAAGGTGTGTTGCCCTCCAAACACTACTGCCTGATTTATTTATATTTCATTCCAAACCATTAGCAGAACATGGAGTTGGTCCATCCCTTGTGACCACCTATCACCACTCTACTGGAAAAGTCTTCTAATCGCTTTGTAATATGGTTGGAGAGAATGGTGTCCACTGAGCATCAAGTGCGGTCAAGTACTGATGCTGAGAGGCCTTCTAATTCATTTCAATGGTGTTTGGTGGGGAAGAACAAGAGTGGCCAGCAAAGACCCTTGACCTCACAGCATCACACTTGGCATTTTAATTTCTTAGTACTGGGGAGAAAGTTTATTCCTCACACTGTTCCCCGTTCTCAGGAGCTGACAAATCATTGCATCTTTTAACTTTATCTTTTAATTAAGATTTCACTTCATTACTAATAATTCCAGCCCAGAAAATGAAAAGTCACTTTAAGCCATTGTTCCTAATAATTGATACCATGGAATTAATGAGAAAGCTACCCCAGAAATCTGCCACATGGGAAAAGCAATGTGATTAGGAAAACTCTTCTTCTGACAAAAGCTAACAGTTTAGATAGGATCCTTGTTATGGGAATACCTCTGTCAAAATTTACCGAAAGAAACCAGTAAATTAAATTAATAGACAAAAAAAAAAAAAAGAAAAAAAAAGAGAACTGGGTAATTTGGTATGCAGTTGTAAAATTAATACAATGGTAAATGACATTAGTTTCTAAAATCAAATAAAAATAATAGACTTTTAGACCATCAAATAACAGCACTGCAAGCGCACTACAACCTGGTTCTACATACTGTGAAATTAAGGCAGAACAAGTCCTCAACATCTTCTCCAGGGTAATCTAAAAGCTCTTGAAGACTCCTAGAAGTAAATTTAAAAAATAGTGTCAAATTTTATACGATTAAATTGTTTTTTGATTGTTGTTTTCCTGTCTAAGGGATTCACCTGCTCGCCCTCTCTCGACAAGCTGGTGACTGGGCAAGGCGACGTGAGGCCATGCTTCCTATGGGAGTGGCCATGCCTCTTCTGGACATCGCTAAGTTCCCTTTCAGACATTACCACAACCCTTTTTTGTAACATAACCATGAAATTTGCTGGTCATGCCCACTTTTCAGATGAGACCAGAACAAAAGTGCCTAAGTCACATATAAAATGACTACTAGCCCGGCGAATGCAGGAGAATTCCACCTGGCTTGGGAGATCTGCCCAATCTTCCAGGAGGTCTCCCCAATTCTTTGGGATCCTCTTGGACGTTGCGGGAGAGTTGGTAAGTATGAGATAAAGCAGTGTATTGAGTATAACGCTTCAGTTAGATTCTCTTTAAGCTTGTAGGTTAAGCTATCACCTTCCCCAAACTTATTCAACTGCTACCAAGTTACAGAGCACTTTACAGTGATAAACAACATACCTATGTTATGTATGTCATTTTTGTAGATTTGGAGAAAAACAACTTTGAACATTATGCAAATATGGTGCACTGGGGATGGGCCTTCAGCCCTGGGAGCACTGGTCTTGCTGCTCAAGGTGGATGGGTAATGACATAACAGTGGAAGATCAACTCTCACTGCACAGGGTGGCGCAAGCAGATGGTAGGGGTGTGAGCGGCAAAAGCAGTACTCCAGGTACCACTCACAGTGCACCAACTGCCTTACTTGTAAAAGACTCCAAATCGATTTTTCTCCAAATCTAGAAAACTGACATATATAACAAAGGTACAGTACAGACCAAAAGTTTGGACACACCTTCTCATTCCAAGAGTTTTCTGTATTTTCATGACTATAAAAATTGTAGATTCACACTGAAGGCATCAAAACTATGAATTAACACATGTGGAATTATATACTAAACAAAAAAGTGTGAAACAACTGAAAATATGTCTTATATTCTAAGTTCTTCAAAGTAGCCACCTTTTGCTTTGATTACTGCTTTGCACACTCTTGGCATTCTCTTGATGAGCTTCAAGAGGTAGTCACCTGAAATGGTCTTCCAACAGTCTTGAAGGAGTTCCCAGAGATGCTTAGCACCTGTTGGCCCTTTTGCCTTCACTCTGCGGTCCAGCTCACCCCAAACCATCTCGATTGGGTTCAGGTCTGGTGACTGTGGAGGCCAGGTCATCTGGCGTAGCACCCCATCACTCTCCTTCTTGGTCAAATAGCCCTTACACAGTCTGGAGGTGTGTTTGGGGTCATTGTCGTGTTGAAAAATAAATGATGGTCGAACTAAACGCAAACCGGATGGAATAGCATGCCGCTGCAAGATGCTGTGGTAACCATGCTGGTTCAGTATTCCTTCAATTTTGAATAAATCCCCAACAGTGTCACCAGCAAAGCACCCCCACACCATCACACCTCCTCCTCCATGCTTCACGGTGGGAACCAGGCATGTAGAGTCCATTTGTTCACCTTTTCTGTGTAGCACAAAGACACGGTGGTTGGAACCAAAGATCTCAAATTTGGACTCATCAGACCAAAGCACACATTTCCACAGGTTTAATGTCCATTCCTTGTGTTCTTTAGCCCAAACAAGTCTCTTCTGCTTGTTGCCTGTCCTTAGCAGTGGTTTCCTAGCAGCTATTTTACCAAGAAGGCCTGCTGCATACAGTCTCCTCTTAACAGTTGTTGTAGAGATGTGTCTTCTGCTAGAACTCTGTGTGGCATTGACCTGGTCTCTAATCTGTGCTGCTGTTAACCTGCGATTTCTGAGGCTGGTGACTCGGATGAACTTATCCTCCGCAGCAGAGGTGACTCTTGGTCTTCCTTTCCTGGGGCGGTCCTCATGTGGACCAGTTTCTTTGTAGCGCTTGATGGTTTTGGCCACTGCACTTGGGGACACTTTCAAAGTTTTCCCAATTTTTCGGACTGACTGACCTTAATTTCTTAAAGTAATGATGGCCACTCGTTTTTCTTTACTTAGCTGCTTTTTTCTTGCCATAATACAAATTCTAACACTCCATTCAGTAGGACTATCAGCTGTGTATCCACCTGACTTCTGAACAACACAACTGATGGTCCTGTTAGAAGTGATCCTCCATCTTGTATCTGTCATCCATCTTGTATTCTCTTACATATAAAATGTATAAGTATGATTTTCTGTGAGGACTAAAAGATGCCCCTCCAAGGCTTATAGGAATGTGGTATGGAATGTTTATGCGTACGTTGCTAATCCTTATCTTGGAGGCCTCATTTTGAGAAGATGCACCTGACATATGTATACATTTCTTATCTCTTCTTGAAATTTATATGCATGTAACCAAAAACTATTAATCTTGTAAGATCTGGGCAAATTGCCATATTTTTGCTATAAAGGTTGATCACACCTCACAATAAACTAGAACTCATTTGACATGCTACCTGTTGTGTGCATATGATTTCTCCGAGCTCGTATGAAAACCTAATCAGAAACTCTACAACATACCTTGGGGACGGTTGTTATCCCTAACAAACATGGCGCTTCAACGTGGGGCTCGAGAATTGAGGTGGTACCCTGCTGAACCCCCGGACCTAGAGAGGACTACGGTGGCCCTTGGAACCACAGATCTATAAGTCAGCGCTGTACGGTAAGAGCTTTTATCGTGCCAAATAGATCTGTGCTTCTAAAGTGCTTCTTGTTTTCCTGTCCGAGGGTAAAAGTAGGTATATTATCTTCTTATATTTAACCTCGAGCTTAATAAGAACCCTAAAAGGGCAAGTATGTTGTATGAGTGTTATTAGATGGAAGCTTGGGCTAAAGTTAGCTTAGTCACCTGTTGTATTCTTGTATTTATTGCATTTCTCATTTGGATTTTGTGGAAAATAAGTAGTCACGTGACAAAGGGACATAGTGATCCCTGGAATCCTCTAACTGACCTTTAAAAGCCTCCTTTGAATAAGATACAGTATTGTACTGGGGAAGTCTTATAGGAATTGGAGCAGGACAAAGGCAGAGGGAAGGAGGATATCCTCTAACTGATCTTTAAAAGTCTCCTTTGAATAAGATACAGTGTATACTGCACTGAGGAAATCTTAGGAAAAAGGTAGCAGGATAAGACAGAGGGAAGGAGGAGAGAAAAGAGTTCCACAAAGCCAAGATGGGAAGGACACAGTGTCAGCAAGTGTGGATGGCAGACCAAGAGATAGTAGAAGTCAGGGTGTGGTTGTACTGGACTACTGAATAGTAGTCATTGGGAAGAATTTGGCTCCACTCATGGAGGTTGGGTGAAGGATCACAAGTTAAGTGAAATCTTGTGCAGTTGGATAAAAGTGAGTAAGGATATAGAAAAGGATGGTTACAGAAATAAGGAACTAAGGTTTTCATATTTTCCTTAGGGTAAGGAAGTGTATAGTGATCACCCACTCACAGTCCAGCTAAAGGGTTAATGTGGTCTGCATATAGCATGGGTGTATATGTGTGTGTATATATGCATATACATTGAGATTTTTGGGGGTAAGACCTCTCTAGGGAGATGATCTCTCTAGGAGAGGTTCACTGTATGTGTGTATACATTTCATATATATATATATATATATATATATATATATATATATATATATATACCGTGCTTATTGGTGATGTATATTGAGGTTTGGGTGTTAACACTAAGGAATTTTTGGAATGTCTACAGTGTCCTTTGTATTAGAAAAGGTTTACCAGATTGAGTTTTCTTCCCTCAAGGTAATATCTTTAAAATTGGATTAATGACACAAATTTGAGCTCATCATTATGTTTATTTTACAGCAATATACAAATCGGTGAGAAGACGAAGGCGCCTACTTACATGTTTTTGTTTTTTTCTCCCCCTCAATATTTAGTTGGGTGGGGAATATGACTAACTCTGTGTTTATTTGTAGGAAATGAAGAGACAGAGACAATAAGTGATATCACTGTACATAAGATATAAAAAAATAGATTTTAGTACAGACAATTTCCTAGTTCTTTTTGATTTAATGCGCATTTGTTTTTTGGCCACTTGAATTTAATGCATTTGCTTTTTGGAATTTTTGTGGCTTTGGTTTTGTCTGGAGCTCCAGTGTGGATTTTGTATGTTTGAATGGAAGGTTCGGAGAAGTAAATGGGGCCCATACGTGTGTCAGTTATATGTACATGTCACATGTGTCTGTTATGTATACATGTTCTGTTTGTCCATGTCTGTATTGTCACATGTTCAGTCTCCACAGCAAGCAGACGAAGATATTGACTGCTGACTACCCCACAGGGGGCACTGACAAGTGGAAGAAAAAGAAGTTCTTTCCCTTGTTGAATACATATATGTTTTGGTGAACATGGGATGTACTTGATATACCACATGTACTCAGTCAGTGTTTATTGGTGTTTGCGTGTATCAGGTATATCATAAGGGTTTCACATTTCTTTGGGTAAATATAAAAATTGGATTGGGTTTTCTTTGAATAAAGAAAAATGATTTTTTTTCTACTAAAGAATATCAGGTATTTGATAGCCCTGCTCATACTATTGGGATAGTAATGCATGGATTCATATAGGCAAATAACAGTGGTATGAAATTAATTGGAAATATCAAATATAAAGAATATTGTAGATTTTGCTCAATTGTATTAATATTATGTACTATTGAATTTTAGTTAATACCAGTTTGGAAAGTTTGATTAATTTGATATTATTGGTTATGGGTTTATATTATAAATCTATGAATGCCGACAATCAGGGTATTTGTTGTATGAAAAACTCTTATCTGATACTTGTCCATGTGTATTGTTATTCAGATGGTTCTTCTGATATGGTATTAGGCACCATAGGGGTAAGCAATACATGTGGACTGTCTTACCTCAAGGGCCACAGAACTCCCCTAACATGTACACGCAGGTATTGCAGTCAGTCCTGCAATCCTGGGACCAGTCACAAGGTGCTAGACATCTGACTAAGTGAATCAGAAGTCACTCACATATCTGGTCTGTAATGTGTTCTGTTCATAATTTTTATGTGATCAAGGGATAGACTATTTAAGGCTTCTGCCTTCTCTACTGATATATTTTGAGTATTTTCTAACCTTATTGAATTGTTTGTAATTCTGGAGTGTGTAGAAGTTGTACAATACTGAATTTATTTGGGACTGTTATTAATAAGCCCCTGGCACTTTTAAAAACTATGTATTGTAGGTTTGCTTGGCTATGTAGTACTACAGCAGTGAGATGCGGGGGGGGGGGGGGGGGGGCCAGCGCAGCTATGTGTGGGATGAGTATCTGCTTGCATGATAAGAGAAAAAGAAAAAAAAAAAAAAAAAAAAAAGACACTGTTAAAAGACACTGTTAACAATCTAGCTTTAGAAACACCCGATGGGAATGGCTGGACGATTCAGGCTACAGTGTGTCTTAGTTATGCCTCCTAATGTCACTTTTGCACGCTGCACGTCACTAAAAATCCCTTTACCCTGTTACCAATAGGTTCAGGGGGGGAAGAAAGGAAAGTCAGACAACTAAAACACACAAGTATTTTCTGCTGACAATATAGAACAACATGATTGTATACAACAAGAAATTATTGGGTTTTGGTCATGTAAATGATGAACCTATTGCTAACCCTGATTTTGAGTTCTTTTGTAGATGGCTCTCGATTTGGGAAGAATGGCAAATTCTGCACTGGATATGCCATGGTCACTGAACACAAGGTAACACAAGCAGAACCATTACAGAACCCCACAGGTTTCAGCTCAAGAAGCTGAATTAAAAGCACTCACTGAAACAGTGTAAAATGGCTGAGGGTAAGCCTGTTGGGCCTTTGGTATAGCAGGACTATGGTCTGATCTGGAGTGCAAGAGCTTCCTGTACGTGTACAGCTACCTAGACAGGATGGTATAGTCAAAGTCTAGGCACACACCAAGGCTGATACAAAGAAAGTAGAGGTAACGTGTGGGCACATGCTGGCAACAAACCAGCTGCAGGAAAGCCTAGGGAACATGCCTCAATACAGGTGGTCACCATACTGGACCAAAACTGTCAACTCTCTTTTCAGGTCCTAAAAACAATGTAGGACCAGCTCAGAAGACAAAGAAGACTTGGGAACCGCAAGGAGAAAAAAAAAAAGTATGAACAAGTCCTGATGGCCAGTGGTAAGAGAATGTGTTTTCCGAGAGCATTGTTCCCAAGGATGGCGCAAGCAGCTCAAGTGCATCACTCAGAAGTAGCCATGTGTGACCTGGTGAACAGATGATGGGTAGCTGCAGGATTTAGCATCACTGCAGTCAGATATGTGTAAGCCTGCATAACATGTGTCAAACACGATGTAGGCCAAGAAGTGAAAGGTTCCTCTAAAAAGCACACCCCGAAGCCCTTGTACCTGTTTCAGAGATTGCGGGTTAACTATATACAGTTACCAAAGGTGGGAGGGTATGAGTACGTGCTTTGTGTGTATTGATCTCTTTTCAGGATGGCCTGAGGCATTTCTGGTGCAGAAAGCCACCGCAAAAGGAACTGCAGATAAACTACTGAAAGAAGTAGTGTGCAGGTATGGGATCCCCGAGACCATCAAAGTGATAATGGTACTCATTTAACAGGACAGGTAATGAGAGAAATAACGGAAGCCGTGGGGATACAGCAAGTGTTCCTTACCCTGTACTTACCCCAGAGTAGTGGAGAGGATAAACGGTACCCTCTAAATGAAAATCCAAAAAGCCATGAACAGAGTATTTGTCACTTGTATTTGTTTCTTCTGTAAGGTACACTCCTTACAGAAGAATTGGCTTCAGCCCCTATCAAATTCTCTTTGGGTCAGCCCCTAGAGTATTTGGATTGTATTGTTGGCAATTGTTCCAGATGTAGTATGGTGTGATGACTATGTTATGGTTTGGCAAAAACATTTGACTCATGTACACTCTCGAGTTTTCTCCTTCCTTTCAGATCCTGAGTCAGTGGAAGGAACCCTAGTGGAAGTTACAACCTGGAGATTGTGATAGAGACACGTGAGAAGGATCTTGATTTGATGGTCCCTTCCATGTCCTGTTGACAACCAGTACAACTGTGAAACTACAAGGAAAGTCTTGTTGTCACGATGGTGTCCCCACTGAATGATGTTCATAGGGACAATAAACTGATTACACACCACCAGGTCCTGATAAAGGATATGGATCCTGAAAGGAAACCTAAAGACTGTTGGATCTGCACCCATAGTGCTGATTTGCTTATGTTTATTTTGCTTGTTTAATCTATTACAGTGCATATACAAAAGGATGAGCAGATCAAAACTTGAAAGGCGAAACCCATGACAAATGGCATTGAGATAAAGGTTGGAATACAGAAGCACATGATGGGAATCTGGTGAAGGAAATTAAATGAAGTCCAGCAGTGGACATTAGGTCGCTGAAGTACCTAAATGTGAATTTCTGTATCCAACCATCTCAAAATGGGGGAAATGTTAGAAGTGATCCTCCATCTTGTATCTGTCATCCATCTTGTATTCTCTTACATATAAAATGTATAAGTATGATTTTCTGTGAGGACTAAAAGATGCCCCTCCAAGGCTTATAGGAATGTGGTATGGAATGTTTATGCGTACGTTGCTAATCCTTATCTTGGAGGCCTCATTTTGAGAAGATGCACCTGACATATGTATACATTTCTTATCTCTTCTTGAAATTTATATGCATGTAACCAAAAACTATTAATCTTGTAAGATCTGGGCAAATTGCCATATTTTTGCTATAAAGGTTGATCACACCTCACAATAAACTAGAACTCATTTGACATGCTACCTGTTGTGTGCATATGATTTCTCCGAGCTCGTATGAAAACCTAATCAGAAACTCTACAACATACCTTGGGGACGGTTGTTATCCCTAACAGTCCCAACCCCATTTATAAGGCAAGAAATCCCACTTATTAAACCTGACAGGGCACACCTGTGAAGTGAAAAGCATTTCAGGTGACTACCTCTTGAAGCTCATCAAGAGAATGCCAAGAGTGTGCAAAGCAGTAATCAAAGCAAAAGGTGGCTACTTTGAAGAACCTAGAATATAAAACATATTTTCAGTTGTTTCACACTTTTTTGTTAAGTATACAGTGCTGGCCAAAAGTATTGGCACCACTGCAATTCTGTCAGAAAATACTCAATTTCTTCCAGAAAATGATTGCAATCACAAATGCTTTGGTAATAATATCTTCATTTATTTTGCTTGCAATGAAAAAACACAAAAGAGAATAAAAAAAAAAAGTCAAATCATTGATCATTTTACACAAAACTCCAAAAATGGGCCGGACAAAAGTATTGGCACCCTCAGCCTAATACTTGGTAGCACAACCTTTGACGAAAAACCGCGAACAACCGCTTCCGGTAGCCATCAATGAGTTTCTTACAATGCTCTGCTGGAATTTTAGACCATTCTTCTTTGCCAAATTTCTCCAGGTCCCTGAGATTTGAAGGGTGCCTTCTCCAAACTGCCATTTTGAGATCTCTCCACAGGTGTTCTATGGGATTCAGGTCTGGACTCATTGCTGGCCACTTTAGAAGTCTCCAGTGCTTTCTCTCAAACAATTTTCTAGTGCTTTTTGAAGTGTGTTTTGGGTCATTGTCCTGCTGGAAGACCCATGACCTCTGAGGGAGACCCAGCTTTCTCACACTGGGCCCTACATTATGCTTCAAAATTTGTTGGTAGTCTTCAGCCTTCATAATGCCATGCACACGGTCAAGCAGTCCAGTGCCAGAGGCAGCAAAGCAACCCCAAAACATCAGGGAACCTCCGCCATGTATGACTGTAGGGACCGTGTTCTTTTCTTTGAAGGCCTCTTTTTTTTTCCTGTAAACTCTATGTTGATGCCTTTTCCCAAAAAGCTCTATTTTTGTCTCATCTGACCAGAGAACATTCTTCCAAAAAGTTTTTGGCTTTCTCAGGTAAGTTTTGGCAAACTCCAGCCTGGCTTTTTTATGTCTCTGGATCAGAAGTGGGGTCTTCCTGGGTATCCTACCATAGAGTCCCTTTTCATTCAGACGCCGACGGATAGTACGGGTTGACACTGTTGTACCCTCGGACTGCAGGGCAGCTAGAACTTGTTTGGATGTTAGTCGAGGTTCTTCAGCCACCATCCGCACAATCTTTCGTTGAAATCTCTCGTTAATTTTTCTTTTCCGTCCACATCTAGGGAGATTAGCCACAGTGCCATGGGCTTTAAACTTCTTGATGACACTGCGCACGGTAGACACAGGAACATTCAGGTCTTTGGAGATGGACTTGTAGCCTTGAGATTGCTCATGCTTCCTCACAATTTTGCTTCTCAAGTCCTCAGACAGTTCTTTGGTCTTCTTTCTTTTCTCCATGCTCAATGTGGTACACACAAGGACACAGGACAGAGGTTGAGTCAACTTTAATCCATTTCAACTGGCTGCAAGTGTGATTTAGTTATTGCCACCACCTGTTATGTGCCACAGGGAAGTAACAGGTGCTGTTAATTACACAAATTATAGAAGCATCACATGATTTTTCAAAGGGTGCCAATACTTTTGTCCACCCCCTTTTTTATGTTTGGTGTGGAATTATATCCAATTTGGCTTTTTGACAATTCTTTTTGTGGTTTTCCATTGATGACAAATTAAATGAAGATATTATTACCAAAGCATTTGTGATTGCAATCATTTTCTGGAAGAAATTGAGTATTATCTGACAGAATTGCAGGGGTGCCAATACTTTTGGCCAGCACTGTATAATTCCACATGTGTTAATTCATAGTTTTGATGCCTTCAGTGTGAATCTACAATTTTTATAGTCATGAAAATACAGAAAACTCTTGGAATGAGAAGGTGTGTCCAAACTTTTGGTCTGTACTGTATGTTATTTATCCTTGCAATGTGCTCTGTAACATGGTAGGTAGTGATTATGCTTGGGGAAGGTGTGAGACCCACTTTAAACTTGTAGATTAAGCAAAATGAAGTGTTATACTCAATATATTGCTTTATCTCATACTTGTCTGTAACATGATGGTGACAGCTGAATATGCTTGGGAGAGGCGGCAGACTCCCTTTAAAATATGGCTCTGGAGATGGGAATACTTATTAGTAAATAATCAAAACAAAATATCTCTCATGGAACACACAACACTCCAAATATTCCACATATCTTTTTGTCAAACACAAATCTGCCAGCGATGATGTCTCAGGTCCGGAGCTGTCGGGAAGAAAAAGTAAGTATAATTGGGCTGGGGGGGGGGGGGGGGTCCATTCCACTGATGTTGCGGGTGCTGATATCGATTAAACCGAGTCCCTGCAACGTCAGCAGAAAGCCAAAAAATGGGCATATGCAGGTCAAATGACTACGGCTAAGATACAAAAACCAAGGAGAGTTGATAATGCATGTAATTTAGAAAGTTGGAGGGGAGGTGGCATGGGGGCCATGTGATTAAGATATGTATTTATTCTGGACAACCCCTTTAAGTGCGTTTTCAACATTCAGGTTTTCCGAACTGGGTCATGAAGGGAAAGAAAGGATATATAGTCCAACAATTTTTTTCAATCCACTCATAATTCTGGCTTCAAAAACTGCATGCAGAAACCTGGATGATGACCACTTGGTCTGAAGATGAAGTAGCCCACTGTAAAATATGTGCAATGCATTGGTTTTAATTTCAAAAGGTGAGCGCATACCAGAAAAAGAAATGGATAACCAAGGAAAATTACTACCCAAATACAGGAATGAAGTGATCCATCTAGCTCTTTATGGCAGCAAGCTAAAACTGATTCTAGACTTTTTGTACATTTATTTAGGATTATTGCAGTCTGTAAATAGATAGAACTATGAGGCTATCACCATAATGTGCCAGCACCTCTTAATTCGCAGAATATAAGCACTGTAAATAGTGCACCAACTGTATATTCATGTCCTAACACCAGGAAGATAGCCACCGAGAAATTCCTTTTTTTTCTTTCAGAGATCCAATCAGAGGCAGTCAGTGACAGAGCTCAGAATCACACCCTTTGCTTCTGCCTCACACCATCTTCCTGACAATACAGAGCTTAAATAGCATATCAGGCACCAAAACTAACAGCAATGATTACTTGGGAATGGTGGGGGCTAGAGAAAGAATTCCAACTGTGCCAGAATCAGTGCAGCAGCTCATATTAAATGATACAAAGAGCTGTACTCGTTGGAGGTGGTATATGGTCCCCTTGAAAACCACAGTGTAATTCAAAAATTTGTTCAACATTCTCTACATTGGTATCAGTATTTTTTTGGACTGTTCTACCCCAGTGTTGTAAAGCAAGAGTGCAAACACTTAAATCCATATGTTCTTATTTCAATGTCTAATAGAGGACATTTCTATTGTACAGCAGATGTTTAAAGATTTGATGCACACACCTTCCTTCTGTAGGGGACAGCTCCTTGAGATCTTCCAAAGTGGCTGGCACATTCAGCAGCTTCTTATATAGCACCAAAGGAAAGTGGAGGTCAACCACTGTGAAGTTATAGATGGCTAAACCACACATTATGCCAATAAGATGGAACCAGTTGTGCTCTACAAAACACTAAATAACACAAAAATCTGAGTAAATGCCCAGAGATAAAAATAGTTTCTAACATAAAATATATTTCCTTGTTTAAATGAAATAAGAGTGTTTGGAATCTATTTCTAGCCCTGCTAAGAACATATAGCTTCACCCTATAACTAGTACTAACTATGCATATAAATTATGGTTTAAAAAGGATCCGTCACCAAGTGCAAAATACTAAATGCCACACATTTGATAGCCGCTGTTCCCTTGAACAATTTGTCATTTTTTAAATCCATCTGTTCAAAGATATGGCCTTTGGGATGTAGGTGAAAACCTTCTAATTTATCTGAGAAACTAAAAGGTTAGCGTCTCCTTGGAGAATCAGACCTAGTTTACATTCAGTCATGGCAGTAAGTGTTGGTACCCCTGAAATTTTTCCATAAAATTAAGTATTTCTCCTAGAAAATTATTGCAATTACATGTTTTGTTATACACATGTGCCAACACTTACAGCCATGACTGAATAACCTTCCAAGGGCCATATATTTTGAATGGATGGATGGATTTAAAAAAAAAAAAAAAAAAAAAAAAACACACTTTAGTCAGTTACACCACTCTGGGAAAATTTTGGTTAGAAGATTCTTAACTTTTTGTTTTATGAACAACACTGCTCCAAAGATTTGGAAGCTTTCTTTTATTGCTTTGTGACTTACTATATCTGAAAACCAAATCAGGTTTGAATCGGAATAGACAGTGAACATTCCATAGATGGGGTTCAGAAGTTCTTTCAGAAGCAAAAGAAAGAATTCTTTAGTAACTCCACCGTCATCCACAGCCTCTTCACCATCAAATATCACCTGTAATAAATGGATGAAACAATGCCATGTCATTTATTAAAAAAAAAAAAAAAAGGCAGGTCTATGAATCAATACAACTACAGCAAATTATGTACAGAAATCAGAGGCGTAGCTAGAGGGGGGTGTGGGGAGGGTGGCCAAAAACACACACAAATTTC
The DNA here is from genome assembly GCA_947044405.1 of Leptodactylus fallax. Lineage (NCBI taxonomy): Eukaryota > Metazoa > Chordata > Amphibia > Anura > Leptodactylidae > Leptodactylus > Leptodactylus fallax. Next base: position 2,136,965 of record CAMRHE010000048.1, on the reverse strand, counting down.
AACTGTATCGGCGTCTACAGGACACTGATACAGTTGAAATACATGGTAGAGCAGGAAGCTGTTACCTTCTTGTTCTGCCATTCTATAACTTGTAGTTTAACCTGTAGTGGCTTGTGATCTACTGTTGTCCTGACAACAACTAAGACATCAGCATCATGGCGCAGGCAGGCGTTGACGACCTGTGGTGATGACACCATTAAGGCCGAAGGCTTGATGTGTCTTGCAACCTACAAGATACAGTAAGAGGAGGCGGCAGTAGCAAGTCATCGGGGATTGAAGGCAGGTGATAATTATTGTTATTTTTTTTTTTTGGGGGGGGGGGGGGTAGACGTAGGTGCCTTACTAATATCAGAGAGCAAAAATAATATAAGGGGTCAATGGGGCAAGCAGGAGCATTATCAATATAGGGGCGCATTAGGAGGAAGTAGGAGGTATATAACCTCTGGGGTATTGGGCTATACTAATTTAAGGTGGGCATTATTGATTTAAGGGTTATACATGAGTATTATCAATTAAGGGAGCATTATTAATTGAGGGGCACATTTAAAAGGGGTTTTCCAGGACTAATAAATGAGACTAAAGGCAGAAAGTGCTTGTTATATGAATAAATAAACAACTGAGTACCTTTATGTGTGTCTGGACCATTTTTACCATTCCTCATTTTTTCAGGCTCATGCAATATTTCCTGGTTTCTACTTCCTGGTTGTGGGAGTGTCAGTACTTTTCCAGGCAGCCCCTCCCAGCATCTTCCCACAATACCTTCCAGTTTTTCATTCATACCCAGTATACATACTTTCTTATGTATGGGTATATAATTACATACACACACATTATATACATATATTAGTTACATATATATGCATACTATATATACAGTATGTGTGTATCTCTGTATATGTGTGTATATACTGTATAGTATATAGGAATATGCAGGTGTATCTATACTGAGAATGTCTGTAAAGCACAATCACACAATCTGGTCCCATGATATAACACTTTTCAGTAAGGCTGTGTTCAAAAAACAGTTTTGCTCAAAAAAAGACGTGTTTTTATCAGAAAGCCAAATGTGATCATGGTGGTCCAGGTGGAATAGACGGGAAATGTGAACGATTACAGTCATTGACCTGTAAGGCACAACATTTTCCTGCACTGTACTTACTTAAACAGTCTGCAGAGCCCTGTATAGAGCCAATAACTATGGTACCACTATATGATCACTGTAAAGTGATAATATTGGTATACCTGGGTAGGGAGCCCACTTGGATATGTTTGCCCTCACCGCTGTACTGAACCCCTAGCTATGCCTTGGACAGGAATAGAACAAGCCATTTCTTTGGAGTTAGAGCAGGTAAGAAACCATAGCAAATTTCACTGGTACATTTGTGATTAAGTAAACTTTTAGGGTACAATATACATTCATGAGAAAAACAAAGTACACTGTCTTTGATGTTTATGGGGTTATGTATCAGGACATACTATATTTTTTTTTGGATTATAAGACACATCCTAGGTTTACGCAAGAAAAATTAGGAAAAAAATATTTCATATTAATTTGAAGGGTTGTACAGTACTCAAAAACATGGCTGCTTTTTTTCTTCTCAGGAAGTGACCTCATGTCCGTTAATCACATGGCAATGCCACATCTCCATCCCATTGAAATGGATGAGACTGAGCTGCAGCATAGCCATGTGACCAACTGACATGATGTCACTTCCTGAGAAGAAGTAATCAGTCATGTTTTCGAAGTCCTGCACAACCCCTTTAACCTTCCCTCATTAACTGGTATGCTAAGGATGCTAAATGGGGTTATTAGCAAAGAGTCGGCTCCTGCTGCTCACAAGACGCACATGCACAAAAAGCACAAAAAAGCATTACGCATTAGTGGTCTCCACATGGTATTATGTCCAATTGGCATAGCATAGCCATAAGCATAAAATATAACTGCTGTAGACGAATACCCATCCCTGTTGCCGCTATTGTAATGTATCAGGGATAAGGGGAAAATGGTCGGGAGTCGAGTGTTTCTCACGCTCACTGTCATTATGTAATGGAAAGAAGGCAGAAATATGGACAGCTGGTGGTTGCAGCCCAGATTTAGACAGTGGTTTGTCAGTTGAGTATTCTTGCGGAGAGGGCAGCTTCCTATGTCCTGCCCTGCACTGATGTCAGAGATTTGTGTGGAACAGGGAGAGAGAGAGCTGTGCAACCACATAGCTCTCTTTGTGATCATGTGCTTCTCCCTATCATTAGGGAAATGGTCAAAGGAGCCTGGCACTACTGGATCCCCCCTGACTTGGGCTATAAAATGCAGAAACTTTATAGCCAGGTTTTTCCATGCTAAAAAGTACATATTAGAGTACAAAAAATATGGTAATAAAAAAGCATGTTGTTCTTAGGATATCTTAAAATGAAGTATAACCTAAGATGAACAAAATATTACAAATTACACCATGCTATTAATTAACAAAAAATAGGCTAAATTCAGAAGCAGTGTGTAAAAAATTAAGAAAACGTTTATGGCTTCCATAGGGCTTAACAAGAAAAGTAGCAACCAGGAGCTGGTAAACAGGTTTTGACTAAATCATCATCAGCAATTATGACCACCTTGATTAAAGTAAAGATTTTGACAGTTGTCAATCTTTCCCAGGAGTGGGAAGTGGCCGTCCCAGCTAAATAATGCCATGATAAAACTACAATGCTCAGAGAAACTGCAAAGAACCTCAGTGCTACATTTAAGTCTCTACAGGCCTTAGTTACCATCTTAAATGTCCAAGAACAAGCTATTGAGATGTACTTCGTTTTTCACACATGACTTTTCCATTTGGCTTCATTTTTGTTAACTAGTGAAATTTGTTGGGTATTGTCACCTGAGGTTGTATTTACCTAATTTTAAGACCTTCTAAGGGCCACATGTTTCTTTATTAAATCCTGATTGATAAAACAATAGAATTCAAAGAGGGCATACTTTCTTTTTCTCATTACTAGAAATATATATATATATATATATATATATATATATATATATATATATATATATATATATATATATATATATCTATATATATATATATATATATATATATAAATATATATCTATCTATATATATATATATATATAAAAATAAATATATATCTATATCTATATATATCTATATATATAGATATATATATATATATAGTATATATAGCTATATATATAAATATGCATAGATGATAATCTTTCAGTGCTGAAAATGGGATTTGAGAGCTGTATACTTTCAAAAACCAGCAGAGGTGAATGATTACAGACTCAATGATGTCACAACTGCAGACACTTCTACTGCATATCATATCAAAATATGCATATTGGGTTGAATTCCTCTTTTGGGCCCCATTCACACTGATTCCACCCCAAAATTAGTGGCAGATTTCACAATGGAAAAACTGACTGCTAAAATAGGGGATACAAACAGAGCCCAACTAACCCCATTGACTATAATGGGGTCTGCCAAGTGTCTATTTTTAACTGGAAGCACTGGACGAAAAACTTGGACTTGCAGGACTTTTTTGTTTGATAATTTTCTACGTGCACTGCAATGGTGTCTCCGACTGGAGACTCCAATGCAGATGTAATCCCAGCCTTAAAAAGGACTGTTGCTTATCACTAGGATACGCTGTCACTTGCTGATCATAGGGGTCTGACCACAGAGAGCCCCAGTGATTACAAGAAATAAAGTGTTGAGTCCACTGTGGCATTTTCTTTACACAGCACCGATTCCATCCCCATTAAAATTCAGAGAGGCCCTGCCCTGCAAAGCTCAACTGCCCTTTCAATATTGTCATTGCAGGATTTCTAGCACTAGCCCTCAATCTATCAGAAAGTGACAACATAGTCTAATGCAATGACAACTCTATTGCTACTACTGGGAAACCCAGTTTAAAGTGTGTACATGTTTCTAAGAGATAGATAATTCTCACTTGCAGCTTTCCATACCTTAAGAGGCTTTTTCAAGTCTATATCAGAGTGAATACTTAGCTCCCTCAGAGCATCAGAGACCAGGCTTGTTCTCCTCACATGGAGGACCAAATAAGGATTTTTGGCGAGCATTGGCTCCAGTGACAGTAGCATGAAGACATTTTGCAGGTTAGCACCGTTTATTGCCACCTATAAGCAAAAAAGGAGACTCACATGTATACACTGGAATACATTTATGAAAACCTAATGCAAGGGAAAAAAATGAGGGGGTTCTCTATGACAACCAATGACACAACAATATTTTGGCTTTTTTTTTTTTTTTTTTTTACAAAATGCCTTTAAAAGATATAGAATCTGGTTGATTACTATGGGTCAGCAAAGTTTTGTCCTTGTAAAGTTAGGTCCACAAATATGCTGGAGGTTCTATTAGGACTTTACCGTTTGGGAATATAACTGACACTATAATGGAAACCCAAAAGACTTAATTATAGTGAATGGGGTCCCTTGGGAATTATATGACAGCTCCATTCCCGTGAGGATTTCCAAAAGTGTGTAGTTTTATATTGTGTCTGTAAGATACAGCTGATACCTTGCTGCAACACCCTTGATCAGAGATAATTCCTATTACAGCTGTTTAAACCCTTACATGCAATCTTAGGCTAGGTTCACACTTGTGCCGGGGGACCTGAACAAATGGAGAGCCCGTCCACTTAAACAGCGGTTACCCACAGACCCCATAGACTAAAATGGGATCCGCCAGGTATCCGGCAAAGAGAAAAATCCTCCGACGCAGATGTGAACGTAGCCTTAGAGATTCCTGACAGTTAAGATTAATCTAGTTTTCTCTTGGGACAAGAAAAGTTAAAAAATAAAAAAAAATCCCCCGCTTTCATTTAAAAATGATTCGGTTAAAAAAAATTTAAAAAAATAAAGTGATATCACTGCATCTGTAATAACCCATTCTGCTGTACTTTGGTCAGCTTAGGGTGGGTTCACACTTGCACCGGAGTCCGTCCGCCACGAATCCGCCTGAAAATCTCAGGAAACTGTATAGGGACTGGATAGCGAAAGGTTATCGACGCATTGCTTAAAAACCCATTCAGCTGTGGGAGAAGCTCTACCCATTCAAATGAATGGCTTTTTAAGCAATGCGTCGCTAACCTTTCCCTATCCAGTCCCTACACAGTTTCCCGAGATTTTCAGGCGGATTCGCGGTGGACGGACTCCGGCGCAAGTGTGAACCCACCCTTAACCTACAAAAACGGAATAAAAGTGATTAGGAACATGAAATGCAGAAGAGTACAGCTTCTCCCCCCCAAAAAATATACCCTTAACTGAAACTGTCAGAGGAAAATTATGAAATTTATGTTTTTTAGGAGATGGTGATAAAAAAATAAATAAATAATTTTTTTATATTTGTTATTTTGTAACAATAGGAAAACACATACAAAAACAATAAAAAAGGTATATATGTTATATATGTCATACAGTGGGGAAAAAAAGTATTTAGTCAGCCACCAATTGTGCAAGTTCTCCCACTTAAAAAGATGAGGCCGGCCTGTAATTGACATCATAGGTAGACCTCAACTATGAGAGACAAAATGAGAAAACAAATCCAGAAAATCACATTGTCTGATTTTTAAAGAATTTATTTGTAAATTATGGTGGAATATAAGTATTTGGTCACCTACAAACAAGCAAGATTTCTGGCTCTCACAGACCTGCAACTTCTTTAAGAGGCTCCTCTGTCCTCCACTCATTACCTGTAGTAATGGCACCTGTTTGACATTGTTATCAGTATAAAAGACACCTGCCACAATCTCGAACAGTCACACTCCAAACTCCACAATGGTGAAGACCAAAGAGCTGTGGAAGGACACCAGAAACAAAATTGTAGACCTGCACCAGGCTGGGAAGACTGAATCTGCAATAGGCAAGCAGCTTGGTGTGAAGAAATCAACTGTGGGAGCAATAATTAGAAAATGGAAGACATACAAGACCACTGATAATCTCCCTCGATCAGTGGCTCCACGCAAGATCTTACCCCGTGGGGTCAAAATGATAACAAGAGTGGTGAGCAAAAATCTCAGAACCACACGGGGGATCTAGTGAATGACCTGCAGAAAGCTGGGCTATCGTAACAAAGGCTACCGTCAGTATCACACTATGCCGCCAGGGACTCAGATCCTACAATGCCAGACGTGTCCCCCTGCTTAAGCCAGTACATATCCGGGCCCGTCTGAAGTTTGCTAGCGAGCATTTGGATGTTCCAGAAGAGTATTGGGAGAATGTCACATGGTCAGATGAAACCAAAGTAGAACTGTTTGGTAGAAACACAACTCGTCGTGTTTGGAGGAGAGTGAATGCTGAGTTGCATCCAAAGAACACCACACCTACAGTGAAGCATGGGGGTGGCAACATCATGCTTTGGGGCTGTTTCTCTGCAAAGGGACCAGGACGACTGATCCGTGTACATGAAAGAATGAATGGGGCCATGTATCGTGAGATTTTGAGTGCAAACCTCCTTCCATCAAGCAAGGGCATTGAAGATGAAACGTGGCTGGGTCTTTCAGCATGACAATCATCCCAAGCACACCGCCAGGGCAAAGAAGGAGTGGCTTCGTAAGAAGCATTTCAAGGTCCTGGAGTGGGCTAGCCAGTCTCCAGATCTCAACCCCATAGAAATCCTTTGGAGGGAGTTGAAAGTCCGTGTTGCCCAGCGACAGCTCCAAAATATCATTGCTCTAGAGGAGATCTGCATGGAGGAATGGGCCAACATACCAGCAACAGTGTGTGCCAACCTTGTGAAGACATACAGAAAACGTTTGACCTCTGTCATTGCCAACAAAGGATATATAACAAAGTATTGAGATGAACTTTTGTTATTGACCAAATACTTATTTTCCACCATAATTTGCAAATAAATTCTTTAAAAATCAGACAATGTGATTTTCTGGATTTGTTTTCTCATTTTGTCTCTCATAGTTGAGGTCTACCTATGATGTCAATTACAGGCCTCTCTCATCTTTTTAAGTGGGAGAACTTGCACAATTGCTGGCTGACTAAATACTTTTTTCCCCCACTGTAGGTGAACAGCAAAATTTTTAATTATATATGCCAGAAATGTTGTTACCCTCTAAAATGATAGTATCGAAAAATTCAACTTGTCTTGCCAAAACAAGCCCTCACACAGCTACATCAACAGAAAAATATAAATGTTATGGCTTTCAGAATGTGATAATGAAAAAAAAAATACGAAAGTTTCTGTGTCCTTAAAGGGGTTTTCCTGGCAAAAAATCTTTTTATTTTTAAAAAAGGTCTGTTAGTGCTATTAATGGTTTAATAAGTGCCCCAAATACCTTTAGCAGTGTTTTGAGTGATTTCTGGGTTTCTCTGGGAGCGCCTGGCATCTTCAGCATTTGTTTACATGGTGTAGCTTCCTGCTGCCGTAGCTGATGCAATGCATTCTGGTAGTTGTAGGCTGTCACACTATCTCCCTCTCACTCCTCCCCCCCTCCCTCTCTAACACCCCCTCCATGTCTCCCTAGTTATCTCACCCACTACTAGCCCTTCCCAAGTAATTCAGCCCATCCTCCTACCCCATTATACTTACCTGTCTTCTTCCTGTCCAGGCTTCCTTCTGCGGGGAACGGCTTCTCCTCTTTTGTGCCTATGCCAGCACGCAGCAGTCCTGGCACTGTGCTGTAGCCTTCACTCCATCTCTACTGCGCAGGCGTGGGCAGCTCCCACACTTGCGCAATACAAATGGAGTGTCGGCTTCAGCGCCAAGCCGGGACTCCGGCTCTTTTGCACACGCCTGGGCTGACGTCCCAGAAGGAGGAGGAGCCGTTCCCCACAGAAGGAAGCCTGGACAGGAAGAAGACAGGTAATCATGATGGGGTGGATGGGGAAAGGGGGGGGGGGGGGGAGTAGTGACGTTCCGTTTCCGGAAAGGGGGAAACGGATCGTCACCGGATAATCAGAAAATGTGGGTAATTACACATTTTTGCTTGATTATGTCATTTAGAAAGTAGGCGGGGGAAGGGTGTTTAGATTAGTGTAAGAATTAAATTTCATTCCGAACAATCCCTTTAAGGAGTGAAAATCTGAATGATTATACATTAATTTTAAAAAGCTCACTTTGACATATCGTGGCTATTGTGAATGGTCATCCTAGCAATAGTGATGGTCATATTTGACCAAATTGACCAATGTGTCCAAATCACAATGTTGTATTAAATAGACATGGACTTGCATTAGAGTCAATTATCCCATTATATACCTGCATCTGTAGCTCAGCATCTGTCTGTAACATTTTGGTCTTGGCTTGAGCATCAAACACAAATGGGTAAGAGCAGAGTGTCACTGAATCCTGACAGATAGAACAAGAAAAAAAGAAACTTGTCAAAGGTTTATATTTATCCCCAGAGCAGGAACGGTGCTGTATTTTAGCCATCTCTGTCACTCCCACTAAAATGAATGGGAGGGGGATGTATCCTGTTCGGCAGGGGCATGCCTACATTCAGCCCTGCTGCATTCACAACACTGCTAAGCAACCCCTCCGTTCTCAGGATTGGTGGGGGTCAACCATTTATCCTGTATCCTTTATGCTGCGTGGTATATCCCCTTTGAAACACATGAAAAAGGAAAAGATCTATAAGGACTACTCCCATCAGCATAGCAGAGCCTGCAGCGCAGAATGTAATGTTATTCTACACCACTGCCTCCCCTACTAGATATGGTAACACAGAGCAGAACACTCAATTTCTTCGCTAATACTGTAGATAAGTGCAGCCCACAGAATGGATTGCAGACAGTCTGATGCTGCTATTTAGAGGCAGAATATACTATGCATGTTAATTTAAAAAACTATTACCGGTAACATGAACACGTCTGAATTTTTTCTCAATTTAATTGGAGGAATATTTTAACCCTTCCCAACACTAAAATCACCTCATACACAAACAAAAAAAAAAATATAGTACAACAGGATAACATATTAATAACAAACAGACAACAAAAATAAAAAATAATAATAATTACCTGCATAATTGATGGACGAACTTTCTACAGAAAGAAAGAAAGAAAGAAAGAAAGAAAGAAAGAAAGAAAGAAAGAAAGAAAGAAGAAGAAGAAAGGCAGAAAATCTTATTATTAATACCTTCCTATCATTTTTGGTACATATAGGAACAAAGTGATTTCGATCTCAGGTTATGACAATTACATATATGTCGCACTTAAAAGCATTGTCCAGTTTCAGGAAAATATTAACACAAATGTTAATGTTTTTATAATGAATAGTTCTACAATTTTCCAATATACTTTCTGTATCAGTTCCTCATGGTTTTCTAGATCTCTGCTTGCTGTCATTCATTTTATTTACAGGACAAAAATCAGTCCATGATCATGTGATATACGGTCCATAGTCACACGACTATAGACCGTATATCACATAACCATGGACTGATTTTTATCCAATAAATAGAAGTAAACAGAATGAATGACAGAAAGCTGAGGTCTAGAAAATTGTGAGGAATTGATACAGAAAGTATATTGGAAAATTGTACAACTTTTCATTACACAAACATTACCATTTGTCTGAAAAGGGACAACCACTTTAATTCACATGAACATCTTCCCTCATATTACTAAGTCCGCTATCACCAAACCATGACAGACATCATACAGTGGGGAAAAAAGTATTTAATCAGCCACCAATTGTGCAAGTTCTCCCACTTAAAAAGATGAGAGGCCTGTAATTGTCATCATAGGTAGACCACAACTATGAGAGACAAAATGAGAAAACAAATCCAGAAAATCACATTGTCTGATTTTTAAAGAATTTATTTGCAAATTATGGTGGAAAATAAGTATTTGGTCAATAACAAAAGTTCATCTCAATACTTAGTTATATATCCTTTGTTGGCAATGACAGAGGTCAAACGTTTTCTATAAGTCTTCACAAGGTTGGCACACACTGTTGCTAGTATGTTGTTCCATTCCTCCATGCAGATCTCCTCTAGAGCAGTGATGTTTTGGGGCTGTCGCCGGGCAACACGGACTTTCAACTCCCTCCAAAGGTTTTCTATGGGGTTGGGATCTGGAGACTGGCTAGGCCACTCCAGGACCTTGAAATGCTTCTTACGAATCCACTCCTTCTTTGCCCTGGCGGTGTGCTTGGGATCATCGTCATGCTGAAAGACCAAGCCACGTTTCATCTTCAATTCCCTTGCTGATGGAAGAAGGTTTGCGCTCAAAATCTCACGATACATGGCCCCATTCATTCTTTCATGTACACGAATCAGTCGGCCTGGTCCCTTTGCAGAGAAACAGCTCCAAAGCATGATGTTGCCACCCCCATACTTCACAGTAGGTATGGTGTTCTTTGGATGCAAATCAGCATTCACTCTCCTCCAAACACAACGAGTTGTGTTTCTACCAAACAGTTCTACTTTGGTTTCATCTGATCATATGACATTCTCCCAATACTCTTCTGAAACATCCAAATGCTCTCTAGCAAACTTCAGACGGGCACGGATATGTACTGGTTTAAGCAGGGACACACGTCTGACACTGCAGGATCTGAGTCCCTTGCGGGGTAGTATGTTACTGACGGCAGCCTTTGTTACGTTAGTCCCAACTTTCTGCAGGTCATTCACTAAGTCCCCCCGTGTGGTTCTGGGATTTTTGCTCACCGTTCTTGCGATCATTTTGACCCAACAGGGTGAGATCTTGCATGGAGCCCCTGATCGAGGGAGATTATTAGTGGTCTTGCATGTCTTCCATTTTCTAATTATTGCTCCCACAGTACATTTCTTCACACCAAGCTGCTTGCCTATTGTAGATTCAGTCTTCCCAGCCTGGTGCAGGTCTACAATTTTGTTTCTGGCGTCCTTCCACAGCTCTTTGGTCTTCACCATAGTGGAGTTTGGATTGTGACTGTTTGAGGTTGTGGACAGGTGTCTTTTATACTGATAACAATGTCAAACAGGTTCCATTGCTACAGGTAATGAGTGGAGGGCAGAGGAGCCTCTTAAAGAAGTTGCAGGTCTGTGAGAGCCAGAAATCTTGCTTGTTTGTAGGTGACCAAATACTTATATTCCACCATAATTTACAAATAAATTCTTTAAAAATCAGACAATGTGATTTTCTGGATTTGTTTTCTCATTTTGTCTCTCATAGTTGAGGTCTACCTATGATGTCAATTACAGGCGCCTCTCATCTTTTTAAGTGGGAGAACTTGCACAATTGGTGGCTGTCTAAATACTTTTTTTCCCCACTGTTTATAAGAGTTCCCTGACAGAGAATCACTTTTTATGATGTCAATATGCCCCAACACGGCAATGGGAGCACCAGAGAGCCGAAGTACAGCACTCGGCTGGCAGTCCCAATGAAATGAATGGAGTGGGGTTAGGCTTCTGTGTGCACCACTGCTATATTAATAACATGAGTAAACAACCTCACATTCTCAGGATTGGTGAGGGTTTTAGCGGTCAGACACCCACCAGTTTATTTTCCATTCCAAGGGTCAGCAACCTTTCATGTATAGTGCACCGATTTAAAAGAAATAAATAAATCAAAGATGAAACAGTCAGTGTGCCATGCAAAAATTGTAAGGGTGTCGACCCTAACATAAAAGTTATGTAATGCACACCAATATGCATACAGTAATCAATTAACTGGTTGATTACACTTCCATTTTAATGTTATCCTTGTCCATAACTTTTTGTGCAAAGATGATTCTTCTCTAGTGGATATGACTTTTGGCTGGACACAGTACTCAGTGTGGTCTGCCAGCTTTGTAGGGGCAGAGGATAACCCTCATATAAGGTTAAGGTTTGTTCACACTAGCATTCAGGGGACTCCACCCCCCCATTCCGCTTGATGGGGTCCACGAGTTTCTATGGGTAACTGCTTTTTAAGCTGATAGGGTTTCCGTTTTTCGGGTCCTCAAGCGGTGTGAACCTAGCATCAGTCTTTTTTGTTGCATAAACCCATACAAATCTGTCCAGCCTTGTTGAAGTGAATAAACAACTACTTTAGTGTGTTCAGCTGTGATATCATAATTTATTTTTGCACTTGCTTCAAGATACAAAAACTAATTGAACAAACAATTGCTGTCTAGGCTACCTCACAGCCCAGACACTATGACGTCAATTCTCCTGCTTTTCCCCTTATTGCTTCCTTCCCTCCAACTGTATTTACATGGTCCATAAGAGAGAGGGATTACCTGGAGAAGCAGTGTTTACAGAGAACTCTGTGCAGAGTACAAATGCCTGAAGTGCCAACCTCGGTACAGGTGCCGGAGGTTGCTGACCCCTGCTATATACTATGGATTGAGGATAATTATTTTTCTTGGCATAACCCCATTAATGAGATAACTTTAAAAACAGAAAAAATCAGACATACCAGCCCTGCTTGGTTGAGAAACCACATAAGGTAATCTTCTTGTATGTCCACCAAGATGGATATCTCGGGAATATAGAATTTATCATGCTCCACATGCCGGGCCTTCACATTTACCTAGGGTTGAATAAAAACAGTACAATACTGGCATGTAAGGAATTGTAATGAAGAATGGTAGTTAAAGTATATGAGGTTCTTGTGATTGTGAGGTATACCTCTACTCTTGCTAAATCACCCTTTTCCAAACTATGAATCGTGTACCCCTGGCGGGTCATGTAAACACCTCCAGGGGGTTTCAAGCCAATTTGGGCCGAGCTCTATTTATGGAAGTTGTCCAGGGCTGCCCGTAGGAGAAGAACATGGAGGTACGAGTGGTGTGTGTATGTGCGCATGTGTTGAGGAGTGAATGTAGCAGGGCAGAGTGTGTGGGGAAAAGTGCAAGTATCCAAGCTGAGTGTATGGGTGGACATGAAAGTAGCAAAGCCAGTGTATGGAGTGACCAGGATTTATGCAGGGAGGAAACATGAAAGTAGCAAAATTGTGGGTGGAGGGGAAATAGAACTGAGGTAGCAGAGCTGTGTGCGCAGGCAAAGAGGTAGCAGAGCTGTGAGTCTGGAGAACATGGAGACAGCAGAGCTATGTGTGTAGGTAACAAGGAGGTAGCAGAGCTGTGAGTATAAGGAACGTAAAGGTAGCAAAATTGTCTGTGTAGGTAATGTGGAGGTATAGCTGTGTGTGTATGGAATATGAAGGTAGCCGAGCTGTGTGTGTAGGAAGAGTGAAGGTAGCAGAGCTGTGTGTGTAAGAAATATGAAGGTAATAGAGTTGTGAGGGGGAAACATGGAGGTAGCAGAGCTGAGTTTGTGAAACAGAACAGAGGCAGTATACAGATGAAAGGCATAAGAGAAGTTAATTATAGCAAGTACCGTAATGGGGGTCCTGAAAGAAAATGTCACCCAAAAGAGAGTTCAGCTTTCAGAAAGTTGGGGAATCACTCCTATAATCACCTTGTGCAGCTTTTCCAGGAGTCGGAGAGCAGCAGTGATGTAGCTGGTAAACAACACGGGGATCAGCAAGGTCTTGCGTCCATTCAGCAAATAGATCACTGTTCCTTTATACAGGTCAACTAATCTGAAGAAGTAGTTAGGGCAGACTTGAGACCACCAGTTGTCTGAAGAAAAAAAAAACTTCATTGATATATGACTGACACAAATGTTAACACCCAAAAATGGCACATGGGCAATAATGATTAAAAAAATAAATAAATAAATGAGTATACCTAGACAAAATATACAGTAAAATAATAGTATTTATGTTGCGTGATATAAATGTTTTTTGTTTTTTACCTAGCACTTTGCTTGGATTGGTGTCGAGCCGAAGAATAGCCATGGCTAATGGGAGAGTCAGAGTTATGTAGTACTTGGAGTCCTGGAGCAGGGGGAATTCTGGTAGAATGAGGTAAATCCGCATTGCTTCTACATCTGGTGGAGAGCTGGGCAACTGTGGTATCAGGAAACTCTCAAAGCTCTTAAGGATCTGCCAAAAACAAAAAAAAAGTTTATAGATAATTTATATCTGCATTCATCTGCTGAGGTCAGCCACCCATAACAGCATTTTGACAGCAAGAACAGAGCAAGTCTGCAACACTATTCTTAAGAAATCAAACTAAATCTGTTTTTGGGGAGAGTGAGAACACTTTCATATGCCTAAGATAGTAGTATAGTCATGACGAAATCTGTGGGTTCTCTGGACACCTCTGCTGTCAAAAATATTGGAACCTCAACAAACTTAAAGGAGTTGTCCAGGAATTGAACAAATCACAGAGGAGGTGATTTGTTCAATTAAAAAAAAAAACAAAAAACATACTCATTTGTCCCTTGCGCTCCAGTGTCCGCCTCCACAGTCCATTGGGGCATGTGCTGTGCCTTAGCTGCCAGAAGTCATGCACTGTAAGTGACCTCTGAGGCTAATCAGTGGCCTCAGGAAAGTACCTGGTGACATATGTGAGTGACATCACTGGACTGGGTCCGTTCCTGTCACCGCTAAGGCCAATTAGTGCGGTGTGGGTAAGGCACAGCATGCGCCATAATGCACAGCAGCAGTGGACGCTAGAGTGTAGAGGGCAGGTGAGTATGATATTATGATATATATATATATATATATATATTTATATTTAATGTTACACCTTCCTGCCCAATTCCTGGGCAACTCCATTACGTCAATGGTGTTCATCAGGCTTCACTGGTATCCTATGTGAAAACAGATCTGGCACAGCTGTCAAAAAAAAGGAGTGATATATTAGAGTAATAAATTGTTAGGTCTTATTCACACATCTGTTTTTACATATGTCCAGCCACCTGTAAAAAATATAGGCAGAACATGAACAGATTGAATTCAATGTAATTATCCACGTATCCCTGATCATGCGTCCGTAAAAATACAAAAATGAGAAATGTTCTGTATGGATGTTTCCTGTGGGCTGTTCTTTTTTCCAATTTCAAAAGGTATTTATTGAATGATATAAAAATATGAAAATGAAAGGACAAAAAAAAATATGAAAATGAAAGCACAACAATGAAGACAACCTAGAATATTAAATAAACGGAATGTAATACAACATAATGAAAGATCCAAAGTTGCAAGTCCTATGTAATAATAGGATTAAAAAGGTAAAAAAACAGTAACAAACATAATGGAAAGGGAAGAGAGATGGACAGCGCTATAGTGCATAAGTCAAAGAGCAAGGGAGAAGGGAGATCCTGCCTAGGGGAAAGGACATAGACAAAACACTTAATCCTAGTAACAAACTATAGCTGAAGACAGTATGACAAACCCAGGATGTTGGACCTATTAATCCAGGGTGACCAAACCCTGTCAAAAAGTGGGCAGGTATCAGAAATGGAAGGATTCATGTTTTCATGACGCAAGATCATGTCAACTAAATTAATCAAGACATTATCAACGAAAGACATGGTCGCTTCCAGTTGAAAGTGACATGGATTCAACAGCCGTTAATATGTACTGGAGTAATTTATATTGGACGTATCTGAGAATAGTAGACTTAAGACAGAGTAGAAAAACTGGAGCAGATATTGAAATTGACGGTCCTAAAAGTTGTTGAACCATCCTATTAATGGATATCCAGAAGCGACGGGCCAGAGGACAACTCCACCAAATATGAAGAGTATTGCCTAAAGCATCACAACCTCGAAAAAAAAAGATGTGAGACTGAAAGGTAAAAACTGTATAGTCTAGAAGGAGTGCTGTCTGTTTTTCACGGATCAAACTCAATGTACTGACAGAACACATCCATAACAATAAAAATGTCTGTGTGTAGTTTGTGGATAACAATAACTGCACATGAAAGAAAAAGAACAGATGTGTGAATAAGGTCTTAAAGGGTTTTTTGTATAACATTGTTTTGTGGAATACAAATTATACTTTTAGTACGCTAACCAATGGTCAGGGCAAAGATAACCGTGGCTGCAGGCCTCTTTGTCCTGACAACTGGTGTCTTACTAATTATTTTCCAACATCCTGCTGTACAAATGGCTGAAATATTTAACTGCATACCAGCATAATCAGATTTTACCTGCTCTAATAATCTGGAATGGTGGTCGTTCATCAACTTCTCAAACAGAACTTTAATAGATAGCATGTCAAGTCCTGGGACCTTGGGGCTTGTCTTAAAATGCTCATCATTTCTGTAAGTATTGAACAGCACACATTGCTTCACAAAGCAAAAATGGAAATAATTCTTAGATATTATTTTATCGCGTCTACATAGGTAACACAGGATAAGTACTCATTGTAGAAACTATGTTGTAAAAGGTAGGGTAAGAAGCACCAAGATCAAAAACATAAAGAAGTGATGGTAAATGTTAAACTGCTCCACAGAATTGTACAGACTACAGTAAAGATGCCATACACATTACTCTAAAGTTGTTAAAAGATGAATATTTTCAACCATAATGAAAGTTAGTCAAGTGAAATTTAACAATAAAACAATAATTTTGGCTAACCATGGACCAATGACCATCATCTGGAAAGAAGTCAGCCTTGTTTGGAATTTAGGGTATAAATATTGCTGCATACACAACAAGGTTTTTTGTGATGAAAAAGAGACTTATTTGTACAAAAATCTATGACAGGAAAAATATTTTCCAAATACATATGAAAGTAACGCCATGCTAGGTAGTGCAGTGGGTATGGAAAGTATTCAGACCCCTTTAAATTTTTCACTCTTTGTTTCATTGCAGCCATTTGTTAAAAACAAAAAAGTTCATTTTATTTCTCATTAATGTACACTAAGCACCCCATCTTGACAGAAAAAAACAAAACAAAAAAAAAAACAAATGTAGATATTTTTGCAAATTTATTAAAAAAGAAAAAAATGAAATATCACATGGTCATAAGTATTCAGACCCTTTGCTCAGTATTGAGTAGAAGCACCCCTTTGAGCTAGTACAGCCATGAGTCTTCTTGGGTAGAATGGAACTGTAGATCAAAATTTTGCAACGTTTCGGTCGAATGACCTTCATCCGGCTAGATCTATCCACTTGCAGTAAGGGTATAGAGGCGTTGGTGTCTGGAATTTAGTCCAATAGTTGAACAAATGTATGCCCATGAATGATTGATATTTGGCTGCATCTGTGGTCGTTCAACCATCAACCTACTTTTATCCAATGTAACTGTACACATTAGTATTCCATTAATCCATTATCCAACACTAAAGTGCAAGATAATCTGGACTATCAGAAAACCAATGGCAGAAAACAGGAGTAGAGAAAGCTGGGTTTCTTAGTCTTCCTACAATGACAGTTTAGTTAACATTTAATGTTCTTTTACCTACTTATGTCAGATTAACCCCCCTACAGTTCTGAACGAACAAGACTCAGTGATTATGCAAAGTGCATTACATTTCACCCCGAGTAGAACATGTTCAGAGACACTGTAACTTTAAACAGCTCTAACTCCAGAGCTGTAGGGGCTAGGTCTAAGAATCCTAGCTTTAAAATAAGACCAAGACCATGTCTATAGCCCACATAGATATCACTGGTTAAACACAGGATTGGTATCACCACATCTGTAACAAGCCCTAAAATAAAATTAGCACGTTATTTATTCTACATATTAAACCTTAAAATTCAAATGCCATAATTGATGTTTTCTGATCATCTCACTTCTCAAAAAGTAATAAAAAGTGATAAAAAAAAAATCTTATGTACCCACAAAATACAAGGTCTCAAAAAGCTACATTGAAAATGGAAAGTTATGAACGCGGGAATGCAGAGAGGGATAAAATGATGTGGTTAAAGGCTAAAATGTTAGATCGCTAAAGGGTTAAAATACACATAAGGGACTGGAGTTATGTGCCAGTAACATTTATTTCAGCCATAAATTCAAAATCTGCAATAAAAAAAAAGTTACAATTTCAGGAGGGTTTTTGCAATTTTAAATGTGATTGTTACAGGGTTAAAGGATTTTTTTTTTATTCTTCATTGGTTTTGCTTGTGCTAAAATAATGTATATATAGAAGAAATAAATCTGAGTTAAATGAAGTGTCTTACAATATCACTCTTGTTTACAATATTTTAAAATATTAATATTTTAGCATGATACAATGAGACAAAATTAATTTCATATTAATATTACAAAGCAGTGTCAGATGAATCAATGCTTACTTTTTATCCAGGAAACTCCCATTCCAGCAAGCTGAAGAGGACAAGGTTTGAACGATGCCGCTGTTACACATATGGGGAAGTATAGATTAGTCAATCAGCAGCTGTCAAAGCGTCTTTCTATACAATATCCTGAAACTGTGGCAGAAGGAAGAAAGCAGACTTATAGTGTAGGTGGCACTATGGAAAATGTCTGACCCATACAACAGATTTAAAAAGTGTCTTAGGCTGAGGCCACACACTGTGAACATGCTGGAGAACTGTGCATTGTGTTCTCCTGCAAGCTGGCATGGCAAAAAAAGGAAAAAAGCACCTAAAACTGGGTAGTTTCCAATGTGGCTTACATGCAAGTTTCTTTTTGGATCCTCTGCGAGTTTTCATCCTTGCATTGCCAAAGCTGAAATCCACAAGTAAAACCCAGCAGAAATAATTGACACGCTGCAAGTTAAAAAGCATCAGTCATTCACTTTGCACTGCGGGTTTTAGTCACAGCCATGTTGATGATATTTCATTAAACTGCAGAGGCCACCACGCTGAAATCACTCACTGTGTGAACCTGGACTGATGATATCCGGTATAGAGTTCTGGTTGACTGGTTGAAATACAATTACCTTCCAAGACTGACTTCAAAGTGTAAGAGGGATTCAAGTTTTATGTCTTATTTCAGTGTAATATGGCTTATATACACATATGATATTTAGTCTTATGTATGTGTAGCCCTATTTGGGGGGGGGTATGAGTATTATCCCTCCCGCAACAGACTCTGGCGCTGACCTGTGTGTATAATGGGACCTGAAGCCTTCGCTGAAGGGAAGAGTGGGAACATATATGAAATATATCAGTGCCTCCACCCAGGATAGAGCCTCTGTATTACAGGGAGGATCTCTTCCTGGGACTTACCCATGAAGTACAGTTAGTAGCCTTAACAAGGATTACTGTACTAATCTCACAGTCTGAAGAATACATACAGATACCACATAAGGTTATAACAGTAGCTTTATAAGAATCAACAGGGTAATAATACATACATACAATATACTCAGAACACAGCAGTACTACAACAACCAGCAAGTCCTCAACCGTCTTAGGTTATATACCCGGGTATATATATAAATATATAGCAAGAGTCCAGTGCACAATACCTCCAGGCAACAGAAGAGATGCAGGGGCCCCTGTGGATGACTGTGGATCCTCGGATTCTTCCAGGAGATGACAGACAGCCGATCAGGAGATGATGATGATGGTGAGATTCTTCACAGGCAGCAAACAGGGCGACGGTGACGGCAGTAGATGCAGGCCTGACTACCCTAACACTGAGTCCTTAACCTGCCAGCTAAACTACTAGTGCCACCGGGCCTCTAACTAGCTAGTTGGCCTTCGGAAGCCTAACCTATCACTGCCCTGAACTATATATATATATATGGATCCCTAACTACGGTTACTAGCTAGGTCCTGTGAGTATATAGGGGGTAACACATACCTAACTATATACTGTGAAGTAAAGAGGAACAAGTGGCTCTTAGACTCCCCCAGACATAACATGTCTGTCCCAGCAGCTCTGCTCACATCTCTCCCCCCAGCAGCTCTGCCTCACATGTGTCTGACTCACTGTATTTACAAAACAAAACTTGCACTAAATGCCTGGGGTCTCTGAAGCCAAACTGCAGGGGCAAAGAAGCCAGATACATTATATACTAGTAGAAATGGCAGTTCCCTACACTCTCCCTCTGGTGAAATCTTTACGTCACGTCAAAGACATACAAAGTCATAGTATACAGTCAACATTACCAATGACAATATCAATATGGTTGCTTTTGCATTTACAGAGTCACAACAGGTTAATAGGTATACATGCCAGCAGGAGCGAAAATTGGTAACATATTGACCAAAGTGGACACTGCACCCACCCAAGCATGGTATAAATGAGGCTGAGTAGTAAATCTGGGGTCCCCCAAACTATCATATGTCAGCATAGGTGGAGGGTGTCTAATTCTCTCTCCTCTCCGTACCTCTCTCTGAGGTAAACTAGCATGTCCAGGCCCTAAACTAGGGTTGTCTGCCATGGGAGGGGATGGTGCTGGTGGCGTAGGAGAGCTAGATCCCTGCTCATCTGTAGACACAGATCTAGGTACGAATTCTGGAGTTTGAGGGTTCATAGGTCTCCCTGAAGGAGAAGATACTGGTGTGGCATCCCAGAGCTGGCTATGGCTGGGCTGAGGGTGATCTCTGTGCATTGTATTATTTCCTGTTGCTTCATAGCCTGTGTGACATAGCAGGGGGTCCTGAGTCTCACACAACACAGCGCCACCTAGTGAGCCTCACACATGCATTACACCTCCCATAGGATTGAATAGTAACCAAATGTCCAATGGGAGGACATCGCCTGGGAAAAGGGGAGGAGTCAGCTGATCACTGGGTCCCCATGGTAACACCCCTGCAGGAAGGTCCTGCGTGTGAGGAGTTAGAAGTGTGGAGTGTTAGGAGGAGGAGGTGAGGAGATAAGTGTGATGTCCTGTGAAGAAAGCAGTGAGTTTAGTGCAGGAATCTCAAGTCCTAGACAGGCCCAGGAAGGTTGGAGAGCTGACATACTCCAGCTATTCAGAAGATCCTGTCCCCTGTCTGCCTAGCCATCGCCCTGAAGGAAGTCAAGCATCATTATCTTGTCAGCATGAGACTGTGGAGAGAACATTCTGGAACACGTGCTCCATAGCAAGTATCACAGGATCCAGGGGCCAAGGCCAGACCTGTGGAATATCCTGCCACCCTGACTATTGCACCCCGAAACTCTGAGCTATCAGGACCACATAACGTGAGTGGGGAATATTATGTACTAGTATCATGGTGGGCATCCTCCTATGAGCCAAATAGGAGCCCAGACGCACCTCAGGGCTGTAACACTGAAGTATAAGGGGCTAGGAACAACTTTCATCAAGTCTACCCTGTACCTCAGGACTTTGCTGTGTCACCAGGCGTACCCCGTTGTTTTGTATTGAAGAAACTGTTTAAGCATTTGTGCCTCCACACCCATGGAAGTAAAAGTTCAACTTTACAACCGTTTCTGTGTCTGACTCTGCACCGACAACATCAGGGCGCCCCAAACACCACCAGTCGGCACAGTATAGGGGAAGCGCCCCGGGGGAACAATCACCACCAACATTTGTGCAGCCCCCTCATCACCGGTACCAGTGGTGGTAACGTGGGACAGCACCAGCGCTGCGCCCTCGTGCCCAGAGACCGTGACAAGTCTGCGCTGTTTGCACCCCCGCAATCCCAACTGCAGCGTTACCTTCCATCTGGTCACCGCAAGAAAAACTGGCGTCACGAACAGGATACGGGTGTGTGCCATTTTGAGAAAGTCGCCATGAAAAGTGCGCCAAATTGTCTCCAGAGCATCGGTCTTTATTGTGGACTTTGCTAAGATCAAGTTTATTCCCTGAGAGTGCTTGCCACAAAGAGGGGGAGCCCTATACCCCTGAAGTAAGCCCTAAAGACTGTCCTCTCAGTGTGTTACAGCCCTGGAAGAGTTAAAACGCCCAGGACTTGTTTGCTGCGCCACATCGCTGTGTAAGAACGCCCACAAAGGGTTAACTGTACCTTGCAAAAGTGCGGGAGATTTTTAGCACTGCCCATGAGGCCAGGAGACCCATCTGCCGCCATCTTAGGAGAGCCCAGAATGCTGAGCGCAATGCTCCAGCGCACCCATACAAGAAAGTGAAAGGCGAACGTGCCAGAGCCATTTCTGACTCTCCAGTGCCGCATCACCGTCCCTGCTGTGCACCGCTGATCTCTGGTCCACGCTGAAGTTGCTGTCAGTGAGTACTGTGCCTCCCTGTCCTTGTCTTCAGTCCTCCCACGGCCCCAGCGAGTGTTTTCCGTGTACAGTGTCCGTGGGGAGTGCCACCATTAAAGAGGGGGAGCACACCGTCAGCCTGCATCACAGTGACTCTGTTAATAGCTACAGCATTCCAAGTTGTAGTCTCCATTCCCTGCCAGCAAGCAGTTGAGTTTCTTAAAGAGACGGCGACCTAATTTCAGTCATACCTGCAAACAACATGACTGAGCAAAGTGACATTGTGCCATCTGTTTCTAATGATCCAGCAGTGCCCATGGCGAGCAGCCTACCATTCTCCATGCCATTTTACCCTGGCGCACCATGGCTGCCGCGCTACAAAGGGGAGGCGCATACCCTCAGGGACTTTCGTGAGAAGATGCTGTCTCTCTTCCAGTTCTATCCTCTGAATACAGAACAGCAGATACAGATCCTGCTGGGCCAGCTTGAGGGTGCTGCAGCTAGGGAGGTCAAATCCTGGCCTGCCTCTGACAAAAGAACCCCTCGGCAAATTCTGGACAAACTCCAGGTGAACTTTGACGTGCGATCTGTCTCCGAGGTAAAGATGCGCTTCTTTTCCAGACGACAACTACCTGGTGAGACCCTGCGGGACTATGCTTTATCCCTCCAAGAGGCGTTCAGAGCTGTGGTGCAAGTGGATCCACGTGAGAATGTGGACTCTGATAAAATCTTGCTTGACCGCTTCATAGAAGGGGCGGGTACCACATTGCTCCAGAGTCAGTTGCGAATGCTTGCTGCACAACATCCCAGCATCACGTTTGCTGACTTCAAGGCCCTTGCCATCCAGGTCTTGGGACAGGAGCAGCCCCAGCCGAGCCCAGTCATCTGTGCTCCCTCACCTGGACCCTCAACAAGCATTGCTCCAGTTGTCCTGCCACTACCTCTGGGTACCTCACCTGCTGCCCAAACTGCGCAGACTACACTAGCAGACTCCAGAGATGACCTTCTGGCCCGAGTGGATCATCTGACCCGTGCCATGGAACAGATCACCGTCCGTCTAGATCGTCTGACCCAGCCGTCTTCATCGTCCAGTGATCCTTTGCGAAGTCACAACATCTCACCTGAGTCGCCACCCAGACGTCCGTCTTCAGTGAAACCTCCGCAGAGTGAGAGGCCATACTGTACCTATTGCCATAGATATGGACACACCAGGCCTCGGTGTTTTCAGTTAAACGGGCCACCCCCGAGGCAGCGGGCCGCCCCTCGGGAGGAAAGAAGAAGGGCCCAGGTGAATCTTCAGTGCCATTGTCACGCTTCGTCTCAGCCTGCCCACACATCACAATCCGGGTGAACGGCGTCCCTCTGACAGCGTTGGTGGACACTGGATCTCAGGTAACAACCCTGCGCAAGCAGGTGTTCCTTGAACATTGGGACTTAGGTGTGTTGAATAGAACACCTGACACATGGATAAATCTGTGTGCCAGCAATGGACAGCCCATACCACAGCAGGGTTATTGGGAACCCACTATCCAGATTGGGGACTTGAAACTGCCTAGACAGGGTGTAATTGTCACTGATGTAGAGGATGATAGGTTTGCAGTTGTAATATTAGGCATGAATGTTTTACGCCATTGCTTTGCAGAAGTGTTGGATGCCTTGCATGCCTCTCTCCTTACAGCTTCTCCCAGTGACCAGCAGACCATTCAGCGGGCCATTCGTGTACTCAATGCCCAGCACAAGTTCGCCAACAAACAAGGTGAAATTGGTCGAGTCCGGATCCAAGATACCCGTCCAGTAACCCTACAGCCTGGAACAGAAACTATGGTGTGGTGCCGTGCCCGTCCGGGCATAGAAAATCAGGACTACGAGGCCTTGCTACAACCCATACAGGTAGATGGCCAACCACTTGTCATGGCTGCCCGCAGCCTTGTCACAGTTTCCAATGGACGTGTTCCTGTCCGCTTAGTCAACTTGGGCGATGCTCCCGTGAACCTCCACAAGTTCCACTCTGTGGCCCTGCTACACCGGTTAGCACCAGAAGACATTCTCTCTGGTGATTCTACCGCCACACAGCATTCCACCCAAGCTGCTGAGAACATTCAGAATGGAGCCACGAAGTCCTGGTGGGATGAATTGAACGTGGGAGACGCCAATACCCCTATAGAGCACATCAATGGGGTTCGCAATGTGGCCAAGCGTTACCAACAGGCATTCAGCAAACACCCATTGGACTTTGGTAAGACCACGATCATACAACATCGCATTCTGACTGGCGACCACCATCCAATCAAGGAGCGTCACCGTCCAATACCACCAGCGATGTACCAACCGGTGAAAAAGTTGATCCAAGAGATGCGAGATGCTGATGTCATCCGGGAGAGTAACAGCCCCTGGGCAGCCCCGCTAGTCCTTGTCAAGAAGAAAGACGGAACCCTACGATTTTGTGTGGACTATCGTAAACTCAACAACGTCACGCACAAAGACGCATACCCATTGCCGCGGATTGAGGAATCTCTAACGGCTTTGGGATCAGCTACCTGTTTCTCGACCCTGGACTTAACCAGTGGATACTGGCAAGTCCCTATGGCGCCTGTAGATCGTGAAAAGACTGCGTTTACGACCCCGATGGGACTCTTTGAATTCAATAGTATGCCATTTGGGCTATGTAATGCCCCAGCCACATTCCAAAGGCTTATGGAGAGGTGCCTCGGCCATGAGAATTTCCAGAGTGTGCTACTGTACCTGGACGATGTTATTGTATTCTCCCGGACATACCAAGAACACCTTCGTCACCTGTCCGAGGTATTCAAGGTACTTATACAGCACGGCCTAAAGTTGAAGCCCTCCAAGTGCTACCTGTTGAAACCCCAAGTTCACTACCTTGGGCATGTCGTGAGCGCACAAGGCGTCCAACCTGATCCTGAAAAGATCACTGTAGTCCAGAACTGGCGAAGACCAACTACCGTCAAAGAAGTCCGAAGCTTCCTTGGATTCGCAGGTTACTACCGGCGTTTCATACCACACTTCGCCCAAGTAGCCGAGCCTCTGAACGAGTTGTTGCGCGGTTGTCCCAGAGAAAACTACAACCGAAAGCTTTCGGTAGACTGGACAGCGCGTCAAGAGGAAGCCTTTCAAGCGCTTAAAGCACTTCTGACGCAACCACCAATTCTAGCCTATCCCGACTACAGTCAGCCATTCCGCTTGTACACAGATGCAAGTCACCAAGGTTTGGGTGCAGTGTTGTCCCAGGTTCAGGACAACAAAGAGCGAGTCATCGCCTACGCCAGCAGGAGTCTGAGAGGCGCGGAGAAGAACGACCAGAACTATAGTTCTTTCAAACTCGAACTTCTGGCGCTTGTCTGGGCCGTGACAGAGAAGTTTAAAGACTACCTGGCTGCCACACCCTTTACCGTGTACACAGATAACAATCCGTTGGCGCATCTGGACACTGCTCGACTGGGAGCCCTTGAACAACGGTGGGCCTCAAGACTCGCGAATTACAAGTTCTCTGTCAAGTATCGCAGTGGCAAGTCCAACGCTAACGCTGATGCACTCTCAAGGTTGCCTGTGGGAGAAGAACCACCCCGAGAAGACATCTGGGAAGAGGTGGAGATGCCACCATTCTACAACAAGTTTGCCCAACAGGTTGCTATTGGTGTCCCTGTAGAAGGAGAATCTCTGGCGAAAACAGCTGCCGAATCCCTCCAGGAGCCATCTCTGTGGAAAACGTTCCAAGAAGAGAGTAGAGTTTTAGGAGAATTGTCAGATTTCCTGCTTACAGGAAGAATACCAACCCGTGTAAAGAGAGGTCTTCATGACGTGGAATTAAAACGCCTTTGGCGACAGAGGAAGCGCCTGTTTGTCCAACGAGGCCTTCTACTTAGAAACACTCTTGATCCTGTCACAGGTGAAAGGCTTCATCAGATCCTCGTACCAAGAAGAGACGCACAGATGATACTTGAGGCGTATCATGACAGATCCGGTCACTTTGGGGTACAAAAGACCGAAGCTACCATCCGTCGTCGCTTCTATTGGGTTGGGATGAGGAGTGACATTGAGAGTTGGTGCCGAGAGTGTCCCGCCTGTAGTATCACCAAGGAAGGTCGAAGAGATCAGAAGGCCCCTCTACATCCAATTAAGACTCAAAAGCCGTGTGAAATTGTTGCTCTGGACCATGTGAAGTTGGGTCCCACACGTTCCGGCTACAGCTACGCTCTGACAATGGTGGATCATTACTCCAAGTTCCTTGTCATCGTGCCTGTCAGAGATCTTACAGCAAGAACTACGGCTGAGACCTTCTACGCAGAGTTTGTCCGCCATTACGGTTGTCCTGAGCATATCCTCACCGACCGTGGATCGGCGTTTGAATCCCAATTGTTCCGTGAGCTGTGTCAGTTCCAAGACTGCAAGAAGTTGCGAACCACAGCGTATCACCCTCAAGGGAATGGTATGTGCGAGAAGGCAAATCAAGTGATCATCGGCATGCTAAGAACAGCCGCAGTTACACCTGGTGTTGAGTGGTCTGAGCGTATCAAGGACTTGGCCTATATTTACAACAACACACCCCAAACATCTACGGGATACGCACCATTTTATCTAATGTTTGGAAGACAAGGTCAACTTCCTTCAGACTTAACCCTTGGTGTGAAGGTCCCTGACACCATCAATCCACTACCCATAACAGACTGGGTTGTTGAACACCGCCGACGTATGGAGGAAGCTAAAGAGATAGTTGAAACGCGCATGGATGAGGTTCGTAGGAGACAACAGGAGGATTACAACCATCACGCCCATGCAGCGCCCCTGAAAGTTGGCGACCGTGTATGGTTAAGGAATAACCATCGGAATGGGAAATTGGATCCATTCTGGGAGAAAGAACCATACAGTGTCATCTCCATACCATATCCTGAATCCGACGTGTATGAGATCTCTAAACTTGGGGGACAGCCCCAAGTAGTACACCGAAACCGTCTGAAGCTGTGCCTTAAAGAAGGACTACCCACAGAGGTGCCCCCAGCTGAGACAACGAGTACAGAGATCTTGTCACCTTCTGAAGCAAAAGAGAGACCCCCAACGTTAACTGAGCTTATGTGGGCGCCTAAACTACTACCATTTAGCTGCTATCCACCAATTGCTCTAGTGCAAGAGAACCCTTCGACAGATGATTTAATTGATTTCAGTGACTCTGTTCCTGATCCAAATCTCGTTCCACTTAGGCGTTCTGAGCGTACCACAAAAGGCATACCTCCAACACGCTATAGTGATGCCATGGCTGTCCTTGGGTAAAAGAGGTTAACTGTCTCTGCTTCTGTATATATGTTATTCCTGCTCTGATTACATTAATGTTTTTCCTGTGTGTATATACAGTATATATATAATATCTTGCCATGTAATATAGTATTTACATTTATATGCAACAATCCAAGCCATAGTGCCTGGCTCACCGAGCCAAGGAAGTTCTGTTACCCCATTGCGGTATGGACATTCGTGCTAGAGTGCCTACTCTTCCTTACAGAAAGGACTGTTTATTGTTTCTCAGAGAGACTCTCATGATAATGGACACTCACAAAATTTGTGCCAGAGAGCCTCTGGACCCATTTGCACTTTATTCGTATTTATTAATGTTATGTTACATTTCTCACCTTCACCCCAGCCCGTCGCCGAGGTCGGCTCAGTGAAAGAGGGGGAGTATGTGGCATCCCAGAGCTGGCTATGGCTGGGCTGAGGTTGATCTCTGTGCATTGTATTATTTCCTGTTGCTTCATAGCCTGTGTGACATAGCAGGGGGTCCTGAGTCTCACACAACACAGCGCCACCTAGTGAGCCTCACACATGCATTACACCTCCCATAGGATTGAATAGTAACCAAATGTCCAATGGGAGGACATCGCCTGGGAAAAGGGGAGGAGTCAGCTGATCACTGGGTCCCCATGGTAACACCCCTGCAGGAAGGTCCTGCGTGTGAGGAGTTAGAAGTGTGGAGTGTTAGGAGGAGGAGGTGAGGAGATAAGTGTGATGTCCTGTGAAGAAAGCAGTGAGTTTAGTGCAGGAATCTCAAGTCCTAGACAGGCCCAGGAAGGTTGGAGAGCTGACATACTCCAGCTATTCAGAAGATCCTGTCCCCTGTCTGCCTAGCCATCGCCCTGAAGGAAGTCAAGCATCATTATCTTGTCAGCATGAGACTGTGGAGAGAACATTCTGGAACACGTGCTCCATAGCAAGTATCACAGGATCCAGGGGCCAAGGCCAGACCTGTGGAATATCCTGCCACCCTGACTATTGCACCCCGAAACTCTGAGCTATCAGGACCACATAACGTGAGTGGGGAATATTATGTACTAGTATCATGGTGGGCATCCTCCTATGAGCCAAATAGGAGCCCAGACGCACCTCAGGGCTGTAACACTGAAGTATAAGGGGCTAGGAACAACTTTCATCAAGTCTACCCTGTACCTCAGGACTTTGCTGTGTCACCAGGCGTACCCCGTTGTTTTGTATTGAAGAAACTGTTTAAGCATTTGTGCCTCCACACCCATGGAAGTAAAAGTTCAACTTTACAACCGTTTCTGTGTCTGACTCTGCACCGACAACATCAGGGCGCCCCAAACACCACCAGTCGGCACAGTATAGGGGAAGCGCCCCGGGGGAACAATCACCACCAACATTTGTGCAGCCCCCTCATCACCGGTACCAGTGGTGGTAACGTGGGACAGCACCAGCGCTGCGCCCTCGTGCCCAGAGACCGTGACAAGTCTGCGCTGTTTGCACCCCGCAATCCCAACTGCAGCGTTACCTTCCATCTGGTCACCGCACTGGTGATCTAGGAACTTCAGGAGCCACAGTCCAATCACTCTCAGGAGTTTCAGGAAGGTCAGGTGGAATATCGGCTAAGGACTGTGGAGAATCGCAGGCCGAGCCATCATTGGAGATATCCATACCATCAATCTGAGGTACAGGCAACAAATTATTTCTATGCCAAGTCCTGATCCTCCCGTCCCGTCCTTTTATCTTGTAGACTGGTATTCCAGGCAACCGATCTACCACTGTAAAGAGTTCACTCCGCCATCGATCAGCCAGCTTATGTTTTGCAGATGCTCCCAAATTCCGTAGCAGAACATGGTCCCCAGGGTTCAATTCTCGGTATCTTACTCGAAGATCAAATCTCCTTTTATTTCCTTCATTCACTTTGGCCGCATTTTCCTCAGCCAGCTGATAAGCACTCTTAAGCGTTTCTTTCAAACGTGCCACGTATCGGTAATGATCTCGATGACTGATACCATCGGTAGAGACTCCCAACAAGATGTCAATAGGTAGCCTAGGCTCTCTTCCAAACATCAGAAAGTATGGTGAATATCCTGTGCTCTCGTGCCTTGTACTATTATAGGCATGCACCATAGCCTCCACTTTTCTACTCCAGGATCGCTTATCCTCAATTCGTAAGGTACCAAGCATATCAAGTAAAGTCCTGTTAAATCTTTCAGGAAGGGCATCTCCCTCTGGATGGTAAGGCGTCGTCCGACTTTTGCGGATGTTCAACAACTGAAGTAACTCTTTGATCAGGTTACTCTCAAAATCCCGGCCTTGATCAGAATGCAACCGGTGTGGTAAGCCATAATGGATAAAATACTTTTCCCAAAGCACTCTTGCAACAGTGACTGCTTTTTGATCCTTAGTCGGAAAGGCTTGAGCATATCGTGTGAAGTGATCAGTCACCACCAATACATTTCCAAATCTTCTGGAGTCGTTGTCAATACAAAGGAAGTCTATGCAGACAAGATCCATGGGGCCCGAACTCTTCAAGTGTCCCATGAAGGCCGCTCGAACCGGGACAGTCTTCCTCTGCAAACATCTGCGACAGCACCTACACAGACGAGTCACGGTATCTCTCATTTTGGGCCAGTAGAATCGGTCTTGTATTAGGCCATAAGTCTTCTCAGGTCCCAAATGACCATGATAATCATGCAGACTTCGGAAAATCATCTTCTGAAAGCAGCTTGGAATAACTAGTTGGCGCCTTCCAGGGTGATCATGATACAGCACCACACGATAAAGTAGGCCATTGTCTATTTCAAACTTCTCCCAATCTCGTAGAAGTTGACTGCATTCAGAGGGTAGGGATGTCTTTAACATTTCTCTGTCTTGAGAACTCACTGCTTGATAAAGAGGTCCAATTAAAGGATCAGTCTTTTGACTCCAGATCATTCGCTTTGAAGATATAGAACAACTCTCAAAGGATCCTAAAGCGGCAGGGTAGGCAAACATGTCTGGTACAGCTTCGGGACCTCCCCCAATAGAGTCAATAAGCCGAGTTTCAGAAAAGGCTACTCGGTCTTCAACTACAGCAGCCATGGCACACAAAGCTCCTACTCCAGGACTTGGCACTTCTTCCCATTCATCCACTACTTCCGGACTAGGTAATCCAGGCCGTCTTGATAGAGCATCTGCCCCAATGTTCTTAGGCCCCGATTTATACTTGAGTGTGAATTGGTAGTTGGATAAAGCTGCCAACCAGCGATGTCCTGTAGCATCGAGTTTAGCGGTTGACAAAACGTATGTCAGTGGATTGTTGTCTGTTCTTACTTCAAACGTGGCTCCGTATAAATAGTCATGTAATTTATCAACAATGGCCCACTTGAGCGCCAAAAACTCCAATTTATGTACTGGATAATTTTTCTCGCTGGGAGAAAGACTTCGACTTATGAAAGCTATGGGCCGTAACCCGGCCGGGTATTCTTGGTGCAGCACGCCACCTAATCCTTCAAAGCTGGCATCTACATGTAGCACATATGGCTTATGTGCATCAGCATAAGCCAGAACGGGAGCTTCTGTCAATTTCTTCTTCAACAACTTAAATGCTTCTTCACAATCCGCAGTCCACCTATCGCCAAAAAGGCTTTTGGAAGACCCTTTCTTCTTTCCCGGATCTCCTGCATCACTCTTCAACAGGTCGAGGAGGGCTCGAGCAATTTTTGAATATCCTTCCACAAATCGTCGATAGAATCCACAAAACCCCAAGAAAGACTGCAACTCCGTAATATTTTGCGGTCGGGGCCAATTCACCACAGCTTCAATCTTACCAGGATCGGTAGCAACTCCTTCAGCAGAAACAATATGACCTACATAAGTGACCGAAGATCTACAAAATTTGCATTTGTCAGCCGACAACTTCAGCCCCTCTTCTTTTAAGCGATGGAGTACTCTCATGAGTCGTTCTTCATGTTCTTCCAGCGTCTTTCCAAACACAATAATGTCATCAAGATATACAAGGCATTCCCGGGGCACTAAATCACCTAACACTCTTTCCATCAACCTTTGGAACGTTGCTGGCGCACCTTTTGTACCTTGCGGCATACGAGTGAACTGAAAGAAACCCAAGGGGCATATGAAGGCTGTCTTTTCCTGATCCTCAGGTGCCATTGGGACTTGATAGTATCCCGATCTTAGGTCCAGCACTGTGAACCAACAGTTTCCATTCAGAGCTTCCAGAGCTTCTTCAATTCTCGGCAGTGTATACTGATCAGGTAAGGTTCTCCGGTTCAGAGTTCTGTAATCCACACATAGGCGAATTGCTCCAGATTTTTTTCTTACCACCACAATAGGTGAGGCATAGGGGCTCTTACTGTCCACAATGATCCCCTGACCTTTCATTTGCTGTAGAGTCTGTCTTAACTCATCAACATCCTTTGGAGCAACTCTCCGTGGTCGCTCCCGGAAGGGAGTAGAATCGGTCAATCGGAAAGTGTGTTGAGCACTTTTAGCACAACCTACATCCATATCATCCATGGAGAACACTTCCGATAATTCAGACAACTTCTGTGTCAGTCGCTGATTCCAGGCCTCTGGTAAATGTGGATCACTCAAGTCAAGATTGAGATTAGGGATTGCATCTCGGATTTGAATCCTGCACACTTCAGCGTATGGATTTACTCCAAGCACAGGGTAGCAGTGGGCCACATTCTGGTATGGTCCAATTACAATCGGATGCGGTGAACAGTTCCTCACTGTCACACAGGTAGATAACTCCACTTTATTTCTCCAGTCCTTTCTCTCTGGGATCACCATCCAGCCATTCTGGTTAATCATTTCTTCAGGGGTTTCCATAAGGACATAACTCCCCCCTTCAAGCAAATCGGGAGCAATGCTGGAGGCTACTCTCAGAATTCTCTCCCCGCCGGCAGGAACTTCCACGGTTCTCTCACCGATATGATATACCATTCCATGTCGATAGCCAGTAGACAGGGCATCACAGAGTTCTCTAAGATCAGAAGATATATTCACCGGCTGAGCTGCAGGGTTCCAATCTCTTCCAAGAAACTTCTGAAAAGCATAATGCACTGCGGGACAATTAGTGCCAAGTATCACAGGAGCTGCACAAGAATCCCCTGTATCAGGACAGACAAGAGCCGTAATCTTCATGGGAGCGACACTCTGATCTTCTAATTCAGGGACAGCTATAACTACTTGTAGGCTGCCATCTACAGGATATGATCCTGAATTAAGCCCCCACAATTTCATTTGTCCTGTAGACTGAAGAGGTATATCCCTCAGATACTTTTGGTAGAACGAGCGATAAATCAGGGTCACTTGAGATCCTGTATCAAACAGGGCAGGAGCGGCATGACCATTGACAGTGACTTTGACAACGGACCTGGAGCCCGCGATAGCTCCTCTGGTATTTACTCGGCCCGCCTTCCTTCGGTGTCTTTGATTCTGAATAGAGAAGACAGCACTGTGTCTCAATCCCTCACTGTCCTCCGTACACTGTCTGGCACTATGGCCCGTCTGACCACATTTATAACAGGTTCTAGCATCCTTCCTCCATTGAGTGGCAGTGGGTGGAGTGGCGGACTGTCTAAGTTCTGACCGCTCCGCTGGTTTGTCCTTGTTTGAATTAGGAACAACATCTTCTTTAGAGATGCTTTTCGCTTTCTTAGGGGTACTAAAACGAATGTCAGCTTCTTGTTTCTTCACTAACTTCATTAAGTCAGGAAATGGAAGGACTCTATCAGATAGTAAGACCTTGAGTACTTGAGCAAGAGGATGATGAGGTTGTAACCCTCTCACCAACTGACTGGTTCTCATAGCGTCTACCTCTGAAGTAGATATAGCTGCGTGGTACACCAGACGTGAAAGAAGTAGCTGTAAACGGTTAATAAAAGTAGAGACATTTTCCCCTTCTTTTTGACGAACCATTCGGTAATCAGCAACCATCTGGGCAAGGTCATAGTATGGCTCAAAGTGATCAGACAGTACTTGTATATAGTCCAATGCACTCACTCCTTCATGAGAGTCTCTGTACAAGCGGATCAATTCTGCAGCAGGAGACCGCAAACTTTCACTGATACGCTGCCGCTTGCCTTCTTCAGAGCAAGACCATTCCTTCAGGCATTGGAGAGTATGTTCTTTCCATATCTCAAAGTTTTCCTCCCCTTGTGGTACTGGGACATTACCAGAGAATACTTTTAGTTTCTTGTAGTGAGTGGCCTGCAGGCCCTGAGCTAACATTTCAGTCAGCCTGGCTAAAGTGCTAATAGCACTGTCACTAGAGGAACTGCTAGCGACGGCCATACTGGGGGGGTAACTGGCTGAGCGGGGTTCTTCCTTTACCTGAACCAGGGGAGGAATAGGAGGTCGGTAATCCCATGTAGTAGCTAGTGGGAGGTTCCCCTCTGAGCTATATCGCTTCTCCATATCAATGACTATTCCCACTTCTAAATCTCAGCAGTGCCTCCAAATGTAGCCCTATTTGGGGGGGGGGTATGAGTATTATCCCTCCCGCAACAGACTCTGGCGCTGACCTGTGTGTATAATGGGACCTGAAGCCTTCGCTGAAGGGAAGAGTGGGAACATATATGAAATATATCAGTGCCTCCACCCAGGATAGAGCCTCTGTATTACAGGGAGGATCTCTTCCTGGGACTTACCCATGAAGTACAGTTAGTAGCCTTAACAAGGATTACTGTACTAATCTCACAGTCTGAAGAATACATACAGATACCACATAAGGTTATAACAGTAGCTTTATAAGAATCAACAGGGTAATAATACATACATACAATATACTCAGAACACAGCAGTACTACAACAACCAGCAAGTCCTCAACCGTCTTAGGTTATATACCCGGGTATATATATAAATATATAGCAAGAGTCCAGTGCACAATACCTCCAGGCAACAGAAGAGATGCAGGGGCCCCTGTGGATGACTGTGGATCCTCGGATTCTTCCAGGAGATGACAGACAGCCGATCAGGAGATGATGATGATGGTGAGATTCTTCACAGGCAGCAAACAGGGCGACGGTGACGGCAGTAGATGCAGGCCTGACTACCCTAACACTGAGTCCTTAACCTGCCAGCTAAACTACTAGTGCCACCGGGCCTCTAACTAGCTAGTTGGCCTTCGGAAGCCTAACCTATCACTGCCCTGAACTATATATATATATATGGATCCCTAACTACGGTTACTAGCTAGGTCCTGTGAGTATATAGGGGGTAACACATACCTAACTATATACTGTGAAGTAAAGAGGAACAAGTGGCTCTTAGACTCCCCCAGACATAACATGTCTGTCCCAGCAGCTCTGCTCACATCTCTCCCCCCAGCAGCTCTGCCTCACATGTGTCTGACTCACTGTATTTACAAAACAAAACTTGCACTAAATGCCTGGGGTCTCTGAAGCCAAACTGCAGGGGCAAAGAAGCCAGATACATTATATACTAGTAGAAATGGCAGTTCCCTACATATGTATTTAAGTATATACATTTATGTGGTTGTCTTATGTGGGTAGGTGTGTGTATGTGTGTGTGCATATATGTGCATACTATCCATGTATCTTTTATCTAGCTATCATTTTAATAATAGTTAATTTGTCCCTATAATCTTTGTTACTATGTGTGTGGTTTGTGGGTCTTCATGCTCACTTGTTGGACACCCTTTGTTATGGCCATATTCCCATGTTTATGGCCCTATTCAGGTTTAATGCACATATCCCTTGGACAAGGTGTGATTTCCTGGGGCCTTTTATGTTGATTTCTTTTGTCCAGCTGAGGAGAGACACAGCTGGAAGCCCTTCCCCAGTTCAAATTGGTATAAAGATACTGGGATTGAGATTAGATGGAACTTCAACTGGAACAGAACTGATATAATATTGCTGTGTCCAGAGGACTGCTGATTTCTACTTCGGGGCCACAAGAAGGTGGATCTGGCTCCCCAGACTGTGATTTGAACTATTTTCTTCACCGAAGCTAAGTATAATAAAAAACTTTTCTACTTTTCTATTAATTGTTTGCGTTTTTCATTATACAGTATTTCCCTTTAAAAAAATCATATTTGAATACACAAAGGAATCTCATCCAGCCCACCAGAACCCTACTCTGGGTTCTCCACCGTGGAGCAAAGCCTTTCTATCATCTAGATGAATTTCTGCAGTTTGACTGATATCCCTAGTCATGACTCAAGGTTTTTACTGGGTTGGATACTGACACATACAAGTATATATACATACAAGTGGCACTAGAATTTTTTTCTGGAGGAGAGCCAATTTGCATATTCTTTCCTACGGAGCATTGTCTGTAAGACTCTCTACATCAGCTAGATCTCCACAAAGAGGATGGAGTTTGAACAAATACAAAATGCCACCTACAGTATAAGCAGCACTGCACAATGATAAAAATTACATTGTACCATTTTATTGCTGGACATGCTGCAAACCAAACTCCTGTATAATTGAAGATTACTGTATAGTGAACTGATAAGCATATCCAGGATCTTCTATATGCAAAACAGTTTTCCAAACACAGCACCCTCCATATTATGTACCTACAGTGGGGAAAAAAAGTATTTATTTAGTCAGTCACCAATTGTGCAAGTTCTCCCACTTAAAAAGATGAGAGAGGCCTGTAAATGACATCATAGGTAGACCTCAACTATGAGAGACAAAATGAGAAAACATATCCAGAAAATCACATGGTCTGATTTTTTACAAATTTATTTGCAAATTATGGTGGAAAATAAGTATTTAGTCACCTACAAACAAGCAAGATTTCTGGCTCTCACAAACCTGTAACTTCTTCTTTAAGAGGCTCCTCTGTCCTCCACTCATTACCTGTAGTAATGGCACCTGTTTGACATTGTTATCAGTATAAAAGACACCTGTCCACAACCTCAAACAGTCACACTCCAAACTCCACAATGGTGAAGACCAAAGAGCTGTGGAAGGACACCAGAAACAAAATTGTAGACCTGCACCAGGCTGGGAAGACTAAATCTACAATAGGCAAGCATCTTGGTGTGAAGAAATCAACTGTGGGAGCAATAATTAGAAAATGGAAGACATACAAGACCACTGATAATCTCCCTCGATCAGGGGCTCCACACAAGATCTCACCCCGTGGGGTCAAAATGATCACAAGAACGGTGAGCAAAAATCCCAAAAACACACGGGGGGAACCTAGTGAATGACCTGCAGAAAGCTGGGACTAACGTAACAAAGGCTACCGTCAGTAACACACTATGCCGCCAGGGACTCAGATCCTGCAGTGCCAGACGTGTCCCCCTGCAAGTCAGTACATATCCGGGCCTGTCTGAAGTCTGCTAGAGAGCATTTGGATGCTCCAGAAGAGTATTGGGAGAATGTCATATGGTCAGATGAAACCAAAGTAGAACTGTTTGGTAGAAACACAACTCGTCGTGTTTGGAGGAGAGTGAATGCTGAGTTGCATCCAAAGAACACCACACCTACAGTGAAGCATGGGGGTGGCAACATCATGCTTTGGGGCTGTTTCTCTGCAAAGGGACCAGGACGACTGATCCGTGTACATGAAAGAATGAATGGGGCCATGTATCGTGAGATTTTGAGTGCAAACCTTCTTCCATCAGCAAGGGCATTGAAGATAAAACGTGGCTGGGTCTTTCAGCATGACAATGATCCCAAGCACACCGCCAGGGCAAAGAAGGAGTGGCTTCGTAAGAAGCATTTCAAGGTCCTGGAGTGGCCTAGCCAGTCTCCAGATCTCAACCCCATAGAAAACCTTTGGAGGGACTTGAAAGTCTGTGTTGCCCAGCGACAGCCCCAAAACATCACTGCTCTAGAGGAGATCTGCATGGAGGAATGGGCCAACATACCAGCAACAGTGTGTGCCAACCTTGTGAAGACTTACAGAAAACATTTGACCTCTGTCATTGCCAACAAATGATATACAGTATAACAAAGTACTGAGATGAACTTTTTTTTTATTAACCAAATACTTATTTTCCCCCATAATTTGCAAATAAATTCTTTAAAAATCAGACAATGTGATTTTCTAGATATGTTTTATCATTTTGTCTCTCATAGTTGAGGTCTACCTATGATGTCAATTACAGGCCTCTCTCATCTTTTTAAGTGGGAGAACTTGCACAATTGGTGGCTGACTAAATACTTTTTTCCCCACTGTATGCTGAACTGCACAGCTAAATAGCAACACACCAGGATGGATTTGGCAATACTGATTTAGACAGGGCAAACCTAGACTAGAGAGTTTTCAAATGTGCCAGATTTATCACAGTGGCTGATGTTGGATGATAAATCTGGCACATGGTTACACTATTTAGTCTAAGTTTACACCATCTATTAGTTGGCTTAGTATCCATCAAAATTGCGCCAAGTAGTTATGATAAGCCCTGCACACTTCTTTGAAAAGGCACAAAAAACTCTTAGAAAGTGTGTTAAAAAAAAAAAAAAAGTCTTAGCACCAGTATTCTGGCACCTTCTATCAACTCTACTAGCCACTTTCCAATCACTGGAGTATAAATGAGAGTTACAGTAGGTACGGAAAGTATTCAGACCCCTTTAAATTTTTCACTCTTTGTTTCATTGCAGCCATTTGCTAAAAGCAAAAAAGTTCATTTTATTTCTCATTAATGTACACTCAGCACCACATCTTGACAAAAAAAACCCCAGAAATGTAGATATTTTAGCAAATTTATTAAAAAAGAAAAACTGAAATATCACATGGTCATAAGTATTCAGACCCTTTGCTCAGTATTGAGTAGAAGCACCCTTTTGAGCTAGTACAGCCATGAGTCTTCTTGGGAATGATGCAACAAGTTTTTCACATCTGGATTTGGGGATCCTCTGCCATTCTTCCTTGCAGATCCTCTCCAGTTCCATCAGGTTGGATGGTGAACATTGGTGGACAGCCATTTTCAGGTCTCTCCAGAGATGCTCAATTGGGTTGAGGTAAAGACTCTGGCTGGGCCAGTCAAGAATGGTCACAGAGTTGTTCCGAAGCCACTCCTTTGTTATTTTAGCTGTGTGCTTAGGGTCATTGTCTTGTTGGAAGGTGAACCTTCGGCCCAGTCTGAGGTCCAGAGCACTCTGGAAGAGGTTTTCTTCCAGCATCTCTCTGTACTTGGCATCTTTCCTTCAATTGCAACCAGTCATCCTATCCCTGCAGCTGAAAAACACCCCCATAGCATGATGCTGCACCACCATGTTTCACTGTTGGGATTGTATTGGGCAGGTGATGAGCAGTGCCTGGTTTTCTCCACACATACCGCTTAGAATTA
This sequence comes from Leptodactylus fallax, assembly GCA_947044405.1. Taxonomy (NCBI): domain Eukaryota; kingdom Metazoa; phylum Chordata; class Amphibia; order Anura; family Leptodactylidae; genus Leptodactylus; species Leptodactylus fallax. The sequence goes on along the minus strand of CAMRHE010000048.1, from coordinate 2,098,583 downwards.
ACGCCAAAAAGTTCAATCTTCGTCTCATCAGACCAGAGAATCTTATTTCTCATAGTCTGGGAGTCCTTCATCTGTTTTTTGGCAAACTCTATGCGGGCTTTCATATGTCTTGCACTGAGGAGAGGCTTCCTTCGGGCCACTCTGCCATAAAGCCCTGATTGGTGGAGGGCTGCAGTGATAGTTGACTTTGTGGAACTTTCTCCCATCTCCCTACTGAATCTCTGGAGCTCAGCCACAGTGATCTTTGGGTTCTTCTTTACCTCTGTCACCAAGGCTCTTCTCCCACTATTGCTCAGTTTGGCTAGACGGCCAGGTCTAGGAAGAGTTCTGGTCGTCCCAAACTTCTTCCATTTAAGGATTATGGAGGCCACTGTGCTCTAAGGAACCTTGAGTGCTGCAGAAATTCTTTTGTAACCTTGGCCAGATCTGTGCCTTGCCACAATTCTGTCTCTGAGCTCCTTGGGCAGTTCCTTTGACCTTATGATTATCATTTGCTCTGACATGCACTGTGAGCTGTGTGCCTTTCCTAATCAAGTCCAATAAGTTTAATTAAACACAGCTGGACTCCAATGAAGGAGTAGAACCATCTCAAGGAGGATCAGAAGGAAATGGACAGTATGTGAGTTAAATATGATATGACCATGTGATATTTCAGTTTTTCTTTTTTAATAAATTTGCAAAAATATCTACATTTCTGTTTTTTTCTGTCAAGATGGGGTGCTGAGTATACATTAATGAGAAATAAAATGAACTTTTTTGCTTTTAGCAAATGGCTGCAATGAAACAAAGAGTGAAAAATCTAAAGGGGTCTGAATACTTTCCGTACCCACTGTATTACATTTCTAGGAAACTGTAGAGAAAACATAAGCAATTCTGCGTTAGTTGCAATTCTCATAAAAAAAGATTACTAGAACTTTGCTTTTGGAACCAAACTTGTTTTATTCCTCCTGGAAATGTATGAATAAATTGAAGTCACTTGTCAACACAGTATGACTGGACATTGTCAAACTTTGTAGGGACATGCCCCTTTGACAAGAAAAAGGGTGATGTCAAGTTATCAATTTATTTATACATTTCCAGGAGTAACAGAGGGAATGCTTTTCAGCAATGTCATTTACTTTTCTCGTTTCTTTCTTGTCCTAGATTTAGGATAGGCCATAAGTATCTGATCGTTGGGGGCCGACAGGCAGCCCTGGAATTGATCAGCTTCTGATACCAGTACTACACACAACTTCAGGCCATGGTGATTTTCTTGTTCTTTCTATTGTCGCATTCTGAAAGTCAATTTTATTTTTTTTGTCAACGTACGCTGACAGTCAGCCTCTATAAGGTCCTTCCTCTGGCAGGACACTTTAGAGGGTTGATGATGGCAACCCCAGGGGCATTGATCACTTTCCTAGCTGCCATGTCAACACATTAGCAAACCTGACTGTGACAGGCGGAGCATCATAAGGGGCAACTAACTCAGCAACCCCTAAATTCATCTAGGGGGTTAAGTGGTTAATCTCTGATCTCAGGCACTACAATCAAGGTGTCAGTTGTACACTACAGATAACACCTACAGAAGATGGTCAAGGTGCCATCACCAGGACGTACATTTATGGCATGGTGCATTGCGTATACACTTGTCATGTCGTAAATGTACAGCATAGTATGAGAGTAGACTAATATATAATACAGAATATTGCTTGTTAAACACATACTTCATAGTGTTTGAGTTGCTATTATCAATCACTTTCTGCCTCCATGAATCAATGGTCTCATCATTTATCTGACTGGTGTAATTCCAGTTTCTGCAGGAGCGGAAATCATCTGCAGGTTCAGGGCTCTGGAAAAACAATATCAACAGAGAATTGAAGAATATTTACAGCAAGCAAAAATCTGTTTTCTGCATCTCATATGATCAGGATAACAAGACAGAAGGATGGCTCTTGATAATACCGATGTAATCTACAGAAACCTACAATACACATAACTGTACAGTGAAATACTCTGGATGGAGAGAGAAAACTATAGATATTACAAAACTGTGGTGATGGAGGGGGATGGCTGGATGGCATATTAAAATTCTATGATATGTCACACATGATGCATGCATGATTTCTTTATGGCTGGTATCTTGAAATGGTGTGTTATCGTAAGGGCAACACATATGATCAGGAATTATTATTGCTGAAACAATACTCTCTTCGCATTCTACTGTATGTGTGCTGTTAGGCAGAAACATTGACTGAAAAATATGGCGAAATCAGTCCTCCAAGCTCATGCAACAAGTTTGCTCAATTTTACTGGTGTAGATCAGAGAAAACTTAAAGGGGTTATCTAGGCTAAAATTTTATTTTTTTTAATTAGGCTGGGGAAAGTGAGAAAAACAAAAAAAATAAAAACAAAAACAAAACAAAAAACCAAAAAAAAAAAAACCACACTCACCTGTCCCCGATGCTCCATTGTGTCCCAGCACGATCTGGTTCTGCAGCTCCGTTGTTTTCTTCCTTTGTAAGTCCCCGCCACACGTGACCACTGAGCCAATCAGCAGCCTCAGCGAAGGACATGGGACATGGGAAGTATTGCTGAGTGTGCCGGTTTCCCACCACACTGTGAGGGCCGGCACACGCAAAGAAGAAGAGATGGCCTTTCCACGCATCGGGTCCGGATCAAGAGGAAACGGTGAGTACAATGGGGCTGGGGGGCAAGTCCTTTACACTGACATAACGGGTCAGGATATAGATTAGACCGAGGACTCGTTACATCAGCAGAAAGGCAAAAAATGTAATATAGGTAGGTCACATGACCTACCTATATTACTGAAAAACAATACAATATTGAAAAAAGATATACAGTACATTATATAGTTGGGGGTGGGGGGGTTGTGGGGGACTTATTATGAGAACATTGATTTATCCTGGACAGTCCCTTTAAAGCAGTTGAATGAGAATAGAAAAATAGTTTTATTCCAGAAATAGCACCAGATGGCAGTTCAGCTCTATTCACTTGCATGAGATACCAGATGCAGTCCACTGATATGCACTTTAAAAGGGCTTTTATGTAATCAAAACTTAGCACCAAGGTTACTTACCTTATCATCAAGGTGAATAACACAGTTTTTTATGTTTCCTCACGTCCCCTGGACCTCAGCTTATTATACTCTGGGTTCTGAAGGGACCCCAGAGTATAATAGCAGTTTCGGTTCAGACGGATTTGGTCCAAACACAACTGCCTGGCGAATCTCACAAGGTTCATCCAACTCATACTCATACTTTAAAAGGGGTGTGACCTAAATATTATTTATTCACAATTTTGATTTAGGTCATAATCACCCTAATATTTAATTGCCATATTTACCCAGTGTATTCATTTATATACAGTGGATACGGAAAGTATTCAGACCCCTTTAAATTTTTAACTCTTTGTTTCATTGTAGCCATTTGCTAAAAGCAAAAAAAGTTCATTTTATTTCTCATTAATGTACACTCAGCACCCCATCTTGACAGAAAAAAAACAGAAATGTAGATATTTTTGCAAATTTATTAAAAAAGAAAAACTGAAATATCACATGGTCATAAGTGTTCACACCCTTTGCTGTGACACTCATATTTAAACTCACATACTGTCCATTTCCTTCTGATCCTCATTGAGATGGTTCTACTCCTTCATTGGAGTCCAGCTGTATTTAATTAAACTGATTGGACAGAGCAAATGAGAATCATGAGGTCAAAGGAACTGCCCAAGGAGCTCAGAGACAGAGTTGTGGCAAGGCACAGATCTGGCCAAGGTTACAAAAGAATTTCTGCAGCACTCAAGGTTCCTTAGAGCACAGTGGCCTCCATAATCCTTAAATGGAAGAAGTTTGGGACGACCAGAACTCTTCCTAGACCTGGCCGTCCAGCCAAACTGAGCAATAGTGGGAGAAGAGGCTTGGTGAGAGAGGTAAAGAAGAACCCAAAGATCACTGTGGCTGAGCTCCAGAGATGCAGTAGGGAGATGGGAGAAAGTTCCACAAAGTCAAACATCACTGCAGCTCTCCATCAGTCGGGGCTTTATGGCAGAGTGGCCTGAAGGAAGCCTCTCCTCAGTGCAAAACATATGAAAGCCCGCATAGAGTTTGCCAAAAAACACATGAAGGACTCCCAGACTATGAGAAATAAGATTCTCTGGTCTGATGAGACGAAGATTGAACTTTTTGGCATTAATTCTAAGCGGTATGTGTGGAGAAAACCAGGCACTGCTCTTCACCTGCCCAATACAATCCCAACAGTGAAACATGGTGGTGCAGCATCATGCTATGGGGGTGTTTTTCAGCTGCAGGGACAGGACAACTGGTTGCAATTGAAGGAAAGATGAATGCGGCCAAGTACAGAGATATCCTGGAAGAAAACCTCTTCCAGAGTGCTCTGGACCTCAGACTGGGCCGAAGGTTCACCTTCCAACAAGACAATGACCCTAAGCACTCAGCTAAAATAACAAAGGAGTGGCCTCGGAACAACTCTGTGACCATTCTTGACTGGCCCAGCCAGAGCCCTGACCTCAACCTTACTGAGCATCTCTGGAGAGACCTGAAAATGGCTGTCCACCAATGTTCACCATCCAACCTGATAGAACTGGAGAGGATCTGCAAGGAAGAATGGCAGAGGATCCCCAAATCCAGATGTGAAAAACTTGTTGCATCATTCCCAAGAAGACTCATGGCTGTACTAGCTCAAAAGGGTGCTTCTACTCAATACTGAGCAAAGGGTCTGAATACTTATGACCATGTGATATTTCAGTTTTTCTTTTTTAATAAATTTGCAAAAATATCTACATTTTTGTTTTTTTTTCTGTAAAGATGGGGTGCTGAATGTACAATAATGAGAAATAAAATGAACTTTTTTGCTTTTAGCAAATGGCTGCAATGGAACAAAGAGTGAAAAATTTAAAGGGGTCTGAATACTTTCCGTACCCACTGTACGCAGGAAATATATAGAGAACATATGAGTTCTGTTATATGATAAAAATACACAAAGGCAAGGTAAGCACTGAAAATCATAACTTACCACTGGCTTTGAACAAATCACAAATGTTTTATTCCATCCAGAGAAAATGTGTTTGATTATGCTGTATGATGATGGATCTGTTTAGGCAGAACAAACACTGGGTTACTGTAGGGTTAGAACAAAAAAGACTTATACAGCAAAGCTCGGAGTTACTTGTAACATAACAGATTAATCGACTGATCACACAAGCAAACCTTGCACTGTATGGTTAAAACTGCAGGATAGGCTCCATTCAGATCACGTTTATTTACAACCATTTACCAGATCCATTTAACAGATGATCAATGTGAAAAAAAATAAATAAAAAAATCACAGATACATTTAAAAAAAAAAAAAATCTAAACATTGATCTCTATTTAAACAGATGGCCATCCTTCTGTGGCTGGTTTTTACATCCGTTTTTTACATGTAGTTGAACGAATCTGCTAAACAGATTTAAAAAACATGCTCTGAATTAAGCCTAAGGCCTGTGATAGTCAAACACACACCTACATACATATATAGCTAGATCTATCTAGACATACACTGCTCATAAAAAATTAACACTTCAACACGGACCTTGATGAACAAAATATTGAAAATCTTTACTGTATAAATTGTGTAATTCAAATTCAAAACAAATGGCATATTCCTACTCAATGAAAACTAAAACCAACCAACTGAGCCTGGATTCCAAGCAAAAATTGCAAAAATCAAAGCAAAAAAATTAAATCACAGATTAATTCAATTGGCAACTCTTAAATGTGACTCAGTAGTGTGTGGCCTATATATTCTTGCATGCACTTATGTCGACATCTGGGCATTTATTTATTTTGCTTACTTGTACAGTCATGGGCAAAAGTTTTGAGAATGACACAAATATTATATTTTCACATGATCTGCTGCCCTCTGGTTTTTATGTGTGTTTGTCAGATGTTTTTATCACATACAGAAATATAATTGCATTCATATTATGAGTAACAGAAGCTTATATTGACAGTTAGAATGAGTTAATGCAGCAAGTCAATATTTGCAGTGTTGACCCTTCTTCAGGACCTCTGCAATTCTCTCAATCAACTTCTGGACCAAATCCTGACTGATAGCAGTCCATTCTTGCAGAATCAATGCTTTAATTTTGTCTGAATTTGTTGGTTTTTGTTTGTCCACCCGTCTCTTGATGATTGACCACAAGTTCTCAATGGGATTAAGATCTGGGGAGTTTCCAGGCCATGGACCCAAAATCTCTATGTTTTGTTCCCTGAGCCATTTAGTTATCACCTTTGCTTTATGGCAAGGTGCTCCATCATGCTGGAAAAGGCATTATTGAGCGCCAAACTGCTCTTGGACGGTTGGGAGAAGTTGCTCTTGGAGGACATTCTGGTACCATTCTTTATTCATGGCTGTGTTTTTAGGCAAGACTGTGAGAGCCGATTCCCTTGGCTGAGAAGCAACCCCACACATGAATGGTTTCAGGATGCTTTACAGTTGGCATGAGACAAGACTGGTGGTAGCGCTCACCTCTTCTTCTCCGAATAAGCTGTTTTCTAGATGTTCCAAACAATCGAAAAGGGGATTCATCAGAGAAAATGACTTTACCCCAGTCCTCAGCAGTCCACTCCCTGTACCTTTTGCAGAATATCAGTCTGTCCCTGATGTTTTTTCTGGAGAGAAGTGGCTTCTTTGCTTCCCTCCTTGAGACCAGGCCTTGCTCCAAGAGTCTCCGCCTCACAGTGCGTGCAGATGCACTCACACCTGCCCGCTGCCGTTCCTTAGCAACCTCTGCACTGCTGGTAGCCCGATCCCGCAGCTGAAACACTTTTAAGAGACGGTCCTGCCGCTTGCTGGTCTTTCTTGGGCGCCCTGGAGCCTTTTTGGCACCAATGGAACCTCTCTCCTTGAAGTTCTTGATGATGCGATAGATTGTTGACTGAGGTGCAATCTTTCTAGCTGCAATACTCTTCCCAGTTAGGCCATTTTTGTGCAGTGCAATGATGACTGCACGTGTTTCTTTAGAGATAACCATGGTTAACAGAAGAGAAACAATGATGGCAAGCACCAGCCTCCTTTTAAAGTGTCCAGTGGTGTCATTCTTACTTAATCATGACAGATTGATCTCCAGCCCTGTCCTCATCAACACCCACACCTGTGTTAATGGAGCAATCACTGAAACGATGTTAGGTGGTCCTTTTAAGGCAGGGCTGCAATGATGTTGAAATGTGTTTTGGGGGATAAAGTTCATTTTCTAGGCAAATATTGACTTTGCAAGTAATTGCTGTTAAGCTGATCACTCTTTATAACATTCTGGAGTATATGCAAATTGCCATTACAAAAACTGAAGCAGTAGACTTTGTAAAAATTAATATTTGTATCATTCTCAAAATTTTTGTCCATGACTGTATAGCGCCAACATATTCCTCAGCGCTTTACAGACATTGTCAGTCATCACGGTGGCAGTGCTGGAGTCCTGGGTTCGAATCCAACCAAAGATAACATCTGCAAGGAGTTTGTATGTTCTCTCTGTGTTTGCGTGGGGTTCCTCCCACATTCCAAAGACATACTGATAGGGAATGTAGATTGTGAGCCCTATATGGGACAGTGGCTGACAATGTCTGTAAAGCGCTGCGGAACATGATGGCGCTATAAAGGTAAGCAAATAAATAATATAGGGCTTACATTCTACATCCCAATTAGTAAGTCTTTTGACATGTGGGAGGAATCAAGAGTACCCGGAGGAAACACACGCAAACTCCTTGCAGATGTTTTCCTTGGTCAGATTAGAACCTAGGACTCCAGCGCTGCAAGGGTGCAGTGCTATACACTGAGCCACCATGCTTCTGATAAGACAGCGGATGGTGTCCTCGGGGAAGGAGGAATCTTCTTCCAAACCTGGATCAGGGCATCTGTGAGCTTCTGTACAGTCTGTGGCACTGCTTGGCAGCTTCAGGTGAACAGATTCATAATCTCACAGAGGATCTTCCTTGGATTCAGATCTGGAGAATGCAAGAGCCATCAATTTCTTCATCATTCATGAACTGCTTACACACTCAGGCCACATGGGTCCTGGCATTGTCCTATACCAGAAGGAACCCAGGGCCCACTGCATCAGCTCTAAGGATTTTATCACGGTACATAAGAGCAGGCTGGATACCGTTGGCTATCATGTGGAGGTTGTGACCTTCCAACGATATGCCTCCCCAGAATATCACTGACCCAATACCAAAGAAGTCATTCTGGATGATGTTGCAGGCAGCATAATTTCACCACAGCATTTCTAGACTCTTAAGTCTGTCACAAATGCACAGCCAATTCTGGTGCACTCTGGCGAATGCCAATCTAGCTGCAAGGTAAGTGCAGATCCCACTACAGAAGGTCGGAACCTCAAACCACCATCATGGAGTCTGTTTTTTGACAGTTTGGTCATAAACATGCACACCAGTAGACCACTGGAGGTTATTATGTAGGGCTCTGGCAGAACTTTGCCTGTTCCTTCTTTCACAAAGGAGTCAATACTGCTCCTGCTACTGGTTTAACGTCCTTCTATGGCCCTTCCCAGCTCTCCTCATATACCAGCCTGTGTCCTGGTATCTGAGTAATACTCTTAAAACTGTGCTGGGAAACACAACAAGCCTTCTTACATCGATGCAACAGCCTGAAGGAAGCTCATGCTACCAGAAGTGACATGGACGCTACAAAACTACAAAACTAGAGAAGAATGAGGAAGGATAAGGAGAGAGCAACTATATGTGGTCACCACCTAGCCAAGGCCATTCCCTTTTTAGGGGTTGTCCTACCGTTGCCTCTCTAGCACACCTGTTGTTACTTACATTGCTTCAAAGCAGGAAAAATGTATTCACAAATTGCTTGCTTCCTAAGGCTGTGTTCACACTGTGCAATCAGTTCAATCATGTCCAGCCCATGTCTAGGCTGATATCCCTGAAGCTTAATTGATTTGGGTTTAGAAGTTTTATATGGCCAAGTTCAGACAAGGAAAGTCTATGTATTGGCCGAATTTACCAGCCTAAACCTAGCGCAGCTGAACAGAGCTGCAGGTAAAGCTGGCCTGTGATGCTGAAAGGGAGTCTGTCAGCAGTAAATGTTTTATAAACCTAATCATAGTACCATGTACAAGTGACACTACAGTTTCCAGATGTGCCTCTGGTTTTCAGCTTTGGATCCCTATTTTCAAGTAAATAGTCATTTTATGCATATACAGATAACGGAAAAAGTGGGAGGGAACGCTAAGACAAGACTCCAATGCACTTGCCCCCTCGTTTGTAGCCTTATTTTCATGTAAGCCATTCTTTTATTCATATGCAAAGCTGAATAACAGAGGTATATTTGGAAACTATAAAATCATGTCTACAAGGTATTTTGATTAAGTTGATAACCAATTTATTACTGACAGACTCTCTTTAAAGTGTAACTAAACTATGAAACAACTTTTGATTTTCTAGCAGTATTTGTGTCATTAATAAATTTTGTAATATACTTTATTAATACATTTTGGCTCTTTTCTGTGAAATCTTACATTTCTTTATTCTTTCCCTTATTTCACTATTGAGAGCTACTGTATATCCTGCTTCTCACAGTGTAAGGTGTACAGGCTTATGTGTATGCCAGGAAAAATAAGGGTGGTGGAGGGTCACTTCAAACAGTTACATCTCTGGCAATACAAATTGCAGAAACTTGCTTCTGGTGTTCTATGAAAGTGTTTCATAAGCTTCCTTCCAGTTCTACCAGGAGATGGTGGTGAATATGATTTCCAGCAAAACACAGTCAGCATTGGGATATTTATATGCAGTTACAGATTCTCCCAAACCCACCCTTTGCCTTCAAAACAGCATCAATTCTTCTAGATACACTTGCACACAGTGAAGGGATTAGGAAAGGAGGTTGTTCCCGACATCTTGGAGAACTAACCACACATCTTCTGTGGATGTAGGCTTGCTCAAATCTTTCTGTCTCTTCATGTAATCCCAGACTCAATGATGTTGAGATCAGGGCTGTGTGGGGCCATCAATTCCAGGACTCTTCCTCCAAAGGGTGGTCACACCAAATATTGATGTGATTTAGATTTCTCTTCCCATTTACTTTGCATTTTGTAAAACTGACAAAAATAAATTAACACTTTTATTTCTGAAAGCATTCTTACTTTGCAGGATTTTTTCCACACCATCCTAAAACTTTTGCACAGTTCTGTGTATAACAAAGGACAGTTAACAGAGTATACTAACCATCTGATGGTGGGATCTGTACATTGTGAGGGGACCACATCCATTTTACTGCTGTAGGACAAATCACATTATTTGTGTATCCAGTACCAAGCTGGCCGTCTTCTCCACATCCAAATGCATAGAGAATGCCTGAAGAAGGCACAAAGGCGATAGTGTGCAGTCTGAAAGACAGAAAATAAACACATGATATTTTAATGTAAAACTATAGATGGAATCTAGCTTGAGAATAATTCTCCTTTGCAAAAGATTTTTATAAAATATAACTTTTTTTATTTACTCCATGGAAAATTAAAAATTGTCAAGTCGTGAGAGGTTACATCTGAAAAAGCCTACGCGTTTCGGGACTAGATATGTCCCTTACTCATGGCATACGTCTCACAAATACAACCACGGTTTAAAAAAAGTAAACACAAATCAGACACACCCCTCACCTAATTATCTCAACAGTATACATCTGTGAACATGTTTATACTCATTGAAAAAGATGTCTTGAAAAATTAATTATGCAATTAAGTTTGCAAATTGTATACAAAGAATCATTGTCTGAATCAATATATATATATATATATATATATATATATATATATATATATAAATAAAAAAATAAGAGATAAGAAACACTATGGTAAGACATGTGTTAAAGAGACCTAACCAAGATTAAATAAACCGATATTGTGCGAAAACTAATTGTGTTTTCAACTTTCCAATTCAACATATAATTAATAGTTTTGATAGGTTGGCCATCCATAATTCCAATAGAATCACACATTCACAGATTGCAAAAAACACTAAATGAATGTAAATGAATAGCGTTACATAAAATTGAATATGGTACGGTGGTTTCAAAATTTGCCTCCTAAAAGTTCCGACAGGTCACATGACCATGACCATATGATCAGAAAAAACATTTCGACCCTCTTGTGATGACAAAAAAAAAAAGGATCCGTTTTTGATTCGTTGGTTTGAAAAAAAGGGGGAGGACAAATACAACTTACAATATAATAATTTAGAATTCCCTCCAAAATGTCCAAGGGGTCTGTTTTTGATTCGTTGGTTTGAAAAAAAGGGGGGAGGACAGATACAACTTACAATATAATAATTTGTAATTACCTCCGAAAATGTCTGTCCGATCACATGATCTAGGTCCCACGACAGAGAAAGACAAAAATATTGTGTTTTCGCTAAATGTAATTATATATACACACACGCACACAATATGGTGATTTGAAATTACCTCCAGAAATAGCTGTCCGATCACGTGATCTAAGTCACGTGACCGGAAAAAACCTTAACTCCTCCATACAATTGCGGAGGACCAAAAAAGCCTTTAAATTCAAGTAATCTATTTCTGATTTGTTGGTTTAAAAAAGGCAGAAAACATGGAATGAATACCTAACCAATAGAAATAATGTATGGTAGAATTCAAAATTACCACCCTAGAAAGTTTTGACCATGTGAATAAGATCACGTGATCGGGAGATCTTACATTCTTATTGGCTATTGTAAAATTCATACAGATGAGTTTGAAATTGCCACCAGAAGAGCATAAATTTAATAAAAATAATATAAATCAGTTTTTAAATTTAAACCTTGTGGAGATCTAGTTTTAAGTGTGAATATCCAAAAAGCCTCTCTTTTTAATAATTTCTTTCTCCAATCACCCCCCCCCCCCCCCCGAAGAGGTTTAAAAATGGTTTCAATGGCTTTGACTCTAAATTAAGTTAAATTGCCATTATGTTCTTGGAAAAAGTGTCTAGAGGCTCCTGATGATTTGGTTTGATTATTTTTTGTACAATTAGTGATGTGTTCTGAAATTCTAGTTTTTAATTGCTGTATAGTGCAACCTATATAATGTAGGTTGCAGGATACGCATGTAATTTGATAAATGACATATTTAGACTGACAGTTGATAAAACTGTCAATCTTATATGTTCCGTCTCCTTTACTGTTGAAAAACGACACAGATTTTTCAGCGTATTGACAAACTTTACATCTCGTAGAACCACATTTGTAGAAAAAAAAATTTACTTTAGTTGTACTGGAAGGAACTAAAGAATGTTCCCTAAAACTGGGTGATAATATGGCTCCAAGGAATTTACCCCTTCGTGCAACCACATTACAACCATTTTCAAGAATTCTGGATAAGTCATCATTTTGATGTAATATAGGTAAATTATGTAACAATATTTTTTTTATATCATTAAAATTGTTACTATATTGAGTAAAAAAATAGATGTTTTTATCATTATTTTTGCTAATATTCTTATCGATAGAATCATCTAAAAGAATGGATCTTTTTTTGTTTTTTGCAATATTACAAGCCCTGTTTAGTGACCATTTAGGATAACCTCTTCTAGATAATCTGTCAAATACTTTTATTTTTTCTGTATTGAAGACTTCCTCATTAGAGCAAGCTCTTTTTATTCTGATCATCTCTATGGTATGTTTGGGGTGGGAGCTACTGGCATGTAATATTGTATTGCCAGATTGTGGTTTTCGTTAGATCTTCGGGTCTACTTTATTAGTGATCGTATTACCGATCAATGTTACATCAAGAAAAGCGACAGAATTTTGGTTAAAACTAAAAGTAAATTTAAAATTGTGATCATTTTGATTCATATGATTAACGAAGGATGGTATGGCCGCCACATCGCCTGACCATACCATGAGCAGATCGTCAATGTAACGGCCATACCATCGTAAATCACCTGAAAACGGGTTGTTTCTATAAATTTGTCTCTCTTCCCATCAAGTCATAGTTAAATTTGCTAGTGAGGGTGAAAATTTAGCACCCATCGGTACTCCACTTATTTGCAAGTAATATTGGTTATTAAACATGAAATAATTATGTTTCAATAAAAAATTGACAACATCAATGACATATTCACACAATTCCTCGGTAAAACCCGAAAATTTATATAAGTGATATGAGAGGGCTAAAATGGCTACATGATGAGGAATGCTCGAATATAAAGAGCACACATCACGTTAGCCAAGTGTACCCCTCCTGCCATGAAAAATTATCAAAAATACGTAAAATTTCTTTAGTGTCGCGAATATATCCAGGGATTCGCGTCAGTAAAGGTTGTAATAAATCGTCAACCCATTTGCATATTTTCTCATTGACAGAACCAATTCCTGAAATTATGGGACGTAATGGTGGAGGAAATACACTCTTGTGAACCTTAGGCAAACCATGAAATATAGGAATAACCGGGGAATCAACTTTAAGATATTTGGCTTTAAAAATTCCTAAATTCACACCCTCTGAAATAATAATGTCAAGGTTAGATGAGAACAAATTAGTAGGATCATTGTCTAATAATCTATATGTTTTCTCATCTTTTAGCATTTTAAGAAAACTATTTTGATAATCACATTTGTTTAACACTACTACCTTTCCTCCTTTATCTGCCATTTTTATAATTAAATCGTCACGTTTATGTAATTCTTTGAGTGCTGCCCTTTCACCTATTGTCAAATTAGAGATTCGACTTTTGCTGATAGATTCATGGAGTTTAATAAGATCTTTTTCCATAACTGATTGAAATTGGTCCAGAGCAGGAACTCTGGAAACGATGGGAAAAAAAGTGGATTATGTGTAATCACATTAACCTCATGTTGTATTCTAGCTTCAAAGTCTGTTACCTCCAATTCTTTCAAGAGAGTAGTATAGTCCCACCAGGTTTTAATCTCTTGGGTGCGGACTTTGGATAATTTGTTTAACAAGGGAATAGAGTCTTGATTTATATCCTCAGCATTAGACTTTGAATCGAAAACCTCAGCAAATATTCGAGTTCTAGTGTCCTCATTAAAAAAAAATGATAATTGGTTTTCATCTTATAAATAATTATGAAATTGTTTATATTTTCAAAATATGTCTTATATTATTAATGATGCAAAGAGTAAATTCATGTTAGCATAATCCACCAAGAAAAATATATTTCCATATGAATGAAGCAAGAAAAAATTCAACATGAATTTGGGCACGTGTAACACCATAAACTGAAGTCCAAAAACCAATGTATTGTATACACAGCCCCGCTCACGTATGATGGAATCTCGTCTTTGGTGGAAGTGTCCTTCAATTAATTGCACGGAAACCTGTCTCCACGGCAAGAGATCAATGTATAGTGCTTTGCAAAAGTATTCGGCCCCCTTGAACTTTTCAACCTTTTGCCACGTTTCAGGCTTCAAACATAAAGATATAAAATTTTAATTTTTTGGTGAAGAATCAACAACAAGTGGGACACAATTGTGAAGTGGAACGTAATTTATTGGTTATTTTAAACTTTTGTAAAAAATAAAAAACTGAAAAGTGCGGCGTTCAATATTATTCGGCCCCTTTACTTTCAGTGCAGCAAACTCACTCCAGAAGCTCAGTGAGGATCTCTGAATGATCCAATGTTGTCCTAAATGTCTGATGATGATAAATATAATCCACCTGTATGTAATCAAGTCTCCGTATAAATACACCTGCTCTGTGATAGTCTCAGGGTTCTGTTTAAAGCGCAGAGAGCATCATGAAGACCAAGGAACACACCAGGCAGGTCCGTGATACTGTCGTGGAGAAGTTTAAAGCCGGATTTGGATACAAAAAGATTTCCCAAACTTTAAACATCCCAAGGAGCACTGTGCAAGCGATCAAATTGAAATGGAAGGAGTATCAGACCACTGCAAATCTACCAAGATCCGGCCGTCCCTCTAAACTTTCATCTCAAACAAGGAGAAGACTGATCTGAGATGCAGCCAAGAGGCCCATGATCACTCTGGATGAACTGCAGAGATCTACAGCTGAGGGGGGAGAGTCTGTCCATAGGACAACAATCAGTCGTACACTGCATAAATCTGGCCTTTATGGAAGAGTGGCAAGAAGAAAGCCATTTCTTAAAGATATCCATAAAAAGTTTTGTTTAAAGTTTGCCACAAGCCACCTGGGAGACACACCAAATATGTGGAAGAAGGTGCTCTGGTCAGATGAAACCACGGTCACAGTTTTTCAAACCAACGAATCAAAAACAGACCCCTTGGACATTTTGGAGGGAATTCTAAATTATTATATTGTAAGTTGTATTTGTCCTCCCCCTTTTTTCAAACCAACGAATCAAAAATGGACCCTTTTTTTTTTTTTGTCATCAATAGTTGTGTATATTTAATTTTTCAAGACATCTTTTTCAATGAGTATAAACATTGAATAGATGTATACATATGTACAATATAGACCAAAGGTTTGAACACACCTTCTCATTCCAAGAGTTTTCTGTATTTTCATGACTATAAAAATTGTAGATTCACACTGAAGGCCTCAAAACTATGAATTAACACATGTGGAATTATATACTTAATTGCTTTGATTACTGCTTTGCACACTCTTGGCATTCTCTTGATGAGCTTCAAGAGGTAGTCACCTGAAATGCTTTTCACTTCACAGGTGTGCCCTGTCAGGTTTAATAAGTGGGATTTCTTGCCTTATAAATGTTGTTGGGACCATCAGTTGTGTTGTTCAGAAGTCAGGTGGATACACAGCTGATAGTCCTACTGAATGGAGTGTTAGAATTTGTATTATGGCAAGAAAAAAGCAGCTAAGTAAAGAAAAACGAGTGGCCATCATTACTTTAAGAAGTGAAGGTCAGTCAGTCTGAAAAATTGGGAAAACTTTGAAAGTGTCCCCAAGTGCAGTGGCCAAAACCATCAAGCGCTACAAAGAAACTGGCTCACATGAGGACCGCCCCAGGAAAGGAAGACCAAGAGTCACCTCTGCTGCGGAGGATAAGTTCATCCGAGTCACCAGCCTCAGAAATTGCAGGTTAACAGCAGCTCAGATTAGAGACCAGGTCAATGCCACACAGAGTTCTAGCAGCAGACACATCTCTACAACAACTGTTAAGAGGAGACTGTGTGCAGCAGGCCTTCATGGTAAAATAGCTGCTAGGAAACCACTGCTAAGGACAGGCAACAAGTAGAAGAGACTTGTTTGGGCTAAAGAAAACAAGGAATGGACATTAGACCTGTGGAAATGTGTGCTTTGGTCTGATGAGTCCAAATTTGAGATCTTTGGTTCCAACCACCGTGTCTTTGTGCGATGCAGAAAAGGTGAACGAATGGACTCTACATGCCTAGTTCCCACCGTGAAGCATGGAGGAGAAGGTGTGATGGTGTGGGGGTGCTTTGCTGGTGACACTGTTGGGGATTTATTCAAAATTGAAGGAATACTGAACCAGCATGGTTACCACAGCATCTTGCAGCGGCATGATATTCCATCCGGTTTGCGTTTAGTTGGACCATCAGTTATTTTTCAACAGGACAATGACCCCAAACACACCTCCAGACTGTGTAAGGGCTATTTGACCAAGAAGGAGAGTGATGGGGTGCTACGCCAGATGACCTGGCCTCCACAGTCACCAGACCTGAACCCAATCGAGATGGTTTGGGGTGAGCCGGAGTGAAGGCAAAAGGGCCAACAAGTGCTAAGCATCTCTGGGAACTCCTTCAAGACTGCTGGAAGACCATTTCAGGTGACTACCTCTTGAAGCACATCAAGAGAATGCCAAGAGTGTGCAAAGCAGTAATCAAAGCAAAAGGTGGCTACTTTGAAGAACCTAGAATATAAGACATATTTTCAGTTGTTTCACACTTTTTTGTTAAGTATATAATTCCACATGTGTTAATTCATAGTTTTGAGGCCTTCAGTGTGAATCTACAATTTTTATAGTCATGAAAATACAGAAAACTCTTGGAATGAGAAGGTGTGTCCAAACTTTTGGTCTGTACTGTATACTGTTGAGGTAATTAGGTAAGGGGTGTGTCTGATTTGTTTTTACTTTTTTTTATACCGTGGTTGTATTTGTGAGACGTATGCCATGAGTAAGGGACATATCTAGTCCCGAAACGCGTATGCTTTTTCAGATGTACAGTCATGGCCAAAAGTTTTGAGAATGACACAAATATTATATTTTCACATGATCTGTTGCCCTCTGGTTTTTATGTGTGTTTGTCAGATGTTTTTATCACATACAGAAATATAATTGCATTCATATTATGAGTAACAGAAGCTTATATTGACAGTTAGAATGAGTTAATGCAGCAAGTCAATATTTGCAGTGTTGACCCTTCTTCTTCAGGAACTCTGCAATTCTCCCTGGCATGCTCTCAATCAACTTCTGGACCAAATCCTGACTGATAGCAGTCCATTCTTGCAGAATCAATGCTTTAATTTTGTCTGAATTTGTTGGTTTTTGTTTGTCCACCCGTCTCTTGATGATTGACCACAAGTTCTCAATGGGATTAAGATCTGGGGAGTTTCCAGGCCATGGACCCAAAATCTCTATGTTTTGTTCCCTGAGCCATTTAGTTATCACCTTTGCTTTATGGCAAGGTGCTCCATCATGCTGGAAAAGGCATTGTGGAGCGCCAAACTGTTCTTGGACGGTTGGGAGAAGTTGCTCTTGGAGGACATTATGGTACCATTCTTTATTCATGGCTGTGTTTTTAGGCAAGACTGTGAGAGAGCCGATTCCCTTGGCTGAGAAGCAACCTCACACATGAATGGTTTCAGGATGCTTTACAGTTGGCATGAGACAAGACTGGTGGTAGCGCTCACCTCTTCTTCTCCGAATAAGCTGTTTTCCAGATGTTCCAAACAATCGAAAAGGGGATTCATCAGAGAAAATGACTTTACCCCAGTCCTCAGCAGTCCACTCCCTGTACCTTTTGCAGAATATCAGTCTGTCCCTGATGTTTTTTCTGGAGAGAAGTGGTTTCTTTGCTGCCCTCCTTGAGACCAGGCCTTGCTCCAAGAGTCTCCGCCTCACAGTGCGTGCAGATGCACTCACACCTGCCCGCTGCCGTTCCTTAGCAACCTCTGCACTGCTGGTAGCCCGATCCCGCAGCTGAAACACTTTTAAGAGACGGTCCTGCCGCTTGCTGGTCTTTCTTGGGCGCCCTGGAGCCTTTTTGGCACCAATGGAACCTCTCTCCTTGAAGTTCTTGATGATGCGATAGATTGTTGACTGAGGTGCAATCTTTCTAGCTGCAATACTCTTCCCAGTTAGGCCATTTTTGTGCAGTGCAATGATGACTGCACGTGTTTCTTTAGAGATAACCATGGTTAACAGAAGAGAAACAATGATGGCAAGCACCAGCCTCCTTTTAAAGTGTCCAGTGGTGTCATTCTTACTTAATCATGACAGATTGATCTCCAGCCCTGTCCTCATCAACACCCACACCTGTGTTAATGGAGCAATCACTGAAACGATGTTAGGTGGTCCTTTTAAGGCAGGGCTGCAATGATGTTGAAATGTGTTTTGGGGGATAAAGTTCATTTTCTAGGCAAATATTGACTTTGCAAGTAATTGCTGTTAAGCTGATCACTCTTTATAACATTCTGGAGTATATGCAAATTGCCATTACAAAAACTGAAGCAGTAGACTTTGTAAAAATTAATATTTGTATCATTCTCAAAACTTTTGGCCATGACTGTAACCTCTCACGTCTTGACAAAATTATTTTTAAATTTTCCATGGAGTAAATAAAAGTTATATTTTATAAAAATCTTTTGCAAAGGAGAATTATTCTCAAGCTGCATTGCTGGATTCCATCAACAGTTTTTTCCTTGGATTTACATTAATCTCTTGCCGTGGAGACAGGTTTCCGTGCAATTAATTGAAGGACACTTCCACCAAAGACGAGATTCCATCATACATGAGTGGGGCTGTGTATACAATACATCGGTTTTTGGACTTGATATTTTAATATATCGAAAATAGAAAGCATATGTCCTTACATAATTTGAAAAAGGAACATGTTTGTTTCAATGAAAAAACTTCTAATTTTACATGGCAATATAGTTGATGAGGTTGGGTGAAGAGACAGGTCCATCAAGTCCAACCTAAAACCCTACAGTGTTGATCCAGAGGAAGGCAAAAATCCCCATGACACTGATGCCAATTGCCCCATGTTGGGGGAAAGAATTCCTTCCAAACTTCAGATCTGGCAATGACTATAAAACCCTGGATCAACTTTTCAAAAATCTAAAACCTGAAACCTGTAATATTTTTCCGTTCAAAAAAGGCATCCAGTCGCTTTTTGAACTTGCACAGTGAACGCACCATCACCACTTCCTTGGGCAGCGAGTTTCATAGCCTCACTGCTCTTAAAGTAAATAATCCCGTCTATAATGCTGGTGAAATTAATCCTTTCATTTTTATGGGATAAGTGCTATTGTAGTAACATTTTTTTTTAATGACTAACTTTACAAACTAAGTAGGTCCTGGCAGACATTACAGAAGAATTGCCCTCCTATTCCTGCTGTTAAACAACACAACCTGAAGGATCTATTTAAAGAGGACCTTTCATGTCCTCAAAGATATACGGTATTACATACCGATAGAAAGTAGACGGTGTGCTGAATTCAGCACACTGTCAGCTTTCCCAGTATGTGCCCCAGTGCTGGAGATATCAGTGGTTTTAGTTTTAGCACCGATATCTTTCTACTGGCAGAAAGGCGGGCCTTACAGCCTAGCGTCATCGCTGGGCTATGAGGAACGCCCCCTGTGATGAACCGACCCTCAGTTGTATATCTTTCTTAGAAATGTATTTTTACTTGCTCATATCAGTCCCCCTACTTGTAGGAATGTTCTGCTTAAGTTGGGTTTACACTGCTGGACGAAACGCTTCAGTGGTTTTATGTGTGTACCAGGAGAGATGGCCTACTCTAGCCAGCCAATTTTATTATCCCTGGACAGATGTCCATGGGGGAGAGAAGGCTAGTGACCTTAAGTTCACCCACAGACAGCAACTAGCCTGGTCCCAGAGATCACAACTAGAGATGAGCGAATTTCTCAAAAGTTCGATTCTGAAGTTCAATTCGAAGTTTCAAAAAAATTTGCTTCGATCCGAATTACTTTGCGGCGAATAAACAGCTATTTCCAGTCTTCACAGAGCCAGGGTGGGTGGCAAAATTGTGGAAGCTCTTGGATGCCACGGTCATATCTCTCTCTCTCTCTCCCCCCTCCCCCTCTCCCTCTCCCTCTCCAGCACGGACAGGTTTTATTCATGTGGAAGGATCTGCTAACAAGCAAAGGAATTGCAGGACGAGCGGGAGCATCAGCTTGAGCTAAAAAGGCTGGAAATCTCCCAGCTGGCACTATCTGCCCCTGCGTGAACTCCAGAAGCCCAAGCACCAAGGCCCCGATGCGAGGTCTTTCCAGTCTTAGAACCAAATGGGGACTTGGACTCTTTCTTGTGGGGATTTGAGAAGGAGTGCGGATAGTATCATCTACCACGGACAGACTGGGTCCGTTACCTGGCTCACCGGCTGAGGGGAAAATCTCTGGATACTTATACAGACTTACCAGCTGACCAGGACAAAGATTAGGAGTCTGTCAAAGCGGCGCTGATCCGGAGATACCAGCTCACCCCTGAGGTATACAGCCTAAAGTTTCGGGGCCTGCAGAAAATACCTATGGAGAGCCATGAAAATGTATCGGCCCAGCTGTGCGTGTGGTTCCGGCAGTCGACAGTTGGCAAGTCCGCCACCACCAGAGAAGGCCTCCAGGACTTCATGCTCCAAGAACAGTTCTTGGATATCTGTATCGAGGAGGTGCAGAGGTACATCCTAGACCGGGAACCCAAGGACATTCGCGCGGCTGCAGCAATGACGAATCGTTATGTCGCCAACCAGATCTAGCAGAAACCTGCCAGAGACAGCAGGGAAGGGGGGGCAGGGGAGTAAGACAAACTCTGCCCCGGGGAGCCCTTCTCCAGGCCAGAGGTCCCCACAGCCTCCTGTTTCAGAGTGGGGTAAGACAAACTCTGTCCCGGGTGGTCCTTCTACGTCCCCTGTCCCAAGAACTTTGGGCGCCCCGGCGACCACCTCCAAGCCCTAAGGAGTGGTCCGGCGGTGCCACGCCTGTAACCAGCCAGGACATTTCAAGGCGAAGTGCCCCAACTGCCCTAAGAACTCCCCTGCTCCCCAAAACACAGCAGGTGGCTTATCTGTGTATTTGGTTGGGAGGGTGGGGGATAAAGTGGTCATGGGATTTCGGGAAACCGGGGCGGATGTTATTCTGGTGCAACCTGATTTGGTTCCTCCCGACAGTATTATTCCCAGGAAAACTCTGACCCTGAGGTGAATTGGACAGGAGTGCTTAACTGTACCCATGGCTTGTGTCCATCTGGACTGGGGTGCGGGAAACGGAATGCGGGACGTGGGACTGATGTCTGATTTGCCTGCTAACGTACTGTTGGGCACAGATTCAGGACCCATGATGTCCCAATATGGGGTGGGGAGCACCCCAACTTACTGCGATAAACTGGTGGTGCATGATGTGGATTTTGTTGTTTTGTCCCAATCTGTCATGTCTGCAGAGGAGGCCCGTAACCCCCCTTTGGGCTGCTGTCCACTGCGGTCAGTGTAAATGCTAATGAGCTGTCTGCAGTTGGAAACAGGGAAAATGCTAATGAGGTGTTGTGTAGTGTTGACGCGGCTGTAGACACGCCCACAGCTGCGGGTGGTGATAACCCCCTCACTGTGACCCTGTCCACTGAAGCTCAGTGTGAATTAACAATTGCTAATGAATGTACTATCAATGTAATTGCCAATGCTTGTTGTGAAAATGTACAGTGTAGCTCCTCTGAGACACTGGAGGCAACTTCAACCACTTCACCCAGTTCCTCAGATCAGCGCCCAACTGCTGACTATGTGCCAGGTGGTCAGGTAGGTCAAGGGGATCTCAAATCCGATCCAAGTGAGGGAAGGACTGCTGGTAGTGTGGTGTCAACCCGCGGCCAGCGTGCTAGAGGGCTGTCTGACCCCTGAGCCGGTCCCTATATCACCTGGAGTCGGTACTGAGACCACCGTGACTAGTCTCACCACATTGGAGCCGGAGGAGTCCAGCTGGTATGAGTCATGCATGTCTCTTCTGTTTAGTCCTAGTCCAGGAATACCCATGGCCAAGATGCATATGGCCTGGGGTGCTGGGGGGTGGGATCCAAGAAAGGGGTATGTCAAATGTATTACCTGTCAATGTATTGTTGGGGGATGGTTTGGGGAAATATTATCTCTGTCATTTGCCCGAGGTATCACCATCACCCACCCAAGTAGTTGAGGTAATGGGCATAGGCCCGAGGGGATATTGTGTCTGGGAGGGAGGATAGGGTCCGGTTAGACCTGTGCCATAACCAGAGGTGTCCCCATGTGAGGAGGCTCAGGGGAAGGTGAGGAACCCCCGAGAACTAAGGAGCGTAGGCCCAGGGGGACAGTGTGTCTGGGAGGGAGGACAGGGTCCGGATAGACCTGTGCCAGAACCAGAAGTGTCCCCAGGTAAGGAAGCAAAGGGGGAGGTACAGAATCCCCTAAGAACTCTCCCAGCTAGCGGCTAGTGCGGGAAAAAACCTCAGAGACTGCCGGGTGGGGTCTCTGAACTGGTACCTCAAAGACCTGGGGTTGTGAGTGGGGATCTGCGGAATACCAGCACTTTGGAAAGGGACTCAGAGCAGACTGAAGGTAGCCAGGTGTGCGGAGAATGCCAGGAAGGGGTCTCTGAACTGGTACCTCAAGGACCTGGGGTTGTGAGTGTGGATCTGTGGGATGCCAGCACTCAGAACGAGCTCAGTGCAAGCCGGGGGTAGCCAGGTGGGCGGAGACTGCTGGGATGGGGTCTCTGCACCGGCACCCCAAGGACCTGGGGTTGTGAGTGCGAGTCCGAGGGATGCCAGCACTCAGGGGAGGGACCCAGAGCAGGCAGGAGGTAGCCAGGTGTACTTGGCTCAGAGCCTGAGCCTTGGAAGTGTCTCCACTCAGACTGGAGAGGAAGAGGGTATCAGTGTGGTGGGAATACGGTCGGGGACCAGCGCAGGTCCTGGCGGGGGTGAGGCCGCCAAGGTGTCCGCGGAAGGTGATCTTAGTATAGTCTTTCCTCCCGACCCTCAGTTGTATATCTTTTTTAGACATGTATTTTTACTTGCTCATATCAGTCCTCCCCCTACTTGTAGGAATGTTCTGCTTAAGTTGGGTTTACACTGCTGGACGATACACTTCAGTGGTTTTATGTGTGTACCAGGGGAGATGGCCTACTCTAGCCAGCCAGTTTTATTATCCCTGGACAGATGTCCATGGGGGAGAGAAGGCCAGTGACCTTAAGTTCTCCCACAGACACACATCTCTCCCAACACCTAGGAAGGCACTCCTCTCTCCGAGGGTTCTGCAAAGGAGGGAGAAGGGGGGGCTGCCTGGGGAGGAGATGTGGGTGGGGCACTAGCCATATGCTGCAAGGAGAGGCGTTTTCTTTGTCACTCAGCAAAGAGGCAGCAAGCAGCTCTGATCTGGGAGAAGATGAGAGAGCTTGTCCTACTGTGGAATGCAGCATGGGCCTAGCATTGAGGCCTAAAGCCTTTTCCTTTGTTCTGGACAGCATGTAGAGGACATGTTTCTGTAACTCACAGAAGGAATTGCCCTAGGCCCAAGAAACTGCTGTGGTGTACAGAAACTGACTACAAGCCTGTGCCGGTATTTTTTCTATCTTTTATTTCCATTTTTATTTTGTGTGCTGTATTTTACTTTATCTGTAATATCTTGTTTAGTCATTAATATATACAGTACCTTGCGAAAGTATTCGGCCCCCTTGAACTTTTCAACCTTTTGCCACATTTCAGGCTTCAAACATAAGGATATAAAATTAAAATTTTTGGTGAAGAATCAACAACAAGTGGGACACAATCGTGAAATGGAGCGAAATTTATTGGATTTTTTAAACTTTTGTAAAAAATAAAAAACTGAAAAGTGGAGCGTGCAATATTATTCTGCCCCCTTAAGTTAATACTTTGTAGCGCCACCTTTTGCTGCGATTACAGCTGCAAGTCGCTTGCGGTATGTCTCTATCAGTTTTGTACATCGAGATACTGAAATTCTTGCCCATTCTTCCATGGAAAACAGCTCGAGCTCAGTGAGGTTGGATGGAGAGCGTTTGTGAACAGCAATCAATTTCGTTCCACTTCACAACTGTGTCCCACTTGTTGTTGATTCTTCACCAAAAAATTAAAATTTAATATCTTTATGTTTGAAGCCTGAAATGTGGCAAAAGGTTGAAAAGTTCAAGGGGGCCGAATACTTTCACATGGCACTGTATTTCTGTATATGTTAATGCTTAGTACTGACCGACTTGGGTTAATAAATATATAAATTTTAAAAAGCTCGTCTTTGTATTATCCTATCGGCCCGAAACACTCACTGGAGGTGGGTGTGAGGTAATTGAAGCGATCTCAGGTGTGCTAAACGTGGGTTCGGCAGGACGAGATCCTTCACATCCCCTGACAGTACTCTTCAATAGCTTTGTACTGATGAGGGAGGAGGGGGGCTTTCCTCACACCCCAGCGATGATGCTGAGCTGTAAGATCCGCCTTTATGACAGTGGAGAGATATCGGAGCCTCAACTGACGGAACTGATATCTCCAGCACCGGGACGCATACCTGGAAAGCGGACATTGCGCTAAATTCAGCGCACTGTCGGGTTTCAAGCAGAAAACAATACCACACATCTTTGAGGACAAGATCCTCTGTAAGTCAATGGGCTTGTTGGGTGTTGGAGGTATCTGTAGGGTGATGGATTGATTTGTGTAAGTGCTATGGCTACCAGAAACCACAATACAAACCTGTACAGAGCTTTGGCAAAAAAAAATTGGGAACAATAAATTAACTGCAAATCTTTTGTGGAAAACAAAATTAAAAAAGCTGCAAAACATTTCATTCCTCAAGTTGAACTATGCAAAAAAGATACAAAATGTACATTATTGTCCTCAAGTTCAATCTTGAGAATGGCAAGACTTCCAGACTGCAATATAATTCACAAACATCAAGGACAGATCTTTATTAAAGTTATTCTAAATGACATTTTTCTCCATTTTAAAGGAGCATTTCTATTTCGGTATGTTTTGCCATATAACTAGGATTTACTATAACATTTTGATCAGTGCAGGACCCCCCAGTACTCAAGGGAACAAAAGGACAGAGGTTGTCTTGACATCTCTTCTGTGCAGCACTGCTCTGGGCCATCTGCTGCGTAGGTCAAATCTAAGGAGGAGCATCAGCTCTTAAACTCTGTCTCCCTCTCTATTCTAAGGATCAGTGGGCACACCTAACAATATCATTATGCGATCACTTAATATAGTGGGTAGAACCCTTTAACTGCAATGAAATTTCTGTAAGCACAAAATACCATTAAAAGGGTTATGCAACAAAACATATTTATTCTCTATACATAGGATAGAAAATAAATTGCTGATCGGTCAGAGTCTGATTGTTGAGCTAAAGTGAATGGGAGCATTCACCCCCCCCACCCCTCCCCCACCCTGTTCTCATGATCAATGGGTGTCTCAGAAGACAGGACAGAGGATAAAACTGTATTGTGGCATAACTCCTCTAAACTAATTTATACATTTTTCAGTAAAGTTTTGCCACAATTACATATAAAATATGACCAAATTAACTATATTTTTTTCCTCTATATTTTAGGAGAGCGCAGCCTCCTCCCACTTTGTTCTGATCATCAGCTCTTGACTGAATGACTGCAGTTCCAGAGATGTACATATTTTCCAAAGGCCTATTTCTGACTGAAATGTTTGTCCTCCTCTACTCCTGGATCACCATATTTACAACATAGTTTCAGTAATAGAAAGTGTCTTCCTGACATACAACAGCACACAACCTGCATATTATGTCATGATTTATTGTGGTCAATGCAAAACAGTACATTGTGCCCTTTGAGAAGGTGTCTTACACTTGTGAACTCATGTGATGGATTCAGGGAATGAACTCTATTTAGCAGATTAGCAATTGACCAGTTCAGCTTTCAATCTTGGATTAGATTAAAAGTTAGGACATGGAAAATCAGATTATGGATTAAGACCTATTTTAGGATTAAACAGTATTTTTTTTTTTTATTTGACCTTAAAGACCTTAGCAGAAAACTTAAGAGGCAACTGAAATACACGAGTTCTTCTTTCAATATCTAGTCAAAGTTACTAAAAACTATGACATTGAATGCCCAGTTTCGTATGTTGCTCAAGGACTTTTAATAGGTTGTACCATGTGGTTTACCTCTTGAACATTAGGATCTTTCTGCATTAACAATCTAACTGGCAAGTATCAGTTATAAGGTATTTCTATATGTCAATATAATTTGCTTAAACTGGAAATACAAAGTACCTGTCTGGTACATCTAGAAGTAGCAAACATCATATGCTCTTTAGCGCATCATAGTAACTCAACAGCTTTACGTGCTGTCCTAAGTAAAATCATGGACAGCATGTAATATTTCAATAAGTTGTGCTCAAAATTGAAACTGTATTTGCAGAGATTTGCAGACTGTCTTCAGCACAAGATAAAAAATATATTTTATCATAAGGATTGCATTAAGTTCTGTAAACTCACCTTCCACATGCAATCTGGGAAACTTCACTGCCCATTAACTCTAATACGCGCCTTGGATTAATTTCACTGTGAAGGGAGTCATGTCCCAGCTGCCCGTGGTCCCCAGCTCCAAATGTAAACAGTCCACCAGTCTAGAAAAGAAGCAGAACATTAACTTTCCTCAGTACAACCTGCATGGTAGTTTTTCCACTAATATTTAGTTGACATTACCTTTGTTAGGACTGCCGTGTGTTCTTCCCCACAGCTGATATATACAACTTTCTGGGAGCGCAAAGGTTTCACATGACATGGTGATTCCCGGACTGCAAAAGCAATTACAAAAAATAATAAGGTTAAAGGGAGTCTATCATTAAAAAAAAAAAAAACACTTTTAAGCTAATGGCACGTTGGAATGGCCTTTAAAAAGGCCATCATTCTCCTACCTTTCATTGTTGTCTTCTCCCAGCCATTTCTGTAAAAATCCATTTCTTCAATTATGGAAATGATCCTCACGGAGCACCCAGGGCATTCCTCCGTGGCAGCGAGCACCCACCGCGTCATCGCCCATTGGTATGTTGTGGTGACTTCCATCTTGGTCTTCTCTTCTACTTCCTCTGACGCAGGGCTGGACGGCAGCGACTGCACATGATGGGCCGCAATTTTCCGGTGGTCCGTACTGCGCCTCTTGTGAAAGTTCACCGGAAAATGGCAGCGGTCCAGCACTGCGTCAGAGGAAGTAGAAGAAAGAAGATACAGAGAAGACCAAGATGGGAGTCACCACAACAGACTAATGGGCAGTGACAAGTGATGACGCGATGGGTGCTCGCTGCCACGGAGGAATGCCCCGGGTGCTCCGTGAGGATCATTTCCATAATTGAAGAAACTGATTTTTACAGAAATGGATGGGAGAAGACAACAATGAAAGGTAGGAGAGGAATGGCCTTTTAAAAGGCCATTCCAAAGTGCCATTAGCTTAAAAGTGTTTTTTTTAATGATAGATTCACTTTAAGGTTAAAGATTCAAAAAAAAAAAAAAAAAAAAAAAAACACACACACACACACACAAGGATAAGTGATTTCATATAATTCCAGGTTTAAGTAACTGAAGGCAATGATACTATAATGAATAGCTTATCCCCCTTACAAACACTACATGAATATTATATCCAAATGATAACAATTGTATAGGTGAAGTACACACTTGCAAGCCCCCCCCACCCCCCTTTGATTTTATTTTGTTTCTTAGCTAAAACAAAGCAATGTACACATAAATCTTTCTGTGTGTCCCAGGAGATCAGCCATTTCCTGCCTCCATCAATTTTATATTTAGCTGTAAGACAACTGGCTGCAACATGAGTCCTCCCACTCTGTCCTGTCTAGACCATGACAAAAAGATAATAAAAATCTGTTCCCCAGCAGAAAATGGGACAGAGCAACAGGAAATTCACCTATATGTTCCCTTGACGGATTTCTACAAGAAACATGTAGAAAATCCTGCAGTCTGACAAACCGTTATGGCAGATTGATTACTTATTTACATTTATCATTTATTTCCAGGTTCCTTTAAAAAAAAAACAAAAAAAAAACAAAAACTGTCCAGTAACATATACCTCACAATCATTTTCAGTTTTCTAGTGAAGTTTTATATTAGACTTTATACTTTACCCTGTTCATCGTTCAAGCCAAGTTGCCCTGAACTGTTCTTTCCCCAGCCAAACACTGCTCCGGACAGGGACAAGGCAAAACTGTGATATCCCCCTGCTGTGACCTGAGCTAGTGGTATCCCCTCTAAGGATTTCACACGCTGTGGACTGGACAGTTGGGTAATTCCATGACCAAGCCCTAGTTGTCCATGGCTATTCTGTCCCCATGTAAATAACTGTCCATCTGGAATATTAATTAAAAAAAAAGAAAAAGAAAATTAAAATGAGAATGTGCATAAATTACAGTAAACATACAAAAACAGTTTTTAATAGCTTACACTGTGCACATATTTCAATATATGCCATGCTAAAATATTAAAGTCTTACTCTAGGTTCACACAGACTATAATGGGGTCTGCCAGGTTTTCACTCGAAATTGGCGAAGAGAAAAGTCCTGCTTGTAGGACTTTTCTATCCGCATATTTTAAGCGGAATGGGGGACGGAGTCCCCTTATGGTCACACAACGCTAGTGTGACCATAGCCTTAGACTCTTCAGTAACTGGTACCTTTCACTGGCTAAGTAAAAAGATGATGACAAATAGCAAGCTTTTGGGATTACTTGGGTCTCTTCATTAGGCATAGTATAATGATGTTAAAATCTTTGCAACAGCCTCACAGAGGTGGGAGGCTGAAGGGAAACTCAGCCTCTCTGCAACAATAGTCTTGAGCATCAGTCACTGCACAGAGCTACTTACATAATGTAGAAGTGCACAAAATTTTGACTGCATAGAACCAGATTGATCCAGTTCAGTTAATCTGGACTACTATGTAGATTGTTTTTTCGACTGCACGAAGTACCAGCTTAAAGGGGTATTTCCACGAACATAACCTTTTTTAAATTTGTAGATAATTAAAAGTTAAACATTTTTGCAAATATAAATAATTAAACATTTAGAGTTTTAAAGATTTTGTCTAATATCTTGTAGTCACAGTCTTCTTGTCCTGATTGGTTGCCAGTGGATACGACCATAAATGCAGGACCTTTCTAAGGTCAGAAAATCAGCAATGATGTCCTTACTGTGGCCGGGTTATCTTCTGATACATGTAGTGTCCCTGCCTGATAACCTGTCCACAATAAGAAAATCAAGGATGGGTTTTTGACAAGTTGCAGACCATAGAAAGTTTCTGCATTTGTGGTCGTATCCATTGGCAACCGATCAAGACAACAGACTATCACCATTAAGATAGAGAAAATCTTTAAAACTCTGCAGAATTTTTAACTACTTACATTTCCAAAAATGTTTATCTTTTAATGATCTACAAATATAGATATGATTATGTTCATGGGAATACCCCTTTAATGTAGTTATTTCTCAGCTGAGCAGCGTTTGGAGCCAATTTACCTCACTTGGTACCTAGCCTACAGCAGGTACTGAAAAAAATGCCCAGTACGAGCTACTACAAAAGTGGTTCAAGGCAAGCTGAGGTGATCAGATACCACGCACTGGAAAAAGAGCTCTACCTTGACAGCTACGTGTATGCACAAGTCACGTAGAGCCCAAGTTTCTCTCTTTCTCTCTCCATGTCTCTGTATCCAATGAAAGTGGCAGCGTTTATGTATACATAGAAGTGTGGACATTTTATGTGCTCATACAGTAAAAGGTACAGTATGTGTACTTGTTAAGCACTTCATGACAGGTCATTAAGATCAGTGGACCAGAAGTCTGTGTGAGAATTTCTTAACACAACTTTACCACACATATAGGACAAAGTCAATAATGCAGCATCCATGGGATAAACCAAACGAATAGCCAAGCTGTATAATGAAGTTGGTATACAATGACCTACCGTCTGAGAGCGCCAAGCAGTGCTGGTATCCACATGATACCTGCAATATCCTTTGCTGACTTAGTTTCTTGATTAACCTAGAAAATAAAATACACAAAGCAGTATTTAGTAAAAAAAATAAAAAAGTATTTAATAAAAAAAATAAAGAGGACCTGTCACCTATCCTCACATCTCTCTTTTGATCTTTTTACAGTTTTGTGCTCTTTGGATAGGATTGGGTAACAATCCAATTTGCTGCATCTATTTGATGATATTGTGCATGTGTTCCCTTTAAAGGAAACATATCACCAAAAATAATAACCTAAACATATTTTTAAGAATTTCTGGTGAGTTTTCTTAAAAGTTTATAAATTTTAAAGGGAGTCTCTCGTTCAGAAAACATATTTTTTTTCACAAAACCTACGTTGGAATAGCCTTAATAAAGGCTATTCTAGTCCTACCTTTGGTTCTGTTTTCCAGGCAGCGTTTTTTGTGTAAATTTATTTTTTGCAGATATGCAAATGAAGATCAAGGAGCAAAGGGGGCGCTCTCCCTGTGCTCCAAGCACAGCAGCGTCAGAACCTTCAGTGTGTTCGCTCCCCTCATCCTGGCCATTGTATTCACGCCACCTCCGATAATGAGCTCCCTTGTTCTGCCTCTTCTGCTGCGTGATCAGCAGCATCAGTCTTCAGCGAGATGGCAATCTCACACATGCGCTGATAGCTCTGCCAGTTCAGGTTCAGGCAGAGCTGACAGCGCATGCTCCGTCAGCCATCTTGGTTCTCCTTAGAACTACAGGAGAGTACTGCGCAGTACGTTCTTGTAGGATGAAAACCAACATGGCCGACTGAGGAAGTGCTGTCAGCTCTGCCCGAACCCAAAGTGGCAGAGCTGACAGCGCATGCGCGAGATTGCCATCTTTCTGAAGACTGAAGCTGCTGAGGACGCAGCAGAAGAGGAGGCAGAATGCCCCCTGTGCTTCGTGATTTTCATTTGCATATCTGCAAAAACAAATTTACACAAAAACCGCTGCCTGGAAAACAGAAACAAATGTAGGACTAGAATAAACTTCATAAGTGTAGATTATGATGTTAATCTGTTTTCCCTTAGTCCCAACAACAGCACAATATTGGGGTATTTCTGCCCCTGTGTGCTGGTAGGAAAGAATGGAATTTTTAATGAACAACAAATAGTTAACTGTAACTCCTCCCCCTCCTCAATATAAGGAAGGAAGTACCAACCCCCCAGCGTGTAATTATAAAGACAAATACATAACACATAGGGAAGGAGCCTTGTGCTGCTGTTGGGACTAAGAGAAAACAGATTAACATCATAATCTACACTTCTCTGTCGACCCACAGCAGCACAATATTGGGGATCTAGCAAGAAAAACTCTAGGGTGGGCCCTCTTGAAGAATTGATTTTAACACGGAATGGCCAAAAGACGTGGCCTACGTACCCCAGGTGTTAAATCTGTAATGATTAACAAAGGTATGGAGAGAGCTCCAAGAAGCTGACGAACAGATTTGTTCCCAAGGAACAGAGCTTCTTTCCACCCAAAAGGTAGAAATGGCTCTTGTAGAATGAGCTCGAACAAACTCAGGGGCGTCTAACCCCTGTGAAGTGAAAGCCAATTTTATGGCTTCATTGTGCCAAGGAGGCTTTAGGAGTCCTTGAGACCATTATTTTTCTCAGCAAATGGTAGAAAAAAATTCTCTGACAGTCTAAAAGGCCGAGATCTCAGAATATAAATTCTGAGGCATCTGGCCACATCCAGGGAGTGAAGTTTAACTTCCTCCGGAGATGACGGACTGGGATAGAAAACTGGTGATGATAACCTAGTTTAGGTTAGAATATGAGGGTACCTTAGGGAGGAACCCTGGCATAAATCTTAGTTGTACTCACCAACTCTCTCAGCTGAGGTTATGGCCAAAAGGAACACGGTCTTTAGTGTGAGAAATTTAATCTCAACCTCTTCTAGAGGCTCCAACAGGGGAATCACATAACCCCTTTAAAACAGTAGATAAATCCCATTGAGGGATTGGGTGGGTAACACGCGGACTAAGCCTGAATGCACCCTTAAAATATCTTTTAACCAGCGGGTCTGCAGATAGCTGCTTATCTAAGCAGGCTGACAGGGCAGCAACCTAAGCTTTCAAGTGAAAGGGTTAAGGCACTTGTCCAAGCCGTCCTGAAGGAATTCCAGGATCTCTGGAATGGAAGGATCCAAGCTCTCAATTCCTCTACCTGATGCCCAGGAGATGAAAATGATTCGGATCCAGGCGTAATTTTTATTTGTAGACTCTGCTCTAGCGAGAGTGCGCTTATGACGGCTCCCAAGAGTCCCTTAGATCGTAATAGGGCTTGGTCAATATTTAGGCTGTCAGATTGAAGGACTTCAGATCCTGGTAGAGCCTGGGCCCTTGAGACACCAGGTTCTAAATCGGGGGAAGCCTCCAATATAGCCCGTGACTCATTTGAATGAGATGGGAAAACCAATCTCTCTTTGGCCAGAATGGAATGATGGTGATTACAGAGACTTGGTCCTGTCTGATTCTCATCATCATACCCCTTGGTATCATGGAGATTGGAGGGAATATGTATGCCAGCCTGAAACTCCAAGGGATGGACAGGGCATCCACAGTCAAGGAATTGTCCTCCTTGTATAGAGAGCAGAACTTCTCTACCTTGGCATTGAGTCTTATTGCAATCAGGTCTATCTCTGGATGACCCCATTTCAGGGTGATTGCTTGAAAGACTTTTGGATGGAGAGACCATTCCCCTGGAACAGTGATGCCATGACTCAATTGATCCGCCACTACATAACCGAGCGACACTCGGATATGTACGGCAGAAAAATGGCTAAGTTCTTCTCTGCCCAACTCAAGATCTTCCCCACTTCGCTTAGAAGAGTTTGTGACAGATTTCCTCCCTGCTTGTTTAAATAAAGGACGGTCGTCATATTGTCCGATCTTACATGACTGCCTTGTCCTTCAACTGGTTGACAAAGTGAAGCAGTGCCAGTCATACTGCTTGGAGTTCTCTTCAATTGGATGACATCATCTTCTCGAGGGAATTCCAATGCCCTTGAGCTGGAAAGTCGTTCAGGTGGGCTCTCCAACCTGTGAATGATGTATCTGTAGTCAACAGGGTCCAACAAAGCTGGACCATGGACTTTCCGTTTTTTTAGCCGAATCCACCACTTGAGGGACAAGCAGGCTTCCTGAGACAGGTAAAAACTGTCTAGACCGCTGGTTTTGCAATTCCAGGCCGACAGGACTTCCCAAGGGACTGCTTTTGCAGCTGATGACATCAATCCCAAAACTTTATGCCTGTCCTGATGGTGATTGGCCGAGGAACCAGCAGGAATTTTGCGGCCTTGATTCTTTCCCTTCTGGAGGGAGGAAGAGATATTTTCATCAAGTATGAACCCTAGAAATGTTTTCTGGGTTGCTGGTAATATTTGGGACTTTCCCCAATTTATAATCCACCCCAATTGTTGGAGGAAATTCATCGTGATGAATAGGTGCTGTAGTAGGCCTTCTCTTGAGAGACTTTTAACAGCCATTGTTCCAGATAAGGAACACGTTTGAACTTCTGGATTCTCAGTGACTCAGCTACCGTGGATACCACCTTGGTGAATACGTAGGGTGCTGACGTTATCTGGACTGGAAGTGCGGTCAATTGGAGGTGTCTCAGCCGACCCTCTACAACCACTGCAATTCTTAGGCATTTCCTGTGAGCAGGAAAAATAGGGACGTGGAGGTGCACGTCCTTTAGGTTCAGAGTGGCCATGAAATCTCCTTGATGGAGAATGGATATCACAGACGTTTCCATACGGAAAATTTTTTCCGAGATAGCTCTGCTGAGGTATCATAGGTCTATTATCATCAACCAGTCTCGTGAAGGTTTTGGAACCAGAAACACTGAAGAATAAATTCCAGACCCTAGACGTTGTGATGGACAGCAGGGAGGCGAGAGGTCTGTATAATTCTGTCCTGGGGAGGCACAGAAAAAACTATGCCGGAACCGGACCTGATTATCTCCAAGACCCATGATCTGTTACCCCCACAGGAACTTCATGTCTTGGAGGAGGGAGAAGGTTTTAACCATAGGGGGCGACAGGCAGCCGAAGTCAAGGCCCTAGACTTGGCAGCTAACTTCACCTGGAGAAGAGGTTTCATTGAGGTAATCTGCCTCAAGGGCTATTCCCTTCAAAGAGGACAACAATTCGTCCTTGGAGACCCCCAAATCAATATCTTTTTAATGAAGAGAGGTCGGAGCACAGCTTCTTAGCTATCTCACTAGTAGCGATACCAAGCAAACACGGTGCAGAGAAAGCCGTTAACGCTTTTCTTAGGGAGCACTCTGCCTGGTGGTCCATGGGGTCCTGAAGGCTAGACCCATCCTCAGAGGGTACAAGTGTTTGCCTGGACAATTTGGCGACTGCCATGACAAGCTTAGGTGGTGGACCCAAGTCCCAACTGGTCCTCAGCTATTGGGAAGAGTGTCTTGAACCCTCTTGGATAACACGCAGGTCTTCTCTGGGTGTTTTCACTCGGTGGACATAGCTCTTTTAAGCATGTCGTCCACATTGAAGGCCCTAGGCCCCCCTATAGGTGGAACTAGAGGCTTCCCCAAGTTCAACATCATGGTCCCTTGACCTGATGGACTTCAGTAATTTCTGAATTTTCTCCAGAAGAAGAAAGCTACAGCTGAAAAAAGGCCTTTCCCTGCAGCTAATCAGACTAAGCAGCAGAGGCCGGAAAGACAGACAAGGAGTTTTAACCTTTGAATTTTGTTCCAACAGGAACCAAAGGCAGAAAAAAAAGAGTCCTCACACAGGAGGATAGAAAAAACAAACTCAAACAGGAAAGAGAGGAGGGGAAATTCATTCAGAAATCTGAATAACCTCACTATAGGGAAGGAATAACCTTCCCTCCAACTGTCCCACCAACACAGGACAAAAAAACAAAACAAAAAAAAAAAAACACACACTGCGGGGTTGGTACTTCCTTCCTTATATTGAGGAGGGGGAGAGGTTACAGTTAACTATTTGTTGTTCATTAAAAATTCCATTCTTTCCTACCAGCACACAGGGGCAGAAATACCCCAATATTGTGCTGCTGTGGGACGACAAGGAAAGGCTATTCCAATGTAGGGTTAGTGAAAAATGTGTTTTCTGAATGATAGACTCCCTTTAAGATTTCTTTGCAGCAGCCACCTCAGTTATCAGCACATATCTGTACATAAGATGCAGAACCACCACTTACAGTAGGTGAGTTCACAGTTTATCTACTCTGCACAGATCACACAGCAACGGAAAGGCACTGATCGGAAGGGTTCTAATGGACTCGCCTATCTGTATTATAAAACTTTTAAAGAAGATCTGATTCCCCATATGGGAAGATTGTTCAACTTTTTTCTGGAAGGCCACCCGATCCCGCCAATGATGCTTCATTCCCACATAACACTTGTCTCTAAACCTAATAAAGACCCTCAGGATTGTTCAAACTATAGGCCCATTGCTTTGCTGAACTCAAACTTGAAGCTATTCACGAAAATTCTGGCCAACATACTGAACGCTTGGCTCCCCTCGTTTGTACACAAAGACCAGGTGGTCTTCATCCCCTGTTGTCAGGGAGGAGACAACATCAGAAGGACAGTGGACCTAATTGAGATAGCCAATTGCCATTCAGTATCTACTCTCCTACTTAGCTTAGATGGGGAGAAGGCCTTTGACTATCTTGACTGGTCCTTTATGTCATTCCCTAACCCCCACATGCTATCTTTTGAGTCCTATTCATTTTACTAAGACTATCTGGAACACCTGCAGTAGAATATTTCCCCTTGCCTCCCTTAATTCCTCCATGATCTCTTTCTTGTATAACCCACTGCTCCTGGAGGGATTGACGGGTGCCATGGTCCATATTTGGTCAGGGACAGGTTTATTTAGTTTGAACCTTTGACACTTGAACTTAGACCCTTTGATTGTTTCACAGCTTCCTCGCAGCTCTCTGTAACTGAGTGGCTTCATTACCAACAAATTGTTCATCTACCTATCTACCTTATTCTCTCCTCTCTGGAGGGATGGGAACCTCCTGTCCATAGGTACATGAGTAAATGGGAGGAAGCTGTAGGCCACACAATCTCGCCAGCCCTTAACCGAGAAATTCCCCCTGATAACTAGAGACGCCAAGCTGCGGTGGTACGCTATACCACATTTTCTGGGAATGCCCACGAACACGTGGTTTCCGGTTGGGGGTGAAGAAGATGACCGATAATCTTTTTATACAGGGAATTCTATTAGATCCCCTTACTTATCTTCTTAGCCTACCTACCAGGTAACTGGGAAGGAAATCATCTAGGCTGTTCCTCTACCTGTGTACGGCAGCCAAGACCCTAATTGCTCTGCACCAGAGAGGAGTCAACCCCTCCCACAGATCTTGACTTATTGGCCCACTTGAAAGATACTCGCAGCCTAGAAAGGCTGACTTCTACACATAATGACCCTGTTGAGGCGTTTCAGTCTATCTGGGACCCATGGGACACTTATTGTCTGATTTGTAAAGTGCTACAGAATATGTTGGCACTATATAAAGTTATTAATAATAATAATTAATTATTATTATTATTATTATTATTATTATTATTATTATATTGCTAGGTCTCTGATAGTTCATTCTCCCCCATGGAAAAGGAAAAACATCACAAAACATTCCTCAAAAATGTGTGTAACATTGAAAAATGACATATTGTTTTATTCACATTTTTGACAACATATTCCTTTTAAGATTCTCCAATGTTTCTTGCATATAAAACAACCCATAAATATTACAGATTTGGCCGACCACCTAATGTGTATGAGATCCTGCCCCAACAGAAGATGTCAGTGGAGGGAAGGTAGTTGGATTTCATTTGCCCGATACTTTTGTTAATGGGGAGAAATCGCCCCTCTCATATTCAGTACACATACACTGCTCTGCCTGAGTTGTAAGTGAATGGATATAGGGGGTCAGGTAGTTTGTTTGGTCAACAGCTATCTCATGTATGGCCAGCTTAAATTTCATGGAGTTGAGATTATCAGTGGCTCCAGCAACCAAAATTACATCTCTGTTGCTGTATGTTAACCCATATTCATAGTGTGGCCTACAAGTAGAGATGGTAAAGTACTTTGCAGGAACATATTCTTGGGATCCCCACAAATTATCTAGTTGGGATTGTTGCAACTGATGATTGGTACTGTTTGTACAAATCATCAGTTGACAAACCCCAAAAACCCCATTGAACTAAAAGACTAGTAATAATGCTAATCCTCCTGTGTGGCCATTGAAAAAGATAAAATTGAGGGTATTACCATCTCAAGAAACATTCAGCTATTCATGGAACTCCTACTGTAGTGAACAGAGAGAAAAACATCCACTCACAGTAAATGTCTACATCTATCAGATACTGAAGGCATATTCATGGCATATTCTGTGCATATGCCATAATTCCCAGATGCGAACACCCCTTTAAAGCCAACAACCCTCCTGCAGATATTTTATTTTAAACCAATGACTTGTTCTTGTTGCCCATCTGAATGCACTATGACATAATTGTGGCTTTGCAATATGACTCAAACTTCATAAATCATTATTTTTACATGTTTGGGCTGTTTGCCGGGGTACATTTTCCAATTATAGAGCTATAGAGACATTAATTCTGTGTACTAGCCATCAGGTTTTCTGTAGTCTTTGTTCACATGTCAAAACTATGATTCACCTGAAACACACATTGTTAACTCCAAATCTGTCAGCAGTTTCATGCTGGCAAAACCATGGGTACCACAAAAAACTGGCAAGCTCTCTCAAAAAACTAGGTTTTACTTTGCATTGCTGCAAGGTTTCAGAAATAATGTAGTAGTTTTTTTTAGAGCCACACATGGTGAGAAGCATGTATTGGCATCTTCCCACCCAGCAACAGCTTAGTTTGCCTGTCTGTCAAGCCTAGCCAGAAAGAGGGGAGCTGACCAGATGACATTTCTCCCCATTCCAAACACTTTTTTAAGGCTGTGTGACTAAAACTGTGTGATTTTTCTCTGAAATGCACCATATTTCTTTAATGAAGGCACCGTCAGTATTTCCATAGTTTATCAGGCTAGTTTTTACCCAAGACAGTTCTGGGAAAACAATTTATTGAGAACCTAGATCAGGTAAGTTTAAATGATCACTAACTTTTCCATAAACTCTGCATAAATCAATAGTACAAGTAAATTACCTAATATATCTTATCAGAAAAAAATGCTTTTTTCACTACTTATCTTTCTCTTTTCATGCCTCCCTCCAATTCTATCTAAACTGACAATCACTATAAAATCTCTGCTGTATCCATCTTGCTGACAGGACTTGGAGAGGAGTGAGGGGAGGGGGAAGGAGTGAGCAGAGGCTGAGTGAGCAGAGGCTGAGTGAGCAAGGAGAGAAACAATGACAGAGCCTTCATGAATTGAATTGCAAGTCTGCATCTGAATGCAAATGCTTTATTGACATCAGTACAGGTCATTCTTAGGATAGGCCTAAGCTGTTCTACAGTTCTTACTGGGGTTGCCACCTTACTGTTCCAGATTTCTGGATGGATAACATTGTTATTGTCTGGTTATCTGTCTCAAAATGAAGTTTCATACTGATAACCAATCCACAGGGGAGTAAGTGCAGGCTGCTCCTATTGAAGTAACAGTAGAGCTGTAGCCCCATCCACTGTATAATGGTTCTGAGGAATTGCAACACCACTCCCATTACTTGAATAGGAGCAGCCTGCACACAATCCCCACAAAGCTTACAGCACCTGAAGGCTCCCAGAACAGCTAATCTGTGCAGGGTCCTGGTCTTAGACCCACCAAAATCACATACTGATAACCTATACAAAGTCATGATCAGTGATGTTAATAACTATATTGCTGTATTTGGAGGGATTTCCCATAAGTTTCTTTTCTGTAGTTTTAAGTTAAAGCCTTCAGGTTAAAGAGGTTGTCCAGTTCCTATTTGTATTATTGAACACTGCTGCTACATGGGATATAAACAAAACAAGTACTCACCTCTCCCCATGCCTCAGTTTCTACCTCCAGCAGCACAGTTCTTGTGTATACAGGTCCCATGTCATTTGTGTGAGGCGACTGTTGTAGCCAATCACAAGCCTCAATGGTCACCTCTTCACAAACGACACGTGACTGCTGTTGACATGCCGTTTGTGAAGATGTGACTGCTGAGGCCTGTGATTGGCTACAACAGTCCCCTCATACAAATGACATGGGACCTATATACACACACACAAATGGTTCTGCCGGAGGAGGAAACTGAGGCATGGGGAGAGGCAAGTACTGTTTTGTTTATGTCCCATGCAGCAGCAGTGTTCAAAAATACAAATAGGAACTGGACAACCTCTTTAAGGTCCTTCACCTAACTCTAAGGAATAGAAAGCATATGGTCTGTACTTAGAGACTGGAGAAATTATGTTCTCCCACCAGTATGGCATTGGAAGTGTAAACCAGATAGCTATAAAATAGGGAGTTGGAATATGGATCTGAACCTTCATACCTTGGAATGGGAACAGACTGCTCTGTGGTGGAATGACCGAGTTGTCCTTCAGTCCCAGCACCCCACGAGAAGAGCTGACCTTGGCTATTGAGTGCAACATTATGTGCCAGTCCACATGCTACATGAATAATATCTTCATTTGCCAAAGCACTTACATATCCTGAAAAAAAAAAGACAAAGACCATAGCAGTTTTGCTTTTTTTTTTTTTTTTTACTATTACTATAAGAGAATAAGACTATATACCTGGTGTGGTGTCTTTGTGATCATGTCCAAGCTGCCCTGCACTGTTGCAACCACAGCTATACACTCGACCATCTCCCAGTAAGAACACTGAATGATTCTCTCCACAGGCCACTTGCTTGACAAAATTTGACAGGGGGAAGGTAGATAACCTGGGCTCAGGGGTAATAGTTAAAGATCCATGATTAAATCCAAGCTGTCCAAAAGCAGAGTGCCCCCAACATAATAACATGGCTAGTCACAGAATTCCGGATACCTAAAAAAGCAAAAAGAAACACAGGAGTTAAACACAGAAGATGATCTATTACAGTACTACATGATAGGTGACCACCTACTACATTTATTATTCAGTGTGGTCAATCTACCCGTCACATTTACAACGGAATTGCTTTTGATTTTCTACTCACCAATGTAATGGGGTAGCATAGGCCTGTCTTAAAGAACTGGTCCCATCCGTACAACCCTTTCTTATAAAGCAGGGAAAGGCTGCTGTAAAGGCCATACATTTCACTTGCTGTAAAATTCTGTACTACATGGTAGTCACCAAAAATGATTATAAAGTATAACATCAAGCCCTTCAGAGCAGGTACACAAAATATGGTATAACAACGTGTTACCATTTCCTTGCTATACTTTTTGATACTAATTTGATAATTCTGAACCTTTTTGTTACTACTTAGTGAATAGTTTTATACAGTTCCGCTGACCATTACTAGAACATCACATACAGTGCCTTGCAAAAGTATTCGGCCCCCTTGAACTTTTCAACCTTTTGCCACATTTCAGGCTTCAAACATAAAGATATAAAATTTTTATTTTTTGGTGAAGAATCAACAACAAGTGGGACACAATTGTGAAGTGGAACGAAATCTATTGGTTATTTTAAACTTTTGTAAAAAATAAAAAAAACTGAAAAGTGGGGCGTGCAATATTATTCGGCCCCTTTACTTTCAGTGCAGCAAACTCACTCCAGAAGTTCAGTGAGGATCTCTGAATGATCCAATGTTGTCCTAAATGACTGATGATGATAAATATAATCCACCTGTGTGTAATCAAGTCTCCGTATAAATGCACCTGCTCTGTGATAGTCTCAGGGTTCTGTTTAAAGCACAGAGAGCATCATGAAGACCAAGGAACACACCAGGCAGGTCCGTGATACTGTTGTGGAGAAGTTTAAAGCTGGATTTGGATACAAAAAGATTTCCCAAACTTTAAACATCCCAAGGAGCACTGTGCAAGCGATCATATTGAAATGGAAGGACCCGTCCGTCCCTCTAAACTTTCATCTCAAACAAGAAGACTGATCAGAGATGCAGCCAAGAGGCCCATGATCACTCTGGATGAACTGCAGAGATCTACAGCTGAGATGGGAGAGTCTGTCCATAGGACAACAATCAGTCGTACACTGCACAAATCTGGCCTTTATGGAAGAATGGCAAGAAGAAAGC
Source organism: Leptodactylus fallax (assembly GCA_947044405.1). NCBI lineage: Eukaryota > Metazoa > Chordata > Amphibia > Anura > Leptodactylidae > Leptodactylus > Leptodactylus fallax. The sequence continues at coordinate 2,057,204 of CAMRHE010000048.1, read as the reverse complement.
CATTTCTCAAAGATATTCATAAAAAGTCTTGTTTAAAGTTTGCCACAAGCCACCTGGGAGACACACCAAACATGTGGGAGAAGGTGCTCTGGTCAGATGAAACCAAAATCGAACTTTTTGGCCACAATGCAAAACGATATGTTTGGCGTAAAAGCAACACAGCTTATCACCCTCAACACACCATCCCCACTCTCAAACATGGTGGTGGCAGCATCATGGTTTGTGCCTGCTTTTCTTCAGCAGGGACAGGGAAGATGGTTAAAATTGATGGGAAGATGGATGGAGCCAAATACAGGACCACTCTGGAAGAAAACCTGTTGGAGTCTGCAAAAGACCTGAGACTGGGACGGAGATTTATCTTCCAACAAGACAATGATCCCAAACATAAAGCAAAATCTACAATGGAATGGTTCACAAATAAACGTATCCAGGTGTTAGAATGGCCAAGTCAAAGTCCAGACCTGAATACAATCGAGAATCTGTGGAAAGAGCTGAAAACTGCTGTTCACAAACGCTCTCCATCCAACCTCACTGAGCTCCAGCTGTTTTCCAAGGAAGAATGGGCAACAATTTCAGTCTCTCGATGTGCAAAACTGATAGAGACATACCCCAAGCGACTTGCAGTTGTAATCGCAGCAAAAGGTGGCGCTACAAAGTATTAACTTAAGGGGGCTGAATAATTTGGCACGCCCCACTTTTCAGTTTTTTATTTTTTACAAAAGTTTAAAATATCCAATAAATTTCATTTCACTTCACAATTGTGTCCCACTTGTTGTTGATTCTTCACCAAAAAAATAAAATTTTATATCCTTATGTTTGAAGCCTGAAATGTGGCAAAAGGTTGAAAAGTTCAAGGGGGCCGAATACTTTTGCAAGGCACTGTAGGTGGTTATATCAAGGCAAATCAAAGTATTTTTCTCTTTAAGTAGATAGCTTTCTTGAGACAATTTGTGTTGTCCTATTTTCTTAAATACCGTATTTGCAAGTATTATTGTAGGTTATAAGAAGCTAACTCCTTCTCAAAATGCCCATTTACAGATACTGATATGACAGTAATGACTGGGAACAGACGTTCCTAGGAGCATTGCCTCCAGATCATTGCTCACTGGTTGCTGCATTTAAATGCAGTGGGTCACTGGCACTGTATGGGGATGCATGAATCATGAATAATGCTAGGGCAGATCTGACTCTCTCTAAATCATTAATGCAACGTAAATGTAATAGCATATATAAGCCATGTAATACATGGACAAGCCAAGTCCAGAAGAGCAAGAGCCACTCTTACTTAAACATAGTCTACAGTGTTCTCCTCACTCTCTAACAGTTAGTTTACAAGCAGTTAATGACAAAGCACCTCTCTATAGCAAATCCATCACAACTGCCCACGTTTGTCTTGGGTCAATGGAATTATTATTGCAATTCTTTACTTGTTACATGGTATTCATTGGTCCACATGCAATGGAGAAGGATGCTTACTGTATATGCGTCAGTCAGAAGATGAAGAAGCTTCATGCATAGAAGACAGCAATATAACTATATCTACCTTACACATTTTCCTGCCTGAAATACAGGATATTTAAAGACATTTCTTTAGGTCATCTACATGACAAAAACAGCAAGATGACAATGTGCTATGCAAGGAGTACAGTGACAGAGGGGAATCCCAATAAAGAATGTGTTAGTTGGCAGATATGCAATGCTAATGAACGCTCTTCACAGTATTTGGAGACAAAACAGCAACTTGTGTTGCTGTCACAGGAAAGGCAAACAGTTGTGCACACCCATGAGAAATCTATTTCAACAAATTTAGGGAAACAAATGTTTTGTTTAATAAGGGTTTAGCTAAATAGTAAAATCACCATAAATAAAAAATAAGCATACAGTGCTTTGAAAAATGCTGCAAAGTATTAAAGGGGTTCTCCAGGCAAAAAATGTTTTTTTAAAGAAGGTCTGTTAGTGCTATTAATGGGTTAATAAATGCACCCATATACCTTTAGCAGTGTTTTGAGTGATTTTTGGGTCTCTGGGAGCTCCTGGTATCTTCTGCATTTGTTTACACGGTTCAGCTAACTGCTATGTAACTTCCACGATAGCTACCTCTCACCTCACTCCCCCCCATACACCCCCTCCCTGTCTCTAGCTATCCCGCTCACAACTACTAGCTCTTCACTACCTACTCAGTCCAAGTCCCGACCCCATTATATACTAACCTATATTCCTCCTGCGGGACACCCATCCTTCTTTTCTGACTGCTGTGCGTGCTATAGAACGAGCGCTGCTCTGTAACTATATATTTTTGATAAATTATGTTATTTAGAAAGTAGGAGGGGGGAGGGTGTATAGATTAGTGTAGGGATTTCAATTTATCCCGGACAACATCTTTAATTTATTAATTAAGTTAAGTTAAGTGAATGAACAAAAGAGAAATCTAAATCAAATAAATATTTATCGCGACCGCTCTTTGGAGGATGAGTCCTGGAAGTGATGATATGGCCCCTACAGAGCTCTGATCTCAACATTATCAAGTCTGTCTGGGATTACATGAAGAGAAGAAGGATATCAGCAAGTTTATATCAACAGAAGAAGTGTGGTTAGTTCTCAAAGATGTCTGGAACAAGCTGCTTGCCTAGTTCACTCACAAACTGCAAGTGTATCTAGAAGAAGCAAAGCAAGGACACACCAAATATTGATTTGGGCTATATTTTTCTTTGTTTATTCACTTAACTTTGTTAAAGAGGACCTTTCATGTCCTCAGGCACATGCAGTTTTACATACCGCATACAGCGCACTTCCGGCTTTCCCGGTATGTGCCCCGGGGCTGGAGATATCGGCGGTGTAAGTTTCACGGTTTACTGTCAGAAAGACATTCCTGACAGTCTAGCTGCCCTGTGAGGAACGCCCTCCCCAACAGTTCTCGTTCATAGACTTGTACTGGGGGGGGCGTTCCTCACAGCTCAGCGTCATCGCCGGGCAGTAAGGAACGCCCCCTCTGACAGTACAGGGCTATAGACGAGTATAGAGAGAGGGAGCGTTCCTTACAGCCCAGCAATGATGGTCAGCTGTGAGGAACGCCCCCCCCCAAAATAAGTCTATGAACGAGAACTGTCGGGGAGGGCGTTCCTCACAGCACAGCTAGACTGTCAGGAACGCCTGTCTGACAGTAAACCGTGAAACTTACACCGCCAATATCTCCAGCCCCGGAGCACATACCGAGAAAGACGGCAGTGCGCTGTCGGCTTTCTAGCAGTATGTAAAACCGCATGTGCCTGAGGACATGAAAGGTCCTCTTTAATTCACAAAAATGAACTAATATCACTTCTATTTTTGAAAGCATTCCTACCTGGCAGCATTTTTTTTCCACACCTGCTTAAAATTTTTGTATAGTACTGTACACGTAACCTTGTCTATAATTTGCAAACAGTGTAGCCCATGTAACCTGAAAGTCAGTGCATTTCTATGAGAGTCTCAATCTGAGACTGTTAACACTGACATACTCTTTATCATTAGCTCATTAGGCACTGTCTTTGGCTCGCCTAATAGGCATTTGTACTGTATACAGCAACCAAATGACTACTGTTAGGCCTCCAGCTCTCTCTTCCATAACTACTAGATGTCGTGAACAATACTGATTACAGGTTCATCTGCTGCACCCGGCATTGATGACCGTAGTTCTGCCAGAACAGGGGTGATATTTCTGTATTGCAACAGTATTGCAGCTCATGGGAACTGCATAATTCCCTCAATGTATTTCTAAGGCACAGGGAGGAAAACAGTTAATGCAAAAATCTTCTCTTCTACCCATTTTTCTAGACAATTTGCCTTTTTCTTCATGTCCCAGCTAGCGTGAAAAAAAATGAAAAATATAGTGGTTAGGTTCATCCCCATATGTATAAATTCATCCACAACACCTTTTCAGACACATATGGAAGTGCATATAGCTTTTCTGGGCCCAAAATGTTTTTTCATGTAGATGACCGACGGACCCCACACAGATCACTTGTTCTAGCAGCCAAGGGGTGCCGGAAGCTGCTAGTGCTCAGGGAGCATGTGTATCAATTCCTCTGAACCACCACTATGAAGTGGACGGGGCTGCTGCACTGCTCCTATTACAGCTTTGGGCACCCAGAGGCTGCTGCAACTGTATAAGTCATCAGTATGAACAATCAGTTTGGGCCTGGAAAACCCCTTTAACCCTGGGCCGAAAAGTGCTTTAAGGAGCAGGCCTCATTTTTCAAAACCGAAATGTGTCATTTTATATTGCAATAACTTTGAGACACTTTAACTTACACAAGAGATTTTAAGATTGTTTTTTCGTGACACATTGTACTTCATGTTAGTGGTAAACACTGATCAATATTTTTGTATTTATTTATAAAAAAAAAAATAAAAGGAACTTTAAAAAAAAATAAAATAGTAATTTTCAAAATGTGAAATGCTCTGCTTTTCAGACATATAGTCATACCACCCAAATACATTAATAAATATTATCTACCATATCTCTGCTTTATATTGGCATAATCTTTTAATCATCCTTTAATTTATTTTGGACGTCAGAAGGCTTACAAGTGTAACAGTGATTTTCCAGATTTACAAGAAAATTTCCCAAACTAATTTTTTAGGGACCACTTCAGTTCTGAATCAGATTATAAAGGCCTATATATTAGAAACCCCCATAAATCACCCCATTTTCAAAAATGAACCCCTCAAATAATTCAAAACAGCATTTAGGAAGTTTGTTATCTCTTTAAGCAATTCACAGGAATTAAAACAATAAGGAGGTGAAATTTTTTTCACTATTACATTCATTTAGCCCTATAATTAATACATACGCAAAGGGTTAAAAAAGAAAATGCATCTCACAGATTGTTATGCAATTTCTCCAGAGTACAGAAATACCCCACATGTAGATATAAACTGATGTTTGGGCACACAGCAGCACACTGAAGAGAAGGAGCGACACTGGATGTTTGAAAAGCAAATTTCGCTGGATTAGTTTTCAGGTGCCATGTCTCAATTGCAGAGCCTCTAGAGTACCAATACAATGGAAACCCCCAAAAGTGCCCCCATTTTGGAAACTACACCCCTCAAGAATTTCTCAAGGGGTATTATCATTTTGAGCCTAAGAGCGCTTCCCAAAAATTAATGTACAAAGTGAAAATTTAAATTTTTAAAGAAATATGTAATTTCAGTGCCCAATACATTGTGCCCACTTTGTCTCACCAGAGACATGCACTTCTAAAACTATTAAGTGGGCTATCCCGGAGACAAAAAATATATATGTGGGTATAAACTGCTGCTTGAGCACACAGCAGGGCTCAGAAGGGAAGGAGCACTACGCTTTTTACAGACATGCAGGACTTCGTGTCCGACGAAAAAAAAAACGGTTTCGCAAATGAATGGGTTTTTAACCAATGCGTCGCTAACCTATCGGTATCCGATGCCTATCCCGTTCCCCGTGATTTTCACTCGGATTGGTAGCGGACGGACTCAAACGCAGGTGTGAACCCACCCTAAGGGGTTAAAATTTCATGATACTTGACCAGGAACAATACAATACAAATTTCTGACAGTTGCAAGGATACTGGATTACTGCTTGTATGGTTTGCTAATATTAAACAATCTCCTCCATTATATCAATTTATTGCAGCTCATTTTGGCCGTGCTGACAGTGCTGCCCTTGGATCAAAAAAGCTGTGAATCCCTATACTAAGTATAGGATACACTTGCTTTCCTGTCAATAACTAACTTTCCCAGTCATAATTAAATAATTGAATGCCAGTATATGTACCTTAACCTTGTTTTAACAGACATCTGTGGTTGGGAGAGTATACATTTACACACATACATACACATTATAAGTATTAGGACATCTACACATTACACCTACAGGAGCCTTTATGATATCCCATTCTAAATCCACAGTACAATGACCCTTTGGTCTATACCTCTCTTTGGGGGATGTTTGTCCATGTACAGGTGCATATCAATAAATTAAGAATATCTTTGAAACATTTCTTTCTTTCAGTAATTAAATTAAAAAAGTGACCTATATTTCATAGATTCTTTACACACACAGTGTTCTATTTCAAGTGTTTTATTTCTGTAAATGTTGATTATGGATTACAGGTAATGAAAACCAAAATCTAAGAAAATTAGAATATTGTGAAAAAGTTCAGTATTGTAAATTCAGTGTGTCACCTGCCAAGGTTTCCTAAGCCTTTAAATGGTCCCTCAGTCTGGTTCAGTAGGACATACAATCATGGAAGACGCTGATTATGAATAGAATTACTGAATCACTGAAATGAACATTTCAAAAATATTCTAATTTATTGAGATGCACCTATATATTGCTGATCACTTGGGCTGATCAGAGGCTCTGCAGAGTCTGTTATGGGGTATTGTTTAAAAGAGATGCTTGTCCTGTTTCCTGTTTAGCGTTAAGTCTTTTAGTGCATACATGGTTTACCTATGCTGATCAACCCACTTCAGCTCATGTTAACTGGTGTACTGTAAGTGTCCCCAAGTGCAGTGGCCAAAACCATCAAGCGCTACAAAGAAACTGGCTCACATGAGGACCGCCCCAGGAAAGGAAGACCAAGAGTCACCTCTGCTGCGGAGGATAAGTTCATCTGAGTCACCAGCCTCAGAAATCGCAGGTTAACAGCAGCTCAGATTAGAGACCAGGTCAATGCCACAGAGTTCTAGCAGCAGACACATCTCTACAACAACTTTTAAGAGGAGACTGTGTGCAACAGGCCTTCATGGTAAAATAGCTGCTAGGAAACCACTGCTAAGGACAGGCAACAAGCAGAAGAGACTTGTTTGGGCTAAAGAACACAATGAATGGACATTAGACCTGTGGAAATCTGTGCTTTGGTCTGAGGAGTCCAAATTTGAGATCTTTGGTTCCAGCCACAGTGTCTTTGTGCGATGCAGAAAAGATGAACGAATGGACTCTACATGCCTGGTTCCCAACGAGAAGCATGGAGGAGGAGGTGTGATGGTGCTTTGCTGGTGACACTGTTGGGGATTTATTCAAAATTGAAGGAATACTGAAGCAGCATGGTTACCACAGCATCTTGCAGCGGCATGCTATTCCATCCGGTTTGCGTTTAGTTGGAGCATCATTTATTTTTCAACAGGACAATGACCCCAAACACACCTCTAGACTGTGTAAGGGCTATTTGACCAAGAAGGAGAGTGATGGGGTGCTACGCCAGATGACCTGGCCTCCACAGTCACCAGACCTGAACCCATTCGAGATGGTTTGGGGTGAGCTGGACTGCAGAGTGAAGGCAAAAGAGCCAACAAGTGCTAAGCATCTCTGGGAACTCCTTCAAGACTGTTGGAAGACCATTTCAGGTGACTACCTCTTGAAGCTCATCAAGAGAATGCCAAGAGTGTGCAAAGCAGTAATCAAAGCAGAAGGTGGCTACTTTGAAGAACCTAGAATATAAGACATATTTTCAGTTGTTTCTCACTTTTTTGTTAAGTATATAATTCCACATGTGTTAATTCATAGTTTTGATGTCTTCAGTGTGAATCTACAATTTTTAGTCATGAAAATAGAGAAAACTCTTGGAATGAGAAGGTGTGTCCAAACTTTTGGTCTGTACTGTATGTTGATTACTCCACTTCAGTTCCTGTTGTCTGTTTCCCCCTGGTCTCACATGGCAGTGGTTTTGTTGCCCCAGGAACAACAGATGCAAGAGGAAGAGGAGGGGGGGGGGCTACACTACAGCCTATATAAGTCTGCATCTGGAGGAATTCTGAGGTCACTCAGCAAGTAAGCTGCTAAGGGATAGCTGGGGTGTCCCCTGCACACAAGTATCTTCCAAACCTGTCAAGAACCATAGAACCTTAAGTATCATTCTTTTATAGCTGTTTGTATTGTGTGTCCTTTGTTACCTCTCTATATATGTAGCACTGAACCATCTCAGTATTAAAGTGATAACTTTAAGGTTACTTTGAGTATGCTCTATGAACCCATTACCTTTTTGAAGTCTGTATATGCATGAGGTTTCTGCTGGACCTGAATCAGCAGTGGTGGCAGCGTGTATTTGGGAGTGCGATTTAGCTCAATTTGCAGCCTGAGAGAAGGGTGAGTGCAGGATTGAGTGAGCGGAGTTAATTGACCCCTGACAGCTGCACCCTTGTCACGTGCCAAAACGGCCTGTACGTGACACACAGGCATTAAAGTGTAAACTTTCGGACAACTTTTGATTTTCTGGCAGCATTTGCATTATTAATAATTTTTGTAACATGCTAAATTAAGAATTTTGTCTTCTTTCTGTGAAATCCTGATTTTTTTTTTTATTAAGTCTTGCCCTTGCTTCTCTATTGAAAGTAGGGCAGGGAAATTATGACAGTATGATTAAGTGTTGTGCAAACTCTGCAAGATTGACTCGAGTTTCGCCCATTGGTTTTGTTCGGACTGGACGTGGACGAACTGAACTTGCAATTAGTATACTGTGGGGTCTCTTAAGCGAAGGCCCAAGGGAGGTGATCAAACATAAAAAAAACTGTGTTACTCACCTCTCCTGTGCTCCAGCATGACTCCTTGCTGTCTTCAGTGCTTCTGGTTGCCGTCAGGGAACGCTGATTGGGATTTAGCATTGTGACGCATAGACACAATGTGACATCAGGCAGAAGCGGTAAAGACAGCAGGGAGTCACACTGGAACCCAGGGGAGGTGAGTAACACTGCTTATTAGGTTTACTTATCTCCCCTCACGTCAGTTATTTCTGTTCTGTTATTACAATATTACCCTAGTTGATGTTCGGTTTTGGTTATTTTTCAATTAATCACACAGCCCTAATTGAGAGCTGTCCCCTGTTTCTCATTTTCACATTTTTCCCCATTGTGTATGGAGTAGAGGGCTGTGTGAAGAAAATAGAAAATGAGGGTGGGGGAGGGTCTCTTCAAACTGCAATGTAGAATCTTGCTTTTTGGGGTCATATGACACTAGGGATGCAGTTGTACCTATATAATTTCCAGAGATATAAGTGGTAGAAAACAGTCTGGATTGGGATATTTATAAGCAGCTGTCTTTCATATGACACCAAAAGCACGTTTTCTACAGTCTGAGATATAGCCATTTTAAAGTAACTGTCCTCTACCCTCATTTTCTCATCAATTCACAAAGCCCCAAAACTCCGCAAGCAATAACGAGAAGCAGGGACAGTTCTCAATAGAAAAGCAAGGAAAAGAGTGAAAAAAATGCATGATTTCACAGAAATTACCAAATTTATTAATGAGACAAATGCTGCCAGTAAATCAAAAGTTGTCCAAAAGTTTAGTTATCCTTTAATATGGAGTTAGTTCCCATTTGCAGCTAGGACAGCTTCTACTCTTCAGGGAACGCTACAAAATTCTACAAGATTTTAGATTGTGTGGGTGGAGATTTTTGCCAATTAAGGCAGGTTTCACACTACCGTTGATGTCCGTTCTGATAGTGTCCGTTAAAAAAAGAAAAAAAAAAACAAAAACGGACACCTATCATGACAGACATTAACGGACACTAACTGATGGATTAATGGATTAGTTAAAAAACGGACACATTAGCATCAGTTAGTGTCAGTTTTTTAACACTGTTTTTTTTTTTTTTTTTTTTTCTGCTTTCTGAGCATGCGCAGGAAAAAAACGGACATAAAATAACGTCAATAACTGATGGCTATCAGTTACCGGCCGTTATAAGTCCGTTACCCATAGACTTCAATGTAAAAAAAATAACGGACACTTGCTGTCCGTCAAGAATCCGTTATTTCAAACGGACAAAAAAGTCCTGCATGTAGGATTTTTTGTCCGCGAAAAAAAAACGGACTTCTGATGGATTGGGTGTAAACGGACAAAAACGGACACAATATAAAACCCCATTGAAATGAATGGAAATTTTAACGCATTTCTGACGGTTCAGGTAGTGTCCGATGCTAAAATCTTGTAACGGACAAAAGCAACGGACACTACTGACGGTCACCAACGTAGTGTGAACGCCCCCTTATACAGAAGAGCATTTGGCACGTCATAAGCTAATGTTGTAGATTGTCTGGCTTACAAACCAGTTCATCCCAAAGGTATTCAAATGGGTTGAGGTTAGACCAGTCAAGTTCTTCTGCACCAAACTCACCCAAACATGCTATTATGTACCTTGCTTTGTGCACTTGGATTAAGTCATGCTGGAACAGAAAAAGGTCCTTACCCAAACTGTTCCCATAAATTTGGAAGCACACAATTGTCCAAAATGTCTTGGTATGGTAAAGGTTAAGACTTCCCTTCACTGGAACTAAGGGGCCTAGGCCAAAACTCCAAAAACCACCCCACAGCTTTATCCTCCTTTACCAAATTTGGCACCATGTTGTCATATTTCCCTTGCATTCACCAAATACAAATACATCCAGACTGCCAGATAGAGAAGCACAATTCGTCACTCCATTGCTCCAATGCAGTCCATTGGTGGCATGCATCACACCACTCCACTTGACACTTGTCTCTGTGCTTGATGATGTAAGGCTTGCATGCAGCTGCTCGGCCATGGAAACGTACGCCATGAAGCTCCTGGCACAGAGGATGTTTGGAACTCTGCAGTTATTATGGCAGCTTTATGAAGACTAGCATCTGTAATGCCAGTCTTTATAACCCTTGCACCGCATGCATCCTCATAAATCAGAACACCCTGTCAGGTTTGTGCGCCTACACTGAAATCTATGCCAGCTTATTGCTGCCGCAGACTTTAGGCACCATTTCCACCAGTAGACTGGCCACTCATGCCCCTTACCAGGCCCCCTTCCACACTTTTAAAATGGCGAGGGTGACATAAAAGGGGAAAAAGTCACACTTTTATACAAAAATCCAATCTGTGCAAAAATTTGTAACTTTTTCAAGCTTTGTATGCCAGAAAATGGGCATACAAGGCAAGATAAATCTGCCCCACTGAGTCAAGAGAGTGATGCTGACTTTTGCACACAATGGGGCAAATTTATTAAGACTGGTGTATCGTACGCCCATCATACTAAAGGCTCTGACTGGTGCAGGGAATGTGAAGGCTACAGCCACTTCATAAATTAGTCGTACATCCCTACCCCGGAATGAAAATCTGCACCAGATAAGAACTGGTGTAGATTTCCATTATGACTCACGCAAGAAAAATAGCATGAGTCATAATCAATCTGTTGGCAATCGAAGTGCAAAACAGGGATTGTGGACATTGTGCTTGGTGAAAGAAAGGGACTTGCACCAAACGTGCACCACAATATCATCCATCTATGCCAGTTTTCTTGCATAGAGGGATTGATAAATCTGCCCCAATGTGCCTCAGCACAAATACAAGCTTAGAAATCTATGTTAGGTTTACACTATGTATTTTATATGGATATCAGATGTGCAAAGGTCCCACTACAATCTTTCAAGAAGAGTAAAAATGATCTTATCATTTTTGAGTATTTTAGCCACAGAGGAGTATGAAGTTCACAGTAACAGAAATAAATGACATGTAAGCATAATAATGCTAAGAGGTCGCTATTTAAAGGGGTTGTCCAAAATAACCATTTTTTTATATTAGGCTAGGGAAAGTGAAAAAAAAAAAAAGACAAAAAAACAAAAACCCACCATACTCACCTTTTTCTCCGATGCTCCGGTGTCTCCCAGTGTGGTCCGGTCCTGCTGCTCTGGTGTTTTCTTCTGGCGGAGGTCCCTGTTGCATGTGACCTCTGAGGCCAATCAGCGGCTTAAGGAAAGGTACGTGGAATGTGTCAGTGCGGCAGGAATTTACGCCGGAAGAGAACACCGGAGCAGCGGGACCGAACCGTGCTGAGAGACACCGGAGCACTGGGGACAAGTATATATATATATATATATATATATATATATATATATATATATTTTTTTTTTTTTTTTTTACCTTCCCTGGCCTAATATATATAAAAAATAAATAAATAATAATAAAAAAAAAAAAGTTATCCTGGACAACCTCTTTCAGTAGGAAAACCATTATCTGTCTTCCATGTATAAATAGTGAATTTAGGGTTTCATTTTTACGAAATTAAACATGCAATAAAAATTACATTCGTTATATTGGCACAATCATAGCAATACCAAATTTATGTAGATTGTTGAATTTAATACCTTTACAAAAATCCAAAAAGTTATTTTCTGACCCTTGTAACTTTTGTACGTTTCTGTGTACAGAACTGTGTAAGGCTTCTTTTTTGCGACACAATGTCTTTTTTTTTTTTTTCTTCCATTTTGTGGGATGTCTGACATTTTGATCTCTGAATGCATCTCAATATTGATTAAAAACATGCTACCATTCTGTGTCTATAGCTCATATACAGACCTGGGTGTTTCCATGTCAATAAATGATCCCTGTGTATTCCTATCCTATAGCCATACTCTCTTTCATCTATCCCTTCCCGTACACTAGCAAAATAGGAATAGCCCTTTAAATGCGTCCCCTACAATAAATGTTAACATTGTCTATTTCCCAGGTTACAACCATGTATAGTCAGTGTATCTAGTGTGACAGGACAAGGGGAAAAGTGGTAGAAGGAGTATACATTTCTCCCAGGTTCCTGTTATATACCTTCTAAAAGCAGCTGGGAAAGCTTGTAGCAGGAAAGCTGTGTTCCTTGCTGGAGGGTTTTACCAAAACCCTGGTAAAAGGTCTGGCTGCTGGAGTAGGGAGAATTGGGTGTATGTCTACTTCATTCAGCCACTCCAGGTTTTGGGATGAGATTTTGGGGTAAATTCCTTGTATCCTGAGGTGTGTGTGTATATAAGTGCAGACAGAACTCTCGTATATTGCTTTCTCTGCTCCTGGGAAACCACTTGTGAGTAAAACTACTGTGTATTGTGTTTAGGGAGCTGTACAGTAGGCCCAGCTCTCTGTAGTTAGGTGCCTGTGTTATAGGTAATGGCCAGACGGCCAGGATTTTATTTTGTAATGCTATTGTTTTGTTTGCCTGAAAGCAATAATAAAACTGGTTGTGGCCAGTTGCACCATACTGGACTCTTATTGTTGTGCCAAAAGTGCTCGTCTATCTAAGGAGACGACGATCCCCGAGCTAATCCCGTTACACTAGAGACAACTATTTCAAGCATACATCTAATTTTGCACAACAATATCCTTTATATACACAATAGATAGAGGTTTTTGCTTGTGGCTTATGCTTTCAGTATTATGACTTAAAAATTTTACAGCAGCGGGCAGATTTTTTAGCCAGAAATGGCTAACCTGAAGGTAATACTCTGCCTGAGACTGTAATATAGTAGTATAATGTTGTACCGTGTTAGCCATTGAAAGTAGTGGAAGAGTTCCTGAGACTGTAATATAGATGACAACTAGGATTTCCCCATATGTGTGATATATAGATCTAGTCCTCTAGAAATCTAGAAAAATTACCAGGCTGTAATGGAGCTGTGCAGCATTTTCATTTTCGCTTTTACATTGCACAATCTGAACCTTGTTTACTTCCTGTCTTCTATGCAGTCTCGTATTGCAACTGATCCAGGTCTCTTGGTTCCCCAAGCGTCTCTTCAGGCTATTTCATGCCTGAACTAGTATTGCTTTCTGTTTTCTGCCAATTACTGATTTCTCGTCCTCAAGTTCACCTTTTACCAACTTTTTTTTTTAGATTCAGTGCTGAATAATTTATTACTGTATAGCTATTGTAGGCAGGCAGAGGGAAAGATTGTGGAGGGAAGATACCTCCCACTAAGGAATGGACTGGAATCTATGTCCCGGGTTTTGGGTGCGATTACAGACCCAGGCTCAAAGCTCTGGTCCTGCGTCTTGTTAGAGCCAAGCTGAAGCCTTAACACTGACTAGGTAGGAGGGTGTGTCTCTCTTCTGAGCCACAAACACACTGCCTGTGTGGAGGACAGAAAGTGGAGACAAAACTGCTAACTTGGTGAGCCTGCTGGACTGTTTCGGTCTTAAAGACTATTTTGTGTTACTGGACTTTCTACCACCTGGCTGAAACAAGCCGTTGTTTTTTTTGCTGCTGAAAGCCATTTATGTTATGGACACTGTGAAACACCTCCTAATAAAGCACTAGTGTGAACTTGCACACACTCCTCCAGGACCTTACTTGCCTGGTAACCAGCCCCTGGAAGGTTCCGCATCGACAGTAAAACAGAACTCTGACTGTTATATAGTAACATAAAGCCCAATAGCTCCTGCACAGGTGCAGATTTCAATTTTTGTAAATAAAAAGTATAGGTTAATATAAGAAATGTAATCATTGGAAAAGGCCTCTCCTGCCTGCTAAACTGCTCAGTTCACTGGGACATCTGTCTTCAGGGTGAAGACTGGTAGAGCTCACTGACAAGATCAGATTAAACAGAAAATCTATGGAGAGGGAAGAGAGGAGGAAGAGCACAGTGAATGAGAAACACGCACAGACACAAGCTGCTATAGTAAACAATAATGGGGTGTTTACACGAAGGAATCTGTAGCTGATTTTATTTTCAATTGGAAGCAGTGATGGGCAATTTTTTTTAATCACAATTCTGAAAAAATCATGTTCAATCTTCCCACAGGTTCTGCAGCTAACTGAGCCACAGAACCTGCTGCATGAGGCTCTAGCTGATTAGCCCAATTATAGCTGAGGCTAACCAGCAAGCAAACCCATGGCGGAAAGCTGAAACAGAGGCCTGATCCACAGGGCCAGAATTTTGGGTGTAATCTGAGGCAGCCTGCCTCAAATCCCTCTCCAAATTCCGTTATGTGAACCTAGCTTAAGATTTCTAGCACTTTTATGGCTGTTTTTCTGGATGCTTCTAGAACAGTTAATATGTGCGGGGTTTGGGTGTTGGACCCCAACGGATCACATGCTGATGATCATTAGTATTAAAAATCAATTTGGGTCTGGAAAACCCCTTTAACAAGGAATGATTGTTTTTGCAGAACAGTGACAAGCTCATCATATGGAAAGAAGTCAGTGATGTCTGAAATTTGTCTGATTGTTGGACAAAAGATTTTTCATCCAGGAATAATCTATGAATGTTTTCAGCATTATGGTTCCTTCATTGTTCAATATCATTGAACATCTTAAACAACTGCAATGACCAATATGGAATAACTGCATATAGCTGCATCTGTGAAATAATCGTTCACTACACAATCAGTAAGTAAATTTACAGTGAAATTAAATGTGTATACACAAATCCATTACACTTCTCTTCACTGAGTAACCAGATATAACCATCTCTCGCGATACAACATAAGATGCTCCAGTATTGTCATTTTATGGACTTGTCAGGAGAGGTGACAGCTGCTCTTCAATGTTTCTGTTGTTATTTTACACCTCAAATAGATGGAATCTACAAAAACAAGTCGGATAGCTTTGTACATACTTTGCTTTATGAAACTAAGGAGTTACAGTCTGGAATAAAGCCCAGAGATGCATTCACGTTTCTGCTGACTGCTACTGCAACCAGTCACCAAGCTTGTGGACAGGCACACCCATCTAAATGCCAGTAAGGCTTCTATTCAGCTCCCTTAAATTCTTTAGAACACACAAGACAGACATGCTTCAATTGAACAGATTTGATCCCTTTAGACGAGAGATGTGTAAATAAAGAGGAAGATGGGAAAGAAGCTCTCCTGTTTTAGGTCAGTTGTGCCGTTCTTCTGTTACTCCTTATGGAAGTTTAGGAATAAACTCACAACTGGGTATTACCAGCTTACAGGCACATATCTATGTACAGTGGCCCACAGCTTGGTGCATCTGTAATATGCATCTCCGCCTCTGTTCCCAGCTTGCCTTTTTTTGAGACAGTAGGTAGAGCAGGGCATGAATCTGGGTGGCTCAGGGCACTCCAGTCCACCAGAATTACAATAACTCACACCAGAAAACTGGCATATGTTAAACACACAAATAGGCTGGCATAATTCTACGACCAGGCTCATCTACACAGTGGCTTGCAAAAGTATTCATACCCGTGAACGTTTTCACATTTTGTCACCTTACAATGACAAACAAATGTATTTTATTGAGATTTTACGTTATACACCAACACAAAGTAGCAGATAATTGTGAAGTGGAAAGTAAATGATACATGGTTTTCAAAATTTTAATCAAAGATCTGAAAAAAATTTAACGTGCAAAAGTATTCAGCCCCCTGTACTCTGATACCCCTAAATAAAATCCAGTACAATCATTTGCCTTCAGAAGTCACTTAATTAGTTAAGAGTCCAGCTGTGTGTAATTTAGTCTCAGTATAAATACACCTGTTCTGTGAAGGCCTCAGTGGTTTGTTAGAGAACACTAGTGAACAAACAGCATCATGAAGACCAAGGAACTCACCAGACAGGTCAGAGATAAAAGTTACTCAAATCAATACTTTGTAGAGCCACCTTTCGCTGCAATTATAGCTGAAAGTCTTTTGGGGTCTTTTGCGCATCTAGAGACTGAGCTTTTTGCCCATTCTTGCAAAATAGCTTAAGCTCAGCCAGACTGGATGGAGAGAGTCTGTGAACAGCAATTTTGTAAGGAACACCTTACAAAAGTATGGGAACACTAGGAGACTTGAGCACTCAGATAACTTTGACTAAGGCCTTACACCTTAATTAGCCTGTTTGGGCTATGACTTGTTCACAATCATGGTTAGGAAAAGCTTTACAAATCCCCAGCCTCCTTCTCCAGTTCTTCTAAGCAGCTGCCTAGCACTCTGAAAATGGTTGAGGCAACAGGAGAAGGCTATAAGTAGATATCAAAGCGTTTCAGGTTGTTGTTTCCTCAGTTGGAAATACAATTAAGAAATGGCAGTTAGCAGGAACAGAGGAGGTAAGGGTGGGTTCACACCTGCGTTCCAGTCCGTCCGTTGCCAATCCGAGAGAAAATCTCGGCGAACGGGATTGGCATCGGATACAGACCGGTCAGCGACGCATTGGTTAAAAACCCATTCATTTGAATGGGTTTTTAAAGCAATGCGAGGGTGTCTGATTGTACCCTCTGCGCTGCGAAACCGTTTTTTTTCCTCGGAAACAAAGTCGGACATGCAGGACTTCGTGTCCGAGGAAAAAAAACGAAGTCCTGCATGTCCGACTTTGTTTCCGAGGAAAAAAAACGGCTTCGCAGTGCAGAGGGTACAATCGGACACCCTCGCATTGCTTTAAAAACCCATTCAACTGAATGGGTTTTTAACCAATGCGTCGCTGACCGGTCTGTATCCGATGCCAATCCCGTTCGCCGAGATTTTCTCTCGGATTGGCAACGGATGGACTGGAACGCAGGTGTGAACCCACCCTAAAGATAAGGTCTGGAAGACCAAGAAAAATTTCAGGAAGATTTAGCAGACACTGGTTTTGTGGTACATTGTTCTACTGTTCAGCAATACCTGCACAAATATGGCCTTCGTGGAAGAGTCATCAGAAGAAAACCTATCCTTCATCCTCACCACAAAATTCAGTTTCAGAAGAAGGCAATGGACCATCTAAACAAGCCTGATGCGATTTAGAAACAAGCCCTGTGGACCAATGAGGTTAAAATAGAACTCTTTGGACACAGAGATCAAAGGTATGTTTGGAGAAAAAAAAGGGCACCGAATTTCATTAAAGGAACATCTCTCCAACCAATATTCATGGGGAGGATCAATCATGCTTTGGAGTTGTGGTACAGCCAATGGCACGGGGAACATTTCACAGGGAGAGGGAAGAATGGATTCAATGTATTTCTAACAAATTCTGGAAGCAAACATAACACAATCTGTAAAAAAAAACTGAAGTCGAAAAGAGGATGGCTTCTACAAAGGGATCATGATCCTAAACACACCTTAAAGTCCACAACAGAATACCCCAAAAGGCACAAGCTGAAGGTTTTACCATGGCCCTCATAGTCCCTTAATCTGAACTTCACTGAAACTCTGTGGATAGACCTCAAAAGACGACCTAGGAATCTCACAGAAGTGGAAGACTTTTGCAAGGAAGAATGGATGAAAATCCCTCAAACAAGATTCTTGACTGGCTACAAATCGTTTACAAGCTGTGATATTTGCCAAGTGTGGTGCTACTAGGTACTAACCACACAGGGAGGCCCAAAGTTTTCCTTCAGGCCCTTTTCCTTTTTTGAAAATGTAAAAGATGAAAATAAAAAAAAATGTTTTTGCTTAAAATACAAAGGGAAAGTGTCAAGTTTTACAGATCTTTTCATTTTCAACTTGCTTAACTGTTCACAGTAACAGTTATTTTGACCAGAGGCGCCCAAACTTTTGCATGCCACTGTATATCTCTTGAGCAAGCTTTAGTTTTCTGCTCCAGCAATAAATTATCAAAGACAATATTCTTTAAATCTATGGTGAAAATCCCATTTTGTTAAATCAGTCAATGAAAATCTGTAAATATTTCTTAGTGGCTAGGAAGCAAAAGCTAAGCAGTGTAAGAAGATGTAAAGTATTGAGATAGCCAGGACGGTGATGAAAACCCTCTTCACACCTTGGTTACATATAGTGGTATGCTCCTTGCTGTTAAAGAAGGTTTAACATTTTGAAGGGGGGACCCAGAAATTCAAGGAAAATCTCTAGAGATTTTGCTCATGAGAAGAGCTCTGTAGTTCACCCTGTATATTCCAAATTCCCATACTGATCAGTATGGAAATTAGGAACATACAGGGTGACGCATGGGTCCGAAATCTCTGCCCAAATACCATGGCGTTGTGACGCCTGCGAATGAGCAGATTTATAGGCACTGGATGTCCTGATCACAGCTTACAACATATAAATCCCTTCCTGCAGCAGCTGCCAAATCGTATTCAATAGAAGGAGCTGCACTCAATGGAAACTCCACTGATCCTGACAGCAATGCCCTGCCGTTTACCCCTCAGTGCCAGGGGCTCAGTCTCCACACCAGGCCTATCTAACACACCAAATGACGAGAAGGCTGATAGCAGCTTACTTCCCTTATAATTAGCCATTACTCTCTTGTCAGTGCCAGTCACTGTAGCAGTCACAGCTGGATGTCATGACACGGAGGAGCGGGAGGGTAAGCAGGGGCGCAGTAATGCGATAGAACGCAGAGCGTGTACAGCGCAGGGTGCTGCGTCTTACCTGAACCCGGGCACACAGACCTCACCAGCTTCTCTGTCACATAATAACATGGAAGTTTACGAAACGACTCCCACACAAGCACCGCCCACTCTGGTCCATGAGTGACAGCGAGTCCAGCCAATGCCAGTAGCACATACACGGTCCCTCAGTACGGGGGCGGGGGCGCTTGACAGCAACCAGCAGCCAATAGCAATAGCTCGTTCGCCTTCCCTCAGTACGCGGGCGGGAGAGGGGGGCGGCTGTTGTTACAGCTCTAGTCATCTCTGGGGCTGTAGGTGTCTCTCAGAACCCAGTGCTTCATGAGCTTTTGTCCCTGACGTCGAGGTCCTGAGGACACTACCTAGGACCTAGTGCTAAACACTGTACTTCACATCTGACAGGTTCTCAGAAGAGCATATGACATTCCACCCCAGCATTATCCACCACCTAGTTATATTGTCACGACTTCCAAATTACTCACTTGATACCACTATATATATATATATATATATATATATATATATATATATATATAAACACATACCTTCATTACACCTCAAAATTTATTATTTTTTAATTAGGCCGGGGGAGGGTTGTGTCCTTGCAGTGGTATTCCTTGCCAGCTGTGACGTCCCTTCCTCAGTAAACGTGCGACCAACAACGGAGTTGTGAGGCATTGGGGACAGACGAGTATTTTTTTTATTTTTTACCCTCCCCTGGCCGAATTAAAAAATAAACTTTTAGCCCAGACAACACCTTTAATATAAAGAGCAGAGTAATATAGACTGTTCACTAGGCTGGGGCCATACCAGACCTCATTTATATAAATACCCATTTATAAATACACATTGGTGGGCACAGTGCCACAACCCAAATGGAGGAGACCGGAGGATGGGAGTGGTAGTGGCTGAGGATGTGCCACCTACTAGGCCGAGCACACTCACCAACTACTCCAGCCTCACTCCTGGGCCGGACAGAGTCGAGGATGGTCTTGCAGCACTACCGGATGGTGGTGGTAGTAGTTGTTTCCCCCGGGGGCGCTTCCAGTTGGAGAGGGGATCTCTCCTCTCTGAGCTGGTGTGGTGTTGTTTGGAAGGGCTCTGATGTTAGTGCAGGCACGACTCAGGCAGCCAGGTGGTAATGGTCAAACAGGGAACAGTTTATTGTAACAACTGGTAACATAAATGGCAGCTTCCGAATGGGGGTAGTAGTACAGTGTCCAATTACCCAGCCTTGGTTCTAGGAAGGTGCCCAGGGTGCTCCACTACTCCTCCTCTTGTAGCTCTGCCAAAGATGGATGCTAGGGAGAGTGGTGGTACAGGGAGGCCTAACAGGGTTCTGGTTACCTGAAGACTAGGCCCAACGTGATCCTCCTGTCAGGGTCCTCTACAACAGGGAAAAGCAGCAAACAATACATTTAACACGGAACGTACCAACACAACCCAGAGACACAAAAGACAAACAATCCAAAGCAGCAGCCTCTGGGATGCTGCAACAGTACATAGGTTTCATAAGTGGGCCACCCCATCACCACCACTTAGACATACCTAACCCACACAAATTATAATACCCCTCTCAGTGGCCCCCATACAATATTATGCCCCTCGATGCCCCATCACATAGTTAAATGCCCCTGCAGTGTCCCCATATAATATAATGGCCCATCACACATTAACCCCCACACCCCAGTGACTCTTCAGAAATGAACCTGTCCCTTCTGTGGCCCCTCAGACATTAACCTGTTCAGGCCAGTTATAATTACGAAAGATGTTTTTAGATTTTCTGCTACAATCACAGCTTTTGGCTCTTGGCCCGCTTTAACCATAGGGCCAACAGTGCATTTGTACCAGGCCCTATGGTAGCGTGGGTCCCGTAGGGACAGTTCTGCATATGCTGTCCCACAGTTCTGGGCTGCCCCAGTTGCAAACAATAGAGAAGCAGGGAGCCGTCCACTCCCTGCTTCCTCATTCTTCTGCAGGAGCTGCAGACTTGATGTGATGACGACACTTACATTGCGCTTGCAGCTCCCTGAAGACTCCGGACTCAATTTTTTTATTTGTGTGTGGTAGGAGAAGAAGATTAAACTGTGGAGACAACTGCAGGGCTATGAAGATGACCTTAGATTCATTTTAAAGATGAGAATCTCATCTTTAAAATGATACCAAGATCATCACGATAGCCCATATACAGTGCTGGCCAAAAGTATTGGCACCCCTGCAATTCTGTCAGATAATACTCAATTTCTTCCAGAAAATGATTGCAATCACAAATGCTTTGGTAATAATCTCTTCATTTATTTTGCTTGCAATGAAAAAACACAAAAGAGAATGAAAAAAAAAAAAGTCAAATCATTGATCATATTACACAAAACTCCAAAAATGGGCCGGACAAAAGTATTGGCACCCTCAGCCTAATACTTGGTAGCACAACCTTTAGACAAAATAACTGCGAACAACCGCTTCCGGTAACCATCAATGAGTTTCTTACAATGCTCTGCTGGAATTTTAGACCATTCTTCTTTGGCAAATTTCTCCAGGTCCCTGAGATTTGAAGGGTGCCTTCTCCAAACTGCCATTTTGAGATCTCTCCACAGGTGTTCTATGGGATTCAGGTCTGGACTCATTGCTGGCCACTTTAGAAGTCTCCAGTGCTTTCTCTCAAACCATTTTCTAGTGCTTTTTGAAGTGTGTTTTGGGTCATTGTCCTGCTGGAAGACCCATGACCTCTGAGGGAGACCCAGCTTTCTCACACTGGGCCCTACATTATGCTGCAAAATTTGTTGGTAGTCTTCAGACTTCATAATGCCATGCACACGGTCAAGCAGTCCAGTGCCAGAGGCAGCAAAGCAACCCCAAAACATCAGGGAACCTCCGCCATGTTTGACTGTAGGGACCGTGTTCTTTTCTTTGAAGGCCTCTTTTTTTTTTCCTGTAAACTCTATGTTGATGCCTTTTCCCAAAAAGCTCTACTTTTGTCTCATCTGACCAGAGAACATTCTTCCAAAAAGTTTTTGGCTTTCTCAGGTAAGTTTTGGCAAACTCCAGCCTGGCTTTTTTATGTCTCTGGGTCAGAAGTGGGGTCTTCCTGGGTATCCTATCATAGAGTCCCTTTTCATTCAGACGCCGACGGATAGTACGGATTGACACTGTTGTACCCTCAGACTGCAGGGCAGCTAGAACTTGTTTGGATGTTAGTCGAGGTTCTTTAGCCACCATCCGCACAATCTTTCGTTGAAATCTCTCGTCAATTTTTCTTTTCCGTCCACATCTAGGGAGGTTAGCCACAGTGCCATGGGCTTTAAACTTCTTGATGACACTGCGCACGGTAGACACAGGAACATTCAGGTCTTTGAAGATGGACTTGTAGCCTTGAGATTGCTCATGCTTCCTCACAATTTTGCTTCTCAAGTCCTCAGACAGTTCTTTGGTCTTCTTTCTTTTCTCCATGCTCAATGTGGTACACACAAGGACACCGGACAGAGGTTGAGTCAACTTTAATCCATTTCAACTGGCTGCAAGTGTGATTTAGTTATTGCCACCACCTGTTATGTGCCACAGGTAAGCAACAGGTGCTGTTAATTACAAAAATTAGAGAAGCATCACATGATTTTTCAAAGGGTGCCAATACTTTTGTCCACCCCCTTTTTTATGTTTGGTGTGGAATTATATCCAATTTGGCTTTTTGACAATTCTTTTTGTGGTTTTCCATTGAAGACAAATTAAATGAAGATATTATTACCAAAGCATTTGTGATTGCAATCATTTTCTGGAAGAAATTGAGTATTATCTGACAGAATTGCAGGGGTGCCAATACTTTTGGCCAGCACTGTAGATGCATAGCCATTCGCTGGTGAAAACTACATTTGGCATTGAGATCCCAATGGAGATCTCAATTCACGACAGCGTATTCGACAGTGAATCACTCCAAAACTGTAAGGGCTATCAAGATGAGAGTCTCATCTTTAAAACGAATCCAAGGTCCTCTTCATAGCCATAGGGGATCCTGGGATATGGGGCTTTAAAGTGTTCCACCCCAAGCCTCAGGCAGAATTTGTTGAAAGAAGAAGGAGGAAGGAGCAGAGCTGCAGACTGCAGAGACACATTGTCTATGCATAACCTGTATGTGACCCCAGGAGGGGGGGGGGAATAGCGAGGACTTCTGAGACCCAGACTTTTACTGCTGTCCAGGTCGCATCACCAAAAGAGTTGCACCATACACTTACACAAAGTCTTCAATAATGTTTACATTTTTTCACTGATCCTGTCCCTGTCCATACCTGATTTTTATAGAGTAAAATACACCGACCGCCTCTCTAGCAATACCCTTTACACACTAAAATAATAGAAATAACAATTATTATTAGAGATGAATGTATAAGAAATTTCTGATAGGCGGAAAAGTTCCAGTCAGTCAGATAACACATTTTCGCCCATTGAATGTCACCATATAAAATCCAAGTTTTTGGCATGTTTCAGATGGGTATAATAGTTGGTGGTGATGGGGGGCACTTATGAAATCTTTGCACTGGACCCACCAATGTGTTAAAACGGCTACCATAAGAAACTGCCCACATTTCCAATGTGGAAAATCTGCAGCATATATGTCCCATGTGGAACCAGCAGCTTCCAGATGGGGGTTGTTGTCTCCCAATATTCAACTCCCCCAGCCTTGGTTTTGAGAGGATGCCCAGTGATGTTTAGGCTCTAGTGCCGTTCTCCACTCCAAAATTAACTCCACTCCTCCAGCAGCAGATACTGGGGGCTGTACCCCAGGGTAGTCCTGACAGGGTCTGGCTACCTTATAGAAGGTGCCGGGATAACACCTCATGTCAGTGGACTCCACTACTTCTCCAGGCACAATGTCCAAAATGTAGACAGCTGGAATTCCCTATCTCAGAGATATCTCTAGTAGAACCTTGGGCTGAATTCTTCCTCCTGAACAGAAACAACTAGGATTCAGTGCTGGCATGCACTGACTCCAACTACACACACTAGACTGCAACTTAGCACTGAGGCTGTAATGGTCCAAACTGTGATAGGTCAAGGCTGTACCAAGTGAAGGGGTCTGAATAAGGGGGGAACCACAGGAAAATATACAAGGGAGAGCTGTAAACAATTACACTTAACAACATATAGACGGGACATACAAACATAGCCCAGAGGCTCAAAGAAAAACACAATATAAGCAGGAGCACTCTGGAATGCTGCACAAGTATGGCGGGCTGTACGCTTCACTGCTTACACAGTGACAAGTGTATTATAACTGGATAAGTACTGGATTGTGATGCTTTTAGACCCTTGCTATAAAACCAAAATGTAGGATTTTTTTTTCCTTGCCTCTCAAGGGGAAGCAAAATCGGCAAATTATCAGGATAGGTTGTATACCCAGCTTCCCTCAGCTTTTAAGGAGCCCTCTGCAAGTGCCAGTGGCATCTCTGCCCAGGTGACCTCTGCCCGCTCCCAGTTCTCCTCACTAAGTCATCACTCCACTATTTCTGCAAGAGCCACAGCTACAAATAGCAGGAGAAAAAGCAGCAGCAGCAGCCAGTAGACTATCCGGAACATGATGAACCAGAAATTTTTCACCTTGCAGCACCAACCAGACCAACATCAGGTAACTGACACCCACTGGCTGCACCAATAATACCTAGAATGCTCCTATATTTCAGCAGATAACTGACCACCAATGCCATTACTCAGCCAGGCATATCCTACAGTCTGATTCATCACATTATTCCATGCCACAGCTATCACCACTGCTACCACTCAGCCAGACAGGTCCTGTGGCCTGGTCCATCACATTCTGCGATTCCACACTATTGATGCCACAGTGTTGCCTTAATATAATTATTATTATTATTTTTTTTTTATCTAGTTCTGGTGGTCCATGCTTAACTCTACAACCCTGTGTATAGTACATCCTTGCAAGGTTTATTCGCAGAGCTGTAAGATGGAGATACTGGCTGTTAATACAGAAGGCAGAAATGGTTTATTAACATCCAGGACCCGCGTTAGGGGGGGGAAAACTGGGCAAGTGCCCAGGGCCCCGAAACCCAAAGGGGTCCCCAGTGGATCTGGACACCCGACGTTTCACTTGGTGCCTCCAATCCTGAGAGCACCACTTTCAACTGAATGCTCTGTCATACTGTAAGCCACAGTATAGTGCGCACCTAAAGTCTTGACTCAGGCCGCGTGATGACATCACTGCATCGCGCAACCTCTGCCAGACCTCTTATGGAGCAGGGGAGACTTCATCAGCTTCAGTTGTTACGGGCAGGGCCACTTTAACCATAGGGCCAACGGTACACTTGCACTGGGTCCTATGGTACTGGGGCCCCCATTGGGCATACCTCCCAACCGTCCGGGATTCCAAGTCCTGTCCCGGTCAGCATCTCCCGATATCAACTCATCTGCGTCTTCTGTAGACGCAGATGAGTTAAATACAATGATGAAGCAGGAGCCGTCCACAGACAGCCCCTGCTTCACCAGTGTGTGTGAAGCACATCCTTGGGTGTTCCGGTCCCTGGAGCTGTGGGAGCGATGTGATGACGTCACTCATATCGCACTTGCAGGTCCCTGAGCAGTCGGGGAGAAGAGACCTCACAGAGCGGCAGGGGAGCAAGGAGAGGTGAGTATCAGTGTTTTATTATGTCAAACTTGGGGCAGATGAAGGGAGACATTGAACTAGAGGAGCAGATGGAGGGTGACTTTGAACTGGGAGCAGCTGAAGGGGGGCAAGTTGGAAGGGGGCATTAAACTGGGGACAAGTTGGAAGGGGACATAGACTAGTTGCCCCCAGTTTAATGTCTCCCTCCAGCTGCCCCAGTTTAATGTCAACCTCCAACTAACTCCATGGTTTAATGTCCCCCTCTAGTTTTCCCCTAGTTTAAACTGGGGCACCAGGAGAGGAGACTTCATACTGTGGGGCAATTGGAGGGGAAAATTATATTTTGGGGGCATATAATGTTAGCGTGACTGTAGGAGGATTATACTGTGTGGGGCCACATAGACAAATGGATGAGAATGGGCGGTGTCAACATAGAAGTGGGCGGAGTCAACATAGAAGTTGGTGGAGTTAAATTTGCTGAGGCGCACATAGCCTAATCACAGGGGTATTTTATGTACTACCCCTCTGAACATAACATAACCAGGAAGTTAATGGCGCTGTGGCCCAGATGTTTACCATCATCTAGGTTGCAGCGCTAAAAGAGTTGCACCAAACATTTACACAACACATACAAAGTCATCAATAAAGTTTACATTTGACCCTTTCCCTGTCCTGTCCATACCTGATCTTTATAGAGTAAAATATGATGATCGCCACTATAGTGATATCCATTACACACTAAAATAATAGCAATAACGATTATTACTAGAGATGAACGTATAAATCATTTCTTTCAGGCGGAAAAGTTCCATCAGTCACATAACACATTGTCACCCATTGAATGTCACCATATAAAATTCCAGTTTTTGTCAGCTTTCAGGGTATAATAGCTGGTGGTGATGGGGGGGGGGGGCACTTATGAAACATCTGCACTGGGCCCACCAATGTTTTAAAACGGCCCTGGTTACGGGACCAGGTAAGGTGAGTATAAGCTTTTTATTTTTCTGGAGGACAGAGGGGGAATTAAAGCTGAAAAGGGGCACTGTAACTAATAAGAGGCACTATAATAAGGGGGCACTAGAACTGAATGGGAAACTATAAGGAAAAAAGGGGAGACTAGAATTAATAAGGTGGCACTATAATAAGGGGGAAATCAGGGGCACCATAATAAAGGGGTACTATAGCAAGGGGGAACTAATAAGAAGGTACTATAATATGGGGGAACTAATGAAGGGTTATATAAAAAGGGGAAACTAACAAAAGACACCATAATAAGGGAGAATTAATAAGGGGGCACTATAATAAAGGGAAACTAATAAGGGGGCACTTATAATAAGGGGGAACTAGAACTAATAAGGGGGCTCTATAACAAAAAAGTACTATAGCTGATAGTGTCTCTTCATAGAGTAGAGCTTATTACCTTTTAGGTGGCACAAAGTGGATCATTATTATTCTGTGGAGGAACAAAGAGGGTTGTACTGTTTACAAAAAGGGAGAGTTATTAAAAAATAATAATAATATCCCCTTTCTGCCCCAAAGCAGTAATGCATTTTTTGCCCCCACATAATGCCCTCCTTTATTATTTTGTAAAGGACACAAAAGTGGGCATTGTTAGTGTGTAGTGGGCAGAGAGGGGCATTATTACTTTGCAGGGGCATGACGGTGGGAATTATTACTAAGGGCATATTTACTGTGTAGGGGCACAGAGGTGAGCTTTAATATTATGGGAAGCATTAGTAAATCATTATTTTAATTATATAATCAAATTTGATTATGATAAAAGTTTGTGGTCACCATTATTCTATTGAGTACAAAAGTTGGCACTATTACTATTATCTACAGTACAACTAATGTTGTGGGCAAAATATGAGGCACTATTTGGTATTATGTTATTAGGGCAACAGAGCATCTTTGTAGAAGAGGTATCTGTCACTGTATTGTGGCAATATTGTTTTTTGTACAGTGGCAGTAACAGTATGGTGGTATTATTAAGGCTATGTTCACACTAGCGCTCATTCTCCGTTCAGGTTTCCGTTCCCGAATCCACTTAAAAAATTCGAAGAGAAAAGTCCTGCAAGTAGGACTTCTTTTTTTCTCCGCATTTTTCGGGCGAAAACCCGGCCTTGTATAAAGGTATTATTGGTAACATTAGTGCATGGGGTGCTTTGTTCCATAACAGTATGGACATAATTCTTACATTTGGTTTTTGTACAGTATTATTATTCAATAAAGATATAAGTTTTATTAGAACCTAGCGAATAACCTAATACTATAAATCATTTCAGCAGCACTTTGCACAGTGTGTACCAACTGAATGCGTTTGTTTTGTTGGATTAATATGTGAGAATTTGGGGCCCCACTTTTAATTTTGCTCAGGCCCACACTTTGTCTAAAACCGGCCCTGTTAACATCCCTGCCTTTATGATCACTCTGACTGAATTGGCTAAGGCTGACATGAGGCCAGGACTCTCATAATTGTTCTGATGAACACCCGACGCGTCTTGAGAAGATATTTATTATGGTAACCTGTATAGCGCTATCATATTCCGCAGCGCTTTCACAGACATTGACAGATATGGGGCACTGTCCCATATAGGACCTACAATCCACATTTCCTATCAGTATGTCTTAGGAGTGTGGGAGGAATCCGGAGACCCCGGAGGAAACCCATGCAAACATGGGGAGAAAATACAGTCTCCTTGCAGATGCTGTCCTTGGCAGGATACGAACCCAAGGCTGCAGTGCTAACCACTGAGCCACCATATCGGAAGTGCTCTGATTATCTTTTCTATCCTTATTGGAGTTAAAGAAATTTCTAGGCGGACAGAGTCAGACTGAACCTTCTTCCTTGTGGAAGGAATCACCTCTGACTTCTCCCGGTTATTAGCCTAGATGCTGGAAAAAGACAGTTGTCTGCAGGTGCTGCAGCAGGATGGTTTCTGACTTGGCTTTTATTAGCCAGTCGTCCAAATATGGCACTATGAACAGACCTTGAAGTTTGAGTGTGTTTATTACTGGAGCCATCACCTAGGTAAAGTTGTGGGGAGCCGAGGAAATGCCGAAGGGCAGGGCCGCAAACTGGAAATGTCACCTGTGGGCGGAAATTGATACAGAAATTCTCAGATACCTTATGTGAGGAGGATAACTGGGACTTGTAAGTACGCATCCTTTAGGTCGAGATTGACAAGAACATTGCTTTGGAGCAAGGATGTGACCAACTTCCCGGTGTCCCTTTGGAAACGCTCTTCCTTATGAAGAGACTTAGATATATTAGGACTATAACATATATTGGTAGCGGGAAGTCTGGAGAGTAGACCCCAAACCTTCTTCTGAGGGGGGACCTTTCCCAAGGCCCCTCTGCCCAGGTATTCCAAAATGGAATTTTCTAGTATAACCTGCTCCAGTGCAGGAAGAGAACAGGTTGCGAGAATCTGTCTTGTGGCAGGCGAAGAATTCGTCTGCATAACCCCGCTGTACTTATCTGCAAGACCAAAGTTCTTGGATCTTCTCCTGCCAGAAGGAGAGAAAAAATGGGAGAGACATCCCCCAACAGGAGTACTTGCCGCTACAGGAGGTGAAAAGTTGGAGTCAAAGCCAGGCTTCTTTCTGTCCCCTTCCTTGGGGAACTTACGTCCAACCCCTTTGGGCTGATATCTAGCACGCCATGATATCGGAATGTAGATTGAGGTGGCTGTGCTGATAACTTCTGCCCCGGCCAGAAGGTCCAGCTTTCCCTTTAAAGGACTGCGGAAGGCACTTATCCTTTTACTCACAAGATCTTCCATGATGTCGTCCAAGCCTCTGCTAAAATGTTTACCCAGCTCAAGGGTAGGGAGCATACGTTATACTTGGACGCATTGTCCGCTCCCCGAGGTTTCAACCATAATGGCCTTCTAGTAGCTGCAGAGAAGGCCCTAGATTTGGCAGGCATCTTGACCTGGTAAACGGAAACTTCTGCTAGATACCCTCTTATTCGCTACCTCATTGGAGGCGATGTCCACAGAAGCCTGAGCAGAGGCCGAGGATTAAGCCTTCCTAAGGGTATAATCCAAGCGACTATGTATAGAGATCTGGAGATTGCCTGTCAAAGCTTTATCCAGTGTCGCATCCACTTGAAAGGCCCTTGGCCCCCTATAGGTTGAACTAGAGGCTTCCCCAAGTTCAACATCATGGTCGCTGACCAGATGAACTTCAACAGCCTAAGCATCCTTACCAAGAGGCCTTCTGGGATTTAGCAAAGTGTCTTCATCACACGAGTGCATCACATTGAATATGTGAAATTCCTCTTCTGATGGAACTGACGGAGGATGTCTCTCAGTACAAAGGTTCTTGAGAAATCAAGTTCCGGATTTCTATCCTGCTCCTTAACCCACACAATTACATCACGAATGGATGAATCCTCAGATGGGGTCCCATGGCATTGGCGAAAGCGAGTGTAATCGTACCATCAGGCAGAGGGATGTCGCACTCTGCATAAGCGAAATGTTTCCGCTTAGAGGACCTTTCCCTCATTTAGTCGCCGCTGCCACCGAAAGCAGTCAGAACAGTATCAAACAAAAGGGTACAGCCTATCAAAGAGACAAACTTAGGAAGAAGGTTTAAATAAGTAGGGAGAAGACCATACTTACCCATAAAACTTATATACACAAATTTTTTAAGAGACCCTTAACAACGGTGTCTTTTAATACCGCTACAGCAGTAAAGAGAATGGCCTAAACTAGTCCGGCAGCGCAATCCAGCGCTACTGGGAGAAGGCTACAGAAGTGTAACAGAAAAAAGGGTCCAGGAAAACAGGATCTGTAAAAAAGGTTCCTGAACCTGAAGTGACAAAATCACTCCCCCCCCCCCCCCCCCCCCCGATTAAAAAAAAAAAAAAACTTTCTCTCCCTCTTCGCTTTAATTCCACTGCTATAGGAAGTGTGGTGTGTCTTTGTGGCAGACTGGAATAGAACCATAACTGCAACAGAAAGGCAGTGTAGGGAATTTGTGTCTGAGACGCTGTCATCAGTTTAAACTGAGCACAAACACCTGAAGCATAAGCTCTGCTGAAGAGCTCAGCCAGGCAGGAGATGCATAGAGGTTTATTTTAACCCTGCAATACAGCCTCCAAGTTCAGAAACAGACACATATTGAATGCACAGCCTGCCCAGCCGCAAACATCTCACCTGAGATCAGACAAGGGCAGGCACACCCAGCCCAGAAAGGCCACAGACAGAGAGCGTAGCAGGGAGAAAGAAGGAAGCCTTAGGAGTAAAAGGCTCCCAAGGAAAAAAGATGAACAGCTGAAAGAGGAGGAAAAAAAAAACTTACAAAATGTAGTTAACCTCCAAATC
The DNA here is from genome assembly GCA_947044405.1 of Leptodactylus fallax. Lineage (NCBI taxonomy): Eukaryota > Metazoa > Chordata > Amphibia > Anura > Leptodactylidae > Leptodactylus > Leptodactylus fallax. The sequence goes on along the minus strand of CAMRHE010000048.1, from coordinate 2,026,245 downwards.
CTTAGGAAAAAATGGGAGGACAAAAGAGCCTCCTTCCACCTGTCCAACACACAGGACAGAAAAAAAAAAACATCGTGAGGGGAGGTCTCATTGGCCTCTTATAGGGGAGTATCATTTAATTATGTAAATGAAAAATTCCACCTGTCCTACCAGCACACAGGGGCAGAGATACCCCATATTCTGCTGCTGTTGGACGTAAGGGGAAACAACTTTCTCTAATTGTATAATTTTGGAGTGCCTATATCTTATAGACTAGGCTTCATTAACTCTTTCTAAGGGGGATGAAAAACATCCACCATCTAATTTTTATTTAAAATTTTCTGCAACTCACCACACAGCATCAATATCTTGTTACTTTTATTCTGTATGTCACTACGATTCCTAATAAATATATAAATTATATATATATATATACACACACACACAAACACGTGGACAAAATTGTTGGTACCCCTCGTTTAATGAAAGAAAAACCCACAATGGTCACAGAAATAACTTGAATCTGACAAAAGTAATTTGCCAAACTACATGTTGACAAGCCACAAAGCTTCTGGGAGAATGTCCTATGCACAGATGAGAAAAATCGACATTTTTGGCAAGGCACATCAGCTCTATGTTCACAGACGGAAAAATGAAGCATATCTTGAAAAGAACACTGTCCCTACTGTGAAACATGGAGGAGGCTCTGTTATGTTCTGGGGCTGCTTTGCTGCATCTGGCACAGGGTACAATGAAATCTCAAGACTATCAAGGGATTCTAGAGAGAAATGTGCTGCCCAGTGTCAGAAAGCTTGGTCTCAGTCGCAGGTCATGGGTCTTGCAAAAGGATAATGACCCAAAACACACAGCTAAAAACACCCAAGAATGGCTAAGAGGAAAACATTGGACTATTCTGAGGTGGCCTTCTACGAGCCCTGACCTAAATCATATTAAGCATCTTTGGAAGGAGCTGAAACACGCCGTCTGGAAAAGGCACCCTTCAAACCCGAGACAACTGGAGCAGTTTGCTCATGAGAAGTGGGCCAAAATACAGTGCTGGCCAAAAGTATTGGCACCCCTGCAATTCTGTCAGATAATACTCAATTTCTTCCAGAAAATGATTGCAATCACAAATGCTTTGGTAATAATATCTTCATTTATTTTACTTGCAATGAAACAACACAAAAGAGAATGAAAAAAAAAGTCAAATCATTGATCATTTTACACAAAACTCCAAAAATGGGCCGGACAAAAGTATTGGCACCCTCAGCCTAATACTTGGTAGCACAACCTTTAGACAAAATAACTGCGAACAACCGCTTCCAGTAACCATCAATGAGTTTCTTACAATGCTCTGGTGGAATTTTAGACCATTCTTCTATGGCAAATGTCTCCAGGTCCCTGAGATTTGAAGGGTGCCTTCTCCAAACTGCCATTTTGAGATCTCTCCACAGGTGTTCTATGGGATTCAGGTCTGGACTCATTGCTGGCCACTTTAGAAGTCTCCAGTGCTTTCTCTCAAACCATTTTCTAGTGCTTTTTGAAGTGTGTTTTGGGTCATTGTCCTGCTGGAAGACCCATGACCTCTGAGGGAGACCCAGCTTTCTCACACTGGGCCCTACATTATGCTGCAAAATTTGTTGGTAGTCTTCAGACTTCATAATGCCATGCACACGGTCAAGCAGTCCAGTGCCAGAGGCAGCAAAGCAACCCCAAAACATCAGGGAACCTCCGCCATGTTTGACTGTAGGGACCGTGTTCTTTTCTTTGAAGGCCTCTTTTTTTTTTTCCTGTAAACTCTATGTTGATGCCTTTTCCCAAAAAGCTCTACTTTTGTCTCATCTGACCAGAGAACATTCTTCCAAAAAGTTTTTGGCTTTCTCAGGTAAGTTTTGGCAAACTCCAGCCTGGCTTTTTTATGTCTCTGGGTCAGAAGTGGGGTCTTCCTGGGTATCCTATCATAGAGTCCCTTTTCATTCAGACGCCGACAGATAGTACGGGTTGACACTGTTGTACCTTCGGACTGCAGGGGAGCTAGAACTTGTTTGGATGTTAGTCGAGGTTCTTTAGCCACCATCCGCACAATCTTTCGTTGAAATCTCTTGTCAATTTTTCTTTTCTGTCCACATCTAGGGAGGTTAGCCACAGTGCCATGGGCTTTAAACTTCTTGATGACACTGCGCATGGTAGACACAGGAACATTCAGGTCTTTGGAGATGGACTTGTAGCCTTGAGATTGCTCATGCTTCCTCACAATTTTGCTTCTCAAGTCCTCAGACAGTTCTTTGGTCTTCTTTATTTACTCCATGCTCAATGTGGTACACACAAGGACACCGGACAGAGGTTGAGTCAACTTTAATCCATTTCAACTGGCTGCAAGTGTGATTTAGTTATTACCACCACCTGTTATGTGCCACAGGTAAGTAACAGGTGCTGTTAATTACACAAATTAGAGAAGCATCACATGATTTTTCAAAGGGTGCCAATACTTTTGTCTACCCCCTTTTTTATGTTTGGTGTGGAATTATATCCAATTTGGCTTTTTGACAATTCTTTTTGGTGGTTTTCCATTGACGACAAATTAAATGAAGATATTATTACCAAAGCATTTGTGATTGCAATCATTTTCTGGAAGAAATTGAGTATTATCTGACAGAATTGCAGGGGTGCCAATACTTTTGGCCAGCACTGTACCTGATGAGAGGTGCAGAAGTCTCATTGACAGTTACAGGAATCATTTAATTGCAGTGATTGCCTCAAAAGGTTGTGCAACAAAATATTAAGTTAAGGGTACCATCATTTCTGTCCAGGCCTGTTTCATGAGTTTTCTTTTTTTTAAATTCTGTTGAAGCTTGGTCGAAAAACAATGTCTGACTTTCATTTGTTCATTTTCATAGAATTTTTATTATATTTTATTTATATTATTACTTTTGTCAGATTCAAGTTATTTCTGTGACCATTGTGGGTTTTTAAACAAGGGGTACTAACAATTTTGTACACGTACAATACAGACCAAAAGTTTGGACACACCTTCTCATTTCAAGAGTTTTCTGTATTTCCATGACTATAAAAATTGTAGATTCACACTGAAGGCATCAAAACTATGAATTAACACATGTGGAATTATATACTTAACAAAAAAGTGTGAAACAACTGAAAATATGTTTTATATTCTAGGTTCTTCAAAGTAGCCACCTTTTGCTTTGATTACTGCTTTGCACACTCTTGATGAGCTTCAAGAGGTAGTCACCTGAAATGGTTTTCACTTCACAGGTGTGCCCTGTCAGGTTTAATAAGTGGGATTTCTTGCCTTATAAATGGGGTTGGGACCATCAGTTGTGTTGTTCAAAAGTCAGGTGGATACACAGCTAATAGTCCTACTGAATAGAGCAGGCGTCCCCAAACTTTTTACACAGGGGGCCAGTTCACTGTCCCTCAGACCGTTGGAGGGCCGGACTATAAGAAAAAGTATGAAAATCCCTATGCACACTACACGTATCTCATTTTAAAGTAAAACAAAAAGGGAACAAATACAACATTCAAAATAAAGAAATAGTAAATTTAAGTCAACAAACTCACCATTATTTCAATGTGAAGTATGGGCCTGCTTTTGGCTAATGAGATATACATACAAATACAAATACAGCACAGTGCACCTCTGAAATGTGCTTCTCTCTTCCAGCAAATAGGTCCAGCACTCTGCCCCCATATAAGTCCAGCTCTTTCCCTCATATAGGTCCCATGCTCTCTCCCCCATATAGGTCCCATGCTCTCTCCCCCATATAGGTCCCATGCTCTCTCCCCCATATAGGTCCCATGCAGTCTCCCCCATATAGGTCCCATGCAGTCTCCCCCATATAGGTCCCATGCAGTCTCCCCCATATAGGTCCCATGCAGTCTCCCCCATATAGGTCCCATGCAGTCTCCCTCATATAGGTCCCATGCAGTCTCCCCCATATAGGTCCCATGCAGTCTCCCCCATATAGGTCCCATGCAGTCTCCCCCATATAGGTCCCATGCCCCCCCAATTAGGTCCCATGCAGTCTCCCTCATATAGGTCCCATGCAGTCTCCCTCATATAGGTCCCATGCAGTCTCCCTCATATAGGGCCAGGTCTCTCCCCCATATAGGTCCAGGTCTCTCCCCCATATAGGTCCAGGTCTCTCCCCCATATAGGTCCCATCAATCCCCCATATAGATCCAGCTCTCTGATCCCCCTCCATGCCCAGTAAAAAAAAAAAAGTGAAAATATACTTTACCTAGCACTGCAGCCGCTCCCGCGCTGTGGTCCCGGCTCCTCTGTCTTCGGCTGTAAGGCCTAGATGAGCACGTCGTGCATCATGACGTGATCATTCTAGGTCCGGACGACGAACGCCGAGCGTCTACACAGGAACGAGACTTCCCGTGTAGCGCTTGGCGGGTTATTTCAATTGTAAGCGCCTGTGCGCTCACAATTGAAATAACACAAGGAAATTGCGACGCGGGCCGGGTAAATGGCCTCCGGGGGCCGGATGCGGCCCGCGGGCCGTAGTTTGGGGACCCCTGGAATAGAGTGTTAGAATTTGTATTATGGCAAGAAAAAAGCAGCTAAGTAAAGAAAAACGAGTGGCCATCATTACAGAAAACTCTTGGAATGAAAAGGCGTGTCCAAACTTTTGGTCTGTACTGTATGTGTATGTGTGTGTGTGTGTGTGTGTGTGTGTGTGTGTGTGTGTGTATATATATATATGTATATAACACCCCTTTGGGCCGACCTCTGTAGGCAGGGTGTGAAAGATCCTCAGTGGGCCAACACCGCGTTGGCCCACACCTGAGTCTTCTTTCATATAAACCACACTCACCACCAGTGAGTGCTGGGTCCACAAGATAAATACAAGACAAGCTTTCTAAATTTTATATATTTATTAACCCCTAAATGGGTCGGTATTAACATCTAACACATGCAGTTCAGAACAGATATGCAGATATATGCAAGCATTAACAGTTACTAGTTACAAGATACAGTGCAATGAAATAAAAGGGACTAAAATTGAAATAATTACTTTACCACGCATCTCCTTGATGTGGCTCTATAATCCAACACTCACACATGCTCTGGTATGTGTGAATAACCCAGTGGAGGCTTCTTGGCATGTGGCATTAATTCAACAATCCAGCCTGCATGCTCTTCACAGTGGTCTCTCTGTAAAAACTCTGTAGTCTGTGATGGTCTCCGCCCAATCTCCCCCACAGACCTCTTACCTCATCTTTTATACCCTTTATGCCACCTCCCAGAATGAGGTCACCGGCAACAGCAAGTCTGATGGATTAATGCACTCAAGTCCAGATTCTTTGCAAAGAGCTGAGACCAAGTGAAATGATACAATGTTATCAGCCATATCTGATCTACCAGTGCAATGCATGTTTGTTTGATCAGCCAGGACTGTGTAGGAATTCAATGGAGCCCTGCTGGGATGGATACAAAGCCCCATTGTCACAATGTTGCTACTACTGCCAATATACACCTAGGCTTATAGCTGCGCACATTATGAATAAATGCAGGTAAGAAGGGAGATACTATACCCAGAGATCAAAATACATCTCTGAGTTATAGCCATATTTAAGCAGAATCATCACACCTCCCCCTTTAGATGGGGCTTGTAGGAAGTAGGGGCCTGTGCCCCTCTTCTGAGAGCACCTCTGCCGCTTCAGCTCCTCAGGCTCTGACCCCAAGGCTTCACAACCCCCAGGGTCCCAATAGACTCGGGCCTTGTCAGATTCCGAGGGTGGTTGAGCGGCACGCGCCTTCAATATGTCCAGACTACGGTCAGCTTGGACATCCTCTCTGAACTCTTGGCTGGAGTGAGACAAAAGAAAGGTGCATGTTACATAGCTGCCGGACCCTTCTGGCTCTCTAGTCTGACTTGGGACACTTCTAAGGCTCAGGCCCTGATCCACGTACACTTGGCTACCTTCTGTCTTTCTGAGTCCGCTTTCTGAGTGCTGGCACCCTGTAGCTTTACACTCATGACCTCAGGCCCTTGGGATACCATTCCAGAGATTCCATCCCGGCAATCTCTGCTCTCCTGGCTACCCTTGGCCTGCTCTCTCAGGGTCTTCCCCACACTAGCCGCTAGTTGGGAGAGTTCTAGGGGGTTCTGCACCTCCCCCTTTGCTTCCAAACCTACATCCTGTTCCTCCTGTACTTGGGTGGGTGATGGTGATACGTTGGGCAAATGACTGAGATCATGCTTCCATAAACCATCCCCCCACAATACATCGACAGGTAATACAGTTGACATACCCCCTTCTTGGAGCACACCTCCAGTACCCCATGCCATCTGCACTTGGGCCATGGGCGCTCCTGGAATAGAACTGTACAGAAGAGACGTGTATGTCTCATACGGGCCGGACTCCTCCGGCTTCAAGGGAGTGAGGCTAGTCATGGCGGTCTCAGCACCGACTCCAGCTGGTGTAGGCAACGGTTCAAGGGTCGGAACGCCCTCCACCCTTGTAGCACTCTGGCTGCGGGCTAACACTGCACTACCAGCAGTCCGTCCCTCACCTGGATCGGCCATGAGATCCCCATAGCCATACTGACCATCTGGCACATGGTCAGCAGTTGGGTGCTTATTGGATGCACTGGGCGAAATAGTAGAAGTCGCTTCCAGTGACTCAGAAGAGCTACCCTGTACACTTTCACAACAAGCATTGGCAATTACATTGACAGTATATTCATTAGCAATTGTTAATTCACACCGGGCCTCAATGAGATCGGTGGTAGACATATTAACAAGCTGGGAGGAAGACGCCCCCGCAGATGTGGGTGTGTCTACAGACAAGGTCTCATTGGCTCCTAGCACGGGGGTGAACAAAGCATCAATAACATTTTTGCTGAGCTGGGTTGCAGGAAGCTCATTTTCATCTTCCCTGCTCTCAGCTGAAGGCAACCCATTAGCATTTACACTTACTGCCATGGGAAGTATCTCAGAGGGGGGTTTACGGGCCCTCTCTGCAGATATGACAGACACATTATCAACATTAGTCATAGACAGTTTATCACAGTAAGTTGGGGTGCTCCCCACCCCATATTGGGACATCATAGGTCCTAAATTAGTTCCCAACAGTACATTAGCAGGCAAATCAGTCAATAGTCCCACAGTCCGCATTCCTTTTCCTGCACCCCAGTCCAGATACACAGATGGGCCACCTGCTGTGGCTTGGGAAGCAGGGAAGTTCTCAGGGCGGTTGGGGCACTCCTCCTTGAAATGTCCTGTCTGGTTGCAGGCATGGCCTCGCCGCACCTCCCCTTGGGGTTTGGGGAAGGTCACTAGGGTGCCCAGAGTTCTTGGGACAGGGGAGGGACCACCCGGGGCATAGTTTGTCTCACCCGACCTGACGACAGACGGCTGTGGTGAACTCCGGCCTGGCTTCTCCTTCCAACTTGAGGGTCTCTGCAGGATTGTTGGAGTTTGCGCAGGGGCGGTTTGTGCCCGCTGGGAGAGCTCCATCCTTTTGAGCTCAAGGTGATACTGCCGCTCTCGTTCTGCAGCTTCACGATCGGCCTGCCATTCTGCAGCTTCCTGAAAGCGGCACAACACCTGCAGGTATATGTTAGGGTCACTGGTGCCTATTTGCTGTAGGGCCATTTGCCAGTATGAAGCCATTCCCCCGACAACGCTGGGGTTACTGGTCTTTCCTGGTGAAGTAATCCGTGGGAGCGGGCTGCTTGCTGCACTTCCTGGCCTAGCCCCAAAATCAGGACTCTGCATAGCTGTGGCTGCCTCCATTTCAGCCATACGCTCTGGATCTCCAAAAGCCTGTTTCAGCAGTTCTGGAGATCTGCTTCTGAGCCCAGTAGCTATCCACTGGTATTTGCCAAATAAAAGATAGGATAGAATACAAAGAGTAAGGGAGGGGAACAGCACTGTATCAAACTTTCACTGTATCTTAATGCTTGCTTTAATACCGAGCTTGTCTCATAGGATTACCATAATCCCCAGCATGTGAGTGATAAAGGTCACCAACGCACGTTGTTTATCCTAAGATCCCACTACGCTGCCATCAATGTGAAAGATCCTCAGTGCGCCAACACCGCGTTGGCCCACACCTGAGTCTTCTTTCATATAAACCACACTCACTGCCAGTGAGTGCTGGGTCCACAAGATAAATACAAGACAAGCTTTCTAAATTTTATATATTTATTAACCCCTAAATGGGTCGGTATTAACATCTAACACATGCAGTTCAGAACAGATATGCAGATATATGCAAGCATTAACAGTTACTAGTTACAAGATACAGTGCAATGAAATAAAAGGGACTAAAATTGAAATAATTACTTTACCACACATCTCCTTGATGTGGCTCTATAATCCTACACTCACACATGCTCTGGTATGTGTGAATAACCCAGTGGAGGCTTCTTGGCATGTGGCATTAATTCAACAATCCAGCCTGCATGCTCTTCACAGTGGTCTCTCTGTAAAAACTCTGTAGTCTGTGATGGTCTCCGCCCAATCTCCCCCACAGACCTCTTACCTCATCTTTTATACCCTTTATGCCACCTCCCAGAATGAGGTCACCGGCAACAGCAAGTCTGATGGATTAATGCACTCAAGTCCAGATTCTTTGTAAAGAGCTGAGACCAAGTGAAATGATACAATGTTATCAGCCATATCTGATCTACCAGTGCAATGCATGTTTGTTTGATCAGCCCCCCCACCCCCCCCCACCCCCCCCCCCCCCCCCCCCCCCCCCCCCCCCCTTCCACTTCCCCCCCCCCCCCCCAACACCCCCCCCCCTACCCCCCCCCCCCTATTAAAAAAACCCCGGCAGGGGGGGACCCCCACCCCCCCCCCAAAAAACCTCTCTGAGTTATACCCATATTTAAGCGAACCACCAGGGGACTGTGGTGGTAGTTGTATTTCTCCTCCCCCGAATCTTGCTAGGAGCCTCGGTCCTCTCTGCTGGGATCCTTGGGATACCCCCACCTAAGCTCGTACCATTGTTACAAATGTTGGGGGGAAAAAAATTTAACCGTTTTTTTATGGGGGGGGAAAAAAAGGGCAAAATTAATAAAATGTGAACAGAGAAATGTGTCGGTAATTCACATGACAATGCACAGGTACATCCTATAGTATTAACCCCCTAGTGGTAGGAATGGACTATGTGCCAGGCATGGCAGGTATAATAAACTATAGAGAATAGCACAGGGTTAAGATAGTGACCCACAGATGATAGTCATCACACACATGCAATCATACTGCAGGTAACAGCTTGCACTCCTAAATAACAGCACACAAGGCAGAATTACTAATGGCTGCAGCAATAAACAGAACAGTCTATCCATTGGGGCCCAGTTGCCACGAACAATGGCGTGCATTCAGGAAACGGTGCACTATAGACACAGCAGATACTTTCTACCACAGTTCTCATAAACCTTCTAACAGAAGAACAGCAAATTCCATCAAAGTCTACTCACTAACTCATACAGGGAATCAGGTGCCAGCCTGGAGTCTCACAGGGTGCTTCAGCTTTCAAATGACAGGATACTAATGGAGTATGAGGCAGGAGTCTTCTTGGATGCAGCCCTGGGTACCTTTTGGGAGTCTGGTCAATCTGGACAGGTGGTACTGCTGCTGCTGCAGGGATGCTACTTATTCCCTCAGAGTGAGCTGGTGGGCTGGCAGGACTGTCTCTATGTCCTGGGTTACCCAGTGCCAAGCTATGTGCTCCCTGGCAGTTGCTGGAAGAAGCCTCTTCTCCAGTCCATGTGGCTATCCTCCCTCTTTTCTGTGCAGACCTTTCCCATAATTCCCTGCTCAGCCAATCTGTCCCTTTCTCTGATACTCCTCACCCCTGGATAAGGAGTGTAGGTAAATGTAATCCACTGTCCCTCAGTATAAAATGGCTGATGTCTGCTGTAATGGGTCCTGGCTTGGCATTAACTGCAGCATCTGCTATATGCAAAGTGCTCCTTGCAGGGGTCTTATATATATATATATATATATATATATATATATATATATATACAGTACAGACCCAAAGTTTGGACACGCCTTCTCATTCCAAGAGTTTTCTGTATTTTCATGACTATAAAAATTGTAGATTCACACTGAAGGCATCAAAACTATGAATTAACACATGTGGAATTATATACTTAACAAAAAAGTGTGAAACAACTGAAAATATGTCTTATATTCTAGGTTCTTCAAAGTAGCCACCTTTTGCTTTGATTACTGCTTTGCACACTCTTGGCATTCTCTTGATGAGCTTCAAGAGGTAGTCACCTGAAATGGTCTTCCAACAGTCTTGAAGGAGTTCCCAGAGATGCTTACCACTTGTTGGCCCTTTTGCCTTCACTCTGCGGTCCAGCTCACCCCAAACCATCTCGATTGGGTTCAGGTCTGGTGACTGTGGAGGCCAGGTCATCTGGCGTAGCACCCCATCTGTAACGTCCTTGCCTGTCCGGGCTTTGGCGCCGTCCTCCGGGCACACGTTGCGGCACAGGAGGCGTGCCCGGTTGTGATTCTTTCCTTTGGGTTTTTCTTGTATTGTCTGAACACTGTCCTATTCCCTCACCTCCTTAATTGATTTTCCACCTCGCCCTTCTCCTTCACCTTGCTTTCCTCCTGCTCCACTAAGAGTTAACTTTAGTCCTGCCTTTGTGATTGACAGCTTATCCTCCTATCAAGTCTGGAGTGGGTTCTTTCTCTCTATTTATTGTTTGCTCACTTTCCCATTGGCGCCTGCTATTGCATTTCGCTTACTGGCTATTCTCCTTGTACCTTGTTACCTGCTCTTCTGATTTTCTGACCACTGGCTTACCTTTGACTAATCTCTTGGATTTTGATTCTGTACTGCATTGCTCGATTGTTACCGACCCCTTGGCTAGCTGACCTCCCTTTGTTGTTGTGCGTCTTGTCTGCGTTCTGTGTTATCACTTATTATAAGGAGGGATTGTCGACCAGTTGCTGGCTGTCACCTAGGACAGATCGGGAAAGTTAGCCAGGGACAGTGGAGGGGATTCAGCTTAGGGTCCACTGTCTTGTTGTGCCCTTCCCCCTAAGTTCTCCAGCAGCTACTGGGGAATCGCTCCTTGAGTGATTCCCTTACAGAATAGCAGGCCATAAAAAAAAAAAAAAAACTTTAACCCTTCTACTCATTACTGGCATGGCTTCTATTCAGGACCTTGTGACTCGAATGGAGGGTTTGGCAGGTTTGGTGTCTGAGCTGGCCAATCAGGTACACACTCTCACCCAGAATCAAGCTGAAGCTGCTGCTACACCACCTGCTGTCATTTCCCTTCCCAGGGTTAAAATGTTACTCCCGGATAGGTTTTCAGGGGACCGAGGTAAATATGAGACGTTCAGGGAATCATGTCTATTGTATTTTCGGGTCAACCCTCATGCGTTGCAGTCTCAGATGGTGGGGGTGGTCATTTCCCTCTTACAGGGGGATCCACAGACTTGGGCCCTTAAACTCCCCCCTGACGCAGAGGAGTGGACGGATCTGGAAAAATTTTTTTAAGTCTTTGGGGGCCATTTATGCTGAGCCTGATCAAATTGGACTCGCCGAGTCCCAACTTCTTACTCTCCAGCAAGGTAAACTATCCACTGAAACTTACTGCTCTGAGTGTCGGAAGTTGAGTATAACAGCAGGTTGGTGTGACTCTGCTTTGAAAGCTCTTTTTAAACAGGGCCTGAATGATTCAGTGAAGGATGTCTGGGTAGGTCACCCTGATCCCCCTACCTTAGAAAAGGCCATGATCTTAGCCGTCCGCATTGACAGGAGACTCCAAGACAGACGTAAAGAGAGGGTGGGGATTGGTCCCACTAAGTCTTCTGTCTATCCCTCTCTTTCTGTTAAAAAATCTGTTTCTTCTTCTGTCACCCCTGGAGATGAGCCTATGCAGTTGGGAGCACTGGATACCAAGGCTAAACGAGAATATCGTCTCCGGAATCATCTCTGCCTGTATTGCGGCAAACCGGGTCATCTCATCCGAGACTGTTCCATCAAACCACGTACACCAGCGGAAAACTTCGGGGCCTGAGTGGTATTCAGAAGAACCACTCAGGCAGTCAGGTATCTTCTGAAAAATCTCACAAATTGATGTTACCTGTGTCTCTGTCCTTTGGGGGCAGATCTGTTTCTGGGCAGGCCCTAGTAGATTCTGGGGCTGCCACTAACTTTGTTAAATTTTCGTTTGTTTCTGCTTTACGTATTGAACTTGTATCATTAGATACTCCTCTGTTGGTTACTGGGGCTGATTTTACTCCACTGGCCAGGGGTAAAATCTGTTTTAAAACCCCCTTACTCTCTTTGCAAGTGGGCTCAATACATACGGAGCTTATGAGTTTTTTTGTTATGGAGGATCTCTCGTCTGATATTATTTTAGGGCTTCCCTGGCTAGACCTCCATAACCCTACCTTTGATTGGCCCAAAAAAGAGTTAGTGAAATGGGGGAATCAGTGCTCCTCCCATTGTATTGCTTTGCATGCCTCTGATTGTCTCAGTGAGGAGACGCTTCTTCCTGAATTTCTGTCTGATTTTCATGATGTTTTTGATGCTAAAGCTGCTGAAGTTTTACTGCCGCATAGACCTTACGATTGAACTCCTTCCTGACTACAAATACCCTAAGGGAAGGCTCTTCAATCTTTCTGCTCCAGAACGTGAGGCTATGCGGGATTACACTCAGGATAGTCTTCTTAAAGGTCACATCCGTCCGTCTCAGTCTCCCATGGGAGCTGGGTTCTTTTTTGTTAAAAAGAAAGATGGCGGACTGCGACCATGCATTGACTACCGAGAATTAAATAAAATTACGGTTAAAAATCAGTACCCTCTTCCCCTGATCCCTGATCTTTTCAATCAGATTGTGGGTGCCCGCTGGTTTTCTAAAATTGACCTCCGTGGGGCATACAATCTGATCCGAATTAGAGAAGGAGATGAATGGAAAACTGCGTTCAGCACCCCGGAAGGTCACTTTGAATATTTGGTAATGCCTTTCGGGTTATGTAATGCACCTGCAGTATTTCAACACTTTGTTAACGATATCTTTAGAGACTTGCTCGATCGTTATGTGGTTGTCTACCTGGATGATATTCTAGTGTTCTCTCCTGATTGGGCCACACATATTGAGCATGTTAGGAGTGTTTTGCTACTATTGCGTCAAAACTCTCTCTTTGCCAAACTGTCCAAATGCCTGTTCGGGGTCCAAAGGGTCACCTTCCTCGGTTACGTTATTACTCCCGATTCTTTTTGTATGGATCCACTAAAAGTCACGGCTATTAATAACTGGGAACGCCCCTCCAACCTTAAAGCCCTACAACGTTTCTTGGGTTTCTCCAACTATTATCGAAAATTTATTAAGAATTTCACTTCTATAGTGAAGCCATTAACGGATCTCACAAAGAAAGGTGCCAATGTGACCAAATGGACTCTGGAAGCGGAACAGGCTTTTGTACATCTCAAGAAATGTTTTGTTGAGGCTCCTGTATTAGTACCACCAGACTATGATCATCCATTTATTATTGAGCTTGATGCCTCTGAAGTGGGGGTTGGTGCCGTGTTGTCTCAGGGCTCTGAAAATTTTACGTGTTTGCAACCTGTGGCCTTCTTCTTGAGGAAATTCTCTCCTATGCAGCGCAACTATGACGTTGGTAATCGAGAACTCCTAGCCATTAAATGGGCATTCGAGGAGTGGAGACATTTCCTCGAGGGGGCCAAACACCAGATCACAGTATTCACCGATCATAAGAACCTATTATATCTGGATAACGCTAAGTGACTGTCTCCTAGGCAGGCCCGCTGGGCGCTATTCTTCACACGTTTTAATTTTGTAGTGACTTATCGTCCAGGCTCTAAAAATGTACGGGCTGATGCCCTATCTCGCAGTTTTGGTCCCAGCGGTGCCCCTAAGGATGTCCCAGATAAAATCTTGTCTCCCATAGTGGTTCTCGCCATTATTACTCCTGATCTTGCTACTTTAGTGGTTAATTCATAAGATATGCTCCCAGTAATACTCCCACTGGGAAACTATTTGTACCTCCAAATCTTCATCTTCGTGTTTTGGAGGAAATTCATTGTTCTACCTTAACGGGACATCCCGGCTTCGCTGGGACTAAATACCTTCTCTCCCGCTCTTACTGGTGGCCGTCCTGGTCTTGAGACGTATGTGAATTTGTTGCTGCCTGTGAGACATGTTCTAAGATGAAGACTCCTAGGAGATTACCCGAGGGCCTTCTTCATCCCCTTCCTATACCTAAGAGACCATGGTCCCATTTGTCAATGGACTTTATTACTGATTTGCCTTGTTCCCAAGGGAAGACTGTGATTTGGGTTGTTGTGGATAGATTCTCCAAAATGTGTCATTTTGTACCCCTAAAGAAAATTCCTAGTGCTCCACGTCTAGCCTCGTTCTTTATTAATCACATACTCCGCTTGCATGGTGTACCGGAAAATATTGTATCTGATCGGGGTGTACAATTTGTCTCTAGATTCTGGAAGGAATTTTGTGGTTGTCTGGGGGTCTCTCTGTCTTTCTCTTCCGCGTTCCACCCTGAGACCAATGGCCAGACAGAGAGATTCAACCAAACTTTGGAACAGTACTTAAGGTGTTTTGTGTCTGATGCTCAAAAAAAATGGAGAACCTTTCTTCCTCTAGCAGAGTTTGCAATAAACAACAGGGTTAACGTCACCACTAAAATGTCTCCATTTTATTACAACTATGGTTTTAACCCCAGGTACTCCTCTCTCCGTAGCACAGAGTCTGTTAATCCCACCGCCGAACATACTTATCAGCGACTGTGCACAGTCTGGGCCCCGGCTCGTCTGAGTCTGGTTAAAGCCCAAGAATATCAAAAACGGCAGGCAAATAAAAGACGCTTACCTGGCCCTGAATACAGAGTGGGAGATCGAGTCTGGCTGTCCACTAGGAATCTGCGTCTTAGAGTTCCTTCGGGGAAATTTGCACCACGTTACATTGGACCCTATGTCATTTCTGAACTCATAAACCCATTATCTTTTAAATTACAACTTCCAAGTTCTTTTTGTATCCACAACGTCTTCCACAAGTCGCTTTTGAAGAAGTATATCTCCCCTGTCCTTACTTCTTCCAGTCCACCTGCGCCGGTGGTGGTCCAAGGGAAACTAGAATATGAAGTAGAAAAAATTCTGGATTCCCGTCGGGTGCAGAATGCTGTTCAGTACCTCGTGCACTGGAAGGGTTATGGCCCGGAAGAGCAAACGTGGGTTTCTGGTAGGGACCTACATGCACCACGTTTAATTAATCTCTTTCATCGCCAGAACCCTTCGAAACCTGGTCCATCTGGCGAGGGTCCAGAGGCCCCTCGTAAAAGGGGGGGTACTGTAACGTCCTTGCCTGTCCGGGCTTTGGCGCCGTCCTCCGGGCGCATGCTGCGGCACAGGAGGCGTGCCCGGTTGTGATTCTTTCCTTTGGGTTTTTTTTGTATTGTCTGAACACTGTCCTATTCCCTCACCTCCTTAATTGATTTTCCACCACGCCCTCCTTCACCTTGCTTTCCTCCTGCTCCACTAAGAGTTAACTTTAGTCCTGCCTTTGTGATTGACAGCTTATCCTTCTATCAAATCTGGGGCGAGTTCTTTCTCTCTATTTATTGTTTGCTCAATTTCCCATTGGCGCCTGCTATTGCATTTCGCTTACTGGCTATACTCCTTGTTCCTTGTTACCTGCTCTTCTGATTTTCTGACCACTGGCTTACCTTTGACTATTCTCTTGGATTTTGATTCTGTACTGCATTGCTCGATTGTTACCGACCCCTTGGCTAGCTGACCTCCCTTTGTTGTTGTGCGTCTTGTCTGCATTCTGTGTTATCACTTATTATAAGGAGGGATTGTCGACCAGTTGCTGGCTGTCACCTAGGACAGATCGGGCAAGTTAGCCAGGGACAGTGGGGGGGGGGGATTCAGCTTAGGGTCCACTGTCTTGTTGTGCCCCTCCCCCCTAAGTTCTCCAGCAGCTACTGGGGAATCGCTCCTCTAGTGATTCCCTTACACCATCACTCTTCTTCTTGGTCAGATAGCCCTTACACAGTCTGGAGGTGTGTTTGGGGTCATTGTCCTGTTGAAAAATAACTGATGGTCCAACTAAACGCAAACCGGATGGAATAGCATGCCGCTGCAAGATGCTGTGGTAACCATGCTGGTTCAGTATTCCTTCAATTTTGAATAAATCCCCAACAGTGTCACCAGCAAAGCACCCCCACACCATCACACCTCCTCCTCCATGCTTCACGGTGGGAACCAGGTGTGGCATCCCAGAGCTGGCTATGGCTGGGCTGAGGGTGATCTCTGTATATTGTATTATTTCCTGTTGCTTCATAGCCTGTGTGACATAGCAGGGGGTCCTGAGTCTCACACAACACAGCGCCACCTAGTGAGCCTCACACATGCATTACACCTCCCATAGGATTGAATAGTAACCAAATGTCCAATGGGAGGACATCGCCTGGGAAAAGGGGAGGAGTCAGCTGATCACTGGGTCCCCATGGTAACACCCCTGCAGGAAGGTCCTGCGTGTGAGGAGTTAGAAGTGTGGAGTGTTAGGAGGAGGAGGTGAGGAGATAAGTGTGATGTCCTGTGAAGAAAGCAGTGAGTTTAGTGCAGGAATCTCAAGTCCTAGACAGGCCCAGGAAGGTTGGAGAGCTGACATACTCCAGCTATTCAGAAGATCCTGTCTCCTGTCTGCCTAGCCATCGCCCTGAAGGAAGTCAAGCATCATTATCTTGTCAGCCTGAGACTGTGGAGAGAACATTCTGGAACACGTGCTCCATAGCCAGTATCACAGGATCCAGGGGCCAAGGCCAGACCTGTGGAATATCCTGCCACCCTGACTATTGCACCCCGAAACTCTGAGCTATCAGGACCACATAACGTGAGTGGGGAATATTATGTACTAGTATCATGGTGGGCATCCTCCTATGAGCCAAATAGGAGCCCAGACGCACCTTAGGGCTGTAACACTGAAGTATAAGGGGCTAGGAACACCTTTCATCAAGTCTACCCTGCACCCCAGGACTTTGCTGTGTCACCAGGCGTACCCCGTTGTTTTGTATTGAAGAAACTGTTTAAGCATTTGTGCCTCCACACCCATGGAAGTAAAAGTTCAACTTTACAACCGTTTCTGTGTCTGACTCTGCACCGACAACATCAGGGCGCCCCAAACACCACCAGTCGGCACAGTATAGGGGAAGCGCCCCGGGGGAACAATCACCACCAACATTTGTGCAGCCCCCTCATCACCGGTACCAGTGGTGGTAACGTGGGACAGCACCAGCGCTGCGCCCTCGTGCCCAGAGACCGTGACAAGTCTGCGCTGTTTGCACCCCGCAATCCCAACTGCAGCGTTACCTTCCATCTGGTCACCGCAAGAAAAACTGGCGTCACGAACAGGATACGGGTGTGTGCCATTTTGAGAAAGTCGCCACGAAAAGTGCGCCAAATTGTCTCCAGAGCATCGGTCTTTATTGTGGACTTTGCTAAGATCAAGTTTATTCCCTGAGAGTGCTTGCCACAAAGAGGGGGGAGCCCTATACCCCTGAAGTAAGCCCTAAAGACTGTCCTCTCAGTGTGTTACAGCCCTGGAAGAGTTAAAACGCCCAGGACTTGTTTGCTGCGCCACATCGCTGTGTAAGAACGCCCACAAAGGGTTAACTGTACCTTACAAAAGTGCGGGAGATTTTTAGCACTGCCCATGAGGCCAGGAGACCCATCTGCCGCCATCTTAGGAGAGCCCAGAATGCTGAGCGCAATGCTCCAGCGCACCCATACAAGAAAGTGAAAGGCGAACGTGCCAGCTCCATTTCTGACTCTCCGGTGCCGCATCACCGTCCCTGCTGTGCACGCTGATCTCTGGTCCATGCTGCAGTTGCTGTCAGTGAGTACTGTGCCTCCCTGTCCTTGTCTTCAGTCCTCCCACGGCCCCAGCGAGTGTTTTCCGTGTACAGTGTCCGTGGGGAGTGCCACCATTAAAGAGGGGGAGCACACCGTCAGCCTGCATCACAGTGACTCTGTTAATAGCTACAGCATTCTTAAAGGGACAGCATTCCAAGTTGTAGTCTCCATTCCCTGCCAGCAAGCAGTTGAGTTTCTTAAAGAGACGGCGACCTAATTTCAGTCATACCTGCAAACAACATGACTGAGCAAAGTGACATTGTGCCATCTGTTTCTAGTGATCCAGCAGTGCCCATGGCGAGCAGCCTACCATTCTCCATGCCATTTTACCCTGGCGCACCATGGCTGCCGTGCTACAAAGGGGAGGCGCATACCCTCAGGGACTTTCGTGAGAAGATGCTGTCTCTCTTCCAGTTCTATCCTCTGAATACAGAACAGCAGATACAGATCCTGCTGGGCCAGCTTGAGGGTGCTGCAGCTAGGGAGGTCAAATCCTGGCCTGCCTCTGACAAAAGAACCCCTGAGCAAATTCTGGACAAACTCCATGTGAACTTTGACGTGCGATCTGTCTCCGAGGTAAAGATGCGCTTCTTTTCCAGACGACAACTACCTGGTGAGACCCTGCGGGACTATGCTTTATCCCTCCAAGAGGCGTTCAGAGCTGTGGTGCAAGTGGATCCACGTGAAAATGTGGACTCTGATAAAATCTTGCTTGACCGCTTCATAGAAGGGGCGGGTACCACATTGCTCCAGAGTCAGTTGCGAATGCTTGCTGCACAACATCCCAGCATCACGTTTGCTGACTTCAAGGCCCTTGCCATCCAGGTCTTGGGACAGGAGCAGCCCCAGCCGAGCCCAGTCATCTGTGCTCCCTCACCTGGACCCTCAACAAGCATTGCTCCAGTTGTCCTGCCACTACCTCTGGGTACCTCACCTGCTGCCCAAACTGCGCAGACTACACTAGCAGACTCCAGAGATGACCTTCTGGCCCGAGTGGATCATCTGACCCGTGCCATGGAACAGATCACCGTCCGTCTAGATCGTCTGACCCAGCCGTCTTCATCGTCCAGTGATCCTTTGCGAAGTCTCAACATCTCACCTGAGTCGCCACCCAGACGTCCGTCTTCAGTGAAACCTCCGCAGAGTGAGAGGCCATACTGTAGCTATTGCCATAGATATGGACACACCAGGCCTCAGTGTTTTCAGTTAAACGGGCCACCCCCGAGGCAACGGGCCGCCCCTCGGGAGGAAAGAAGAACGGCCCAGGTGAATCTTCAGTGCCATTGTCACGCTTCGTCTCAGCCTGCCCACACATCACAATCCGGGTGAACGGCGTCCCTCTGACAGCGTTGGTGGACACTGGATCTCAGGTAACAACCCTGCGCAAGCAGGTGTTCCTTGAACATTGGGACTTAGGTGTGTTGAATAGAACACCTGACACATGGATAAATCTGTGTGCCAGCAATGGACAGCCCATACCACAGCAGGGTTATTGGGAATCCACTATCCAGATTGGGGACTTGAAACTGCCTAGACAGGGTGTAATTGTCACTGATGTAGAGGATGATAGGTTTGCAGTTGTAATATTAGGCATGAATGTTTTACGCCATTGCTTTGCAGAAGTGTTGGATGCCTTGCATGCCTCTCTCCTTACAGCTTCTCCCAGTGACCAGCAGACCATTCAGCGGGCCATTCGTGTACTCAATGCCCAGCACAAGTTCGCCAACAAACAAGGTGAAATTGGTCGAGTCCGGATCCAAGATACCCGTCCAGTGACCCTACAGCCTGGAACAGAAACTATGGTGTGGTGCCGTGCCCGTCCGGGCATAGAAAATCAGGACTACGAGGCCTTGCTACAACCCATACAGGTAGATGGCCAACCACTTGTCATGGCTGCCCGCAGCCTTGTCACAGTTTCCAATGGACGTGTTCCTGTCCGCTTAGTCAACTTGGGCGATGCTCCCGTGAACCTCCACAAGTTCCACTCTGTGGCCCTGCTACACCGGTTAGCACCAGAAGACATTCTCTCTGGTGATTCTACTGCCACACAGCGTTCCACCCAAGCTGCTGAGAACATTCAAAATGGAGCCACGAAGTCGTGGTGGGATGAATTGAACGTGGGAGACGCCAATACCCCTATAGAGCACATCAATGGGGTTCGCAATGTGGCCAAGCGTTACCAACAGGCATTCAGCAAACACCCATTGGACTTTGGTAAGACCACGACCATACAACATCGCATTCTGACTGGCGACCACCATCCAATCAAGGAGCGTCACCGTCCAATACCACCAGCGATGTACCAACCAGTGAAAAAGATGATCCAAGAGATGCGAGATGCTGATGTCATCCGGGAGAGTAACAGCCCCTGGGCAGCCCCGCTAGTCCTTGTCAAGAAGAAAGACGGAACCCTACGATTTTGTGTGGACTATCGTAAACTCAACAATGTCACGCACAAAGACGCATACCCATTGCGACGGATTGAGGAATCTCTAACGGCTTTGGGATCAGCTACCTGTTTCTCGACCCTGGACTTAACCAGTGGATACTGGCAAGTCCCTATGGCGCCTGAAGATCGTGAAAAGACTGCGTTTACGACCCCGATGGGACTCTTTGAATTCAATAGTATGCCATTTGGGCTATGTAATGCCCCAGCCACATTCCAACGGCTTATGGAGAGGTGCCTCGGCCATGAAAATTTCCAGAGTGTGCTACTGTACCTGGACGATGTTATTGTATTCTCCCGGACATACCAAGAACACCTTCGTCACCTGTCCGAGGTATTCAAGGTACTTATACAGCACGGCCTAAAGGTGAAGCCCTCCAAGTGCTACCTGTTGAAACCCCAAGTTCACTACCTTGGGCATGTCGTGAGCGCACAAGGCGTCCAACCTGATCCTGAAAAGATCACTGCAGTCCAGAACTGGCGAAGACCAACTACCGTCAAAGAAGTCCGAAGCTTCCTTGGATTCGCAGGTTACTACCGGCGTTTCATACCACACTTCGCCCAAGTAGCCGAGCCTCTGAACGAGTTGTTGCGCGGTTGTCCCAGAGAAAACTACAACCGAAAGCTTCCGGTAGACTGGACAGCGCGTCAAGAGGAAGCCTTTCAAGCGCTTAAAGCACTTCTGACGCAACCACCAATTCTAGCCTATCCCGACTACAGTCAGCCATTCCGCTTGTACACAGATGCAAGTCACCAAGGTTTGGGTGCAGTGTTGTCCCAGGTTCAGGACAACAAAGAGCGAGTCATCGCCTACGCCAGCAGGAGTCTGAGAGGTGCGGAGAAGAACGACCAGAACTATAGTTCTTTCAAACTCGAACTTCTGGCGCTTGTCTGGGCCGTGACAGAGAAGTTTAAAGACTACCTGGCTGCCACACCCTTTACCGTGTACACAGATAACAATCCGTTGGCGCATCTGGACACTGCTCGACTGGGAGCCCTTGAACAACGGTGGGCCTCAAGACTCGCGAATTACAAGTTCTCTGTCAAGTATCGCAGTGGCAAGTCCAACGCTAACGCTGATGCACTCTCAAGGTTGCCTGTGGGAGAAGAACCACCCCGAGAAGACATCTGGGAAGAGGTGGAGATGCCACCATTCTACAACAAGTTTGCCCAACAGGTTGCTATTGGTGTCCCTGTAGAAGGAGAATCTCTGGCGAAAACAGCTGCCGAATCCCTCCAGGAGCCAGCTCTGTGGAAAACGTTCCAAGAAGAGAGCAGAGTTTTAGGAGAATTGTCAGATTTCCTGCTTACAGGAAGAATACCAACCCGTGTAAAGAGAGGTCTTCATGACGTGGAATTAAAACGCCTTTGGCGACAGAGGAAGCGCCTGTTTGTCCAACGAGGCCTTCTACTTAGAAACACTCTTGATCCTGTCACAGGTGAAAGGCTTCATCAGATCCTCGTACCAAGAAGAGACGCACAGATGATACTTGAGGCGTATCATGACAGATCTGGTCACTTCGGGGTACAAAAGACCGAAGCTACCATCCGTCGTCGCTTCTATTGGGTTGGGATGAGGAGTGACATTGAGAGTTGGTGCCGAGAGTGTCCCGCCTGTAGTATCACCAAGGAAGGTCGAAGAGATCAGAAGGCCCCTCTACATCCAATTAAGACTCAAAAGCCGTGTGAAATTGTTGCTCTGGACCATGTGAAGTTGGGTCCCACACGTTCCGGCTACAGCTACGCTCTGACAATGGTGGATCATTACTCCAAGTTCCTTGTCATCGTGCCTGTCAGAGATCTTACAGCAAGAACTACGGCTGAGACCTTCTACGCAGAGTTTGGCCGCCAATACGGTTGTCCTGAGCATATCCTCACCGACCGTGGATCGGCGTTTGAATCCCAATTGTTCCGTGAGCTGTGTCAGTTCCAAGACTGCAAGAAGTTGCGAACCACAGCGTATCACCCTCATGGGAATGGTATGTGCGAGAAGGCAAATCAAGTGATCATCGGCATGCTAAGAACAGCCGCAGTTACACCTGGTGTTGAGTGGCCTGAGCGTATCAAGGACTTGGCCTATATTTACAACAACACACCCCAAACATCTACGGGATACGCACCATTTTATCTAATGTTTGGAAGACAAGGTCAACTTCCTTCAGACTTAACCCTTGGTGTGAAGGTCCCTGACATCATCAATCCACTACCCATAACAGACTGGGTTGTTGAACACTGCCGACGTATGGAGGAAGCTAAAGAGATAGTTGAAACGCGCATGGATGAGGTTCGTAGGAGACAACAGGAGGATTACAACCGTCACGCCCATGCAGCGCCCCTGAAAGTTGGCGACCGTGTATGGTTAAGGAATAACCATCGGAATGGGAAATTGGATCCATTCTGGGAGAAAGAACCATACAGTGTCATCTCCATACCATATCCTGAATCCGACGTGTATGAGATCTCTAAACCTGGGAGACAGCCCCAAGTAGTACACCGAAACCGTCTGAAGCTGTGCCTTAAAGAAGGACTACCCACAGAGGTGCCCCCAGCTGAGACAACGAGTACAGAGATCTTGTCACCTTCTGAAGCGAAAGAGAGACCCCCAACGTTAACTGAGCTTATGTGGGCGCCTAAACTACTACCATTTAGCTGTTATCCACCAATTGCTCTAGTGCAAGAGAATCCTTCGACAGATGATTTAATTGATTTCAGTGACTCTGTTCCTGATTCAAATCTCGTTCCACTTAGGCGTTCTGAGCGTACCACAAAAGGCGTACCTCCAACACGCTATAGTGATGCCATGGCTGTCCTTGGGTAAAAGAGGTTAACTGTCTCTGCTCCTGTATATATGTTATTCCTGCTCTGATTACATTAATGTTTTTCCTGTGTGTATATACAGTATATATATAATATCTTGCCATGTAATATAGTATTTACATTTATATGCAACAATCCAAGCCATAGTGCCTGGCTCACCGAGCCAAGGAAGTTCTGTTACCCCATTGCGGTATGGACATTGGTGCTAGAGTGCCTACTCTTCCTTACAGAAAGGACTGTTTATTGTTTCTCAGAGAGACTCTCATGATAATGGACACTCACAAAATTTGTGCCAGAGAGCCTCTGGACCCATTTGTACTACTGTTGTTTCTATATGGACTGTCTGATGGTACCGCCAAAAGGTTCCATAAGTCTGAGTTTAATTATCTCTCCGTTACCCTTCAGACTTCTCATGGACATTCCAGGACTATGCCGGGAGGTCTTACAAGTTTCTAAGTATTATATTTTTCTAAACTGTTAGTGACAT
This sequence comes from Leptodactylus fallax, assembly GCA_947044405.1. NCBI lineage: Eukaryota > Metazoa > Chordata > Amphibia > Anura > Leptodactylidae > Leptodactylus > Leptodactylus fallax. The sequence goes on along the minus strand of CAMRHE010000048.1, from coordinate 2,002,603 downwards.
TTGCACTTTATTCGTATTTATTAACGTTATGTTACATTTCTCACCTTCACCCCAGCCCGTCGCCGAGGTCGGCTCAGTGAAAGAGGGGGAGTATGTGGCATTCCAGAGCTGGCTATGGCTGGGCTGAGGGTGATCTCTGTGCATTGTATTATTTCCTGTTGCTTCATAGCCTGTGTGACATAGCAGGGGGTCCTGAGTCTCACACAACACAGCGCCACCTAGTGAGCCTCACACATGCATTACACCTCCCATAGGATTGAATAGTAACCAAATGTCCAATGGGAGGACATCGCCTGGGAAAAGGGGAGGAGTCAGCTGATCACTGGGTCCCCATGGTAACACCCCTGCAGGAAGGTCCTGCGTGTGAGGAGTTAGAAGTGTGGAGTGTTAGGAGGAGGAGGTGAGGAGATAAGTGTGATGTCCTGTGAATAAAGCAGTGAGTTTAGTGCAGGAATCTCAAGTCCTAGACAGGCCCAGGAAGGTTGGAGAGCTGACATACTCCAGCTATTCAGAAGATCCTGTCTCCTGTCTGCCTAGCCATCGCCCTGAAGGAAGTCAAGCATCATTATCTTGTCAGCCTGAGACTGTGGAGAGAACATTCTGGAACACGTGCTCCATAGCCAGTATCACAGGATCCAGGGGCCAAGGCCAGACCTGTGGAATATCCTGCCACCCTGACTATTGCACCCCGAAACTCTGAGCTATCAGGACCACATAACGTGAGTGGGGAATATTATGTACTAGTATCATGGTGGGCATCCTCCTATGAGCCAAATAGGAGCCCAGACGCACCTTAGGGCTGTAACACTGAAGTATAAGGGGCTAGGAACACCTTTCATCAAGTCTACCCTGCACCCCAGGACTTTGCTGTGTCACCAGGCGTACCCCGTTGTTTTGTATTGAAGAAACTGTTTAAGCATTTGTGCCTCCACACCCATGGAAGTAAAAGTTCAACTTTACAACCGTTTCTGTGTCTGACTCTGCACCGACAACATCAGGGCGCCCCAAACACCACCAGTCGGCACAGTATAGGGGAAGCGCCCCGGGGGAACAATCACCACCAACATTTGTGCAGCCCCCTCATCACCAGTACCAGTGGTGGTAACGTGGGACAGCACCAGCGCTGCGCCCTCGTGCCCAGAGACCGTGACAAGTCTGCGCTGTTTGCACCCCGCAATCCCAACTGCAGCGTTACCTTCCATCTGGTCACCGCACAGGCATGTAGAGTCCATTCGTTCACCTTTTCTGCGTTGCACAAAGACACGGTGGTTGGAACCAAAGATCTCAAATTTGGACTCATCAGACCAAAGCACACATTTCCACAGGTCTAATGTCTTTTCCTTGTTTTCTTTAGCCCAAACAAGTCTCTTCTGCTTGTTGCCTGTCCTTAGCAGTGGTTTCCTAGCAGCTATTTTACCATGAAGGCCTGCTGCACACAGTCTCCTCTTAACAGTTGTTGTAGAGATGTGTCTGCTGCTAGAACTCTGTGTGGCATTGACCTGGTCTCTAATCTGAGCTGCTGTTAACCTGCGATTTCTGAGGCTGGTGACTCGGATGAACTTCTCCTCCGCAGCAGAGGTGACTCTTGGTCTTCCTTTCCTGGGGCGGTCCTCATGTGAGCCAGTTTCTTTGTAGCGCTTGATGGTTTTGGCCACTGCACTTGGGGACACTTTCAAAGTTTTCCCAATTTTCCGGACTGCCTGACCTTCATTTCTTAAAGTAATGATGGCCACTTGTTTTTCCTTACTTAGCTGCTTTTTTCTTGCCATAATACAAATTCTAACACTCCATTCAGTAGGACTATCAGCTGTGTATCCACAACAACACAACTGATGGTCCCAACCCCATTTTATAAGGCAAGAAATCCCACTTATTAAACCTGACAGGGCACACCTGTGAAGTGAAAACCATTTCAGGTGACTACCTCTTGAAGCTCATCAAGAGAATGCCAAGAGTGTGCAAAGCAGTAATCAAAGCAAAAGGTGGCTACTTTGAAGAACCTAGAATATAAGACATATTTTCAGTTGTTTCACACTTTTTTGTTAAGTATATAATTCCACATGTGTTAATTCATAGTTTTGATGCCTTCAGTGTGAATCCATAATTTTTATAGTCATGAAAATACAGAAAACTCTTGGAATGAGAAGGTGTGTCCAAACTTTTGTTCTGCACTGTGTATATGTGTATGTATATATATATATATAGTGCTAATTTTGTACAATAAAAAAAACACTTTATTGGAAAAGCAATCATTTACTTTTCCATTGATGGAGCTAGTTAAATAGGACCTGTCACCAAGTACAAAATACCAAATGCCATACACCATTGTCGCTTTGTCCCTGATCTTTTTATTTTTTTTATTGTTAAAATCTGCCCATCAAAAGATATGGCTCCTAGTAAGTTGTATGTAAATTAGTTCTTATTCACTAAGTGGGCAGCAACCTTTTGTTTTTGTCATAGAATGACACAATGAATAAGTGATAATTTACAAATAACCTTCCACGGGACATATCTTTTGACCGTGTGGACGGATTGTAAAAATAAAAACAACAAATTGATCAGGGGCACAGCAAGAATCAAATAGTGTTATAATTTAGCATTTTTTATATTGTGACAAATCCTCTTTAAAGGGATTGTCCCATTATGGATGCACAGGACAGTAGATACAAGAACATAGAAATATTTTCTTACATTGTAAGCTGTGAGATGTGCAGAATGTTTTGGCTAGTGCACAGAGAAAGCATGTAGCAGACCTGCTGTGGGGTAAACCCAATCCCTCTATATTCACTGTGTGAAGAGACCAGTCCTTCATCCTCCCATGTACTGTGAAGCTGTCTTGCTTTTTAAGCCTTTCCTGACAACCTCCATAATAGTATGGCAGATGTCAGGTTTTTAAATATGGTGGCCACTCAGGAGTTGAGCAGCCCCCATAGCCACCGCGTCTCTGCTGTATTATACAGCATTAAGACCCCCCCCCCACACACACCTCGGTCAGAGGTGACTGAGGTGACCATTTTGCTGCCGGCGGCTCTATGCAGCCTGCAATACAAGTACTGTTATATATATACAGTATATATAAAATAAAAAAAAATTTAAAATTCAAATCACCGCCATTTCCCTAGAACACATATAGAAGTACTTTAATACTGTGAAACACATACACATTAGGTATCCCTGTGTCTGAAAAAGCCCGGTCTACAAATCTATAAAAAAAAAATTCGTAGAAGGGAAAAAAAAAAAATCAAAAGTGCCAAACCGCCGTTTTTTCACTTTTTTGCCTCTGATAATTTGAAAAAAAAAAACAGGATCAGAGCAATAGACATTCCCCAAAATGGTATAACTAAAAAGTACACCTGGCCCAGCAAAAAAGGACGCCCTATGCATCCCCATAAAAAAGTTATGGTGACTTTTAGAAAAAATTTATTTTTTTTGCACGGTTCTAGATTATTGTTAAAAGGGGTTAAAATGTAAATAAAACAATATAAATTTGGTATCCCAAGAATCATACTGAAACATAAAATACAGGTGACATGTCATTTTGGCTGCAGAGTGAACGCCATAAAAACGAAGTCCGCAAGAAAGTTGAACAAATGCACTTTTTCTCCAGTTCCCCCCATTCTGAATTTTTTTCCAGCTTCCCAATACATTCTACAGAATAATAAATGGTACCATTATGAAGAACAATTTTGTTAATATTCAGATGCAAGGTAAGAAATGTACTGGTCTTCAGGAGAGCAGCAGCAGAAATGGGCTGACAACTGTGAGCAGCAGAAAATGCTACTTAAAGGTAATATACCACTGCGAGCCAAAACCAGACTCAGACATCTTCACCAGAGCTCCTCGCAAGAAGAGATGGATTTTCGCTTAATCTGAAGACCGGAATTGTCAACAAAACAGATGAGTGTACTACAAATGCACTGCAGCAGAAACCAAACACCAAATCCACACACTTACTCACAGGTACAGAGATAACAGAATAGTCGTCAAATCACAGGTCAGCAGCTGAAGAGGGCAACGAGAAACCAAATCACGAGACGAAGACAGGTCTGAAAAACAAAGCCAATAGTCAAATCCAATCGGGAACGCCACAACAAAATCGCTAGACAGAGAAGTATCAAAGAACACTGCCAAAGGTCAGTATTAGAGCAGTCAAATCAATGTGAGGGGCCAAGCAGGAAGTTGCAAACTAATTAGCCAGCAAAGCTGGGTGATAAAGGAGTGGTTTATAAAGGCCTGCTCAGAAAGCTTCCCTATGTTGTCATGGCAACCTTAAAGAAGCAACAACCAATCCTAAGAGGAAGCTTCCTTATGTTGACATGGCAACCTTAAAGCAGCAACAACAGATGTAACATTCCTGACAAATTTGTCCCGCAAACATTAAGCCCTCATATGGCTCTGTGAAGGGAAAATAAAAAAGTTATGGGGTTTGGGAGGCCGGGAGTCAAAAACATAAATCGAAAAATATCACAGGCAGGAAGGGGTTAATGGAATCTATGGACAGGATTTCCCTAGTAACAGGGAGTGAACTGCAAGAAGCTAGACGGAAGACACCTAGTGACTGGAAATTTAAAGTGGTTTCTTTTCAGGCAGAAAGGAGCAAAAATTTTAAAGTATATTACATTCAGGACCGGAATCACATGTTCTATTAAGCCCTTCCCAACATCCACCGTACTATTATGGCAGGGTACTTAAATATGGCCACAGCCATGGGTTCTTTGCTGTATTATACAACAAAGACTAGGCGCTAATGCATTAACCACTTCCGGATCGCCCATTGAGTTTTTACGTCCGGAAAGTTGTTGCCTTGTTCTGGTACCGGTACGTCCAAGCAGATTTCAGCAGCTGAACCAAATCATGCAGTTGCTGAAACGGGGAGCCGGCTGTAACTTCAGCCGGAACTCCCAGAGAGAAGGCAGAGAAAGTTTATTACCTTCCCTGCCTTCCCGATCGCCGTGTATACAGTGCTATGGGTGCTGCCATGTTGTGGCTGCCCTCTGTCACGTGATCCACCGGGATCAGAGTATGTTAGAGCTGCTGGGTACTACAGGACCCAGATCAGCTCTATATTAACGTGCAGGAGGCTGTACTCCTCCTGCAACTGGGGTTAAATGTACAAGCCCCAGTTACAGGGAAAATCAGCCTCTCCCACAAAAAAAAACAAAACAGTGATTAGATATCCTCAAAGGTCTATTATGACCTTATGGGGACACAATGTGAAAAATGAAGAAAAAAGGAAATAAGCATAAAATATTATGTCAATAACACGCCCTCACCCCTGACAACACCATACAAAATAAAAATTACCATAATGGAGAGTAAAAACTATTTTAAAAAGTTTTTTAGTAGCACTTTGTGTTATTAAATAAAAAAAAAAAAAAAATGAAAAGTGAAAAACAGACACGATTTCCCTCCTCTTTTGTTTATATTTTCCCGGATATAAAAAAAATTAAAACACATGCAAAAATAAAAGCAACATAAAAATAAAGCCCTATGTGTCACCGAAAAAAGACGCAGAAATTTGTTGAATAACGCAAATGATAAAAATGTTACAGCCCTCAAAACCACACATACAAAAAACCCAAAAATGTGTCTGGTTCTGAACCAGAAATTGGCCTGGTACTGAAGTGGTTAAGGTCCCCAGTGTCTCGGTCAAAACCGACTGAGGCGCCATTTTCCTGGCAGCGCATGGGCGCTGCCATTTTGGGGAGGACCACTGACGCCTGGAACAAAATCCGGGGCCGGCTATCCGTTGTCATGACAGCCAGGAGCCTATTGAAGGCTCCCAGACTTTTCTGGCATATACTTCTATTACAGGCTACTCTATGCGGCCTGTAATAGAAGTGCCGGTATTTTGTAATGCATTGCAATGCATTAGCTTTGCAATGCACTGCATTAGTGATCAGACTCCCTGGGGTTTGAAGACCCCTGGGGGGTCTAATAAATGCAGCATAAAAGAAAAAAAAAAAAAAAAAATAAAAAAAAATATGAAAAAAATTAAAAATTTTAATCACCCCCCTTTTCCCTAGAATACATATAAAAGTAAAAAATGACTGTGAAACACATACACATTAGGTATCCCGCTGTTCGTAAATGCCTCGTCTAAAAATTTATAAAAATATTTTTACCATACGGTGAATGCCGTAGCAGGAAAAAAAAAATAAAAATTGCCAAACTGCCATCTTTTCGCATCTGATAAAAATGTGAATAAAAAGTGATCAAAGAAATAGACATTCCCCAAAATGTTATAAATAAAAATACATCTGGCCCCGACAAAAATATGCTCTATACACCCGTACACAAAAATATAAAAAAGTTACGGGTGTCAGAATATGGCAAAGTTTTTGCAAAGTTTTGGCTGCACAGTAAACGCCGTAAAACAAAACCCGTAAGAAAGTCGCACAAATGCACTTTTTCTCCAACTCCAACCCATTCTGAATTTTTTCCAGCTTCCCAAGACACAGAATAATAAATGGTACCATTATGAAAAACATTTTGGCTTCACTTGGCTCTGTGAATGGAAAAATAAAAATGTTATGGGGTTTGGAAGTTGGGGAGTCAAAAACATAAATCGAAAAATGCCTCTGACAGGAAGGGGTTAAATGAGATTAAGTTGTCTGAAAAGTTAATGTCCATTTAAGCACTAGCCAAGTGACATGTTCATGGAGCAGCAATTGTTGCTACTATGAACAGAGGTGCGCAAATCGGGTAGCCTTTGTGTGCTGAGCTGACTGTACAAGAAAGACATTAGACATGTGATATCTGATGCTCCCTGACCCTGTTTTGCCATTGCTCTCTCAGGGCACCTTGAAAGGTGTGCTCCATATGAGAACAACGACCCTGAGATGTCGGTTTAAGGTTGAGGCCCCACGTTGCAGAAATGCAGCTTTTTTTTGTTGCAGATTTTGTTGCGGTTTTTTGATCCAAAGCCAAGAATAGCTACATTAGAATGGGAAATATATAGGAAGCTTCTTATACCTCTACCTTCTGCTGAATCCACACTTTAGCTCAAAAATACACAGCAAAATCTGAAACAAAAAAAGCTGTGTTTCTGCAATGTGGGGCCTCAGCCTAAAAAAAGATTTAGGTTCTGCGTAAAGAAGGAAGTGATATCTCAACAAAAAATGACTAGAAATCCTTGGTGTATTAAGAGCAACTACTAAACAAGGATTCTGAAAACTGTCCCTCAGTGAGATACTGTATTGGACCGTATTAGCCAAAGATATAGAAGTGGCGATAGAAGTAATTTTAACAACAGATTAATGGGAAAAAACCCCAGAAAGAATAAAAAGGGGTATTATACTATAGCAGTGTGCCATTCAGAAAGATTCATATTACAAGCTTTATGTGAGTCACATTCCTCTGTGTTTGGAAATAAAAAAATATTTCTCGTTGTTACTTTGAGACGGTTCCTTGCTATGTAGCGGAACAAATATATAATATATCCCCATATGGAATACTCTACTTATAAAACAAATGCTGTAAAAACAAAACAATAATATTCTAAATCATAATGATAGGTTTCTGTATAAAGAAAGCAACGTTTGCACAATCCTGTAAAAAACAGAAGAGGGCAGTGTTATACTGGCAACATGACTTATGCTGTATGTTACTCATTCACCAATGGTTTTTAGTCACACACATTAGTAATGAATAATGTGTGGAAACTTATTTTTCTGTTTTTACTTACATTCACTGTAAGTCTTTTGGACCTGTTTAAGTCTCTTCGTGATATAATAACTTGAGACTGTGATCTAGTGTCAGTTAATATGAAAGATTTCATAAAAGGAGAAATCATGAATCAAACAGAAATCTTGATTTGTTCCATAAGCCGTATACATGAAAGGTTACCAAACTTTTGTGCAGGGTCAAACTCAGGGTTGTGTGACCCATCCCTGTTGAAGGTTGTGCCATTGATAACAGGGCAGTCCAGACTTTGGCTAGGTTCACACCTGCGCCTGATCTCCGCTAGGGGATTTTGTTACCTATTCTGCTTTAAAAATGCAGAGAGAAAAGTCTTGCAAGCAGGACTTTTATTCCGCGTTTTTCAGGCTGAAATCGGGCAGAAACCCCGCGGACCCCATTATAGTTTCCGCGGGTAACCGCTTTTCTAAGCGGATTAGGTTTCCGTTCGTGGGGTCCCAAAGTGGACCCCACGAACAGAAACCTGAATGCAGGTGTGGACCTAGTGTAAATTGTATATCAGAATTATTGAAACTGTTGTTACTTTAATATATGTATGGAAAAGTATGTAATTGGTCACTGTTCTTTTAGTATTGTATGGCTTTGTTAACATCTATATTGGAGGATTTCTTGGTAGCTCCTATAGCAGATTCTGAAAAGATGCCACTCACATCAAAATGCTGGAAAAAATAGCTCAGCACTATTTTGTCTGTTAAACTGACAGACTCTATGACAATATCTAGAAAGACTCCATCATAGTAATAATTGATTCATAAAGTGCTGCAGAATAAGTTGGCGCTATATAAATAAAATTATTATTATTATTATTATTATAATTATTAGTATTATTATTTATCGGGTGGGTCCATCTGGCACCATTGGTGTCTGTCATGTGAAGGCAATTTTTTTGACACAATAGCAAACAGTGTAACATAGCTCTATGTAACCAGTCCCATTTGGATTTACTATAATAGCTGCAGCCCAGCACAGACATATATCTTGTGGGAAAGGTGAGGTAGGATTGCAACCACCCCTTATATTCTTCATACTATGCTATATAATCTGAAAATGCTTTGACAATAAAGTAAGTATGAAAAACACATAGCTACTGGTCAATTCCTGTATGTTAATGACATACAGTATACCACATAATATAACTTCATTGACTTAAAGTGCCAAAAGTCAGCAACAGTCATTTTTCTATCTGTATATCTGTCTCTCTGTTTACCTTTACATATTACAATCCATCCTCACCTTTTTGATGTATTTTTGCTTCAAACATATATGATGTTGTGAAGTATATTTCATGTATGTGCTGTGTTAATAGTGAATTTTCTTTGGTGCATCCCTCCAATCGGCTGTCAAATTCCTAACAGGCTTCAGCTTGCTATATTTGACATGCCAGACAATTAGGGATTGTGAATGAAGGACATTCCTGAGGACTTGGCATATTAAGGAATGTCATTTTTTTTTCCAACATATCTAAAATATCTGCTTTTGTTTTAATTTATCTCGTTCAGTATATATCAGTCTTTTTGTTTTTCTTCCTTTCTTAAGCTAGCCCTAGACATGGCATGAATATTGTGCGATTTGAACTCTTTTTTAACAGATAATTGGTATTAATTGCTTATGTTCATGTAAATGACCATTAACCACTGATGTTTTTCATGGCATCATGCCTGAACAGTCCTGCATTTTATAGCTGGTTTAAAGAGGCTCTCCACATGTATTGCCCATAATAATATAATAATAATTGTAGAGCACCTTTGTTAGAATGTTACATTGGGTTGATCCTCTATTATTCTTCCTAGAATTTAATAAATTGAAAGTGGTCATCAGCGTTCCTTGTTTCAAAAAGATACTGTATGTTCATATATAATCTGATACTGGCACAACACAATAGGGTGAATTTATCAATTGCTCTACGCCAGTTACTGGCGTAAAGGGATGGTATTGTGGCATTGTCACAGCAAGCTACACAACAACATCAGTCACCTGGAGTTTCCACGAGGCAATGGGCATATCTCCTGTGGCGACAATGCCTTCTGCACTCATGGACTAGGCCTCTAGTTCTTTGTGGCATGGTAGGTGCTTCCTGGGACCACCATATTGACTGACTGACTCATTCTGGACTCCCAAAAAGATGTGAAGGTCATTCTTTTGCAGCATGCTTTTACCCCTACATAACCTAAATGTCAAACCACAGCCAAAACAAGGTAATACCATAGGACATGGCAAAATAACTCTTTGTATTATACAGCACTTGGGTGCAATCACAATTCCACTGCACACACTGAATCTGCAAGAGAAATACAGTAACAACACATTAGTCAGTGGGTTCCTCAGTTCCCGTTGACTTCACTGGGAGATAAGTTGCAGTAACACTGCCTTACCACTATACAGTGCTCATAGCTATTTGTTTCCAGCTATGTGCACTGTATAGTACAGGGACCAGACGTACCCCTGAACAGCTGATCCATGTGAAGTCCAACTGGTGGGCCCCACTAATCAAATGCACGCAGACAAAATTATTGCTATTGTTGCATTAAAGAAAGAAAAACCCACAATGGTCACTAAAATAATTTGAAACAGACAAAAGTATTAATAAATTTAAATTTACTGAAAATCAACTAATGAAAATCAGACATTGGTTTTAAATTGTTGCTCAAAAGAATAATTTAAAAAACAAACTAATGTAAAGCATATATGGTTTTATTTTGGTAGCGTAAAACGAAAATTATTTATTATTAAATTAAGTATTTTAAACTATATTATACAATTATTGATGTTGTATAATTAATTACATTAATTAATATGTTGCTTTGTTGTTTTTTTTTTCACTGTCTTAGAGGAGCTTTACTGCTTCTGACTGACCTTGGCTGTCAGCTATTTATAAAGGAGTTGGAGTCAGAGTTGGGGTGTGGAAAAATAGAGGAGTCAGTGGCTTGGCCTACCAACTCCATAACCCTGTTTGGAAGATTTTCTTTTGTATCGTTTCAAACTCTAGAGACATCCACACAGTGAAGGGACTGGTGGTACTTTGGTGGTGAGATGTGTAGTTTGAGGAATTCTAGGGTGCATTGCTTAAGCCACGAAGAAGGGACTTGAAGACATAATTATTAAAAGAAAATTTAGCCCAAACTACAAGCTCTGTTCAACTGGCTTAGCCAAAAAAAGAAGCCGCTGAGCACGTATATTTAATTGGTATGTTCATTTCACCATTGGTCTGAGGGTGATAAGATTATGAATAAGTCAAAAAAATTGTCCTAGATCTTGCAAAAAGCTCTGCTAGGAGGTACTGTAAATGGTAAACTTTAGTGAAAAACGTTAAGCTCCGAAGACCATGTAATTAGAACACATTTAGAGAGAAATATGAACAAGACAAAACTTGTCAGGAGTCAAAACTGTTGCAGGATGCGCAGTCTTGGAGAAAAGTCAAAAACAAAATGACTACAAGCCTTGCAAGTCAGTTACATGCACATGCCCTGGGATAAGCTGCAATGCAAGATACAGATAAATTAATATGCTTCAATTCTTCATATATTTAGGGACATGCTGAGATACTCAACAACAAGGCCATAGACAGGGGGCGATAGTTGTGGTTTCCCCTGGGCTTTAGAAATTGAAAAGGCCTCAAAGAGGCTTAACAAGGCAGTAAACTTATCTAGCCAAAATGGTCACTAGTCAAGAATTATAGAATGTTTTATCCACCTGTACACGAAGATTAGTGAGGCACAAATAGTCTGAACATTTTTCAGGGGTTCTCATTTGTTAATAAGGTTCAGAACCCTGTATGGGATGGAACATTTCCTGGTAAATTTGCCACTCAGCCTGTTTTCTGATGATGAACTTGTGGGTTAGGTTTCCCCATGGCTTCCATGCTTCATTATCATAAACATTTCAGCTAAAGAAAATGTAGTATTAATATACACATATATGAGGAAAATAGCATTATTGATATTCCAGAGTATAATAGATAAGCTTAGATTAACTAAAGTTGAAGCAAAGTGTGTTGGCTGGACCCTTGAGCAACAATAAAGCCAGTCAGGTCCACAGAATACAACTCTTTGGAGCTGGCTGTGTCAGAGTGTATGGTGCATATTTCTGAAGAATGGCAAATGGAACGCCAGTCTTGATATCCCTGAAAGCGCTGGGTAAAGAGCCACCTTATTTATGATGAGACACATGCTTCTTCATAAATGCGGCAGCTCCTCCGCTGGTTTGCGCGCCTGTGCTTAATCTATGCCAGTTTTGTCAGTAAACTGGCATAAATTATATTAAATATAGCGCTACTCCCATGCCATTTTCACTTTCATGAAAGTGGTATGGGAGGTGCAAAAATGCGTAAATTAGTACTAAATCTCCCCCTATGTCTTATAAATTGATTCACCAATAATCTTTTTTATGAGTGATGTACTTTCCCTTCCTCCTCCTGTTCCTCTTATAATACCAGTAACTGATGGCAGTGGTGGAACCACTGCCATAACATAGACCCCTGACCTTAGCAGCCCCCTGCGTCCCCTTCAGCCTTACAGGTGGCCGTGTACATCCCACATCAACTCGCTGAACAGCATCAGGGTGTCCCTGACACTACTCAGAGCAGCACACGGGACCTCCTGAAATGGGCTTCAGTGGTCACAGAGGTCAAAAGTCATCATGCATAATGACGCTAGTGTAACCCACTTGACCAGTGAGGCCCAATCACAGTAATACAGCAGACCCAAAGACCCGTCCCAGAGCCCAGGAGAGGTGAGTAATACTGTTGTTAGTTAAATTTGCTTACCTTCCCTGGGCCTCCACTCATTATACTCTGGGGTCTAAAGAGACCCCAGGGTATAATAATAGTTTGTGGGTGGCAAACCCCCAAAATTTCCGGGTCGGCTGGATACAAAATTTTTGCAAAATTTGTACAAATAAACTGTAGGGGCCACAATGGGATACTATAAGGTGTGGAGGGGCTACTGTGGTACATTATACTGTGTGGAGAGGCCAATATGGAACATTATGCTATGTAGAGGGCTGCTATGGGACATTATACTGATATGGAGGCCCCTATGGCACATTATATTCTGTAAAGGGTCCACTGTGGGACATTATACTGTTAATGGGGTGCCAGTAAATGGGGTATTATACCGTGTGGGTGCCGGTAAAGGGGGCTTTCTGACCAAGAGTCAAATCTATTGCTACATAATATAGATGTAAACTACCTACAGTAAATTTTATGGGATTATACAGAACAGTATTCAATGATCTTTAGCTCCACATTAGCTACAGTGCACCATCAAAGAAACTAAAATCAGGCAGTGTTGAAGAACATTGCCTGGGTTTAGTAATGAATGAGCTTTTTATGACCACTATTTATTAATTTATTCATTTATTTATTTAGCATGGTATATGTTTTCCTTTGCATGATAGTGTTAAAAATCCCACAATTCTCTCTCTTTCATTTTCCAATAATCACTGTAAATTCCCAGACATGTGTAATTGTATCTGTAATTGTATCTAATTTCAGACTATTATTAAGAAGAACCTGTATTATGCCGCAGTCAGACAACTACGGATTTCTTTTTCAATAAATTAAAATATCATATTGAGACTACAAGACAAGCCTTCATGCCCTGCAGCATTGAATCTCTTCTCAGCAAGAGCAAGTTCACACCCCGTACTCAGGTATGGATGAATGTGCACACAGGAGTGTTCCTGTCAGCTGTCAGGTCTGGTAAACACTCCCAAAATGCACTGAGGCAAAAAGGAGTGGCTAAGATTTCCTCTACCTGTACGGCTGGAGGAGTAATAATTAACTTTCCTTTGTATTTTATAAACTACTCAGGTGAGCCGTCAGGTCACTCCAAGACTGTCATGTTTCCTTGGGGAAGCTGCAAATCAGAAAGTGAAATGCGTGTCCAGGTTCTTAAAACAAGGTAAGTTAGTTCTGAAATCTTTCATAGTATTCTTGTTCACTTTCACCAGACAGCTGTTCTAAGATGGATTGGCCGAGACATGAAATAATATAATTTATATAATAAGGAAATTTAGGTATTTTTATATAGTAAAGGAAATATGGGGCAATTTATTGAGCATGTATACTCCCCAGAAGACATTGAGGATTGAGGTTGTACGTGCCATAAACAAAAACAGGATTCAAGGATCAATGAACTTTTCTTTATGTACTTATCAAAGAATTCAGCTTCAGCCCTTCTGAATCAATGTTTAACTAAGTAAGCGTTTACAGAATAGAGATGAAAGTCTACACTGAGTCTTTTGCCATGTAGCCATGCGTAACCTGTGCTGAATTACTGATTGTACTCCTCACTTTCACAGCAAGCAATGTTTTGCCAACTGTAGTTTTTGTTGTAATGGAATATATAACTACAAATATTTTGTGGGTTTTTTGTTGCAAGAAAAGTTGTCACAATGTAATAGTTTGTATTTGTGTATTCTTCCTCTTATTTTTCTGTATTGTATCTCTTATTCCAATGCATACTGCCTCATTTGATTTTGCTGTATTTTGGCTCTTATTCCATTTGTATTCCTCCTCTTAGTTTGTTGTATTCTACCTCATACACCACATATTCTGCCTCTTATTCCACTGTATTCGGCCTCTTATTCCAGTGCATTCTGTCTTATATTTCACTGTGTCATTCTTCTTTTCCTCTGTATTCCCTTATTCTTCTGTATTCTTCCTCTTATTCCACTATATTCTGCCTCTTATTCCACTGCATTCTGCCTTTGATTCTACTCAGAGGTGTAGCTAGGGGTCCAGCGGGTGGGGGCAAACATGTCCAAGTGGACCCCAACTGAGATATGCTGATATTATCACTATTCAGTGAATGTATAGTGGTAGATAGCAGCTCTACACAGGGCTCTGCAAAACATTAAGGTTAATATAGTACAAGAAACATTTAGTGACCTACAGGTGACGTCTCTGACTGTAATTGTTCACATTTCTCATCTCATCCATCTGAACCTCCATGATCACTTCTTCCAGTTGTGTCTTTTCTCTGTAAAGTTTGTAAGACAGACATCTTTGGCTCCTCACTTTTCCAGGCACACAATTCACATTTTCCTCACCTACACAAAGTCCCCATCCTGTTGCTACCCCCAAATATAAAATGTATAATATAAAAGTCCCATGGAAATAAGTAACAACCCATGTACCATTTCAATTTAATAATTCTCCTATGTGCTCCTTTAAATTAATAGTGCCCCTCAATTAATAATGTACCTTAATTAATAATGCCCCATGTACCCCCTTAAATCAATAATTCCCAAGTTCCGCACAAATTAATATTACCCAATTCTCCTATTATGAATCCTCCTCCTGATGCCCTCTGACAAAAATATTGCACCATAATGCCACCTTAAAATAATAATACCTATTAAAAACACCTTTGTATTAAAGGGGTTATCCAGGGAAGAAGAAAGCTGGTAAATACTGGTTAAGGCTATGTTCACATCTGTATTGCCACAGAAACCGACGAAAATTCAAGACTTTTCTCTCTGCCAGTTTTAGTATGAAAAATGGCAGAAATCCGATGGACATTCGGCAGACCCCACTATAGTCGATGAGGTCCACGGGTCACCACTGTTTTAGCAGTCCGGCGCAGGTGTGAACCTAGCCTAAGCTTTATTACTAATATAGACCCCAATCCCTTGTTTACTACATTTGTGTAGGGCAACTGGGTAGGGCAGAACTCTCATTCCTCTGTCTCCCTAGCTGTTGCTCAACTCTCGGTCACATGACCAACTCCACTCTACTCAATGGACCTGAGGCCTGAGTAGAGGGGAGTCGGTGATGTCATTGAGAGTCAGAGTATCTGCATGGGAGTCAGAGGAACAAGAATGCTTGCCTCCCCAGTTGCCCTATGCAAATGTAGTAAACAGGGCTTTGGGGGATCAGGGTGTATATTAATATAAAAGTTTAACCAGTACAGGGAATGTTGCCCTCTCTTATAAATTATGCCCCCTGTATTAAGCCCCCTAATACCCTCTTGTTTTAGTCATGCCCCCTGACATAAATATTGCTCTCAATGCCACCTTATATTGTAATAGTCCCAAAAATTCATAATGCCCCCTTGTACTAAAATGCCCCAAACTCTGTAAAACAAACACAAAATAATAAAAAGTTATACTTCCTTCCTCCGATCCCCTGATGCACTGGGGAGCTGCTGCAGCATCTTCCTTTCTTGTAGACTGCAAGCCACATCAGGCCTGCAGCCCACAAGAGCCAGGATTACAGACGTCTGCATCCTGGCGCGGAGAGCACACTACAATGGCGTTATCGTGCCAGTCTGCACAAGGAAGCAGACATCCCTGGGCTCTTCATTGACTTACAAGTTATTGCATAGTAGAGTAGGAAGCCAAAAGCTTATACTTCCTCTTATTCTGCTGTATTCTGCCTCTAGTCAGCTTTTGTTTGCTAAATTTTGCCTGTTATTCCACTGTATTCTGCCTATTATTCCACTTTATTCTGCCTCATATACCACTGTATAATGCCTCATATACCACTGTATTTTGCCTTTTATTCCACTGTATTGTTATTCTTATGCCTCTTACTGCACTGTTTTCTGCCTCTTCTTTTGCTGTATTCTACCTCTTATTCTGCCTCATATACCACTGTGTCCTGCCTCTTATTCCACTTTATTCTGCCTTTGATTCTGCTACAGTTTGTCCAGCCCTTAAACCACACTGTCAACTGGCTTTCAGAATATGGCAACACAAAAAAGCAAATTATTTCTTTTTAAATATGTTTACAGTGTGTGGGAGGATAGGCTCAGTGGTAGAAGCAGCGGACCCAGACAGTCAGAGACAGACACAAAAAAATTCCGGTGTAAACAGGTTTTACCCTGTCCATTTATTTTACAAAAATGGCAAAACAAAATTACCCTTAACAGTCAAGCAAAATGGTAACAAAGAACCTGCTCGTCTGAGCGACTAACTATACAAAGAACACCCTAACTGTACATGTGGCTTGCTCCAGCCACACGGTCAACAAACAGGGCAAAAACAATAGCAGTAGTTCACACCAGTGTCTCACCAATTTTCACAGTGTTAAGACAGAACCCGGCTCCTCCTTTCTCCCCCAGGAACTGCTCAGTAGTGAGAACTGGCCAACCTTTTATAGGCCTTTAATGAGGCCCAGCTTCCACCTGTGGTTGAAGGCTCCTTCCTAGTAGGAGAGGAAGGGGTTAACAAAAGACAGCCTTCTCACAGCAAAGGTTTTACCTGATCTACACATAAGTAAGGAATCTGAGAGAGATATAGCGACCTTCCAGAATCTTACCTGTCACCTTCTCACATACCCTCCCCCTTTGTTCGAACATTTTTCGCCATCAAACAGTGTGCCCAGGACAGAGCATCCACATTCCCTTGTAACCTACCGGATCGGTGCTCTACCTTAAATTTGAAATTTTGTAAGGTGAGGAACCATCTAGTGACTCGGGCATTTTTCTCTTTGGCCTGAGACATCCATGTGAGAGGGGAGTGGTCGGTAACCAAGCTAAAATATCGGCCCATCAAGTAATACCGTAGAGATTCCAGTGCCCAGTTGATGGCCAAACACTCCCTTTCCACAATACTGTAATTCCTTTCTGCAGGAGTAAGATTTCTACTTAAGTATGTGACTGGATGTTCCTCACCTTTAATTTCTTGTGAAAGCACTCCACCTAACCCTACATCAGAGGCGTCAGTCTGTACCACAAATTCTTTGGCATAGTCAGGAGTAATCAAAACTGGCTGCTTACAGAGGACTGATTTTAGCTCCCGGAATGCACCCTCAGCCTCTTCACTCCACTTTATGAGACTAGATTTACCTTCCTTGGTAAGGTAGGGAGCTGCAACAGAGGCAAAATTGGGTATAAACCTGCGATAATACCCCATCATTCCCAGGAAAGCCCTCATTTGCTTCTTACTCAAGGGACGGGGCCAATTCTGGATAGCCTCTACTTTATTAACCTGGGGTTTTGTTATCCTCCTTCCTATTGTGTACCCCAAATACCGGGCTTCTTCAAGGCCCAAAGCACACTTCTTGGGGTTAGCAGTTAGCCCGGCTGCCCGAAGGGAATCTAGTACAGCTTAGACTTTCGGCAAGTGACTTTCCCAATCAGGACTGAAGATGACAATATTATCAAGATAGGCTGAAGCATACCTGCGATGTGGCTTAAGGATTTTGTCCATTAGTCGCTGGAAGGTTGCAGGAGCACCATGTAACCCAAAAGGCATAGTCACGTACTGAAACAGCCCATCTGGGGTGACAAACACTGTTTTTTCTTTATCGCTCTCTGTGAGAGGTACCTGCCAATACCCTTTTGTTAAGTTGAGAGTAAAGAAATACCTGGCAGTTCCCATCCTTTCAATTAGCTCAACTACTCTTGGTATCGGGTAGGCATCAAACATGGAATTTTCATTTAATTTACGAAAATCATTACAAAACCTGATTGTACCGTCAGGTTTGGGAATCAGAACAATTGGGTTTGACCATGCGCTCTTAGACTCTTCAGTCATCCCAAGGGCTAACATATTGTTTACCTCCTTGGATATTGCCTGTCTACGAGCTTCAGGTATTCGGTATGGCTTTAGAATGACTCGTACCTGCGGCTCGGTGACAATGTCATGCTCTATCAGATCAGTACGCCCAGGTAAGTCAGAAAATACATCATTATTTCTCTGTACAAATTCTTTTGCCTCTTGTACCTGTACCCTGGATAGGGTCTCAGCTTTTTGTACCTGAGGAAAATCCTTACCCTGTGCATCCCCTGTTTTAGCAGTAACCTCTCTAGGGGTACTTATGGCAGACAAGGATTCTCTGTCTTTCCAGGGTTTTAACAAATTCACATGGTATATCTGTTCAGGTTTTCTCCTGCCTGGCTGTAAAACCTTGTAGTTTACATCACCCACTTTTTCAATTATTTCATAAGGCCTTGCCACTTGGCTAGAAATTTACTTTCTACTGTGGGTACGAGCACTAACACTCGATCACTGGGGTTGAAGGTTCGGAGCTTAGCCTTCCTGTTATAAACATTGCCCTGAGCTAACTGAGCTTGCTCCATGTGCTCTTTTACAAATGGCATGACTGCCGAAATTCGGTCTTGTATTTGGGAAATATGCTCAATAACACTCCGGTAAGGAGTTTGTTCCTGTTCCCACGTTTCCTTAGCAATATCAAGGATTCCCCGTGGGTGTCTACCATACACTAATTCAAACGGAGAGAAACCTGTGGAGGACTGAGGTACCTCTTGGATTGTAAACATGAGGTATGGCAGCAAACAATCCCAAACCTTGCCATCTTTGCTTACCACCTTTTTTAACATTCCTTTAAGGGTTTTATTAAATCGCTCAACCAGGCCGTCTGTCTGGAGGTGATATACAGAGGATCTCAGATGTTTAATACTCAGGAGCTTACACATCTCTTTCATTACTTTGGACAAAAAGGGAGTCCCTTGATCGGTCAGGATCTCTTTAGGTATGCCTGTCCAAGAAAACATAAAAAAAAGTTCATTTGCAATTAACTTTGCTGAAGTATGTCTGAGGGGCACAGCTTCAGTGTACCGGGTAGCATAGTCTAATACCACTGATATATACTGATGTTCCTGGGCGGACTTAACGAGAGGACCCACCAAATCCATAGCTATACGTTCAAATGGGACCTCTATAATAGGCAGGGGTAGTAAAGGACCCCTGAAGTGTGACAGTGGAGCAGTTAATTGGCACACCGGGCACGAGCTACAATAATGTCGCACATGTCTATGCACCTCCGGCCAATAAAAACGCTGTAATATGCGCTCCTTGGTTTTCTCACACCCCAAATGTCCTCCCAGCACATGCTTATGGGCTAATTCTAGAACCACTTTTTGAAAGGGCTGGGTGCCACCAATTGCTCAGTAACGTCACCTCTTATTTGGTTTACCCTATATAACAGGTCTTGGTTCATGGCAAAATAAGGAAATTCTCGGTCAGCCCCTGGATACTGGGACTTGCCATTTATCACCTTAACATTTTCTCTGGCATGAGACAAGTTTGGATCCCTGAGTTGAGCTGTACCAAAATTGTCATGAGACACCTCAAGTTCCGGCATTTCCGGCACTTCTCTCTGGCCTTCAGTGTCGCAAGCTAGCACAGTCAGAGGAAAGCTATTTTCTTCTGGGACTACCGCTATCGCTGGCGCTCCATTGTCCGGATCAAAAGGCTCAGGGTCAACCTTGGGTAACCTTTCACAGACAACATCATTAGTGAATGGAACCTTCTGGTTTTTCCACAGGTTCCAAAACATAGGAAAATCTCTTCCGATAATCACATTGTGGAAAAAGGACTTGACCACGCCGACCTGGTGATAGGCTATACCGCAGGTAGTGTCTATAGTGACCTCTGCAATGGGGTATTCTTTGATTTCCCCATGGATGCACAAAACGCCAACAGTACGTCCATTGTATAATGCAGGGTCTATCAGAGTTGCACGCACCAGGGTCACCCACACTCCCAGAGTCCAAGAGAGCGGAAACAGGGCACCACCCCACAGTTACCACACACATTTGGGGGTCACAGTCAATTGCAAGTGGTGCTAGACAGGCAGGGTGAGCAAAAAGCGAGACTCACCTAGAACTGCTACAGTCCATGGGTTCCACTGTTAGGGGGCAGTATACAGCTATATGACCTAACTCGTGGCACCGCCAACATTGGGTACGGGATTGGTCCCCCTTTTGCGTTTTGGGGTTATAGGTCACAGTCCCAGCTGCCTGTTCACCTTGTGAACGTCCTTCCAACCCAACCTTCCTCACACCCCTAATGGTTGATTCTGTCTTACCAGTTCTTAGGGTGGCTGGTCTGGAAGGTGTCTGCAGGAGCTCCTCTGTGGCTTGATACCTTTCCACCAGGCATACTAGCTGATCCGCCGTCGTAGGTCCTGCTTGGCCAACCTAGCATTGGATTTTAGGTGGGAGCGACAGGGTGTACTTGTCCAAGACCACCCTTTCCACCATCTGTGCAGGGGTGGTCTCTTCAGGCTGTAGCCACTTTTTTACCAGGTACACGAGGTCATGCATTTGAGACCTGGGTGAGAGATTTTCGGAAAAAGTTCAATGATGTAGCCTTTCGGCTCGCACATGCATATTTACTCCAAGACGGGCCAGGAACTCACTCCTCAACGTGGGATAATCTCTGGCTACTGTCTCACACAGGTCATAATATGCCTTCTGGGGTTCCCCGGTCAAAAAAGGTACCACGACATCAGCCCACTGTTCCTTTGGCAGCTTTTCATGTTCAGCAACCCACTCAAAGACATGAAGATACGCCTTTATGTCATCAGTGGACGTCATCTTCTGTAGTGAAGTTTGCACAGCTGCTCGAGCAGTGGGTCTCGCCATCTGGGTCTCAGCAGAAGTTTCCCCTACTGCCTTCTGAGGAACCAAGGCCTCAATCAATACAGTCAGCTGTTTCATGAACATCGTACTCATTTCTCGCTGCCATTTTTCGGACGCCTCTATTGCACGCTTTTGATGCCTCTCAGCGTCCAGCTGGGCCTGTCCAAGCAGCTTAACCAAGTCCTACATGCTGGCAGCGTCCTTTTTTGGCTCTCCTACTGCCTTCACCCAGGACATAAGGTGATGGAGAAAAAAAAAAAGTATCTGTCTCTTTAAGACTTGTTCTGGATCTGCCCGCATCTGAAGCACCAAATGTGGGAGGATAGGCTCAGTGGTAGCAGCTGCGGACCCAGACAGTCAGAGACAGACACAAAAAAATTCTGGTGTAAACAGGTTTTACCCTGTGCATTTATTTTACAAAAACGGCAAAACAAAATTAGCCTTAACAGTCAGGCAAAACGGTAACAAAAAACCTGCTCGTCTGAGCGACTAACTATACAAAGAACACCCTAACTGTATGTGTGGCTTGCTCTAGCCACACAGGTCAACCAATAGGGCAAAAACAATAGCAGTAGTTCACACCAGCGTCTCACCAATTTTCACAGTGTTAAGACAGAACTCCCCCAGGAACTGCTCAGTAGTTAGAACTGGCCAACCTTTTATAGGCCTTTAATGAGGCCCAGCTTCCACCTGTGGTTGAAGGCTCCTTCCTAGTAGGAGAGGAAGGGGTTAACAAAAGACAGCCTTCTCACAGCAAAGGTTTTACCTGATCTACCACACATAAGTAAGGAATCTGGGAGAGATATAGTGACCTTCCAGAATCTTACCTGTCACCTTCTCACAAGTGACATGGAAAAGTTTGGACAGCCCTGGTCAAAATGACTGTTATTGTGAACAGTTAAGCAAATTGAAGATAAAATGATCTACAAAAGGCATAACATTAAAGATGACACACTCCCAATGCATTTTTTTTTTTTTTGGGGGGGGGGATTATTTTCATATTTTACATTTTTAAAATAACAAAAAAAGAAAATGACCTGATGCAAAAGTTTGGGCAACCTGCATGGTTAGTACCTAGTAGTACCCACTCTGGCAAATATCACAGCCTGTAAACGCTTTTTGTAGCCAGCCAAGAGTTTTTCATTTCTTGTTTGAGGGATTTTCATCCATTCTTCCTTGGAAAAGTCTTCCAGTTCTGTGAGATTCCTGGGTCGTCTTGCATGCACTGCTCTTTTGAAGTCTAGTCACAGATTTTCAATGATGTTCAGATCAGGAGAATGTGAGGGCCATGGTAAAACATTCAGCTTGCACCTTTTTAGGTAGTCTATGGTGGATTTTGACGTGTGTTTAGGATCATTATCAATTTGTAGAAGCCATCCTCTTTTCAATTACGTTTTTTTTTACAGATGGTGTTATGTTTGCTTCAAGAATTTGCTGAAATTTAATTGAATCCATTCTTCCCTCTACCCATGAAATGTTCC
This sequence comes from Leptodactylus fallax, assembly GCA_947044405.1. Lineage (NCBI taxonomy): Eukaryota > Metazoa > Chordata > Amphibia > Anura > Leptodactylidae > Leptodactylus > Leptodactylus fallax. The sequence continues at coordinate 1,980,087 of CAMRHE010000048.1, read as the reverse complement.
CCATGCCATTGGCTGCAGCACAACCCCAAATTGATTGGTCCACCCCCATGCTTAATGGTTGGAGAGATGTTCTTTTCCTGAAATTCTGTGTCCTTTTTTCTCCAAACATACCTTTGATCATTGTGACCAAAGAGTTCTATTTTAACATCATTGGTCCACAGGACCTGTTTCCATAATTCATCAGGCTTGTTTAGATGTTGTTTAGAAAACTTCTGACACTGAATTTTATGGAAAGGACGCAAGAGAAGTTTTCAGCTGATGACTCTTCCATGAAGGCCATATTTGTGCAGGTATCGCTGAATAGTAGAACAATGTACCACAACTCCAGAGTCTGCTAAATCTTCCTGAAGGTCTTTTGCAGTCATGCTGGGTTTCTGATTTGCCACTATGGCAATCCTGCAAGCAGCTGTCTCTGAAATTCTTCTTGGTCTTCCAGACCTTATCTTGACCTCCACGGTTCCTGGTAACTGCCATTTCTTAATTACATTTGGAACTGAGGAAAGGGCAACTTGAAAACACTTTGCTATCTTCTTATAGCCTTCTCCTGCTTTGTGGGCCTCCACCATTTTCATTTTCAGAGTGCTAGGCATCTGCTTAGAAGAACCCATGACTTCTGTTTTTTGGCACAAGGTTAGAGGAGGGTGGGTATTTATAAAGCTGTAAAATTTGCATCACTTGCCCTTTCCTAATGATGATAGTGACCAAGCCATAACCCTAACTGGCTATTTAAGGTCTGAGACCTTTGTCAAAGTTATCTGGGCACCCAAGTCTACAAGGGTTCCCAAACTTTTGCAAGATACTCCTTTCCTTTTTTCACTCTAAAATTGTCCTCAAACATAATAATACACTCATATTGCTTAAAATTATAGATAAGTGAGTTTAATCTTTAACTTTATACCTTTTACAGATCATTTCATCTTCAACTTGCTTAGCTGTTCACAATAACAGTCATTTTTACCAGGGGTGTCCAAATTTTTGCATGCCACTGTATGTTTTTCAATAGTGCTATTGCACAAAATTAGTATTAGAAAAAAAAACTACTGCATATAAATTTTTCATTTCTACTGTACTCACATGCAGAATAAAAGTGGTTTCATAGTGAACTGTGCAAAATTTAAAAGTAAAAAACAATATCAGAATTGCTGGAACTTTAGAAAGCATTATAAAAGTTAACCAGTAAGTTATACAGTTGTGCTAAAAAGTTTACATACCCCGGCAGATTTTTTGTTTTTTTGGCCTTTTTTCGGAGAATATGAATGATAACACAAAAACTTTTTCTCCACTCATGATTAGTGGTTGGTTGAAGCCATTTATTGTCAAACTTTTGTGTTTTCTCTTTTTAAATCATAATGACAACAAAAAACATCAAAATTACCCTGTTCAAAAGTTCACATACCTTGGTGATTTTGGCCTGATAACATGCCCAGAAGTTGACACAAAGGGGTTTGAATGGCTACTAAAGGTAACATCCTCACCTGTGTCCTGTTTGCTTGTAATTAGTGTGTGTGCAGAAAAGAAGTGAGTTTCTGGGATCCAGACAGACTGTTGCATTTTTCCTCCAGCCACTGACGTTTCTGGATTGTGAGTCATGGGGAAAGCAAAATAATTGTCCACAGATCTATGGGAAAAGGTAGTTGAACTGTATAAAACAGAAAGGGATACAAAAAGATATCCAAGGAATTGATAATACCAGTCGGCAGTGTTCACACTGTGATTAACAAATGGAAACTCAGGGGCTCTGTAAAAACCAAACCACGGTAAGGTAGACCAACCAAAATTTCGGCCACAACTGCCCAGAAAATTGTTTGGGATGCAAAGCAAAACCCACACATAACATCAGCTGAAATACAGGACTCTCTGAAAACTATCGGTGTGGCTGTTTCAAGATGCACAATAAGGAGGCACTTGAAGAAAAATGGGCTGCATGTCAAGTTGCCAGAAGAAAGCCATTACTGCGCAAATGCCACAAAGAATCTCATCTACAATACGCCAAACAGCACAGAGACAAGTCTCAAAATTTCTGGAACAAGGTAATTTGGAGTGATGAGACAAAAATTGAACTTTTTGACCACAACCATAAACGTTACATTTGGAGAGGTGTCAACAAGGCCTATGATGAAAGGAACACCATTCCGACTGTAAAGCACAGGGGTGGATACTGATGATGTGGGGATGTGTGAGCTTCAAAGGCACAGGAAACTTGGTGAAAGTTGAAGGAAAGATGAATGCAGCACGTTATCAGCAAATACTGGAGGTAAATTTGCACTCATCAGCCATGAAGCTGCGCATGGGACGTACTTGGACATTCCAACATGACAACGATCCAAAACACAAGGCCAAGTTGACCTATCATTGGCTACAGCAGAAGAAAGTGAAGGCTCTGGAGTGGCCATCTCAGTCTCCTGACCTCAATAACTATGGGGAGATCTCAAACGCGCAGTACATGCAAGACAGCCCAGGAATTTACAGGAACTGGAGACTTTTTGCCAAGAAGAATGGGAAGTTTTACCATCTGAGGAAATAAAGAGCCTCATCCACAACTACCACAAAAGACTTCAAGCTGTCATTGATGTTAGAGGGGGCAATACACGGTATTAAGAACTGGGGTATGTGAACTTTTGAACAGGGTAATTTTGATGTTTTTGGTTGTCATTATGATTTAAAAAGAGAAAACACAAAAGTTTGATAATAAATGGCTTCAACCAACCACTAACCATGAGTGGAGAAAAAGTTTTTGTGTAATCATTCATATTCTCTGAAAAAAGGCCAAAAAAACAAAAAATCTGCTGGGGTATGTAAACTTTTTAGCAGAACTGTATGTACCCTGTGATGGTGTAATTGAAAATTACAACTCATGTTGCTAAAAATCAAACCGTTTTATATCTACAGGTGCATCTCAATACATTAGAATAGCTTTGAAACGTTTCTTTCAGTAATTAAATTAAAAAGTGACCTTCTATATTTTCTAGATTCTTTACACACAGAGTATTCTATTTCAAGTGTTTTATTTCTGTAAATGTTGATTATGGATTACAGGAAATGAAAACCCAAATCTAACAAAATTAGAATATTGTAAAAAAAAGTTCAGTATTGTAAATTCAGTGTGTTACCTGCCAAGGTTTCCTATATTCTAATTTATTGAGATGCACCTGTATGTCAAAGGAAAAATAAAAAAGTTAAGATTGGTAGAATGCAATGATGAAAAATCGAAAGTCAAAAGACATCCCAAAGGTCAAAATGGGCTTTGTTCTTAAGGAATTAGGGAGAATTATAAAAAAGTAGAAACAAAACAGGGAGTTACCCCTAGCAATCAAGTGATGCTTACAATGCTTCAGTCCCCACCCCGAATAATATAGTAATTATTATTTTTACTGCTTTTGGTAGTAACAATGGTAATCTTTGCATTTCTGAACAATGTAAAAATCTGAGAAGTCTAAGATAGTAAACTGATTTCTCCTGTCAATGGAGTTGCATCATTTATCTGACATGCATTAAATATGTTCAATGTTCTATGTATTGTTATGTATCCAGCAACACATTGGAGATAAGCTGGAGGATGGGAGCAGTAGTAGTTGAAGAAGCACTTGTTAAAGTTGCAGGTAAACTCAACCAAATACTCTAGGTCACCTCCTGAGCTGGTGCAGAGCTGAGGGGACCTGCAGGGTACCTGATGGTGGGTTTAGTCTTCCCTCTGGGCAGTTCCTAACAGTCTTCAGCCTTCCCAGACCAGATGAAATTTGGAAGGGCTCTTGCTGGTAGTTCAATGATGGTATTTCCAGCAGCCTGTGCGTAGGTAGGATGTATGTCTCAGTCTCTCAATCTCTCATTACTCTTACATTTTCTCTCCAGGATATCCCCGTCTGCCCTGTTACACAATAGGGTCTGTACGCTAAGGCCAGAGATGTAACTATCCTCAAAGTCCACAAAATGACACTAAACCTCACCAAACCTTTCTTGACAATAATTAGCAGCTCACTTCTTCCTGTCTCAGGGCTGCAGCCCAGTTGCATAAGATTCAGTTACAAGCTATGCTCACAAACAACCTCTCTCTATTGGAGACTCTGTTGTAATGTCTGTGGACGAAAAAGTCTTGCAATGGGGTCTGTCAGGCTCCGTATGTGACCATTATTTTAGTGGTCTGCCTATCTATACAGTGGCACAAATACAGCAAATATAAAATAAAGATTTTTGCAATGTCCACTGAATGTACAGTATAATTAATACAGCATATATGATAGCAGGAAGCTCTACAATGTAAAATTGGCTAAAATGTATTTTAATATTTAATTTAGATAAACATGACAGTCATGCTATCAAACAGTAATAGGCCAGCCATGAACTGTTTGCTTATGGTTTTGATCAGGTTGTTTTCCCTTAGCATTATAATTAGAGGGAACAATATACAAATTCTTACTGTGTCACTATTGTGAGAGTGTGAACCTATAGGGCACTGGTGAGCAACCCAAAACCAGGGTTAAAAAGGTCCTCAACCACACCCATAGGGGGAGGCGTCACTCCAGTGGAAGTGCAGACGGCAGGAGAGTGCTGTTGGTGACCTGCAGAGAGCAGGTGGATTGTGGAACCAGGTGGTCTGTCCCAAGAGGACTGGATTCCAGAAAGGACTGGTTAAGCTCAGTGTGAGCCAGACTGCTGAGGAAAAACCTCAGTAAAGCTTCTTGCCCCCAGAAGTTAGTCAGGGCTCAAGAAGTGAGTTATTACCCTGTGTGTGGGCTATGCTGTTTTTTTGTTTTTGTTCCTGTTATCACTTACTAGCTGAATAAAGCCATTTATTTTGGATTGCCACTTCCTGATATGCTGTTTATTTGGCACCCAGCGCCACCAACACCTCTGTCAAGTCCAGGAAGCTGCTACCTTTGATGCTAAACTACCCCCAATTGTCACACTATAGATGCAGCTGCTTATCAGGGAAGTCTGGTAGTTTCTGTAGACATTTGAAAAAGGGTGAATAGATTGTAAGCAAACTAGTAATTTACATGTGATTATGACTAACAGTAATTTCCCCTTTAATCTCTGTCTAGTCTTTATGTAATATTGGTTATATTCAGTATGTAGGCATTTATGGTTTGCTTATTACTTCTGCTTTCCTTTTCTATGTGTTTTTTGTATTTTCTTATTTGATGTCCTATTTTGTTTATCTTCTTTATTACGTTTTTAAAATTGCAAGCAAGTTACGTGTATAATTCAAGGTCAATTTCTGTTGCATAGTTCCGGAAACAACAAATGAAAGGAATATACAATTCAGAGGCATAACTTGGTGCAAAATTTATAATGGGGCCCCTTTCTACCTTGTTCCATGTAGAATAGTGGTATATTTTATGTAGCAGAGGAACCTTTGGGTCTGGGGCCTGATAGCTGCATCCACACCCCTGATATTAATAATGTTATGTTACCTTTTCCCATATAAGGAAGTTGCAAGTTTACTGATAGTCAGTCAGATACTTTTGGAGCACATTTGCTCATGAATCTGTGATCTTTTCTTTAGTTATAGGAAAAATAAATGGCTAACAATATAAAGAGAAAGGGTGTTTCGGCAAATAACATTGATATCATATCAACATGACATGCTATAAATATTTGGTTGTAAGTTCTTCACTGATCAAGGACGTGCATGTATTGGCCTCTTTGGTTTTTATCCTAAATGGTGTCTTGTCAAAGGGATTGTAGGGAAAAAAATAAGGCCTGAATAAGGCTGTATTGCAATGTGCCTAGTTGAGACTGGTGCTGTTATGATCTGGGGATCTCAGACCAGGGACTGGCCACTGACAAGAGGCGTAACTAGGGGTTCAGCACAGGGGGGGGCGAACATGTCCAAGTGGGCCCCTAACTTGGACATGTTCGTATACCGATACTATCAGTATACGATGAATGTATAGTGGTATATAGCGGCTCTTCACAGGGCTCTGCAGACAATTTAGGTGAATACAGGGCAGTAACATTTAGTGACTTACAGGTGACGTCTCTGACTAATCGTTCACATTCCCCATCTCTTTTATCTGGACGGCCATGACCACTTCTTCCACTCTCTGTAAAGTTTGCAACATAGACATCTTTGGCTCCTCACTTTTCCAGGCACCGACCCACATTGTCCTCACCTACACAAAGCCCCCATCCTGCTGCTACCCCAATTATAAAATATATAACCCCCCATAATGAATAATACCCCCAAGTGCATCTTTAAATTAATAACTTCCCTGTGCACCCCCTTTAAATAGTTCCCCTTAATAATGCTCCAGATGTTTCCTAATTGAACAGGGAAAAAAAATTATAGGGGTTCCAATAACCGGAACCCCCAGGATCAGCTGTTTAAATGAACCATGGTACCTGTGTAAGCGCCATGATACCTTCTCTGTTTACATAGTGTCATTCTTTTCATAGCGGCCATAGCAGCCTCGTCCTATACACGTCTATGTGACAAGGCTGGAATTACATCACACTGTCACTATAAACAGACAGCGTGTGATATAAACAGGCGCCATAGCCCCTTCATACAGCTGATCAGTGGGGAATCACTTATCTCTTATTGATGTTTTATTCTGAGGATAGACCATCAATAAAAATGAGCTGGAAAACTCCTTAAGGCTTAGGCTGTGTTCACACGGAGTTTTTGGCAGCGGATTTTGACGCGGAATCCGCCTCAAAATCCACCTGAAAAAACTCCTCCCATTCATTTCAATGGATGTCAGTAGCGTTTTTTTTTTCTTCTAGTGGAAAAAAAAAAGCAACATGACCTATCTTGCCACGGATTCTGTCCGCGGTGTCCGTGGCTCGAGCCGCGCTCCTGATTAGGCCTATTCATCCGGGCTTAATCAGGAGCGGTTAGCCGCGACGGAATGCTGATGCACGGCATCGGAATCCCGTCGCAGCTGACCGCGGCGAAAACTCCGGGGGCGGAAAATTTTCCACCGTGTGAACACAGCCTAAGGCCCCATGTAGCATCCCGCAGCAAAGAAACAGCTGTGTGAAAAACTGCGGCGGCGACGCAGACCTCTGCAGACCTTCTGTGAAAAGCACTGCGGGAAAAACCACAATGTTACCGCCACGGTTTTTCCTGCAGCGCTTTTTTTTGCTGCAGCCCGCTACGTGGGGCCTTAGTCCTAATAAAGCCCAAGTGCCACCTTAATTAAATTAATTGACCCTCATATTATGCCCCTGATTCCCCCTGACATAAATACTGCACCTCTAATGACCCCTTATATCAATGCCCACCCCCTTATGTTCATAATGCCTCCTAATATAAATGATGCCCCCTAATGGCCCCTTATATAAATAACCTCCCCCCTTGTATTCATAATACCCCATAATAACCCTTATATAAATGACGCCCAATTGTCATAATGTTCACTAATGAATCCTCCCTTATAGTTATATTTTCCCCCTCTTATCCACCCCTTATACTATTATTATACCCACAAAAAAAAAGTCATACTCACCTGCGATGCTGATGAATGGAGCCGTCGCGCTTCCTCCCTGTCCACGCACAGGACGTCTGTGTCTGAGCGAGGGCGGCGCGATGTTGTGACGTCATCACGCCGCCTGTGCTGAGAAGCAGACATTCGTCTGTGGTCTCGGCGTCTTGTAAACTGCAGGCCTGTATTGGCTTGCGGTTTACAAGACAGTTAAGCACCAGGAAGCATTGTAACTAGATTGGTGTCTGCAGACACCGATCTAGTTAGAAATAAAGGATGTATTAATGGCGGTCCCAGGGTGGGCCCCCAAAGACTCATTGGGCCCGGGGCAGCCGTCCCCTCTGCCGCCCCCGCTAGCTACGCCTCTGCCCCTGACTGATAACTTCTCAGTCAAGTGTATAAAAAAAACACCAAAGAAAACAAAAAACTTAGTATCATGAGCAGTTTGGAATTACTAGTGTGTGATACTCCTAATCCCAGCCTTGCATGCTAGTAGTAGCCATGGGCCCGACTATCTGACCTGAGAGGGCATGAACACAGTCAGAGAAATAACTCGCCTACAAGAGAAACAGAAAACCTGACTTGTTTCACATTTTGAAAGGAGAGGTTAGATACAGAGAAAGCCCCCACTGGTGTCCAACTGGACTAACGGTGAATATGAGGAAACACAAAGTATAGAGCAGAAAATAAACGTGAAACACAGCAATACTGACACTATGCAAAGGAAAGAATAAACAGAACTTTGCATCACACAAAAAACCCTACAAAAAATCCAAACTTCCAAGCAGCAAAAGACTAGCGCTCACTATGCCTGGAACAGGCAATGCTTGGAACAAGGTGCTCAGATGCTTATCAAATATCCACGTAGGCAGCAAGGTATAACTGAACGGCCCAGGACTCAGACTCAGATGATAGCAGCAATTTCAGACAGCCAGATCACTTCTGGAAAACACAGGCAACTGAAGTTTAAGACCAGCAAGCAGTGTCGGACTGGGATGTCTAGGGCCCACCAGTGGAATTGTTTCTAGGGGCCCACCATCAGGACCCCTGCAGATCAGCGGTACCGAGACAGGGCGGCTAAAGGTAATAGCATGCCGGGAGCCATGCTGCTCACCCACTATACCATGTGTACCACTGCACTACCTAAACCTACTGCTACACCTTGTATGGCAAGTGAACAGCGTGGCTCCAAGAATTGTTACCTTTACCTGTAGCCACACTGTCCTGGAAAGGCTGATCTGCAGAGGTCCTGGCTGTTGTATCATCGCAGATGTAATATTGATGGCCTATCCTAAGGACAGGCCATCAATATTAGAAAGATGGATAAATCCTTTAAAGAGGTTGTCCAGGAATTGGAGCAACCCATGTAGCTGGCAGGAGGTGTAAAGTAAAAAATAAATAAATTAAAAAGCATACGCACCTGTCCCCGGCGCTCCGTTGTCCACTGCCAGTGTCCATTCAGTCTCATGCCGGCGACTCCTTGCTGGAAGTCCTGCACCTCATGTGATCGCTAAGACCAATTAGGTACAGGATTTCCAGTAATGAGGCGCCGCCATGAGACCAAACAGACACAGGCAGGGGACAACGGGGTGCTGGGGACAGGTGAGTATGCTTTTTTTTTTTTTTTTTTTTTTTATTTTTTACACCTCCCTGGCGACCACCACAGTGGTCGCTCCAGTTGATGGACAACCACTTTTAAGGGGTTGTCTGGGCCAAATTTTTCTAAGGTCACTTCACTGGTCCCCCCACATAGTGGCCTCTACACTGGTCCCCCATACTGTATGGGGAACAGTGATGGGGTCATTATATTGTGTGGGAGCAGTGATGGGGGCTAACATCCTGTGGGTGGGACATAAAACTGTGTGGGGCATATTAAAGGGGTTTCCAGGGTTAATCTTTTTTATGGCCTATGCTCAGGATAGGCCATAAATACCTGATCGGTAGGGGGCTGACACACGGCCCCATCAGCTGTTAGGAGCCACTTCCCGGAGCCCGTTCTGTACACAACACAGGGCCGGAAGCAGAAAGCTCCATCCGCTGTATAGCAGCCCGGCGCCTCCACTGCAGCTCAGCTCCTACTGACTTCAATAAGTGCTGAGATGCAGTGAAGGTGCCCGGCTAATATACAGTGGACAGAACTTTCTGCTTCTGGCCCTGTATTGTGTACAGGACGGGCATCAGAAGTGGCTCCATACAGCTGATCGGTCCGGGGTCAGCCCCCTACAGATCAGGTATCTATGGCCTATCCTGAGGATAAACCATAACAAATTATGCCTGGACAACCCCTTTAATATACCCCCCAGGGCCCCCCTAATGCGCCACACTTTAAAGAGGTTGTCCAGTATAATTTTTTTCTTTTTTATTATTAGTCTGGGGGAAGTGAATCCCTCCTACCCCCCCCCCCCCCCCAAAAAAAAAACCATACTAAACATACTCACCTGTCTCCGGTGCTCCAGTGTCCTCCCAGCACGGTCCGGTCCTGCAGCTCCGCTGTCTTCTTTTTGCTGGAATTCCTCACTGGCTGTGACGTCCCAGGTCCCTTCCCTTAGATCGCTGATTGGCCTCAGGGGTCACGTGACGTCACAGGTAGTCACGTGCAGGAGGAACTTCAGCTGGAAGAAAACAACAGAACTGCAGGACCGAACCGCGCTGGAAGAAACTGGGGACAGGAAAGAAAGTTTGGGGAGGGGTTTTTTGTTTTGTTTTTTTTACCTGCCCCGGCGTAATTAAAAAAAAAAAAATAAAATAAAGGAGCCACTGTATGGAGTATAAGCTCCACAGTGGCCCCCCACCCAGTATTATAAACTCCACAGTGGCCCCCACCTAGAACTATAAGTGCCACAATGGCCCCCACACAGTATTATAAGCTCCACAGTGGCCCCCACCCAGAATTCTAAGCTCCACAATGGCCCCCACACAGTATTATATGCGCCCAATAGCCCCCCTCCGCTTCGGTGCTATTATTATACTTTGGGATCTCCTCAGACCCCAGAGTATAATAATCGGAGGCCCAGGGAAGGTGATTAAAAATAACAAACTCTCATACTCACCTTGCCTTACCTTTCCTTGGCATCCTCGCTTCATCCTGTCGTCTTCAGCGTCTTCAGGCCCTTTTCAGATGTCGCTGCTAAGGCCTGTGATTGGGCCACAGCGGTCACATGGGCGCGCAATGACGTCATTACGCGGCCGCGCCCCCATGTGACCACTGGGGACTAATCACAGGCCTCAGTCACATGATGTTGGCGCACCGGAGAGGATGCTGTGCCCAGTAGAGGTGTGAATATGTATTTATTATTTTCAGGCCTTTCCCCGACCGCTATCATAGTGGTCCGGGGCCCAGCCATCTCCAGCTGGCCACGGGCACCATACCCCGCCGAGCCCGGTTGTGGTCGCATCCCCTGCAATCGTTACGCCACTGGTCAGGGGCCCGATCAGGATGGTCAGGATCCCGATCGGGCCCCCATGACATAAGGATTAACAGTTGGGGCCCAGGGCCCACCGGTGGATTCATCGGCTCCCCGGTGGGCCAGTCTGACCCTGCCAGCAACTGGCAACATGCAAAGCGGAGTAATATAGCCAGGAGCAGGAGTAGTCAGAAAGGTAATTGGACAGCAGCACTCTGAACCGCCCACAGCCTGAAATGAGTCTTCAGCACTGCAGAGAGACTTAACCCCTTCAGAGTAAAAGACACACTAGAGCACTGACCAGCGATGCAACTCATCGCGCGATCAACGCGTGAGTGCTACAAAGCAGACCGCATACCCAGTGTGAACATTCTCCTGCTGCGCGTCAGACGATTCACGTGCAGATTGTCGTCCAAACACTCTGCGCCTGAACCTAGCAGGCTGAGACTGCGAAGACCGGGTCATAACAGGTGCTCTATCAGAGAAGAGCGAAAAAGTCAGCAGCCTAATTTTCTAGGCATTACCATGATCATAACAAGTAGTTTGATTGTTCACAACAAGTTACAGTCAAGAAATGTTGAAATATGACATAATGGAGGGGAATGATCAATCCCTCTACTCCAGTTTTGTAGCATAGATTAGTGATATTGTTGCACACATTTGGCACAAGGACATTTCAGTTTTCTGCTGTGTTACATTGGAAATCTACACTGGTTCCTGACTGATATAGATCTCCACCTGAGCTATGAACAGGGGCGTAAATATCGGGGTAGCAGCAGTAGCGGCTGCCACAGGGCCCGGAACATTACGGGACCCGGAGCACTGTGGCAATCGCTACCGCAAACCCCACAAACTATCGTTTCAGACCCTGGAGTATAACGATCGGGGGCCCAGGGGAGGTGAGGGAACATAAAAAACACTGTAACTTACCTCTACGCCGCTCCGCAGGCTTCGGGCCTGTTTGGTGATGTCCCAGACGTCAGCCGACGTCATTATGCATCGCAACGCCGGCCTGGATCACGTGAGATCTGCTCAAACATTGAAGATGGCCGAAGTAGCGCACGGGAGTGTACCGGAGCGAGGAAGAGGTAAGTTGCAGTGTTTTTTATGTTTGTATCCTCCCCTGGATATCCGATCATTATACTCTGAGGTCTGAAAAGACCCCAGAGTATAATAATCGCTCATGGGTGGTCCACTATGGGGCATAATACTGTGTGCAGGGGCCACTATGGGGCAAACTACTGTGTGCAGATGCCACTATTGGGCATAATACTGTGTGCAGGGGCCACTATGGGGCAAACTACTGTGTTCAGGGGCCACTATGGGGCAAACTACTGTGTGCAGGGGCCACTATGGGGCAAACTACTGTGTGCAGAGGCCACTATTGGGCATAATACTGTGTGCAGGGGCCACTATGGGGCAAACTACTGTGTGCAGGGGCCACTATGGGGCAAACTACTGTGTGCAGGGGCCACTATGGGCAAACTACTGTGTGCAGGGGCCACTATGGGGCATAATATTGTGTGCAGGGGCTACTATGGGGCATAATACTGTGTGCAGGGGCCACTATGGTGCATAATACCGTGTGCAGGGGCCACTATGGGACATAATACCGTGTGCAGGGGCCACTATGGGGCATAATAGTGTGTGAAGGAATGCGGTTTGTGTAGGCGGGGGCCCCCATGTCAAATGTTCGCCTTGGGGCCCAGCCATTCCTAGTTACGCCACTGGCTATGAAGCAATCAGAGCTGCTTCATGAATCAGTCATTTCAGCAGTCAGGGTTTTTATTAAGACTGGCGTATCAAATGCCAGTCTTAATAAATCTGCCACACTGTGTTTTGTTAGTGCCATAGTCTCTTCAACCTTGGGATTGGTGAGGGCTCCATAGACTGGATTCCCCTGATCAATAAATTATGGTATATCCTAATTATACACACCTATAAGCTATTATGGTAAGAAAAATATGCACAAGTTTGAATTAATTTTTGTAAAGAGAGACAGATTTATCATCATTTACATACACAGAAAGCTGATCTTGATTAGTATCCCCCACTCCCTTCTTATCAATATTAGACTCATGCACACAATAGAATAATACTAAGCTGTAGGCTTTTCAGTATGCTGCCTCTGTTGCATCTCCATGTGCCAAAAATGCGCCAAGAACTTTTAAGTCAACTAATAAGTATAGACAGTATAACAATACGCCAGATTTATCAAACAGCATCACACATTTTGGTAAATCTGATGCAGTTTAAGACTGTCTATTCCAAAGCTGCACCGTCTAAAACAGTGTAGAGACTGTGGAGAATGACAGATTGTGTATACTCCATTTTGTATTCCATGGCCATGTGGGACCATGCCTGTAGCCATTTTACACTCATACATTTGTTTAGAGAGCTCATCCCCCTCCAGATGCCATAATGCGGTGAGGCTCCTGTTTTGTTTGTTGTCCAACTGCCAAAACTATTTTACAGCTTTGCCACCAATCATGTTATGCTAGTTGTACTAGTTCAACTTGTATTTTGTCTACACACAGTATTTAAGACCACCTTTTTCCCTCCATTAAAGTAGAACCCACTATATACACAATAGCTGTGTATGTGTGAGTCTCTCTCTGAGCTAGCTCATACATCACCTTTATGAATTTGGACTTCAATACGGCTATACTTAGAGCGGATTGCGCTCACAGAAATTGGCGTCCCTTGGGTGGGCCAGAGGTAAATTACTACACATCTGGACAAAACAAACGGAAAGGACAACGGGACAAGGAGACATTGGAAACTGGTTCAAAAGCAGCTGCAGGGTAAGAAGCTTTATTCTTACAATTTCCATTTTCCACCCCTCCTTGTCTTATGTGGCCTCTCTGGATGCCAGGTGAGTTGTAAGAAAAGTAAATCCTCTGGTCTTTTTAAGAACCCTGTTTATAAAGTATCCATATTTGAAGAATAACTAATGTAGAAATTTTCTGCTGTATTTTTGGTATACATCTCATTTGGTTTGTTTATATGTTGGACCCTGTGGAAAGTTATTAAGGAAAGATTAGCCAGGAAAGATTAGCCCATCGCCCATCTCCTAAATTAAGGTAGAGGAGAAAGTAGTAGCCTGGGGCTACTGTATGAGTTCCTTGTACGTAGTTAACACTTTTTGGGTGCTGAGAGATATCCTTAGAGGTTTTAAAGGCAAAAAGCTGGGTGTCCAAGAGATATCCTTTTTGGAGGTTCTAGTATAAGAAGTGTGTCGTTAAGAGCAGGGCGCCCGAGAGGTACCGTTGTTTGTACCCTTTGAAGTTCATCACAGAAGATTAGGGAAATCATGGAGAATTTGCCTGGACGGTGTGAGGCTGATCCTAAGAATTCCAGCTATAGAGAGTGTAAGAGCAAAAGAGGGTGCTGATGTAGTGAAGGGGTGCTCTATTAGGCAAGTGAAGGCGCCAAAAACAGCAAGATAGGTGATAATGATAGGATGTGAAAAGATGGGTTTCTGTATGTTGAAAAGTGGAGTAAGTCGAGTGACATGGAGAAAAGTGGAGTGACGCTCAGAAAACAAAGTGTTTCAGCAAGTTAGTAACTGAAGGTTTCAGAGAAAGTTGAGCTTGGTGCAATAACGTGTGTTTGGATATTGTTTAAAGATTCCTCAGACTGGTGAGGTAGCAATTGTTGATTTTGTAGTCCATCCCCCCTTAAACAAAAGAAGTCCTAATCTAGAGTCTTGTATACACGTTTGTAGAAGAAAATCCATTGTTTCAGTGAATTAGAAGTAACTCGCATATCTGTTTTGTAATGTCTTTTTGTTTATAATCGTTGATTGTAATGTCAATCTGTATTCCCTTAGTCCTGACAGCAGCACAATATGGGGTATCTCTGCCCCTGTGTGTTGTTTAGGACAGGTGGAACCTTTAATTAGCACCAAAAAGGTGCCTCCTACTGGCCCTATAAGAGGGCACAAGAGACCTCCCTCCACTGTGTAAATTATAAAGTAAAAGGAAACAAGCTTCTAGGGAGGGAAGCCTTGTGCTGCTGTCAGGACTAAGGGAATACAGATTGACATTACAATCAACGGTTCCCCTTATGTCCGACATGCAGCACATAATGGGGAGATAGCAAGTAATTCCCCTAGGGAGGGTTTGCTTGCCTTACAACGTCAAGGAATGACTGACCAAAGGCAGTTGTCTGGCAACTGCGGACGTCTAATGATAATGTTTAACAAAAGGTCAACTGAGATGACCATGATGCAGCCGCACAAATCTGGTCCAATGGTAAGGACCGATACTCAGCCGAAGAAGTCGACACAGCCCTGGTCGAGTGGCCGTAGAAAGACTGGAGGGAGTAACTCCTGAATAAGAAAGGAAGACTTAATTGACTCCTTGATCCATGTTGATAGAGTAGGCTTGGAAGCCTTGAGGCCTCTGTTTTTACCCTGCATATCAATTAGTAGGCTTTCGGCCTTCCTAAGCGGTTGAGTGTGGGATAGGTAAATCCGCAGACACCTTACTGCATCTAAAGTGTGGAGCTTTTCTTCCTCCTCAGAGGTTAGAGTGGGGAAAAAACACAGGTAACGAATTTAGCTGATTGCTGTTATAGTATGAGGGGACCTTAGGGTTAAACCCAAGCAAACCTAAGGTGCACCCTATCTGCAAAAACAAAATGTACGGCTCTCTAAAAGAGAGAGCCTGGAGTTCCCCTACTCTTTTGGCAGATATAATAGCCAACAAAAGTGGTTTTGTAGGCTAAATATTTTAGCTCCATAATCTCCAAGGGTTCAAATGGAGGACCGCACAGGCCTGCAAGGACTACCGCAAGGTCCCACTGGGGAACTGGAGATGATACCGAGGCTTTAGCCTCATTGCCCCTTTAAGGAACCTTGCAACCAGAGGATCCTGAGACAGACGTCTGTTCAAATGAGTGGAGAGGGCCGCAATCTGCACTTTCAAAGTGGCAGGGGCAAGACCCTTATCCCAACCGTCCTGAAGAAAATTTAAAATATCAGCCGTAGGTTCTAGATTATTATTACCCTTCTTGGAGCACCACTCCATGAAAATCTTGGCTGTCCTCTGGTAACTCTTATTGGCAGAGTCTGCTCTTGCAGAAGAAAGGGTCTTCAGGACGGCCTCTAACAGTCCTCTATCCTGCTGTAGGGACTGCTCAACCTCCAGGCTGTCAGGTTGAATCTCCAGAGATCCTAGCACTTCAGAAATCCTTGGGAAACCAGGTTCTGGATTGGGGGGAAGCCTCCAATATATCCCTCAACTCATCTCCATGAGTTGGTAAAACCAAGGTCTTTTTGGCCAGAATGGAATGATGGCTATCACAGAGACTTGGTCCTGTCTGATTTCCATCAATACCTTCGGTATTGTTAGAATTGGAGGGAAGATGTATGCCAGCCTGGACCTCCAAGGGATGGACAGGGCATCCACTGCCAAGGGATTGTCCTCCTGGTAAAGGGAACAGAACGTCTCCACCTTGGCGTTGAGTCGGGTTGCCATGAGGTCTATTTCTGAAAGATCCCACTTCAGGGTAATCTGATGAAAGACTTCTGGATTGAGTGACCATTCTCCTGATACAGCATGACCCCGACTCAACCGATCCGCTACTATGTTCAGGAAGCCCTTGATGTGAACTGCGGATAAATGGGTTAGATTTTTCACTGCCCATGTAAATATCAGATCTGCCTCCCTGAGGAGGGTTGGTGATCTGGTGCCTCCCTGTCTTTTTACATACAGCAGTGTGGTCATGTCTGACCGGATCTTTGACTGCTCTTCCCTTGAGAAGAGGCGAGAAATGGCATAAGGCACGATATACAGCTCTGAGCTCCTTCCAGTTGGACGAGGTCCTTCTTTCTGGAGCGCTCCAGACTCCCTTTATGGAGTTTTCGTCCAATGAGCTCCCCATCCCGTGAGGGATGCATCTGTAGTCAACAGGGTCCAAGGAGGTTGGACCGTGGACCTTCCGTTTTTCAGGTGTAACCACCACTTGAGGGAAAAACGGGTCCTGGGAGAGAGTCGAATCTTCTTCCTGAGTGTAAGAAGGGTGCGATCCCAAGCCTCTAACTCTGGAGGGGACGTAAGTGCCACAAGGCCCATGGGACTGCCTCCACTGAGGAAGACATCAAGCCCAGGATCTTCATCAATGTTCTGAAGGAGGCTATCGACTTTTTGAAGAGGTGCCGGACTGCCGTGACCAGCTTCTCCTTCCTTGCTGGTGTCAAGGAGATTTGCAGGCGGACTGAATCTAGGAAGTAGCGGAGGAACTTCCTTCGGGTTGAAGGGATCGTTTTTGACTTCTCCCAGTTTATAAGCCATCACTGACTCTGAAGCAGGGAAACGGCTGTCTGTAGGTACTGGAGCAGAACAGACTCTGACTGGGCGTTTATCACCCATTCATCTAGATAAGGCACCAAGAATATCCCCTGAAGCCTGAGGGCGGCCGTTATGGGGCCACTACCTTTGTAAAGGTGTGGGGAGCAGAGGAGATCCCGAAGGGTAGTGCTGTGAATTGAAAGTGCTTCCTGTGGCCGGAAACTACTACGGCAATCCTTAGAAAAACCTTCTGTGAGGAGGTAAATAGGAATATGCAAATAGGCATCTTTTATATCCAAAGTCACAAAAAACATCGCCTTGGAGGAGAAAGGTGGTGACAGACTTTATGGTTTCCCTACAGAAGTGCTTCTTTTTGATGAAGCGGTTGAGGTACCTTAAGTCTATGATCATTCTCCACTTGTCTGCCGGTTTTGGTACCAGGAAGATGGGAGAATAGACACCGATCCTTCTTCTAGAGAAGAGACTTCCACCAGGGCTCCCTTGTGAATGTACTCTCGGATGGAGCATTCCAATGTAGTCTGCTGCATTGTAGGGAATCTGCGAGTTAACACAAACCGATCCTGAGGAGGATGGAGGAACTCGATTGCATAACCTCTTTGGATTACCTACCGGACCCATGGGTCTCGAATTTTTTCCTGCCAGCAGTTGAGAAAGTGGGAGAGACGACCTCCGACAGGAATCTCAGCCACAGGAAAACTGCTTCTGATGTCAAAAGCTAGGCTTCTTTTTTTTTTTTTTTATCATCAGACTTCGGGAATCTCCGGCCGGCGCCTCTAGAGGAATAACTAGAGCCTCTCTGGGACTGCCGTCCACGACGAGGCGGATAGCCTCTACCACAGCCAGAGTCAGACCTACCTCTGAAGGCCTGGGGTAAAGTTTTACCCTTCATGTCAGCCAAGCCCTCTAGGATCTCGTCTAGGGCACAGCCAAAGACTCTACCTGGCTCAAAGGGCAATGCGCACAAATTATATTTTGAGGGGAAAACAGCTCTCCAAGGTTTTAACCATAGAGGTCTTCCTGCTGCAGTCTTCTTGATAAGTGCCAGGGATTTGGCCACCAGCCTTAATTAATGGTGGGAGGCTTCTGTTAATTATTCAGCTGCCAGGGAAACCGAGCCTAGAAACCCTAGCAGCTCGTCTCTGGAGACTCCAGAGTCGATGTCCCTTTCGAGGTGGACCAGGTCAGTACATAATTTGGCTGACACTTCACAAGGCGCAACCGCCACAGCGGTCTTGGGCGAGGCAGCTGAATAAGCCTTCTTGAAGGTATTGTCGAAGCGCCTGTCCATGGCGTCGTGCAAATTTGCTCCATCATCTGATGGTACCTTAGTGCGGCAGGACAATTTAGCCACCGCCATATCCACCTTGGAGGAGGACCCTAATTGATCCCATTGAGCAACTGGGAATAAAGCGCTGAACCTCCTAGGAACCACAAGAGGTTTTTCAGGACCTCTCCACTCTGAGGACATTTAATTTTTGTAATGTCTGGTCCACTTGGAAGACCCTAGGCCCTCTATAGGTGGACGCGGAGGCTTCCCCGTCAATATCACGATCCTTAGACCGGATGGACTTCAGCAGCCGGCTTAATTTTTCGAGTGGAAGCACGGCCTGCTGGGATCTTCAGTGGAATCGTCAGATGAGAGTGTCTCGTCCACTATCTGATAATCTTCATCAGAGATCCGTAAGGAAGATTGTGTCTCAATCTGCGGTCTCTTGGCAATCTGGGCGATGGAAGAACGGATCTCCTTAAGAGACTCCTCCATATAGTCCTTTACCCAAGTGACAACCTCTTTTATGGAAGGTTCTTCTGGCGGAGGTCTGCGACATTGGTGACAGCGGGTGAAATCATAGCCATCAGGTAAAGGGGTATTGCAATCCAAACACGTTAGGTGTTCATGTTTAGAGGACTTTTTCCTCCTAAGCCCATCGCCGTTACCTGATGCAGAAGATGACATCTGAAACATCAAACTGCCACGTGACACTGAAAAATGGAAGATTGCCAAGCATCGCATAAAAAAACCAAGGGGTACATTTTTTTTTTTTTTTTTTTCTTGA
Organism: Leptodactylus fallax; assembly: GCA_947044405.1. Classification (NCBI taxonomy): domain Eukaryota; kingdom Metazoa; phylum Chordata; class Amphibia; order Anura; family Leptodactylidae; genus Leptodactylus; species Leptodactylus fallax. The sequence goes on along the minus strand of CAMRHE010000048.1, from coordinate 1,960,885 downwards.
AGAGAGAAAAAAACGTCAGAAAAAAAAACAGCCACCGCAAACCGCAGCACCACTCGCTCAACAAATAAAGGACTGCAGACCTTTGAATGTAATCCAGCAGGGAGGGGAGGAAGCCAACAAAGAAACATTTGTACAGCACCAAAACGAGTCAAACGCCATAATGGAACATAGAGGAGCATAAGCCTAAGCCAGAGGCTCAAAATACAAGCAGCAAAAATCAATTCTATATTTTGCCTTTAAATGTTCAATTTTCAAACTTACTGCATTTTTTCCGAGAAAACCGGAAGTAGGCCGTGGTGGTGCGCAAAGGCTTCCTTCCCCCGGGAACATGGGACCGGAGAAAAGTTCTGGCCGTGGAGGTTCCTTACTTACTTCTGGTGATCGCGCTGCCTGCCGAGCGATGAGCCGGATAACGCTGCGCTGCGGGGCGAAGGCCCGAAGGACCGGAGGTTTTTTCTTTGGGAAGAAGACAAAACGGAATGGACCGAGGTACCCCCTAAACCAGGAGTAAATGAAACGCCTAGCAACGGGAGGTCACAAGAGACCTCCGTCCACCTGTCCCACACAGGACAGAAAAAAACACAGTGGAGGGAGGTCTCTTGTGCCCTCTTATAGGGCCAGTAGGAGGTACCTTTTTGGTGTTAATTAAAGGTTCCACCTGTCCTAAACAACACACAGGGGCAGAGATACCCCATATTGTGCTGCTGTCGGACGTAAGTGGAATGCACATTTGAAGGAATTTATGAGTGTGACTGAATGAATGCTAGAATTTGCAAGAAAGTGTATGATAGTCGTGTATATGGTCTAGAAATCCTGTATCTGCTTAGGATTTGAGTAGATGTCTGACTACTTGAACAGATGTTGCGTGGTAGATGGATTGGGAGTGGCCACGATATAAATTGACTTTGAAATCATATTATAAGCTCTCCCATTTCTTCTGCCTGCTTCACTGATTGAAGATATGTTGTGTATTTACTAAAGTCTTTGAATTGTTTGTAATTATGGAGTGTGTAGGAGCTTCAGAAGACTAGATTTACTTGTACCGGATAGTCTGAATGAGCTGACAATTTAAAAGATGGCTTATCTATGAATTATATGAATTATAGTGTATAAATTATTTTGTCTTGCTAGTCTATGTAATTCTAAACTAGCTTGATGACACAGGAAGGAGAGGTAAAAGCCAACCATGTGTATGCTAATGAGGTGGGGGTTGAACTTATTAGACACAGGAAGGAATGTCATTGTCTTTGAAGATGTCTGAATGATTATTGCCTATAGTATGTGCTTAAATGTTGGAATGTGTTGAATCCAGACGTTTTGCCTGGAACTGCAAAATTCCAAGATGGGAGACCCAGAGACAGACAGGAGGATTCTGACAATAACCATCAATAGGAAATAGGTACTCCAGTAAGCGTGCATTTAATATCAGTACCTCATAAACGTGCCAGCCCCTATGATCTCCCTACAATTGTCTGAGGGGAGAACTTGTGATTTTTTAGTGAATACTGGAGCTAACAAATCTGTTTTGCACGCTGACAATGTTTTTCCCTATAAGATAACTGATGATTTTGTTTTCTGCCTGCACCATTACCACTAGATCTTTGTCAGTGAGTCTGCCTCAGTTAACTTGTTGGGATCAGACGTTTTACAAGCTCACATTGTGTATGAGCCAGATGGGACGGTCTCACTGTCACCAGTAATGTCAGAAGACACCTCATGTTCCCTACACTCCCTGGTTTTCCTGACAAAGCAAAACAATGCAGAGGTAGTTAGTGTAGAGGAACATCTAGGTTGTGTGCCCGATTTCCTCTGGCAAAAGGAAAAACATATATAGGCAGATTGCCAGTACCCCCAGTAATGAAGGGTAAACAATATGCCTGGACAGTGCTACCACAAGGGGTGCAGCATTCTCCCACTCTGTATACTGTAGGACGTGGTGCTGCTCCAGTATGTGGATGACCTGCTTTTATTTTGCCCCTCCCAGGAGATGTGTACAAGCATCAGTATCTCGGTTGTGCTTTTCAGCAGAAAATGGATGTAAAGCATCTAAGTCCAAATTGCAGTTCTGCCTTACTAAAGTTGTTTTTCTAGGTCATTGCATTTTACAAGGACATCTGCCCCCTGATAGACTTCAGGTCATACAGGAGCTCAAACCCCAGAATGGTGTGGCACAATTTAGGACATTCTTAGGCCTTGTGTCCTACTGCAGACAGTGGATCCGTAATGCATCCCTGTTAATGCAACCTCTTTATGACTGCATTACTAAACCAGAACAGGCAGTGGAAAACTTTCACTCCATCAAGTTGGCACTTATTTACACAAGTTTTAGGACTTCCTAATTATGACGAGACTTTTTCTCTTTACTGTACAGAAATGTTGGGACATGCAACAGCAGTGCTTACTCAGACTCATGGACATCAACAAAGACCAGTAGCTTACTATTCTGCTAGATTAGACCCAGTGTCCAGAGGAGCACATTATTATGCTAGTTGTAATAGTTCTACCTGTATTTTGTCTACACACTGTATTTAAGACCACCTTTTTCCCTCCATTAAAGCAGAACCCACTATATACACAATAGCTGTGTATGTGTGAGTCTCTCTCTGAGCTAGCTCATACATCAACTTTATGAATTTGGACTTCAGTACGGCAATACTTAGAGCGGATTGCGCTCACAAGACTATGGGGCAGATTTATTAAAACTGATGTATGAAATGCACAGGACAAGATTAATTTGAAGAGGCTCTGGCTTCTTCATAAATCAGTCACATGTGTACATTTCTGTTATAACTCATGTCAGAAAATTGGTATAAGTTATAATAAATATGTTGGGCTGAGGCGCCAACAATGTGGCCAGTAAGGTTCAGAATGGGTTGTGGCACACGTTTGGTGCAAGAATGGGCCTTGTACCAAATTATCGTCACAATATCATCCCTCTACCTAGGAAAACTGGCGTGATGTGATTGGTGCTTTTCGTATGCTTACATGGTATCTTTGATTTGTTTGATTCACCTTACAGAAATTTACGGAAATGATCAGTAGGGCTTACACAGATATGTAGTTAGCAAAAATGTTTTTTCCAAATTGGCGTCTACTTCCCATTACTTTAGCTTTGAATTCCTCTTGATGATTATGGTAAAAAAAATATTGAAAAAAAAGTTCCTTTCTGAAGCTACTGTATGTTATGTTTAAAGCAGGTTTAGTAGCAGCCAGTGTTGTACTGGGGTGCCTAGGGCTCCCCAACTAAATTAATTCTGGGTGCCCACCGTACAGATAAATGCAAATATTACCTGCAAACTGGATAGTTTGTTAAATATTCAACCCAGTTTATTATATGGCACATAGGCTGACAGATGCTGTACACTGCCTATACAGTGCCTTGCGAAAGTATTCGGCCCCCTTGAACTTTTCAACCTTTTGCCACATTTCAGACTTCAAACATAAGGATATAAAATTTTAATTTTTTTGGTGAAGAATCAACAACAAGTGGGACACAATCGTGAAGTGGAACGAAATTTATTGGATATTTTAAACTTTTGTGAAAAATAAAAAACTGAAAAGTGGGGCGTGCCAAATTATTCGGCCCCCTTAAGTTAATACTTTGTAGCGCCACCTTTTGCTGCGATTACATCTGCAAGTCGCTTGGGGTATGTTTCTATTAGTTTTGCACTTCGAGAGACTGAAATTCTTGCCCATTCTTCTTTGGAAAGCAGCTCGGGCTCAGTGAGGTTGGATGGAGAGCGTTTGTGAACAGCAGTTTTCAGCTCTTTCCACAGATTCTCTATTGGATTCAGCTCTGGACTTTGACTTGGCCATTCTAACACCTGGATACATTTATTTGTGAACCATTCCATTGTAGATTTTGCTTTATGTTTGGGATCATTGTCTTGTTGGAAGATAAATCTTCTTCCAGTCTCAGGTCTTTTGCAGACTCCAACAGGTTTTCTTCCAGAATGGTCCTGTATTTGGCTCCATCCATCTTCCCATCAATTTTAACCATCTTCCCTGTCCCTGCTGAAGAAAAGCAGGCCCAAACCATGATGCTGCCACCACCATGTTTGACAGTGGGGATGGTGTGTTGAGGGTGATGAGCTGTGTTGCTTTTACGCCAAACATATCGTTTTGCATTGTGGCCAAAAAGTTCGATTTTGGTTTCATCTGACCAGAGCACCTTCTTCCACATGTTTGGTGTGTCTCCCAGGTGGCTTGTGGCAAACTTTAAACAAGACTTTTTATGGATATCTTTGAGAAATGGCTTTCTTCTTGCCACTTTTCCATAAAGGCCAGATTTGTGCAGTGTACGACTGATTGTTGTCCTATGGACAGACTCTCCCACCTCAGCTGTAGATCTCTGCAGTTCATCCATAGTGATCATGGGCCTCTTGGCTGCATCTCTGATCAGTCTTCTCCTTGTTTGAGATGAAAGTTTAGAGGGACGGCCGGGTCTTGGTAGATTTGCAGTGGTCTGATACTCCTTCCATTTCAATATGATAGCTTTCACAGTGCTCCTTGGGATGTTTAAAGTTTGGGAAATCTTTTTGTATCCAAATCCGGCTTTAAACTTCTCCACAACAGTATCACGGACATGCCTGGTGTGTTCCTTGGTCTTCATGATGCTCTCTGCGCTTTAAACAGAACCCTGAGACTATCACAGAGCAGGTGCATTTATACGGAGACTTGATTACACACAGGTGGATTATATTTATCATCATCATTCATTTAGAACAAGATTGAATCATTCAGAGATCCTCACTGAACTTCTGGAGTGAGTTTGCTGCACTGAAAGTAAAGGGGCCGAATAATATTGTACGCCCCACTTTTCAGTTTTTTATTTTTTACAAAAGTTTAAAATAACCAATAAATTTCATTCCACTTCACAATTGTGTCCCACTTGTTGTTGATTCTTCACCAAAAAATTTCAATTTTATATCTTTATGTTTGAACCCTGAAATATGGCAAAAGGTTGAAAAGTTCAAGGGGGCCGAATACTTTCGCAAGGCACTGTATATAAAATCTATAACAAAATATTTAATATGGACATGTATGTAGCTAGATTACATCCCATGTAACAACAAAATGTTAAGTTCTACAAAAATGTGTCACTTTTATTCTTTTGTAGGTTTGTAACTGACTTGGAGTAATTTAACATGGCCAAAAATTCTGGTTCGGAATCTCCTTTAGTATTCATTAAAGGATCAAAGCACATCACAAGGTAAGGCTTGTACCCTTGGAAGATACACACCTTATTTTCTCATTCAGTATCAATCCCTCATGGTTTTCTAAATCACTGATTTCTGTCATTCATTCTGTTACTTCCAGTAGATAAAATCAGTCCATGGTCATGTGATGGACACACAGGTGCACAGGTCGTTACCAGGCACATGTCTGACTACTGTGTCATGACTGTAACAAGCTGTGCAGATATGTGTTCATCACTTGTATATCACATGACCATAGCAGAGATCTGGAAACCAATGAGGAATTGATACAGAAAGTATATTGGAAAATTTTATAACTTTTCATTATAAAAACTAATAACATTTGTCTCTCAGTATTTGACTGCATAATACCTCTGTAAAGCGCTGCAGAATATGATGGCACTATATAAGTAAGCAAAATAAAATGAAAATAACCCCTTTAACCTTTTCAGGACACAGCCTAAAAGTGCCTTCGTGACCTCATTTTTCAAATCTGACATGTGTCACTTTATATGGCAATAACTTTGAGACGATTTAACTTACATAAGTGATTTTGAGACTGTTTTTTCGTGACACATTGTACTTCATGTTAGTGGTAAATATTGATCAATATTTTTATATTTACTTACAAAAAAAATAGGAAATTTGATGGAAATTTGGAGAAAATCGCAATTTTCAAAATGTGAAATGCTCTGCTTTTCAAACACATAGTCATATCACAAAAATACATTAATAAATATTATCTACCATATCTCTGCTTTATATCGGCATCATCTTTTAATCGTCCGTTCATTTATTTTGGATGTTAGAAGGCTTACAAGTGTAACAGCGATTTTTCCAGATTTACAAGAAAATTTCCCAAACTAATTTTTTAGGTACCACTTCTGTTCTGAAGGGAAATATGAAGGCCTATATATTAGAAACCCCCCATAAATCACCCCATTTTCAAAACTGCACCCATCAAATAATTCAAAACAGCATTTGGGAAGTTTGTTAACCCATTAAGGATTTCACAGAAATTAAAACAATATGGAGGTGAAATTTAGACATTTCTTTTTTTTTTTTCAGTAACACATTCATTTAGCCCTAAAATTAACACCTTCACAAAGGGTTAAAGGAAAAATGCATCTCACAGTTTGTTATGCAATTTCTCCCGAGCACAGAAATACCCCACATGTGGGTGTAAACTGATGTTTGGGCACACGGCAGCGTACGGAAGGGAAGGAGCGACAATGGGCATTTGAAAAGCAGATTTTGCCGGAATAGTTTTCAGTGCCATGTCCCATTTGCAGAGCCCCTAAAGCACCAGTACAAAGGAAACCCCCCAAAAGTGACCCCATTTTGGAAACTACACCCTTCACAGAATTTATCATGGGGTATACTGAGCATTTTGACCCAACAGCCTTTTCACAGAATTTATTAACATTGGAATGTGTAAATGAAAAATTTCTAGAATGTCACTTTTTCCCCAAATTTTTCATTTTCACAAGGGGTTAAAGGAGAAAAAGCACCCCACAGTTTGTTAAAAAATTGTTCATGAACGTGGCAATACCCCATATGTGGTCATAATCTGCTGTATGGGTACATGGTGGGGCTTGGAATGGAAAGAGCGCTATTTGGCTTTTGGAGGGCAGATTTTGCTGGAATAGTTTTCAGGTGCCATGTCGCATTTGCAGAGCCCCTAAAGTACCAGTACAATGGAAACCTTCAAAAGTAACCCCGTTTTGGAAACTATACCCCTCACAGAACATATAAAGGGATATAATGAGCAGTTTGACTCTACAGCTTTTTCACAGATTTTATTAACATCGGGACGTGAAAATTAAAAATTACTTTTTTTTCTAATAAACTGTCAATTTAGTCCAAACATTTTTATTTTTACAAGAGGATAAAGGAGAAAAAGCTCCCCAAGGTTTGTTACACAATTTCTCCTGGACACGGCAATACCCCATATGTGGTCATAATCTGCTGTATGGGTACATGGTGGGGCTCGGAATGGAAAGAGCGCTATTTGGTTTTTGGAGGGAAGATTTTGCTGGATTAGATTTCGGGTGCCATGTCGCATTAGCAGAGCCCCTAAAGTACCAATACAATGGAAACCTTCAAAAGTGACCCCATTTTGGAAACTACACCCCTCACAGAACATATCAAGGGATATAATGAACAGTTTGACTCTACAGCTTTTTCACAGATTTTATTAACATCGGGACGTGAAAATGAAAAATTAGTTTTTTTTCAATAAACCGTCAATTTAATCCAAATTTTTTTTATTTTTACAAGAGGTTAAAGGAGAAAAAGTTCCCCAAGGTTTGTTACGCAAATTCTCCTGAACATGGGAATACCCCATATGTGGTTATAATGTGCTGTAAGGGTGCATGGTGATGCTCGGAATGGAAAAAGCGCTATTTGGTTTTGGAGGGCAGATTTTGCTGGAATAGTTTTTAGATGCCAATGTCACATTTCCAGAGCCCCTAAAGCACCAATACAATACAAACCCCCAAAAAGTGACTCCATTTTAGAAACTGCACCCCTCAAGGAATTTATCAAGGGGTATTATAATTTTGACCCTAAGAGTGCTTCCTGAAAATTAATGTACAAAGTGAAAATTTTAATTTTTAAAGAAATATGCCATGTCAGTGCCCAATACGTTGCACCCACTTTGTGTCATCAAAGACACGCACTCCTAAAACTATTAACTGGGCTATCCCAAGTAGAAAGAAGTTTGTATATGTAGGTGTAAACTGTTGCTTGGTTACACAGCAGGGCTCAGAAGTGATGGAGCAGTGCGCTTTTTAGCTTTTGGTGTACAGATTTGGAGGGATTTTCTGGATGCCATGTTGTTTTTGCAGAGCCCTGGTGGTGCCAGTAAATTGGAATTCCCCAAGAAGTGACCCCATTTTGTAGGGGCAATTTTAGAGTCTCTATAAATGTGACATGGCGTCCAAAAATCAACAAACTAAATCAGCGGTCCAAAAGCACATAGCGCTCCTTCTTATCTGCACCCTCCTGTGTGCCTAAGCGGCAGTTTATGCCCACATGTATGACACTGGTGTACCAAGGATAACGTACTTAATGTCATAGGCGGGTATAAATTGATGTTTGGGCACAGAAGGGAAGGAGTGCTATTTTGGTTTTTGGAGCACAGTTTGGTTTTTCGATGTCATGCCACTTTTGCAGAGCCCCTGAATTGGCAGTAAAGTAGAACCCGCTGAAATGTGACCCCACTTTGGAAAGTACACCCCTGAAGGGATTTATCAAGTGGTGTAGCAAGCATTTTTAAACTTTGAGTGTTGCATTAATTTCAATTCCAGAAATGAATGCGCAGCTGATAATGAAAAGTGAAAATTGCAATTTTTCCATAGATACACCATTTCAGTGCTGATATGTTGTACCCAACTTGTCACCAGAGACACAACCTCCAAAAACTGTTAAGCGGGTATTCTGGGCACAACAGCTTTTGGAGCATTCGTCTCTGATACAAGCCGGGCACAACGTATTATGCACTGAAATTACATATTCCTGGAAAAAGTGTCATTTTCATCTTCCACCATCAGCTGCGTATTCATTTCTGGAAAATTAATTAAGGCAACACTTGGGGGTTAAAAATTCTCACTGTACCCCTGGATAAATTCCTTCAGGGGTGTAGTTTCCAAAATGGGGTGACATATCAGGGGATTCCACTTTACTGGCATTTCAGCTCTGAAAAAGTGTCATGGTGTCCAAAAACCAAACCGTCTAAGTCTGTGCTCCAAAAACCAAAATAGCGCTCCTTCCCTTCTGTGCCCGGCTGTGCCCAAACAGCCATTTATACCCACATATGACATTAAGTACGTTGCCCTGGGTACACCAGTGTCATACATGTGGGTATAATCTGCAGTTTGAGCACACAGCAGGGCACAAAAGGGAAGGAGCGCTATGTGGCTTTTGGAGTGCACATTTAGATGTTTGGTATCTGGACGCCATGTCATGCTTTCAGAGCCTCTAAGGTACCAGAAAAGTGTAATCTCCTAAGGAATGACCCCATTTTAAAAACTGCACTCCTCAAAGAACTTATCAAGGGGTGGAGTGAGCATTAGTATCCCAGACGTGACTGCACAGCAGATGAAGAGTGAATATGTAAGCTGTGCGGAGTACATGGGGAACACGAAATTTACTACTACTATATCCCCAGTAGCTTGTATGATTGGGGGAGGGGTCACTCTGGGGGTCAGTTCTGGTTTATTTTCCCTCATAAACTCTAAATCTGGGATGTCCCCTAATATACTCTCGCACGGTTTATACATTTCCTTCCTGCTGCAGCCAGTTATGTTCTAATGATTTGTCGATTTTTGGGGTTTTTGTCTTCACATTGAACAAGCTATATATATATATATATTTTTTTTTTTTTTTTTTTTTCTCTGGTGCTGTAGCCATATGAGGGCTTGTTGTTTGTGGTATGAGATGTATTTGCTTTCTTGGTGGATTAAAAAAAATCCTCATCAATTCTGGCATTGTGTTTTACCTATTAATTTTTTTTCCATACAGTGTACAACATAAGTAACCTGTGACCTTTATTCTTTGGGTCGGTACGATTACAGCGATACCTCATTTATATTGTTTTTTTATGCGTTACTAGTTTTGCAGAACAAAAATCCATTTGGGGAAGGAAATCAATTATCTTTGCATTGCCATCTTCTGAGATGCGTAACATTTTTATTTTTCGGTTGACAGAGATAGTTGAGGGCTTATTTTTTGCGGGACAACCTGTGCTTTTTATTGGTGCTGTTTTGGGGTATATGTGACTTTTCAATCACTTTTTGTAGCATATTTTGTAGGGTGAGATGGCGAAAAATCATTACTTACGGCGGATTTTTTCCGTTTTTTTTTTCCGACGTTCACCATGTAGGTTAAATATTGTTTCAGTTTTATTGTACAGGTTGTTACGGACGTGGCGATACCAAATATGTATTGTTTTTTATTAATTTTTAGGTTTTTGTTTTATATAACTCATTTGATATAGGAAAAGGGAATTTTGGGGCTTTATTCATTTATTTATTTCACAAACTTTATTACATTTCTTTTACACTTTTTTTTTTTTACATTTCTTTATTTGTCCTACAAGGACACCTGAACCAGGGATCGCTGGTTCAGTATTATAGACTGCAATACACGTGTATTGCAGTCTACAGAGGAAGTCAGCGCTATGTAGACGCATAGCCTGACTTTCTCACTTCCTGGCAGGATCAACCAGGTACTGGGGGCACTGAGCAGCCTGGGGTCACTGGCCAGACCCTGGGCTGCAGAAGACACATATGGGCGCCCCCCGATCTCGCCGCGGGGGGTGAGGGGGGGTTCATTTGGCATCACGGAACCTCTTGGATGCCGTGGTCTTGTTTGACCGCGGCATCCAAGGGGTTAAAACGTCCGATCAGAGCACAGCTCCGACCGTAGGATATGGAGCAGGGTGTTAGCTGTCAGATACAGCTAACACCCGCTCCCGATGCTGCCCGCGGACGGGCGGGCCGCTAATATCAGGGAAAGTTTGTTGCTGCAACAAACTTTCCCTGATATGGCGGCTACATGATCGGGACCTGAACCTATCAGGTCCTGATCATGTCTTCGTGAACACCAGCAGCTATTATTGCTGTGTTCACTGAGTTTCTGACCCTTGGGGAGACCCGATCCCCAATTTAGCAGGGTCAGTTTATAAACGTCAGCTCTGCACAAAGCCCAGCAAGCGCCGACGTTTATATACAGTGGGTGGTCCTGAAAAGGCTAAAGGGGTATTCCCATAACCATAACCATTTTTTAATTTGTAGATAATTAAAATATAAACATTTTTGCAAATATAAGTAACTAAACATTTTGCAGAGTTTTAAAGATTTTCTCTAAATATCTTATGGTCACAAGTTGTTATCTTGATTGGTTGCCAGTGGATACGACCATGAATGCAGGATCTTTCTAAGGTCAGAAAATCAGCCAAGATTTCCTTAATGTGGCCAGGATATCTTCTGATGCATGTAGTGTCCCTGTCTGTTAACCCAGCTACAATAAGAAAGTTATGGCTGGGTTCCTGACAAGTCCCAGACCATAGAAAGTTTCTGCATTCATGGTCGTATCCATTGGCAACCGATCAAGACAACAGATTTTCACCACTAAGATAGGGGAAAAAAAGTATTTAGTCAGCCACCAATTGTGCAAGTTCTCCCACTTAAAAAGATGAGGACCGGCCTGTAATTGACATCATAGGTAGACCTCAACTATGAGAGACAAAATGAGAAAACAAATCCAGAAAAGCACATTGTCTGATTTTTAAAGAATTTATTTGCAAATTATGGTGGAAAATAAGTATTTGGTCAATAACAAAAGTTCATCTCAATACTTTGTTATATATCCTTTGTTGGCAATGACAGGTGTCAAACATTTTCTGTAAGTCTTCACAAGGTTGGCACACACTGTTGCTGGTATGTTGACCCATTCCTCCATGCAGATCTCCTCTAGAGCAGTGATGTTTTGGGGCTGTTGCTGGGCAACATGTACTTTCAATTCCCTCCAAAGGTTTTCTATGGGGTTGAGATCTGGAGACTGGCTAGGCCACTCCAGGACCTTGAAATGCTTCTTACGAAGCCACTCCATCATTTCCCTGGCGGTGTGCTTGGGATCATTGTCATGCTGAAAGACCCAGCCACGTTTCATCTTCAATGCCCTTGCTGATGGAAGGAGGTTTGCACTCAAGATCTCACGATGCATGGCCCCATTCATTTTTTCATGTACATGGATCAGTCCTCCTGGTCCCTTTGCAGAGAAACAGCCCCAAAGCATGATGTTGCCACCCCCATGCTTCACAGTAGGTATGGTGTTCTTTGGATGCAACTCAGCATTCACTCTCCTCCAAACACGACGAGTTGTGTTTCTACCAAACAGTTCTACTTTGGTTTCATCTAACCACATGACATTCTCCCAATACTCTTCTGGAACATCCAAATGCTCTCTAGCAAACTTCAGACGGGCCCGGATATGTACTGGCTAAAGCAGGGGGACACATCTGGCACTGCAGGATCTGAGTCCCTGACGGTGTAGTGTGTTACTGACGGTAGCCTTTGTTACGTTAGTCCCAGCTTTCTGCAGGTCATTCACTAGGTCCCCCCATGTGGTTCTGGGATTTCTGTTCACCGATCTTGTGATCATTTTGACCCCATGGGGTGAGATCTTGCATGGAGCCCCTGATCGAGGGAGATTATCAGTGGTCTTGTATGTCTTCCATTTTCTAATTATTGCTCCCACAGTTGATTTCTTCACACCAAGCTGCTTGCCTTTTGCAGATTCAGTCTTCCCAGCCTGGTGCAGGTCTACAATTTTGTTTCTGGTGTCCTTCCAAAGCTCTTTGGTCTTCACCATAGTGGAGTTTGCAGTGTGACTGTTTGAGGTTGTGGACAGGTGTCTTTTATACTGATAACAATGTCAAACAGGTGCCATTACTACAGGTAATGAGTGGAGGATAGAGGAGCCTCTTAAAGAATACACATGACCATGTGATAGTTCAGTTTTTCTTTTTTAATAAATTTGCAAAAATATCTACATTTCTGTTTTTTTTTCTGTCAAGATGGGGTGCTGAGTGTACATTAATGAGAAATAAAATGAACTTTTTTGCTTTTAGCAAATGGCTGCAATGAAACAAAGAGTGAAAAATTTAAAGGGGTCTGAATACTTTCCGTACCCACTGTAATTACACAATAATAGGCAGAGGTGGATTATAATAAGGGTCAAATGTGGAGTTACCCAGAGCCCAAGGCTGCAATGGGGCCCAATGGCAGGCAACTGCCCATTTGCGCCTATTATAATCCAATCCCGTGATTACTGTTGTGGGGCATGGAAGTCTACTGGAGGTGAGTATTGTTTCATTTAGACCAAACAAGTATGAACTGAAACTGCTATTATACTCTGGGGTCTCTTCAGACCCCAGAGTATAATAAGTGGAGGCGCAGGGGAGGTGATTAAACAAAACAGTGTTACTCCTACTACTAACAAACAGTGTTACTCCTGTGTACTAACCCCCCAATGGGCTTTGGCTCCCCTGGGATGTGATTGGGTTTCAGCGGTCCATTCAGGAGACTGGAAGAGGCTCGAAGAGGATGGGGACCCACGTACAAGAGCCCAAGGGAGGTGAGTAACACTGTTTGTTATGTTTACTCACCTCACCATGTCTTCTAATTATTATACTCTGGGGTCTGAAGACCCCTATGTATGTGCCTCTATGGCACATTATATTGTGCAGAGGGGCCATTATGGAAAATTACACTGTATGGGGGCCACTGTGGGACATTATACTGTGTGGTGGGGACGCTAAGGGATATTATACTGCATGGAAGGCTGCCATGGGTAATTAAATTGCATGGAGGGCTGCTATAGGACATTATACTGCTTGGAGGGCTGCTTTGGACATTATTCTGTCACAGGAATCTTTGTTGTGAATGAAAGGGGTGCATGCTTTCTGATCACCCTAGGGCCCATGGTACCCTTAATCCGCCCCTGATAATAGGGGTGTTTGTAAAGGAAAAAGTCCCATAGCAAGGATCGAAATAGAGATAATCTTATGGTGCACTGCTGAGTAATGCCAATGGGGGGTAACAATCAGTTGAGAAAAAAGTCATCAGTTTCCATTATAATTATTGTCTGATTTTTATCAATTTTGCTAGATAGCTTGTAGAAATTCTGCACTGTTTGATACTGCTTCTGTTAATGTTAATTCAGTGGGAGTTAAAGCTACTAGTTTGTGACTGTGTAATGTTAACCCTTTAAGGCAATGCACCATAAATATACATTGCTGAGAGTATGTACTACGGCAAGCATTTTAAACTGATATATACTGTAGCTCAGCAGAGATCAGAAAAAACTGAGCCTGGTCTCTAATGCTTGTATTCTAATCCCTAATCCCTGGGGGAAGGGTGGGGGGGGGGGGGGGGAGAGAGAAAATGATTAAATAATTAGAATAAAACAATTTGATCACAAATGAAAAATAAATTTTAAACAGGATTGTTTTAATAAATATTTTGTTTAATGTTTTTCTGGAAAAAAAAAACCCATTACGGATTCACAATGGAATGTTCAGTGAAACTGTAGTGTAAAACATGCCTGAACATAAATAATGCATATTTTATATATTCATTTAATCATTACAAACTGAAAAATAAATGCAAAACATAATTTAGGCTAGGTTTTTCCTGCAGCGCTTTTCACAGAATGTTCGCAGAGTTTTCCTCTGCGAACTTTTTGGCCCTTTTATACCTATATGGAAACGCCAGCGTTTCTGTAGGTATAATTGACAGGCTGCGATTTACAAAAACACAAGCATTTGTGATATTGCAGCATTCCGCTGTAGATTATTTTTTGCAATGTGTGGATGGGATTAGCCAGAATCCCATCCACTTTGCTGGTACTGTAAAACGCTGAGGCCGAAACAGAAATGCTGCAATTTCAAAAACACCCACGTTTTTGTAAATCACAGCATGTCAATTATCAATTATACCTACAGAAACGCTGGTAATTTCCCTATAGGTATAATCGAGACAGAAAGTCAACAGAGGAAATCTCTGCGGACTTTGTGAAAAACGCTGCGGAAAAAAAACGCGATGCATTTCCGCCGCAGTCTTTTCCATAATGTTTTTCGGCTGTGGCTCGCGACGTGCGGCCTTAGCCTTAAGGTGTTTGAAGAACTAAAAAAAAAAAAAAACACATGATATGATAGAATAACACTTTTTGCATATGAAGAATACATTTTTAAGTACAAAGAATATATCCCCCAAATAAAAAGAAACTCTATTAGAACGCTACAAACAAGACCTTACAAAGCTATAGCAACAAAAATAAAAATGCTATGTTTCTTGGAAGATTAAGAGACAAAGACTAAAATGGACTAAAACTTGTCAATTGGCAATAGTGTAATAACAAATCTCTTGATTGTGGAGTGAGCTTGTATAGATAAAAGGCTATTTACAATGCAAAGAAGTTGCCATGGTTTATGCTTTGCATAGGTTCCAGGTAACAAACACAAAATATCTTCCTAGGTATGTCCATAGCACTCATTTGGGTGTGGAATAATGTAAATAAGCACGGCTGGAGTTTATCAGGCAAGCGGAATGATTGGAGTTTATTTGTAGTAGAGCACATTTATGTTTGCACATCCCATACACTTTCCTACAGACTGTGGTTCTCCTGAGTACTATGTGATTAGGTGCAACTTGCCTTACTGAAACCTATGGGAAAGTCAAATGAAACCTCATGGTGTAGCTGAATAGCAAACAGCACACTTGGCAGTCATTTAACAGATACTTTTTGTTCTTTTTGTTGCGGATTCCAATTAGAGATGAACAAATTTCTCAAAAGTTCGATTCGGCAGTTCAATTCGAAGTTCCAAAAATAAATTTGCTTCAATCCGAATTATTTTGCGGCAAATAAACAGCTATTTCCGGACTACAGAGAGCCAGGGTGGGCGGCAAAATGCCGGAAGCCCTTGGATGCCGCAGTCATGTTTTTCTCTCTCTCTCTCTTTAGCACGGACAACTTTTATTCATGTGGAAGGATCTGCTAACAAGCAAAGACACGCCTACCCAATCACATCACTAGAGAATATCTTGTGACCGTCTGATGTCACAAAGGTCCTTACTAAATATTCATTACCACAAAGCACCAGGAAATCCAGAATCGTGGAGAATCGAAGATTTCCTGAAATTCGGATCAAATTCCACTTCTGCAGAATCGATTCGCTCATCTCTAATTTCAATACAAATTTTACTTTAGTTTTTACTTTCTCAGTGGCATCTCTGCTACATATAGATGGGGCGTGCTGTGGATTTGAAAATTAGATTTATTTTGTTGAATGTGAATGTAATTTTGTGAAATTCTGTTTCCAATCATCTACATATTTTAGTTGCAGATTTTCAGTGCAGATTCTGCAACAAAAATCGAAAACTAACATGTACTGTCCAGGCATATACTGTATAGATATCATAGCACTGAAGACCATATTTTTAATGTATTTACACTAAACAACTGGTGTATATACATTGATAGATATTTCCTGAACAGAGATGAGTGAATGATAGAAATACCTGTCTGCAGCCACCACTGGTTGGAGCTCAGTGCATAGAAATTAATACAGCTGACATTGAACTCAATGAAAGCTGTAAAAATCTCTTCGCACTGTTTTTCCCCCAGTGGCAGTTGAAGGAAAATGCAGTTTATTAGTGTCAGGAAGCAGAAGTTGTTCACAGTGGACCACAGGGGTATAGCTATAGGGTGTGCAGTGGTAGCAGTCGCTACTGGACCCTGGACCCTGAAGGGGCTGAAAAGGTCCCTCTGCCTCATAGAATATATCACTATGCACTGTCCAAGTCCACCACATGGCAACATGGTCTTACTGCTAAATAGATACACAAATAATAATGTTTCCAAGTACACAGATGGCAGATTTGTTGCCTTAATAAAAGATATTAGCTCACAGTCCAGTAATTTTTAGCAAATACAGTGACTCCCATCAAGTCATAAATTCATATACATAAAGGAAGTCTACTGCCAAAAAAATAGCGTCTGAACCACTCATGCTGTTAGAGGTGTTAGTGGTATAGGGAACATACCTGTGTCAAAGTACAATCTGCCGATAAAATCAACTTTTAATTTGTATGCAGATTAGCTGTTCAGTGCACCTGGGGCGTGGCTACATCTCTCAGAGCACAAGTTTTGTTCTGTGGTCAGCACACCTGTCAATCTTTATGTTAGGCCACTGGTTGGCAACTACAGGTCAAAACGGGTGCTCTGGCACATAGTGTCATGGATTCCTTCACAAATTTCAGTCATGATGATATCTTTATATTTTTTCTGGATCACATAAACAAATGCATTAAAAATTCTTCAAGCTAACCACCCAAAATTATGCTGGAAAATTAACTTTTACCAGAATAACCCACAAAGAGACTGAATACATACCATATAATGGAATTGGAAATCCCAGTAATAGAAAACTCTTGTCTAGTAGTGGTCTAAGCTGCACCTACAGTACTCTTGGTACATTGGTATCAAGCTTATTGAGTGACTATGTTGTACAATGTACATAGGATTATTAACCTTATTATGTAATATATGTGATATGTCATATGTGTTTTTTTCTGTTCATGTTATCCATATAAACATTGTCATTTTTTGCATTTCAGAGGTCAGCTTGATTCCCTTCTAAAGTCATACAACTGTTATTTCAAGGATAAAAAGAACCTGCAAATAACATTAACACATCACCAGGTAAATACATAAATTTTATATTTATTTATTTATTTATTAATGAAACTAATTGAAATGTATTACCACAACATAGTTACATTTAACTTTCAAACCTTTTATGGTTACAGCTTTTGAGTTGCAATTCAATAGTTCAACTGCATGGTGTAAGTAATACATTGCTGACATGCATGTAGTTCTTATTGTTTGCCAGTGCTGACCAGTTTTGCATCATTGTTGCATTGTGTATATAGGGGGTGTACACAAGGCTGATTTTAATATGGTTGAACTACTTTTCCCCTGGATCCATTTGGAGGCCCATGCCCAGAGAGAGGACACTATTGAGTGTTGAGTTTTTAAAGAGTAGAGTTTTTCTTGTCACTGATAGATGGGTTCATGCAATTTAATGTGCGTGAAGAACCAAATCTTCATGTAATTTTATATACAGCTGACATAGCAGTATGCTCTTGGTGCTATTAGAGTGCCATTGCAATTTTCTTTGTTTGTATTTCTATTGCAGCGATGGCAATATAGTTCATATTGTTTTGCAGTGCTGACTATAGTGTAGAGCCAGTGTACTACAATTCCCAGACTGTATAAAGGTTTTGTTTTTTTCAATGTTGCCCAAGGAGAGACAGGACCAGACAGTATAACATTAACCATTCCACCAAGGTATCAATGGCAACAAATACACAGTCAAAAAAGTGCAATAAATCAGCACATATCGCATATTAGTACACAAGTAGGCACATACATAGTACAGTGCAACAAAATTATACTAAAGTGTCATTAGTGGGAGAGACCTTTCCTTCAAAGTTGCCTAGCTGTCAACCATTTTTAGAAAAAAAAAATGCTATATTTTGTATTGAGTTTGATCAGTGACAAGGGACGAAAAACAGTAAGGCTGGTGCCACACGTAGTGTAAACGCCGTGATTTTGCCGAAGCGTTTTACAATACCTGCAAAGTGGATGGGATTCTGGCTAATCCCATCCACACATTGCAGATATCCGCAGCGGACAAGCTGCGATTTCCAAAACCGTCGTGTTTTTGTAAATCGCAGCAAGTCAATTATACCTACGTAAATTCTGGCGTTTTCCATATAGGTAAAATTGAAACAGAAAATCCGCAGAGGAAAACTCTGCCGACTTTCTGTGAAAAGCTACGCGGGTTTTTCCTGCAGCACTTTCTGGCTGTGGCTCAGACTATGACTATGACTATGTGGAGCCTCAGCCTAAAACAGTAAAATAGATCAAAATAGAGCATATCTCTTTTATATTTTTACAGACTCATGGTCATAAATGAAAATGGACATGTGAACAGATACATTGAAATTGAGGTGTCCATAAAAATACAGACGGAACACATACCTAAAAAACGGATGGCCTAAGTTTGGTTCCACCACCTTGCAATATCATTGGCTAGATCATCCTTTAGCATCCAATCCTTTTTCAGTTCCTATAATGTGAATCTAGCCATGACTGTTTCCCTAACTGTGTAAGAGTCTATAAAGAATGAAAATTATGATGACATTACAGAAGACCTGTCACCATTTCTGAAAATCTGTTCTAGTAAATACTTGTATACCTCAAGAAATGACAATTCAAAGCATCTTTTCTATGCACATTTGCTCTGCCATTCCTTTCTTTTCCTCTTGAATATTTATTACTGAATTGACAGCGGTGTCCTACCATTCCAGTTGCCAAAGGGTCGTGTCCTTACACAGTCTGAAACAGTATTATTTTTCAAATGATTTATAGATTTCTAAAAGTAATAACAGAGGAACAGAACATGTAGAGTTCCACTGTTAGATGCTCCGGAAATGTTATTTTCTGTCTGGCGAAGTGACAGATCCTTTATAGAAACATTAATAGTAGTTGTTATAAAATACACACGTAGACAAAATTTTTGGTTCCCCTCGTTTAATGAAAGAAAAACCCACAATGGTCACAGAAAGAACTTAAAAAAGCCAGACTGGAATTTGCCAAACTACATGTTGAAAAGCCACAAAGCTTCTGGGAGAATGTCCTATGGACAGATGAGACACAAATCAACATTTTTGGCAAGGCTCTATGTTCACAGACGGAAAAATGAAGCATATCTTGAAAAGAACACTGTCCCTACTGTGAAACATGGAGGAGGCTCTGTTATGTTCTGGGGCTGCTTTGCTGCATTTGGCACAGGGTGTCTTGAATCTGTGCAGGGTACAATGAAATCTCAAGACTATCAAGGGATTCTAGAGAGAAATGTGCTGCCCAGTGTCAGAAAGCTTGGTCTCAGTCGCAGGTCATGGGTCTTGCAACAGGATAATGACCCAAAACACACAGCTAAAAACACCCAAGAATGGCTAAGAGGAAAACATTGGACTATTCTGAAGTGGCCTTCTATGAGCCCTGACCTAAATCCTATTGAGCATCTTTGGAAGGAGCTGACACATGCCGTCTGGAAAAGGCACCCTTCAAATCCGAGACAACTGGAGCAGTTTGCTCATAAGGAGTGGGCCAAAATACCTTTTGAGAGGTGCAGGAGTCTCATTGACAGTTACAGGAATCGTTTGATTGCAGTGATTGCCTCAAAAGGTTGTGCAACAAAATATTAAGCTAAGGGTACCATCATTTCTGTCCAGGCCTGTTTCATGAGTTTTCTTTTTTTAAAAATTCTGTTGAAGCATGGTTGAAAAGCAATGTCTGACTTCCATTTGTTCATTTTCATAGAATTTTTATATATTATTACTTTTGTCAGATACAAGTTATTTCTGTGACCTTGTGGGTTTTTCTTTCATTAAATGAGGGGTACCAACAATTTTGTTCATGTGTGTATATGAGAAGAAAAAGCAAATAGTTGGGCCAATGTTGCTTATGTGGCTGCCTAATACAAGCACTATATCTTTTTGCAGGATGACAGAGCACAGATTGTTTTATCTGGGCTTATTGAGATTTTCTGGGGGGTTCAACGACCCATTAGATTCCAAATGCAAGATGAAAAGTGTGTTTCTTCAGAATCTATCCAGTTGCCGGAAGTTATTGGATCAAGTATAACAAAAAGGTATGCAAGTGGCAACATAAAGCAAGCTGTATTTTCAGTGTTTTATTTGTCCATATTGTTTGGCTACTGCTATTCTCAAACTACAATCTACCTGTGAAGATATTGTATTTCTACACAATATATAACATAAAGAACTTTAATAAAATAAAAAAATTCATCAGTAATAAATGCTTGCAACTGATAATCCGTAGGACCTCTTCAGCATGAATCATCAAGAGAGGATATTCCCTACTTTACTTTAAAGCCAGGCCATACATACAAAGTTAGAATAGTTAAAAATAAAGAAGCAGTACTTAATGATCTCCTGCAGCTCCCATCCAAAAATGAAGAGTCTTAGGCCCGGGGCCCCACGATGTGAAAACACAGCATTTTGGCCGTGATGGAAACTCCGTGGTAAAAACTGCTGCATTTTACATTACCTGCAAAGTGGATGAGATTCTGGCTAATCCCATCCACACATTGCATAAAAAAATCCGCAGCAAAAAATCGCAACATGTCAATTATACCTACGGAAACACTGGCGTTTTCTGTGTAGGTATAATATGGGCAGACAGTCTGCAGAGGAAAACTCTCCGGACTTTATGTGAAAAACACTGCGGTAAAAAAACGAGATCTTTTCCGCAGCTTTTGCTGTGGCTTGCTACATGAGGCCTTAGCCTCAATGTAGAAAACTGTGGCATAATAGTCATAGATGCGGACACAGTGTGTTTCTATGTGACTTATGTTTTCTTGCTGTGCTACCACAATGGATTTGTCATTTGTCATTCCCTTGTAAATCTGTAAATTGCATGTTATCGTGGTTAATGGCAAGTATAGACACTGCAATTTTATATTGTTTCTCTAGTGGAATGATGCGCTGGGGCGAATTTGATGACCTTTATCACATTGCAGAAATAGATGAACCTGGAGGGAATTCAGATTATGAATTGGACTCTAAAGATGGTAAGATTTCTTCAATACTTAAAGAACATAATAAAGCCATTTTTAAAGGGAACCTGTCAGGTGTTTTTTCAACCCTAAACGGGCCCCAGCATGTGCAGCATTAAATAATGACTTTTCCTATGGTGCTCCTCACTAAGATTTCTGTTGCTGAAATGTCGAGTTATAAACTTTTAGAACTTTGCATTGGAATATGCAGATTTACCTTAAAAGGAATCTGTTAGGTCAATCTGGGACACTAAACCACCCACAGGTCCTTATAGACCTTGGGTTTAGTGTCCCAAATCGCCCTGTTGTAATGCAATCCACAGGCGCATTAAAAATAAAAAACCTTTATACAGTGTTGGACTGGGATGTCTAGGGCCCACCAGTGGAATTGTTTCTAGGGGCCCACCGCCAGGACCCCTGCATATCAGCTGTACCGAGACATGGCGGCTAAAGGAAATAACATGTCGGGAGCCATGCTGCTCACCCGCCATACGATGTGCACCACTGCACTACCTAAACTAAATCTAAACTAAAGTAAGCTACACTCTGTATGGCAAGTGAACAGTGTGGCTCCTAGAATTGTTACCATTACCTGTAGCCGCATTGTCCTAGAATAGCTGATCTGCAGAAGTCCTGGCTGTTGTACCCCCACAGATGTAATATAGATAGCCTATCCTAAGGACAATCAATATTAGAAAGATGGATAAATCCTTTAAAGAGGTTATCCAGGAATTGGAGCAATCCATGTGGCAAGCAGGAGGTGTAAAATAAAAAAAAATAAAAAATAAAAAAAAGCATACTCCGTTGTCTGCTGCCAGTGTCCATTCAGTCTCGTGCCGGCGCCTTCTTGCTGGGAGTCCTGCACCTCATGTGACCGCTAAGACCAATTAGGTACAGAATTTCTAGAAATGAGGCGTCTCTATGAGACCGAATAGACACAGGCGGGGGACAAATGTGCTGGGGACAGGTGAGTATGTTTTTTTTTTTTTTTTTACTTTTTACACCTCCTTGGTCTCCACAGTGGTCGCTCCAATTTATGCACAACCTCTTTTGAGGGGTTGTCTGGTCCTAATTTTTTTAATGGCCCCCAATACAGTGGTCTCTGCACTGGTCCCCCATACTGTATGGGGAACAGTGATGGTGCCATGATATTGTGTGGGAGCAGTGATGAGGGCTGACATCCAGTGGGGGGTACATTAAACTGTGTGGGGCATATTAATGGCGTTGTCCAGGGTTAACTTTTTTATGGCCTATCCTCAGGATAGGGCTGGAAGCACAAAGTTTCATCCGCTGTATAGTTGCCCGACGCCTTCACTGCAGCTCAGCACCCACTGACTTCAATATGTGCTGAGATGCAGTGAAGGTGCCCGACTAATACACAGTGGACAGAGCTTCCTGCTTCTGGCCCCGTATTGTGTACAGGACAGATGCCAGAAGTGGCTCCATACAGCTGATCGGTCTGTGGTCGGCCCCCTACAGATCAGGTATTTATGGCCTATCCTGAGGATAAATCATAAAAATTCTGCCTGGACAACCCCTTTAATATACCCCCCTAATGCCTCACACTTTAAATAGGTTGTCCAGCATAATTTTTTAATTTATTTTATTATTAGTCTGGGGGAGTTGAAAAACACACCCCCCCAAAAAAACAAAAAACCTACTCACCTGTCCCCTGTGCTCCGGTGTCTTCCCAGCAGGGTCCGGTTTTCATTTGCCAGAAGTCCTCACTGGCACAGGTAGTCATGTTCAGTGGGAAGAAAACAGAGCTGCAGGACCAAACCACGCTGGGACACAATGGGCACAGAAGAGTAAGTTTTGTCAAGTTTTTTCACCTGCCCCGGCATAATTTAAAAAAAAAAAGTTATCCTGGATAACCCCTTTAATGTCCCCCAGGATATTAGCCCCCATCACTGCCCCCCCACCCCAATATAATGGCCCCATCAATGGTCCCCATACAGTATAGGGGACCAGTACAGTAGAGGGGCCACTATAGGAGGGGGAGAAAACAGTGCAGGGGCCACTATAGGGGGGGAAGAACAGTGCAGGGGCCACTATAGGGGGGGAGAACAGTGCAGGGGCCACTATAGGGGCGGGAGAACAGTGCAGGGGCCACTATAGGGGGGGAACAGTACAGGGGCCACTATGGGGGGGAGAGAACAGTGCAGGGGCCACTATAGGGGGGGGACAGTGCAGGGACCACTGTATGGACCATACAGTAGCCCCTTCACTGGTCCCCCCTATAGCAGTTTTGAGTGATTACTTACCTGTCTGCTCCTGTCGCCTCCCGCTCCTTCTTGCTCAAGGCATACTGATATAACGTCATGTGCGCCCGGAGCAGGAAGAAGCAGGAGGCGCCGGAGAACAGTTAGGTAAGTATCGGAGCTTAGCTTGTAAGCCACAGGCTCAATGGGGCCCGTGCCCTACAAGTCTGCGAGCAGTAGAGCAGGAAGCCTGTGGCTTTCTGCTCTACTACTATCAGAATTGGGTCGACGGCGCCACTTCTTCACAGTTTTGCAATCCGGTTATTAAAACCGGATAGCAAAACCGGGGAGAACCTGGCAGCATCATTTACCTAACCCTGCTCCTGCTCGCGGCCAGTCCTCTTCCCACAGCAACGTGATGTGCGACGCACAGGAAGCCCTGGCCTGGAGCGGGGAGAGGTAAGTGAATGGGGGCCTTACCGCACCTCCACTGCCTATCAAAAAAAAAAAAAATGGCGGTGGAGGTCCGGTAGTGCCCCCTAAAGGCACGGGGCCCACCGGGAGTTCACTGGTCCCCTGGTGGGCCAGTCCGACCCTGCCTTTATACTTACCTAGAGAAGGGTCTGATCAACGCTATTGGGCGAGAACAGTCCGGCTTATTCATGAGATTCTTCATTGGCATGCCTCTCGGCGCCTGTGCTGTTCTTCAGTGAAGCCGAAGATGGACACCCCGGCTTCACTGCGTAATTGCTGAAGGTACGGGACATGCGCACTGAAGCTGAGGTGTACTCCTCTGGCATCATTGAAGAACTGCACAGGCGCGGGGAGTACAGTGGCAGGTTAAGTATAAAGCTTTTTTATTTTTAATGCGGCCATGGATTGCATTATAACAGGTTGATTTGGGACACTAAACCCCAGGTCCATATGGACATATGGGTGGTTTAGTGTCCCAAATTGCCCTGACAGATTCCCTTTAAGGGAGTCTGTCAGCACCAAAAATATTATTAAACCAGCCCCAATACCTTATAGTGCTCAGAGCTGTAAGCACAGTTCTACAATTTGTTTGTAGAATAGATGCTTGATTTTGACAAAAATTATTTTTATTCCTATGTAAAGGCGATAAGAGTGCATCAGGGGGAACGTTCTGGGGTGGCTGGGCATCACAGCAAGATCTTCCTCTCGCTCAATACCCTTCACAGCAACACTAACATAATCGGAGCTTTCCTCCACCTCCTTCTGATTAAGAGGAAGATCTTGCCACGATACTCAGCCATCCCAAACCATGCCCCTGTTATACTGCAGCTTTTCCTCAAAATAAACCACCATTTTCAAATCATATTATAGCACGGCTCTGAGCAGATTCCCATTAACTAGTCACGGGGGACTGGGAGTAACTTCTTCTAGTCATGCAGTCATGACATCCGAAAGTGAAGGACATGTCAAGCACTCTGCACAGGGTGTGATCTAGCACAATAAATATGTGACTAAATGAAGCTCTCTGCCTCCGTGACTACCTTAGATACATTGCATATGCCAATGTAAGGTTTTAAAAGCTTATAACTTCACTTTTCAGCAACAGAAATCTTATTGAGGGAAACCATAGACAAGGTCATTATTTGATTTTGCACATGCTGGGGTCAGTCTAGGATGAAATAACACAATAACATTTGAAACCCTCATAAATCTCCCCATTTTCAAAACAGCACCCCTCAAAGAATTCAAAACAGCATTTGGGAAGTTTGTTAACCCTTTAAAGGGATTCTATCAATTTTTAACTAACAGCACATCAAAATGGCCTTTAGAAAAGACTATTCTTCTCCTACCTTTATTTTTCAGGTCTGCGCCGCCGTTTGTGAGTTGTCTTCTTTCTTCGTTATGCAAATTAGTCTTCAGAAAGCACAGGGGGCGTGGCGTTCCCCCTGTGCTCAAAGCACTGGCTCACCATAGGTTTCCAGCACCGCCTCTCTCTTCTGCTCCTGACGCGTCTCCTCCTCTTCACTCCTCTTCTTACACGAGACCACTGCAAAATGGTGACGAGCATGCTCAGTCGGCTGTTCCATCGGCAATTTTGCGGTGGTCTTGTGTAAGAAGAGGAGCGAAGAGGAGAAGACGCGTCAGAAGCAGAAGAGAGGCGGGGCTGGAAACCTATGACGAGCCAGTGCTTTGAGCGCAGGGGGAACGCCCCCTGCGCTTTCTGAAGACTAATTTGCATAACCAAGAAAGAAGACAACTCAAAAATGGCGGCACGGACCTGAAAAATAAAGGTAGGAGTAGAATAGTCTTTTCTAAAGTCTATTCCGATGTGCTGTTAGTTAAAAAAATCGTTTTGTTTTTTTTAATGATAGAATCCCACATTTCACAGGAATTAAAACAGTATGGAAGTTAAATTTATACATTTCATTTTTTTTTTTTCAATGTTCATCTAAAATTTACACATTCATAAGAGGTTAAAAGAGAAAATGCATCTCACAGTTTGTTATACAATTTCACTTGAGCAAGGAAATACCCCATATGTGAATGTAAACTGCTGTTTGGGCACACCATGTCATATCTCAATTGCAGAGTCCCTAAAGTATCAGTACAATGGAAACCCTCCAAAAGTGACAACATTTTGGAAACTACACCCCTCACAGAATTTATCAAGGGGTATAGTGGGCATTTTGACCCAGTGGCTGTTTCACGGATTAGCATTGGGACATGAAAATAAAAAAATTACTTTTTTTTCCAGTAAAGTTTGCAGAGTCTATGAATTGTCAGTTAAGTGGAATCCACAGACATCCCCATTTTGGAAACGACACACCTTAAGGGTTTTATCAAGCGGTGTAGCAAGCATTTTTAACCCTTGAGTGTTGTATCAATTTAGTTTCCAGAAATTAACGTGCAGCCGTGAAAAGTGAAAATAGCAATGTTCCAGAGCTAGGCTTTTTTTGTTGCAGATTTTGCTGCGGTTTTTTGAGCCAAAGCTAGAAGTGGATTTAGCAGAAGGTAGAAATATAAGAGCTTACTATATATTTTCTATTCCTTTTGTAGCCATTGTTGGCTTTGGCTCAAAGAACGCAGCAAAATCTGCAACAAAAAAAAGCTGTGTTTCCATAACATGGGGCCTCAGCCATACTCAGTTTCAGTGCTCGATATGTTACAATCAGCTTGTATCAGCAGAGACACACACTCCAAAAACTGTTAGGCTGATTCCCCACGTTGCGGAAACGCAGCTTTTTTGTTGCAGTTTTGCTGCGTTTTTTTTGAGCCAAAGCCCAGAATGGCAACAAAAGGAATTGGAAATATCTAGGAAGTTCTTATAATTCTACCTTCTGCTCAATCCAATCCTGGCTTTGGCTCAAAAAAACGCTGCAAAATCTGCAACAAAAAAAGATGCGTTTCTGCAACGTGGGGCCTTAGCCTTAAGTGGTTATCCCAGGCACAACATCTTGGAGCGTTCATCTTTGACACAAGCTGGGCACAACATATTGTGCGCTGAAATGACAAATTTCTGGAAAAATTGCCATTTCCACTTTTCACCATCAGCTGCGAATTAATTTCTGGAAAATAAATTAATGCAACACTTGGGGGTTAAAATGTTCACTGTACACCTAGATAAATAGTATGGTTTCCAAAATAGGGTCATATGTCAAGGGATTTCACTTTACTGGCAGTGGCATGACGTCCAAAAACCAAACTGTCTAAATATGTGCTCCAAAAACCAAATAGCGCTCCTTCACATCTCTACTCTGCTGTGCGCCCAAACAGCAGGTTATACCCACATACAACATTGTTAAGTATGTTATTCTAGGTACAACAAGTCATACATTTGAGCATCACCTGCTGATTGGGCCCAAAGCAGGGCGCAGATGTGAAGGAGCATTATGTGGCTTTTAGAATGCAGATTTAGAGGTTTGGTATTAGGACACATGTCATTTTTGCAAAAAACACCATTTTGGGGTGCCTAAAAATTATTGACTAAATGTTATTAACTCGTTCTTGGTGGATTTATCCCCCCCCCCCCCCAAAAAAAAAAAAAAAAAAAACACCATCAATTCATGCATTGCTTTTTTACCTTTTAATGTTTTTGCCTTGCAGAGTACAGCCTAAGAACAGGTAACATGTTACCTTTATTCTGTGGGTTGGTACGATTACACTGATACCTAATTTACCTTGTTTTTATGCGTTACTAATTTTGCAGAACAAAAACACAAAAAAGAAATCAATTGTTTTTGTATCGCCATCTTTCGACATTCATAACATTTTTATTTTGATAAAGAGTTTATATTTTGCTGGATGAGCTGTGCTTTTTATTGGTACTTTTTGCGGTACATATGACTTGTAATTCACATTTTATACCATATGGTACGGTATGAGGCGAAATGGTGAAAAATCATTACTTTGGGCGTTTGTTTTTTTTTCATGATGTTCACCATGCAAGTTAAATAATGTTTGTTTTGTACATAATATACAGGAAATGGGCATTTTTGGGATTCATTTATTAATTTTTTAAACACTTTTGAATTTTATTTTTAACAGTTTTTTTAAATTTTTTTGAAGTCCCACGAAATTCAAAAAAGGGAGGAAAGGTCACGTGAACACAATACAAAGAAAATCACATGATATTCCACATGACTATATTCAAAAGGATGAGCGACAAAATTGCCGTCACCCGATATAATAGCTGTATATATTATGATACATCCCCTGAATAAATTCAAAAAGGCGAGCGGCAAATAATGCCGTCGTTCAATGAAATAGATGTAACATTAAATTGCCAAGCGGGAACATAGCAAAATAGATCACATGATATATCCCATGAATAAATTCAAAAAGGTCAGCAGCAATAATGTCGTCGTCCAGTGAAATGAATATAACACATTAAATTACCAAACGGGAATAGGTCACATGATACATCCTATGAATAAATTCAAAAAGGAAAGCGGGAATAATGCCGTCATCCATAAAACGATGTATATAACATAAGGACATTCCCTCCATAAAATTCAAAAGGAAGAAATCACATGATCAAACAACATGTGACCACTAGAAAAAAAAAAAAAAATCACATGATATCACAAAACACCATATTTAGAAAAACGAACGGTAATAGTGTCGTCATTAACTCCCTCTGTTTATATTATATTGGTATGTTAATAGTTAAATTTGCTAGTGGGTGGAGATCTTTGATTCATTTGTGTTTTAAATTCAGTCGTGTTTTGATCCTCATGTAGCCATGACTAAGTGGCTATACGCACTGAAACGTGTAGTATTTTCTATGGATCTCTCTCGTGTAACTTACTTTTTTAATCCATTATGAATTAAAAGTTACATTTTAGTCAAACAATTAGAACTCTTGGATGCTGGAACTTTCTCGTCTACTTCACTGGGGGACACAGCACCATGGGTATAGACCTGGTCACTAGGAGACAAGACACTAGGGAAAAGAAAGCTGTTGGCTCCACCTCCAGGCTATACCCAGCCACAGCCACTGTGCATGAATCAGTTTGAAACCTAGTGTCATAGGAGGCAGACACGACCTGACTCAGGTCTTCTGTCTTACATCGTTTTTATTTTTACCTTTCTTTCAGGTGCAGGGGGTAGTCAGCGTGTACGCCACACTAGTCATACCCTCCTGCGGGCGCAGCGCTCTGCAAAAGAGCAGCCTCGCCGGTCACCCAGTCCCCACTCCCCACTCGCCGCACCCCGAAAGCGGCCGGAGTACCGGTGACCCCACTCCCACGTGCGAGATCCTACCGAGGGGGTGACCCTGCGGCGCCTGAAGACGCCAGACTGGTGAGTATGAGAAGAATAGAAGGCAGGTGAGTATGAAAGTTACCTCAGCCCCTCTCCTCCTCCACCTCAGGCCCTCCCCACCTCCCCTCAGCCCCTCTCAGCCCCTTAATGCCATCTCCCAGGGGGACAATAGCATGGGTCCTGTTTAGGGGGGCATCACAGGGTCCCCCAGAGCTGGGTCTTAAATTTTAGTAAATAAGCCCCCCTTTTTTCTGGGGCGTTTTTGGGTTTTCTGGTCGCTCCTACCGAGCGGCCCCCATTGGGGGGGGCACCTGGTTCCCCCCCCCCTCGTGTGGGGACCCCCCTTTCCTGGCTCCCCGGTACCTTTTCCCAGGCCTCCGCGGAAACTCCAGAGTTCGCGGCCGCGCTGCCGACGGTGCCTCTTTCAAGTCCAGGCCTCCCTGGCGGCTCTACACCAGGTCGTCCAGGTCTTCCTCTTCCTAGCCTCTTCGGCATGAGGTTTTTTCCCCTCTCTGGGCATCTCAAATGGCGGGACGTCTGGGGCCTGGGCCTGAGAGGCGGTGTCATCCGGCTACTCCAGTTTTCGCTGGAGTCTCTTTGCCTTCCTTATGTCGGACAATCCAGGCTGTCTCCAATCTCCAGCGGCAGGGAGTCAGCGTCCCTGTTCCCGTTTCAGAGTGTATCCTGGGTTACTATTCCTACCTGTTCTCCATTCGCCTAGAAGGACGGCTTCCTTTGTCCCATCATGGACCTGAAAGGGCTCTACAGGTTCTTCCATGCCTGCAGGCTCCGTTGTAGTCTATGCAGTCTGTGGTGGCATCCCTGGAGATGGGCGAATTCTTCGTCCATCTACATCATCGCGCTGTGCCGTCAGCGGTTTCTTCGTTTTGCAGTGGATCCTTGACCTTTCCAGTTGTGTCTCTCCCCTTCAGGCTGGCCTCTGCCACCGGGGTTTTTTTTTCCTCAGTGCTGGCGTCTCTCATGGCCATCCTCTGCGTCAGAGGTGCTGCCGTGTTTCCAGACTTGGACGACCTCCTGGTGAAGCCCCTCCAGGTCAGACAATCTGACCAGCTTGTGGTTCACCTTGGTTGTTCTTCGCCGGTTCTGCTGGCTCATCAATGAGGATGTCTCGTGCCCTCTAAGCACATGGAATCCGGGACATGATCCTCTGCTCGCTCCAGGGTGTGATTCTCCCTCCGGAGGCCAAGATCCTGAGTGTTCCACCTTCAGAGGTACTCTCCTTGCTCTCTTTGAATCGGCATGTAGGTCTTAGTCTTCTTTCTTTTTAAAAGACTTTCCTACAGGAGTGCCACTCTTTGCTCCTTTGGAACCCTTGGATCCGTGGGATTTTAACCTCGTCTTTAAGGTGCTTCAGGTTCCCCCCTTTTTTTGCCTTCTGTCCTGGTAGAATGAGTTTCTGGTGGCCATTTCCTCCATCCGCAGGGGTCCTGAATTGGCTGCCCCTTTTTTTCGGCAGCCTCCCTTTCTGGTCCTCCACAAGGATAAGGTTTTCCTCTGTCTGCCACAGTCTTTTTTTCTTAGGGTGTTTTTTCCTGCTTCCACATCGAGGAATAGGTCTTGCCCTCTTTCTTCTCGGTCCCCAGGCATCCATGTGAGTGCTTGCTCTTCCCTGCCGGTTGTTACCCGGGCGATTTGCATGTATACTGTCCCTCACGGATCCTTTGTTGTTCGGACGCTTTGCTCGTTCTCCCTGAGTGCCCTTGCCAGGGCCTGCCTGCTTCCAGAGCTCCCATCTTCCGATGGCTTTGGTCTGAGATTACAGAGACCTATCGGTTTAAGGGTAGGGCTCTGCCTTTCCGTGTGACGGCTCTCTCCTCTAGAGCTGTTGGAGTTCCCGGGGCCTCTGGCATCAGGCTTCTGCTTCCCAGGTCTGTAATTATCCCACTGGGCCTCCATCCTCTCTCTCTAAGTTTCACCAGATCCACTCTTGGCCTCTGCTGATGCCAATTTGGGTTGTAAGTTTCTGGAAGCGGTTGAGTATTACAGGTTTGCATGGCCGTGTTATTCCCACCCTCTGGGACTGCTTTAGGACATCCCATGGTGCTGTGTCCCCCAGTGAAGTAGACGAGAAAGTGGGATTTTTGTGTACTCACCGTAAAATCCTTTTCTCGTTGTATTCACTGGGGGACACAGATCCCTCCCTTGTTTTTTTTTTTTCAGTGTTCCTGCCCGAACTGTGTTGGTTCCTTTTCGGGTTCGGGCATTGTTGGTGGTTGTTGGTTCCATGTTCCTTTGTGTCTCTCTCTCCTACTGCTACGGTACAAACTGATTCATGCACAGTGGCTGTGACTGGGTATAGCCTGGAGGTGGAGCCAACAGCTTTCTTTTCCCTAGTGTCTTGTCTCCTAGTGACCAGGTCTATACCCATGGTGCTGTGTCCCTCAGTGAATACAACGAGAAAAGGATTTTACGGTGAGTACACAAAAATCCCACTTTTTTATGTTTTCATCATTTTCAACTTAAAAATTAATGTCTGTGATTGTAATCATTCACATTTCCTGTCTTTTCCATCCACTTCTTCCAGCTACTTCTGTAATGTTTACAACACATATTTTGGGTCCTCACTTTTCTAGACACCCAACCCACATTTTCCTGACTTACATAAAGTCCATCTGTTGTTACCACCAATTATAAAATATGTAATATAGAAATCCCCTGTAAATGAACAATACCTTCTGAGTGCACCTTTAAATTAATAATGCCTCTGTTTGCCCTTTTAAAT
Source organism: Leptodactylus fallax (assembly GCA_947044405.1). Lineage (NCBI taxonomy): Eukaryota > Metazoa > Chordata > Amphibia > Anura > Leptodactylidae > Leptodactylus > Leptodactylus fallax. Next base: position 1,928,791 of record CAMRHE010000048.1, on the reverse strand, counting down.
AGAGCGATGTGATGTTGTTACAAGTATATTCTGTTTGTTCTTTGCTGCTTACTCATTTTGCTTTGTCTGCCTAGCAACAGTGAGGTAGTAAGGGAGGAGGAGCTGAGCTAGGAGGAGGAGATGCTAGACAGGGAGCCTTGAAGAAAGCATGGAATAAAGAGTTCTGATCCATATAAGTCATTATCACATAGTGGACTTATTCCAGGTGACCTGCATCCTCACTACAAAACTACAATTGGCGACGAGGATTAAGGATCATCAACTAAAGGTATTTCACAGCTACAGCAAATTATGTACAAGACTGCAATACTAGCACCAGCCATGGTCTGCTTACCCTCCTTTGCTGCATTTGATGTGCACCAGCCCCAAGAAAACTTGGCAGCATGCTGGAATAAATGGCTGAAACGCTTTGAGATATTCCTGCAAGCACTGAACATTACTGACAATGCAAGAAAGAAAGCAATGTTATACTATGCAGGGGAACAAGTTTATGATATCTTCACAACTCTGCCTAATACAGGGGAGGACAGGGACTATGAGCTATGCAAAGCAGCATTAAGTAAGCACTTCTCTCCATTCATAAATGCAGCCTTTGAAATTTTCAAGTTTAGACAGTCAAAACAGTAAGCAACAGAAAGCATTGATGAATATCATGTTCGCTTAAGACAACTTGCAGCTTACTGTGAATTTGCAGATACAGACAAGGAAATTCTGATGCAAATCATACAAGGATGTGTCTCATCTAAGTTAAGGAGACAAGCACTGACCATGCACCATGACTTTAGCAAAGCTACTGTGCACTGCATGTATTCATGAAGCTGCAGAGAATCAAGCTAAACTTATAGAGAACACAGACTGTATGCCAGAGCAGCCATCTTCTATAGCAAAGCTCACTCAGAAGCCACATGTGCCTCTCACACAGGCTGCAACCTGCTACAACTGTGGAGGTCCTTTTCCTCATCAGAAATCCTGCCGAGCAAAGGGAGTAACTTGTCATAACTGTGGGAAACAAAAATCACTTTGCAAAAGTTTGCAGATCTAAATCACAATCTTCTCTCTCTGCAAAACAAACCATGCCATAAAATTCAGGCAGTGCAGTCAGTGCCCTATACTGATGAGCCCAGCAGCACCTTCTTATTGTCAGTGACTGAAGAGGGGTCTCAAAATGTGCATGCAATTACTAATTCCAAACAAGTAATCTTAATAAATGGCACTCCGGTGGAGACACTGGTAGATACAGGGGTGTCTGTCAACGTTATTAGTCATGCCACCTATAATCAGCTAAAGAACAAACCTGCTTTGCAATGTATTAACCTGAAGATATATCCTTATGGTTCAGCTACTGCATTATCCGTGTGGCAAATTTCAGTCAGTACTAACGTCTGATGGAAAATCCATCACAGACACTTTCTGTGTAGTGGAGTGTTCTGCAGACACTCTTCTCAACTTCAGTAGTGCGGTATCTCTGGACCAAGTGAAACTGGTAAACAGCGTAACACACTTCTGTCCAAAATATTATGCAGAAATATCCTCAACTCTTTCAAGGCCTAGGAAAGCTGAAAGACTTTCAAGTGAAATTACACATTGACCAGTCAGTACAGCCTTCAGTTCAACCTCACCGGCGCATCCCATTCCATGTCCGCAAGCTTGTGGAGAAAGAACTGCAAGACCTGGAGACATCTGATGTTATTGAACGTGTGGAGGGCCCAACTCCCTGGGTCTCACCAATTGTTGTTGCACCTAAACCTGAGCAGCCTGGTAAAATCAGATTATGTGTGAATATGCGACATGCTAATGGAGAAAGAAAGAAAGGCACATTACGCCTACCATTGATGACATTCTCGCAGATCTAAATGATGCAAAAATATTTTCAAAAATTGATCTAAAATCTTGTTATCATCAGCTTGACTTGCACCCAGACTCCAGATATATAACAACTTTTAGCACTCATGTCATTCTGAGAAGGTTCAAGAGGCTGAACTTTGGCATTTCATCGGCTGCAGAAATATTTCAGAATGTTATCAGGCAGGTTCTTTCAGGAATACCTGGAATGCTCAATGTCAGTGATGACATCCTTATCTTTGGCACAACCCAAGTGGAACATGACAACCACTTAGAACAAGTCTTTCAGAGACTGCAAACCTGCAATCTAACCGTAAATCCGTCAAAATGTGAGTTCAACCGGACATTATTAAATTTTTTTGGCTGTATTTTTTTCTGAAAATGGCGTTTCTGCAGACCCTGAGAAAATAGCTTCCATAACCTCTGCTAGCCAGCCTCAACTGTATCAGAGGTTCGGAGTTTTCTCAGACTGGTCACATACTATGGACATTTTATACCTGATCTAGATACTGTTCCTGAACCCCTATGACACCTCACTAAAAAGGATACTCCTTGGTCATGGATGGTTGAACATCAATCAGCATTTGACACACTAAAGTCCAGTCTGATTAGTGACACAGTCATGGCCTATTTTGACCCTCTAAAGTTTACTGAGCTCATTGTGGATGCCAATCCTGTAGGTCTTGGTGCGATTTTAACTCAGGTGTCCAAAACTGGCAGCATTTCCACAGTCTCCTGTGCAAGCAAGGCTTTAACAGAGATGGAACAGCGCTATTCCCAATCAGAGGGAAGCTCTTGCGGTTGTATGGGGATGCCTTCATTTCCATCTTTACCTCTTTGGATGTCCATTCACAGTGGAAAGTGATCATAAACCACTCATTCCGATCGTCAATAAACATTCGTCAAAGCCACCTCCACGACTTGAACGCTGGCTACTCCGCCTACAGAACTACCACTTTCATTTGAGATATGAGGCAGATCCAGGGAACCCTGCAGACTATTTTTCAAAACACCCTTCATCACAGTCTCCCAAAGATGACTTGCCTGCCACTGTCTTAGCTGAGGAGCATGTAAATTCCGTTGTTATACATTCTGTGCCAAGAGCAATGACCATAGAAGAAATTAAACATGCGGTGGATTCTGATCCCCAACTCCAGTTAGTTATTGATGCTGTTCAGTCTAAGAACTGGAGCTCTTTTCTAGCTGAGGCTCACCTTCAACCACAGGGTCAAACAGCATATTTGCAGGCCTTCTTTCATGCACGACACTCTCTCTCTGTGTCTGACTCAAACATACTACTGTGTGACTAAGATGGGGAAACAACCCTCATGTTATGAATGTAACTGGTTCTATAAATAAGGTTTTTTTTTTTTTTGGTTTTTTTTATAAACTGACATTTGTTTGTTTGACCACAAGAGGCCACTGTTACCTCAGAAATAGAAAAGACTGTAATTCTGTAATTGGAGTAGTGACGTGGAGACCCTGTTCTGCAGAGGTGGGACAAGAAGGAGCAGAGTGTGTGTAGCAGCCATCTTAGGAGTGTGCTTTTGAGCTTTTAGAAGAAGGACTGAAGTGAGAGGAAAAGGATTCCTAAGGGATCAGATATATAACAAGGGAGTGCTGAAGCAGAGACTGTTCCAGGGTTTGTTCAGACAGCATCCTAAGTTGAAGATTGCTATCAAGGACCCGGGCTGAGAAGTGGCCCTAACAGTGAGACCGCATGTTTGGATGAGCCCTGCTTTCAGCTGTTCCAGACAAAAGCTAAAAGGTACCCAACAAATCTGGATCAGTAAGAGAAGTAATCGTGCACGCACCGCATTACATTTTTGGCGCAAATTGCTTGGGACTGAGTAAGGGTCTGTAGTTAGTCTAGTTAGGCATACTCATCTTCACAGGCCACACTACTGGTGAATTATCTACCTATTCGGTAGTAAGGACTAAGACTCAGAGAATTCTATTAAGTTGTAACTCCCATAGAGGAGCTTCTGAGGAAGTCTAGAAGCAACATTTTATACATTGTCATATTTCTTTGGCTTACAAGCTGACCTACTATTATAGTTACTCGGTTGTACTTTGTTTGGGGGGAATAGGGGTATTTTGATTAGTTTGTAAGCTCTTGTGTTGTACCGCTGGTGCCCCTATCACACTCACTGAATTGTTCCTGTGACTAGGGTGATAAAAAGGTAACAAGCGGCTGGTTAGTTGCAGCCGGCAGATAGGTAAAAGCTTGGAGTGTATTAGAGCCACACATGAGAAGGCACCGCGCTGTTCAACACCAGGGTCTCAGCTTCCTGGCTGAGTGTATGTAAATAGTTCTGAGTGTTTTTTTTTTTTTTGGTAAAGAGGTGTTACTACACTAAGTAAAATCTTGTTTTTTTTTCTAAATTGATTTGGAGTCGCTTCCTCTGTTTGTGACTTCGCTGTATCCTGGGAAGCTCACCCTGGTACACGGCTTAGATGACAACCGCCTAGTCATATCTCAGAAACCTCAAAGTAGAATGATCGATCTGGCTCATGAGGCTCATCAAGGCATAGCTAAAACAAAGCAATTTCTTAGGGAGAAAGTATGGTTTCCAGGACTAGATAAACAAGTGGAAGCACTTATTAACACTTGTATACCTTGCCAAGCAACTACAGTGGACCATAGTCAAGCACCAGTACAAATGTCACCTCTGCCAGAAAGTCCGTGGAATGTCGTTAGTGTTGATTTCTGCACTTTGCCAGATCATTCCTATTTACTGGTTGTCATAGAAGATTTTTCTAGGTTTCCAGTCATTGAACCTGTTTCCATCACCTCTGCAAGAGCCATCATACCAAAACTGGTCAAGATCTTCTCTGCATATGGCATACCTGAAACAGTAAAGACCGAAAATGGGCCGCCTTTCAATAGTGCAGATTTTCAGTCTTTTGCAACTTATCTTGGTTTCACCCACAGGAAAATAACTCCTTACTGGCCTCAAGCCAAAGGCGAAGTGGAACGCTTCATGCAGTCAATCAACAAAACTCTTCGGATTGCTACCATGGAACACAAGGATTTACAACAAGAATTATACAGATTCCTTAGACAGTACAGAGCCACCCCACACTCTACTACAGGAACTTCACCAGCAACTGCGCTTTTCGGAGCATTAAGCTTCCGAACATCCCTGTAGTTTCCTTCCAGACTCCATTGGTCCTCAATGATTTCCTTGCCAAAGGCAGGATGAAATGATATGCAAATAAGAGCAGTCATCATTTCAAACAGCTAGATGTGGGAGACTGGGTCCTTGTTAAAAGGCTGAGACCTAGTGACAAATTATCCCCTTATCCAGAGCCCTTTCAAGTCACGTACGTCAAAGGTACCATGGTTACTGCTCAACACCAGGGTCAAGTCAAAAGAAATGTGTCCCATTTTAAAAAGCTTCGTGGCTATGACCCAGGAACAAGTACAGAGGAGACAGATGATGAGGAAATCCCACCAGATACAACTGGTTCAGCAACACCAACAAGAGATGCCTCCGACAATTCACCGACTATCTGGTAACGAGATGTCTCAACGCTACCCGACAAGAATGAGTCGAAGGCCACCAACGTACCTCATGGATTATGTTCTGCAGTAAAATTTTCCTGTCCATTTATAACAGTTGCATTTTCTTTTGTTTTGTTTTTTTTTTTTATAAGAAGGGGAGAGATTTTGTCTGCCTAGCAACAGTGAGGTATTAAGGGAGGAGGAGATGCTAGACAGGGAGCCTTGAAGAAAGCATGGAATAAAGAGTTCTGATCCATATAAGTCATTATCGCATAGTGGACTTATTCCAGGTGACCTGCATCGTCACTACAAATAAATAAATAAATAAATAAATAATAGTCCTTTAATAGTCCCACAGTGGGGAAATTCAGTGTGTTACAGCAGCAAAGATAAGATAAGCAGATACAAATACAAATACAAATACAACATGTACAGGAATGTTCCAAGGTGAGAGGCATTACATTAATAGCAGACAGACAGATAGGAAGTAGCGGGGGGGGGGGGGATTTAACAGGCAGAGAGATATTTCAGTTCTCTGTATGTAATGATCTCCGCTTAGGTCGGTGTTGGTTGTACAGCCTAACTGCGGTGGGGAGGAAAGACTTCCGATAGCGCTCCTTCAACACTACCTTGTGTGTACCTCTCATTAAAGGGATTGTCCAGCTCATTTTTATTGATGAGATATCCTCAGTATAGGTCATCAATAAAAGATCAATGGAGGCCTAATACCTAGGATCCCCACTGATCAGCTGTTTGAAGGGACCACAGTGCTTGTGCAAGCTCCGTGACCCCTTCTTTGTTTAAACTTTATTTCATAGTGTGTCAACAGCATCAAAACAACAAAAGTACAGAGTGTCTACAGATAAACATTTAGTAACAGCTACATCTAGTGTCATAAATGTGAACTGCAGTCAATCCAGCAAATATAGAGACAAAGCTGGCTGTTGCATATCTCCAACATCCATAGAGTCGCCGCCACCACTACTTCTTGCTCTGACTTGTAACCTGCAAGTCACTTCAGGCCTGCAGCTTACAAGACAAGATGTCTGAATCCCAGCGCAAATGGCACAATGCTATGACATCCATGTGCCTGCCTGCACCAGGAAGCAGACATGTTGACTGTGGTCACGGCGCCTTGTAAGTCACAGGCCTGAACTGACTTGTAGCTTACAAGTTACACAATGGCAGAGCAAGACGCCAACTGCTTGCTCTTCTGCCATGTATTTCAACTGTATTGGTGTCCTGCAGACACTGATACACTTGAAGGAGATGCTGGTGTTTGCAACGGTCCCAGGGTGGGCCACACAGTCAGGGTGGCTGGGGCCACTGCTCCCCCCAACAGCTACACCTCTGCCTCTCAGGATAAGTCATCATGAGCTGCAGCCTTTTCAATGAATACCAAGAAGAGCATCCTGTATATTATAGGGACTGTGCTTGGTATTTCAGCAGAGCTGCTGGACCCCCACCAATCACATCTTGATGACCTATCCTAAGAATTGGTTATCAATATATAAGTCCTTGAACTCCTTTAAGCGCTGCAAGATTCACATTATACCTCTCTATATCATCAGTGAGGGATTTTACAGAATTTTCTAAATTTACTGGTAAAAGTTTATACATTGGGCATAAAACACTAGGCAGCTTAGGTTAACTGAAGTTATAAACACATTTAAAGCGTAACTAAACTTTTGGACAACTTTTAATTTTCTGGCAGTTTTTGTGTCATTAATACATTTTTTATAGAGGCAGGATTTCACAGAAAGGAGCCAAAATGTGTTAATAAAGTATATTACAAAATGTATTAATGACACAGATGCTGCCAACAAATTAATAGTTGTTCGAAAGTTTAGTTACGTTTTAAACCATGGTAGGTAAAATAGTCATGTATAAATAAGTTTTTTATTATGCGTAACTTTTAAAAAACGGATTGCAAAACCAGGGAGAAATGGCGCCGCCAACCTGGTTCTGATACTAGTAGAGCAGAAAGCCACTGGCTTCCTGCTCTACCACTCATAGACTTGTAGGCCACAGGCTACACTGAGCCCTCCCAATACTTACTTGACTACTCTCCAGCTCCTCCTGCTTCTTCCTGCTCAGAGCAAGAAGGAGCTGGACTGGTAAGTAATGACCTAATGCTGCTATAAGGCAGACTAGTGAAGTGGCCACTGTATGGGCCATACAGTGTCCCCTTCACTGTTCCCCACATACAGTGTCCCCTTCATTTGTCCACTATACTGTATGGGGACCATTGATGGGGCCATTATATTGTGGGGGGGCAGTGATGGAGGCCAATATCCTGGGGGACATTAACCCTTTCCCTGCCATCCACGTATTTATACGTCCTCCCAGCGTGGCACTTTTCTAGCTGATGCATCTAAAACATCCTTAACCCCTTCAGGACTGAGCACAAGTGTGCGTTAAGGACCAGGCCTTGTATTATTATTATTATTATAAACCAGAGATACTCATTTGTAGACAGTTCTGTTTAATCTTTCTGACCCCATCAGCTCAACGTCTTTTGGTCTTTCACAACTTTCCTCTTCCGCCACACATGTAGATGGCAACATCATTAATCTTGTCTCCCATCGTCTCCTCACAGTTTCTAAATTTACTAACTCTTCTCTGCCACTCTCTGACCATAACCTTCTCTCTCTCACCATCAGTGCTTTCTCACCTTCACAGGACACACCTACTCATCATACATATAGGAATTTACGTGCTATTAACACCCAGCACCTCTCAGATACTCTACAGTCCTCTCTGTCCCCCATCTCTTCACTGTCCTGCCCCAATCTAGCCACCAGCCACTATAATGAAACCCTTAAGAGTGCATTGGATGAGGCAGCTCCCACCTCCACTCGAAAGGTTAGACGCAGGTGGCAGCAACCCTGGCACACGACACAGACACGTTTTCTTCAACGGTGCTCTAGTAGTGCTGAACGTCTGTGGAGAAAATCACGTACACCTGCAGACTTCTGCCACTTTAAATTTATGCTTAAAACCTATAGCTCTGCCCTTCACCTTGCCAAACAAGCCTATTTCACCACTCTCATCTCTTCTCTCTCCTGTAACCCTAAAAGGCTATTTGAAACTTTTCATTCCTTACTTACCCCTAAGGTGCAAATGCCATTCACAGACCTTAGCGCAGATGACCTGGCCTCTTATTTCTATGATAAAATTGATAAGATCCGTCAGGAAATTACTGCCCAATCCCCAGGTGGCATTGACCCCCTCACCAGCCGCACTTCAGACTGTTCATTCTCATCTTTTGAACCTGTTACAGAGGAGGAAGTATCTCAGCTACTTTCCTCTTCTCGCCCTACGACCTGCAGTAGTGACCCTTTCCCCTCACACCTTCTCCAGTCTCTGTCGCCTGCCGTCACAACTTACCTTACTAAAATATTTAACCTCTCTCTCTCTCTCTGGAATTTTCCCATCCTCTTTCAAACATGCTGTCATAACCCCACTACTGAAGAAATCCTCCCTTGACCCGTCCTGTGCTGCTAACTATCGACCTGTCTCTAACCTTCCTTTATCTCCAAAATCTTGGAACGCTTGGTCTATTCTCGTTTAATCTGTTATCTTTCTGCTTTCTTCTTGACCCTTTACAATCTGGCTTCCGCACTCTGCACTCTACTGAAACGGCCCTCACAAAAGTCTCCAATGATCTCCTGATGGCTAAATCCAAAGGTGACTTCTCTCTTCTTATTCTTCTAGATCTCTCAGCAGCATTTGACACTGTTGACCATCAACTCCTCCTCACTATGCTCCGCTCTGTCGGCATCACAGACACCGCTCTCGGTCCTAGATCCCTTGCTCTTCTCCCTCTACACAGCACCCATTGGACAAACCATCACTAGATTTGGCTTCCGGTACCATCTTTATGCTGATGACACCCAATTATATACGTCATCCCGTGACATCACCCCTGCACTAATACAGAACACCAGTGACTGCCTCTCTGCTGTCTCAAATATCATGTCTTCGCTCTATCTGAAACTGAATCTCTCAAAGACTGAACTACTGCTGTTTCCACCATCTAACAGATCTGTCCCTGATATCTCCATTGCAGTCTCTGGCCTTACCATAACTCCCAGGCAGTATGCCCGCTGCCTCGGGGTTTTGTTTGACTCAGACCTTTCCTTCACCCCCCCATATCCAATCACTCGCACGCTCTTGTCATCTCCACCTCAAAAACATCTCCAGAATCCGCCCTTTCCCTACCACAGATACACTAAAGACACTTATTGTTGCCCTGATTCACTCTCGCCTTGACTACTGTAACTCCTTACTAATTGGTCTTCCCCTTACTAAACTCTCCCCTCTACAATCTATTCTGAATGCGGCGGCCATTTAGGCCCAAAATTAACACATTCACAAAGGATTAAAGGAGAAAATGCATCTCACAGTTTGTTATGCAATTTCTCCCTTTTTGCGATATACAACAGCCAGCTTTGTCTCTATTTGCTGGATTGACTGCAGTTCACATTTATGACACTAGATGTAGCTGTTACTAAATGTTTATCTGTAGACACGCTGTATTTTTGTTGTTTTGATACTAGTTGATATACACATCCTGTTTTAGTGTGTGTGCTGAACTAGATCTGTTATTCACCATGTGAGGTGATTTTCTCTTACTGCACTCATGTTTCACTAAAATTGTTCCTGTTATATACAACTGTATCGGTTTCGCAATCTGCAACACTCCCGAGCACAGGAATACCCCACATGTGGGTATAAACTGATGTTTGGTCACACGGCAGTGCACAAAAGGGAAGGAGCGTCACTGGACGTTTGAAAAGCAAATTTTGCTGGAAGAGTTTTCAGTGCTATATCTCATTTGCAGAGCCCCTAGAATACCAAAACAATGGAAACCCCCTAAAAGTGACCCCATTTTGAAAACTACACCCTCTCAGAATTTATCAAGGGGTATAGTGAGCATTTTGACCCAACAGCCTTTTCACAGATTTTATGAACATTGGGACGTGTAAATAAAAAATTACTAAATGTCAATTTAGTCCCAAATTTTTTTTTTTTTTCAGAAGAGGATAAAGGAGAAAAAGCTCCCCAAAGTTTGTTACACAATTCCTCCTGAACATGGCAATACCCCATACGTGGTTGTAAACTGCTGTATAGGTACATGGCAGGGCTCGGAAAGGAAAGAGCGCTATTTGGCTTTTGGAGGGCAGATTTTGCTGGAATAGTTTTCAGGTGCCATGTCACATTTGCAGAGCCCCTAAAGTACTAATACAATGGAAACCACCCAAAAAGTGACCCTATTTTATAAACTACACTCCTCAAGGAATTTATCAAGGGGTATTATTTTGAGTCCAAAAGTGCTTCCCGAAAATTAATGTACAAAGTGAAAATTGAAATTTTTAAAGAAATATGCCGTTTCAGTGACCAATACGTTGCACCCATTTTGTGTCATCAGAGACATACACTTCTAAAACTATATGTAGGTGTAAACTGCTGCTTGAGCACACAGCAGGGCTCAGAAGGGAAGGAGCAGTGTGCTTTTTAGCTTTTAGAGTATAGATTTAGAGGGATTTTGGGGTACATATGACTTTTTAAGGTGAGATGGCAAAAAATCATTATTTCCTCTCTTTATTTATTTATTTTTTTACTTTTTTTTATATGTCCCACTAGGAGACCTGAACCAGCGATACACTGATCGCTGGTTCAGCACTATAGACTGCAATACACGTGTATTGTAGTCTATAGAGGAAGTTCTATGGAGCCCCCAGTTTCTGGCAGATACTGGGGGCTCCAGGCAGCCTGGGGTCACTTGTCAGACCCCAGGCTGCAGAAATTACATATAGGCACCCCCGATTTCGCCGCAGGGGACATCTGTCATAGTGGAACCCCTCCGATCGGGGGTTAAGGAGCAGGGTGTTAGCTGTCAGTTACAACTAATACCCGCTCCCGATGCCACCTGTGGCATTCAGTGTCACTAACAAACACTTAAGATGCCGCAGTCACTATTGACCACGACATCTTAAGGATTAAACAGCGGGGATCGGTGTTATCACCATCCCCGCTGTTGAAGCGGGAGCCTGACTGTCAGATACAGCTGGGATCCCCTGGTGATCGCAAGGGCTCTGCTTCTGAGCCCGCTTGATCACCATTACATACGTGTACGTGGGGATGTGGTAACTACCCACATTCTCCCATGTACGTATATGTGAGAATGGGTTAATACTAATGCCGATATCTCAGGATTGGTTAGGGCTATGAAGATCATCTTAGATTCATTTTAAAGAAGATAATCTCATATAGCCCTTACAGATCCAGAGCGATTCGCTGTTGGAACCACTATTCTGCATTTGAGATTCCAATGTAGATCTCAATTCCCGACAGCGTATTTAACAGCAGATCGCTCCGAATCTGTAAGGGCTATAATGATATTCTTAGTATTTTAAAGATTAGATTCATCTTCATAACCCTAACCAGTGGCATAACTAGTAATGGCTGGGCCCCAAGGCGATCATTTGACATGGGGGACCCTCGGACAAACCACATTCCTGCACACAGTATTTTAACCCATAGTGGCCCCTGCACACAGTATTTTGCCCCGTAGTGGCCCCTGCACACAGTATTTTGCCCCATAGTGGCCCCTGCACACAGTATTTTGCCCCATTGTGGACCACCCATGAACAATTATTATGGTCTGGGGTCTCTTCAGACCCCAGAGTATAATGATTGGAGACCCAGGGGAGGATACAAACACAAAAAAAAAAACAATATTACTTACCTCTCCCTGGCTCCGGCGCACTCCCCGCTACTTTCGTCTTTCATAATTGTTGGTATAGTGGTCATGTGAGCCAGGCCTGCATTGTGACGCATAATGACGGCAGCCTGGCCCACGTGACATCTGGGACGTCACCAAACAGGCCCAAAGACTGCTGGAGCGCAGGAGAGGTAAGTATAATTTTTTATGTTCCCTCACCTCCCCTGGGCCTCCGATCATTATACTCTGGGATCTGAAAAGACCCCAGAGTATAATAATAGCAGTATTTGTGGGATTCGCGGGCCCGTTGCCTCACTTACCAATCCCCGCCCCTGCTCACAGCCGCCTCCGCTTCCGCAGAAGGGGGAAGCGCAGGCGGCCGTGAGCAGGAGCGGAGATCGGTAAGTGAGCTAGATAGGCCCCGTTATCTGCTGGGGTTACTCCAGCAGGTAATGGCCTATTTAAAAAAAAAAAAAAAAAAAACAAACACACACCATCAGGGGCCCGCCGGGCCCCCTAATGTCCCGGGCCCTGTGGCAGCTGCTACCCCGATATTTACGCCACTGCCCTAACGGATCCTGAGATATGGTGCTCTAAAATTTCCTCCCCCTCCTGGCTCAGGCAGCATCTTAAGATTCTGCAGGAGGAGGGGGGGGGGGGGGAGGGAGAGCTGCAGACTGCACAGATGATAAATCATGATCTGTGCATAACCTGTATGTGACCCCGGTGAGGGGGGGGGAAGCAGGGACTTCTGTCCATGTTATCCCCTCTCCTATCAATTAAGAGCATACTATACTTTTGCTCTCTGAGTCTCACACAGAGGGATAATGTAATACCCCCCTGAGCCCGATCACAGGGGTATTCTTATGTAATACCTCTCTGAACATAACCAGGAAGTTTATTGGCGCTGTGACCCAGACGCTTACCATCGTCCTGGTTGCAGCCCCAAAAGAGTTGCACCAAATACTTACAAACACATGCACAAAATCATCAATAAAGTTTACATGGGGGCGTGGCCTGGACGCGCATGGAGTAGCACGCGCGCAGGTCCTTCTCCGCTCCTCCGCTCGCTACTGAGACCCGTGGACCCCTCAGCAGGCGCAGTATGGGCAAGCGCTTACCGAGGAAGGTGGCCCCGGGCACCCCAGCGCCCGTGGAGAGGTCTGGGGGGGCCACCCTGGACGCCTTTCTGGCCCAGCGGCCTTCTCTACCGGGCCAGGCTGCTGCGGGGCGGCCATCTTGGATTTCCTCCGCTCTCCAGGCACAGGGGTCGCAGCGCAGCTTCTCTCCTCCCGCGCTCCCCCTGTCAGCCAGCGGAGCGCCGCTTCAACAGAGATCCCTGTCGGCGCCTGGGCAACCCAGAGTTTCCCCAGCACGAGTACTCCCACAGTCTCCTCACCCTGGGATGTCCCAGCAACTACATTCTGCTTCACCAGCACTCCTGGCAGAGCGGCATGAGAGGACCCCGGATGTTTCCAGCTTCTCAAGGAGTTCTGAGGTCAGTGGCTCTGCTCCCTCCTGCACCGCTGATGAGTTGCAGCCTGTGGCCACAGAGCTGGTCTCTGTGGCCCCCCATCTACTATCTTCCCCCATCGCCCCTCCCCTCCATAGCTCAGGGGGGGATGGCGCGGTGGAAGGCGCTGGCGTAGGGGCTCCTCCGCCCCGCACTCCCAAGGATTATGGCTCCCCCCCTCCAGTCCTGTACCCCCAGAGCTGCATTCCAGGCCCATCTTCAGCACCATCATCCATGGCGGACCTTCTTCCTCAACTTACTACTAAACAAGACCTTAAAAGTATGGTTGTGGAAATCACAGCATCCTTCCGATCTGAAATTGCTACCCTCCGCACTGATTTACACTCCATTGCTAACCGAATGGACACGCTGGAGAATGACCATGACACTACCAGGGACTATGTTGCCTCACTGCATGATACTACCACTGAACAGGGTTCAGCTATACGGGACATGCAACGCCACTTGGAGGATCTTGACAACAGGGGCCGGCGCAACAATATACGCATCAAGGGACTCCCAGAGGCTGACCAATCTGAGGATCTGCCTGTTCTGCTGGAGGCTGTCTTCAACACTATACTGCAGGAGCCCCCGTCCCACAAAATTAAGTTTGATAGGGCACATCGAGCCCTTCGACCCAGAGGATCTTCCGCCACACCCCGTGATGTCATCTGCTGCCTCCACGACTTTACCCTTAAAGAGGCTATAATGAGCAAAGTGCGCAAACTCAAAGACTTCGAGTTTCAGGGAGCTCCACTACAATTCTATCAGGATCTGTCGCTAATCACCCTCCAGAAACGCCGCCATCTCCGACCCCTCCTCCAGATTCTTCAGGAGCACCAAATTCCTTACCGGTGGGGATTTCCGTTTGCTCTCATTGCTCGTAGGGATGGTTGCTCCGCTACGCTTCGCTCCTTTGCGGATTTGCCTCTCTTCTGTGACCTATTGGATGTTCCCCTGCCGGATTTAACAGACTGGGAGCTATTCTCTCCACCCCCTCCCCCACCACCGGTTTGGCAACGATTGGAGCCCAGACGACGTCATGCATCCTCCGCGGTGGTGACCACTCGGAGGCCCCGGCTGGAGACTGATCCCTGAGGAGGCTGCCCCCCCTTGAGACGTTCTCCCTTTTCTCGGTGGTGCTTTGGAATCTGCATGCCTTAATGTTATGTTTGCTTCTCTTTTTTTCTTTTTTAGGTCTACGGGTCTCATCTATTATGCTTATTGTTGGATTGTTTTAGCGGAGTGGGGCGGGGTGGGGTTCCGGTGACTCCCCTTCCTTCCTTCTTTTTACTGGTGGTTGGGGATCCACCGCCTCCCCTCCGACCTCCTGTCCACGCTCTCCCCCCTAAGGGGATACTTGGACTGTGCGGCCATTGATCCTGATTGGACCTCTGGCTGCCCTCATTGGTCCCCAGGCGAGTGACTTAGCCTCGCCCACAAAGTATTGTTTAACTGTTTTTATTTTTACTTTGTCATTTATGATGTCTTTTGCCTCCCTCCCTCCCTCTCTTTCCCCCCCCCCTCCCTGATCTAGAGACCCTGCCTCGACTTTGGGTTCCTGTTTGTGGATTGCCCTTTTGCCTCTCCGAGGGAAACTTGCCAGCGTCATGTGAGATGGGTGAGCTTATTGCAATCCGCCACTGTCCTCCAATCCTGGGTCCCAATGGTTAGGTGCGTGACAATTAATGTCAAGGGCCTGGGTTCCAACATTAAAAGGCGCCATGTCCTTAGAGAACTCCGCTCCTTACGAGCGGATGTGGCGTTTCTTCAGGAGACTCATTTTGACCGCGCTGGTACTTTTGCCTTCGCTAAGCATTATTTTCCCGTAGCTTTTTCAGCCTTCCACAATCGACGCAGAGCTGGGGTGGCTATCCTTCTTTCTCGATCCTGCCCAATTACAGTGACGACTTCCCACATAGACCCAGGTGGCCGGTTTGTTATCTTGGAGGGGCTCCTTTATGGTGCCCCGATTGTTTTATGCAATGTCTATGCCCCCAATTCAGCACAGATCCCGTTCTTGCGCCGGGTATTCTCTCGTCTGCGCGCTCTCCCACCATCAGCTTGGCTGGTGGGGGGAGACTTTAACATGGTCTTCTCTGAACGGGCGGATCGTCTGGCGTTACCCCAGGGCCCAACCCCCCATAGGTTGGCCCAACTTGCAAGGGAGTTCCGCAGGCTGATCCGCGCCCACTCTTTGTATGACCTTTGGCGAGTGGACAATCCTACGGCGCGCTCCTACACCTTCTTTTCTCACCCTCATAACACTCACACCCGCATTGACTACTTCTTTGGAAATGCTCCCGCTCTTCGTTTGCTTAGGGACACGAACATTGGCCCTCTCACCTGGTCTGATCATGCCCCAGTCGTGGTTACCTTATCTACGACTCCAGTGCCTACTCGCCAATGTCATTGGCGTCTTAACGAAACACTGCTCAATTCGCCGACCTCCCTCGAGACCCTGCGCACACACTTGATAGATTATTTTAGGGACAACTTAGGCTCGGTAGACTCTCTTGCCATTCTCTGGGAAGCCCATAAGGCGGTCATGAGAGGATGCTGTATCGCATTGGCTTCTAGGCTTAAAAGGGACAGACAGGCCCAAGAACAGCTCCTCCAAGCCCGTATTCGGTCCCTTACGACGACTTTGGCAGCGCATCCATCCCTGGGGGTTCTTCGCCGTTTGGTCCTGGCCCGGGCGGACCTCCGTGATTTGGAGACCCGCCATGTGGAACGACTTCTCCTTTATACCCGTCAGCGGTTTTTTGAACGAGGTAATAAATCTCATACCCTCCTGGCAGGAACCCTCAGGGATCATCGGGCCTCTTCCACACCACACTCTGTCCGTGACCCCGCGGGTACTCTTCAACATCACCCTGATGCTGTGGCGCTGGCGTTCCACTCTTACTACTCTAAGCTGTATGACTTACCCCCCCCACGAGCACTACTCCCTGGGGATGACTCAACACTACTGGAAGACTATTTAAAGGATTGTTGTCTCCCACGCCTTCCTCCTGAGGCCCTAACCTCCCTGAACACCCCCATCACCAGGGAGGAACTAGAAGGGGTCCTGAGGGACCTCCCAAATGGGAAAGCCCCAGGCCCAGATGGGTTCACTTACAATTATTATAAGGTTTTCCAGGGTGAACTCTCTGCTCATCTATTGTCCCTCTTCAATTCCTTCCTTTCAGGTTCCCCTATACCCCCGACTATGCTCTCTTCACTACTCACATTGGTCCCTAAACCGGGTAAGGACTTGCAGGATTGTGCTAACTACCGACCGATTGCTTTGCTGAACACGGACCTGAAACTTTTCACCAAACTCTTAGCCAATAGACTGAATGCTTGGCTCCCTCTGCTTGTCCATAAGGACCAGGTGGGATTCATCCCCTGTCGTCAGGGTGGTGACAACACCAGGAGGACTGTGGATTTGGTGGAGGTGGCCAATCATTATTCTACCCCGGCCCTTCTCTTGAGCCTGGACGCTGAAAAGGCTTTTGACCGCATAAATTGGTCGTTTATGCATACTACGCTTAAGGCGTTCGGGCTTACGGGACCGTTTCTCACAGCTATCCAGGCCCTTTACTCCTTACCCTCAGCAGCAATTAAGCTTCCCCATGCATCTTCGCCCTTCTTCCCTATTCGAAATGGCACTAGGCAGGGTTGCCCCCTGTCACCCATCATATTTGCCCTCTGCATTGAACCGCTAGCGGCCAAGATTAGGCGAGACCCTAATATCAAGGGCATCATGGTCCAAGATAAGGAATTTAAGATATCTCTCTTTGCGGACGATGTACTCCTCACTCTCACCTCCCCTCATACTACCCTTCCAAACTTGCTGCGCTCGCTAGAGACCTATGGTGATCTCTCAGGGTATAAGGTGAACCCCGCGAAGACTGAGGCACTCCCACTTAACATCCCACGGGACCTTCTCCTTCTCCTCCGCAGTAATTACGATTTCCAGTGGCGGGAGTCCTCTATCCGCTACCTGGGAGTCCATATATCCACCTCCTATGCGACCCTCTACTCGGCAAACTACCCGCGGTTGTTTTGTGAGCTAAGAGCCCTATTGGACAAATGGCAACCCTTGCCTATCTCCCTTTTGGGGAGAATTGCTGCGGTCAAGATGACTCTCCTCCCGAAGCTACTGTATTTTTTCGAGACGCTCCCAGTCGCGATACCTCGGGGAGAATTACGGAACCTACAGAAAGCTATCTTCCAGTTTATCTGGAAAGCAAAACGACACCGAATACCTAGATCTGTTATGCTGGCGGATAGGGGGTCTGGGGGTATGGCTGTCCCACATCTGTTACATTATTACTGGGCGGCCCACTTACGCCATATCCCATTCTGGGCGGCTATGCCAGCATACACCAGATGGGTGCAGATAGAGAAGCTATGGCTGGCACCCATGCATCCTAACGCGCTTCTGTGGGTCAGCTCCCCCCCCCCCACCCCCCCTGCCTCGTACCTGTTGGGCCCCATTCGGTTTACTAGATCTATCTGGTCTACCTGTCGTACTAGATTTTCCCTGATGTCCCCGCGCTCATCTATGGTCTCCATACTATACAACCCCCTTCTCCCAGAGAGCCTGACTTCTGCCATGACTAAAGTGTGGTCTGAAGCTGGCCTTTACCGGATTGCTGACATGGTTGACCCTGGAACCTTGGAACTCAGGTCCTTTGCTTATCTTACAGCTAATCAAAACCTGCCAAGTACTGAATGGTTCCATTACTTGCAGGTGGTTCACTTTGTCCGCTCCCTCCATGGGTCTCTTAAGGTGTCACTCCCCACCGCTTTTGAAAAGATTTGCCGTGCAGGCACGTCCACTAGGGGCTTTATATCCTCTATTTACCAACTTCTTAACTCACAAACTACAGGCTCTCCTGTTAATCATCGCTATATGCTTAAATGGGAGGAGGTGGGTAAACCCATCTCCCAGGAACAGTGGCGGATTGTATGGTCTCGGGCCCAGAAATCATCTCAGTGCATTACGTTTAGGGAAACGCAGTATAAGCTGTTGATGCATTGGTATCATACCCCGGCTCTCCTTCATACTTTAAACCCATTAGTTCCCCCATGGTGCTGGCGCTGTGGAGCTGCGGTGGGTACCCTGCACCATATCTTTTGGACGTGCCCTCTCATCCTCGGTTTTTGGAGGGAGGTCAGGACTCTGACGACTGCTCTCTTTTTGCAAGAGGTTCCTCTTGACCCTCTTCTTTATCTCCTGAACCTTCCCCCCAGACACCTGAGCAATAAGTCATCCAGGCTTTTCTTGCATCTTTGTACTGCAGCTAAAACTCTCATAGCTAGAAACTGGAAGAAGGTGAGTCCCCCATCTAGTCTTGAGCTTGTGGCTAGAATGAAGGATGTGAGGAGTCTTGAATACCTGACTGCTGGCCTACATAATTCACGGGAAGCCTTTGGGGCTATTTGGGCACCCTGGGACATGTATTGTACATTACAGGGTCTCTGATCTCTAGTCCTCTCCTTCCCTCCCCCCCCCCCTCCCTTTGGTCCTACCCTTGTCTTCTTAACCCCTCCATTCCCCCCTCCCTTGTTCACTGCTTAATTTAAATGCATATTGCTTAAGGGGGAGGAGGCAGATAGCCTCTATTTACCTCAATGCTTCCTGTTTGTTTGATTATTATTGTTTTTTTGTTTTTTCTTTATTCCTTGTTAATGAAAAATTTTTCAATAAAATTACAGTTATATAAAAAAAAAAAAAAATTATTTTTTTTTTTTTTTATATCTTTTTTTTATTTTATAAAAAAAAAATACCACCACCAATAACAAACAATAAAAAAAACAAAAAAAAAAAAAAAAAAAAAAAAAAAAAAAAAATAAATTTTAAAAAAAGAAAGAGAGAGAGAGAGGGAAGTAAAGGGGCCCCCCGCCCTTTTTAATTTTTTCACACTTTCAACGCACAAAAAAAAAAAAAAAAAAAATTAAATTTTTTTTTTTAAAGAAAAAAAAAAAAAAGGAAGAAAAAAAAAAGGAAAAAGAAAATTTTTTTTTTTTTTTTTTTTTTTTTTAAATAAAAAAAAAAAAAAAAAGGGGGGGGGGGTTTTTTTTTCCCCCCCAATTTTTATTTTTTGGGGCCCCCCCTTTTGCTGCTATTACAGCGGCAGGGCGCGGGGGGTTTGTCTCTCTCTTTTTTGCACACGGGGGGCTTGAATTTTTGCCCATTCTTCCTTGGGAAACAGCTCAAGCTCAGTGGGGTTGGGTGGAGAGCGTTTGTGAACAGCAGTTTTCAGATTCTCGAATGGATTCAGGTCTGGACTTTGACTTGGCCATTCTAACACCTGGATACGTTTATTTGTGAACCATTCCATTGTAGATTTTGCTTTATGTTTGGGATCATTGTCTTGTTGGAAGATAAATCTCCGTCCCAGTCTCAGGTCTTTTGCACACTCCAACAGGTTTTCTTCCAGAATGGTCCTGTATTTGGCTCCATCCATCTTCCCATCAATTTTAACCATCTTCCCTGTCCCTGCTGAATAAAAGCAGGCCCAAACCATGATGTTGCCACCGCCATGTTTGACAGTGGGGATGGTGTGTTGAGGGTGATGAGCTGTGTTGTTTTTATGCCAAACATATCGTTTTGCATTGTGGCCAAAAAGTTCGATCTTGGTTTCTTCTGACCAGAGCACCTTCTTCCACATGTTTGGTGTGCCTCTCAGGTGGCTTGTGGCAAACTTTAAACGAGACTTTTTATGGATATCTTTGAGAAATGGCTTTCTTCTTGCCACTCTTCCATAAAGGCCAGATTTGTGCAGTGTACGACTGATTGTTGTGCTATGGACAGACTCTCCCACCTCAGCTGTTTGTTTGAGATGAAAGTTTAGCAGGACGGCCGGGTCTTGGTAGATTTGCAGTGGTCTGATACTCCTTCCATTTCAATATGATCGCTTGCACAGTGCTCCTTGGGATGTTTAAAGTTTGGGAAATCTTTTTGTATCCAAATCCGGCTTTAAACTTCTCCACAACAGTATCACGGACCTGCCTGGCGTGTTCCTTGGTCTTCATGATGCTCTCTGCGCTTTAAACAGAACCCTGAGACTATCACAGAGCAGGTGCATTTATACGGAGACTTGATTACACACAGGTGGATTCTATTTATCATCATCAGTCATTTAGGACAACATTGAATCATTCAGAGATCCTCACTGAACTTCTGGAGTGAGTTTGCTGCACTGAAAGTAAAGGGGCCGAATAATATTGCACGCCCCACTTTTCAGTTTTTTATTTTTTACAAAAGTTTAAAATAACCAATAAATTTCGTTCCACTTCACAATTGTGTCCCACTTGTTGTTGATTCATCACCAAAAAATTTAAATTTTATATCTTTATGTTTGAAGCCTGAAATGTGGCAAAAGGTTGAAAAGTTCAAGGGGGCCGAATACTTTCGCAAGGCACTGTAAGAATATAATTTTCTGTAAACTCCTATTTATTTTGCATGCACAAAATTGGTTGATGTTTGCAGTATATATAAATTGTGTATAGCTTGATCTATTATTTTATATGTATTATGTGTATGAATGTATGATTGAATAGGAGTTTTAGGTGAAAATATATGTTTTAGTGCATTTAAAAAAAAAATAAAAAAAAATTGCATTGTCACAAAGCTACATGAAGGTGGACATGGCTATTGATAACCCATTGAGACACATGCAATCTGTAATTTTCACGATGTGTAATCCCTACCTTTTATAGGATGATACTTTAATATTTCCAGCTTCAAAGCAGATTTTTTTTTCTTTCCAGTTCTGGTGATTTTATGAAGATATGTGCATGCAGATGTAGGTCTTAGTGATATGAATGAACTCCGCCCATGTTGAACTCTTGTTTTTAGGAGGTTTGATACATATAACTTTGTTTGGTTTCCACTTTTAGCAACTAATATACATTTTTTTGCATTTTTTTTTTAAATAAAATATGCAATTTAAATCGTATACAGTACCAAGTGGCATTTTGACAATGCTGCAGATGTCTACTTTATGAAAATATATAGGTATGGGGGGGTTAGTATGATTTTTTAATGTTGCAATTTAGGTTTTTTTTTTCCATCTCAAAAATATGAAAATTGCCTTGGCAGTCAGGGGAGAAAAATCTGAAAACCCTTGGCAGTGAGAGGGTTAAAGGGATTGTCCAGGATAACATTTAATTAGGCAGGGGCAGGTGAAAAAACAAAAAAAAAAAACAGAACTTACTCTGCTATCCCCAGTGTCTCCCAGGGCGGTTCAGTCCTGCAGCTCTGTTTTCTTCCAGCGGAAGTTCCCTCTGCACGTGACTACCTGTGACGTCACGTGACTCCTGTGGCCAATCAGCGGCCTACGGAAAGGGACCTGGGACATCACAGCTAGTGCGGACTACCGGCAAAAGAAGACAGTGGAGCAGGACCAGTTCGTGCTGGGATACACCATAGCACTGGTTCGGTATGTTTTTTTGTTTTGTTTTCACACTACCCCGGACTAATTTAAAAAAAAAAAAAAAAAATGTTACTGGACAACCTCTTTAAAGTGTGGCGCATTAGGGAGTATATTAAAGGGGTTGTCCAGGTATTATCCTCAGAATAGGCCATAAATACTTGATCCAGCGGCCGGGTATCAGATCCCTATCAATCAGCTGTACGGAGTCACTTCCGGCGCCTGTCCTGTACACAATACGGGACCGGAAGCAGAAAGCTCTGTCCACTGTATATTAGCCGGGCACCTTCACTGCATCTCAGCACATATTGAAGTCAGTGTGATCTGAGCTGCAGTGAAGGTGCTGGGCTGCTATACAGCAGATGGAGCTTTCTGCTTCCAGCCCTGTGTTGTGTACAGAACAGGTGCCGGAAGTGGCTCCGTACAGCTGATGGGGCCATGTGTCAGCTCCCTAGCAATCATATATTTTTGGCCTATGTCCCACACAGTTTAATGTCCTCCCCACAGGATGTTAGCCCACACAATATAATGGCCCCATCACTGTTCCCCATACAGTATAGGGGACCAGTGAAGAAGCCACTGCATGGGGGAGGGGGGGGAAACCAGTGAAGTGGCCATAAAAAAAAACAAAAAAAAACCCACATACTCACCTGTCCCCAGCACCCCGTTGTCCCCTGTCTGTCTGGTCTCATGGCGGCGCCTCATTTTTGAAAATCCTGTACCTAATTGGTCTTAGCAGTCATATGAGGTGCAGGACTCCTGGCAACAAAGCACCGGCATGAAACTGAATGACACTGGCGGCGGACAACATAGTGCTGGGGACAGGAGAATATGCTTTTTTTAGTTTATTTTACACCTCCTGCTCATCACATAGGTTGCTCCAATTTCCAGAGAACCTCTTTAAAGGATTATCCATCTTTCTAACATGGACGGCCAGTCCTTAGGATAGGCCATCAATATTACATCTGCGAGGGTCTGCCAGCCAGAACCTCTGCAGATCAGCTTTTCCAGGACAGTGCGGTTACAGGTAATGATAATTGTAGGAGCCACACTGTTCACTTGGCATACAGAGTGTAGTGGTGGCTTTAGGTAGTGCACATCATATGGCGAGTGAGCAGCATGGCTCCCGACATGTTAGCTTTAGCCGCCCTGTCTCGGTACAGCTGATCTGCAGGGGTCCTGGCAGTGAGCCCCTAGAAACAATTCCACTGGTGGGCCCTAGACATCCCAGTCTGACACTGCCTAGTATTGTCTTTGGTTGGACCCATCATCATTTTTCCGCTTTATTCACAATGTTGTATCTTTTTTACAATCCATAGACTATTCAAAATATGACTATGACGCAAGCACTCTCAGACCTAATCTTAATGATCATGTGCCCGATTCACCGTCCTTGTATAGAACCATGAGTGATGCTGCTTTGGTGAAAAAAAGGATTCGACCTAACACTCCAGACAGAGCTCAGCTACAGCAACATCGGTTTTCTATCAATGGACACTTCTACAACTTTAAAGTAAGGAGCATTCATCTTCTCTGCAGCCAAACGTTGACAAAATAGTGACCTTAGTACTGTGAACTCAGGACTGTAGCTGATAACTATGCCTCTGACTGAATAATTATATATATACTGTATATATTGTGACAACTTGGGGGAATTAGACTCAAAATGGCGGCAGACTCCTGGTCCGGACAGCGGTGGTTTGTGGTACTGGGCGCTGGAAAGATAGCTTTCAGACGGTCCAAGTGTAAAATAAAAGTGGCTTTATTCAGCTTAACTGCAACATAACAAAACAACAAAAACCTAGGCCACAGTTAGGGCACTAACTGACTCATTGAGCCCCTAACTAGCCTCTACTGCTCAGCTCCAGCAACAGTCCTCTGTGGACCCCAGCACTTCTGGCACAGACCGTCTATCTGTCCAGCTGGGTCCAACATCTCCTGCTCCCTACAGGATACTCCACACTTCTGGAGTTACACGCCTCCCACCCAAAGGTGTGGCTGAAGGCCTTTTCAGGGCTGGGCCTGGGTCTCTCCACAGCGCCCTCTGGCTCACATACTCACAATATATATATATATATATATATATATATATATATATATAACAGTATATTCTATAGAGAGAGTGAATTTTCAGTTTCTTGTATAACACAATGTCTAAAGAAGAGAGCTTGTACTCTTGAAATCTTACTATCAAATATACTCAGTTAGCCTCTAAAAGGTATCACCTGATTTCTTCACTCTTCCAGACAGAGAAAGAAGTTCAAGTTCCAACGGGTTTTACTGTGTACGTTTTTTTTTACAAAAACAGCAAAACAAAATAAGCCTTAACTTTTAGGCAAAGAAATAACAGAAAACCTCCTCGTCTGAGCTACTAACTAAACATAATAAATATTTGTTTATATAGCGCCATTAATTCCATGGTGCTTTACATACGGTACACAAGATATACAAAACAAATATAATACTAATGTAAGCCGTGTACCGGGGTGGGCTCCCCAGGATACAGCGAAGTCACGAACAAAGGAAGCGACTCCAAGTCAATTTAGAAAAAAAACAAGATTTTACTTCGTGTAGTAGCACCTCTTTACCAAAAAAAAAAAAAAAAAAACACTCACAACTATTTACATACACTCAGCCAGGAAGCTGAGACCCTGGTGTTGTACAGCGCGGTGCCTTCTCATGTGCGGCTCCAAAACACTCCAAGCTTTTACCTATCTGCAGGCTGCAACTAACCAGCCTCTTGTTACCTTTTTATCACCCTAGTCACAGGAACAATTCAGTGAGTGTGATAGGGGCACCGGCGGTATAACACAAGAGCTTATAAACTTATCAAAATACCCCTATTCCCCACATACAAAGTACAACCGAGTAACTATAATAGTAGGTCAGCTTGCAAGCCAAAGAAATATGACAATGTATAAAATGTCGCTTCTAGACTTCCTCAGAAGCTCCTCTCTGGGAGTTACAAGTCTATAGAATTCTTTGAGAATTCTCAGCCGGGTACTTGATAGCAATCTTCAACTTAGGATGCTGTCTGAACAAACCCTGGAACAGTCTCTGCTTCAGCTCCACCTTGCTATATTTCAGATTCCTTCTTCTTCTAAAAGCTCAAAGCACACTCCTAATTTGGCTGCCACACACACTGTGCTTCTTCTTGTAGTTACACCTCTGCAGAACAGGGTCTCCACGTCACTACTCCAGGGAATTACAGAATTAAAGTCCTTCCCATTTCTGAGGTAACAGTAGTCCCTTGTGGTCAAACAAACATCAGTTTATAAAAAAAATAAACTTATTTATAGAAACAGGTACATTCATAACATGAGGGTTGTTTCCTCATCTTACACTAACAGTGACCAACTGGCACAGTGGGATAGAGTCCCTGCCCACAAGGGCTTACAATCTATGAGGGAAGAGGGATAGAGACAGAAGGTGAGGGGAGAGGCTGTACAGATGGTGGTGTGGTGACAGTAGCATTATTGGAGGTTGTAGCCTTCCTGAATAGGCGAGTCTTCGGGGCCTTCTTGAAGCTTGTGATTGTGGGGGTCAGTCTTATGTGTCTTGGTAATGAGTTCCAGAGTATAGGGGATGCACGGGAGAAGTCTTGGAGACGTTTGTATGAAGAGCGGTAAGCAGAGCAGAGTAGGAGGTCTTTGGAAGATTGGCGGTTACGTGTGGGCAGGTAGCAGGAGATTAGATCGGAGATATATTGAGGGGACAGGTTGTGGATGGCTTTGTATGTCAGCGTTAGTTTGAACTCTATTCGCTGGGCAAGGGGTAGCCAGTGAAGGGATTGGCAGAGGGGAGCAGCCGATGAAGAACCGGGGAAGAGGTGTATTAAGCGAGCAGCACAGTTTAAGGTAGACTGCGGGGGGGGGGGGGGGAGTGTTAGCTGGGAGGCCATGGAGTAAGGTGTTACAGTAGTAACTGGGGTGAGAGAGGTTCCATTAACTTTGATACATGGGTCAGGTAGGAAGGACGTGCAAGGAGGGGTGAAGATTATGAACTCCGTTTTCTCCATGTTGAGTTTGAGAAAGCGGGAGGAGAGAAAGGAGGCTACGGCTGCTAGACTTTCTGGGGCTCTGGACAACAGAGAGGTAATGTTTGGTCCAGAGATATATTTGGGTGTTGTCAGCATAGCAATGGTGATGGAAACTATGAGATTCTCTGAGTTGGCCAAGGTCGTGGGTGTAGATGGAGAACAGGAGGGGTCCTAGGATGGAGCCTTGGGGGGGACCCCTACAGAAAGAGGGCGTGGCAGGAGGTGGTGTGCGAGTGGGAGACGCTCAATCTGTGGTATGAGGAGATCCAGGTCTGAGATGCCAAGGAATGAGAGTGTTTCTAACAGGAGGGAATGGTCGACTGTGTCAAAGGCAGAGGAGAAGGAGGACAGTAGTGACACTTGGCTTTGGCAGTTAGAAGGTCATTAGTGACCTTGGAGTGATGGGGTCTGAAGCCTGACTGTAGTCTGTCAAAGAGTACATTGGACGAAAGATAGGAGGATAGTTCGGAGTGGACATGTTGCTCCAGCAATTTAGAGGCGTATGGGAGCAGTGAGATGGGGCGATAGTTGGCTGGAGAGGACGGGTTTCTTAAGTATAGGTGTGACGGTAGCATATTTGAAGGTGGAAGGGAAGGATCCATTGGTTAGGGATAGGTTGAAGAGATGGGTTAGGGCAGGAGTAATGACTTCAGAGAGTTTGGGGATGAGATGTGACTGGATTGGGTCAAGCGCACAGGAGGTGAGGTGAGATTTAGAGATTAGGGTGGAGAGCTTTTCATCACTGACGGTGGAGAAGCAGGTTAAAGAAGAAGAGCAGCGAGCAGTTGGGTAGAGTGGTTGTCGGGGGTGTAGGATGAGACTCTCTCTGATGGTGTCAATTTTGCTTTTGAAATAAGAGGCAAAGTCATCAGCTGTGATAAGTGATGTTGGAGGGGGGACGGGAGGACGGAGAAGGGAGTTGGAGGTAGTGAATAGCTGTTGGGGGTTGCGGGATAGGGCAGATATTAGTGTGGAGAAGTAGACCTGCTTTGCAGAGTTGAGTGCATTCTTGAATGTGAGAACAGCCTGTTTGTACCTAAGGAAGTCCTCCTGGAAGTGGCTTTTCTTCCAGAGGCGTTCTGCAACCCGTCAGGTACGTCTCAGTTTTTTAGTCAGGTCAGTGTGTCAATTGTTGCCTATTGATCGGTCGGGCTCTGGTGTTAGTGAAGGGGGCCACAGAGTCAAGGGCTGAAGTGATAGTGGTATTGTAGAAGTCAGCAGCGTCATCTGCATCCTGGAATGAGGATATGTCAGAGAGCAGTCGGAGAGAGTCTGAGAGTGTGCGGATGTCAAGGCAATTAAGGTTCCCACGGGGGCGTGTTGGTTTAGGGGTTGGGGGTCTATTACAGAGGAGAGGGAAGAGAATGTCAGCAGGTTGTGGTCAGAGAGCATGGACAGAGTTAGAGAGGTTGACTAGAGAGCAGAGGCAGGTGAGTGAGGTAGAGCGTGTGCCCCTTTGTGTGAGTGGCAGAGGAGGACCATTAAGAGAGACCAAAGGAGGCAGTGAGGGACAGGAGACAAAGCGGAGGGGTGGTTTGTGTTAATGGGGATGTTGAAGTCACCCATGATGACGGTGGGGGTGTCAGTGGATAGGAAGTGCTTTAGCCAGGTGGTGAAGCGGTCAATAAAGACAGCGGTAGGTTCTGGCGGTCGATATATGATGGCCAGTTGGAGGGTGAGTAAATGCGAACAGAGTGCACTTCAAAGGAGCGGAGGGTGAGGGCAGGTAGCGGTTGGATTGGGGCGAAGGAGCAATTGTCAGACAGAAGTACGCCTACGCCTCCACCAGGTTTATTGTTGGGGAGTGTGCGAGAATTGCAGACCTCCATAGTAAAGGGCAGCAGGGGAGATGGTGTTATCCATGTTTCTGTGATACCAAGAAATGAAGTGGTCGTGGATGTAGTCAAGTTTGTTGTGTACAGAGAAAGCATTCCATAATGCACTGGGGAGGGGCAGCAGCGGGTAAAATAGGTGTAAGATTTAGGGGGTTCCCTGCGCTGATGCTGGTTTTGCGGAAAAATCCGACAGCAGGGAAGTGCTGTGTGGTCCAGGATTAGGAGATATGTCACCAGAAGTAAGGAATAGCAGGGAGAGGGATAGCAGGTGTAAATAGGAGGGAGTGTGGGGAGGTTGTGTGTGTCTGGGGCAGAAAGCTTGTAGGTTTGTGAGTAGCTGTGCAGAGAAGGTCAGATGGTTGGGTAGAATAGCTGGAGAGATAAAGATATTCTTAATGACATGGCTAGTTTGGGGTGGAAAGGTGTTCCCCCCCCCCAAGTTTGGGAAGAACAACAGTGATTATAGTGAGAAGCATTTTGTAGATAATAGCTAGGATTTGTTTTATAGTGGGTTGCTGTTACCTTCAGTTCCAATTCTGGCCTGTACACTTTAGAGCTGCACATTAACCTAGGTCAAATTGACCAGTGGCCTTACATTTATACTAACTATAGTATATCCACAGGTGTCTGATCACAGGGTCCCCCAGTGATCAGGAGGATCGCGGACCGAATGTCCCCCTAAAGCCTTTGTGAATGGAGCACCAGTGCACCTGAGACTTTGGGGCTGCTAGTGGTTTGACAGAAAGATGAGTCTAAACCCAACTCTACTGCTAAACTCACTGAAGAAATAATCATAAAATCAATTTTATTTTATTAATAAATACATAAATAGATAGACACCAATACATGTAATACAGGAGAGACATACAGAGTACAGTTACAATACAAAAAACATCCACAGGAGCTATGTCAGGGCTCTTTATTTGCATGATAAGTTGTACTTTCTATTGGTACCAATGTTTGGTATTATTGAATTTATTATAGATATTGGTATAGAAGGGATAATGTGTCTCATTAGAGAGAGATGGTACAGGGACTTACAAGACCATGCATGCCCTGCTAAGAATTTAGAACTTTTTCTCTGCCGCTTTCAGATTAGATATGACACCTTCACGGACCCCGTGCGTAACCTCTGTTTTAGTGGAACCTAGCATAAGGAATATGCAAATAAGACCTCATTGGTAAAAAAGAGGAACTTGCTCCTAGCGCCATAGTTTGGAAGGTAGCTCCCTATAGATTCATGCAGAAGTGTAGCAAGGGGTTCAGTGCAGGGAAGTGCAAACATGTCCAACTCATGTATATTTATACTATCGCTATATAGTGACTGTATAGTGATAAATACAGACAATTTATGTGAATGCTGCAAAGGAAACATTTTGTGTCTTACAGGTGATGTTGTTATGTTGTAATCTTTCACATTCCCGTCTCTTCCATCTGCACTGCCATAAACACATGTTTCAGTTGTAACAGACACCGCAGACATCTTTGGCTCCCTCTCCAATAAAAAAAAAAATCACTGGAGTTCCGTCACCCGGGACCCCCGCTGATCAGCTGTTTGAAGGGGACCATAGCACTTGTGTAAGCACCATGACCCCTTCTCTGTTTACATTGTATTGTTCTTTTCATAGTGGCCATATAATGTAACTACAGCCTCATCCTGTACACTTCTATAGGAAAATGCTGTAATTACATCACACAGTCACTATAAAACTGACAGTTTGCGATATAAACAGAGAAGGGATCAGTATGCCTGCATGAGCGCCATGGTCCCCTTCATGGCCCCCTTGACCTGATCGGTGAAGGTCAAAATGTCATAACCCTGCTTATCTCTTATCGATGATTTATCCTGAGGACTAATCATCAATAAAAATGAGCTGGAAAATCCCTTTAATAAAGCCCAAGTGGTCCTTAATTTAATACTGCCAAAATTCTTAATTGTCTCTTGAGATAATTACTGCTCTCCAATTCCCCCTTATATTAATAACCCCAGTTATATTTATAAAATCCTCTTATGACCCCCTAAATTCATAACACCCCTAACAACCACCTTTTATAAATAATGCCCCTTATATAAATGATCTCCCCCCTTATAGTTATAATGCCCCCTAATGACCCCTTATATTCTTTATG
The DNA here is from genome assembly GCA_947044405.1 of Leptodactylus fallax. Taxonomy (NCBI): domain Eukaryota; kingdom Metazoa; phylum Chordata; class Amphibia; order Anura; family Leptodactylidae; genus Leptodactylus; species Leptodactylus fallax. The sequence goes on along the minus strand of CAMRHE010000048.1, from coordinate 1,898,765 downwards.
TGCCTTTATATAAATGATCCCCCTATAGTCATAATGCCCCCAATGACCTCTTATATAATTAACACTCCTTATGTTCTTTATTCCCCTTACATAAATCTTCCTCCATAGTCATAATGACCCCTAATATTTTCTATGTCCCTTATAAAAATGATCTCCCCCTATAGCAATAATAGGAAATGCCCTTTAAAAAAAAAGAACAAAAAAATAAAAGTTATATTCACCTGCCTGCTGTCCCTTGCTGCTCAGAGCCACTGCTCCCACCATCTCTCTTCTCTGCTTGACAAGGCGCGTAGGCACAGACAGGATGTCTGCATCTCAGTGCAGGAGGGAAGCAGACATCTTGTTTGTTGGTCCCAGCACTCTGTAATCCAGCAGCCCTGAAGTGGCTTGCAGTTTACAGACTGGCAGAGCAGGAAGCCAAACGCTTCCTGCTCTAAAATGCATTTCAACTGTATCATGTCCTTCAAACAAGTATTTATGGCAGCCCTGGAGTGGGCCCTACAGAGTCAGTAGGCATGGGGGGCAGATGCCCCCTGCTAGCTACACCACTGGATTAATGCGTGACTTAGGACATAATATGGGAACAATAGCCAAGCCAGTATAACTCTTCCAAAAAGATGAGTTTTATCTACAGACAGCTGTTTTGAGGTTTTATTCCTTTCATCAGTGCAGAGTAGGGTACTGGCTTACTGTGTGATCTGTTTTGATGTTGGTCAGGGGTAATGTGTCTCATTAGGGAGAGACAGTACAGGGGCTTATAAGACCATGCATGCCCTGCTAAGAATTCTGAGTAAGGAATATGCAAATAAGAACTCATTGGGGAAAAAAGAGGAATTTACTTACCTTTTAGTGTAGTGGTATAGTGCTTTATTTTGTTTCTGTTACAATAGTGGCTTTAGAGTGACATCTGCTTGTAGTATTTTGAATACCATATTCTACTAATATATCTGTATTTAATAAGCAGACATCTATGGATTAAAATTAATAAAAATCTGTTGTTTATAATATCCATTATATATGAAATATACATGTATCAAGGGAACATTCTGAACATCAGGAATATCAGACATAGTCATTATGGGGCTTATACCCCACGTAGCATCCCGCAGCAAAAAACGCATCGCGGTTCTTTGTGCAGCGCTTTACACAGAAAGTTCACAGAGGTTTCCTCTGCAGACTTTCTGCTTCAATTATACATATAGGGAAACTGCTGACGTTTCCATAGGTATAATTGACATGATGCGATTTCCAAAACCGCAACGGTTTTGGAAATCGCAGCATGTTCGCTGTGTGTATTTTACCGCAAAGTGGGGATGGGATTCACTAGAATCCCATCCACTTTGCTGTGACTGTAAAACGCCGCATTTTTTTTTCTGCGGCATTTCCGCCATGGGAAAACCGCGGCGTTTACGCCATGAAAGGCCCCGGCCTAAAACGGGGGCCGTAGAAAGATGTAAAATACTCATGTTTTACTTACCAAATCGTACAACACATTCAGATAAAATCATGATGTTTCCTAATCCCTTCATTCCTATTCCCAGACTTCAATTTTCACTCCAGCCTTTGGTTCAGAGACAAAAGTCATGATTGACAGCAATATGAAAACAAAAGAAGTGATTGAGCAGTTACTACACAAGTTTAAGGTGAGCACATGCTGTATGTAAATTGTTCTGCTTCTTTTACCTATTGATTAGTGGTAATTCTTAAAGGGACCAGTTACCTAAATTAGAGATACTACACCGTCAACTGGTCCTTATGGATTGGTGGTTTAATGTTCGAAATGTCACTATGGAAAGTTTGGCAATGCTCAGTATAAAAAAAAAAAGCAAAGTCACCTGCCCTAGCTTCATTGTAGAACTATACATACAGTGGGGAAAAAAGTATTTAGTCAGCCACCAATTGTGCAAGTTCTCCCACTTAAAAAGATGAGAGAGGCATCATAGGTAGACCTCAACTATGAGAGACAAAATGAGAAAACATATCTAGAAAATCACACTGTCTGATTTTTTAAGAATTTATTTGCAAATTATGGTGGAAAATAAGTATTTGGTCACCTACAAACAAGCAAGATTTCTAGCTCTCACAGACCTGTAACTTCTTTTTTAAGAGGCTCCTCTGTCCTCCACTTGTTACCTGTAGTAATGGCACCTGTTTGAAATTGTTATCAGTATAAAAGACACCTGTCCACAACCTCAAACAGTCACACTCCAAACTCCACTATGGTGAAGACCAAAGAACTGTGGAAGGATACCAGAAACAAAATTGTAGACCTGCACCAGGCTGGGAAGACTGAATCTGCAATAGGCAAGCAGCTTGATGTGAAGAAATCAACTGTGGGAGCAATAATTAGAAAATGGAAGACATACAAGACCACTGATAATCTGCCTTGATCAGGAGCTCCATGCAAGATCTCACCCCGTGGGGTCAAAATGATCACAAGAACGGTGAGCAAAAATCCCAGAACCACACAGGGGGACCTAGTGAATGACCTGCAGAAAGCTGGGACTAACATAACAAAGGTTACTGTCAGTAACACACTACGCCGCCAGGGACTCAGATCCTGCAGTGCCAGACGTGTCCCCCTGCTTAAGCCAGTACATACCCGGGCCCATCTGAAGTTTGCTAGAGAGCATTTGGATGTTCCAGAAGAGTATTGGGAAAATGTCATATGGTCAGATGAAACCAAAGTAGAACTGTTTGGTAGAAACACAACGCGTCGTGTTTGGAGGAGAGTGAATGCTGAGTTGCATCCAAAGAACACCATACCTACTGTAAAGCATGGGGGTGGCAACATCATGCTTTGGGGTTGTTTTTCTGCAAAGGGACCAGGATGACTGATCCGTGTACATGAAAGAATGAATGGGGCCATGTATTGTGAGATTTTGAGTGCAAACCTCCTTCCATCAGCAAGGGCATTGAAGATGAAACATGGCTGGGTCCCTTTAATAACAGGGCGGCACATGTTAAGGAGCTGAAACTCCTAAATCCTTCATCTAATTTTAATGTGTATACCCGTAAATGAAAGCTGAAAGTATGGACTTTATGTCCATGTCCATTATATAACTATAACTTAGAATATGTTTCAGTAAACAGGTAAAAAAAATTACATTTGTGTCAGTGTCCAAATATATATGGACCTAACTGTACTTTCAATTCCTCACGGTTTTCTAGATCTCTGCTTGCTGTCATTCATTTTGCTTAGTGATAAAAATCAGTCCATGGTCATGTGATGAACACAGGTGCACAGCTCGTTACCTGGCAGATATCTGATTACTGAGCTGTGACTATAACGAGCTGTGCACCTGTGTTCATCACATGACCATGGACAGATTTTTATCCACTGGGAGTGAACAGAATGAATGACAGCAAGCAGAGATCTAGTAAACTGGGAAGACTGCCAGGTCTCTGCCTCCTGAGACGGTACCAGTATAATAAGCAGCGGTCCCAACAGGCTGTGACACACCAGTGCAAAGCATCAGGGATCAGGCTAAAGAATGGTCATGTATAGTCAGGTGGTTAGGGCAGGTGTCAGAAGTCAGAATCAGGCCAAAGTCATACAAGGTAATAGGCGGGACAGGAACAAAAGTCAGGTATGTAGTCAGGAATAAGTCAAGGAGTCAAATTACAGGTCAAACAACAAGAAAACCTTACAGCCAGTCTAACATACCGCAAACCTTAATGCTCATGTGCCAAACAGAGGTCTGAGCAAACTTACACAGCATAGGACCAGTAGGGATTGGCTGGGGATACAGTGATGTGCGCACTGGCCATTTAATAGACTTAGAGAGCCGGTGCTTGCATCCTACAGGCACCACTATCAGCAGCAGAGGGGGACGCCAACTGCGAGCTGGGAGGATGTGTTGATGGGACTGTGCCAGAGAGGTGACCTACTGCTAGGAGGAACAGTTGCCAGTGACAGCACACAGTTACAGTACCCCTCTTCTTAGAATCAGTATGAAGATGGAATTTCTACAGACGGGTAGGAGCATTCATATTTTCTGCAGGCTCCCAAAACCTCTCTCAGAAACTTTAGCAGGGAGACAAGTAAAATATTCAGAATCCAGAGAGAAAGAGAACTGAGGAGAAAGTCTTCTGTTTTTGTTGGCAAACCTTTTAATATGAGATGCAGCCCAGGTGATCTCAGTTTTGGTTTATTGCCAATCTTGAACAAAATTCCTATATGCATAGTTGGCAGTAGGAACCTCAGACAAGATGAAGATTGGAAGTGGAATTGGATCCCGAACATCTTTAGCAAGCAAAGGCCACCAGAAGTGGCAAGACACAAACGATGCAAAAATATTTTGCATTCCAGGATGACCTAGCTAGTTTTGAATCATCTCCCTGGGAAAGTATTTTTTTTTATTCTGGAGACAGGAATGAATATCTTGCTGGGGAAGCATGTCCTTAAGATGCAATAGTGGTAATCAATATTGCCTTTGAAGAGTGGGAATATCTCCTTAATGGAGCCACACACCTGATAACAGTGTACAAAGACCACAAAAACCTGACATATCTCCAGACTACACAGCAACTAAAACCTTGTCACGCCAGATGGACTTTCAAAAATGCAGTTTTCCAGCGTAACATAAAGATTGTTCTGAAGACAAAACACGACTTAGCATGCATGTCTATGATGTTTAGTTAAATTGAGAGAAAATATCAAGATATCATCAAGGTACATCAAGGTATATCACAACACAGACATGGAACATGTCCTGGAAAATATTGTTAATTAATTCCAGGCACAGACCAAAGGCATTACTAGATACTTGTAGTGGCCATCTCAAGCATTGAAAGTAGCCTCCCACTCATTGCCCTTCTGAATACAGATCAAATTGTAGGCATTACGTAGATCTAATGCTGTGAAGATCTTGGCTCCATGAATTCTATTGAAAAGCTTAGATATGTGCAATGCTGTGGTGGCTCTTAGAGTACCACAACAGAATTGTGCATATCCTGCACTGTTGGACCAGCCAGATGAAGGATCCTAAATGTTACAACTGCAACTTTGATGCAATGTGCTTCCTGGATTAAACCACAGTGAAGAATTATGTGGTGAAGTCTGTGATGCCATTTATGTTATGGATGTTTTAGCAGGTCTAAGCACCTTATTGTTCAGGCACCAAGCAGAAAACTGAGCACATTTACAGTGGGGAAAAAAGTATTTAGTCAGCCACCAATTGTGCAAGTTCTCCCACTTAAAAAGATGAGAGAGGCATCATAGGTAGACCTCAACTATGAGAGACAAAATGAGAAAACATATCTAGAAAATCACACTGTCTGATTTTTTTAAGAATTTATTTGCAAATTATGGTGAAAAATAAGCATTTGGTCACCTACAAACAAGCAAGATTTCTAGCTCTCACAGACCTGTAACTTCTTCTTTAAGAGGCTCCTCTGTCCTCCACTCATTACCTGTAGTAATGGCACCTGTTTGAAATCAGTATAAAAGAAAAAGTTCATTTTATTTCTCATTAATGTACATTCAGCACCCCATCTTGACAGAAAAAAACCAGAAATTTTTGCAAATTTAATAAAAAAGAAAAACTGAAATATCACATGGTCATGGGTATTCTTTAAGAGGCTCCTCTATCCTCCACTCATTACCTGTAGTAATGGCACCTGTTTGACATTGTTATCAGTATAAAAGACACCTGTCCACAACCTCAAACAGTCACACTCCAAACTCCACTATGGTGAAGACCAAACAGCTGTGGAATGACACCAGAAACAAAATTGTAGACCTGCACCAGGCTGGGAAGACTGAATCTGCAATAGGCAAGCAGCTTGATGTGAAGAAATCAACTGTGGGAGCAATAATTAGAAAATGGAAGACATACAAGACCACAGATAATCTCCCTCGATCAGTGGCTCCACGCAAGATCTCACCCCGTGGGGTCAAAATGATCACAAGAACGGTGAGCAAAAATCCCAGAATCAGACATGGGGACCTAGTGAATGACTTGCAGAAAGCTGGGACTAACATAACAAAGGTTACTGTCAGTAATACACTACGCCGCCAGGGACTCAGATCCTGCAGTGCCAGACGTGTCCCCCTGCTTAAGCCAGTACATATCCGGGCCCATCTGAAGTTTGCTAGAGAGCATTTGGATGTTCCAGAAGAGTATTGGGAGAATGTCATATGGTCAGATGAAACCAAAGTAGAACTGTTTGGTAGAAACACAACTCGTCGTGTTTGGAGGAGAGTGAATGCTGAGTTGCATCCAAAGAACACCATACCTGCTGTGAAGCATGGGGGTGGCAACATCATGCTTTGGGGCTGTTTCTCTGCAAAGGGACCAGGATGACTGATCCGTGTGCATGAAAGAATGAATGGGGCCATGTATTGTGAGATTTTGAGTGCAAACCTCCTTCCACCAGCAAGGGCATTGAAGATGAAACATGGCTTGGTCTTTCAGCATGACAGTGATCCCAAGCACACCGCCAGGGTAACGAAGGAGTGGCTTCGTAAGAAGCATTTCAAGGTCCTGGAGTGGCCTAGCCAGTCTCCAGATCTCAACCCCATAGAAAACCTTTGGAGGGAGTTGAAAGTCCATGTTGCCCAGCAACAGCCCCAAAACATCACTGCTCTGCATGGAGGAATGGGCCAACATACCAGCAACAGTGTGTGCCAACCTTGTGAAGACTTACAGAAAACATTTGACCTCTGTCATTGCCAACAAAGGATATATAACAAAGTATTGAGATGAACTTTTGTTATTGACCAAATACTTATTTTCCACCATAATTTGCAAATAAATTCTTTAAAAATCAGACAATGTGATTTTCTGGATATGTTTTCTCATTTTGTCTCTCATAGTTGAGGTCTACCTATGATGTCAATTACAGGCCGGCCTCATCTTTTTAAGTGGGAGACCTTGCACAATTAGTGGCTGACTAAATACTTTTTTCCCAACTGTATGGCTAAGGCCCTGTTCAACGCATCATGTTTTTTTCCGCAGAGTTTTTCACAGAAAGTTCGCAGAGTTTTCCTCTGCAGACTTTCTTCCTCTATTATACCTATATGGAAAACGCCAGCATTTCCAAAGGTGTAACTGACATGCTGCGATTTACAAAAATGCGATGGTTTCTGAAATCGCAGCATTTCCACTGCAGATGTTTTTTCTGAAATCTATGGCTGGGATTAGCCAGAATTTCATCCATTTTGTAGGTACTGTAAAATGCAGTGTTTTTTGAACGCTGCAGCCAAAATGTTGCGTTTTCAAAACGTGGGGCACGACCTACAGGAACACCAGAAAGGAGTCCAATGAAACTCTCTAAGTATAAATAATACTAAAGCCTAAAAACCTTACAACATTAATTTAAAGGAAGGCAAAAACACCTACGAGGCAGATGTATACCATATTAGGGGAAAAATTTCCGACTTCCTGAATACAAATATGACCTCTAAACTCTAAAATCTAGTTCCTAAAATTTATAGATAATTTATAATACATATTATAAATCTGTAACATCCACGCCTGTTCGGACTTTGACGCCATCCTCTGGCCGCATGCTACGGTGCAGGAGGCGTGTCTGGCTATGATTCCTTGCTTTAGGTTCTTATAGTACCCTGTCTGAACACTGTCCTATTCCCTCACCTCTGTAATTGATTTTCCACCACACCCATCTCTCTCACCTTTGTTTTCCTCTGCTCCTCTAATAGTGAATCTCAGCCTTTCTTTGTGTTTGACAGCCTATCTGCCAATCAATCCTGGGGTGGATTCTGACAGCCCATCAGCCCACACTTGGTTGCTGGCTATTGTGACTCTGTCTTCACTAAGCGTTTCTCTTGTTATTGTATATTATTACTGACTTCTGACCTTTGGCTTTCATTGTGATTTTTCTTGTGACCTTTTCTTCTTTTGGATTGCGATTTGGTGGTACTTTGTCTCTGTGGCTTTAACCCTTGGCTTGCTGACTCCTCTTCCATGTTGTTTGTCTTTTTCCGCGTTTTGTATTGTCACTTATCTAAGAAGGGACTGGCACCCAGTTGTCCACTGTCACCTAGGGCAGTGAGGCAAGTAGGCAAGGCCAGGGGGTGGGTTCATCTTAGGACTCACTGTCTCTGTCATTCCCTTCCTCCCAGGTTTCAGCAGCAGCACTGGGGAATTGCTCAACTGGCAATTCCCTTACAAAATCACAATTTTATTTATTAGATGACCAACCAGCCCTTTTTAAAATGCTAATATGATATGTGCCATTACTACCTCTTGGTAGTAATGACGGATATTGTAACTGTAAAAAACTCCTTCATATATAGATGCTTCAACTGCCTTTCCTCTCCCTGGCCCCGTGAACACTTCTATTATTAGTTATTATTATTTATTTTTATGAAAGGGAGTCTGTCAGCAGGAAACTCAGTATCAAGCTAATGAAAGTACCTTGATGCTGCTTCTACACTTTCCAAAGATTCCTTTCTTATTCTGCATTGCAGCTCCATTTTCAAAAAACATCAATGTTATATTCTTATGCAAATTCGAAGAAAAGGGCTTTAGGAGCTTTTCTTCTCCCGTCAGGACTTTACTCTCCATTCTAGATAACCGACTCTAGGTCCAGATAAAGTATGACAAAGTGGGAGATGTCACTCAAGCAATGGGGATAGAGGTACAGTAGGTGGCAGTTAGAGGAGATTCTCTAGAGCAGAGAGAGAAGCCCCAGTAGGAAAAGAAATGCCCCTAAAGGCAGCTTTGGAAAGTCTAAAAGCAGTATTAAGGTACTTTCAATAGCTTCATACAAATTTTCCTGCTGACAGACTCCCTTTAATCATTTTCAGACATACAGTACATGTGGTCAAATAACAACCTCTCCCACAGATTACTTACCTCCCTATATTTTTCCCCGATCCACTTGGAAAGTTCAACATCGCTATTATATAAAAATCTCTCTAAAGAAGCTGTGCAGTTGATTGCATTCCTTGGCTCGGATAGAGGGCCATCAGAGTTTCAGAAGGATCTCCACTAAGATCATAGAGTTGCTCAGTAAGGGTAAGTTCACACAGAGTTTTTGCAGGCAGATTTCTGAGATGGAATCCACCCCAAAATACGCCTCAAAAAAACGCCTCCCAACTCTCCCATTTATTTCAATAGGAGTCGGGTAGATTATTTTCTGTAGCTGATTTCTCTAGCTTCAGGATCTATCCTTATAGGCGGATACCACTTTGCAAAGCCCATTGAAATAAATGGGAGGCAGAAAAACACTGTGAGGCATTTTTTGAGACATATTCTGTGTAATAATCTCCTTGGCTAACTACTTGCTATAGATACATATAGATAGACAGACAGACAGACAGACAGACATAGATATCTGTGTGTATGTGCATATACATATTTCATATGTATATTTTTCTGACATTTTTATGTGTTCTCAATTAGGAATTAATTTCAGCACATTTTCTGTCTGTAAATGAGGCATTAGTACATTAGACAATCAAATACAGGTACATAGACAAATGATAAAGGAAGGATACAATGTATATGTAATGGACAGTGGATGTGGACACACAGTGCCACATAATCGGTTTGACTTTGGGCCACTCCCAAGGGCGCTAAGTAGTGATTGAAAAAAGAATGGTTGAGCCCAGTCCAAAGGTCTGTGGCAGGCAGCCGGAGTGTTGTAAAACAAGCCAAAGGGTCGAGGAAAGGCAGAGGTCATACACAGAAATCAGGGAGATCAGAGCAAACAAGCAGGAACAGTTACAGCACAGAAGTCATACCCGAATAAACAGAAAGAATACATAAACCCTCGCAGGAACTAGCCAGGGTAGAGACCTATATTGCTCAGGCATTGTGCTGAGGACAGAGCTGGCATAAGAAAATAAGAGTATTCTGGGACTTGCTTGGAATTACATGGAGTACATGTTAACCCTCAAGTTGCTGAGAGGGAGGTTGTCCCTGCCCTTTTGCGCAGGCCCAGGTGCATACGCAGCTGGTGGATGGCTACATGGAGAGGCACAGGCTGCATAGGGAGAAACTAAGGTAACCCGGGGGACAGGGCCTGCTGGGAGTAGTAGTGTGACCGTTAGCACAGAGCACCGCCATTACAGTATATTGTTACTTTATGCTATGTTATGTTACTTTAGTACTTATCGCTACAATATTGGTGACCATCAACAGTTTATGTTCTGTGTTAGATGTCTGGAATCCATAAAGTATTAATTTAATTTTTTTTTTTCCTTGTCAGATTGAGACTAGTCCAAATGAATTTGCACTATACGTTATTCATGCCTCAGGAGGTAAGTATTTATTTATTTAGTCTGGGTTCTGTCCAGCCCTGGGCTAATCACATTAAATACATTTATATCCTGTTGGCTACATAAATAACCACCCCAGAAAATACACAAAGGAATAATAAAAATATTATACTTATCTTTATTAGAAGTACATAAAAAAAACATAAGAACATAAATTACATAGAACACAGAAGCACCCAAAAGAAATTATCTTCCAAATGGTAAGACACAGTGTATAATAGACCATATGGGCAAGTTGCTCCAGCTGTCACAAGAGGCACTGCCCTTGGTTACATAACACTATAGCGTAATATACGTCCAAACTAAAGTAGTTTACCTACCAATCATCTACATATAAATAGTACCAAGAGATCAGATACTAATACCACTATACAGACCAAACAGGATAACACATCCAAATGTGCCAACAGCTTAGTCCCCCAGATGGGATAATTCCTTTTGGTTTCTGGTACTTTTGTCTTCTATTTAATATGTTCTTATGCATTTTTATGTACTTCTAATAAAGATGTACAATATTTTTATTATTCCTGTGTGTCTTGGTATTTTCTCTGGTGGTTAAAGTCTGGGTTCTGTATCAGTGCAGTTAAGACACCTTTCTGATATCATTACATTGGAATAAATAGTCTTCAGGATAAATACATACATACATGCCACAGTTCCCACACAACTTTTACCAACCCAAATAACTTTTTTGCGTTACGGCTTTTACAACTTCATTGTCTTACAGTTACATAAGTACAGGTGCATCTCAATAAATTAGAATATCTTTGAAACGTTTATTTATTTCAGTAATTAAATTAAAAAGTGACCTTCTATATTTTCTAGATTCTTTACACACAGAGTGTTCTATTTCAAGTGTTTTATTTCTGTAAATGTTGATTATGGATTACAGGAAATGAAAACCCAAATCTAACAAAATTAGAATATTGTAAAAAAGTTCAGTATTGTAAATTCAGTGTGTCACCTGCCAAGGTTTCCTAAATGGTCCCTCAGTCTGGTTCAGTAGGACACACAATCATGGAAGACTGCTGACTATGCATTGAATTACTGAAATGAATGAACGTTTCAAAGATATTCTAATTTATTGAGATGTACCTGTATGATTGGTCTAAGTGTTCTCTTTTCTTTTGCAAATTGGTGGTGAACAAAACACAGTTCAGTAGTGATACACTGCTTTACGACTCACCAAGTGATCAGCATACACCCCATTCTTTATCAGCAACATATGTTGTTTGCACTTGTTTTACTAGCTATAGGTGGCAAGTTGGCTCTCCTCCATAAGGAAGAAAAATGTCTATTTATGGGTAGCTACCATGTATGTGAATGTCTGACCAATTTAAGAGGAAACCTCTGTCCAGTTTTGTATCACATACTTCCATCCTTGGACTGATTATTTTTTTTTTATTATTATTATTATTGTTTATTTATATAGCACCATTAATTCCATGGTGCTTTACATTTGCGGATTTACATACGGTACACCAGATACACAAAACAGATAATGCTAACAGAGACCAACTGGTAAAGTGAGATAGAGGGCCCTGCCCGCAAGGGCTTACAATCTATGAGGGAAGAGGGATAGAGACAGAAGGTGGGGGTAGAGGCTGCTCAGGTTGTAGTGTGGTGACAGTAGCGTTATTGGAGGTTGTAGGCTTTCTTGAATAGGTGAGTCTTCAGGGCCTTCTTGAAGCTTGTGACTGTGGGGGACAGTCTTATGTGTCTTGGGAATGAGTTCCAGAGTATGGGGGATGCCCGGGAGAAGTCTTGGAGTCGATTGTGTGAAGAGCGGATAAGAGCAGAGCGGAGTAGGAGGTCTTTTGAGGATCAGAGGTTACGTGTGGGCAGGTAGCTGGAGATTAGGTCAGAGATATATGGAGGGGACAGGTTGTGGATGGCTTTGTATGTCAGCATTAGTAATTTGAACTCTATTCGCTGGGCAACGGGTAGCCAGTGAAGGGATTGGCAGAGGGGAGCGGCCGATGAAGAACGGAGGGAGAGGTGTATTAGGCGAGCAGCACAGTTTAAGGTGGACTGGAGGGGGGGGAGGGTGTTAGCTGGGAGGCCATGGAGAAGGGTGTTACAGTAATCTAGGCGGGAGACTGATGCACAGATGAATCCCCCATTGGGCCCCTGAAAATGGCACACTATACTCATTGTACTTTGTATAGACACTCATCGTGCAGCATCTTATTCAGTGTAATATACTGGGTAGACTGTTTAAGAAAATACCAATTTATTTTTATATACTGCAGACACACTGGGTGAGTTAACATCTAGGTGCATTGTCAGGCTAACGAGTATCCTTCCTCCCTGGGCCCCATCTTCACAATCAAAAATATGTGTGGGCCCATATCCCTGGCTGACAGAATGACCGTAAGAGGGTTCTAGTTCAAGGCAAGAGCCAGGCAGCAGGCTATTGACAGGACCCCAGGACAGAAACAGTCCTAAACAAAGACAAGGCAGCATGTTACTACTACAAAATACATTTATATGGAGAAATTTTAGAATTTGCAAATGAGTGTCAGGTAATATTTGCATGTAGCTGTATAGTGGGACCCCAGAATGAATTTCGCTGGTGGGCCCTAGGAATCCTAGTCCAACACCTCCTTCTATTATCCACATTGCAGTTTGGTTTTCGTTCTCATGGTATTTATTAATTTGGAGTACTCATCCCTCTATATATTACATGGTCAACAATTTGCTGCATGTACTGCAAGAGAAACATGTGGCTGCCAGAGGCGTAGCTAGGGGTACAGTACGGGGGAGCGGGCAAATATATCTGAGTGGGCCCCCAAGATTTCTACCATACAATGACCATTTAATGAGAGATATTGACTCTACACAGGGCTCTGCAGACCATTTGACTAAATACAGAACAGGAAAAATGTAGTTGCTTACAGGTAATATCTCTGACTGTAATCGCTCACATTTCTCATCTCTTCCATCTGGACCACTATAACTACTTCTACCAGCCGTGACATGTCTCTGTAAAAGTTTGTAACACAGATATCTTTGGCTTCTCACTTTTCCAGGCAGCTCACCCACATTGTCTTCACCTGCACACTCATCCTGCTGCTACCCCAATTATAAAATACCCTGGAAATGAATGACCCACTGTGTGCATCTTTAGACTAATAATACTTTCTGTGTGACCCCTTAATTTACAATACCTTCTGTGTGCCCCCTTAAATTAGTAGAGTCCCGTGTGTACCCTCAATTAATAATACACCTTGCGCCCTTTAAATTAATAATGCCCTCTAATTAATAATGCCCACATGCCACCTTAAAATAATACTGCCCAATACCCCAATAGTTAGTGCCCCCTAATGCCCCCTTATATTATGTCCCTGATGCCCATGTGAATACATACTGCTTCCTTATGCCCCCCTTATATTACATTGTTTGTCTGGGATTTAAAAAAAAAAAAAAATGTATACAGGCAGCAGAGGACGTGTAAAAAATGAAAAAACTTTTATACTTACCAGCTGTCTCTTCCGCTACTTTGTATGTATACAGAGCAGCTACAGCGGTGAACAGGACTGCTGCAGCCATTCACTGCTCTCAGCTATATACTAAATTAATGATGCCTCGTATAACCCTTAAATTTTTAGTGTCACTTCAATTAACAATGCCCCTCAATTAATAATGTACTTGAATACCAATAGTTAGTGAATACTAAATTAATACTGCCCAAATCCCCATAGATTAATAATACCCCCTTGTATTAAAGATGACCTTTCGTGTCCTCATGAAAGTACGGTTTTATATACGGCTAGAAAGCTGACAGTGCGCTGAATTTAGTGCATCGTTGGCTTTCCTGGTATGTACCCTGGTGGTGGAAAATATTGGTGTCGTTAGTTTCGGCCCAGATATCTCCCCACTGTCAGAAGGGCGTTCCTCATAGCTCAGCGTCATCGCTAGGCTGTAAGGAACGCCCCTGACAGTACTGTAACATAGCTGAAACTAACGGCACCGATATCTCCACCACCTGGGCACATACCGGTATATAAAACCGCACTTTCGTGTCCCCATGGATACCTTTACCTATTTGCTTACTCTCCCCCCCCCAAACATCTAGGTAAGCACTCCTCCAAATTATTTCTATACCTATGTACTGCCGCCAAAACCCTTATTGCTTTACACTGGATGTCCGTAGCATGAAATATCTGACGGCCTCCCTTAATCATACCATGGAGGCTTTAGACGCTGTGTGGTCACCTTGGGACGCATATTGTACTTTTCAAGGTCTCTGACTCCTTCCCCCATCCCCTCTTCTCCTCCTTCCCTCTTTCCCTTGTCGTCTCCCCCCCCCCCCCATATTTTTTGTGTTGCTACAGTGGGGAAAAAAAGTATTTAGTCAGCCACCAATTGGGCAAGTTCTCCTACTTAAAAAGATGAGAGAGGCCTGTAATTGACATCATAGGTAGACCTCAACTATGAGAGACAAAATGAGAAAACATATATAGAAAATCACATTGTCTGATTTTTTAAAGAATTTATTTGCAAATTATGGTGAAAAATAAGCATTTGGTCACCTACAAACAAGCAAGATTTCTGGCTCTCACAGACCAGTAACTTCTTCTTTAAGAGGCTCCTCTGTCCTCCACTCATTACCTGTAGTAATGGCACCTGTTTGACATTGTTATCAGTATAAAAGACACCTGTCCACAACCTCAAACAGTCACACTCCAAACTCCACTATGGGGAAGACCAAAGAGCTGTGGAAGGACACAAGAAACAAAATTGTAGACCTGCACCAGGCTGGGAAGACTGAATCTGCAATAGGAAAGCAGCTTGGTGTGAAGAAATCAACTGTGGGAGCAATAATTAGAAAATGGAAGAAATACAAGACCAGTGATAATCTCCCTTAATCAGGGGCTCCACGCAAGATCTTACCCCGTGGGGTCAAAATGATCACAAGAACGGTGAGCAAAAATCCCAGAACCACACGGGGGACCTAGTGAATGACCTGCAGAAATCTGGGACTAACGTAACAAAGGCTACCGTAAGTAACACACTACGCCGCCAGGGACTCAGATCCTGCAGTGTCAGACGTGTCCCCCTGCTTAAGCCAGTAAATATCCGGGCCTGTCTGAAGTTTGCTAGAGAGCATTTGGATGTTCCAGAAGAGTATTAGGAGAATGTCATATGGTCAGATGAAACCAGGGTCGGACTGGCCCACCGGGGAACCGGTGAATCCACCGGTGGGCCCCGAGACCCGACTATTAGTCCTCAAGTCATGGGGGCCCGATCGGGATCCTGACTATCCCGATCGGGCCCCTGACCAGTGGCGTAACGACCGGGCTCGGCGGGGTATGGGGCCCGTTGCCAGCTGGAGATGGCCGGGGCCCCGGACCACTATGATAGTGGTCAGGGAAAGCCTGGTTCCCCGACCGCTATACATACTGTTATTGGAAAGGGGCCCTGGCATATTGCCAGGCCCCTTTCCAATAGATGGCAGGGCAGGGCACCCAGGGGAGGTGACTGAAAATAATAAATACATATCCTCACCTCTCCTGGGCACAGCGTCCTCTCTGGCGTTCCTCCGTCATGTGACTGAGGCCTGTGATTAGGCCCCAGCGGTCACATGGGGCGCGGCCGCTTAATGACGTCAGTGCGCCCCCACGTGACCACTGAGGCCCAATCACAGGCCTCAGCAGCGACGTCGGAAAAGGTCCTGAAGACGCTGAAGACGACAGGATGGAGCGAGGATGCCAAGGAAAGGTAAGTCAAGGTGAGTATGAGAGTTTGTTATTTTTAATCACTTCCATGGGCCTCCGATTATTATACTCTGAGGTCTGAGGAGACCCCAAAGTATAATAATAGCACTGAAGCGGAGGGGGGGCTATTGGACGCATATAATACTGTGTGGGGGCCACTGTGGGGAGTATATAATACTGTGTGGGGGCCACTGTGGGGAGTATATAATTCTGTGTGGGGGCCACTGTGGGGAGTATATAATACTGTGTGGGGGCCACTGTGGGGAGTATATAATACTGTGTGGGGGCCACTGTGGGGAGTATATAATACTGGGTGGGGGCCACTGTGAGGAGTATATAATACTGGGTGGGGGCCACTGTGGAGCTTATAATACTGTGTGTGGGCCACTGTGGAGCTTATAATACTGGGTGGGGGCCACTGTGGAGTTTATAATACTGTGTGTGGGCCACTGTGGGGAGTATATAATACTGTGTGGGGGCCACTGTGGGGAGTATATAATACTGTGTGGGGGCCACTGTGGGGAGTATATAATACTGGGTGGGGGCCACTGTGAGGAGTATATAATACTGGGTGGGGGCCACTGTGGAGCTTATAATACTGTGTGTGGGCCACTGTGGAGCTTATAATACTGGGTGGGGGCCACTGTGGAGTATATAATACTGTGTGGGGGCCACTGTGGAGCTTATACTCCTTACAGTGGCTCCTTCATTTTTTTTTTTTATTACGCCGGGGCAGGTGAAAAAAAGCAAAACCAAAAAAAAAAACCCCCAAACTTTCTTTCCTGTCCCCAGTGTCTCCCAGCGCAGTTTGGTCCTGCAGTTCTGTTGTTTTCTTCCAGCTGAAGTTCCCTCTGCACATGACTACCTGTGACATCACGTGACCCCTGAGGCCAATCAGCGGCCTAAGGGAAGGGACCTGGGACGTCACAGCCAGTGAGGAATTCCGGCAAAAAGAAGACAGCGGAGCTGCAGGACCGGACCGTGCTGGGAGGACACTGGGTACAGGTGAGTATGTTTAGTATGTTTGTTTTTTTTTGGGGGGGGGGTAGGGGGGAATTCACCTCCCCCGGACTAATTTTGAAAAAGATAAAAATTATACTGGACAACCTCTTTAAAGTGTGGCACATTAGGGGGGGCCCTGGGGGGTATATTAAAGGGATTGTCCAGGCATAATTTATTATGGTTTATCCTCAGGATAGGCCATAGATACCTGATCTGTACGGGGCTAACCCCGGACCGATCAGCTGTACGGAGCCACTTCTGATGCCTGTCCTGTACACAATACAGGGCCAGAAGCAGAAAGTTCTGTCCACTGTGTATTAGCAGGGCACCTTCACTGCATCTCAGCACTTATTAAAGTCAGTAGGAGCTGAGCTGCAGTGAAGGTACCGGGCTGCTGTACAGCGGATGGAGATTTCTGTTTCCGGCCCTGTGTTGTGTACAGAACGGGCTCCGGAAGTGGCTCCGAACAGCTGATGGGGCCGTGTGTCAGCCCCATACCGATCAGGTATTTATGGCCTATCCTGTGTATAAAAAAGATTAACCCTGGACAACCCCTTTAATATGCATCACACAGTTTAATGTCCCTCCCCCCACAGGATGTTAGCCTCCATCATTGCTCCCACACAATATAATGACCCAATCACTGTTCCCCTACAGTATGGGGGAACCAGTGAAGAGGCCACTATGTGGGGGGGGACCAGTGACGTGACCATAGAAAAATTTGGCCCAGACAACCCCTTAAAAGAGGTTGTCCATAAACTGGAGCGACCACTGTGTCGGCCGCCAGGGAGGTGTAAAAATAAGAAAATTTTAAAAAAAAGCATACTCACCTGTCCCCAGCACCCCGTTGTCCCCTGCCTGTGTCTGTTCGGTCTCATGGCGGCGCCTCATTTCTGGAAATCCTGTACCTAATTGGTCTTAGCGATCACATGAGATGCAGGACTCCCAGCAAGGAGTCGCTGGCACGAGACTGAATGGACATTGGCAGTGGACAATGGAGAGCCAGGGACAAAGTAGTATGCTTTTTAATTTACTTATTTTTTACTTTACACCTCCCACCAGCTACAGGGGTTGCTCCAGTTCCTGGACAACCTCTTTAAAGGATTTATCCATCTTTCTAATATTGATGGCCTGTCCTTAGGATAGGCCATCAATATTACATCTGCGATGATACAACAGCCAGGACCTCTGCAGATCAGCTTTTCCAGGACAGTGTGGCTACAGGTAAAGGTAGCAATTCTTGGAGCCACGCTGTTCACTTGCCATACAAGGTGTAGCAGTAGGTTTGTGTAGCAGTAGGTTTAGGTAGTGCAGTGGTACACATGGTATAGTGGGTGAGCAGCATGGCTCCCGGCATTTTATTACCTTTAGCCGCCCTGTCTCGGTACCGCTGATCTGCAGGGGTCCTGATGGTGGGACCCTAGAAACAATTCCACTGGTGGGCCCTAGACATCCCAGTCCGACACTGGATGAAACCAAAGTTGTAAGGGTCTTGCCAAACGTAGCAATACCCTGACACTACTGCAGGGGTCTGGGAGGAAGGACAGAGACAAGTGAGCCCTAATCTCACCCCATCCACTGTCCCTTCCTATTGCCTCAGTTACCCTAAACGGTAAAAGGACAACTAGAAGATAAGCCCTATACGGGGTAAGTGACACACAGAACAGGACAAGACAAAACAAACGACAAAAGAGAGGTCAGGAAGCCAAGGGGTCGGTAACAAACGAGCAATGCAATACAAAGTCAAAATCCAAGAGAATAGTCAAAAGGCAAGCCAAGGGGTCAGAGAATCAAGTAACAAAGTAGTAAGGGATGTAACAAGGAGAGCAGGCAAAGACAGTGCAATAACCGGCGACTTGCTGAGAAAGTGACATCCTGTATATAGAAAGTCTGGGCCCAGCCCCAGACCTGATAGGTACACAGGCTGTCAATCACACAGGCCAGGAAGAGATTAACTCTATGCAGTCCAGAGAGAAATGCTCAGAACACGGGTGTGGCCGGAAATCCATTACATAGTCTAGGACCATGTTCAGACTGAGCAACAAGAAACCTACGCAAGGAATCAAACCGAACATGCCTTCTTCGCCACAGCGTGCGAGCGGAGGGTGGCGCTGAGACCCGAACAGGCAGAGACGTTACAAAAGTAGAACTGATTGGTAGAAACACAACTCGTCGTGTTTGGAGGAGAGTGAATGCTGAGTTGCAGCCAAAGAACACCATACCTACTGTGAAGCATGGGGGTGGCAACATCATGCTTTGGGGCTGTTTCTCTGCAAAGGGACCAGGACGAATGATCCGTGTACATAAAAGTATGAATGGGGACGTGTATCGTGTGATTTTGAGTGCAAACCTCCTTCCATCAACAAGGGCATTGAAGATGAAACGTGGCTGAGTCTTTCAGCATGACAATAATCCCAAGCACACCGCCAGGGCAACGAAGGAGTGGCTTTGTAAGAAGCATTTCAAGGTCCTGGAGTGGCCTAGCCAGTCTCCAGATCTCAACCCCATAGAAAACCTTTGGAGGGAGTTGAAAGTCCGTGTTGCCCAGCCACAGCCCCAAAACATCACTGCTCTAGAGGAGATCTGCATGGAGGAATGGGCCAACATACCAGCAACAGTGTGTGCCAACCTTGTGAAGACTTACAGAAAACATTTGACCTCTGTCATTGCCAACAAAGGATATATAACAAAGTATTGAGATGAACTTTTGTTATTGACCAAATACTTATTTTCCACCATAATTTGCAAATAAATTCTTTAAAAATCAGACAATGTGATTTTCTGGATTTGTTTTCTTATTTTGTCTCTCATAGTTGAGGTCAACCTATGATGTTAATTACAGGCCGGCCTCATCTTTTTAAGTAGGAGAACTTGCACAATTGGTGGCATACTTAATACTTTTTTCCCCACTGTATTTGACAGTTTGTCATATGTTTATCTCCTATTTATCTCTATACTCTTAGGCGTTTGGGCCACTTGTTGTGGCTTTTGCGCCTTAGCCCTGCTATTTTGTCTTCGTTTTTCATTTTGTTTGTAATTTATAAAAACCTTAATAAAAATTACTGTTTAAAAAAAAAGAGGACCTTTCATGTCCTCAGGCACATGCGGTTTTACATACCGCTAGAAAGCCGACAGCGTGCTGAATTCAGCGCACTGCCGGCTTTCCCGGTATGTGCCCCCGGGGCTGGAGATATCGGCGGTGTAAGTTTCACGGTTTACTGTCAGAAAGGCGTTCCTGACAGCCTAGCTGCGCTGTGAGGAACGCCCTCTCCGACAGTTCTCGTTCATAGACTTGTACTGGGGGGGCGTTTCTCACAGCCCAGCGTCATCGCCGGGCAGTAAGGAAACTCCCCTCTGACAGTATAGAGCTATAGACGAGTACAGAAAGAGGGGGCGTTCCTTACAGCCCAGCGATGACGCTCAGCTGTAAGGAACGCCCCCCTCAGTACAAGTCTATGAATGAGAACTGTCAGGGAGGGCGTTCCTCACAGGGCAGCTAGACTGTCAGGAACGCCTTTCTGACAGTAAACCGTGAAACTTACACCGCCGATATGTCCATCCCCGGGGCACATATCGGGAAAGCCGGCAGTGCACTGAATTCAGCGCGGTGTCGGCTTTCTAGCGGTATGTAAAACCGCATGTGCCTGACAACATGAAAGGTCCTCTTTAACTATGTCTGTAATGGCAAAACACCTTTAATCCTAGTTAAAGAATTTGTCTAGGCTAAAATTTTATTTATTAATTAGGCCGGGGAAGGCGAAAAAAAATAAAAGAAAACCATACTCACCTGTCCCCAGTGCTCCGGCGCCTCTGTGCGCTGTCTGGTCTTGCTGCTCTGTTGTCTTCCGATTGACCCCTGAGGCCAATCAGCGGCCTTAGTGGAAGGGAACCGAGATGTCACAGCCGGCGCGAAATTCAACAGCACCGGACAGCCCTGGGAGGACACCGGACCATCAGGCCAGTTGAGTATGATTTTCTTTTAACATCAATAAGAACTTATTTGCATATTTCTTTCCCAAGTTCAGCTCTTTACATTAATTAACAGCTTCTGCCCTGCTGCTTCTGGCACAGTTGGAATTTTTTCTCTTCTCCCACCGTTCCCAAGCAATCAGTTATTTTTGCTGCTATTTAGGCTCTGTACTGTGAGGAGGACAGTGTCAGGCAGGTGCAGACAATGGGTGTGATTCTGAGCTGCCTCTGATTGGAGCTCTCAATCACACCCCCTTCCTGACATTGCCTTTCTGACATTACAGAGCTTAAAGGGATTCTATCATTGGGAAACCCATTTTTCATTATACCACGTCGGAATAGCCTTTAGAAAGACTATTTGTCGCCTACCTTTATTTTTCTGCTCCGTGCAGCCGTTTCTGAGAATTTTCATTTTTTTTTCTTTATGCAAATGAGTCTTCAGAAAGCACAGGGGGTGTGAAAGAATGAATGGGGCCATGTATTGTGAGATTTTGAGTGCAAACCTCCTTCCATCATCAATGACATTGAAGATGAAACGTGGCTGGGTCTTTCAGCATGACAATGATCCCAAGCACACCGCCAGGGTAACGAAGGAGTGGCTTCATAAGAAGCATTTCAAGGTCCTGGAGTGGCCTAGCCAGTCTCCAGATCTCAACCCCATAGAAAACCTTTGGAGGGAGTTGAAAGTCCGTGTTGCCCAGCGACAGCCCCAAAACATCACTGCTCTAGAGGAGATCTGCATGGAGGAATGGGCCAACATACCAGCAACAGTGTGTGCCAACCTTGTGAAGACTTACAGAAAACGTTTGACCTCTGTTATTGCCAACAAAGGGTATATAACAAAGTATTGAGATGAACTTTTGTTATTGACCAAATACTTATTTTCCACCATAATTTGCAAATAAATTCTTTAAAAATCAGACAATATGATTTTCTGGATTTGTTTTCTTATTTTGTCTCTCATAGTTGAGGTCAACCTATGATGTCAATTACAGGCCTCTCTCATCTTTTTAAGTGGGAGAACTTGCACAATTGGTGGCTGACTAAATACTTTTTTCCCCACTGTACTTACTTGTACCCTGCTACTCATTTATATATTTTTAACACTTTTTAAAATATATTCGAATAAAAGTGAAGTTTTACATTTCTTCTGTAGCCCTATACATTTCACCTCTCTTTACCCTTCCTATGTTAAATAGTGCATTATTCATAAGGTGATGTACATCAGGCCATTATAATTGTGAGGATTTATTTTGGGCTCGTTAGCATTTTCTCTATTTCTGGAATAGGGAGCACTCTGGGTGCAAAAAAACATAGCTACACCTTTCTTGTCTTTTACATGTAAGTATGAGATTAAAAAAAGAACACAATAAAAATATACTTTATTATAATATTTTTTTCTTTAATTTAAATATTAGTGAATTGTTGTAAACTAGTAAAATATTTTTCTTTTAGAAAAGAAAAAACTAAAGAGCACAGATTGTCCGCTCTGGGAAAGACTCTTACAAGGCCCCTCAGGAAACATAGCAAGGATGTTCCTCATGGACAGAGAAGCAGAAGAGATCAGCAGTGATGTATATATTCATATTTCATATGCAACATAATTATGTTTATTGGTGTAAGTAAAGCATGTCACTGATACCTGCTTCTATTGCAGGTAGCTCAGTATATTAAATTTAGCCTTCCACTCTTGCAAACCATTTTGCAGCGACTGAATGAGGAGGAAGAGCGAGAAATACAAAGGACAATCGCAAAGTAAGCAACTATGTTTTTAATAGAGAATTTTTATTTACTGTCATCATTTATGAACATTCATGAATGTAATATTCTGTTCCATTCTTAATGGGGCTTACAGAAATGTGATTGGAACAAAGCCATTCAAATGTATACATTTTATTTTTATTGTAAGAATTTTCTTCAAAACTCTGTCATTCGTGAATATTAGAAATGAGCATACTGGTTTGTTTCGAAGTAGGTGAAAAATATTGGTTATCAGCAAGTGGTTCATTTCCCACGAATTCCTGCTAAAGTGGTGGCCACCATGTCAAAGCATGGAGAAAGCACAGAAGAACGGCGCACCCATAATTCCTTGCTAGTAACCAGGGCCGACATTAGGGGGGGCAAACTGGGAAATTGCCCAGGGCCCCATCCCCAAAGGGGCCCCCGGGGTCCGGAGCCTGATGACTCCGTATCCAGCGTCATGTGCCGCAGGGCCCCTTTCCGAGGTGAGTCACATAGGGCATGCTCACGTAACCGCTGAGGCGTCCAAAACGCGTGACGTCAGCCGCAGAGAAGAGGAAGCCGGCGCCGGCGGGGATAGCGGAGCAGCGCAAGGAGGCCCAGGAGAGGTAAGGCAAGGTAACTATAACTGTTTGTTATTTTCCCTTACCTCCCCATGGCCTTCGATAATTATACTCTGGGGTCTGAAGAGACCCCAGAGTATAATATAATAATAGCACTAAGGGAGTCTGTGGGGCCACTGTGGAGCATTATACTGGGGGCCCCCCCTCTGGATAGCCTATTATATTGTGTGGGGCCACTGTGGAGCATTATACTGGGGAGGCCTCTGGATAGCATATTATACTGTGTGGGGCCACTGTGAAGCATTATACTGGGGGGCCCCTCTGGATAGCATATTATACTGTGTGGGGCCACTGTGGAGCATTATACTGGGGGGCCCCTCTGGATAGCATATTATACTGTGTGGGGCCATTGTGGAGCATTATATGGGGCGGTGCTCTGGATAGCATATTATACTGTATGGGGCCTCTGTGGAGCATTATATTGTGGGGGGGCTCTGGAGAGCATGTTATATTCTGTGAGGCCACTTTGGAGCATTATACTGGGGGGCCCCTCTGGAGAGCATATTATACTGTGTGGGGCCACTATGGAGCATTATACTGTGGGAGGCCCCTCTGGAGAGCATATTATATTGTTTTGGACCACTGTGGAGCATTATACTGGAGGAACCTCTCTGGGCAGTATATTATACTGTGTGGAGGACATTCTGGAGCATGTTATACTGTGTGGGGTCACTGTGGAGAATTATTCTGGGGGGCCATCTGCAGAGCATATTACATTGTGTGGTGCCATTGTGGGGCATTATTCGGGGCAGGAACTAAGGAGCATTATACTAGGGGGCCCTTTGGGGACTATATTATACTGCGTGGAGCCTACTGTAGAGCATTATACTGGGGGAAACTCTGTGGAGCATATTATATTGAGTGGGGCCACTGTGGAGCAAAATACTGGGGGACACTGTGGAGCATAATAGTAGCAGGGGCCCTCTGGGGAGATTATACTATGGGCCACTATGGAGCTTTAGGCTTGGGGAAGGGTCAGTGTGGGGAGCCTGTTATACTGTGTGGGGCCACTGTGGAGTGCATTATATTGTGTGGGGCTTCTCGGGAGCATATTATAATCTGTGGGGCCATTGTAGAGCATTATACTGGGGGGGACTGTGGGGAGCATATTATACTGTGGGGGACCACTGTGGAGCATTATACTGGGGGAACCCCTCTAGGGAGTATATTATACTTTGTGGAGGCCACTGTGGAGCATTATACTGGGGGGGCACTGTGGGATGCATATTATACTGTCTAGAGCATATTATATTGTGTGGGTCTACTGGGGAGCATATTGTAGTGTCTGGGGCCACTAAGAGATAGTATACTGTGTGGAGCCTTATATACCATGTGGGGCCACTATGGGGAGCTCAGGGGAGCATTTTATACTGTGTGGGTCCACTGTGGAGCATTATATACCATGTAGGGAAACTGTGGAGGGCTCAGGGGAGCATTTTATACCGTGGAGCATTATATACCATGTGGAGCATTATACTGTGGGGGGGGGGGGCTCAAAATTCCTGTGTGCTATGTCTGCATCACAGCTCCCTCACTATAATCTTGCACATACGTGTAGTGCTCCATGGCCATGTCATTGCCCATACAGTACTGTGTATGAACGGGCCATAAAGTTATTGGGGCCTGCACAGTAGTATAGGGGCTGACTATACTGGGAACATACTCAGTCAGCACATATGTAAGACTTCAATGAAGGAGCTGTGGTGTAGGCTATTAGCAGGAAGCTGTTGGATGGGGCTCCAGAACAAGTTCCTCTGGTGGGCCTAAGGCCCTTCAGTCCGACAATGTATAACGGAGAACTATTATATATAAGGGGGCTCTTACTTATAAGGGAGGAACTATTATATATAAGGTTGGGTTTCTATATATAATTTGAAAACTTAAATATGAGGGGGCTATTATAAGGGGGAACTATTATTTATAAGATGGGCTATTATTTATAAGGGGGGAACTATTATATAGGGGGCTATTAGTGATAATGGGGACTATTATTTATAAGGGTAACTATTATTTATGAGAGAGCTTTTATTAATAAGGGAGCAGTATTATTTTTATGACTGTTACTGATAAGGGGGATATTACTGATATAGGGCACTATTTATCATTTATAAGGGCGCTACTACTGATAAAGGTGTAATATTATTTATAATCAGGGATTATTATTTATAAGGAGGCACTATAATAACTGATGACTGGGTGCAAAATCTGGTACAAAGGTGCTCATTTGAATTGTGTGTGGTAAAATGGGGCTTGTTATTACTTTTTTGTTGGCAGAAAAGAGGCGTTATTATAGGGGTTGCCACTGGAAGACAATGGTGTTCTTTGCATATCAGCATTTGGGGCCCTGCTTTTAATTTTGCCCAGGGCCCCACTTTGTCTAAAACCAGCCCTATTAGCAACCCTCATGCGTCATGCCAATTAGGTGTGTAGCTATAGGGGCTTCAGAGCTAGCATTCAATACCGGGCCCTGGAGCCTCAGGGAGCCCAAAGGCCTCTCTACAACATCAGAAGACACCAGTATTATAGATAGGATATGGTAAGCGGTTGCCACATTACATATTTTGCATTGGGGCCCTGGAGATATAAATTGCACCTCTGTAGCCAATCATGAGGGACTATAGATCTAAGGTCACTGATGACTCCTACACAGTCTAAAAAGCACAAGCACATAAAAACATAAAGAAGGAGTCCATTTTTTGTAGAGAAATTAGAAACATAGGTTCTTAGATAGCCAGTCTGAGATGGATTATCATCATACATTGATGAGCAAAAAGGTAACAATGTTTAGAACTTTTGACTTTCATTCTCCATATCTCACCATCAACTACATCTTTGAACATGAGATTACCATCATTTTATAGACAATTATCTTGGCCATCTCATACATAAATTTGACTCTCAACTATTTAGCATATGATTAGTTATGCAGATTCTTGTCATGTAACTGTTTTGTTACTGTTTTCCTCCTAAATTTAAATTTTTATTATTTTGTAAATCCACCTTTGGCTTTCAACACTGCCTGAATCCTACTGGACATGCTCTCGATCAGGTTCAAGCATGTCTCCACTGAAATCTGATCCCAGGTCTCTTCCACATGTTCCCAGTGGTGGTGCACTGTGGTGTATATTATACTGTGTGGGGCCCACTGTGGAGTATGTTATACTGTGTGGGAGCCACTGTGGAGTATTTTATACTGTGTGGGGTCCAATGTGGAGTATATTATCCTTTGTTGGGGCCACTGTGGAACATATTATACTGTGTCGGAGCCACTGTGGAGTATATTTGACTGTGTGGGGGCCACTGTGGAACATATTATACTGTGTGGGGCCCACTGTGCAGTATGTTATACTGTGTGGGAGCCACTGTTGAGTATTTTATACTGTGTGGGGTCCAATGTGGAGTATATTATACTATGTAGGGGCCACTGTGGAACATATTATACTGTGTCAGGGCCACTGTGGAGTATATTTGACTGTGTGGGGGCCACTGTGGAACATATACTGTGTTGGGGCCACTGTGGTGTATATTATACTATGTGGAGGCCACTGTGGAGTATATTATGCTGTGTGGGGGCCAATGTAGAGTAAATTATGCTGTGTGGGGGCCACTGTGGTGTATATCATACTGTTTGGTGGCTACTGTGGAGCATATTATACTGTGTGGGGGCCACTGTGGAATATATTTTAGTGTGTGGGGGCCACTGTGGAGTATATTATACTGTGTGGGGGTCACTGTGGAATATGCTATGCTGTGTGAAGCCAATGTGGAATATATTATACTGTGTGGTGGCCACTATGATGTATAGTATACTGTGTGGGTGCCGCTGTGGAGCATATTATACTGTGTGGGGGCCACTGTAGCGCAGATTGTACTGTGTTAGGGCCCTTCACTATTTATATCACACAGTATCTATTTTATAGCAGACATGTGATATTATTACAGTCTGTAATAACATTGCACGGTCACTATAAAACAGATACTGTGCAATGTAGACAGTGAGCTGGGACGTCACAACAGCCAGTGAGGACTTCCGGCAAAAGAAGACAGCGAAGCTGCAGGACTGGACCATGCTGGGACCTGCTGACACCAGAGCACAGGGGACAGGTGAGTATGTTTAGTATGCTTTTTTTTTTTTTTTGTGGGGGGGGGATTCACCTTCCCCAGACTAATTAGAAAAAAGAAAAAAATTATACTGGACAACCTCTTTAAAGTGTGGAGCATTAGAGGGGTATGTTAAAGGGGTTGTCCAGGCATAATTTGTTATGGTTTATCCTCAGGGTAGGCCATAAATACCTGATCTGTACGGGGCTGACCCCGGACCGATCAGCTGTACGGGGCCACTTCTGGCGCTTGTCCTGTACACAATACGGGGCCCGAAGCAGAAAGCTCTGTCCACTGTATATTAGCCAGGCACCTTCACTTCATCTCAGCACTTATTGAAGTCAGTAGTAGCTGAGCTCTAGTGAAGGCGCCGGGCGACTAAACAGCGGATGGAGCTTTCTGCTTCCGGCCCTGTATTGTGTACAGAATGGGCGCTGGAAGTGGCTCTGAACAGCTGATGGGGCCGTGTGTCAGTTCCCTACTGATCAGGTATTTATGGCCTATCCTGAGCATAGGCCATAAAAAAGATTAACCCTGGACAACCCCTTTAATATGCCCCACAGGATGTTAGCCCCCATCACTGCTCCCCCACAATATAATGGCTCCATCACTGTTCCCCAAACAATATAGGGGACCAGTGAAGAGGCCACTGTATGGTGGCGACCAGTGAAGTGGCCATAAAAAAATTTGACCCAGACAACCCCTTAAAAGAGATTGTCCATAAACTGGAGCAACCACTGTGGCAGCTGCCAGGGAGGTGTAAAAATAAAAAAAATTCAAAAAAAGCATACTCACCTGTCCCCAGTACCTCGTTGTCCCCTGCATGTGTCTGTTCGGTCTCATGGCGGTGCCTCATTTCTGGAAATCCTGTACATAATTGGTCTTCACGGTCACATGAGGTGCAGGATTCCCAGCAAGGAGTCGCCGGCACGAGACTAAATGGACACTGGCAGTGAACAATGGAGCGCCGAGGACAAATGAGTATGCTTTTTTATTTATTTATTTATTTTACACCTCCTGCATGGAACATGGGTTGCGCCAATTCCTAGACAACCTCTTCAAAGGATTTATCCATCTTTCTAATATTGATGGTCTGTCCTTAGGATAGGCCAGCAATATTACATCTGCGATGATACAACAGCCAGGACCTCTGCAGATCAGCTTTTCCAGGACAGTGCGACTACAGGTAACAATTCTAGGAGCCACGCCGTTCACTTGCCATACAGGGTGTAGCAGTGGGTTTAGGTAGTGCAGTGGTGCACATGGTATGGCGGGTGAGCAGCATGGCTCCCGACATGTTATTACCTTTAGCCGCCCTGTCTCGGTACCGCTGATCTGCAGGGGTCCTGATGGTGGGCCCCTAGAAGCAATTCCACTGGTGGGCCCTAGACATCCCAGTCCGACACTGAGCAAGACACACTCTATTTGTCAGATTCTTGCGCTGATCATAAGTAGTGTATTTGCCACTTATGTAGCAGAAATTGTCCGGATCGTTAACACACATTTGCGTTTATCCATCTTAAGTTTCAAAACTGATAGCATTATAACAGATCACTTTATCGAAATCTGTCCAGCTTGCCTTATATACTTACTGCTGACATCAGCCTGAGTGCGTCTGGACAGGTCTGGGCATGTCCATTGGAATATTTCCAATATATTATGCATTAATATTATAACTGAATAGGCTTTGCATGTATAACTTAAAATCTAGACGTGTCAGGCAAATTCTGAGTTCATATTTGGAATCAGCGCGCTCATTTTAGTATAAATCATATGTTTTTCTCTCAGTAGCAAAATCATTGTTTCACGGTGGGAGGCTCAGGCGAGGTGAGCGAACAAAAAAGCAGTGTTACTCACATCTCCAGCGCTTCTCCCTGTTGTCTTCGGCCTCTGTAATGACGTCCCAGACATCACATTGGTCAGGCCAGTGTTGCATAATGACGCTGGCGTAACCTACATCTGTGATGTCATTGAAGAGGGCCGAAAACAGCAGGGGTGCAGGAGAGGTGAGTAACACAGCCTTTTATGTTTTTCACCTTCCCTGGGCTTCTGAGCATTATATTCTGAGGTCTGAAAAGACCCCAGAGTATAATAATAGTTTGTGGGTGGTGTACCCCAAAAATTTTGGGTTCTGCCAAGCCCAAAGTTTTTGCAATATTTGCAACAAACACCGTAGGGGCCATGATGGGGCATAATAGTATGTGGAGGTGCCGCTATATGACATTATACTATGTGGATTACTTAACCCTTTCATGTCTCTGTCAATTTTGTTTTTTGCATTTCCTTTTTTACCTCTCCCCATTCAAAGAGCCATAATTTTTTTCATATTTCAGTTCACAGAGTCACATGATGGCTTATTGATTGCGGGAAAAATTGTACTTTGTAATGGTTCCATTCAATATCCTGCACAATGTACTGGGAAGCTGGAAAAAAAAATTCTGAATGAGGTGAAATTGGAAAAAAAAATGCATCTGCACCAATTTCTTACGGGTTTAATTTTTGCGGCATTCACTATGTGGTAAAAATTATATGTTACCTGTATTCTGCGAGTCAGTATGATTGCAGCGATACCAAATTTATATAGTACTAGCAGAAGGACCCGGCTTCGCACGGGTACATTTCATTTTTTGTTTGTGTAGTGGCCCCATAAGAATTGGCCAGTTTTGCACTTGACATCCAGTATGGCAGTCCAGTGTAGGTATAGTCTATTTATGGCTGTGTTGCTATGGAAATCTGGTAAATGAAATGTGAACTTATATTGGTTGATGCATGTCATATAACTGAATATATTTAAGGACCTGCGAACTGCTATTGACTCATACAGGTCATAAATAGCTTGGTTGCTTGGAAACCTGGTGCAAAGCTGTGTGTATGTCAAGACTGAAGAACCTGAGATTTTCTATTGGTCCATAAGCGTCATGTGATCATGTGTATCTCAGCTTTGATATCAGTGAAAGACCTGAGATCGGTTGTTATGGAAAACCTGGAGTAAAGCTGTGTGTATGTGACCTTGTTTAACAGTGTCATCCACAACGCCCTGACCCACAGCAGTGAAGAAAAATGGCTGGGTTGTTATGGAAACATGGAGTGCAGCTGTGTGCATATGGCTGACAATGCCTTGTCAGATTGGAGACGGGCTTGGTTCTGCTGGGGAGTTTCAGCAGCTTGCTGTTGTCTGTGACATACCTTTTCAGATTGGAGACAGGGTTGGGTCTGCTGAGAGCTTTCATTAGCTCGAACAGCAGCCATGCGTTTTGCTGCAGGGGGCAT
Organism: Leptodactylus fallax; assembly: GCA_947044405.1. Classification (NCBI taxonomy): domain Eukaryota; kingdom Metazoa; phylum Chordata; class Amphibia; order Anura; family Leptodactylidae; genus Leptodactylus; species Leptodactylus fallax. The sequence continues at coordinate 1,868,088 of CAMRHE010000048.1, read as the reverse complement.
GAGTAGTTTAAAAATGTTTCAATTTATAAGAATGCTGATATCCAGTATGGCAGTCCAGTCAGTGGCATAAATACCGGGGTAGCAGTGGTAGCGGCTGCCACAGGGCCCGGGACATTAGGGGTCCCGGAAGGCCCCTGATGATTTTTTTTTTTAATAGGCCGTTACCTGCTGGTGTAACACCAGCAGGCAACAGGCTCTATTTACTTACCAATCCCCGCTCCTGCTCACGGCCGCCTGTGCTTCACCTTCTGCGGAGGCGGCTGTGAGCAGGAGTGGGGATAGGTAAGTAAGGCCTGTGGGCCGTGAACCCCACAAACACTGCTATCATTATACTCTGAGGTCTTTTCAGACCCTAGAGTATAATGATCGGAGGCCCCGAGGAGTTGAGGGAACATAAAAAAGACTGTTACTTACCTCTCCTGCGCTCCAGCAGGCTTCGGGCCTCCTTGGTGATGTCCCAGACGTCGGTGGGCCAGTCCAACTTCATTATGCGTCGCGATGACATCTGGTCCAACATTGAAGAGGTAGCGAGGTGTGCGCATAATACTATATGAAGGGGCCACTATGATTCCGTGTGCAGGGGCCACTATGGGGCAGAATACTGTGTGCAAGGGTGGGGGGGGCGGTTGCCGGCGGGTGGGTCCCATGTCAAATGTTCGCCTTGGGGCCCAGCCATTGCTAGTTATGCCACTGAGTCCAGTATAGGTACAGTCCATTTATGGCTGTGTTGTTATGGAAACCTGGTAAATTAAATGTGAATTTATATTGGCTGATACACATGATATGACTGAATATTTAAGGACCTGCGAAATGCTATTGACTAATACAGGTCATAAATAGCTTGGTTGCTATGGAAACATGTGTGCCTGAGGAGAGTAAGCGTCTGCGAGCTTCTATTGGCTGATAAGGGACATGTGACCGTGTTTATGGCAGTTGCAATATGAGTGAAAGACTTGCAGGCTTGTATTATTAGCTAATGTTGGTCATTTTTTGGGAATACTGTATCTCAGGAACGGTACGTCCAAGAGACTCCTGATGTACATGTGTGCCAAATTTGGTGAGGATCGGTCCAGTCGTTTGGTCGCGCATAAAGAACAGACAGACAGACAGACAAAAACTCATTTTTATATATAGAGTGGGGAAAAAAAAGTATTTAGTCAGACACCAATTGTGCAAGTTCTCCCACTTAAAAAGATGAGAGAGGCCTGTAATTGACATCATAGGTAGACCTCAACTATGAGAGACAAAATGAGAAAACAAATCCAGAAAATCACATTGTCTGATTTTTTAAGAATTTATTTGCAAATTATGATGGAAAATAAATATTTGGTCACCTACAAACAAGCAAGATTTCTGGTTCTCACAGACCTGTAATTTCTTCTTTAAGAGGCTCCTCTGTCCTCCACTCATTACCTGTAGTAATGGCACCTGTTTGAAATTGTTATCAGTATAAAAGACACCTGTCCACAACCTCAAACAGTCACACTCCAAACTCCACTATGGTGAAGACCAAAGTGCTGTGGAAGGACACCAGAAACAAAATTGTAGACTTGCACCAGGCTGGGAAGACTGAATCTGTAATAGGCAAGCAGCTTGGTGTGAAGAAATCAACTATGGAAGCAATAATTAGAAAATAGAAGACATACAAGACCACTGATAATCTCCCTTGATCAGGGGCTCCACGCAAGATCTCACCCCATGGGGTCAAAATGATCACAAGAACGGTGAGCAAAAATCCCAGAACCATACGGGGGACCTAGTGAATGACTTGCAGAAAGCTGGGACTAATGTAACAAAGGCTACTGTCAGTAACACACTACGCCGCCAGGGACTCAAATCCTGCAGTGCCCAACGTGTCCCCCTGCTTAAGCCAGTACATATCCGGGCCCGTCTGAAGTTTGCTAGAGAGCATTTGGATGTTCCAGAAGAGAATTGGGAGAATGTCATATAACTCAGATGAAACCAAAGTAGAACTATTTGGAGGAGAGTGAATGCTGAGTTGCATCCAAAGAGCACCATACCTCCTGTGAAGCATGGGGGTGGAAACAACATGCTTTGGGGCTGTTTCTCTGCAAAGGGACCAGGACAACTGATCCATGTACATGAAAGAATGAATAGGGCCATGTATCGTGAGAATTCGAGTGCAAACTTCCTTCCATCAGCAAGGGCATTGAAGATGAAACGTGGCTGGGTCTTTCAGCATGACAATGATCCCAAGCACACCACCAGGGCAACGAAGGAGTGGCTTCATAAGAAGCATTTCAAGGTCCTGGAGTGGCCTAGCCAGTCTCCAGATCTCAACCCCATAGAAAACCTTTGGAGGGAGTTGAAAGTCCATGTTGCTCAGCCACAACCCCAAAACATCACTGCTCTAGAGGAGATCTGCACGGAGGAATGGGCCAACATACCAGCAACAGTGTGTGCCAACCTTATGAAGACTTACAGAAATCGTTTGACCTCTGTCATTGCCAACAAAGGATATATAACAAAGTATTGAGATGAACTTTTGTTATTGACCAAACACTTACCCTGTTTCCCCGAAAATAAGACAGCGTCTTATATTAATTTTTGCTCCCAAAGATGTGCTGTGTCTTATTTTCAGGGGATGTCTTATTTTTTTTTCAATGAAGAAGAATTCACATTTATTGCTGAACAAAAAAATGAACATTTATTATATACGGTACTGTACAGTATTTGTCATCACAAACCAGCATAACCAGACAAACTGTGAATCCTATCAAGAATTTCTTACTACCGTACCATTATTTCCATGTACAACAATTAACAGTATGGTACATTTACCAATATTTACGGTACGAATAGAAAGTAAAATTTATTCAATGACAGTTATGTCATCATCTTCTAGGACATCATCATAACAATCCAAACCATTAATTTCCCTGCACACAGTAGCATGCCCCATAGTGGCCCCTGCACACAGTATCATGCCCCATAGTGGCCCCTGCACACAGTATCATGCCCCATAGTGGCCCCTGCACACAGTATCATTCACCATAGTGGCCCCTGCACACAGTATCATTCCCCATAGTGGCCCCTGCACACAGTATCATTCCCCATAGTGGCCCCTGCACACAGTATCATTCCCCATAGTGGCCCCTGCAAACAGTATCATTCCCCATAGTGGCCCCTGCACACAGTAGTTTGCCCCATAGTGGACCACCCATGAACAATTATTATACTGTGGGGTCTTTTCAGACCCCAGAGTATAATGATCGGAGACCCAGGGGAGGATAGAAACATAAAAAAACAACGTTGCTTACCCGTTCCTCGCTCCGGTGCATGCCCGTGCGCTACTCCGGCCTTCTTCACTGTTAGACCAGGCCGCGTCACATGATCCGGCCGGCGTCGCGACGCAAAATGACGTCCGCTGACGTCTGCGACGTCACCAAACAGGCCCGAAGCCTGGAGAAGCGTAGGACAGGTAAGCACATAGTTTTTTATGTTCGCTCACCTCCCCTGGGCCGCCGATTATTATACTCCGGGGTCTGAAAAGACCCCCGAGTATAATGATAGCAGTGATTGTGGGGTTCTCCCGCGGCCTCACATATCGTATATACCGTATGTTCTGTTCGGGAACATACGCCTTACTTTCGGGGGATGCCTTATATTAGGCAATTCTTCGAAACCTCTCCTATGCCTTACTTTCGGGGGTGTCTTATTTTCGGGGAAACACGGTATTTTCCCACCATAATTTGCAAATAAATTCTTTAAAAATCAGACAATGTAATTTTCTGGATTTGTTTTCTCATTTTTGTCTCTCATAGTTGAGGTCTACCTATGATGTCAATTACAGGCCTCACTCATCTTTTTAAGTGGGAGAACTTGCACAATTGGTGGCTGACTAAATACTTTTTTTTCTCCACTGTATCTTTTGCATTTGATCCTCCTTTAGATCTTCTAACTCTTTTATGATATTACTCTTACTACAAATCTACCTCCGTTTGCCTTTCCATTTCATCCATCAGACTCTATATTATGGAGCAATTCTTCCCAAGAATCAGTTTCTAGTGTGGACTAATTTCGTATCGCACCAGTGACTTTTCTCACTATGCTCATTGTTTATTGTGGAGTCAGGAGGAAAAGCTGTAAACTGAAGACTCCTTGAGACAACTATTCCTCCCCAAATATATGCTTGTTAGGCTCGGGAAGATAAGCTAAGGCTAGGGGTGTATTACAGTGGCTTATATCCCATGAGAACATACGCAAGGATGAGGCTAGGTTCACATCTGCATTGGAGACTCCGCCGCACAAACTGCTGAAAATCGTCAGAGAGAAAAAACAGTGGAAACATGACAGACACCCAGCGAACCCCATTATAGTCTATGCAGTCCGCGAGTAACTTCTATTTTAGCGCTCCAGTTCTCCGTCATTCACGTCTTGAACTATGGAGACCCATGCACAGATATGAACCTAGCCTTAGACTGTTAGATTTCCATCCTGTTGTTGGAGACAAAAGAAACATTTGATCCACCAGTCCTGCCAAAAATAGTGGGTTTTGTTAAGATGAATCTAACATATGTTTTTTTTTTCCAGGTATGTCCATGAGAAATCTATATTACGTCAATACCTTAATTCAAAAACTACTAAAAAGACTGAAACCACGGTATAATGATTTCCAAATTCTAAAGAGAGACTGGATAACGATGAAACTGTCAATGTTGTACATGGGAGGTGACAACAGAGAACAAATTTGTTAGATCAAATAATGCCATGCTAAAGAAAGCACAGTTTGATGTTGCAGTGATGTTGGGACTTTTCTATCATAGGGCTCATTGGAAATATCATTAGTCATAATGATTTATTTATTTCTCAGTTACAAGATATATTTGGATGGCTATTTGTAGATATGAAGTGCAGTCAATACTGAGACTTTAATGTAATATTGAAGTGTGACTTGCTCCAAATGGAGCCAAATATGCATATTAGAAATGAACTATCACCATTCTGTCCAGACATTAAAAGCGTATCTAAACTTTTATTTTTTTTTCATAAATCCACAGTTCAGGTGAAGATAAACTTTGGAATATACTTTATATAGGAAAAGTGCCTGTTTCTTCACTTATTTGCCACTTTCTGTCACTGATCAAGTCTGTATAGAACTCTATGGAGAGGGGAGGGAAAATGAGAGCAACTCTAAAAGACAGACATAAGCAATATATAGAGACAGTTCTTTTTGTATTTTTTTTTTCGGGTGGCAAGGTAAGAAGGAAATAAGTGAGATAATTTTTTTTGGCAGGAAGATTTGTGCTGCCTTGGAGGTCTCAATGATGCACTCTCTCCTACTTTCTTCATATGCTGCAAGGTATAGGGAAGCAGGAAGCTATGAAGAGAATAGTCCCTGCATGTTAATGGAAAGAAAGAAAAGAGGGTAGGATTGGCATCGAGGAGATAGCTGCTTAAAGTTTATGTCTATTGTTGTAAGAGAGTATGTTTGTCTAAGCATGTACCGTATGCAGGTGTTTATGGACAGGACAAGGAGGTGTGTATTCTGAGCATGTATGACTACAGAAACAATAAAAAAGGAAACCAATGCTGAGCATATTGCCTTTTTTCCTGACCTGATGTCTAATCAGAATTGCTGCCTCATCACCCATGCTAGCCATGTAGCTTGGGTACTGAGGTTAGAACTACCTGAAATCTGTTAAATGATGTCATCATTCATACCGATCAAGTAATTTTCTTTCCATTGGCATTCCGTTATAATCTTTCTGTTGCAGCAAACTGAAGTTATAAATGTTTGAAAGCATAAAAAGTCAACTGGAAATTAACCTTAGCAGTCACAACTTCAGTCTAGTCCAGTGATGGCTAACCTTTTGAGCTTGGTGTGTCAAAATTCATTAAAAAAAAACTAGTTTAGCTTGGGAATAGATGTCCCATAGTGGCCCCTCCACCCAGTATTGTGCCAGTATTATAGGGGAACACCACCCATGAACTATTATTATACTCTGGGGTCTTTGTTTCACGTCGCTGGAACGCACGGGGCGCCCTGGAGGGCAGAAGGGGAAGTGGAGGCGGCCGTGAGCAGGAACAGGGATCAGTAAGTAAATAGGACCTGGCATTACTCCAGCAGGTAATGGCCTATTAAAAAAAAAAGCAGCAGGGGCCCACTGGGCCCCCTAAAGTCGCGGGCCCTGTAGCAGCTACTACAGCTGCCACGGTGGTACTTACACGACTGGCGCTATTAGTTATGCTAGCGGTTTCTAGGGACGCTGCCAGCTGCGGAAATGGCATGTGACCTTTGATACACGTGTCATAGGTTTGCCATCACTGATCTAGTCACACAGTCGGCTTGCTATTCACGCATTCTGTACATGATTGATATCTGAGGGGACTGTGAGGGAAATGTCACTCATACACAGGACATGTGATTTGCAAGTGGACATTCTGACTAGACTGAAGCCGCTCCCTGTCCTCCATGACAACTTAGGTTAATTTCCATATTAATTTTTATGCTTTCAAACATTTATAAATTCACATTGCTGCAACAGTAAGATTACAGAGGTGCAGCAATGGAAAAGGAATTTATTTTTATCCTGCACATGACAAGGCAAATTTATGGTTGAAAAACCACCTGGTGGGTTCTATTTCATGCCCAGCTGTGTTGCTGCTGTATGGAAGATTAATGTCATAACCCCACCATTGACCCAACCTTTACTTACAGCTGGTTGGTATTAGAATATCACTCTCATTATCTGATGGCTTATCTTTCATACCATCTCAATTATCTTATGATATTGCTGAATAGACCATGTACTGAATACAGTAAATAGCCCTAGTGAACATGGTTAACATATGTGCAGTTTCTTACAGCTTATTATGCTCTTTACATTTCATACTGACGCTTTTGTTATATGTAATTCCCACATATCTTTTTTTTTATATCTTTTTATAGAGATATACACCATTTGTCCCTCTGCCACAATAAAATAATCAAGAGACCAAGCCTTAATTCACAAGAGCTTTATTTCTTGCTGTAAAATATCTCTGTATATTTTTGTTTGAGTCTTTTAAGACTTTTAGTAATGAACAGTTGTTAAAGGATCCTGGTCTTCCTCGTAAGTGAGGCTGCAGTCTGTAAAAAGAAGGAAGGAGTTAATTTTGTAAGGTGAAACAACAAGTCAACAAATTCCTGCTTCTTTTATAACCTTGACCATGATAGAACCTAGGCCAAGTTAGGCTTTTTTGTTTCACCTCTATTCATATTAAAAAAGGATAATGACAAATATAGAATAGAACATAAAAAAGGAGCTCAAGTCAAATTCACCACATATCAAAGGGGAACATCTTCTGCATCAATATCATATAAGAACTTGTAACAGTTTTCTAATAATATTGTGCTAGTAATGCAAATACATTGATTTATTATGTTATAATAAAATGATAATATTACATATAAAAGTAAATTAATCCTATTTATCAAGAATTGTGTTTGCTTTAAAAGACTGTCATATTTTATATAGTTACCTCTTATGTTACTCTTCTAGCTTTAGCTTCAAATGCGCTAAAACAATTGGGCGCTAAAAGTAAAAAAAAAAAATAAAATAAAATAAGGTAAATAACAATTAAATAACTAGCCAATGATGTAAGAAATTTGTATACATAAAATATATCTCTATTTAAATATTTTTATTCTGGTTTTTAGTATGGTAAAAAGCTATGTTATGGTAATTTTGCATGTGTCTGAAGACTTGGAACTTGATTACCCTGCATTTCTCTTACAATGGGACCTTGAGGTTGATTGGAGGTTCTAGCAGTGGAGGGTAGCTACTTGTATACCATACTCTTTGACCGAGGGCTTTAGGAGGGCCATTTGGATGGTTAGGGAGTGAGGGAGGAAGGAGAAACCAGATTTATATCACTTCCAGCCACAAGCTCCTTACTGAAGTTCATCATGGGGCTGATTTATCATGGCTTGTTGCGAGGGGCATGTCAAAATTGTCATGTACACTAGTTTTCTGGTATATATGATGCCAGAAATCTATGCTAGAAAGGAGATTGTAGATTTCTGTTTAGGCACATGGACCCCAGGGGATGCTCCTAATTCATGATGAAGTAAACTTCAGCAGGGCAGTGATTATCAAGACTGGTGTGGAAAACATCACTCTTAATAAATCAACCCCTATGTGTGTGAATATCAGTCTTATTTTTCTCACAATACATCATACGTCCAACTTTCATGTACTTACTTTCTTATAAATTGGTTATTGACCTGTATGTATCAGACAGTAGCAAACAAAACTGTAGTGTGAAGAATGGGAGAGAAATAGAGCAGAAGCCTCAGCCTCAGACACAGGAGGTGTGTTTCACACTACTCCAGACTTTTGCATCCTATGCTACTATCACAGCTGTAACTAGGGGTGTAGTTATAGGGGTGTAGCATTAGCAGTCACTACCAGGCCCTGGACCCTGTGAGGACCTCAAAGGTCCCCCTGTCACATACCACTATCTACACAGCCCAAATTAAGTAGGGTCCCATTACAGACAATGACTGTACCCTAAATGAGCAGATTTAACAAGTCCAACAACTATGGGACTGCAATCAAGCCAAGAAGAGAAGCATTTTTCATGGAGAAGATGCAGACTTTTTTTCTAACAATCCCTTTAAATAGATTTACGATCTCAACACTGAATGGTAGCTGCATGTAAACAATAATATAAGAAACCTACCTCTATGTCAAAGCAAAGTTTTTTATCTTCTGTAGCACAGCACTTCTCCCTTGCTTTTGTGAATTCATCCATAATACCATGCATTTTATCAGTTGTTATGTCAGGCTTCATTTTCAGGACATAAATAATCAAGCTGAAAATAGATCATAAAACGATACATTAATAAAATGTACCCATTAATAAAATTAACACACTAAAACAATTGCAGGGCATTGCATACAGTTGCTTATAGCATTGCCCATGGGTAAAGAGAACTCTTTGGACATTTTCTATTCTAATGGAATATGTGAAATGCAGGTCTCTGTAATTATATATTATTTTCCAAGATAGATATTTATCAAAAAGGGTAGATGGAAATATAGCAATAAGGATATGACTTCTTAGCACTTACTAGAATCTTGTGATGTGCTGCTCTTGTTCTGAACCTTCACAGATTTCAGCACCAACTTGAAAGTCACTTTCATGAAATGCTAGTGGTTTGTAAGATGGGTCAGGTCCAAGTTTTGTGAAGCATGGTCTTCTCTCCACAAAATTGTCATTACAACAGTGATGTACTTGGTAATTTATGAATTTTTGTTCTTGTTTTTCACACATTTCTCCTAGTAATAAATCCAGCTGGAAACAGAAAAAATAAATATATTTAATTTTGCAAATAACTGGAGTATAAATTACTGCATATATTATATATTGTATACCCCATGTTCACTGTTAATTGGTATTTATCATTGCAAATTTGTGATTAGCCTCAAAGTGCTTCTCTACCTGCATTTATTTCAATAAACATTTAGGAGGTGTATATGTTACCCTGAGATTAATTCCATTGTTTGTTGTTGGAAAGAATATAATCTTTCTGTGACCAAAATAGATATAAATAAAAAGACAAGAACCTATGTAATACATTTCCTCTGTCACAGACTCTTAAAGGGAGTCTGTCAGCAGGAAAATCATTATTAAACTAATGACTGTATCTTGTAGTGTGGCATCTCCACTTTCCAAAGATGCCTTTCTTATATTGTATTGCAGCTCCATTTTTATGAAAATCAGCATTTTATTCTTGTGCAATGTAGCTGAAAATGGCTTTAGGGGTGTCTCCTCTCCTGCCAAGGCTTCACTCTCTGTTCTAGAATATTGTCCCTAACTGCAGACAAATTGTGACAAAGCGGAAGATTTCACTCAAACAATTGAGGGGCAGAGCTGGGTAGCAATTAGGGCATGATTATTTAGAGGAAGTGCTCTGCACACTACTGGTACAGTATTTCAGCAATTAGGGCCCCACTTTTAATTTTGTCCTGGTTTTAGGACTCATGATGCACAGAGTCTGTACAACTCCCTAGTACAGAGTAGTATGTATAGGCATATTCACCTCTAGAAGCAGTGTTTATAACAGAGAATACCTCTGTACATATTAAGTGTGATGGAAAATGCCACACTTGTTAGAGTAATTTGGAGGTTGAGAGACCTTGTGGGTCTCTTAAACAACCATACCAGAACCATAAAACATAATACAAAAGAAAGGCATTGCACATCCAAGTTACAAAAAAAGATTAATTGCTTTATTTGAAGATGAATTTGATGGACTTTGCATCATTGTTATTGTGCTCCGTGCAATTGCCCATTCAGACAATCCAGTGTCATCCAAGGTCATGGCTGTTGTGCAGTCTGAATCTGATGACCAAATCGGACCCTTGGTCCCCTTGAAAAAAAAAATCTGTTTTCCAGGATCAGAATAGGTCATTCCTATGTGCAGTCTGAGATTTCCTATACCCAACCTGCATCTACTTTTTTATACTGACAACGAAGATAGTCTCTATGGACATGGCAGCTATGAAATGGTGAGCTGATTTTCCTGTGCATTGACTTTTAAGTCTATTTGCAGTATCTAAGTGAATTCTAGGATTAGGTTGAGGCCTCGTGTTGCGGGAATGCAGCTTTTTTTTGTTGCAGATTTTGTTGTATTTTTTTGAGCCAAACCCAAGAGAGGCTACAAAAGGATTGGGAAGTATTGAGAGTAATTTAATGGGAAGTAAGGAGAGTATTTACCTTTTGCTAAATACTCTCCTTGCTTTAGCTCAAAAAACGCAACAGAATCTGCAACAAAAAAAGCTGCTTTTCCACAATGTGGGGACTCAGCCTTAAGGGTTTTATCAGCACTATGTTGATTTGTATTGACAATTTTCTCTTCACTTTTTTAAAATCTGAAGTCTCCTGCTTTGTAACTGGAAACACCATGAGAATAACAGGGAATTAACACTTAACTTCAAGTTAAAAAAAACTCAACATACTTTTCCTTCAGAGCAAGACATTCTCTGGTTTTCGGGAAGTGCACAACACTTGAGACCAATTTTTGTCATTTTGCCAACGATTTCAAGAAGAGTCTTGTCTGTCACTGTTGGCATTTTTTTTACATAATCGGATAGCTTTCTAATTAAAAAAAAGGATAAATTAATCTCCCACATCATTTTTCTTTTCCAAGTGAGTTGGAAAAAATGTTTTAATCTCTATTTCAACATTCATGAATCATTCATTTCATAATGATATAATACATATATTCTGATCAATGAGAGATTTATTGTTCTCGTGTTATTTATCCTGTGAGCCACCTATTGTGCATCCTAATCAATATGGCTGCTCATCGGGTTCTAACCCCATCCAGCCAGTTTTAAGTCAGTGGTTTCCTCATTCTTTACTGTTGCAAAGCCCTCAATAAATATTAAGCTATCCATGTTTCTTTATAGCAAAGCAAATATTTGGCCCATATTCAAAAGATAGTCCTGGAAAATCCCTTTAAGGTGGTCATACACATTAGATTGATGTCAGCCAAACCTGCAAATTTTTATGGGACACGTCAACCATCTAATGTGTTTTTGGGTTGTCCCAACTCTCAGATGTCAGGAGAAAGAAGGTTCCTTGTTTTCAAGGAAGATATGACACCACCAGACGTATCTAGCAGTGGTTTACAATTTTCTTTCCAGTTAGAACACATGCATGTTGTGTGAGTTTATGTATGACTTGAGGGCTGTAAGGAATAGCTTTTAGTGCTAAAATCTACCCCCCCCCCCCCCACACACACACACATTATACTACTAATCATTGATGTACAGTCAAATATTTTATAAGATTTTCTGTACACTTACTGAACGATAAAGCCATGTTCTCCAACCTTTTCCAGAAATTCACAATTTTTCTTTAGTAAATTCTGGCTTTCTTTGACTCCAGTTTCAAGGAGTTCATTCTGCAAAGTAACAAAATTTTAGTAAATGAATATTTTAATGATGTATTACATTAACGCTCTGGCTAAGTAGTCATACCCCAATCTTGAGGCACTCCACAGAATTTTCAACAGCACAACATTTTGTAAGTAAGCCCTTGTAGTGTTTCACAATTCTCTGAATGCTTATGGTAGGGAAGTCTGGATTCCTTCTTGCCATATCATAAGTAAACCTAAACAACATAAAATGAAAACAATATTAGATGTCTTGAATCACATTGTAGACTAATGTATCCTTTTCTTTTGTCTCATGAAAATTCTAGACATACTGGGGCATTTTTTGATTTCCAAAGGCTGTAACTTTTTTAATTTTCCATTCATAAAGCCAATTTTTGCAGGACAAATTGTATGTATGACGCTATATAATTTCTTACAGGCTTTGTTTTTACAGCGTTCACTGTGCAGCCAAAATGACGTGTCAGGCTGGGTTCACACATGCACCTGGTAAACGTTCGGGGTTTCCATCCCAGAACCCGTTTAAAAAAATGCGGAGAGAAAAGCGCTGCATGCATTTTTTGCCCTTTTCCGGCAGAAACCCAGCAGACCCCATTATATATAGTCTATGTAACCATTTTTTTTAAGCAGATTAGGTTTCTGTTTGGGGGGTCAGTACAATTACATGTATTCTCTGGGTCAGTACCATTGCAGTGATAACTTATATAGTTTTTGTTACATTTTAACACATATACAGGGCTGCATAAGGCATCTTTTTTGCAGGGCCAGATGCACTTTTTAATTATACCATTTCGGGAAATGTCTGATGTTTCAATTGCCTTTTATTAAAATTTTTAAGGGAGGCGAAATGGCGTTTAATGTATGGGAAAAATATTTTTAGAATTTAATAGCTTGGGCATTTTTGGATGCAGGAAGACCTAATACATTTGTGTTTTACATTTTTGAACCCAAAGAGGTCTGAACACAAAAACAATACACTACAATGCTAATGCAATGTATTGTAAAATCCCTATAGTTCTATTACAGGCTGCCTAGAGCAGCCTGTAACAGAACCAAGGTAATGACAAGCCTGGGAGCCTTCAGTAGTGTCATGGTAACTGATCTCCACCTCAAATCTCACTCCAGGGGAAGGTGATCCCAGGCAAAACAGCGTAGACTAGGCTGTATTTAAAGATGCAGCATCTGCTGTAATAGTGTGGTGGATATCAGGAAGGGTCAAGACTGGCGTGTACCCACCGTTTGAATAGTGTATATATCCAGAGTCAATCTTCTTTTACTTTTACATTTTGCATTTACACTTGTGCCTATTAGGCCATGGCCAAGGCACCTATTATTATTTAACATTTGATTTGACTTTGTTTTAATGCAACTATTAACCGTTATGTTTTAGTACACTTCATTTTTCAAATATTATTTCTATTGGTATTAGAAGTTACACACCCTTTATCTGCTATATGTTATAATTGACAATATCATCCCTCTATGCCAGTTTGATAAATTTCCCCCACTGTAAATATAATAGAAATATATAAGCATTGTTACTCTATTTAAATTTATTTTGAAAAGGTTTCCTTTGGGTATAACATGTGTTAAACTATGCCACATAAAGGAATAGAGAGATATGGATCATGTGATATACAGATAAATAATAAAGGTTTGTGGAGTTTCCATCATTGCATTCAAGCATTTTAACTACTCAACCATAACTTGCATTAACAAATGTAAACTGCTAAATTATGTATATACATTTCTGAATGTAAATATATGTATATTTACTTGGCTTCGAAGTCGTCTTGATGATCTTCAAATTGTTTGCACACTTTTGCATCCTCTAAATACTCTTTCATGTCAGACAGACCTTCTGGGACTGGATCTTTAGGTAAATCCTTGAGACAGGAGGCGCGTTCAAGTATAGGCTTCCCACAACAAATTTTTATGCTGGCTGAGATCTTCTCCTGATTATCGCAGGTATGCTGGTTATATTCCAGCTGCCGACAAAAACATAATATTAATCATATGTGTTGCACTATATAGAGATGCCTATACTTTATACAAATAAACTAAAATCAGGCCTAGAAGAACCAATATTTTGAAAAGGTTAGCTCATAGTTTAGTATTCAATATATTTAATTTGCCGCTATAGGTAAACGCTATGCAACTTCAATTTTATTATAAACAAGGATGTGTACTAGGCATCACATTTCTACAGGAATTGCATCACATTCCCATGAAAACACTTCAGCTTACCCGAAACTTAGCATTATTATAGCAGAGAATCCCAATGAGGGGGTCACTCTACTGTAGGAGCTACAAGGGGACATTATACTGTGTGGTGACCACAAAGTGCACAATACCATGTTGGAACCACCAAAGGGGCACTGTACATGGGATATGGTTGGGAATGGGCACAGTCAAAGTGGGTATGGGCAGGGCTGGGGGCATGGCTTATAATACTTAAACTCACCACGGCACGCTATGCACCACAGATTTTGTCCATCTTTCAGTCCTTTGAAAGCTTGGATGTATGATTCAAAAAGTTTCTGTCAGTTCTTTAAATCAAGGCCATGCACATGGCCATAATATAGATCCCTGTTTACATATACATAGTAGACTCTTGTTGGCACATGTGATACCTCTGCTTGCTGCTAATTTTAGAAAGAGCATAGAATTTTCCATTGGATACATTACTACATTTGCATTCTCCAATAGGAGCACTGTAACTATGGCACAAGGAATAGCCCATGGGATGTCTGTAAAATGGACCTGTTGGGAATCCAGGTGCCATCATATATTGTCTGTGCACAAATCTAATCCTTTATATATACTGTTCTTGAATAAATAAAAACTGGTAGTCACATGTGGAATGAATTCATATACTATTGATGCTACATTTCATTTATAGGAAAATGCAGTACTTCTACTTACTCACTTATCAATATACCACATAGCACAGTATATGTTCATTTATAAACGTTGCAGTTATCTTACCCTCTCAAGCATACATTCAAACTCGTCGCCTGAACAGCAGTCCTTGCTCACATGCACATATTCAACGGTGAGTTTTTTCAGAACTTCAAGATCAGCGCTAGAGTATTTCTGGGAGAGTTTAGCTAGTTTTCTAAAGTAGAGAGAATCAGTTGGAGAATAACAGCAGGTTAATGATTCATTGGTATAGCTTAAAGCATTGAAATCTAATCACAAATATATGGTGCAAGGCATCTAAAATAAAAATAAAGCAACTTTGAAATTAGTCTTTGTTAAGAATCATTTTGTGGCTATAAATCATATATCAACTCATGCATCTCCATAGTTACAGACAACAAATAAATATCGTGTAGTCTAATCCCATAGTCATACTGCCTTATACTTCCCTAATTTTTACTAAAGTACATTTGCTAGGTAAGCAAGAAGTTAGACATAGAATGGAGTGCTGTTTTATGTCCCAATTCTAGTAAGTAAATTCACACAAGGCAGATTTGTTGCAGCCATTTCTATGACTGTTCCATACATGTAAATGGGGCTTGCAGAAATCCATGTGCTTCCTGCCAAAACAATCTCTTTCAGATGAATGAAAATAATTTTCTGTTACAGAAAGCCATTGTAAATTTACTCTTTTTATTGTTTTGTGATGAAATCCAATGTAGCCGATCCATGAGCCACACCTATTGTCTGGTTCATTGTCTTCTGGGAGGATTCATCACACAATGACAAAAGCTGTTTCTCTTGAAACAGCAAAAATAAATAAGCACAAGGAAGATCAGCTTTACGCTAAGTTCACACTAGCATTCGGGTTTCCGTTCTTTGGGTTTGCTTGGGGACCCAAAGAATGGAAACCCAATCCACTTAAAAAGCGGTTACCTTCGGAAACCCATGGACCCCTTAGACTATAATGGGGTCCACCTGGTTTCCGCCCAAAATCGACAGAGTGAAAAGTCCTGCTTGCAGGACTTTTATCTCCACATATTTTTTTTAAGAGGTATGGGGGGGGCAGAGCCCCTGAACGCTAGTGTGAACCGACCCTTAGGAGGTAATAAGCTGGACAATTGCTCAGTGCTCCTGTCTGGTAGAGCCTTCAGAACTCCCTCCTTCTCCAATACCTAGCATTCTGGCACCCCACTAACCTAGCTACACCCTTTTATTATGAATGAATGTAGTTTCTTGGCAACTTACAAGCCTTGAGAGACTCCCTCTGGGAATTTTTTAAGAATATGGCAAATGTGTCTCTGGGTAGACTCAATGAAATGTGTGGTTTTCTGGAGTTCATCAAACTGAAAAAGTTAAAGAAAAGTTAATGAAAAAGAGTAGCAACATGTTTTCCAAAGTCAGGCTTCTGCGTATTCTCTATATATTCTTTGGACTGCAGCTAAACGGCTCCTTTATTTGCTTACCTAGAGGTTCAACTGTATGTCCACATTTCACATCCTTTCTCCATGTAAACAATCCTTAGATCCTCTCTATCTAATACCACATTGCCTCTCCATAACTGCTACAAAGATTACATTGTAAAGTAAACTTATTTATAGCCGGGTTTACACATGACATTTTATATAATGATTATTTCACATGAATATAAATGTATGTATATGTATATGCCGTATATTAGATATAAAAGGATGTCATTTTACTGCAAGAAATCACATACAATACCTTAGAATTAAAACATGTCTCTCTCTCTTTCTCTGCACAGCATTCCGTGATAGCAGTGCTATATTGTCCAGCAATTGCCAAAACTGCTGGGGGATAGAGGCTCGCATGTCTCTTGGCAATGGTATCAATGTAGCTGAAAAAGTGCAAACCATACAGTTAGTATAGTGAGAACAGCCATCTATATGCTAAAGCTGCTAAATGCTAAAATGCAGCAAAAAAAAAATAAAAAATGCAGAAACGCATCATGTTTTTTTCTTCAGCATTTTTCATTGTGTTTTCACAGAGTTTTCCTCTGCGGACGTTCTACCATTATTATAACTATAGGGAAAATGCCAGTGTTTCCACACGTATAAGCAACATGCTGCAATTTTCGAAACCTTGAGCGTTTTTGAAAACGCACCTATTCCACTGCGGATGGGATTAGCTAGAATCCCATTCACTTTTCATGTATTGTAAAATGCAACTTTTTTTGCCATGTTTTCATAACGAGGGGCCCAACTTTGACTCCCCACCTTCCAAACCCCATAACTTTATTATTTTTCTTTTCACAGAGCCATTCAATATGCCGTACAATGTACTGGAGTTGAATTTGAGAAAATTGCGTTTCTGTCCAGCATAAGGAGTCTTTTTTTTTTTTTTTTGGGGGGGGGGGGGAGCAGATGTACTTTTTAGTTATACCATTTTGGTGAATGTCTATTGCTTTGATTGCTTTTTATCTAAATTTTTATGGGAGGCAAAATAGCAGAAAAATGGCAGTTTGGCGCTTTTGATCTTTTTTCCTGCATTTTTTCCTGCATACTGCATTCACCTTACGGTAAAAATATTTTTATTAATTTGTAGACCGGGTGGTTTTGGACACAGGGATACCTAATGTGTAAATGCTTTAATTTTTTTTTTTTTTGTACTTTCATACATGTTCTGGGGAAAGGGGATTGATTTGAGTTTTGCATAAGGGGGTCTGGTCACTAATGCAATGCATTATAATGCTAATGCATTGCAATGCATTGCGAAAAGATGGCTCTATGCAGCCTTTAATAGAAATGAATAGGAGACAAGCCAGGGACCCTTCAATAGGCTCCTGGCTGTCATAGTAATGGATTGACAGCCCTGGTTCTTACTCCTGGGGCTGGCAATCCATGGGAAAATGGCATCTCGATCCCCAGTGCCGAGAAAGGGGTGGTTAATGCCCGTGATCAGTGCCGCCAGTCCTTCGCTGTATAATACACCTGACATCCGCTATACTATTTCAGTAGAGGTCTGGAATGAGTTAAAAGACTGTTCCAACTATTAACATTTTTCCCCATGAACAGGATAGATAAGGGTGTAAACTAGGCTGTGTTTAATGGGCTAGAAATAGATACAATGTGAAGTTGTTGGGCTGCATTCCTTATGTTGGCCCCATGCAGTAATGGCCTCCACCAGTTGTACCCTATACAGAGGCTGGGCCTCCATCACTGCCCTCATACAGAGGAGATTATTAGAATAGTACTTAAATCACTGCTTCCCAGCTATAGGAAGTAGTGGTATTGACCAAGGGAGCAGAGAGGTAAGTAGTGCACTCATGTTGCTGCCAGTTTGTAGGCCCCAGGCCTAATATGGCCTGCGACCTGGGGTCTGAGCACTGGGATATCAAACACTTACAATGTGAATGGAGTACTGGTGCACATTCATTGCCATCGCTCAATTCTGTGGGACTGTACTTGGCGATGTCTGCCAGACCATAGAAGCGAACGAAGCAGTGGCCACACATGTGCACCACTGCACTATGCACATGGGGCACTTGAGGACCTCCATTCTCTTCATCACTGGAAGTCTCAGCAGATGGGACAATCAGTGCGCAGACATTTAATAATGTGAGTAGGGGATAAGTACGAGATAAGAGATACCTTTTAAGGTATAATAAATAGGAAAAAAAAAGAATGAATATATGGAATCACTTACTAGTGCAAAGCGTCTTCAGGGTGATCTTTATGTAGCTTACAGGCAGCTTCAGCATCTGGTTTCTTATATGGACCTACTTCAATATCTCTGTGGTCATGGAAGCACTTGTCTCTGTCTGGCTCTGCCTTGGGACAACACTCTCTAGTCCAGGGATAAGCTTCATCCAGTTTTGGAATTGCACAAACTTTATCATGGAAAATAGTCATCTGCAAAAGCAGAAAATGAAAACTAAATCAGACATGCCACTTGTAGAAAACCATACCTTTACAGTGGGAGATTATGAAACCCCTGAAAATGTATTTGACATGAAAGCTCTCCACATCAGGCAGATTTCCTCTACATAGTGATCCACCTGACCAGGACCATTTTAAACATAGGGAAAAGGTGCACTTGCACCGAGCCCTATGGCAGTGGGAACACCCTCGCCACAGTCCTGCTTTTCGGATCCTGTCCTGATTTTAACTCTATCTGCACCCTCAGGAGGCAGATACAGTTGAATACCAAGGTGGAGAACAGAGCATGTTTCACCCTTCAGGACATGACTGGTGCTGTCTGAGGCAAGAATGTACAATGAGCACCAAGACAGCTCAGGAGCCTCAGCCTGCAAGCAGCACTGTGGGATCAGGATTAGGTGAGTAGGGTTATTGTTTAGTGTAATGAATTATATTGTCATGGTGGGACATGGGTGTGATGAACACTGGGTGGGCAGCTTAATGAGTGATGAGCCTTTGAGGGGATAACTTAATATGTGATAGGTCACTGGGGGAGGCTTAATGAGTGATGAGCCACTGGGGGGGACAGTTTAATTTGTGATGGGTCACTGGGGGGACAGCTTAATATGCAATGGGCCACTGGGGGGAGAGCTTATATTGTATGGGGGCCATTAAGGGGGCATTACACTTTGTGATAGAGGCATTACTGTGTGCTATAAATTGAACGGCACTATTACTGTGTCAGGACACAAAGGGACGTGATAGGAATAGGCAGGCTCAAAAGGACATGGGCAGGGTTAGAGACACAGCTTAACACAACAAATTTGCTGTGGTTCACTATGTGTGCACACTAATTCATCTTTGTATCCTCTACCCCTATCCCCACCAATGTGTTAAAACGATCCTCCAGCTGAAAAGTTATTCCATTGGCACCGGTTCCAAGTCACATTTAAAATCAGTAGATGTTCAGCATCAATTTTGTACAAAGTGTAGAAATCTACATGGGAACATATGATTATAAACTGCAAGGTGGATCTGTCAATGTAAAAGCTATGCTGTATTCATACCATTGATTTCTTGCAGTCACCCTCATTTTCATGATCTACACAGTGTTCAGCAAATTTGGTAATTTTGTCCACTTCTTTCATGTGTTCTTCAACTGAACATTTCTGGAAGGTCTGAGCCAAAATAGCCAGCAAGCTGCCAAATAGCAGAAAGTGATTAAAGAATTGCATTATGGCATAATAAAACTGTAGGCAAATGGGTCTGCCACTACATTAAATAGAAGTTTAAGGGCACTCCCTGCTTTCTTCTAGATTGCATGTAAAGGACTTTACATTCCTATGACTTATAACTACTGGTCAGTTGAGGTTTACCAAAAGTATGGCAAAATGGTGAAGAGTTTCTTATACAGTCAAGATAAAGGTACTTTATGAAGAACACCTTACTCATAACAAATTAGGAGATGGGTAGCCAGGGGCCCATTTATTTTTCTTGTAGATAAGCACCTTGTTGTTTATTCTGGCTGCTCACATAGTGGTAGGTGCATCTAAGTGAATGCTAAACTAGTGACATTGGACGTGTGCTATTTTTAGCATCAGTGATGGAGGTTAGATTGGCTTGAGTAGTTATTTTTTGTTCACACATAACACTGTGGAGAAGATATATAAAGTTAAACATATGGAGAACTGTGAAGAACAAAACAGTCAATAATACTTACAGGTGCTTAAAGTTTGTCTTGCCGATAAGAAAAAATATTTTACCGATTTCACGGGGATGATGTTCTATTACCAAAGGAAAGACATAGGACACATTGCTATTAGACAATTCTTATATAACACACCCTGCAGTAAATATAAAAATCTAATAGCAAAATCAGATTTTCGGCTTGGGAATTTGCAAAGTTATATACTCCTTCGAGGATGTAATTTAACACAGCAGCATAGACCATTACAGCACTTCATATAATGTTTATGGAGGAAATTTAGTTTTAGTTTAAGCATATGAATGAAGAAGACAAGTGTGAATAATTGTGTCTATATTAATCATAACTACCTGTATATTACTACTAAATAATTATTACTTACCTGCATCCCTCTTCTTCAAATGCCTTGACTCAGTTACTAGGGTGCAGAGGAGCAAGCAAATCAGAGTGACCCACTTCATGACTGCAGATGTTTGGGGAGGACCTCTCAGAAGCCTGGAGATGATGAGAGAATCTGCTGAATTTATATGGTTTCTGGAACCATTTACATATGATTAACCAACTGGTTCTATAAATTATTAATGTTTACTTGGTTACTGAAATAACGGGATGGCAAAAACACAATATTTAATCAATTGTAAAAGAGGTTAGTACTGGCACCTGACTCTTTAAAAGTCCTTGTATACAGATAGACAGACTTTGATAATTATGAAACTATGAACAAAAGGTTAAGTAAAGTGATCCTTGGTTATGTCAGCTTCTCAGTCGTTCATCCTCCATTCCAAATGTGTGTAAAGGTTAAATAATAAAAAAGACACAATATTAGTCTGTTATTTCAGTGTCTCTTAATCTTACAAATTATCACAAGGCATTATGGGAAAGGAGCTGGGAGCTCAAATTAGTTATAGTTTCTATAAAACATGTACCAGGAACACAAAGTTTATTACTTTCAAATTATAATTAAAGTGATTGTCCAGTGAAAAGTTATAAAAGGTATAAAGTGGCTAAGCTTGGTGTTCACAAATAAAAAAGTCATACTCACTAATACCTCACTAGTCCTGCCCCAATACTGCTCAATTGTCTATCTTTACGTCTTGTTGCAGCAATGACATCCCAGTACAGGAACATGTACACTATATATATAAGCACTTTCACTGAATGTAGAAGCCAATTTTGATGTGAACAGCATCAAACTTTATGCATTTACTGGTTCACTCTCTATATGATGCTTGCTCTGGTAATTTGCATTTTTGGAAGTGGTCTCTTTACACCAGATAGTTTACAGTACAGTAATCTAATGTACACAACTCTATAGCACTTCATTATAGAAGCTCAGCTACAACCTTCTTGATATGTTTGTGCTTCAAACCATATGGCTCTGTAGGTGCTTGAGGGGACCCTCTACCTCACAAACTAGCAAGACAATAGCCATGTGGATCCTGAATACCTTGCCCTCCTCGAAAATTACAGGCAACAGCACGGGCCATTTCATGGACTCCCTGGGTTATGCACTGAACAGCAGTGTGACTAATTGCCTAGAGAATTTAGCAGCTTCTTTCTACTCTGCCCAACCTAATGGTATACTAGAGCCTTGAGACTTATATACAAGCCAGTCTCTCATTCCTGTTTACTGAAAGTTCAATGCGGTTCAAGGGTACTGTCTCTTTCAATGTGACTTAAACAGTTATTAATGTAATACAGTTGAAGCTCATCATATAGAGAATATCCCCAACACTGTAAAATTGTTAGGACTGTAAGGACTGATATACAAAGTCAAGTCACATTATTATGACCACCTCCTACTTTCAACATCGGCAGCATGTAGCTCATGAAGAAAGTGGTGTGTCATGGGCTGGCTTGGTGGATGCATACAGTGGCTTGCAAAAGTATTCATACCCCTTGAACTTTTTCACATTTTGTCACCTTGCAACCATAAACTTAAATGTATTTTATTGAGATTTTAAGTGACAGACCAACACAAAGCAGCAGATAATTGTGAAGTGGAATGAAAATGATACATGGTTTTCAAAATTTTAATCAAATAAAAATCTGAAAAGTGTCACGTGCAAAAGTATTCATCACCCTGTACTCTGATACCAATGTAATTTAGAATCAGAGCAGATAGACCACTGTCTCTACTACTATATGAATCAGGAGGTTGTTTTTGTTTGATATATGGTACTGACCACTCTGTATTTGTGTCTCCTCCACTACTGGAGTCTAGAGACTTACCCAATCATTGATTTTTTACTGTCATTAGTTCCTTATGAGAGAGGTCCCCTGATGAACTGTTTCTCCACCGTGAAACGTGCATAGGGACAATTAGGGACATTGTTTTTTAGGTACAGTGGAAATTGGTACTGCCCTTGTCAGGGCTGGAGTTATGGGGGTCAGAGGCGAGAACTGAGGGTGAATTAGGGTATGTATGGGACCCGGCACCTTCAATTACTGATCTCTTTGATAAAACTGATATACATGCGAGCTACATGAACCAGCGGAGCGGTGAGATTGAATTGATTTATTTATTTATTTCTCTCTGCTAATGCTGATATATGATACTCGTATATGGATTTTGCATGCATTTCTGGATATATTTGATGCATTGAGATCTATGGGGGCTGGGTGTGGCTCAGTGGTTAGCACTGCAGCCTTGCAGCACTGGACTCCTGAGATCAAATCCTGTCAAGGACAACAACTGCAAGCAGTTTGTATGTTCTCCTTGTGTTTGTGTGGGTTTCCTCTGGGTACTCTGGTTTTCTCCCACACTCCAAAGACATACTGATAGGGAATGTAGATTGTGAGCCCTATATGGGACAGTGACTGACAATGTCTGTAAAGCACTGTGGAATATGATGGCACTATATAAGTAAGCATAATAATCTATGAACATTTATAATGGTGGTATTCATTTTTTGTATCTTTAAACAAGTTATCTACCTGGTAATAAAGATTTTTATATGTATTTATTAAAAGTTATGTTTTAGTTTACTATACGTCTTTGCTGATACTATAGAACACTAGTGAGCAAACAGCATCATGAAGATCAAGGAACTCACCAGACAGGTCAGAGATAAAGTTGTGGAGAAGTTTAACCCTTTCCCTGCCGACCATGTATTTATTCGTCCTGCCAGGGTGGCACTTTTCTAGCCAATATGTCCTTACTACTAATGCTGATATATCAGGATTGGTTAGGGCAATGAAGATGATCTTGGATTCATTTTAAAGAAGAAGAACAGTGATTCACTATTGAAAACGCTATTTGGCATTTAGATTCCAATGCAGATCTCAATTCCCGACAGCGTTTTCAACAGCAGATCACTCCGAATCTGTAAGGGCTATCATGATGTTCTTGGTATCATTTTAAAGATGAGATTCTCAACTTCATAGCCCTAATGGATCCTGAGATATGGGGCTCTAAAGTGTCCCCCCTCCTGCTTCAGGCAGCATCTAAAGAGCTGCCATAGGAGGAAGGAAGGGGAAGGAGCAGAGCTGCAGACTGTATAAATGATCATCTGTGTATAATCTGTATGTGATTCCGGGGGGAGGGGGCCTGGACTTCTGTCCATGTTATCTCCTCTCCTATCAATCAGAGAGCATACTATACTTTTGCTCTCTGATCGTCTCATAGAGGGATAATGTAATACCCCTCTGAGCCTAAACACAGGGGTATTTTATGTAATACCCCTCTGAACATAACCAGGAAGTTTATTGGCACTGTGACCCAAACGTTTACCATCGTCCTGGTTGCAGTGCCAAAAGAGTTGCACCAAAAACACTTACACAACACATACACAAAGTCATCAATAAGGTTTACATTTGACCCTGTCCATACCTGATCTTTATAGAGTAAAATAAACCTTTCTAGCGATACCCATTGCACGCTAAAATAATAGCAATAATTATTATATAAGATTATAAAGATGAATATATAAATTGCTACAATTTTTATAGGGGGATAAAAAATTATATTCTTATGTAAGCCCCTATTTAATTTGCATGCACAAATTTGGTTGGCGCATTTCTGCCATTTTGGTGTTTCTTTAAAACTTGCACCTGTAAATATAGATACCGTGTTTCTCCAAAAATAAGACAGGGTCTTATATTATTTTTTGCTCAGAAAGATAGGTTAGGGCTTATTTTCAGGGGATGTCTTATTTTTTTTCCATGAACAACAATCCACTCACCAGATCCCCTAACACCCAAAACAATTTAGAGTTGACAAGTGTTAATGGTGGATGGGTTCTCACACACAGATCTGTGTCACTCCTGTCTCATGCCCCTTGCCATTGCAGCAGCGTTCCACTGCAGCCAAGTGTAGCAGTTGGCTCCCCCTGGTGACCGGAGGCAGCCACAACATAGTCATGCCAGTGGGACTACCCTATCTGTGTGTGAGAAACCAGCACTACCGGTAGTCAACCCTTACTGTTGTGGAGAACTATCTCATTAGTTCCATCTTGTGCTGATAGCTCCCTTAAAGTCAATGTGCAATTCTCTTGGGGGTGCAATTATTTTTGGGGTGTCTGCTTTCCTTGATGAGAGGTCTACTGTATTAGTTCTGCTGTATTCTATTTACTTTTTTTACATGTATAACTGTCTGGACACTTTTTTTGTAATGAATTGTAGCTAGGGATTATTTTCAGAGAAGGGCTTATTTTTGGAGTAGGGTTTATTTTCAGAGTAGGGCTTATATTTCAAGCATACTCCAAAAATCATGCTAGGGCTTATTTTCGGGGTAGGTCTTATTTTCGGAGAAACATGGTATGTGTGGTATGTATGAACTCCTCATATATTGCAGTTTTTTGGAAAATACATTTTGTTTGCAGAAAAGGATTGCTTGAGCATGCACTTTAGTGGCAAATTTGAATTTCTGTGCAATTTTTGCTTGTAATCTCTGTTTGCTGCAAAATTGCATGAAGGTGGTTTTATATATGAAATATTACGTTGTGTTTTTATAAACAATCTCAAAAAAGTTAGATTTTGGTATCACAGTCACAGTTTGCTATGTGCAGTATAGATTTTTAACATATTAGTGAATAACAATAGAATACTGTTTGTCTTTTGTATCAGTGATTTTGAGAGTACAAGCTCTTGTTGTAGTTGATGTTTGCGGTATATAAATTGTTTACAGCTTGATCTATTTTTTTATATGTGTTTTGTGTGTGAATGTAAGATTGAATAGGAGTTTTAGGTGCAAATATATGTTTTAGGCCCCTTACAGACGACCGTGGTGTGGTTCAGTGTACTATCCGTGTATTTCATGAATAGCACACTGACTCATTCTTTTCTATGGGCCCATACACACAACTGTGATTTTCACAGTCCCGTGTGCGGGCAGACAGTCCAGGTTGCATCAGATAGGACAGATCCTATTCCTGTCCTATTTTGCGGCCCGTGCTTCCGTGGCTCCTATTCATTTAATAAAAGGAGCCGCAGAAGCAAAGCCTGTGCACGGACAGCACACGGGGACATTCCCATGTCTCCCGTGTGCAGCCATGCTTTTAATTCACGGCAGGCCGGTTGCAGCACGGTTGTCTACAACCGGCCTTAGTGCATTTTTTAAAAAAAATTATTTGTGTTTGTCATGGCTATTTATTGAAACACATGTAATCTTCAGGTTGTCTACTTTCAAGAAATATATACGGTTTAGGGGTTCACTTGCTTTTCACGGTGTGTAATCCCTACATTTTATAGTATGTTACTTTTTTAATATTTCCAGATTCAAAGCAAATTTTTTTTCCCTTCCAGTTCTGGTGATTTTATGAAGATATGTGTAGTGATATGAATGAACTCTGCACATGTTGAACTCTTGTTTTCAGGAGGTTTGGTAGATATAATTTTTTTGTTTGGGTTTCACTTTTAGCAACTAATATACATTTATTTGCATTTTTTTTTTATAAAACATACACTTTAAATCAAAATTGCATGAAGGTGCCTGTTCATATACAGTACCAAGTGGCATTTTAACAATGCTGCGGGTCTCAATTTTAAGAAAATATATAGGTATGGGGGGTTAGCATGATTTTTTAATGTTGCAATTAAGGTTTTATTTGTCCATCTCAAAACTATGAAAATTGCCCTGGCAGTCAGAGGAGAGCAAAATCTGAAAACCCCTGGTCTTTTTGGCCTATATGCAAAGCGCTATGTCTGGTGGAAAAGTAACACTGCTCATCACGCTGAACACACCATCCCCTCTGTGAAACATGGTGGTGGCAGCATCATGCTGTGGGGAGGCTTTTCTTCAGCTGGGACAGGGAAGCTGGTCAGAGTTGAATGGAAGATGGATGGAGCTAAATACAGGGCAATCCTGGAAGAAAACCTGTTGGAGGCTGCAAAGACTTGAGACTGAGAAGAAGATTCACCTTCCAGCAAGACAATGACCCCAAACATACAGCCAGAGCTATAGTGGAATGGTTTAGATCAATGAATATTTATGTGTTAGAAAGGACCAGTCAAAGTCCAGACCTAAATCCCATTGAGCATCTGTGGCAAGACATGAAGATTGCTGTTCACAAACGCTCTCCATCCAATCTGGCTGAGCTTGAGCTATTTTGCAAAGAAGAATGAGTAAAAATCTCAGTCTCTAGCTGCTCAAAGCTAGTAGAGACATACCCCAAAAGACTTGCAGCTGTAATTGCATAGAAAGGTGGCTCTATAAAGTATTGATAAAGGGGGGGTGGATACTTTTGCATGTCAATGATTTTTATTTGATTAAAATTTTGAAAACCATGCATCGTATTCGTTCCACTTCACAACTATCTGATTCTTTGTGTTGGTCTATCACGTAAAAGCTCAGTAAAATACATTTAAGTTTGTGTAAGATGACAAAATGTGAAAAAGTTCAAGGGGTATGAATACATTTGCAAGCCACTGTAAGCTGTGTGGGAGGCTGTCTGAGCACATATCACTAATTGTTGTCATGGTAAAAGGGCCGATTTATCAGAATTGCAAAAAGGGATTATTATGGGCTTTTAGGCTAAGGGTGGCAGTATTTCCCACAGTGCAGTTTGTGAACTGCCTACATGCAGCTGTTGTGAAAGTGTATCGTGAATTGAGAAATGGCACCATTGAGAATAAATTACATGGAAAATGTGGATCACCACTTGTCATTGATATAAGAGGTGAGCGTGGGCTACAAAGGTGAGGGCAAACCGACAAGCTACAGTGGATTTGCTCACTGTGGAAATGAACCAGGGGTTACCAGATGTGCATTTAAAACAACAATTTAGAGAACCCTACTATGTATGGAGCTCCGAAGCAGATGATGGTCACTGCACCTATGCTAACAAAGTTTTATCAGAAATAAAAAGGGTTGCCTTCTCTGATCAGTCACATTTTCTGCTCCATAATACGGATGGACATTGGAATACCAGGGGAGAGATATATCAGCGAACAAACACTGTGCAACTATTGTTGGAAGAACACAAGATAATGGCAGCAGTGTTAAGGTTGGGGTAATTTTTTCATGGCATTCTCTGGGTCCGTTCATCCATGTGGAAAGCACTCTGAACCGATTTGGGTATGAATCCATCCTTGCAACTCACTTACACCTGTACATGCTGTTTATTTTCCCAGGGGCAAATGGAATCTTCCAATAAGACAATACAACATGGCTAGAAATGTCCAATAGTGGTTGGAGGAGCACGACCAAGACTTCCAAGTACTTACCTGGCCCCCTAATTCCCCAGACCAACCCAATTAAACATCTGTGGGACTACCTCGATCATGTTCGCACTGTGGATCCTCCTCAATGCACCCTCCAGCAAATGTGGGATGCACTGCAGGCTTCAGATACACACGTGGACAAAATTGTTGGTACCCCTCGTTTAATGAAAGAAAACCCACAATGGTCACAGAAATAACTTGAATCTGACAAAAGTAATATATAAAAATTCTATGAAAATGAACAAATGAAAGTCAGACATTGCTTTTCAACCATGCTTCAACAGAATTTTTTAAAAAAGAAAACACATGAAACAGGCCTGGACAGAAATGATGGTACCCTTAATTTAATATTTTGTTGCACAACCTTTTGAGGCAATCACTGCAATCAAACGATTCCTGTAACTGTCCATTTCATTTCGTCCTATATTCTTGTCTTGCTGTGCACCATGATAGCCTTTGAGAGTCAATGAAACACCATTAGCTGGACATTTGGATCTTAGCCCAGTGTTGTACAAAGACCTATTGTTTGTTATTGTTGATACTGTTTGCCACCCTAGGCTTGGGATGTGATGTCCATTTTCACTTGCAGTACAAATTAGATCATTACCAGGGGCGCACCTCTAATGAGGCAAAGTGAGGCAACCGCCTCAGGCGGTACTGTCCATCACTGTCTGGGGGGGCGGCATTTTTACTATTTACTTAACGTAAATCAGCTGCTTTAAAAAAAAAACAAATTTAAGCGGGGCCTGTCCTGGGCTGGCTTACGAGACCTCTGCATCTCAGCGCAGGCGGCAATACAATGACATCATCACACCTCCTGCGCTGAGACGCAGACAAGAAGAGGAGGCGGCGGCTCCACCAAAGTATCGCAGGTAGGTGACGATAGCTTTTTTGTTTTATAAAAAGGCCGTTATCTGCTGGAGCAACCCCAGCAGGTAACGGCCTATTTACTTATCTACCCCCGCGCCTGCTCGTGGACGCCTCTATTCCCCTTCTGCTATGGGATGCAGAAGGGGGGAGCAGAAGCGGCTGTGAGCAGGAGGGGGGATCGGTAAGTGAGGCCGCGGGCCTCAAATACTACTATTATTATACTCTGGGGTCTTTTCAGACCCCAAAGTATAATAATCGGAGACCCAGGGGAGGTGAGGGAACATAAAAACCATTGTTACTCACCTCTCTTGCGATCGGTGTTACTCCCAGCAGGCTTCGGCCCTCTGGTGACGTCATCAGGTTTCTATGCCGGCCTGATCCACGTGATGTCTGTGCGTAATTAAACAGGGCCGAAAGCTGCAGGTAGTGCATCGGTGTCCAGGATAGGTAAGTAATACTGGTTTTTATGTTTGCCACCACCCCTGGGTCTCCGATCATTATACTCTGGGGTCTGAAAAGACCCCACAGTATAATAATAGCTCATCGGTGGGCCACTGTGGGACATAATGCCGTGTGCAGGGGTCGCTGCGGGCCATAATGCTGTGTGCAGGGGCTGCTGTGGCCATAATACTGTGTAATACTGTGTGCAGGGGCTGCTGTAGAACATTATAGTGTGTGTGTAAATGGGGCGTTATAAACCGGGGCTATGGCGCCTGTTTATATCATATATATCATACGCTGTCTGTTTATAGTGACCGTGTGATGTAATTACAGCCTTGTCACATACTGTAGATGTGTATAGGACGAGGCTGTAGTTACATTACATGGCCGCTATGAGATGAATGACACTATGTAAACAGAGAAGCGGTCACGGCGCTTGCACAGGTACCATTCAACACCTGGGGCACTATTTATACAGGGTACACACGTACATTATTAATGTAAAGATGCACTTGGGAGTATTATTCATTATGGGGGGGGGGGGTTATATCATTTATTTTATAATTGGGGTAGCAGCAGGATAGGTGTGCAGGTGAGGACAATGTGAGTTGGATGCCTGGAAAGTGAGGAGCCAAAGATATCTGTGGTGCAAACTTTACAGAGACAAGTCACAACTGGAAGAAGTGGTCATGGCGGTCCAAAGGGAAGAGAAGGGAAATGTGAAGGATTAGTCAGAGACGTCACCTGTAAGTCACAAAATGTTACTGCACTGTATTCACCTAAATGATGGAGGATAAATACCTGATTGATGGGGGTCTGTCTGCTGAGACCCCCACTGAGCCTGAGAATTGGGTTTTTCCCCCCACTGGGTGGGAATTCAGCCTGACCCAGCCAGTCTGAATATAGGCGTGTCGCTTGGTGGATGGACGAACCCATGTGACTCTCATTCACTTCAATGGGAGTGCCAAAGATAGCCGAAGTACAGTACTCAGCTATCTGCTGTGCTCCTATTATAGAGAATGGGGGCCATGCGGGCTCATCCATCCACCAAGCAGAAGATGTGTGAGGTTACTTTCATTGTTAATGCCGTGTTGTTGATCTGATACTGAAGTAATGCAGTAAGAAGAATTCTTAAAACTGTTTTATAACTGAGTATTGTGTATATTGTGAGACGATAACAGCATGTGAAGCTAGTAGCACGTAAACTCAATTTTTTTGGGGGGGGGGGGAGGCGTCTTTCTATAGTCCGCCTCAGGCAGCAAAGAGGCTAGGTTCACCACTGATCATTACGCATCATTCTTTCAATCACAATGTCTGTCCATGTAGAGGTTCAACTCTGTGCACCTTTTGCTGTCATTCTAGTTTGCCATTTGTTCTCCCAACTACTGGAACATGAAACATTGAACAGTGCTGACATCTCATCACTTAATTATCTGCCAGAGTGCTAAACTAAAATTTATCAGGTAGGACGGGCCCCCATGTGGTGTAGATGCCAAAGTTTGGCCGCGGCAGAAACGTTGGTATATCTGTACATGGCCCAGCTTGGGGCCCCTCCAACAGTTAAATAGCCCACCTGTTTAAATTCTTGTTCTAACTACAGTATCAAGCAGAGCATAACAACATCAATGCTGATGCCCTATCCTGAAATCCAAATGCCCAACGATCCCACAGATGAAGACCTGGAAGAAGAAGAGACTACAAACTTCATAGAAGCAACACAGGTGAAGAAGTATGCTCCAATTTGGGAGGAGATTTCTGGGGAGAATATACTCAGAGCCGCAGTTTGGAGAAGAATGACACATCAGTCAGTGGATCCACAGGTTGCTAAAGTCATGCACCGGCTGCAACAACTGCCTAAGCGTGGAGAGCAGGAAGTCTGGTCCATCGTGGGGAAAAGGTTATGGCAATATCAGGAGTGGCTGGTGATCTGAAAGGGAGTGCTCTGCTCAAGAGTACAGTTGGCAACAGAGATGGGTTTCAAAAGGCAAATGGTACTGCCTACCATTGAATGGATGCACACAAAGAAAGGGCATTTTGAGCTGAAGACGACATTTGCCTGGCCCCACTGGTTTTACTACGCATAAACTGGACTTTGCTGCAGACCCTAGAGGAGTGATAGAATGAAGGATGGCTGAACTACATTGCAGAGCTGTTGTGGGTTTACAATAATATAGTGCATTCCACTACGGGGTATTTGCCTTTCATGCTGATGTTGAGATTGAATGGACAATTTCCCCTGGATATGATGATGCCTGTAAGTGAGGAGCATTGGGTGTGGTTTCCTCAAATGTTGATGGAAAGGCATAACTGAGACGTGCAAGAACTGTATGTCTTGATGGCAGAGTGGCTGAATCCAAACACTTTTCCGACACACAAGCGGCTTCAAGAGCTTCCCCTTGTTGATGTGCATTAGTGTGGCCAAACAGCCCAGACAGGGGGAAAATGGGAAGTGGCGTGGTGGTGTATTATTGTTGGTGTGACAAGAAGATAAAACAGGGCCTGTGTGACTGGTTTAAATGGACTGAACTCAATATTCATGCCAGCTTCAAATCACACTATGTGTGACCTGTGAGGGTCACAAATCACCTCCTGATAGCAAACAGATAACAGCAAGAATTACTGATCCCTCCATCACGCACCACAAGTTTCCAGACTGTTTTTTTTTTCCCCCGTTGTAAATAACTTCTCTACTTAGATTGCAATTTTTTTTAAGGACTCTAAAATGCTTTGAAAACCATGTGTATAAAAATCTGTTAATTTTCAGTTCTTGTATCACACCATGTCTGATGAAGGGAGCGAGTACTCCTGAAAGCTTACTTATAAATATACTCAGTTAGCCTCTAAAAAGGTATCGCCTGATTTCTTCACTCTTCCACTACTTTCAATGGCTAACACGGTACAACATTATACTACTATCAACTTGAAAGATACCACAATGTACCGCAAAAGAATGGAACTGAAAAACCGGCTTAAGAAACTTGCACAACTCAACAGCGACATCTTCTTCTTAACAAAATGCAAAAAGGAGAGACTCATCCCAAAAGGCTTCAATTTACGTAACCCAACCCGGAACACCTACAACAGCCGATATGCAGAACAACTATGTATTCGGACATCTGAAAGGCTGCGGAACAATATGATAAAAATTTCCTATAACAACAAAAAAAGAACACAGGATGAGATACAGGCCCTGAAATCATCATTGGCTAATGACACAGAGGAAATGAAGGCCAGACTCCACACATACTACTGGATATGCTTATTAACAACAAAAAGAAAAAGCTCCACAGACTGAGACAAAAAGGCCTCATTACTACAACCGCAAGTACTAGCCCAGCTCAGCAAAGCTGTGTTGTGAATCTTTCCTCTTATGAGCCAAACAAACACGAAATGTCAGTTCTCTCCAAAGGTCTCTCCTTCTGCCCCTCGGCACACACTGACCATATCCAACTCTGCAATGATATGGAGGAGTTTTTCAGAAAAATGAGATTAAGGGAATATTTTTATGACAAAGACCCTCCATACAGCAGTGACTCTGAGATGGAACAGCCCATAAGGAATCCTACCAAAAAATCTACCTGGACCCCACGCCCTGGAGCTAATGCAGCACTGGATAAATATATTGACTGTTTCAGAAGCAAAGTAAAATCAGAAATCCTAGAGAAACAAAAGAAACAGGTGCATAACCTAACCCTGCAGGAACAGAAGGCTATTACATCACTGAAAGAAAATCAGGATATAATAATAAAACCAGCTGACAAAGGGGGCGCAATAGTCATAATGAACACCTCAGACTATATCCAGGAAGCAAACAGGCAACTGTCAAATCCCATCCATTACTCCAAACTTGGAAGTGATCCCACAGAGGCCTATATGAAAGAACTAAAGAGTATGATCAAGGAGTTTCCAGTCCAGATCCAGAATCAGGTAAAAGGACTTATCCCCCAAGATCCCAGGCCGGGCTGCTTCTATATTCTCCCAAAGATACACAAAGATGGCAACCCTGGGAGGCCTATCATTTCTGGCATTGGGACACTGACAGAAAACATCTCAGGTTGGGTGGAAAATCTCCTAAAACCCCTTGTCAGGGATACTCCAAGCTATATCCAGGACACCACTGACCTTCTTAACAAACTGAATGCCCTGGGCCCTATACCTGAGGGTACCATTTTGGCCACCATGGATGTGGAATCCCTGTATACTAACATTCCCCACAAGGATGGAGTTGCAGCATGTCGGGTACACCTGGCAAAACAAAACCTCCCAACAGAACCAGTAACGCAGCTCATACAATTCATCCTTAGCCACAACCATTTTACCTTTGGAGAGGATCTATATCTACAGCGAATGGGAACTTCAATGGGGACCAGATGTGCACCCCAATATGCAAATCTCTTTATGGCAGAAATGGAAGGAACATATTTATCAACATGCACCACCAAACCTATGATTTACCTTCGTTATATCGATGATATCCTTGTCATCTGGACTGCAGGTGAGGAGGCCCTACTTCAATTCCATAATGACTTCAATGACTTTCACCCGACCATCAACCTTAAACTTAGCTATTCAGGTAGTGAAATTCACTTTCTGGATACCACAATATACATTAAAGACCACCGGCTACTCACATCAATATACCACAAACCCACAGACAGAACGGCCTACCTGAGAAACGACAGCTTCCACCCCAAGCACACAAGACAATCTATAATCTACAGCCAGGCTATACGATACAATCGTATTTGCTCCGACAAAACAGACCTGGACAAGCACCTCCTGGATCTGAGGTTGAAATTTCTCAGATTGGGATACAAACCAAAAGTGACAGACAACCAATTAAGCAAAGCAGCAGCCATTAACAGAGACAGTCTGCTCACATATAGAGAGACCCAGAAAGAAGCCCGAGTGCCCCTAGTTGTCACCTACAACCCACAGCTGGAGATCCTACGAAGGATTGCCAAGGAGCTCCAACCTGTACTACATAGGGACAACAGACTCAAGGACATATTTCCAGTCCCCCCTCTCCTCTCCTTTCGACAACCACCAAACCTGAGGCGCATTATCGTCCGGAGTGCCCTGAAGGCCCCAACTGAAAATGGCACCTCACCTTGCCTACATAAAAGGTGCATGACCTGCAAGCACATCCACACCGCTGACAGTGTACCTATCCCACAGTCACAACAGGTGCACAGAATTAGGGGGACATTTTCCTGCAGGTCTTCCAATGTGGTGTACCTCATAATGTGTGTGCAATGTCCCACCACAGGCCTCTATGTGGGGGAAACAGGGCAGAGACTCAGTCAACGAATGAACTCACACAGATCCACCATTAATAACAGCAGAACCGATCTCCCAGTGGCCGCACATTTCTCCGGAGAAAACCACTCTATTGAAGATTTGCGAGTTGTGGTTTTAATGGGAC
The DNA here is from genome assembly GCA_947044405.1 of Leptodactylus fallax. Classification (NCBI taxonomy): domain Eukaryota; kingdom Metazoa; phylum Chordata; class Amphibia; order Anura; family Leptodactylidae; genus Leptodactylus; species Leptodactylus fallax. The sequence goes on along the minus strand of CAMRHE010000048.1, from coordinate 1,833,274 downwards.
ATTTTAAGACACAGGAGAAAAGAAAAGAAATGGAGTATAAATTTATGCAAAAATTTCAAACTCTGCAATTTGGACTTAATATTCATGCCAGCTTCATGTCACACTATGTTTGAACCATGAACTGAACTCAATATTCATGCCAGCTTCAAATCACACTATGTGTGACCTGTGAGGGTCACAAATCACCTCCTGATAGCAAACAGATAACAGCAAGAATTACTGATCCCTCCGTCACGCACCACAAGTTTCCAGACTGTTTTTTTTGACCTGTTGTAAATAACTTCTCTACTTAGATTGCAATTTTTTTTAAGGACTCTAAAATGCTTTGAAAACCATGTGTATAAAAATCTGTTAATTTTCAGTTCTTGTATCACACCATGTCTGATGAAGGGAGCGAGTACTCCTGAAAGCTTACTTATAAATATACTCAGTTAGCCTCTAAAAGGTATCGCCTGATTTCTTCACTCTTCCACTGGTTTAAATGGAGACATGATCCAGACAGAAACTGGCACCTGTCCCGGCAAAAGTCATGGATGATGAAGAGTTGGGGGTCCCAGGAGCCCCAGTGCTGGTTGCTGGGAGCCCTACAGAGTAGTAGAAGGTGGACAGAGGACTACAGGCACCCGCTCTCCTGCAGAATTCTCAAGGAAGTAAGTTTGACTGGAGACCAGCCAGGTATGAGGAGTATCAGCACTGAGGTCATCAGGACAACCCTTAACTCAGGGAGGGAATGTAACATTGGGGGTAGCTAACGCCTGGGATGCTAAAGGTCATTAGTCTTACCATTGCAGATGGATTATCAAGCATGAGCCCCAAATGGGGTGGAGCATTGGGAAAACAAAATCCCAGTTTCGGGTGCACAGAGCTCTGTTGCTGCACAAACCATGAATGCTCAGGAAGTCCCCAAGCGGGTAAGAAGATTGAGGATAAGCCAGACAACAAAACCTGTAGTGCAGACCAATACTGGATAACATTTGGAAACTGGTAAGTGAACAGTGGGGTTCAACTCATGTAAGTAACCCAGACACCTTGTATTATGATCTGGGGATCTCTGACCAGGGACTGGCCCCTGACTGATACAGTGGGGAAAAAAAGTATTTAGTCAGCCACCAATTGTGCAAGTTCTCCCACTTAAAAAGATGAGAGAGGCCTGTAATTGACATCATAGGTACACCTCAACTATGAGAGACAAAATGAGAAAACAAATCCAGAAAATCACATGGTCTGATTTTTTCAGAATTTATTTGCAAATTATAATGGAAAATAAATATTTGGTCACCTACAAACAAGCAAGATTTCTGGCTCTCACAGACCTGTAACTTCTTCTTTAAGAGACTCCTCTGTCCTCCACTCATTACCTGTAGTAATGGCACCTGTTTGAAATTGTTATTTGTATAAAAGACACCTGTCCACAACCTCAAACAGTCACACTCCAAACTCCACTATGGTGAAGACCAAAGAGCTGTGGAAGGACACCAGAAACAAAATTGTAGACCTGCACCAGGCTGGGAAGACTGAATCTGCAATAGGCAAGCAGCTTGGTGTGAAGAAATCAACTGTGGGAGCAATAATTAGAAAATGGAAGACATACAAGACCACAGATAATCTCGCTCGATCAGGGGCTCAACACAAGATCTCACCCTGTGGGGTCAAAATGATCACAAGAACGGTGAGCAAAAATCCCAGAACCACACGGGGGGACCTAGTGAATGACCTGCAGAAAGCTGGGACTAACGTAACAAAGGCTACTGTCAGTAACACACTACGCTGCCAGGGACTCAGATCCTGCAGTGCCAGACGTGTCCCCCTGCTTAAGCCAGTACATATCCAGGCCTGTTTGAAGTTTGTTAGAGAGCATTTGGATGTTCCAGAAGAGTATTGGGAGAATGTCATATGATCAGATGAAACCAAAGTAGAACTGTTTGGTAGAAACACAACTCGTCGTGTTTGGAGGAGAGTGAATGCTGAGTTGCATCCAAAGAACACCATACCTACTGTGAAGCATGGGGGTGGCCACATCATGCTTTGGGGCTGTTTCTCTGCAAAGGGACCAGGACGACTGATCCGTGTACATGAAAGAATGAATGAGGCCATGTATTGTGAGATTTTGAGTGCAAACCTCCTTCCATCAGCAAGGGCATTGAAGATGAAACGTGGCTGGGTCTTTTAGCATGACAATGATCCCAAGCACACCGCCAGGACAATGAAGGAGTGGCTTTGTAAGAAGCATTTCAAGGTCCTGGAGTGGCCTAGCCAGTCTCCAGATCTCAACCGCATAGAAAACCTTTGGAGGGAGTTGAAAGTCCGTGTTGCCCAGCGACAGCCCCAAAACATCACTGCTCTAGAGGAGATCTGCATGGAGGAATGGGCCAACATACCAGCAACAGTGTGTGCCAACCTTGTGAAGACTTACAGAAAACGTTTGACCTCTGTTATTGCCAACAAAGGATATATAACAAAGTATTGAGATGAACTTTTGTTATTGACCAAATACTTATTTTCCACCATAATTTGCAAATAAATTCTTTAAAAGTCAGACAATATGATTTTCTGGATTTGTTTTCTCATTTTGTCTCTCATAGTTGAGGTCTACCTATGATGACAATTACAGGCCGGCCTCATCTTTTTAAGTGGGAGAACTTGCACAATTGGTGGCTGACTAAATCCTTTTTTTTTTCCCCACTGTAACTTCTCAGTCAAGTGTAAAAGAAAAACACAAAAGAAAACAAAACTTAGTAAGTGAGCCGTTTGGAATTACTAGTGTGTGATACTCCTAATCCCTGCCTTGCACACTAGAAGTAGCCATGGGCCCGACTAACTAACCTGAGAGGGCACGAACACAGCCAGAGAAACAGAAAACCTGACTTGTTTCACATTTAGAAAAGGAGAGGTTAGATACAGAGAAAGCCCCCACAGGTATCTGACTGGACTAACGGTGAATATGAGGAAACACAAAGTATAGAGCAGAAAATAAACGTGAAACACAGCTATACTGACACTATGCAAAGGAAAGAATAAACAGAACTTACAGGTGCATCTCAATAAATTAGAATATCTTTGGAACGTTTATTTCTTTCAGTAATTAAATTAAAAAAGTGACCTCCTATATTTTCTAGATTCTTTACACACAGAGTGTTCTATTTCAAGTGTTTTATTTCTGTAAATGTTGATTATGGATTACAGGTAATGAAAACCAAAATCTAAGAAAATTAGAATATTGTGAAAAAGTTCAGTATTGTAAATTCAGTGTGTCACCTGCCAAGGTTTCCTAAGCCTATAAATGGTCCCTCAGTCTGGTTCAGTAGGACACACAATCATGGAAGACGCTGATTATTAATTGTATTACTGAATTACTGAAATGAATGAACGTTTCAAAAATATTCTAGGTTTATTGAGATGCACCTGTAGCATCACACAAAATCCCCTACAAAAGTCCAAACTTCCAAGCAGTAAAAAGGCTAGGGCTCATTACACCCAGAACAACTATGCTTGGAACAAGGGGCTCAAAATACTTATCAAAAAATCCAAATAGGATGAATAGGAGCAAGTCACAATGAATGGATCAGGACTCAGATTCAGGAAATAGTAGCAATTTCAGACAGCCAGATCACTTCACAAAACACAGGCAACTGAAGATTAAGACCAGCAACTTACAGAATGCAAAGTGGAGTTATATAGCCAGGAGCAGGAGTAGTCAGAAATGTAATTGGACAGCAGACCTCTGAACCACCCACAATCTGTAATGAGTCCACAGCACTGCAGAGAGAAAAAGACACACTAGAGCACTGACCAGCGATGCACTTCATCGTGAGATCCACGCATGAGTGCTACCACAGAGACCACACACTCAGTGTGAACATCCCCCTACCGCACATCAGACGATTCATGCGCAGAATGCTGTTCAGACACTCCGTCTGAACCTAACAGGCTGAGATTGCGAAGACAGGCTAATAACACCTTGCACTGGCTAGGAGGCTGAAGACTGGCAGTAAGCAATTTCTGTGTTACCAGTTCTCATCTTCATACACTGTTTAACCCTTTCCTGGCATTTCCTGGTACTATTACAGCGGATATCTGGTATTTAAATATGATGGCCGCTCAGGAGACGCCGGTTTTTTGATGATCGTAGACATTAACACCCATAACACCTCTGTCAAAGCTGACCAAAGCACCATTTTCCCAGCAGTGCATGGGCGCCGCAATTTTGGGTCACTTTTGGGGCCAGCGATCCGTGAGTATGACAGCCAGGAGCCTATTGAAGGTGCTAGGGATCTCTCAATATATTGCAATGAATTAGTGATCAGACGCCCTAGAGTGTCTAAAAACAAAAAGTCCCCCCTTTCCCTAGAACACATAAATAAAGTGAAACACATAAACATACACATTAGGTATCCCTGTGTCCGAAAACCCCCCCTGTCTACAAACTTATAAAAATATTTTCCCCATATGGTGAATCCCGTAGCAGGAAAAATAAATCAAAAGAGCAAAACTGCCGTTTTTTGTTTTTTTTAAGTTTCACCTCTGATAAAAATTTGAATGAACTGCTGATTTTAGGTGCAACTCATCCAGCTGCTACCTACAGAAGTATTCTGACGACTCTGCAATAGTAGGCCTCATCACAGACGATGATGACAGGGAGTACAGAGAACTGAACCGTTTTTTTGTGGACTGGTGCCACCGGAACCACCTGAAGATTAACGCGGGGAAGACCAAGGAGATGGTGGTGGACTTCCGTAAAGGCAGATGCCCTCCAAAACCAGTGGACATCCTGGGGACGGGCATCGAGATTGTGAACACCTATAAGTACCTGGGTCTGCTCCTTAATAATAAGCTGGACTGGGCAGATCATATGGAGGCCCTGTACAGGAAGGGCCACAGCAGGCTCTACCTGCTTAGGAAGCTGAGAGCCTTTGGAATCCGGGGGGCACTTCTTAGGACTTTCTTCAACTCGGTAGTGGCATCAGCCATCTTCTTTGGAGTGGCCTGCTGGGGGAGCAGTATATCAACCAGGGACAGAAATAAACTTGACAAGCTGATTAGAAGGGCCAGCTCTGTCCTGGGGAGCCCACTGGACCCAGTGCAGGTGGTGGGTGACAGAAGGATACTGTCCGTGGTGAGCTTCATGCAGAAGAAGAAGTCCCATCCCATGCATGAGACTGTGATCACGCTGGGCAGTACTGTCAGTGACCGACTGCTCCACCCTAGGTGTGAGAAGGAGCGCTATCGGAAGTCTTTCCTCCCCACCGCGGTTAGGCTGTACAACCAACACCGACCTAAGCGGAGATCATTACACACAGAGAACTGAAATATCTCTCTGCCTGTTAAATCCCCCCCCCCCCCTCTGCTACGTCCTATCTGTCTGTCTGCTATTAATGTAATGCCTCTCACCTTGGAACATTCCTGTACATGTTGTATTTGTATTTGTATCTGCTTATCTTATCTTTGCTGCTGTAACACACTGAATTTCCCCACTGTGGGACTATTAAAGGACTATTATTATTATTATTATTATTATTATTATTCCCCAAAAAATAGCAATGAAAAAGTGAACATAAAGTCATACATACCAAACATTGGTACCAATTAAAAATACAACTTTCCCTGAAAATAAAGAGCCCCGACATATCTCTGTCCTTTTCAAAAGTGACGTTTTATTTGTAAAAGCGGTAAAACATAATAATTTTCACCTGCCCCCCCAAAAACATTAATAAAAGCTAATCAAAACAAAATATGAAAAAAGTTGCTTAGCATTACAGTATAAACTACCCTGCGGCCTTAAGGGGTTAAGGCTTGTGCTTCTTGTTGTTTAAATTTCAATTTTGAGGAGTGTAGAAAAGGTAAAAGTCTGTTAAAAGGCACAAATGTGGAATGAATCTAGCCTAATCACTTGTTTTACAGCCCAGGGCTACACTGCGACTTTTTGTAGTTGACTAATGTGGACTAAATTGCATACAACTCAATGTATTTATTCGGACTGCAGCTTTAGCTCAATAGTTAAAATCAATTAGTTGCCCTATAAAAGTGTTGCCCCAGCCATACATGTTATAACCTAAAATAATTCAATCTTGCAGTAACTGGTTCTGCACTTTACATATAAAAGATAGGCAGTTCTCACTAGGTAAATATGTGTGTTTTGAAATACAGGGTTCATATTTACTCTCACATTTCACTGCTTGTTCTTTGGCCCTGAGTTACCAAACTATTAAAGTGGATTTCATATGATAGCTAGAATAAACTTTAAATAAAAGGCATAGATCTTGTGACAAGTAATTATTTATTTACCAGTTTGATAAGCCATGCATGTCGGGTCCATTGCACAGTGGACGCAGAGGCTTTCAGCTGCAACTTCTTGTTATTAATTATTTTTTGCAGCACCATTATTTCCAGGGTGCTGTACACATAAAAAGGGTTTACATATAGAATACAAAAACAAGTTTAAGAATAATTATTTATTATGCTTACTTCTATAGCGCCATCATATTCTGCAACGCTTTATAGACATTGTGGTCACTGTCCCATATAGGGCTCACAATCTATATTCCCTATCAGTATGTCAGGAAACCCACACAAACACGGGGAGAACACACAAACTCCTTGCAGAAGTTGTCCTTGGCAGGATTTGAACGGAGAACTCCAGTGCTACAAGGCTGCAGTGCTAACCACTGAGCCACCGTGCCACCATGCCACCCCAGAATAATACATTTTATTTATATAGCGCCTACATATTCCACAGCACTTTACAATTTGTCGGGTTCAAATACAGACAAAATGAGCCATTACAGTAATAAATCAATTTGCACAATGGAATTGAGGGCCCTGCTCATAAGAGCTTACAATCTATGAGGTAGAGGGGTTAACACAAGAGGTAGCAGAAATGGCATAGGAGGTAGCATTTCTTATACAGTGGTCCAGCCAATTTTATGATAAAGATTATTTTAATTACACAAATAAATAAAGCTACAATATACTCTGAAATGGAAAGGATTCTAAGACAGTGAGAACAGCACTTGGGAGCCAGAAAAGAACATGGATTTTCCTGCCGATTATCCCTGTATGGGAGCACATGCCACATCAACATCGTATTGGTGTAGAGACAATTTCCAGAATTTAAAGAAAAATTTGTGGCACACTATCAGCGTTCCTGGCCTGCCATCTGAAAAAGCTAGAATATCTTCTAAAATGGAAAGAACTCTATGACCCTGAGAACAGCACTTGGGAGCCAGAAAAGATTCATCCTGGTTCATCCTGCTGGTTATCCCTGTATGGGAGCAATTATACATCAACATCGTGTTCGTGGTGTGATAATTGACATAATTTTAAGAAAAATTTGTGACACACTATCAGGGTGCGTGGTCTACTAGCTGAAAAAGCTAGAACATCTTCTGAAATAGAAAGGATTGTAATGATCATGCAAACAGCACTTAGGAGCCAGATAAGAACTTGGATTATCCTGCCAGTTATCCTTGTATGGGAGCATATGCGCCACCAAGGTGTGACAATTTACTGAATTTCAAGAAAAATTTGTAGCACACCATCAGTGTGCCTGCCAGTTGAAAAGTAATAAAGCGTTCAGTGTAGAAAAAAAAAAGCCACCAAAAATGATCCCTTTATGGGTGCACATATGGTACCAAATAGTGACAATTTCAGAATTTCAAGAAAAATTTGTGGTACACCGTTAGTGTGCCTAGCCTGTCAGCTGAAAAAGCTGCACTGTCTTCCAAAAGTGATCATGATGAGGTAGAATTTCTTCTTCTTCCTTTTATAGTTATCTGCTCCATTGTTTCTGTTGTTTGCTGCATGCAGTAATCATTCAACAAAAACTGCTGCTAAAACCAATGCTCCAGCACTCAGTGGGGGCATTTATCAAGCAACTTGCACCTTTATTTGGCGCAAATTGCACCTTTTTGTGGGGGCGTATTTGGTTGTTGTGCCTCATTTATACCTCATTTGTGCCTTTTTTGCATTTGTTTTTCTTCTCTCGCCACTTTTGTTTTTTGGCGAGAAAAGGGGGCTACAATACATAGGAGGCATAAAAAAGACCGTCATGTCACACAGCATTGGAATTACAATTTCATGTGGTACATTTTTCACAAAATTTATTACGCAGGTTCGTCTTTTTAGATAAAATTGGCCCAAAGTGCATATGACCAAAAAAGGCGCACCTAAAATAATTAACATGCTCAACATTTATCAAGGAACTGCGCCTAATTAATAAATATCCATTATGAAAAATAGCTGAAAAAAAAGGCGCAAATGCAAAAATTTTAGATAAAAAAGGGTCAGTTAACAAATAACCCCCAAGGTGTGCTTCACCTTACAGCCATGAAAGAGGGAGGGGGAGTGTAAGTAATGGCTTGATCTGGGGAAGTTGGGGGTGGGAAATGGTCCAGAGCAGAGGCGTAGCTAGGGGTTCAGCACAGGGGGGGGCGAACATGTCCAAGTGGGCCCCCAACTTGGACATGTTCGTATACCGATACTATCAGTATACGGTGAGCGTATAGTGGTATATAGCAGCTCTACACAGGGCTCTGCATACGATTTAGGTGAATACAGGGCAGTAACATTTTGTGACTTACCGGTGATGTCTCTGACTAATTGTTCACATTCCCCGTCTTTTATCTGGACCGCCATGACCACTTCTTCCAGTCTCTGTAAAGTTTGCAACACAGACATCTTTGGCTCCTCACTTTTCCAGGCACCTGACCCACATTATCCTCACCTGCACAAAGCCCCCATCCTGCTGCTACCCCAATTATAAAATATATAATATAACCCCCCATAATGAATAATACTCCCAAGTGTATCTTTAAATTAATAACTTCCCTGTGCACCCCCTTTAAATAGTGCCCCTTATTAATAATGTCCCAGGTATTTCCTAATTGAAAAGGGAAAAAAAAAAGGGAATAAAAATGATTGGGGTTCCAATACATGGGACCCCCAGGATCAGCTGTTTGAATGAACTGTGGTACCTGTGTAAGTGCCGTGATCCCTTTTCTGTTTACATAGTGTCATTCATCTCATAGCGGCCATGTAATGTAACTACAACCTCGTCCTATACACATCTATGTGACAAGACTGGAATTACATCACACGGTCACTATAAACAGACAGCGTGTGATATAAACAGGCGCCATAGCCCCTTCATACAGCTGATCAGTGGGGAATCACTTATCTCTTATTGATGTTTTATTCTGAGGATAGATAATCAGTAAAAATGAGCTGGAAAACTCCTTAAGGCCAAGGCCCCACGTGGTGTCCCGCAGCAAAAAACAGCTGTGGGAAAAACCGCGGCGGTGACGCATCGCGGTTTTTCCTGCAGCACTTTGCACAGAAAGTTCACAGAGATTTCCTCTGCAGACTTTCTGCTTCAATTATATCTATAGGGAAACCGCCGGCGTTTCCGTAGGTATAATTGACATGCTGCGATTTCCAAAACTGCGACTGTTTTGGAAATTGCAGTGTTTCCGCTGTGCATATTTTACTGCAAAGTGGGGATGGGATGTGGCCCCTTGTGGCGAAAACCCACAGAAAAAAACCGTGTCATTCTAGCAAATCCCATCCACACATTACAGAAAAATATGTGCAGCAGACGCACAGCGATTTCCAAAACCATTGCGGTTTTGGAAATTGCAGCATGTCAATTATACCTAAGGAAACACCGTCGGTTTCCATATAGGTGTATTGAAAACAGAAAGTCCACAGAGGAAACCTCTGCAGACCTTCTGTGAAAAGCGCTGCGGGAAAAACCACAATGTTACCGCCATGGTTTTTCCTGCAGCCTACTACGTGAGGCCTTAGTCTTAATAAAGCCCAAGTGCAACTTTCATTAAAATTAATTGACCCTCATATTATGCCCCTGACATAAATACTGCACCTCTAATGACCCCTTATATCAATGACCACCCCCTTATGTTCATAATGCCTCCTAATATAAATGATGCCCCCTAATGGCTCCTTATATAAATAACCTCCCCCCTTGTATTAATAATACCCCCCAATAACAATTATATCAAGGACCCCCCCATCGTCATAATGCCCCCTAATGAATCCTCCCTTTATAGTTATATTTCCCCCTCCTAACCACCCCTTATACTATTAATATACCCACAAAAAAAAAGTCATACTCACCTACCTGCGATGTTGATGAACGGAACCTCCGGCGCTTCCTCACTCTCCACGCACAGGACGTCTGTGTCTGAGCGCGGGCGGCGTGATGTTGTGACGTCATCGCGCCGCCCATGCTGAGAAGCGGACATTCGTCTGTGGTCTCGGCGTCTTGTAAACCGCAGGCCTGTATTGGCTTGCGGTTTACAAGACAGTTAAGCACCAGGAAGCATTGTAACTAGATCGGTGTCTGCAGACACCGATCTAGTTAGAAATAAAGGTCTGTATTAATGACGGCCCCGGGGTGGGCCCCAAAGAGTCAGTGGGCCCGGGGCAGCTGCCCCCTCTGCCCCCCCACTAGCTACGCCTCTGGTCCAGAGTGAAAGGAATTGGAGGAGGCAGATAGGTTTCGCCTGGTATTGAAACTGGACCTGCACCCATGAGGTAATGTCAGTACTAGAAAGCACCTGGCCTTGCTACGTTGGGCCATGGAAGTTATGTATTGTCCCTGCCCATGATTGCTGCTTCTTGTATTGAAGGTGGCATGCACCTTTCCCCACATGGACATTTAGGAGAGACCCACATGATGATATCAAGCAGGGACAGCTTTCCTATAGAAATAATGGTGGCTAGGTATTATCCATTGAGACTGTTGATGAAATACAGTGGAATCCAGGTGCTAGTTAAAGTTGTAGACCAGTTGGATGACTGGGTGCAGATTGCTGTTCACTGGACACACATTCAAATCTAGGGGGTCTAATAATTACAATAAAAAAAACTGTAAAAAAAAAAATAGTTAAAAAAAATTATAAAACAAATAAATAGAAATAAAAATTTATATCACCTCCCTTTCCTTAGAACACATATAAAAGTTAAAAAATAATGTGAAACACATACAGTATTCCTGTTTCTGCCCAGACTACAAACTAATAAAAATATTTTTCCCATACGGTGAATGCCATATTGGGAAAAAAATAAATCAAAAGAACCAAACCACTGTTTTTTTTCGCTTCTCATAAAAATTTGAATAAAAAAACGATCAAAGCAATAGCCATTCCATAAAATGGAAAAACTAAAAAAGTACACCTGGCCATGCAAAAAAATATGCCTTATGCATACAGTAAAAAAAAAAATGTCCCAAAATGCCCGGACTAGAATAATATAAACTGATTTATCGGATCACTGGGGGCCACACCGCTAATTCCCCAGAAATCAGGAGAATGGGGGACTAAAAGTCCCACTAAAGCCTCCTTGTGAGTGGCAGTGCACATGCGTGATCGGCACTCCATTCACGTCTATAGAACTGTAATCTCCAGCAGCGCCTGGAGGTTTGAGCCATTTTCAGATGGCACAATAGTGCGGTGGGATAGATTAGCTACTCCGAAGTCCCCTTTAGGTGGGGAACCCCAGCGGTAGTGTTGGTCTTCCGCTATAGGAAAAAGGGTCGTAAACCTCATAGACATCACGAAGGCCATCTTGGGATTCTTCCACTCGGCCACTTGGAAGACCACTTGGAAGACCCAAGGCCCCCTACTGGTGGAACTTGAGGCTTTGCCAGTGTCAACATCATGGTCGCCTGACCGGATGGACTTAAGCAGTTTATGCATTTTTTCCAAAGGAAAGAGAGGCCTTCCAAACCCCTCAGACTGATCCTCCTCAAAGGAATGGTTCTCATCCAGTACTTGGAACTCTTAATCAGATAGTACAACTGAATGAGATTGTCTAACCTCAGTTCAAGATTTCTTAGTAATGTGAGAGATAGACTACCGGATCCCCTTCATGGAGTCTTCAACGTACTCCTTGACCTATACAATAACATCCTGTATAGATGGTTCTAAGGGAGGGGGTCCGCGGCACTGGTGACAACGGTTATAGTCATAACCATCAGGAAGAGGGATGTCACAATCTCAACAAGCCAGGAGTTGACGCTTGGAGGAACTCTTCCTTCGGGATGAATCACCAGCAACAGAAGCAGATGAAGACATCTATAATGAAAAAATAATAGAAAAAAAAATTACTGTGTGTATATAAGCTTGGAGTATACCCAAGGGGTAATGCTACCTTGAGGATGGTAAAAAGATCTTAGGAATATAAAATATATATACAGTAGGGAAAAAAAAAGTATTTAGTCAGCCACCAATTGTTTAAGTTCTTCCACTTAAAAAGATGATAGAGACCTGTAATTGACATCATAGGTAGACCTCAACTATGAGACACAAAATGAGAAAACAAATCGAGAAAATCACATTGTCTAATTAAAGAATTTATTTGCAAATTATGGTGCAAAGTAAGTATTTGATCAATAACAAAAGTTCATCTCAATACTTTGTTATATATCCTTTGTTGGCAATGACAGAGGTCAAACGTTTTCTGTAAGTCTTCACAAACTTGGCACACACTGTTGCTGGTATGTTGGCCCATTCCTCCATGCAGATCTCCTCTAGAGCAGTAATGTTTTGGGGCTGTCGCTGGGCAACACGGACTTTCAACTCCCTCCAAAGGTTTTCTATGGGGTTGAGATCTGGAGACTGGCTAGGCCACTCCAGGTCCTTGAAATGCTTCTTACGAAGCCACTTCTTTGTTGCCCTGGCAGTATGCTTGGGATCATTGTCATGCTGAAAGACCCAGCCACGTTTCATCTTCAATGCCCTTGCTGATGGAAGGAGGTTTGCACTCAAAATCTCACGATACATGGCCCAATTCATTCTTTCATGTACACGGATGAGTCTTCCTGGTCCCTTTGCAGAGAAACAGCCCCAAAGCATGATGTTGCCACCCCCATGCTTCACAGTAGGTATGTTGTTCTTTGGATGCAACTCAGCATTCACTCATCTCCAAACACGACGAGTTGTGTTTCTACCAAACAGTTCTATTTTGGTTTCATCTGACCATATGACATTCTCCTAATACTCTTCTGGAACATCCAAATGCTCTCTAGCAAACTTCAGAAGGGTCCAGATATATACTAATAGTCAAACAAAATATACAGCTCACCACCCGTAGTTATATTCAGCAGTCCATGTTAATAATAGAAATGGTGCACGAAGACAGAAGGTCCTGGACGTCTGGACCCAATGGTAATAAACTGCATAGGTAAAAAATTGTATTCAGCACCAAATCCAAGGCATATTAATATAAAAAATAACTTTTATTTTTCCAATAAAAAAAATCACTCCATAGGTTCGGTGGTTAGTAACAGCCTACGCGTTTCGGAACGATGTCCCTTACTCATGGCATAGATCACAAAACCAAACACACAATATTTAAAAGCAAAAACGAAAAAAAACCCACCTCTGGGGATCAGATGTCATCATTTAACTAATTAACACATCCCCACAATAGCATATGTCTGCAAACCCACACTTTCCCTTACTGAGTACAAAAGGAATATATCCACATAAATACATATTATGTCACACATATAAAATAAAAAAACAAAAAAAAACAAAAAACAAAACATATACATAAGCACAAATGAGTAGATATAAACACTTATAAAGAAAACATCAAATATAAACATAAATAGCGTTAATGTCATTCAAAAAAAAATAAAAAAATTAAATGAACAATAAGACACATCAACATTAACACGATCATAAGACTATAGCGCATAAACGTGTGCCCATGTATAATAAATTCACAAGAAAGAATTTTACCATTGTCCTTGAAAGAGCTAAATCTTGCTATAATCCAGGACCGTTAAACACAGAAAATGAAACTAAACAACAAAAACAATCATGTGACATATGGTCATGTGATAAGTCACATGACTATTCAAGGAAGTAAATGCAAAATATCCATGAGAAAGATCCACTCCTGTAAGATCATACACAATCTATAGAAGTAGCCAGGAGGGAAACACCACACATATCAAAAACCGCTCATATATTATAATCACATATCCCTGATTTGTTACCACATATATACCAAATTATACAGGAATACATATAAAATGCATAATATACCCTCCTAGTCCAATGAATAAAAAGTAATAAGGTGACATCACAGACGTATAAGAATAATAAATTAATATAAATAGGACAAATCAGATCTAATATTCATCCCACCTGGAAACCGAGTACCCAGCTTTAGAATTCAGAAAGCTTCCCTTTTTAATAATTTTCTACGCCAATCCCCACCTCTGACTGGTCTAGGCACATATTCAATTGCACAAAAAGTGAAACTAGTGACATTGCCCTTATGCTGACAAATAAAATGTTTTGAGGCATTAGAAACATTCTCATTAGGACTCCTATTACAATCGGCCAGATGTTCCGCAATCCTGATTTTAACCGGGCGTATTGTACAACCCACATACATTAGATTACATGTTTCACAAAATATAATATACACTACATGATGACTTGCGCAATTCATGAAATCCCGTATAACGAAAGATATTGACATGTTGGCATCATGAAAAGAATTCATTTTTTTGACAAATTTACAGGACCCACATCTGATATTACCACATCTAAAAAAAACGTTTGTATGTAACCAGGTAGTTTTCAACTTGTTGGTTGATAAAAATAAACTAGGGGACAAAATGTCTCTGAGAGACTGACCCCTTCTCGCTGTAAATTTCACTCCTTGTTTGAGAATGGTATTCAAAACAGGATCCTGATATAATATTGGAATATTTTTTTGAATTATTTTCATGACCTCCCGATATTGACAACTATAAGGGGTTGAAAAAACCAAATCCCTATTTGAAATGTCATGATCACTGGATTTAGAAGATCTCTTTTGTGTAAGGAGATCCGATCTCGACTTTTTATCCACAATATTTTTTGCCCTCGCCAGTGACCATTGTGGATAACCTCGACTATGTAAACGTTGTGTAACCGCTCGACTTTGTGTCTCATAATCTTCATCCAGAGAACAAGCCCTCCTGACTCTCGTCAGCTCACCCACCGGAATAGATTTTAAGGTATGTTGTGGGTGATGGCTACGAGCATGAAGAATGGTATTGCCCGCAGATGGTTTTCTGTAGACAGAAGTTTTAACTCTACCTCTAGATGCATCTCCTGTCAAAATCAAATCCAAAAAAGAAATATTTGTAGTCTGAATTGAATATGTAAACTTTAGATTATACAAATTGGAGTTGATATAATCAAGAAAAACTGGTATGGACGTCACATCCCCCCGACCATATAATCAATATGTCGTCGATGTAGCGTCCATACCAGTGTAACTGTTCCAAAAAAGGATTACCCGAAGAAAAAAAAATTAAACTCCTCCCACCACGCCATGACCAAATTTGCCAAGGATGGTGAGAAGCGAGCCCCCATAGGGGCTCCCTGTATCTGTAAATAAAAAGTAGAATCAAACATAAAAAAATTATGCGTCAACAGATATCTAGTAACCTCCAGTACATATTCACATAACTCCTCACAAAATGCACTGTATCTATACAAATGATGAGCCAAAGCAGTCAATGCGATATCATGTGGTATACTTGAATACAAAGCAACCACATCGCATGTTAGCCAGGAAAACTTATCATCCCATATTATGCCATCAAAAGTATGTAATACCTGTTTGCTGTCCTTAATAAAACCAGGATCATGAGATACCAATGGCTGTAAAAGATCATCAAGCCAGCCACATAGTCTCTCATTAAGAGACCCAATCCCTGATATAATAGGGCGTAAGGGAGGTGGAAACTCAGGTTTGTGTATTTTGGGGAGACCATGAAAAATAGGGATAATAGGATGTTGTATCAATAAATATTTTTTTTGTTGTTCAGAAATGAAACCTAAATTCACACCTTCACTCACATGTTCCAAAATTTTAGAAAATGCAGCTGATGGATCGAACTCCAACTTTCTATAGGTCTCAATATTCTGGCTTAAGCAGGGGGACACGTCTGGCACTGCATGATCTGAGTCCCTGGCGGCGTACTGTGTTACTGACGGTAGCCTTTGTTACGTTCGTCCCAGGTTCTACAGGTCATTCACTAGGTCCCCCCGTGTGGTGCTGTGATTTTTGCTCACCATTCTTGTGATCATTTTGACCCCACGGAGTGATATCTTGTATGGAGCCCCTTGATGGAGGGAGATTATCAGTGGTCTTGTATGTCTTCCATTTTCTAATTATTGCTCCCACAGTTGATTTCTTCACACCAAGCTGCGTGCCTATTGCAGATACAGTCTTCCCAGCCTGGTGCAGGTCTACAATTTTGTTTCTGGTGTCCTTCCACAGCTCTTTGATCTTCACCATAGTGGAGTTTGGAGTGTGACAGTTTGAGGTTGTGGACAGGTATCTTTTATACTGATAACAATTTCAAACAGGAGCCATTACTACAGGTAATGAGTGGAGGACAGAGGAGCATCTTAAAGATGAATTTACAGGTTTGTGAGAGCCAGAAATCTTGCTTGTTTGTAAGTGACTGTGGGAGGATTGGCTCAGTGGTAGCAGCAGCGGACCCAGACAGTCAGAGACAGATACAAAAAAGTCAGGTACAAACAGGTTTTACCCTGTGCGTTTATTTTTTCCAAAACAGCAAAACAAAATAAGCCTTAACTTCAGGCAAAAAGATAACAGAAATCCTGCTCGTCTGAGCAACTAACTAAACAAAGAGGCCCTTACTATATGTGTGGCTTGCTTCAGCCACACAGTTAATACACAGGACAAAAAATAAAGGCAACAGTTCACACTGGTCTCTCACCAGATAGAGTCTTAGGTCAGAACCACCTCCTCCTCCTCTCTCCAGGAACTGCCCAGGACTGAGGTCTTGACAACCTTTTATAGGCCTTTTAATGAGGCCCAGCTCCCACCTGTACTTGAAGGCTCCTTCCTGCTGTAGGACAGGAAACGGTTAACAGAAAGGCCCTTTTCATAGCTGACGTTTGGCTACAGACATCAGTGTTGTAACCTCACTTACCACACATAAGTGAGGAATCTGGGGAAGATAAAGCGACCATCCAGAACTTTACCTGTCACCTTCTCACAGTGACCAAATACTTATTTTCCACCATAATTTGCAAATAAATTCTTAAAAAATCAGACATTGTGATTTTCTGGATTTGTTTTCTCATTTTGTCTCTCATAGTTGAGGTCTACCTATGATGACAATTACAGGCCTCTCTCATCTTTTTAAGTGGGAGAACTTGCCCAATTGGTGGCTGACTAAATACTTTTTTTCCCCACTGTGTACAGTTGTGCTAAAAAGTTTACATACCCCGGCAGATTTTTTGGTCTTTTGGCCTTTTTTCAGAGAATATGAATGATAACACAAAACCTTTTTCTCCACTCATGGTTAGTGGTTGGTTGGAGACATTTATTGTCAAACTTCTGTGTTTTCTCTTTTTAAATCATAATGACAACCAAAAACATCAAAATGACCCTGTTCAAAAATTCACATACCCTGGTGATTTTGACCTGATAACATGCCCAGAAACTAAACCATGGTCAGGTAGACCAACCAAAAGTTCGGCAACAACTGCCCGGAACATTGTTCAGGATGCAAAGAAAAACCCACACATAACATCAGCTGAAATACAGGACTCTCTGAAAACTATCGGTGTGGCTGTTTCAGGATGCACAATAAGGAGGCACTTGAAGAAAAATGGGCTGCATGGTCGAGTTGCCAGAAGAAAGCCATTACTGCGCAAATGCCACAAAGAATCTCACCTTCAATACGCCAAACAGCACAGTGACAAGTCTCAAAACTTCTGGAACAAGGTAATTTGTAGTGATGAGACAAAAATCGAACTTTTTGGCCACAACCATAAACGTTACATTTGGAGAGGTGTCAACAAGGCCTATGATGAAAGGAACACCATTCCTACTGTAAAGCATGGAGGTGGATCACTGATGATATGGGGATGTTTGAGCTTCAAAGGCACAGGAAACTTGGTCAAACTTGAAGGAAAGATGAATGCAGCACATTATCAGCAAATACTGGAGGCAAATTTGTAATCGTCAGCCAGGAAGCTGCACATGGGACGTACTTTGAGTTGTAGTGGCGGATGGTGTGCCACCTGCTAGGCCAAGCACACTCAACCAAACACTCCAGCCTCACTCCTGGGCCGGACACCGTCGAGGGGGCTCCTGCAGCACTACCAGATGGTGGTGGTCAGTGGCATAACAAACTTTTGTCTGCGGCCCCCTACCCCCTTCCTACAGCAAATTTTTGACAGTGATGGTTACGGGTACTGCAGTGGTATCTCAGATACTTGAAAGGGATACAGCTGTAGTACTCACAACTGCAGTTATCAAGAATATGATGAGTGAGCAGCGCAGCGCCCGGCATATAAAAACAATACTGGGAGCTGCGTGCTTTGGGAAACAGCTGATCTGCGGGGTCCTAACAGTCTAAAAGATATAAAGATCAGTGGGGATCCAATTTCAAGTTATTGTAGCGCTTTTGTGAGTGCCTTGACTCCTTCCCTATTTACATTGCACAACATCAGTTTTATAATCACCAAACAATGTTATTACAGTCTGTAATAATAGTGCACGGCTACTATAAAACAGATGTCGTGTGAATAGTGAAGGGGCCCCACACAGTATTATATGCTCCAGAGTGGGCCCCACACAGTATTATATGCTCCAGAGTGGCCCCCACACAGTATTATACGCTTCACAGTGGACCCCACATAGTATTATATGCTCCACAGTGGCCCCCACACAGTATTATATGTTCCACAGTGGCCCCCACATAGTATTATACGCTTCACAGTGGCCGCCACATACACACGTGGACAAAATTGTTGGTACCCCTCGTTTAATGAAAGAAAAACCACAATGGTCACATAAATAACTTGAATCTGCAAAAGTCATAATATATAAAAATTCTATGAAAATGAACAAATGAAAGTCAGACATTGCTTTTCAACCATGCTTCAACAGAATCTTTTAAAAAAGAAAATTCATGAAACAGGTCTGGACAGTAATGATGGTACCATTAACTTAATATTTTGTTGCACAACCTTTTGAGGTTGCAATCAAACGATTTCTGTAACTGTCAATGAGACTTCTGCACCTCTCAACAGGTATTTTGGTCCACTCCTCCTGGCACGGCACCGATAATGTCCAATGATCCAGACAGCTACACTCCCTTACTCAGGGCTGTCTCTAGATGAGCCTGGGGTAATGTATAATCCTTCAGAAGCTGTATGGCTAGCCGTTGGGCCTCAGTCCAGGTGCTGGCGGCAGGAAACCTCTACACAGCGCTCACGGAACTGGCACAAGACTGAACTAGACTGAACTTAGGACCAACGGTCGTCGTGGAGAATAAGGTCTCCTACAACCTCGCCCCGTGACCTATGATTGGCCAGGGCTGAACCAAGGCAAAGGTTTGCACAATGAGGAGGAAAATACCAAGGGAAACTGCAAGCAGTGACATAGAACATAAAGGACGGGACATACCAACATAACCCAGAGGCACAAAAGACAAACAGTTAAAGCAGTAGCACTCTGGGATGCTGCAGGTGTAAGTTGACACTCACAATCTCCAATGTAAAATCTGTAATGGGGCCCCTACTTACCTTGTGCCATTTAGAATAGTGGCATATTTTATGTGACAGAGGGACTTTTTAGTACCCTAAGGGTCCAGGGCCTGGAGGCGACTGCTAGTGCTGCACTCCCTATAGCTACGCTGTTGAGACATGAATGTTCAGAAAGTGAGGCTGGGTTTACATTGTGTTTTTTTTTTTTGAAGAACTGCTTGCATATGTTACTATGCATCTCACCTGTATGCTAACAACCAGACCAAAGAAAGGTTTTCCATTTCATGGCCACTACCATAGAGATGACATGCATAGTAACATGTGCCATTTCTGCAATTAACAAAAAAAAAAAAAAACCACGCAGTTCTTCAGCAAAACAAGAGCCACACAAACTTAGCCTTAGCCCCCTTGCAGATGACCATGTGAAATGTCAGTGTGCCATCTGGATTTTTCCTGGATAGCACACTGATCCATTAATTTTTTTGGGCTCGTACATATGACCATGAATTACACAGTCCCGTGTATGGGCCAACAGTTCAGGCCACAAAACATGGAACAGGTCCTATTCCTGTCCGATTTTACGGCCCTGCTTCTGCGGCTCCTATTCATCGAATGAAAGGGGCCGCGGAACCATGGCTGGTGCACGGGCGGCACATGGGTGACATCCATGTGTCGCCTGTGCCGTTCATTCATGGCCGCCGGTTAGCACACGGTCGTGTGCAACTGGCTTAAGGCTACATTCAGAAGACTGTGGGTGAAAATGTCTTTTTTTATGTTTATTTTATACCCAAGAGGTTACTTTTTTCATGGATCCCTGTCTGATTCTAGTGTGTGTTGGTCTGTAACTAATTTTATATTTACTCTGTCATATTGATTTACATCTGATTACTTATTTATATATAGCTGTACGTGCAGTATGTCGTCTTTATATGTATAATATATTGGAGGGGTCTGCAGGCATATATCATATTAGTGCGACCACCCTGGGAGAATCAGGAAGCTGGATTGTCACGGTGACCTTATAGGCACCAGAACTCCCAGGAGAGGTGCACAGGGTAATAGGCAGAGTCAGTTAGATGTGACGCCAGTTGGAGTAAGGGGATACCCGTAGGTCCCGGGGCTGAGATGGTGAATGGCTGTCAGTACTCCTCTCCAACTAGATGCTGGAGCCCAGGGCATAGCTGTAAGGAAGGCAATGTTTAGGCCAGGATCAGATTAACTATTCACTGCTTTATTGCAACAAGCATCTGCTGGTTCACTTGTCCTGTAGCAGTGAGCTGTGGCAAAGCAGCATATAGCTGGCTGAAACCTTCCCCATGAATTAGCAGAGAGTCTCAAATGTCTGCAGGTCCAGCTTCTGGTCCACTGCAGATGTTCAGGTAAGTTATAGAGGTAGGTGCAGGCTGCCAGGGTTGTAGTTCTTCTCAGCCTGATGTAATCCTGTCCTCTTACTGATAGTAATGCACACAGCTTCTCTCCCCTGCTGCTGCTGTGGCACTTTCTCACAGCACACAGTGTCTGAAACACAAAATGGCTACAGCCACACTACTTGCTTGCTTCTTCCCTGGCTGTATGCTTACAGAATACTATTTCCTCTCTCTGCTATGACTATTTCCTGTTCCAGCTACAGATCCACCCACCATACCGTGCGGTGCTATATATATATATATATATATATATATATATATATATATATACATATATACATACAGTGGGGAAAAAAAAGTATTTAGTCATCCACCAATTGTGCAAGTTCTCCCACTTAAAAAGATGAAAGAGGCCTGTAATTGTCATCATAGGTAGACCTCAACTATGAGAGACAAAATGAGAAAACAAATCCAGAAAATCACATTGTCTGATTTTTTAAGAATTTATTTGCAAATTATGGTGGATAATAAGTATTTGGTCACCTACAAACAAGCAAGATTTCTGGCTCTCACAGACCTGTAACTTCTTCTTTAAGAGGCTCCTCTGTCCTCCACTCATTACCTGTAGTAATGGCACCTGTTTGAAATTGTTATCAGTATAAAAGACACCTGTCCATAACCTCAAGCAGTCACACTCCAAACTCCACTATGGTGAAGACCAAAGAGCTGTGGAAGGACACCAGAAACAAAATTGTAGACCTGCACCAGGCTGGGAAGACTGAATGTGCAATAGGCAAGCAGCTTGGTATGAAGAAATCAACTGTGGGAGCAATAATTAGAAAATGGAAGACATACAAGACCACCAATAATATCCCTTTATCAGGGGATCCACACAAGATCTCACCCCGTGGGGTCAAAATGATCACAAGAACGGTGAGCAAAAATCCCAGAACCACATGGGGGGACCTAGTGAATGACCTGCAGAAAGCTGGGACTAACGTAACAAAGGCTACCATCAGTAACACACTACGCCGCAAGGGACTCAGATCCTGCAGTGCCAGACGTGTCCCCCTGCTTAAGCCAGTACATATCCAGGCCCGTCTGAAGTTTGCTAGAGAGCATTTGGATGTTCCAGAACAGTACTGGGAGAATGTCATATGGTCAAATGAAACCAAAGTAGAACTGTTTGGTAGAAACACATCTCGTCATGTTTGGAGGAGAGTGAATGCTGAGTTGCATCCAAAGAACACCATACCTACTGTGAAGCATGGGGGTGGCCACATCATGCTTTGGGGCTGTTTCTCTGCAAAGGGACCAGGACGACTGATCCGTGTACATGAAAGAATGAATGGGGCCATGTATCGTGAGATTTTGAGTGCAAACCTCCTTCCATCAGCAAGGGTATTGAAGTTGAAACGTGGCTGGGTCTTTCAGCATGACAATGATCCCAAGCACACCGCCAGGGTAACGAAGGAGTGGCTTCATAAGAAGCATTTCAAGGTCCTGGAGTGGCCTAGCCAGTCTCCAGATCTCAACCCCATAGAAAACCTTTGGAGGGAGTTGAAAGTCCGTGTTGTCCAACGACAACCCCAAAACATCACTGCTCTAGAGGAGATCTGCATGGAGGAATGGGCCAACATACCAGCAACAGTGTGTGCCAACCTTGTGAAGACTTACAGAAAACGTTTGACCTCTGTCATTGCTAACAAATGATATATAACAATGTATTGAGATGAACTTTTGTTATTGACCAAATACTTATTTTCCACCATAATTTGCAAATAAATTCTTTAAAAATCAGACAATGTGATTTTCTGGATTTGTTTTCTCATTTTGTCTCTCATAGTTGAGGCCTACCTATGATGTCAATTACAGGCCTCTCTCATCTTTTTAAGTGGGAGAACTTACACAATTGGTGGCTGACTAAATACTTTTTTTTCCCCACTGTATATAGGTTACGACCAGAAAGGACTAGCTGGTGACACAATTACTGGTTTGCATACTGGCCCTTAAAAAGATAGAGAGCGTCAGCTCGTGCATCTTGTGGGTGCCACTAGCAGCTGCATAGGAGAAAGAGAAGGAAATCAGTGGGAACAGGGAGGAATGGGGTGACAGGAGCATGGCAGAGAGGTGAGCCGAGACATATTGACGCTAGGAAAATCAGGGCGCTGGTGACAGCGCACCACTGGTGTTACAGGATGGATAAAGTGGATACAGTGAAGTTGAAAACATTGTAAGTATCTACCATACCTTCTGCACTGTGGATTCCTGCTTAACCACTTCCGTACCGCCCAAAGGCTATATACGTCCAAGGGGTGTTTGCCTTGTTCTGCAAGGACGTACTGGTACGTCCAAGCAGAACTCAGCTGCTGCACGAAATCGTGCAGTTGCTGAAACAGGGAACCGGCTGTAACTTCAGCCGGAGCTCCCAGAGAGAAGGAAGGGAAGGTTTATTACCTTCCCTGCCTTGCCAATCGCTGTGTAGCGTGTGTTAGAGCAGGACCCAGATCAGCTCTATAGTAACATGGAGGAGGCTGTATTCTTCCTGCAACTGGGGCTAAATGTACTAGCCCCAGTTACAGGGAAATCAGCCTCCACCCCCCCCCCCCCCAAAAAAAAAAAAAAGTAATCAGATGTCCCCAAAGGTCTATTATGACCTTATGGGGACACAATGTAAAAAAAAAAAAGAAAAAGAAAAGAAAATGAATAGAAAAGGTAAAAAAAAAATTATAAATAAAATAATTAAAAAAATAAATTAAATAATACGCCAATAAAATTAATGTAACGGAGAGGAGAAACTATTTTATAAAGTTTTTTAGTAGCACTTTGTGTTATTAAATTTAAAAAAAAAAAGGAAAAGTGAAAAACAGTCACGTTTTCCCTCCTCTTTTGTTTATATTTTCCCGGATATAAAAAAAATGAAAATACATGCAAAAATAAAAACAGCATAAAAATAAAGCCCTGTGTGTCACCGAAAAATACGCAGACATTAGTTGAATAACCCATATGATAAAAAGGTTACAGCCCTCAAAACCGCACATACAAAAAAAATCTGAAAATGAGTCTGGTCCTGGACCAGAAATTGGCCCGCTACTGAAGTGGTTAAAGGGGTTTTTCGGGCAAAAAATGTTTTTTTTAAAAAAGGTCTCTTAATGCTATTAATGGGTTAATAAGTACACCCATATACCTTTAGCAGTGTTTTGAGTGATTTCTGGGTTTCTCTGGGAGCTTCTGGCATCCTCTGCATTTACATGGGTAGCTTCCTGCTGTGTAGCTTCCTGTGAAACTTCCACACTACCTCCCTCTCTCACGCCCTTTCCAACTAACTAACTCAGCCCTCAACCACATCATACTTACCTGTCTTCCTCTTTAGACTTCCCTTCTGGAACGGCTCCTCCTTTTGTTTCACTATCCTGGTTGTGGGCACGCTGGAGATGCCTGTGCAGTAGAGATGGCACCTCTGAAGGCACGTGCACAGACTGGAAGTGCCTCTGATGCCTGCGCAGTAGAGATGGAGTGCCCCCACGTGAAGTATAATACCCCCCTTGGTGCCCTCACATGTACTATAATGTACTATAATGCACTCCCTTGGTGCCCCCACATCTAGAAATCTGCGCTAGCAGAGAGGAAGAGCCATTCCCAGAGAGAAAGACACGTAAGTATGATGTGTGGAGGGGGAGTAATGGTGACGTTCTGTTTCGGAAATGGGGAAATGGAACGTCACCGGATTATCAGAAAGTGTGCCTGGGGCGGTCACATGACTGCCTAAGGGATTTTTTTTAATGTAACTAAATTAGAAGTTAGACGGTGGGGGGGGGGGGGTTAGTTTAGAGGTTCATTTTTATTTCATCCCGGACAACCCCTTTAATACTGCTATCACTCTCCTATATAGTACTCTATGAAAATAAAAAAAAAATTATAGTACAATAAAGACGCCAAACATTTCATACAATACCAAAAATATCCCATACAAATGAAAAGGTAAATTGCTGTTAGCATACTTTGAAATTCTTTTTACTCTTTTTCCTTAAGCACAAATGTGGTTCTTTTCCAACAACAGACAAAGTTGACAGCAATACTTTGCTTACCCACATGCTACGCAAATCATTTATCACACAAAATGTCACTGAACTCTTGAGCAGAAACAGTCAATATTTGATTTCTAATATAAATTTACACAAACAACATTTTACATTAGGTAACAAGTCCTTTTCAATTGGATCTGAATAAACGTGATAGACTACAGTATCAAAGATCAAGTTTTCTGACAAAACACTCATACTGATTTTTTAAACTGAATAAGGAGTCCTAGTTCAAAATTTTGGGGCTATTTTACCTAAATTATTAACAAATTGTATAATTCCCATGTTGAAATGAAATGGTACATAAAATATTGAGGAACAGAATCAACAGAAACTACTTTGATTTAATGGAAAAACTACTGCAAGCTTAAAGGGATTTCTGCAGATGGGGTGCAAATGGGTTAAAAAAATAACAGAGTTAATACCTCACCAACAGAACATGTCTTGGAATGTGCACTCAATCAGTCAATGGCTAAGGGGGTTTTATCACTTTAGAACTTGTTGTTTCATTCCTCTGCTATTACTTCTAGAAATTTATGAATAATTTGATAATACAGCATTACCAGTAAGGGGTTTGTCTATATATACTCTTACACTGTCACAGCAGGCCACGAAACAGAGAGGAAGCACAGAACAGAGTGGTGAGTAAAGAATGCAGCTCACCACTCACGCCTACATGTGGAGGCACCAAGGAGGACTCATTATAGTACGTGTGGGCAACAAGAGGTGGCAATTATACTACACGTGGGGCACCAAGTAGTGGCCATTATATTACATGTGTGGGCACCAAGGGAGTGCATTATAGTACATGTGAGGGCACCAAGGGAGGTATTATACTTCACGTGGGGACACTGAGGTGGCCCATTATATTATATGTGAGGGCACTGAGGGGGGCCATGATACTACATGTGTGGGCACTGAGGGCGCTAAGGTATGCTAAGGTACAGACAAGTGGTCAGGGCAGGTGGTAATGGTGCAATGGTCAAGATCAGGCTTAGGCAGGTCTAGCACACTAGGAACCTAATTGCTTACGTGCCAAGCAGAGGGATGACCACACTTATATAGAGGAGGGACATCAGGGAATAGCTAGAAACAAAATTACTATTGTATTACAGAGAGAACTGGTGCGCACATCCAGTGGCATAACAAAAGTCTTGTGGGCCCCAGTGAAAACTTTTGCCCGGGGCCCCCTACCCCTTCCCTACAGCAAATTCTTGACAGTGACGGTTAAAGGTGCTGCAGCGGTATCTCAGATACTTAAAAGGGATACAGCTGTAGTACCCACAACTGCAGTTATCAAGAATATGATGAGTGAGCAGCGCCACGCCCGCCTATAAAAACAATGCTGGGAGCTGCGTGCTTTGGGAAACAGCTGATCTGTAGGGTCCTAACAGTCTAAGAGATATAAGAGATCAGTGGGGTCCAACACCTGGGGCCCCTGCTGATCAATTGTTTGAAGTTACTGTGGCACTTTTGTGAGCACCTTGCCTCCTTCCCTATTTACATTGCATAGCATCAGTTTTATAATCACCAAACAATGTTATTACAGCCTGTAATAATAGTTCACGGCTGCTATAAAACAGATGGTATGTGATGTAAATAGTGAAGGGGCCCCCACACAGTATTATATGCTCCAGAGTGGCCCGCACACAGTATTATACGCTCCACAGTGGCCCCCACACAGTATTATATGCTCCACAGTGGCCCCCACACAGTATTATATGCCCAGCAGTGGCCCCCTCACAGTGTTATGTGCTCCACAGTGGCCCCCACACAGTATTATGTGCTCCACAGTGGCCTCCGCACAGTATTATATGTTCCACACTGGCCCCCACCCAGTATTATATGCTCCACACTGGCCCCCACCCAGTATTACATGCTCCACACTGGCCCCCACCCAGTATTATATGCTCCACACTGGCCCCAACATAGTATTATATACTGTGATCCCAGAATATAACAATCATATGCCCAGGGAAGGTGAATAAAAATAAGAAACACTCATACTCACCTTGCCTCACCTTTCCTGGGCATCCTGGCTCAGTCTAGCTGTCTTCAGGATCTTTGGCCATCTTCAGACGTCCCTGCTGAGGCCTGTGATTGGTCCTCGGCGGTCATGTGGGGACGCACTGACGTCATTACGCCGCTGCGCCTCATGTGACCACTGGGGCCTCAGTCACGTGACGGAAAGGTACCGGAAAGGATACTGAGCCCAGGAGAGGTGAGTATAAGTATTTATTATTTTAAGCCACCTCCCCTGGGCTAGCATCTATTGAAAAGGGGACCGGCAACATGCCAGGCTTCTTTTCATTTACAATATGTATAGCGGTTGGGGAACCAGGATTTCCCCGACTGCTATCATAGTGGTCCGGGGTCCCAGCCATCTCCAGCTGGCCCCGTACCCCGCTGGGCCCGGTCGCAGTCACACTCCCTGCGACTGCGATCGTAACGCCACTGTGCACACCCGACCAGCATCACTAGCAAGCAGCAGCAGAGGAGGAAGAGGAGAACACCACATGGGCGCAGAGTGACAGGAGCATGCTAGTACTATGCAAAAGCTCTCACAGAATAGCCTGTCCTTAATGAAATGACTATATCTACAATACTGAGCAAAAGTTTTAGGCATGTGTTAAAATCTGCAAAGAAAGAATGCTTTCAATAATAGAAGCGCTATTAGTTTATTTTTGTCAATTAATTTAATTAATTAAATGAACAAAAGAGAAATCAAATCAATATTTGGTATGATCCTTTGCCTTCAAAAGAACATCAATTCTATTTTTGAAGGAACTCGGCAAGGCTGTTCAAAACATCTTAGAGAACTAACCACAGATCTTCTGTGGATTGTAGACTTGTTTGATTCCTTCTGTCTCTTCGTGTAATCCCAGACAAACTCGAGATCAAGGCTCTGAGGGGGCTATATCATCACTTCCAAGATTCCTCCTCCAAGGCGTGAGCTCACCAAATACTTATTTTATTTAGGCTTCTCTTTTGTTCATTCACTTTTGTTAATTGACAATATAAACTATAAGGGGTTTTCTCGTCCCAAATGGATTTTTAACCCATTCCCCCATCACATATCAACTACCTTGGCAGTCTCTAGGCGCTAAAAACTGCTGCAGTAGAAGGGGAATGCATGAAGACTGCTCCTATTCATGGAATAGCAGTGGGGCAGCAATTCCCTGGAACCACTGCTAAAGAATGTACAGTGCTGCAACCCCTCTTCTATTACTTTCATAGGAGCAGGCTACATGTGCACCCACTTTTGTCTTCATATTCTTTCTACACCCCAGCAAACTCAACCCTGCTATCTACACATTTTCCTCCACACACTAAGCTGTACTACCTCCACCTCAGCATTGCTATATCCACATTTTACCCACACACTTAGCTCTGCTACATCTGTTTTCTCCAACACACTCAGCTTTGCGCATCTACATTTCCCCCACATGCTCAGCTTTGTTAACTCCCTCATACACACTCAGCTCTGCTACCTCCACCCTTCAACCCACATTTAGTAATCCCACCTCAATGTTCTTTCCTTACAGGCAGCCCTGGACAACTTCCATACACAGAGCTATAGTACAAGCTCTGCTCCTGTATGTGACTGGTCTGTGACTGACATCATCAAAGGTCCTTTTGCAGGGCAATTATTATTGCTGGCAGTTTGCAGTCCTGCAGTGTGGAAGAAATTTCTCAATTTCAAAAACTTTGATCGCAATCCCCCTACCCCCCCCCCCCACAAAGGTGTTTACACGACCCCCTGAGGGGGTTGCAACCCACAGTTTAGGAAAAAATTGTTCCATATCATTAATAAATAAGGTATTTATAGCAGACCCAGCACTGAACTTTAGGGTACATCACTTATAAGTAGGAAATATTGTGAGTAGAGTCATTAAACACAACTCTCTGGATACAATCTTTGAACCAGTTTTCAACCCAAGTAGAAACTATATTTTCTAAACCAATAGCAAAAAAAACACAAGTATATTAATGCCATTTTCCTACAGCCCATACAGGTTTTTGTCTTACTTTCTGTTTTCTATATTCCCTGATCATGTGAATTCCCTGATGTGTTTCATGTACTGAAATACATAGGAGCAAACAACCAGCAAACAACCACTCTGATGAGGGAGCAACAATTGTAATAGTTCTGTAGCGTTGACTGCAGTAATCTAAGTGTTTAATAGGTGAGATCCATTTCTCACAATGCTATCACACCTGGATTTCACCCATATATTGGGACCAGGACCTTCCATAGATACAGGCTTTTATTTTTCACATTTTAGTAGCCTTTTAGTTTTTGTTTTTATTGTATCTATTAAAAGGGATCCTGTCACCATGATAATGAAGTCTAATCAGCAGGCAGCATGTCATAGAGCAGATTTATAAATAGTTCTGTGAAAAAGATTCAGGATAACTTTTAATGTATTATTTTGTTTATCTGTTCCTTCTATGTTTAGAAACAGCCATTGAGTCCAGTGGGTGGTCCTAACAGTGACTGACAGCCTCCCCTCTATAAAAGATGTCAATCACTGATAGGACCACCTACTGAACTAAATTACTCCTTCTAAGCATAGAAAGAACAGAGATATCAAAGAATAAATGACAAGTCGTATTGAATCTTTCCCCATAAATCTATATATCAATCTGCTCAGCTTCTCCCGCTCTATAACATACCACTTTCAGATCATACAGCATCTTCATGGTGACAGGTTCCCTTTAAGATTTAGTTCCTTTTCATTTCAGTGAATACTAGATTGATAGGATCTTTATTAGCGGACGCTTTAGTTGCAAACCTACCTTTTAAGACCTTGGATTTTTTTGCAATTTAACCCCTTAAGGACACAGCCCAAAAGTGCATTAAGGACCAGGCCTCGTTTTTCAAAACTGACATGTGTCACTTTATATGGCAAGAACTTTGAGACGCTTTAATGTACACAAGTGATCTTAAGACTGTTTTTTCATGACACATTGTAATTCATGTTAGTGGTAAACACTAATCAATATTTTTGTGTTTATTTATAAAAAAAATAGGAAATTTGATGGAAATTTGGAAACAAAATCACAATTTTCAAAATGTGAAATGCTCTGCTTTTCAGAAAGATAGTCATACCATCCAAATACATTAATAAATATTATCTACCATATCTCTGCTTTATATTGGCATCATCTTTTAATCATCCTTTAATTTATTTTGGATGTTAGAAGGCTTACAAGTGTAACAGAGATTTTCCAGATTTACAAGAAAATTTCCCAAACTAATTTTTTAGGGACCACTTCAGTTCTGAAGGGGATTATAAAGGCCTATATATTAGAAACCTCCATGAATCACCCCATTTTCAAAACTGCACCCCTGAAATAATTCAAAACAGCATTTGGGAAGTTTTTAACCCTTTAAGCATTTCACAAGAATTAAAACGATATCGAGGTGAAATTTAGACATTTCATTTTTTCCACTAATCCCTTCATTTAGCCCTAAAATTAACACATTCACAAAGGGTTAAAGGAGAAAATACATCTCACAGTTTGTTATGCAATTTTTCCAGAGCAGAGAAATACCCCACATGTGGGTGTAAACTGATGTTTGGGCACACAGCAGCGCAGAGAAGGGAAGGAGCGACAATGAACGTTTGAAAAGCAGATTCCCCTTACGTCCGACAGCAGCACAATATGGGGTATCTCTGCCCCTGTGTGTTGTTTAGGACAGGTGGAACCTTTAATTAGCACCAAAAAGGTGCCTCCTACTAGCCCTATAAGAGGGCACAAGAGACCTCCCTCCACTGTGTTTTTTTCTGTCCTGTGTGGAACAGGTGGACGGAGGTCTCTTGTGACCTCCCGTTGCTAGGGGTTTTATTTACTCCTGGCTTACCTTTTTGGGGTACCTCGGTCCCAAAGAAAAAACCTCCGGTCCTTCGGGCCTTCGCACCGCAGCGCAGCGTTATCCGGCATCCATCTGCAGGCAGCGCGATCCCGGAAGTAAGTGGGGAACCTCCTCGGCCGGAACTTTTCTCCGGTCCCGTGTTCCCAGGGGAAGGAAGCCTTTGCGCACCACCGCGCCCTACTTCCGGTTTTCTCGGAAAAAGTGCGGTAAGTTTGGAAATTTAAAATTTAAAGGCAAAATATAGAATTGATTTTTGCTGCTTGTATTTTGAGCCTCTGGCTTAGGCTTATGCTCCTCTATGTTCCATTATGGCGTTTGACTTGTTTTGGTGCTGTATAAATGTTTCTTTGTTGGATTCCTCCCCTCGCTGCTGAATTACATTTAAAAGGTCTGCAGTCCTTTATTTGTTGAGTGAGTAGTTTCTAGCTCCTCTGCTGCGGGTTGCGGTGGCTGTTTTTTTTCTGATGGTTTTTTTCTCTCTCCGATTCAAAAAAAAAAAAAAAAAAAAGGTACCCCTTGGGTTTTTATGCGATGCTTGGCGATCTTCCCTGTTGCAGTGTCACGTGGCTGTTTGATGTTTCAGATGTCATCTTCTGCATCATGTAATGGCGATGCGCTTAGGAGGAAAAATTCCTCTAACTTGAAACACCTAATGTGTTTGGATTGCAATACCCCTTTACTTGATGGCTATGATTTTACCCGCTGTCACCAGTGTCGCGGACCTCCGCCGGAAGTACCTTCTATAAGAGGTTGTTACTTGGGTAAAGGACTATATGAGGAGTCTCTTAAAGGAGATTCGTTCTTCCATCGCCCAGATTGCCAAGAGACCGCAGATTGAGACACAATCTTCCTTACGGATCTCTGATGAAGATTATCAGATAGTGGACGAGACACTCTCATCTGACGATTCCACTGAAGATCCCAGCAGGCCATGCTTCCACTCGAAAAATTAAGCCGGCTGCTGAAGTCCATCCGGTCTAAGGATCGTGATGTTGACGGGGAAGCCTCCGCGTCCACCTATAGAGGGCCTAGGGTCTTCCAAGTGGACCAGACATTACAAAAATTAAATGTCCTCAGAGTGGAGAGGTCCTGAAAAACCTCTTGTGGTTCCTAGGAGGTTCAGCGCTTTATTCCCAGTTGCTCAATGGGATCAATGGGGTCCTCCTCCCAAGGTGGATATGGCGGTGGCTAAACTGTCCTGCCGCACTAAGGTACCATCAGATGATGGAGCAAATCTGCACGACGCCATGGCAGGTGCTTCGACAATACCTTCAAGAAGGCTTATTCAGCTGCCTCGCCCAAGACCGCTGTGGCGGTTGCGTCCTGTGAAGTGTCAGCCAAATTATGTACTGACCTGGTCCACCTCGAAAGTGACCGACTCTGGAGTCTCCAGAGACGAGCTGCTAGGGTTTCTAGGCTCAGTTTCCCTAGCAGCTGAATATTTAACGGAAGCCTCCCACCATCAATTAAGGCTGGCGGCCAAATCCCTGGCACTTATCAAGAAGACTGCAGCAGGAAGACCTCTAAAATTCGAGACCCATGGGTCCGGTAGGTAATCCAAAGAGGTTATGCAATCAAGTTCCTCCGTCCTCCTCAGGATCGGTTTGTGTTAACTCGCACCCTCCCTGGAATGCTTCATCCAAGAGTACATTCACAAGGGAGCCCTGGTGGAAAGTCCCTTCTCTAGAAGAAGGATCCAGTGTCTATTCTCCCGTCTTCCTGATGCCAAAACCGGCAGACAAGTGGAGAATGATCATAGACTTAAGGTACCTCAACCGCTTCATCAAAAAGAAGCGCTTCCATAGGAAACCATAAAGTCTGTCACCACCTTTCTCCTCTAAGGCGATGTTTTTTGTGACTTTGGATATAAAAGACGCCTATTTGCATATTTCTATTTACCTCCACACAGAAGGTTTTTTTCTAAGGATTGCCGTAGTAGTTTCCGGCCACAGGAAGCACTTTCAATTCACAGCACTACCCTTCGGGATCTCCTCTGCTTCCCACACCTTTACAAAGGTAGTGGCCCCCATAACGGCCGCCCTCAGGCTTCAGCGGATATTCTTGGTGCCTTATCTAGACGACTGGTTGATAAAGGCCCAGTCAGAGTCTGTTCTGCTCCAGTACCTACAGACAGCCTTCAGAGTCTGTGATGGCTTATAAATTGGGAGAAGTCAAAAACGATCCCTTCAACTCGAAGGAAGTTCCTCTGAGAAAACTACTTCCTAGATTCAGTCCGCCTGCAAATCTCCTTGACACCAACAAAGAAGGAGAAGCTGGTTGCGGCAGTCCGGCACCTCTTCAAATAGCCTCCATCAGAACATTGATGAAGATCCTGGGCTTGATGTCTTCCTCAGTGGAGGCAGTCCCATGGGCCTTGTGGCACTTACGTCCCCTCCAGAAGGAGTTACTAGAGGCTTGGTGTTGCTCCCTTCTTACATTCAGCAAGAAGATTCGACTCTCCCCCAGGACCCGTCTTTTTCCCTCAAGTGGTGGTTGCACCTGAAAGACGGAAGGTCCACGGTCCAACCTTCTTGGACCCTGTTGACTACAGATGCATCCCTCTCGGGATGGGGAGCCCATTGGACGAAAACTCCATAAAGGGAGTCTGGAGCGCTCCTGAAAAAAGGACCTCGTCCAACTGGAAGGAGCTCAGAGCCGTATATCGTGCCTTACTCTATTGCTTGCCTCTTCCCAGGGGAAGAGCAGTCAAAATCCGGTCAGACAACATGACCACAGTGCTGTACGTGAACAGACAGGGAGGCACCAGATCACCAACCCTCCTTAGGGAGGCAGATCTGATATTTACATGGGCAGAGAAAAATCTAACCCATTTATCCGCAGTTCACATCAGGGGCTCCCTGAACATAGTAGCGGATCGGTTGAGTCGGGGTTATGCCGTATCAGGAGAATGGTCACTAAATCCAGAAGTCTTTCATCAGATTACCCTGAACAGGGGTCTTCCAGAAATAGACCTCATGGCAACCCAACTCAACGCCAAGGTGGAGAAGTTCTGTTCCCTTTACCAGGAGGACAATCCCTTGGCAGTGGATGCCCTGTCCATCCCTTGGAGGTCCAGGCTGGCATACATCTTCCCTCCAATTCCAATAATACCAAAGGTATTAATGAAAATCAGACAGGACCAAGTCTCTGTGATAGCCATCATTCCATTCTGGCCAAAAAGAGCTTGGTTTTTCCCAACTCATGGAGATGAGTCGAGGGATATATTGGAGGCTTCCCCCCATCCAGAACCTGGTTTCCCAAGGATCTCTGAAGTGCCAGGATCTCTGGAGATTCAACCTGACAGCCTGGAGGTTGAGCAGTCCCTACAGCAGGATAGAGGACTGTCAGAGGCCGTCCTGAAGACCCTTTATTCTGCAAGAGCAGAATCTACCAATAAGAACTACCAGAGGACAGCCAAGATTTTCATGGAGTGGTGCTCCAAGAAGGGTATTAATAATCTAGAACCTTCAACGGCTGATATTTTCTTCAGGACGGTTTGGATAAGGGCCTTGCCCCTGCCACTTTGAAAGTGCAGATTGCGGCCCTCTCCGCTCATTTGAACAGACGTCTGTCTCAGGATCCTCTGGTTGCAAGGTTCCTTAAAGGGGCAATGAGGCTAAAGCCCTCAGTATCATCCCCAGTGGGACC
This sequence comes from Leptodactylus fallax, assembly GCA_947044405.1. NCBI lineage: Eukaryota > Metazoa > Chordata > Amphibia > Anura > Leptodactylidae > Leptodactylus > Leptodactylus fallax. Next base: position 1,798,737 of record CAMRHE010000048.1, on the reverse strand, counting down.
TTGCGGTAGTCATTACAGGCCTGTGCGGTCCTCCATTTGGACCCTTGGAGACTACGGAGATAAAATATTTAGCCTACAAAACCACTTTTTTGTTGGCTATTATATCTGCCAAAGAGTAGGGGTACTCCAGGCCCTCTCTTCTAGAGAACCGTACATTTTGTTTTTGCAGATAGGGTGCACCTTAGGTTTGCCTGGGTTTATCCCTAAGGTCCCCTCATACTATAATAGCAATCAGCTAATTTCATTACCTGTGTTTTTCCCCTCTCCAACCTCTGAGGAGGAAGAAAAGCTCAACACCTTAGATGTGGTAAGGTGTCTGTGGATTTACCTATTCCACACTCGACCGCTTAAGAAGGCCGAAAGCCTACTAATTGTTATGCAGGGTAAAAACAGAGGCCTCAAGGCTTCCAAGCCTACTCTATCCACATGGATCAAGGAGACAATTAAGTCTTCCTTTCTTATTCAGGAGTTATTCCCTCCAGTCTTTCTACGGCCACTCGACCTGGGTTGTCGACTTCTTTGGCTGAGTATCGGTCCTTACCATTGGACCAGATTTGTGCGGCTGCATCATAGTCATCTCAGTTGACCTTTTGTTAAACATTATCATTGGACATCCGCAGTTTCCAGACAACTGCCTTTGGTCAGTCAGTCCTTGACGTTGTAAGGCGAGGAAACCCTCCCTAGGGGAATTACTTGCTATCTCCCCATATTGTGCTGCTGTCGGACGTAAGGGGAATTGTTGATTGTAATGTCAATCTGTATTCCCTTAGTCCAGACAGCAGCACAAGGCTTCCCTCCCTAGAAGCTTGTTTCCTGTTACTTTATAATTTACACAGTGGAGGGAGGTCTCTTGTGCCCTCTTATAGGGCTAGTAGGAGGCACCTTTTTGGTGCTAATTAAAGGTTCCACCTGTCCTAAACAACACACAGGGGCAGAGATACCCCATATTGTGCTGCTGTCTGGACTAAGGGAATACAGATTGACATTACAATCAACGATTTTGCTGGAATAGTTTTCAGGTGCCATGTCTTATTTGCAAAGCCCCTAGAGTACCAAAACAATGGAACCCCCTAAAAGTGATCCCATTATGGAAACTACACCCCTCACAGAATTCAACAAGGGGTATAGTGAGCATTTTGACTCCACAGCTGTTTCACAGATTTTACTAACATTGGAATGTATAAATAAAAAATTACTAAAACGTCACTTTATTCCCAAAGTTTTCATTTTCACAAGGGGTTAAAGGAGAAAAAGCACCCTACAGTTTGTTAAACAATTTCTCCTGAACACGTCAATACCCCATATGTGGTCGTAATCTGCTGTTTGGGTACATGTTGCATTTGCAGAGCCCCCAAAGTACCAGTACAATGGAAACCCCTAAAAGTGACCCCTTTTGGAAACAACACCCCTCACAGTACATGTCAAGGGGTATAGTGAGCATTTTGACCCTACAGCTGTTTCACATATTTTATTAACATTGGGACATGAAAATGAAAAATTACTTTTTTTCCAATAAAACATCAATTTAGCCCCAAATTTTTCATTTTCATAAGAGGACAAAGGAGAAAAGCTCCCCAAAGTTCGTTACATAATTTCTCCTGAACACAGAAATGCCCTATATGTGGTCATAATCTGCTGTTTGGGTACATGGTGGAGCTCAGAATGGAAAGAGCGCTATTTAGCTTTTGGAGGGCAGATTTTGCTGGAATAGTTTTCGGGTGCCATGTCGCATTTGCAGAGCCCCTAAAGTACCAAAACAATGGAAACTCCCAAAAGTGACCCCATTTTGGAAACTAAACTGCTCATAGAATTTATCTAGGGGTATGGTGATCATTTTGACCTCACAGCTGTTTCTCAGATTTTATTAATATTGGGATGTAAAAATGAAATTACTTTTTTTTCCAATAAACCATCCATTTATCGACATAGTTTTAATTTTTGCAAGTGGTTAAAGAAGAAAAAACACCCCACAGTTTGTTACACAATTTCTTCTGAACACAGAAATGCCCCATATGTGATTATAATCTGCTGTATGGGAACATGGTGGGGTTCAGAATCGAAAGAGCGCTATTTGGTTTTAGGAGGGCAGATTTTGCTGGAATCGTTTTCAGGTACCAATACAATGGAAACCCCTCAAAAGTGACCCCATTTTAGAAACTACACCCCTCAAGGAATGTATAAAGGGATATTATCATTTTGAGCCTAAAAATGCTTCCCAAAAATTAATGTACAAAGTGAAAATGTAAGTTTTTGAAGAAATATCCAATTTCAGTGCCTAATATGTTGCAACCACTTTGTGGCATCAGAGACATGCACTCCTAAAACTAAAACTAAGTGGGCTATCCCAGGGACAAAAATATATATATATGTGGGTGTAAACTGCTGCTTGGGCACACAGCAAGGCTCAGAAGGGAAGGAGCACTGCATTTTTTTAGCTTTTGGATTACAGATTTAGAGGGACTTTATGGACGCCATCTTGTTTTTGCAGAGCCCTGGAGGTGCCAGTAAACTGGAATTCCCCAAGAAGTGACCCCATTTTGTAATATGGGGCAATATTAGGGTCTCTACAAATGTGACATGGCCTCCAAAATCCAACAATCTAAATCTGGGCTCCAAAAGCACATAGTGCTCCTTCACATCTGCGCCCTGCTGTGCGCTCAAATGGCAGTTTATGCCCACATGTATGATACTGGTGTACCCAGGATAACATACTTCATGCCATATGTGGGTATAAACTGCTGTTTGGGCACAGTCGGGAAGGAGCGCTATTTTGGTTTTTGGAGCAAAGTTTGTTTTTTGGAAACCATACCACTTTTGCAGAGCCCCTGAATTGCCAGTAAAGTGGAATCTGCAGACATGTCACCCCATTTTGGAAACTATACCCTTCAAGGGATTTATCAAGTGGGGTAGCGAGCATTATTAACCCTTAAATGTTGCATTCTTTTAAGTTCCAGAAATGAATGCGCAGCTGATAATGAAAAGTTAAAAATAAATTTTTTCCATAGATATGCCACTTCAGCGCCCAATATGTTGTGCCCAGCTTATGTCTGCAGAGACACACACGAAAAAAACCGTTAAGAGGGTATCCTGGACTCAACAGCTTTTGGAGCGTTTGCCTCTGATACAAGCCGGGGACAACATATTACACACTGAAATGACGTATTCCTGGAAAAATTGTCATTTTCACCTTTCACCATCTGCTGCATATTCATTTATGGATAATAAGTTATAGCAACACTTGGGGGTTAGAAATGCTCACTATATCCTTGGATAAATTCCTTCAGGGGTGTAGTTTCCAAAATGGGGTGACATGTCAGGGAATTTGTTGGAATAATGTTTATTATTGCCTGTATTGCAACAACTACTGTTTATACGTTTATAACTGCATAAGCTTTTGTCTCTAGGCATAGTGTTAAGTTGTTAATAAAGCTCTGTTAAAAGGTGGGGGCTAGAGTAACAAAACCAGGAAGTTCCTCACTGTTGTTTCTCTTTTTGTAGCTACAGCACAGAGCAGAGCACATGGAGCTCACAGACAAGTAGCTGAGATCATAAGTTACAGAATACAGTGTATTATTCTTGTTCCTCAATAAATATCTGTTTACTGTTGAATGCCTGGACAGTCAAAGATTAATCTGCTACCAAGAGGTTATGGCCCAGATACCCAGAGACACAGAAAGAAAAAGGAAAACAACAGTGATCCAAGATGGCCACTAGCAGCAACTCTATGAAGTTCACAGTGCCAAACCTGAATAATCAGAACTATCAATCCTGGAAATTCAAGATAAAGATGCTGCTGATAAGAGAAGGTACGTGGAAATACACACAGGAGTCTAAACCTGACCCAGTAACACATGACTAAATAGAGAAGGATCAGAAAGCACAAAGCACTATATCCCTCAGCATAGATGATGATCAGATTGTACATGTATACAAATGTGACACTACAAAAGAAATGTGGGAGCAGCTGCAGAAAGTGCATGAAAGGATAAATCTCAGCATTAAGCTATATCTAATGAGAAAGCTGTACCAGTCTAAGCTAAATAGGAACAGTGATATGCAGGACTATATAAGAAACTCTTTAGAAATTGTGGAGCACTTACATGGCATTGGAGAAGATATCAAAGATTTACATATTGCTGCACTACTATTAAGCGGTCTTCCAGAAAGCTATGATACGCTTGTAACCGCACTAGATGCGCGCCCAGATAATGAGCTCACACTGGAGTATGTCAGAGGAAAGCTTATAGATGAATACAAGCGGAAGACAGAGAGTGTATGCAGCGCTGGGGTATCTAAAGCAGAATTCCTTTTTAAAAGCCCAAGCTCTACCCGAAAATAAAAGTCGTTTAAAAGAAACACGTGAGTGTTTTGTATGCAAGAAAACAGGGCACCTAAAAGCTGACAGCAGAGTCTGGAAAGCTAGGATGAATTATCTGAAAAAGCAACATCATCAAAGGGTTAAAAGTGTCATCACTGAAGAAAAACCCAATTCAAGTACTGAAACTTTTTACCATTAATGCAAGTACATCCAAGCATGCATGGTGTATAGACTCTGGAGCAACTAGTCATATGACCAATGACAGAAACTTCTTTTCTAACCTTAACCAAAGTAAGTCAGAGAAAGTGATTTTGACTAATGGTCAGTATATGAATACAGAGGGAATAGGTGATGGTTACATTGATTGTCAAGTCTCCCCAACACAAAGCAGAAAGATCCCAGTAAAAGACATGCTGTATGTACCTAGCCTTGAAAGCAATCTGTTATCTGTGAAGAAACTCACAAGACAAGGAAATGAAGTTACATTTAAAGATAACGGCTGCATCATCTCAAAAAGGGGCCGTATACTAGCAGAAGGAAAGATCAAAGATGAGCTATATCAGTTAAATTGCAAAGAAAACGCATATACTGCTAAACAAGAACAACACACAAATTGTATCCATCTATGGCACAGGCATCTTGCACATAGAGACCAAGAAGCAATAAGAAAGTTAGTTCAAAAACAACTTGCTGAAGGCATTACAATTGATAGTACTACAAAATCAGAACAGCCACTGGATTTAATACATACTGATGTTTGTGGTCCAATGAATACTCTAACTCCTGGAAAGAAGATATATTTTCTCACATTTATCGATGACTAGTCAAGATATACGGTTGTCAATCTACTTCACAGCAAAGATGAAGTCCCAGGGAAACTTGAAACATATCTAGATGAAGTATATAACAAATTTGGGAGAATGCCAAAAATCCTCCGTGCAGATAATGGAACTGAATATACAAGCAGTGAGACACAAAGCATTTTAAAGAAAAATGGAATCGTGTTTCAGACCACTGTACTATACAATCCTGAACAAAATGGTGTAGCGGAAAGAAGAAACCGGACACTCTGTGAAAGTGGAAGAAATATGCTAATTGACATAGATTTGCCTACAACATATTGGGGTGAAGCAATCATGACAGCATGCTATCTTCAAAACAGGTTACCAGGTAAAGCTACAGAGAAAATTCCATTTGAGATATGGAACAGAAAAAAGCCTAATTTACAACACATAAGAGTATTTGGAAGTAAAGTATTTGTACATGTCCCTAAGGAAAAACGTACCAAGTGGGAATCCCATGCCAAAGAAGGTATCCTGGTGGGCTACAGTGAAACCCAGAAAAGATATAGAATCCTGCACCCAGAAATGAACAAGGTCACAATAAGCAGAGATGTAATGATTGATGAGAACTTCGTCTCGCTCAAGTTTTATGACATCATACCAGTAGTCCAGATGAAGCAACAACAACCTAAGTCACAGTTACAAAATGACAAAGAGAAAGATGTAGAAGTTTGTTTAGATTCTTCGACCATTGAAGAAGCAACAGAAACATCAAGTGAACCTGAAATAAGAAGATTGTCAAGATCAAACAAGGGTATACCAGCTAAGAGTCTATCCTACATTGCTAAAACACTACCCGAACTAGAACCACAGTCATGGGATGAGATGCAACGACTACTTGCCCATGAAAAAATGAAGTTGATTAATGCTGCTAATGAGGAAATGAAATCGCTTCATTAACTTCAAACCTGGAAACTCACCAAACTGCCACAAGGCAAGAAAGCAATAAAGTGTAAGTGGGTGTTTAAGACCAAATATGACTCTGAAGGCAAAGTTCACAGATTTAAAGCAAGATTAGTTGCAAAGGATATTCTCAGAAATATGGTGAAGATTATGATGCTACATTTTCTCCAGTTTCTAAGCAGACCACGTTTAGGACTCTATTAGCTGTATCTGCTATACAAAGGATGTCTGTCAGACATTTGGATATCAAAACTGCCTTTCTAAATGGTGACATTGAGGAGGATTTGTACATGACTCAACCTGAGGGTTATATCAGTAAAGGTGAAGAAAACCTCGTTTGTAAACTACAAAAATCTCTCTATGGTCTTAAGCAATCGGCAAGAGCATGGAATATCAAAATAAACAAAGTCTTATTGGAAGAAGGATTTAAGAGAGGTCAAGCAGACCCATGCCTATACACAAAGTGTACAGATGGAAAGTGGATGTATATTCTCTTATATGTAGACGATGTGATTGTCGTACATGAAGAAGAAACAGAAATTGCAAAAATGACTGAAATTCTGAATCAGCATTTTGAAACAAAAGACCTTGGAATTGTTACATATTACTTAGGCATCCAAATCCAGAGAGAAGAAGATGGAAGTTTGCTTCTAAACCAAAGTGCAAAAATCAACTCAATCCTCAACCAGTTTGGAATGTCAGAAGCAAAAGGTATATGAACCCCAATGGAGTCATCCTACCTAAGATTGGAAGGAGAAGATGATCTGTTACCAAACAATGAGAAATACAGACAAGTAGTGGGGGCTTTTCTATACATAACAACTATGACTCAACCAGATATCGCAGCAGCAGTGGGTATTCTCTGCAGACATGTGGAAAAACCGCGCCAAAGAGACTGGAATTCTGTTAAGAGAATTCTCCGATATTTGAAAGAAACTCAAGACATAAATTTAAGAATGTCTTCAACAGGAGATCTAAAACTCACAGGCTATGTGGATGCAGACTGGGCTAATGATTCAAGTGATAAGTCAACAAGTGGGTACTTGTTCAAGCTTGGAGAAAAATAAATATCTCTTGGTCCAGCAGAAAACAGGTATCTGTTGCCTTATCATCTACAGAAGCAGAATATGTGTCTGCGGCCTACGCAAGTCAAGAGATCATTTAGCTAAACCAGTTGTTAAAGGATCTTGGCAAGACGTCAACTCAGCCAACAACGATGTATGAAGATAACCAAGGATGCATTAAACTTGCAAGCAGTGAAAAGATCAATGCAAGAACCAAGCACATCGACGTTAAACATCACCACCTGCATGATTTGATAGAACGTGGTATCATCGAATTTGTTTATTGCGAAACTGACAAGATGGTGGCTGATATTATGACAAAGCCATTGCCAAGAACCAAGTTCGAAGAGTTCAGAACCTCAATGGGACTAACTAGATAAGTAGTTGTTGAGTGGGGGTGTTGAAATAATGTTTATTATTGCCTGTATTGCAACAACTACTGTTTATACGTTCATAACTGCATAAGCTTCTGTCTCTAGGCATAGTGTTAAGTTGTTAATAAAGCTCTGTTAAAAAGGTGGGGGCTAGAGTAACAAAACCAGGAAGTTCCTTTCTGTTGTTTCTCTTTTTGTAGCTACAGCATACAGCAGAGCACATGGAGCGCACAGACAAGTAGCTGAGATCATAAGTTACAGAATACAGTGTATTATTCTTGCTCTTCAATAAATATCTGTTTACTGTTGAACGCCTGGACAGTCAAAGATTAATCTGCTGCCAACAGAATTCCACTTTACTGGCATTTCAGCTCTGCAAAAGTGCAATGGCATCCAAAAACCAAACCGTCCAAGTCTGTGCTCCAAAAACCAAATAGTGCTCCTTCCCTTCTGTGCCCAGCTTTGCCCAAACAGCAGTTTATACCCACATATAACATTAAGTATGTTACCCTGGGTACACCAGTGTCATACATGTGGGCATAAACTGCAGTTTGGGCACACAGCAGGGCAGAGAAGGGAAGGAGCGCTGTGGCTTTTGGAGTGCAGATTCAGATGTTTGGTATCTGGACGCCATGTCATGTTTGCAGAGCCTGTAAGATACCATAAAAGTGGATTCCCCAAAGAAGTGACCCCATTTTGAAAAGTGCACCCCTCAAAGAATTTATCAAGGGGTGTAATGAACATTAGTATCCCAGATGTGACTGCACAGCGGATGGAGAAAAGTGAATATGTAAGCTGTGCGGTTACATTGGAAACACCAAATTCCCTACCATTTCCCCAGTAGTTCCTATTATTGGGGGGGGGGGTCACTCTGGGGGTCACTTCTGGTTTATTTTCCCTCCTAAGCTCTAAATCTGGGGTGTACCCTAATATACGCTCGCACAGCTTATACATTCCCTTCCTGCTGCAGCCAGTTTTGTTCTAATGATTTGGCGATCTTTGGGGTTTTTGTCTTCATATTGTACAAGCTATATTTTCTTTATTTCTCTGGTGATATAGCCATATGAGGGCTTGTTGTTTGCAGTATGAGATGTATTTTGTAACATCATAATCTTTGGGTGCCTATAACTTATTGAATAAATTTTATTAACTCTTTCTTGATGGATTAAAAAAAAAAAAAAAAACATCAATTCTGGCATTGCGTTTTACCTTTTAAATTTTTCACCATGCAGCATCAAGCATAAGTAAGAAAGCATTCAAAATAATAAAAAATACAAAAGGAATTTTATTGAAATACAAAAACAGTATAAAAATACAAAACAGAAACAACAGTAAAAATACCTATGTCCGCATATGTAAAACGAGAGAGGCAGAGGCTGAATAGTATAAATATATATAAGGGAGATAACATACAACCATGCATAAAGTATATAGCAGTATATAAATGCAAGGGGTACTAACGGTTAGTAAAGAGCAAGTGCATATATAAAACCCCTATATAGATGCCCAATGTATCACGCTATACATGTATTTTTGCAAAGTAAATTACATGGTATAAGATCTAAACATACCCATGACACAAATGCCGCTGCCTGCTGACAAAACCCATGAGAGAGGCAGAGGCTAAGTAATATAAATAAATATAAGGGAGATAACATAATAATAATAATAGTCCTTTAATAGTCCCACAATGGGGAAATTCAGTGTGTTACAGCAGCAAAGATAAGCAGATACAAATACAAATACAACATGTACAGGAATGTTCCAAGGTAAGAGGCATTACTTTGATAGCCGACAGACAGATAGGAAGTAGCGGGGGGGGGGGGGGATTTAACAGGCAGAGAGATATTTCAGTTCTCTGTGTGTAATGATCTCCGCTTAGGTCGGAGTTGGTTGTACAGCCTAACCGCAGCGGGGAGGAAAGACTTCCGATAGCGCTCCTTCTCACACCTAGGGTGGAGCAGTCGGTCACTGACAGTACTGCTCAGCGCAATCACAGTCTCATGCATGGGATGGGACTTCTTCTTCTGCATGGAGCTCACCACGGACAGTATCCTTCTGTCACCCACCACCTGCAGTGGGCTCCCCAGGACAGAGCTGGCCCTTCTAATCAGTTTGTCAAGTTTATTTCTGTCCCTGGTTGATATACTGCTCCCCCAGCAGGCCACTCCAAAGAAGATGGCTGATGCCACTACCGAGTTGAAGAAGTGCCCCCCGGATTCCAAAGGCTCTCAGCGTCCTAAGCAGGTAGAGTCTGCTGTGGCCCTTCCTGTACAGGGCCTCCATATGATCTGCCCAGTCCAGCTTATTATTAAGGAGTAAACCCAGGTACTTATAGGTGTTCACAATCTCGATGCCCATCCCCAGGATGTCCACTGGTTTAGGAGGGCTTCTGCCTTTACGGAAGTCCACCACCATCTCCTTGGTCTTCCCCGCGTTAATCTTCAGGTGGTTCCGGTGGCACCAGTCCACAAAATCCTGGTTCAGTTCTCTGTACTCCCTGTCATCATCGTCTGTGATGAGGCCTACTATTGCAGAGTCGTCAGAATACTTCTATAGGTAGCAGCTGGATGAGTTGCACCTAAAATCTGCAGTGTACAGTGTGAAGAGGAAAGGGGCGAGAACCGTACCCTGAGGTGCCCCCGTATTACAGATCACGGTACCTGACACACAGTCTTGGGCTCTCACGTATTGAGGTCGATTTGTGAGGTAGTCTAGGATCCAGTTGGAGAGGTGGTGGTCCACTCCAGCAAGGCCCAGCTTGTCCCTCAATAACCTGGGCTGTATGGTGTTAAAAGCACTGGAGAAATCAAAGAACATTATTCTCACTGTGTTCCCTGGTTTCTCCAGGTGAGACAGAGCCCTGTGCAGAAGGTGGATGATGGCATCATCTACCCCAATGCCCGGCCGATAAGCAAACTGGAGGGGGTCCATAGCGGGGCTCACTAGAGGGCGGAGATGTGTGAGAACCAATCTCTCTAAGATCTTCATCAGGTAGGATGTCAGTGCTACAGGTCTGTAGTCGTTGAGGTCCATAGGGTGAGGTTTCTTTGGAACTGGTACCACACAAGAAGATTTCCATAATTTAGGGACTATTTCCTGCCTCAGGCTCATATTATACATATATGTAATTATACCACACAGCTGGTCCCCACAAGTCTTAATTAGCCTTGCACTGATGTCATCTGGCCCTGCGGCTTTCCTCGCCTTGATCTTTTTCATCTCCTTCCTCACCTGGGCCCGTGTGAGGGTCAGACTGTGGTCAGATAAAGACGGATTTCTGGATTTACTGGTCTGTTTGGAAGTAGCCGCATGGGGTGAAGTCATTGTGGTGGGGGAAGCTGAAGGACATACTGGGGTGGGAGGAGCTGGTGTGTGATCAAATCTGTTGAAGAATAGGTTTAGTTCATTAAGCAAATTAACATCTGCCTCAATCTGGCAGACAGACTGTTTATGACCCGAAATTGACTTAAGTCCCTCCCAGAACCCCCTTATGTCTTTTCTTTCCAATTGCTTTTCCATTTTTTCTTTATAACTGGCTTTTCCCTGCCTGATTTGATGCCTCAGCTCCTTTTGTACTTCCCTCAGCCCCTCCTTATCTCTTGTCCTAAATGCCATCTTTTTCTCCTTAAGTAGTGTTTTTATATCAGAGTTAATCCATGGTTTGTTATTGGAGAAGCACCTCACCACTTTTGTGGGTACCGTGTTGTCCACACAAAAATTAATGTAGTCTGTTATGCAGTGTGTGAGTCCTTCTATATCTTCTCCATAAGAATCCTGCAGAACTTCCCATGCGGTTGTGTCAAAACAATCCCTCAGAGCCTCATCACTCTCCTCGGACCATATCCTCACTGTGCGGGTGACAGCTGGTTCTCTACATACAAGTGACTTGTACACAGGTCGGAGATGTACTAGGTTGTGATCCGATCTCCCCAGGGGTGGTAGGGCTGATGAGTTATATGCCTCCCTCGCGTTGGCAAAGAACAAGTCCAGTGTTTTGTTGTCTCTTGTGTGGCAGGTTACATACTGTGTGAAACTGGGCAGTGTGGATGATGGAGAGGCATGGTTGAAATCACCCGACAGAAGAAAGAGGGCCTGGGGATGTTTTAACTGTAAAAGGCTCAGCATGGCTTGTAGGACCTCGCAGGCAGCGTCAGCTTTCGCAGAGGGGGGGACATATGCAGCTATCACGATGACATGCGATAGTTCCCTTGGTAGGTAGAAAGGTCTCATGCTCACAGCTAATAGTTCAATGTCCTTACAGCAAGTTTGCTCCTTAATCACAATGTGCCTAGGATTACACCATCTATTATTCACAAACATTGCCAGCCCTCCTCCTTTCCTCTTACCGCTCTCCCTTGTCCTGTCTGCCCGAAGGAGTTTAAAACCATCCAAGGAGACCAGAGGGTCAGGAGTAACTTCAGTGAGCCAAGTCTCTGTAAGTAGCATCATGCTACACACCCGAAACGCCTGATGATGCCTGGTGAGCGCTGTTAGTTCATCCATCTTGTTTGCAAGAGATCTCACATTGCCCATAATGATGGAGGGAAGAGCTGGTCGGTAACGCCTCTTTTTAATCCTCTGAAGAGTACCAGCTCTGCAGCCCCTCACCCGCTTTTTCTTTCTCCAAAGCTCGCGGGGGATGTGTGGACAGATGGTATGCAGTCCTGCTGTGTCTCTCAGCTGCAAAAGTTTCTCTCTTGTATAGACAAAGGAATTGTCTGCAGACACAAAAGTTCCCATTTCAAGCAGAACAAAAAGACAGATAAACAAAAAAAGTATCACAAGGGTCCAAGTCTTTGTGTGTTTCTTCATAGTGCAAAGTCCTTAAGTAGAGAGGTAAAAAACAAGACAAAGAAAGAAAAATAAGAGAGAGAGTCTCAGAGCTGTTGTGACAGGCAGCCACTCCAGCGGCGCCATCTTGGAAAGAAAAAAAAAAACAAAAAAAACCATACACCCATGCATAAAGTATATAGCAGTATATAAATACAGAGGGTACTAATGGTTAATGAAAAGCAAGTGCATATATAAAACCCCTATATAAATGCCCAATGTATCACACTATACATGTATTTTGCAAAGTAAGTTACATGGTATAAGATACAAACATACCCATGACACAAATGCCGCTGCCTGCTGACAAAACCCAACGCACGTTTCGGCACACATAGCCTTCGTCTGGGGGTGGTGTCAGTGGAGCAAAACAGAAGCTTATATAAGCAGTATAATCAAGGCCAAACTTTAGAACTGGTGTGTTGCTACAAATCTCCATACCAATAGTAGTACATAAAAACCATCCTGAAGTTACCTGATTATAATGGCGCATGCCCAGACCATCAGTACCTCTTACAACCATGTGACCACGTCCTTACGCGCTGTCGTGGGTGGGAATCACAACGTGATGACGTCATAGTCACGAGTCAAAGCCACGCCTCGCGATATTGCGGATAGGACACACGGGAAAGGGGTAAGAGAGCCAGGCATGCGCACAGCAGGTTAGATGAATAAATGAAATAATACCAAAGGCATGGAGGGTCGCAATAGACCAGAAATATATATTGCTACAGTTACAGGAATAAATAAATACATCCAAAGACCTATATATATATAAACTATATATAAAATAACGATGAACCCACAAATAGTGCCATAGTTGTGAAAGAAAAGTTGTAAAGGACCAAAAATATGTCCTTTAGAACAAATACATATAAAAAGTATAGGCAAAACAAATGTGATAAAAATATGCAAAAAAAAAAAAAAAAAATTATTTTATTTGTTATTGATAACTGGTGTAAAATCAAAAGGTCCATCGATCCATAAAAGATATCCTGAACTGTATCAATGTAATCCAGTCAAAAAAAGGCCAGGGATGACAACTAAATAGACAAAACAAAAAACAAAATGAATAAAAACAAGCAATGAATATAAAAGGCAACCCCACTACCACAAAACAAAAGAATACAAAATATATAAAGGGGTTACTAGGTCCAAGCAATAAAAATCACAAGAATGCTCCAAAGCTAAGAGTCTCATTTAAACCCGCAGGGGAAAGGGTCCCTAAAGTCCAAATCCATTTAGCCTCACATTGAGCTAGCTAATCATGATTTCAGTCCACCTCCTCGTATATTTATTGGGATACAATCAATGCCACGTACTTGTAGTAATGTCGGATTGCTATCATGATATTGTGCAAAATGTTTAGCAATTGGCTTAAATTTATCATGTACTATATTATTTTTGGTAGCCAAAATATCTTGTACGTGTTCCCTAACTCGTATCTTGAGTTGTCTGAATGTAAGACCAATATAAATCAGCGAGCACGGGCAAGTAGCATAATAGATAACATAACGTGTATTATTAATTTGAAATATCTTATTGCCTAGTGCATTACAAAAATTAGTAGCTCTTTGAATGTTAGGACATGCCACACAACGTCCACAGGGACGTTTTGTCAGCAGGCAGCGGCATTTGTGTCATGGGTATGTTTAGATCTTATACCATGTAATTTACTTTGCAAAAATACATGTATAGTGTGATACACTGGGCAACTATATAGGGGTTAGGGCCGGCGTTAGGGGGGGGGCAAACTGGGTAATTGCCCAGGGCCCCATCCCCAAAGGGGCCCCCGGGATCCGGAACCTCATGACTCTGGATCCCGGAGTCAGGCCCGGCCAAAGCAATAACAGAAAGGGACTGCAGGGCCCCTTTCCGAGGTGAGTAAAAATAACAAACATTTTTACTCACCTGTCCTTGGCGTCCGACGTCATCTTCTGGCGTTCCGGACATCACTACTGAGGCGCTGAGGCCTGGCCTCAGCGGTCACGTGGGGCGTGCCTCACGTAATCGCTGAGGCCCAATCACAGGCCTCAGAGGTGACGTCCACAGCGCGTGACGTCAGCCGCAGAGAAGAAGAAGCGGTCGCCGGCGGGGATAGCGGAGCAGTGTGAGGAGGCCCAGGAGAGGTAAGACAAGGTGAGTATAACTGTTTGTTATTTTACCTTACTTACCCCGGGCCTTCGATTATTATACTCTGGGGTCTGAAGAGACCCCAGAATATAATATAATAATAGCACTGTAGGGCCCCTGTGGAGCATTATACTGGATAGCATATTATACTGGGGGGCCCCCTCTGGATAGCATATTATACTGGGGGGCCCCCTCTGGATAGCATATTATACTGTGTGGGGCCACTGTGGAGCATTATACTGGGGAAGGGGCCCCTCTGGATAGAATGTTATATTCTGTGGGGCCTCTGTGGAAAATTATAATGTGTGTGGGGGGGGGGGGGGCCTCTGGAAATAATGTTATATTCTGTGGGGCCACTTTGGAGCATTACGCTCTCCATTGGGGCCCCCCAGTATAATGCTCCAAAGTGGCCCCACAGAATATAACATGCTCTCCAGAGCCCCCCACTTTATAATACTCCATAGAGGCCCCGCAGAATATAACATGTTCTCCAGAGGGATCCCTCCCCAGTATAATGCTCCACAGTGGCCCCACACAGTATAATATGCTCTCCAGAGCCCCCCCCAGTATAATGCTCCACTGTGGCCCCACACAGTATAATATGCTATCCAGAGGGGCCCCCCCGTATATTATACTGTGCGGGGCCACCGTGGAACATTATACTGGGAGGGGGCTCTGGAGAGCATGTTATACTGTTTTGGGCCACTGTGGAGCATTATACTGGGGGGGGCTCTGGAGAGCATATTATACTGTTTTGGGCCACTGTGAGTATTATACTGGGGAAACCTCTCTGGGCAGTATATTATACTGTGTGGAGGCCATTCTGGAGCATGTGATACTGAGTGGGGTCACTGTGGAGCATTATTCTGGGGGGGGCATCAGCAGAGCATATTATATTGCGTTGCACCACTGTGGGGCATTATTTGGGGGGGACTAATGAGCATTATACTAGGGGGCCCTCTGGGGAGCATATTTTACTGCGTGGGGCCTACTGTGGAACATTATACTGGGGGGACGCTCTGGGGAGCATAATATATTGCGTGGGGCCACTGTGGAGCAAAATACTGGAGGGGGCACTGTGGAGCATTATACTAGCGGGGGCCCTCTGGGGAGCATATTATACTATGGGCCACTGTGGAGCTTTATACTGGGGGAATGGACAGTGTGGGGAGCCTGTTATACTGTGTGGGGCCACTGTGGAGTGTATTATATTGTGTGGGGCTTTTCGGGAGCATATTATACTCTGTGGGGCCATTGTAGAGCATTATACTGGGGGGGGACTGGGGGGAACATATTATACTGTGGGGGACCACTGTGGAGCATTATACTGGGGGAACCCCTCTGGGGAGTATATTATACTGTGTGGAGGTCATTATGGAGCATGTTATATTGTGTTAGGCCACTGTGGAGCATTATACTGGGGGGGCATTGTGGGGTGCATATTATACTGTATGGAGCATATTATATTGTGTGGGGCTGCTGGGGAGCATATTGTACTGTCTGGGGCCACTAAGGGGTAGTATACTGTGTGGGCCACTGTGGAGTATTATACTGTGTGGAGCCTTACAAACCATGTGGGACCACAATGGGGGGCTCAGGGGAGCATTTTATACTGTGTGGGGTCACTGTGGAGCATTATATACCATGTGGGGAAACTGGAGGGCTCAGGAGAGCATTTTATACTGTGGAGCATTATATACCATGTAGAGCATTATACTGTGGGGGGGGGGGGGCTCACAATTCCTGCTGGCAGCCCTGTGTGCTATGTCTGCATCACAGCTCCCTCACTATAATCTTGCACATATGTGTAGTGCTCCATGGCCATGTCATTCCCCATACAGTACTGTGCATGAACTGGCCATGGAGTTATTGGGGCCTGCACAGTACTATAGGGGCTGACTATACTGGGAACATACTCAGTAACACCAGATAGTCAGCACATATGTAAGACTTCAGTGAAGGAGCCGTGGTGTAGGCTATTAGCAGGAAGCTGTTGGGTGGGGCCCCAGAACAAGTTCCTTTGGTGGGCCTAAGGCCCTTCAGTCCGACACTGTATAACGGAGAACTATTATTTATAAGGGTGGGTTACTATATATAATTGGGAAACTTAAGTATGAGGGGGCTATTATTTATAAGAGGGGAACTATTTATAAGGGGGGTATAATTGTTAAGTGGGCTTATTTATAAAGGAGGCTATTAGTGATAATGGGGACTATTATTTATAAGGGTAACTATTATTTATGAGGGGGCTATTATTTTTAAGGGAGCAGTATTATTTTTACGGGGTGACTGTTACTGATAAGGGGGAATATTACTGATACAGGGCACTATTTATCATTTATAAGGGAGCTATTATTAATAAAGGTATAAGATTATTTATAAGCAGGGACTATTATTTATAAGGAGGCGCTATAATAACTGATGACTGGGTGCAAAAATCTAATAGGTGGTACAAAGGTGCTCATTTGAATTGTATGTGGTAAAATAGGGCTTGTTATTACTTTTTTGTTGGCAGAAAGGAGGCGTTATTATAGGGGTTGTCACTGGAAGACGATGGTGTTGTTTGCATATCAGCATTTGGGGCCCCGCTTTTAATTTTTGCCCAGGGCCCCACTTTGTCTAAAACCGGCCCTGATAGGGGTTTTATATATGCACTGGCTCTTTACTAACCATTAGTACCCCTTGCATTTATATACTGCTATATACTTTATGCATGGTTGTATGTTATCTCCCTTATATTTATTTATACTATTCAGCCTCTGCCTCTCTCGTTTTACATATGCTGACACAGGTATTTGTACTGTTGTTTCTGTTTTGTATTTTTATACTGTTTTTGTATTTCAATAAAATTCCTTTTGTATTTTTTATTATTTTGAGTGCCTTCTTATTTTTCTTTCTTGGATTATTGCTATTTGTTGGTAGTAAGAGCATGATTTGTAGAGGGTTTCATTATGATAGATTTGGAGACAACACTTGTTGTTATTTATAAAATTTTCTCCAAGTTTCTATCTTCATGTTATGTGCTATGAAGTTTGTTTTGTATCTAATTGCTGTGTTTTTCACAGATGTGCATGGCACCAGCCCGATGGTCTTTAAAGCCAGGGAACGCTCATGGCTATCTCAACTTGATGTAAAGTTTAAAGATGAAACAATGGTTTGTGGTTTTACTGGTCCTAGCAATATTCAAGATCTTCAAGACAAAGTTAAGAATCTTTTACATAAACGTACCAAGATTTGGTGGAATCGAGCATTTCTCGATAATTACGTCAAAAGAAATTTGATCCCCAGGCGTTTAAGGGTACAGGTGTTTCCTTCTTTTCCCATTTCTAATGATGAATTTATCAAAAAATGGGAATTGGCATGTACTACGTGCTCTCTTAGATTTATGGAACTCCTTATGGAATTTAATACTCAATCTCTAGAACTATTAGATAAGGAGATTGAAACACTACAAATACAATTAAAAAGTCTGTTGACTAACGAATCCCTATTGTCATTTAATCAATTAATTGACCAACAATTTTCCAGTTGGGAGAAAAATATTTGTGACGTGAAAACGAAAAAATTCAACCGGGATACCATGGACTTTCAGACTAATAAGATCTATCGATGGAATCATACACATTTATCTGGATTGAATAGATCCTTGTCTCACTCCTCTCTGTCATCACAGGAAGAATCTACTACCCTAAGCATTTTAGATGCTCGTACACGTTTAAATAGTAATAATAAACGTAAAAAAATACAGTCTCAGATGCCGACTAAACGACGTCCTGACACTAGAAGTTTTCAGAAGCAAAATCAGTGACAGGTAATAAATTTATCCAAACATACTCTTTCATCTTCAGATTTATCAGTCTTGGAGAGAGGCCTTACTTTCTCTCCAAGTGCTAAATTAGACTCTTTTACAGCAATCAAGGATCTACACATGTTTGGTAGGGCCTTGATTTTCAAAAAGATATTTCACAGATATGGACAGATGGCCATTGGTGTGGATACGAATGTGGCTACATTGTTTCCCACCAATGATGAACAAGTAGCTTTACAGATTTTGGAGGATCTACAAGCTGAACAAGATTTGGATATTTCAACTGGGTTGGTACCTCAAGCTATATGTCGGGGTTCAAAGAAATTTCCCCCTTTACCTATTAGTCCATCTGTTGATTTATTTGTGAAATTAGTATCTAAGGAATTTGAAAAAATTCCTAATACTATCAGAGACGATAATTTATCACCACAAGAGAGAACTAGTCTTAGATCTTTAAGTCAGATGACAGATGTGGTGATAAAGGCAGCAAATAAGGGAGGAAACGTAGTTATTTGGCTGGTGGACATGTATGAGGCTGAAGCTTTTAGACAATTGCGAGATCCCAAACATTATAAAAAATTAACATATAATCCACTTCTTTCTTTTTGTAAAGGATTAGAGGATATCTTGGCATCAGCTTTGGAGAAGAATGTGATTACTAGGGATCTTTTTGATGCCTTGTTAGTTGATGAACCCACTGTCCCTACTTTATATCTTTTACCCAAGATACACAAGAATAAAACGACTCCACCGGGTAGACCTATTATCTCAGGTAGGAATGGTCCATTTGAGAATGTTTGTAGATATATTGATTTTCATCTTAAACAATTAGTAGAGACACTTCCATCATATCTTAGGGACACAAGCGATTTATTGAAACGGATAGATGGTTTACCTTTAGACGATGACACTTTTTTAGTGACATGTGATGTTGAGTCATTGTATACGAATATTCGTCATGAGGATGGATTACGTGCGGTCAAGTTTTTTCTTGACATGAGTAATCTATCATTAGAACTGAGCCAATTACTGTTGTCCCTTTTAGAATATATTTTGACGCATAATTTTTTTACCTTTAAGGGGTCCTTCTACCTACAGCTCCAGGATACAGCGATGGGGGCTGCTTGTGCACCCTCATATGCCAACCTGTTCCTGGGGCTGTGGGAGAGGGACCTCTCTCTTGATGATTGGGATGTGTCGGTAGGTCATATCCATACGTGGATGCGATATATTGATGACATCCTGATCGGCTGGGAGGGTACTGGGCATCAGTTGCAATCTTTTATCAATGACATCAATCAGAATAATGTTAACATTCATCTCACTTTCAAATTTGATAGATTCAAAATAGATTTTTTGGATGTCAATCTATATAGAGATAATTATGATATGCTGCAAACGGACATTTTAGAAAAGAAAAGGCAGTTAATTCTTTGTTACTCGCTTCTTCGTCTCACCCTTTTCAGACAATTAACACGGTCCCTATAGGTCAGTTTTTACGTGTTAGAAGGATCTGCTCTACAGATGAAAAATTTGAATGTTATGCCCATGATTTGAAACAGCGATTTACTGACAGAGGTTATAGCCAAAGACAAATCAAACGTGCCTATCTAAGAGCGAAAAGTACACCACGCGCCCCCCCATCCTTCGTTGCCCTGGCGGTGTGCTTGGGATCATTGTCATGCTAAAAGACCCAGCCACGTTTCATCTTCAATGCCCTTGCTGATAGAAGGAGGTTTGCACTCAAAATCTCACGATACATGGACCCATTCATTCTTCACGGATCAGTCATCCTGGTTCCTTTGCAGAGAAACAGCCCCAAAGCATGATGTTACCACCCCCATGCTTCACAGTAGGTATGGTGTTCTTTGGATGCAACTCAGCATTCACTCTCCTCCAAACACGACGAGATGTGTTTCTACCAAACAGTTCTACTTTGGTTTCATCTGACCATATGACATTCTCCCAATACTCTTCTGGAACATCCAAATGCTCTCTAGCAAATTTCAGATGGGCCCGGATATGTACTGGCTTAAGCAGGGGGACACGTCTGGCACTGCAGGATCTGAGTCCCTGGCAGCGTAGTGTATGACTGACGGAAGCCTTTGTTACGTTAGTTCCAGCTTTCTGCAGGTCATTCACTAGGTCCCCCCGTGTGGTTCTGGGATTTGTGCTCACCGTTCTTGTGATCATTTTGACCCCACAGGGTGAGATCTTGCGTGGAGCCCCTGATCGAGGGAGATTATCAGTGGTCTTGTATGTCTTCCATTTTCTAATTATTGCTCCCATAGTTGATTTCTTCACACCAAGCTGCTTGCCTATTGCAGATTCAGTCTTCCCACCCTGGTGCAGGTCTACAATTTTGTTTCTGGTGTCCTTCCACAGCTCTTTGGTCTTCACTATAGTGGAGTTTGTAGTGTGACTGTTTGAGGTTGTGGACAGGTGTCTTTTATACTGATAACAATTTCAAACAGGTGCTATTACTACAGGTAATGAGTGGAGGACAGAGGAGCCTCTTAAAGAAGAAGTTACAGGTCTGTTAGAGCCAGAAATCTTGCTTGTTTGTAGGTGACCAAATACTTATTTTCCACCATAATTTGCAAATAAATTCTTATTTAATGTGATTTTCTAGATATGTTTTCTCATTTTGTCCCATAGTTGAGGTCTACCTATGATGTCAATTACAGGTCTCGCTCATCTTTTTAACCCTTTCCCAACATCCGCTGTAATAGTACGGTGGATACCGGGTGCTTAAATATGGAGGCCGCTCGGGACCCGAGCAGCCACCATAGCCACCGGGTTTCTGCTGTATCATACAGCAGACACCTGGCGCTAATGCCCGCGATCAGTGCCTGCAAAAAAAAGTAAATAAAAAAATAGTAGAAAAATATATATATAAAAAAAATATATTAAAAGTTCAAAATCACCCCCCTTTCCCTAAAACACATATAAAAGTAGTTAAATACTGTGAAACACATACACATTAGGTATCCCTGTGTCTGAAAACACCCGGTCTACAAATCTATAAAAATTTTTTTTCTTTTTGGTAAATGCCAAAGCGGGAAAAAAAATCAAAAGTGCCAAACCGCCGTTTTTTCACTGTTTTGCCTCTGATAAAAATTTGAATAAAAAGTGATCAAAGCAATAGTAATTCCTCAAAATGGTATAACTAAAAAGTACACCTGGTCCCGCAAAAAAAGACGCCCTATGCATCCCCGTACACAGAAGTATGGGGATGCATAGTTTCAGAATATAGCAACTTTTTAAAAAAATTATATTTTTACACAGTTTTGGATTTTTGTCATGTAAATAAAACCATATAAATTTGGTATCCCTGTAATCGTACCGAAATATAGAATACAGATGACATATAATTTTGGCTGTAGAGCGAATGCTGTAAAAATGAATCCCGTAAGAAAGTCGCACAAATGCACTTTTTCTTCAAATCCACCCATTCTGAATTTTTTTCCAGCTTCCCAGTACATTGTACAGAATAATAAATGGCAGCATCATGAAAAAAAAATTTGTCCTGCAAACATTAAGACCTCATATGGCTCTGAAAATGGAAAAATAAAAAAGTTATTGGGTTTGGAAGGGGGGAGAGTCAAAAACTAAAAACGAAAATCGAAAAATGTCACCGGCGGGAAGGGGTTAAGTGGGAGAACTTGCACAATTGGTGGCTGACTAAATACTTTTTTTCCCCACTGTACATGTGTCTTGCAGTGTATACAGGAAGTCAGCCTTTGCCGCCCACTCACTATCTGCTGCCTGCTCACTATTACGCCCTGTTGCGCGAAGTACCAAGCGTGCAGTACGTAATAGTACGTCCAATGTCGTTAAGGGGTTAAAAGAATTTATGGGTATTTTTTTGTTCTCTTGCCCACCTGCCGTTCATTATGTATTTTAGCTGAATTTATTTCCTTTTTGCAGATGTTTTTAGGGTTGTTGTAATTTAACCGATTTTTAACCCAATAGTGGCCGACATATACAGTACAGTATACTACATCAGTCACTACATTAGTCACTAATGGGCCTTATTCCACCGCAATTGCCTTTATATGTCAATTGCGGCAGATCAATGCAGGGTGTGAAAGATCTCGTCCTACCGAAACTGCCTTCGGCACCCCTGAGATCGCTTCAATTACCTCACACCCACCACCAGTGAGTATTCTGAGCTCATAGGATAATACAAAATGAGCTTTCTAAATTTTATATATTTATTAACCCCTAAAAGGGTCGGTACTAGACACTTAACACATACAGAAAATACTGTATATGTAGCGGTTATCAAGCAAATACAAGTGGAAAGCAACATGACACAGTGCACAAAATAAAAATGGGAATAAACAGAAGAAAAGGAAATATTACAAACACAAGCCTTTGATTGGTTCTCTGGGCTCCGGATGTTGAGCTCAGGGCAGGTACTTAAAGCGGTCCAAAAGCATGCGTCCAGGCGTGGTATTCCAGTGGCAGCACTCCCTTGGCTCTGGGCAGTGCTATCCGGGTGGCTTTCAGCAGAAGAAGAACATGTGGAAAGTTACCAGAACAAGTAGATAGTTCGTTTCTCTGAGCCCATGTGGTAGGCTTCAGGGTTCTTCCTTAAGCAAGTTACAGAGCATGTGTCTCCTACATGCTGTTACATCTTTTCCAGGATAACAAAGAGTCTCAGGCCGCAATGCTAGGCCGCATGTTTAGGCTACATGGTTGGAGTCTGCACCATGACCTGCTCTCACATCTCCTCCAGGAACAACAAAGACAAAAGAACCGCACAATATGATCGAGTAGTAATACAAGAAATACATATGTGGGGCCCTTATCATCACACAGGGTCTCCTGTACTGTCAGAATCGGGGGTGCCCGGCTGTGTACTGTATATTGAGTTCCTAATGCCTGGGATTGGCATATCGACAATTTCGGGCATTTAACCCTTTAGATAATAATAATAATACATTTTATTTATATAGCGCCAACATATTCCGCAGCACTGTACAATTTGTAGGTTTCAAGTACAGACAAAAAATATACATTACAAAGAAATAGTCAATTCACACAGTGTGACTGAGGGCCCTGCTCGCAAGAGCTTACAATCTATGAGGTAGAGGGGGTGACACAAGAGGTAGCAGGGGCGGCATCAGAGGCAGCATTGATTATACAGTGGTCAGACAATTTTGTAATAGAGGTTACTGTCATTACACATATATAAGCTGTATGAGCCGTCACCAGTCGTGTCCTCTAACATGCAGATGGTGCCTGGACATATAAAGTTAGGCTGAAACGGCATCATATCCTGTGGGGTAATGAGAGAGCGTGAACAGAGGAGGGTACGTTTTAGGGATTCTAACTACGGGAGGGATTACATTAGGAGTTGTGATAGGCCTGTCTGAAAAGATATGTCTTTAGTTTGCACTCGATGCTGTAGAAATTGGGGGTTAATCTGATAGTCCGGGATAGAGCATTCCAGAGAAGTGGTGCAACTCGGGAGAAGTCTTGTATATGAGTGTGGGAGGTTCTGATAATAGAGGATGTTAGTCTTAGGTCATTGAGTGAACGGAGAGCACGGGTTGGGTGACAGAGATGAGGGAGGAAATGTAGGCAGGTGCAGCATTATGGAGAGCCTTGTTGATGAGGGTGATAAGTTTATATTGTATTATGTATTGAATAGGCAGCCAATGTAGTGACCAGCACAGACCGGAGGCATCGCTGTAGCGTCTAGACTGATAGATGAGCCTGGCTGCTGCTTTCAGAATAGATTGTAGAGGGGAGAGTTTGGTAAGGGAAAGACCGATTAGTAAGGAGTTACAGTAGTCAAGGCAAGAGTGAATCATGGCAACTATAAGTGTATTTAATGTATCTGTGGGAAGGAAAGGGCGGATTCTGGAGATGTTTTTGAGGTGGGAGATGACATGAGCGTGCGAGTGATTGGATATGGGGAGTGAAGGAAAGGTCTGAGTCAAACATAACCCCAAGGCAGCGGGCTTACTGCCTAGGAGTTATGCTAAGGCTGGAGACTGCAATGGAGATATCAGGGACAGATCTATTAGATGGTGGAAACAGCAGTAGTTCAGTCTTTGAGAGATTCAGTTTCAGATAGAGCGAAGACATGATATTTGAGAAGCAGAGAGACAGTCACTGGTGTTCTGTATTAGTGCAGGGGTGATGTCACAGGATGACATATATAATTGGGTGTCATCAGCACAAAGATGGTACCAGAAGCCAAATCTGGTGATGGTTTGTCCAATGGGGGCTGTGTAGAGGGAGAAGTGCAGGGGGCCTAGGACTGAGCCCTGAGGAACCCCAACGGCAAGGGGAAGAGGGGAAGAAACAGAGCCCGCAAATGATACACAGAAAGTGCGGTCTGAGAGATAAGAGGAGAACCAGGAGAGATAAGAGGAGGAGAGAGCGCAGCATAGTGAAGAGGAGTTGATGGTCAACAGTGTCAAACGCTGAAATGCTGCTGAGGGATCCAAAAGAATAAGAAGAGAGAAGTCACCTTTGGATTTAGCTGTCAGGAGATCATTGGAGACTTTTGTGAGGGCTGTTTCAGTAGAAAGCAGAGTGTGGAAGCCTGATTGTAAGGGGTCAAGAAGAGAGTTTGCAGAAAGATAGTGGATTAAACAAGAATAGACCAAGCGTTCCAAGATTTTGGAGATGAAGGGGAGGTTAGAGACAGGTGGACGGGTCAAGGGAGGATTTCTTCAATAGCGGGGTTATGACAGCATGTTTGAAAGAGGATGGGAAAATTCCAGAAGAGAGAGAGAGGTTAAATATTTTAGTAAGGTAAGTTGTGACAGCTGGAGACAGAGACTGGAGAAGGTGTGAGGGGGAAAAGGTCACTACTGCAGATGGTAGAGCGAGAAGAAGAAAGTAGCTGAGATACTTCCTCTTCTCTAACAGGTTCAAAAGATGAGAATGAACAGTCTGAAGTGTGGTTGGTGAGGGGATCAATGCCACCTGGGTATTGGGCAGTTATTTCCTGATGGATCTTATTGTCATGGATTTTGTCATGGAAATAAGTGGCCAGGTCATCTGCGCTAAGGTCTGTGAATGGCACCTGCACCTTGGGAGTGAGTAAGGAGTGAAAAGTTTCAAAGAGCCTTTTAGGGTTACAGGAGAGAGGAGAGATGAGAGAGGTGAAATAGGCTTGTTTGGCAAGGTGAAGGGCAGAACTATAGGTTTTAAGCATAAATTTGAAGTGGAGGAAGTCTGCAGGTGTACGTGATTTTCTCCACAGACACCTAGAGCACTGCTGAAGAAAATGCGTCTGTGGCGTGTGCCAGGGTTGCTGCCTCCTGTGTCTAAATTAAAACTTTACCACTAAGCTAAACCCCTCCCCCCCCCGCCTAACTTCTAATTTACTCCCTTTAAAAAAAATGTATATTTATCCATATGCCTGGGGCGGTCAAGTGACTGCCCCAGGCACATTTTCTGATTTCCTGGTGATGTTCCATTTTGCTGTTTCCGGAGACGGGAGGCCGCTAGTACTCCTCTCTCCCCTTCCTTCCCCCATTCCCCTCATACTCACCAATGCTCACGTCCTCTTTTTGTGCTGGGCGTCGCTTCCTTCACAAGGGAGCCGAGCCAGCACCTACGCAATAGAACGCCAGCAGAAGCAAAATGAAGCCACATTCTATTGCGCATGTGCCAGTTCCAGATCCCAGGTGCAGGCAGAAGAGGGGACAGCGACACCTCAAAGTCATCTCCATGACAAAAAGACAGGTAAGTATGATGAGGTGGGGAGAAGGTTGGGGGACTGAGTTAGTTAACTAGGTAGGTAGGGCTAGACAGCAGGAAGCTACCCATGTAAACAAATGTAAACAAATGCATAGGATACCAAAAGCTCCCATAGAAAGCCAGAAATCACTCAAAACACTGCTAAAGGTATTTGGGTGCATTATTTAACCCATTGATAGCACTAACAGATCTTTTTTAAAAATAATTTTTTTGCTCGGAAAACCCCTTTAAAGGTTTCATTATAGTGACTGTTTGCCAGATTGGGGCAGGAGAGTGAAGAGATGGGGACAGAGAGGACTGTTGAGTATCTGAGAGGTGCTGGGTGTTAATAGCATGTAAATTCATATATGTATGATGAATAGATGTGTCCTGTGAAGGAGAGAAAGCACTGATGGTGAGAGACAGAAGGTTATGGTCAGAGAGTGACAGAGAAGAGTTAGTAAATCTAGAAACTGTGAGGAGTCAATGGAAGACAAGATCAATGGCGTTGCCATCTACATTTGTGGTGGAAGAGGAAAGTTGTGAAAGACCAAAAGAAGTGGTTATTGAGAGAAACTGTGAGACAGCTGGGGAGACAGAGGTGTCAGTGGGGATGTTAAAGTCACCCATGATGAGGGTAGGAATTTCACTGGATAAAAAGAGGGAAAGCGAAGAAGAAAAGTGATGCAGAAATTGGTAGGGTGAGCCAGGTGGACGGTAGATCATGGCTACAAGTAAGGAGAGTGGGCTGAAAAGTCTGATAGCATTGACTTCAAATGAGGGGATTGTGACTGAGGGTACCGGTGGGATGACCTGAAAAGTACACTGCGGTGACAGAAGTATCCCTACCCCTCCACCCTTACTGTTGTCAGGCCTAGAAGTGTGTGAGAATTGTAGGCCACCATGAGACAGAGAAGCAGGGGAGGCCGTATCAGACTGCTGGATCCAGATTTCAGTAAGGGCAAGCATGTTGAGAGATTTACTGAGGAATAAGTCATTAATATATTCTAGTTTGTTACACACTGAGTGGGCGTTCCAGATAGAACAGTTAAAAGAGACAGGAGAAAGATAAGGAGAGGGAACAGCAGAAAATATTGATGAGGTTTGTAGGATTTCTATGTGTGCAGGAAGAGGAAAAGTTAGGGAAAGAAGGAGGGCCAGGGTTTGGAGAGATGTCCCCAGCAGCTAGGAGGAGCAAAATGGACAGAGACATGTGGCTCAGTGATTTATGTGGATGCTTATGTTTGGTTTCACTGCTAACAAGTATAGGGATTGGGGTGGTTAAAGAGAGTGAAAAGTGTGTGAGAGCTGTACATGGGTAGTGACTGCAGAATCTAAAGTGTTTTGTAAGGAAGTGGCTCCCTCCTGTAGGCATCAGAACCCCTGCGAACGAGATCACAGGAGTCCTATACCTTTACATGGGAGCCAGGGGCCTAATGAAGACCTCCAGATTTGCCTTTTGTATAATCCTATTAGAATATGACAGTCATTATAATACATTGCACTTTATATGTTATAAAAAACAGTCTAAAAGTGTTATGCTTCCCAAAAAGGCATCAATAAAAAAAGTCAGGTCTTCCCAAAAAAATTAAGCCCTCACGCAATTATGTTGGCAAAAATTACAAAAAGCCTTTTTACTTTGCAAAAGTAGTAAAACTTAAAAAAAAAAACTACAAATTTGTCAATTTAATCATATCAACCCAGTGATTAAATTTATCAGGTTATTTAAGCCGCACAGTTAATGGTGCAAATTTATAACAAAAAGGCAATGAGAAGGCTCATTTCATTTCCTTTTCATTTGCAGAAAGAGTTAAAAGTTAATCAATGACTTACAGATGTCATACATCTTCACAGAAGACAACAATAGCAATTAAAAGTCTCTGCTACATCTATAGATTTACCCCAAAATACTACCATTAAACGCTACCACTTGTCCCACAAAAAAAAACAAGCCCTCATACAGTCACATTGATGAGAAAATAAAAAAACTATTAGGCTCTGGCCTAATCCTTTGATTAAACATTGCTAAGACCATTCTCATTGCACTTAGTAGCAGCGTTTCTCAAAATCAGCTCACATTCAGCTTTCAGTGATGTTCTTCAGGCCTTGGTAGACTATTATCACTTTGTCCTCCAGCTCACCAACATATCTCCAATGGACAAGCTTCAGGCCTAATTATTTACATAAGCCAATTACAGGTCTACTTGACAGCACATGCAGACCATCCTTACTAAGACTCCTTGGCACTAAGGCACATTTCTTTTCCCTTCCTGCATTGTGGCGCAGTGCTCCAGCATCATAATGCCAACGTCAAAGTCAGGTTCATCTTGGTGATGTTACAGGTGCATCTCAATAAATTAGAATATCTTTGAAACATTTATTTATTTCAGTAATTAAATTAAAAAGTGACCCCTATATTTTCTAGATTTTTTACACACAGAGTGTTCTATTTCAAGTGTTTTATTTCTGTAAATGTTGATTATGGATTACAGGTAATGAAAACCCAAATCTAAGAAAATTAGAATATTGTAAAAAAGTTCAGTATTGTAAATTCAGTGTGTCACCTGCCAAGGTTTCCTAAGCCATTAAATGGTCCCTCAGTCTGGTTCAGTAGGACACACAATCATGGAAGACGCTGATTATTAATTGTATTACTGAATTACTGAAATGAATGAACGTTTCAAAGATATTCTAATTTATTGAGATGCACCTGTAGCACTTTACTAACAGCTGAGAAACCAGCCAGTCTAACTACCAACTACTATGGCAGGGCATCATGGTGCAACTGAGTACTGTGGTCTGCCAGTTTCAGCAACCCTGGACCCAAAGGTGGACAATCAGAATATCCGCACAGTATAACATCCATACTGTATATTCTGTGTATTTCCATTAAATGTACAAAGCAATTGCGATAGAACAGAACTTTTGAAACAACTGAACAGTCTACCAAACAACTAAACAATCTCTTAAAGGAGTTGTCCAAAAATTACGGATCTCTGCCAGGAGGCTGGGGAAGGTGGAAAAAAAAAAAATTTCACCGTTCTCTGGTGTCCCCTGCTGCTGTCCAGTCCAGCGGTGCCTGAGGGCTTGTTCCAGCGGAAGTCCTCGCTGCTCGTGGGCACCTTAGTGGTCACAGGAAAGGACATGGGACATCACTAATATACATCACTGGTGACGTCCCGTGTCCTTCTCTGTAACCGTGGAGGCCACTGATTGGCCACAGCGGTTATGTGTGGTGAGGTCTTCCACTGGAACTAGTCCCCGGGCACTGCTGGACCAGAAACTGGAGCACTAGGGACAGGTGAGCATGTTTTTTTTTTTTTTTTTTTTTCACCTTCACTGGCCTCTTGGCAGAGATTCGTAATTCCTGGACAACCACTTTAATGTAAAACATAGTGGGTCAGATTTATCATATATTTTCCATCAGCCTCTGGATAAAAGTGGCAAATTTTGATAAGCAGAAGTTTCTGCACCAAAATTTGCCACTTTTGTTGCATTTGGCCCATGAAACTTTTCAATGTCAGTTTTCTGGTGTAGATGGATGGTATTGTGGCCCACATATGGTACAAAGTGCCACTGCCTCTTTATAAATCAATCGTGCCCAATCGGCTCCAAGTTTGTGTGGGCCCTTGGGCGACAGAACCTCAATGGGCCCCTTTTGGAGAAACGCATGTGCACCGCAGCAAAAATACAACCGAAATTGGGTGTTTTTTTTTTTTTTTTTTGCTGATGAGGCGGACCTGCTGGAGTGGAGTGTAATACAATCCATTCCATACAAGTAGATATAACTTGTCCAGACATCAGAAAGTAAAGAGGAATTTTAAGCAGACATCTGCCTCGGACTCCTCTTTATTTTCTGCCCCCTGGCTCACGGTGGTGGATACAAAGCATCAGCATGCCCTTGCAGATTTCCACCGCTGATTAGGCCCAAATGAATGAGTCTAATCAGTGGGGAGTCTCAAGCCGCGGCCTCCGAATCAGCTGCAGAATCCGCAGCAAGATCCAGCAGGACACTTTTTTTTTTTCAGCGTCCTGCACTATTTGTTTTCATTGGGAGGCAGAATGAGGGAATAATCTGCCGCCGATTTGGGGGGCAAAATCCAATGCAAAATTAGCACCAGATTCCACCATGTGAACAGGGCCTGATTCTGTTAACAGTGCAATGAATGCTTTCATCTGTATTAATGGAAGTGCCCCCACAGATACAGTACATACAGTGGGTACGGAAAGTATTCAGACCCCTTTAAATTTTTCACTCTTTGTTTCACTGCAGCCATTTGCTAAAAGCAAAAAAGTTCATATTATTTCTCATTAATGTACACTCAGCACCGCATCTTGACAAAAAAACCCCAGAAATGTAGATATTTTTGCAAATTTATTAAAAAAGAAAAACTGAAATATCACATGGTCATAAGTATTCAGACCCTTTGCTCAGTATTGAGTAGAAGCACCCTTTTGAGCTAGTACAACCATGAGTCTTCTTGGGAATGATGCAACAAGTTTTTCACATCTGGATTTGGGGATTCTCTGCCATTCTTCCTTGCAGATCCTCTCCAGTTCCGTCAGAGTGGATGGTGAACGTTGGTGGACAACCATTTTCAGGTCTCTCCAAAGATGCTCAGTTGGGTTGAGGTCAGGGCTCTGGCTGGGCCAGTCAAGAATGGTCACAGAGTTGTTCCGAAGCCACTCCTTCTAAGCTGTGTGCTTAGAGTCATTGTCTTGTTGGAAGGTGAACCTTTGGCCCAGTCTGAGGTCCAGAGCACTCTGAAAGAGGTTTTCTTCCAGGATATCTCTGTACTTGGCCGCATTCATCTTTCTTTCAATTGCAACCAGTCATCCTGTCCCTGCAGATGAAAAACACCCCCATAGCATGATGCTGCACCACCATGTTTCACTGTTGGGATTGTATTGGGCAGGTGATGAGCAGTGCCTGGTTTTCTCCACACATACCGCTTAGAATTAACGCCAAAAAGTTCAATCTTCGTCTCATCAGACCAGAGAATCTTATTTCTCATAGTCTGGGAGTCCTTCATGTGTTTTTTGGCAAACCCTATGCGGGCTTTCATATGTCTTGCACTGAGGAGAGGCCTCCTTCAGGCCACTCTGCCATAAAGCCCTGACTGGTGGAGGGCTGCAGTGATAGTTGACTTTGTGGAACTTTCTCCCATCTCCCTACTGCATTTTTGGAGCTCAGCCACAGTCATCTTTGGGTGCTTATTTACCTCTCTCACCAAGGCTCTTCTCCCACGATTCCTCAGTTTGGCTGGACGGCCAGGTCTAGGAAGAGTTCTGGTCGTCCCAAACTTCTTCCATTTAAGTATTATGGAGGCCACTGTGCTCTTAGGAACCTTGAGTGCTGCAGAAATTCTTTTGTAACCTTGGCCAGATCTGTGCCTTGCCACAATTCTGTCTCTGAGCTCCTTGGGCAGTTCCTTTGACCTCATGATTCTCATTTGCTCTGACATGCACTGTGAGCTGTGAGGTCTTATATAGACAGGTGTGTGCCTTTCCTAATCAAGTCCAATCAGTTTAATTAAACACAGCTGGACTCCAATGAAGGAGTAGAACCATCTCAAGGAGGATCAGAAGGAAATGGACAGCATGTGAGTTAAATATGAGTGTCACAGCAAAGGGTCTGAATACTTATGACCATGTGATATTTCAGTTTTTCTTTTTTAATAAATTTGCAAAAATATCTACATTTCTGTTTTTTTTCTGTCAAGATGTGGTGCTGAGTGTACATTAATGAGAAATAAAATGAACTTTTTTGATTTTAGCAAATGGCTGCAATGAAACAAAGAGTGAAAAATTTAAAGGGGTCTGAATACTTTCCGTACCCACTGTATATAAATATATTCACAGACAGGGTATAATGAATATATACAGAGACATAACTAGCAAAGACTGCACCCCATAGCATACTTTTGACTTGGGACCCCCCCATGACATAGCGCCCCCTTTCCTGGCCTCCACACAGAATAACGCTCCATTTAAACTCACTGTAATGTCCCACAGTGGCCCCTTCACATAGTATAATGTCCCATAGCGGCTCATTCACAATGTATAATGTCCCATAGCGGCCCCTTCACAAAGTATAATGTCCCATAGCGGCCCCTTCACTCGGCATAATGTCCCATAGTGGCCCCTTCACACGGCGTAATGTCCCATAGTGGCCCCTCCACACAGTATAATGTCCTACAGTGGCCCCTTCACACAGTATAATGTCCCATAGTGGCTCCTAGGGTGGTCCTTGCAAATATTGGAAAAAATTAAGGTTCGGCAGAACCCTAAATTTTTGGGGTCACGACCCACAAACTATTATTATACTCAATGATCGGAGGCCTAGAGAAGGTGACAAACATAAAAAACATGTTACTTACCTCTCCCACGCTCCGGTATCACTCCCTGCTCAGTCTTCAGCTCTCTTCGATGACGTCAGAGACATGGGTTATGCCGGTGTCATTATGCATTGCGACGCCGTCCTTACCCACGTGAGGTCATTGAAGAGAGCCGAAGATAGTACAGAGTCGCATTGGAGTGCAGGAGAAGTAAGTAACATTGTTTATTATGTTCGCTTACCTCACCTGGGCCTCCGATCATCATACTCCGGAGTCTGAAGAGACCCCGGAGTATGATAATAGCACAGAGGCGTAGCTAGAGGTTCAGCACAGGGGGGACAAACATGTCTAAATGTGTCCCCAACTTAGATATACCAATATTATCACTATATGGTGACCGTTGTAGACAGACAGAGGGCAAAGTTGTAGATGGTCGGTACCTGCCACTGAGGTGGCTGGTATCTGCAAGGTGACTGGCTGGAATATGGGCCCGGGATTTGGGAGTTATTGCAGACCCAAGCCTATACTTCACCTGGGGCACCCAGCAAGACCAGGACTGTTCAGCCATAAAGAGCTGAAGCTGTACAAGGTAAGTGGGTGTGGCTGTCTCGTGTATGAGAACCTGCTAGGCTGCAATACACACTGTCCTATGTGTGTAGGACTGAAACCTACAAAACAACCAACTGCATTGGTGAGGAAGCCCTTTTGAATTTGTGTTTATATCCTGAAGTAAGGACGATTTATGTACCTGTTTTGTACCTTCATGCTGAAGCAAGCTGTTTAAGTTGGACTGTATGAACTTTTACCAATAAAACTGCAAGTGTGAACTGGTACCTACACCTCTGTGTGTCTGTCTTACATGGTAACCAGCCTACTCTGAAGATCCCATGTTTACATATGGTAGAGGACGAGGGCATTAATTATGGTGGAGGGGCGTGTTGGATTTAAAAGTCTACAAGCTGTGAATGTCCTGGGTGAAGGCTGCTACAGCAATAAAGAAAGACACCGGGACCATGGACGAGTTGGTCAAACTGTTGGTGCAGGCCAATATGGAACAACAGGAGATGAATCGCTTGCTAGTGGAGCAAATAGCAGTACTTAGAGAAGTGGTGACTGCAGTGTCCCAGAACGGGATGTTAACATTCTGTTTAAATCGTGATTATGCTGCCATAATATCTTGTATTTTGTCAGGTGGTAATTTCTCATGTCAGTTTTTTTTTTTGTGTGCTGTATTTTGTATTCTACTGCATTACTTAGCATACACTGAGGATTGTCTGCAACTGTGTAAGGGTTAACTAGCTTTGCACCTTGTCTTAGCTCTGTAAACTCACATGTCTAGTCTCCTGCTGCTTCAGTCACATGTTTTGTTCTCGGCCTATAGAAGCACACGCTGCTTCTGGGGCAAGCCGAGACAAATCCCTAGTCCAGCCCCTGCCTGCACAGGGAGAGGCTGTTTACAAAGGAAGTCTCAGCCTGGCCTCCAGCCAGTGCACATGTCTGCCAGCATTGCTCCAAGCTGGTAAGACCCTCACATTGGATATATACAGCTACCAGTCCATCCCAACTACTGAACTC
Source organism: Leptodactylus fallax (assembly GCA_947044405.1). NCBI lineage: Eukaryota > Metazoa > Chordata > Amphibia > Anura > Leptodactylidae > Leptodactylus > Leptodactylus fallax. The sequence continues at coordinate 1,764,839 of CAMRHE010000048.1, read as the reverse complement.
CTGCCTGTCCACACCTGGGAGATCATCTAAAAACCTAACCCTGTTCTATCGGCCTAAGCCAGAGGAATAACCTTTTGGATAAAGAAGTCCTCTGCCTGGATCCACGCTTTTCATGGGTTCCCCAGCTGGATCTAACCTAAGCGGCTTCCACGTCGTTGAATCAACGCTTTAGCACCCTGGGATAGGGGATTGCTCTAGCACCTAACCTGTAAGTACTCTCTTGCACCACATTGCACAGTATAATCGAGCTGTGTTATATCTCCCAAGGTAGAGCTAAAGCTGCACAGGACTGTGTACCCATTAACTATCACGTACTTAGAATCTGCATACCTGCTATTACAGAGGATATATGGGACTGTGACTGAAGTACTGCAACTACTTTTAAGATGTGTAAAAGCTGTACTGTCATTTACTACCAAAGAGACTGTGATATATATACTTTGCCTTACAAGAGGTGTTCCTAGTAAAGTTTCTTTAAAACCGTTGTTACTGGACTCTTTGTCATAGAAGTCATTCCAGCCTGTGCTCTGCAGAAAGGTAACAGCTGAATTGAAAGAGGTTCATGTGTGTGACAGGGGAACAGGGTTGTAGACCACTCAGGCCAGTGACACAACTGTGACTACTACCCCCATCAGCCCTGCACTACCACCACCACCATCATGCATCCTCCTGCTCACCGCAGTGACTGTGCAGAGAGTTGTATCTGTAACTGCTCCAAGTTCTGTGGGTCATGTCTGGAAGAAAATACAGACTTCAATACAGAAAATGACTACTGAAGATGATGTGGAGGCTTATTTAACTGTCTTTGAGCGGATTGCAGACAGAGAAAAATTGCCGTTGGAATAGTGGGCTGAAGTGCTGGCTCCATACCTGACAGGTGAGCCACAAAAAGCATATTATGATCTCACTTTGCAGGATTCCAAAGTTTACAGCAAACTAAAGGCTGAAATACTAGCTCGCTTGGGGGTCAGTTTAGCAGTCCAGGCCCAGTGAGTACATCAATGGACTTTCTGCCAAGTAAAACCCCCACGCTACAGAAAATGACTACTGAAGATGATGTGGAGGCTTATTTAACTGTCTTTGAGCTGATTGCAGACAGAGAAAAATTGCCGTTGGAATAGTGGGCTGAAGTGCTGGCTCCATACCTGACAGGTGAGCCACAAAAAGCATATTATGATCTCACTTTGCAGGATTCCAAAGATTACAGCAAACTAAAGGCTGAAATACTAGCTCGCTTGGGGGTCAGTTTAACAGTCCAGGCCCAGTGAGTACATCAATGGACTTTCTGCCAAGTAAAACCCCCACGCTCACAGAAGTATGATCTCTTCCACCTGATTCATAAACGGTTGCAACCGGAGTCTATTATGACAGAGCAAATGATAGAAAGAGTGGTGATGGATCGCTATATACGTGCTCTTCCTATGCCAGTGCGACGCTGGGTTGTCCAGGGAGACCCACAAAATGCAGACAGTCTGGTGAATCTGGTGTAGAGGTATTCCAGCCTAAACCCAATAAAAGGTGGTATAAACCAGGGGGAGAGTGGAGACAAGTGCCTCTGGACAAGGAAATGGAGGAGCTGGAAGTTACTTCCAAAATACAGCCACACCAAATAGTGTGCTGGAGGTGTCATACCCTGGAACACATAGCGGCACACTGTTATATGAAGGCAGAGCCCATGGACTGCAGTGTGGCTCGCCAGTGCTCCTTGTTTGCACTCCCTGTTTGCAGTGCCGTGCCATCTCATCCTGGCAGACCACAGATGTGTCAGGTGTCTGTCAATGGGATCATCGTGACTGCGCTTCTGGACTCAGGAAGTCTGGTAACTCTTATTGGAGATGATCTTTCCCATATATAATGTGTCCCTGGAAAAAGTGTGGGAGTGATGTGTGTACATGGGGATGTTAAAGACTATCCCGTTACTCAAGTTAACATTGAGACTATGTGTGGTAATGTCTCCCACAAATTGGGTCTGATAAGAAACCTGTTGCATGAAATGATAATACTGTAGGACAGGACTTTCCTCTGTTTTGGGAACTGTGGGATAGAGTGACAGCTTCCCAAATTAATAAGCCTACCAAGGTTGAAAGTGTGTCTCCAGGGGGTGAACCTGTGGGAAAAATGGTTTGCACTCTAAACTGGTTGAGGAAAACACCCGTGAACCTAACAATTTTCCTCTAGCAGTTATGGTAGGGGATGAGGCTGAGTCTGAAGACTCTGAATCAGCCTTGCCAGACCTGGAGGTGTCGAGGGTTAATTTTGGGACTGCACAGTTGCAAGATCCCACCTTAAAAACTGCACTAGAAAATGTAACGGTGCTAAATGGTGTTCCCCAGGAGCCAGGGGCCGATCCGCGGTATCCTTTCTTTGAGGTACATAACAATCTATTGTATCGGGTTACCAAAACGAATGTAAAGTTTGCAGAACATACACCTTTGGCTCCCTACTTTTCCAGGCACCTGACCCACATTGTCCTCACCTGCACACCCATCCTGCTGCTACCCCAATTATAAAATACATAATATAACCCCCATAATGAATAATACTCCCAAGTGCATCTTTAAATTAATAACTTCCCTTTGTACCCCCTTCAAATAGTGCCCTTATTAATAATGCCCCAGGTGTTTCCTAATTAAAAGGTAAAAAAAAGGTAAAATTAGTGGGGTTCTAATACCCGGTACCCCCAGGATCAGCTGTCTAAATGAACTGTGGTATCTGTGTAAGTGTCGTGGCCCCTTCCCTGTTTACATAGTGTTATTCTTTTCATAGCGCCATGTAATGTAACTACAGTCTCGTCCTATACACAAAAGTTGTAATTATTTGAATATAACTTTTAATTCATAATAGATTAAAAAAGTAACAACAGTTACACAAGAAAAAGATCCATAGAAAAGCCTACGCGTTTCGGGGCGTATAGCCCCTTAGTCATGGCTACATAAGGATCAAAACACGAATGAATTTAAAACACAAATGTAAACTTACATGTAGTGTTTCATTAAATAGATATATATAACATATAACGACATTCCCTCCATAAAATTCAAAAAGGAGAACTCACATGATCAAATAACATGTGACCACTACAAAAAAAAAAAAAAAAAAAAAAAAGCCGTCATTAACTCCCTCCATAAAATTCAAAAAAAGGAGAGAAACGGTCACGTAAACACAGTACAAAGAAAATCACATGATATTCCACATGACCATATTCAAAAGGATGAGTGGCAAAATTGCTGTCACCTGGTATAATAGCTGTATATACTATAAACAGCAACATTCCCTCCGTGAAATTCAAAGGGAGAAAGTCATGTGAATAAATAACACATGATCAACACATCCCCTAAATAAATTCAAAAAGACGAGCAGCAAATAATGCCGTCGTCCATTGAGATAAAGGTAACACATTAAATTGCCAAAAGGGAACATTGCAAAATAGATCACATAATATATCCCATGAATAAATTCAAAAAGAATTCATCTACATGTGGACATGGTAAGCTGAAGATTCAACTTTTTTTATTTTCGCTTCGTCCTATACACGTCTATGTGACAAGGCTGGAATGACATCACATGGTCACTATAAACAGACAGTGTGTGTGTGTGTAACATCCTTGCCTGTCCGGGCTTGGGCGCCGTCCTCCGGACGCATGCTGCGGCGCAGGAGGCGTGCCCGGTTGTAATTCTTTCCTTGGGTTTTTCTTGTATTGTCTGAACACTGTCCTATTCCCTCACCTCCTTAATTGATTTTCCACCACGCCCTTCTCCTTCACCTTGCTCTCCCCCTGCTCCACTAAGAGTTAACTTTAGTCCTGCCTTTGTGATAGACAGCCTGTCCTCCTATCAAGTCTGGGGCAGGTTCTTTCTCCCTATTTATTGTTTGCTCACTTTCCCATTGGCGCCTGCTATTGCATTTCGCTTACTGGCTATACTCCTTGTTCCTTGTTACCTGCTCTTCTGATTTTCTGACCACTGGCTTTCCTTTGACTATTCTCTTGGATTTTAATTCTGTACTGCATTGCTCGATTGTTACCGACCCCTTGGCTAGCTGACCTCCCTTTGTTGTTTGTGCGTCCTGTCTGCTTTCTGTGTTGTCACTTATTCAGAGTAGGGATCGGCTCCAAGTTGTTCCTGTCATTAGGACAGTGAGACAAGTAGGTAGGGACAGGGTCTGGGTCAACTTTAGGGCTCACTTTCTCTGTATTCCCTTCCTCTCAGGTTTTTGCAGCAGCACTGGAGAATTGCTCAACTGGCAATTCCCTTACAGTGTGATATAAACAGGCGCTATGGCCCCTTCACATAGCTGATCAGTGGGGATTCACTTATCTGTTATTGATGATCTATTCTGAGGATAGATCATCAATAAAAATAAGCTGGAAAGCTCCTTAAGGCCGGGGCCCCATGTGGTGGCAATGCCACTGAAAAAAAAACGCTGCGTTTTACAGTTCCTGCAAAGTGGATGGAATTCTTGCAAATCCCATCCACACATTGCGAAAAATACGTGCATCATGTCAATTATACCTACGGAAACACTGGTGGTTCCCTATAGGTATAATGGAAGCAGAAAGTCCACAGAGGAAAACTCTGCAGACCTCCTGTGAAAAGCGCTGCAGGAAAGACCACAATGCATTACTGCAACGGTTTTCTCTGCAGCGCTTTTTGCTGCGGTCTGCTATGTGGGGCCTTAGTCTTAATAAAGCCCAAGTACCACCTTAATTAAATCAATTGCCCCCTTATATTATGCCCCTGATTCCTCCTGACATAAATACTGCACCCCTAATGACCCCTTATATAAATGACCACCCCCCTTATGTTCATAATACCCCCTAATGACCCCTTATATAAATGATGCCCCCTAATGACCGTATATAAATAACCTCCCCCCATTGTATTCATAATGCCCCCTAATAGCCCTTACATAAACCCTCCCTAATAGTTATAATTCCCCCTCCTAACAACCCCTTATACTATTAAATTACCCACAACTAAAATAAAAACAAACAAAGAAAGTTCTACTAACCTATCTGCGATCCTTTGATGAATGGAGCCACCGCCTCTCAGGACATCTGCCTGTCATCGCGCCCACCTGCGGGGATCAGTAAGTAAATAGGGCCTGTTACCTGCTGGGGTTACTCCTGCAGGTAACGGCCTATTTAAAAAAAAAAAACGCAGTCAGCGCCAGGCAGCCCAGTGGGTCCCTGGCACTTGCCTGGGTACGCCGGGTGCTGACGCCGGCCCTGCCTGTGTCAGTTGGTGCAGTTATGAAGACTGGCATATGAAACACCAGTCTTAATAAATCTGTCCCAGTGTGTCAATGGCAGGGCTTTGCAGAACAAACATGGCCTCCAGCTTCCCAATAAATTCACTATAATTTACACCAGAAACTGACAAATTCAGGTGCACAAAGAACAGGAGATGTGCATAATTTATGGTGTAGGGGAGATCAAGATTAGCATAACAAATGACAGATTTGATAAAAATCTTTTTCACTTGAAAGGGGAAATGTAACACTCAACCCCATCACAGGCAGCAAATTGTGGACCCGCTGTGCTATCAAATTGGTTTGGGACCACCTCCAAGGGTGTTATCACAGCAGACTCCATGGTTTTCACCTTTTACCCCCATATAGTCATCTGGTGTTCGCTGTAGGGAGGGTGGTACCATTTTTTCTGGTCTTCACTGCTCTTGAGGGGGTCCTAGGTGTGGTAGGAGCTGACTAGGCAGATAGAAGTGTGGTGCAGAAACAGGATACAATGCATAAAATGAACATTGTGAACAGAAACCAAAACAAGACGAACTGCTGAACGGACTAAAATCAGTCAGGGATGAATACAGGTAGCAGGAGGCACATGGCCACAAGTAGCAGGGTGCACACAACCACAGGTAGCAGGGGGAAAATGGCCTCAGGTGGCGCCTAATGGAATAAACTGGGGGGGGGCAGCATTTTTTTAATCAGCAGCTACTTATTGTGTTATCGCAATAAGCAGCTGCCAATAATTTTTACTCACCTGTCCAGGCGTTGCACTTAAATCACAATGCTATATATAGCGCCCCAGGGTTCTTCAGCATTAGCTCCAGCACACCCTAGAGGCGGCAGCAGAGGAAAGCTAGCACAGGAGCATGGACAGGTGAGTAAAAATAAGCGGCTGCTACTCTGTGTGGGAGTGCGGGGAAAAAGGGGGTCATATACTGCAGGTGGGCTTTAAAAAAGGGGTCATATACTGTTTCTGGGTGATATAAAAGGGGGTCATAAACTGTGTGGGGGCCATAAATAGGGGTCATATACTGTGTGGGGGCAAAAAAGGGGTTATATATTGTGGGGGACCACAAGAAAGGGGTCATATACTGTGGGGGTGGCATAACAAATGTGTTATATACTGTGGGGGCCCATAAAAAAATGGGGTCATATGCCATGTGGGGAGCCAGAAAAAGGGGGTTATATACAGTGTAGGGGCAAAAAAAAGGGGGGTCATGTGGGGGCCAAATAAGGGGATTTTTTTGATCTGCCAATGGGGGCGTGTCCTAATTAGGGGGGCCCATTGCGCAACCAAAGATAGCCTGGTGGGTATCCTTTTTGAGGGGGCTTTCTATAGTTTACCTCAGGTAGCAGAGAGGCTAGGTGCACTACTGGACACAGTAGCAGGGATATATATATACACATACACAGCAGGACTGAAACAGGACCGACAAAGACTGTAAAGGCAAAAAAACTGAGCAGAATGCATGCAAACAGATAAAACTCAGTACTATAAAACAGGACACATACAGACACCAGAATAAAACAGAATACATACAAGGTGTGATGTTGTTATACAGTAAGTATTGTGTATGTTCTTTGCTGATTATTCATTTTGCTTTGTCTGCCTAGCAACAGTGAGGTAATAAGGGAGGAGGAGCTGAGCTAAGAGGAGGAGATGCTAGACAGGGAGCCTTGGAGGAAGCATGGAATAAAGAGTTGTGATCCATAAAAGTCATTATCGCATAGTGGACTTATTCCAGGTGACCTGCTTCCTCACTACAAAACTATAATTGGCGACGAGGATTAAGAATCATCCAAAAAAGATATTTCACAGCTACAGCAAATTGTGTACAAGACTGCAATACTACCACTAGCCATGGCCTGCTTACCCTCCTTTGCTGCATTTGATGTGCACCAGCCCCAAGCAAACTTGGCAGCATGCTGGAATAAATGGCTGAAATGCTTTGAGATATTCCTGCAAGCACTGAACATTACTGACAATGCAAGAAAGAAAGCAATGTTGTTACACTATGCCAGGGGAGCAAGTCTATGATATCTTCACAACTCTGCCTAATACAGGAGACGACAGTGACTATGAGCTATGCAAAGCAGCATTAAGTAAGCACTTCTTTCCATACATAAATGCAGCCAGGGCCATTTTAACACGTTGGTGGGCCCATTGCAAAGATTTCATAAGTGGGCCCCCCATGACCACCCGCTATTACAGTGCTGGCCAAAAGTATTGGCACCCCTGCAATTCTGTCAGATAATACTCAATTTCTTCCAGAAAATGATTGCAATCACAAATGCTTTGGTAATAGTATCTTCATTTATTTTGCTTGCAATGAAAAAACACAAAAGAGAATAAAAAAAAAAGGCAAATCATTGATCATTTTACGCAAAACTCCAAAAATGGGCTGGACAAAAGTATTAGCACCCTCAGCCTAATACTTGGTAGCACAACCTTTAGACAAAATAACTGCGAACAACCGCTTCCGGTAACCATCAATGAGTCTCTTACAATGCTCTGCTGGAATTTTAGACCATTCTTCTTTGGCAAATTTCTCCAGGTCCCTGAGATTTGAAGGGTGCCTTCTCCAAACTGCCATTTTGAGATCTCTCCACAGGTGTTCTATGGGATTCAGGTCTGGACTCATTGCTGGCCACTTTAGAAGTCTCCAGTGCTTTCTCTCAAACCATTTTCTAGTGCTTTTTGAAGTGTGTTTTGGGTCATTGTCCTGCTGGAAGACCCATGACCTCTGAGGGAGACCCAGCTTTCTCACACTGGGCCCTACATTATGCTGCAAAATTTGTTGGTAGTCTTCAGACTTCATAATGCCATGCACACGGTCAAGCAGTCCAGTGCCAGAGGCAGCAAAGCAACCCCAAAACATCAGGGAACCTCCGCCATGTTTGACTGTAGGGACCGTGTTCTTTTCTTTGAAGGCCTCTTTTTTTTTCCTGTAAACTCTATGTTGATGCCTTTTCTCAAAAAGCTCTACTTTTGTCTCATCTGACCAGAGAACATTCTTCCAAAAAGTTTTTGGCTTTCTCAGGTAAGTTTTGGCAAACTCCAGCCTGGCTTTTTTATGTCTCTGGGTCAGAAGTGGGGTCTTCCTGGGTATCCTACCATAGAGTCCCTTTTCAGTCAGACGCCGACGGATAGTACGGGTTGACACTGTTGTACCCTCGGACTGCAGGGCAGCTAGAACTTGTTTGGATGTTAGTCGAGGTTCTTTAGCCACCATCCGCACAATCTTTCGTTGAAATCTCTCGTCAATTTTTCTTTTCCGTCCACATCTAGGGAGGTTAGCCACAGTGCCATGGGCTTTAAACTTCTTGATGACACTGCGCATGGTAGACACAGGAACATTCAGGTCTTTGGAGATGGACTTGTAGCCTTGAGATTGCTCATGCTTCCTCACAATTTTGCTTCTCAAGTCCTCAGACAGTTCTTTGGTCTTCTTTCTTTTCTCCATGCTCAATGTGGTACACACAAGGACACAAGACAGAGGTTGAGTCAACTTTAATCCATTTCAACTGGCTGCAAGTGTGATTTAGTTATTGCCACCACCTGTTATGTGCCACAGGGAAGTAACAGGTGCTGTTAATTACACAAATTAGAGAAGCATCACCTGATTTTTCAAAGGGTGCCAATACTTTTGTCCATCCCCTTTTTTATGTTTGGTGTGGAATTATATCCAATTTGGCTTTTTGACAATTCTTTTTGTGGTTTTCCATTGACGACAAATTAAATGAAGATATTATTACCAAAGCATTTGTGATTGCAATCATTTTCTGGAAGAAATTGAGTATTATCTGACAGAATTGCAGGGGTGCCAATACTTTTGGCCAGCACTGTATACCCATCTGAAAGCTGCAAAAACTGGGATTTTATATGGTGACATTCAATGGGTGAAAATGTGTTATCTGACTGATGGAACTTTCCGCCTGTCAGAAGTGTTTTATACGTTCATCTCTAATAATAATCGTTATTGCAATTATTTTAGCGTGTAACGGGTATTGCTAGAGAGGCGGTCGGTGTATCATGTATAGACAGGACAGGGACAGTGAAAGAATGTAAACTTTATTGATGACTTTGTGTATGTGTTGTGTAAGTGTTTGGTGCGACTCTTTTGGTGCTGCAACCTGGACGATGGTAAACGTCAGGGTCACAGCACCAATAGACTTCCTGGTTATATTCAGAGGGGCATTACATAAGAATACCCCTGTGATTAGACTCAGAGGGGTATTAGATTATCCCTCTATGTGACAGAGAGCTAAAGTATAGTATGCTCTCTGATAGATAGGAAAGTGGATAACATGGACAGAAGTCCATGCTACCCCCCTGGGGTGACATCCAGGTTATGCACAGACAATGTGTCTGTGCAGTCTGCAGCTCCACTCCTCCCCCCTCCTTCGTTATTCATGCATTCATTTAAGATGCTGTCTGAGGCAGGAGGGGGGAGGACACTTTAGAGCCCCATATCTCAGGATCTGTTAGGGCTACGAAGATCACTCAGGATTCATTTTAAAGATGAGAATCTTTAAAATGATACCAGGATCATCATGATAGTCCTTACAGAGTGATTCGCTGTTAAAAACGCTGTTGGGAATTGAGATCAGCATTGGGATCTCAATGCGAAACATCGTTTTCATCGCTCCGGATTTGTGAGGGCTATCATGATGATTTGGGTATCATTTTAAAGATGAGATTCTCATCTTTAAAATGAATCTAAGGTCATCTTCATAGCCCTACAGTCATCCCCACAGTATAATCTCCCTCTCCTACCACACAAAAATAATAATAAAAAAGAAAAACACTAACACTCACTTCTCCTCGCTACCCTGCTGTCTGGGTCCGGAGTCTTCAGGGAGCTGTAGGCTGGATGTCATCACATCGAGCTTGCAGCTTCCGGGGAAGACAGCGGAAGAATGATGAAGCAGGGAGCACAGAGCTTCATCTTTGTATGTAACTGGGGCAGCCTGAAACGGCGGGACAGCCTACTCAGGACTGTCCCGCTGTCCCAACGGGGCCCCCGCTACCATAGGGCCCGGTGCAAGTGCACCCAGACTCCAGATATATAACAACTTTTAGCACTCATGTCGGTCTTAGAAGGTTCAAGAGGCTGAACTTTGGCATTTCATCGGCTGCAGAAATATTTCAGAACATTATCAGGCAGGTTCTTTCAGGAATACTTGTAGTCCTCAATGTCAGTGATGACATCCTTATCTTTGGCACGACCCAAGAGGAACATGACAATCACTTAGAACAAGTCTTTCAGAGACTACAAACCTGCAATCTAACCGTAAATCCGTCAAAATGTGAGTTCAACCGAACATCATTAAATTTTTTTGGCTAGATTTTTTCTGAAAATGGCATTTCTGCAGACAATGAGAAAATAGCTGCCATAACCTCTGCTATCCAGCCTCATAATGCATCAGATGTGCGGAGTTTTCTTGGACTGGTCACATACTGTGGACGTTTCATACCTGATCTGGCTACTGTTCCTGAACCCCTATGACAACTCACTAAAAAAGATGCTCCTTGGTCATGGACGGTTGAACATCAATCAGCATTTGACATACTAAAGTCCAGTCTGACTAGTGACACAGTCATGGCCTATTTCGACCCTCTAAAGTTTACTGAGCTCATTGTGGATGCCAGTCCTGTAGGCCTCGGTGCTTTTTTAACTCAGGTGTCCAAAACTGGCAGTGTTTCCACAGTCTCCTATGCAAGCAAGGCTTTAATAGAGATGGAACAGCGCTATTCCCAAACTGAGAGAGAAGCTCTTGCAGTTGTTTGGGGATGCATTCATTTCCATCTTTACCTATTTGGTCATCCATTCACAGTGGTAAGTGATCATAAACCACTTATTCCAATCTTCAGTAAACTTTCGTCAAAGCCACCCCCACGACTTGAACGCTGGCTACTCCACCTACAGAACTACCACTTTCATTTGAGACTATTCTTCAAGACACCTTTCACCACAGTCTACCAAAGATGACTTACCCGCCACTGTCTTAGCTGAGAAGCATGTAAATTTCATTGTTACACATTCTGTGCCAAGAGAAATGACCATAGAAGTAATTAAACATGCGGTGGATTCTGATCCCCAACGCCAGTTAGTTATTGATGCTGTTCGGTCTAAGAACTGGAGCTCTTTTCTAGCTGAGACTCACCTTCAACCCCAGGGTCAAACAGGATATTTGCAGGCCTTCTTTCATGCACGACACTCTGTGTCTGTACTACTGCGTGACAACCACCTGGTCATACCTCAGAAACTTCAAAGTAGAGTGATCGATCTGGCTCATGAGGCTCATCAAGGTATAGTTAAAACAAAGCAATTGCTTAGGGAGAAAGTATGGTTTCCAGGACTAGATAAACAAGTGGAAGCACTTATTAACGCATGTATATCTTGTCAATCAACTACGGTGGACCATAGTCAAGCACCAGTACAAATGCTACATCTGCCAGAAAGTCAGTGGACTGCCGTTAGTGTTGATTTCTGCATTTTGCCAGATTATTCCTATTTACTGGTTGTCATAGATGATTTTTCTTGGTTTCCAGTCATTGAACCTGTTTCCACCACCTCTGCAAGAGCCGTCATACCAAAACTGGACAAGATCTTCTCTGCATATGGCATACCTGAAACAGTAAAGACCGACAATGGGCCACCTTTCAATAGCGCAGATTTTCAGTCTCTTGTAACTTATCTTGGTTTCACCCACAGGAAAATAACTCCTTACTGGCCTAAAGCCAATGGCGAAGTGGAACGCTTCATGCAATCAATCAACAAAACTCTTCGGATTGCTACCATGGAACACAAGGATTTACAATAGGAATAATACAGATTCCTTAGACAGTACAGAGCCACCCCACACTGTGCTACAGGAACTCCACCAGCAACTGCCTTTGCACATTAAGCTTCTGAACATCCCTGTAGTTTCCTTCCAGACTCCATTGGTCCTCAATGATTCCCTTGCCAAAGGCAGGATGAAAAGATATGCAGATAAGAGAGGTCATTGTTTCAAACAGCTGGACGTGGGAGACTGGGTCCTTGTTAAAAGGCTGAGACCTAGTGACAAATTATCATTCCCTTATCCGGAAGTCTCAACACCAGGGTCATCAAGTCGCAAGAAATGTGTCCCATTTGTGACAGCTTGGGGAATTAGTCTCAAAATGCGGCCGACTCCTGGTCCAGACAGCGGTCGTTCGTGGTACTGGGTGCCGGAAAGATAGCTTTCAGACGGTCCAAGTGTAAATAAAAGTGGCTTTTATTCAGCTTAAACTGCAACGTAACAAAACAATAAACGCCTAGGCCACAGTTAGGGCACTAACTAACACCTCGAGCCCCTAACTAGCCTCTGGTTCACTTGAGCAGCCGGACTAATGCTCCACTCAGCAAAAGTCCCCTGTGGCCCCAGCCCCTCTGGCACAGACCGTCTATCTGTGCCGCTGGTCTACCACCTCCTGCTCCATGCAGGATACTCCAGCCTTCTGGAGTTGCACGCCGCCCACTCAAAGGTGTGTCTGAAGGCCTTTTCAGGGCTGGGCCTGGGTCGCTCAACAGCGCCCTCTGGCTCACATACCTACATACCCTCCCCCTCAGCTCACTACCCATGGGGTGAGTTACAATGGGACAAGACATATGTCGCCGTCCCTCTTCAATGCTATACATTTGTCCAGTGTCTCTCCAGATGTCACCATCTGGCGGTCTCAACCTCCAAGTTCCAGTCAGTCGAGCCTTCCGTCTTCTCCTCACTTTAAATGCTATGCCAAGATCCTGACCATTCTTCGCAAAGGCAAGCTCTACTCCATCACCTCCACAATTCGCTATACAGGGGGATCACATCACTTCCATCACAGCTCTCGGCACAGTCTTCAGACCTCCCATTGCACAACTTTGATTCCTCCAGTGAATAGCCGCAAGAATCCTCATCTTCACCCATCACGAATCCACAGTAGCTCAGAGACCAACTAACACGTACTTCCTGCACATCAATGTCTTTAGAGTATGAATATTTCACGGGTACCTTTTCTGTAACCTTCATCTCAAAGCAAACTTTGCCATCATCATCAAGGCTTGGAAGTTTAGGAGACATAGGCCGCTTGCTCTCCTCTTTGTTTGAGATACACAAACTCTGTACTGTAATATCTTCTCCTTCTGCACAAGGGCCACACAGTACACCCTCACAAAATAGCTCACGCTGAACTACATTTTCTGGTATGTCTTTAACCACTGTCACATCATTGGTGACATGTAACCATCTCTTACTTCTGCATGCAAATGACGGCTGCTCAGTCTCTGCATTAGAACCTCTACCACGGTTACGTCCATTAGTTAGGGACATAGTAACATTGTATCTCAGCCTCTTCTTGTTGCTATTAGCATCAGGCGGTAAAACAACTTCTGCCTCTTCTCTTCTTTTTGGGTTGACTGTATTAATTCCTGACTCCCCCTTCACAGACAACATGGAGTCATTAGTCACCATTTGTCCACCAAACATTTGGCTAGAGACAGGCACAGCAACACCTTTATCCACAATGGCTTCAGACACTTTAGCTGTTGGGACAACATATGCGTGGTCAGTCTTCTTACGGACTCTTGTTCCACACTTTTGATGAACCTTCACCTTATTTACCATCCCACAGTCCTCTAGGCTTTGGACCTCATTGGTTTGAGGCTGGACCTACTCTGTCACAGGCAGTGTGTGACCAAACGCAGTTTCTTCTTCTGTTGGACCTTCTTTGGCCTCCTCACATTTTGCAGGAAGTCCACCTTTAGCAGCATCTTCCTGGGGAACTATACCATCTACTTGACGTTTTACCGAATCTCGTGGTTTAATCTGATCATTGGTATCAACATCAGTGGACAGGTCACTCATGTCTGTCTGACTTAATGTCTCTGCTTTCTCTGCCTCTATGCTGGCAGCTTTCCCCAATTCTAACACCTTCTGTAGCACACAAATCTCTGATTCCAGTTCCAGAACTTTCTTCACTGCCACATTTTTCTGCACAGCCTCCATCTCAGTTTTTACCATTGCAACTTGCAGATCTTCCTCAATCTTCCTGACATCTTCTATGGCAGCATATGTAGATGCCATCTCTTTATCCACTATGCCTCCTGATTCTAGGATATTCTGCAGTGTTCTTCTAACATTTGTCAGGTCAGCATCCTGGATAATATTTTCTGCTTCCCTCACTGTTCCCTGAACTATGTTGAACTGACGCTCCAACATCTTCTGTTAAAGCTTCTGCTCATCTGCAGACTTTTTGTCAAGTCTTTCATTCAAGTCCCGTATCTCAGTGGCTCTCTTATCTTGCTCTTGGATGAATAAAGACTCTATTTCTTGAATCACATTTTTCAGGGATAACAGCTCTGATTCTTTAGAGGTTAACAGGCTCTGCAGCGAGTCTCTATCATCTTCTAGCGCTGCCAGCTTTGAAGATAGTGCAGATGCCGACTGTTCAGTATTGGATAAAGACTGCCGCAATCGATCCAATTCTTCTTTTTTAGATTCCACTTCGGTTTTTAACTGTTCAATCTGAGAAGTGCGCTCTTCCAACTTTATTTCTGATTCACGCTTCACTTGAACCATCTGAAACTCCAGCTGTTTCTTGATTTCCTCCTGCTTGTCCACTTGTACCTTTAATTTAGCAACAAGCATTTTTAGATCTACAAATCTCAGCAGATAAATTAGACAGGTTTCCTTCAAACTGAATTCTCATGTCTTCTGTCTGGAGGTCCAATTCTCTCTTGGCCTTTTCCAGCATCTCATAAGCATTAGCTTTGTTCTCATACAATATCTGCACAGATTCCAGGTTTTTCTCAACTTCATCCTTGGAGCTAACCAAATCCTCCATTTCAGTGCGCAGTTGCTTGTTGAGCCTCTCTAACTCGGCCTTCAATTCAAGGGCCTCTTCTAGGGAGCGAGCCAAGGCAAGAGCTTTGGTCTTTTTTCTACAAGCCTCTGCTTCAGCACGGTCACGTTCTTCTGCATATCTAGCAGACAGAGTCTTCTCTTCACCCAGCAGCTGATCAAACTTTTCCTGCTTCCTTTCCAAATTTGACACCATCTGATGTTGATGATCACGATCTACACCTACATCTTCTAGTTCCTGCTGTAGTCTAATTTTCATCTTCTCAAGTTTGTCATAAGCAGCAACCTTCTCCTCAAACCGTTGATTTGTAGCTTCTAGCTCCTTTTGCAACTTTTCCTTTAGTTCTTCAAGAGAGTCCAAGGACCCAATACTATCCTCCATTTTTTTCTTCATATCAGTCGCCTGAGCCTGTAGTGTTGAAATCTGCTTTGTCAAATCTCTTTTTGCTATCTCCTCTTCCTCTAGTTGCTCAAGGAAACCATTTTTCTCATCTTCCATTTGTTTTAGTTTTGTACTAAGGTCAAGCTTCTGACGGGTTCCTTCTTGCAAAAGTTCCTGAGTGTCCTGAAGCTGAGATTCTAGTGTAGAAAAAGCTTTGGAAAGTTTGATAAACTTGCTGTCTGCTTGAGACAGAAGCCCTGTGACATTATCCAATTCCACCTGTAGTTTGTTTGCCTTGTCTAGCAGTTCTGCTTGAAACCTGTCCCCTTCTGTGACTTGTAGTTGCAGCTCTTGAAGTTGAGTCTCTACTTTTTTATGACTCTCCTGTAAGGCTTGCACTTTCTGAGCATGGACAGACGACATTTCCATCAAATCTTTGTCTTTATTTTGCACCAAAACAGACAATTTCTCTTTATCTTCACAAGATCTTGACAGCGCCCTCTCCAGGCTGCATATTCTAGCTTTGAGTTCCCTTTCTCTTTGTTCCAGAACTCCAGCTCTGCTCCGCCATTCATGGATTTCACTATTTAGGCGAACCTGCTTTAGTGCATGCAAGTTTTGCTCTGACTGCAATGTCTGCACTGCAGATTCTAAATCACTCTCTTGGTCAGAGACATGCTTCCTCAGCTCTGCAATTTCATTTTCTTTATTAATTAATGCAGCTGAAAGTTTTTCACACTTCCTCATTTGGTCATCCAGACATTCTGACTGACACCGCAAAACTTTACTTCTCTCACGTTTAGCAGTTTCAAGGTCATCTCTTAATTTTTCAATGATACACTCTTTGGCAATGGAGTCTTGGACATGCTGCTCCTTTAAATCCTGCAATTGCTTCTCAAGCACTTGCTTTTGCTCTGCACTCTGTACAACTTTATTAGCTAGAGCACATTTCATATCAGCAAACTCCTTCTCAGTGACACAGTCCAATCCAGGCAAACCCAGTACCACATTTTCACAATGACTAGGATATGAACTCTTTACAGTTTCAAGCTCTTTCTTTAACTTAAGGTTCTCTTTTTCTGATACCTCAAGTTGCCATTTCCAATCAGATATTTCATCTTCATAAATGAACCTGATGGTTTTAATCTCATCTTGAAGCTGCTGCACCATAATATTTTCATCTTTGGCGCTCTGATGCACTCCAGTATGAGACATAGTCATACAGTCAGCAGGGACATATTCTTTCATAGAACAGAGGTGCTTTAGAAAAACTGAGTCACTCTCATGCAACCCTTTATCTTTACTTGCATTCCACCTAATCTGCTCCAGGTTTTGTGTCTCTCTGCATTCAGACTGCTGCACTAATACACCTGTGCATAACTTCTCTGCTTTTTTACAAGCTGAAATTCTCTTTTTCTTGCCCATGGTTTACTAACAAGATTACACAATATTCCACAGCAACCTTGGGGTTCAACCAGCAGCAACCTTTTGCTATCTTCTGCAGTCACCTGTATTCACACAGTTAACTTATGTGGCACTACAACAACCAGCATTTTCTTCTGTCTTCCACAGAAAACATCAACATGGCACCATAGCCTTTCACATACACTTGTTTGCAATATCCAGCTTCTATACACATTGCTATGTTGCAATTCACTCACCCCCTCCTGGGTTTCTTCAGTTGAAATCACAGATTTCTTCCAGCTGTAGGCCACAATGCACACTTTGCAGTACTGCAATCACAAACCACTTGTCTTCCAGGACTTGCGTGGATCTCTTTCTGCGTGCAATTCTCCACCATATGTGACAGCTTGGGGAATTAGTCTCAAAATGGCGTCCGACTCCTGGTCCAGACAGCGGTTGTTCGTGGTACTGGGCGCCGGAAAGATAGCTTTCAGACGGTCCAAGTGTAAATAAAAGTGGCTTTTATTCAGCTTAAAGCCCCTGTGGCCCCAGCCCCTCTGGCACAGACCGTCTATCTGTGCCGCTGGTCTACCACCTCCTGCTCCATGCAGGATACTCCAGCCTTCTGGAGTTGCACGCCGCCCACTCAAAGGTGTGTCTGAAGGCCTTTTCAGGGCTGGGCCTGGGTCGCTCAACAGCGCCCTCTGGCTTACATACCTACACATTTTAAAAAGCTTTGCGGCTATGATCCAGGAGATGATGAGGAAATCCCACCAGATACAACTGGTTCAGCAACATCAAGAGATGCCTCTGAAAATTCACAGACTTTATCTGATAATGAGATGTCTCAATGCTACCCGACAAGAATGAGTTGAAGGCCACCAACGCACCTCATGGATTATGTTCTGTAGTAAGAATTTTCCTGTCAATCTGGATATTTGATTTATTGTCCATTTATAATGGTTGCATTTTCTTTTGGTTTTTTTTTTATAAGAAGGGGAGAGATGTGATGTTGTTATAAGTATTCTGTATGTTCTTTGCTGCTTATTCATTTTGCTTTGTCTGCCTAGTAACAGTGAGGTAATAAGGAAGGAGGAGCTGAGCTAAGCAGAGGAGATGCTAGACAGGGATCCTTGGAGGAATCATGAAATAAAGAGTTCTGATCCATAAAAGTCATTATCGCATAGTGGACTTATTCCAGGTGACCTGCATCCTCACTACAACACTACACATGGTACATAACAAACACATTGCCCCTGAGCTAAGGGCAAAGCAGGTATACATAGGCAGAGACTAAACAGAGACTGGCTGAGTAAAGGCCCACAGGAGAGCTTGTAAAGCTTCAGGTAGAAGGGAGGAAGAGCACATCCTCCCAATGGGCTGGACCAAGGGCAGCAACATAAGGAAAAACAGCAGCATGGAGAGTCAGAAACTGCATAGTGTGAACCAGAGGAAAGCCAACAGCTGCATTTGCTAGAAGAGCACAACAATTGGCGCAGACTGTTACACCCCCTTTTAGGATCTTTGAATGAGGAAATTACATAGCCAAGAGGGAAAGAAAATTAAAGAGTAAACTCAGAGCAGGAGCAGAGCGTTTTGTCAGCAGAGAGGTCAGGAATGAGGTAGAAACTAGAAAAGAATGAGATCAAGAGGGCAAGTGGTGAGTTAAGACTTGTAAATCTGTTCTTTAATTAAAAAGGGTTTCACTTAATCAAAAGTTGTCACCTATCTATAGCACATTCAAATGAGAGACACACTGGTCCTAGGCAGTGGTGAACCTAGCCTATTTGCTGCCTGAGGCCGACTATAGAAAGACGCCCCCCCCCCCCCCAAAAAAAAAAAAAAAAATTTGAGTTTCCATGCTACTAGCTTCACACGCTGTAATCGTCGCTCAATATACAAAGTTATAAAACAGTTTTTAAGAATTCTTCTTCCCGTATTCCTTCAGTATCAGATCAACAACACGGCATTAACAATAAAAGTAACTTCACACATCTTCTGCTTGGTGGATGGACGAGCCCATGTGGCCCCCATTCTCTATAATAGGAGCGCCGCAGATAGCTGAGTACTGGACTTCGGCTATCTTTGGCACTCCCATTGAAGTGAATGAGAGCCACGCGGGTTTGTCCATCCACCAAGCGACACACCTACAGTCATGGCCAAAAGTTTTGAGAATGATACAAATATTAATTTTTACAAAGTCTACTGCTTCAGTTTTTCTAATGGCAATTTGCATATACTCCAGAATGTTATAAAGAGTGATCAGCTTAACAGCAATTACTTGCAAAGTCAATATTTGCCTAGAAAATGAACTTTATCCCCCAAAACACATTTCAACATCATTGCAGCCCTGCCTTAAAAGGACCACCTAACATCGTTTCAGTGATTGCTCCATTAACACAGGTGTGGGTGTTGATGAGGACAGGGCTGGAGATCAATCTGTCATGATTAAGTAAGAATGACACCACTGGACACTTTAAAAGGAGGCTGGTGCTTGCCATCATTGTTTCTCTTCTGTTAACCATGGTTATCTCTAAAGAAACACGTGCAGTCATCATTGCACTGCACAAAAATGGCCTAACTGGGAAGAGTATTGCAGCTAGAAAGATTGCACCTCAGTCAACAATCTATCGCATCATCAAGAACTTCAAGGAGAGAGGTTTCATTGGTGCCAAAAAGGCTCCAGGGAGCCCAAGAAAGACCAGCAAGCGGCAGGACCGTCTCTTAAAAGTGTTTCAGCTGCGGGATCGGGCTACCAGCAGTGCAGAGCTTGCTGAGGAATGGCAGCAGGCAGGTGTGAGTGCATCTGCACGCACTGTGAGGCGGAGACTTTTGGAGCAAGGCCTGGTCTCAAGGAGGGCAGCAAAGAAGCCACTTCTCTCCAGAACAAACATCAGGGACAGACTGATATTCTGCAAAAGGTACAGGGAGTGGACTGCTGAGGACTGGGGTAAAGTCATTTTCTCTGATGAATCCCCTTTTCGATTGTTTGGAACATCTGGAAAACAGCTTATTCGGAGAAGAAGAGGTGAGCGCTACCACCAGTCTTGTCTCATGCCAACTGTAAAGCATCCTGAAACCATTCATGTGTGGGGTTGCTTCTCAGCCAAGGGAATCGGCTCTCTCACAGTCTTGCCTAAAAACACAGCCATGAATAAAGAATGGTACCAGAATGTCCTCCAAGAGCAACTTCTCCCAACCGTCCAAGAGCAGTTTGGCGCTCAACAGTGCCTTTTCCAGCATGATGGAGCACCTTGCCATAAAGCAAAGGTGATAACTAAATGGCTCAGGGAACAAAACATAGAGATTTTGGGTCCATGGCCTGGAAACTCCCCAGATCTTAATCCCATTGAGAACTTGTGGTCAATCATCAAGAGACGGGTGGACAAACAAAAACCAACAAATTCAGACAAAATTAAAGCATTGATTCTGCAAGAATGGACTACTATCAGTCAGGATTTGGTCCAGAAGTTGATTGAGAGCATGCCAGGGAGAATTGCAGAGGTCCTGAAGAAGAAGGGTCAACACTGCAAATATTGACTTGCTGCATTAACTCATTCTGTCAATATAAGCTTCTGTTACTCATAATATGAATGCAATTATATTTTTGTATGTGATAAAAACATCTGACAAACACACATAAAAACCAGAGGGCAGCAGATCATGTGAAAATATAATATTTGTGTCATTCTCAAAACTTTTGGCCATGACTGTATATATATGGCTGTGGTCAGGCTGAATTCCCACCCAGTGGGGGGAAAAAAACAATTCTCAGGCTCAGTGGAGGTCTCAGCAGACAGACCCCCATCGCTCAGGTATTTATCCTCTATCATTTAGGTGAATACAGGGCAGTAACATTTTGTGACTTACAGGTGACGTCTGACTAATCCTTCACATTTCCCTTCTCTTCCCTTTGGGCCGCCATGACCACTTCTTCCAGCTGTGACTTGTCTCTGTAAAGTTTGCAACACAGACATCTTTGGCTCCTCACTTTTCCAGGCATCCAACCCACATTGTCCTCACCTGCACACCCATCCTGCTGCTACCCCCAATTATAAAATATATGATATAACCTCCCATAATGAATAACTCCCAAGTGCATATTTATATTAATAATGTCTGTGTGTGTACCCTGTATAAATAGTGCCCCTTATTAATAATGCCCCAGGTGTTAACTAATTAAAAGGTTTTCCAGGTCATTAATAAACTAATCAGTGGGGCTAAAAAACCCAGGACCCCTACTGATCAGCTGTGTGAATGGTACCTGTGTAAGCGCCGTGACCGCTTCTCTGTTTACATAGTGTCATTTATCTCATAGCGGCCATGTAATGTAACTACAGCCTCGTCCTATACATGTCTATGTGACAAGGCTGTAATTACATAACACGGCCACTATAAACATACAGCGTATGATATAAACAGGCGCCATAGCCCCTGTTTATAACGCCCCATTTACACACACTATAATGTTCCACAGCAGCCCCTGCACACTGTATTATGCCTCACAGCGGCCCCTGCACGCAGTATCATGCTCCATAGTGGCCCCTGCACACGGTATTATGCCCCGCAGTGGCCCCTGCACACGGTATTATGTTCCACAGCAACCCCTGCACACAGTTTTATGCTCCATAGTGGCCCCTGCACACAGTATTATGCCCCATATTGGCCCCTGCACACGGTATTATGCTCCATATTGGCCCCTGCACATGGTATTATGCTCCACAGTGGCCCCTGCACTGGTACTATGCTACATAGTGGCCCTTGCACTGGTATTATGTTCTATAGTGGCCTCTGCACTGGTATTATGCTCCAAGGTGGCCCCTGTACTGGTATTATGCTCCATAGTTTCCCCTGCACTTGTATTATGCTCCACAGTGGCTCCTGCACAGGGTAGTATGCTCCTCAGTGGCCCCTGCGCATGGTTATATGCCCCATAGTGGCCCCTGCACTGGTATTATGCTCCACAGTGGCCCCTGCACTGGTATTATGCTTCACAGTGGCTCCTGCACACGGTATTATGCCCCATAGTTGCCCACCCATGAATTATTATTATTATTATTATTATTACATTTTCAGACCCCCGAGTATAATGATCGGAGACCCAGGGGAGGTGACAAACATAAAAACCAGTGGTACTTACCTATCCTGGACACTGGTGCACTCCCCGCAGCTTTCGGCCCTGTTTAATTGCGCACACAAGTCATGTGATCAGGGCGGCGACACGACCTGATGACATCACCAGAGGCCCCAAGCCTGCTTGGAGTAACACCGATCACTGGAGAGGTGAGTAACTCTGTTTTTTATGTTTATCACCTCCCCTTTGTCCGATTATTATACTCCGGGGTATAAATAAAAGACCCCGGAGTATAATAATAGTAGTATTTGAGGCCCGCGGCCTCACTTACCGATGCCCGCAGCCGCTCACAGCGGCTTCTGCTATGGGACGCAGAAGGGGAAGCGGAGGCGGCCACGAGCAGACACGGGGTAGGTAAATAAATAGGCCGTTACCTGCCGGGGATACTCCGGCAGGTTACGGCCTATTTATATATACAGTATAAAAAAAAAGTTATCCACACCTACCTGCGATGCCTTGATGGAGCCGCCGCCTCATCTTGTCCTCGACGTCAGTGTCTCAGCGCAGGCTGCGTGATGACGTCATTGTATCGCCGCCTGAGCTGAGATGCGACGTCTCCTGGGCTGGTTTACGGTAAATATAAATAAAAAATGCCGCCCCCCCCCCCCAGACAGTGACGGACAGTGCCGCCTGAGGCGGCCGCCTCACTTCGTCTCATTAGTGGTGCGCCCCTGGTCCTAGGTCATGCACACAGCCAGGATATCTAAGGGACCGCACAGTGTCTTAGTGCTGTAAAAGACCGTGCACATGTAGGTGGATGTCAGGGATGGTATCTGAACAGGCAGACAGTGCATCTGGCTGATACAGTTTGTAAGAGGATGTTTTAAAATGAACTGCTTTAGCCATTAACCAGTCCAGCACCCTTTACAAATGTTACACTTAAGCTGAGGCCCCACATTGTGGAAACGCAGCTGTTTTGTTGTTGCAGATTTTGATGCGGTTTTTTGAGCCAAAGCCAAGAATATCTACAAAAGGAATGGAAATATATAGGAAGTTCTTATACTTCTACCTTCTTCTTAATCCACTCCTGTATTTGGCTCAAAAAACCGCAACAAAATCTGCCACAAAAAAAGCTGCATTTCCACAACGTGGGGCTTTAGCCTTAAACTGGTTTTAATATGGAGTTATTAAGCTAACTCTTCTTGCCCCAGGCATCTGTGTTACTGTGTTATACAAGGTGTGATGTAACATACTGTGTCATGCCTTAAAGGGGTTGTCCAAGACTGAGAATTAATGGCCTATCCTTAGGTTTGACACCCCAACCTCATACCAATTAGCTGTTTTTGGCACAGTGTATGGATAAACTGTGAAATGGCTGTGCGCCGACACAGTAATTTCAAAGGTAGCTGAGCTGTAATAGCACAGTTGGGTCACTGTACAGTACAGTGTATGGAGACATCTGCTTCCAGCTCTGTACACTGTTCTCTGTGTGTCAAACCCCCCACCAATCTCAAATTATTGAGGGATAGGTAATTTATTCTCAATCTTGAACAACCCTTTTATTCTAAGGGCCAAGCTCTTTGCAGGCTTTGCATGGCATAGGTGCTGGGTCGTACAAGACCTAGTTCAACTCAGCTGGTGACTGGTGTCACTGTAAGGAGTTATTTTCCCCCTGTAGCTGGGGCTCCTATGAATGCCCCTGTTACAGTGGAAAACTCCAAAATAAAAAAAAATGATAAGGTTCTTTTGTATCCTTTTGGGTGAAATATGTTGTAACAAAAATATAACATAACAAGTAAAAAAAAAGTATATAAAATAAAACACAAATGGAAGAGAAAAAAAAACAGCTCATGAAAAATACAAAGTATATCAATAGTCGCCATGTGCACCCATGATTATACATGGTATTAAAACAAACAAGACAAAATAGGGAACTTATATTTTTTGGTATGAAACTTTTTATTGTGTTTATAAAGGTTTATAAGGTACAAACAAGGTATCACTGATATCACAGAGCTAATGCCCAACACTGAGGCAATTGTATTAGGTCATAACTGAAAGAAAGTATAAACAAAGCAAATATACAGTTTGGGATAGTGTTACATGAAATGATAGCATAAGTAACAAAGGATGTACCAGTAATTTATCATAATGGCAATTGTTTAAGGGCAGTTTACTGGAGTCTGTATTGATACAATTTATCAAATGTCACATGATATTTGATCACTTTGGTGCCACTATACTCACTTTCCCACCAATTTTCAATAGCTGTGTGAATGGTGTATACAAAAAGTTCCAAAGATTTTACACAAATAAGCTGAAAAAGTTGCAGCACTGTGCTTCTGGAGTGTAGGGCTTGATACTTTTTCCCCACTGTCCTTGGAGGACAAGTGAAACAGTCAATAAACTAAATCTTAAATGGTTCCTCCTCAGAAGAACTAGAATAGTAATATTAAAAGGAGTGGTTTAGGGTGCAATCACATATGAGTCTTTTGATACATTTTTCTGGTCTGTCATTAACCCCTTCCTGTTGGTGACATTTTTCGATTTTCATTTTAGACTTCCCGCCTTCCAAAACCACCCATAACTTTTTTATTGTTCTTCATAATGGTACCATTTATTGTTCTGTACAAAGTACTGGAAAGCTGGAAAAAAAAATTCAGAATGGGGTAGAAGGGTAGAATTGGAGAAAAAGTGCATTTATGCGACTTTCTTGCGGGCTTCATTTTTACGGCGTTCACTCTGCAGCCAAAATGACATGTCACCTGTATTCTATGTTTCGGTACAATTCTGGGGATAGCAAATTTATATAGTTTTATTTACAGTTTATCTCCATAACAAAAATCAAAAACTTTGCTAAAAAAAATTTTTTTCTAAAAGTCTCCATATTCTGACACCCGTAACTTATTTATATTCGGGGCTGCATAGGGAGTCTTTTTTTGCAGGGCCAGTTGTACTTTTTAGTTAAACCATTTTGGGGAATGTCTATTGCTTTGATTACTTTTTATTCAAATTTTATCAGAGGAGAAACAGCAAAAAAAAAGGCAGTTCGGCACTTTTGATTTTTTTTTTTTTTTTTTGCTATGGCGTTCACTGTATGGGAAATTTTTTTTTAGAAGTTTGTAAACCGGCATTTTCAGACACAGGGATACAGTACCTAATGTGAATGTGTTTCAATGTAATTTTTTAGTTTTATATATATTCTAGGGAAAGGGAGGTGATTTGAACTTTTAGGGTTCTTTTTACATTTTGTAAAACTTTTTCTTTTTTTTTACTATTTTGTTAGCCCCCACCCCCCTCCCCAGGGCTAAAGATTGCAGGTCCCATAGACTGCAAAACAACTGTATTGCAGTCTATGGGAGTTTTGCTTTGTTACTATAGACCAGACTCAATAGTAATATTACTATTGCAGGCCTGGAAGCCTTCACAAGGCTTCCGGCTGCTGAAGCAACAGGATGGTTCCTGCGATCTCAACAGAAAGGTACAGGGCTGGTGGAGACTGGCCCCAGGGGGGCAATGTTTTAGTTTGGGGGGGGGGGCCATTCTGCAGTGCAATGCCCACGATCAGAGTTCATTAGCTCTCGGTCTCTGGTATACATTACAGCAGAGACCTGGTAGCTATGGTGGTTGCGCTGCAGCAGAGTAGCCGCCATCTTTAAAGACACAGCAACCGCCGTACTATTACGACGGATGTCAGGAAGGGGTTAAACAGTAAAGATGGTCCGCCTAAGGATGAGCCTCAACGGATTTTGAGGAAACCCATTGACCATAATGGAATGCGTTTTTTCACAGAAAAAAAGTCTGCGGAATTTCTACTTCCATTATACCTTTAGGGAAACTGCCGGCATTTCCGTAGGTATAATTGACATGCTGCAATTTCCATTACCGTGACGGCTATGGCTACGTGTCTGCAGCACATATTTTTCCGCAGTGTTTGGATGAGATTTGCTAGACTGTAAAACACTGCAGTTTTTTTCCTCGGCGTTACCACCATGGCCAAACCGTGGCGTTTATGCCTCGTGGTGCCCCGGCCTTAGAGGGATATTTCTTATGCTGAGTTGTTAAAGGACCCTTTACATGGAACATTTGTTCCTGATAATTGTCCGGTGTACGTGTGCAAACAATAAAAGAAGTATCTTGTTAATTTGTGTACAGCAGGAGGAAGCAAGGGGCAGCTAAAGTAACTGAACAGTTGTTTTGGCTTGTGTAGGTATGAAAGTGGAAAAATACAATCATTTAGCAGAAGAGAGACAACCCCTACCTTTTTGTAACAAAGGAACAAGTGTTCCTAACCTTTATGCCATTGCAGTCATGAGATGTCTGTCATAATTTGCTGAAAAAACAATCTGATGGATGGGGAGAGGGGTGCAAGTAAACCGTCAAAATATTAATAGGTTAGAAATAATAAAAGTAAATAAAATGAAAATATTTAAAGTTTATATATTTTTAAATATTGGGGCCATAGCTATCAGTTTTTATATTTTGGCAAACATGGAACATAGAACAATCTTTTGTTAGATAACGGTGGAAGGTATGTTTAAAAGGTTTGTTTTGGTATATATTTTTTATATAATTTGCATATTTTATTATATGAAATAGTATGATGCTTACAGTTTTAATAGAACAGTCTCTTTAATGGCACCTACAGCTGCTGGTTTGAACAATGATGAAACATGTCTGCCACCTAGTGGATGACAGAGATGACATGGGCTAAAAGTTTAGTTAAGAATCTGTTCTGTTTTACTAAAGTCACCTCTTATATGATTGCAGTAAGTGATCAGTACCTAAAAATGCCAGCTTATATTGTTTTATAAGTAATATTTGTGGTGTATGCCTGGACAGTATCCCTTTCAAAACCATTCAAGCACTTTACAAGTTATAATCTCTACAGCTTTTCCTTTCACCTGTGCCAGACATTTTTGGTGCATTATTTGTCAGTTGGGAAATGTTGCATTGCTGTTGACCCTCCATGAGAAAATACATTATTGATGGCTAGAGCCAGGGATGTATTAAAAGAGGGTAAGAAGAGGCAAGTAAATAGCCGCTGCCCGCCTCCAATCATTTGTCTCAAGCCCTTTTCAATAGTAACTCATCGGACTTTAAATCTTTAAAAGTTTATCACCAACATTATAAAAGTATGCAGATTTTATAACCAAGAGTCATACTTTCTTTAAGTACTCATGCCACATCTATTCTGCGTGTATGTTTACTGACAAAGAAAGAAGTGCCATAAGAAGATGTGAGATTAATGTTTTTGCCTAGGAATTTACATTATCTTTGATCTGTGTCTGGAGAGCTACTGAAAATTTTGACTATTTGCTATAATGTTTTAAATGGTCAAACACTCATTTTATACCACATTTCTTCTTAGCGACCTCTTGGCTCTACCATGGCTCTAACAACTGATTGCTGTGGATTTCCTTTGCTGGACCTGGTCCTAAAGAAATTGTGGGTGTCCCTTTCATGATAATGATAACAGTAATACAATTATTGGAGTCTAGTAACACATTTGTTTCAGTTTGATATTTTTTAAATGCTTGAAACACCTAGACTCCATATGTCTCCCGACATCCGCCATAATAGTACGGTGCTGCCGGGAAGGATTACGGCGGAAGCATGGTGCACACACAGTTTCTGTGTGCGCACCGTGCTTTGCGGGTGTCAGCCGTATGTTACGGTTGACACTGTCCTCTAACACCCCCGGTCATTGCTGATCGCTGATCGCGGGTGTTAACCCCTGAGATGCCGCAGTCAAACATGACTGCGGCATCTCAGGGGTTTCTTTATGTATTGGGGTCCCGATCGGCCCCCCCCGTGACATTTTCAGGGGGTGCTGGTATTCCTAATCGGCAGACCGGGGTCTAATCCATGACCTCCGGTCTGCCCCATTGCTGCTGCTCCACATACCTGGTTGATACCGCCTTGAATGGAAGTTGTGAGCCTATGCGTCTGCATAGGCTTACAGCCTCCTATACACTGCAATACATGTGTATTGCAGCGTAGAACTATTGAACCAGCGATCAGAAGATTGCTGCTTCAAATCCCTATGGGGACAAAAAAAAAAATGTTTCAACATGTTAAAAAAAAAAATAACAAATGAATAAAGCCCCAAAAATCCAATTTCCCATATAAAATGTTTTATTATGTAAAATAAAGAAAAATAAAAAAAAATTACATATTTGGTATCACCGCGTCCGTAAAAAAACGAACAATAAAACTAAAACATAATTTAACCTGCACGCTGAACGACATTAAAAAAGACGTAGAAAACCGCACAAAATAAAGATTTTTCGCCATCTTTGCCTCACAAAATATTCACTAAAGAGTGATCAAAAGGTCAGATGAAAACCAAAATGGTACCAATACAAAGCACAGGTCCTCCTGCAAAAAATAAGCCCTCAAACAGCTCTGTCAACAGAAAAATAAAAAGTTATGCCTTTCAGAAGATGGCGATGCAAAAAAAATAGCTTTTTTCACTAAATGGAATTTTATTCTGCACAATTAGCAACGCATTAAAAAACAACATAAAATAGGTATCTACATAATCGTACAGACGTGCAGAATAAAGGTAACATGTTACTTATGCTGTACACTGCATGGCAAAAAAAAATGAAATGTTAGAAAGCAATGCCAGAATTGATGTTTTCTTTTACATCCCACCCAGAAAGAGTTAATAAAACGTAGTCAATAAGTTATAGGCACCTCCAAATGGTGGCATTGAAAAGTAAATCTCATACAGCAAAAACAAGCCTTCATATGGCCACATCGCCAGAGAATAAAAAAAATATATAGATTATACAATGTAAAGACAAAAACCCCAAAAATCGCCAAATCATTAGAACCCAACTGGCTGCGGCAAGAAGGAAATGTATAAGCTATGTGTGCGTATATCAGGGGACACCTAATATTTAGAGCTTATGAGGGAGAATACACCAGAGCTGAATACCCTCCCCCCGTCCATGTCATAACAGCTAAAGGGGTAATTATTTTATCCCGGGGTACAGTGAGCATTTTTACCCCCCAATTGTTGCATTAATTTATTCTCCAGAAATGAATGCACCATCAGCTGCTCAGAGTGAAAATGAAAATTTTTCCAGGAAAACATAATTTCATTGCGCAATATTTTGTGCCCAGCTTGTGTCAGAGACAAACGCTCCAAGGTTGTTGTACCAAGGATAAACCGCTAACCAGTTTTTGGAGTGTGTGTCTCTGCTGTCACAATCTGGGCACAACATATCGGGCACTAAAATGGCATATCTCTGAAAAAATTACAATTTTAACTTTTCACTGCGCATTTATTTCTGGAAAGTAAAATAATGCAATACTCAAGGGTTAAAAATGCTCGCTATGCCCCTTCATACATTCCTTGAGGGAAGTAGTTTCTAAAATAGGTGGTGCATTTTTTATTTTTGCCTCAGACCCTCTGCAATGGCTTGCCAATGCAGGGTAAATAACCAAATTAGGCCTCAAATAAGCATGGTGCTTCTTAATTTTTGAGCCTTGCCATATTTTTAGGCAAAAGAGTAGGGACACATATAAAGTGTTTCCTAAATCAGGAGACAGAGCATAATAACTGGAGAGTTGACATTTAACAGTGCTGTGATATGGGCAGGACCTATTGGCCACTAAAATAGCCTATCTGGGAAAATGTCAATTTTCATTTTGCACCATCTGCTGCGTATTTCTTTTTGGAAAGCATCTTTGGGGTCAAAATGATCACTATACCCTTTGAGGGGTGCAGTTTCCAAAACTAAGTCCCTTCTTGGTACTCTCCAATGCATTAGCACCTTAGGGGAAAATGTGTCATGGCACCTGAAAATGATTCTGCCCTCCAAAAGCCTAATGGCACTCCCTGCCTTCTGTGCCCTGCTGTGTGCCAATACATCAGTTTTTCTTCACATGTGGGGTATTTCTGTAGTCTGGAGAAATTGCGTAACAAATTGTTGGATACATTTTCTCCTTTAACCCCTTGTAAAAATGAAAAATATGTGGCTAAAGCAACATTTTATTGCAAAAAAATATAATGTTTCATTTTCACTGTCCAATGTTAATAAATCTATGAAACAGCTGTTGGATCAAAATGCTCAGTATAGCTCTTGATAAATTCCTTGAGGGGTGTAGTTTACAAAATGGGGTCATATTTTGGGGTTTCCATTGTACTGGTACTTTAGTGGCACTGCAAATGAGACATGGCACCCAGAAACTATTCCAGCAAAATTTGCCCTCTAAAAGCCAAATAGCTCTCTTTCTGTTCCAAGCTCTGGCATGTACCCATACAGCAGTGTATGATCACATATGGGGTATTGCCGTGTTCAGAAGAAATTGTGTAACAAACTATGGGGTCCTTTTCCTCCTTTAACCTTTTGCAAAAATTAGAAATTTGGGTCTAATACATTTTATTGGAAAAAAAGTAATTATTTAATTTTCACATCCCATTGGTAGTAAATTACGTGAAACAACTGTGGATTCAAAATGCTGACTATACCCCTCGATAAATTCCTTGAGGGATCTAGTTTCCAAAATTAGGTAATTTATTGTGGCTTTCCACTGCGCTGGTACCTCAGGGGCTCTGCCAATGTGACATGGTGCCCTGCTGTTTGCAAATACAGACATTTATATCCACATGTGGGTAATTTCTATAGTCAGGAGAAATTACTTAACAACTTGTGGGGTGCATTTCTCCTTTAACCCCTTGTAAAAAATGAAACATTTTGGGTTAAAGCTACATTTTATAGATAATAATACAATTTAGCATTTTTTTAGCCCAATCTGTAAGGTCAAAGTACTCACTATACCCCTTGATAAATTCCTTGATGGGTCTAATTTCCAATATGGGGTCACTTTTGGGGGGTTTCCACTGTTTTGGCATCTCAGGGGCTCTGCAAATGGGACATGGTACCTGAAAACTATTCCAGGAAAATCTGTCCTTCAAAAGCCAGTTTGTGCATTTTCCGTTTCAAGCGCTGCCATGTGCCCGTACATCAGTGCACCAGCACATATGGGGTATTGTCGTGTTCAGGAGAAAAAAGTTAGTTGGGTATTCTCCTTTAACCCTTTGTGAAGATGAAAAATTTGAGGCTAAAGCGACATTTGATCGGAAAAAAGGTAATTTTTCATTTTCACGTCTCTATGGCAATAAATTCAGTGAAAAACTTATAGGGTCAAAATACTATAACCCTTGATAAATTCCTTGAGGAGTCTAGTTTCCAAAATGGGGTCACTTTCTAGAGGTTTCCACTGTTGTGGCACCTCAAGGGCTCTGTAAATGCGATATGGTGCCTGAAACTGATCACAGCAAAAATCTGCCCTCTTGCTGTCTTGTCTTGCTGTCTGCCCATATATCAGTTTACACCCATATATGGTGTATTTCCGTAGTCGGGAGAACTTGCATAACAAATTGTGGGATGCATTTTCTCCTTTAACCCCTTGTGAATGTGTAAATACTAGGGCTAAATGAACATATTCGTAAAAGAAAATGAAATTCCTGTGAAACGCTTATAGGGTTAAAATACTTTGTATATGTTGATTTGGCTTATTTAAGGGGTGCAGTTTTGAAAATGGGGTGATTTATGGGTGTTTCTAATGCAGGGGGCTTTCAAAACCCCTTCATAACTTGATTAGTCCCTTGAATAATGGGTTTTGGAAATGTTGAAAATTTTGAATATTGTTGTTTGACTTGTAAGCCTTATAATATCCATAAAAAATAAAAGGGTGATTAAAGTTTGATGCCAACATAAAACAGAGATATGGTACATTAGATTTATGATCTAATTTGGGTGGTATGACTATCTGTATGCAATGCACATCATTTCAAACTTTTTAAAATGCATACTTCTCAAAATTTCCACCAAATTTCCTATTTTTTCATAATTAAACACAAAACATATCGACCAAAATTTACCACTAAGACGAAGTACAATTTGTCACGAATAAACAATATCAAAATCACTTTGGAGAGTTAAAGTGTTCCAAAGTTATTACCGCATGAAGTGATACATGTCAGATTTGAAAAATCTAGCTCTGTCAGGTAGTCAAAAACTGGCTCCGGCGGGAAGGGCCTCTGCATGCCCCTGCCCAAGATGTCTGTCTTGGATCTGCACACTCTAATCCGCAAAGTGTTAAGCAACAGGATCAAATCATTCTGTAACAGCCCTACCAGTGTATGCCGCTTAGGAGACACCAGTTTACCAATCCCCAGAGCATCAAAAAAAAGTTAGAGTGAAGAACTAGCGCACACCCTCACTATGCAACTAAATTGAATAGTCAAGTACCACTGCCCCATGCCCCCTGACTGTGAAAGGGAATTGAGCACCAGCTACAGCTAACCACTCCTCCACTGCAGACCAAAAGCAGTTCCAAAGCCTATGGTGCCCGCCATGTCAGTAAACAATTCCAAATACACATTGGAGACTTCATCCTTCATCCACAGAGTTTTGCTGTTGAACTCCCGAAAGACTGTCTGCCATACCAAAATGTCCTCCTTCTGTGACGTCAGAGATAAAGTGCATAGGCAACACTACACCTTTTATGGCTAGAGACAGTCTATGACAAACGACCCACCCCATGGGCATGACATGACAGTTTAAGGTGAGCAAACCTAACAAGGACTGGAGCTGTCTAAATGTACACTGTCTAAATGAGTTGGGATAATGAAGCTGATAATCTTGCCAATTTATCCTCGAGCAAACAAAAAAACCATCTCTACAGAATCTATATACCCAAAAAGGACAAGCATGTTGATGAACATTTGGTCTTTTACTTAGACAGCAGAACCCCCAGCTTACTCATCAAACAACAAAAGGAAACCAATAATGAAAAATAAACATCAGAATTAGCCGGAGCGACATAAAGCAAATCATATATGTAATGCAAAACTGAATCAAAACTGTCTCGTACTGACATATCACCATAAAAGGAACTCTCAAACCAAAGACCCAACAGATGAAAGCACTTTGGGTAAACTGGCAGGATACGAAAAGCTGTCTTGATGTTGGACTTCGCCAACAAAGCCACTCAGCCCCAAACTAAAGCGACAGCCCAATCAAACACCACATATAACACTGCGCTTTCTGTCATCAAAATCTCGGTACCCAATACCCTACCCAATTCCACTTTCTGCAAGTCAATCCGAAGGATATCAACATGCTTCAAAGCTGACTGCAAATTATCCATGAGCAACAAATAAAAACCAGCCTGTAGGAAATGAAAAAACATACAGAAAAACCTATAATTTAATACCCTTGTCTCCAGTCTCGTGAGGGTACCGCTCCAGTCACTGGCACATCATGCTGACGCTCATAGGCGTTCTCTACACTACCTGAGGGGCCCATTCAGGCAGGCTTGTTTTGTTATGGACACAACAGATTCCCAAATGAGCAGCACCACAGAAGGAACACTCATGCCAAACCTTGTATGTAGCTCCATTTGGCTTATGGAATGTGGGTCCAGCTGCAGTGCCAGCTCCTGGGACCCTGGATTGAAAGGAACGAGTTGGACGCTATGACATCATGAGCTGTATCCATATGTTGGTGGCTTTTGAAGCCCAGTCCATGGATGGACACAATGTCAAATGACTAATTCACAGACATAAATGGGTGTTGAAAAATTAATAATGCATAACTTTTATTAAAATCCTGCAAAATATGATGTACAAACACCCCTGTAGTGTAAGGAGTAGTGAAGAACAAACCTCCCTACAAGATCATGCAACCCGTTAGGCATAACACAATGTCCCCATAGAATGCCTTTTCCACAATTCTTGGGATTCAACAATATCTTCTTCCCATATATTCATTAGTGGAATAAAGAGATAAAGAAGACATATTCATATACAGAGTCTGACATATGAAATAAATAAAATAGATCAAAAGTACTAGGGTTATATTTATATATTTGTTCACTCACTACCCACACTACTGATATAATGTACTATAAACATTGTTATTCTCCTATCTTAGTCCCTGATTCAATGTCTGATGAGATTCAGGGAGGAACAGATGATGTAAAAGAGGCTGTTGGTCTAGATATAATATTGCCTCTGTAGACGTGGGTCAACTTCTAGTAAAGCCCCAGGTGATATATATATATATATATATATATATATATATATATATATAGTAGATAGAAGTGATCAAACTTTATTTAAAGTTGCCTACTTAAAGCTTCCTATGCGTTTCACCCCATAAACAATAAGGTGTTTATAAGGAGATCAATATTGTGTCTAATAAAAGTGGAGAGGAGATGTAAATACAGTTAAAACTGAGTTTCCCAGGGCCCTGATGTTAGGGTCCACAGAGACGACTTTCCCTTTAAAAAATTGTGCTTTGATTTATGGGCCAGTCTGGGTCTTTATAATCCCCTCCATTTCTCTCCTCCATGATGGCTATTGGTTTCACCCCAGTTTTGGCTCCTGTCCCTATTGCTTCCTGTTGCTGTTTCTGTGTGTGTTTCTCTGACTCTGGCCTTCGGATTGTGTACTTGGACTTCTCTTTGGATTACAACTCTGCTGTACTTTCCCTCTCTGGCATTTTGACTCTGGCTACATACCTCAACTTCTACTTCTGTCACTCGCTCCTGTACTTCGCTGCTATCTCCGCTGCTGACCCTGCTCTGTCATTTACTCTGCGTCTGGTGAGTTGCTTGCAATTCTGCTCTCTGGCTTCTGTTCACGGTTAACCAATTTGTGGAACATTCCTCTGTGTTGTCAACTCTGGTCTGGGATTCTGCTAAGTCCATCTCCACCACTAGAAGCTCTGGTGAAAACGTCCTGAGATTGGCTTTGGCTCATACTGGGTGTGCGGCAGTTTGGTTAAGTTTTTCCGCTAGCGGTCATTAGATTCAGTTCTGCTGCTTCTCTCAATTCTGACTGCCCCTTTACCTTGTACCTGCATCTGAGCTCCTAACACCTGATGGTGGGCACCGGTACTTAAAGGGGTTGTCTGGGCAAAAATTGTATTTTTTAAATAGGCCGGGGGAGGTTAAAAACATTTTTTTTAAAATTCATACTCACCTGTCCCCGGTGCTCCGGTCCTGCCGGGCCATTGTTGTCTGTACCCAATGCAAGTGACCGCTGAGGCCAATTACGAAAAAAAAAAAAAAAAGTGATCAGATGACCCCAAAGGTCTATTATGACCTTATGGGGACACAATGTAAAAAAAAAAAAAAAAAAAAAAAATAGAAAAGTAAAAAATAAATAAATAAATAAATAAAATAATTAAAAAAATAAATAAAATAATACGCTAATAAAGCGCTGTTATTAAAGGTTTTAGCCCCACCCCCGACGACACCATACAAAATAAAAATTACCTTAATGGAGAGGAAAAACTATTTTAAGATTTTTAGTAGCACTTTGTGTTATTAAATAAAAAAAAAAAATTAAAAGTGAAAAACGGACACGTTTTCCCTCCTCTTTTGTTTATATTTTCCCGGATATAAAAAAATGAAAACACATGCAAAAATAAAAATAACATAAAAATAAAGCCTTATGTGTCACCAAAAAAAGACGCGGAAATTAGTTGAATAACGCATATGATAAAAATGTTACAGCCCTCAAAACCGTACATACAAAAAAACCTGAAAATGTGTCTGATCCTGGATCAGAAATTGGCCCGGTACTGAAGTGGTTAAAAAACCTCCTAGGTAGCTTTTGCAGTATGTTTTGAGTCATTTGTCCTTCTGTACTGTGAAGCACCGTCCAATCAACTTTGCTGCATCTGGTTGAATGTGAGCAGAAAGTATATCCCTGTATACTTCAGAACTGATATGGATGCTTCTGTCTTCTGTCACATCAAAGACTAGTGACCAGTGCCATTGGAAGCCATGCATGCAAATGCCATCACACTGCCTCCACCACGAAAAACAGAGGATGTGAAATGCTTTGAATCATGAGCCATTCCAAGCCTTTTCCATACTTTCTTCTTCCCATCTTTCTGGTAAAGGTTGATCTTAGCTTCACCTAGCCAAACAAGCCTATTTCACCACTCTCATCTCTTCTCTCTCCTGTAACCCTAAAAGGCTATTTGAAACTTTTCATTCCTTACTTACCCCTAAGGTGCAGATGCCATTCACAGACCTTAGCGCAGATGACCTGGCCTCTTATTTCCATGATAAAATTGATAAGATCCGTCAGGAAATAACTGCCCAATCCCCAGGTGGCATTGACCCCCTCACCAGCCGCACTTCAGACTGTTCATTCTCATCTTTTTAACCTGTTACAGAGGAGGAAGTATCTCAGCTACTTTCCTCTTCTCGCCCTACGACCTGCAGTAGTGACCCTTTCCCCTCACACCTTCTCCAGTCTCTGTCGCCTGCCATCACAACTTACCTTACTAAAATATTTAACATCTCTCTCTCTTCTGGAATTTTCCCATCCTCTTTCAAACATGCTGTCATAACCCCACTACTGAAGAAATCCTCCCTTGACCCGTCCTGTGCTGCTAACTATCGACCTGTCTCTAACATTCCTTTTATCTCCAAAATCTTGGAACGCTTGGTCTATTCTCGTTTAATCTGCTATCATTCTGCTAACTTTCTTCTTGACCCCTTACAATCTGGCTTCCGCACTCTGCACTCTACTGAAACGGCCCTCACAAAAGTCTCTAATGATCTCCTAACGGCTAAATCCAAAGGTGACTTCTCTCTTCTTATTCTTCTAGATCTCTCAGCAGCATTTGACACTGTTGACCACCATCTCCTCCTCACTATGCTCCGCTCTGTCGGCATCACAGACACCGCTCTCTCCTGGTTCTCCTCTTGTCTCTCTGACTGCACTTTCTGTGTATAATTTGCGGGCTCTGTTTCTTCCCCTCTTCCCCTTGCCGTTGGGGTTCCTCAGGGCTCGGTCCTAGGTCTCCTGCTCTTCTCCCTCTACACAGCACCCATTGGACAAACCATCACTAGATTTGGCTTCCAGTACCATCTTTATGCTGATGACACCCAATTATATACGTCATCCCGTGACATCACCCCTGCACTAATACAGAACACCAGTGACTGCCTCTCTGCTGTTTCAAATATCATGTCTTCGCTCTATCTGAAACTGAATCTCTCAAAGACTGAACTATTGCTGTTTCCACCATCTAATAGACTTATCCCTGATATCTCCATTGCAGTCTCCGGCCTTACCATAACTCCTAGGCAGTATGCCCGCTGCCTCGGGGTTTTGTTTGACTCAAACCTTTCCTTCACCCCCCCATATCCAATCACTCGCACGCTCTTGTCATCTTCACCTCAAAAACATCTCCAGAATCTGCCTTTTCCTTACCACAGATACACTAAAGACACTTATTGTTGCCCTGATTCACTCTCGCCTTGACTACTGTAACTCCTTACTAATCGGTCTTGCCCTTACTAAACTCTCCCCTCTACAATCTATTCTGAATGCAGCGGCCCGGCTCATCTATCAATCTAGACGCTACAGCGATGCCTCCGGTCTGTGGCGGTCACTACATTGACTGCCTATTCAATACAGAATACAATATAAACTTATCACCCTCATTCACAAGGCTCTCCATAATACTGCACCTCCCTACATTTCCTCCCTCATCTCTGTCTATCGCCCAACACGTACTCTCCGTTCACTCAATGACCTAAGACTAACATCCTCTATTATCAGAACCTCCCACGCTCGTATACAAGACTTCTCCCGAGTTGCACCACTTCTCTGGAATGCTCTATCCCAGACTATCAGATTAACCCCCAATATCCACAGCTTCAAGCGTAAACTAAAGACACATCTTTTCAGACAGGCCTATTACAACTCCTAATGTAAACCCTTCCACAGTTAGAATCCCTAAAACGTACCCTCCTCTGTTTATGCTTCAACATTACCTCACAGGATATTATGCCTTATCAGACTAGCTTTATATGTCCAGGCACCATCTGCATGTTAAAGGACACGATTGGTGACGGCTCATACAGCTTATATATGTGTAATGACAGTAACCTCTATTACAAAATTGTCTGACCATTTTATAAACAATGCTACATCTGTTGCTGCCCCTGCTACCTCTTGTGTCACCCCCTCTACCTCATAGATTGTAAGCTCTTGCGAGCAGGGCCCTCAGTCCCAGTGTGTGACTTGACAATTCCTTTGTAATGTATCTTTTTTGTCTGTACTTGAACCCTACAAGTTGTACAGTGCTGCGGAATATGTTGGTGCTATATAAATAAAATGTATTATTATTATTATTATTATCTCTCCAAAGAATGCTGTTCCAGAACTGGGCTGGTTTTTTAGATGTTTTTTTGGCAAAGTCTAATCTGGCCTTTCTATTTTTGAGACTGATTAAATAGTTTGCACCTTGTGGTGCTCTCATGAAGTCTTCGCTTTATGGTAAATTTAGATACTAATACACCTATTCCTGGAAATTGTTCTTTACTTGGGTGGATGTTGTGAAATTTTTATTCACCATGAAAAGGATTCTACAATCATCCACCACTGTTGTCTTCCGTGTACAGTTAGGTCCATATATATTTGGACACTGACACAAATTTTGTTTTTTTTACCTATTTACTGAAACATATTCTAAGTTATAGTTATATAATGAACATGGACATAAAGTCCAGACTTTCAGCTTTCATGTGAGGATATCCACATTAAACTTGGATGAAGGGTTTAGGAGTTTCAGCTCCTTAACATGTGCCACCCTGTTTTTAAAGGGACCAAAAGTAATTGGACAATTTACTCAAAGGCTGTTTCATGGGCAGGTGTGGGCAATTCCTTCATTATGTCATTTTCAATTAAGCAGATAAAAGGCCTGGAGTTGATTTGAGGTGTGGTGCTTGTATTTGGAAGATTTTGCTGTGAAGAAAACATGCGGTCAAAGGAGCTCTCCATGTAGGTGAAACAAGCTATCCTTAAGCTGCGAAAACAGAAAAAAACCATCCAAGAAATTGCTACAATATTAGGAGTGGCAAAATCTACAGTTTGGTACATTCTGAGAAAGAAAGCATTGGTGAACTCATCAATGTAAAAAGACCTGGACGCGCACGGAAGACAACAGTGGTAGATGATTGCAGAATAATTTCCATGGTGAAGGGAAACCCCTTCACAACAGCCAACCAAGTGAACAACACTCTCCAGGATGTAGGCGTATCAATATCCAAATCTACCATAAAGAGAAGACTGCATGAAAGTAAATACAGAGGGTTCAGTGCAAGCCACTCATAAGCCTAAAGAACAAAAAGGCTAGATTGGACTTTGCTAAGAAACATCTAAAAAAAACAGAACAGTTCTGGAAGAAGATTCTTTGGACAGATGAAACCAAGATCAACCTCCACTAGAATGATGGAAAGAAAAAAGTATGGCGAAGGCATGGTACAGCTCAAGATGCAAAGCATACCACATCATCTGCAAAACATGGCAGAGGCAGTGTGATGGCTTGGGCATGCATGGATGCCAGTGGCACTGGGTCACTAGTGTTTATTGATGATGTGACACAGGACAGAAGCAGCCGGATGAATTCTGAGGTATTCAGAGACATACTGTGTGCTCAGCCAAATGCAGCCAAACTGATTGGTCGGCGTTTCATAATACAGATGGACAATGACCCAAAACATAAAGCCAAAGCAAAACTGGAGTTTATTAAAGCAAAGAAGTGGAATATTCTTGAATGGCCAAGTCAGTCACCTGATCTCGACCCAATTGAGCATGCATTTCACTTGTTAAAGACTAAACTTCAGACAGAAAGGCCCACAAACAAACAGCAACTGAAAACCGCTGCAGTAAAGCCTGGCAGAGCATTAAAAAGAAGGAAACACAGCGTCTGCTGATGTCCATGAGTTTCAAGAGTTCAAGTAGTCATTGTCAACAAAGGGTGAACAACCAAGTATTAGAAATTGACATTTTATTTACAATTATTTAATTTGTCCAATTAATTTTGAGCCCCTGAAATGAAGGGATTGTGTGTAATAAATGCTTTAGTTCCTCACATTTTTATGCAATCATTTTTTCAACCCACTGAATTAAAGCTAAAAGTCTGAACTTCAAGTGCATCTGAATTGTTGTATTCAAAATTCATTGTGGTAATGTACAGAACCAAAATTAGAAAAATGTCTCTGTCCAAATATTTATGGACCTAACTGTATGTCCAGGCCTTTTTGAGTTCCCATACTCACCAGTGCACTCTTTTCTATACCAGAATGTACCAAACTGTTGATTTCACCACTTCTAATATTTCCGCTATCTCTTTGATGGATTTCTTCTTTTTTTTTTTTAAGCCTAATGATGGTCTATTTAATTTCCATTGTGATCTCCTTTAACTGCATTTAGTAGGTTCACAGCAACAGCTTCCGAATGCAAATGTCACACCTGTAATCAACTCCAGACCTTTTACCTGTTTAATTGATGATGGATTAATGAGGCAATAGCCCATGCAGCCCATTAAATAGCAATTGAGATAATTGTCTAATTACAGTTGGTCCCTTTGGCAGATACACTACCGTTCAAAAGTTTAGGGTCACTTAGAAATTTCCTTATTTTTGAAAGAAAAGCACAGTTTTTTTCAATGAAGATAACATTAAATGAATCAGAAATACAATCTATACATTGTTAATGTGGTAAATGACTATTCTAGCTGCAAATGTCTGTTTTTTAATGCAATATCTACATAGGTGTATAGAGGCCCATTTCCAGCAACCATCACTCCAGTGTTCTAATGGTACATTGTGTTTGCTAACTGTGTAAGAAGGCTAATGGATGTTTAGAAAACCCTTGAAAACCCTTGTGCAAGTATGTTAGCACAGCTGAAAACAGTTTTGCTGGTTAGAGAAGCTATAAAACTGACCTTCCTTTGAGCTAGTTGAGAATCTGGAGCATTACATTTGTTTGTTCAATTAAACTCTCAAAATGGCCAGAAAAAGAGAACTTTCATGTGAAACTCGACAGTCTATTCTTGTTCTTAGAAATGAAGGCTATTCCATGAGAGAAATTGCCAAGAAACTGAAGATTTCCTACAACGGTGTGTACTACTCCCTTCAGAGGACAGCACAAACAGGCTCTAACCAGAGTAGAAAGAGAAGTAGGAGGCCCCGCTGCACAATTGAGCAACAAGACAAGTACATTAGAGTCTCTAGTTTGAGAAATCGATGCCTCACAGGTCCTCAACTGGCAGCTTCATTAAATAGTGCACGCAAAACGCCAGTGTCAACTTCTACAGTGAAGACGCAACTCAGGGATGCTGGCCTTCAGGGCAGAGTGGCCAAGATAAAGCCATATCTGAGACTGGCTAATAAAAGAAAAAGATTAATATGGGCAAAAGAACACAGACATTGGACAAAGGAAGATTGGAAAAAAGTGTTATGGACAGAATCGAAGTTTGAGGTGTTTAGAT
Source organism: Leptodactylus fallax (assembly GCA_947044405.1). NCBI lineage: Eukaryota > Metazoa > Chordata > Amphibia > Anura > Leptodactylidae > Leptodactylus > Leptodactylus fallax. The sequence continues at coordinate 1,723,533 of CAMRHE010000048.1, read as the reverse complement.
CACACAGAAGAACATTTGTGAGATGCAGAACAACTGAAAAGATGCTGGAAGAGTGCCTGACGCCATCTGTCAAGCATGGTGGAGGTAATGTGATGGTCCGGGGTTGCTTTGGTGTTGGTAAAGTGGGAGATTTGTACAAGGTAAAAGGGATTTGAATAAGGAAGGCTATCACTCCATTTTGCAACGCCATGCCATACCCTGTGGACAGCGCTTGATTGGAGCCAATTTCATCCTACAACAGGACAATGACCCAAAGCACACCTCCAAATTATGCAAGAACTATTTAGGGAAGAAGCAAGCAGCTGGTATTCTATCTATAATGGAGTGGCCAGTGCAGTCACCAGATCTCAACCCCATTGAGCTGTTGTGGGAGCAGCTTGACCATATGGTACGCAAAAAGTGCCCATCAAGCCAATCCAACTTGTGGGAGGGGCTTCTGGAAGCATGGGGTGAAATTTCTCCAGATTACCTCAGCAAATTAACAGCTAGAATGCCAAAGGTCTGCAATGCTGTAATTGCTGCAAATGGAGCATTCTTTGACGAAAGCAAAGTTTGAAGGAGAAAACTATTATTTCAAATAAAAATTACTATTTCTAACCTCGCCAATGTCTTGACTATATTTTCTATTCATTTTGCAACTCATTTGATAAATAAAAGTGTGAGTTTTCATGGAAAACACAAAATTGTCTGGTGACCCAAACCTTTTGAACGGTAGTGTACATATTACAGAGCTGTAATTCCTAAACTCTTCTTCCAATTATAACGTGAATACAGTGGCTTGCAAAAGTATTCCTATCCCTTGAACTTTTTCACATTTTGTCACCTTACAACCACAAACTTAAATGTACTTTATTGAGATTTTTTAAGTGATAGACCAATACGAAGCAGCACATGATTATGACGTGAAACGAAAATGATACATGGTTTTCAAAATTTTATCAAATAAAAATCTGAAAAGTGAGACGTGCAAAAGTATTCAGCCCCCTGTACTCTGATACCCCTAAATAAAATCCAGTGCAATCAATTGCCTTCAGAATATATAAATACACCTGTTTTGTGAAGGCCTCAGTGGTTTGTTAAAGAACACTAGTGAACAAACAGCATCATGAAGATCAAGGAACTCACCAGACAGATCAGAGCTAAAGTTGTGGAGAAGTTTAAAGCAGGGTTAGGTTATAAAAACATATCCAAAGCTTTGAGCATCCAAAGGAGCACTGTTCAATCCATCATTCAAAAACTTGAAAAAGTATTCTAGAACTGCAAACCTACCAAGACATGGCTGTCCACCTAAACTGACAGATCAAGCTAGGAGAGCACTGGTCAGAGAAGCAGCCAAGATGCCCATGGTCACTATGCAGGAGATGCAGAAATCCACAGCTTAGATGGGAGAATCTGTCCACAGGATAACTACAACTTATCTGTAAAGTGCTGCGGAATATGATGGCGCTATATAAGTAAGCATAAATAAATAAAATAAATAAATAAATAAGTCGTGCACTCCATAAATCTGGCCTTTATGGAAGAGTGGCAAGAAGAAAACCATTGTTGAAAGAAAGACATAAGAAGTGGCGTTTGCAGTTTGCCACAAGCCATATAGGGGATACAGCAAACATGTGAAAGAAGGTGCTCTGGTCAGATGAGACCAAAGTTGAACTTTTTGACCTAAATGCAAAGCGCTATATGTGGTGGAAAAGTAACACAGTTCATCACCCTGAATACACCATCCCCTCTGTGAAACATGGTGGTGGCAGCATCATGCTGTGGGGAGGCTTTTCTTCAGCAGGGACAGGGAAGCTGGTCAGAGTTGATGGGAAGATGTATAGAGCTATATACAGGGAAATCCTGGAAAAAAACCTGCTTAAGGCTGCAAAAGACTTGAGACTGGGAAGGAGATTCACCTTCCAGCAAGACAATGACCCTAAACATACAGCCAGAGCTACAGTGGAATGGTTTAGATCAAAGAATAGTCATGTGTTAGAATGGCCCAGTCAAAGTCCAGACCTAAATCCTATTGAGCATCTGTGGCAAGACATGAAAATTGTTGTTCACAGACACTCTCCATCCAATCTGACTGAGCTTGAGCTATTTTGCAAAGAAGAATGAGTAAAAATCTCAGTCTCTAGATGCGAAAAGCTGGTAGAGACATACCCCAAAAGACTTGCAGCTGTAATTGCAGCGAAAGGTGGCTCTACAAAGTATTGATTTTGGGGGGCTGAATACTTTTACATGTCACACTTTTCAGATTTTTATTAGATTAAAATTTTGAAAACCGTGTATCATATTCGTTCCACTTCACAATTATCTGTTACTTTATGTTGGTCTATCACTTAAAATCTCAATAAAATACATTTAAGTTTGTGATTGTAAGGTGGCAAAATGTGAAAAAGTTCAAGAAGTATGAATACTTTTGACACAACAGTATATCATACACCATATCGATAAAAGTATTAGGACACCTGCGCATTGCATCTATACAAGCTTTTATGACAGCCCATTCTAAATCTATTGGCATTAATATAGAGTTGTTCCTACCTTTGCCATAGCTCCCAATCGTCCCGCATCTGGCGGGACAGTCCCGATTTAACACTGCTGTCCCGTGGTCCCACATAGCTTACAGTTTGTCCCGCTATACCCCTGAAGTGTTTTGCTGTTAACAAACTTTATTAGGGTAGGGTAAAGGTCGTGACCTAGAATGGAGTTGCTCCTGGTAGGTATGATGTCACAGGAAGGGACGGAGCCTATCCGATGAGGGCGGGGTCCCTTCTATCACAACTCTGTGCTGTATAGAGGAAGCAGGAGCAGAGCTCGTGTAGATGGTGAACAGAAAGCTATGAGGACTGTTTTGTGGGACTGCATGATGGAAGGGGAGTGATAGGATTGTTTTGCATGGGACTGCATGGTGGAGGAAGCTGAGAGGAGGAAGTGATGTATTTACATAGGACTGTAAGTTGAGGGGCTGAAAAGAGACTGATGTTTTACATGGGACTATATCCTGGAGAGTCTGGGGGATTGGATTGATGTTTAGGGTGGTATAGGAGTCTCTGGGGTGCCGTTGGCATTGAGGGAGATAGGGTCTTTTGGGTGTTGCTCTCATCTGAAGGAGAGCAGGGGTCCTTGAGGTGCTGCTGGCATCTAAGGGGGGGGGGGGTCTTTGTTGTGCTGCTGGCATTTAAAGGGGGTAATGGGTCCTTGGGGTGCTGTTGGCATCTAAGGGGGGGGATGCTGCTGGCATGGATAGGGGCTAGGGGTCCCTGGTGTGCTTTTGGCACCTAAAGGGGGTGGAGACATGGGTCCCTGGGGTGCCATTGGCATCTAAATATGGGGGCATGGGTCCTTGGTGTACTTCTGGCATCTAAAGGGGGGAAAGGGCAGGGGTCCTTGGGGTGCTGCTTGCATGTAATGGCGGCAGGGTCTTGTGGGGTTCAGGTCCCTGGGGGGTTGCTGCATGTGTCTGTGTGGGATCCCTGGGGTATTGCTTGTGTGTGAGAGGGGGTTCTGGAGGTGGTTCCAGGGCGCTGCCACCTGTGTGCATGTTTGGGGGTCCCTGGGGAGCTGTGTGTGTGAGGGGGGTGCTGGTGGAGGGTCCGAGGGGTGCTGCCGTGTGGTGTGCGGGTCCCATCTTCATGTAAGTGGGTGGTACCTGAGGTGCTGCCTCTGTATGTTGGGGGGGTTGCTGATGGTGGTCCCTGGGGTGCTGCCACCTATGTGTTGGGGGGCTCCAGTCTCTGGGGGACAGCCGCCTGTGTGCTGGGAGAAATCTGGTCCCTGGGGGGCTGTCGCCTGTGTGCTGGGAGAAATCTGGTCCCTGGGGGGCTGCCGCCTGTGTGCTGGGAGAAGTCTGGTCCCTGAGGAGCTGCTGCCTGTGTGCTGGGAGAAGTCTGGTCCCTGGGGGGCTGCCGCCTGTGTGCTGGGAGAAGTCTGGTCCCTGGGGGGCTGCCGCCTGTCTGCTGAGGGGGTTCGTTCCCTGGGGGGCTGCCGCCTGTGTGCTGAGGGGGTTCGTTCCCTGGGGGGCTGCCGCCTGTCTGCTAAGGGGGTTCGTTCCCTGGGAGGCTGCCGCCTGTGTGCTGAGGGGGTCCAGTCCCTGGGGGGCTGCCGCCTGTGTGCTGAGGGGGTCCGTTACCTGGGGGGTTGCCGCCTGTATGCTGAGGGGGGTCTGGGTGCCTGTGTGCTAGGGTCTCCAGTACCTGGGGGCTGCCGCCAGTGTGCTGAGGGGGATCGGTCCCCGGGGGGCTGCCGCCTGTGTGCTGAGGGGGTCTGGTCCCCGGGGGGGCTGCCACCTGTGTGCTGAGGGGGTCTGGTCCCCGGGGGACTCCCGCCTGTGTGCTGAGGGGGTCCGGTCCCCGGGGGGGGCTGCCGCCTGTGTGCTGAGGGGGTCCGATCCCCTGGGGGCTGCCGCCTGTGGGCTGAGGGGGTCCGGTCCCTGGGGGGCTGCCGCCTGTGGGCTGAGGGGGTCCAGTCCCCAGTCCTTGGGGGGGGGATGCCACCTGTGTGCTAAGGGGGGGTGCACTCTGGTCCTTGGCAGCTGCCACCTGTATGCTGGGGCTCCAGGACCTGGGGTCTGCACCTGTGTGCTAGGGTCTCCGGTACCTGGGGAGTTGCTGCCTGTGTGCTGTTGTGATCTGGACCCTGGGAGGCTGCCGCTTGTGTGCTAGGGGGGTCCAGTCCTGGGGGCTTGTCGTCTGTATGTGTGGGGTTCTGGTCCCTAGGGGCTGCCATCTGTGCTTTGGGAAGGGGAGTCCCTGAGAGGCTGCTGCCTGTGTGGGGTGCTGTCTTCATGTCAGTGGGGGGGTCTCTGAGGGTGCTGCCTGTGTGTGAGGGTAGGCTGTGGGGGTCCCTGGACGGGCTGCTGTCTGTGTGCATGTGGGGGATCCATGAGGGACTGCCGTCTGTGCAGTGGCATAACTAGGAATGGCTGGACCCCAAGGTGAACATTTGACATGGGGTCCCCCCCCAACCACCGCCCCCCTCCCTCCACAAACCGCATTCCTGCACACACTATTATGCCCCATAGCGGCCCCAGCACACAGTATTATGCCCCATAGCGGCCCCAGCACACAATATTATGCAACATAGCGGCCTCTGCACCCAGTATAATGCCCCATAGCGGCCCCTGCACCCAGTATAATGCCCCATAGCGGCCCCTGCACCCAGTATAATGCCCCATAGCGGCCCCTGCACCCAGTATAATGCCCCATAGTGGCCCCTGCACCCAGTATAATGCCCCATTGTGGACCATCCATGAACAATTATTATACTCTGGGGTCTTTTCAGACCCCAGAGTATAATAATTGGAGACCAGGGGAGGATACAAAAAAAAAAAAAAAAAAACAAAAAAAAACAAACAATGTCACTTACCTCTTCCTGGCTCTGGCACACTCCCCGCTACTTCGGCCAGTCGGGCCGGCGTCGCGTCGCATAATGACATAGGCCCAGCCCATGTAACGTCACCAAACAGTCCCAAAGCCTTCAGAGTGTAGGAGAGGTAAGTAATGTTTTTTTATGTTCCCTCACCTCCACTGGCCCTCTGATCATTATACTCTGGGGTCTGAAATGACCCCAGAGTATAATGATAGCAGTGTTTGTGGGTTTTGGCCCCGCGGCCTCACTTACCGATCCCCGCTCCTGCTCACAGTCACCTTCGCTTCCGCAGAATAGGAAGCGCAGGCGGCCATGAGCAGGAGCGGGAATTGGTAAGTAAATAGGGCCCGTTACCTGCTGGGGTTACTCCAGAAGGTAACAGCCTATTAAAAGCAAAAAAAATAAAAAATACCATCGGGGGGCCCTCCAGGCCCCTGAATGTCCTGGGCCCTGTGGCAGCTGCTACCGCTGATACCCTGGTAGTTACACCCCTGCATCTGTGTGTTGGTGGAGGGGGTCCCGGGGAAGTGTCACATTTCGAGTGTGTGTGGAGTCCCTGCATGTGTGGAGGAAGTGGTTGTGGGGGTCCTGGGGGGAGGGGCTGCTTGTGTGGGGTGGACAGGGTTGTGGGGCTGTGTAAATCACATGGTTCTGGTTACATAGCACAGGGATGCTGGAGTTATAACATACAGTAGTGCCCTCCTGTGCCTCTATAGTAAATGTATTCCCACTCCTCCTGCATTATAAATAGAATGGCCCCCACAGCCTAATACATCACCCTTTCATGTCCAGGGTGTGAGCTGTATGGATAAACATTGTGCACTGCTCACTTTCCAACCCTGCAAGGATTGCTAGCACCAAACTGACACTCATTGCTGTATAAAGAGGTTACACACAATGTAGGGACTCCTTCAGAGCAGGAGGAGTCCCTACATTAGAAGGGGCGAATCCAAGACATAACTTGTCTGTGTTTCTTGACCGAGTGTAAACCCTTGACTGTGACTAACCCCTGCACTTAGGTTTAGTTGTGGTCAAGTTATGACTGCAATTAACCCTTTCTAGTGCATGAGTTAGCAACTCTAACAAATGTTAACGTCACTATACTCTTTCTTTATAGCAGAGACTTTTCTCTCTGTCCATTTCAGTATGGAAACGACTGATCCCATTATAGTCAGTGGGCTCCACTGGTGTCCATGGGTAGCTGCTGTTTTAGCAGTCTGGCTCTCCATCATTCGGGTTACCCGATGAACCTAAATGATGTAGAACCAGCCGCAGATGTGATCCTAGCTTTACTCTAATAACCCCATCACATGAGACGCCATTTGCTGGTTTATTCAATGAGAGCAGGCAATACTAGACCTGGACAGGTAAGTAGGATCATTGGGGGGGGTGGGATTTTATTTGGCTTTGATAGACTACGTTGATAACCAGGGGAGGTGGGTTTTTTAAAATAAATAAATAAGTAAACTGGTTAATGAGGGTTGTGCGGAGGGTTTTATTTCAATCAAATATATTTTTTAAAATGTCGATGTTTGTTTTATTAATATCACTGTATGGGGAGCTTAGTGTTAGATATAGGCCCTATACCCATGATGGCGAACCTATGGCATGCGTGCCAGAGAGGGCACGCAGAGCCCTCTCAGTTGGCACGCGCACCGTCGCCATGATCGCTCACTAACAGGGAATCCGGTTCTGAATTCCCCGTTGGTGAGAGATCGTTTCTTTCAGCTGTATGTGCAAATGCACATACAGCTGAAAGTTGTCAGTGTAGGCCGCGGTTCGTGGAACCGCGGCCTACACTGACTGCAGAGTGTGACCTCTGCCCCGACGCAGGAGCGGTGATGTAAATCTTCAGCACCTGCGATCAGAAGAAGAAGGAGGACGCGCTCCGTGGGACTGCAGCTCTTCATGGGACAAGGGAAGTAACATAAACTACTGTGTGGGGGCCTTCTGTGGTGCATATACTACTGTATGGGGGACACTGAAGCATCTAATACTGTGTGGGGGGACACTGAAGCATATACTACTATATGGGGGACACTGTGAAGCATCTAATACTGTATGGGGACACTGAAGCATATACTACTGTATGGGGGACACTGTGAAGCATATACTATTGTATGGGGGACACTGTGAAGCATCTAATACTGTATGGGGGACGCTGAAGCATCTAATACTGTATGGGGGACACTGAAGCATCTAATACTGTATGGGGGACACTGAAGCATCTAATACTGTGTGTGGGACACTGAAGCATCTAATACTGTATGGGGGACGCTGAAGCATCTAATACTGTATGGGGGACACTGAAGCATCTAATACTGTATGGGGGACACTGAAGCATCTAATACTGTGTGTGGGACACTGAAGCATATACTACTGTATGGGGGACACTGTGAAGCATCTAATACTGTATGGGGGACACTGAAGCATCTAATACTGTATTGGGGACACTGAAGCATCTACTACTGAGTGGGGGACACTGTGAAGCATCTAATACTGTGTGGGGGACACTGTGAAGCATCTAATACTGCATGGGGGACACTGAAGCATATACTACTGTATGGGGGACACTGAAGCATCTACTACTGTGTGGGTGGACACTGAAGCATATACTACTGTGTGTGGGGGACACTGAAGCATCTACTACTGTGTGGGGGACACTGTGAAGCATCTTATACTGCATGGGGGACACTGAAGCATATACTACTGTATGGGGGACACTGAAGCATTTACTACTGTGTGGGGGGACACTGAAGCATCTAATACTGTATGGGGGACACTGAAGCATATACTATTGTATGGGGGACACTGTGAAGCATCTAATACGGTGTGGGGGGACACTGTGAAGCATCTAATACTGCATGGGGGACACTGAAGCATATACTACTGTATGGGGGACACTGTGAAGCATCTAATACTGCATGGGGGACACTGTGAAGCATCTAATACTGCATGGGGGACACTGTGAAGCATCTAATACTGCATGGGGTACACTGAAGCATCTACTACTGTGTGGGGGGACACTGAAACATATATTACTGTATGGGGGACACTGTGAAGCATCTAATACTGCATGGGGGACACTGAAGCATATACTACTGTATGGGGGACACGTTGAAGCATAAACTACTGTGTGGGGGACACTGTGAAGCATATACTAATGTGTGGGGCCCCACTGCGAAGCATATACTACTGTGTGTGGGGGCTTATTGAGAAGCATATAATGTGGGTGGGGGCCCAAAGTGGAGCATATAATATTGTGCGGGGGCCTCTGTGGAGCATATAATACTGTGCGGGGGCCTCTGTGGAGCATATAATACTGTGCAGGGGCCTCTGTGGAGCATATAATACTGTGCGGGGGCCTCTGTAGAGCATATAATACTGTGCGGGGGCCTCTGTAGAGCATATAATACTGTGCGGGGGCCTCTGTAGAGCATATAATACTGTGCGGGGGCCACTCTGGAGCATATAATACTGTGCGGGGGCCTCTGTGGAGCATATAATACTGTGCGGGGGCCTCTGTGGAGCATATAATACTGAGTGGGGGCCACTCTGGAGCATATAATACTGTGTGGGGGCCATTCCGGAGAATATAATATTGTCTGGGGGCCACTTCAGAGCGAAATGTACTGTCTGGGGGCCACTTCGGAGCGCATTGTACTGTCTGGGGCCCTTCATTATTTATATCACACAGTATCTGTTTTATAGCAGAAGTGATACTATTACAGTTTGTAATAACATTGCATGGGCACTATAAAACAGATCCTGGTTAATTTAAGGTTAAATTGCCGTGTTGGCACTTTGCGATAATTTAGTGGGTTTTGGGTTGCAGTTTGGGCACTCGGTCTCTAAAAAGGTTCGCCATCACTGCCCTATACTGACCAACCTGTACAGAATACACCGAGACCATGAACCTACCTGCAGCAACTACAGAATACACCTGTTATGTTTGACCCCGAACCAAATGAAACATAAACAAGCATGCATAATAAACTGGTTTATTGAAGAAACATAAAACAAATAAAGGGCAGACAAAATAACTGAGAGTGTAAAACAGAGTAGGCAGGAGAAAACAACAATAGAAATCGCCCTGCGATCCGCCCTGACTGATCCTGCCTGACGCCAAAGTTTTCCTCTTAAAAGAGGACACCTCACATGAACCTTACTAGAATCCCTGTGAGCTGACCCTGAAATTAAACACACCATAAACCAGCAGTCCCCTGCACTGACCACCCAATAGCTAAATTCAAGAATCCACATACACAGTGAATAGCACACAAAACCTGAGAACCAGGCCTCACAGCACAGGAATGGCTGGACACACAAGTATAACCAGCAGTGTGAAATAGTGAAGCCCCAGTTTATATAGCACCCCAGAGGGTGTGGCAGAGGCACCGGGAAAAACCCCTCCCCAAGACAGAAAGTACAGACAGACAAGATTTAACCCCTGCCCGTCTGGACCAACTACCTAACAGTACCCCCCCTTAAAGGAGGTGCCTCCGAAACCTCCGGACCGGGCTTCAATGGAAACCTGCGGTGGTGTCAGACGACGAAACCCATGATCTCTCCTCAGGCCCATAGCCTTTCCAATGGACCAGATACTGAATGAGTCCATGAAAGAGCTGGGAGTCCTCAATAGAGCGAACCACGAACTGCAGCTCTCCATTAACCAAGACAGGTGGGGGTGGTGAAACTGAATCATTGCCTGAGGAAGAAAAATACCTCTTTAGTAAGGACACATGAAAGGCATTGGTTATCCCCATAGAGTCAGGTAGGCGCAAACGAACTGAGACGGTTAATTATCTCTACAATTTCAAATGGACCAATATATTTGGGACCAAGTTTGAAGCATGGTATTTTAAGTCTAATATTCCATGTAGAGAGCCACACCCTATCTCCCACAGAGAACTTATGGGATTCTGATTGTTTACTGTCAGCAAAAAATTTAGCTTTACCCCTAGCTCTAATAAGATTTTTCTTGACCTCAGACCAGACTGAAGCTAGTTTAGCATAGAACTGAACCTCCCATGGGACATCCGAACTAGCTAAAGACAACGGACCAAAGGACGGATGAAACGCATAATTACAAAAAAAAAGGAGAGGTCCCAGTAGATTCCAAAGAACGATTATTTAAAGCAAACTCAGCTAATGGTAAAAATTCTTTTCACTTAAACTGATCTGAGCTCACAAAGCACCTTAAATATTGTTCCAAACTTTGATTTAACCTTTCAGTCTGACCGTTGGATTGTGGGTGATAAGATGAAGAAAAGGATAAAGAGATGTTAAGGCGTTTACAAAACGCCCTCCAGAACCTGGAAACGAACTGCACTCCCCTATCTGACACAATATCAGGCGGTACCCCATGAAGCCGTACAAAATTTTCCACAAATGATCTAGCCAAAAGAGGGGCAGACGGCAATTTGGATAAAGCCACCAAATGGCACATCTTACTAAACCGATCCGTGATTACCCAAATTACCGTACATCCTCCAGAAACCGGTAGATCAGTGATGAAATCCATAGAGATGTGCGTCCAAGGCTTCTCAGGAATAGGCAATGGGCACAATTTCCCCGCAGGAAATCCTCTAAGGGACTTCGACCTGGCACATACCTCACAGGACTCCACATACCTCGTAGTGTCCCTTCTGACAGATGGCCACCAAAATGACCTGGAGATTAACTTCAATGTATTAGAAATACCAGGGTGACCCGAGAGGACTGAATCATGAGCCTCCTGTAATAATAACAATCGATGGTTCAGAGGAACAAAAAGCTTATCATTAGGGGTGTTGGCAGGAGCCAAGCTTTGTGCTTCCGAAATCTCCTTGTGAAGGTCAGTAGAAATCGCGGCCACTACCACTCCCTTGGCCAATATCTCATCACAGGGTGCAGCCTCAAATGACCGGGACAGGGCGTCCGCCACCACATTCTTCGAACCTGGTCGGTAGGTAACTAGAAAGTTAAACCTGGAAAAGAACAAAGACCAACAAGCCTGACGAGGATTTAACGTCTTAGCTGACTGTAGATACATCAAATTTTTATGGTCCGTGAAAACCGTCACTTTATGCACGACACCTTCTAAAAAATGTCTCCATTCCTCAAAGGCTAACTTAATCGCCAGCAACTCTCTGTCACCCACATCGTAATTACATTCTGTTTTCGAAAATTTCTTTGAGAAGAAGGCACAAACCCGCAGGTTACGGCCCTCAGCATCTCCTTGAGAAAAAAAAAACGCTCCAACCCCCACACTAGAAGCGTCCACTTCAACAAAAAATGGTAAGGAGTTGACGGGTTGGACCAAAACAGGTGCCAAAGCAAAGCGTTGCTTAAGCGATCGGAACGCTCTCAGCCTCTGGCGGCCACTCCGAAATCTTGGCTCCCTTTATGGTCAAATCTGTCAAAGGCTTAACAATCAACGAAAAATTCTTAATAAATTTACGGTAAAAGTTAGCAAACCCTAGAAACCTCTGTAACGCTTTGATGTTCTCGGGTTGAACCCAGTCTAAAATAGCCTTGACCTTACTTAAATCCATCTTGAACCCGTCCTTCGAAATGACAAACCCCAAAAAAGAAATCTCCTGGACACAAAAAACACACTTCTCCACTTTAACACTAAGTGTATTCTCTTTTAGAACAGACAAGACGGACCGAAGGTGTTCACAGTGAGACTCGTAATTAGGAGAAAAGATGAGGATATCATCTAAGTACACAACCAGGAAGCGACCAATAAAAGGACGTAATATATTATTCATAAACTCCTGGAAGATTGCAGGGGCATTAGTAAGCCCAAAGGGCATAACCAGACTCTCAAAATGACCCAGGGGCGTGTTAAATGCTGTCTTCCACTCGTCTCCCTCCCGTACTCATCAAATTGTATGCCCCACGGAGATCTAATTTAGAAAACCACTGGGATCCCACCAGTTGATTAAATAAATCGGGAATAAGAGGAAGCGGGTAAGGATTACGCACAGTAATTTGGTTCAATTCCCGAAAATCAAGGCAAGGACGTAGTCCGCCATCTTTTTTTTTTCACAAAAAAAAACCCGGCTGCTAACGGAGAGTTAGAGGGTCTTATGTGACCCTTCTTCAAACTCTCTGAGATAAAATCTTTTAAAGCCTCTCTTTCAGGGACAGAAATGTTATATAACCTGCTTTTGGGGTATTTACAGCCCGGCACCAGATCAATCCTGCAGTCATACGGTCTATGAGGAGGAAGCTGGTCACTAGAGGTGGGAGAGAATACCTGTGAAAAGTCAGACAGAAATGAAGGGACATTAGGTAACACTATGGCTACAAGCTGACTAGGCATACACTCTTTCTTACACTCAAGAGACCATTTGACAATTTCTCCTGTATGCCAATCAACCACAGGATTGTGTTTTTTAAACCAAGGATAACCAAGTACGATGGCCGCCGGCAACGAGTCAAGAACATACAAATCCACACATTCTAGGTGGAACAAACCAATCTTCAGCTTAACCCCTACAGAGATAGCTTTAATCCAGCCCAAAGGTCCAGCATCAATACCAGCAATGGGAATGGGTGTCTCCAGGAGGGTTATTTTTAAGTCAAGATCTGTCGTGCACTTAGAATCAATTAAATTGACCCGGCACCACAATCAAAAAACACCCGTACGGGATGCTCCTTATTCTCAAGGATAATTTCAGCAGGGAGGATCATCTTGGAGCCACTGGTCCAAGCAATACATCTACCTAACGGGAGATCCCCACAGCTCGTTAGGTTCTTTAGTTTAAAGCCTTCTTAGGACGGGATAGCTCCGGACAATCTTTTACAAAATGACCCGGACGCCCACAATAGAAACATTGGCCAGCAGCCAAACGTCTCTTCTTTCTGTCCTCAGACTGTAAAGAACTCAGCTGCATGGGCTCTACAGAAGGCTCTGCCCCCTCCCCTGGCGAGTGAGGAGAGTCACTCACTCCCATTTCTACTGCTCTCAGATGCAAACGTCTGTCTACCCGAATAGCTAAACTTATGGCTTCCTCCAAAGAGGCCGGGGAAGAAAACTGTAGCATAAGATCTTTTACTTGGTCGGACAACCCGGCACAAAATTGACTCTGAAGAGCCGGATCGTTCCACTTAGTATCAATGGACCACTTACGAAAAGCTGCACAGTAATCCTCTGCAGAACTCCTCCCTTGAGAGAGGCGACGCAGCTTACTCTCAGCTAAATGCAAACGGTCTGGGTCATCGAACAGTAACCCGAGTGCAGAAAAAAAAACGTCTACAGACTGCAGTGTGGGGGAATCAGGGGGTAAAGAAAAAGCCCAAACCTGAGGATCTCCCTGTAGACAGGATATAATAATTCCCACCCGCTGACTCTCATTACCAGAAGAGATTGGCCTTAGTCTAAAATACAACTTGCAGGCCTCTCTAAATGAGAAAAACTCAGAGCGCACCCCCAAGAAGCGATCCAGAAGATCCACTCGGGGTTCAAATCCCGACACACCCTCCCTAAACTCCCCGCTCACTTGCTGTATGTTTTGCTGCTGGACCTGAGTCTGAAGAGAATCGACTTTCATGGTCAATGCCTGAAGGTGAGCGGTTAATTGCTCCATAGGATCCATCTGAGGAAAAAAAAGAAAAAAAAGCAAAGGAAAAAAAAAGGGGTAGAGAATTAATAAATGGTTGGCTGGTTATTCTGTTATGTTTGACCCCGAACCAAATGAAACATAAACAAGCATGCATAATAAACTGGTTTATTGAAGAAACATAAAACAAATAAAGGGCAGACAAAATAACTGAGAGTGTAAAACAGAGTAGGCAGGAAAAAATAACAATAGAAATCGCCCTGCGATCCGCCCTGACTGATCCTGCCTGACGCCAAAGTTTTCCTCTTAAAAGAGGACACCTCACAGGAACCTTACTAGAATCCCTGTGAGCTGACCCTGAAATTAAACACACCATAAACCAGTAGTCCCCTGCACTGACCACCCAATAGCTAAATCCAAGAATTCACATACACAGTGAATAGCATACAAAACCTGAGAACCAGGCCTCACAGCACAGGAATGGCTGGACACACAAGTATAACCAGCAGTGTGAAATAGTGAAGCCCCAGTTTATATAACACCCCAGAGGGTGTGGCAGAGGCACAGGGAAAAACCCCTCCCCAAGGTAGAAAGTACAGACAGACAAGATTTAACCCCTGCCTGTCTGGACCAACTACCTAACAACACCCAGACCCTGAACCTACCTATAGTAACTACAGAATACACCGAGACCATGAACCTACCTATAGTAACTACAGAATACACCCAGATCATGAACCTACCTGCAGCAACTCCATTCTAGTCAGGGCAGTAGTGAGACAGCTAGAATGGAGTTGCTGTAAGGAGGACCTACCTACAGCAACTACAGAATACAGAGACTATGAACCTACCTGCAGCAACTCCATTCCAGTCAATTCTGTAGTGAGACAGCTAGAATGGAGTTATTATATGGAGGACCTACCTATAGCAACTACAGAATACACTGAGACTATGAACCTTACTGTAGCAACTCCATTCTAGTCAATTCTGTTGTGAGACAGGTAGAATGTAGTTGCTGTAAGGAGGACCTACCTGCAGCAACTACAGAATACACCGAGACTATGAACCTACCTGCAGCAACTCCATTCTAGTCAGGGCAGTAGTGAGACAGCTAGAATGGAGTAGCTGTAAGGAGAACCTACCTATAGCAACTATAGAATATAATGAGAATATGAACCTACCTGCAGCAACTCCATTCTAGTCAATTCTGTTGTGAGACAGGTAGAATGGAGTTGCTGTAAGGAGGACCTACCTATAGTAACTACAGAATACACCGGGACTATGAACCTACCTGCAGCAACTCCATTCTAGTCAATTCTGTAGTGAGACAGCTAGAATGGAGTTGCTGTAAGGAGGACCTACCTATAGTAACTACAGAATACACGAGACTATGAACCTACCTGCAGCAACTCCATTCTAGTCAGGACAGTAGTGAGACAGCTAGAATGGAGTAGCTGTAAGAGGACTTACCTACAGCAACTACAGAATGCACAGACTATGAACCTACCTGCAGCAACTCCATTCTAGTCAATTCTGTTGTGACACAGCTAGAATGGAGTTGCTGTAAGGAGGAACTACCTGCAGTAACTACAGAATACACCAAGACCATGAACCTACCTGCAGCAACTACAGAATATACTGAGACTATGAACCTACCTGCAGCAACTCCATTCTACTCAGGGCAGTAGTGAGACAGCTAGAATGGAGTTGCTGTAAGGAGAACCTAGCTATAGAAACTACAGAATACACCTACACCATGAACCTCCCTGCAGTTAATATATACTCATAAATCAGGCGCACAGCAATACGTCAGAATTTAGATCTATGTCAGTTATGAATTGTCATATATTTCCATTATCACTTACAACAAGAAAGTGGCGCGAGATATAAACACGTCAGGTTGAGGCGTCACCGCCCTTTTCAGACCATATTCGGACAATGTCTCAGAACTGGTCTGGTGCAAATTATATATACATATGGCACTCATAAATTATATGCATATATACATATATATATATATATATATAACTTATATACACACACACATATATATATATATATATATTTTATTTATGAGAGCCATATGTATATATATCGAGGAATGTGTTTTTCCTCCTTTCCTATTGATATAATCATATAATATATATACAGTGCCTTGCGAAAGTATTCAGACCCCTTGAACTTTTCAAACTTTTGCCACATTTCAGGCTTCAAACATAAAGATATAAAATTTAAATTTCTTGGTGAAGAATCAACATCAAGTGGGACACAATTGTGAAGTGGAACTTTTATTGGTTATTTTAAACTTTTGTAAAAAAAAAAAAAATGGGGCGTGCAATATTATTCGGCCCCCTTAAGTTAATACTTTGTAGCGCCATCTTTTGCTGCGATTACAGCTGCAAGTCGCTTGGGGTATGTCTCTATCAGTTTTGCACATCAAGAGACTGAAATTCTTGCCCATTCTTCCTTGGAAAACAGCTCGAGCTCAGTGAGGTTGGATGGAGAGCGTTTGTGAACAGCAGTTTTCAGCTCTTTCCACAGATTCTCGGTTGGATTCAGGTCTGGACTTTGACTTGGCCATTCTAACACCTGGATACGTTTATTTGTGAACCATTCCATTGTAGATTTTGCTTTATGTTTGGGATCATTGTCTTGTTGGAAGATAAATCTCCGTCCCAGTCTCAGGTCTTTTGCAGACTCCAACAGGTTTTCTTCCAGAATGGTCCTGTTTTGGCTCCATCCATCTTCCCATCAATTTTAACCATCTTCCCTGTCCCTGCTGAAGAAAAGCAGGCCCAAACCATGATGCTGCCACCAACATGTTTGACAGTGGGGATGGTGTGTTCAGGGTGATGAGCTGTGTTGCTTTAACGCCAAACATATCATTTTGCATTGTGGCCAAAAAGTTCGATTTTCGTTTCATCTGACCAGAGCACCTACTTCCACATGTTTGGCGTGTCTCCCAGGTGGCTTGTGGCAAACTTTAAACGAGACTTTTTATGGATATCTTTGAGAAATGGCTTTCTTCTTGCCACTCTTCCATTAAGGCCAGATTTGTGCAGTGTACGACCGATTGTTGTGCTATGGACAGACTCTCCCACCTCAGCTGTAGATCTCTGCAGTTCATCCAGAATGATCATGGGCCTCTTGGCTGCATCTTTGATCAGTCTTCTCCTTGTTTGAGATTAAAGTTTAGCGGGACGGCCGGGTCTTGGTAGATTTGCAGTGGTCTGATACTCCTTCCATTTCAATACGATCGCTTGCACAGTGCTCCTTGGGATGTTTAAAGTTTGGGAAATCTTTTTGTATCCAAATCCGGCTTTAAACTTCTCCACAACAGTATCACGGACCTGCCTGGTGTGTTCCTTGGTCTTCATGATGCTCTCTGCACTTTAAACAGAACCCTGAGACTATCACAGAGCAGGTGCATTTATACGGAGACTTGATTACACACAGGTGGATTATATTTATCATCATCAGTCATTTAGGACAACATTGGATCATTCAGAGATCCTCACTGAACTTCTGGAGTGAGTTTGCTGCACTGAAAGTAAAGGGGCCGAATAATATTGCACGCCCCACTTTTCAGTTTTTTATTTTTTACAAAAGTTTAAAATAACCAATAAATTTCGTTCCACTTCACAATTGTGTCCCACTTGTTGTTGATTCTTCACCAATAAATTAAAATTTGATATCTTTATGTTTGAAGCCTGAAATGTGGCAAAAGGTTGAAAAGTTCAAGGAAGCCAAATACTTTCGCAAGGCACTGTAAGAATATAATTTTCTGTAAACTCCTATTTATTTTGCATGCACAAAATTGGTTGATGTTTGCAGTATATATAAATTGTGTATAGCTTGATCTATTATTTTATATGTATTATGTGTATGAATGTATGATTGAATAGGAGTTTTAGGTGAAAATATATGTTTTAGTGCATTTAAAAAAAAAAAAAAAAAAAAAATTGTATTGTCACAAAGCTACATGAAGGTGGACATGGCTATTGATAACCCATTGAGACACATGTAATCTGTAATTTTCACGATGTGTAATCTCTACCTTTTATAGGATGATACTTTAATATTTCCAGCTTCAAAGCAGATTTTTTTTTCTTTCTAGTTCTGGTGATTTTATGAAGATATGTGCATGCAGATGTAGGTCTTAGTGATATGAATGAACTCTGCCCATGTTGAACTCTTGTTTTTAGGAGGTTTGATACATATAACTTTGTTTGGTTTCCACTTTTAGCAACTAATATACATTTATTTGCATTTTTTTTGTTATAAAACATGCAATTTAAATCAAAATTGCATGAAGGTGACTGATCGTATACAGTACCAAGTGGCATTTTGACAATGCTGCAGATGTCTACTTTATGAAAATATATAGGTATGGGGGGGTTAGTATGATTTTTTAATGTTGCAATTTAGGTTTTTTTTTTTCCATCTCAAAAATATGAAAATTGCCTTGGCAGTCAGGAGAGAAAAATCTGAAAACCCCTGGCAGTGAGAGGGTTAAAGGGATTGTCCAGGATAACATTTAATTAGGCCGGGGCAGGTGAAAAAACAAAAAAAAAAAACAGAACTTACTCTGCTATCCCCAGTGTCTCCCAGGGCGGTTCAGTCCTGCAGCTCTGTTTTCTTCCAGCGGAAGTTCCCTCTGCATGTGACTACCTGTGACGTCACGTGACTCCTGTGGCCAATCAGCAGCCTACGTGAAGGGACCTGGGACATCACAGCTAGTGCGGACTACCGGCAAAAGAAGTGGAGCAGGACCAGACCGTGCTGGGATACACCGTAGCACTGGTTCGGTATGTTTTTTTGTTTTGTTTTCACACTACCCCTGACCAGAGCACCTTCTTCCACATGTTTGGTGTGTCTCCCAGGGGGCTTGTGGCAAACTTTAAGTGAGACTATTTATGGATATCTTTGAGAAATGGTTTTCTTCTTGCCACTCTTGCATAAAGGCCAGATTTGTGCAGTGTACGACTGATTGTTGTCCTATGGACAGACTCTCCCACCTCAGCTGTAGATCTCTGCAGTTCATCCAGAGTGATCATGGGCCTCTTGGCTGCATCTCTGATCAGCCTTCTCCTTGTTTGAGATGAAAGTTTAGAGGGATGGCCGGGTCTTGGTAGATTTGCAATGGTCTGATACTCCTTCCATTTCACTATGATCGCTTGCACAGTGCTCCTTGGGATGTTTAAAGTTTGGGAAATCTTTTTGTATCCAAATCCGGCTTTAAACTTCTCCACAACAGTATCACGGACCTGCCTGGTGTGTTCCTTGGTCTTCATGATGCTCTCTTCGCTTTAAACAGAACCCTGAGACTATCATAGAGCAGGTGCATTTATACGGAGACTTACACACAGGTGGATTATATTTATCATCATCAGTCATTTAGGACAACATTGGATCATTCAGAAATCCTCACTGAACTTCTGGAGTGAGTTTGCTGCACTGAAAGTAAAGGGGCCGAATAATATTGTACGCCCCACTTTTCAGTTTTTTATTTTTTACAAAAGTTTAAAATAACCAATAAATTTCGTTCCACTTCACAATTGTGTCCCACTTGTTGTTGATTCTTCACCAAAAAATTAAAATTTTATATCCTTATGTTTGAAGCCTGAAATGTGGCAAAAGGTTGAAAAGTTCAAGGGGGCCGAATACTTTCGCAAGGCACTGTATATATACAGTACAGACCAAAAGTTTGGACACACCTTCTCATTCCCAGAGTTTTCTGTATTTTCATGACTATAAAAATTGTAGATTCACACTGAAGGCATCAAAACTATGAATTAACACATGTGGAATTATGTACTTAACAAAAAAGTGTGGAACAACTGAAAATATGTCTTATATTCTAGGTTCTTCAAAGTAGCCACCTTTTGCTTTGATTACTGCTTTGCACACTCTTGGCATTCTCTTGATGAGCTTCAAGAGGTAGTCACCTGAAATGGTCTTCCAACAGTCTTGAAGGAGTTCCCAGAGATGCTTAGCACTTGTTGGCCCTTTTACCTTCACTCTGTGGTCCAGCTCACCCCAAACCATCTCGATTGGTTTCAGGTCTGGTGACTGTGGAGGCCAAGTCATCTGGTGTAGCACCCCATCACTTTCCTTCTTGGTCAAATAGCCCTTACACAGTCTGGAAGTGTGTTTGGGGTCATTGTCCTGTTGAAAAATAAATGATGGTCCAACTAAACGCAAACCGGATGGAATAGCATGCCGCTGCAAGATGCTGCGGTAACCATGCTGGTTCAGTATTCCTTCAATTTTGAATAAATACCCAACAGTGTCACCAGCAAAGCACCCCCACACCATCACACCTCCTCCTCCATGCTTCACGGTGGGAACCAGGCATGTAGAGTCCATTCGTTCACCTTTTCTGCGTCGCACAAAGACACGGTGGTTGGAATCAAAGATCTCAAATTTGGACTCATCAGACTGTAAGAGACAGCCAATGTTGTCTTAAGCTTCATTTGTCTGTATAAACTGTTAATGTTGAATGTATTTCTGTGATTCTGTTCCTTTAAGACAGCAGCCATTGTAATTGTGACATGATGCTGGAGTGAGACCCCCCCCCCTTTATGTCAGCTTGCCTGTTCTGCAGACAGAGTGTGAGCAGAGAAGCAGGAAGTGACGAGACAGAGAGCAGCAGCCATCTTGGCAAGTGTTGTATTGAACTGGTGTGGAGATTTTTCTGTACAGCTAAGCTGTATCTTGGTCCAGAGACAAACAGAGTGTAAAGAGACAACAGGACTAGTGAGTCCACGTGAAAGGAACTGTGCTCAGTGGCTGATCAGTGAGACTGACATTGTGACTGTGTATATGGATACCACAGATAGAGACTCGCAGTGCTGTTGATGTACTGGACGGCACCTGCTAAATCCCGGCTTACATCCCAGCTCAGTGTATGGATTCGGCAGGACTGTCAGTGTGCTGAGTGGAATCTGCTGTTGGATTACATTGCATTCAGTTGGTTTCCCTGTCTGTTAAAGAGGACTTCATTTCTCCCAAGATCCTGATAACCGTGAGGAGAGGACGCTTCACTATAAAAGAAAGGACCGACTTTGGGCCCCACCGCGCGCTTCTACGGACTGTAAGCGGTCCACCTGGACCACTGGGGAAAAGGGGGTGCACCCAAATGTGAAGTCAGGGTCAGTTAGGGATAGTTTTGAGTATATTGTTCATTCAGTGTCCATACTGCAGAAGTGGACAGAGTAAAAGTAGAAACCATTGCAGAATTTGCCTTGAAATTGTTCATGCTATATTGTATATTTTGCTTGTCTTTAGCCCTGTCATTTTACCTTTAACTAGCCTTTATTAACTTATAGTAAATATATATTTTTTTCTTGAACTACCGCGTGTGCGTTCATTTCTGGTTGCGGAGTCCAAACCACCTGCCTTGCTCTCGGTTCACAAATTGGCGTAGTCGGCAGGATCCGCTTACCAGAATGGACGGTGACGCACCCGTTCGGGAGAATGGTGCTAGAGGAAGAATGCCAGCAGGGGCTATAATGAGTCAGTTAGCTAAATTTGATGGCAATAATATGTCAGTGAGTATGTGGGTGGAACAGATACGAATGATACAGCGAATGTACCAGACCGCACCAGAAGTACTAGTAGAGCTAGCAATATTGACATTACAAGGGGATGCTAAGACCACGGTGATACTGAGGCCATTTGAACAAAGGCAGACATTTGAGCAAGTAGTCCAGATTCTAGAAACCATCTATGGAGAAACTGCATTGCTGGGGTCTCTGCAGGCTCGGTTCTTCCAGAGGGTACAACAGGAGAATGAAAGCCTTCCCCAATATGCAAATGCCCTACAAGAACTGCTCCGAGATATTCAAAGGAAGGAAAGAGGGGGCTCGCCAGCCTTCTGTAACCCTGATCGGACTCTCCGTGACCAGTTTGTCCTGGGGATACGTGACGGCAGTTTAACTGTGACTATGCAGGATTTTATACGACGAGAGACTGATGCTAAATTCCATGATGTACAGGTAGAGGCCATCTCCCGTGCCAATAGTATGGTCCCGAGGCCGCAGACCGCAGTTGGAGTTACTTTGTCACAGGGGGCTAGTTCTGGCTCAGAGACAGTAGAAAAAGGGACGGTTAAAGAAATTCTCACAGTAATGCAGAAACTGCAAGAACAAATGGAACACTTGCACACTCGTTGTGATGAGCAGTCTATGAAAATTGCAGACTTCCAGAAGACTGGAGATGAAAGGGTGAGCCATCCACACCCAGCAAGTCAGAATCACCCACCACCCCGCTGGAGGGGTGAGGATAGGACCTACCGAAGGGGTCCAAATCATTTAGTGCAGTGCTCAGGAGAAATCGAAGGGGCTTACCGAAGGGGCCCAAACAGATGGCCAGAACGACGGGGGATACGCTGCTGGGAGTGTGGACGGATGGGCCACATTGCTGCTAGATGTCCAGAGCAGCGACAAACTTATGAGAGACCGCCGTTAAACTGAAGTCCCCTGCTGCTGAAGGGCGTGTAGTAGGGGAGACTGACAAGGAGACTATGTGGGGAGAATGCCCTGATGATGACCTGATCGCTGCAAGTCCTGTCATACAGGTGGAAATGGAGGGTATTCCGGTTACCGGGATGATTGACACGGGTTCCCAAGTAACGACCTTGAGTAGAGACTGTTATGAACGGTACTTCCGGCAACATGTGAAATATGATCCCCATACATTCGTACGAGTGGTCGCAGCTAACCAGTTACCAGTTCCGGTCGTGGGAGTGGCCTGGATGAATGTCCGGGTATGTGGCCAAGATCTAGGTAGGAAAGGCATTGTGGTGGTACAGGAGTCACATGAAGTAAAGGTCCCTGTCATTTTGGGGATGAATGTGTTAAAAGAATTAGATCAGATCCTCTTTGAAAAGAAAGGTCACGGTTATTGGAAAGAAACCACCACCCATCGGCCTACTCAAACAGCTTTCCAGCGGCTGATCCGGACATGTGGCTTACAGAAAAGTTCAGATGCACAGCGTCCTCTGGCTCGAATTTCAGTTCCTTTGCATACAAAAGTTACACTGCCACCCAGTCGGGAGACAATAGTGTCCATGCCCGTAGGCACCTGTCGGAAACTAGAGGGCATAGCTGTGTTGGTAGAACCACTGCAGGCAGCCGAAGGAGGTGTTGATCCGCTAGTGGCCCGTTCCTTGGCAATAGTTCGCAATGGAAGAGTACCACTTCGATGTGTAAACACTCAGGACCAGAGTGTGGACCTGACCCCAGGGAGGCTGCTGGCTAACATCTATGTGACTCCGGAGGAAGTAAGGAAAGTAACTCCAATGCAGCTGAAGCCGACTGAAAGGGATGAGTGGACCGTAACTGTGTCCATGGGAGAAGATGAGGAACCCACCTCTGAATGGAATGGCTGTGCAATTCGAGAACAGATGAAGATGGATGTAAGTTCATGTTCTCTGGAATGGGTGCAGAAGGTAGATGAGCTGTTGTGGGAGAACCAAGCCACCTTTGCACGGTATGCTGAAGATTTTGGATGTACCACAGGGATCTACCATGAGATTCCCACAGGAGACACCCCTCCAATTAGAGAGCGCTACCGACAAATTCCTCCACAGTTGTATCAGGAAGTGAAAGAACTGTTAGCTAAGATGCTACAGGGTGGGATCATCCAAGAAAGCCAGAGTCCCTGGGCGGCTCCTGTGGTGTTAGTAAGAAAAAAAGATGGGTCCATCCGATTTTGCGTAGACTATCGGAAGTTAAACGCTTGCACCGTACGAGATTCCTACCCCTTGCCACGGATTGAGGAGTCCCTCTCAGCGCTAGGGAGAGCCCGGTACTTCTCCTCACTAGATCTGGCTAGTGGGTATTGGCAGGTGCCGATGGCCACAAAAGACAAGGAGAAGACGGCATTCATCTTGCCCATGGGACTATACGAATTTAACCGGATGCCCTTCGGGTTGACAAATGCACCCGGAACGTTTCAGCGGTTGATGGAGAAATGTCTCGGTGACTTCAACTTTGAGTTCACTCTCATCTACTTGGATGACATTATAGTGTATTCTGCGACCTTTGAAGACCATCTCCACCAGTTGGGGCAAGTATTTCGAAGATTGCGGGAACATGGGCTCAAATTGAAACCCAGTAAATGTCGGTTGTTCCAATCTGAAATTGATTACTTGGGTCACTGCGTATCAGGAGAAGGGGTGAGACCATCAAGAGACAAGATAGCGGCTGTTCAAGATTGGCCGATACCGACTACCCTGCGAGAAGTGAGGGCGTTCCTTGGAGTAGCCGGTTACTATCGACGGTTTATTAAGGATTTCGCCAAGGTAGCAGCACCACTTAATGCTCTCCTACGAGGCACATCCGGTGGTCCAAAGAACCGGTCCGTGAAGTGGGGACCTGAACAGGAACAAGCCTTCCAGGCATTGAAGGATGCACTGACAACAGCCCCAATCTTGGCATATGCTGATTACCACTTGCCGTTCCAGCTATATACAGATGCAAGCCTGTATGGTCTTGGAGCAGTGCTTTCCCAGCTTCAGGATGGCCAGGAGAGGGTCATAGCGTACGGCAGCCGGTCTTTGAGAGATTCTGAAAGAAACCCCGAGAATTATAGTTCATTTAAATTGGAGCTGTTGGCACTGGTATGGGCCATGACCGAGAAATTCTCTGAATATTTGACCGGTGCTGAAGTTTTAGTACTGACTGACAACAACCCACTAGCTCACCTGGAAAATGCCAAGCTCGGGGCGTTAGAGCAGAGGTGGATAGCCCGAATGTCTACATTCAATTACCGCATTAAGTATCGGTCCAAGACAGAGAACCAGAATGCTGACGGACTTTCTAGGGTAACTGCCCAGACCCCCACAGAAGACGTGGATCATGAGTTGGAGCATGTGGAGGTGCCCGATTTCAGCAGATTTTCACAGGCCTTGACCGCCACTAATCAGTTTGAGATGGAGGGGACTGAAATGGCTCCTTTCTTTGGTCCCTCACGACAGGAATGGGCACAGATACAACAGACCCATGAGGGGCTGGCGCAGATGATCAAGTGTGTTGAGAAAGGCCAGAAGCCCTGTAGAGAGGAAAGAGAACGACTGACACGTGAGATATTATCTGTTTTGAGTCAGTGGGAAAAGTTGGAGATGAAAAATGGAGTGCTATGCCGAAAGGTCTATTTACCTTCTGAGATCGACATTCGATACCAAATTGTGGTGCCTAGTGAACTGGCTCGCTCCTTGGCAGTTGAGGCTCATAATAAGAATGGACATTTTGGTCATGAGAAGACCTTTCGTTGGTTACAGCGACTGATTTACTGCCCTGGTCTTCGTCAAATGGTCGAAGAAGTATGCCGCAGCTGTCGAACTTGTGAGATCCATAAGGCAATAGAACAGAGAGCTCCCCTGCAAACCATCGTGACCCAGGAACCTTTAGAAATCGTCATGATAGACTATCTAATGGTGGGCCCATCCAATATCGGACACCAGTATTGCCTCGTAATGGTGGATCACTTCACCAAATTTGCGGTGGTAACCGCCACCAAGGACCAGACAGCTGAGTCAGCAGCTCGTGCTCTGTGCCAAGATTTCATTCGAGTATATGGGTGCCCCCAACGCATCCACTCCGACCAGGGCGCCTGCTTTGAGGGACACGTAATGAAAGAAGTTCAACGTATCTACGGGATAAAGAAGTCGCACACGACTCCATACCACCCTCAGGGAAATGGGGCCTGTGAAAGATTCAACAGAACTCTGCTACAGATGCTGCGGACTCTGGAGGAAGACAAGAAGTTACAGTGGCCTCAGTTCTTGTCTGAAATGGTGTGGGCCTATAACAATCAGGTCCATTCTACAACGGGGTACTCTCCTTATACACTTCTCTTTGGGCGGTCTGGGCGAAGTATAGGAGAATTACAGTTGAATGATGTGGATGGGTTCCCTCCGAGGGATCCAACCTCTTGGGTGCGGGCGCATCGGCAGAGACTTGAGACGATCCATCGATTGGTGCGGCAGCGCCTGCAAGAACATCCCCATCCTGATAAGACCCCAGTGCAAGAAGCACCATTGCAACCAGGCGACCTGGTGCTAGTTCGTGTCAAGAAACCCCAAGGGAAATTGGAAAGCAGATGGGAGGCTTTGCCGTATCGTGTTGTTGGCCGCAAGTATGCGAATGGGCCAGTGTACCAGGTCCAGAAAGAAGGAACTGATTGTGTTCGAGTACTTCACCGAAATATGTTGCGCCTGTGTCATTCTGAAGGGACAAATCACGATGGGCCTGCCAATGTGAATGAGCTCCCACAGTCAGAGAATGGAGGTGCGGAATGGGCCTCCGACGAGGAGGATGATTGTTGGCCGATCCCTGCTCCTGGGGATGTTCCACCTGTGACTACTGTATCTCCGGCCTGTGCCCCCTCTGGTGCGGAATCCGCTGGTCCTTCTCAGCCCATAGCTGCAGCACCCCATAATATACCACCGGTCCTCAGACGGACCACTAGGCCAAATGCTGGTATTCCCCCTGTTCGGTATGCGCAGGATGAGTTTGTTTGGCCTGCCATACATCGGTATACTACCACCCTGTGCATAAAAGTACAACCCTCTGGATATACAGTCATAGGCAGGGACTGCCAATCTTAAAGTGGGGGGGAATATGTAAGAGACAGCCAATTTTGTCTTAAGCTTCATTTGTCTGTATAAACTGTTAATGTTGAATGTATTTCTGTGATTCTGTTCCTTTAAGACAGCAGCCATTGTAATTGTGACATGATGCTGGAGTGAGACCCCCCCCCCTTTATGTCAGCTTGCCTGTTCTGCAGACAGAGTGTGAGCAGAGAAGCAGGAAGTGACGAGACAGAGAGCAGCAGCCATCTTGGCAAGTGTTGTATTGAACTGGTGTGGAGATTTTTCTGTACAGCTAAGCTGTATCTTGGTCCAGAGACAAACAGAGTGTAAAGAGACAACAGGACTAGTGAGTCCACGTGAAAGGAACTGTGCTCAGTGGCTGATCAGTGAGACTGACATTGTGACTGTGTATATGGATACCACAGATAGAGACTCGCAGTGCTGTTGATGTACTGGACGGCACCTGCTAAATCCCGGCTTACATCCCAGCTCAGTGTATGGATTCGGCAGGACTGTCAGTGTGCTGAGTGGAATCTGCTGTTGGATTACATTGCATTCAGTTGGTTTCCCTGTCTGTTAAAGAGGACTTCATTTCTCCCAAGATCCTGATAACCGTGAGGAGAGGACGCTTCACTATAAAAGAAAGGACCGACTTTGGGCCCCACCGCGCGCTTCTACGGACTGTAAGCGGTCCACCTGGACCACTGGGGAAAAGGGGGTGCACCCAAATGTGAAGTCAGGGTCAGTTAGGGATAGTTTTGAGTATATTGTTCATTCAGTGTCCATACTGCAGAAGTGGACAGAGTAAAAGTAGAAACCATTGCAGAATTTGCCTTGAAATTGTTCATGCTATATTGTATATTTTGCTTGTCTTTAGCCCTGTCATTTTACCTTTAACTAGCCTTTATTAACTTATAGTAAATTTATATTTTTTTCTTGAACTACCGCGTGTGCGTTCATTTCTGGTTGCGGAGTCCAAACCACCTGCCTTGCTCTCGGTTCACAAGACCAAAGCACAGATTTCCACAGGTCTATTGTCCATTCCTTGTGTTCTTTAGCCCAAACAAGTCTCTTCTGCTTGTTGCCTGTCCTTAGCAGTGGTTTCCTAGCAGCTATTTTACCATGAAGGCCTGCTGCACACAGTCTCCTCTTAACAGTTGTTGTAGAGATGTGTCTGCTTCTATAACTCTGTGTGGCATTGACCTGGTCTCTAATCTGAGCTGCTGTTAACCTGCGATTTCTGAGGCTGGTGACTCGGATGAACTTATCCTCTGCAGCAGAGTTGACTCTTGGTCTTCCTTTCCTGGGGCGGTCCTCATGTGAGCCAGTTTCTTTGTAGCGCTTGATGGTTTTGGCCACTGCACTTGGGGACACTTTCAAAGTTTTCCCAATTTTTCGTACTGACTGACCTTCATTTCTTAAAGTAATAATGGCCACTCGTTTTTCTTTACTTAGCTGCTTTTTTCTTGCCATAATACAAATTCTAACACTCCATTCAGTAGGACTATCAGCTGTGTATTCACCTGACTTCTGAACAACACAACTGATGGTCCCAACCCCATTTATAAGGCAAGAAATCCCACTTATTAAACCTGACAGGGCACACCTGTGAAGTGAAAACCATTTCAGGTGACTACCTCTTGAAGCTCATCAAGAGAATGCCAAGAGTGTGCAAAGCAGTAATCAAAGCAAAAGGTGGCTACTTTGAAGAACCTAGAATATAAGACATATTTTCAGTTGTTCCACACTTTTTTGTTAAGTACATAATTCCACATGTGTTAATTCATAGTTTTGATGCCTTCAGTGTGAATCTACAATTTTTATAGTCATGACAATACAGAAAACTCTTGGAATGAGAAGTTGTGTCCAAACTTTTGGTCTGTACTGTATATATATATATATATATATATATATATAAGTAGATACAGTGGGGAAAAAAAGTATTTAGTCAGCCACCAATTGTGCAAGTTCTCCCACTTTAAAAGATGAGAGAGGCCTGTAATTGACATCATAGGTAGACCTCAACTATGAGAGACAAAATGAGAAAACATATCTAGAAAATACCATTGTCTGATTTTTAAAGAATTTATTTGCAAATTATGGTGGAAAATAAGTATTTGGTCAATAACAAAAGTTCATCTCAATACTTTGTTATATATCCTTAGTTGGCAATGACAGAGGTCAAACGTTTTCTGTAAGTCTTCACAAGGTTGGCACACAGTGTTGCTGGTATGTTGGCTCATTCCTCCATGCAGATCTCCTCTAGAGCACTGATGTTTAGGGGCTGTCGCTGAGCAACACGGACTTTCAACACCCTCCAAAGGTTTTCTATGGGGTTGAGATCTGGAGACTGGCTAGGCCACTCCAGGACACTGAAATGCTTCTTACAAAGCCATTCCTTCGTTGCCCTGGCGGTGTGCTTGGGATCATTGTCATGCTGAAAGACCCAGCCTTGTTTCATCTTCAATGCCCTTGCTGATGGAAGGAGGTTTGCACTCAAAATCTCACGATACATAGCCCCATTCATTCTTTCATGTACACAGATCAGTCGCCCTGGTCCCTTTGCAGAGAAACAGCCCCAAAGCATGATGTTGCCACCCCCATGCTTCACAGTAGGTATGGTGTTCTATGGATGCAACTCAGCATTCTCTCTCCTCCAAACACGACGAGTTGTGTTTCTACCAACCAGTTCTACTTTGGTTTCATCTGACCATATGACATTCTCCCAATACTCTTCTGGAACTTCCAAATGCTCTCTAGCAAACTTCAGACGGGCCCGCATATGTACTGGCTAGAGCAGGGGGACACATCAGTGGTCTTGTATGTCTTCCATTTTCTAATTATTACTCCCACAGTTGATTTCTTCACACCAAGCTGCTTGTCTATTGCAGATTCAGTCTTCCCAGCCTGGTGCAGGTCTACAATTTTTTTTCTGGTGTCCTTCCACAGCTCTTTGGTCTTCACCATAGGAGAGTTTGGAGTGTGACTATTTGAGGTTCTGGACAGGTGTCTTTTATACTGATAACAATTTCAAACAGGTGCCATTACTACAAGTAATGAGTGGAGGACAAAGGAGCCTCTTAAAGAAGAAGTTACAGGTCTGTGAGAGCCAGAAATCTTGCTTGTTTGTAGGTGACCAAATACTTATTTTCCACCATAATTTGCAAATAAATTCTTTAAAAATCAGACCATGTGATTTTTTAGATATGTTTTCTCATTTTGTCTCTCATAGTTGAGGTCTACCTATGATGTCAATTACAGGCCTCTCATCTTTTTAAGTGGGAGAACTTGCACAATTGGTGTCTGACTAAATACTTTTTTTCCCCACTGTATATATAATGTCCCTCTTGGCCAGTTCTGACTCCAGGATCCTCCCTATAGAAATTCCACTCTAGCTTCTCCTGTAGTGAGGGGAATAGATTGGAGTTTCTGGCGGCAGCTCCTGTAAGCAACTCCATTCTAATCACCTCAGTAAAGAACTGTCTACATTGAAGTTGTTTCTAGCAGGTCCTCCCTCCAGCAACTCCATACTAGACCGTTCACTAGTGAGGTGACTAGATTGGAGTTGCAGGAGGGAGGACCTACCAGGAGCAACTCCATTCTAGTCGCAACCGTAGGGTAAAGGCTAAATGGTAGATGCTAGATCCTAGTGGCTAAAGGACCTCTGATGACGTCATGAACATGTGATCAGACTCTTGTGTGGGCAGAGCTATTCTGGATACTGCGGGAGAGACTGTGATGTTACACAGAAAGCTGGGAACAGAGAGTGATGGAAGATAAGTAGGAGAGAAGAGAGCATGTGTGAGCAAGAAGGGGGAACTGGGGGTAGATGTAGGGGGCAGTTAAACTGAAGGCAGATGTAGGGGGCAGTTAAACTGAAGGCAGATGAAGGGGGAAATTAAACTTGGGGGAAATCAAGGGGGTCATTAAGCTGGTGGCAGATAAAGGGGGACATTAAATTGGTGGTAAATGGAGGGGGCAATTAAACTGGGGGCATATGAAGTAGGCATTAAGTTGGTGACATGAAGGGGGAACATTAAATTAGTGGCAAATAAAGGGGGACGTTAAGATGGTGGCAGATAAAGGGGGCATTAAACTGGGGGCAGATGAAGGGGGGAATTAAACTGGTGGCAGATGAAGGGGGACATTAAACTGGGGACAGATGGAGGGGGACATTAAACTGGGGGGGCAGATGGAGGGTGACATTAAGCTGGGGGCAGACATTAAGCTGGGGGCAACTGGAGGAGGTAGTTGGAGGGGGACATTAAACTATAGGGCAGCTGGAGGGTAGCTGCCCTATAGTTTAATGTTACCCTCCAGCTGCCCTATAGTTTAATGTCCCCCTCCAACTACCCTCACTGTTTAATGTCACCCTCCAGCTTCGGGCAACGAAATTGCAATTTTCCCTTTTCATTATCAGCTGCGTATTCATTTATTGAAATTAAATGAATGCAACACTTAAGGGTTACTAATGCTCGCTACCCCACTTAATAAATCCCTTCAGGGGTGTAGTTTACAAAATGGGGTCACAAGTCTGCGGATTCCATTTTACTGGCAATTCAGGGGCTCTGCAAAAGTGGCATGGTGTCCAAAAACCAAACTGTGCTTCAAAAACCAAAATAGTGCTCCTTCCTTTCTGTGCCCGGCTGTGTCCAAACAGCAGTTTATACCCACATATGACATTTAAGTACGTTATCCTGGGTACTCCAGTGTCATACATGTGGGCATAAACTGCAGTTTGGGTACACAGCAGGGGTCAGATGTGAAGGAGAGCTATGTGGCTTTTGGAGCGTAGATTTAGATTGTTGGATTTTGGACACCATGTCATATTGGCAGAGACCCTAAAATTGCCCCTACAAAATGGGGTCACTTCTTGGGGAATTCCAATTTACTGGCACCTCTGGGGCTCTGCAAAAACAACATGGCATCCAGAAAGTCCCTCTAAATCTGTACTCCAAAAGCTAAAAAGCGCACTGCTCCTTCCCTTCTGAGCCCTGCTGTGTGCCCAAGCAGCAGTTTACACCCACATATATAATTTTTTTTGTCCCCGGAATAGCCCACTTAATAGTTTTAGGAGTGCATGTCTGTGATGACTCAAAGTGGGTACAACGTATTGGGCACCAAAATGGCATATTTATTTAAAAATTTCAATTTTCACTTTGTACATTAATTTTTTGAAAGCATTTTTAGGCTCAAAATGATAATACCCCTTGAGAAATTCCTTGAGGGGTGTAGTTTCTAAAATGGGGTCACTTTTGAGGGGTTTACATTGTATACTTTCCAATGTACTGGTACTCTAGGGGCTCTGCAAATGCAATATGGTACCTGAAAACTATTCCAGCAAAATCTGCCCTCCAAAAGCCAAATAGCGCTCTTTCCATTCTGAGACTGACCATGTACCCCTACAGCAGTTTACGACCACATATGGGGCATTTCTGTGTTCAGGAGAAATTGTGTAACAAACTGAGGGGTGTGTTTTCTTCTTTATTCCCTTGTAAAAATTAAAAATATTGCGCTAAATGGACAGTTTATTGAAAAAAAAAAAGTAATTTTTAATTTTTACATTCCAATGTTAATAGAATCTGTGAAACAGCTGTAGGGTCAAAATGCTCACCATACCCCTTGAGAAATTCCTTGAGGGGTATAGTTTCCAAAATGGGGTCACTTTTTGGGGGTTTCCATTGTACTGGTACTTTAGGGGCTCTGCAAATGCGACATGGCACCCGAAAACTATTCCAGCAAAATCTTCTCTCCAACAGCCAAATAGCACTCTTTCCATTCTGAGCCCTGACATGTACCCATACAACAGATTACAACCACATGGGGAATATTCCTGTATTCAGGAGAAATTGTGTAACAAACTTTAGGGCACTTTTTCTCCTTTATCCTCTTGAGAAAATGAAAAATTTGGGGCTAAATTGACGGTTTATTCAAAAGAAAGTAATTTTTCATTTTCATGTCCCAATGTTAATAAAATCTGTGAAACAACTGTGGGTTCAAAATGCTCACTATACTCCTTGATATGTTCTTTGAGGGGTGTAGTTTACAAAATGGGATCACTTTTAGGGGGTTTCCACTGTATTGGTACTCTATGGGCTCTGCAAATGCGACATGGCACCCGAAAACTATTCCAGCAAAATCTGCCCGCCAAAAGCTAAATAGCGCTCTTTCCATTCTGAGCCCCACCATGTACCCATACAACAGATTACAACCACATAGGGAATATTCCTGTATTCAGGAGAAATTGTGTAACAAACTTTGGGGCACTTTTTCTCCTTTATCCCCTTGAGAAAATCAAAAATTTGGGGCTAAATTGACGGTTTATTGGAAAGAAAGTAATTTTTCATTTTCATGTCCCAATGTTAATAAAATCTGTGAAACGGCTGTGGGGTAAAAATGCTCACTATACCCCTTGATAAATTCTGTCAGTGGTGTAGTTTCCAAAATGGGGTCACTTTTGGGTAGTTTCCAATGTACTGGTACTCTAGAGGCTCTGCAAATGAGACATGGTACCTGAAAACTATTCCAGCAAAATCTGCTTTTCAAAGTGTCGCTCCTTCTCTTCCACGCGCTGCTGTGTGCCCAAAAATCAGTTTACACCCACATGTGGAGTATTTCTGTGCTCAGGAGAAATTGCAGAACAAACTGTGAGATGTATTTTCTTTTTCAACCCTTTGTGAATGTGTTAATTTTAGGGATAAATTAATATATTATTAGATAAAAATGAAATGTCTAAATTTCACCTCCATATTTTTTTAATTCTTGTGAAATGTTTTAAGGGTTAACAAACTTCCCAAATGCTGTTTTGAATTATTTGAGGGTTGCAGTTTTGAAAATGGGGTGATTTATGGGGGTTTCTAATATATAGGCCTTTATAATCCTCTTCAGAACTGAAGTGGTCCCTAAAAAATGAGTTTGGGAAATTTTCTTGTAAATCTGGAAAATCGCTGTTACACTTGTGTTAGCATAATCCTATAGCTAATCTTATATATCCTACATTGTAACCTCATATAGCCATACATATATACTCATGTATTATGAACCAATGTTTCAAAAGACTTTGTATTTCATATCACATGACCTTTTCTTGCTTTTACCATTTTTGTACATATTCTCATTTTTATACACAGTAAACAACTTGTACTGCCAACTTTTTGTGTAGACAGTCTAACCAGATATGGTCACAGATATGGTTGAAGGATGCGAGGGAGTCAAGATTACTTCATCCATCATTGTTAGTTCCATCATAAGAACTATTGTGTAACATGGGTTAAATATAATTTGAGATGAATTCCCAGAAATTGTGTAAAATCCCATATTTGTATGCCAATAACCCATCCCCAATTTACGTAATATGATTGATTGCTACTCTTGGTTTATACTCTATAAAATAAACGACCAGTGGTCCTCCCACAGGAGATCTCTGGCAGTTACTGACAAATCTGTGTCATCTCTGTCTTATTACTGGTACGGGGTTGGGTTACACCTGACTTATTTACCTAATCTACCTAGGGTTATTTTTAACTCTGACACTTGTAAGCCTTCTAACATCCAAAATAAATTAAAGGACGATTAAAAGACGATGCCAATATAAAGCAGAGATACGGTAGATAATATTTATTCATGTATTTTGGTGGTATGACTATCTGTCTGAAAAGCAGAGCATTTCATATTTTGAAAATTGCAATTTTTTTCCAAATTTCCATCAAATTTCCTAATTTTTTATAAATAAATAATATTGATCAATGTTTACCACTAACATGAAGTACAATGTGTCATGAAAAAAAACAATCTCAAAATCACTTGTGTAAGTCATAGCGTCTCTTATTGCCATATAAAGTGACACATGTCAGTTTTGAAAAATGATGCCCGGTCCTTAACCGGTTAAGTTCTTCCACACCAATAGCTTATCATTATTTTTTACTCCATGTCCTAATAGTAGCTTTTGGCTTTATCTTTTTGGAGTCTTATAGCTATTTTTGTGATATTTTATTGCATATATTTGCATTGTTATATCTTCTTTACCTCTTTATATTTTTTGTTCTTTGTGCTCATTTTCAGATTTATTGCACTATTATTGCACATACACTTAGTGGTTTAGGGACAGATATAGGCTATTTACCTTATTATAGGTGTTAATCTATATGCACTACTGCTCTGGAATTAACCCTTATGTCAATGCCAGAGGCGTAGCTAAGGGTTCAGCACAGTGGGGGCGAACATGTCCAAGTGGGCCCCCAACTTGGACATGTTTGTATACCGATACTATCAGTATACGGTGAGAGTATAGTGGTATATAGCGGCTCTACACAGGGCTCTGAAGACGATTTAGGTGAATACAGGGCGTTAACATTTAGTGACTTACAGGTGACGTCTCTGACTAATCGTTTACATTCCCCATCTCTTTCATCTGGATGGCCATGACCACTTCTTCCAGTCTCTGTAAAGTTTGCAACACAGACATCTTTAGCTCCTCTTATTGATCGCGGTTTTTCCTGCAGCACTTTGCACAGAAAGTTCGCAGAGGTTTCCTCTGCGGAATTTCTGCTTCAATTATATCTTTAGGGAAACTGCTGACGTTTCCGTAGGTATAACTGACATGCTGTGATTTCCAAAACTGCGACTGTTTTGGAAATCACAGCGTATCCGCTGCTCATATTTTATTGCAAAGTGGGGATGGGATGGAGGCCCCATGTGGCGAAAACCCACAGAAAAAAACCGTGGCATTTTAGCAAATCCCATCCACACATTGCGGAAAAATATGTGCAGCAGACGCACTGCAATTTCCAAAACCATTGCGGTTTTGGAAATTGCAGCATGTCAATTATACCTATGGAAACACTGGCAGTTTCTGTATAGGTGTATTAAAAACACAAAGTCTACAGGGGAATCCTCTGCGGACCTTCTGCGAAAAGCGCTGTGGGAAAAACCACAATGTTCTGCCGCGGTTTTTCCTGCAGCGCTTTTTTTTGCTGGAGCCCGCTACATGGGGCCTTAGTCTTAATAAAGCCCAAGTGCAACTTTAATTAAATTAATTGCCCCCTCATATTATGCCCCTGATTCCCCCTGACATAAATACTGCACCTCTAATGACCCCTTATATCAATGACCACCCCTTTATGTTCATAATGCCTCCTAATATAAATGATGCCCCCTAATGGCGCCTTATATAAATAACTTCCCCCCTTGGATTCATAATGCCCCCCCAATAACCCTTATATAAATGAACCCCCATTGTCATAATGCCCCCTAATGAATCCTCCCTTTATAGTTATAGTCCCCCTCCTAACCACCCCTTATACTATTACTATGTGCGCCACGGCAAATTTAGCTCCACCAACTTCTATGTTGACTCCGCCCATTCTCATCTATTTTTCCATGTGCCCCCACACAGTATAATGCTCCTACAGTAACCCTAACATTATATGCCCCCACATTATAATGGTCCCCTCCAATTGCCCCACAGTATTAAGTCCCTCTAACCGTGCCCCAGAGGGGGACATTTAACTGGGGCAGTTGTAGGGTGACATTAAACTATGGGACAGTTGGAGGGTGACATTAAACAGTGGGGGTAATTGGAGGGGAACATTAAACTGGGGGCAACTAGAGGCAGACATGTCCCCCTCCAGCTACCCCCACATGGTTTAATGTCCTCCTCCAGTTGCCCCCAGTTTAATGTCACCCTCCATCTGCTCCAGCAGATTAATGTCCCCTTTATCTGCCACCATCTTAATGTCCCCCTTCATCTGTCACCAGTTTAATGTCCCCCTTTACCTGATACCAATTTAATTGCCCCCTTCATCTGCCCCCAGTTTAATTGCCTCCTCCCTCTACCACCAGCTTAATGTCCCCCTTTATCTGCCAGCAGTTTAATTGCCTCCTTCATCTGCCTTCAGTTTAACTGGCCCCTACATCTGCCCCCAGTTCCCCCCTCTTGCTCACACATGCTGTGTCTCTGTCTCTTCGATCACTCTCTGTTCCCAGCTTTCTGTGTAACATCACAGTCTGTCCCGTGTTATCCAGAATAGCTCCACCCACACAAGAGTCTGATCACATGATTATGACGTCATCAAAGGTCCTTTACCCACTAGGATTTAGCATCTACCCATTACACTACCCTAATAAAGATTGTTAATAGCAAAACACTTCAGGGGCATAGCGGGACAAACTGTAAGCTATGCTGGACCACGGGACAGCTGTGTAAAACTGGGACTCCCCCACTGGGAGCTATGCTATTAATATACCCACAAAAAAAAAGAAAAAAAAAAAAAACCCATACTCACCTACCTTTGATCCTGATGAATAGAGCCGCCGCTTCCTCCCTCTCCCTTCACAGGACGTCTGTTTCTAAGCGCAGGTGGCGCGATGTTGTGACGTCATCGCGCCGCCCATGTTGAGGAGCAGGGCTGCATTGGTTTGCGGTTTACAATACTGTTAAGTTGCAGGAAGCGTTTTAACTAGATCGGTGTTTGCAGACACCGATCTAGTTAGAAATAAAGGATGTATTAATGGCGGCCCCGGGGTGGGCCCCAAAAAGTCAGTGGGCCCGGGGCAGCCCACCTCTGGTCATTACTTTATATTTTTATGTATATGTGATTTGGAATCTATTTTTGGCACAGAGTATCTATCTTGCACTTTATTCTCGGGCCCCAGGCTGACCAGTCTATTGTGATTTTAATTGGTTTTAACCTTTTTGCAAGTAAAGTATGAAATTTTTAACTCTACTTTATTTTGGGTGGAGCATCTCAATTATATGTATGCATCTTTTTCCAGGTTCTGTACATATCTGATTCTAGCATACATGAGATGACCCCCTAAATATTATTTAGGGTGGTGCCCACTCATCTATTTCAGTCTCCTGGTCCCACCTAATATGAACAATGAAGTTTTACCTCTTCTGCATGTCTTTTGTGAACTTGGCCTCCATCATCTACAGTAACTTGATCTCTACCCTCTGAATTCACCATAGAGAAGGCAGGGCTGTCCCTTATCACCTCCTCTTTTCAATGTTTCTCTTGATCCCCTTCTCTGAGCAGTATAATCCCTTCCAGTATTGCAGACACGAAAGAAGGTAAAACTACAGCATTTGCATTTGATTTGCTTCTTTTTATTGACAACCCACGACCTAACTCCACTCATGTCACTGCATCACAAGTTTGGTATGAACACGGGATACAGAGTGAATTTCACAAAGTTTGAAACTATGCCAGTAATTGCTACATGTCGGGGCTGGGGAGATAGCTTTCCATTCACTTGCAGGATGGATTCCTTGAAAAATTAGGGACTCTATCTACCTCCTAACTCTCAGAGAATATATACTCTCAATATGTCCCCAATATGCCTGCAGCATGACTTCCGGGTTTCGGTTGTATTACACAGACGAGGCCCAGGACTAGTCGCCGGAGTCAGCATCTAGGTGGTTTGGGGGCATGGCATCCAGGAGGCCAAGCAACAGTGTCCTGACTGCCTTTTCCTATTTTACATAGGGAGCCTATGTGTAATGTGCTGTGCGGTGACCAGATGGAAGGTAACGCTGCAGTTGGGATTGCGGGGGTGCAAACAGCGCAGACTTGTCACGGTCTCTGGGCACGAGGGCGCAGCGCTGGTGCTGTCCCACGTTACCACCACTGATACCGGTGATGAGGGGGCTGCACAAATGTTGGTGGTGATTGTTCCCCCGGGGCGCTTCCCCTATACTGTGCCGACTGGTGGTGTTTGGGGCGCCCTGATGTTGTCGGTGCAGAGTCAGACACAGAAACGGTTGTAAAGTTGAACTTTTACTTCCATGGGTGTGGAGGCACAAATGCTTAAACAGTTTCTTCAATACAAAACAACGGGGTACGCCTGGTGACACAGCAAAGTCCTGGGGTGCAGGGTAGACTTGATGAAAGGTGTTCCTAGCCCCTTATACTTCAGTGTTACAGCCCTAAGGTGCGTCTGGGCTCCTATTTGGCTCATAGGAGGATGCCCACCATGATACTAGTACATAATATTCCCCACTCACGTTATGTGGTCCTGATAGCTCAGAGTTTCGGGGTGCAATACTCAGGGTGGCGGGATATTCCACAGGTCTGGCCTTGGCCCCTGGATCCTGTGATACTTGCTATGGAGCACGTGTTCCAGAATGTTCTCTCCACAGTCTCATGCTGACAAGATGATGATGCTTGACTTCCTTCAGGGCGATGGCTAGGCAGACAGGGGACAGGATCTTCTGAATAGCTGGAGTATGTCAGCTCTCCAACCTTCCTGGGCCTGTCTAGGACTTGAGATTCCTGCACTAAACTCACTGCTTTCTTCACAGGACATCACACTTATCTCCTCACCTCCTCCTCCTAACACTCCACACTTCTAACTCCTCACACGCAGGACCTTCCTGCAGGGGTGTTACCATGGGGACCCAGTGATCAGCTGACTCCTCCCCTTTTCCCAGGCAATGTCCTCCCATTGGACATTTGGTTACTATTCAATCCTATGGGAGGTGTAATGCAAGTGTGAGGCTCACTAGGTGGCGCTGTGTTGTGTGAGACTCAGGACCCCCTGCTATGTCACACAGGCTATGAAGCAACAGGAAATAATACAATGCACAGAGATCACCCTCAGCCCAGCCATAGCCAGCTCTGGGATGCCACATACTCCCCCTCTTTCACTGAGCCGACCTCGGCGACGGGCTGGGGTGAAGGTGAGAAATGTAACATAACGTTAATAAATACGAATAAAGTGCAAATGTCACTAACAGTTTAGAAAAATAAAATACTTAGAAACTTGAGGTAAGACCTCCCGGCATAGTCCTGGAATGTCCATGAGAAGTCTGAAGGGTAACGGAGAGATAATTAAACTCAGACTTATGGAACCTTTTGGCGGTACCATCAGACAGTCCATATAGAAACAACAGTAGTGCAAATGGGTCCAGAGGCTCTCTGGCACAAATTTCGTGAGTGTCCATTATCATGAGAGTCTCTCTGAGAAACAATAAACAGTCCTTTCTGTAAGGAAGAGTAGGCACTCTAGCACCAATGTCCATACCGCAATGGGGTAACAGAACTTCCTTGGCTCGGTGAGCCAGGCACTATGGCTTGGATTGTTGCATATAAATGTAAATACTATATTACATGGCAAGATATTATATATATACTGTATATACACACAGGAAAAACATTAATGTAATCAGAGCAGGAATAACATATATACAGAAGCAGAGACAGTTAACCTCTTTTACCCGAGGACAGCCATGGCATCACTATAGCGTGTTGGAGGTACGCCTTTTGTGGTACGCTCAGAACGCCTAAGTGGAACAAGATTTGAATCAGGAACAGAGTCACTGAAATCAATTAAATCATCTGTCGAAGGGTTCTCTTGCACTAGAGCAATTGGTGGATAACAGCTAAATGGTAGTAGTTTAGGCGCCCACATAAGCTCAGTTAACGTTGGGGGTCTCTCTTTCGCTTCAGAAGGTGACAAGATCTCTGTACTCGTTGTCTCAGCTGGGGGCACCTCTGTGGGTAGTCCTTCTTTAAGGCACAGCTTCAGACGGTTTCGGTGTACTACTTGGGGCTGTCTCCCAGGTTTAGAGATCTCATACACGTCGGATTCAGGATATGGTATGGAGATGACACTGTATGGTTCTTTCTCCCAGAATGGATCCAATTTCCCATTCCGATGGTTATTCCTTAACCATACACGGTCGCCAACTTTCAGGGGCGCTGCATGGGCGTGACGGTTGTAATCCTCCTGTTGTCTCCTACGAACCTCATCCATGCGCGTTTCAACTATCTCTTTAGCTTCCTCCATACGTCGGCGGTGTTCAACAACCCAGTCTGTTATGGGTAGTGGATTGATGATGTCAGGGACCTTCACACCAAGGGTTAAGTCTGAAGGAAGTTGACCTTGTCTTCCAAACATTAGATAAAATGGTGCGTATCCCGTAGATGTTTGGGGTGTGTTGTTGTAAATATAGGCCAAGTCCTTGATACGCTCAGGCCACTCAACACCAGGTGTAACTGCAGCTTTTCTTAGCATGCCGATGATCACTTGATTTGCCTTCTCGCACATACCATTCCCTTGAGGGTGATACGCTGTGGTTCGCAACTTCTTGCAGTCTTGGAACTGACACAGCTCACGGAACAATTGGGATTCAAACACCGATCCACGGTCGGTGAGGATATGCTCAGGACAACCGTAATGGTGGACAAACTCTGCGTAGAAGGTCTCAGCCGTAGTTCTTGCTGTAAGATCTCTGACAGGCACGATGACAAGGAACTTGGAGTAATGATCCACCATTGTCAGAGCGTAGCTGTAGCCGGAACGTGTGGGACCCAACTTCACATGGTCCAGAGCAACAATTTCACACGGCTTTTGAGTCTTAATTGGATGTAGAGGGGCCTTCTGATCTCTTCGACCTTCCTTGGTGATACTACAGGCGGGACACTCTCGGCACCAACTCTCAATGTCACTCCTCATCCCAACCCAATAGAAGCGACGACGGATGGTAGCTTCGGTCTTTTGTACCCCGAAGTGACCGGATCTGTCATGATATGCCTCAAGTATCATCTGTGCGTCTCTTCTTGGTACGAGGATCTGATGAAGCCTTTCACCTGTGACAGGATCAAGAGTGTTTCTATGTAGAAGGCCTCGTTGGACAAACAGGCGCTTCCTCTGTCGCCAAAGGCGTTTTAATTCCACGTCATGAAGACCTCTCTTTACACGGGTTGGTATTCTTCCTGTAAGCAGGAAATCTGACAATTCTCCTAAAACTCTGCTCTCTTCTTGGAACGTTTTCCACAGAGATGGCTCCTGGAGGGATTCGGCAGCTGTTTTCGCCAGAGGTTCTCCTTCTACAGGGACACCAATAGCAACCTGTTGGGCAAACTTGTTGTAGAATGGTGGCATCTCCACCTCTTCCCAGATGTCTTCTCGGGGTGGTTCTTCTCCCACAGGCAACCTTGAGAGTGCATCAGCGTTAGCGTTGGACTTGCCACTGCGATACTTGACAGAGAACTTGTAATTCGCGAGTCTTGAGGCCCACCGTTGTTCAAGGGCTCCCAGTCGAGCAGTGTCCAGATGCGCCAACGGATTGTTATCTGTGTACACGGTAAAGGGTGTGGCAGCCAGGTAGTCTTTAAACTTCTCTGTCACGGCCCAGACAAGCGCCAGAAGTTCGAGTTTGAAAGAACTATAGTTCTGGTCGTTCTTCTCCGCGCCTCTCAGACTCCTGCTGGCGTAGGCGATGACTCGCTCTTTGTTGTCCTGAACCTGGGACAACACTGCACCCAAACCTTGGTGACTTGCATCTGTGTACAAGCGGAATGGCTGACTGTAGTCGGGATAGGCTAGAATTGGTGGTTGCGTCAGAAGTGCTTTAAGCGCTTGAAAGGCTTCCTCTTGACGCGCTGTCCAGTCTACCGGAAGCTTTCGGTTGTAGTTTTCTCTGGGACAACCGCGCAACAACTCGTTCAGAGGCTCGGCTACTTGGGCGAAGTGTGGTATGAAACGCCGGTAGTAACCTGCGAATCCAAGGAAGCTTCGGACTTCTTTGACGGTAGTTGGTCTTCGCCAGTTCTGGACTGCAGTGATCTTTTCAGGATCAGGTTGGACGCCTTGTGCGCTCACGACATGCCCAAGGTAGTGAACTTGGGGTTTCAACAGGTAGCACTTGGAGGGCTTCACCTTTAGGCCGTGCTGTATAAGTACTTTGAATACCTCGGACAGGTGACGAAGGTGTTCTTGGTATGTCCGGGAGAATACAATAACATCGTCCAGGTACAGTAGCACACTCTGGAAATTCTCATGGCCGAGGCACCTCTCCATAAGCCGTTGGAATGTGGCTGGGGCATTACATAGCCCAAATGGCATACTATTGAATTCAAAGAGTCCCATCGGGGTCGTAAACGCAGTCTTTTCACGATCTTCAGGCGCCATAGGGACTTGCCAGTATCCACTGGTTAAGTCCAGGGTCGAGAAACAGGTAGCTGATCCCAAAGCCGTTAGAGATTCCTCAATCCGCGGCAATGGGTATGCGTCTTTGTGCGTGACGTTGTTGAGTTTACGATAGTCCACACAAAATCGTAGGGTTCCGTCTTTCTTCTTGACAAGGACTAGCGGGGCTGCCCAGGGGCTGTTACTCTCCCGGATGACATCAGCATCTCGCATCTCTTGGATCAACTTTTTCACCGGTTGGTACATCGCTGGTGGTATTGGACGGTGACGCTCCTTGATTGGATGGTGGTCGCCAGTCAGAATGCGATGTTGTATGGTCGTGGTCTTACCAAAGTCCAATGGGTGTTTGCTGAATGCCTGTTGGTAACGCTTGGCCACATTGCGAACCCCATTGATGTGCTCTATAGGGGTATTGGCGTCTCCCACGTTCAATTCATCCCACCAGGACTTCGTGGCTCCATTCTGAATGTTCTCAGCAGCTTGGGTGGAACGCTGTGTGGCGGTAGAATCACCAGAGAGAATGTCTTC
The DNA here is from genome assembly GCA_947044405.1 of Leptodactylus fallax. NCBI lineage: Eukaryota > Metazoa > Chordata > Amphibia > Anura > Leptodactylidae > Leptodactylus > Leptodactylus fallax. Next base: position 1,680,561 of record CAMRHE010000048.1, on the reverse strand, counting down.
TGGTGCTAACCGGTGTAGCAGGGCCACAGAGTGGAACTTGTGGAGGTTCACGGGAGCATCGCCCAAGTTGACTAAGCGGACAGGAACACGTCCATTGGAAACTGTGACAAGGCTGCGGGCAGCCATGACAAGTGGTTGGCCATCTACCTGTATGGGTTGTAGCAAGGCCTCGTAGTCCTGATTTTCTATGCCCGGACGGGCACGGCACCACACCATAGTTTCTGTTCCAGGCTGTAGGGTTACTGGACGGGTATCGTGGATCCGGACTCGACCAATTTCACCTTGTTTGTTGGCAAACTTGTGCTGGGCATTGAGTACACGAATGGCCCGCTGAATGGTCTGCTGGTCACTGGGAGAAGCTGTAAGGAGAGAGGCATGCAAGGCATCCAACACTTCTGCAAAGCAATGGCGTAAAACATTCATGCCTAATATTACAACTGCAAACCTATCATCCTCTACATCAGTGACAATTACACCCTGTCTAGGCAGTTTCAAGTCCCCAATCTGGACAGTGGGTTCCCAATAACCCTGCTGTGGTATGGGCTGTCCATTGCTGGCACACAGATTTATCCATGTGTCAGGTGTTCTATTCAACACACCTAAGTCCCAATGTTCAAGGAACACCTGCTTGCGCAGGGTTGTTACCTGAGATCCAGTGTCCACCAACGCTGTCAGAGGGACGCCGTTCACCCGGATTGTGATGTGTGGGCAGGCTGAGACGAAGCGTGACAATGGCACTGAAGATTCACCTGGGCCCTTCTTCTTTCCTCCCGAGGGGCGGCCCGCTGCCTCGGGGGTGGCCCGTTTAACTGAAAACACTGAGGCCTGGTGTGTCCATATCTATGGCAATAGCTACAGTATGGCCTCTCACTCTGCGGAGGTTTCACTGAAGACGGACGTCTGGGCGGCGACTCAGGTGAGATGTTGAGACTTCGCAAAGGATCACTGGACGATGAAGACGGCTGGGTCAGACGATCTAGACGGACGGTGATCTGTTCCATGGCACGGGTCAGATGATCCACTCGGGCCAGGAGGTCATCTCTGGAGTCTGCTGGTGTAGTCTGCGCAGTTTGGGCAGCAGGTGAGGTACCCAGAGGTAGTGGCAGGACAACTGGAGCAATGCTTGTTGAGGGTCCAGGTGAGGGAGCACAGATGACTGGGCTCGGCTGGGGCTGCTCCTGTCCCAAGACCTGGATGGCAAGGGCCTTGAAGTCAGCAAACGTGATGCTGGGATGTTGTGCAGCAAGCATTCGCAACTGACTCTGGAGCAATGTGGTACCCGCCCCTTCTATGAAGCGGTCAAGCAAGATTTTATCAGAGTCCACATTTTCACGTGGATCCACTTGCACCACAGCTCTGAACGCCTCTTGGAGGGATAAAGCATAGTCCCGCAGGGTCTCACCAGGTAGTTGTCGTCTGGAAAAGAAGCGCATCTTTACCTCGGAGACAGATCGCACGTCAAAGTTCACCTGGAGTTTGTCCAGAATTTGCCCAGGGGTTCTTTTGTCAGAGGCAGGCCAGGATTTGACCTCCCTAGCTGCAGCACCCTCAAGCTGGCCCAGCAGGATCTGTATCTGCTGTTCTGTATTCAGAGGATAGAACTGGAAGAGAGACAGCATCTTCTCACGAAAGTCCCTGAGGGTATGCGCCTCCCCTTTGTAGCGCGGCAGCCATGGTGCGCCAGGGTAAAATGGCATGGAGAATGGTAGGCTGCTCGCCATGGGCACTGCTGGATCACTAGAAACAGATGGCACAATGTCACTTTGCTCAGTCATGTTGTTTGCAGGTATGACTGGAATTAGGTCGCCGTCTCTTTAAGAAGCTCAACTGCTTGCTGGAAGGGAATGGAGACTACAACTTGGAATGCTGTCCCTTTAAGAATGCTGTAGCTATTAACAGAGTCACTGTGATGCAGGCTGACGGTGTGCTCCCCCTCTTTAATGGTGGCACTCCCCACGGACACTGTACACGGAAAACACTCGCTGGGGCCGTGGGAGGACTGAAGACAAGGACAGAGAGGCACAGTACTCACTGACAGCAACTGCAGCGTGGACCAGAGATCAGCGGTGCACAGCAGGGACGGTGATGCGGCACCGGAGAGTCAGAAATGGTGCTGGCACGTTCGCCTTTCACTTTCTTGTATGGGTGCACTGGAGCATTGCGCTCAGCATTCTGGGCTCTCCTAAGATGGCGGCAGATGGGTCTCCTGGCCTCATGGGCAGTGCTAAAAATCTCCCGCACTTTTGCAAGATACAGTTAACCCTTTGTGGGCGTTCTTACACAGCGATGTGGCGCAGCAAACAAGTCCTGGGCGTTTTAACTCTTCCAGGGCTGTAACACACTGAGAGGACAGTCTTTAGGGCTTACTTCAGGGGTATAGGGCTCCCCCTCTTTGTGGCAAGCACTCTCAGGGAATAAACTTGATCTTAGCAAAGTCCACAATAAAGACCGATGCTCTGGAGACAATTTGGCGCACTTTTCGTGGCGACTTTCTCAAAATGGCACACACCCGTATCCTGTTCGTGACGCCAGTTTTTCTTGCGGTGACCAGATGGAAGGTAACGCTGCAGTTGGGATTGCGGGGTGCAAACAGCGCAGACTTGTCACGGTCTCTGGGCACGAGGGCGCAGCGCTGGTGCTGTCCCACGTTACCACCACTGATACCGGTGATGAGGGGGCTGCACAAATGTTGGTGGTGATTGTTCCCCCGGGGCGCTTCCCCTATACTGTGCCGACTGGTGGTGTTTGGGGCGCCCTGATGTTGTCGGTGCAGAGTCAGACACAGAAACGGTTGTAAAGTTGAACTTTTACTTCCATGGGTGTGGAGGCACAAATGCTTAAACAGTTTCTTCAATACAAAACAACGGGGTACGCCTGGTGACACAGCAAAGTCCTGGGGTGCAGGGTAGACTTGATGAAAGGTGTTCCTAGCCCCTTATACTTCAGTGTTACAGCCCTAAGGTGCGTCTGGGCTCCTATTTGGCTCATAGGAGGATGCCCACCATGATACTAGTACATAATATTCCCCACTCACGTTATGTGGTCCTGATAGCTCAGAGTTTCGGGGTGCAATACTCAGGGTGGCGGGATATTCCACAGGTCTGGCCTTGGCCCCTGGATCCTGTGATACTTGCTATGGAGCACGTGTTCCAGAATGTTCTCTCCACAGTCTCATGCTGACAAGATGATGATGCTTGACTTCCTTCAGGGCGATGGCTAGGCAGACAGGGGACAGGATCTTCTGAATAGCTGGAGTATGTCAGCTCTCCAACCTTCCTGGGCCTGTCTAGGACTTGAGATTCCTGCACTAAACTCACTGCTTTCTTCACAGGACATCACACTTATCTCCTCACCTCCTCCTCCTAACACTCCACACTTCTAACTCCTCACACGCAGGACCTTCCTGCAGGGGTGTTACCATGGGGACCCAGTGATCAGCTGACTCCTCCCCTTTTCCCAGGCAATGTCCTCCCATTGGACATTTGGTTACTATTCAATCCTATGGGAGGTGTAATGCATGTGTGAGGCTCACTAGGTGGCGCTGTGTTGTGTGAGACTCAGGACCCCCTGCTATGTCACACAGGCTATGAAGCAACAGGAAATAATACAATGCACAGAGATCACCCTCAGCCCAGCCATAGCCAGCTCTGGGATGCCACAGCTGCACCAGCTTTTAATTTAAAAAAAAAAAAAACATAAGGTAAACAAAATAAAACACAACAATGTTATGTATCCCCATGTGCGTAGAAGTCCCCACAATCCAAAAATGATTTGTCCCATATGGTGAACACCATAATTTTTTTTTTTTTAAATACCGCAATGCGCAAATTGATGTATTTGTCACTTTGCATCCCCCCAAAAATAGAAATAAAAAGTGATCAAAAAGTCATACATATCAAAAATGACCAATTGAATGCACCAATAAAAACTACAAGTTGCCCTGCAAATAAAGGACCCCTACATATCTCCGTCAACAAAACAGTAAAAAGCTATAGGCGACAGAATATGGTGACACCAGGAAAATCATTCATTTTTGGAACATTATATTTTAGTAGTAAATGTGGTAATACATAATAAAACCAATATAAATATGGTATTGCCATAATCGTAATGAAACGCCGGACAAAAGTGTCATGAATGCTGTAGGAACAAAATGCAAAAAAATAATCTTAAAACTGGGTTTTTCACCCCCCCCCAAAAAAATAAAAAAAATAAATAGCTTATCAAAACATCATATGTACACAAAAATAGTGCCAAATGAAAGTACACATTAGTGACCTAGTGCCACTGGCAGCCATGCAAGTCGAAGCCATCACAGTGCCTCCGCTGTGTTTTATAGATGATGTGGTATGCTTTTGATCATGCGCTGTACAAAGCCTTCGCCATACTTTTTTTTCTTTCCATCATTCTGGTAGAGGTTGATCTTAGTTTCATCTGTCCAAAGAATGTTCTTCCAGAACTGTTCTGTTTTTTTTTAGATGTTTTTAGCAAAGTCCAATCTAGCCTTTTTATTCTTTAGGCTTATGAGTGGCTTGCACTGTGCAGTGAACCCTCTGTATTTACTTTCATGCAGTCTTCTCTTTATGGTAGATTTGGATATTGATACGCCTACATCCTGGAGAGTGTTGTTCACTTGGTTGGCTATTGTGAAGCAGTTTCTCTTCACTATGGAAATTATTCTGCAATCATCTACCACTGTTGCCGTCCAGGTCTTTTTGCATTGATGAGTTCACCAATGCTTTCTTTCTTTCTCAGGATGTACCAAACTGTAGACTTTGCCACTCCTAATATTGTAGCAATTTCTTGGATGGGTTTTTTCTGTTTTCACAGCTTAAGGATAGCTTGTTTCACCTACATTGAGAGCTCCTTTGACCGCATGTTTTCTTCACAGCAAAATCTTCCAAATACAAGCACCACACCTCAAATCAACTCCAGGCCTTTTATCTACTTAATTAAGAATGACATAATGAAGGAATTGACCACACCTTCACATGAAACAGCCTTTGAGTCAATTGTCCAAATACTTTTGGTCCCTTTAAAAACAGGGTGGCACATGTTAAGGAGTTGAAACTCCTAAACCCTTCATCCAATTTTAATGTGGATACCCTCAAATGAAAGCTGCAAGTCTGGACTTTATGTCCATGTCCATTGTATAACTATAACTTGAATATGTTTCAGTAAACAGGTAAAAAAACAAAAACAAAATTTGTGTCAGTGTCCATATATGGACCTAACTGTATAACTCGTCACGCAAACAATAAGCCCTCATATAGCTATGTTGACAGAAAAATAAAAAAAAGTTATGAATTTTGGAAGGTGGGGAAGGAAAGTATGAAGAGTCACTGAGGATTAATGTTCAAACTACCCTAAGCCCATAAATGGTTAATCTCACTCACCCTAAACAATACGTCCACCAACTAGATAGGTGCCAGCTCTAAGTTTTCTAACTTCCATGCATAACAAAGTTTTAGCTCTCATATAGCTCACCTATGGAAATGCTGGCGGTTTCCCTATAGGTATAATGGAAGCAGCAAGTCTACAGAGGAAAACTCTGTGGATTTTCTGTTAAAAGCACTGTGGGAAAAACCACAATGTGTTTTCGCCACGTTTTTTCCCGCAGCTCTTTTTGGCTGTGGCTCGCTACGTGAGGCCTTAGCCTTGGTACTTTTCCTTAGGAGGGAAAAAAAAGTCTAAGCTTATGATAAATATACTGCCAAATTTTAAAGATCACTTGCACAATGGTTCACTGCCCATGTTGTAGTTTCTTTGCAGCTGACATATTTTTATGCCAACTGGTGTTGGAAAATCTCAAACAGTATCTTGCTGCTACATATGAGGTAACAGTTCCACTGACTCCAGCATGGACGATACTTAAAGGGAGACTGTGAGCAGTATATTTGTTATAAGCCTAATTACAGTATCTTGTGGTGGTGTTTCTACAGTTTCCAAATAGTTATCCTCTGTTATTCAACTTTGGAACCCCATTTTCATGTAAATATTTTTTTTTTCATGCAAATGTGGGAACAAATGAGGAAACATGCTTTGGGGTGTGTCTCTGCTTGCCGAGGCTTTGATCTCAGCTCTAGATTCCAAGGTGTGAAGGATACCACCTCGCCAAGCCGCTTGGCACACCTGCGATCACCCTCCTTATCTCCCACTCACGCCCCGTGAGTGTCTTAGTTCATAGGATAATATGAAACGAGCTTTATAAATTTTATATATTTATTAATCCGAGTGGGTCGGTTCTAGCTACTAACACATACAGAAATACACATCAATGGATTGTCAAGCAAATACAAGTAAAAGCACCATACAGTGCAGAAAATAAAATTGGAATAAAAGATAGAAAAGTAACAAAGCAAGTTTGTAGTTGGTTCTCTAAGCCTCAGCAGTTTGGCCTAGGGCTCATTCTTAAGTCAGTCATAGAGCATGTGTTCCCTACATGCTGTCCAGCAACAAGAAGACCCTTTGTCACTCAGGTGAGACCATATACTATTCCAGTCTCCTACCTGAATGATGTCGCTAGGAGGGGGAAATCCAGCCCTCCTTCCTGAGATCAAATAACTATGAATTGTCATATTTCCTTGAAAAGATGACCGTAGGGTAAAGAAAGGGGTATGATGGGGTTCGTGGTGAGATTTCCATTGTGTAGACACCGAAAATGACACCCCAATCCCCTTTGGGTAATGAGTTCAGTGTCTGGACCTTTTCCGTGCTCCCCACAGTACGGTGTTTGGATTGGGAGCGTTCATCTCCGCCTTCCACACCCAAGGAATTTAGCGGTGCAGCTGTGGAGGGGTTCCCCTGGAGAATTTTATCATAAAATCATATTTCCTTTGTAGTTTTGGCTGGCTCCAGCTTGGCTGCTGATTGTTTGCCCAGGGCCCTTCCAGAACATCTCTACAGGAAACTCCTGCGGAGATAATGAGTGTAACAAAGGTATACAAACAAAGGCCTGTGTAAGTCATTCTCTGGGGATCAAAGGATACATTCTCTGGGGATACAAACCAGAACTACCACAGTCATGAACCCCATACAGTATAGGAGTAATATGAGTATGTAGCAATACGTCACAGAAAAATATAACTGTAAAATACATAGCTGGGGGTCTCTCATCATCACACAAGGCAAAGCACTTCTCCCTTTGCATATGAATAAAACAACAATTTACATGAAAAAGGGCTCCAAAGCTGAATAACTGTCATATTTGGGAACTGTAGAATCACCTCTACAAGGTACTGTGATTAAGTTTATAACCATTTTACTGCTGACAGACTCCCTTTAACATCCTACATTACTCTGTTACAGATAATTCAATGCTACAACTTCTCTTCATATGGGCAGCAGCCACTTGTAAAAGTACACTCAGCTTCTGGGCACAGCCAAACCCCCCCCCCCCCCATCACCACCATCACTGTCTAATTAGTAAAGTTGAATCTCCTAATTTCTTTTCTATATGGAATGAATGGAGAAGCTTCTTAATAAAGTTTTAAAGTTTACCAAGAGGCTTTTCCTTAAGTGGGGAAAGTTTATTAATACATACCCCGTTCCGCTTAAAACTGCATTATGAGACTACTTCAGATTTACCTCCAGGTATATGCTTTGAGCCATAGGCGTAGCTAGGGGTTCAGCACAAGTGGGGCGAACACGCCAAGTGGGCCCCCAACTCAGGTATACCAACACTATCACTATCCAGTGACCGTATAGTGGTAGACAGTGGTTCTACACAGGGCTGTGAAGACCAATTAGGTAAATACAGTACAGGAACAACATTGTGACTTACAGGTGACGTCTCTGACTGTAATTGTTTACATTTATCGTCTCTTCCATCTGGACCGTCATGAACACTGACATCTTTGGCTCCTCACTTTTCCAGGCACCCGACCACATTGTACTCAACTACATAAATTCTCCATCCTGCTGCTACCCCAATTATAAAATATATGATATAAAATCCCCTGGAAATGAATAATACCCCCGTGTGCCTTTTTAATTTAATTATGCTCCTATGTGCCCCCTTTAATTAATAATTCACCCTAATTAATAATGCCCTGTGTACCTCCTTAAATCAATAATGCCCAAGTGCCACCAAAAATTAATATTGCCCAATTCCCCTATTATTAATTATACCCTGTTACATAAATGCCCCTCTTGTATTAATAATGCCTATTAATAACCCATTTGTATTAAAGGGGTTCTCCAAGCAAAAATGGACAGCCCTTTTAAATCAGCCGGGGGCATTAAAAAAAATGCATACTCACCTGCCCCCGATGCTCCAGTGTCCTCCCAGCGAGTCCTGGTTCTTCTTCTGAACGTGATCAGTGGAACTCTGGAAGAGTCCGTTCAGAAGAAGAACCGGGACTCGCCGGGAGGACACCGGAGCATCGGGGACAGGTGAGTATGAATTTTTTACAAATTTTTTTAATGCCCCCGGCTGATTTAAAAGTTATAAGGGTTGTCCAATTTTGCTTGGACAAATCACAGTAGAAGCAGGGTAGGTGAAACATAAAAATATCATACTCGGGGGCTTGGGCATGGCCTGAAGCCTGATGTGAGTGGTCGCAAACTGCCGGAGCTCCTGCCCTGCCTGCTACTATAACGGGACCAACCCAGCTTTCCCAGGCACCCATGGGGAGGAAATTGCCTCAGGCTGCTTCCTCGAGGACCCCTGCTCCTCCTGCGAAATCTAAGCAGCCAACACTCACCTCCTTTCTGCACCGGGTGCCGGCTCTCGCTCGGACATCCGCGAGGTGGCGGCCATCTTGCCCAGCCCCGACCGCCGTGACTGCTCTGGCGGCGAAGTATCCCACAGAGGCCCTGCTCGGCCTAGTCAGCTCTGACACCGCTCCTGCACCCCAGGGCTTCTTGGACCCACAGCGCTGCCCTTCTGGAGACACTCCTGTGATGGCTGCTGCAACTCTGCAACTCCTCCAAGTCCACTGGCTTGCGATGCTGCTCCCACACTGCCATCCTCTCCAGGCTCTCCCCCTCGCTTGCTAGAGGGTGGTGCTCCACAACCTTCTCAGCAGCAACCCCCTCCCAAAGGTCACCTGCTCCTACCTCTTCACCTAGGGCCCAACAAAGCAGCACCCCTCCAGCCTCTCCCACTCCATCGCAGTGGCACCAGTTGCATACTAATCTGCTGTCAAAAGATGACTTCCACTCCCTAGTTTCTAAAGTCACAGAGGCATGTCGGGCAGAAATCTGTGCTGAAATCTCTACACTGAGAAAAGATCTCCAAAACACGTCCAGGGTTGACACCTTGGAGGACGACCATAATCAGACTCGTGTCTATGTTTCCCAGCTTCAGGACTCCGCTTCATGACTTTGTGTCTTCGGGACTTTGATTTTGACGGGGCGAAAATTCAACTATACCAAGACCTTTCCTGGATTACACTCCAGAAACGGAGATACCTCCGCCCCCTGCTCCAAATCCTGCGTGACTGTCAAGTACCCTACCGCTGGGGCTTCCCGTTTGCCCTCACGGCTCGGAGTAATGGCCGCTCTGCTACCCTGCGCTCCCATGTGGATCTGGAACTGTTCTGTGCTATTTTGGATATTCCTTCTCCAGAATTGCCGGATTGGGAAATAGTTGCTCCTCCACCACCACCTCCTCCGGTGTGGACTGTGCAGACCGCACGACGCCGTCATCTGCCTTCTCCGAGTGCAGTGCCTTGACGACAACGGGTGGACCCTCCACTCCCATGATGTCCTACGGGTGCTTTTTCCCATCATTATTCACTCCCTCCATCCCCCCTGGATGGTGCCGTTTAATGACTTATGCTTATATCTGTTGGTCCCATAACCGTTATTTTATTTCCCCACCTTGTTGTGGAGAGGATGTTGATACCTGATTAGCGGGTGGGGCAGGCGGTTACATCCCCTGTACATAGTTGTAGTTCACCCTTGCTGCCTGATACTATTCCTGGCGGCTCTAGTTGACTGTCTACTGATGGTTCTCCCCCGCTCCCCTTCCTAGGGGGCGTTGTCCAGCTGCGAGACCCTAAGTTGGTCTCGCGTGGTGTACAGGTTTATACCTACTTGGACTTAATTTTCCTGCCCCCGGTCAGGAGATATAGTCCTGTCCATAATGCTTTTGATTCATGTTTTGTTGCTCTGCCTTTTGTTTTCTGTTTCCCTGTTTGTCTTTCTCCCTTTTGTTCTCCCCTTCCCTCATTCTCACTAAAGGTTTGGAGTCCCACGACTTTGGCAGCTGCCTGGCTGGCCCATGTCCCTGCGTCTCCTCCCTCCCGGGTCCTTCCCCTGCTGACGTGCTCTGAGAGAGATCTGCTTATGTTACATGGTTTGTTTCATCAGCCGCTGTTTTTACCTCTCCCCCATGGCTAAGTGTATTACATTGAATGTGAAGGGTCTGGGCTCTAACCTTAAACGGCGTATGGTATTACGCGAACTTAGGTCCCTCCTGGCGGATGTCGCCTTCTTGCAGGAAACCCACTTTGACCACACTGGTACTTTTAATTTTGCTCGTCATTATTACCCCACCGCCTACACGGCTTATAATAACCGTAGGAAGGGAGGTGTGGCCATTTTGCTGTCCTGTTCCTGCCCCATCTCTGTTACGTCCTCTCACTTGGACTCCCAGGGCCGTTCATTACATTATATTACATATATTATACAAACTATAAGTAGTTTGTAACGTCTATGCTCCTAACTCCTTCCAAACTTCCTTTCTCACATGGATGCTGCGGAGGCTTAGAGCCTTCCCTGGCGCGGCATTGCTATTGAGAGGAGACTTCAATATGATCTTCTCTGAGCGTATGGATAGGATGTCCCTTGCTGACACTCCTCTGGGTGCTTCCCCAGCTGCGCCTAGCCGGGGAGTTCCGTCGCCTCGTCAGATCTGCGGCTCTATACGACCTATGGAGGGTTGACAACACTTCTGCCCACTCTTACACCTTCTACTCTCATCCCCATAACACACACTCTAGAATCGACTACTTCTTTGGTAACACCCTTGCCCTTCGTCTTATGACTAGCGCGGACATAGGCCCCATCTCGTGGTCCGACCACGCCCCTGTTCAAGTCTCCCTGTCTCCTACCCCCGCTCCCCATTAAACGTTGTCACTGGTGTCTTAATGAGTCCCTCTTGCACTCCCTTGCTTCCCGTGAAGCGCTTTGCGCACATCTCTCGGACTACTTTAACGCCAATGTAGGTTCGGTCCCGTCTATCTCTACTCTTTGGGAGGCTCATAAGGCGGTAATGAGGGGTGTGGCAATTTGGGGGGATTAGCCTCAATGGCGGCAGACTCTTGGACCCGATAGTGGTGTTCGTGGTACTGGGCGCCGGAGAAGCAGCGTTCAGACGGTGCCAATTCAAAGCAAAACGGCTTTTATTCAGCTTAGGAAACTGTAACATACACAAAATAATAAATGACCTAGGCCACTCATAGGCCCTAACTTACTGTTGCTCCCTAACTGATCTCTGGGCAACAAGCAGCCTGATTCCTACTCAGTCTTTTCCGGACCCCAGTCCTCTTGGGACAGACCGCTTTGTCCGTCTCCAACTGGGTCCAATGTACGCCTGCTACCTGCAGGCCTCGACAGCAGCTCTGCCGCTGTATCCACTCCCTTTGTTATGCCCCACCCATAGGTGTGGCTGAGGGCCTTTTCAGGCCTGGCCCTGGGTCGCTCAATAGCGCCCTCTGGGTTCACACACTCACATACCCTCCCCCTCAGTTCACTACCCATGGGGTGAGCTACAATGGGACAAGACATACTAAGTCGACGACCCTCTTTAATCAAATAAACTTGCCCCGTGATTGTCCACATGTCCCAATCTGGCGGTCTCTTTTTCCAAATTCCGGTCAGTCGAGATTTCCGTTTTCTCATCACTTTAAATGCTACACCAAGATCCTGGCCATTCTGTGCAAAGGCAAGTTCTACTTCATCACCTTCAAAATTCGCCATACAGGGGGATCACATCATTTTCACCAAATTTCTCGCCATAGTCTTCAGCCATCCCATTGCATGACTTTGATCCCTTTAGTAAATAGCCGTAAGAATCTTCATCTTCACCTATCATGAATCCACAGGAGCTCAGAGACCAACTAACGCGTACTTCATGCACATCAATGTCGTTAGAGTATAAATGTTTCACGGGTATCTTTTCTGTAACCTTTATCTCAAAGCAAACTTTGCCATTCGAGACACTAGTTTCATCCAGTTTTTTATCTTCCTCTTCCACCAGTGGCTGTGGGGACTTAGACCTGCTGAATTTATTTTCTTCAATATAGTCGAAGTAGCCACGGGCATGATCTTCACGTCGTTTTTCCACACTACATTTCTTATCCTTTTGATCTTCGCCATCACCATCAAGGCTTAGAAGTTTAGGAGACATAGGCTGCTTGCTCTCCTCTTTGTTTGAGAAAGACAAGCTCTGTACTGCAATATCTTCTCCTTCTGCACGAGGGCCATACAGTACACCCTCACAAAATATTCTGGTATGTCTTTAACAACTGCCACATCATATATTGGAATAGTTTCTTTATAATACTTCCACATCTGTATGGCAGCAGGAGAACCACTTCTACACTCTATTCGTACCTCCTCTTTCTCATACGCATAACTTCCTGGAGGCATTTTGCGGTACTGTGATAGATTGCAAGAATTTTTGTGAAAATCCATTTCTGACAGTACAGGAGCTGGTGATATCGGCATCTCAACATTCTCCAAGTTATTTTCATTCTCTGTGCTAACACCGGAGGGCTGGGATACCAAGTTTCCAACATCCCAGTTTTTACTGTCAGTACCCAGATGCTTTTTGGTTACATGTTCTGGCTGCCTTAATGGCTCTGTTTTCTCTGCCTCTATACTGGCAGCTTTCTCCAATTCTAACGCCTTCTGTAGGGCACAAATCTCTGATTCCAGCTCCAGAACTTTCTTCATTGCCACATTTTTCTGCACAGCCTCTATCTCAGTTTTTACTATTGCAACTTGCAGATCTTCCTCAATCCTTCCCACTGCATCTTCTATGGCAGCAGATGTAGATGCCATCTCTTTATCCACCATGTCTCCTAATTCTGGGATATTCTGCAGTGTTCTAACATTTGTCACGTCAGCATCCATCAAAGACTGCTTATCCTTCAGCTCACTCAGATACTGTAAACTCTGGCTTCCACATTCCCTGCAGTTGTCTACAAGACGATCTCCATGGTCTGGTGGTGCCAAGTGAGATGTTGCACTGCCATTTACAATTGTATCTGCCGTTAAGTATGCAAACTGTGCCAGTGCTCCAACTAAGTCAGAGGCATCTGTCATATTCTGTATGTATTTGGAGTGCCCATTCGAGAGGGAGGTTAATGAGTCTATAGCAACTTTTGCTTGGTTTACCAGGTAATCTGGTGAACTAGTGCAGCGGATATGTAGAGGATCATCAAGTTTAGCAACTGCATCCTGGATGATATTTTCTGCTTCCCTCACTGTTCCCTGAATTATATTGAACTGATCCACCAACATCTTCTGATAAAGCTTCTGCTCATCTGCAAACTTTTTGTCAAGTCTTTCATTCAAGTCCCGCATCTCAGTGGCTCTCTTATCTTGCTCCTGGTTGAATAAAGACTCTGTTTCTTGAATCACATTTTTCAGGGATAACAGATCTGATTCTTTAGAGGTTAACAGGCTCTGCAGCGAGTCCTTCTCAGCTTCTAGTGCTGCCAGCTTTGAAGATAGTGCAGATGCCGACTGTTCAGTATTGGATAAAGACTGCTGTAATCGATCCAATTCTTCTCTTTTAGATTCAACTTCGGTTTTTAACTGTTCAATCTGAAAAGTGTGCTCTTCCAACTTTATTTCTGACTCGCGCTTCACTTGATCCATCTGAAACTCCAGCTGTTCCTTGATGCATACAACTTCCTCCATTTCAGTGCGCAGTTGCTTGTTGAGCCTCTCTAACTCGGCCTTCAATTCAAGGGCCTCTTCTAGGGAGCGAGCCAAGGCAAGAGCTTTGGTCTCTTTTCCACGAGCCTCTGCTTCAGCACGGTCACGTTCTTCTGCATATCTAGCAAAAAGAGCCTTCTCTTCACCAAGCAGCTGATCAAACTTTTTCTGCTTCTTTTCCAAATTTGACACAATACGACGTTGATGATCAAGATCTACACCTATATCTTCTAGTTCCTGCTGAAGTCTAATTTTCGTCTTCTCAAGTTTGTCATAAGCAGCAGCCTTCTCTTCAAACCGTTGATTTGTAGCTTCTAGCTCCTTTTGCAACTTTTTCTTTAGTTCTTCAACAGAGTCCAAGGACCCAATACTATCCTCCATTTTTTTCTTCAGATCAGTCGCCTGAGCCTGCAGTGTTGAAATCTGCTTTGTCAAATCTCTTTTTGCTTCCTCCTCTTCCTCTAGTTGCTCAAGGAAACCATTTTTCTCATCTTCCATTTGTTTTAGTTTTGTACTAAGGTCAAGCTTCTGACGAGTTATTTCTTGCAAAAGTTCCTGAGTGTCCTGAAGCTGAGATTCTAGTGTAGAAAAATCTTTGGAAAGTTTGATAAACTTGCTGTCTGCTTGAGAAAGAAGCCCTGTGACATTATTCAATTCCACCTGCAGTCCGTTTGCCTTGTCTAGCAGTTCTGCTCGAAACCTGTCCCCTTCTGTGACTTTTAGTTGCAGCACTTGAAGTTGAGTCTCTACTTTTTTGTGACTCTCCTGTAAGGTTTGCACTTTCTGAGCATGGACAGACGACATCTCCCTCAATTCTTTGTCTTTATTTTGCACCAAAACAGACAATTTCTCATTATCTTCACAAGATCCTGAGAGCACCCTCTCCAGGCTACTTTTTGTAGCTGTGAGTTCCATTTCTCTTTGTTCCAGAACTCCAGCTCTGCTCCGCCATCCCTTGACTTCATTATTTAGGCGAACCTGCAAGTTTTGCTCTGACTGTAATGTCTGCACCACAGATTCTAAATCACTCTCTCGGTCAGAGACATGCTTCCTCAGCTCTGCAACTTCATTTTCTTTATCAGTTAATGCAGCTGAAAGTTTTTCACACTTCCTGACTTGGTCATCCAAACATTCTGACTGATACTGCAAAAATTCACTTCTCTCAGTTTCAAGGTCATCTCTTAATTTTTCAATGACACTCTCTTTGGCAATGGAGTCTTGGACATGCTGCTCCTTTAAATCCTGCAATTGTTTCTCAAGCACTTGCTTTTTCTCTACGCTCTGTATAACTTTATTAGATAGAGCGCATTTCATTTCTGCAAACTCCTTCTTAGTGACACAGTTCATTCCAGGCAAACCCAGCACCACATTTTCACAATGACTAGGATATGAACTCTTCAAAGAGTCAAGCTCTTTCTTTAACTTAAGGTTCTCTTTTTCTGACACTGAGTCACCGTCATGCAACCCATTTTCTTTGCTTGCACTCCACATGCTCTGTTGCGGGTTTTGTGTCTCTCTGCATTCAGACTGCTGCACTAATAAACCTGTGCATAACTTCTCTGCTTTTTTACAAGCTGAAATTCTCTTTTCCTTGCCCATGGTTTACTAACAAGATTACACAATGTTCCACAGCAACCTTGGGTTCAACCGGCAGCAACTTTTTGCTATTTTCTGCAGTCACATGTATTCAAACAGTTAACGTATGTGGCACTAAAACAACCAGCATTTTCTTCTGTCTTCCACAGAAAACATCAACATGGCACCATAGCCTTTCACATAGACTGTTTGCAATATCCAGCTTCTATACACATTGCTTACTTTCTTGCCATCAGCAAGAACTTTACAGACTTCTGTACCACAGTATACACAAAGTCCATTCCCTGGATTCCTCTTCCAGAGTTTTACTTTCAACAGTTTTTTTTTTTTTTTTTCCACACAATTTGCTATGTTGCAGTTCCACTCACCCCTTCCTGGGTTTCTCAGCTGAAATCACAGATTTCTTCCAGCTGTAGGCCACAATGCACATTTAGCAGTACTGCAGTCACCAAACACTTGTCTTCCAGGACTTGCGTGGATCTCTTTATGCCCGCATCCAAAGCACCATATGTGGCAATTTGGGGGGGGATTAGCCTCAATGGCGGCAGACTCCTGGACCCGATAGTGGCGTTCATGGTACTGGGCACCGGAGAAGCAGCGTTCAGACGGTGCCAATTCAAAGCAAAACGGCTTTTATTCAGCTTAGGAAACTGTAACATACACAAAATAATATACGACCTAGGCCACCCATAGGCCCTAACTTACTGTTGCTCCCTAACTGATCTCTGGGCAACAAGCAGCCTGATTCCTACTCAGTCTTTTCCGGACCCCAGTCCTCTTGGGACAGACCGCTTTGTCCGTCTCCAACTGGGTCCAATGTACGCCTGCTACCTGCAGGCGTCGACAGCAGCTCTGCCGCTGTATCCACTCCCTTTGGAGTTATGCCCCACCCATAGGTGTGGCTGAGGGCCTTTTCAGGCCTGGCCCTGGGTCGCTCAATAGCGCCCTCTGGGTTCACACACTCACAGGGGGCACTGCATAGCTATGGCTACCTGGCTTAAAAAAGTTAGAGCAGCTAGGGAGGTGGCCCTGACTACTCGGATATGATCCTTGCCAGAGCGTTTGGCAACCCGGCCCTCTATGTCCCTCCTCCAACAGCTAGTGCTAGCTCGAGCTGACCTACGTAATGTTGCCACTCGGGCCACCCAGCGACGGCTTCTTTATATCAGACAGCAAAATTATGAGAGGGGTAATAAGGCCCACACCCTTCTCGCCCAATCCCTTTGGGAACACTGGACCTCCTCTGTACCACACGCAGTCCGTGACCGAGGGACACTTCACTACCACCCTGACACCATAGTGACCCTCTTCCAAGATTGCTATGCTAAATTGTACAACCTCTCCCCACCTGTTGCTCCAGGCACTGCCGCGGAACAACCAGACTTGGGTACCTATTTTAAACGCTTGCCGTCTTCCCACGCTCCCACCCACAGCGCTAGACTCCGTGAACGCCCCCGTCACTAGCGAAGAACTTACTGACCTCATGAAGGGTCTCCCCCATGGTAAAGCTCCAGGCCCAGACGGGTTCACCTACTCCTACTATAAGACCTTCCAGGCAGATCTGCTCCCCCATATGTGCAGTCTCTTTCATTCTTTCTTGGATGGTGCCCCCAATCCTCAGACTATGCTGCACTCCTACATTACTCTGGTCCTAAAGCTGGGTAAGGACCACCAAGATTGCTCGAACTATCGCCCTATTGCCCTTCTGAACACTGACCTTAATCTTTTTACTAAACTCCTAGCTACAAGACCCAACACTTGGCTCTCCTCTCTTGTCCACAAAGACCAGGTGAATTTTGTATCCTGTCGTTAGGGTGGAGACAACACCAGAAGGATTGTGGATCTGATTGATGTTGCTAACTGTTTGGCCACCCCTGTGCTGGTTTTAAGCCTTGATGCTGAGAAGGCCTTCGATCGCCTCGATTGGTCCTTCATGTTAGCCACCCTCGAATGATTTGGATTCACTGGAGCTTTCTTCACGGCAATCAAGTCCCTGTACTCAACTCCCTCTGCAGTTGTTAGACTCCCTAATGCCTCCTCCCCCCCTTCCCTATCTGTAATGGAACCCATCAGGGCTGTCCCCTCTCTCCCCTCATATTCGCTCTCTGTATTGAGCCACTGGCGTCTCAGATTAGGGCTAACCCAAACATCACTGGGGTTGCAGTCCGTGATAGGGATTTTAAAGTGTGCCTCTTTGCGGACGATGTCCTTCTAACCATAACTAATCCCCATACTTCTCTCCCGAATCTCCTGGGTACTCTCAGGGATTATGGTAAATTGTCTGGTTATAAATTTAATCCCACTAAGATTGAGGCCCTCCCCGTTAACATCCCAGACCCCGCACTACAATTGCTCAAGGTCAACTACAATTTCCATTGGAGAGACCGCTCGCTTCGCTACCTGGGGATCCAGCTTTCCTCAGCATACTCCTCCCTATACTCGGTCAACTACCCCCGCTTATTCCACGATCTCCGCTCCCTCCTGGATAAATGGCACCTCCTCCATATTTCTCTAATGGGGTGGATCGCAGCAGTCAAGATGACTCTCCTTCCAAAACTCCTTTACTACTTCGAGACACTCCCAGTGGCGATTCCCTGGGGTGAACTGCGATCCCTTCAAAATGCAGTATTCCAGTTCATCTGGAATGCTAAACGTCACCGTATCCCTCGTTCTGCGATGTTGGCTGGCAAAGACAAGGGGGGAATAGCGGTCCCACACATCCTACATTATTACTGGGCAGCCCATCTACGAGTCATTCCATTCTGGGCGTCCTCTCAGGCATACACTAAATGGGTGGAAATAGAGAAGCTCTGGTTGGCTCCTGTGCACCCAAATGCTTTTCTGTGGTCCCGTTCCCCCCTCTCGGATGCAACCCCTCTATTGGGCCCCTTCTGATTCACACGGGCGATTTGGATCACAGTTATTTCCTCTAGCTTCTCCTAACTCCTATATGATTTCATTCCTGTATAATCCACTCCTCCCGGGAGGACTCACTCCGGCAATGGTACGCCCTTGAAGCAGGCTTGGCCTGTTCCATATAGCAGACCTGGTCGATCCCTTGACCCTAGAGCTCAGGCCCTTTGACTATTTCACCTCTGTCCTACACTTGCCGACCACTGAATGGTTACATTACCAAAAAATTTGTCACTTTGCCCATGCTCAGCTTGGGACCACTCGGGTCTTCCTCCCCACGGCTTTCGAGAAACTGTGCCGTGTTGGTACTTCTACAAGGGGGCTCATAACCAGTATATACAGTGCTGTCCAAAAGTATTGGCACCTCTGCAATTCTGTCAGATAATACTCAATTTCTTCCAGAAAATGATTGCAATCACAAATGCTTTGGTAATAATATCTTCATTTAATTTGTCTTCAATGGAAAACCACAAAAAGAATTGTCAAGAAGCCAAATTGGATATAATTCCACACCAAACATAAAAAAGGGGGTGGACAAAAGTATTGGCACCCTTTGAAAAATCAGGTGATACTTCTCTAATTTGTGTAATTAACAGCACCTGTTACTTACCTATGTCACATAACAGGTGGTGGCAATAACTAAATCACACTTGCAGCCAGTTGAAATGGATTAAAGTTGACTCAACCTCTGTCCTGTGTCCTTGTGTGTACCACATTGAGCATGGAGAAAAGAAAGAAGACCAAAGAACTGTCTGAGGACTTGAGAAGCAAAATTGTGAGGAAGCATGAGCAATCTCAAGGCTACAAGTCCATCTCCAAAGACCTGAATGTTCCTGTGTCTACCGTGCGCAGTGTCATCAAGAAGTTTAAAGCCCATGGCACTGTGGCTAACCTCCCTAGATGTGGACGGAAAAGAAAAATTGACGAGAGATTTCAACGAAAGATTGTGTGGATGGTGGCTAAAGAACCTCGACTAACATCCAAACAAGTTCTAGCTGCCCTGCAGTCCGAGGGTACAACAGTGTCAACCCGTACTATCCGTCGGCGTCTGAATGAAAAGGGACTCTATGGTAGGATACCCAGGAAGACCCCACTTCTGACCCAGAGACATAAAAAAGCCAGGCTGGAGTTTGCCAAAACTTACCTGAGAAAGCCAAAAACTTTTTGGAAGAATGTTCTCTGGTCAGATGAGACAAAAGTAGAGCTTTTTGGAAAAAAGCATCAACATAGAGTTTACAGGAAAAAAAAAGAGGCCTTCAAAGAAAAGAACACGATCCCTACAGTCAAACATGGCGGAGGTTCCCTGATGTTTTGGGGTTGCTTTGCTGCCTCTGGCACTGGACTGCTTGACCGTGTGCATGGCATTATGAAGTCTGAAGACTACCAACAAATTTTGCAGCATAATGTAGGGCCCAGTGTGAGAAAGCTGGGTCTCCCTCAGAGGTCATGGGTCTTCCAGCAGGACAATGACCCAAAACACACTTCAAAAAGCACTAGAAAATGGTTTGAGAGAAAGCACTGGAGACTTCTAAAGTGGCCAGCAATGAGTCCAGACCTGAATCCCATAGAACACCTGTGGAGAGATCTCAAAATGGCAGTTTGGAGAAGGCACCCTTCAAATCTCAGGGACCTGGAGAAATTTGCCAAAGAAGAATGGTCTAAAATTCCAGCAGAGCATTGTAAGAAACTCATTGATGATTACCGGAAGCGGTTGTTCGCAGTTATTTTGTCTAAAGGTTGTGCTACCAAGTATTAGGCTGAGGGTGCCAATACTTTTGTCCGGCCCATTTTTGGAGTTTTGTGTAAAATGATCAATGATTTGACTTTTTTTTCATTCTCTTTTGTATTTTTTCATTGCAAGCAAAATAAATGAAGATATTATTACCAAAGCATTTGTGATTGCAATCATTTTCTGGAAGAAAATGAGTATTATCTGACAGAATTGCAGGGGTGCCAATACTTTTGGCCAGCACTGTATAGGCACTTGTCCTGCTCAGAGGGGCGATCTCTCCCTTCCCATAAATATATGGCTAAGTGGGCTGAGGCTCTGGATGGGCAGATCTCGCCCGGACAGTAGCAGATTATATGGTCTCGAGCAGCCAAATCCTCGTCCTGTATCACATTTCGAGAAACCCAAACCCTGCCCTCCGCCCTTTCTGGACGGAAGTGAAACTCCTCACTGATGCCCTCTTTATTCAGGGGGTTCCGTAGGATCCCATGACCTATTTACTCAATTTCCCTCCCAAACATCTAGGCTAGAAAACGTCTCGGCTGTTCCTTTATTTGTGTACTGCACCTAACCCTTATTGCCCTGCATTGGAAGCAGACTCTCCCTCCCACGGGGCCTAAGCTAGTGGCCCGCATGAAGGACGTTCGTAGTCTAGAATTTTTAACTGCTACCCTTAACCACACCGTTGATGCCTTTAATGCTGTCTGGTCGCACTGGGACTCCTATTGCGTTGTACATGGCTTTTGATTCTGACCAACCCCCCCCACTTCTCCTTTCCCATCCCCCTCTGTTTGGTCTGGTGTCTTTTGTTGTCTGTCCTACCACTGTTTTTTTTTGTTTTCTTTGGTTGCGATATATTTGGCTAGACTGTGATGCCGCATGTTGCGGCTACTCCTTACCTCTTCTTGTTGATGTATACTTTATTATGTAAAACCTTAATAAATACTACAGTTAAAAAAAAAAAAAAAAAAAATCACTCAGACTTGGTTCACACCAGCGCTTGAACTCCATTTGGGGATTCTGTCCCCCATTCCGCTTCAAAAATGTGGAGGACTATTCTCTACACAGTTTTACGGCGGAAACGGATTGGGTTTCCGTTTTTCGGGTCCCCAAGTGCACTTGCATCGGGCCTTATGGTTAAAGCGGCCCTGTCTCTGACAGTATTATACTGTTTGCAGAAGCCTGCAAAAACCATTGCAAACTATCAAATAGGCAAGTGTACCGCCAGGCATCTGCCTGCATATCTGTAGAGGGGAGTGAGGAGGAGGAGCCAAGTGAGAGAGATGTAAAGGCACAGACATGGTGATGCAGCTAATGCTAAATCTCTACCTCACCAAAAGTTCTTTATTCACATTAATGCAGTTCAGTACTTCTCTATTATATGCTATATGGTACTACTTCTGAGAGAGAGAGCAATGGTGCTATTACACATCTGTAATTTACTCATATTATAACAAGCTTTTTTTTTTAAACCATGCATTTTGCATGTGTTAACACAAGTAGAAACAGCACATGCAACACCCTGATGTACATGAGGTAAATGAAGCTGCAATGCAGAATAAGAAAAGAGTCTTTGGAAAATGTAGAAGCAGTCCTACAAGATACTGTCCTTAGTTTGATACTGATTTTCCAGCTGACAGACTCCCTTTAAATAGTTGATTTGGGGGGTACCAGGTCTTTGACCCCCTACTGATCACATATTGATGACCTATTCTAAGGATAGGCCATCTGTATATACAGTGCCTTGAGAAAGTATTCGGCCCCCTTGAACTTTTCAACCTTTTGCCACATTTCAGGCTTTAAACATAAGGATATAAAATTTTAATTTTTTGGTGAAGAATCAACAACAAGTGGGACACAATTGTGAAGTGGAATGAAATTTATTGGTTATTTTAAACTTTTGTAAAAAATAAAAAACTGAAAAGTGGGGTGTGCAATATTATTCGGCCCCTTTACTTTCAGTGCAGCAAACTCACTCCAGAAGTTCAGTGAGGATCTCTGAATGATCCAATGTTGTCCTAAATGACTGATGATGATAAATATAATCCACCTGTGTGTAATCAAGTCTCCGTATAAATGCACCTGCTCTGTGATAGTCTCAGGGTTCTGTTTAAAGCGCAGAGAGCATCATGAAGACCAAGGAACACACCAGGCAGGTCCGTGATACTGTTGTGAAGTTTAAAGCAGGATTTGGATACAAAAAGATTTCCCAAACTTTAAACATCCCAAGGAGCACTGTGCAAGCGATCGTATTGAAATGGAAGGAGTATCAGACCACTGCAAATCTACCAAGACCCGACCGTCCCGCTAAACTTTCATCTCAAACAAGGAGAAGACTGATCAGAGATGCAGCCAAGAGGCCCATGATCATTCTGGATGAACTACAGAGATCTACAGCTGAGGTGGGAGAGTCTGTCCATAGCACAACAATCGGTCGTGCACTGCACAAATCTGGCCTTAATGGAAGAGTGGCAAGAAGAAAGCCATTTCTCAAAGATATCCATAAAAAGTCTCGTTTAAAGTTTACCACAAGCCACCTGGGAGACAGCCCAAACATGTGGAAGAAGGTGCTCTGGTCAGATGAAACCAAAATCAAACTTTTTGGCCACAATGCAAAACGATATGTTTGGCGTTAAAGCAACACAGCTCATCACCCTGAACACACCATCCCCACTGTCAAACATGGTGGTGGCAGCCTCATGGTTTGGGCCTGCTTTTCTTCAGCAGGGACAGGGAAGATGGCTAAAATTGATGGGAAGATGGATGGAGCCAAATACAGGACCATTCTGGAAGAAAACCTGTTGGAGTCTGCAAAAGACCTGAGACTGGGACGGAGATTTATCTTCCAACAAGACAATGATCCCAAACATAAAGCAAAATCTACAATGGAATGGTTCACAAATAAACGTATCCAGGTGTTAGAATGGCCAAGTCAAAGTCCAGACCTGAATCCAAGCGAGAATCTGTGGAAAGAGCTAAAAACTGCTGTTCACAAACGCTCTCCATCCAACCTCACTGAGCTCGAGCTGTTTTCCAAGGAAGAATAGGCAAGAATTTCAGTCTCTCGATGTGCAAAACTGATAGAAACATACCCCAAGCGACTTGCAGCTGTAATCGCAGCAAAAGGTGGCGCTACAAAGTATTAACTTAAGGGGGCCGAATAATTTGGCATGCCCCACTTTTCAGTTTTTTATTTTTTACAAACGTTTAAAATATCCAATAAATTTAGTTCCACTTCACGATTGTGTCCCACTTGTTGTTGATTCTTCACCAAAAAATTAAACTTTTATATCCTTATGTTTGAAGCCTGAAATGTGGCAGAAGGTTGAAAAGTTCAAGGGGGCCGAATACTTTCACAAGGCACTGTAAGTATGCAAGTCCTGGAAATCCCATTTAACAGCCATAGAAAAAAACTGCCACTTAACACCATATGAAAACATGGTATAGAATGTAAGCTCTTACGAGCAGGGCCCTCACTCCTATTTTTTGATACGTTTATTTCTTTGTCACATTGTAATGTCTCATATTGTCTGTTCATGTGTCCTCTGATTTGTAAAGTGCTACGGAATATGTTGGCGCTATATAAATAAAGTTATTATTATTATTATTATCATGGCAGCATGCAAGCCCCCATTGAAGTGCATGGGTGCTACAAAAAAACGTGATAATAAAAATGCCAGTGTACACAAGGCTTATAAATGCTGGCCTAGAGCAACAAAATATAGATTTTTAGAAGCATGCCTAAATATGTGCATGTATACACTGATACTGTTCATTACATACATCCTATCCTGCTCCCTTGACCTTTCTAGACTGGTCAATTCACTGCCAGATTTGACTTCAGTGAAGATGGATTTAGGCTATTGGCACACTTCAATTTTTTTTTTTTAGCATATTTCTGCAGAATTTATTTTCACAGCTGTATATAGGTTAGTCAACAATAAACCAGAATGGCATTCAAAATAGATAAACAGTAACAGGGCACCCATAGGGCAGTATATCAAAATACGGCGATATGATTAAGGATAAAATCCCAAAAGGGAGGCTCAGCTTAGGTGGTTGTGCAGTTAGGAACAACATTAGGGAACGCTTGGATATGAGACTGGTCAATGTCTGACCTCCGGTTACGGTGCCAGGCTGTACTTGAGGTGTTGAAATGGAGCCGGAAAAGTGCCTGAAGAGACCAGGTGATGACATCTTCACAGGCGCTGACCAGTAGACTAAACACTCCCACAGCTGAAAGTGTATTAAAGATCTCCTTATTGGAATAGACAAATAATCTTGTTGACTTGAAAAAGGACACAGGTGCACAGCTCATTACCAGGCAGATGTCTACTTACCGAGCTGTGACTATACCAAACTGTGTTTTGTCACATGACCACGGACTGTATATCACTTTTCACCATCTGCTGTGCATTCACGCCTGGGATACTAATGCTTACTACACCCCTTGATAAATTCTTTGAGGGGTGCAGTTTTCAAAATGGGGTCACTCCCTAGGTGATCCCACTTTACTGGTACTTTAGGGGCTCTGCAAACATCACATTTTGCAAACTACACCCCTGAAGGAATTTATCCAGGGCTGCAGTGACATTTTTAACCCTCAAGTGTTACATTACTTTATTTTCTAAA
Organism: Leptodactylus fallax; assembly: GCA_947044405.1. NCBI lineage: Eukaryota > Metazoa > Chordata > Amphibia > Anura > Leptodactylidae > Leptodactylus > Leptodactylus fallax. Next base: position 1,655,795 of record CAMRHE010000048.1, on the reverse strand, counting down.
CATAATTGTGCAGCTAAAGGTGAAAGGTGAAAATGGCAATTTTTTCCAGAAATACAGTGGGGAAAAAAAAAGTATTTAGTCAGCCACCAATTGTGCAAGTTCTCCCACTTAAAAAGATGAGAGATAACTGTAATTGACATTATAGGTAGACCTCAACTATGAGAGACAAAATGAGAAAACAAATCCAGAAAATCACATTGTCTGTCTGAATTTTTAAGAATTTATTTCCAAATTTTGGTGGAAAATAAGTATTTGGTCAATAACAAAAGTTCATCTCAATACTTTGTTATATATCCTTTGTTGGCAATGACAGAGGTTAAATGTTTTCTGTAAGTCTTCACAAGGTTGGCACACACTGTTGCTGGTATGTTGGCCCATTCCTCCATGCAGATCTCCTCTAGAGCAGTGATGTTTTGGGGCTGTCGCTGGGCAACACGGACTTTCAACTCCCTCCAAAGGTTTTCTATGGGGTTGAGATCTGGAGACTGACTAGGCCACTCCAGGACCTTGAAATGCTTCTTACGAAGCCACTCCTTCGTTGCCCTGGTGGTGTGCTTGGGATCATTGTCATGCTGAAATACCCAGCCACGTTTCATCTCACAATACATGCCCCATTCATTCTTTCATGTGCATGCATCAGTTGTCCTGGTCCCTTTGCAGAGAAACATCCCCAAAGCATGATGTTGCCACCCCCATGCTTCACAGTAGGTATGGTGTTCTTTGGCTGCAACTCAGCATTCACTCTCCTCCAAACATGACGAGTTGTGTTTCTACCAAACAGTTCTACTTTGGCTTCATCTGACTATATGACATTCTCCCAATACTCTTCTGAAACATCCAAATGCTCTCTAGCAAACTTCAGACGGGCCCGAATATGTACTGGCTTAAGCAGGGGGACATGTCTGGCACTGCAGGATCAGAGTCCCTGGCGGCGTAGTGTGTTACTGATGGTAGCCTTTGTTACGTTAGTCCCAGCTTTCTGCAGGTCATTCACTAGGTCCCCCCCGTGTGGTTCTGGGATTTTTGCTCACAATTCTTGTGATCCTTTTGACCCCACGGGGTAAGATCTTGCGTGGAGCCCCTGATCGAGGGAGATTATCAGTGGTCTTGTATGCCTTCCATTTTCTAATTATTGCTCCCACAGTTGATTTCTTCACACCAAGCTGCTTGCCTATTGCAGATTCAGTATTCCCAGCCTGGTGCAGGTCTACAATTTTGTTTCTGGTGTCCTTCCATAGCTCTTTGGTTTTCAACATAGTGGAGTTTGGAGTGTGACTGTTTGAGGTTGTGGACAGGTGTCTTTTATACTGATAACAATTTCAAACAGGTGCCATTACTACAGGTAATGAGTGGAGGACAGAGGAGCCTCTTAAAGAAGTTACAGGTCTGTGAGAGCCAGAAATAACAAATACTAATTTTCCACCATAATTTGCAAATAAATTCTTTAAAAATCAGACAATGTGATTTTCTGGATTTGTTTTCTCATTTTGTCTCTCATAGTTGAGGTCTACCTATGATGTAAATTACAGACCTCTCTCATCTTTTTAAGTGGGAGAACTTTCTCCACTGTATTTCATTTCAGTGCACAATATGCTGTGTCCAGTTTGTGTCTGAGACCCGAACACACCAAAAGCTGTTGTACCCAGGATAACAGCTTAACAGTTTTTGGAGTGTGTGTCTCTGCTTTCAAAAGCTGGGCGCTAAATATTGGGTACTGAAAAATCTGGAAAAATAGCAATTTTCACTTTTCAGCTGCGCATTCATTTCTGGAAACTAAATTAATGCAACACTCAAGGGCTAAAAATGCCTGCTATGCTGCTTGATAAATCCCTTGAGGGGTGTAGTTTACAAAATGGGGTCATATTCTGTGGAGTCCCCTTTACTGTCAATTCAGTGGCTCTGCAAAAGTGGTATGACATCCATGGACCAAATAGCACTCCTTCCCTTGAACACCAGTGACTTTCTCTCTACTGTCTCAAATATCATGTCTTTATCTGAAACTGAATTTCTCAAAGACTGAACTACTGCTGTTTCCACCATCTAATAGATCTGTCCCTGATATCTCCATTGCAGTCTCTGGCCTTACCATAACTCCCAGGCAGTATGCCCGCTGTCTCGGGGTTTTGTTTGACTCAGACCTTTCCTTCACCCCCCCCATATCCAATCACTCGCACGCTCTTGTCATCTTCACCTCAAAAACATCTCCAAATTCTGCCCTTTCCTTACCACAGATACACTAAAGACACTTATTGTTGCCCTGATTCACTCTCGCCTTGACTACTGTAACTCCTTACTAATCGGTCTTCCCCTTACTAAACTCTCCCCTCTACAATCTATTCTGAATGTGGCGGCCAGGCTCATCTATCAGTCTAGATGCTACAGTGATGCCTCCGGTCTGTGCCGGTCACTACATTGGCTGTACAGAATACAATATAAACTTATCACCCTCATTCACAAGGCTCTCCATAATGCTGCACCTCCCTACATTTCCTCCCTCATCTCTGTCTATCGCCCAACCCGTACTCTCCGTTCACTCAATGACCTAAGACTATCATCCTCTATTATCAGAACCTCCCACGCTTGTAACCCCCAATTTCTACAGCATCGAGTGCAAACTAAAGACATATCTTTTCAGACAGGCCTATCACAACTCCTAATGTAAACCCTTCCGTAGTTAGAATCCCTAACACATACCCTCCCCTGTTTATGCTTCAACATTACCTCACAGGATATGATGCCGTATCAGACTAGCTTTATATGTCCAGGCACCATCTGCATGTTAAAGGACACGACTGGTGACGGTTCATACAGCTTTATATATGTGTAATAACAGTAACCTCTATTACAAAATTGTCTGACCATTGTATAAGCAATGCTACATCTGTTGCCGCCCCTGCTACCTCTTGTGTCACCTCCTCTACCTCATAGATTGTAAGCTCTTGCGAGCAGGGCCTTCAGTCCCAGTGTGTGAATTGACTATTTCTTTGTAATGTATCTTTTTTTGTCAGTACTTAAACCCTACAAGTTGTACAGTGCTGTGGAATATAAACAAAATGTATTATTATTATTATTCCCTTCTGTGCCCGGCTTTGCTCCCAAACAGCAGTTTATACCCTCATATGGCAATGCTAACTACATTAGCCTGGGTATATAGTGTTATACATGTGGTTATAAACTGCTGTTTGGGCACAAAGCAGGGTACAGATGTGAAGGCGTTATATTGCTTTTGGAGCAGTTTTTTTAGATTGTTGGTTTTTGGATGCCATGTCACATTACAAATAGAGAAAAGGTTTTTGGAGCACAGGTTTAGACTGTTTTTTTTTTTTTTTTTTTGGCATCATTCCACTTTTGTAGAGCCCCGGAAATAGCAGAACAAGAAACTACACCCCTTAAGGAAGTCATTCAGGGGTGTAGTGAGCATTTCCACTCCAAGTGTTACACTAATTTATTTACCAAAAATTAACCCCTTCCCAACATCCACCATATTATTACAGCAGATGTCAGGTATTTAAATATAGCACCATTTTCCTGGGAGTGCTCATATTGGGGAGGAGCGCCACTCCCCGAAACAAGATCTGGGGCCGGTGATCCATTGCCATGACAGCCAGAAGCCTATTGTCTCGGCATTTCTTCTACAAAGCTCCTCTATGTAGCCTGTAATAGAATGGGTCTAATAATTACAGTATTAAAGGAAAAAAAAATTAAAAAGAATGAAAAAAATTTGATTCAGTCCCCCCCCCCCCATTTCCCTACATATAAAAGTAAAAAATTACTGTGAAACACATACACATTAGGTGTCCCTGTGTCGGGAAATGCTTGGTCTATAAACTTATAAAAATATTTTTCCCGTACGGTGAACAGCGTAGTGGGAAAACAAATTCCCCATTCCCCAAAATGGTATGACTAAAAAGTACATCAGGCCCAATTTTGTAAAGGGGTTAAAACGTAAATAAAACAACCTACCATTTTTTTCCAAGATGGCGCCGCTGGAGTGGCTGCCAGCTACAGCAGCTCTGAGACTCTCTATCTTATTTTTCTTTCTATGACTCGTTTTGTACCTCTCTACTTAAGGACTTTGCACTATTAAACACACACAAAGACTTGGACCCTTGTGATACTTTTTTTTTTTTTTTTGTTTTTATCTGTCTTTTTGTTCTGCTTGAAAATGGGATCTTTTGTGTATGCAGACAATTCCTTTGTCTATACAAGAGAGGAAATTCTGCAGCTCAGAGGCACAGCAGGACGGCATACCATCTGGTCACACATCCCCCGTGAGATTTGGAGAAAGAAAAAGCGGGTGAGGGGATGCAGAGCTGGTACTCTTCAGAGGATTAAAAAGAGGCGTTACCGACCAGCTGTTCCCTCCATCATCATGGGCAATGTGAGATCTCTTGCAAACAAGATGGATGAACTAACAGCACTCACCAGGCATCATCAGGAGTTTCGGGCGTGCGGCATGATGCTACTTACAGAGACTTGGCTCACTGAAGTTACTCCTGACCCTCTGGTCTCCTTGGATGGTTTTAAACTCCTTCGGGCAGACAGGACAAGGGAGAGCGGTAAGAGGAAAGGAGGAGGGCTGGCAATGTTTGTGAATAATAGATGGTGTAATCCTAGGCACATTGTGATTAAGGATCAAACTTGCTGTGAGGACATTGAACTATTAGCTGTGAGCATGAGACCTTTCTACCTACCAAGGGAACTATCACATGTCATCGTGATAGCTGCATATGTCCCCCCCTCTGCGAAAGCTGACACTGCCTGCGAGGTCCTACAAGCCACGCTGAGCCAGTTACAGTCTCAGCACCCCCAGGCCCTCTTTCTTCTGTCGGGTGATTTCAACCATGCCTCTCCATCATCCACACTGCCCAGTTTCACACAGTATGTAACCTGCCACACAAGAGACAACAAAACACTGGACTTGTTCTTTGCCAACGTGAGGGAGGCATATAACTCTTCAGCCCTACCGCCCCTGGGAAGATCGGATCACAACCTAGTACATCTTCGACCTGTGTACAAGCCACTTGTACGTAGAGAACCAGCTGTCACCCGCACAGTGAGGATATGGTCCGAGGAGAGTGATGAGGCTCTGAGGGATTGTTTTGACACAACCGCATGGGAAGTTCTGCAGGATTCTTATGGGGAAGACATAGAAGGACTCACACACTGCATAACGGACTACATTAATTTTTGTGTGGACAACACAGTACCCACAAAAGTGGTGAGGTGCTTCTCCAATAACAAACCATGGATTAACTCTGATATAAAAACACTACTTAAGGAGAAAAAGATGGCATTCAGGACAAGAGATAAGGAGGGGTTGAGGGAAGTACAAAAGGAGCTGAGGCATCAAATCAGGCAGGGAAAAGCCAGTTATAAAGAAAAAATGGAAAAGCAAATGGAAAGAAAAGACATAAGGGGGGTCTGGGAGGGGCTTAAGTCAATTTCGGGTCATAAACAGTCTGTCTGCCAGATTGAGGCAGATATTAATTGGCTTAATGAACTAAACCTATTCTTCAACAGATTTGATCACACACCAGCTCCTCCCACCCCAGTATGTCCTTCAGCTCCCCCCACCACAATGACTTCTCCCCATGCAGCCACTTCCCAACAGACCAGTAAATCCAGAAATCCATCTTTATCTGGCCACAGTCTGATCTTCACACGGGCCCAGGTGAGGAAGGAGATGAAAAAGATCAAGGCGAGGAAAGCCGCAGGGCCAGATGACATCAGTGCAAGGCTAATTAAGACTTGCGGGGACCAACTGTGTGGTATAATTACATATATGTATAATATGAGCCTGAGGCAGGAAATAGTCCCTGAATTATGGAAATCTTCTTGTGTGGTACCAGTTCCAAAGAAACCCCACCCTATGGACCTCAACGACTACAGACCTGTAGCACTGACATCCCACCTGATGAAGATCTTGGAGAGATTGGTTCTCACACATCTCCGCCCTCTAGTGAGCCCCGCTATGGACCCACTCCAGTTTGCTTATCGGCCGGGCATTGGGGTAGATGATGCCATCATCCATCTTCTGCACAGGGCTCTGTCTCACCTGGAGAAACCAGGGAACACGGTGAGAATAATGTTCTTTGACTTCTCCAGTGCTTTTAACACCATACAGCCCAGGTTATTGAGGGACAAGCTGGGCCTTGCTGGAGTGGACCACCACCTCTCCAACTGGATCCTAGACTACCTCACAAATCGACCTCAATACGTGAGAGCCCGAGACTGTGTGTCAGGTACCGTGATCTGTAATACGGGGGCACCTCAGGGTACGGTTCTCGCCCCTTTCCTCTTCACACTGTACACTGCAGATTTTAGGTGCAACTCATCCAGCTGCTACCTACAGAAGTATTCTGACGACTCTGCAATAGTGGGTCTCATCAAAGATGATGATGACAGGGAGTACAGAGAACTGAACCAGCATTTTGTGGACTGGTGCCACCGGAACCACCTGAAGATTAACGCGGGGAAGACCAAGGAGATGGTGGTGGACTTCCGCAAAGGCAGAAGCCCTCCTAAACCAGTGGACATCCTGGGGACGGGCATCGAGATTGTGAACACCTATAAGTACCTGGGTTTGCTCCTTAATAATAAGCTGGACTGGGCAGATCATATGGAGGCCCTGTACAGGAAGGGCCACAGCAGGCTCTACCTGCTTAGGAAGCTGAGAGCCTTTGGAATCCGGGGGGCACTTCTTAGGACTTTCTTCAACTCGGTAGTGGCATCAGCCATCTTCTTTGGAGTGGCCTGCTGGGGGAGCAGTATATCAACCAGGGACAGAAATAAACTTGACAAGCTGATTAGAAGGGCCAGCTCTGTCCTGGGGAGCCCACTGGACCCAGTGCAGGTGGTGGGTGACAGAAGGATACTGTCCGTGGTGAGCTCCATGCAGAAGAAGAAGTCCCATCCCATGCATGAGACTGTGATCGCGCTGAGCAGTACTGTCAGTGACCGACTGCTCCACCCTAGGTGTGAGAAGGAGCGCTATCGGAAGTCTTTCCTCCCCACCGCGGTTAGGCTGTACAACCAACACCGACCTAAGCGGAGATCATTACACACAGAGAACTGAAATATCTCTCGGCCTGTTAAATCCCCCCCCCCTCTGCTACGCCCTATCTGTCTGTCTGCTATTAATGTAATGCCTCTCACCTTGGAACATTCCTGTACATGTTGTATTTGTATTTGTATCTGCTTATCTTTGCTGCTGTAACACACTGAATTTCCCCATTGTGGGACTATTAAAGGACTATTATTATTATTATTATTATTATCATATATAAATTTGGTATCCCAGGAATCATACCGACCCAAAGAATATAGGTGACTTGTCAATTTGGCTGCAGAGTGAATGCCATAAAAACGAACCCTGTAAGAAAGTTGCACAAATGCACTTTTTCCTCAATTCCACCTCATTCTGAATTTTTTTTTCAGCTTCCCAGTACATTTTATGGAATATTAAATTGTACAATTATGAAGAACAATTTGTCCCGCAAACATTAAGCCCTCATATGGTTCTGTGAATGGGGAAAAAAAAATATATATATATATACAGTACAGACCAAAAGTTTGGACACACCTTCTCATTCCAAGAGTTTTCTGTATTTTCATGACTATAAAAATTGTAGATTCACACTGAAGGCATCAAAACTATGAATTAACACATGTGGAATTATATACTTAACAAAAAAGTGTGAAACAACTGAAAATATGTCTTATATTCTAGGTTCTTCAAAGTAGCCACCTTTTGCTTTGATTACTGCTTTGCACACTCTTGGCATTCGCTTGATGAGCTTCAAGAGGTAGTCACCTGAAATGGTTTTCACTTCACAGGTGTGCCCTGTCAGGTTTAATAAGTGGGATTTCTTGCCTTATAAATGGGATTGGGACCATCAGTTGTGTTGTTCAGAAATCAGGTGGATACAGAGCTGATAGTCCTACTGAATGGAGTGTTAGAATTTGTATTATGGCAAGAAAAAAGCAGCTAAGTAAAGAATAACGAGTGGCCATCAATTACTTTAAGAAATGAAGGTCAGTCAGTCCGAAAAATTGGGAAAACTTTGAAAGTGTCCTCAAGTGCAGTGGCCAAAACCATCAAGCGCTACAAAGAAACTGGCTCACATGAGGACCGCCCCAGGAAAGGAAGACCAAGAGTCACCTCTGCTGCGGAGGATAAGTTCATCCGAGTCACCAGCCTCAGAAATCGCAGGTTAACAGCAGCTCAGATTAGAGACCAGGTCAATGTCACACAGAGTTCTAGCAGCAGACACATCTCTACAACAACTGTTAAGAGGAGACTGTGTGCAGCAGGCCTTCATGTTAAAATAGCTGCTAGGAAACCACTGCTAAGGACAGGCAACAAGAAGAAGAGACTTGTTTGGGCTAAAGAACACAAGGAATGGACATTAGACCTGTGGAAATCTGTGCTTTGGTCTGATGAGTCCAAATTTGAGATCTTTGGTTCCAACCACCGTGTCTTTGTGCGACGCAGAAAAGGTGAATGAATGGACTCTACATGCCTGGTTCCCACCGTGAAGCATGGAGGAGGAGGTGTGATGGTGTGGGGGTGCTTTGCTGGTGACACTGTTGGGGATTTATTCAAAATTGAAGGAATACTGAACCAGCATGGTTATCACAGCATCTTGCTGCGGCATGCTATTCCATCCAGTTTGCGTTTAGTTGGACCATCATTCATTTTTCAACAGGACAATGACCCCAAACACACCTCCAGACTGTGTAAGGGCTATTTGACCAAGTAGGAGAGTGATGGGGTGCTACGCCAGATGACCTGGCCTCAAAAGTCACCAGACCTGAACCCAATCGAGATGGTTTGGGGTGAACTGGACCGCAGAGTGAAGGCAAAAGGGCCAACAAGTGCTAAGCATCTCTGGGAACTCCTTCAAGACTGTTGGAAGACCGTTTCAGGTGACTACCTCTTGAAGCTCATCAAGAGTGTGCAAAGCAGTAATCAAAGCAAAAGGTGGCTACTTTGAAGAACCTAGAATATAAGACATATTTTCAGTTGTTTCACACTTTTTTGTTAAGTATATAATTCCACATGTGTTAATTCATAGTTTTGATGCCTTCAGTGTGAATCTACAATTTTTATAGTCATGAAAATACAGAAAACTCTTGGAATGAGAAGCTGTGTCCAAACTTTTGGTCTGTACTGTATATATATATATATATATATATATATGTGGGGTTTGGAAGGTGGGAAGTCAAAAATAAAAATCTAAAAATGCCTGTAGCAGGAAGGGGTTAATGTTCAGCTGATGATGAAAATGGCAATTTTTCCAGAAATGTCATTTGGTGTGCAATATGGGCATAATAGAAGATATAGAAGGACCCACAAAAGTGGTGAGGTACTTCTCCAACAACAAACCATGGATTACTTCTGATATAAAAACACTACTTAAGGAGAAAAAGATGGCATTCAGGACAAGAGATAAGGAGGGGCTGAGGGAAGTACAAAAGGAGCTGAGGCGTCAAATCAGGCAGGGAAAAGCCAATTATAAGGAAAAAATGGAAAAGCAAATGAAAAGAAAAGACATAAGGGGGGTCTGAGAGGGGCTTAAGTCAATTTCGGGTCATAGACAGTCTGTCTGCCAGATTGAGGCAGATGTTAATTGGCTTAACGAACTAAACCTATTCTTCAATAGATGTGAATACACACCAGCTCCTCCCACCCCAGCATCTCCTTCAGTTCCCCCCACCACAATGACCTCACCCCATGCGGCTACTTCCCACCAGACCAGTAAATCCAGAAATCTGTCTTTATCTAACCACAGTCTGACCTTCACACGGGCCCAGGTAAGGAAGGAGATGAAAAAGATCAAGGCGAGGAAAGCCGCAGGGCCAGATGACATCAGTGCAAGGCTAATTAAGACTTGTGGGGATCAGCTGTGTAGTATAATTACATATATGTTTAATATGAGCCTGAGGCAAGAAATAGTCCCTGAATTATGGAAATCTTCTTGTGTGGTACCAGTTCTAAAGAAACCTCACCCTATGGACCTCAACGACTACAGACCTGTAGCACTGACATCCCACTTGATGAAGATCTTAGAGATATTGGTTCTCACACATCTCCACCCTCTAGTGAGCCCCGTTATGGACCGTCTCCAGTTTGCTTATCGGCCGGGCATTGGGGTAGATGATGCCATGATCCAGCTTCTGCACAGGGCTCTTTCTCACCTGGAGAAACCAGGGAACACGGTGAGAATAATGTTCTTTGATTTCTCCAGTGCTTTTAACACCATACAGCTGGGGTTACTGAGAGACAAGCTGGCCCTTGTTGGAGTGGACCACAACCTCTCCAACTGGATCCTAGACTACCTCACAAATCGACCTCAGTACGTGAGAGCCCGGGACTGTGTGTCAGATACCGTGATCTGTAAAACGGGGGCACATCAGGGTACAGTTCTCGCCCCTTTCCTCTTCACACTGTACACTGCAGATTTTAGGTGCAACTCATCTAGCTGCTACCTACAGAAGTATTCTGACGACTCTGCAATAGTAGGTCTCATCACAGACGATGATGACAGGGAGTACAGTAAACTGAACTAGGATTTTGTGGATTGGTGCCAGCGGAACCACTTGAAGATTAACGTGGGGAAGACGTGGTGGACTTCCATAAATGCAGATGCTCTCCTAAACCAGTGGACATCCTGGGAACGGGCATAGAGATTGTGAACACCTATAAGTACCTGGGTTTGCTCCTTAATAATAATGGGACTGGACTGGGCAGATCACATGGAGGTCCTGTACAGGAAGGGCCACAGCAGGATCTACCTGCTTAGGAGGCTGAGAGCCTTTGGAATCTGGGGGGCACTTCTTAGGACTTTTTCAACTCGGTAATGGCATCAGCCATCTTCTTCGGAGTGGCCTGCTGGGGGAGCAGTATATCAACCAGGGATAGAAATAAACTTGACAAGCTGATTAGAAGGGCCAGCTCTGTCCTGGGGAGCCCACTGGACCCAGTGCAGGTGGTGGGCGACAGAAGGATACTGTCCATGGTGATCTCCATGCGGAAGAAGAAGTCCCATCCCATGCATGAGACCGTGATCGCGCTGGGCGGTACGGTAAGTGACCGACTGCTCCACCCTAAGTGTGAGAAGGAGTGCTATCGGAAGTGTTTCCTCCCCACCGCGGTTAGGCTGTACAACCAACACTGACCTAGGCGGAGATCATTACACACAGAGAACTGAAATATCTTTCTGCCTGTTAAATCCCCCCCGCCCTCTGATACTTCTTATCTGTCTGTTTACTATCAATGTAATGCCTCTTACCTTGGAACATTCCTGTACATGTTGCATTTGTATTTGTATCTGCTTATCTTTGCTGATGTAACACACTGAATTTCCCCATTGTGGGACTATTAAAGGACTATTATTATTATTAATATATTTGGACACTGAAATTGTGTATTTCTAAAAATATTACAGTCGTAAGTTTTCACTTCTCATTCACTGCTCATTCATTTCTAAAAATGAAATTAATGCAACATTTAAGGGTTAATACTTGTTACACCACTTGATAAATGGCTTGAGGGGTGCAGTTTAAAAGATGTGGTCACTTCTTTGGAAGTGCCAGTGAAGTGGAATTCCCTGAGTTCTGCAAAAACAATATGGCATCCAGAAACCAGCCTTTTAAATTCATACTCCAAAAGCTAAAACGCACAGCTCCTTCCCTTCTGAGCCCTGCTGTGTGCCCAAATAGCTGTTTATGCTCACATATACAACTTTTTTGTATCCAGGATAACCCACTTAAATGTTTTAGGAGTGTGTGTCACAAAGTGAGTACAACATATTGGGCACTGTAATGGCATATTTCTTTAAAAATGTCAATTTTCACTTTGCATATTAATTTTTGGGAAGCACTCTTGGGCTCAAAATGATAATAATACCCCTTGATAAATTATGTGAGGGGTGTAGTTTCTATAATTAGGTCACTTTTTGGGAGTTTCAATTGTACTGGTATTCTAGAGGCTCTGCAAATGCGACATGGCACCCGAAAAATATTCTAGCAAAATCTGCTCTCCAAAACCCAAATAATGCATTTTATATCCACATATGGAGTATTGCTGTGTTCAGAAGAAATTGTGTAACAAACTGTGGTGTGCTTTTTCTCCTTTAACCCCTTATGAAAATGAAAAATATGAGACTAAATTGAAGGTTTATTGGAAAAAAAAAGTAGTTTATCATTAACATATCTAAAGGCTGTGAAAATCTTTGAAACAGTTGTGGGGCAAAATTTTGCACTATACCCCTTGTTAAATTCTGTGAGGGGTGTGGTTTCCAAAGTGGGGTAATTTTTGGGGGGGTTTCATTGTATTAGTACTCTGGGGGCACTGCAAATGCCAGCAAAATATACCGTCCAAAAGCCAAATAGCGCTTTTTCCATTCTTTTTTTGGTTGTGTAACCAACTGTGCGCTTTTTCTCCCTTGTGGAAATTTGGGGGAAAAAGTGACATTTTAGTTATTTTTAATTTCTACATCCCAATGTTAATAAAACCTGTGAAACTGTGGGGTCAAAATGCTCACTTTACCCCTTGTTAAATACTGTGAGGGTTGTAGTTTCCAAAATGGGGTCACTTTTGGAGGGTTTCCATTGTACTGGTACTTTAGGGGCTCTACAAATGAGACATAGCACCTGAAAACTATTCCAGCAAAATCTGCTTTTCAAATGCCCAGCGGCTCTCCTTTCCTTTGGTATGCTGCTGTATGCCCAAACAGCAGTTTATATCCATATGTGGGGTATTTCCATGCTCAGGAGAAATTGCATAACAAATTGTGAAATGCATTTTGTCCTTTAACCCCTGGTGAATGTGTAAATTTTAGGCCTGAATGAACATAACATTGAAAAAAAAAGAAATGAAATGTCTAACTTCACCTTCATGTTTTAATTCCCTTCTCCGTCCTCCTGTGCCCCCTCCGACATCACTTATCACAGCTGATGACTTTGCCTCTTATTTCAAAAGCAAAATTGACACCATCAGAGACAGTCTCACCCTACACCCCCAACAACCACTCTACCCAACTGCTCGGTGCTCTTCATCTTTAACCTGTTTCTCCACCGTCACTGATGAAAAGCTCTCCACCCTAATCTCTAAATCTCACCTCACCTCCTGTGTCACATCTCATCCCCAAACTCTCTGAAGTCATTACTCCTGCCCTAACCCATCTCTTCAACCTATCCCTAAACAATGGATCCTTCACTTCCGCCTTCAAATATGCTACCATCACACCTATACTTAAGAAACCCTCCCTCGACCCATCCTCTCCAGTCAACTACCGCCCCCATCTTACTGCTCCAGTATGCCTCTAAACTGCTGGAGCAACACGTCCACTCCGAACTATCCTCCTATCTCTCGTCCAATATGCTCTTTGACAGACTACAGTCAGGTTTCAGACCCCATCACTCCACAGAAACTGCCCTAACCAAGGTCACTAATGACCTTCTAACTACCAAAGCCAAGCGTCACTACTCTGTCCTTCTCCTCCTCGACCTCTCCTTTGCCTTCGACACAGTCGACCATTCCCTCCTCTTACAAACACTCTAATCCCTTGACATCTCAGACCTTGCCCTTTCCTGGATCTTCTCATACCTCACCAACCGCACGTTCAGTGTCTCCCACTCGCATACCACTTCCCCGCCGCACCCTCTTTCTGTAGGTGTCCACCAAGGCTCCGTCCTTGGACCCCTCCTGTTCTCCATCTACACCCTCAGCCTTGGCAAACTCATAGAATCCCATGGTTTCTGTTACCATTGCTATGCTGATGACACCCAAATATATCTCTCTGGACCAGACATTACCTTTCTGTTGTCCAGAGTCCCAGAATGTCTAACAGCCATAGCCTTCTTTCTCTCCTCCCACTTTCTCAAACTCAACATGGAGAAAACGGAGTTCATAATCTATGACCCATCTATTAAAGTCAGTGGAACCACACTCACCCCAGTCCCACGGGTCCGCTGCCTTGGGATAACCTTAGACTCTGACCTATCCTTCAAGCCACATATTCAAACCCTCAACACCTCCTGCCGCCTCCAACTCAAGAACATCCATCGAATCTGCTCCTTCCTCACCCCTGAAACTACAAAGATGCTAGTCCACGCCCTCATAATCTCCCACCTAGACTACTATAACACCCTTTTCCATGGCCTCCTAGCTAACACTCTCACCCCCCTCCAGTCCACCTTAAACTGTGCTGCTCACTTAATACACCTCTCCCCTCATTCTTCATCGGCCGCTCCCCTCTGCCAATCCCTTCACTGGCTACCCGTTGCCCAGCAAATAGAGTTCAAAATGCTAACACTGACATACAAAGCCATCCACAACCTGTTCCCTCCATATATCTCCAACCTAATCTCCCGCTACCTGATCACACGTAACCTCCGATCCTCCAAAGACCTCCTACTCCGCTCTGCTCTTATCCGCTCTTCACACAAACGTCTCCAAAACTTCTCCCGTGCATCCCCCATACTCTGGAACTCAATACCAAGACACATAAGACTGAACCCCACAATCACAAGCTTCAAGAAGGTCCTGAAGACTCACCTATTCAGGAAGGCCTACAACCTCCAATAACACTACTGTCATCACACCACCACCTGTACAGTCTCTACCCCCACCTTCTGTCTCTTTCCCTCTTCCCTCATAGATTTTAAGCCCTTGGGGGCAGGGCCCTCTATCCCACTGTGCCACTCGGTCACTGTTAGTATTGTATTTGTTTTGTATATGTTGTGTACCGTATGTAAATTCTCAAATGTAAAGCACCATGGAATTAATGGTACTATATAAATAAACAATAATAATATTTCTAAGTAAGGTCTAATAGGGCCCGAGTTCATGGTACTGACCTATGGCTTTGCCACTTGTTTATGAGTTTGCAAACTTTTAAAAATGGTGTGTGCCATTTATAAGACATGCAAACTAAAAAGGGGAGTTGTAATGAAAGAAGCCCATTTGTGTATGTATTATTTCTGAATCATATCATGTATATGTGTATATATATGTATTCTTAGGGAATGTATTGTGTGTATAAAATAATTATTCCTGCCTGCTAGATTTTATTACTTTACAGCGTCTTGGGCAGCCAGGCATGGACGAGGGTCACTTATCATTGATATCATCTCTGTGAAACAATTCATGCTCCAGCTTTTCAGGATGAAGATGAGTTGATCATTCCCCATCTCAGGGAGTGAGAGAGGGGGGCACCCTGGCAGGGAGGTGTGGCTAAACAAGAGCCTTAAGAGACTATGATTACAACTGAAGTCACATCTTTGGAAGTCAGCTAAGAGATCTGGTTGTGCCCATTTCCATCAGAAGATCCCCAAGCTTCCTGGGACCAAAGACTCTTAAGTATTATTATGTTTTTCTCCCATTTATTTTAAGGCTGTTTGCAATTTGTGTCATTAGTTATCTTTTCCTGTATATATAGCACTGAACCTTTTGGGTATTAAACTGTTATATTTAAGGTTACTTTGTGTTCCTCTATGAACCTATTACCTGTTTGGAGGTGTGTTTGTGTCTGACTGCTGGAGAGACGCGTGTATATGTTAGTGCGGTTTCTCCTGAACCGTCAAGTCAGTGGTGGTGGCAGCATGTATTTGGGGTGCGTGGACTGTGTTCAGGTGCGATCTATGCTGAATTTGCAGCCTGAGTGAAGGGTGAGTGCAAGAATGAATGAGTGGTGTAAGTTGACCCCTGACTGCTGCACCTGAGTCAGGTATATGGAGGATGACTCAGCTATTATATCCTCCATTTTGGATTCCAGGGCTATGTGAGGCCATGCCTGTAGCCATTTTACATTCCTCCTTTGTCCAGAGAGCTCATCCCCCACCAGATGGCTTAATGAGATGCGGCCCCTCTTTTGTTTCTTATCCAATAGCCATGTGCCAGAACTATTTTACATCTCTACCACCAATCATATTATGCTAATTATACTAACCCAACCTGTTTTTGTCTACACTGTACTTAAAAACTACATTTTTCCCTCCATTAAATCAGAACCCACTATATACACAATAGCTGTTTGTTGTGTGATTCTCTATGCTATAGCTTATACACCAACTTTATGAATTTGGAATTCAATACGGTGATACTTAGAGTGGATTACACTCACAGAAATTGGCGTCCCTTGGGGGGGGCCAGAGGTAAATTACTACACATCCGGACAAAACAAACGGAAAGGACAACGGGACAAGGAGACGTTGGAAACTGGTTCAAAAGCAGCTGCAGGGTAAGAAGCTTTATTCTTACAATTTCCATTTTCCACTCCTCCTTGTCTTATGTGGCCTCTCTGGATGCCGGGTGAGTTGTAAGGAAAGTAAATCCTCTGGTCTTTTTAAAAACCCTGTTTATGAAGTATCCGTATTTGAAGAATAACTAATGTAGAAATTTTCTGCTGTGTTTTGGTATACATCTCATTTGGTTTGTTTATGTGTTGGACCCTGTGGAAAGTTATTAAGGAAAGATCAGCCAGGAAAGATTAGCCCATCGCCCATCTCCTAAGTTAAGGTAGAGGAGAAAGTAGTAGCCTGGGGCTACTGTATGAGTTCCTTGTACGTAGTTAACACTTTTTGGGTGCCGAGAGATATCCTTAGAGGTTTTAAAGGCAAGACGTTGCCTTAAATTAAGCGCTGGGTGCCCAAGAGATATCCTTTGGAGGTTCTAGTATAAGAAGTGTGTCGTTAAGCGCGGAGCACCCAAGAGGTGTCAGTACCGTATTTTGTACCCTTTGAGGTTCGTCACAGAAAATTATGCAAATCATGGAGAATTTGCCTGGGCGGTGTGAGGCTGATCCTATGAATTCCAGCTATAGAGATTGTGAGAGCAAAAGAGGGTGTTGATGTAGTGAAGGGGTGCTCTATTAGGCAAGTGAAGGCACCAAAAACAGCAAGATAGTTGATAATGATAGGATGTGAAAAGATGGGTTTCTGCATGTTGAAAAGTGGAGAAAGTAGAGTGAGATGGTGAAAAAGTGACTCTCAGAAAACAAAGTGTTTCAGCAAGTTAGTAACTGAAGGTTTCAGAGGAAGTTGAGCTTGGTGCAATAAAGTGTGTTTGGATATTGTTTAAAGATTCCTCAGACTGGAGAGGCAGTAATTGTTGATTTTGTAGTCCATTCCCCCTCTTGAACACAGTGCACCTTATACAAAAGAAGGCCTAATCTAGAGCCTTGTGTACACGTTTGTAGAAGAAAATCCATTGTTTCAGTGAATTAGAAGTAACTCGCATATCTGTTTTGTAATGTCTTTTTGTTTATAATGCACATTTGAAGGAATTTATGAGTGTGACTGAATGAATGCTATGATTTGCAAGAAAGTGGATGATAGAGTCATGTATATGGTCTAAAAATCCTGTATCTGCTTAGGATTTAAGTAGATGTATGACTAGTTGAACAGATGTTGCATGGTAGATGGATTGGGAGACCAAAGTGGCCATGATATAAATTGACTTTGAAATCATATAATAAGATCTCCCATTTCTTCTGCCTGCTTCACTGATTGAGGATATTTTGTGTATTTACTAAAGTCATTGAATTGTTTGTAATTGTGGAGTGTGTAGGAGCTTCAGAAGACTAGATTTACTTGTACCGGATAGTCTGAATGAGCTGACAATTTAAAAGATGGCTTATCTATGAATTATCTGAATTATAGTGTATAAATTATTTTTTGTCTTGTTAAGCCATGTAATTCTAAACTAGCTTGATGACACAGGAAGAATAGATAAAAGCCAACTGTGTGTATGCTAATGAGGTGGGGGTTTAACTTATTAGACACAGGAAGGAATGTCATTGTCTTTGATGATGTCTGAATGTTTATTGCCTAGAGCATGTGCTTAAATGTTGGTATGTATTGAAT
Organism: Leptodactylus fallax; assembly: GCA_947044405.1. NCBI lineage: Eukaryota > Metazoa > Chordata > Amphibia > Anura > Leptodactylidae > Leptodactylus > Leptodactylus fallax. The sequence goes on along the minus strand of CAMRHE010000048.1, from coordinate 1,637,921 downwards.
CCAGATGTTTTGCCTGGAACTGCAAAGTTCCAAGATGGAAGACCCAGAGACAGACAGGAGGATTCTGACAATAACCATCAATAGGAAATAGGTACTCCAGTAAGCGTGCATTTAATATCAGTACCTGATAAACTGGGGCCAGCCCCTATGATCTCTCTACAATTGCCTGAGGGGAGAACTTGTGAATTTCTAGTGGATACTGGAGCTAACAAATCTGTTTTGTACGCTGACAATGTTTTTACCTATGAGATAACTGATGATTTTGTTTCCTGTATTGGGTTGGATGGCAAGCCAGTGGATAATTCTATAACCACGTCCATGAAAGTCATATTTCCCACCCCTTCTGCACCATTACAACTAGATTCCTTGTCAGTGAGTCTGCCTCAGTTAACTTGCTGGGATCAGACGTTTTACAGGTTCTACAGGCACACATTGTGTATGAGCCAGATGGGACGGTCTCACTGTTACCAGTAATGTCAGAAGACACCTTATATTCCCTACACTCCCTGGTTTTCCTGACAAAGCAAAACAATGCAGAGGTAGTTAGTGTAGAGGAACATCTAGGTTGTGTGCCCGATTACCTCTGGGCAAAAGGAAAAACAGATATAGGCAAATTGCCAGCATCCCCAGTAATGGTCACATTGCGTTTACATTGAAGGGTAAACAATATGCCTGGACAGTGCTACCACAAGGGGCGCAGAATTCTCCCACCCTGTATACTGCAGCCATGACAATAATCCTTCAAAACTGGCTCCCGCCTTTGGGCGTGGTGCTACTTCAGTATGTGGATGACCTACTCTTATGTTGCCCCTCCCAGGAGATGTGTACAAGCATCAGTATTTCGGGCGTGCTTTTTAGCAGAAACTGGATGTAAAGCATCTAAGTCCAAATTGCAGTTCTGCCTTACTAAAGTTGTTTTTCTAGGTCATTGCATTTTACAGGGACATCTGACCCCTGATAGACTTCAGGCCATACAGGAGCTCATACCCCCGAATGGTGTGGCACAACTTAGTACATTCTTAGGCCTTGTGTCCTACTGCAGACAGTGGATCCGTAATGCATCCCTGTTAATGCAACCTCTCTATAACTGCATCACTAAACCAGAACAGGCAGTGGAAAACTTCCACTCCATCAAGTTGGCACTTATTTACACAAGTTTTAGGACTTCCTAATTATGACAAGACTTTTTCTCTTTACTGTACCGAAATGTCGGGACATGCAATAGCAGTGCTTACTCAGACTCATGGACATCGACAAAGACCAGTAGCTTACTATTCTGCTAGATTAGACCCAGTGTCCAGAGGAGCACCTTCTTGTGTTAGGGCAGTAGCTGCAGTCCAATTGTCCCTGGAGAAAAGTACAGACATCGTACTGGACTTCCCTATCACAGTACTTACTCCTCATGATGTACATGGCATATTGTCCCAGATCCAGCCTAAGCACATTTCAATGGCTAGACAACTCAGATTACAGTGTGCCTTACTTATGCCTCCTAATGTCATCCTTGCATGATGCATGACACTCCATCCCTCTCCCGTTACCAATAGATTCAGAGGGGAAAAGGAAGAACAACAGTAAAACAACCTGTACACACATGTATTTTCTAATGAACTGTACAGTATATAACTGATGCAGCAAGAAACTGTAGGATTTGGTCATGTAAATGATGAATCTATTGCTAACTCTGATTTTGAGTTCTTTTGTAGATGGCTCTCTATTTGGGAAGGATGGCAAATTCTGTACCAGATATGCCACTGAACATGAGGTAAACAAGCAGAACCATTACCCCTATAGGTCTCAGCTCAAGAAGCTGAACTGAAAGCACTCACTGAAACGGTGTAAAATAGCTGAGGGTAGCTATGCCTTTGATATAGAATACGACTGTGGTACAATCTGGAGAGCATGAGCTTACCTTAGTTCTAATGGTATGCTTATAAAGGATTTCCAGGCTATTTAGGAGCTGATGGAGATCCTGCGGCTACCCAAACAGGTGGGTATAGCCAAAGTTAAGGCACACACCTAGGCTGATACAAAAGAAAGCAAAGGTAACGTGTGGCCAGATGCTGCAGATAAGCGTAGGGAACATGCCTCAACACTGGTGGTCACCATACCAGAGCAAGCTTCTTAGCGCTCTTTTCAGGTTCTAAAAACACTGCAGGACCAAGCTGGTCCAGAAGAAAAGCAGCAAGGTGCAAAAGAAGATGAACAAGGCCTGATGGTCAGTGGTAAGAGAGTATGTTTACCAAGGGCATTGTTCCCAATGATGGCGCAAGCAGCTCATTCTCAAGTGCACCACTCAAAAACAGCCATGTGTGACCTGGTGAGCAAACGATGGGTAGCTCCATGTTTTAGCACAACTGCAGCTAGATATGTGCAAGCCTGCATGACATGTGCTAGGCATAATGTGGGCCAAAAAGTAAAGGTTACTCAGAAACACACCACGAAGCCCTTGTACCCGTTCCAGAGATTGCAGGTTAACTATATACAGTTACCAAAGGTGGGAAGGTATGAGTACGTGCTTGTGTGTATTGATCTCTTTTCAGGATGGCCTGAGGCATATACGGTACAGAAAGCCACTGCAAAAGCAACTGCATATAAACTATTGAAATAAGTAGTGTGCAGGTATGGGATCCCTGAGACCATCGAAAGTAATAATGGCATTCACTTCACTGGACAGTTCTCTTCTAGATCCAAACCATGTACTAGGAACACTTTCCCTAAAGCCAAGAGACTGGTTGGTGGTAAAGAGACACGTGAGAGCCTTGATCCATGGTTTGATGGTCCTTTCCAAGTGTTTCTGACAACATCCTCTTCAGTCAAGTTAGAAGAAAAGTCGATGTGGATCCACTCTAGTTACTGTAAAAAGGTGACCTGCCTGGAAGAGGACTGAAAGGATCTGGTACCTACAGGTGATCCTAGCCCTGGTGACACAACCAGTGAGGTTGATACTTGATGTTCTAAAAGAAGAATGGGACAATAAATTGGTTAAACACAATCAGGTGTTAACTGTTAACTAGGATGAGTAGGAAGATCTCAGGGATTGTTGGATCTGTACTCACAGCCCTGGTTCTGCAAAGACTATGTTTTATATAGCACTCCCTCTTGACCCAGATGAGGTCTTTAATAACCTGTTTTCATAATGTTTCTTGGAGTCCAGTGACTTATAAGGAAATGAACATCAGTAATAATCACTTTGTTCCAATTCCCATAGCAGGTTGGGTGAACCTCCCATGGTTACAGCTATACCTGACTTGGAGACCAAGCAAGTGGTATGATTGGAACCTGGAAAAAGGAAAATTTGAACATAAATCCAAAGTCCGATTTCATGCTGGTATCAATTCCACAGAAGAGCTTAATATAGCTTTAGTCTGCCAAGCACCTCTATTTTTAGGTCAGGTAAAGTGCAGTTCATTTTTAAGAAAACGATTCATGCCCCCTTACAAGATAGTGACAGATGGTTCATAGAGGGAATAAAGGGTTGTACAGAGCACAATTCCTCAATAGAATGGGGACTAGTTAAGGATAGTCAGGGGTGTCTGATACAGAGCACCAGACCCCAAAGAGACATAGAGACGGGGGATAAGTGGTGTGCAAAACCCCCCATGCAGCGACTCTTTAGCTACCTCTATTGCCTAGTTCAGCTTCGGAAAGCATGCATATTGCCCAAGGATATATATCTAGTATGTGGTCATCAAGCATACAAGTGGCTACCCCAGGGGGAGAGGGGACTTGTACTCTAGCTAGACTGACACCAGCCACCTTCATAATTGCCCATGGACATGTGAAACATGAGACGATACCCCGTCATACTATGTACAAGCGTGCAGCAGACAATCACCCTAGGAAAGATGGACGACCCCATGTGGTTTCAATGGGTACAAGTAACAGAATTATCAGCACGATACTCTTGTATCCCATGGTTATGCAGACTTGGGACAAGTTAGTAGAATCTACCTATTATCTAGATAAGCAGATATACACTATTTTAGGCCTGTTGAATGACACTAAAACGATACTAGGACAACTCATAATAGTCACCAATAGTCCTCGACTACCTCACAGTGGCACAGGGAGGAATGTGTCAGATTATTGGACCTTCCTGTTGTCACTATATCAACTCTGAAGGGAATCTTCAAGTGCGGGCAGGAATTGATAAGGTCAGAGAACTTAGAGAAAAATGGATCAAAGAACATCAGAAGACACAGGATAGTTGGTGGTCAGATACCTTTTCGTTCTTAAATTCTGCCAATTGGTTTAAGGGATTAGGTGGATGGTTTATGGGAATATTGCAGGGAATATTTGTGTTTTTGCATCTGTTTGAATATAAAGTTTATATTGTGGCTTGTAAAGAAACTTGCTAGAAAGAGGTGCAAACCCAAGATAGTGGGTTTGTTGGTTGTAAGGGTGCTTGGACACACTAACAGACATGACGGTGAAGGCATCCCTCTGAGTATATTAGACCGATAGGTATGTAAATGGTATAACATATCCATGGAGAATGAGGTGAAGTCTACATAAAAGTCCTCAGGATCTGATTAGCAGATCCTAATGTACCCTGGGTATGGGTTATATCATTTACAAAAGGAGGGAAATGTGGAGGATGACTCAGCTATTGTATCCTCCATTTTGGATTCCAGGGCCATGTGAGGCCATGCCTGCAGCCATTTTACATTCCTCCTTTGTCCAGAGAGCTCATCCCCCACCAGAGGGCTTAATGAGATGCGACCCCACTTTTGTTTCTTATCCAATAGCCATGTGCCAGAACTATTTTACAACTCTACCACCAATCATGTTATGCTAATTATACTAACCCAACCTGTTTTTGTCTACACTGTACTTAAAAACTACATTTTTCCCTCCATTAAATCAGAACCCACTATATACACAATAGCTGTGTGTTGTGTGATTCTCTATGCTATAGCTTATACACCAACTTTATGAATTTGGACTTCAATACGGTGATACTTAGAACGGATTGCGCTCACATGTATTAGGACGGCCCGTACGTGACAATGGGGTAGTGATCATTTTGCTCCCAGAGATGCTTTCCAAAAAGAAATATGCAGCAGGTGGTGTAAAATGAAAATTTTAATTTTCCCAGATACTGTATATGTGCCCAATATAGCATGCCCAGCTTGTAGCATTGTGAAAAGTTAGCTCTCCAGTTTTTATGTTCTGTTTCCTGATTTTAGAGATCCTATACATGCAGAGCACTATGCATATTAGAGGCTGATTTTGGTTATTTATACTGAATTGGAGTACAATTGCAGAGAATCTGAATTAAAATAAAAAAAATTGAGAACCCAATTAGTGAGTGTACATACTGCAACACTGCCCCATAGATTACAATGGGACAGTACCTACACCCGCATCTACAGTTTGTACAGCAAGTGAGCAGCGCGGTATGTAAATAATACCGAAAGCCATGCTGTCTTGTGGGTACTAGAGATCTGCGGGGGTCCCAGGTGTCGGACTCCTGCAGATCTAATATTGATGGCCTAACCTATACGTAGGCCATCAATGTTAGAAACTGGATAACTTCTTTAATACCAATATTGTTAAGTGGGGTATCCCGCATATAACAATGTCATTTACGATTGCATAAATTGCTGTTTTGGTACACAGCTAGGCACAGAGGGGAAATAACACTTTTGGCTTTTAGAGGGTACATTTAGATGTTTGTTTTTTGAACACCATGTCATGTTTTCAGAACCCCTGAGGTGCCAGTAAAGTGAAATCCCCCAGGAAGTACATTTTGAAAACTACACCCCCTCAATACATTTATCAGAGGTCATAGGGATCATTAAGTTTCTAGATGTAAATGCACAACATGAAAAGTAAATAAGCAATCTGTACAGAGGACATTGGGAACAATAAATTCCTCAATGTTTTTGCACTAGTTCCTAGTATTCTATACGTAATTTATATTGAGGTTTTATGCATTATTTATTTTGCAGAATAAAAATCCATTTGGGGAAAAAAATTGTGTGTGTTTTTGCATCACCATCTTTTGAGAGGCATAACATTTTTATTTTTCCAGTTAGGAAGCTGGCTGAGGGCTTACTTTTTCCAAGACAGCTTTGCTTTTTGTTGGTACCATTTTAGGACATTTTTTCTACTGTTTTCCCGTTGCAGGTTGAATTTTTTTTTAGTTTTATTGTACAGGTTATTACAGATGCAGTGATATAAAAAATGTACTTAAAATGGCCCCTTTTTTATGTTTTATTTTTTTTATACTTTCGAACTTTTTTTTTTTCTGTCCTAGTAGGGGCCTTGAACCAGCGATCATCTGATCACTGGCTCAATGCTATACATTGTAATACTTGGGTATACAGGATGTCAGTCTATGCAGACCCATAGACTTAGACCTCTAATTCTAATTGATACTGCCAGAGACAGAATCGCAGTGGGATAGATAAGAGGCAGGCCCAGGGTCATGGGGGCAACTGGAGGGGGTATTAGTTTCCACAAACTCTTAGATGTTGCAGTCATGATTGACTGTGGCATCTAAGGTATTAACATCTGAAATCAGAGGTTCTCTCTGACCACAGGTGCTAGAGGGGTATCATCTTTATGTAACCACTCTCCATGGTGCCAGCTTCAAAACTGATTGCTGTAATAAGACAGTGTTTTGCGGGAATCTCTTGGTGGCTGCTGAATTATGGGTTTAAAAACACAGTCAAAAATGACATATTTATATGCAGATGCACCCCATTAGAACTGTGTTTTTAACTGATAACTCTGAAAATAATATAGATAAAACAATATTTTCTTTCATTTAATACCACACACATTGTTCTATGCTTTATAATGACCGACATAATTGTTTAAAGTGACCCCCACCTAACTTAGTTTCCCTGCACTTCTCTGTACTTCAGTGATTGGCAAATACTACAGAATTGACTGAACTAGATTTCACAGAAAGGAGCTAAAATCCGTTAATAAAAGTAGATTACAATATGTATTTATGTTTTTGAAAGTTTAGGTACACTTTAAGACATCCCCTGCCTGTGGTCCATTTTTACCTAAAAGCAGGCAACTTTTAAAAGTGGTTGTCCGAGTTGATAAATTTGCCTTCTTCCTTCCAGCAGTTTACTCATGCTGGACCTGGCCTGGTTTCAACCCCAAGTCACGGTATCGGAAAACATCCACCATTCCCTGGCTCACTCTCCCCTCTCCCCACTTTCCCGTTTACTATAGTAAGCCAACTGCCATAGCACAGATAATTAGTGGGTACAGAAAGTATTCAGACCCCTTTAAATTTTTCACTCTGTTTCATTGCAGCCATTTACTAAAAGCAAAAAAGTTCATTTTATTTCTCATTAATGTACACTCACCACCCCATCTTGACAGAAAAACACCCCAGAAATGTAGATATTTTTTGCAAATTTATTAAAAAAGAAAAACTGAAATATTACATGGTCATAAGTATTCAGACCCTTTGCTCAGTATTGAGTAGAAGCACCCTTTTGAGCTCTAACACGGTTGCGACAGCCACTCCGCTCCCTCAGTGGAGACCCTCCGCCTTACAAAGGGACCAGCCTGCCGGATCCCTTGCCTTGATGGAGCCGACACCTCAGCACTCCAGCACAGCAATACCACTGGAGTCTCCGCCTACCACCTACACACAATATTAAACTAGATAGAGCACTCAGGGCCCTGCGCCCTAAGGGATCTGGTCCTACGCCACGCGATGTTGTTTGTTGCGTGCATGACTTTGCATTGAAAGAGACAATCCTCTCTAAGGCCCGACGTCTTAAAGACATTCATTTTGATGGAGTCAAGATTCAACTTTTCCAAGATCTTTTCTGGATTACGCTACAGAAAAGGAGATATCTGCGCCCTCTGCTTCAGCTCCTGTGTGACCATCAAATACCGTATCGCTGGGGATTCCCTTTCTCTCTGACGGCTAGACTCAATGGCCGTTCAGCTACCCTACGATCCTATGCGGACCTGAAACCGTTCTACTCTGCTATGGACATTCCTCCTCCTGACATGCAGAGTTGGACTCCCCCTCCCTCCCCAGTGACCTGCTAGTGTTATTCATTTTTGGTCCCTAATTGCTTATTCTGGTCCTCCTACTGGAGGTCCCTCCCTGCTTCCCCCCCATTTATTATGGGGACTATGTCCAGCTGTGGACCCACTGGTTGGTTCCACGTAGTGTCATTTTTGACTCTGACTTGCACATTTATTTTTTGTCCCCGGCCAGGAGACTTAGTCCTGATCACTATGCATGGTTTAATTGTTTATGTTATTTGGTTGTTATCTTTTTGTTCTTTATTTGTTGTCTTGTCTCTTTGTGTGTCTTTCCCCTCCCCCCTCCCTCTTTTCCTTCCTCTAGATTTGGGGACCTTCCTCTCATTGACCGGACTTCATGGCCCCTCCGCCTCAGCTGGCTATGGACACTGCACTCCAGGTGTGAGATCTGCTTTGCTATAGCTGGTTTTAACATGCTCCGTCCTTATGGCTAAGTGCATTACCCTCAATGTCAATGGTCTGGGCTCCAACACCAAACGATGCATGGTCCTGCGGGAGCTCTGGTCCCTCCGGGCGGATGTGGCTTTCCTTCAGGAAACACACTATGACCACACAAGTACATTTAATTTTGCTAAACACTACTACCCCCAAGCCTACTCTGCCTTCCATAATCGCCGGAGGGCTGGGGTGGCTATTTTATTATCTCGTACCTGCCCCATTACTGTTACCACTCCCCATCTCGATCCTCAGGGTCATTACATTATACTGGAGGGCCATCTACATGGCCAACCTATTGTCCTCTGCAATATCTACGCTCCCAAAACCTCCCAATTGTCCTTCCTCTGTGGGGTCTTGAACCGTTTGCGATCCTTCTATGGTGCGGCTTGGCTCCTTGGCGGAGACTTTAATATGTTCTTTTCCGTTGATATTGGTCCCATCTCATGGTCAGACCACGCCCCGGTTTCCGCTACCCTTTCCCCTGCTCCGATTCCGACTAAACGCTGTCACTGGCACCTTAATGAGTCCCTCCTACATTCAGAACCCACCCGTACCTCCTTGAATACCCATTTAACTGAGTATTTTCGGGACAACGGGGCCTCAGTCTCCTCTATATCTACCCTCTAGGAGGGTCATAACGTTGTTATGTGAGGTCACTGCATTGCCATAGCAACGAGGCTGAAAAGGGACAGAAAGGCTAGGGAGTGGCCCTGCATTCTAAGATAAAGTCCCTCGCTGATAGACTAATGTCCCGCCCCTTTCTTTCCCTCCTGCGTCAGTTGGTCACCGCTCGAGTGGACCTACGGGATTTGGCCACGCATGCTACCCAGTGTCTTCTATTCTATAGTCACCAGCACTACTATGAGCGTAGCAATAAGGCCCATACCCTGCTAGCCAAGAACCTGTCAGACAGTCAGGCATTTTCTACTCCCCATGCAATTCGTGCCCCCTCTGGCACCCTCCTACATCAATCGGATGCTATTGCCTCTGCTTTCCAGTCATACTATACCCGACTATATAATCTCCCATCGAGAACCCATCCTGACCTTCCTTCTCCCCCTCAGGGACTACAGGCTTACCTTGACTCTTGCAGTCTCCCCTCACTAACCTCCTCTGCTCTTCGCTCTCTTAATGCTCCGATCACAGATGAGGAACTTGCTGACACTTTAAAAAGTCTCCCGAACGGTAAAGCCCCAGGCCCTGACGGCTTCACCTATTTATATTATAAGACTTTTCAGGCCCTGCTCCTGCCCTACCTACGGAACCTGTTTAACTCGTTCCTAGACGGAGCTCCAATCCCCCAGTCGATGCTCCACTCCCATATCACTTTAGTCCCCAAACCGAATAAAGATCCCCAGGAGTGCTCCAATTATCGACCCATAGCTCTCCTTAACTCAGATGTTAAACTTTTCACAAAAATTTTGGCAACTAGATTGAACACTTGGCTTCCCTCTCTTATCCACAAGGAGTCTAAACGCTGAGAAGGCTTTTGAACGCCTGGATTGGTCCTTTATGTTTACGACACTTAGGAAGTTTTGCTTTTCAGGTACCTTCTTTACGGCAGTTACAGCGCTCTATTCTTCCCCCTCTGTTGTGGTTAAGCTTCCACACGCCACCTTTGTCTTTCCCCATATGCAATGGAACACGACAGGGATGTCCTCTATCCTCCCTTATCTTCACCCTCTGTATTGAGCCCTTAGCTTCTAAAGTACGCTCTAATCCTGATATTACCGGGATTTCCGTGCGTGACCGGGACTTTAAAATCAGCCTTTTTGCTGATGATGTCATGTTGACCCTCACTAATCCCCACACGTCGCTCCCCAATCTCATGTTAACGTTGCAGGATTATGGCTATTTTTCTGGGTATAAGGTTAATCCTTCCAAAACAGAAGCTCTCTCTTTAAAGATCCCGGACCCTGCCCTCCAACTCCCCCGTCAAAATTATGACTTCCAGTGGAAGACTCGTTCCCTTCGTTACATGGCTATCCAATTGTCCTCCTCCTCCACTAATCTATACTCAGTTAACTATCCCCAAGTATTCCATGACCTCTGCTCTCTCTTGGATATTTCCCTGTTAGGGCGGATCACTGCCATTAAAATGACACTTCTCCCTAAACTGCTCTACTTCTTTAAAACTTTGCCAGTTGCGATCCCCCGCTCAGAACGAAGTTCTCTTCAAAAGGCCATTTTCCAATTTATTTGGAACGGGAAGAGATATTGCATCCCATGCTCGGTTATGTTAGCGGGTAAGGCGGAGGGGGGGTCTTGCGGTCTTGCACCAGCTCCACTACTATTGGGCGAGCCATTTACGTTATATTCCGTTTTGGGCGTCGGCCCGGGCCTATACTAAATGGGTGGAGATAGAAAAGTTCTGGTTGGCTCCTATCCACCTGAATGCTTTCTTGTGGAACCGCTCAGCCCCCCCCCCCCCCGGCTCTCTCCTGGGTCCCATCCGCTTCACTAGAGCTATATGGAATACTTGTTATAAGCTTTTCCTACTTGCCTCCCGCCATTCCTCTATGATTTCTTTCTTATGTAATCCTCTCCCCCTTGGGGGTCTGGGAGCTGATATGGTACACCCTTGGACCAGACTGGGTCTGTTCCACATTGCTGACCTAATTGACCCGTCGATCTTGGAGCTCAGGCCATTTGACTATTTTACCTCTGACTTGCGCTTGCTGTCCTCTGTGTGGCTTCATTATAGGTAGATAGCCCACTTTATGACCACTTTGTTTGGGGCCCCACAGGTGTCCGTCCCTACTTCTTTTGAGAAGATTTGCAGAGCTGGTACCTCTACGAGGGGCTTGATATCAGATATCTATCGTATCCTTTCTTTTCCTGGGGGCGGACCCCCTTGTCCACAAATACATGGTCAGAGGCTCTGGGTAAGCAGATCTCCCCGGCACAATGGCAGATTATATGGTCCCGTGCTGCCAAGTTATCCACATGCATTATGTTCCATGAAACTCAGTACAAGTTCCTTATGTTTTGGTACCATCCCATGGTCCTCCTCCACACCCTTAATCCTAACGTATCTACGGACTGCTGGAGAGGGAAGATACGTACTGCTGTCCAGGAAGGATACATTACACCACATATTTTGGACCTGTCCATTGATCCGCCCTTTTTGGACAGAGGTCAGGGTATTAACTGATGCACTCTTCCTCCAGGGTGTCCCACTGGACCCTTTGGTCTACTTACTTAATTTACCCCCCCCCCCCAACACCTTGGTGGAAAGGCCTCTAAAGTTTTCCTGTATCTCTGTACTGCTGCTAAAACGCTTGTGGATTTTCACTGGAGAAGTGCAAATCCTCCTACTGCCCCTGCCCTTGTGGCTCAGGTCAAAGATGTGCGCAGCCTGGAATACCTCACTGCTATGCTTAACAACACTACAGCTGCCTTTCAGTCAGTCTGGTCCCCTTGGGATACGTACTGTACTCTCCTTGGTCTCTGATCCCTCCCTCTCCCTTTCCCCTTGTTGCTCCCCTTCCATGCCCATGTTTTGTCTTACGTCTTGTGTTCTGTTTGTTTTTATTTAGGTTGGTCTTTTTTGATTATCCAGTTTATGCTGTTTTTACTGCATTTTGTGTCCTTAAACCTTTGTACAATTTAAAGTTCAATAAAAATTTTTTTGTTTTTTTAAACTAAAGAATTACAGCCGAAAAGTTCAATCTTCGTCTCATCAGACCAGAGAATCTTATTTCTCATAGACTGGGAGTCCTTCATGTGTTTTTTGGCAAACTCTATGCGGGCTTTCATATGTCTTGCACTGAGGAGAGGCTTCCTTCGGGCCACTCTGCCATAATGCCCAACTGGTGGAGGACTGCAGTGATAGTTGACTTTGTGGAACTTTCTTCCATCTCCCTACTGCATCTCTGGAGCTCAGCCACAGTTATCTTTGGGTTCTTCTTTACCTCTCTCACCAAGGCTCTTCTCCCACGATTGCTCAGTTTGGCTGGACGGCCAGGTCTAGGAAGAGTTCTGGTCGTCCCGAACTTCTTCCATTTGATTATGGAGGCCACTGTGCTCTTAGGAACCTTGAGTGCGGCAGAAATTCTTTTGTAACCTTGGCCAGATCTGTGCCTTGCTACAATTCTGTCTCTGAGCTCCTTGGGCAGTTCCTTTGACCTCATGATTCTCATTTCTCTGACATGCACTGTGAGCTGTGAGGTCTTATATAGACAGGTGTGTGCCTTTCCTAATCAAGTCCAATCAGTTTAACTAAACACAGCTGGACTAAAATGAAGGAGTAGAACCATCTCAAGGAGGATCAGAAGGAAATGGACAGCATGTAAGTTAAATATGAGTGTCACAGCAAAGGGTCTGAATACTTATGACCATGTGATATTTCAGTTTTTCTTTTTTAGTTTCAATAATTTTTATTAAAGATTTTACAGACATAAAGGGACAAAAACAATAGCATGAGTAAGTAGTACAATCTTGGTATACAGCATATTATGGACCAATAGCGTCTCTTCATCTTAGTATACAGGTGCAAGCTGCCTTACCCATTGAAATAAAACCAGAATGCAAAGATCTAACAATGAAACGCTAGGCAATGAACATTAAAAACAAACGAACTTTAGAACTTTAAAGGCACCCTAATCGAGGCTTTGGCTGTAAGGTATCTCAAACGCATAAAGCGTACATGCAGTAATATCATATATCTGGCTATGGAGGAATACATAAGTCTTGGTGTGTTAGATAATAAATTAGATAAGCAGCGTTAAGGGAAGTGAAAATCGGGATATTAAAACAAAATATGTTTGTATATAAAGGGGTGAGATAAGAAGAAGTACCCTAGGCTGATAAACTATGAACCCACCTTAATTAACGTATCTAGAGTGGATCCAGCAGTCCCAAGTGTTCACAAAAGAGGTATATGAATGGTTACCCAGGGCGATAATTTTTTCATAAGTAAAGGTGTTGTTAATAGCAGATTGTAAAGCCGAAAAGGGCAGGGGAGCGTTCGATTTCCACCTCTGGACTAGCATCAACTTGGCGATAGTCAAGATCTTACACAAGAGTGTTTTATACAGGTTTAGCGTGTTAGGAACTCTAAGTAACAAAACAGCCAAGTGCAGAGAATACCGGATCTGGAAACCGAACAGCTCTGAGAGCATGTCAAATACTTCTGTCCAGTAGCCCTGGATAATCGGACACTGCCCTAAAATATGAAGCAAAGTACACCTCCCCCCGCATCCTCTCCAACAAACTCCGGAAACAGAATGGTAGGCCAACTGCAAAACTGAGGGGGTGCGATACCATCGCAGCGTAATTTTAATTGCCATCTCAACATGTGTGCAGCACTTCAAGGAGGTATGAATCAATTTAATTGCATGTTGCCATTCATTGGGGGTAAAGCTCACTCCCAGATCCCTCTCCCAATAGCGAAATGGGGCAGATTTGACATAGGAAGAGGTATCATCCATCAAATCGTACAAAAACCTCAGGCCTCTCACTTTTTTTGATATCCATGTGAAGATCGTCCCATTATGAGGAGTAGAAGTGGAGGAGTTTTTAGACAAAAAGTGCAGTATTCTAATATATGTGTAGAAATTTCTCACAGGGATTCCATATTTTTGCCGCAATACCGTAAAAGATAGGACTGTCCCACTTTCAGAGTACAGCTGCAAGACCTGGGTAATCCCAACCCGAAATATCCAAGTCCCTGATTTCCCAAGATACGAGGGATAAAGGCATGTCCGAAACATTAAAATGTCTCGTAGGGGTTGCCTTCCCATGAAGCAACGCCCAGGCGGCCAGGGAAGCACACATAATCGGTGAGAATGATTGGGGAGGTGTAATGTTCCAAAAGGGTAAATACAAAGCACACCCAAGCTTCAGAGGCGCTACGAAAGAGTGCTCCATGTGCAGCCAGGGGGCCGATACATCCATGGACCACCATCCAGCACACTGAAGAGCAAGGGAGGCTGCATAGTAGTTGCGCACTATGGGAACACCCAGTCCCCCAGCCAGCTTATGTTTAAACAGGAAACTTCGATTAATTCTAGGCCTTCTACCGCCCCATATGTAGTTCGAAATCACTCTCTGTACAGATTCAAAAAATGAAGCAGGGATAGGGATAGGCAGTGTGCGGTACAAGTATAGAAGTCTAGGCAATAATAACCTCTTAAAAGCAGCCACTCGCCCCATTCCAGGAAACGTCCGTCAATAGCATGCGTTCAGTTTCATCTCGCAAAATCTTTATCATTGGCAAATAATTTTGCTGGTAAAGAGACCTAGGAAAGGAAGACACATGTACGCCCAAGTATTGAATGCTATCCTTCCTCCCGTCAAAATTGTATGTTGACTGTAAAGAGCTCAGCATGGAAGAGGGGACATTGAATGGAAGGGCCTGTGATTTTGACAAGTTCAATTCATAATAGGACAACTGACCAAAAGTCTGAATGATACGGCGTGGGAGAGACACCCCCGGGTGGGTTAATGTAAGAAGAATATCTTCAGCATATAGCGATATAAGATGGACTCTATCTTTTATAGTGACGCCTTGTACATCAGGATCCAAGCTTAGATGCTGGACCAGTGGCTCCATGGAGAGGACGAAGATCAAGGGTGACAATGGGCATCCCTGTCTAGTCCCATTAGTAATTATAAAAGGGTCTGACACCATACCATTTGTAAAAACTTTTGCTGAGGGTGCCAAGTAGGGCACCTCTATGGCCCCCAAAATCATTCCTGAGAATCCCATATTCCTAAGAGCCGAGAAGGCATACGACCAACAAATGCAGTCAAACGCCTTCTCAGCATTCAATGCAAGCAGCACCACCCCCAAGACCCCCGAATCGACACGATGGACCAAATTCAAGACCCGCCTGGTATTTTCGTAGGCTTGACGCCCCTTAACAAATCCTACTTGGTCATACTTTATTAAGCTCGGGAGGCAGTCTGCTAGGCGCGTCGCAATTAGCTTAGCATAAATTTTTAAATCGGAATTCAACAGGGAAATGGGTCTAAAATTCTGGGGCGAGGTCGGGGCCTTACCAGGTTTGGGCAAAGTGACCACCAGTGCCTCTTGATTTTCCCTAGGAAATACTTTAGACTCAACCGTGATCTTTAAAAAAGATAACAGTGGGTCCAACAGAATCTGGGAAAACGTTTTATAGTATTCGTTAGTAAGGCCGTCTGGACCCGGAGATTTACGGGAGGGCAGCGACTTAATAAATGCAGACAACTCCAAAGTGGTTATAGGAGCGTTTAAGGACGCTAGTTGATCCCCAGTAAGCCAAGGCAAATGAACTGATGTTAAGAATGAATCTATATCTTTTTGGGAGGGGGGGGGCCACAGAGGAGTCGTCTGCAGTATTATAAAGACCCGCATAAAAGGACCTAAATGCATCCGCTATACCTGTAGGGTCGTAAATTTGATGTGTTCCGTCCTTACTATGGAGGAACGGGATCCTGGATTTAATATGTCTCTGTTTAAGTTTAGAGGCTAGCAGCTACCCTGCTTTATTGGACGGAGAATAATAGGTAACTCTCACCCGCTTTAAGTTCTTTTCATATTTATGTAACAAACACGTAGCAAGTTGTCGGCGTAGTTCTACCAGTTTAACTGTATTTGAGGGAATAGGGGACTTTTTATTGTCAGTATCTAAGATTTTTATTTGATGTATAAGCCGGTCCATCTCTGCTAGTCTATTTTTCTTTTCAATATGGCCAAGACGTATAATGGTACCCCTAATAAATGCCTTATGGGAGTGCCACAATATTTCAGGGCTAGATACCGATGGCGTGTTAATCTGAAAAAAATTCCTTCAGATCACTCTCCAGAGTTGCTTTAAATATCGGGTGTGACATCAAGAATTCATTACGTCGCCATACATACAACCGAGGACAGTCATATCTCTCTGATACGAGAAGCGTAACCGCTGCATGGTCTGACCATGTTAAAAATAGGTCAATACGAGAGTAGCTATTATGTGCGGACGAAAAAAAAGGTATAGTCTCGCTCAGTGCTATGCAAGATCCGCCAAGCGTCAAACAATTTATGGCGCCACAGAACCTGTGAGAAAGAAGGGAGCCGCTGTGAGAGGCCAGATGTGGTATCTACCAAAGGATCGGGTGTTATGTTAAAGTCTCCCATCAACAGTAAGCAAACCTGCCTTCTTTTTTCAATCACCTTCACAAGCCCTTACAAACATAGAAATAGAACGAAGCATCCCCCGGGGTCTGAGTATTGGGAGAGTAGCTGAAACGCCACTGAGTCTCTAATCCCGATCAGCACTCCCCTATGTTTGTAGGAGTAATGAGCGTGAAACATATGAGGATATGATGAGTGTTTAACGCGAGTGGCATCCCTCTTCAAAAGGTGTGTCTCCTGTACTGCTATTATGTCACAACCCTGAACCCGAACCTCACCCCACAAATTAGCTCGTTTTTGAGGGGTATTCAACCCGCTAACATTCATGGACATAATCTTAAGAACCATCCTGCAAATCTAAAAGAGCTATAAGAATCGTCACATATTGATAATACACATACAGTGCCTTGCGAAAGTATTCGGGCCCCTTGAACTTTTCAACCTTTTGCCACATTTCAGGCTTCAAACATAAGCATATAAAATTTTTATTTTTTGGTGAAGAATCAACAAGTGGGACACAATGGTGAAGTGGAACGAAATTTATTGGATATTTTAAACTTTTGTAAAAAATAAAAAACTGAAAAGTGGGACGTGCCAAATTATTCGGCCCCCTTAAGTTAATACTTTGTAGCGCCACCTTTTGCTGCGATTACAGCTGCAAGTCGCTTGGGGTATGTCTCTATCAGTTTTGCACATCAAGAGACTGAAATGCTTGCCCATTCTTCCTTGGAAAACAGCTCGAGCTCAGTGAGGTTGGATGGAGAGCGTTTGTGAACAGCAGTTTTCAGCTCTTTCCACAGATTCTCGATTGGATTCAGGTCTGGACTTTGACTTGGCCATTCTAACACCTGGATACGTTTATTTGTGAACCATTCCATTGTAGATTTTGCTTTATGTTTGGGATCATTGTCTTGTTGGAAGATAAATCTCCGTCCCAGTCTCAGGTTTTCTTCCAGAATGGTCCTGTAGGACAACATTGGATCATTCAGAGATCCTCACTGAACTTCTGGAGTGAGTTTGCTGCACTGAAAGTAAAGAGGCCGAATAATATTGCACGCCCCACTTTTCAGTTTTTTATTTTTTACAAAAGTTTAAAATAACCAATAAATTTCGTTCCACTTCACAATTGTGTCCCACTTGTTGTTGATTCTTCACCAAAAAATTTAAATTTTATATCTTTATGTTTGAAGCCTGAAATGTGGCAAAAGGTTCAAAAGTTCAAGGGGACTGAATACTTTCGCAAGGCACTGTAGTAATAATACTTAAGTACAGAAGTAAGAAGTTGTCTCCATGCCAGAAAGCCTTTTCGACCAAGGTGCCAGAACCTGTAAGAAATAAATCAGCCAAACCATAGAGCTCAACAACGGTCAAGCCCAATATAAGAAGTAACACAGTACAGCGGACCAGCAGCTGTTGCGATCTCGGGGGATAAGTTCAACAGCAGAAGACATAAGAAGTTCCTAAGGAAAAGGAAAAGGAGCCTTCAGCGTTTGACTCCTGTGGCTGGAAGTCTTCGGGTTTCGCTGGATGCCAACCATCGGACAGATGGCCAGGCGGTTTCACATGTGGGAGATCGACAATAGGATTGTTTCATTTACTTAACAGTTGTTTTCCTTCTTCTAAATTCCTGATCACATGCGTGAGATTATCTCGGGTTATCATCACTCGGACTGGGAATCCCCACTTGTACAGGATACGATGTTGACGAAGTGCTGATGTAATGGGGACTAGCTGACGTTGTAGTTGTAAAGTTGCAGCTGACAAATCTGAGAAAATGGAGATCTTGTGAAACGGTTCAGGAAGACGGTCTAGTTTACGAGATGCCAATAACACCAGGTCTTTAGTGCGAAAAAAGTGAATCCTCGCCAGGACGTCTCTAGGAATTGATTTGTCCAAATGTGAGGGTCTGGGTACTCTGTGTGCTCTGTCAATCATTAACTCTATAGACTGATGGTCAGGCAGAAGGCACGCATCAGACCCTGAAGGAAAGTGGGTAGTTCTCCCGTAGCAACCGTCTCTGGAATGCCCCTAAATTTCAAGTTATTCCTTCTTGACCGATCTTCCAAATCAGCTATTTTAGCTTTCAAAAAGGTCACATCATAATGGGCATCTATAAGGTCATTATGGGATATAGCAAATTCCGCCATCTTAGATTCTATATACAGTCATATGAAAAAGTTTGGGCACCCCTATTTATCTTAATCATTTTTAGTTCTAAATATTTGGGCGTTTGCAACAGCCATTTCAATTTGATATATCTAATAACTGATGGACACAGTAATATTTCAGGATTGAAATGAGGTTTATTGTACTAACAGAAAATGTGCAATATGCATTAAACCAAAATTTGACTGGTGCAAAAGTATGGGCACCTCAACAGAAAAGTGACATTAATATTTAGTAGATCCTCCTTTTGCAAAAATAACAGCCTCTAGTCGCTTCCTGTAGCTTTTAATCAGTTCCTGGATCCTGGATGAAGGTATTTTTGACCATTCCTCTTTACAAAACAATTCCAGTTCAGTTAAGTTTGATGGTCGCCGAGCATGGACAGTCCGCTTCAAATTATCCCACAGATGTTCAATGATATTCAGGTCTGGGGACTGGGATGGCCATTCCAGAACATTGTAATTGTTCCTCTGCATGAATGCCTGAGTAGATTTGGAGCTGTGTTTTGGATCATTGTCTTGCTGAAATATCCATCCCCGGCGTAACTTCAAATTCGTCACTGATTCTTGTACATTATTCTCAAGAATCTGCTGATACTGAGTTGAATCCATGCGACCCTCAACTTTAACAAGTTTCCCGGTGCCGGCATTGGCCACACAGCCCCAAAGCATGATGGAACCTCCACCAAATTTTACAGTGGGTAGCAAGTGTTTTTCTTGGAATGCTGTGTTTTTTTGACGCCATTCATAACGCCTTTTTGTATGACCAAACAACTCAATCTTTGTTTCATCAGTCCACAGGACCTTCTTCCAAAATGAAGCTGGCTTGTCCAAATGTGCTTTTGCATACCTCAGGCGACTCTGTTTGTGGCGTGCTTTCAGAAACGGCTTCTTTCGCATCACTCTCCCATACAGCTTCTCTTTGTGCAAAGTGTGCTGTATTGTTGACCGATGCACAGTGACACCATCTGCAGCAAGATGATGCTGCAGTTCTTTGGAGGTGGTCTGTGGATTGTCCTTGACTGTTCTCACCATTCTTCTTCTCTGCCTTTCTGATATTTTTCTTGGCCTGCCACTTCTGGGCTTAACAAGAACTGTCCCTGTGGTCTTCCATTTCCTTACTATGTTCCTCACAGTGGAAACTGACAGGTTAAATCTCTGAGACAACTTTTTGTATCCTTCCCCTGAACAACTATGTTGAACAATCTTTGTTTTCAGATCATTTGAGAGTTGTTTTGAGGAGCCCATGATGCCAGTCTTCAGAGGAGATTCAAATAGGAGAACAACTTGCAATTGGCCACCTTAAATACCTTTTCTCATGATTGGATACACCTGGCTATGAAGTTCAAAGCTCAGTGAGGTTACAAAACCAATTTTGTGCTTCAGTAAGTCAGTAAAAAGTAGTTAGGAGTATTCAAATCAATAAAATGATAAGGGTACCCAAATTTTTGCACCGGTCAAATTTTGGTTTAATGCATATTGCACATTTTCTGTTAGTACAATAAACCTCATTTCAATCCTGAAATATTACTGTGTCCATCAGTTATTAGATATATCAAATTATAATGGCTGTTGCAAACGCCCAAATATTTAGAACTAAAAATGATTAAGATTAATAGGGGTGCCCAAACTTTTTCATATGACTGTATAGTGTATATGTAGTGGTGTGATCATAAGAGACATATCAGCTTTCAGTGATTTACAGAAGGCTGTCTACATAACTTTCATAGAGGCCTCAGTCAGTAAGCTTTCTGATGCCGGTATATCAGCAAAAAAATCGACATAAGGTGTTGTAGATTATATGTCATGTCTCACCTCTCCATTATTTTGAAGTCGGGACCTCAATTTGGATGGGCTGGCAGTAGGAGATCGTGGTATTGCCGCTGTGGAGGAAGGATTAAGTGCGGGTATCTCCTCGGCGCCATCTTGGGAGGACGACAAATCCGAGCAGGCCGCAGCCTTTGTTGGAGACGATGCAGCATATCGTGGTTCCGTATCTATCAGCCGCTGCGGTAGTGAAGGAGCGGAAAGGGTCCGCTGGTGTGCTGATAAGGTAAGTGGCTCATCGGGGAGGGTATGCCATCTTGGGCCTCCCCTCCCCCTGTGTGGGAAGTAAAAATCAGAAATCTTCTGCGGTTTGGCCTCTGTTTTTCGTTTTTTAGGCATCCTTGAGGGCAGCGTGTGTTCACCGACCAGAAACCGCTGAGGTAGCCACAGGATCGTCACTTTGAAACGTCGCTAACAAGGCTCGATGCAGGAGCTGATGATCTAAGCGGCCATTTCCATCCGCGGTAAGCTCCGCACCCCCCCTCAGATTTTCTTTAATAAATTTGAAAAAATATCTACATTTCAGTTTTTTTTTCTGTCAAGATGGGGTGCTGAGTGTACATTAATGAGAAATAAAATGAACTTTTTTGCTTTTAGCAAATGGCTGCCATGAAACAAAGAGTGAAAAATTTAAATGGGTCTGAATACTTTCCGTACCCACTGTAACATGTGAAATCAGAAGAGGAGGGAGGGGTGGAACAACCCAGAGGTTGGGCTGGTTACAATCATGGGACGTGGGGTCGGAACCTGACCAGAATTCCCAGGTCCAGTATAAGGAAACCGCTGGGGGAATGATGATAAGTTTAACCCACCAGTCAACCAATTTAAGGTAAAACAATCTCAGCTTCCTTAATGAAAGGCTCCCCCTCTCTTCCTATCCCCTGATCGGGGTCTTCATGACCCAAGGACAGAGAGGACTGGTTTCTGTGATATACTCTGACCTCCTCTGGAGCTAGTTAGCCCACTCGCCCTGTGAGCACTTGATAAATGGAAAGAAAAATTGAAAAGCTCCTGGACAATCTTATGGAGTTACACCTAAAAGTGTATCCTTCAATTAACATTGAATTAATGCAATTGTACAGTTAGGTCCATACATATTTGGACAGAGACAACATTTTTCTAATTTTGGTTCTGTACATTACCACAATGAATTTTGAACAAAACAATTCAGATGCAGTTAATTTCAGACTTTCATCTTTAATTCAGTGGGTTGAACAAAATGATTGCATACATCCCTTCATTTCAGTGGCTCATAATTAATTGGACAAATTAAATAATTGTAAATAAAATGTTAATTTCTAATACTTGGTTGAAAACCCTTTGTTGGCGATGACTGCCTGAACTCTTGAACTCCAGGCGCCGCTGTGTTTCCTCCTTTTTAATGCTCTGGCAGGCATTTACTGCAGCGGTTTTCAGTTGATGTTTGTTTGTGGGCCTTTCTGTCTGAAGTTTAATCTTAAACAAGTGAAATGCATGCTCAATTGGGTTGAGATCAGGTGACTGACTTGGCCATTCAAGAATATTCCACTTTGTTGCTTTAAAAACTCCTGGGTTGCTTTGGCTTTATGTTTTGGGTCATTGTCCATCTGTATTATGAAATGCCGACCAATCAGTTTGGCTGCATTTGGATGGATTTGAGCATACAGTATGTCTCTGAATACCTCAGAATTTATCCGGCTGCTTCTGTCCTGTGTCACATCATCAATAAACACTAGTGACCCAGTCCCACTGGCAGCCATGCATGCCCAAGCCATCACACTGCCTCCTCCGTGTTTTACACATCATGTGGTATGCTATGCTTTGGATCAAGAGCTGTACCACGCCTTCGCCATACTTTTTTTCTTTCCATCATTCTGGTAGAGGTTGATCTTGGTTCCATATGTCCAAAGAATGTTTTTCTAGAACTGGGCTGGCTTTTTAGATGTTTTTTTTAGCAAAGTCCAATCTAACCTTCTTATACTTGAGGCTTATGAGTGGCTTGCACCGTACAGTGAACCCTCTGTACTTACTTTCATGCAGTCTTCTCTTTATGGTAGATTTGGATATTGATACACCTACATCCTGGAGAGTGTTGTTCACTTCAGGCCTGCAGCCATGACCACAACACATCTAAGTCCGGTGCAGATGTCACTGCGCCAGGGTGAAGATGTGTTGTGGTCATAGTGCCTTGGGGGATGCAGGCCTGAGGTGGTTTGAGGCCTACAAATTAGAGAGAGAAGAGAGGACAGGGGTGGTAGTGGCTCTGGCTCAGTAACTTTGCAAGACATTATTAATATGCTGTGAGGGGAACTGACAGCAATAACGATATGAGGGCCTCATATACAGAGGGCAATATTTATTTAGGCGACCTTATTAATATAAGGGGGACATCTTTTAAATAAGGGGGGCATTAGGAGTCATTAAAAATATGTATAATAATAATAATAAAAAATTTGATTTATATAGCGCCAACATATTCCGCATCACTGTACAATTTGTAGGGTTCAAGTACAGACAAAAAAGACACATTACAAAGAAATAGTCAATTCACACACTGAGACTGAGGGCCCTGCTCGCAAGAGCTTACAATCTATGAGGTAGCGGGGGTGACACAAGAGGTAGCAGGGGCGGCAACAGATGTAGCATTGCTTATACAATGGTAATTCTGTAATAGAGGTTACTGTCATTACACATATATAAAGCTGTATGAGCCGTCACCAGTCGTGTCCTTTAACATGCAGATAGTGCCTGGACATATAAAGCTAGTCTGATATGGCATCATATCCTGTGAGGTAATGTTGAAGCATAAACAGAGGAGGGTACATTTTAGGGATTCTAACTACAGAAGGGTTTACATTAGGACTTGTGATAGGCCTGTCTGAAAAGATATGTCTTTAGTTTACGCTTGAAGCTGTGGAAATTGGGGGTTAATCTGATAGTCTGGGATAGATGTATGCAAACAGCAGGGGAGGTGTAAAAAGTAAAAATGCATTTATACTTACCGTCATCTTCCTGCGATGGGCCAGCCGTCTCCTCCTCTGCTGCTTTGTTAGTATATAGAGTGACTGCAGGAGTAGAGGATGCAGGTAAGTATGAATGCATTTTTAATTTTTACTTTTAAGGGTATGTTCACATCTGTGCTGGAGTCTCAGATGGAGACTCTGTCGCAGAGTGCGAAGGAAGAAATCCTGCATGGAGGACTTTTCCCTTCGCCAGTTAGTTTTAAAACGACGGACCCCATTATAGTCATCGCTGACGGACCAGAACAACAGAGATGCAAAGCTAGTGCGAACCTAGCATCATCTGCTGCCTGCACACATTTTTTTAAAATTCTGAACAAACAATTTAATATAAGGGGGCATTAGGGAGCAATATTTATGCATGGGGGCATTAGAGGGTATGTACATCTGGGGAACTGAGCTGTAATAATTTAAGGTGGCACACGGGCATTATTACTTAGGGTATAATTCATATCCAGGGGATTTTTACATTACATATTTTATGAGTGAGGTAGCAGCAGGAAGGAAACTTTGTATAGATAAGAAAAACCAGGGTAGGGTGCCTGGAAAAGTGAGAAGACAAAGATGTCTGTGCTGTATACTTTACAGTGACAAGTCAAGAGATGGAAAAATTGATCACAGGGGTCCAGATGGAAGAGACAGTAAATGTGGACAATTACAGACGGAGACATCACTAAATTTTTCCTATACTGTATACACTCAAATAGTTTGCAGAGTCCTGAAATGTGCCAGTATCTACCACTATATGGTGACTGTATTGTGGTAATATTGACATACCTGGGTTGGGGGCCCACTCAGATGTGCGTGCCCCGCCTTTGTACCTCACAGTACACTATGGGAACCTTACACACTTTTACACAGATTTAGCTGCCTCATATGTAACGACATTACTGGGCTTTCCATCTCAGGTGCCTCACTTCCCCTGTTTTCTCCTCACCTGACCCCACTTAAGCGCGCACCCGACACCTCCCACCACAACCATGCGCGTTCACTGATTTATCACGTGACCGAACGAGGCGGGGCGTTAAGCTGCTAAAGCGGGAGGCAGAGGACACTTCACGGGACACGCAAAGACTGGGACCCCGCGGGCAAGAAAACGCGGGGACCGTGCGGCCCGTGAGTGACGACAGAAAGAAACTACAGCTCTATACGTGTAAATATACTGTATATATAGAGAGAGAGCGAGATGTGTATATGTGGGCTGAGCAATGTGAAATAAAAGCAGTCACCTCTTTAGCAGCGATAAATAAAACAGAGTACTGTTACTACTATAAACAGCGGGTGATACTGGGAGAGCTGCGCCCACATAGTCATCCTCCTATCTCTCCCTTCCCCCTTCCCTTTTTGCAGGTCCGGTTCGTGAGAACTTGGTGACGTCAGAGTTCTCGCGAGATCCCTGTCCGGAGAGACAGCGCAGTGTCTGAGAGGAGGAGGAGGAGGAGGCGGCCAGGGAGACATGATGATGATGGAGCCGCCGTTACCGCCAGCCCAGGAGCCGCAGCAGAGGAGCGGAAACCACGAAGACGACGAAGAGAAAAGCCCAAGCCGTCCCACCAACGGGAGTCACGGAGCAGCCAGTGAGGCACCTGCAGAGCTCAGCAAATCGGCCAGGGGCCTGGTCAGGATGTGCGACCTGCTTTTGAAGAAGAAGCAACAGCGCCAGCGGAGACAGCAAGGATCTGGGGCCTTGCCGGCCTCACCCACTGGGGCCGGGCCGCCGGGTAGAAGCCGCAGACAGAAGCGGAGCCGGAGCAGCCGCACAGCCAGCAGCAGCGACACGGACAAGAGCAGCGAGAGCGGCAGCAGCAGCCAGGACGACGACGAGGAGGAGGAGGAAGAGGAAGAGGTGTCCGAGGTGGGAGCCCCGGGCAGGGAGGGAGGGGAGCAGAGTTAGGCAGGACAAGAGACGCAGCGTGTACATGGGGCGCACACGTGTGTGTGTGTGTGTGTGTCGTGTAACAAGTGTCCTGTTCCTAGACCTGACTCTGTGACAGTATACCTGTCCCCAGTGCCCACGTATCTGTTGCAACCCGAGCTTAGTGATCCTCTTATCTACAGCCACACAGATTAGGTCAGGGCTGTGGTCTCCCTCATGGGCCCGATTGTCTTGTATGCCTTCTGTTTGCTCAGCAGGTTAGAAAAGCCACGCTATTTAAAGGCTGATATATATATATATATATATATATATATATATATATATATATATTTTTTTTTTTACACACAAGCCTCAGGACCTGCGATTTGTAAGGTAAAGTGTACATCAAGGGGGCATACCTATTAGTTTATAGACTTCCTGACAATGACAATGGTCAGCCTCATACCAACTAGGAATGGCTGGGAATAGTTGATAGTAAAGTTTATGTGGAGGTTATAGAAATCTAAGTTTGGGTGACAGCAGTTCTGGGGAAAGGGATCTCATGTGGGGGCACCTATGTTTTTCATCTGTCTAGGTTTTGTGAGCTTTGGTTACTTATGTTTTTATGAAGTGGTC
Organism: Leptodactylus fallax; assembly: GCA_947044405.1. Taxonomy (NCBI): domain Eukaryota; kingdom Metazoa; phylum Chordata; class Amphibia; order Anura; family Leptodactylidae; genus Leptodactylus; species Leptodactylus fallax. Next base: position 1,611,860 of record CAMRHE010000048.1, on the reverse strand, counting down.
TGGCGTCTTGGCATGGAGCCTGGTGTATAGGTCTGTGTATGTGACATGCATGTAGGTGAACTCTGATGCACAATTAAGACAAGCAAGAGAGATTTGTGTGTTTCTCGATTATAAGATGGTGGGAAGAGCTGCCGCATGGTCCTGACTCATAGGAGCCAGAGGCACCAGCAGGGATCTCTCCTGAGCTGCTGATTTTATGCATCTTGTTTCAGCTTATGTTATATTTGTGTGGTATGGCCCTGTTCAAATTAGTATCCAGGTGTTTTTATAATCTGTAAAGTTTCCATTTGTATAGCATTACTTTTTTTACAGTTGGACAGAGCTCAGTAGGCTACACTATCCTGGTTGTCAGAGAGGACTGAAATCTGATGGTATGTTATTTAGACTGTGTGAACAGGGCCTAAGGGTGTATTTACATTAATTGGCAATGGTACAGTTGTGGTTGGAATCTGTTCCTATTGTGTGTGTAAAACAGTCTCAGCTTTACAGAAAACCTCATGGAAATACTTTTTGTGAAACAGAAAGTATGACTTGGGGTCACATTTGTACTGTATTTAATGTGGGAAGAGGCTGAAACATATGGCATAATTACACGTGTGACTTCTTGACAAGATCTGCGACTGGAAGGGCTTCCTGTAGCATTTAAAAGGGATTTTGCATTAAAGGGAGTCTATCATTGGGGAAACGTGTTTTTAACTGAAGCAGTGTTGGAATAGCCTTTATAAAGGCTATTTTACTCCTACCTTTACTTTTGTTCTCCTCGCTGCAGTTTGTCCAAAAAAAAACTTTATTCTCATATGTAAATTACGCTCAGGGAGCATCGGGGTCGTTCTCCCTGTACTCCGAGCACTCCGTGTCATCGCCGCAACTCACCTCCAGCGCTGCTTTTTCACACACCCTGCATCATTTTCTGATCATCTTGCATCTGCTTTCTCCGTCGGCCATTTTTCTGGAGTACGCTGGTGTAAGAAACTAAACAAAAATGGCTGACTGAGCATGCTTACTAGTTTACTCTCTTCTTTCTTCACTGTTTTATCCACCACACACAGTTTATGGAGGGAGGCTGTTAATGGATGTCTTATTCTGTGCAGTGGTAGACTCTTTACCTTGAAAGAAAGCTATGTTAAGAGCACTCTGTGTAGCCGAGTTTAGCAGCTATTTGTATCTTTTCCACCACACACTCTCTTCTCCATAGATTTCTGTGTAAAACGTGTAGCAGCCTGATAAGTGAAGGTAACATATTTCTTTACTAATCTATAACTTTTTTTATTACTATTAACTTATGGAAAGCTGTTTTATAATGTGAAAATGTAACTAAACTTTCTGACAACGTTTGAAGTTCTGGCAGTATTTGTCATTAATACAGTTTGTAATATACTTTAGGCTAGGTTCACATCGCCGTTGCCGCAGATTCTACTGAAAATCGGCAGAGAGAAGATCTGAATGGAGGACTTTTCTCTCTGCCTGTTTCAGTATAAAAATGGCGGACACCATTATACTCTATGGGGTTTGTGGGTAACTGCTGTTTTAGCAGACGGATTAAATTGTGAACCTAGCCTCAGTAAATGTCATTTTTCTTGCTTTTGGTGTCATATGAAAGAGGAGATTCTCCTGTATTATTGAGAGATCACTGGCTGAAAACAGTCAAGTTTAGGATATCTGTATCATATATGTTATGTAGCTGCATATAAATATATTAATCCTAACTGTTTTCAACCAGTGATATCTGTAGAAATAATAGTTAGCAACCTTAGAGATTCTCCTTTCATATGACACCAAAAGGAAGTTTCTACGTTTTATAACGCCCAATATATAACTGTTTGAAATCACCCTCCCCTACTCTCTCTAGATTTTATACAGCCCCCTAATTCATACTTGGTGAGAGGCAGGAACAACTCTCAATGCTGAAGCAAGGGAAAATAGAGATACAGGATTTCACAGAAAGGAGACAAAATTTAATAAAGTATATTACAAAATTTATATGATGCAAATACTGCCAGCAAATCAAAAGTTGTCCCAAAGTTTAGTTACACTTTAACAATCATATGGTTCTGTAGCTAATTGAAGGAAGTTACAGTAGGGCCCTATAAAAGTCGGTACGTGCCTTATTTACATACTTGGAGGCTGTTCAGAGCTGTAAGGGTATATTCACTGTAGGATTGTGCTGCATATTTTCCATCTGAACTTTACACCAGACTTCCCACATGCATTAGAGCATCATATTAGGAAAACTGACCTGTGGAAATAATTCTGAATTTGCATCGTGTCATTTATATTTCAGATATTCCTCATAGGTTTTACCTTTTGCAGTGCATAAGGGTAAAAACCGCAGCAAAACTGTAGAAAAATCTACATGGGAAAACATCCGCAACAGTATTTTTTCACTGTAGACTGTCACGTGTAGATGTAAACTGCATGAATCCATTGATGTATCATTTATACACATTTTCTAGGTCTGGGCGATTAATCGAAAAATAACCTAAACCGAATTTCAACCAGGATAGCCAAAGTGATTTAGTTCACATTGGTTATTTTGGTTTGGTTATTACAATATTTGTGAGGTTGTACCTGCAGTTTAATACAGACTGAACACATTCCAGTTGGAACTACTATACTCTGGGGTTTCTTCAGACCCCAGTATTAAATGGAGGCACAGGGGAGGTGATCAAACAGTGTTTCTCTCCTCTCCTGGGCTTTGCCTCACATCAGGGACCGCAAGGCCTGTGATTGGGCCTCAGTGGGTCACGTGACTGCAGAGGCTTAATCACAGGCCTCAAAAACTATGCAACAGGCAAAAATAACCATTTAGAACGGCTGATCGTGGCAGATCAGCTGCAAAATTACATTTAACCTGTTGGATTAAAATTTCCACAAATCTTATGTGCAAAGAACCTGACCAGTTAATGGCTAAAAACAATTAAAATTAGACACACTTGTCATAACTATGGGCAGCTTTAGATTGGAGAGCTGTGTACAGTACCCTATTAACTAGACATAAGCAGTTACTGCGCTCGATGTCTGACAGCTTTACAGTATGGTCCCTTTTCCCATTGAAGGATGATGTTGAATCTGTGCATGCAAAAGTGTAGTGTGACAAGTCAGCAGTTTAGGGTGGCTGTGCGTGTGTTTATACAGCCAGGGCAATTGTTGTTTTCGAACTGCGCACTGATGTCACTTTTTGCAATAGGAATACAGTAATTTGCCAGAAAAAAATCTATTGCATTAGAAAATCACTATGTGATCAGATGGTGTACATTAAGTGACTTATTCCTTAGGCAATGGTAATGTGAGATGGGCTGTCTCTTATAGTGTAATGTGACACTTATCACAGTATGGGAACAGTTTGTCTAGTCAGGAGTAGATACTAAATGGCCACGTTAGTTTGCCCACAAATACCAGTTTGCCTTTCAGGTTGTAGTCACAGGATGTGGATAAGACTTGGTGAAATGTCATCCATGATGCTGCTACTGTTGTATTTTGAAGCAAGCGTGTGGCAGCTAACCCACTGAGAATACTTTGTCCCAGCATTATTGTCCTTTTACACAGCCAAGGGTGCAACTACTGGGAATGGACATTCCTAGAAACTTTTGTTCCCAATTATTGCCAGGTGACTGCTGAATGTAAATGTAGCCAGTCATCACTGCTGTATGGGGGTGAAAAAAATCATTATATATATATATATATATATATATATATATATATATATATATATAATTTTTTATTTATTTTTTTTTATTTTTTTTTTAAATAGAAAATTGGCATAAATTCAGTAACAAACTTCCCCCTCTGTATTTGGTTATGATAGTTTAAATGTTACTGCCTGGAACCATGCAAAATGTTTCATAAAATACTGCTACAGTATAAAGGTGGGGGAAAGGAAAGGTTATTTAAACTATCTCTGTACTTAAAAACGCACAACACCCTATATTTACGAAGGCACTCGTGCCCTGGGCCCCTGGGTTGTTTTACCCCCTCCCTCCATCGATCAAACAGGTATTTATAGGGAGTCTATCACTGCACCCTGCTACTTTAAACCTCTCCCATAGTGCTGTAGATACTGTTAGCAGAATAAAAGCAATACCTTTCTTCTGTTTCAGAGCCCCAGGGATGCAGAGAAAAAGCAGTTATTCTTTAATCAAATGAGGATCTTGGAGAACAAGGGGAGTTTTCTTCTATTACTGAGCTCTGCTGCATCATCACTAAACACGCCCATCCTGCATTCGGCTCATCCTCCTGGGCAATGAGAGTTGATGCTTCCACTGCCCAGGGGGACGAGCTAAATGCAGGATGGGCATGTTTAGTGATACGGCAGAGCTCAGTAATAAGAGAAAACTCCCCCTGTGCTCAAAGATCCTCATTTGAATAAAGAATAAAAGTCCTTTTTCTCTGCATCCCTGGGGCTCTGAAACAGAAGAAAGGTATTGCTTTTATTTTGCTAACAGCATCTACAGCACTATGGGAGCGTCTTTAAAGTAGCTGTTGGCAATGATAGACTCCCTATAACTTCCCCACAGCTTTGAACTAACCCTGCTTTGGGGTTTCAGAAAAGTACATTACAGTTTACTCTGAGCAGGATATGTTGTGGAGACTGTAGAGGGAACAGTCACTTTAAACTCCAACTCTTGAGCAGGGCTGTGGAGTCGGTACCCCAAAGCCCCGACTCCGACTCCTCAATTTCCCCTGACTCCGACTCCACCAAAATAGGCACCGACTCCACGACTCCGACTCCACAGCCCTGGCACTGCTAAACCTTATAGGTTCACTCAGAACTCAGTCACATCATTATATGAGGAATAGAACAGACCTTTACAGGACATTTCATCATTTTCAACATTTCATCATTTTCCCAAATTCTTATGAAAATATATTCAGCACATACTGCATTGTACTACTAACTGTACCAATTTATTATATATTTTGGGAGTCGGTCCATTTTATACCGACTCCGACTCCACCAAAATAGGCACCGGCTCCGACTCCACGACTCCGACTCCACAGCCCTGCTCTTGAGTCAAGAATCTGGGTTTTAAAATGGGCTAGGTGGGCTACAGACATGACCTTGTTGTTGAGAGGTCACTAGTTAAAACAGAGCTTCATATATTTGCAGCTTCACGCTTTACAGTTTGCAGGGAGGGGAAAATTATTTTATTTTTCTCTAGTCTTTCTCTACAGATAACCCCAGGGGAGGTGCTACAAGGACTTTCATTCATATTATCACCTCTCCATTATCAAAGTATACTTGCCATTTAACCAGGGCTGGCATCCTGTTGCTGTGACAGCCATGAGCCTATTGAATGCATTGCATTAGTGATCAGACCCCCTTTGTTTCAAGGGGGTCTAATAAATGCAAAAATAAAAAAGTGGAAAACAATATTAAAAAAAAAAAAAAATTGCCCCCCTTTCCTAAAATAAAAAAACATAAGTTAAAAATGACTGTGAAACACAGACATTAGGTATCCCTGTGTCCAAAAATGCCCAGTCTACAAACTTGTAAAAATTTTCCTGTATGATGAATGCCGCATTTAAAAAAAAGAGCTGAACTGCCGTTTTTTCACTGTTTTGCCTCTGATAAAAGTTTGAATAAAAAGGATCAAAGAAATAGACTTTCCCCAAAATGGTATAGCTAAAAAGTACATCTGGCCCTACAAAAAAACACCCTATACATCCCCGTACACAGAAATATAAAAAAGTGAAAAGTGTCAGTATATGACAACTTCTAGAAAACTTTTTTTTTATTTTTAAGGGGTTAAAATGTAAATAAAACTACATAAATACATTTTGTTATTCCTGGAATCGTACTGAAACATAGAATACAGGTGACATGTCGTTTTGGCTGCAGAGCGAATACTGTAAAAACGAACCCTGTAAGAAAGTTGCACAAATGCACTTTCCTCCAATTCCACCCCATTCTGAATATTTTTCCGGCTTCCCAGTACATTGTACACATTAATAAATGCTACCATTATGAAAAACAATTTGTCCCGCAAACAAAGCCCCCATATGACTCAGTGAACGGAAAAATAAAAAAGTTATGGGTTTGGAAGGCGGGGAGTCCAAAAGAAAATCGAAACTTGTTACTGGTTGGAATGGGCTAAAGGGGGTTGTCCAGGAAATGCATTTTTTTTCTCCCCTAGAGGCCAGAGAAGGTGCAAAATAAACCAAAACAAAACCCATACACTCCTTTTCCGGCGCTCCAGTGTCCCCTGCCGCTGTCCGGTCCCATGGAGCCCTGGGGCTTGTTCCAGTGGAAGTCCTTGCCATACTTGAATACTGAGGCCAATCAGCAGACTAAAGAAATGACCCAGGATGTCACAGGTGACTTCCTGGTTCCTTTCCTTTAAGCTGCTTATTTTTGGTGCAGAATCCCATGCTCTGTGAAATAAAACTAACTAAAACAAAAAACACTCTTTATTTTATCTGGTAAAGTAATGGACTCCCTGACCAGAGCCAAATTGACTTCATTATAGTGTAGGGTCTCGTTGCCATTAGTGTCAGACACACCTGAGCTGTTAAGATTTTTTTCTGTTCCACCAGAAATAACTGGAGATGTGAACTCTGATGCAGGACTGGTTGGTATACTGTTGTATATCACTGTTATACCTTATCACGCAGCTTTGTTGCAATCATATAACAAACCTAACATAATTGTCACCCAGCTTGGCAGGTACTGTGTACTGTACAACTTGTCTGTATATTTCACAGCTATTGTTACATAGTAGTCGTGTGATATTTGAATGTTGCTGAAGGAGCAGTGGTAGGGGGTAGCACTCTAGAAAATGTTCGCATGCAGTTGCTTTACATAGAACACAGCAGAACAAGCCATCTTTCACATGGCTGGTAGAAATGTGAGCTCCCTGCTCAGGACAATATATATATTGGAAGAGATGCTCATCAACTGGGCTGGGAGACTGAATCGCTAAGGGGTGAGAGGAAGTAGAGTGTACAAGTCAAGCATAATTGCACCCTGAAACTTGGGATGTGCGTAGACAGCAGGTAAGCGCTTGGACACTGCTTCTGCCACAATTTACTCACACTGCGACATCAGTACACAATTTCATAGAATTGGCAAACTGTAGGACACAGGACTGACAAACTCTTCCACCACCACACCACAGCTACCTCTTAAATTTAATTTCCACTTTTCTCTATGTATGTGCAGTTATGTGACTGAATTCTCAATTTTGTGTAAGGAATAGCAAAATGTGTCGGAACAGACAAGTTACAAAGAGATTAGTTTGTCCGTTTGAGATGAGTATTTGGCCAGTCGCATAGTATCTAATAACTTCACTCTAAATGGATTTTGGATAGTTTGATTCAGATTACTTTTAATTGCATCTATTATACTTGCACTATAGATGCAGCTTACTGAGATCAATATTGAGGACCTATCCTTATGGTACCAAATAGATCAGAGGTCCAACCCTTGGCACTGGTGCCAATAAACTTGTTTCAATAGGCCAATGGCAAATGGATAAGAGCTGCAGTACCACAATAGCTTAGTGTATGGACCACTATAAACAATGAAGAGGCCACAGTGTGGTTTAGTTCTGCAGCACCTACAAACAGGTGGTGTTAAGTCATGAACAGTATTGAAGACCTATCCTAAGGCCATCAATATTGTGCTCTCGGTAAACTCCCTTGAACATAGATGTTCATATGTTACACAGAACTCATTGTGACTTACAGCCTTCTGTACTCCATAGCTACATGTATAATTCTTTTGGCTGTTGGGAATAGTCAAGCATGTTATTGTGCCCATAACATCTCAACTGCTTATCTTTGTAGTGGAACTGTTTTACTCTGGTGTTGTGGTATCTAATGGATCAATTTAGTATCTTTTGACTCATTATAGGTCTGTCAAGCCATGACAGTTTGGGTTGTTTTCTTTTAATCTTTGAGGTCTCATTACCTAGCTACTGTACTAATAAAAATAAGCTGGCTCTTAAAGGGTTTTGTCCCATGGAGAGAAGACTGCAGGACCTTTCTCCCACTTCACAATCAGCCTCAGTACAGCCAGTGCATAAGGACGGGATTGGTAGCGGTCAGCACTCCCATTCACTTCAGTTGAACGCCAGAGATGCTGAGTTCTGTACTTTAGTGAACTCTGGCATTCCCATTGAAGTGAATAGGAGTGCCAGCCACTATGACCACGTTCTGCACACATTCAAAATAGCTGAGAAAAGCCTAAGTGAACATAAAGACTTTTCTTACATTGTAAGCTGTGAGATTTTCAGAATCTTCGATCCTTTGCACAGAGTGGTAGTTTGCAGAAGTATGTGTAGGCTGTGAGGAGAATCAACCCTTCCCCTCCACTCTAGCAATAGTAAGTGAACTGCAAATTAGAAGGGAGGCACCTAGAGGCAGGAACTTGAGACTTTTTTCAGGCATAAAGTAGCCACATTTTTAATTAAAACATACTACATTTTGGTCCAGAATCATATGCTCTATTAAATAATTAAGTTGTCTGAAAAGTTAAATTGCATGTGAGAATAACGGACAAAAATGGTATCAATACAAGATGTCTGCTACCCACATGAGCTGCTAGTGATGTCAAGTCCACTCCTGCTGTAATGAGGAGTAGCACCTATTGATAGCAAGAGCCTGACAAAAAAGTGATTATATATGATTAGGATGTGTTTTACTGTGTGTAAAGGCCCAGTTGTTTCAAGTTTATGGTCACAAATGACCAAGACACTGGAAGTGGAGTCCAGGGAGGGTGAGAGGGAAATAACTGTCTTCAAAATAAAATGTGTTTATATTATACAAACGAAACCCATAAAGTTATTTTTTCGTTCTGAGCCATATGAGGGCTTAATGTTTGGGGGGCAAATTGTTCTTCGTGATGCTACCATTTATTATTCTCTACAATGTACTGGGAAGCTGGAAAAAAATCAGTGGGGTGGATTTGAAGAAAGTGCACATTTGTGCAGCCTTCTTATGGGCTTCGTTTTTACGGTGTTCACTCTGCAGCTAAAATGACATGTCATCTGTATTCTGTGTTTCAGTATGATTCCAGGGATATCAAACGTATATAACCCCTTAACAAAAATCTAAAACTGTGCAAAAAATCTTTTTTTTTTTTTTCTACAAGTTGCCGTATTCTGACACCTGTACACCAGGTGTACTTTTTAGTTGTCCCATTTTGGGGAATTGTTATCGCTTTGATCACTTTTTATGCAAATTATCAGAGGCGAAACTGGGAAAAAATATCGATTTGGCACTCTTATTTATTTTCTCCCCCCCCCCCCCCACTACGGCGTTTATTTTTGGACACAGGTATACCTCATGTGTATGTGCTTCACAGTAGAAGTACTTTTATGTGTTCTAGGGAAAGAGGGGTGATTTGAACTGTTAAAATTTATTTATTTTTTTATTAGACCCCCTAAGGGTCTTGAACCCCAGGGGTGTCTGATCACAAATACAATGCATTACAATGCTAATGCATTGCAATGCATTACAAAATAACGTCACTTCTATTGCAGGCAATAGAAACTGAGAGGCCTGGGAGCCTTCACAAGGAGCTCCACGGCAAAATGGTGGTGCACAGGCCAAAGCTGACCGAGGAGGGGGGTGGGGTGGGTTTAATGCCATCAGTGCGGGCACTGATTACAGACATTAGCGCCAGGTGTCTGCTGTATAATACAGAAACCCGGCGGCTATGGTGTCCGCTCAGCTCCCGACCGGCTGTCATATTTAAATACCCAACATCCGCCATACTATTACAGCGGATGTCGGGAAGGGGTTAAGGCTCTACTTCAACTGTTAGAATATTTATCAAATCTTATTGGACAAACCTCCCAATGGGGGGGGGGGGGGGGGGTTTTTTTTTTTTTTTTTTTTTTTACAAATTAAAATTTAGTAATTTTACTAATTAAAAATCCTCCAATGTTCCACATTATTATGCACAGCAGAGTTTCTAAACATTTTATAGGTTGTAAAGAGCAGAAAATGGTCATTTGATGAATTTGCAGCATTAAGAGGTCACAATTCTTGCATCCGTTGAACTTTGAGTTTTTGGATTGTTTCTTCTTGAGTTTCTTTGCAGGATGTCAGACTACCCTACCAGAGCTTCTGTTTTGATGTGAACTGTCTCCCACCCTCATCTTTTGCCTGAGGATACTCAAAGGTTCTTAGTAGGGTCGAGGTCAGGGGAGAATTGTGGCCACACAGAGTTTCTCTCCTTTTATGCCCATAGCAGCCAATCACCGGTATTATAGGTATATATACAATATATGGGTATATATGCAATAGGTATTCTTTGCTGCATGAGATGGTGTATTGTCATGCATAAAAACGATTTTGCTCCTGAAGGCATAGTGGTTCTTCTACCATGAAATATAGTGGTCAAACTCTATATACTTTGCATTTTCACACCTTCAGGGACACTAAAGGTGCCTACCAGCTCTCTTCCCATGATTCCTGCCAAAGGCTAAGGCCTCATGTGGCGTCCTGCAGAAAAAAAAAGCGGTGCGGGTGAAACCATGGCGGGATCGCATCGCGGTTCTTCCCGCAGTGCTTTACAGTTTGCAGAGTTTTCCTCTGTGGACTTTGTTTCAATTATACCTATGGGGAAACCGCCAGCATTTCCGTAGCTATAATTGACTTCCTGTGATTTCCAAAACTGTGCCGGATTTGGAAATCGCCGCGTGTCCGCAGTGTGGTTTTCTTCTGCAAAGTGGGCATGGGATTCACTAGAATCCCATCCATTTTGCTCTGACTGTAAAATGCCACGATTTTTTTCCACGGCACTTTCGCCATGGGCAAATCACGGCGTTTACGCCACGTGGGGCTTTATCCCAAAACATGACTCTACCACCTGCTTGCGGACTTTGCAGACCCCTTGGAACATGGTGGCCATCCACTGCTCCATCCATTTGGACCATCTAGGGTTGCACAGCACTCATCGGTAAATAAGACTGCTTCAAATTTAGTCTTCATGTGTGTGTCTGGGTCCAATGCAACCATTTAGTCTTAAGCACTGTTTAGGGGTGGCTGAAAACTAAGTTTACGCACAACTGCAAGCCTCTGGAGGATTCTGCTCCTTGAGGTTCATGGGACTCCAGAAATTCAAATACCTGTTTGCTGCTTTGTAATGGTATTTTAGCAACTGCCCTCTTAATTTAATGAATTTGTCTGGCAGAAACCTTCATTATGCCTTTTATCTGCACGAACCCATCTGTGCTCTGAATCAACCATAAATCTCTTCACAGTACAATGATTGTGCTTAGGTTTTTGTGAAACGTTTACATATCTTGTCCAAGGCATTACACTATTGACGCTTTTCAGCATCAGAGAGATCCCTTTTTTTTCTTTCCTATATTGCTTGAAAGCTGTGGCCTGCTTAATAATGTGGAATGTCCTTAGACTAAGGCCCCACATAGCAAACTGCAGCCAAAAAAGCGCTGCGGAAATGATCACTTTTTGTTCCACAGCACTTCTCGGTACTTTACTTCTCTATTATACCTATATGGAAAACACCAGTGTTTCTGTAGGTATAATTGACATGCTTCGATTTGCAAAAAGTGACAGTTTTGAAATCCCAGTATTTCCGTTGCAGATATTTTTCTTTCAATGTGTGGATGGGAAGCCAGAATCCAATCCACTTTGCAGGAACTGTAAAATGCTGTGGTTTTTGCCTCAACGTTTCTACCTTGGCCAAATCGCGGGGTTTCGCAATGTGGGGCCTGGCCTTAAGTAGAACTCCTTTAATTTGATTGAGATTGATTTCAGTGATCCAAAGAGCTCAGAGACACAATACCAGCTTTGAGTTTAATTGACAAATAAAAAATGTAATTTTCGACACTTATATCTGATTTGCGTAATTTGGAATGCTGTGTTTGGCATGGCCGTCCATATCAAAGAATTATGCAAGATGTCGAGTGCTCACAGCGTAAGAATCATTTTAAGGTTGCCTCTGCCAAGCACAGACATCAGGAGTTTACACCGTGTGTTGAACCTGTTTTTAACTGATCCTTTGTCTATTAATGGATCAGTTTGTCATATACGTTATAATGATTGCCACTAAATGTCCTGGCATAATGTGCATAATGATGATCATTACTTTACTTGCTATTTTTCGTGTGTTTTCTCTCTTTGCAGTATGTAAACATAGTATTCTGCCAACTCGAGTGCAGATTTATTGGTGCTTTTTAATGCCGCCCCCCCCCCCCCTTTAGAACTCCATATGGTGCAGGTATCTTTAAAAAGAAATCCGTTTAAATTATACTAACACTATAAATTCTGCCCTTGTTCCCTACTACCCGAACCTCTATTTTAATGTCGCAGATTGGAAATAACTTTGAACCCAGGTATTTGACTGTAATGTCTTCTGAGAGGTTCTTCTCAATGGTTGCTGCGCTCATTGGTATGAATGAAAGGTAGAGATTGTCTTGCACAAAGCAACCCTTTAGCCCCATCCTGCCACAGGCACTTTACAATTTTCATTTTTGATTTCCCGCTTTCCAAACTCCATAGCTTTATTTTTCCGTTCAGAGTCATATGAAGACTTAATTTTTGCAGGTCAAATTGTACTTCATAATGGTACCTTATCTGTGCTGGGAAGCTGTAAGAAGATTCAGAATAGGATGGAATTGGAGAAAAACTGCATGTTTGTTTTTTTTTTTTTTTTTTTTTTTTTTTTTTTAATGGGCTTTGTTTTTAGTGTCTGCTGTGCCGCTAAAATGTCGCCTGTGTTCTATGGGTCAGTAAGATTTGGGGCATAGCAAATTTTATATAATTTTTAATTTTAATCCCTTAAAAAATCCAAAACTTTGCAAAAAAATAATTTCTTGGAGTTGCCATATTGACACCCGTAACTTTTTATAATTCCATGTAAAGGGATGCATAAGGTATTGGTTAAATGGTGAAAAAAACACCAACTTGGCTCTTTTTGATTTAAATTTTTATTTATTTCTTTTTTTTTTTTAACCTCTCTCCCCTGCTGTATGGGACAAATACTCTTGTCTGTAGACTGGGTGTTTTTGGATTTGGCATAATTTTGTATTTTTTTTTTTTTTTTTTTTGTATTGCAGTCTATGGGACTTGGAATATATACTGTAGATATTGAGGCTTGATAGCCTCAATGGCTATATTGCTATGACAGGCCTGGGAGCCTTCATTACGCTCACGGCTGTCATCAGGACAGAACAGCTCCTACAACGGCAGAGGTACCCACCAGCCCTGGGGGGCTTATTTTAACTTTGGGAGGGCCATCGCTGAATGCAAGGCCCGCAATAAGAGTTCACTAGCATTAGCTCCCAGTCTCCTCTGAGCAAATACAGTGGAGACCTGGTGGCTATTGCAGCCGCTCTGCAAAGTATACCCCAGGCTTAGATTTTGAGGAAGACACCAGAATTTGGCCCCAGAATACCCCTGTCCCTAGGTCCTAGGAGCTACTAGGGAATTTGATGTTTCCAATCCGCACAGCTTACATATTCACTCTTCACCATCAGCTCTGTGGTCACATCTGGGATAACTAATAATCATAAATTCTTTGAGGGGTGCAGTTTTTAAAATTTTCCCAGAATGCCCCTTTAATATCTGTGAAACAGCTGTGAGGTCAAAATGCTCACTATACAATTAGATAATTACTAGCACTCTTTCCATTCTGAGCCCTGCTGTTATCATACAGCAGTTTACAACCACATATGAGGTATTGCTGTGTTCATGAGTAATTGTGTAACAAACTGGTGCTTTTTCTACTTTAACCCCTTAAGGACACGTCCTATTTTTGCTTTTAAGGACACAGCATTATTTTTCATTTTTTTCATCGTCATATTGCAATCACCTAACTTTTTATTTTTACTTTTTTTTTTTTTTTTTTTTTTTTTTTGCAGGATTAGTTGAATTTAAAGGGGTTCTATCATTGGATTTTTCTAGTTTCAACTGACACCACGTACGAACAGCCTTTATAAAGGCTATTCATCTCCTACCTTTATTTCCAGTTTTCCTCGTCGCCGTTTTCACGTTATTCCCAGTTTTCGGTTTTTGCAAATGAAGCTGAGAGCACAGGGAGGGTTCCCCCTGTGCTCAGAGCACAGCTTCGTCACAACCCGCAATGCCGCCTATGTGTAACTTTCAGCACGCCCCCTGCTTTTTTTGTCCGGCCTCTTCGCTTATCGGGAGCCGACGTTATCTTCAGGATCGAAATCCCACGCATGTTCTGTTGCTTCTGCCTCTTTGGGTTGGGGAAGAGCTGACAGCGCATGCACCGCCCGCCATCTTGCTTTGATGCCTACACAGAGCCTACTGCGCCTGTGTAGTTCTATGGAGTACTGAGCATACTCCATAGAACTACACAAGCTCTTTGAGCTTCATTTGTGAAAACCGGGAATAACGTGAAAACAGCGACGAGGACAGTGGAAATAAAGGTAGGAGATGAATAGTCTTTATAAAGGCTATTCCTACGTGGTGTCAGTTAAAACTAGAATAATCCAATGATAGAATCCCTTCTTTAGCTGCATAATTTTTACAACACATTTAATAATTAACTTTTTTTTTTTAACTCTTTCTGGGAGAGAATGGGGTAAAACAGCAATTTTGCCATTGATTTTTGTGGGATAATTTAGATTTCATTGGTATCACTTTAGGATTCGAGCGACTTATTGATCGCTTTCTGGTGTTTTTTGCATAGCAGGATAAACAAAAATGCTGATTTTTGGTGTTATTTTTTACTGTTATGCCATTAATCATGTGGGCGAAATATTGTAATATTATGTCAAGTTGTTACGGACATGGCGTTACCAAAAAATTCCCCCTAGGGTACTTTACCACTAGGGGGCTTAATCAGCTGTCTAATACACTAAAATACATGTGTTTTGCAGTGTATTGTGCCTGTTACTTAATTGTAACAGGCATTCTATTAGGGCATGCCTCTATCAGGGTCCTAATAAAAAGTCTGATGGCAGTCACTGGGGCCTTTGTTAGGCCCCCCGTTTGCCATAGCAACCTATCGGCACCCCACAATTGCACTGCAGGGGGCCAATAGGAGTGTCAGTTTCACTGACAAACATGCTAAGATGCTGCAGGCGCTATTGACTGCGGCTTCGTAAGGGTTAAAAAGCAGGGATCAGTGTTATCGCAGTCGGCTGTTGAAGCAGGAGCCTGGCTGTCAGATGGGGTTTTTTTTTTTTTGGGGGGGGGGGTAGTCTTATGCCATTTCTTCATACAAAGCCATATTCAATATGGTCTAACAATTTTTTTTTTAAATAAGTAATGTTCTGTGAGGCAGCCATGTGTCTTTCCAGACATGGACATATTGGGAAGGACTGATTGGTTTAGTGTAAAAAAAACAAAACAAAAAACATACATATAAGAACAATATATAACTACCTTTGTTCTGGATACTGAAGTGTAGTAGCTTTTGTTTGTTGTTAAAACTTTCAGAAACCTGCAGTATTAGTGTATACGGTGCAGTGCTGTCCAAACTGCATTTCTATCTTCATCACTAATTGCTGCCGTTTTATCTCTGCGGCAATAAAATGTTTAGTGGGTGGTATTTGAACTTTTTAAGGTATGCCTGTAGAAAAGTGACCCTTCAATGTAGAAGAAATTCCCAAGTACTCTGGTGTTTTAGAGTAGTGATTCTGTGATATGGCTGTCGTACTGGTCAATATCCGTACTAGAACTAGAGCATGAAGAACATGACATCATTTGTGCAGAACTGTATATAAAGTACCTATTGTTTCCTACTTGTCCATGGATACAAAACAATACATTGACACTCTGGGAGGGAAGATTTCATCATCATGCAGTAGAAGGAACTTTAATCTTTTTATGGCTTTCCTTAGTAGTAACTCTCCATGGAAATAATTTTATAAGAGACAAATGTCCACAGAGATCTGTAGGTCAGTCTGCTTGCTTGGAGGCTGAATACTGATCAATGCAACTAGTGACTGTGCATCTTCACTTTGCCTTAGTATGCCCTGTACTAAAAGGCTAAGACGTAATACATTTTGCCAGTGTGGGGATTTAAATGACTGACACAATTTAAAGGGAATGTGTTGCCAAGAAATGACCTATTGTTTAAATCCTGTTTTTATGTTAAATATATTTAAGATGAGATTTGGTGATACTGTTTTAAATTTTCCTAATGAATATCTTTATTTAAAGAAGAAAAAGTAAAAAAAAAAATCACTCAATGTTTTGTAAAAGACCTTTGCAACACACTCCCATGGTGAATGCTGTAAAAAAAAAAAAAAAAAAAAAAAAAATTTTGTCCACCAACAAAGTTATGAAAATCTGTTTATCAAAATGGCAGCAATATCAGGTGCTCCTGCAAAAGAAAGGGCTTACACAATTCCATTGACAAAAAAAGTGGTGAGTGATGCAAAAGTAGGGCGAAAAATTACCAAAACCGACCATCAACCAGGATAACAGACATGATTTTGTTCGCCTCAGTTATTTTGGTTCTCTTATTACAATATTCGTGAGGTTCTACCTGCACTTTAGTTCGGACTGAACATGTCTGAATCAGAACTGTTATTATTCTCTGGGTCTGAAGAGACCACAGAGTACAATAAGCGCAGGCACACACACAGTTTGTTACCTCTTCTGGGCTCTGGCGCAACTCCCTGCTGTTTTCGGGTCCTCTGACTGATGTCAGGGACCTCTGAGGCCTGTGATTGGGCCTTATCGGCTCACGTGGCGTCATGATGTACAGAGGCAAGCATCACAACGCTGCTTGACCCATGTTTAAATGTAAAAGGTTTGTCCAGAATCAGAACGTGTAGGGTTTTTTTTTCCCTCCCTGAAATTGATATTAATGACTAGAATATTTAAGGTAGATGTCAGTAGTAGACAGGTTCAAATATGTGGAATTGTCTTATCGGAAACAAAAAAAAAAAAATTTAAGGCATTTATACATAGTCTTGTGGCACATACACACGTGGACAAAATTGTTGGTACCCCTCATTTAATGAAAGAGAAACCCACAATGGTCACAGAAATAACTTGAATCTGACAAAAGTAATATATAAAACTTCTATGAAAATGAACAAATGAAAGTCAGACATTGCTTTTCAACCATGCTTCAACAGAATTTTACAAAAAAAAACTCATGAAACAGGCCTGGACAGAAATGATGGTTCCCTTAACTTAATAATTTGTTGCACAACCTTTTGAGGCAATCGCTGCAATCAAACGATTCCTGTAACTGTCAATGAGACTTCTGCACCTCTCAACCGGTATTTTGGCCCATTCCTCATGAGCAAACTGCTCCAGTTGTCTCGGGTTTGAAGGGTGCCTTTTCCAGACAGCATGTTTCAGCTCCTTCCAAAGATGCTCAATAGGATTTAGGTCAGGGCTCATAGAAGGCCACTTCAGAATAGTCCAATGTTTTCCTCTTAGCCATTCTTGGGTGTTTTTAGCTGTGTGTTTTGGGTCATTATCCTGTTGCATTATCCTGAGACCAACCTTTGACACTGAGCAGCACATTTCTCTCTAGAATCCCTTGATAGTCTTGAGATTTCATTGTACCCTGCACAGATTCAAGACACTCTGTGCCAGATGCAGCAAAGCAGCCCCAGAACATAACAGAGCCTCCTCCATGTTTCACAGTAGGGACAGTGTTCTTTTCAAGATATGCTTCATTTTTCCATCTGTGAACATAGAGCTGATGTGCCTTGCCAAAAATTTCGACTTTTGTCTCATACGTCCATAGGACATTCTCCTGTGGCTTGTCAACATGTAGTCTGGCAAATTCCAGTCTGGCTCTTTTATGATTTGTTTTCAACAATGGTGTTCTCCTTGGTCGTCTCCCCTGAAGTCCACTTTGGCTCAAACAACGACGGATGGTGCGATCTGACACTGATGTTCCTTGAGCTTGAAATTCACCTTTAATCTCTATAGAAGTTTTTCTGGGCTCTTTTGTTACCATTCGTATTATCCTTCTCTTTGATTTGTCATCAATTTTCCTCCTGTGGCCACGTCCAGGGAGGTTGGCTACAGTCCAATGGGTCTTAAATTTCTGAATAATATGTGGAACTGTAGTCACAGGAACATCAAGCTGCTTGGAGATTGTCTAACCTTTACCTTTAACATACTTGTCTATAATTTTCTTTCTAAGCTTCTGAGACAGCTCTTTCCTTTGCGTCCTCTGGTCCATGTTGAGTGTGGTACTCACCATGTCACCAAACAGCACAGTGAGTATCTGTAGCCCTATATACAGGCCCACTGACTTATTACAAGATTGTAGACACCTGTGATGCTAATTAGTGGACACACCTCGATTTAACATGTCCCTTTGGTCACGTTATTTTCAGGGGTACCATCATTTCTGTCCAGGCCTGTTTCAGGAGTTTTCTTTTTTTAAAAATTCTGTTGAAGCATGGTTGAAAAGCAATGTCTTACTTTCATTTGTTCATTTTCATAGAACTTTTTATATATTACTTTTGTCAGATTCAAGTTATTTCTGTGACCATTGTGGGTTTTTCTTTCATTAAATGAGGGGTATCAACAATTTTGTCCATGTGTGTATAAACTAATATAAAAGGCACCCATAGACTTCAGTGAGGCCCTATAGTACATGCATATAACTCAAATTTCACACTGGATACTTTCTGTACAGATTATTCAACCCCCCCCCCCCCCTTACAGAAATGTTGATAAAGTTTTGATTATCCTTAGGATAGGCAATCAATATCATATTGGTGCGTGGTCTGACCTGGTCTGTGCAGGTAGAGGGATCAGTATAAACTATGAAGGGGTCACAGCAGTTCTGACCTCCTCCAGTTTGATCATTGCGATTTATAGCAATAGACCTTTTAAAGGGTGTGTATTACAGTATCTACCATGTTGCAGAGCACATTACAGTGATAAACCTACTTTTATGTATGTCATGTGTGTTGATTTGGAGAAAAACAAGTTTGAAGTCTGATGCAATTGAGGCAGTTGGTGCACTCGATCCTGGGAGCGCTGCTCTTGCTGCATGTCGTAATGGGTGATGTCATAACAGTGGGAGGATCCACTGTGAATGCACGTGTTGGCGCAGGCAGGACATACGTGTTAGAGTTGCAAAAACAGTGCTTCATGGAGCTCCCAATGCACCAACCTCATTTACATAAGCCTTCAAGGCAGTTTTTCTCCAAAGCTAGAAAAATTACATGCATGCATGCATGCATACAAAATCACTGAAATGTATTCTGGAAATGGTGGGTGCAGCTGAACATGCTTTAAGAGGCGGTAGACTCCCTTTTTAATATTGTGATTCTTGAAAACTGAAAGGCTAAAGATATTGTCAAGGATTAGAAGAGCTCTGCTCCTGTCTATACAAAGTGTGTGGTATTGCAGCTCACTTTCATTTCAATGTAGCTGAATTGCAGTACCATACCTGACCTGTATACTGGTGTGAAACTACTTGTGGGAGGAGGCAGCCATATATTTCACTTTCTGGACAGCCTCTCTAAAATGTATTGAAAAGGTGTCTTTTCAGAATATTTGCACTGTCGTTGTTGAATAGGCTTTTTATGTATGAAAATATTTTTGATGACTATATATACTTGGCATACTGATAACTTCTGTTTTCTGTCATTGCCACTTTTCTGTCTTTAAATGCCAACCCCATCCTCTGAGATCTATAGTTTGTGTTTGGGACTTCATAAATATGCTGCTCATGGCTTGTTAAAGTTTACCATTCACTGGGAAATGTGGTGTGAGGTGCAGCCTGCTTGTGGCTACCTTTGACTGACATTGAGCTATGGTGCTGTTCAGTCTGTATTTGATATATTTTTCTTTAATATTATGAGATATGTAAACATTGGTACAAAAGGTTAAAGAGAACCTGTCACAGGTTTAAAAAGCCTACTCATATAAATCAGGCAATAGACGCTGTCACTCTGAGCATTTCTGTTTTTGTTCAAATCCATTCAACAATTCTAAAGATATATAAGCCCTGTGCAGATTAGGGTATACTAGCCAAGTGGGCAGTAACACTGACTTCTCTGGAGCAAGGTGTGCCATGTCATACAGCGTTACTACCCACTTGGCTAGATTTAGATAAACAGAACACCAAAATACTCAGGTTGACAGCGCCTATCAGATGTATACATACATCTAGGCTTTTCAGACCTGGTACTTGGTACTGTTTAAGTGAATCTGTTGCCTGTAGGAACCAGATTGTTGCCAAACCCGCCCCTAAATTCTGCAGTATAGCACAATGTAAATGGATGGAGGCCTAAATTAGAACATAAGACCTGCAGCACTGCTCTCTGGTTACTGTGCATTTCATTCATTGAATCAATTCTACCGTTATCTGCAACAAAAACCACATATAATGGACTGATTCGACTGCAGAATCACAATGTTTAGGTTATATTGACAAAATACAAATTTTGTTGCAGAAACTTCACGGATTTGTCACTATTCATGTTAACAAGGTTGTTTCAGCACCAAGCTCATGGACCCCACAGTCTGGATCTGTTCATGTCCATAATTTTTCCCATTCTTTTGGTCATGTCATGCCAGAATAAGAGACTTCTGCTAGGTTCACACTAGCACTGTTCTCTGTCGTTCGGGCCTGTCGGGAGCCGAACGACTGAGCCGGACTGCTACAACATGGATACACACTGAGACCGGCGACTATAATTGTCCCATTGACTATAATGGTGCCTACCGTTTCTTAACAGAAGGCGGTGGAGAAAAGTCCTCCTTACAGGACTTTTTTTTTTTTTTTTGATTTTCAGTGGTCTCTGCAAATCTCCAGTGGGAACTCCGACGCAAATATGAACCCAGCCTTCCTGATGCAGATTTGAATGCGTCACATAAATGGGGGGGGGGTAAAAAGCGGAAAGCAAGCATGGATGGATGTGGTGCTAGGTTCACACCTGTGTTCGGGTTTCCGTTTGGGGGTCAGCTTGGGGATCCAAGGCGGTTACCTTGGGAAACCCATGGATCCCATAGACTATAATGGGGTCTGCTGTGTTTCCAGCAGAAAATGCGGAGAGAAAAGTGCTGCTTGC
This sequence comes from Leptodactylus fallax, assembly GCA_947044405.1. Classification (NCBI taxonomy): domain Eukaryota; kingdom Metazoa; phylum Chordata; class Amphibia; order Anura; family Leptodactylidae; genus Leptodactylus; species Leptodactylus fallax. The sequence goes on along the minus strand of CAMRHE010000048.1, from coordinate 1,590,906 downwards.
AGGACTCTTCTCTCCGCATTTTAAAAGCAGAATGGGGAATGGAGTCCCCAGGCGAAGACCAGGCGCAGGTGTGAACCTTGCCTAACATTGCGTGCACAAGTCCTATTGATTATGGGGTCTGTAATTTTTCTAGACATAAGGCAGGGTTGACACTACCGTTGATGTCCGTTCTGATAGTGTCCGTTAAAAAAAAAACTAAACAAAAAAAAAAACTGACACCAGTTAGTGTCCGTTAATGTCTGTTATAGGTGTTCCTTTATTTTTTTTTTCTGCTTTCTGAGCATGCGCAGAAAAAAACGGACATAAAATAACGGACAATAACTATCAGTTACTGTCTGTTATAAGTCCGTTACCCATAGACTTCAATGTTAAAAAAATAACGGACACTTGCTGTCTGTCAAGAATCAGTTATTTCAAACAAAGTCCTGCATGTAGGATTTTTTGTCTGCGAAAAAAACGGACTTCTGACGGATTGGTTGTAAACGGACACAATATAAAAACCCATCGAAATGAATGGCAATCTTAACGGATTTCTAACGGTTCAGCTAGTGTCCGATGCTAAAATCTTGGACAATAGCAACAGACACTACTGACGGTCACCAACGGTACTGTGAATGCCCCTAAACTGTTGTGTTGGCTTACATCACCAACAGCAATGTTCAACAGAAAAACGTAGAGGCCGCTATAGATGGATCTGCCCAGTGACTAACACCAGCAGAGCCTGACATATCCTGTTGACTGTAATCGAGTCCATCGTATATACATTATGGTGCCAGTCCTCCATGCAGCACTTTAGTCAGATGTTTTTGGTGGAATGTGTGCTGAAGGGTTTCTAAAACATATGTGAACGTAGCCTTTTATATAGTGGTGTGTTTTTGTTTTATAGAATCGATGGAGGCTCCGAATTAACCTTCAAACCACAGATGTGAAGAGCTTTGTTGATTTCACAGTGGTATCAACGTTGCTGGAGTGTAACTTGGGACTAGTTTTTGTAGGTCCTTTCATGTGCTCTGAGCAGATGCTTATATATGTAGTGTTTTTTAATCGGTATGACGTTGTTGTGCCGTTTTCAGTGACCGGTCACCGCGTCCATGTTACAGAAAGTGGTGGGTGGAAAAACAAGCGTGTGACTTTAAGATCAGACTGTGTGAGTCACCCCCGTGTGTGTTGGTAGAGGCCTGCGCTGTGACTGCAGAGCTGCTCCGGGCGAGAATAGAACGTTCCATTTCCTGTTCCCTGGCTGACAGAGGAGGGTTCCTGCTGGCACAGATCTAATCATAGTGCAGCAAGGGCTATGGCTGTGTGAGAAAACATGGTGGATACGGCAGCCGACATGGAAGCATATGTTCTTGAAGACATCCTGGAGGTACGGCGTGAGTGGAGAAGGGAGCGGAGCCGGGGCTTGTGTGAGCCCATACTAGACCTTGTGCGTTCTCCTCTGCTGCGGACCCCGTCGCTGACGCTGGCATCTGTCCGTTCCCTGCTCGGCACCGGCGTGGATGTGTGCTGTGGTTGCCGGGCCGGGATCCTGGTGGGGGCAGAGAGGGGCCTGCCATTACATAAAATGTCTGCGTGCCTGTGACCTTTAGATTAACTCATTAGAAGGTGGGGTCTGCAAAGCAGCTTTCTCTTAGTATCAGATGTCTTGCACAACTCGTCCAGAGGCCTAGTACTCTGCACCGCTCTCACATGACTGTCAGCTCCTCGAACTAGTGGGATTGTAAGACATCCTGCTGCTTTTACACCCAAGATTACTACTAGATTTAGCTCCTGGCCTACCTAGTGGCATACAGCAGTGTGCCAGCGTTATTGCTGCTTGCACTGGCAGTCACATTGTGCAGACTACTTTAACATGCAGCACTCATTTACCTCCAGGACATGTCCAGGGATGAAATATTTTCTCCTACTCAGTTCCTAGTAGTCCTTCATGTTATACAAGTTAAACACCCTCCAGAATTTTTGCAGACCTATTGACTGTCACCCAGCTTTCCCAGAAGCTGATCTAACTAGAAAGTGACTTTATAGAGATGGTAGATGTTGATGAAGGTGTGGGGCCTGTTCCTGCCCACCAGGTACAGGAATGAAAAGTGTCTGGGAATTTCCATTCCATGGGGTTTTTTTTTTTTTTTTTGAGGTCTGTGAGGATTATAGAACAGGCATCCAATATTCTGACATGTCAGAAAATGTCTAAAGGTAAACCTGACAGAAAAGGGCAGTTGAAGGACTTGTGTATCTTTGTGTTTTGGTGAGGCACTCTAGCTTCTTATTTTGAGAAGGATTATTTGCACTAAGCTGCATGATCAATGAGCATATTCTGTGGTCCGTAGCTGAATCTAGAGCTGAGTTTGCAAGAAGAGAAATGGTCTTGCGTTTAGCAGTATTACATACGTAAATGAATCCGCTGATAACCCTGTGATGTTCAGAGACATCAGTTTAGTTAATACACCTTAATCTCTGGTCTCTTACTTTTTAGATTTTTTTTTTTTTTTTTCCCCTAGTTGAGCTGCATACCTATGACTGGTCTTTGGCATTTCTACCTAGAATGCCAATTTGGCACGTATCAAAGGAACACTTAATGAATTAAAGTCAGCAGCTGATGTTTAGTGTTTGTCTATTGCCCATGTAGATATACAAATTGAAGCAAACTCATGCCTGGAGACTTATTGACACAAAGGTTTACATCCACTACAAGTTATCACAAGGGGTGCTGCCTCTACTGATGCCATCTAGCCTGTAACTGCAGATCTGTGTCATAAAATATTTATATCTCAGCTGTCTTGCTGTACAGGACGGTTTTCTGGACTTCCTGTCTGTTGTCCAATTACTCAGTCTCTCACTAGCCTGATATGGCTGCTCACAGGAAACCATTATGTTCAGCTACTTATAGCTGGTAAAAAAAAAAAAAAAAAAAAGGTCTATATTGTCTTCAGGACTAGTATGTAGAAAAAGGCCTGTATTGTTTGCATATTTTAGTGACTGTTTTTACATGTTTTCTTAAATTGCTACCTTTACAGTAACTGTGCTATATGAATGTCCTGTAATTGTATACAGTAATACCTCATACACTCGTATTTCCGAATTCAGATTTGCGATATTTTTACTGAAACGTAACATAAGCGTTTTGCTATTTTTCCACAGATCTGAGAAATAAAAAAAAAACCTCACTATTGGGTAGTAGTGTCACGTTTGTTACGTACAGTACCTGGTAATTTTTCATTCTACTGTGGGTGGAAAAGAAAAATGAATGTATTAGTATACTGTACAGTACTGTAGGGTAAAGTTTATTTAGAGGTTAAACTTTAGAAACTGGCACCAATTAGCATTGTAAGCGTTGGTACCAAACATTCCCGATTCCTCGCGATCTGTGACAGACTCTGGAACGTAACCTCACGAATGTATGAGTTATTACTGTGCAGCAACACCTAACTGTTAAAGGTTTTATAGATATATGGACTTGGAAGAGGTGGTAAAGTCCTCTTAAATTGCTACCCTCATCATGGGTGACTTTACAGGATATGAAGAGGGTAATCAAAGCAGCAAAGTGGTCCAGGAATTGATAGGATGAGCCATGAGGGATGGTGCATCACAGCTACTTACAGAGAGGGTGAGTGCAGAGAGTCTGATGGTATGGACTGCAAACAAGGGAAAGGTGAGTGAGGGTCCTGGGAAGTATGCCTACCCCTCCACCCTGCTCTCAGGCTTAGAAGAATGGGAGAAATATAGACCACCATGAGGCAGTATCAGAGTGCTGGATCCAGGTTTCAGTGAGGGCTAGCAGGTTCAGATTTAGTAAGGAATAAGTCATGACTATACACAGTCTGTTGCACGTTGGCCGGGCATTCTAGGGAACAGTTAAAAGGATAAGAGGAGATGGTGAATATTAGGTTAGCAGGACTTCTATGTGCTGGGTGGGGGGGGGGGGAGTTGAAATTGGTGAAAGGTGGGCCAAGGTTGGAAATGTTGTCCCCAACAGCTAGTAGATAATACAGTGCCATACAGGGCTTTTAAGTGGCCAGTTTTATTCTGGTTTGGAGTATTATGAAATGTCCTACATGTAAGTTGGGTGTCACATTCCACAGTTGGAAGTAGTAGCCAGGCGTTACTGTGCCTGAGACTAACTGGACACAGGATCTTTTGCCGACATGTTTTTCTTAGGGTAAGGACACAATGTTTGAGGCCTGCTTCTGAAGCATTGCTTCGTACTTTGAGGTACGCTCAGAGTTGTCAGCAGGATCACCCATAGTAAACCACACCACAATTTAAGGAGCTTCACAATATTTAAAATGGTACCCTTGTTATGGGCATTGCTGGTACATTGCAGAGAAATGGATACAGTGCTACTTTTGTGTGTAAACTTCCTTGCAAGTGCCAGTTTTCTTTATGCCTTTCTGCCCCTCTTCCATTTTTTTTTTTTTTTTTTTTTTTAAATTTGATTCTGGCTGACTGCAAGACAGCCTTGGAAATCTCGCTTCTGCACTGAATGCATCTGAATTCTGATGCATGCTCAGTATATTTTCCTGTGGTGCCACAGAGGACTACTGCATTTGCGCCAGGATCCAAATGCTCTCTACAGGTGAGATTTTCCACTGGTGTGTGGAGGCTGTGCTGGTGTCAATCTTTTAATTTGGTTTATCTGCATATTTTTATAAGAGTATCTGCTTCTCTGCAAAGGTGCAGTGGTTGCTCTCAGCAAAACTACCATTTTAATCACTGAAGTGCTCTACAATGCTGCGTGGTAGGTCATTATGCCACTAGGCACCCTTTTAGCACCTTCTCTCTGCAGCCTTTTGAGTTTTTGCTTTTAAAGCCCACTCTTTGCAAAGGCATAATTTTTCTTTTGATATACTTAATACAATATACTGGGAAGTTTGCGGTGGAATTGAGGAATATGCACAATTGTGCAATTTTCGCATGGGTTTTAATTTTGTGACATTCAGTTTGGTAAAAATGACTAAGTATATTCTTTGGATCATAACAGTAGCAGGAATTCAGTTTATATAGTCTTCAGATTTTAATGACTTTAAAATTACTTTGCAGAATGCAAATAGTTCTTTGCATTGCTATAATCAAACACCAATATCTATTTTTATTTTTTCATTTTAAAGGGATTCTATCGTTAAAAAAACATATTTAAACTAAAAGCGTGTAGGAATAGCCTTTAGAAATGCTAGTCATCTCTTACCTTTACTTTGCAGGTCCTCGCCGCCGTTTTTGAATTTTTCGTTCTTGCTTCATTATGCTAATTGTGCTCAGAGCACAACCTCGTCACAGCATTCAGCGCCGCCTCTCTTATTGTCCTGACTCCTCTCCTCCTCTTTGCAACGTCTGCACCCGCTGAGCGTGTCTTCGGGATCCAAATCCCGCGCATGCTCAGTCGGCTCTGCCACTTCGGGTTGGACAGAGCCGACTGCGCATGTTCCGTCGGCCATTTTGATGCAGGCGCAATACGCTTGTGTAAGAGACCACATCAAAATGGCCGACAGAACATGCACAGTCGGCTCTGTCCAACCCGAAGTGGCAGAGCCGACTGAGCATGCGCAGGATTTGGCGGGTGCTGAAGTTGCAAAGAGAGGCGGAGCTGGAAGCTGTGACCAAGTGTGCTTTGAGCACAATTGGCATAATGAAGAGAGAACGAAAAATTCATAAACAGCGGCGCGGACCTGCAAAATAAAGGTAAGAGATGAATAGCCTTTCTAAAGGCTATTCCTACGTGCTTTTAGTTTAAACGTTATTTTAACCACTTCAGTACCAGGCCAATTTCTGGTCTAGGACAAGAAACATTTTAGGGTTTTTTGTATGTGCGGTTTTGAGGGCTGTAACCTTTTTATCATATGTGGTGTTCAACTAATTTGTCTTTTTTTCGGTGACACAGGGCTTTATTTTTGTTTATTTTTGCATGTGTTTTTAAATATCCAGGAAAATATATACAGGGAAAACCTGTTTTTCACTTTTCTTTACTCTTCTTTTTTTTTTTTTTTTTTTTTTATTTAATAAGAGTGCTACAAAAAAAAAAACTTTATAAAAGAGTTTACTCTCCATTATGGTAACTTTTATTTTGTATGGTGTCGGGGGTGGGACTAACCTTTAATAATGGCGTTTTATTGGCGTATTTTATTTTTACTTAAGGTCATAATAGACCTTTGGGTGACATCTGATTAGTTTTTTTGTGGGGGAGGCTGATCTCCCCTGTAACTGGGTGGTGGTCTAGTTCTGCAGGGACATATCAGTACGTCCAAGCAGAACTCAGCAGCTGCACGGGGAGCTGACTGTAACTTCAGCCAGAGAGAAGGCAGGGAAGGTTTATTACCTTCCTTGCCATCCCAATCGCTGTGTATACCAACCTTAAATGTACCAGCCCTAGTTACAGGGGAAATCAGCCTCCCCCCCCCCAAAAAAAAAAAAAAAAAAAAAAAAAAAAAAAAAGTGTGATCAGATGTCCCCAAAGGTCTATTATGACCTTATGGGGACACAATGTGTGTGTAAAAAAAAAAAAATAAATAAATAAAATACGCCAATAAAACACCCTTATTACAGTTTATAGCCTCACCCCCGACAAAACCATAAAAAGTAAAAATTACCGTATTAGAGAGGAAAAACTATTTTTATAAAGTGCTTTTAGTAGCACTCTGTTATTAAATAAAAATAGACACGTTTTCCTCCCTCCTTTGTTTATATTTTACTGGATATAAAAAAAAAAAAAAAAAAATGAAAACTCATGCAAAAATAACCTAAAAATAAAACCTTGTGTCACCGAAAAAAGATGCAGAATTAGTTGAATAGCTGAAATGATAAAAATGCTACAGCCCTCAAAACCGTACATACAAAAAACCCCGAAAATGTCTGGTCTGGAAGGGGGGGTAAAGCATCTGGTATGGAAGTGGTTAAAAGCATTTTTTGATGTATGGATGCTTAGTGTGTGTTTATGATCTAAGGATTGGGGTGTCTTGTCTGTTACTGTGGGTTAAAGTGTTGTCTTAAAGACTAAGGCCCCACGTAGCGAGACGCAGAAAAAAAAATTGTGGTGGAAACGCATTGCGTTTTTTTTCTGCAGTGTTTTTGCAGTTTTCTTCTCTTGAGGATATTTTCCCCCCTATTATACCTATATGGAAAACACATCAGGTGTAATTGACATACTGCGGTTTTCAAAAACGTGTCTTTTCCACAGTCAGATATTTTTATTTATTTATTTTTTTTTTTTCTGCTGTGTGTGGATGGGATTAGCCAGAATCCCATCCACTTTGCAAGTGCTGTAAAATGCAGCATTTTTTGCTGTGATGTTTTCACAGCGTGGGGCCTCAACCCAAATGTTTTTTTTTTTTTTTCCCCCAGGATTAATAGTTCATGATCTCAGTTGTTTGACAGGGCCATAGGATTCAGGCGAATTTTCTGGCCACATCACTACTTACCATCTTACATTTGTATAGTTGCTATAACTACAAATGGCTAATGCATGGGGGTCCAGGCTGTCAGACTTGCTGATCTTCCAATTTATTTAAAAAAATTAAATAAATAAATAAAAATCATTTTTAAAAAAAAGGAAACTCAAATACAACAATATTAAAATGCTGTGGGAGAGTCTGTACAATACAGACATGGTCTCTTGTACAAAGATCTAATGCGCAAGAAATGTGTGCTGGAGATGTTATAACCACCTTCTCCAGTCAAATAGCAGTAAGCGTGATGTGTGACTCTTTCCTAGTGGGAACCATTGGTTGGATCCAGTGTTAAGATACTCCTGTAAATTTGGGTTTATGCTACATTTTGGCGTATAACAGGCCAGGCTGTCAAACTGTAGGGTTAGGAACCAATGATATAAACCAGTCTTATCATAATAGCCAATAGGGTCCCAAGAAAGTGCACTCCCATAGAATATGCATGAGGTGGGCATCTGCCTGCCCACTCTGACGAGAGTTGGGACCTGAGCTGTGCCCCCATTTGTGCAGCATAGCTTTTTTTTTTTTTTTTTTTTTTTTTGTTCTCTATGAATAAAAGACTTTCACTTAACGATAGTGGGGCTAAATCAAGAATATCGCTTCTCTGTTCATCTGTTAAATATCCTGCATCTTCCTCCCACTTAGCTCTTATATGTAAATGGAATTTATCAGTTTGCTTAGGATCCAAGTTCCTTGGCAGATTTCCCCCCCCCCCTCTATTACATCCAGAGCTATGTGAGACTGAAGATTTTAGGACATGTGAAATTGTCAAATAGTAGCAGCGCTATTCCCCACTAAGGAGCGGCACAGCAGCTCTGTGCACTCCAATTACTTGTATAGGAGTGGTGCTGAGTGTGCTCTCTGTCCGTGAGCACCTTCTGTTAACCGGAGATTGCTAGAACAGCTGATCTATGTGGGGTCTGGATGTTCAACTCCGACAGATCACATCCTGTGATGACACCTTCTGTGGGTAGGTTTTTTTTTTTTTTTTTTTTTCATACTGACGACCTATCTGAAAAAACTTCCTGCAGCTGCTTGTTTGCCAATGAAAGGGTTTGAGGAACAGTGTCCACTGAGAACTGACTTCTCTCAGTTCACCCGTAGACAAGACCCAAACTACTTCATAGCAATGACATAGATTCTCTCTCCCAAAGTGCCACTCCGCAACCCCTCTATTCTGTGGAGGTGCTCCATTAACACTCCCCCACTGATCTTGCATCTGTCTGAGGAATAGGTCATAAATTTGTCCTGTAAAACCACTTTATTTCCTACAGCTAGGTCTTATTAAACTGCTGGTGAGTTGGCTTTAAAATATAATCACTTATTATTCAATCATCAATATTGTATAATTAGATATGTAATATATGTGTTTTTTTTTTTTTCTTCTTGATTTGGAGGGGCCATTTCTGAAAGTTGGAGTCTGAGCAGGTGTCAGAGGCAGGCCGTGAAAAAATAGGAGTCTGGTTTGGCCTACCGATTCTTGTAAAGGAAAAGGTTTTACCTGCAAAATCTGTGCAGCCATTAATTTCAACAGTGTCCCAGTTTGCAGGTGGCACAGCATACCTGCATGGTTCACCACTAACGAAGTGTGGCTTTACCCTAGGGGTTGCATGTACATGTAGTGCTAGTGTACTGTGAATTGCGATGGTTTTGCATTGCAGTTTTTGACTGTTCTGTGGTCAGTGGGACTGAGCTGAAGTATGGCCATATGACTAATGCATATCACTGACCTGAGAAAATGGCGCTCACCCAAGCACTGCAAGCTCTTCAAACAGCTGATTGGCAGGGGGCAACTCTGTGATTTTTGTAAGTTGTAGCATAGTCCTAGCTTATAAGTTTGTGAATTCGGTTGGGTGCAAATTCTTCATGGTTTCTGTTATCTAAGCCTCCAATACACAGGTGAATAATGACAGACCTTGCACTTTACAGAGGTAAAATTTGTATCTTGCATTTTTTTTTTTCTTTATACAAAGGTCTGAACTTTATACTCTATTACATATTAGGAGGAAATGTGAGCAGTGTCTATTGTTGCAACATAAGTGAAATCTGAGTTGCAGAAACTTTGCTTATTGTCAGTCTTTGACTATCCATTGCTGCAATAATAAAGCTGGGTCCCTGTCTTGAAGGGTATAAAAGAGATGTCAAATGCCGACAGCCAGATGGCCAGTATAACTAGAAATTTGTTTGTATTTAACACTTTGATTCCGATTGAGTTTTGTTTATTAAAACTAGAACTGTTGGTTATGGCAGCTCCCATTGCTGTGTAGCGGTCAGAAAGGCAGAGACAGTATTAAACTGTCCCTGCCTTCCCTATAGGAGGTATGACTGTAGTCTTCTGCAGCTTAACATTGCAAGGATGTGTTTTTATGTGTGTGTATATACAGCCTTGCAGCGTTAGTCAACAGTTATCAATGCAGTCGTGTGAAGGCTTATATTTGTGGGTAGACTGGGTGTTTCATGACGTTTTGCGGAATGTGAAACACTTTTAAATTTTTATTTATTTTTTTTTTTATTTAACCTTTTTGGAATGTGTATATATTTGGTCTCCTTTGGGACCTTTGTGTTTACATAATAGATTACATACACTACCGTTCAAAAGTTTAGGGTCACTTAGAAATTCCTTATTTTTGAAAGAAAAGCAGTTTTTTTTTTCAATGAAGATAACATTAAATGAATCAGAAAACCCTTTAAGTATGTTAGCACAGCTGAAAACAGTTTTGCTGGTTAGAGAAGCTATAAAACTGACATTCCTTTGAGCTAGTAGAGAATCTGGAGCATTACATTTGTTTTCATTAAACTCTCAAAATGGCCAGAAAAAGAGAACTTTCACGTGAAACTCGACAGTCTATTCTTGTTGTTAGAAATGAAGGCTATTCCATGCGAGAAATTGCCAAGAAACTGAAGATTTCCTACAACGGTGTGTACTACTCCCTTCAGAGGAAAGCACAAACAGGCTCTAACCAGAGTAGAAAGAGAAGTGAGAGGCCCCGCTGAACAACTGAGCAACAAGACAAGTAAATTAGAGTCTCTAGTTTGAGAAATCGACGCCTCACAGGTCCTCAACTGGCAGTTTCATTAAATAGTACCCGCAAAACGCCAGTGTCAACGTCTACAGTGAAGAGGCGACCCAGGGATGCTGGCCTTCAGGGCAAAGTGGCCAAAAAAAAGCCATATGTGAGACTGGCTAATAAAAGGAAAAGATTAATATGGGCAAAAGAACACAGACATTGGACAGGAGAAGATTGGAAAAAAGTGTTATGGACAGACGAATCGAAGTTTGAGGTGTTTGGTTCACACAGAAGAACATTTGTGAGACGCAGAACAACTGAAAAGATGCTGGAAGAGTGCCTGACGCCATCTGTCAAGGATGGTGGAGGTAATGTGATGGTCTGGGGTTGCTTTGGTGCTGGTAAAGTGGGAGATTTGTACAAGGTAAAAGGGATTTTGAATAAGGAAGGCTATCTCTCCATTTTGCAACGCCATGCCATACCCTGTGGACAGCGCTTGATTGGAGCCAATTTCATCCTACAACAGGACAATGACCCAAAGCACACCTCCAAATTATGCAAGAACTATTTAGGGAAGAAGCAGGCAGCTGGTATTCTATCTGTAATGGAGTGACCAGCACAGTCACCAGATCTCAACCCCATTGAGCTGTTGTGGGAGCAGCTTGACCATATGGTACGCAGAAAGTGCCCATCAAGCCAATCCAACTTGTGGGAGGGACTTCTGGAAGCATGGGGTGAAATTTCTCCAGATTACCTCAGCAAATTAACAGCTAGAATGCCAAAGGTCTGCAATGCTGTAATTGCTGCAAATGGAGCATTCTTTGACGAAAGCAAAGTTTGAAGGAGAAAATTCTTTTTTCAAATAAAAATCATTATTTCTAACCTTGTCAATGTCTTGACCTATATTTTCTATTCATTTTGCAACTCATTTGATAAATAAGTGAGTTTTCATGGAAAACGCAAAATTGTCTGGGTGACCCCAAACTTTTGAACCGTAGTGTAGGTAATGTAGTATACTGACTGTCCCATTGATAGGCAGTTTTAGGCCATACTGTTAAGTCAATTTTGTACGAACAGAATTGCCTATGCAGTTATTTGCTTTTATTCTTTCTAGGTGTTGTGTTTCTAAGTATCTGTGCATTTGACTGAATATACTATGAGCGTCTGCAGTGTCATGGTACTCATTTCACTTACTGGCAGGAAGTCTCGAAAAATGTCTGACCATGATCACTACCTATATAAGTTGCATAGTTTTGTCTATAGTATTGGAATTCAGCAATTATATAAAAGTTCATATACTAAACTAAGAAATAATGGTTAACTTTATACAGGTGGAATCTTTCATTTTGGACCAAGATGATTTGGAGAACCCCATGCTGGAGACTGCATCCAAGCTCCTTTTATCAGGCACAGCAGATGGAACAGATTTAAGAACAGTAGATCCTGAGACACAGGCACGATTAGAGGCACTTCTAGAAGCTGCAGGTATGTTCAGGAGAAATATCTACTTGTATGAGTAGCTGAACAATGAGAGAATTGTCTAATGCATCATTTTCTGGGTGGTAATTGAGGCTTCCAACATGGCTTTATTTCAGTGTGGTTAACTAGGACAGCATGCTCAAATACCATGATGTAACACTGGAAGTGACTCCATGTAGTATAGGTATGGGCATTCATAAAGTTCCCATTCACACACTTCACATCTAGCTTAATTGATAACATTTTGTTGATACCACAAAAGTGCCATGTGTGAACTCATTTAGACGTTTTCACCCTTATTAGGCATTAAATTGTACCTCTGGCTTTAACCTTTATCCTATCTTTAAATTGGCCATGTGAACATTTGAAAGTTTGCAATTGGTTTTGAGTCATTTGAGTTATTACTTCCTTATGTCTGCTGTTGCATCTGTCCCCCACATCTTTAAGATATGCAGATGCCTTGTATTTCTATATGGAGCCAGTATGCACTGCTTGTGAAGTCTGCATAGGTCTCTTGTAAAAGCAGAGGCGGTGCTCTGAAGCTACGTTGTGGTAGATGAATCGGACATGCTGGCGTCATCACCCAGTGACTGGTCAGCAGGCTGCAGAGTAGGTGAGCTTTGAAGGAGGCGGCTGAATGATTTGCAGGCAGTTGTCTGTCTTTTTTATGCACCTCAGACTAGCTCTCCTCTTTTTTAGGATAAAGACTTTTTTTTTAGCACTGCCCTCCCTTCTGTTTGACCCCTATTGTCATATATTGTAGAAAGTAGCCGATATTTGAACTTGGTGATAGGAATGAGCCAGTCAATAAAATTAAGGACCATGCTGAGGACAGTATACCACACTGACAAGATACATAGCTGAACTGTGTATGAATGGAAAAGTGGAAGAGCTGTGTGTGATATATATGCAGCAGAGGTGTGTGTGCGCTTTAAATGTTGTTCTGTTGTGTATTGTGCAGAGCTATGTGTAATGCAGTGGCATGCGTGTAGTGTTTGTGTGAATAGTGTGTAGCAGTTTTGTATGTGTAGTCAGTTGTGTGTACTGTAACTGTCTAATACATGGACCTTTGCTTTCTATATGTAATCCACAAATCAGTATTTGCACTTTACATGAGGGGCACAGGGGGCAGCATGTTCAAAAGAGGGCGCAGAGCCATTTATAATGAGATTTATGAAGACTGACTCGTGTCTCATCAAAATTTAGGCGCATCTTTGACTGAGCTGTGCACCTGCACTATGCCTGGCATACATTTCAAGCATCATTTATGCCAGTAAACTGGTGTAAAATATCATAAATCTGACAGGAACAGTGGCTCTGCACATGCTATTCGCCACACTCCCCTTTTAGGAACGTAGCAAGTGTGTGTGTGTGTGTGTGTGTGTGTGTGTGTGTGTGTGTGTGTGAAAAAAAAACTGCAAATTTTTCATGCCTTTGTAATCCAGAATAATGGCATTCAAGACTTGATAAATTTCCCCATTAATGTCTGGTCTGAGTTAGAGGGGGGTGGAGGGAGTTGGGTTCGGATACTGTGAGGAGCATTCTATGTGAAACTTGCAAGGGAACTTGGGAAGTAGGAACAGTGCACAATGCTAGTAGTAGGAGGCATAACCAGGAAGTGACTACCCACTAGTTAAATGAGGAAAGAGAATTTTGCGTTTTAGCATGGAGTAATTTAATACGCTGTTGCTAGAATCAGCGATTAAGATAAGTGGCCTTTTAATGGTCTTGAGATTAGCAGTAATATGGCAATGTCTCTCTTTAATTTTTTTATTTTTTTATTTTTTTTTGTTCCGGGACAACCATTTTAATATTTTTATCTGGTAAACCAGAGAGGCTCATGTAACTATATAGTTTTGTTACATACTTCTAATGGTACCCCCTTTGAAGGTATCCACGTAATTTGTTCAGTGTTGGTGAGAAACTGCTTGCGGTGACCACCAGCACTGAGCACCTTAGGTGGATGCTGTGAAAGGGAATCTGTGCACCATAGCTGGCTAGACCTGTTTTCAAAGAACCGTTTTGTGATGGCCTCCACTGTTCATGGCTCTATCTGCTCGCCTTATCAGCCTTTCTTATATGCTTTCTAAGTTTTCTTGCTGCTTTGGATTATCTTAAGTATTCCTTTTATTTTCTGGAAAAACTGGAGGATACAGACAGTTTGCGGCTACTTTAATCTACATATGGAATAACCATTCAAAACCTGCTGTATTACTACATACGTTGAGCATCACCATAATTAAAGTGGAAATTTTTTGTTAGGTGGGTTTGCGTAAGCACCCCTACCCCCCCCCCCCCCCCAGGATGAGTATCCTGATGCATCAACTGCCTGCCACGAAGATGAGCATACTCTTCCTTGCATCCTCAACCAGTTAACTGAAGCAAATGGACTTGGCCATTTACAAAATTTGCAGTAATGCAAATAAATGATACGCAGGCATAAATAATGTTAAAGGTATTATCCAGCTTCCAAAAATTATCTGCACATACATCCAGAGCAGTGCTAAATACTCAGTTTCCTTGTGCAGCCTTTTCTTGGCTTTATTTTATTTGAGACTCCTTGTATCACTGTTGTTTACATGCAGTGATTCTGTGAAGAAACATTTCCCATGATGCATCTGCTTGCTTTCACTCCGTGTTTGCTGCTCACAGGGAAGGGGGGTGGGGAGTTAAGTGAGCTTCAACAGAACATCACAGCATCATGTGACCTCAGATTTGGGAGTGATTTTTACCTGGGATTTCATTGCAAGGAAGTGGAGAAGGGAGGGGTACACAGTGATGGATCATGGGTAATGTAGTTTGTTCAGATTTACTGCATGTAAACAGTGATGCAAGGAGTCTCAAGTAAAATAAAGCTGAGAAAAGGCTGTACAAGGGAACAGTGAGTATTTAACACTGCTGTGAATGTATTTGCAGTCAATTTTTGGAAGATGGATAACCCCTTTTTAAGAGTTAACGATTTATGCAGGGAAACTTACAGCAGCTAGATAAAGCTAAATGATAAAGTAGTCAGATGCAATATATGGTATACTGTACTTTATGGCTTGGCTATACCTGGCTGTTATACATTTAGCCCAGCCAGGGTTTTATAAACCCTAGGAAGTCACCCTAGGGTTAAAAAAGCGGTTACCCATGGACCCCATAGACTATAATGGGGTCCACCAGATTTCCGCCTGAAAAGGGTGAAAAATGCGCCGCTTTTTTTTTAAATGGGTTTGGGAACAGAAACCCCGAATGGAGTTTAAGTGCTGGTGTGAAGACAGCCTTAGTAGTAATGCAAATCAGTTATTTTTAAGTAGACTCTCTACACATGCTGACATTACCAGTTACCTCATAATACTAAATACTCCACCTTGTACATATGGTTGTACATGCAGTGGCTCAGTTTCAGACAGTTTAGTGCAGCTGGCAACTCTTCCTTCAGCATCTCTGCACATCTTATTGGCTGGCAGTGAAATTGGGAACTAGGCACAGTTGTTACTGTGCTAGTGCTGCTCATGTGTCCCTCTCCATCACACTGCTCAATAGCAGGAAAAAGTCTGTGTATAAATAGGCATTATTTTTTTTTCTTCTTGAAAGCCTAAAATTACCTGCACAAACGTTATTGCGATTTCTGGTCCTAGCGCTTGGATCCTGTGGTGCACTCGTGTGATCCAAAACTTTGTTTATGATCACAGAGAAAGTGGCAATTATTGTATGCATTTGTGGACTATTTTCCAAAGCTTCCCATGCTCACTCTGAAGGTTTTGTCTCTTCAGATGGCTTTTTAGAAGCTCACATTTGGACACTATTTCACAGTTAACTAACTTTCTTGTACTGGTCTATGGTTATGGTTTGTATTCCTTACACTATGTACTGTGCATTAATCTAAAGACTGTAAACTGACTGTACTGGGGTCTATTCACATGATGTGGTATAATGACTCTCTGCCACAATTTTTGCAAAATCATGCAAAAAATTACACCTTGTGAATACCTACTTGTAAGTCTGTCTAGCAATCTTACCAGTTTCCAACAATGACCCTCTTATCTGGTGCTGATCCAAAGATAAAGTTCTGCACTCATCAAGTTAAACTGTAAAATGGTGTTCAAATGTGGGCATGTCCTATAAGTGTTTTTTCTTTTGTGCAACTTTTTTTTGCTAGACGTTTTTCCCGACTGGTTGTTTAATGAAATAAGCCCCTTTGCATTAGCTGTATTTCGTGTTGCCCCTTTGTACCAAGCAGATGTGTCTACAGCATATATAAAAATTTTCAGCAGCAGCCAGTAAGCTTTGAGCTCAGCTGTATGTTAGTTTTGCATGACTGAACTAACAGTAGGCTTTTTCCCTATTTTTGTTTGATTTCTTCATTCACCTACTAACTGGCTTGGCGACTTGTGCTAACAAGGAATTGGTAAATTATCCACTGCTGATGGTAAAGCGTTCGCAGATCCTGAGGTGCTTCGCAGATTGACGTCCTCGGTCAGCTGTGCGTTGGATGAAGCTGCTGCTGCACTTACAAGAATGAGAGCTGAGAGCACCTCAAATGCAGGGCAGACGGACAAGTAAGTAGATTTTTTTGAACTCTTAAATTCAGTGTTGAGGTTTATAGTTTCCAAACACTTTTAAACTTCGGACTTTAAGGGTGGGTTCAGACCTTGCTGGAAATACAGATATTGATCAAAGGGTGAAATTTTAGTAAATCTATGACATAATAGGCATGCTGTGAATTTTAACACTCTCAAATTTGCAGTGAAATAAATGAAGCACATTTCCCATGTCTTAGTTTTGACAGCAGTTTTCTAATACAATACAATCCAGAGACTGCGCAAGATACATAGATTCTGAGAAGTTTAACAATAGAATGCCCTGATCATGCACCATACCTGTTAGGTCCTGCTAGCTTCAGAATTTTGCCTAGAGTTCTCCTTCACATTTTTGAATCTCAAAAAAAAAAAAACTTTTGGCCATGTACAGAGTATCCAAAAAATTGCGTAAACACGTTCTCCTCTTCCCTATTCTTGAAGACAGTGAAATAAATAACTTTAAATAGTTTCAGGCCCTCTGTGCATGCACCTGAGTAATGAATTGGCGTTTGTGTGTGTGTCCTTCAAAGCAATAGGTTTTTTTCAGCAGACTTTTGCTCTAGCTAATAGAGGCTGGTTCCTCTTTCCTTCCCACATTGATAAATTACCTCTCCTCTATCTGCCAAGTCTGAACAGTACTCATAACATGCTTTGACTTCAGTACTACTACCCTTATGGGTAGTGATGACCCTTTTATGCCTTGTAATGACACTTCTTACTTTTGTGTAGCCTTGCCCTGGTAGTTTGTCATTTGATTTTGCTTATTGTCATGGGACCCACTGTATGGAAAGCCAAAATGTCCCCTGATATACCTATGGTAGGAAGTAAGAATTGAATGGGTTGGATTTTAACCCCCTTAACACATGACATACCTGTACATCATGGTGTCGCTAAGGAAGTATGGAGAGGGTTTAGCAGCTGAACTCTCTCCATACCTGCAGTATAATGCAACTAGTACCCATCCCACCCCCCCCCCCGCTTACAGCTGCGATTGGTGCCTGCAGCAATTTTAACTGTTAACCCTTTAGATGCCTCGGACAACTGCCATTTTGAACCTAATTGCAGCTCAGTGGAACATCGGTTGGCAGCAATTGGTTGACAGCTGAGAGCCTATTTAAGGCTTTCAGGCTTGTCATTGCTGAGATTCTATTCCATGCTGGTATTGGTAAAACACGAAGTTAAGGAAGAAGCTTCCTTTCAGTTTGACTATGAATAATATAACAAAAAAAAATTGTTTGCGTATGTATCACTTCATGTGTTTAAGATTTATCACCTTTGCTTTGACAGCCGCAGTTTAGCAGAAGCTTGCTCTGAAGGAGATGTAAATGCTGTGAGGAAGTTACTAATTGAAGGCCGCAGTGTTAATGAGCACACGGAGGAAGGGGAGTCCCTCCTTTGCCTTGCCTGTTCTGCTGGATATTATGAACTTGCACAGGTTAGAAAAAAAAAATTGCATATAACTAAATGCTGTTTATGTACTATGTGGGCTTTCAGTTTGAAAATGGTTTGTGCATAGGTTTTGCTGATTTTGACTTAGTGAAGCTGTCATTTGAAAATGTGGTCCAATCTGCAGACAACAGGAGGCGCTGAACAGGTTGAGACATAAAGGGAATATATTAAGACCACTCATTCTATATGGTCAAAGATGGTGGAGGTAAAGTAGTGTTGCCCAGAGCGAGCAGAGAAGTAAATTATAATTACGGTTAATATTTTCCCATAAAACTATCAACCTGCTCAGCTTCATTTTGCACTTCTGTGCAGAAAATATTTGCTAGTTTGTCATATGCTGAATTTAAAGGTGTTTTCAGGGAAAATGTTGAAGACCTACCTATCCTCGGTGAATGAGAGCTGAGCTGCTGTAACTTGGCACAGCCATTATATAGAGAACAGTGCTATCTGCTTCCTTCTCTGTTCTCGGTATGATGGTTTGTTGTGAACATCTTTGTTGGGGTCAGTGGAATAGTTCAGATGTCTGTGCTTTTCAACCAGAAAAATATGCATTTTTGTTTTCTGTACGTAAATGGATAAGCAGTGAGGTTTTTGTGTTTAATCTAGAAAAATTGATCTCCCTGAAAAAAATGTGGTGTGAAAGCAGAATTATGGGAAGTCATGAAGGAGCAGTTTAATGGATCCTAATGAATTGTACTACTCTTTAACAGGGTAGTAACAGACCATTTTGACAAATGACTTTTAGTGCCCCTTACTAAAACCTAACCAGAAGTTGAACAAATTACACATTGTATCAAGAATTAATCTGTTTACTACACGTGGATTTTTGGACCCTCGAGTGTTTGCTAGACATGCTTTATATATTTCAATACTGTTTCACATGCGCATATGTTCCTAAAGATTGACATATTCAAGCACGCTCTGTAACGCACTCTTACCATACTGCAATACTTCCACCATTAAAGGACTTAGATACAATGAGATGTTAAGGGATTGTGCATTTGGCTGTATAATGGTTCTTTGCAGAAACTGTCCAGCCTTTCAGCTTGAAGGTGCGTTTAAGACCTTATTCACGCGTCTGTTTTTCAAGTACATGTCCTGTATACATTTTTTTTTTTTTATTTTATTTATTTATTTATTTTTATGAACAGAATGTGGACACACTGAGGTGAGTTCGAGACTCACGTGTCCTATTATGTTGTCTTAATTCAGGCACCCTGACCTGCATATATTTCCATTCTGCCACATGGCAGATTTCTAGCATGAGTTATGATAAATATGTTGGGCTGAGGTGTGTCTGGCCTGCTTTGCCCACTTTTACAAAATGGCAAACAAGGCATGGAATGAATGTTGTGTGGCACAGCTTTGGCACAAGAATGGACCATGTGTTAAAGAAGCGTCTCAATTATACCAAACTATGCCAGAGCCCTGGTGTAGATGTGTTAAATTCCCCCCATTTGATTTAAATGCAATTCATGTGTTCGTTTTTTTGTGGAGCATGAGATGGTAAAAACTTGTTACAGATGAGAGCGATTCTAAAGTCTGTGGGTTCATTGGGGGATAAATGGAGAACATAAATGTAATTCGTGTTCTATCCATTCATGAATCAAACTCAATATAAAGCATATAATTTTTTGGTATAACAATAGTTGGGTCTGTTTTTTTCCTGTTTTGTCTCGATAGTGTCTCCCCACCCCACCTCCCCAACACACAACCATAGCATCTACATCTGTGCTGTCTGTGAAAAATGGACATGTGAATAAGGTCTAAGAAATAATGCCTTATTGTATGATTAGATAAAAATAAAATCCTTTGTTGTCTTATAATTACTTTTTGGCGTTAAATCGAGAATCCAGAAATAAGTGAATACAAGGTTCCAAAGCTGCAGTTAAGAATCAACTTCTTGCATTTTTTTTTTTCTTGGTGAAATGAAAACCTGCTGATGTGCTCTCCCTCCTGTTCTGAAGGTTCTTTTGGCTATGCATGCTAATGTAGAAGATCGAGGTATAAAAGGAGATATTACGCCTTTAATGGCTGCTGCTAATGGGGGACATGTTGAAATTGTGAAGCTGCTACTAGCTCATGATGCTGATGTGAACTCTCAGTCATCCACAGGTTAGCCATTTTTATTTTGGTTTCCCATGTTAATGTATATACTTAAAATATATTTAGTATTTTTTTGCATCACTACAATCTGCAACTTCATTATTTACACAGGAAACACAGCACTTACCTATGCATGTGCTGGTGGCTACGTAGATGTTGTAAAGGTGCTGCTGGAATCAGGTGCTAGCATTGAGGACCACAATGAAAATGGTCACACTCCCCTTATGGAGGCAGGGAGTGCTGGGCATGTGGAAGTGGCCAGAGTTCTTCTGGAGAATGGAGCTGGAATTAATACTCATTCCAATGAATTTAAAGAGAGTGCACTTACCTTGGCTTGCTATAAAGGTAAATTTTATTGCAATATATAGATATCTGTTGTAGAACTGGGCAATTAATTGAGAAATCACTGAAATGGAACATCAACTAGGATCATTTACGTGATTTTGTTCACCTCAGTTAATCTCATTTCAGTTATTACAATATTTGTGAGGTTTTACCTACAGTCTCATTCCTAAAACATTATACTCTGAGGTCTCTTCGGAACCCCAGAGTATAATAAGTGAAGGCCAAGGGGAGGTGGTCAAACTTAGTGTTACTTTCTCTTCCCTTCTATTCTTCTGACTGTCAGGAACCGCTGAGGCCCATTCACCTGATGTTGCAAAGCTTGAATCTATGTGTCACAATGCCACATAATCATTGAGGCTCCATCACAGGCCTCACTGGTCACTGATGTCAGGCAGAAGTAACTGCTGTTTATTATACTCTGGGGTCTCTTCAGAACTCAGTGTATAATGAGCTGAGGCCTGGGGTAGGTGATCAAACATAAAAAGCAGTGTTATTCACGCTCCGGCGCAACTCCCTGTTCAGCCCTTTAGCCTGACTTCAGGAAACGCTGAGGTCTGTGATTGGGCCTCAGCGGTCACGCGGCGTCACGATGTTTAAGTCCATGTTTTGACTGATGTCAGACAGAAGACCCGAAGACAGGGAGTCGTGATGGAGCTCAAGAGAGGTGAGTAACACTATTTGATCACCTCCCCATGGCCTCCGATCATTACACTCTGGGGTCTGAAAAGACCCCAGAGTATAAAGGCAGATTTGGCCTGAACAAAACCACCAGGTGAATCTCATGAGACAGAATCTTGCTAGGTTCGCTCAACACAGTCATACTGTAAAAGGACGTGACCTCAATAATTGCCATTAATTGTAATTGAGGTACAATGCCCAATTAATCCCGATTTTTGGTTAGGGCCATAATCACCCAGCGCTAATCTGTTGCTAGAATTGCTCCTGAGTTAGCCTATGTCATCTTTTTGTAAGCAAGACAATATGCATCCAGTATCGTGTATGTGTGTGTGATGTGTGTGGTGTTTTTTTTTTTTTTTTGCACATAGTATAGCTTGATCTAAATAAAATGACTAATTTATCTATCACATTATGCTTATGTATTTTGTTTGTATATTTGTTTTAGCCTTTATGCTTGTTTCTTGTAGGACATTTAGAAATGGTGCGATTTTTGTTGGAGGCTGGGGCGGATCAAGAGCATAAAACAGATGAGATGCACACGGCCTTAATGGAAGCTTGCATGGTAATAAGATTTAGTTGTATTTTATGGTATAACGAATAGCATGCTTACATTTTTCTCAAAGTGCTCCATAACTTTTATTTACACAGCTTACCTTTCGTTATTTACATTTACAAAATGTTAAACTGTACTTTAAAGGGGTTGACCACTTTCAGACCAATATTGTTTGTATAATAAAAAGTTGTACAGTTTTCCAATATACTTTCTGTATCAATTCCTCAGTTTTCTAGATCTCTGCTTAGTCATGCATTCTGCTTACCTCTAGTGGATGACATTCTGACCATGGTCATGTGATGGACACACAGGTGCACAGCTTATTATAGTCAATGCACAGTAATCAGACATCTGCCTTGGAACAAGCTGTGCACCTGTGTGTCCATCACATGACAATGGACAGTAAATCACATGACCATGGTCAGAATTTTATCTAGCAGACATCTAGAAAACCATGAGGAATTGATATAGAAAGTACATTGGAAAATTGAATTTTTTATTAAACCTATTTCTCAATATTGGTCTGAAAGTGGCCAACCCTTTTAAAGGGAATCTGTCAGGGCAATTTGGGACACTAAACCGCCCACACGTCCATATGGACCTGGGGTTTAGTGTCCCAAATCACCCTGTTATAACGCAATCCATGGCCGCATTAAAAAATAAAAAAGCTTTTTTACTCCCCGCGCCGCTGCACTCCCTGCGCCGCTGCACTCCCCCCCCGCCTCATGAATAAGCCGGACCGATCTCACCAAACAGCGTCGATCAGACCCTTAGCTAGGTAAGTATAAAGGTTTTTTATTTTTAATGCACCGGTGGATTGCATTACAACAGGGCGATCTGGGACACTAAACCGCAGGTCTATAAGGACCTGTGGGTGGTTTAGTGTCCCAGATTGACCTGACAGATTCCTTTTAAGTAGTCTCTATTACTGCTGCTAAGAAATATGTTGCTTGTTAATTGAATAAGTCTGCATTAGGGCAGTAATAAATGGCAGTGTTGAGCTGGTACAAAACGGTCCACATATTTATTAGATTTACCCTCTCAAACACGTCTTGGCTCAAATGAACTCTGCATGCCAGTTCAGCTGAACTGCTTTCTGCTCCATTAACGGAAGTATCGCACTGTGGTCAGTTCATCGGCTGGATTTACAGATTTTGTCACCATCTCTATCTGTATAGGTAGCCTTAAAGGGGTATTCCAATGAACATAATCATATCTATAATGGTAGATAACTAAGTTAAACATTTTTGCAGATATAAGAAGTTAAAAATTCTGCAGAGTTTTAAAGATTTTTTCTAACTATCTTATTGTTGACATCTGTTGCCTTGATCGGTTGCCAATGGATTTGACCACTAAAGCAGAAACTTTCTATGGTCTGGGGCTTGTCAGGAACCCAACCATGATTTTCTTATGGTAGCTAGGTTATCAGGCAGGTACACTACATGTATCAGAAGATATCATGGCTGATGTTCTGACCTTAGAAAGGTCCTGCCCTCATGGTCGTATCCACTGGCAACTGCTCAAGACGACAAC
Source organism: Leptodactylus fallax (assembly GCA_947044405.1). Taxonomy (NCBI): domain Eukaryota; kingdom Metazoa; phylum Chordata; class Amphibia; order Anura; family Leptodactylidae; genus Leptodactylus; species Leptodactylus fallax. The sequence continues at coordinate 1,567,757 of CAMRHE010000048.1, read as the reverse complement.
TTGTGATCACAAGATATTTAGAGAAAATCTTTAAAACTCTGCAAAATGTTTACTTATATTTGCAAAAATGTTTAACTTTTAATTATCTACAAATTTAAAAATGGTTATGTACGTGGGAATACCCCTTTAAGGTTGCATCTTTTGGCTAGCTGGAAGTTAAACAATTGCAGATGATTTGCTTTGTGGCTGATAGCGCTTCAAAATGGCCATTGTAGCCATACAATGAAGTAAGTGTGTGTGTGTGTGTGTGTGTGTGTGTGTGTGTGTGTGTGTGTGTGTGTTTTTTTTTTTTTGTTTTGTTTTTTTTTTTTATTATATTCTGCATGCGTTAATAATGTTCTTAATGTCACATAGGATGGCCATGTAGAGGTGGCTCGACTGCTGCTAGATAGTGGAGCCCAGGTGAACATGCCAGCTGATTCATTTGAATCTCCACTGACTCTTGCGGCTTGTGGTGGCCATGTAGAACTTGCAGCTTTACTCATAGAACGTGGTGCCAATCTGGAGGAGGTAAATGATGAAGGCTATACACCTCTCATGGAAGCTGCACGGGAAGGACATGAAGAAATGGTTGCATTATTACTTGGGCAAGGTAAGCTTTCTTTTATATGCCTGTTTTTGTTTCAGAATATCATGGTTTCTAAATGTGAAAATCCTGGGTGGCAAACCATATTCAATCTGCCATGGCAGCAGTATGTTTTTCGTGGGATGCTGGGACTTCTTATTTCTGGCAGATCCCACACAAGCTGGAGATTTTAGTAAGCCTTAATAAATTCCCCCCTGCAGAGTGAGTGAGTGGTGTTTTGTTTTTTTGTTTTTTATATATCCCTCCCTCTTCAAAAAAATAAAAATAAAAAATTCAGAGAAAGTGCAGTGGCAAACCTAAGTTTTATGCTAGCTATGCCTAATTCCTCTTCATTTTCCGCTGCCACAGTCTAGCCGTGACGGGATGCTGATGCAGTGCATAGGCATTCCATCGTGGCATCCCACTGCAGATTAGGCCCAGATGAATGAATGGAGTCTTGAGCCGTGGTCTCCGTAGCAAGATCGAGCAGGGCACTACTTTTTTCCGTGCTCTGCTGCTATCTCTGCCCCCAATTCCGCAGCAAATTCCTCTATGTGAACACAGCCTTAGCCTTTACAGAATTGTGGAACCCTTTCTACACTGTTCTGTGCAAAAGATTGCAAAATAATTGTCCTTTGTTTTAAACACTGTTTTGTAGGAGCAAACATAAACGCTCAAACTGAAGAGACTCAAGAAACTGCTCTCACTCTGGCCTGTTGTGGCGGTTTTCTGGAAGTTGCAGACTTCCTCATTAAAGCCGGTGCTGATATTGAGCTAGGCTGTTCCACGCCTTTGATGGAAGCTGCACAAGAAGGTCACCTAGAGCTGGTCAAATACCTACTTGCAGCTGGTATGTCTGCACTTGCATATTATGTATGTATGTGTGTATATATTATATTTCCGTGTACGGGACTGCATAGGGCATGGTTTTCTTTTTTGGTTTTTCTTTTTTTCTTCCGTTATAGCGTTTACCGTACGGGAAAAATATTTTTATAAGTTTGTATATACTGGTAGTTCTCGGACACAGGGATACCTAATGTGTATGTGTTTCGTAATATGTTAAGTTCATGTCAATCCTCATACCAGCCTCAATAGCTATAATGCAATGACAAGCCTGGGAGCCTTCATAAGGCTCCCGGCTGTCAGAAGAACAGGTCTGCTCCCGTGGTCTTCCCGTGTGGGAGCTGGCCTGCAACACTAAAGGCCATTTTTTGATCTGCAATGTCCGCAATGAGTTAACTCCAATTGCAGGCATTAGCGCCGGATCTCTGCTGTAGAATACATCAGAGACCTGGTTGCTATGGCGCCCGTGCAGCAGCAGAGCGACTGCCTTCTTTAAAGACCTGGCATCTGCTGTACTTATTACGGTGGATGTCAGGAAGGGGTTAATGTAATTATTTGCAATGTCCTGGAACTCTAAAAATGGTTTGCATTTGGTTCCATAGGTGCGAATGTTCACGCAACAACTGCAACAGGCGATACGGCTCTAACATATGCTTGTGAAAATGGGCATACTGATGTGGCAGATGTATTGCTTCAGGCTGGTGCAGATTTGGTAAGTCTCACAATTTGTACCTGGTCTATATTAAGAATTATTTATAGGTGCAAACACTTAAGGATTTTTGTTTCAGGAGCATGAATCTGAAGGCGGTAGGACCCCACTGATGAAGGCTGCAAGAGCTGGTCATGTCTGTACTGTTCAATTTCTTATCAGCAAAGGTACAAGTCATCATTTTATTACTTCACATAACCATTGTCCACATTCTCCTGCTTGAATTTATCATGTTTTGGGTTTGATGACTTTGTAATTTTGAGCTTCTTAGATCAATAAATTGATCCTCAAAATGATAAAATTCCAATCTCTTTTGTGACAGTTTAGGAAGTCCACCATTCTAACAATTGGTGGGGGTCACAGCAGACTGATCCTGGTAAAATTTAACGTTGGTCAGCTGTCCAGTGGATAGGTGATGAATGTTTATGAATATGATGTAAAACTTGTTCTAGCTTTCTCAAGCTTGATACCAGAAATTAACACACTCCTTTCAAGTCTTTCAGAAGCCCTGTATTTCATAGTTTAGTTCAGCTATATACCAGAGAAACAAGTCAAGAAACAATCTGCTCTGTGATGCTCCCATATTGATAGTAAATGGGTCATAAATTGCTTGACCCCTTTGTGCAAAATCACGTTACGGGTATGTCGGGGGAATGCAGGTAATTAGAGCATCCCCACATATATATGTGATGGTGATTGCACAGGCTCAGAAGCAGAGTAGGTGCAATCACCGCAGGGGCACGGCTGTAACTAACAGCCAGTATAACAGCAATTCCGGCTGTTTAACCCTTTTAGATGGTACATTTCAGTAATGGGCACACTACACTGTAAAACACATGTATTGTAGTGTATTGGGACAGTTGATAGTCCTCTAAGTGGACTGTGGGGAGGGAAGTGGAGTAACAAGAAGTTAATAAGTTTAAAAAAAGTGAAAAAAAAAAAAAAAAAAAAAGAGGAAATGCTCTCTCTCAAACCCAGTTTGTCATGAAAATATTGTATGTTTTAAAAAACAAGAAAATAAACTGCGCATATTTGGTATATTACACTATTACACTATATTTGACTTTCACCCGCACAATAAATGGTATAAAAGTAACGCAAAAATCACCTTTTTTGTTTATGCTGCCACCCAAAAAGTGGAATACAAAGCGATCAAAATTTGCTTGAATTTCCAAATGGCACCAATGAAAACTTGTTGCATTACCCCACAAAAAAGTCACCACACAGCTCCATGGAAAGATAAAAACATTGGTTTCAGAATATGCTGACCCAAAAACAAATGCTTTTCTTAAATCAGACGTTAAACTATATACATATTTGGTATCGCCATAATCATTGGCATGTGGGATAAATTAAGAATGTTATTTTTTACCATTCGATGAGCAGCGCATAATTTATAGTGCAAAAATAAATGGCAGAATTGCTGAATTTTCCCACACTCTTGGAAAGTTTAAAAAAAAAAAAACTCATCCCACACAAAAAAATCACACGTATGGTATGTCAGCATAGGTATTAAGTTAAAGCTCTTGGAAGATTACAATGTAAAAAAATGCTTCGTCCTTAAGGCCAACATAGGCCATGTTATTATGGAGTTAAATGATCACTTAATGCAGGTTGACTAGTTTTAATAAGACTTTTTATTATAGGTGCAAATGTGAATCGCACAACGTTGAACAATGACCATACTGTCCTGTCTCTTGCGTGTGCTGGAGGACATCTAGCTGTGGTTGAGTTGCTTTTAGCTCATGGTGCTGATCCAACACACAGGTTAAAGGTAAAATGGCTTTCAAATTTTGTCTCAAATGTTAATTTTACTAAACCCAACTGTTGTAATAGGGATTTCAGGGTAGAAACTGTTCTTTAGATCAAGTTGTACATTGCCTATAGAGCAGCAGGGGAGAAATGTTGTCTAACAGGGAAACTAGTTTATTCAGATTCCTCTTCTATTATCAAATTTCTTGATGTCTTTAAAATGAATAAATGCTGCTTAAAGAGGACCTTTCATGTCCTCATGTATATGCGGATTTATATACCACTAGAAAGCTGATAGATCGCTGAATTGCTTTCCCGTTATGTGCCCCGGGGCTGGAGATATCGGTGCCGTTACCGATCTCAGCCCACTGTCAGAAGGGCGTTCCTGACAGTGTAGCTGAGCTCTGAGGAATGCCCCTCCCCGACTACTCATCCATAGCCCTGTACTGGGGGGGGTGTTCCTCACAGCTCAGATCATTGCTGGGCTGTAAGGAGCACCCCCTCTGACAGTACAGGGCTATGGACGATAACAGTCGGGGAGGGCTTTCCTTACCGCCCATCTAGACTCAGGAATGCCCTTCTGACAGTGGGCTGAGATCGGTAACGGCACCGATATCTCCAGCCCCGGGGCACATAACGGAAACCGCTTTGTAGCGATATATAAAACCGCATGTGCCTGAGGACATGAAAGGTCCTCTTTAAAGACTACAGTGTATGCACAAGTCGTTAAACCTTCGGTGAGTGCTGTGGCCTCTTCCTTAAATGCTGTGCTTGGTATTGCTGGTCGGTCCTCATGCATTTGAATGGGACTGAGCTGCAAACAGGTTGTGTGACTGGCTTGTGAAGCTGTGCTCACCCAAGCAGCCCTGCTGTGGAGAGTTGCTGGCATTGGACCCTGGCTGATCAGATCACCATTGTAGGAAGTCACATAGAACTGAATGAATTGGTGGTTGAGCTTGCTTTATGTTCTGGGGGGACTTCTGTGGACCCCTGTTAATGTGATTTTCACAATGGCATTTATCCCCAGGATATGATCTTGTAACGTGGTGTTTTTTTCCACAAATATCTGATTCTTTAAATCTCCCCCGTGTAAGTTCTGCCTGACTAGGTAATGCTGGTATTGAGATGGCATGGCATGGTATGGCATGACCGCTAACAGGGGTCAGAAATTTCTTTTTGATATCGAGCTTGATTGTATGCAAATACAATAGCTAATATAAGTATTTTAATAAATTGTATTGGAATCCTTATGGCTACATCAAAATGTTTTGCACCATGTTATTGCAGACTCCCCAGTGTAAACATGTATTTGTAAGCATTTACTTATACACATGTAATGAGCTAGATAGTTTGGTAGATGTATGTGACTTTTTAATGTGAAGAACATTAGAATGCAATAAAAGGAAAGGCTGTTCTCCTCTCCTCTGTTGATTGTATGTATGTATTTATAAGTGTGCATGCAGCCCAGAGTATTGCCATGCAGTTTTATTTCTGGCATAAACTTATTTCTTGTACAACTTGTTTCAATGTAAATTTTAAACTGTTATTTTTCTGTAGGACGGTTCCACAATGCTAATTGAAGCTGCCAAAGGAGGTCACACCAGTGTGGTTTGCTACCTGCTGGATTATCCTAATAACCTTCTCTCTGCTCCTCCACCTGATGTTACACAGTTCACCCCTCCTTCCCATGACCTAAATCGGGTAACCTACTTTTTTTCAGAATTAAAAAAAAAAAATAAAATAAAAACATTTCTTAAGCCTTCAGTGAAGGAATAGCTTTATTAAATCTGTAATTCTTGCTAGGCTCCCCGTGTTCCAATGCAGGCACTGCCAATGGTTGTACCACCCCAAGAGCCAGACAAGCCCCCTGCAAATGTTGCAACAAACCTTCCCATCAGAAATAAAGGTCAGTTTTGTCCACCCCTTGACTTCTCTTCTGCTTACACTGTTATGTTAGACCTTGTATACACAAACTTTCCAAAACCTTGCATATGCTCCATTGCATCCATTGATCTTAAGCAGGCTTGAGAAACTTGGTGAGGTCTGCATACTGCAAAAGAGTGAGGATGATCTGGTTAGATGTTTTCCAGAGATCTTCAGTTAACATCACAAATCATACTTCTCTTGCAGAGATTGTGTGATACTTGGTGATCTTAATCTAAATTTTTTTTTGATTGGAAACTGCATTAAAAGTTGAGCTAACTATATTTTATATGCAGTCAGAAAATATTGCATTTCATGGAAAAGTTAGTGCTGGGTAACCTTAATAACTGGGAGCATATGTGGCAGTCTCATGCTCCTCTAGACTGCATATTGTGTATTAAATTTCTATATGGGACATAGGACAGTAGGAACCATGTAAATGTAGTGAGGAAAGGCCAAGTAATTGCTTTTCAGAATTGTACATGCTAAACTGCAGCTGGGCCCAAGGCACTGTGTGACTTAATTTTTAATTTAAATATAATGAAGATGTACTCAGAAGGGTAAGCTCTGCTTTACTTGACTTTTTAACTAAGGTGCACACTTCATACGTTCTACTTTCAGTCATTGTTTGCCAAAAATGGTAATGGATCAAACCTTTATGGAGAAGGGAAATGTGTTATATATATATATATATATATATATATATATATATATATATATATATATATTTTTTTTTTTTTTTTTTTATTAAACCAACAGTGCAAGTAAACATAAGAAACTTATCGTTCTATGCTTTTCAGGCTCCTTTTACCTTTTCATCTTCCTCCAAAGCTGCTTAATTCACTGCTCAAGTCTGCCTCTATTAAACAGATTGGGCCAATACCCATGTAATGTGTATGGCCTGTTTAACGAATAGATTTTATAGCTTTGTCCTCTCTCCCTGTTCTGGACTCATGCACTGCTTGGCTGCGTATTGTAAGCTTTAGCAGCTCACAGACAAGACAGTTCAGGCTGCGTAAGGGTGTGTTCACACGGAGGAATTTGCCGTGGATTTAGGAGCGGAATTCGCCCGAATCCGCCTCCCATTGTTTTCAATGGGAGACGGAGATCGCAGCAGGACACGGGGGAAAAAAAGAAGTGCCTTGCTCGATCTTGCCGTGGATTCCGCCCACGGCTCGAGCCGCCCTCCTGATTAGGCCCATTCATCTGGGCCTAATAAGGAGCAGGATGCCACGACTGAATGTTGATGCACTGCATCGGCATCCCGTCGCTTCTAGACTGCGGCCAAAATTCCAGTGGCAGAAAATAAAGAAAATTCTTCATTTTCTGCCGTGTGAACACAGCCTAAGTCTGAGGAAAGGTGCAGTAAGTTTTTAGCAATACTTAATAGAGTTTCTTATGTGTGCTTGTACTATAAAAATATAATTTATTTATTTTTTTTTTTTCCCCCTGAAAATAAAGCTGAGTCACATTTTGGTTTTAAAGGCTTCCCTTCTTTTTTTTTTTTTTTGGTAAATAATGAATGGAGGGGCAGATGTCTTGAAATCCAGTGTGCATGAAACTTTAAGCCTTTTGATCCTGAGAGATGGTCCATACAGATTTCTTGTCATATTAGTGGGCGACACTTGACTTTGCTAGCTTAAATACCCATTTTATTCTCTCACTTTTGCAATATCAGAGTTGGTCCTACTGAATTCAGTACTACGGCTCACTTGCTTTTCCGCTTCCTCTGCATACATGTTTCCATTTAGTTTTTACTCTTCCTTTTTTAACTTTGTTTTACCTAGATCAAGCGGAGTTACCTGCATCTTATTTTTGTTTCCATAATTTTGTTTAGCTCTAGCAAGCAATTCTTTTAGAAACCTATAACTATTTTTTTTTTGTTTTTGTTTTTTTTTTTTGTGTACCCATTTGTTGTCTCCATTTCTCTTTAAGCAGCAATACCAGCTTCTAATTCATAGGCAGAGTATTTAAACATTGGCCAGGGTTTGGTGGTTTGATGGTTTTTGTGTTCTTCACTTGTCCAAGTTTTTGGCTGGGTTTCACACTACTGCACCTCAACCATCACATGAATATCCAGGTTTTAAGTTTTTTTTTTTTTTCAGGCTTTGTTTTCTGATGTTTATGATCTATCCTTAATATCAGATTGTTAGGAGCCTTTGGATAGGTTATCAAATGAAGATCAGTCTCCCTGAGCAACTATTCCACTTCACAGTCCATTCATACTTATCCCCCTAGCCACAGGACAAGGAATAAGTGTCCGATTTCTGGGGCCTCATTGCCAAATCCCCCAATGATCAGGAGGAAAAGGGACTGAAATTTTCCCTTAGGCCTTTCTTTTGAATAGAGCGCTAGTGTGCTTGCATGATTGGGGCTCCATTCATTTCTGTGAGGCTGCGGGCACATTACAGTTCTGGCAACCCCATAGAAGTGACAGGAGCGCTGGTCACGCAAGCACACTGGTGCTCTATTTAAGAGGTGGCCTTAGGGGGACTTTGAAATTTAAAAGGGAAAAAAAAGGCTCTTCAGCCAGATGATCTCTGGGGGTCCTGGACCTCTGACTCCATGGTGATCTTTAATTGATGGCTTGGAACATCAGTTAATAAGCCTGAAAAAATCCCTATTGGTTAAGGCCACTCCATTGAAAACCAACTTTTTTTTTTTTTGCTTAGTAAATGTGTTTCCCCATTATGCCACTTTCACATTTGTGTATTGGGGTCAGTATTTTACATCAGAATTTGTAAGGCAAAATTAGAAATGCTTACAAAATAGAGAAGTTGGGTTTGGCTTTCAAATATTAAAGCACAATACTGACCAAAATATGGTGCGAAAGTGACTTGAAATAACATCCTGGAGTACTCAGTTGCCAATTTATAAATTTCCAGGAGAAATAGAGGAATACAACATTGTGTTACCTTTCCTCTTCTCAGTGGGGTGCGTCCCTTCACGGCCTGCTCTTCAACACAGTTTGGGCATCCTCAGGCATTTCATGGACACCCACCCCCCCCCCCCAACTTGTAACACAGTTCTCAAATTAAGTTTCTAGGAGGGATAACCAAAATGGAACAGTTGCAAGACAAAATGCTCCAGAATTGTTTAAAAAAAACTAAATTTAGTGAAACCAGTCTTGACAAATTCTCTTCACCATTAAACTGTGCTTGAAATTATAGGGCTATGTCCAGAAAACCCTGCATTTAAGTGAATCTTGCCTGCTCTGTTATGTGGTTGTTCTGCCTTGTGTGGATCCTAGTCCCTGGCTTGAACTGTACTTGGCCATATATGATCAAATGCTTGGCTCCATACAGTGCCTTTTTTTTTTTTTTTTTAACTTGTATAGCAGCTTCTTCAAAGCCTTTTCATAAGGATATTCTAAATTGGGCCTGTATATGTTAAGAGCCCTTCTTTAAAAAAAAATTAAGTGATGCATAAACAATGTTGTACAATTAGATGTTCTTACCTCATATTTCAAAGCTGTCATGTAATGAGGCTTTTTTGGGTTGGGCATATCTGCAGAGAGTGCATGGCTTGTGGATTATTTGTTCTACTCAAGCCCTTCACTTCAAAGTGCCTGTTGCCATGTAAGAAACTAGAAAGTCACTTTGGGATTTGTATATAAAAGATCACTAGTGTGGACGTAACCTGTTAAACATTTGAAGATGAAATGCCGTAGCTAATTTCTGGATTTTACTTAGGCTGGGTTCACACCTTCGCCTGGTACACGTTCAGGGTTTCCGTCCCCAAAACGGTTTAAAAAGTGTGGAGAGAGAAGTGCTGCATGCAGCGCTTTTCTATCTGCATTTTTCGTCCTTTTCGGGTGGGAAACCCAGTTAGTCTATGGGGTCCGAGAGTAACTGCTTTAAGTGGAGTAGGTTTCTGTTCGGGGAACCTAGCATTAGATCTGGTGAGCCTTCAGTGCATTGTACCCAAAATGATAAAGACAACCTGGGATGTGTTTTGTGTATTACCATGACATATTTGCCTTACATAAAGCTGGTATTGCTAGTTAAAGAATACATTTGTTTCCAGTTAGATGCAAGAGTACATACAGCTAACATGAATGTTGTCATGCACAAATCGGTGATGAACACAGCAGATGGCACAAGGACTGACACATACACTTGATTGAATGAGCCCTAACTGCAAAACAGGCAGGAATAGAACTTGTGCTGGGTTTTGCAGCCTGAGTTCAGTCCATAAAAATTACGCTTTTGTGCATGGGGCAATAGAAGTGAATGGTCTTTGTACTATGTTAAAATATGGATGTACACTGATGAAAAATGTTTGTGTGCATCAAGCCTAATATCCTTGGGTTTATAAGATTACACGCAACCATGATTTTCATTAGTTGTGAGATCCTTTTTAAAAAACCCTTATATTTTTTTTTTTTTTTTTTTTTTTGTCTATCAATACTTTTGATTTTGTCCATCCCTAGGTTCACAACCATCTCTATTTTGAAAAATTAGGCCCTTACTGAGATTAGTGCTTGAGTCCAGATCTTCTGTTGCCCATTATTCTATAACTATCATAGCGGCTGCTTTTGACTATACAAATTGTTTCTTCCCTTGAGCCATTTTATTCATCCTTCCCCTCTTTAGTGTGTGTGTGTGTGTGTGTGTGTTTTTTTTTTTTTTTTTTTGTCTATTTTATCTTCTGTTAATTGTCAGGTGACGGTTTCCAACTTTCTCATAAATACAGAAGCATGGAGCATAAGCCTTTTATCCGTGACTGTACTTGATATGTTAAGTTTCTTAATACGATATGTACCGATATATGGTTTATGGGTTATCTATTTGTAATAGTGTTATAGTTGTCTGGATGTTTTTCATGTGCCTGTGCTTTTCAAGTCTACCCTTGTCTGGCAGTCATGAGGTTACCATTCCTTTTGCGCTTCCATTTGGTTCTGAGGGGGTTTCTTTTTCACACAGCTGCATCTAAGCAGAAGTCCAGTGGCCATGTGCCAGACAGCGGCCAAGATGCACAGGGATACATCAGCAGTCAGTCTCCAGAAAGCATTGTAGAAGAAGCTCAGGGGAAGCTGACAGAATTGGAGCAGAGGATCAAAGAAGCCATTGAAAAGAATGCACAGTTACAGTCCTTGGAGCTTGCCCATGCTGATCAGTTGACTAAGGAAAAAATTGAGGAGCTGAACAAAACACGAGAAGAGCAGATCCAGAAAAAGCAAAAGATACTGGAGGAGCTCCAGAAAGTAGAAAGAGAGCTGCAATTAAAAACCCAACAGCAGCTTAAAAAGCAGTACTTAGAAGTGAAAGCCCAGAGGATCCAACTGCAGCAGCAGCAGCAACAGCAGCAGTCTTGCCAACATCTTGGGCTGCTAACTCCAGTAGGGGATGGGGAAGAGATCACAGAGGTAGACTATGCTCACTTACAGCAGGTTGACACCATCCTGCTCAAACAGGACTCCCAGCAGATTGCAGTACCTATGGGCTTTACTCCCATGCAGCCATTGGCAATGCCTCAAGCTTTGCCACTGGCAGCAGGTACATTATCCCCGGGGCCTATAGCAAATCTTGCAGACCTCCAAGGAGTTATAGTGGGACAGCAAGAATTGGGTCAAGCACAGCTAACAGGGCTTGGGCAAGGTGTCCTGGCAGAAACACAGGAAGGGTTAATGATAGCCAGCCCTGCTCAGACCCTCACTGACACACTGGATGACATCATGGCAGGTGGGTATGATGGTTTGCAATAGTTCATTATGATTTTTGACATGTTCTCAATAACTATTTACTTTTAACAGGCACCTTAGTTCACATGTTAAAGCTTTACATTAACTTGCATTCCTTTTTCAGCCTCTGGAAAAATGCATTTGTTCCAAGCCCATTTTTCAATGACTAACGTGCACCAAATATGTGCAGGTTCTTTACATCTAAAACTGTAAGCAGATCCCAGTTTTATTTAAGGCATTGATGGGCTTTACAAAGTCTATGGAACTGATTATAACTTAGCACTGTACTCTGCCATCTCCATCGATCTGAGGCAGTTTTATGAAAACTGGTGGCCCATAGTAACCAAGCACAGCTCTCACTTTCCAGGAGTATAATGCAAAATAAAAGCTGAATTGTGATTGGTTACTATAGACCACCAAGACAGATTTGCTTTTACAGTTTAAGTCTGCACCATAGTTTTTATGAACCCGCAAGATGCATGCTCAACTTGTTGCTCCATTCCAACAGGAGACACAGGACACATGTTTGTGATTGGTAGGACCCCCAGAAATCATATATTTTATGTATTCCATAGTAGATGTCAAGTTTTTGTGTTGTTTGCTTTACTCCTATAGTTCAGTGAACTTCATCTTTTTAGCTAGTATTAAGATATCAGGATAAAAATGGCTAAAGATGCATGGAGTTGATTTGTGTGATAGGCATGATCTGTTAAGACCCAGGGTGCTTTCATAATAATATATATATATATATATATATATATATATATATATATATATATATACATATACATATACACATATTTATTTTTGTGGCAGAGATGGATCCAGAAAGTTCTCGATGTATATATTTTCATTTGCATCCACTGTGGCTTTGACGCCAAACACTGGCACTTACTTACTTTTTTTCATGTTTAAAAAAAAAAAAAAAAAAAAGTTCATTGTATTCTGAAAACTTATACAGTTGGTTCATCATGGCTCTCAAGTCATAGTGCATGGCTAGCTACAAGACAAAACTATAACAAGCCCTGCAGCTCTGTACTTTCACATGACCAGAACAGCATTTTAATCACAAATGTAGAAATAAAAAAGGTTGCCAGAGATCTTATAATATGGAACTGAATGTATAGGTTTTCTTTATACCAGGGAAACGCCCCACAAAACAAAAGCATATCTCTGGGAACCGCTACCAATTTTTTTTTTTTTTTAAATAGAAGAAAAGGCTAAATATTAAGTGAGAAGCAATATGCAGTAAAATTCAGCCCCTCAATCAGCCCTCTTATGGCTGTAGTCTGAGTTAGATGTTGGTCCTCACAATTATTTCAGACACCCAGTCTGATCCATGAATTGTTACCAAGGTGCAGCCCTGCTGCTGAACTTAAGTTCTCTGACCTGTTCTGGCATAGTGTCACTTCAGTGGTCTGGGGCAGTGTTTCAAGTGGAGGAAGAACTGTAACAAGCTCTGATATACTAGTCTGGTCAGACTGATCCAGGCTTCTTTGCACTGCGGAAGTCTCCAAATAGGCCTGGCATGTGCACAGTACTAACTAGTACAAATGGAGAGCATGTGAAACCCTGTTGGAAGAGTTTGCATTAGACAAATGTTTTATTTGTTGAAAGTGTAACCACCCCCCTTCCCCCAAGAACACAGTTCATTGAACATGGGTCATGCCTTTATTAAATGAGTCATTTAAGACATTGTGCCTTGTTTCTCACCCTCTAGTAATTGGTGTTAATTTCACTGACCTTTTATGGCTCGGTGGTACATAACTGTTCTGAGGCAAGGCTCTTCACTGCTTTACTAGAGAAGGATATGTGTGTGGTTTAGCTGGTATGGTATACATGCTAGGACTATGTATAGCTACATTGCTTATATAGACTGCTTAGTTTAATAACCGGCCTCTGGTAATACTGTACTGAGAAGTAATGTAATGGCCAAGTATGTGAAAAGAAGCATACATTTTATACAGAAATTGAGTTATAAACATGAATTCCTTGTTTAATGAACCGACAATCTAAGGGCAATGTTGTTCACGTTTTCATGCAGTGCTTATGTATAAAGGAGACAGCTGAAAGTGTTAATTTGAGGATCCATTGTAAACAGCAGCCATCACACAGATGTGTGAAGAGCCTTCATGCAGAGGTGGTGAATGTTTGCTTTATTTTATGAGCATCTACATGGCCATCCAAGATATCACATCAGGCATGGTATTTAACATTTGATGCAAGTGGATGACTTGTTTTCAAGCCCTACTAAGTTTAGATATTTTATTCAACAGCAGTGAGTGGAAGAACGTCTGCAATCTCAAACACTCCTACCCACAGCATTGCAACTTCCATATCCCAACCTCAGACACCAACTCCAAGTCCCATTATATCTCCTTCCGCTATGCTACCAATCTACCCTTCCATAGATATTGATGCGCAGGTAAGTTACAGAAAAGCGAATGTTGAAGTTGAAACAAAGGGGCATATTTAACAGAAGTCCGACTCTTTTCAATGTTTCAATGTGTCAGTTTACTCCATAATTTATGGTGCACAGCATGTGACACATTTATGAACAGTGTGCGCCAAACTGAACAGAAATATGACTATTAAACCATGCCCATTCTGATGCACATTTTTCAAGTATCTAGCTTTACGGAACATTAATGAGACAGAAAATAAACTGGCAATGGAAATTTTTTAGTTTTTGGCACTTTGAAAAAAAAATCCAGAATTTTGGCTTGTCAGATTTCTAAAGGTTTGTCTGACAGATTTATAAATGTGTCTAAAACTATGAACTGGATTTGTAGGTTTAGGGGCCTTTCACTTCATGTTTCAAGTCAGTGTAACTGATCAGTTTAACGGAACTGTTATTTTAATCAAAAAACTGATGCAAACTGATGTCAATTCATGCATCAAAAAAACAGATCCGTTAACGGATGTGCATCTGTTTGCATCAGTTTTTTGCTAAAAAAGTTTTTTTTGTTTCTCTACCACCCCCCACTTGTGCTTCACCTAATACCATCAGGAGTAAGCACATGGAGGGGGTGTTAAACAATCCCTAATGGCTGCCCCTGCATGTGTGCTACCCCTGATGGTATTAGGTGAAGCATATGTGGGGGGTAGCAGAAGAGCAGTCCCCATGCACTCCAAGTTACCGCACAAATAACAAGAAAAAAAATTGTGCTGTGACTTGGGGGACAGCTCCTCTGCTACTCCCCACATGTGCTTCACCTCATACCATTAGGGGTAGCACACATGGGGAGGGGCATCCATTAGGGATTGATTGCCCTCCCCCACCCCTGGTCCCAGCATGAATGATCCTGCCATTGTGACCCCCTTAGACAAATGGCTGCTGCCCCTCCCCCACATCTCACCACTCAAATATCCCGGCTCCCAAATGAGGTGGGGGAGAAGATAAGGACTGGGGTGGCCCTGTAGACGTTCGGGATTAGGGACACGCGAGTGGGGGGGGGGGGGTGGCAGCCATTTCTCTAAGGGGGTCACAATGGCAGGATCATTCATTCTGGGACCAGAGAAGGGAAGGGCAGCCATTTCAGGTAGGATGGGTTTGGGGAGGAGGGGATTTGGGCTTACCTTATGGAGAGTTGGCTTCTCCTTCCTACAAGACCCTGCTGCGTGGTTTCAGCATGAAATAAAGGGGTGGAGTTGTGGCTAATGGGGGAGGTTTCCCGCTTCAGCTGATGAACTGACAAGCCATAATGGAATGCTTAAGCGGCTGCAAATTGCTTGCCTCCATTTACATAGAAAATTATAGTAAATTAAAAACGAACCATCGCGGATCTGTTGTTAAAGGACAGAAAAGTTTGGTAGTACACGCTTTTCTGTCCATTTGAAATAACGGACAGTGTCACACACAGACCATAATGGATTTTTTTTTTTTTGTATATTGGAGGCAAGGGTCCCCTGGTCATGTGATATACACAGGTGCACTGCTCATTGCAGTGACAGCTCAGTAATCAGGTATCTGCCTGGTAACGAACTGTGCACCTGTGTGTACATCACATGACCATGGACGGATTTTTGTCCACTGGGAGTAAGCAGAATGACAGCAAGCAGAGGTCTCAAACTGCAATGAATTGGTACAGAAAGTATATCGAAAAATTCCCATTGCATCTTTTAAAAGGGCAGTGTTTGTTAAATTTCTGAGATAATGTCTGTTTGAATTGACCCTCCTCTACCCTTATTTTACACAGCCCTGTACTGTAGTACACAGTAACATTCAGTGAGAGACAGGAAAAGCTGTCAATACAGAATCAAGGGAAAGAGTGAACAAATGCAGGATTTGACAGACAGGATTCAAATTTAATAAAGTATATTACAAAATTTGACACACATACTGCCGGGAAATCAATAGTTGTCCGGAAGTTTGGTTACGCTTTAACTTAAAAACATAGGAAATCTCAGTCTCCTAAAGAATTTTAAGTAGCAAGCGTACCTCCAATTATAAAACAACTTTTTGTAAATGAATAGTACAGGTGAATATAAGAAGCTTTGTATTATATGTTATTAAAGATATGTTCTGCTCCTTCCCTTCCCACAGGTGATCTCTAATAGCCCCTGTATGTGATTACTCACGCAGAATTTTGTGGGGAGGGAAAGAATTGATATGTTGCCTATGTTTGTACAATGGTAGAGCATTATCTTACAAGATATAGTGGAGTTAGAGTGATCTTAGTAAGTGTAGCAGAGCTCTGCTCCAGTATATGTCTTCCAGCAGCAGCAGCCTCCTTCCCTCACCCCCTTCATGTTAGAAGAAATTGTCTGATTATTGGGGACTGAAGTATTTTTCTTTAAGCTGTATTACGAAGCTTCTTTAATTTTACTATTTATATGTAAAAAGTTAAATGGAGGCACCTTGTTAAAAATATTTTAGCAGGAAAACTGTTGTCAAACTAATGTTAGTATCTTGTGGAGCTCCTTTTCCATTTTCAAGGAAATCTTTCATCCCCCCCCCCCTATGTAAATTAGCTGAAAAGGGCTTTAAGGCTGAGGCCCCATATTACAGAAAAGCTGCTTTTTGTTGCAAATTTTGCTGTGGTTTTTTTGAGCCAAAGCCAGGAGTGGATTGAGCAGAAGGTTGATTTATAAGAGCTTCCTATACATTTCCTATTCCTTTTGTAGCCATTCTTGGCTTTGGCTCAAAAAAACCACAGTGAAGTCTGCACCTAAAAGCTGCTTTAGCCTAAAGGGGTTTCTTATCCTGCTGAGGATTCACTGCCAATGAGCAGCAGTTAGGGGCGGTTATCTAGAACAGAGAGTGAAGATCTCTGCTCTAGTTAACTGCCATTATTTTGATAAAGGTTTTCCTGCTGACACTTTTTAATGTCTAATTTATTTGTGTGGGGGTTAACAAAATGGATGACATGTTTTGTGGACAGCAAACCTATTATTGATTCAGTATGAACTGATATGAAATCTCCCATAATTCTGCTATCCGTGTACCTTTTAGATACAAGTTTATGTACATACAAATCAATAGACAAATTGGAGGAGGGACAATGGCTTCCACTAGATTGGGAGCATTTAAAGATTCACTGTTAATGCTTTTTGCTTCTGGTAATGTTTTAATCTGCTCAAGATTTTAATTCCTTAAGCTATGACATTTGATTGCACAATAATTTTTTTGGTTGCACTGTTTTGTAATAGGATTTGTCTCTGCTATAGTGTATTTTTATTATGTACATTATAATTACAGTGCTTCTTTTTTGTAACAGACTGAAAGTAATCATGATACTGCTTTAACGCTTGCTTGTGCTGGTGGACATGAAGAGCTTGTGCAGACTCTTCTGGAAAGGGGAGCCAACATTGAACACAGAGATAAAAAAGGTAAAGGTTTTTCTTCATTGAGTTAAATCAAAATCACGATTAATTGAACATTTTGATTGTTACGATTAATTATTTTAGGACCCTTTGTTTATACATACAAGGCCCTCTATTTACGCCATGCCACTGATTATTCACATATCAGCCATCCTGATTGGCTAACAGATATGTCTTTAACTGTACACTATCCAATGGCAATGTGAGATAGGACAGACTGGATACAAAATCATTAAAATAATCCATGCGAGCAAGTTCACAAGGATGAATTGAGCTGACTTTGTTTTTGGTTAATCTGCAAATTAATTCCTGAGCTCTATTGACAGCAGTTCAATCTTAGCATGCACTTCCGTATGTTTGGGAGGGTCAGATTTAGGATTGGATCTTCTCAGAACAAATAAAGGAATGCTTTCTCTGGCCTTTTATAATGCTGCTGTGTTTTGCCTTTAAAACGTTGCATTGGAATCTTTTATTTTACTGATCTATCATACTTTTAATCACAGTTCACTTTTTTTTTTTTTTTTAAAGGTTTTACACCACTTATTCTGGCAGCAACTGCTGGTCATGTTGGCGTGGTGGAAATATTGCTCGACAATGGTGCTGACATAGAAGCTCAGTCTGAAAGGACCAAAGACACACCGTTATCGTTGGCTTGCTCTGGTGGCAGACAAGAGGTATCAAATTTTTTTTTTTTTTGTCAAACTAGGTCTTAACACCTGCTTCTTTTTTTTTTTTTTTTTTTTTTTCTCTTCTCCTTTCAGGACTTATGCATATATGTATAGAAGAGTGAAAAAAAAAAATCTTGAACAGTTTATTTCAATTTTAATTTTTTTTTTACCTAGTTGGCAAAGAGTAATTTTCACATTTTTCATAGAGTACAAGTGAATAGAAGCAACTTTGCCATGTATCTAATTAGAGAAAAATGCTTTGTTCTTTCGACTCATTTCTACCTCCCCTCCTAATTCACTGCTCAAATCTGTCCTCAAACTGCACCATGTTGAATTTTTATGGAGAGGAGAAAGGGATGCAGCGTTAAACCTCTGAAACTTAGCTGCAGCTACAGTACTGACCAGTATTGATGTAAACCAAAAAGTGAAAAAAAAAGTGATGTAAACAAAAAATAGAGCATATGGTTAGCTACAGCTTTAGTTTTCATTAATTCTCTTTCCTCCAAAACTGCTTTGTATACATAATTCTGCTGATTTCCTCCTGTGTTTATAACCTAACAGGTTCCCTTTTTTATATGAAATGCTTGATCCAGAATTCAGAGAGGTTAGATGTGCGATACACATACTCAAGAGGTTTAACATATCTAGCACATCTGCAGTCTTGGTTTGTTTGTTTTTTGCCAAGAGCTGCTGGTTTTTCCCATAGGAATTACTCAAAGCCGATTTGCAAATGTGCCTGTAAAGTTAGTAGGAACTAGTCTTGGCGGAACATGAGCCTCCATGTGTCAACCACAAAAACACGTATGCGCCTTTTCACTTTGTTAGTCTTTTTAACAAAAAAGTATTTCTGCTTTCTTCAGGGATGGCTTATTGTCACAATACACTTAATCTTCTCGCAGGTCAGACTGGCTTTTTTCTGTAGTAAATGATTACAAAGTTTCCAGTCTGCTGTTGAGCACATGCAAGAACTTGTGTATTGTGATAGGTCACTACTACTGTACTGCATGGATTCAAGTAATTGTCTCTCCTACTGTATAGCTGTGAAGCAAGGGTACTGTAGCTCTGTTGGTTACCTGAAAACAAGCAGCAACTAGATTCAGCCAAAACAGCTTATTGGTGTGGGGTCCTGTGGTGGATAGATCATCAGTATTTAAAACTACTTGGGGGCTGCAAAAACCCCTTTTAGGCTAATCGTGGTTCTTCCCGCAGCGCTTTCCACAGAAAGCTCACAGAGGTTTCCTTCAATAATTTCTGTAGGTATAATTGACATGCCGCGATTTCGATGTGTGCGCGCAGCGTGTATTTTACTGCAAAGTGGGGATGGGATTGGGATCCCATCCACTTTGCTGTGACTGTAAAACACTATGCAGGGTCCTGGCCTTAGGCCTTTTTTTTTTTTTTTTTTTTCTCTCCATGTTTTTGAGCCAGTGTCAGGAGTGGCTCTACAGGCGAGAGAAGTAATAAGTGCTTCCTTTTAGATTTCCCATTCCTTTTCTAGTCACTCCTAGGCTTGGCTAAAGAAACCGCAGCAAAATCTGCAACAAGACAAGCAGCTTTGCTGCAACATGGAGCCTTAGCCTTAAGGTATCTTCTAGCCAGGAATTCTATAAAATGAACTGATGGATTATACTCCCCATGACTAGTTTAATTTATCTTCCTGTGGTTTTATAGCACCGACATGTTCCAAAGCACTGGTTTGCTCATGATTGTTAATCATTGTTCTAGAATTGGACCATTGCAGAGAAAAGTACTAATTTTACTTATTTTTCTGCCCAGCGCGTCATGTATTAAATGAACATTTCTAGATTTACTGATCTGTGGAATTATTCTACATCATATTTAGGTGGTTGAGCTGCTGTTGGCTCGTGGAGCGAATAAAGAACATAGAAATGTTTCAGATTATACCCCTCTAAGTTTGGCTGCTTCTGGTGGTTACGTCAACATCATCAAAATCTTGTTGAATGCTGGTGCTGAAATCAATTCCAGGTTTGTGTGTTGTCAAAGTTTAGTAAGAAGCTGAAATTTTTGATTTATTGGATTGGTGAAAACTGACAAGCGCTTGGAAGTGTAAAGTGTGTGTGTGTATAGATATGTACGTATGTGTTTTATATCTAGTATGTATTATATATGTAGTGTGTATCTCCCGCTAATTCAAGAAATCTACCCAAATACTTTCCAGTGAATGACAGTGAATGTTTTCATTGTGGTTGTGTGCACATAGTTTTTCATCTTTTCTTTCCACAAGTGAACATCAAATACATCAAATCTCTCATGGATTAATATGCCAATTAATTAGGCCTGGTTAAATAGCATTAACCAATTTGTACAACGGAAAGCACTTGCATGAAATTGGCGCCAAATTATTTGCCTTTATCCTGTAAGGTCAGTCCACCTAGGCAGCAGCCCATGCGACCAGTGCATGCAGTGACCAATGATTACACAATTTTTATAGGTGTTTACTTGTACAATCATGTAATCATTGAGGCATGCAGGTAGTGTTCTCATGTGACTGCCGCTATGTTGCAACAAACCCTAAACGATTGGTGTGCTCCACCCAAAACTAATACATATACAGCTAATGCTTTTCTGCTTCTTACATTCTAGAAACATAGCACATTCACTTCTGTACATTAGTCTTGCTACGCTAGCACCATATTTTGAATGTTTTCATTTTCTAGTTTTCTAACTGAAACTGTCATGTTTTTGGCAAAATAAACACAATCCAATTTAGTTTCCATTTTATATGATTTACCATGATGTGCACTGTATATACCATTCATTTACTGCAACTAGATGTCACAATAATGGAGTATAAACTATACAGAAGAGTTAGTCTGTGATTAATCTAGCACTGTAGAATAAGTAAGAAATCACTTGTTTGCTTCCCCACTCGCTCTTTTCTCAGAACTGGTAGCAAGTTGGGAATATCTCCCTTGATGTTGGCAGCCATGAATGGGCACACTGCTGCTGTTAAGTTGCTCTTGGATATGGGTTCAGATATCAACGCACAGATAGAAACCAATCGAAATACAGCACTTACTCTGGCCTGCTTCCAAGGAAGAACTGAAGTGGTTAGCTTGTTGCTTGACAGGAAAGCGAATGTGGAGCATCGAGCAAAGGTAAAAGTGTTATGTTGGTCACAGTGTAGGAGGGTTTTGAAATGAATAAACACTTGTAACAGTTTTTCCTTTTTAGTAATGCTTTTAACTTGAAGGGGTTGTCCAGGATAGAGTGTGTATGTGGTGTGTGTGTTTTTTTTTTTTTTTTTTTTTTTTTTTTTTAATTCTGGGGTAGGCCCTCACCTGTCCATGGTGCTCTGGTATCTTGCAACGCTGTCCGGTCCTGCTGCTCCGGTGTTTTCTTCCAGCAGAAGTTCCCGCCACACATAACTGCTGAGGCCCATCAGCGGCCTAAGGAAAGGGAAACTGGCTGTCACAGTGCAGACTTCTGGCAAAACAAGACAGCAGAGTAGCAGAACCGGACTGCACTGAGAGACGCCGGACTACCGAGGGCAAGTGAGTGTGTATTTTCTTTTTTTTTTTTCACCACCTTGGCCTAATATGAAATTGCCTCACCTTGTCTCATGGCCACAGGGATTCTTTCAGACAGATTTGTCCCTTAATTTAAACATTTGACTTGCTTTACCCAACTTCTGACAGATTGGATTATCTTGCATTTAATGTTGCTTTACTACCACTCCATGACTTTCATACTCTGACCATGTGTGCATAATTAGGTTGGTGAATTTTTATCTGCTGGTAGGTCCCCAAACTTGTAGTAAGCCCAGGAACTGCTCTGAGAAGTCAACTGAGGAACACCGACCTTTTAAAGGTGTTTATCACATGTACTGTGACTAGGTGAAGTTTAAATCTTGGGACAGGTGCCTAATAGGATTCTCAAGGCAGGGGCCTCCTGATCATGACGAGGGGGTTTCAGTGGTCATGTTGTTGCTGCTCCATTCAACTCTTGGAACAACCAAGGATACCAAGCACTGTACTTAACTTTTTTGGCAGTCCCATAGAGTTCAGTGAAGCTGCAGTGTTCGTGTTTTACTGCAGCTCTCAAACAGGAAGCAAAGAACACCTGTTCTTGTGATTGGTAGAAGTCTCACCACTGGGATCTCTGCGATTGACACACCTATCTCTTATCCTGTGTATAGATAAACGACAGTAAACTTGGCAACTGCTTTAATATCTATCTGTACCATATTTATCATTGAAACTGGAAATTTGGTACTTGTCTTCACAAGTGTTTTGAATCCTCTGAGATGAGACCTTTTTGGTTTGTGTGTGTTTTTTGGTTTTTTTTAAAAAGCTGGTTGCATATGACAGCTACAGAAAATTCTATTAAATGATTTGTCTCTTGCTGTCAAATTCTTAGACTGGCCTAACACCATTAATGGAAGCTGCATCTGGTGGTTATGCAGAAGTTGGACGGGTTCTTCTTGACAAAGGCGCTGATGTTAATGCTCCCCCTGTGCCATCCTCAAGGGATACAGCTTTAACCATTGCTGCAGACAAGGGTCATTACAAGTTTTGTGAGCTACTTATTAGCAGGTATAGCCATAAGCCTTTATTAGGTGTACAATATTGAAATATTTACCCTTATCAAATGTGTGTATTCAGTTCTATGACCAGACCATCATTCATCCTGCTGACATTTGTGCTGTCAGAGGCTTACTCTTCTTCTATTATGCATGGCAGTATTTGTTGAAGAGTGTGTGGGGTATTTTTTTTTGCCTAGGGGAGCTCACATTGATGTACGAAACAAGAAGGGGAATACACCACTTTGGCTGGCAGCAAATGGAGGTCATTTGGATGTTGTACAGCTGCTTGTTCAAGCTGGAGCGGATGTGGATGCAGCAGATAACCGAAAAATAACTCCACTAATGGCCGCATTTAGAAAGGTACTTTTCTTTTGTAATTGCTGATTAATTTCTACTGATGCTGCATTTTTCATATAAAATTCCATGGTTTTGGTTAAATTTGATTCTGCCTTTTCTTGCAGGGTCATGTTAAAGTGGTGCGATACTTGGTGAAAGAGGTAAACCAGTTCCCATCAGATTCTGAGTGCATGAGATACATTGCAACAATTACAGATAAGGTAAGGTGGATTTGGCAGTTACTTGAACATGTGGTATAAAACATAATATCTTAAGTTCTAACAAGATGCTATTCTTTCAGTTAGATGTAGCAACTTAAATTGTTTTGTCTGGCACTTAAGGTTTTTCATGTATCTGCTTAAGTGTATGCATGGGTTATTACAGTAGATTACCTAGTCTTCTTTCTTAAAGGTTTGTTTAGGAAAATCCTATGTACACCTGCATAACTAGTAAGTTTGTAAGCATCCAATATGGATCAAATTTTAGGCTCAAAAAATGCCATCTAATTAGGGCCATTGCAAATAGTGTACCTTGCTGTTGAAGAAAAATTAAAGGGGTTTTTGAGGAATTTCAGAACTCTGGGAGGAGGCCTGAGAAGGTTGAAACATACAAAAAAAAAAAAAAAAACACATACACTCCTGTCCCTGGTGCATGCCATGCCTTTGCCGGTGGAAGTCCTACGCTGCATGTGACTGCTGAGACTAATAAGCGGCCACAGGAAAGGAACCAGCGATGTATGTGAATAACATCTCCTGGCTCCTTCCCTGAGTTCTGTACCCAACCCCATTACACTGCCAGTAGCAATCAGTCAGATTTGTTTGACTTATAATCCCGTTTTGGAAAAAATGTAATTAGATTTCTGTGGGACAGGTAGTTCTAGAATTTTTTTTTTTTTTATGCACAGGATCCCTTGTTTCTTGCTGGACAATTAGTATTGTGTCTGTGATTTCAGGAGATGTTGAAGAAGTGCCACCTTTGTATGGAATCCATTGTACAAGCCAAAGACAGGCAAGCTGCTGAAGCCAACAAGAATGCAAGTATCCTCTTAGAGGAGCTGGATCTAGAGAAGGTAAAAACTTTTGATGACTTTGCAAGTATATAAAGAATTATTAAAGGAGAAACATTTTATTAAAGGGATTGTCCAGGAGTAAAAAAACATAGCTGTGTTCTTCCAAAAAGTGTCACACCTGTTAACAGGTTGTGTGTATTATTGCAGCTCAGCTCCATTAATTTTATTGAAGCCAGGCTGGAATGGAAAGGTGATGCTCTGTTTTTGGTATAAGGCTGCCATGTTTCTAATGTTGGACAAGATATGTTTCTAAAGAATTTTCATGTTCATTTGTGCAGAAAATATTCTGAGTTGGCAATGTGCCGTTCAGCAGAGTAAATTGACTTATTTTAAATTCCAGCTAAGAGAGGAAAGCAGAAGGTTGGCTTTGGCAGCAAAGCGAGAGAAACGCAAGGAGAAACGGAGGAAGAAGAAAGAGGAACAAAGGAGGAAACTTGAAGAAATTGAGGCTAAAAATAAAGAGAACTTTGAGCTCCAAGCTGCTCTTGAGAAAGAAAAGCAAAAGGTTGAAGGTAATGAAGATCATTTTGGCAAAAAGTTTTGATTTGGACAAGTATTTGTTTTTGTTCTCACCAAACTGAGAGACGACAATTCCAGGTCATAAGCTTGACAATGAAAATATTAACTTCGCAGATTTCAACATGACACCATCTAGTGTGTGTGGTAGAAGTGATTTGTCCTTAAAAACATTAATAATCAGACGTAGGTTAAATCTGATACATTTTTAATTATACAGAGTCTCTACTAGATCCTTTGATTATTTTAGCAATTGTTCTCAGCAATATCTCAGGGCTAGAGAGACAATGAACTAGATGAACAAAGTGAACCAATCTTTTGAATGAAATAGATCATAAGGAACTCTTCTCAAATGAAATACATTTTCCATCATTCCTGCAGAGGTTGCTATAAACAGTAACCTATAGCTTAGTATGTGAGCTTCCAATTCTGGGAATAAAAGAGAATATTCCAGGCAGGAAAACAGTGAACTCAAAACTCCATAGTCTGTGTGAAGTATTCTGAATGACCCCTCACCCTCCCCAGCAATCTGCTTATTTTATAGCAATAGGCCTTAAAATTTAAAACTAGATTTCATCCAATGGGCATTAGACCTTTGAGTGTTGCTTCCAATCACAATTGCCTTAAAATATGAAGCGTGCATACCTTAGTGCTTTGTGAAGAACATCCTGCCTTAGACAAAGGATTTTTGCATGAAACCTCTAAAACAATAACAGATGTTTAGTATAAATTTTTGCTAGCTAGTACGTTTTTGTCTGCATTTTTTATGTCCTACAGTTAATAAGCATATTGTCATAATGTGCATTGCACAGTAGCCAAAAAAGTTTGTTCATTGTTCCCAATAGATGAACCTCAAGTGTTAATGGAACCACCTAGTGCAACCACCACCACTACTATTGGGATATCTGCTACATGGACCACGCTTGCAGGCTCACATGGAAAAAGAAATAACACTATAACCACAAACAGCACGAAAAGGAAAAGCAGAAAAAATAAAATAGCTGAAAATGTTCAGATAATCTTTGAGGACCAGCTCCCCATATCATATGGGCAACAAGAAAAGTTAAATGGAGAGTCTAAAAGTAGCAGCACATCTGAAAGTGGAGACAGTGACAACATGAGGATCTCAAGCTGCAGCGATGAAAGCAGCAACAGCAGCAATAAGAGTGACAATCATTCTTCTCCCAATGAAAGCAGTCTGCAGAGCAAGAAGAAGCCATCTGTCCTAGTCTCCTCCCCAAAGGAAGAAAGGAAAATACCTTCTAAAACTTCAGTGAAGTAAGTTTCAGAAAATGGTTTTTATCCATTCCTCCAAATGCCTATATCCAAAAAAGGCTTTAGTTTGTGGTTGCCTCTAAACTGCGGCTTAAAGCTAAACTTTCGGGCGTTTGATTTTTCTAGCAGTATTTGTCATTAATTTTCTAATATACTTAACAAATTTTAGCTCCTTCCTGTGAAATTCTGCATATTTTTTTTTTCTTTCCGTCTTTTGTAATGAGCTGTTTCTGCTTTATACACAGTTATTCACTGAGGAGTACGTGCTTGGAGGACGGGGTGGTGTAAAATGTAGAGAAAATAAGGGTAGGGGAGGGTCACTTCAGTTAATCTCAGACATGATAAAACTTGCTTCTAGTGTTATAAGAAAGAGGAGATTCTCTTGTTTTGACACTGAGGTTGCAGTTCTATCTAAATTATTTCCCGAGATATCTCTAGTTGGAAACCCCTTAGGATTAGGATATTTATATTATACTATGCAAAATCAGAGGGTGTGTATCCATTCCTCTATTGAAATATGGATCACAGATTGGAAGGTTCAAACAAAAAATAAATCTTAGCTTTTATTAATACTCATAAAAAGTGCATATGCCACCAAAAGTGTGAGCTAAAAGGAGAAAAATCAGCCCTGGGTGTAGGCAAAAATGTGTGTACCGGACTTCAGAACAGACAGACCTAAGCTGCACGCATGATCTGATTCATTGACCTGCATACTCAAAAAATGTTTCAGTCCCTCAGTATCGAACCTTCCACACCAAGAGGAAAACCATGAACCACTATTTTCCAGTGTCAGATCCCTTCTATGGGGACTAGTACATATCTCACACCGGTGCAGTGATTAGTCTGTGTCTAAAACTTAGATGTTTGACATTGGACTGTGACGGGATGGTTTGAACTGAGTCTTTCCCAATCAGTCACTATCTTACATAGTCCCACACACTCACATGCCTAACCCCTAGGAAGCTGCAATACTCTGAGAAAGAAAACGTTCAATGACGTAGCTACTACTATGTCTCCAATTATTTGGACCCAATTCTAACTTTATGTTCCAAATACGAGACATAAATACCACTGTGTAGGAGTGAGAGGCATCTACCCTACACTCTCTCAAAACAAATACTTTAGATAGCTTCCAGAAAAGTGCTGCAATCACCACTAAGCTAGTGTCAGCTGTGAGATGTATAAACCGTGGAGTAAACTATAGTAAACCTAATTAAGAAGCTCTTACAACTGAGACTAGCTTATTGGTGATTGCAGCACTTTTCTGGAAGCTATCTGAAGTATTTGTTTTGAGAGAGTGTAGGGTAGATGCCTCTCACTCCTACACAGTGGTATTTGTCTCGTATTTGGAACATAAAGATAGAATTGGGTCCAAATATTTGGAGACATAGTAGTAGCTACGTCATTGAACGTTTTCTTTTCTCAGAGTATTGAGGCTTCCTAGGGGTTAGGCATGTGAGTTTGTGTGGGACTAGGTAAGATAGTGACTGATTGGGAAAGACTCAGTTCAAACCATCCCGTCACAGTCCAATGTCAAACATCTAAGTTTTAGACACAGACTAATCACTGCACCGGTGTGAGATATGTACTAGTCCCCATAGAAGGGATCTGACACTGGAAAATAGTGGTTCATGGTTTTCCTCTTGGTGTGGAAGGTTCAATACTGGGGGACTGAAACATTTTTTGAGTATGCAGGTCAATGAATCAGATTATGCGTGCAGCTTAGGTCTGTCTGTTCTGAAGTCGGTACACACATTTTTGCCTACACCCAGGGCTGATTTTTCTCCTTTTAGCTCTCACTTTTGGTGGCATATGCACTTTTTTATGAGTATTAATAAAAGCTAAGATTTATTTTTTGTTTGAACCTTCCAATCTGTGATCCATATTTCAATAGAGGAATGGATACACACCTACATGTGTAGGATACATGCCTACACCCAGGGCTGATTTTTCTCTGATTAGCTCACACTTTTGGTGGCATATCCACTTGTTACGCTAAGTTTTATATACTATGCAGTTGCATATAAATATCCTAATCCCGACTGTTTTCAACCAGTGATATCTCTGGAAATATTATAGATAGCAACCTTAGAGTTATATGAAAGGGGAGATTCTTTCATATAACTATTAAACGTTCAAACTTTCTTAGTGTCCAAGAGAACTGTTTGGAGTGACCCTCCCCTACTATAATTTTCTCTACATTTTAACACAGCCTGGTCCTCCAGGCCTGTACACCATACATGGCAACCATTCACTGAGGGGCAGAAACAGGTCACAATACAGAAGCAAGGGAAAGAATGAGAAAATTTCAGGATTTCACAAAGGCAATATTTGTTAATAAAATTAAATTGATACAAATACTACCAGAAAATCAAGTTGTCTGACAGTTTAGTTATACTTTTAAGTAAAGTCTTATAGTTAGAAAGATTTGTATATAGCATTTACCTTTTTAATGGGTGTATTAAATTACATTTCTTGCTTATTTCACTGGGGTACACAGCACCATGGGTATAGGCTTGGTCACTTGAGACACACGAGGGTAATGAAAGCTGTTGGCTCTGCCTCCAGGCTATACCCTGCCACAGCCACTGTGCATGAATTCAGTTTGAACCTAGTGTCCATAGGAGGCAGACACGACCTGACTCAGGTCTTCTGTCTTACATCGTTTTTATTTTTACTTTACTTTCAGGTGCAGGGGGTCTTCAGCATGTATGCCACACTAGTCGTACCCTCCTGCAGGCGCAACGCTCTTCTGAGCACCTCTCCAGTCACCCAGTTCCCACTGACAGTTTGCTGCATCGGCGGCCAGATTACCAGTAACCCCACTCCCACGTGCGTGGTCTACCGAGGGGGTGACCCTGCGGTGCATGAAGACGGCTGTCAGGTGAGTATGAGAAGAGTAGAAGACGGGAGTATGAAAGTTACCTCAGGCCCCACTCAGCCCCTCTCCCAGGGGGAAAATAGCATGGGTCCTGTTTAGGGGTGCATCACTGGGACCCCCAGAGCTGTGCCTTAAATTTTAGATAATAAGCCCCTTTTTTTTTTCTGGGGTGTTTTTGGGCCTTCTGGTCGCTCCTACCGAGCAGCCCCTGTTGGGGGAAGGGTGCCCAGTACCTTTCCCAGGCCTCCGTCAGGCTTTCCGGAGTTGGCGGCCGGGCCTCCCCGCCGACGGTGCCTTGCGGTCGGCCGTATTTCTGTGTGAGTCCATGGCCTGGCTGGGAACTAGGCCCGCCCCTTTCCCGGCATTCAGACTCCACCTAGGGTCTTCGATTGACCAGGGGGCTGTCCTGGCAAACCATCCAGCCTACCCAATAGCTACTGAGCCTGTATTATTAGGGGAAGGGCTCTGCTCTCCTCAGAATCACTTTATTTGCTGCTTGTCTTTTTGGCTTGCTGAGACAGCGGGGATTCCTCTGACTATCCTCACAGCTCCCTGGGAGACATTGCACCTGCAGAGCCCCCTCTTGCGATCTGGTAGGCTAAACCCCTGGGTTACCCCTAATTTCCTTGGGCCTCCTCTGCTTTGTAATTCACCCTCCGGCCCCTCTGGTTCTGTCACTTTTTTACACGTGCGCCCGCTGTATCAAAAACAGTTGCTGTGCAGAGCCTGAGCCCATCTGCTCTCTGCCTTCTGACTCAGCCAGTCAGGAACCTCCTGGCCCCTCTCCGGTTCATCCATCCCCTGATTGGGCGGCCTACCTCACCTTGGCCATGGTGTCCTTACCAGACTTAACTAGTCAGTGCTGGAAACTTGGAATGGCTGCTTTCCCAGATCGCCGCTCAGTCGCGGCTTCTAGGGATCTCCCTGGACACCCTCATAGTTCCCGCCGCAGCTCCAGGAGCCATCCTCTCAAAAGGACCAGGAAGTCTTCCTACAGTTCACGGTCCTCCACCCCTTCCTCTGGGCACTCCCCAGATAGGGACTCGGCTCTCAGCTTCACTCCGACAGGCAGATCCCTGCCTCAGCCTGCTCGGTCTACTTACCTGGCAACGCCTCTGACTCCGACCCGGAGCATCAGCTAGGCTCATCTATATCTGTTGCTATGCGGGAGCTCATCCATGTGGTAGAGACCCTACAGATCTGAGGACGAGGACCCGGACCTGTCCTTTCAAGTGGACATCTCCTTCTGCCACTGGGTGTTTGATCACATCTTGAGGGCACAGTTGCTTCTCCCTGGACCATCCTCTGTCTTCTACTAGGAAGTCGTACATTCCTTCCTTCCCTTGTCCTGTGTGTGTCTCCAAGTAGAAGGTGAGCTCGGGCAGTTCTGCCAGGCTATGCTGTGACACATGTCTCTAGCTCTCCCTGGCTGGCAATGATGAACATCCGAGGTAAAGGAAGCAAGTTGCTCCAGTGGTGCAATCGTTAGCGCACGATACTTTTATCAGTAACTAGTGAGTGCAAGCCGGCCTGTCTTGAGATCTTGTCAGCGAGCCGCTCCATGTGTCCCTTCCTATCATTAAGAGCCTCCAGCAGTGGATCCCGTGATAGCTAGGCTCTCCAAGGCTTCTATTCTGCCTTCAGCGGACTCTGCCTCCCTCAGTAATCCCTCAGAGTGAGATCGGATCGCTTCTGTTGTATTGTTTGCAATGCAGAACTGATACATTGCATTGTCCCAAATGCTGGCTGTTATATTGCTGCAAGAAGGTGGCTTCCCTCGCCAGTGTGGCCTTCGTAGTGGCTGGCTTCTCCCTGCGGTCTTCCTTCACTGCCTCTTGGGTCAGCAAGGCCTGCTTTTTCTGGGCCAAACAGCTTTAGTCAAACCTCCCTGATGCAGCTTACCTCCAGGACCACCAGCTGCTCGACTCTGATATCCTGAACGCTTCCAAATACCTGGCGATGCCTCCAAGGCGGCTGCCAACGCAGTGGCTATTCGCCATACCGTTTGGATTCGTTTGTGGAATACTGAGTCCGCCTCCAAGAAGGCGAACGCAGCCCTTCTCCCTTTCCAGGTCGACCTGGGCCAAATTTTTGTTAAAGGCGTCGAGAATCTTATCCCTGAGGCCACGGGGGAATAGATTCCTCCCTCAGAGGCGTTCTACGTGTCAGCCGTTCTCCTGTTCCAGAAAGCTTCATTCAAGTCAAGGCCTCCCTGGTGGTCCTGAACCAAGTTGTCCAGGCCTTCCTCTTCCAAGCCCTGCTTGGCATGAAGTTTTTTCCCTCTCTGGGCCTCTCAAGTGGCGGGACGTCTGGGTTCTGGGCCTGAGAGGTGGTATCATCCGGCTACTCCAGCTTTCGCCAGAGTCTCTTTGCCTTCCCTACGTCGGACAATCCAGGCTGTCTCTGTTCCCGCTTCAGAGCGTATCCTGGGTTACTATTTATACTTGTTCTTCTTTCCCAAGAAGGACGGCCTCCCTTGTCCCATGATGGTCCTGAAAGGGCTCAACAGGTTCGTCCATGTCTGCAAGTTCCGCTGTAGTCTATGCAGTCTGTGCTGGCATCCCTGGAGATGGGCGAATTCTTCTTCCACCTACATCATCGCGATGTGCCGTCAGCAGTTTCTTCGATTTGCGTGGATTCTTGACCTTTCCAGTTGTCGCTCTCCCCTTTGGGCTGGCCTCTGCCCTCTCTGTTTTTTCCTCGGTGATGGCGTCTCTCATGGCCATCCTCTGCACCAGAGGTGTTGCCGTGTTTCCAGACTTGGATGACCTCTTGGTGAAGCCCCTCCAGGTCAGACAATCTGACCAGCTTGTGGCTCACCTTGGTCCTTCTTTGCTGGTTCAGCTGGCTCATCAATGAGGAAAGGTCTTGTCTCGTGCCCTCTATGCACATGGGATCTGGGACATGATCCTCTACACACTCCAGGGCGTGATTCTTCTTCTGGAGGCCAAGATCCTGAGGTCCGATGTGTCCCACCTTCAGAGGTACTCTCCTTGCTCTCTTCGTTTCAGCATGTGGGTCTTGCGCATGATGGCCTCGACCTTCTAGGCTGTACCTTTCATTCACTTACTCTGTCGTCCTCTCCACTTGACGATTCTGGCCTGCTGGGACAGATCTTCCTTGAACTGTTCTCCCACTGTGACGTTACGGATGTCGACCTTTTTCGCCTCTGCCGGACCAACAAGGTCCCTGGCTAAATTGCCAGGTCTTTGGATCCTCGAGCCATCACCGCTGACGCTCTTGTGAGTTCAGATTTTCGCTTCTTCTCCCTCGGATCCTCCAGAAACTCAAGACCAAGGGGGTTCAAGCTATCCTGTTTGGCACCAGATTGGCCCTGTCGGGCCTGGTACGTGGATCTTATGCTCCTGTTGGCGGATGCTCCTTGGCCTCTTCCTCTGCTGGTCGACCTTCTGTCTCAAGGACCGCTGTTCCACCCCACCTTGACTCAGCTGCATTCACAGTGCGGCTGTTGAATCCGAGGTTTGAGGCGTCATGGGTTTTTCGGAGTTTATCCTACCATACTCAAGGCATGGAAATTCCAGATAGCTTAGATCTGTCATCTAACATGGAAGGCTTACGTCCACCGTTGGGAGAGTAACAATTCTCATCGGATCTTCCCCATTCTGGTCTGGATCAAGGTCTTAGTCTTTTTCCCTTTAAAGACTTTCCTACAGGGGTGCTGCTCTGTGCTCCTTTGGAACCCTTGGATCCATGGGGTCTTAACTTCGTCTTTAAGGTGCTTCAGGTTCCCCCCTTTGATATCCGTTTTTGTCTTCTGTTCTGGTAGATCAAATTCCTGGTGGTCATTACCCCCATCCGCAGGGGTCCCGAATTGGCTGCCCTTTTTTGGCAGCCTCCATTTCTGGTCCTCCACAAGGATAAGGTTGTCTTCAGTCTTCCACCTCCTTCTTCTTTTTTTTTTTTTTTTTTTTCTTCTTCTTCCTAGGTTGGTTTTCCTCCTTCCACATCGAGGACTTGGTGTTGCCCTCTTTCTGCTCGGTCCCCAGGCATCTATGTGAGTGCTTGCTCTTCCCGATTGTTGCTCAGGCAACTTGCGTGTATACTGTCCCTCACGGATCCTTTCTGTTGTTTGGACGCTTTGCTTGTTCTCCCCAAGTGCCCTTGCAAGGGCCTGCCTGCTTCCATCTTCCGATGGCTTTGGTCTGAGATTAGGGGGACCTATCGGTTTAAGTGTAGGGCTCTGCCTTTCCCTGTGACGGCTCTCTCCTCTAGAGCTGTTGGAGCTCCCTGGGCCTTCGGCATCAGGCTTCTGCTTCCCAGGTTTGTAAGTCTCCCACTGGGCCTCCATCCCTAAGTTTCACCAGATCCATTCTGTGGCCTCTGCCGACGCCAGTTTGGGTTGTAAGTTTCTGCAAGCGGCTGAGCGCTAAAGGTTTGCATGGCCGTGTTATTCCCACCCTGTGGGACCGCTTTAGGACATCCCATGGTGCTGTCTCCCCCAGTGAAATAAGCGAGAAAATGGGATTTTTGTACTCGCCGTAAAAGCCTTTTCTCATTGTATTCACTGGGGGACACAGATCCCACCCTTGTTTTTCAGTGTTGTTCCTGCCCGAGCTGTGTTGGTTCCTTTTCGGGTTCAGGCATTGGTGGGTGGTGGTTCCATGTTCCTTTGTGTCTCTCTCCTACTGCTACGGTACAAACTGATTCATGCACAGTGGCTGTGGCAGAGTATAGCTTGGAGGCGGAGCTAACAGCTTTCATTTCCCTAGTGTCTGTCTCCTACACTGTGTTCCAAATTATTATGCAAATAATATTTTCTCATATTTTCCAAAATTACCTATATGAATTGCATGCAGTCATTGTAATTTTCCAGTCATCAACTATTCGAGTATAACTGAAAGGTTTTTGAACAAACTGCCTATGATAACAGTATATTTAAAAAAAAAAAAAAAAAAAAAAACACTCAAAATGCATGTTTTTAATTATTATACACAGCAGAATTTGCAACCTTTTCATTTTTATTAAGAACAAAAAAAAAAAGGTCATTGTGAAATTATAAGCATTAGCAGGTTATTACAAACTGAAATCAAACCGTTTTCAAGCCAAAACTTTATTCGAGGTGATGTTACATTTGCACATAGGACCCCCTTGTTCGAAAGAAGCTTCTGAACTCTCTCGTCCATTGAATTTGTCAGTTTTTGGATGGTTTCTGCTTCAATTGTTTTGCATGAGGACAGAATACCCTCCCAGAGCTGTTGCTTAGATGTGAACTGCCTCCCGCCATCATAGACACTCCTTTTGCTGATGCTCCAGAGGTTCTCAATGGGGTTGAGGTCAGGGGAGCATGGGGGCCACACCATAAGTTTGTCCCCTTTTATGCCCATAGCAGCCAGAGATGTAGATGTGTTATTTGCAGCATGAGACGGTGCATTATCATGCATGAAAATGATCTTTCTGCGGAATGCATGGTTCTTCTTCTTGAACCATGGCATGAAGTGCTGTTTGAGAAACTCCACATACATTATGGAGTTCATCTTTACCCCTTCAGGGATCCTAAAGGGGCCGACAATCTCTCTCCCCATGATTCCAGCCCAAAACATTACTCCACCTCCTCCTTGTTGGCGCCGTAGCCGTGTTTGCATGGGGTGTCCATCAACAAGCCATCCTCCACTCCATCCATCTGGACCATCGAGCGTTGCACGGCACTCATCGGTGAACAAAACAGTTTTGAAATCAGTCTTCATGTATTGTTTGGCCCACTGGAGCCGTTTCTGCTTGTGCGCAGTGGATAGAGGAGGTCGACAGGATGGCTTGCGCACAGCTGCAAACCTCTGAAGGACCCTGCATTTTGTTGTTCGGGGGACGTTGGAGGCACCAGCAACTTCAAAAACTTGTCTGCTGCTATGACAAGGCATTTTTGAAGCTGCTCTTTTAACCTGACGTAATTGCCTGTTGGAAAGAGTCCTCATTTTTCCCCTATCAGCACACACACGTGTGTGCTGTGAATCTGCTACATACTTCTTGATTGTGCGATTATCACGATGAAGTGTCTTGGCATTGTTGATTGTAGTCATGCCTTGACCTAAACACTCCACAATTTGTTGCTTCTCAGCAGCTGACACATCCTTTTTCTTTCCCATTTTGGCTGAAAATGTAGGCTGCTTAATAATGTGGGACAGCCTTCTTAAGTAGTCTTGCCTTTAATTGGACACACCTGCCAAACTAATTAGCACAGGTGTCTGCAATTGCTTTCAGTGATATAAAGAGCCCTGACACACATCACCATCAATGAGTTTAACTGACAAACAAAAAAATTCTTACCTTATCACTCCTAAACACTTTTTGCATAATAATTTGGAACACAGTGTAGTGACCAGGTCTATACCCATGGTGCTGTGTCCCACAGTGAATACAACGAGAAAAGGATTTTATGGTGAGTATAAAAATCCCATTTTTCAGTCCCTATCTGTAACTCTCGGTGTGCCATGTCTCTGAATTGAGGAAGTGTGTATTCGGTTTGTGATAAAGCTGGAATGAAATATAATGCTGCTCATCTACAGCATATGCTTATTAACTGTAAACAGCTGGGTCAGTGATTGGAGACAGCTTGTGTCATGGACTATTGAGATGCTGATTTCAAATGCAACCACGTCATGTGAGTGGTTAGTTTTACTTTACTTTTTGTTGAAAGCAACGCTATGACTGTCCTGCAGGGAGATCATGGAAACAGTTCTGTTGCTTTGGCACCAGGAATCTTCTGAAGGTTCCAGACATGCCAATGACCTACTAGGCCCCATGCACACATCCGAGTGTGCTTCAAATATGGGGAAGAGTATGCAGCCCCATAGATATGAATGCATAATGGAATGCACTCACATTGCACTCCAAGTGCATTTCATTATGCATTCATGTCTATGGGAGCTTCTGGTTTTATTCTGTTCTGATGTAATCGGTTGTGTGTATGGGGCCTTACTATCGAACTCTGCCTGGCTCAATGGTAATTTGACACTTTCACCACCTTTTTAACTATATGTATTTTGTTTTATGATTTTTAAGATTATATATTTCACTGTGTTTAAGATTATCAGAATCTATAGTCGAAACAACAAGCAATTCTTTGTCCACAAGCAGCAAGACAGGTCCTTCTCCACTCTCATCTCCTAATGGTAAATTGACCATTGCCAGTCCTAAAAGAGGTCAGAAGAGGGAAGAAGGGTGGAAAGAAGTGGTCAGAAGGTATGTTTCTGTAGTATTTTAAACAGTGTTCTATTCTACATAAGCCAACTGTTCAGTCATGACCAAAGATTTTGTGTAAAACCTTTACATAGAATATTGTTGACCATATTGACTTGTATGAGTTGGCATTTCTC
Source organism: Leptodactylus fallax (assembly GCA_947044405.1). Taxonomy (NCBI): domain Eukaryota; kingdom Metazoa; phylum Chordata; class Amphibia; order Anura; family Leptodactylidae; genus Leptodactylus; species Leptodactylus fallax. Next base: position 1,531,834 of record CAMRHE010000048.1, on the reverse strand, counting down.
ATATACCTTTCTTTAATAAACTCAGTAAGGTGTATTGAGTAATACAATGTGTTTTTTTTTTTTTTGACTTTATATTACTAAACTTTGTCACAAAACTGGAAACTAACGAAACACATTCCAATTGAGCAGGTTCTTATAATGTTCAGAATAGGGAAATATATATATTTCTCGCTTATTTCATTGGTGGACACAGCACCATGGGTATAGATCTGGCCACTAGGAGACTGGCACTAGGCATAGCAAAAGATGTCTGCTCTGCTTCTGGGCTATACCCTCTACACAGACTCTGTGCTAGCCAGTTCTAACCTAGTGTCCGTACGAGACAGACGTGACCTGACTTTATTTTTTTTCTAGTTGTACCCTCTGTGGGTGCAACTGTCTGCAAAAGAGTGCCTCACTGGTCACCCAGTCCCCACTTCCTTCATTGGTGGCTGGCCCTGCCACCTCTTGGTGGTGTTGGTTCTGTGTGTTTTTTGTTTTTTTTTTCTCTTTCCTACTGCTGCGGTACAAACTGGCTAGCAGTGTCTGTGGAGAGTGTATAGCCCAGAAGCAGAGATGACACCTTTTGATATTCCTAGTGTCAGCCTCCTAGTGGCCAGGTCTATACCCATGGTGCTGTGTCCCCCAATAAATCCGAGAAAAGGATTTTATGGAAGTACAAAAATCAGGCCAATCAGTGGCCAAAGGAAAGCACTCAAGGACATCACAGGTAGTGCTCTCCTGTGTCCTTCGCTGAGGCTGCTGAGTAGCAGTCATGTGTAGTGGGGACTTCCACCAGAAAAAAAAATATATATATATATATATGTCTGTCTATCCTGGACAATTTTTTTTAAATTTAGTTCTGCACATTAAGCATGTGTACAAACATTTTAATGTATGAACACAAATGAAGTGGTTCCTTGTTGCTTCTAGGTCAAAGAAAGTATCTGTACCATCGACAGTTATTTCACGAGTCATTGGCAGAGGTGGCTGTAACATCAATGCTATCAGAGAGTTCACAGGAGCCCATATTGATATAGACAAGCAGAAGGACAAAACTGGTGATCGAATCATAACCATCAGGTGAAATACGTGTTTAATCACAAGAAATGGGAAAAGTGAAAAAATGTTAAAATATTCTGTAGTAGTCAAGGGGGCTGTCTCAGACTATAGCAGCCAATCACCTAATGTCTCACTTCTGATGCCCCCTGCAAACAGGGAAGAATGTAGTAGTTTTAAATTTACAGGGATGGCTGAAGTCAACTGTTCTGGTTCACAGAGTGGGGAAGGGACCCACAAATGTATACAAAACAAAAAGTGAGAAAACTATATATAGATTACATAAGTTAAAACAAAACCCCCCCACAAATTTACATATCTAATAAGTCAAAATAATCTAAAATACGATGGATAAATAAAGAATAAGTCCCTTGCTCTGAACTTTATATATATGATCAGTACCATCCTCTGACATGGACTTTTTTTTTTTTTTTTTTTTACATATACTGCATATAGTTTACATAACTATAAACAGTCACACTCACTTCAGCCCTGTTCTAAAGGTCTTGGCACACGGAATAAAATCTGTGTACGGGTATTTTTGTTCTTGTTCAGATTCCATATACCAGTTAACAGTAAGGGATATGTTTGAATAACTACACCTTTGCCTAACATACATATAAATTGAGAACACTTTGTATTGCTGTACATATGGGAGGATTATATTGTGCTTTAAAACTTTTTTTGGTTAAAGTAATTTGCAAAAATTAGAATGCAAATGTCCTTAATCATTTTATTATCCATTTTCTTTGAGTAATTTGTTTCAATTTTCTTTAAGCCCTTCTAACGCCCATCGTAATAGTATGGCAGATGCCAAGTCTTTAAAAATGGCTGTGACCGCCATATCCATAGGTCTCCACGGCATTGCTGTTTTGTGATCAAAACCTCAAATCTTCCCCAACATGGTATAACTAAAAAAGTACATGTGACCCTGCAAAAGAAGACTCCCTTATATATTTTCATTCCTGTACAGGGATGCATATTTTGCATTCACTGTGCGGCCAAAATGATAAGTCACCTTTTTCCTTTGGGTCAGTACGATCCTGACGATAAACTTATATAGTTTTAATTTTTTGCGTTTTTAACCCCTTTAAAAAAAAAAAAAAAACTTCCAAAACTTTGCCATATTCTGACACCCGTAACTTTAAAAATTATTTTTTTGTGGATAGATAGCTATATAGATATAGTGTGTATGTATATATAATACACATATATATATACATACATATAAATAAAATATAATTTCTAAAGTTACGTTGTCAGAATATGGCAAAGTTTTGGATATTATTTATTTATTTATTTATTTTTTTTTTTTTGGGGAGGGGGATTAAAACGTAAAAAATAAACTATATAAATTTATAGTCAGGATCGTACTGACCCATAGAAAACAGGTGACATTTTGACCGCACAGTGAATGTGCAACTTTCTTATGGGCTTTGTTTTTATACCAAAGTGTTTTTTTTTTTTTTTTTTTTTTTTCTCTAGCTTCCTAATACATCATGGAGAATATTAAATGGTACCATTATGAAGTATAATTTTGTCCTGCAAATATTAAGCCTATATATGGCACTGTGAAAGGGAAAAAAAAAAGTTATGGGATTTGGAAGGTGGGGAGTCAAAAACTAAAATAAAAAAATGGCTGCAACGGGAAGGGGGTTAGTCAATAGTTCAGGTGAATATGAAAACATTGTAATATCTCCTGTTATCAGCTCCTCTTCTGTCTGCTAAAGTGCAGACGGACAGCACTTCACAGAAATCTATGGAGAGGTGAGGAGGAAGAAAAGTGAGTGAAAATCAGACACTGACTTCCTGTAGCAAATTACTGTAGGATCTCACCAGCTTTATTCACATCTGTACTGCTCAGTATCGCTAAAATCTGCTTGGAAACTGATCCTTTTTGTGTGTGTTTTGTTTACAATTTAAATTCTATCTGGGAATTCATGGCTACATGATAGATGTAGGGACCCACATCTGTGCATTTGTGTCCCCATTCATTTGTATGGAAGTTGCCTGTGTGTGCGCATGCCTAACCTTCCCTTAACTGTGGACATGAAATGGAGGTCAGAGGATCCCTTTTCTTGAGGTAGAAGCTGGTTCGACCAGCATCTATCGTGCATTTAAGGCTCATATTGAGGATGTAATCATAAATACCCAGATGACAATATCTCTTTTAAAGTATACTGGTTTTGCTTTGCTAACATATTGAAACCTCGAGTCTCCCACAAAAAAAAATTGTTGATTGTTGATCCAGAGGAAGGCAAAAAAACCCCATCAGGCTTATGCCAATTGCACCATTTCAGGGGAAAAAATTCCTTCCCGGCTCCAATCTGGCAATCCGTATTAAACCCTGGATCAACGTGCCCTTAAAATCTGGATCCCATAATATTATTCTGTTTGAGAAAGGCATCCAAGCCCTCTTTGAACTTGTTCAATGAATCCACCATCACCACTTCCTGAGACAGAGTTCCATAGCCTCGCTGTACTTACTGTAAAGAATCCCCTTCTATGTTGGTGAAACTTTCTCTCCTCCAATCGTAGAGGATGCCCCATTGTTACTGTCCTGTCCTAGGAGTAAAAAGATCATTAGAAAGTTCTTTGTGCTGTCCCTTCATGTATTTGCAGATTATTAGATCTCCCCATTATTAGATCTCCCAGTAGAAGTCTCTTCTCTAAACTGAATAACCCCAAATTTGTTAATCTGTTGTCGTACTCCAATCCACCCATTCCCCTAATAATTTTGGTTGCCCTTCTTTGCACTGTTCCTAGTTCGATTATGTCTGTCTTGTATACTGGGGTCCAAAACTGCACGCAATAGTCTAAGTGTGGCCGTACCAGTGATTTGTATAGAGGCATAACTGTGTTCTTGTCATGAGAATCTAGACCTTTTTTGATGCATCCAATAATTTAATTTGCCTTGGCAGCAGCTGCCTGGCACTGGTCACTAAAGGTAAGCTTGTTGTCCACCAAAATCCCCAAGTCTTTTTCATTGGCAGTCTTACCAAGTAATTGCAAGTAAGTACATAATCATACATTTTATTTCGTCGTCCAAAATGCATAACCTTACATTTGTCAACATTAAACTTCATTTGCCAAGTCTCAGCCCATGCTTCCAGCTTCCTTAGATACCCTTGTAGTATTCTACTATCCTCCTCATTTTTGATTACCTTACAGAGTTTAGTATCATCTGCAAATATGGACACCCTGCTTTGTAAACCCTCTACCAGGTCATTAATAAAGATATTAAACGAGCGAACCCAATACTGACCCCTGTGGTACCCCACTGGTGACTGACCCAGTCTGAATATTTACCATTAACAAGTACACTTTGTTTCCTATCAGTGAGCCAGTTGCGAGCCCAAATGCATATATTTTCCCCCAGTCCCAACATTCTCATTTTACATACCAACCTTTTATGTGGTACAGTATCAAAAGCCTTTGAAAAGTCCAGATAAACCACGTCCACTGCATTACCCATGTCCAGTCTTGAACTGACCTCTTCATAGAAGTTGATCAGATTAGTCTGACAAGACCGATTCCTCATAAACCCATCCTGATTGGGTGTTATAAGATAATGTACATTAAGGTACTCCAGGATAGCATCTCTTAGAAAGCCCTCAAATATCTTACCCACCACAGAAATCAAACTTACTGGCCTATAGTTTCAAAGGCTCACTTTTAGACCCCTTTTTGAAAATTGGCACCACATTTGCTATGCGCCAATCTTGTGGAACAGACCCAGTCATTACTGAATCCTTAATTATATATAAGGGTCTGTCTATCACCGTGCATAATTCCCTCAAAACTCGGGAGTGTATGCCATCTGGACCTGGCGATTTTTCTATTTGTGTTTTGAAGGCGGTGCTGCACTTCCTCATGGGTTAAACAGCTGACATTTAATTGAGAGTTAACATCCTAATCATGTTGCTGGCCATTGGATTTTCTTGTGTAAACGCCGTAGAGAAGAAGGTATTTAATAGTTGTGCGTCTTTCCTCCTCCTCCACCATTACACCCAGATTTTTGAGAGGGCCCACATGGTCAGATTTTATATTCTTATTTATGTAATTGAAGAAATATTTTGGATTATTTTTACTTTCCTTGGCAATTATTCTCTCAGCCTCGATCTTCACCTCCTTTATTTCTTTTATTTTTCTCTTTATAGTTTTTTAATGCTGTCACTACTTTCGTGTTTTAGTATTGTATATGCTTCCTTTTTATCCCTCATTGCACTCTTTATTTTAGTTAGCCATATTGGTTTTCTATGATTTCTGGCCTGCTTATTCCCATAAGGTGTGTAGTGTGTGTGTGTGTGTGTGTGTGTGTGTGGTGTGTGTGTTTTTTTTTTTTTTTTTTTTTTTTTTTTTTACCGGTCCTATTTGTAATGCTTTTGAATGTCCCATTTTGTTTGTGTTCCAGTCACTTTGAGGACATTGTCCCAGTTTATGCTGCTAATCTCCTCTCTGTTGGTTAAAATTGGCCTTCCTGAAGTTTAGTGTTTTTGTTCCCATTCTACTGTACATCTTTTTAATGTGTACAAGAAAAATTGTTATGGTCACTATTACCTAGATGACCCCCAACCTCCACTTTTGACAGTGTCAGGTTCATTTGTTTAAAATTAGGTCTAAAAGTGCCTCACCTCTTGTTGGGTCCTGCACTCCTTTCTAAACATACTGCACCCCTGTATATTTACAGCCCAGTCATAGTTAGTCCAGCCATCGTTAGTATACATGCATTTCATGGATTTATCTTTATCCCTTCTCTTCCACTGTCTACTGACTGTTTTAACCCCACCCCCAGTTAAATTAATTAGCCCTCTTTCCATTTCTACACTATCTTGCCCTCTACATCTGTTACCCTCCCCCACCAGTCCCTAGTTTAAACACTCCTCCAACCATCTAGCCATCTTCTCCCCCAGCACAGCTGCACCCTCCCCATTGAGTTGCAGCCCATCCCTACCATAGAACCTGTAGTAGTATAATGTTGTACCGTGTTAGCCATTGAAAGTAGTGGAAGAGTGAAGAAATCAGGCGATACCTTTTAGAGGCTAACTGAGTATATTTATAAGTAAGCTTTCAGGAGTGCTCGCTCCCTTCATCAGACATGGTGTGATACAAGAACTGAAAATTAACAGATTTTTATACACATGGTTTTCAAAGCATTTTAGAGTCCTTAAAAAAAAATTGCAATCTAAGTAGAGAAGTTATTTACAACAGGTCATAGAACCTGTAGCTCACAGCAAAGTCGTCCCAGTTCTCCAGGAACCCAAACTCCTCCTTCCTACACCAGCTCTTGAGCCACTTGTTTACCTCCCTAATCTCCCGCATACTTTCCTGTGTGGCTAGTAGTACAGGTAGTATTTTAGAAAATACTACCTTGGAGGTCCTTGCCTTCAGCTTGCTCCCTAGATCCCTGAAATTCAACCTACCACTAGCTTTGGTTATTTTGTGCCAATGTGCACCATGACAAAAAAAACACCCTTAGACTAAGGCCCCATTTTGCAGAAACGCGTTTTGTTGCAAATTTTGCTGCGGTTTTTCGAGCCAAGGTCAGGAGTGTATTTAACAGAAGGGAAACTAAGTGCTTCCTCATATTTTCCAATCCTTGTCAAATCATTCCTGACTTTGGCTCAAGAAAAGCAGCAAAATCTGCAACAAAAAATTCTGAGTTTCTGCAACCTGGGGACTTAGACAAAGTTAACCCTAAAGGTTGCTTTAAACATCAGAAGAGCTCTGTCTTGATTTAATTGTTTGCACAGACTACTGTATGATAGATGTTTTAAGCTATTAATGATCACTAACCAGTTCTTGTCTTGTTTACCTAGGGGAGGAACGGAATCCACCAGACAAGCAACACATCTGATAAATGCACTTATTAAGGATCCTGATAAAGAAATAGATGAACTCATCCCAAAGAATCGCTTGAAAAGCTCCTCCACAAATTCAAAAGCAGTATCTTCAACCTCTGCCACTGTATCCTCTGTTAATTCAGTTATGGGAATCAAAGTTACAGCTGTCACAGTCTCTTCGTCATCACAAGCTGCCTCTGCCCTCACTGTGCCAGCTATTACTTCAGCATCTGCTCACAAGCCCTTGAAAAATCCAGTGAATAATGTACGACCAGGATTTCCAGTCTCTTTACCTTTGGCTTACCCCCCTCCACAGTTTGCTCATGCTTTACTTGCTGCTCAGACTTTCCAGCAGATTCGTCCTCCACGGTTACCTATGACACACTTTGGAGGACCATTTCCCCCAGCCCAGTCCACCTGGGGCCCCTTTCCTGTCAGGCCTCTAAGTCCTGCACGAGCTACCAACTCTCCTAAATCTCACGTGATGCCTCGCCATACTAACCAGAATATCAGTAGCCCTCAGGTGATCCCAGGAGCCCCTTCATCTACTAGCCCAACAGCTACCACAAACTCTGCGGCCTCAGTGCCTGTCTCCTCTACAAATGGGAGCCTCAGCTCACCTTCGGTCAGGAGACAACTTTTTGTCACAGTGGTCAAGACCTCTAATGCTACTACAACCACAGTAACCACAACTGCAAGCAATCACATCACCACACCAACAGCCTCAACCTGCCCTGTTCCCACTGCCAAAGAACATCATCCAATGTCATCACCTTCATCTCCCTCCCCACCATCCTTGCCTGGAGGGGGATCTAGAAGCAGCCCCTCTGATTGCCTGACATGTTCTCCAAACAAAGGGACCTCACTTTCCAATGAACAGGATTTGGTTATCCAACCTGTCTTGGAGATTACTAGCTCAGGCAACAGTAAGCAAGCGAGCTCTACCTCTGGGAGTACCACGATGCACTCAGCTCATCCACACCCTCCAGTGTCTGTTTCACAGGATTCCCGGCCTTCACTAATCCAGACACAGGTTCCTCCTCCCTCAGACCCAAGAATGGCACCATCTCTCAACTTGGCAGTCAGTTGTCCTACTCACCAACCTGCTCCCATTCCTTCTAACATCCCAGTATCCTACCCCCTGACTCAGTCCTCTATAGTATCTACACCATCTGCTGCTAAAATTGAGTCCCCTGCAGTTAGATCTCACCTCCATGGAACAAACCCTGCACATAAGAACCAAGTCGCGGTTCAAAATTCCCCTGTGTCAGGAATTGTTCCGCATCCAAATATTAAGAGACCCCAAAGTGTACCTTCAGGTCCACATCCTTCCAGTCTAAGTACACAAAGTGCTGCTCAGAGTTCCAGTCACCCTTCAGCTAAGCCCTTGGCCCCCAATTTTAGTTCTCCTCTACCCTTCAGTCCTTTTAGCACACTCTTTGAAAACAATCCAAATCCCACTCATCCCTTTTGGGGTGGTTCTATGGTCTCCTCACAGTCTGCTTCAGATTCTATGCTTTCCACACAGTCTTCATATTTGCCAAATCCAGAGTCTATGCTTCCATCTGATACTTCCAAAGCCCCAGGTTTTAGGCCACCAATGCAAAGGCAAACTCCAAGTCAGTCAGGTGAGATTTGTTTTTTTTTGTTTTTTTTGTTCTAAACAAATATTTACTAGCCTGGTAATCCATAAATATGCTATATAAATTTTTCATTGTACCGAAAAAGCTCTGGTTCTGTCAGCATATTAAGTTAACATTTTCTACCCCTGCTTAAGGTATTGTGAACATGGATTCCTCTTACACATCTGTGGCATCATCTACTACTCATTTGGGTACCTTTGCCTCGAACATCTCGGGAGGTCAGATGTATGCACCTGGCGGAGCACCTGCAGCTGCTAATTTCAACAGACAACATTTTTCTCCTCTTAGTTTATTGACCCCTTGTTCATCAGCATCTAGTGGTAAGCAAAGACTATCTAAGCACAACCCATTACTTAAAATAAATATTACATAAACCATTATATGGTCAGGTAATGGCCAAATGCCATAATAATGCATAGTGCATCCACATTTAAAGCCGGGGAAAAATTATTTATTTTGCGTAAATCAGAAGTACCACCATATTGGTTCTCTTATTTTTCATTGGCTTCTTGGCACTTAATAACAAGCTCCTCACTTTCTCCACATCTGTCAGTACCTGGCTTTCAGGAAGCTTTGGAACATTACTTGGTTTATAGGCCAAACCAGAAAATATCTTCCAGAAGGAGAAAACACCTCTGTCTTCCCATTTGGAATGCCTTTTTGGGCCAATTTGGAAGACTTTTTCTGGTTTGGTTTATCCCAAATCACATCACGACTAGTTTAAAGTTGGGCATTGGCTTACAGGGAGCTACCTTCCAATAGGTGGCCCTAAGAGGCACAGATTGCAGATACTTGGAAATTACAATTTACAAAGGCCTGTATATAACCTTTTCATGAAAATTTTAATTTCATTTTTTGGTCTAGATTCTTCAGCCCAGGCTGTGTCTGCTGGTGTTCGAGCACAGTCTCCTTCACCTTCAGGAGTTCCTATGGTGTCTGAGAAACAGAATTCTGTGCCTCATGACAGGAAAGTCCCTGTGCCAATTGGAACAGAGCGATCTGCACGTATACGGCAGACTGGGACTTCTACACCATCTGTAATTGGGAGTAATTTGGCAACATCTGTTGGACACAGTGGAATATGGTCTTTTGAAGGAATGGGAGGCAGTCAAGGTAATGAAGATTAAACATTATAAAATAAACCTGGCAATAAACATTATCCCAATGTCCTATCCAAATCCTAATAGAAGCTGTTACTGGAGTATGGACTGACTTGTTTAAGAACTTCAAAATGTGCATATGTTAAAGCATGCCTCCAATTTATAAACTAACTTTTCATAAATGAATAGTACAGGTGAATATAGGAAACTTTGTAATATTCCGTCTTCACTTATCCGGCTGCTTTTCTTCTCCTTAGATTCACTCAAGGCTATTTACAGAATCCTGTCAGTACTCTGCCCCATAGACTTCTGTGTGAGGCTGAGAGCTGTTTATTGCCTCATTCTGTGCAGTGATAGCAGACACTACTGTATTTTTTAAGATGACTATCACTCAGTGTATTGTCACAGTATCAAAGAAATCATTTCAAATATCAATAAAATAACCTTTTAATTAGCTTTCATTAAAATATGCAATCCTTAAATTCAGTACCTCTTTAGTGGTGAGCAAAGCAATGCTTCACTATGTAAGGTATGACATCTTGTTTCCCTACAAACTAGCACCCATCAATTGGGTTTGTATTCAATACAACTGCAGTTATGCCACAAGTCCTGCTCATGTACCAACTGGTAAACATTCTGCAAGACATTCTTGAGAAACAAACTTCACGTTTTGTTTTAGATAAAGTATCAGACTGGTGCCACACAGGCATGGGAAATCACATGATGCACAGACCCATGTCTGACCCTGGAGTGTTTTCACAACATCAAGGAATAGAGCGAGATACGTCTGGCATTGTAACGGCTTCAGGAGCATTCCATCAGCATGTACCTGCTGGATACATGGACTTTCCAAAAGTTGGGGTAAGTAGTTTTTCCTTTCATTTTGTGTATACTGTATCATAGGTCCAGATTTTTTATTTTCAAGTACTGGATAAATGGGGACTTCAGATTGGATGTGTTTACGCCTCCTATATGAAATGTTGCGGTTTCCTTACAGGGCATGCCATTCTCCATGTATGGAAATGCAATGATTCCTTCTGTAGCTCCAATGCCAGATGGCACTGGTGGACCGATTTTCAATGGACCTCATTCTGCTGATCCTTCTTGGAATTCGCTCATAAAGATGGTTTCAAACTCCACAGAGAATGGGCCTCAAACTGTAAGTTTTTCAAGAGAATTGCACCTATATGATTGCAGAAGTTACAAATATATAATAATCTATACAATTTGCATAACAGTAAAATGAGAATTCTTCGATATCATAGAAACTAGAGCCAATTGACAGTTTTCCTTGTGATATTTGAATTCAGCACATGAAAATTAAGAAATGGCTCATTTTATTTCTGAACCAAACAACTTTTGAAAATTGTGTATTGATGCTCATGCCAAATTCAGTGTAGCTCCAGTCCACTCAAGAAGATATGAAACTGCATGAAATCTTTGTCAGGTTACTTCAGAATATTTATGGTATTGATTGTCCTTGTGATTTTTTTTATTTATTTATTTTTTCTTCTTCCCCCCCCCCCCAGGTATGGACTGGAACCTGGAATCCCCACATGAACAGTGTACACATGAATCAGATGGGTTGATCTGAATTATCTCGCTAGCATGGAAAATCCTTCAGCGAGTAGGGAAAATAAAACACGATACCTTCATCCCACAGAGGCAAAAAGATGACATACTCCCAGATCATCCTACTGATGTGCTTGACTGAAGTGTGTAGGCTTTTTGCAGATGAACTTACTAACTGACCTTTTTCTGTGACCGTTGTGACCGCCCAGTTCTCATTACCACAAATTTCACTATAGTTAGCCCTCTCCCACCTTTTTATTTTATTTTCCTTTTCTTTTACTCCCCAACCCCTTTTTTTTTTTTTGTTTATGGACATTAACTTTATTTTCCTTGAAGCTGTTTGGCTGGTTGGTTTTAGTACTGTAAACTGCTTCTGAGCAAACACAGAAAAATTAGCAAAATTATGTAACTGATTCTGAAGTTTTAGAATGGCAAATAAATGTACAATTGTTTACATAACAGAAATGGCTAAGCAGAGAATTCAGTATGTCAGTATAGAGGCTCTACATGAAGTAGACTTAAATTAATGTGAGATGTACCTTCATATTCAGAAATCTGGATGTTTCCTTCATACATTAAACTATTAATAAGCATATATTTTCTGCTTGTTTCATTAGTCTGAACAGCCCGCAGGCAGGCAGTAGGAATCATGCTGTATGATCGTGCAGGGACTTCATCATCGTTACTACTACTGTCGTCATTCTAACTAAGATGGTCATAGTTTGCTGTAGTGGCTCAAAGTTTATATTCTCATCTTATTTAGAGGAATATTGAAGTTTAATCACACTGGGGCAGATTTACTAATGCTGTCTAATACAGTAAAACTTACTAGACATGAGTGTGCTAAAATTCTATAACCAGCATCAGCCACTGTACTAAATCTGGTGCATTACATTACACTGTTTGCTGAGGCATGTTAGAATTGGCATATGTGATTTTGTCTTGTTGAAAAGTGAGTATTCTAAACTTTATAGACTTAAAAAAAAAAAAAAAAAGTTTTAGAATCAAAAGCATACACTGCAATATATGGTAACATATGGCCACGCAAGGTGTATTCAAAGCACCATGTTTAGAAATAAAACCACCACAGTTACAGAGAATAATCTTTTGCACATTGTGTATAATTACTAGAAGTCCAACCTAACAACATCAAAGCCTCATAGGTGGTACATACTAACATCCATATATTGCACTAGAAGGCCTCACAGGTCCAACTCTCACAGTAGTGCTATTGGAACACTGTACAGAATTCCCAATATCACCAGGCATTACACAAAATACAAATAACCCATGAACAATAAACATCAATTATCCTTTCACCAGTGCACCCTTGCCATGTCCCTATTCCAGGGCTCAAACCTAAATCTGCTCCCACTTAGCTGCCTTCTTCCCCTGAGTTCTATGGCGCAGTCAGATGAGAATCTGTGGACCCAGGTTCCCTAGCTCCGAAATTTCCCATCGTAGTCAAGATGTTGAGAAGAGTTTGAGATGTGCTTGGTGAGTTTAGGAAGAGAAATGTAGTGCCAGAGACGAGGTAGTGGTCAAAACCAGGTTTGTGTAAAAATTAAATGAATGGATAAAAAAAAATCTATCCTGAGACCAGAACGAAAGACACTGATGCAGGAGAGGGTGAGCCATCTACTGCCAGGTTCCCCAGTGCCCACAAATGAGACGTGGGAGGCAGGGTAAGGATGCATGAGAAGTTCTATGGTATGCAGCGCCTCAGGATGAAAAGACTAGGGTAAATGGAATTGGGCAATAGGATCATTCCATGGCCTAAACATGTGGGAAGTGACCATGGCTTATTACCCCAAATGAGGTTACTGTTACTATGCTGTGGCGCTTCTGGAAGAACCTAGCAGGAATATACATAGGTGACTTCAGCAAGACTTATAATAATTGGGTAATATGATGATTTTCACTAGGCTCACCCTAGCCAGCAAAGTGAAGTAGGTAACTTAGCCTCTCTCGCAAAGGACTCGAGTTCGAGCCATGAGTGGGAGTACTTTAAAAGGGTTGTACATTTTTGCCTGGACAACCCCTTTAAAGTTTAAGCTGAGGGCAGTGGAAAAAAAATGTATACTCGCTTGTCCTCGTTGCTTTGGTGTCCTCCCGGTTCTTCTGCTCTGGTGGGTCTCTTCCGGCGTTGTGCTGAGGCCAATCCGCGAAGCGTCTGAATGTCACTACCTGAGACATCACGGGTCCTCTTCCTAAGGCCGCTGATTGGCCTCAGCGTTCACATGACCCCTGAGGCCAATCAGCGGCTTCAGCACAACGCTGCTATTCTATGGGTCAGTGCGATTTTGGGGATACCAAATTTATTCACCATATTCTGACTCCTGTAAGCGTTTTAAATTTCTGTGAACAGGGATGCATAAGGAGCTTTTTTGCGTGACCAGATGTAATTTGCCATTTTGAGGAATGTCTCTCGCTGTGATTTATCCAAATTTTTATGGCCAGCAAAATGGCAATTCAGTTAATTCTTTGTATGTGTGTCCCCCACTTTAAGTACTTTTATGTGTTCTAGGGAAAGAAAGGGGGGGTAATTTTAGTGCCTTATTTTTTATTTTTATAGTTGAACTCCAGTGGATATGATCACTCTATGCAATGCATTGCAGAATACCAGCATAGAGCAGCCTGTAATAGAACTCAATGGAAGACTAGTCTGGGAGCCTTTAATAGGCTCCTACTATCATGTGTATGGAGTGCGACCGGCAATCCACCCCAAAATATGTCAGCATTGGGGGAGTGTTTCAGCACCAAATATGCCTCTGTTTAGCTTTGGGGCCCCATTTTGCCATGTAAATTGCTATTTTATTCATATACATATTGAGGAAAAGGGCCTTGAGGCTTGTCTTAGCTTGCCTGGGTGGTGGTCTCTGGTCTCGATTCCTTGGAAAAGCACCCCCCCCCCCCCCCCCCTCATTTGTATATGAATAACACTGCAATCTACCTGATAATGGGACTCCAAAGCTGAATAATGGAATATGTAGAATCACCTCTACAAGCTAATGTGATTGTTTACAGTGGGGAAAAAAAGTATTGTCAGCCACCATTTGTGCAAGTTCTCCCACTTAAGATGAGGCCTGTAATTGACATCATAGGTAGACCTCAACTATGAGAGACAAAATGAGAAAACCTATCCAGAAAATCAGTCTTATTTTTAATTTATTTGCAAATTATGGTGGAAAATTAAGTATTTGGTCACCTACAAACAAGCAAGATTTCTGGCTCTCCAGACCTGTAACTGCTTCTTTAAGAGGCTCCTCTGTCCTCCAGTCATTACCTGTAGTAATGGCACCTGTTTGACATTATCAGTATAAAAGACACCTGTCCACAACCTCAAACAGTCACACTCCAAACTCCACTATGGTGAAGACCAAAGAGCTGTGGAAGGACACCAGAAACAAAATTGTAGACCTGAACCAGACTGAATGTGCAATAGGCAAGCAGCTTGGTGTGAAGAAATCAACTGTGGGAGCAATAATTAGAAAATGGAAGACATACAAGACCAATGATCTCCCTCGATCAGGGCTCCACGCAAGATCTCAACCCGTGGGGTCAAAATGATCACAAGAACAGTGAGCAAAAATCCCAGAACCACACGGGGGGGACTTAGTGAATGACCTGCAGAAAGCTGGGACTAACATAACAAAGGCTACCGTCTGTAACACACTACACCGCCAGGGACTCAGATCCTGCAGTGCCAGACGTGACCCCCTGCTTAAGCTAGTACATATTCGGGCCCGTCTGAAGTTTGCTAGAGAGCATTTGGATGTTCCAGAAGAGTATTTGGAGAATGTCATATGGTCAGATGAAACCAAAGTAGAACTGTTTGGTAGAAACACAACTCGCCGTGAATGGAGGAGAGTGAATGCTGAGTTGCATCCACACCATACCTACTGTGAAGCATGGGGGTGCCAACATCATGCTTTGGGGCTGTTTCTCTGCAAAGGGACCAGGACAACTGATCCGTGTACATGAAAGAATGAATGGGGCCATGTATCTTGAGATTGTGAGTGCAAACCTCCTTCCATCAGCAAGGACAATGAAGATGAAACGTGGCTGGGTCTTTCAGCATGACAATGATCCCAAGCACACCGTCAGGGCAATGATGGAGTGGCTTCGTAAGAAGCATTTCAAGGTCCTGGAGTGGCCTAGCCAGTCTCCAGATCTCAACCCCATAGAAAACCTTTGGAGGGAGTTGAAAGTCCGTGTTGCCCAGCGCCAGCCCCAAAACATCACTGCTCTAGAGAAGATCTGCATGGAGGAATGAGCCATCATACCAGCAACAGTGTGTGCCAACCTTGTGAAGACTTACAGAAATCGTTTGACCTCTGTCATTGCCAACAAAGGATATATAACTAAGTATTGAGATGAACTTTTGTTATTGACCAAATACTTATTTTCCACCATAATTTGCAAATAAATTCTTTAAAAATCAGACAATGTGATTTTCTGGATTTGTTTTCTCATTTTGTCTCTCATAGTTGAGGTCTACCTATGATGTCAATTACAGGCCTCTCATCTTTTTATGTGGGAGAACTTGCACAATTGGTGGCTGACTACTTTTTTTTTTTTTTTCCCCCACTGTATAAGCAATGTACTGCAAGGAGCCTTTTAATCCTAGTATGCATAACCTGGGCCTTTTAGGCCTTGTTTGTTATTACTTGTATGTGTAGATTTCTAATGTCATGCATACTAGGGTTAAACATATAGTCCAGGGGTTGGCAACATGTGGCATACAAGCTATATTTGCCTGACACTGCAGATTGTGATGGGAGGAAGAAAGTAGAGGTAACTCCAGCATGGGTTAACTCCTCTGAGAACAGCCAGACAGGAAACAAGCTAGCAGACAAATAGGTTTTCTGAAAATAACTATGCTAGCGTTGCATCAGGCCAGGGAAGGAACCAATTAATAAATCCTAAAGCCCCTGACCTGATGCAGTGTGGTTCTCTTCAAATAACTAGTGGAACGAGTGATCTGATGTTTATCTGGTCTCAATGGAGTTGACCCTTGCTGGAAGTACCTCTACTTGCTTTATCCCAGCTCCAGAAGGTAAGTTATTTATTGGTATGGGTCTTGTGTAAAGTATAGAGGGACAAGCAGTAGTCCTGTGTAAAGAAAGAAGGTGATCTTGACCCATGGCTACACCAGCCTTGTGTAAAATATATTTTGCACTGAACCGCTGCAGCCAGGAACCTTTAGACCCCATTCATTCCATATACATGTAAGGGATAAAGAGGGTACAGTAGTCCTATTTCACAGATGGATGCTTTTAACAGCATCCAGTGAACATATGAACACAGCATTAGGCCAGTATCACAGGGCTGTAATACTTTTCATTTAGGAGACGAGAGCCTTTCAACATTGCAAAGCAGACAAACTACTCTTTGATTTTATTTTTAATTTGGCACAATGTACAAAAAAAGTTGTCTACCCCTGGTATATTGGATCACACATCTTGACTCCAAGCAAAGTGATCTGACGACACGCATGGGATTCCCTACCACGGACTGGGTTCTGAACAATCTACAGGCAGAACATGGTATTTTTCCCACTTAATATGAAGAGCAGGTTTGGTAATCACCTGCAATACCTCCAACAAACAATCCCAAGAACTCTCCAGATACAGTAGGGTATCATCCACATAAAGTGACCTTGTCAGACCATGCACCTCTGAAGCACAGTAGCAGGCGTTCAATTGCTATTATGTACAAGACCTTCAACCTACAAGTATCATGGGCTACCTGACCTTTTATAACCGCTGTAAATTCTTGACTGTGGATTTAAATAGCATAAAACAATTTTGATTTGGATATGAGAGAATAACTTTATTAACATAGTTGGATAGAACTTTGGCTAAAATCTTCCTCTACTTGTGATGGCGAAATAGGCCTGTAGGACTCGCCAAGTGTCAGGACAAGGCATAAATTCATCCGTATAGTACTTAATTCCACTGGAAGCCTGTCTGTTTTAAGAGACTGAAGACTTGCATGAGGAGCCAGGGCAGTTGTAAGTTTATACACAGAATTAATAGTAAATCTGCTGCTGCTGTTCAGAAAATCAACGTAACTGCTCTGCTACAAACTTTTAAATTGCAATGGCTGCCATTTCCAGCTCTTTAGACGTGTAAACAGTTACATAAACTATCTTGTTGCCTCGGATTCGCCAAACAAAAGGTACACAGAGTGCAAGTTTCACATTTTGAAAAGTGCAAAACTTTTTTAAATCAAAAATTCCCGGATGAAAGTCTTGTATTGAAGACACTGTTATATTCAATGGAATCTTATCAGGTTTTATTGGTGGCTCATTTTACGGATATGTCTTTAGCATGCATTGCACTCTTCAGTTGTTGTGATGGAACATAAAAACAGAATCCATGCTATAGATGAGAATCTAATTTAAGCAATATACACACATGTACTAAAAAAATAAATAAAAAAATGTACATTTACGCAGAGAAACACATTTGACGTTGCTGTTGACTGACTATACAGAACGTGTTTTGTTCTTGCAGGCTGTCTGTTTGCAAAACTGCTATGAAAGTCCATTTTGCACCCACAGCATGTCAATTATACCTACAGAAAGGCTGGTGGTTTCTGTATAGTTATAATGGAAGCAGAAAGTTTGCAGAGGAAAACTCTGCAGAGTTTCTGTAAAGTGCTGCAGGAAAAACCGCAATTCGTTTCTGCCATAGTTTTTCCCGCAACGTTTTTTTGGCTGCGGCTCGCTAAGTGGGGCCTTAGCCTGAAAGGGGTTTTCTGAGCTAAAAAAAATTGAAGACTTATCCTTGGGATAGGTCACACATATCAGATTGGTGGGGGTCTGACACCAGGCACCTCCACCAATCAGCTATTCTCAGCAGCTGATACACAGAGAAAAGAACAGGAAGCTCTGTCCCCTGTGTAGTAATGTATGGAGGAATCCGTGAAAAACTGACAAAAAAAAAAATAGAGCATGACCTATATTTTGACGGTCCTATACAAAGGACCGTCAAAATATCATTTATGTGAATAGTCCCAATGCACAGACTATGAAATGAACGTGGCCATCTGACTGTTGATTTTCACTGTTGTATGAATACAAGGATAGAAATGAGAGGCCTACAATATGTGATGAAACTAAAATTCTTTCACATTTTTAACAAGAAAATGTTTTCTCTGGTATATTCTACTGAAAGCCATAGATCAGGTTCTGGCACACAAATGCCACACCAAAAAAACAGCTCAGTGTATGCAGCCCAGCAAAATGCCATTGTAAAAGAAAAAAACCCTTCTCTATTTCTCAAACCCCCTCCCCATGCATTCCCGTACAGAAATATATATAAAAAAAAAAAAAAGTTACGGGTGTCAGAATGCTATGATTTTTAGAAAAAAAAACGAAAAGGGGGGGGGGGTGTTTAAAATATAAAAACTTTATAAATTTGGTATCCTCGGAATCATACCGAAACACAGAATATAGGTGACAGAGTTGCAGAGTGAATGTAAAAAAGCGCTGCAGGAAAAACTGCGGCGGAAACGCAATGCAATTTTCCCTGCAGCACTTTTCACAGAAATCATCTTTCTGCTTCAATTATATCTTATATGGAAAACGCCAGTGTTTCCATAGGTATAATTGACATGCTGCAATTTACAAAAATGCGACGGGTTTTTGAAATCACAGCATGTCCGATGCAGATAATCCGATGGGATTAGACAGAATCACATCCACTTTAAAAGTACTGTAAAATGCTGCGGCATTTATACCACGTGGTGCCCTGGCCTTAAATCCATTTTCATTTATGGTCGCTCTACATCAAGAACAGTCAATCTTTGTTGGGGTAAGCACACTTTTTTTTTTTCAACTGGATTTGGGCAGATTTTTTTCAGCTAGAGGATAAAAGAAGCTTCAGGATCTATCCCTGCAAAGTCCATTGAAATGAATGGGAGACAGTTGTTGCTGAAATGGGAATGACTATTTTCTATGGGTTCACCCCTGGTGGCCAGGACGTGGAAGCAGAGTGCTGCTCTACAGTGTTTTAGTTAAAGGGGTGTTGAGTCTTTTTATTATTTAGTAGTTCTGCTGAGGGGCCCATAAACATAACACATTACTCACCTCTCCCCAGTTTCCTGGGATTCATCACAGGATGAAAGGCCTCTTTCACTTGACTGCTGCCTCATTAGTATTCACTTCACTGCACTGTGGCTGCCAGGATATCCTTTCTTAATTTATTTAGAATAAAGTTTAAGGCCCAGTTTGCATCTGTGTTTGGGTTGTCCTCTTGGTGACCCCCCCCCGAACGGAAACCTATACGTGTAAAAAAGCGGTTTACCTGGGAAACCCACGCACCCCATAGACTATAATGGGGCCCGTGTGGTTTCCACTCGGTTTCCGTACGAAGCAAGCGGAGAGGAAAGTGCTGCAAGCACTCCCCGAACGGTAAACCGAACGCAGATGTGAATAACTTTATTCATTTTCATTAGGTGTGAGCCTGGGATTTGAAGCCACAAACCAAAGTATGTAAGGCTGAATTCACATCTGCACAGAGACTGCCGAAGGACTTTTCTCTGTGCCGCTTTCAGTTTGAGAGTCCGTTTTAGCGGTCCGGCTCTCTCGTTCAGGTATCTTCAGCATCAGTGCTGTATGTCCGCAAAAACAAACTCTATTGCTTCAGTGTGGATGACACACCGAAGGAAATATAACCCTGGTGGTAACTGTTCCGCAAATAAGGACGACACACGGAATGCATCTGTGTTCCGTCCGTGGTTTTTACTCTCCCATAGGCTTCTATGGGCGATTCTGTACAGCAAACACTAAAGAGGTTGTCCAGGTTAAAAAAAAAAAAAAAAAAAAAATCATACTCCTTTCTCCCCAAAGCTCCGTGTCCTCTTAGCGCATTCCAGTCCTTCTGCTCCAGCGGCTTCTCACAGGTGTCTTCCTGAGTTCTGCTGATTTACCTCTGCGGTCACGTGACCACAGAGGCCAATCAGTGGCGTCAGTTAGAGACCCGTGATGTTACAGGTAGTGACCTTGCAGGCCCTTCGCTGAGGCCACTGACTGGCCTCAGCGGTTATGTGTGGCTGGAACTTTTTTTTTTTTTTCACTGCCCCGTTCAATTTAAAACTTAAACGGGTTGTCCATTTTTGCCTGGACAACCCCTCTAAGCAGAATAGGACCTGCTCTGAGTTTTGCGGCATAGACTCTCATCCCACACACGGATCTGTGGAATACACAGTAGTGTGCTTGGGCCCATAGGAAATGAATGGGTCAGTGTGCTATTTGGGAAAAACATGGATATCACACTGAAATAGCACACGGTCGTCTACAAAGGGCATAAGGCTGTTACTCTACTGAATGAGCCACAACCTATTAGTTTCAATAAGAGGTTTTTTCCTTATACCAGTCTACAATATTATTGTACTGCAATAGATTCTCTAATCATACAATGTACTGGCATATAGAGCGATTTCTCTATGTATTATACCTTGGTATGACAAAGAACATACCTAATGAAAAAAAAATTCAAATAAGGCTTTAGCAACTTTTTTATGTAACTTTTTTTTTTTTTTACTGAATCATTTAAGTGATCACTAAATGGCGTAAATAAGAACAGCACAATTGTTTGTTTTAATTAGTAATCTGAGGGGTCTGTATATATGTAACTGTGTGTGTGTGTGTGTATATATATATATATATATATATATATATATTATACAAATATATGCCACACCCCTTAAAAGCCCACTCCCACTTTTGTGACCACTTGCCATCACCCTGTCAAGGGCTCTCTCACGTTGATGTCTCTAGCTATTGCTTCCAGCAGCGGCAGCGCTCTGGTCCTCATTGCCTATTTTCATAAGTCCTGCCCTGGTCATCAAGATTTAGGAATAATTATTCCTGTGACGCGCACGGGTCTCCGTCATGCAGGTCCCCTACTGGCCCACTAAAACAGCGGTTATCCGTGGACCCCATAGACTATAATGGGGTCTGTCGGGGTTACGCTGTTTTTATACTGACACCGGTGGTGAGAAAAGTCCTACGTGCAGGACTTTTCTCTCTGCTGATTTTTGGAGGTTCCTGCAGCGGAGACTCAGATGCAGATGTGAACCTAGCCTAAATTCACATCTGTGCTGTGGTCTCCATTGTTCAGGTCCTCCAAGGGATCTGAATGGCAGCGAGGCGGACTGCTGAAACAATGTGGTTACACAAGGAGACCGACAGACCCCATTGAGTAAAAGCTGCAGAAAAAAAAAATCCATGTCCTCCATGCAGGACTTTTCTCTCTGCCAATTTTCAGCGGTTTCTGCAAAGGACACTCCAGTGCAGATGTGAACTTAGCCAAAGTAATAGCTGCACTGGAACCATACCCGGAATATGTCCATGAGGGAGGAATGGTCATGATAATGGACAAGTTTTCACCAAATAAAAAAAAGTTCTAAAACAACGAAGTATTACTATCAGTACCATTACTATTCGTATCAGCATTGCCTGACGTCCCCTGCCACTCCCTCAATGCCGCCACATCCTTATACTAAATGCACATGATTTACTGTAGAGCCCATATAACGTAGGAGAACACACGCACACACCATTAATGCTTCATAACCTTAGGCGCACCTGTGTCGAGGAATGCGAGAAGGAACTACATAAACCCCATTCACACACGACCTGAGGGGCGATATAAACGCCGCCATCACAGGAAGTTCCATGGTATCGTCACTAAAAAGCGCCCTGCTCAATTCGGAAGTCGCACATGACGTCTATCGGAGTTAGAAACCTCCCGTGGTCATAGAGATGAAAAAAAAAAAGGGTGACCATGAGACGTGGGAGAAGTAAGCCTGGCAAGGTCAATACTGAGAGTATGCACACATAAGTCCAGCGCCATCTGCTGCTTATACTGTGGTACCGCACGTGTGTGATTGAATGGACGCATTTCAAGTAAGTGATTGTCCTGTGATACTGTTGTGTTATAGAGTAGTCCTAGAAGACTGAGATTGCACAGGAGTCCAGCTGTGTGTGGGAAGACAGACATAAACCAGGTCTCATGTTGTGGACATGGTAAATAGTGGTGGCTTGAGGTAACAGGAGCAGCAAATGAGCTGCTAATTAAATATCCTATGTTTATATGTACCCAGCATTGAATAGAAGTGGCCATATTGCCCAGAGCAACCTATCAAAGTCCAGCGCTGATTTCTTAAATTACATTTACATGAAGCCCTGATGCATGTGATCTCAGTATCCTAGAAATACCCTTGCTGATGCCTGACATAAGCACATGACAATTCCTGCCTTTTTCTCACTATGTCACACACCACCCTGCGAGCGCAATCCACTCTAAGTGTCACCGTATAGAAGTCCAAATTAGTACGATTAGTATATGAGCCAGCTCAGGGAATCACACGGTCCATCTAAAATTATGTGAGCAAAGTGGATTCTGATTCTTAATGGAGGAAGAGTGAGGTTTAAATACATTGTAGGTGTGGCTATACATTGTATAGACCAGTGATGGCGAACTTTTAGGAGACCAAGTGCCCAAATTGCAACCCAAAATCCACTAATTTATTGCAAAGTGCCAACACGACAATTTAACCTTAATACTGAGGTTTTATTTAGGAAAAAAACAACTCATACATTAACATCTTTTGTCTTAAAAGAAAAATACACAGTGAGCCCCCACACTGTGTAGTATGCTCCACAGTGAGCCCCCCACACAGTGTAGTATGCACCACAGTGAGCCCCCACACAGTGTAGTATGCTCCACAGTGAGCCCCCACACAGTGTAGAATGCTCCACAGTGAGCCCCCACACAGTGTAGAATGCTCCACAGTGAGCCCCCACACAGTGTAGAATGCTCCACAGTGAGCCCCCACACAGTGTAGAATGCTCCACAGTGAGCCCCCACACAGTGTAGTATGCTCCACGGTGGTCCCCACACAGTATTATATGCTGCTCAGCTTGCCTCCTGCGAAGAGAAGCCGAGCGACCTCCTTCTTCCACCACAGTGCAGGTTCAGATGAATGATGTCATCCTGCCTGCGTCGGGGTAGAGGTCACACTCTTCTGTCAGTGTAAGCCGTGGTCCCACTGACCCACGGCCTACACTGATAGCTTTCAGCTGTATGTGCATTTGCACATACAGCTGAAAGAAGCACTCGTTCGCAGAGGGAACTGGGACAGCTGTCCCAGATTCCCCTTTAGTGAGAGATTGGGAAGCCTGGAAGGGGTGACAGCGTTTGTGCCAACAGAGATGGCTCTGAGTGCCCCTTCTGGCACTTGTGCCATAGGTTCGCCACCACGGGTATAGACGAAGAGAAGGTGCAATCAGTATAATTAACACAACATGATTGTTTATAAAGTTGTAACATATGTTTTAGCACAGAAAAGAAGCTGCATCCCGTTGTAACAGTTTTCTGCAAAGGAGGAGGATGAGTTCTGGGCTGCGCTCAGGAAAGGAATGTACAACCCCAATTCCAATGAAGTTGTGATGTTGTGTAAAACATAAATAAAAACAGAATACGATGTTTTGCAAATCCTTTTCATCTTATATTCAGTTGAATACACTACAAAGACAAGATATTTAATGTTCAAATGGATAAACTTTATTGTTTTTTTGCAAATATTTACTCATTTTGAATTTGTTGCCTGCAACACATTCCAAAAAATCTGGGACAGGGGCAACAAAAGACAGGGAAAGTTGAGGAATGCTCAAAAACACCTGTTTGGAGCATTCCAGAGGTGAACAGGTTAATTGGAAACAGGAGAGTGTCATGATTGGGTATAAAGGGAGCATCCCTGAAAGGCTCAGTCGTTCACAAGCAAGGATGGGGGGAGGTTCACCATTTTGTGAACAACTGCGTGAGCAAATAGTCCAACAGTTTAAGAACAACTTTTCTCATCGTATAATTGCAAGGAATTTAGGGATTTCATCATCTACAGTCCATAATATCATCAAAAGATTCAGAGAATCTGGACAAATCTCTGCAAGTAAGCGGCAAGGCCAAAAACCAACATTGAATGCCCGTGACTTTCGATCCCTTAGGCGGCACTGCATTAAAAAACGACATCATTCTGTAACGGATATTATCACATGGGCTCAGGAACACTTCAGAAAACCATTGTCAGTGAACACAGTTCGTCGTTACATCTACAAGTGCAAGTTAAAACTCTACCATTCAAAGTGAAAGCCATATATCTACAACACCCGCCAGCTTCTCTGGGCCCGAGCTCATCTGAGATGGACTGACGCAAAGTGGAAAAGTGTCCTGTGGTCTGACATTTCAAATTGTTTTTGGAAATCATGGACGTCGTGTCCTCCAGGCCAAAGAGGAAAAGGACTGTCCGGATTGTTATCAGCGCAAAGTTCAAAAGCCAGCATCTCTGATGGTATGAGGGAGTGTTAGTGCCCATGGCATGGGTAACCTGCACACCTGTGAAGGCACCATTAATGCTGAAAGGTACATACAGGTTTTGGAGCAACATATGCTGCCATCCAAGTGACGTCTTTTTCAGGGACGTCCCTGCTTATTTCAGCAAGACAATGCCAAGCCACATTCTGCACATATTACAACAGCGGATACTAGGCTGGCCTGCCTGCAGTCCAGACCTGTCTCCCATTGAAAATGTGTGGTGCATTATGAAGCGCAAAATACGACAACGGAGACCCCAGACTGTTGACCAAGTTGTACATCAAGCCAGAATGGGAAAGAATTCCACCTACAAAGCTTCAACAATTCGTGTCCTCAGTTCCCAAACATTTATTTAGTGTTGTTAAAAGGAAAGGTGATACAGTCATATGAAAAAGTTTGGGCACCCCTATTAAGCTTAATCATTTTTAGTTCTAAATATTTGGGTGTTTGCAACAGCCATTTTAATTTGATATATCTAATAACTGATGGACACAGTAATATTTCAGGATTGAAATGAGGTTTATTGTACTAACAGAAAATGTGCAATATGCATTAAACCAAAATTTGACCGGTGCAAAAATTTGGGTACCCTTATCATTTTATTGATTTGAATACTCCTAACTACTTTTTACTGACTTACTGAAGTACAAAATTGGTTTTGTAACCTCACTGAGCTTTGAACTTCATAGCCAGGTGTATCCAATCATGAGAAAAGGTATTTAAGGTGGCCAATTGCAAGTTGTTCTCCTATTTGAATCTCCTCTGAAGAGTGGCATCATGGGCTCCTCAAAACAATTCTCAAATGATCTGAAAACAAAGATTGTTCAACATAGTTGTTCAGGGGAAGGATACAAAAAGTTGTCTCAGAGATTTAACCTGTCAGTTTCCACTGTGAGGAACATAGTAAGGAAATGGAAGACCACAGGGACAGTTCTTGTTAAGCCCAGAAGTGGCAGGCCAAGAAAAATATCAGAAAGGCAGAGAAGAAGAATGGTGAGAACAGTCAAGGACAATCCACAGACCACCTCCAAAGAACTGCAGCATCATCTTGCTGCAGATGGTGTCACTGTGCATCGGTCAACAATACAGCACACTTTGCACAAGGAGAAGCTGTATGGGAGAGTGATGCGAAAGAAGCCGTTTCTGAAAGCACGCCACAAACAGAGTCGCCTGAGGTATGCAAAAGCACATTTGGACAAGCCAGCTTCATTTTGGAAGAAGGTCCTGTGGACTGATGAAACAAAGATTGAGTTGTTTGGTCATACAAAAAGGCGTTATGCATGGCGTCAAAAAAACACAGCATTCCAAGAAAAACACTTGCTACCCACTGTAAAATTTGGTGGAGGTTCCATCATGCTTTGGGGGCTTTGTGGTCAATGCCGGCACCGGGAATCTTATTAAAGTTGAGGGTCGCATGGATTCAACTCAGTATCAGCAGATTCTTGAGAATAATGTACAAGAATCAGTGACGAATTTGAAGTTACGCCGGGGATGGATATTTCAGCAAGACAATGATCCAAAACACAGCTCCAAATCTACTCAGGCATTCATGCAGAGGAACAATTACAATGTTCTGGAATGGCCATCCCAGTCCCCAGACCTGAATATCATTGAACATCTGTGGGATAATTTGAAGCGGGCTGTCCATGCTCGGCGACCATCAAACTTAACTGAACTGGAATTGTTTTGTAAAGAGGAATGGTCAAAAATACCTTCATCCAGGATCCAGGAACTGATTAAAAGCTACAGGAAGCGACTAGAGGCTGTTATTTTTGCAAAAGGAGGATCTACTAAATATTGATGTCACTTTTCTGTTGAGGTGCCCATACTTTTGCACCGGTCAAATTTTGGTTTAATGCATATTGCACATTTTCTGTTAGTACAATAAACCTCATTTCAATCCTGAAATATTACTGTGTCCATCAGTTATTAGATATATCAAATTGAAATGGCTGTTGCAAACACCCAAATATTTAGAACTAAAAATGATTAAGATTAATAGGGGTGCCCAAACTTTTTCATATGACTGTATAACACAGTGGTAAACATGTCCCTGTCCCAGCTTTTTTGGAACGTGTTGCAGGCATCAAATTCAAAATGAGTGAATATTTGCAAAAAAACAATCAAGTTTGTCCGTTTGAACATTAAATATCTTGTCTTTGTAGTGTATTCAATTGAATATAGGTTGAAAAGGATTTGCAAATCATCGTATTCTGTTTTTATTTATGTTTTACACAACGTCCCAACTTCATTGGAATTGGGGTTGTAAGACGGAGACAGGCACAAGCTGGCATCTTCCACACACCTCGTTACGTGTGTACTAGGTAAACCACAGTGTATGATAGTTCTTCAAGTGCTCCTTTGGGCTAATTCCACAGTGGCACCAGATTTAACCACTGTGGCTAGATCAGTTTTCAACCTTTGCATTGCATTTCCTGAGAGCTTCTGTCTTGTGTAGACCTGGTAAACCCAGGTTCTGTGTGAATTACATAGTTATCAGGTATACAGGTCAGGTCATTATTTATGATGCCTAAAAGTAATGCAGTTGCCCAGTGGTCTGCGCAGGGTAGCAGCCGTCCACACAATATTCAAGCTTCTCCGGCAGAGGCAATGTGCCTCAGCTCAGGAATGGTTCTGGCCCCACCGAAGATATGTCAGCACTCTTGGGAGTGCTGGAGATCTCCCCCTCCTCTTCTTCTTCTTTTTTTTTTTTTTTTTTTAAGCCTAACAGACGTCTCCATGAGTGTTGGCACATATGCATAGAAATTTGGTGTTTGGTTTCTATTGTACGCCCCATTGCAGTCGTGTGTCTTACAGATGATTGGACATATCCTGGTTGCCCAGCATTTTTGGTCATATGGATGCCATGGAGAGGAGGCTCCAGTTTGTGTCCCCCTCTATAATCCTAAGTAGAGAACCCCAGCTAATGTTTTGAAAGATCCAAACAGAAGGAGTGCAGCCTCCTTCAGCAATGATAGTTAATTAGGGGTTTGAGCTGCTCGACCCATATCCATCTGCTGATCGGCAGTGAGTCCTCATTTAGAGCAGGGGTTGCCCAAATGGGGGATCACCTGTAAAGCCGGATACACAAATGGTATATTATGTGGTTTTTGGGGGGGCAGATACACAGAGCTCAGATTATTATTATTATTATTATTATTAAGCTTACTTGTATAGTGCCATCATATTCCGCAGCATTTTAGACCTTGGCAGACACTGTCCCATATAGGGCTCACACTCTACATTCCCTATCAATATGTCTTTGGAGATTTGCATATTTTCCATAAAATCAGGTTGAAGAACTTTTTTTTTTTTTTTTTTTCTTGTCATTCCTGTAAAGAATGTTCCTGAAAATCACAACAAGAAATACATATTTTTGCTGAGATTTGGTTAATAGTGTAGTATTGAACTTCATTACACCCCCCAGCTACAACTTCAATTCCAAAGTCGTCTGGATCAACACTGTAGGGTACTGTAGGGTTATAGGCTGGACTTGATGGACTGGTGTATTCATCCAACCTCATCTACTATGTAACTATGTATGTAATTCTGAGACCTCATTCGCACATCATGTACAACCCCAATTCCAATGAAGTTGGGACGTTGTGTAAAGCCTAAATAAAAACAGAATACGATGGGGGGGCGGAGCCTGACCGTCGAACGAGATGGCAGCTTGATCTGTAGCTCTGCCGCTCGAGTATCCACAAACACCCTTTTAAATAGCGAGAACAACCCAAGAATGGTCAAAATAGGGAGAGATCGTACCAGTGAAGCTCCTGACACGCCGAGGTCCCAGCAATCTCAGGCAGTCATGCAAAAATTCCTGAGGAAGAAAGTGGCCCGCTCACCAGTCCCAGCAGCTAAGATGGCGCCTGATGATAGCAGTGGCGCAGAGGATGCGGTAGTGGACTCAGACGCTGACAGCGTTCTGCCAGAGCACAACACCGCTACAATTACAAAAGGTTTCCTACACAAGGCTCTAGCTCAGGCCATTGCTCCGGTCCTGGCAGAGTTGGGAGACTTGCGAGCCGACATGAAGTCCATAGGACGAAGGGTGGAGCATCTGGAGGGTACCCACAAAGAAGTGCTAAAATGCTCCAAGGAGATGGCGCTTCAGTTGAACACACACACTGATCACCTGAACAAGACTCACCTGCTCCTGGAGAACAGAAGCCGTCGCCGTAACGTCCGGATTAGAGGACTTTCGGAGGCCTATACCGCTGACAAGCTCACTGGGGTCGCTGCCGCCATTTTCGCCCGACTCCTGGGCAAAGATAAAACAGTCCCCCTGACTATCGAGCGTGTACACAGGGCGATCAGGCCCAAGCCAGAGGCCTCAGATCCGCCGAGAGATGCCATATGTGCCATGCTCTCCTCAGCTGACACCGCTGCTGTCCTCCGAGCTGCGAGAGACTGCCCGCAACTAACCTTTGAAGACGCCGAGATACGGATTTTCCAGGACGTGGCGCCATCCACGTTGCAGAAACGCTGCATCCTTAAACCGCTGCTGTCTGCTCTCAAAGCTAAAGGGCTGGCCTACGCGTGGTTGTTCCCCCTTTGGCTTATCAATCCTTAAAAATGGGAGAAGAATAATTATCCACACCCCGAGTGACCTCGAGGAGGCCTGGCCAATACTGGATATACCGCTGATGGAGTTACCTTCCTGGTTGCCAATCCAAAGGGAAGTCCTGACTCACCCAGCACCCGGCTCCCCCCACACCACAGGCAAGCCCAGGTCCCCGAGGGGAGTGAAAACTCTGGCCAGAAGACGCGATCTGGATCAGGCCGTTAAAGAGAAATGAGACTTGCTCGATTGGGCCGACCTGCGGTAAGTCTTCAGATATGTATGACCAGCCTGATCTTTGTGACTGTACTGTCTTTATACTACTTAGTCTGCTTTACTTAGGTTTTGAGTTTCACTCTACTAAAAAGTTTATTGCTGTCCAGATGCGTACCCCTCCGGGTACTCCACTGGAGTTTATATATTGAGAATACACTTTCGACCATACTGAGAATGCGTATTACTGTTCACTGTTTTATTATTATTCTCCGGTATCATTAATTATCGTAAGTTAGCATTTTAGTGCTCAATTTCTCCCCCCACCCTTCTCCCCACTCTTTCCCTCCTCCTCCTTCCTCCTCCCCCCTCCTCTTCCACCCATTTCCCCCCCCCCCCCCTTTATCTTCTTCTGACAATCACCTCTTTGTGCCCTCTTGCTTCCTTCCGGTTTTTGATCAATTAATATGCCAACACGGATACTGCGTGGTGTCGTCCGCATAGGGCCACAACAGGCAGGCTACAGCTAGGCCTCGGCAAGAGGTATATCTCTCTATTTTTTGGTGTTTGCACAGCACCCTCGACATATCAACCGCTGTGGAGACGCAGGGTACTGTGGTTAGTCTCCCGGCACTCCGCGCTGAGAGGTGTGAAGGTCCTCTTGGAGAGATAAAAAAAAAAAAAGTTTTGAAACAGTAATTCTTCACCGGGACCCCCCCCCCTTTCTAGAACTGTTACTGGGTGCATTGTTGGGAGCCTGGCAGTATATGCCTGGTATCTCCACGCACTTGGCATTCGTATAGCCCCAGTCCCTCCCCCTCTCACCCCTCGTCCTCCCTCCCCCGGTTCATTTTCTACATCTACTTCCCTAGGCACCTATAGCACATGGGTGTTTGTTTGGGACTCCGTTGCGATCAGGCTTTACTCCCACCCCTTGTCTATTGTACTCTCTTAGGCTATCTGTAGATTCTTGAGTGGTACTTAGTTTCGGTGGATAAACAGATCTACCTCACCGACCTCTTCAACCTTTAGGTACTTCCGAACCTTCTTCCCCTTACTAACACATTCCTTCTGGTTCCTTACTCTCACGCTTTTTACTGGTCTCCTTTTCTTTTCTTTTCTTTCTTTTCTTTCTCTTCTGTGTGGACACTCTGGTACTCCGTCTGACATAATTTATTCATGGCCAAACTGACCAGTGTATCTTTCAATGTGAAGGGTTTCAACTCTCCGAACAAAAGACACCATATTCTTCTTCTACTTCGCAAACAGCAGGCGAGTATTGCCTTTCTACAAGAGACCCATTTTAAAAGCCAACGTATTCCGCATCTACCAAAATCACACTATTCTCATTGGTTTCATACCTGCCACCCCACCTCGGCCTCAAAGGGGGTCTCGATACTTAGTCATAAGTATACTTATTCCATCAGAAGTACTCTGATTCCGAAGGTAGAATCTTTTCCTGAAAGGCACCATTGCCTCAAGACCATTCACATTTGCGAACTTCTATGCTCCAAACAAGAGACAGGTATCCTGGCTCATAGCAGCCCTACAGACCCTGAAGCTGTTCGCGGAAGGAACTATCATTCTAGGGGGAGACCTCAATTTAGCTCTCAATCCGCTGCTGGACTCCTCTTCGACCACTTCTCCCTTCTCCCAGAGGGCATTGGGCAGACTTATGGTAGCCTCGCATGACTTGAAGTTGATCGACGTATGGCGCTCCCATCACCCCTCAACCAAGGACTACACCTTCTACTCCGTCACTGGGAAGTCGTACCACAGACTAGACTATCTGTTTGTGTCCAAGAACCTATTACAGCTCTCCTCTGCTGCCTGTAGAGGAGCTATCACGGTCTCAGGCCATGCCCCTGTCCTGGCTGTTGTGGAACTGAAACAGCTGCCGCAGGCCTCATGGACGTGGCGACTTAACGAATCTCTCTTGGACTCAGATGTCAATGTTCAACTCCTCTCCAAACACCTTGAGGAATTCTTTGAGCTAAATACCACTCCAGATATTGGTCCTACTGTGCTTTGGGAATCCCACAAGGCATACATTAGCGGGATTCTCATCTCAATGGCTGCTAGGAACAAGAGGCAACGGCAAAAAGAACTCGACGACCTTCTAGTGCGTATTGCTGATATTGAACGTACTCATAAGCGCTCCCTGGCTGAACAGACACAGAGGTAACTGCTACAGCTTAGAGAAAAATTGAGAGCCCTCCTAAACACCAGAGCAGCGAAACTACATCTTCACTACAGAAAGCTACTCTACGCACATGGTGATAAAGGAGGACTCCTCATGACTAACTTTATCTGCAAAGAGAGGAGCAAATCTTTCATTGCCTCGATCAAGAAGGCCTCAGGGGGGTACTGCTCTGCAACTGACGAAATTGCTTCGGAAATTGTAACTTTTTATTCCCAAATGTACAACCTCAAAGACAGTCCGGCTGAAATGTCCGATGCAGAAAAAACTGTGAAGACACAGACTTTTCTTCGTAGCCTGAACCTACCCTGCATTTCTTCAGAGTCTATGGTTGCTCTACTGGAACCGATCTCACTGAAGGAGCTAACAGACACCCTCCACAGTTTTCCTATAGGGAAGAGTCTCGGCCCAGAAAGACTGCCCCTATTCTATTATAAGAAATTCCAACAGATATTGGCTCCCCAGCTCTCCCTTGTTTGTAATGCGCTACTGAAAGGCGATCTCTTACCATGCCAAGAAGCTCACATTACCCTGATCCCGAAAGAGGGGAAAGACCCCGCTGCATGCGGAAGCCATAGGCCGATATCCTTGCTAAATTTGGACCTCAAGATCTGGACAAAAATACTGGCACGCAGACTCCAACCCTTAATACCCAATCTTGTGCATGAGGACCAATCCGGTTTTGTACTGGGCCGGGAGAGCCGTAATAACACCGCCAAGTTGCTTCCGCTCATTCATCTGGCGAACCATACCAAGGACCCCCTGGTTCTTCTGGGAGTAGATGCCGAAAAGGCCTTTGACAGGGTGGACTGGGACTTTATGAGAGCCGCCTTGGAGAAGTTTGGACACCCTGCCCAGTTCATAGCTGCCATTTTCTCCTTATATGCCCAGCCCTCGGCGAGACTCTTGATCAATGGAACGTTATCAGGCAGTTTCAATATCTCCAATGGAACGAGACAGGGGTGCCCGTTGTCCCCTACCTTTTTCATTCTGGTGCTGGAAACCCTATTGCAGGCAGTGAGACAAGACCCTAGGATTCATGGAATGCCGGTTGGAGACTCAGTTTTGCATGCCACAGCATTTGCCAATGATGTCCTGTTCGTAGTCTCAAACCCTGAAACGGGACTGTCAGCCTTGGTGGAGGTCCTCACGGACTATGGAAGACTCTCTCGCTACAAGGCCAATCTCACAAAATCCGAGATTCTTAATATCACTTTGCCTAAGCAGTCAGTTAGTAGGCTCCGAACTTGTACTCCATTCGTGTGGGCACAATTCTCAATCAAATACTTAGGTGTCCACTTAACACCTCGTCTAGATCAACTGTATCAACAAAATTTCCCACTGCTGCTTGAATATGTTAAGCGCAATCTAGCCTCCTACACGACCCTTCCACTCTCATGGTTTGGAAGGAAAAACCTCATACAGACCTATCTGATGCCCAAATTTCTGTACCACCTGTCCATGCTCCCAATTGGCATACCAACCGCGTTCTTCAAGTCACTACGCAGTATATTCACTAGATTTATTTGGAGACAAAGGACTCCCAGACTGTCCTGGTCGCTTCTTACTAAAGTAAGACGAGCGGGGGGTATTGGCCTTCCTGACCCCCAAAAAATACTATAAAGCCATGCAACTGAATTGGTGGGCCGACCTTACATTATTCCTGCAGACACCTATCGCAGCAGGTATCTTGAAGAAGTTGCTCCCATCAACCTAAACTGCCGCTCTTTGGACTCCGACACTCTCCCAGAACAAAGTGGCGAAATCTTGCCCGGTTCTACAGGGCGCCTCAGCGACATGGACTGAGCTAAACTCCAAATTGGCCCCTCACCCCTCTCCACTCCTTCCATTGGGGTTGATACCACATCTCTATGGTCCAAATTGAATATAGCCTAACGCTGAGAGAGGTCTCTTCTGAGAAGGGCCTATTGCCTCTGGAAGACATTCTCCACCTGTTGCCTGACCTCACACTGTCCTTCTTACACAGACAACATCTACATTCCCATTTGGATATGTTCCAGAAGAAGTTTCAGATCCGCTGTGAATTGACTGCCTTTGAGAAACTCCTCCTGTCAAAAACTAGAATATTGAGAGAGACTTCTTGCCTTCTTCATCAATTTGTAGACCCATCTCCTTTCTATAAACCTGCATTTATCACTTCTTGGGAGATCTAATTAAATCTCGATCTGTCAAAGGAAGATGTGGAATTTATCTTACGTAACTCTCACGGTTTCTCACAGTGCATTCGTCTCCAAGAGAACCATTACAAGTTACTCTCCCGCTGGTACAGAACGCCATACTGGCTCTTCCACAAAAATCTGACAGCCAGCAATAAATGTTGGAGATGTTTGGAGCAGCCTGGAACTTACTTGCACCTGTGGTGGTCTTGTCCGCTTATCCAGCCCTTTTGGTCTGCGATCCAAGACCGTATACGCTCCCTCGGGAATTCTGACTTCACGCTCACCCCAGCCATGATATTTTTGTCCATACCATCTGCTGCCTACAGACCCTCTAGAAACTGCCTCATTTCTCACCTTCTGGCTGCAGCGAAATCAATCATACCACTGTTTTGGCTTCAACCTGTGACTCCGCCCGTGGCTCTCTGGGAGGAAAAGATGCATCAATTAGCTCGATTCGAAGAACTGCTGAGCTGGTCTCACAGAACACATGAGCGCTTTTTGAAGATATGGTCCCCATGGTTGGTCCATATAGCTGGGTGACCTAGACACTAGACACAAAATGGCTCACCTAGAACTGATTGGCTGAAGAAGTGGAACCTGCTCGCCCAGAAGAGAGCTGACAGAGTTTTCTCATTCACATTTTCATTTCCATTTCCATTTTCTACTTTCATACTTTCTTCGCTCTTCCCTTCTTCTCTATTTTCTCCTCTCTTGTCTTCTTTTTCCTTCCCTCCACTTTCTGCCTCCTATCTTTTCACTTTCTCTTCCCTGCTTCACTTCTTCCTCCTATATGTAGGCCTTTCCCCCCCCCCTTTCATCCTTCCCCTTACTAACACACCACCTTCCCCCCCCCCCGAACCGCAGTACACTGGACCACGAAAGAATGTATAAGAGTTCACTAGGCTCTCGGCTGCCTAAGGATCTCGGGATGATATTGTGGTTGCTGTAAAAATTCTTTGTTATGCCTACTATTTCTACTACAATAAGCTTGTACACTTTCACTGTGTGTAATGCATGTACTGTATGTCCTTTATTTGAAAACTTTAAGAAAAAACTTCAAAAAAAAAAAAAAAAAAAGAATACGATGATTTGCAAATCCTTTTCATCCTATATTCAATTGACAAAATATTTAATGTTCAAGCGGATAAACTTTGATTATTTTTTTGCAAATATTTACTCATTTTGAATTTGATGCCTACAACACATTCCAAAAAAGCTGGGACAGGGGCAACAAAAGACTGGGAAAGTTGAGGAATGCTCAAAAACACCTGTTTGGAGCATTCCAGAGGTGAACAAGTTAATTGGAAACAGGAGAGTGTCATGATTGGGTATAAAGGGAGCATCCCTGAAAGGCTCAGTCGTTCACAAGCAAGGATGGGGGGAGGTTCACCATTTTGTGAACAACTGCGTGAGCAAATAGTCCAACAGTTTAAGAACAACGTTTCTCAACGTACAATTGCAAGGAATTTAGGGATTTCATCATCTACAGTCCATAATATCATCAAAAGATTCAGAGAATCTGGACAAATCTCTGCAAGTAAGCGGCAAGGTCGAAAAACAGCAATTCATGCCGTGACCTTCGATCCCTCATGCGGCACTGCATTAAAAACCAAAATAATTTTGTAACTGATATTACCATATGGGCTCAGGAACACTTCAGAAAACAATTGTCAGTGAACACAGTTCGTCGTCACATCTACAAGTGCAGAACTCTACCATGCAAAGTGAAGGCCATATATCAACACCAAGAAACACCGCCGGCTTCTCTTGGCCCGAGCTCATCTGAGATGGACTGACACAAAGTGGAAAAGTGTCCTGTGGTCTGACCAGTCAACATTTCAAATTGTTTTTGGAAATCATGGCCGTCGTGTCCTCCAGGCAAAAAGAAAAGGCAAAAAGAGAAAAAAAGATCTGTCCGGATTGTTATCAGCGCAAAGTTCAATAGCCAGCATCTCTGATGGTATGGGGGCGTGTTAGTGCCCATGGCATGAGTAAGTTGCACATCTGTGAAGGCACCATTAATGCTGAAAAGTACAAAGTACAGGCTTTGGAGCCATCCAAACAACATCTTTTACAGGAACGTCCCTGCTTATTTCAGCAAGACAATGCCAAGCCACAGTCTGCACATGTTACAACAGCATGGCTTTGTAGTAAAAGAGTGCGAGTACTAGCCTGGCCTGCCTGCAGTCCAGACCTGTCTCCCACTGAAAATGTGTGGTGCATTATGAAGCACAAAATACGAGAACGAAGGCCCCAGACTGTTGAGCAACTGAAGTTGTACATCAAGCAAGAATGGGAAAGCATTTCACCTACAAAGCTTCAACAATTCAATTCATGTCCTCAGTTCCCAAACGCTTATTGAGTGTTGTTAAAAGGAAAGGTGATGTAACACAGTGGAAAACATGCCCCTGGCTCAGTCTTTTGTTGCCCCTGTCCCAGATTTTTTGAAACGTGTTGCAGGCATCAAATTCAAAATGAGTGAATATTTGCAAAAAAACAATCAAGTTAGTCCGTTTGAACATTAAATATCTTGTCTTTGTAGTGTATTCAATTGAATATAGGTTGAAAAGGATATGCAAATCATCGTATTCTGTTTTTATTTATGTTTTACACAATGTCCCAACTTCATTGGAATTGGGATTGTACATGTGTGAATGAGGTCTTGGAATTACATTCATAGTTACATAGTAGATGAGGTTGGATGAAGACACCAGTCCATCAAGTCCAACCTATAATCCTACAGTGTTGAACCAGAGGAAGGCAAAAACCCCATGAGGCTTATGCCAATTGCCCCATTTTAGGGGAAAAATTCCTTCCCGACTCCAATCTGGCAAATAATATAAAACCCTGAATCAACTTGTCCTTAACAAAATCTAGAACCCATAACCCGTAATGTTGTTTTGTTTGAGAAAGGCATCTAGGCTCTCTTTGAACTTGTTGAATGAAATCCACTATCACCACTTCCTGGGGCATAGCATCGCTGTTCTTATTGTAAAGAATCCCCTTCCATGTTGCTGGTGAAACTTTCTTCCAGTCTTAGAGGATGTCCCCTTGTCACTGTCCTAGGAGTAAAAAGATCATTAGAAAGTTCTTTGTGCTGTCCCTTCATGTATTTGTACATTATTAGATCTCTCCGTAGAGGGTTTTTTTTTTTTTAAACTGAATAACTCCAAGTATATCAATCTATCATTGTACTCCAATGCAACCCAATTACCTAATAATTTTGGTCGCCCTTCTCTGCACTCTCTAGTTCAGTTATGTCCTTATTGTATAATGGGGCCCAAAATTGTGCACAATAGTCTAAGTGAAAAAACAAACTAGCACTAAAACCTAAAATATAACCTTTAATAATCTGATTAAAAAGTGTACAATGCACTACAAAAAAATGACGTCTGTAGTGTTGCTGCATGTGGCGTTCAGCAGTCAACAGGACATAGGTAGCTTATCACAATGTCCATAAAGCCTCTGTTTGAATAAGGCTAAACTAAGTGCTCAATAATCAGCAACATGTGAGAGGCTTTATCACAATGTCAATAGAGCCCCTGTTTGAATAATGCTATCCTAAGAGGCTTATCACAATGTCAACAAAGCCCCTATTTGTATACAACTATCCTCGTTTGTATAAAGCTTCCTCTGAGAGGCTTATCACAATGTCAACAAAGCCCCTATTTGTATAAAACTATCCTCAACGCGTTTCCCCCAGAGATAAGCAGGGTTCATCAGGAGAAGGTAAAGATAAAGATAATATCTAGCCTACTGAGATAATTTGCAGTAATAACTGCAGTTCCCAGTGTCCTGATGGTGGACACTGGTACTAAAGAGAGCCGACGCCATTCACTGTGTCCAGCCGGGTTAATAAACCCGTAGCCCCGCCCCCATGATACTCCCCCCCCTCATGACGTCATTGGACCGAGGCTCCGCCCACCTCGTCCCGAGGTTTGTCATGCAGGGGAAAACAGGTTTCCATGGAGAGGAGACGCTGAACAACAAATGTAAAAAAGAGAAAACGGTGAATGAAAACAAGACTGCAATAAAGTAAATAGAAAAGAACCTTTCAAGCTCACAATCAGATTTACTTAAGATAACAAATGCAAAATACAAGTATAAGTCTGTAGGAACGGATAGATGACTGGACTAGGGAAACACTGATATGTACACTAATATGTACTAGAGTGGCAAAGATAAACCAGCCACCATGGCAGTGCATACAATTATGTACTGCTTTAATTGTTATATCCCATCCATATAGAGAAATACCCAAAGATGTAAAACATCAATAAAATAAACAAAAGATATTTGGGTAAAGCATAGTAATAAGCCATAAAAATGAATGAAAACTAATATTGCTATATAAACAGACTAAATAGATGTAAAATGCAGATGAAACCATAATTATATAAATGATGCAAAAGAGAGTGAATCATTCAGGCCTTTAGGTTTCACACTCTGAAATTGAAAAATACGCCTGGTCTCATGTTGTAGGATCAACCGATCCCAGTTACCACCTCTCATTGGGGGACGTACTCGTTCTATACCTTGAAAGGTCAGAGACTTAGGGTCACCTCCATGATATTCCCATACATGGGTAGAGAGGGTGCGATCTTCTCTCCGTGTGATATAGCCTATATGGTCAAGTATTCTGCGTCTAAATTCTCGTATAGTTTTACCTACGTAATTTAACGGACAGGGGCATGTGGCCACTTAGATCACACCAGTGGTCCTACAGTTGATGAACTGTTTAGTAAAATGTTTCTTACCAGTAGAGACAATAGGAATAGTGTCCCCTTTCAAAATGTAGTCACATGCCTTGCATGAACCACATTTGAAGGTCCTAACAGGGACACTTTTATCCAGCCAAGTGCTAACCGCAGAGCAGGGTGTAAAGTGGCTATGTGTGTTAGCAAATTACCCAAATTCTGACCTCTGCGATAAGTAACAGAGGGATGTTGACTAATTAATTCTCTTACATCTGGATCAATTGTTAATATGTTCCAATGGGATTTGAGTATTTCCATGACTCCCTTAGCTCCACGGTCATAGTTCCCTATCAGGCGGATAGCATGTGTATCCTTTGGTTTAATCTTAGGGGTAAGTAAAGTGGTACGATCACTAAGAGCTGCCATCTCTTTGGCTTCTTTGAGGACAGACATTGGATATCCTCGTTTGTAAAACCTACCCTCTAGCTCTTTAGCTTTGACATGAAAATCATCCAAATTAGAACAATTCCTACGTACACGAAGGAATTGACCCTTAGGTATTCCCCCGCCTGAGGGGGACTGGATGGAAACTATCCCATTTTAATAAGTTGTTTGTAGCTGTCTCTTTACAGTATAAAGAGGTTTCCATATCCCCCTGTTCGTTAATAATGATGCGAAGGTCCAAAAATGTAATTGAGTGAGAATCTATTGACGCAGTAAATTTCATATTGATGTCATTTTTATTGAGGGCCTCAACAAAGCCCCAAAACTCTTCTTTGGGGCCTGTCCAAAGGATAAGCACATCATCGATGTACCTTATCCATAGCGAAATCATCCCAGTCCACTTCTCAAAGAGATCCGAAAAAACCAGACGCTCCTCCCACCAGCCCAAAAATAAATTAGCATACGTGGGCGCAGCTGAACTGCCCATAGCGGTCCCGCGTTGCTGATGGAAGAAGCGCCCGTCAAACAGAAAAAAATTCCTCTTTAAAACGAAATCAAGAAGCTCTAGGATGAATTCGCCATGGGGGGCCAATTGAATGGTACGAGATTGAAGGAAATGTCTAATGGCCTCGCAGCCCTTATCATGCGGTATTGAACTGTATAAGGCCTCGACATCAATGGATGCCAAAAATGAACCTGGTGGTAGTGTTATATTTTCCAACCGTTTCAAGATATCCATAGTGTCTCGGGCATAGGAAGGGAGCGTTAAGACAAATGGTCGCAATATTTTGTCAATGTAAACACCCGCTCCTTGGGTTAAGCTTCCTATGCCCGAGACAATAGGACGACCCCTTAAAGGGGGAAACCCTTTATGTATCTTGGGTATACTATAAAAAGTAGCCGTTGTTGGAAATGGAGTAGACATGAATGTTAATTCCTTCTTACTAATTAGGCCCGCCTCATGGGCCCTCAATAGAATAACATCAAGTTCTCTCTTAAATTTAGTGGTAGGATCATGATCTAAAATTTTGTATGTCTCAGGATCCAACAAAAGGGAATTACACATTGCTACATATGGTGATCTGTCCATGATAACCAGATTACCCTCTTTATCTGAAGGTTTAATAATAATCGTCTCATCACGTGAAAGATCTTTATTCAAACAGGGGCTCTATTGACATTGTGATAAAGCCTCTCACATGTTGCTGAGTATTGAGCACTTCTCCTTCTCCTGATGAACCCTGCTTTCTCTGGGGCGCGTTGAGGATGTTATCTACAAATAGGGGCTTTGTGAGGATACGCCTCTCAGGAAGCTTTATACAAACGAGGATAGTTTTATACAAATAGGGGCTTTGTTGACATTGTGATAAGCCTCTTAGGATAGCATTATTCAAACAGGGGCTCTATTGACATTGTGATAAAGCCTCTCACATGTTGCTGATTATTGAGCACTTAGTTTAGCCTTATTCAAACAGAGGCTTTATGGACATTGTGATAAGCTATCTATGTGCTGTTGACTGCTGAACGCCACATGCAGCAACACTACAGACGTCATTTTTTTGTAGTGCATTGTACACTTTTTAATCAGATTATTAAAGGTTATATTTTAGGTTTTAGTGCTAGTTTGTTTTTTCTCTTTGATAGTATACTTGAGCACGATTAGTTACTCTACAATTGTTTACTTCTATAAGTTGTGTCCTTGTGACAGTTAGAGTTGTTCTATCATGTATTATTTATTATATCTCTATTATAATGACAGGTTTTCTATCTTCTAATCTCAATCCTGAAAGTTGGTTGGAAGAAGCCAAGAATGTATTTTCAGAAAGAGAATTATCACAGTCAGACCATATTACATCTATAAAGGAATATTTCAAGATCCTTACTAAAACATATAGGGAATATGTCAGTTCATGGTGGGAGCTACAGGGTTTGAGAAATTATTTTGATAATAAAATTATCCCTAGAGGATTGAGAAATCCGGTATTGCCTGCCAAAAGAATTAGATCTAAGGAATTAATAATTAAATGGGAGAAAGAAGTTACAGAGTCTTCATTACGTTTAATTACCCTGCTTATTGAGGAGGAAGGATACAAACTGCAGAAACTCTCTATCTCACTGAAAGATACTATTGAGAAAGCTAGGAGTTTTTCATCAGATTCAGATTTTGTTAAGAAGGAACGTGAACTCCAATTGAATATAGAGAAATATACTAATCTTATTAAATCCAGAAAACATTATCAATTCCAACGAGATTTATTGGAGTTCAAAGAAAATAGAGCCTATATTGGCTTATCCAATTCTAGGGCTGTTAGTGACATTTCGTCTAGTGAAGGGGAATTATCAGATGTGGAACGGTCCACCCGTCCCAAAACATCGGTTAATAGAGGACGAGGTAGAGTTACATCAGTATTCAATAAAAGTAGGGGACGTAGTTCTAGAACTGACTTTGGACCTACAAATTTGATATCTGACCCACAAGGGGGTTTTTTATCTCAAGGTCCCCCCATTACTCAGTATTTTCTGAGAACACGACCAGATCAGAATCAATGACTGATTTAGGATCGGCTGCAAAAAACAGTGACGAGTTACAAGTGATTAATTTATCTAATCGAGTGCTTTCTAGAGATGAGATTACGATTCTTTCCTGGGTCTGTCATATGTTCCAACAACTAATTTTGATCTTTTCACTTGGGTGAAAGATATTTCCTTGTTTTCCCGAAAATTGCGATGGGCAAAATTTATGGGCTCAGTTAACAAAAGACGATGTGCTGAATTAGGCATACCTTTTGAAGATCTAGATAACCTGAAGCTCCTGGAAGAACTTTGGGAAGAGGGACAAGGTATATCAGGACCGGCCCCCCTTACAGATCTTCACGTAAAAAGCACTGCTGCACCACCTGTCATGGATACTAGTGTAATAGATGTATTTGAATCCATGGTAGTACAGGCTCTATCTCAATTGTCAAGGGAGAAATTAGCCAGGGGACATAATTTAAGTGGTGGCGAACTCCGTGCTTTAAATGATCTTTCACGTGATGAGACAATTATTATTAAACCTTCAGATAAAGGGGGTAATCTGGTTATCATGGACAGATCACAATATGTAGCAATGTGTAATTCCCTTTTGTTGGATCCTGAGACATACAAAATTTTAGATCATGATCCTACCACTAAATTTAAGAGAGAACTTGATGTTATTCTATTGAGGGCCCATGACGCGGGCCTAATTAGTAAGAAGGAATTAACATTCATGTCTACTCCATTTCCAACAA
Source organism: Leptodactylus fallax (assembly GCA_947044405.1). Taxonomy (NCBI): domain Eukaryota; kingdom Metazoa; phylum Chordata; class Amphibia; order Anura; family Leptodactylidae; genus Leptodactylus; species Leptodactylus fallax. Next base: position 1,489,680 of record CAMRHE010000048.1, on the reverse strand, counting down.
CGGCTACTTTTTATAGTATACCCAAGATACATAAAGGGTTTCCCCCTTTAAGGGGGTCGTCCTATTGTCTCGGGCATAGGAAGCTTAACCCAAGGAGCGGGTGTTTACATTGACAAAATATTGCGACCATTTGTCTTAACGCTCCCTTCCTATGCCCGAGACACTATGGATATCTTGAAACGGTTGGAAAATATAACACTACCACCAGGTTCATTTTTGGCATCCATTGATGTCGAGGCCTTATACAGTTCAATACCGCATGATAAGGGCTGCGAGGCCATTAGACATTTCCTTCAATCTCGTACCATTCAATTGGCCCCCCCCATGGCGAATTCATCCTAGAGCTTCTTGATTTCGTTTTAAAGAGGAATTTTTTTCTGTTTGACGGGCGCTTCTTCCATCAGCAACGCGGGACCGCTATGGGCAGTTCAGCTGCGCCCACGTATGCTAATTTATTTTTGGGCTGGTGGGAGGAGCGTCTGGTTTTTTCGGATCTCTTTGAGAAGTGGACTGGGATGATTTCGCTATGGATAAGGTACATCGATGATGTGCTTATCCTTTGGACAGGCCCCAAAGAAGAGTTTTGGGGCTTTGTTGAGGCCCTCAATAAAAATGACATCAATATGAAATTTACTGCGTCAATAGATTCTCACTCAATTACATTTTTGGACCTTCGCATCATTATTAACGAACAGGAGGATATGGAAACCTCTTTATACTGTAAAGAGACAGCTACAAACAACTTATTAAAATGGGATAGTTTCCATCCAGTCCCCCTCAGGCGGGGAATACCTAAGGGTCAATTCCTTCGTGTACGTAGGAATTGTTCTAATTTGGATGATTTTCATGTCAAAGCTAAAGAGCTAGAGGGTAGGTTTTACAAACGAGGATATCCAATGTCTGTCCTCAAAGAAGCCAAAGAGATGGCAGCTCTTAGTGATCGTACCACTTTACTTACCCCTAAGATTAAACCAAAGGATACACATGCTATCCGCCTGATAGGGAACTATGACCGTGGAGCTAAGGGAGTCATGGAAATACTCAAATCCCATTGGAACATATTAACAATTGATCCAGATGTAAGAGAATTAATTAGTCAACATCCCTCTGTTACTTATCGCAGAGGTCAGAATTTGGGTAATTTGCTAACACACATAGCCACTTTACACCCTGCTCTGCGGTTAGCACTTGGCTGGATAAAAGTGTCCCTGTTAGGACCTTCAAATGTGGTTCATGCAAGGCATGTGACTACATTTTGAAAGGGGACACTATTCCTATTGTCTCTACTGGTAAGAAACATTTTACTAAACAGTTCATCAACTGTAGGACCACTGGTGTGATCTAAGTGGCCACATGCCCCTGTCCGTTAAATTACGTAGGTAAAACTATACGAGAATTTAGATGCAGAATACTTGACCATGTAGGCTATATCACACGGAGAGAAGATCGCACCCTCTCTACCCATGTATGGGAATATCATGGAGGTGACCCTAAGTCTCTGACCTTTCAAGGTATAGAACGAGTACGTCCCCCAATGAGAGGTGGTAACTGGGATCGGTTGATCCTACAACATGAGACCAGGCGTATTTTTCAATTTCAGAGTGTGAAACCTAAAGGCCTGAATGATTCACTCTCTTTTGCATCATTTATATAATTATGGTTTCATCTGCATTTTACATCTATTTAGTCTGTTTATATAGCAATATTAGTTTTCATTCATTTTTATGGTTTATTACTATGCTTTACCCAAATATCTTTTGTTTATTTTATTGATGTTTTACATCTTTGGGTATTTCTCTATATGGATGGGATATAACAATTAAAGCAGTACATAATTGTATGCACTGCCGTGGTGGCTGGTTTATCTTTGCCACTCTAGTACATATTAGTGTACATATCAGTGTTTCCCTAGTCCAGTCATCTATCCGTTCCTACAGACTTATACTTGTATTTTGCATTTGTTATCTTAAGTAAATCTGATTGTGAGCTTGAAAGGTTCTTTTCTATTTACTTTATTGCAGTCTTGTTTTCATTCACCATTTTCTCTTTTTTACATTTGTTGTTCAGCGTCTCCTCTCCATGGAAACCTGTTTTCCCCTGCATGACAAACCTCCGGACGAGGTGGGCGGAGCCTCGGTCCGATGACGTCATGAGGGGGGAGTATCATGGGGGCGGGGCTACAGGTTTATTAACCCGGCTGGACACAGTGAATGGCGTCGGCTCTCTTTAGTACCAGTGTCCACCATCAGGACACTGGGAACTGCAGTTATTACTGCAAATTATCTCAGTAGGCTAGATATTATCTTTATCTTTACCTTCTCCTGATGAACCCTGCTTATCTCTGGGGGAAACTCGTTGAGGATAGTTTTATACAAATAGGGGCTTTGTTGACATTGTGATAAGCCTCTTAGTGGATAGCTATATACAAACAGGGGCTTTGTTGACATTGTGATAAGCCTCTTAGGATAGCATTATTCAAACAGGGGCTCTATTGACATTGTGATAAAGCCTCTCACATGTTGCTGATTATTGAGCACTTAGTTTAGCCTTATTCAAACAGAGGCTTTATGGACATTGTGATAAGCTACCTATGTGCTGTTGACTGCTGAACGCCACATGCAGCAACACTACAGACGTCATTTTTTTGTAGTGCATTGTACACTTTTTAATCAGATTATTAAAGGTTATATTTTAGGTTTTAGTGCTAGTTTGTTTTTTCTCTTTGATAGTATACTTGAGCACGATTAGTTACTCTACAATTGTTTACAATAGTCTAAGTGTGGCCGTACCAGTGATTTGTATAGAGTTATAACTATGTTCTTCTCATGGGAATTTATACCTCTTTTGATGCATCCCATAATTATATTTGCCTTGGCGACAGCTGCCTGGCACTGGTCACTAAAGGTAAGCTTGCTGTCTACCAAAATCCCCAAGTCTTTTTCAGTGGCAGTCTTACACAGTAATTTACTATTAATTACATAATCATACATTTTATTTCGTTGACCAAAATGCATAACCTTACATTTGGTTATAATGTCCCATACCGCCCCCATACATTATATGTCCCAAAAGTGGCCTCCGCGCAGTATAATGTTGTGAGCGCAATCAGCTCTAAGTATCATTGTATTGAAGTCCAAATTAGCATAAAATGATTTATGAGCCAGCTCAGAGAAACACACACAGTCACAATGTGCAAGTATGTGACCAATTTGGATTCTGGTCTTTAATGGTGGATAGTGAGGTTTTTATACATTGTAGGTGTGGTTATACATTGCAGAGACAAAGAGAATATGCAATTAGTATAATTTACAGAATATCATTGGGTATAAAGCTGTCACATAAGTTTTAGCACACAACTATTGGATAAAGCGTGAAGAAGAAGTTTCATCCCATTATAGATAACAGTTTTCAGTAAAGGAGTGGATGAGCTCTGGGCAGCGCCCAAGAAAGTATTGTCAAGATGGACACAGGCACAAGCTGCATCCCTCACATTTCCCACCTTTTGCAAATGATATAACCCATACCCAGGGTACATTAGGATCTGCTAGTCAGATCTTGAGGACTTTTCTGGAAACTTCACCTCATTTCCCATGGATATGTTATACCATTTACATACCTATCGGTCTAACACCCTCAGAGGGATGCCTTCACTGTCAGTGTGCCCAACCACCATACAACCTGTAGTCCCGCTGTCCTAGGGTGCATCTCTTTCTCGTGAGTTTCTTTGCAAGCCAGACTATACGCTTTATAATCCAATAGATACATAAGCACATCAATAATATATGGAATATCCCCTATAATATCCCCATAAACCATCAGTCTAATCCCTTATACATAGCACAATACATACAGTACATATATATTCAGCAATGTCAATAATATCAGGCCTCTAAACAGTAACAATATAGGATTAAATACAGAATATGTTATCTGATTTTCAGTTGGTGAGAGGGCAGTGAGAATATCATACAATGGTGGGTGGTGACATCTTTTATATTTGGGGACATGGACACCAACTTATCTCTACTACTTATAGTGTTGTGAATGAATCCGTGTAACATAATAATAACCAAATCTATTGTCTCCTTAATCTCGTGGCTCTTCTGTGAAATATCTTTTAGTTCCTTTAGTCGATACGTTATTCCAGGTAATAAGTCTTCGGGTAACCCCTCACCATATACTGTAAGGAGCTAATAGTCTTACCTGCTCAAAATATGTGACTGACTTATAAACATCCAGAGAACGGACCCGTCAGATTCAAATCCTTAAAGTGGTGTCACTATTGGCCACTATACATTCATGTTGTGGCCCTATCTCTATAAGCATTAAGAACAGGCTAGAAGGTGTAACTACAAATGGACATATGTTATCAGTATGTTGTAACGTACAAGGCTCATATGTTCCTGACCGCTGACCACAAACCAACCCTTCTGTTGTCTCTACACATGTTGTCTCTTCATGTGTGGTGTTTTCAGTACATACAGTCATGGCCAAAAGTTTTGAGAATGATACAAATATTAATTTTTACAAAGTCTACTGCTTCAGTTTTTCTAATGGCAATTTGCATATACTCCAGAATGTTATAAAGAGTGATCAGCTTAACAGCAATTACTTGCAAAGTCAATATTTGCCTAGAAAATGAACTTTATCCCCCAAAACACATTTCAACCTCATTGCAGCCCTGCCTTAAAAGGACCACCTAACATCGTTTCAGTGATTGCTCCATTAACACAGGTGTGGGTGTTGATGAGGACAGGGCTGGAGATCAATCTGTCATGATTAAGTAAGAATGACACCACTGGACACTTTAAAAGGAGGCTGGTGCTTGCCATCATTGTTTCTCTTCTGTTAACCATGGTTATCTCTAAAGAAACACGTGCAGTCATCATTGCACTGCACATAAATGGCCTAACTGGGAAGAGTATTGCAGCTAGAAAGATTGCACCTCAGTCAACAATCTATCGCATCATCAAGAACTTCAAGGAGAGAGGTTCCATTGGTGCCAAAAAGGCTCCAGGGCGCCCAAGAAAGACCAGCAAGCGGCAGGACCGTCTCTTAAAAGTGTTTCAGCTGCGGGATCGGGCTACCAGCAGTGCAGAGCTTGCTGAGGAATGGCAGCAGGCAGGTGTGAGTGCATCTGCACGCACTGTGAGGCGGAGACTCTTGGAGCAAGGCCTGGTCTCAAGGAGGGCAGCAAAGAAGCCACTTCTCTCCAGAAAAAACATCAGGGACAGACTGATATTCTGCAAAAGGTACAGGGAGTGGACTGCTGAGGACTGGGGTAAAGTCATTTTCTCTGATGAATCCCCTTTTCGATTGTTTGGAACATCTGGAAAACAGCTTATTCGGAGAAGAAGAGGTGAGCGCTACCACCAGTCTTGTCTCATGCCAACTGTAAAGCATCCTGAAACCATTCATGTGTGGGGTTGCTTCTCAACCAAGGGAATCGGCTCTCTCACAGTCTTGCCTAAAAACACAGCCATGAATAAAGAATGGTACCAGAATGTCCTCCAAGAGCAACTTCTCCCAACCGTCCAAGAGCAGTTTGGCGCTCAACAATGCCTTTTCCAGCATGATGGAGCACCTTGCCATAAAGCAAAGGTGATAACTGAATGGCTCAGGGAACAAAACATAGAGATTTTGGGTCCATGGCCTGGAAACTCCCCAGATCTTAATCCCATTGAGAACTTGTGGTCAATCATCAAGAGACGGGTGGACAAACAAAAACCAACAAATTCAGACAAAATTAAAGCATTGATTCTGCAAGAATGGACTGCTATCAGTCAGGATTTGGTCCAGAAGTTGATTGAGAGCATGCCAGGGAGAATTGCAGAGGTCCTGAAGAAGAAGGGTCAACACTGCAAATATTGACTTGCTGCATTAACTCATTCTAACTGTCAATATAAGCTTCTGTTACTCATAATATGAATGCAATTATATTTCTGTATGTGATAAAAACATCTGACAAACACACATAAAAACCAGAGGGCAGCAGATCATGTGAAAATATAATATTTGTGTCATTCTCAAAACTTTTGGCCATGACTGTAGTAACCTACTGACCACAGACTATCACCCACCACAACAGGCCAGACAATAAATTCACATAATATAATACTAGACATAACTTCATATGTTGAATATTTCCCTGTACACATTGTCATTACATTTCACTTCTCCTGGCGCTATTTCCATCCATTATTTTTTTCCTTCCTGTTAACCATCCGTAGAGGGACCATTATTTGCTCTTTCCTACAGTCTTTAAGGGGACTTCTAAGGGGTTCTAGCTTTCCCCTGGGACCACAGAATCACCAGTGTCAGCGTCCATACCACTGCCAGGGACAGTAAGTTTTTTGCAATGACTGACATGAGTCCAGGTACTTTTTCCTTCCATTTTGACTGATCGATGTTGTCACCAACACTCGGAAGGGCTCTTCAAAACTTGGGTCAAGACTCTTTCTCACGTATCTTTTTACGACTGCCAAGTCTCCTGGTTTCAGGAATTTTGATCCTGTCACTAGTTCAGGGTCTGGAAAAGAACTATAGACCTTATCGTGCATTTTTCTCAATTCATTATGCAATGCTACAACATACTCTGTCAGCATGTTATATTGGAATTACATCTTTTGAGGAAAATACAGTCCTAGTCTTGGGACACTACCAAAAAGCACCTCATAAGGTGACAAGTGTGTTTTCCTATGTGGTATGTACCCTACTGAGAATAGGGCCAGAGGAAGGCACTCGGTTCATGGCTTCCCTGAGGGTACCATTTAGCCTCTCCACTTTGCCGCTTCTTTGGGGATGGTATGGGGTAAGGAAAGCTTGTTTTATCCACATGGCCTCCATTACTTCTCTCATTACCTGTCCAGTAAAGTGAGTTCCATTATCACTTTTGATGGTCTCGGGGAGCCCATACCTGCACACTACTATTTTCAGGAGTTTATCTGCAGTTTCTTTTGCAATGACTTTCTGTACCGGGAATGCTTCAGGCCACCCTGAAGCACGTACTCATACCTTCCCATCTTTGGTAACTGCATAGTTAACCTACAATCTCTGGAACGGGTACAAAGGCTTCAGGATGTGTTTCTGCGGAACCTTTTACTTTTTGGCCTACATTGTGCCTGGCACATGTTATGCAGGCTTACATGTAGCTGCCTGCAGTGGTGCTAAAACCTGGAGCTACCCATCATTTGTTCACCAGGTCACACATGACTGTTTTTGACTGGTGTACTTGTGAATGAGCTGCTTGCGCCATCATTGGTAATGATGCTCTTGGTAAACATACTCTCTTACCACTGACCATCAGGCCTTGTTCATCCTTTTTTGCTCCCAAGTCGTCTTTTCTTCTGGGCCAGTTTGGTCCTGCAGTGTTTTTAGAACCTAAAAAGAGAGCTGAGCGTTTTGGTCCGGTATGGTGACCACCTGTGTTGAGGCATGTTCCCTAGGCTTTTCTACAGCTAGTTTGGCAGCAACATCATCTGCCCACATGTTACCTCTACTTTCTTTTGTATCAGCCTTAGTGTGTGCCTTAACTTTGACTATGCCCACTTGTTTGGATAGCACCAGGGCCTCCATCAGTTTCTAAACAGCAGGTAAATCCTTTTATATGCTTACTATTAAACATAAGGAAAGCTCTTGCTCTCCAGATTGGACCATAGGCGTGTGCTATACCAAGGGCATAGCAGGCTTACCCGCAGCCATTTTACACTGTTTCAGTGACTGCTTTCAGTTCAGCTTCTTGAGCTGAGACATGTGGGAGTAATGGTTCTGCTTGTTTTACCTCGTGTTCAGTGACCATGGCATATCCAGTGTAGAATTTTGCCATCCTTCCCAAATTGAGAGCCATCTACAAAGAACTCAAAATCAAAGTTAGCAATAGGTTCATCATTTACATGACTAAACCCTACAGTTTCTTGTATACAATCATGTTGTTCCATATCATCATCAGAAAATACTTGTGTATATAAGTTGGCTGACTATCCTTCCTTTTTCCCCCTGAATCTATTGGTAACAGGGTAAAGGGATTGAGTGATGTGCAGTGTGCAAAGGTAATATTAGAAGGCATAAGTAATGCATACTGTATGAGTTATCCAGCTATTGAAATGTGCTTAGGCTGGACCTAGGACAATGTACTATGTACATCCTATGGTGGCTTCTTTTCCGGCTCTGTTTCTGACTATTTCCAGGCCCATATGCATAGGTCTCCCATCTGTATTTCTAATATTACCCCTTGTTAACAGTGACTTGTCCAGATCCCTTGGACACTTGCAAAATGTTCAGTATTTCCAAAACTCAAAATCTGCATTAACAATGGTTCTTTGTCTTCTACATTTTCTAAACCTTGTTATAAACAATCAGATTTGTGTATAAAATTACTGTGTTCTGATTATAGTGGGAGGAAGAGACTACTAGTCAAGGACAGAACAAGGCAATCCAAGAGTGTGTGTGTTTTTGTTTTGTTTTGTTTTTTCTTATCATGCACACAGCCCCCACATAGCTGCGCTTCTCAAACTCCCAGGTTCTCACACCACACTGTGGAACTATATACTCCAGCAGAACCTGCAATACATAGTTTTTAAAGTGCCAGAAGTTTATTTGTACAATCCCTTAGTAATCCCAAGTAAATTTAGTACTCTACAACTTCTACACACTCCAGAATTACAAACAATGAGGTTACTAAAAATACTCAAACTGTATCAGCATAGCAGGCAGAATCATTAAATAAGGGATCAAGTCGATCTCCTGATCACCTTGACACACACAAGGTTCTTTAGAATTCTCACCGTAACAAAAATTATAAACAAGAGACATTACAAAACAGATTTGAGTGACTTCTAATTCACTTAATCAGTACTGAAACAAAGGAATTTTTTTTTTTTTTTTTTTTACCTCTAAAAACATTGTTACATGACAGTCTGGACTATGTCTCCTTTTGATTACAACGTACACATACAAGTATACAAATTTGGGACAGGTGCACCTTGTTCATTTTTCTAAGTCTCCCTGTAAATCTTTCTACAATGGGGAAAAGCCCTGATTTATTGGGGAATGGTTCATGACAAAAGAACACAATATGCAACAGATTTTACTGTCTACATCTAGGGCTGGTCACCCATATGGTGAGGGTATTTAGACTAAAGATGGCACCAAAGTGCTAGGGCTACGCCCTTCCTCCTTTTATATTGTAACTGAAACACTGATACAAAATCCCATCAGGAACTTAGCTCACTGGGTCTTGAACCCTTGACTTCCTGGTCCTGTTCTGCAGCCTTGACCATTATGCCATTGAAGAATCCTGTTTGTTCTTTGCCTTGCTTAACCTGGTCTTTTCTGTTGGAATGATTAGCTTATGGATCTCACCTGCTCTGTGGCCAATCACAGTATAGCAATCCCTTTATAAACCCACAGCCATCCTGTGCCTGATTATTCTGGCTATCTGCTTCCTGTTTTCCCTGATCCTCTCTACTGCTCTTGTGTACCAACTCCTGCATATGTCTGACTACGATTGATCCACTGCTCCGGTGTACCGATTCCTGCATACGTCCGATCACAATTGCTTCTTACTCCTGAGGTACTACTCCTGCTATTTAATTCCTCATCCACTAGTGCTTAAGTACTGTGCCATTGTCTCACCAATCGGATTCCAGATCAGATAACTAGCATCGTTACATAATAATCAGGCCCAACATGGAGGAGGGGCGGAGTCTGCCTTGTCACAGCATGCGTTCCAGATCTCGGAATTGCATAACCTTGTATACAACCTTCAAAGTCAATTAAATGAAGTGAAAACTCAAGTCACTGAACTGGAAGGACTACATGAATTGAGTGCAAATTCTGCTGCTGTCAGTGCCACTCCTCAAGTTTATCGGATTCCACTACCTGAAAAATTTGGTGAAAAGAGACATTTGTACCGAGGATTTCTTAACCATTGCCGGATGATTTTTTTTTTTTTTCTACAAATTCCTCTCAGATCCTTACTGATAGGTCCAAAGTTGTGTTCATCATTGCCCTGCTAATAGACAATGCACAAGCATGAGCATCACTCTATTTAGAACAGGATCATGCCATTTTGGAGGACTTTCTTGCAGCAATGAACCTAGTATTGATGACCCCCAACCGTTGCGCCACTGCTGAGGGGGCCTTGCGTGATCTTCGCCAGGGAAGACGCTCTGTTGCAGAGTATGCTGCAGAGTTTTGGCACTGGGTTTCTGATGTTTCCTGGAACACCTCTGCACTAAAATGGCGATTCTATGGAGGACTTTCTGAATCTTTTAAAGATGAACTTGTTAAAATAGAATTTCCAGCTGATCTTGAGTAGTATATACGATTATTCATCCGTATTGACCAAAGACTCCTGGAAAGGAAGCGAGAAAGATGGGGCTATTATGTTCCAGGCACCTTCTCCCATTTACCAGAGAGTCATTTTCTCCCAAAGTTGCAGACACCTTCTCAAACAAGATCGGCTCCAGAACCTATGCAAGTGGATGCTATCCGGGAACCAATTTCGACTGATGAAAAATGTCGTCGCCTTGCTGAAAAACTATGCCTTTATTGTGAACAACCTGGACATTATGTTCTTGACTGCCCTAATAAACCTCAATGGGCAGTTGCTGCAACTGAAATTAGATCAAATTCGGAGTCTTGTCCCCACTGTGCTTCGCTGAGTCTGGTGACACAGCCTCTGTTTTCCACCACACCATGTCCTGATAATATGACTTCTAACCGACCTCATTTCACCTTACCAGTTCAATTTTCTTATGGTTCTTACAAGTTGTCCACTGCAGCAATGTTGGATCCTGGTGCAACTGGGAATTTTATGATCATTAAGTTTTGCTTTTGATAATCATACAGTGATTGCTACAGTGATACAGTGATCCCACCAGCCCAGGTAAGGGATTTGGGGCTGTGGAGAGCTTCCTTAGAACCAGAGGTAGCCACATGAAAGAACATAATGTATTGATATTGGATCTTTTGAAATTTGTCCTGGAAAGGAATTGTTTTCTGTTTGAGGACAAGCTCTTCCACCAGCTCAGGGGGGTGGCAATGGGGAGCCCTTGTGCCCCCACTTTTGCTAACCTCTACCTGGGCTGGTGGGAGGCTGAGATAGTTTTTGCGGACACGATGGACCAATGGACCCAGCAGATACTTCTCTGGGTCCGTTTCATTGACGATATTTTTATATTGTGGGACGGACCCAGGGAGGAATTTATTGCCTTTGTTAAGGTATTGAACTGTAATGACTTAGGCTTATATTTCAATTTTGAGATCCAGGAGAGCAAAATAACTTTCCTGGACCTATCTATTTTTAAGGAGACCTCAGGCCGTCTTTGCACTTGTGTTCATAGAAAGGCGACAGCCACGAACTCACTATTGCAGTGGGGGAGTTGGCATCCTCCCTCTTTGAGAACTGGGATACCTAAGGGGCAATATCTTCGTGTCCATAGAAATTGCTCAAGAATGTCCGATTTTCAGGTGATGGCTAGGGATTTACAGGGGAGATTTAGGAGAAGGGGTTACCCAAAGAAGGTATTACATAAAGCATATCATGAGGCGTTGACGGTGGATATAACGCAGCTTTTGAATCCCCGCAATCGGGAAAGTAATAAGGTTGATGTTAGGATTGTAGCGACTTATGACCAGGCAGCGGAAGATATAAGGCGGATTATAGGGGGATCATGGAATATTTTGATGACCGACCCTGAAATAGGACCACTTGTGGGTCCTAGACCTAGTCTATCCTATTGGTGGGGGCCCAATTTACGTGATAAACTGGTGCACAGCCATTTCTCTAGTACCCCAGGAAATATGTGGTTACATCAGATGCAACGAGACCTGAGTGGAAATTTTCCCTGTGGATCATGTAAATCATGTGGATACATAAAAAAAGGGAATTAACTTCTGAGTAGAGTTTCTGGTAGAACTTTCAAGGTGAACCAGTTTATTAATTGTAAGACTAAGGGGGTTGTGTACCTTATCACTTGCTCCTGCGGACTCCAGTATGTTGGTAAAACTATTCGGGAGTTCCGCAGGAGGATAAGGGAACACATCAATGACATAGCTAAGGACGAGGATACATCTGTATCCAGACATATACGGGAAAAACATGGTGGTGATGCTAAGCATCTTAGTTTTCAGGGTATTGAGATGGTTGTGCGGTCCCCTAGAGGAGGTAATTATGACAGACGTGTGCTCCAGAGGGAGGCACGTTGGATTTTTTTGTTTGATACGGTCTGTCCCATGGGCCTTAATGAATTTATATCTTACTCATCCTTTATTGATTAGGGTTATATTCATCTATCCCTAGTGACTGTTTTTAGGCAGTCTATATCTGGTTTAATTACCTTTCCCCTTATTCTGCGTTTATATATATATATATATATATATATATATATTATATAAATATATAAATATATATATAATTTTTTTTTTTTTTTTTTTGTGAGCTCTATCCTTGTTGTCAACTTCGTTTTGCTGAAGTACGTTGACTCCTTTCTGTGCCCGCAATTCTGAGATCCCTATGGGGTGGTTTACTGTTTGAGTCCTCTGTATGTGTTCTTTATGCGATTTTCATCTTCTGTTTTCGGTGGGTGTTACTTGGCCACCTCTCATGGTGTTCTATATCTCTAAAGCCTGATTGTCAGCTATACCGCGACGTTAGGGTCCGGGTGTTACCATGAATGCATGTGTGCATCTTCTTAGACCTTAACGCCCTATATGGGCGTTCCTTACTTATGTCACTGTCCGGAGCTTCTGGGTGTTGGCGCTCTGTGATTGGGCGCACCTCTGATGACACGGACTGTTTGGGGGTGTGGCTTAGCAGATATCAAGCTAGGCTGTGTGAACCGGCACTTGCGGTCATTCATCACGGCCGGCCGGGCGGTTATACTAGGCGCTCTAAATTTATACAGGCAGTTTGCACACATTTCTGGTGTATTCTGCTTTGCCCTTATGCATGTGCCTCTGATGAGCTGGTGTAGTTCAGCAGAAACTGCCGTTAGGCAGGCTGGGAGTTAGGGCAAATACTCCTTTTGTATCGTCTATGGTGTTTGTTTGTTTGTGGTATTAGGCAGCCAATTCTGGGAGTGTAATGTAAGCTCCCAAGATAGTGGCTAGTCAGACAATTGGGTCGGTCTTTTACTGACCTCTAGCCAGCTGGTGTATATGTGTGTGTGCGTGTGTGTGTGTTATACCTTAGCTGATTTATCCTTTACTTTTCCCCTTCAGTTAATTGATATCTAAATATTGGGAATTGCAATTTATAACTGAGGGGTGTTTGTGAAGCGATAAAGGTATCACCATACTATCCTCCTATTTTGAGGTAGGCTACCTTTACCCTTTATATGACCCCATTATAGTATGGCATCTCTTTATCAGGTGCTTTTTTATATATAGATTTATATACTTTTAGTGGATATTAATAAAAGTTAGTTTTTAAGTGTACTTATTTCCTTATTGGAGATTTTCTTTAAAGGGGTTGTCCAGGGAGTGTAGCATTACTTACAGGTTCCAGCGGATTCTTGATGATGTAGGGGTTCTGGCCTACTCCTGAACCCTGTGTCAGGTGATCGCAAGCAGCGCAGCATAACAAAAACTATTTAAATTTGTCTTCCTAGCCTTAATGTAGAATTCTCTAAATATGGATACACATGTTAATGAATTTCACTATATACTATGTATTTCTTTCTTTAGATTTGGAGCAATGTTTTATAAATATGTAAAGACCCTGACAGTATGGAACAGAACCACTGAGCTTCATTCTTTTAAAGTTTTGTTACCAAACAAATTTCAACATGCAAGGTCCTTTGGAACTATCGATATCAAAAAACATCAGCAAGGACTCCGAAATCTACAGCATAGTCACAGATGGTTTTATGGAAAAAGTCCATCATGTGCATCGCATGTGCTTACTTCACCCCAACACAGGGCTATTACCTCTGCAGCACCTCTTGCTGCTGCTTCTTCGGGGCAAGTAAACGGTGATTTTGGCATCTTTGCAAAAATGGCTGACTCTGCTCCGGTTCATTTGGCTGAGAAAATCCTAATTGCTATTCAAGAAGTCACAGGACTACCATGGTGGTTGAATATTATGTGCACCACAATAGCGCTGAGAACAGCTGTCACCCTCCCTTTGTCAGTGTATCAGATGCACATTCTAGGCAAGGTGCGTATTCTACTGCTTTATCATTCATATTTTAATGTATGTTTGTAAGGCCTAAACTGGTGGCGTTTTTAACGTGGCTTCTGCCCTAAAATCAGGGGAAGATTCCCTCTGATTCTGGCTCCCATTGTTTTCAGTGGGAGACAGATTGATGCAGGACTCTGAAAAAATAAGCATTGATCTTGCTGCAGATTCTGGCACCCTTCTCCATTTCGCCTTTCCAGAGGGACCGAAATGAAGAGGAATTTGAGGCTGATGTCGGCTAGTCATGCAGTTGATACTGTCATAATGAGCTCATCGCTAGACCATTTTTATAAGATACACTCTTCCTACCAGTGATGTTCAGTAGGTACTGCTATGTCCTTAAGATAAAAGGGAGTCTATTAGGTCTAAAATGCTGCCCAAATAGTCCTGTGTTGGGGCCCTTAATAGAAGTGGAAATCTACTTTTTCTTCTTAAGACTGTGGCCATGATGTAGAGAGAATTTTATCTGACCAGCCAGATTTCTCTACAGTCAGCCACATGTGCTTATAAGACCGCTGTTTTAGATAACAATGTATTTCTCCTTTAGCAGTCAGTGTTATTTTCAGTCTTTGCTTGAGTCACAGCTGTCTCGAGGCACATTGGGCCCACCCCCATTGCACTTGCAGAATGATCTGCATATACATAAAAATGTGGATATTTCTGCATTGCTTCATTGCTCCTACACACCGTTATTGCTTTGGGAGGTAATTTTAGACTTGACAGACTCCATTTATAGCGCACCTCCAATTCTAAAATAACTTAATACCTGAATAGTTCAGGTGAATATGAGAAACTATGTAATATATCTTTATTAAAGAAAAAATGCTGCTTTCTCCATTTATCTTTTACTCACTCCTTTCCTTCAGGCTGGTGTGTCAAGTTGTCTCCATAGCTAACCTCACACACCAAATTCTATGGGAAGGCTGCAGCCAGCTAGTAAGTGATTTATTGCCTGAGTAAGAGAACTTCTTACCATTGTACAGGGTAAGTATAGTAGAGCCAAAAGGGCTATCTTTCTAAGTCCAGCAGAAGTATCATGTGTTTATCTTCCACAAGCCTCCTCCTACCCAATATCCTTCTCCATAGAGGTTAGAAGTATCTCTAAAAGCAGGAAAGAGGAAAGAAACCATGATAAATGGGAAAAGAAGCATTTTGTTCTAAAAACATAAAATATTTCACAAAGTTTCTTATACTCATTCATAATATAATATTCAGTTTTGTAAATTAGTTTTATCACTGGCGGTACACTCTATGGGTTATATGAGGAAAATTTATTAAATGGCCTGACTGGCGCAGAGAATGAGAGATTTATGAAGAAGCTACCTACTGTTCACAAATCTGTCTGCCATTCCTGCACCAGAATGGATATCCATGCCAGTTAGGAACTGGTGTAAATTTCCATTGTAACTCATGAGTAATAAATCTGTACCTCAGCCTGCCCAGATCCCCACCCCGCAACATCCACATTTGCACAATGTGGCGGGCGAGTTGCAGGCTTGAGGCTTTAAAGGGCCTTGCATCAAACATGTAGAGGGAATGATGAGTTTGATACTATGTGTTGTAAACATCCTGTTATGTGTATTCCGCGGAGCCTTTCCCATGAAAAACTTGGGATAGACTTCTTGTAGCACACATAACCGATAATATAGCACATATAGCACCTTCGCTCTTAATCTTGACCTGGGCAATTGTAGTCTCTACAGAACGTCATCATTCTGTCCTGTTAACCATACTAGCAGGTGAGCTGTTTTAGAAACCTTTGCTTTATCTTCAGCTAGGTGGAAAAATTACAGCCAGAAATACAAAGTTTAGCAAAGGAACTGCGCTATGAGGTGGCTGTTTATGGTAAGCAGCATGGGTGGAGTGACAAAGTTGCAAAGTAAGTTTCTCATGATATTACTATATACTGTATTATGTGTTGGTAGTGTATTTGAAAAGTAGATAATGGTAGCTGTATTTGTCCACCACACTTTGAATTGTGTCATAATTTTAACCTGGCTTCTAACACACAGATGTAGCAAACTAAGCTGTTGGAGCTTTGGAGCTAGAAGAAAAGTAGCTTAATATGATCATCTGCTTGTCTGTATCTAGTCCATTGACGCACACTGCATTACAGCTATTTTGACCTAGAACAGCTGAAATGTTTATGGTTCTAAAATGCATACAGTTATTAGATTTTCCCATTCTAATTCCACTGTGTCCTTTTCTTGTTCAGCCATCTCATAGTGACATGTACAACTATCTGTACATGGACTATTATATTAGCATACAGTGGGGAAAAAAGTATTTAGTCAGCCACCAATTGTGCAACTTCTCCCACTTAAAAAGATGAGAGAGTCCTGTAATTGACATCATAGGTAGGCCTCAACTATGAGAGACAAAATGAGAAAACATATCTAGAAAATCACATTGTCTGATTTTTTTTTTTTAAGAATTTATTTGCAAATTATGGTGGAAAATAAGTATTTGGTCACCTACAAACAAGCAAGATTTCTGGCTCTCACAGACCTGTAACTTCTTCTTTAAGAGGCTCCTCTGTCCTCCACTCATTACCTGTATTAATGGTGCCTGTTTGACATTGTTATCAGTATAAAAGACACCTGTCCACAGCCTCAAACAGTCACACTCCAAACTCCACTATGGTGAAGACCAAAGAGCTGTGGAAGGACACCAGAAACAAAATTGTAGACCTGCACCAGGCTGGGAAGACTGAATCTGCAATAGGCAAGCAGCTTGGTGTGAAGAAATCAACTGTGGGAGCAATAATTAGAAAATGGAAGACATACAAGACCACTGATAATCTCCCTCCCTCAGGGGCTCCATGCAAGATCACACCCCATGGGGTCAAAATGATCACAAGAACGGTGAGGAAAAATCCCTGAACCACACGGGGGGACTTAGTGAATGACCTGCAGAAAGCTGGAACTAACGTAACATAGGCTACCGTCAGTAACACACTATGCCACCAGAGACTCAGATCCTGCAGTGCCAGACGTGTCCCCCTGCTTAAGCCAGTACATATCCGGGCCCGTCTGAAGTTTTCTAGAGCATTTGGATGTTCCAGAAGAGTACTGGGAGAATGTCATATGGTCAGATGAAACCAAAGTAGAACTGTTTGGTAGAAACACAACTCGTCGTGTTTGGAGGAGAGTGAATGCTGAGTTGCATCCAAAGAACACCATACCTACTGTGAAGCATGGGGGTGGCCACATCATGCTTTGGGGCTATTTCTCAGCAAAGGGACCAGGATGACTGATCCGTGTACATGAAAGAATGAATGGGGCCATGTATCGTGAGATTTTGAGTGCAAACCTCTTTCCATCAGCAAGGACATTGAAGATGAAACGTGGCTGGGTCTTTCAGCATGACAATGATCCCAAGCACACCTCCAGGGCAACGAAGGAGTGGCTTCGTAAGAAGCATTTCAAGGTCCTGGAGTGGCCTAGCCAGTCTCCAGATCTCAACCCCATAGAAAACCTTTGGAGGGAGTTGAAAGTCCGTGTTGCCCAGCAAAAGCCCCAAAACATCACTGCTCTAGAGGAGATCTGCATGGAGGAATGGGCCAACATACCAGCAACAATGTGTGCCAACCTTGTGAAGACTTACAGAAAACGTTTGACCTCTGTCATTGCCAACAAAGGATATATAACAAAGTATTGAGATGAACTTTTGTTATTGACCAAATACTTATTTTCCACCATAATTTGCAAATAAATTCTTTAAAAATCAGACAATGTGATTTTCTGGATTTGTTTTCTCATTTTGTCTCTCATAGTTAAGGTCTACCTATGATGTCAATTACAGGCCTCTCTCATCTTTTTAAATGAGAGAACTTGCACAATTGGTAGCTGACTTTTTTTCCCCACTGTATCTAACATTACCACTTACTCTACTACATTTACGAAAAGCAGTAATGTTTAAATAGTAAAAGGTGGCTACTTTGAAGAACCTAGAATATAAGACATATTTTCAGTTGTTTCACACTTTTTTGTTAAGTATATAATTCCACATGTGTTAATTCATAGTTTTGAGGCCTTCAGTGTGAATCTACAATTTTTATAGTCATGAAAATACAGAAAACTCTTGGAATGAGAAGGTGTGTCCAAACTTTTGGTCTGCACTGTGTATGTATACTGTATATGTATATATATATATATATATATATATATATATACATATATAATTTTTTTTTTTTTTTAACGTTAGATTTTTTTTTTGTTGTGTTGGGCGGGGGCACTTGAAAATTTTTGTAATCTACTTTATTAACCTAATAAACTTCTTTTCAGTAGAAAACAGGCTATAAAGTTCCCATTAGCAATGCTCTAACTAAGGCTAGTTGCAGACGACCATGTGTATTTTGCGGTCAGCAAACTAGTAATTGGTGTTCAGTTTTTGCGGACAGAGTGTCTTCAGTGTTTCTTCAGCATCAGTGTGTCTTCATCAGTGTGCCATCAGTGTGTGATCCTAGTTTGTGGATCCACCATAAAAAAACACAGGAGACATCTAATTATATCTCTAGCTTTTCCTTGAAAACGGACGGCACACGGATGACACACTGAGTACATCAGTGTGCCGTCCTAGGTTTTTAGTCTCACATAGGCTTCTATGGGTGAGTCTGTTCCGCAAAAACTGAACAGAATAGGACATGTTCTATCGGATGCGGTGCAGAATCACAGCTCAAACACTGATCAGTGAAAAAACATGTTCATGCGCATGTGCCCATACAAATGAATGGGTCAGTGTGCAATCCGCGAAAAACAAGGATAGCACACGGATCTCGCCCACGGTCGTCTGCAAGGGGCCTTAGCATTGCCAGTAGACTGTCGGTACACATGTACTCATTGCAGCGTGTAGAGCTGAAGCATTTATAAAAGGGGGGATGGTCATTTCAAATGGCTGTATCTCCGGTTTTATACCACCTAGAAAAATGGTTCTGGTGTCACAAGATTGAAGTACTAGCTGTGAAAGAATTAGACAGATCACTATTTTAAAATGCAGTCAGGAATGTGATTTTATATGCAGCATGAACTGCTGCATGTTAAGGTCCAATTTCCATATGTGTTTTTAACTAGTGATATTTCAGGTTGTGTTATAGCTAGTACTTCAATCTTGGCAGCATCTGAAAACTGAGAAACTTTTTTTCTAGGTGGTATAAAACCAGGGATACAGCTATTTGAAGTGACCATCCCTCTTTGGTAAATTCTTCAGGTCTGCATATTAACAATACAAATGTGTGTGACTTTCCCTAGTAACAGCTCAGTTAGAGGTTTGCTTAAGATAATATTACATCCAGTTTTACATTAAAAAGGAAGTTAGTTTAATTAAAGTATATTACAAAAATGGTAACCAAGCGGTACCCGAGCTTGTTCCGGTAGCCGTCCTCGCCAGTACACATGACTGCTGAGGCCAATCAGTGGTCGCAGGAAAGGACCCGGAAAGTCACCGGTGACATTTGTGACGTCCTGGCTCCTTTCCTGTGACATCACGTGCGGCAAGGACTTTCACCGGAACAAGTCCCTAGGCGTTGCTGGATTGGATAGTGGTGAGGCATGTGAGTATGTTGTGTGTGTGTTTGGTTTTTTTTTGTTTTTTTTTAATGTTTCACTTTCCCTGGCCTCCTGGCCCAGAACTATAATTTCTGGACAACCCCTTTTAATAGATTTGTAATTTTGCTAGTGTACTTGATTAATGTCAAGAACTTTTTGAGTAACCAGGTCATTGAATGCAGCATTACAGGCTACTAATTTTTGATTAATTTCAATGCAGGTTTCATTTCCGAAAAAACATGAAAAGGTTTATAACCAAGCTTTATGTGCGAGATAACTGTCACCCATTTAAGGCCAGTCTGATCATGTGGATCCAAATACCTATGTGGATTTTTGTTTCTCTGGCTCTGAGGAATTTCAGCTTTGATACAATTGGATCCAATACAGGTAACTCTTATCTGCCACTTTTGTTTGCATATAATATGGTGTCCCCTCAGTGTCCTTTTATATTTGATCTCTGGTGATAATACAATTATCGGCTGTGTCCACACGGGACACATGTGCTGCTGAATTTCAGTTGTAATGAAACTGGAAGTGTCATTTTCCAAAAATCAAAAAATTGCTGCGGTGTTACCCAAAGGCTGGAAGCCACTGTGAAAATCTGCAGTATAACTTGACATGCTGTGGCATATGAATCAGGATTTCTTTACATCTCATCCACTTTGCTGCTGCTGTACAGTACAGAGGGTGAGCAGCAGGCCACGTACTCTGACTGAGAGCAGGTGTGCACTCCATGTACCTCCTGCACACTGTTCTGTGACTGTAATGAAGCGTAGACCTGTGTGTTCATCACTTGACCATAGACAGATTTTTGTCCACTGGAAGTAAGCACAATCAATCACCGCAAGCAGAGATCTAAAAAACTGTGAGGAATTGATACAGAAAGTATATTGGAAAACTGTATAACCTTTTATTATACAAACAATAACATTGTTTCTCAGTATTGCATAAAACTGGACAACCCCTTTAATATTTTCAACCACAACTTGTACCCGCAATCCCATGAACCAAGGGACGCTAACATGGAAAAAAAGACACTGACAACAGTACTGAAGAGTGTGTTACAAAGACAAGGTAAGTAGTACCCAGTACATGCAGTAGGTGTGTTCTAGTGCATTCATATTGTAGCCTGTTTCTCTTCTACTTCCTCCTTTCTATATAGGAACAGATATAGCTCATTTATACTAGTTGGAGTGCATACTGTACATCTAATAGGTCATGCTTTATGAGGGCAAAATATGTGCATGTGCCCTGCTGTTTCTGAGGTGGCAAATAGGTGCTCCTAAGTGTATTACCCATTTTATTTTGCTGTAGGTGAAATTATTACACATAACATATGCAATTATGGAAATGAGACCAACAATGTATTAATATACCCCAAATTCACATGAACTTGTTAGGCAGGGTTCACACTACCATTGGATTCCGTTATGAAGGTGTCCGTTAACAAAAAAAAAAAAAAACGGACACCTATCAAAATAGACATTAATGGACACTAACTGATGTTAATGTGTCCGTTTTTTCAACTGATCCAATTAATGGATCAGTTAAAAAAACCTACACATTAGCATCAGTTAATATCCGTTGTTTAACACTGTCCGGTTTTTTTTTTTTGTTTCTGCTTTCTGAGCATGCGCAGACAAAAAGGACATAAAATAACAGACAGTAACTGATGGCTATCAGTTACTGTCCGTTACCCATAGACTTCAATGTTAAAAATAATAACGGACACTTGCTGTCCGTCAAGAATCCGTTTTTCCAATCGGACAAAAAAGTCCTGCATGCAGGATTTTTTTGTCCGCGGAAAAAAACGGACTTCTGACGGATTGGGTGTAAACGGACACTAACAGACACAATATAAAAACCCATTGAAATGAGTGGAAATTTTAACGGATTTATGACAGTACAGCTAGTGTCCGATGCTAAAATCTTGTAACAGACAATAACTACGGACACTACTGACGGTCACCAACGGTAGTGTGAACGCCCCCTTGGGTGATATATAGCTGTTTCTAAACAAGCAGCTTACACGAAGTTCACTTACTGTATGCACCTGTGTGTCTTGTTCTGGGGACCATTGACTATATGGGATCCATCGAGTGTCCATTCTTTAAACAAACATACTTTTGACGGTCACTGCGATGGAGACTCCGGCACAGATCTAAACCCAGCCTTTGCCATAAAGCTGTTTATCAATATGTAGCTTAGTGGTGGAGTGAATATCTAGCGCACTCTTTGGAGTTTACAGTGTAAAAGTCTCCTGAGTGCTATATAGATTAATCATGCGGTGAGTAGTTCCTGTGTTGACCTAGCCTATAAAGTATCTGAATATGCTAGCATTGTGCTTCCAAGGTGGTACACCATACTTGCCTCCAATAGAGTTAAGGGGGTTGTCCAGGATGAAATAAAAATGAACCCCTAAACTACCCCCCCCAATGCCTAACTTTTAATTTACTTATATTAAAGAAAAATCTATAGTTATCCATATCCCTGGGGCAGTTATGTGACCACCCCAGGCACACTTTTGGATGTTCCGTTTCACCATTACTCGCCATCATAGTTATGTGTCTTCCTCTCCTCGAACAGCTCCTCCCCTCTTCCTCTCTGCTAGAGATTGCGCAGTCTGGAGGTGCCTGCGACACATGCGCAGTTGAGATGGCACTCCATCTCTACTGCGCAGGCATTAAAGGCACTTCTGTTCTGTGCACGCGCTAGAAGAGAGGCGTCTCCAGCCTGCGTACAGTGAAAGAAAAGCAGGAGCTGTTCCCAGAGAGGAAGACAGGTAAGTATGATGCGGTGGGGTGAGTTAGTTAGTTGGGAAGGGCTAGTAGTGTGCAGTATAGCTGGGGAGACAGGGAGGGGGGTGTAAAAGGGCGAGAGAGGAGGGGGCAGTGAGAGGGAAGTAGTGTGGAAGCTACACAGCAGGTAGCTACACCATGTAAACAAATGCAGAAGATGCCAGGAGCTCCCAGAGAAACCCAGAAATCACTCAAAACACTGCTAAATGTATATAGATGTACGTATTAACCCATTAATAGCACTAACAGACCTTTTTTTTTTTTTTTTTTTTTTTTTTTTTTTTTTTTTTAAAAAGATTTTTTGCCCGGAAAACCCATTTAAGGCTTACAGGCTAAAATGATTGATAACCTATCCTGGAACACTTATTTTCTTTTTTTAATTTTTACCAATACAATTTTTGACAAAGGAAGCAAACAAACTGCAAACTACATTGTTACAGAATCCAGCCTTAGGTTGCATAGAAATTGTATTTGTGATCCTTTGTGTCTTTATTATCCCTAATTGCAGGAATATTGTTGATATTTCAATGTTTACCAGGAATACCATTGTAACTTTAGTGTACCTGCTTTTTTACATTCAAACTTCATTCATAAAGGATTATATTACAAGTGATTATTGAGGTGATTATGCACTGTATTTTATTACAACTTTATGAGAAGATTCCCCCATTTATAATGTATCAAATCGCAGCACATGATTGGCTATCCAGCTTGCGCTCAGAAATGCAAATACTAATAGATATGCTGGAAAGCTCTGTGAAAGCATCCCAGACATTACTCTATGAGAATATGACCACTTGCACTTTTATAGCTGTTCTGCCGTGATGCTCAAAAAAAAACACAGTGATAATGAATTCTTTTTGCAAAGCCATGGTCTTTTGCTGTGATTTTTCTAAAATGTGTTGATTCATTCTAAAAACCATTTATAATTTTTTAACCACACTGTTTTTTTTGCTTTGTGAACACAAATTCAGCGCACTGTCTGCTTTCTAGCGATATATAATAATGCACATGGCTGAGGACTTAAAAGGTCCTCTTTTAAAGCAAATAAAAGGGTTATAAAGATATGAAGGGTTACATTTCTTCTACTATTCACATAACTATGCATAAATGTTAATCCTTTTTCCTCTCATTTATGTAATGATGTACCCTAAGTTGTAAATAAGAAAATTCCTTGTATTGGAAACTGAGGTGTGTGTATATGTGTATGTATGTATATACAGTGTGGGAAAAAAAGTATTTAGTCAGCTACCAATTGTGCAAGTTCTCCCACTTAAAAAGATGAGAGGCCTGTAATTGATATCATAGGTAGACCTCAACTATGAGAGACAAAATAAGAAAACATATCTAGAAAATCACATTGATTTTTTAAGAATTTATTTGCAAATTATGGTGGAAAATAAGTATTTGGTCACCTACAAACAGGCAAGATTTCTGGCTCTCACAGACCTGTAACTTCTTCTTTAAGAGGCTCCTCTGTCCTCCACTCATTACCTGTAGTAATGGCACCTGTTTGACATTTTTATCAGTATAAAAGACACCTGTCCACAACCTCAAACAGTCACACTCCAAACTCCCCTATGGTGAAGACCAAAGAGCTGTGGAAGGACACCAGAAACAAAGGCTGGGAAGACTGAATCTGCAATAGGCAAGAAGCTTGGTGTGAAGAAATCAACTGTGGGAGCAATAATTAGAAAATGGAAGACATACAAGACCACTTATAATCTCCCTCGATCAGGGGCTCCACGCAAGATCTCACCCCGTGGGGTCAAAATGATCACAAGAATGATGAGAAAAATCCCAGAACCACACGGAGGGACCTAGTGAATGACCTGGAGAAAGCTGGGACTAACGTAACAAAGGCTACCATCAGTAACACACTACGCCGCCAGGGACTCAGATCCTGCAGTGCCAGACGTGTCCCCCTGCTTAAGCCAGTACATATCTGGGCCCATCTGAAGTTTGCCAGAGAGCATTTGGATGTTCCAGAAGAGTATTTGGAGAATGTCATATGGTCAGATGAAACCAAAGTAGAATTGTTTGGTAGAAACACAACTCGTCGTGTTTGGAGGAGAGTGAATGCTGAGTTGCATCCAAAGAACACCATACCTACTGTGAAGCATGGGGGTGGCAACATCATGCTTTGGGGTTGTTTTTCTGCAAAGGGACCAGGATGACTGATCCGTGTACATGAAAGAATGAATGGGGACATGTATTGTGAAATTTTGAGTGCAAACCTCCTTCCATCAGCAAGGGCATTGAAGTTGAAACGTGGCTGGGTCTTTCAGCATGACAATGATCCCAAGCACACCTCCAGGGCAACGAAGGAGTGGCTTCTTAAGAAGCATTTCAAGGTCCTGGAGTGGCCTAGCCAGTCTCCAGATCTCAATCCCATAGAAAACCTTTGGAGGGAGTTGAAAGTCCGTGTTGCCCAGCGACAGCCCCAAAACATCACTGCTCTAGAGGAGATCTGCATGGAGGAATGGGCCAACATACCAGCAACAGTGTGTGCCAACCTTGTGAAAACTTACAGAAAACGTTTGACCTCTGTCATTGCCAACAAAGCATATATAACAAAATATTGAGATGAACTTTTGTTATTGACCAAATACTTATTTTCCACCATAATTTGCAAATAAATTCTTTAAAAATCAGACAATGTGATTTTCTGGATTTGTTTTCTCATTTTGTCTCTCATAGTTGAGGTCTACCTATGATGTCAATTACAGGCCGGCCTCATCTTTTTAAGTTGGAGAACTTGCACAATTGGTGGCTGACTAAATACTTTTTTTCCCCACTGTGTATATATATAATATATATAAATTTATACCTGTTTGTGTGCAATTGTATGTGTCAGCAATTAAAATGATTAAGTACATTGCAATACATGTTTTTTGCACTGCAGTTGGCATTGCAGGCACTAGGTGGAGTGTTTACTTACTGCTATGGTTGACCATCAAATATACTCAGCCTCTAAAAGGTATCGCCTGATTTCTTCACTCTTCCACTACTTTCTATGGCTAACACGGTTTTTCAAGGTTACATACTCTTTGCTATCTCAATGCATGTCTTTAATGCCTTTTTTGGTTACATTTTATAGTATAAATTAGTAAAACATTGATGCACAGTAGAATTTCTCTTGTTTACAGCTGAAACGTTTGTAATAGATAGCATATCAATAGCAGTTTTGTTACTGAGCGGGATCTTGAACTTGATTGTGTGGATCTTTGTACAAGTTTGTGTACACATATGCATCCATACAATACTGTATGTAAAATCAATCTATATATAGTGCCTTGCGAAAGTATTCGGCCCCCTTTGAACTTTTCAACCTTTTGCCACATTTCAGGCTTCAAATATAAAGATATAAAATTTTAATTTTTTGGGGAAGAATCACAATTGTGTCCCACTTGATGATGAAGTGGAACGAAATTTATTGGTTATTTTAAACTTTTGTAAAAAATAAAAAGTGGGGCGTGCAATATTATTCGGCCCCTTTACTTTCAGTGCAGCAAACTCACTCCAGAAGTTCAGTGAGGATCTCTGAATGATCCAATGTTGTCCTAAATGACTGATGATGATAAATATAATCCACCTGTGTGTAATCAAGTCTCCGTATAAATGCACCTGCTCTGTGATAGTCTCAGGGTTCTGTTTAAAGAGCAGAGAGCATCTTGAAGACCAAGGAACACACCAGGCAGGTCCGTGATACTGTTGTGGAGAAGTTTAAAGCCGGATTTGGATACAAAAATATTTCCCAAACTTTAAACATCCCAAGGAGCACTGTGCAAGCGATCATATTGAAATGGAAGGAGTATCACACCACTGCAAATCTACCAAGACCCGGCCGTCCCTCTAAACTTTCATCTCAAACAAGGAGAAGACTGATCAGAGATGCAGCCAAGAGGCCCATGATCACTCTGGATGAACTGCAGAGATCTACAGCTGAGGTGGGGAGAGTCTGTCCATAGGACAATAATCAGTCGTACACTGCACAAATCTGGCCTTTATGGAAGAGTGGCAAGAAGAAAGCCAAATCTCAAAGATATCCATAAAAAGTCTTGTTTTAAAGTTTGCCACAAGCCACCTGGGAGACAGACCAAACATGTGGAAGAAGGTGCTCTGGTCAGATGAAACCAAAATCGAACTTTTTGGCCACAATGCAAAACGATATGTTTGGCGTAAAAGCAACACAGCTCATCACCCTGAACACACCATCCCCACTGTGAAACATGGTGGTGGCAGCATCATGGTTTGTGCCTGCTTTTCTTCAGTAGGGACAGGGAAGATGGTTAAAATTGATGGGAAGATGGATGGAGCCAAGTACAGGACCATTCTGGAAGAAAACCTGTTGGAGTCTGCATAAGACCTGAGACTGGGACGGAGATTTATCTTCCAACAAGACAATGATCCCAAACATAAAGCAAAATCTACAATGGAATGGTTCACAAATAAACGTATCCAGGTGTTAGAATGGCCAAGTCAAAGTCCAGACCTGAATCCAATCGAGAATCTGTGGAAAGAGCTGAAAACTGCTGTTCACAAACGCTCTCCATCCAACCTCACTGAGCTCGAGCTGTTTTCCAAGGAAGAATGGGCAAGAATTTCAGTCTCTCGATGTGCAAAACTGATAGAGACATACCCCAAGCGACTTGCAGCTGTAATCGCAGCAAAAGGTGGCGCTACAAAGTATTAACTTAAGGGGGCCGAATAATTTGGCACGCCCCACTTTTCAGTTTTTTATTATTTACAAAAATTTAAAATAACCAATAAATTTCGTTCCACTTCACAATTGTGTCCCACTTGTTGATTCTTCACCAAAAAATTAAAATTTTATATCCTTATGTTTGAAGCCTGAAATGTGGCAAAAGGTTGAAAAGTTCAAGGGAGCCGAATACTTTCGCAAGGCACTGTATCTGAAGAGGCAGCCAGTGCTTCCAAGTGGAGAATGAGATTCCTCTTTCAATGTGGATACTGACGGTCACACATGACATGCCTTACTCTAGATTCACACCTGCACTCGGTTTCCGTTCTTCGGGTCCGCTTGATGACCTGAAAAATGGAAACCCAATCCGCTTAAAAATCGGTTACCCGCAGACCCCATAGACTATAATGGGGTCCGCCAGGTTTCCACCCGAAAAATGCGGAGAGAAATGTCCTGCTTGCAGGACTGAATCCCTGAACGTAGAGCGAGTGCTGGTGTGAATCCAGCCTTATTCTTCACGGTTATTATTGATCATTAGAATTGGGGCCTTATCTTATCATTACTTTTATTTACTCAGTTCAGACATGTTTTTTTTTCAGATGAGTTGGTTCACAAGCAGCTTCAGAATGGGGGGGCACTATGGTTCCAAGACCTCACAATGCCGGATTCCACTTGGATTCTTCCAGTACTTTTGGGCTCTATCAACTTGCTGTTAGTGGAGGTATGAGTAACAATAGATTGAGTTTAAGTTAATGTTTCTGGATAAAATGTTGCTTTTTTACACTATTATAATACTTGTAAAAGACACTATTGTCCTGTATATAAAACATAGAGTTTTACAGGTAAATTTGCAAGCAATACACTACTTTTCTGTTCAGCTACATATCTATAAGGGTTTTTCCATGTCTATTAATTGATGACCTAACCTTAGGATAGATAGGTCATCAACTGAAGATTGTTGGTCTGGGTGTTAGACCAGCACTGATCTTCAATTGATGGCCTATCCTAAAGCTAGGTCATCAATGAAACCCCTTTTAAGGTCTCTGCTCAGGGACTGCAAATGATAACACTTGCCACTTCATGTTTAAACTGTGCCTAAACTTTTCATTAGCAGTGCAGGGAAACCTGTCATTGTATAATGCAGAGATGTATCTTATCTTTCTTCTGTTTGTCAGCCTCCAGGAGGATACATTTGATAATAAATTGGACATTAGATTAGAAATGACTTATTTCTGAGTATGTAAGTCTCATCATCTACAGTGTATTATTGGATTCATAAATCTGCCCCCCACTCCTCCCTTTATTCCCCTATTAGCCATACACTTTGGATAGCTGACAGCTGGTTTGGATAACAGTTGTTTCTCTCTATTCCCCCATGTACATGTCAAGCATGCATGTGTTTTAAATGTGCAGAGGGGAAAGCTTATCTACACTAAGAAAGGATTGGGCATGTTGAAATCTATCCGACTGATCCTTTTTTTTTTGTCCTGCCACCATCTGTTGTCAAACCCCATGCAGATTAGATGACCTGCTAATCCCACAGGTTCAGCAACAGGTTCAATTAACATTGGTCCACATATATTAATGGTTAGACCATGTAAACTTGGACAGTATGGAAAGTTTTGCATCTATGTGGCAGCAGTTTTCACAGATCCCTCATAACTTGAGTCTATTGAGGGATCGGTGAAAATGGACAAAAAGAAGTTCGCCATAAAGAGGTCGCCTTGCCGCTGGCAAATTGTCTTGCACAATTTAAAAGTGTGTACTAAGAACCTCATCCACATTGTATTAATGCCATTAGTGCGATCCGAGTGCTGTTGCAAAACATTGTGTATTTGCACAGATTTCTGCTAGATTTTGACGCATTTTATGCCAAAGTCTAGATCATTTACCAAGCTACATGTGTCAAAATGGTGTGCCCAAAAATGTGACAGCAGGTGTAATATTGTGACACATGTTTTACCTAAGTAGAGAGGGATTCTAGAGATCTTCAGTGCGCTTACTAAGAGTCTCCTTTGAGCACCTTTCCTGCCCTGCATTATACAGACAACTTATTGGTTTAAATGGGCTATGTGTAATGTTTAGTTTCCCCTGTGGTGGTGCAAGGAAATTGAATACATTTCAATTTCCACATTCTCTTTTTTTTTTTTTTTCTTTAGTGTAGTTAAGAAAATGACATGCTGATCCCTGTTTATATGTGTTTTGATATTTGTTTTTGATTCATGAAGTTTTCATATAGCAGAGCATATACTTGAAACCTGTTATAATGCTAGTTAGTTTAAAAAAATGAAGAAGCTTTGTCTGATGTTATATAGTAATTGATGACTACAATGGTATAGTCAAAACTCTGAAATATTTCGATATGAAGAACATAGAGGGAGCCAAATCTGGCCAGAACAATAAAGGGCTGAAACAATGGAAACTTGTGTGGTTTGGTTACCTTAGGGGAAGAGGGGTGATTGTAGTCTCTGAATAAAAATGTCCATCCCATGCCATTTGGTCCAGTCTGTCATTCTGTAATGCTTTGCTATGATGCTAATCCATCTCAGTAGCCGCAGGCTTATAAACACTTTAAGCCATACAGATGATGCCAATTTAAAATGCATAATAATAGTTTAATATGAATCCTTGTGACATTTCAGAATTTTCACCTCCAAACAGATATTTGCCTTACGGACGATGGAGCTATCTAGATTTCAGAAATATGTAACCAATGCTGTTCGTGGAATTTCTGTTCTAATGATTCCCATTGCTGCCAGTGTTCCCTCAGTAAGTAACTGATGTTTGTGCAGCCACCATAATGGACATTGCACTTATCTAGTAGTTGTGATCTTACTTTCTAAAGGGGTCATCCAAGACTTTAACACCTTAGCACCACAGCTACTTCCAAGATGGTACAAGTCTTCTACAAAGCCTTGTACCATCTTGGGGTGCGCACAACTTCATTAACTTGCTATTTATTCAGTTCTTTTGGAAATAGGATAAGCAAAACAACTATTCTGGCTATTCTAGTTATTTCTTTTTTACAACTTAGACCACGCGTTTTAAATAAAATAGTAACTGTGTATACTTTGGTTCTTTGGCAGTATTAATTATGATTCTTTTTGTTTCGTTAAATTTGTTTTTATGTAATACATCAGGAAGAAAATTTTCAATTTTACTTGTGTTTTAATCTTTTTTCTTATGCGTATCTGCATGGGAATTTAACATGCAATAGTTTGATCATATTACTTCTGTATTGCAGTGTATTATGTGTATCAGCGTAATGCTAAGAGGCATCCTTTAGGCTAAGACCCCACGTGGCATCCTGCAGAAAAAAAAGCACTGCGGGAAAAACCACGGCGGCAACGCATCGCGTTTCTTCCCACAGCGGTTTTGACAGAAAGTTCGCAGGGTTTTCCGTAGGTATAATTGACATACTGTGATTTCCAAAACCGTAATGGTTTTGAAAATTGCCGCGTGTCCGCAGCGCGCATTTTAACTCAAAGTGGAGATGGGATTCGCTAGGCTTTTTCCGCGTCATTTACGCCACATGGGGCCCCGGCCTTAAAGACCTGTCCCTGGCATCATTGACTTGGCCTCTAAGGGTAAATGTAAATGTCCCCAATATTGCCTGCTGTACCAAGACATCAGCTGTAATATACAGCTGATACTTGCTGCTGATGACTCAGACTCAACTCCTGAGCCTTTATTATGACTGCACCATACATGTAACACTGTTTATGGGAACTCCCTGCCTGTTGTATATGGTGAACAATGAAGTAGACACACCTGATCCTTCAAGTGGCTAATCAACAGAGGGGTACCCAGAGTCTAAGTACCTCAGATCTAATATTGATGACCAATTCTAAGTATAGTTCATCAGTTTAAAAGTCTTGGAAATCACATTAAATAGATCCTGTCATTTCAACAAACTTTGCAAGGGCAAGAAACTATTTAATATATCTTATCAGAGAGAGTTGCCTCTTTCTGCTGTTATCAGGCTGTTTCCGTGATTCCCCCTCCCTCTGCTAAAATTAGTTTTACTGTAAAAATCCCTGCTCTGTCTGCAGGTCACTTGATTCTGATGACCCCTGGCAACTAGTGTATGGCAACTAGTTCCACCTACCAGCTCAGAGAGGACTGCAATTTCCAGATATAGTGGGGAAAACTGTTAAAATCTGCAGAACATAAGTCCTATAAAGGCCACAAATATTGTTATTCCTCATGCACACACACACAGCAGCTTATCCTGAAAAGTTAAATGAAACAGCAGGTATGCTTTTAACCCTTTTGCCAAGATCTGCCCTACTATTACACAGTGGAGACTGGGTGACAATGCCATGATGCCCTGGTGAAATTTTTTATTTTTAAAACATTTAGATTTTATGTTAAAAGGGTTGTCCAGGAAATTTTATTATTGTGGCAGGAGACCGGTGTAAAATAATAATAATAAAAAAAAACATACTCACCTGTCCCCTGTGTCCCAGGCCGCTGTCTGGTCCCCACGGCGCCCTGGGGCTTTTCCAGCAGAGCCAATCAGATGCCTAAGGAAAGGAACTGGGACATCCCCTGTGACGTCTCGTGTCCTTTCTTTAGGCCTCTGAGGCCAATTAGTGTCTTCACATGCGGTCCCCAGTGGGGACCAGATAGCGGCCTGGGACACCAGAGCACCAGGGACAGGTGAGTATTTTTTTTTCTTTAAACCTTCCCCCACCTCCTGCCACATAAATAAAATATTCTGGACAACCCCTTTTTAAGGTTTTTAAACATAAAAATTATATAAATTTGTTATCCACATAATTGGAATGACCTGCAGAATATTTAGCAGCATGCCAGTTTGGCAGCACAGTGAACGCAGTAAGTACATTGTTTCCTACTCTAGAGATGCTATGTACCCAATATGGGTTGGATTTTTCACATTCACATTGAAGCTTTGAGTACAAAATACTGCAAATTGGTGAAAAATAACAGACACTATTAATAACTATGCCATAGAAATATCATTAAACTAGTGGAAGTGTATAATGTTGTAATGTGTTAGCCATAGAAAGTAGTGGAAGAGTGAAGAAATCAGGCGATACTTTTGTTAATATTCATGCCAGTTTCATGTCACACTATGTATGAACTGTGAGGGTCACAAATCACCACCTGATTACAAACAGATAAAAGATCCCTCTGTCACGCACCACAAATTTTCCAGACTGTTTATTTCGTGACCTGTTGTAAATAGCTTTTCTACGTATATTGCATTTTGTTATTCCAAGATCCTTTTGAAGATCTGTGTCTTGTGTGTGTATAAATAGTGTGAATTTTCAGTTTCTAGTATTACACCATGTCTGAAAAAGATAGCTAGTACTCTCGAAAGCTTACTATCAAATATACTCAGTTCGCCTCTAAAAGGTACTATTGGAAGTGTGTCCAGATGAGTCAAAATTCTCCTCATAGCTAGACTAAACAAAAGTTCTATATGAAGTCTGATGTGCTCAGGGCTCTCTCTAATATCTACAGCAGAGGCGTAGCTAGCGGAGGGGGGGCAGATTCCCCCGGGCCCACTGACTCTGTGGGTCCCACCCTGGGGCCGCCATTAATACATCCTTTATTTCTAACTAGATCGGTGTCTGCAGACACCGATCTAGTTAAAACGTATCTTGCAACTTAACAGTATTGTAAACCGCAAGCCAATACAAGACGCTGAGACCACAGACGGATGTCTGCTTCTCAGCACAGGCGGTGCAATGATTTCACAACATCTTGCCGCCTGCGCTCTGACAATAGACGTCCTCTGCATGGACTGGGAGGAAGCGACGGCTACTCCATTCATCAGGATCGCAGGTAGGTGAGTAGAACTTTTTTTTTTTCAGTTTTTTTTTAGCGCAGATGTGGGTGTATTAATAGTATAAGGGGTGGTTAGGAGGGGGAAATATAACTATAAAGGGAGGATTCATTAGGGGGCATTATAACGATGGGGGGTCATTTATATAAGGGTTATTACGGGCTATTATGAATACAAGGGGGGGGTTATTTATATGAGGGGCCATTAGGGGGCATCATTTACTGTATATTAGGACGCATTATGAACATAAGGGGGTGGTCATTGATATAAGGGGTCATTAGCGGTGAAGTATTTATGTCAGGGGGAATCAGGGGCATAATATGAGGGGGCAATTAAGACTAAAGCCCCACGTAGCGGGCTGCAGCAAGAAAAGCGCTGCAGGAAAAACCGTGGCAGTAACATTGTGGTTTTTTCCGCAGGGCTTTTCACAGAAGGTCCACAGAGGTTTCCCCTCTGGACTTTCTGTTTTCAATACACCTATATGGAGAATGCCAGTGTTTCCATAGGCATAATTGACATGCTGCAATTTCTAAAACCGCAATGTTTTTGGAAATCACAGTGTATCTGCTGCACATATTTTTCTGCAATGTGTGGATGGGATTTGCTAGAATACCACTTTTTTTTTTCTGTGGGTTTTCGCCACATGGAGCCCCCATCCCATCCCCACTTTGCAGTAAAATATGCGCAGCCATTTCCAAAACAGTCACAGTTTTGGTAATCACAGCATGTCAATTATAACTACGTAAACGCCAGCAGTTTCCCTATAGATATAATTGAAGCAGAAAGTCCGCAGAGGAAACCTCTGCGAAGTTTCTGTGCAAAGTGCTGCAGGAAAAACCGCAATGCGTCGCTGCCGCGGTTTTTCCCGCTGCTCTTTTTTGCTGCATGACGCCGCGTGGGGCCTTATCCTAGAGGCGTTTTCCAGCTCATTTTTTATTGAAGATCTATCCTCAGAATAGATAATCAATAAGAGATAATTGATTCCCCACTGATCAGCTGTATGAAGGGGCTATGGCGCCTGTTTATATCACACGCTGTCTGTTTATAGTGACCGTGTGATGTAATTCCAGCCTTGTCACATAGACGTGTATAGGACGAGGCTGTACTTACATTACATGGCCGCTATGAAAAGAATGACACTGTGTAAACAGAGAAGGTGTCACAGCGCTTACACAGGTACCATGGTTCATTCAAACAGCTGATCCTGGGGATCCCGGGTATTGGAACCCCAATAATTTTTTTTTCCCTTTTTAAATAGGAAACACCTGGGGTATTATTAATAAGGGGCACTATTTAAAGGGGTGCACAGGGAAGTTATTAACTTAAAGATGCACTTGGGAGTATTATTCATTATGGGGGGGGGTTATATTATATATTTTATAATTGGGGGTAGCAGCAGGGTGGGGGCTTTGTGTAGGTGAGGACAATGTGGGTCAGGTGCCTGGAAAAGTGAGGAGCCAAAGATGTCTGTGTTGCACTCTTTACAGCGACTGGAAGAAGTGGTCATGGCCGTCCAGATAAAAGAGATGGGAAATGTGAACGATTAGTCAGAGACGACACCTGTAAGTCACTAAATGTCACTGTATTCACCTAAATCATCTACAGAGCCCTGTGTAGAGCCGCTATATACCACTATACGCTCACTGTATACTGATGGTATCTGTATATGAATATGTCCAAGATGGGGGCCCAGTTGGACATGTTCGCCCCAACCCCCCCCACCCCGTGCTGAACCCCTAGCTACGCCTCTGATCTACATCCAGCTTTTTCCTGTGTACAGCCCATTCAGTAATGTCAAGATAAGATTTCTCAATGATTTGAGGTTGCTCAAGACATTTCTAAGCTTTGATTGTATGTTTTTCTTCATTTTGGCAGAGCATGGCACTCTATTGGGTTTCATCCAGCTTTGTGGGTCTACTTCATAATCTATTCTTACGTTCTCCAGCTGTACGTCGCCTCTTCAGGATTCCACGTACAAAATCCGATTCTGACACTCCTTATAAAGACCTTCTGACTGCATTTGTAGCAAAATACATACAAAAGAAATGATGTTTTTAATGTCTTTTTTTTCACCTGTTAAACAAGGCTCATCATCTTTTTACTCTATTGTTGTGTGTGTGGTCTGGTAGTTTATATAACCGATGATACATATGAACATAAACTCATTATTTTACACCCAGTTGTACCTGTAACTCTAATTTATATACTTTTCTACAATGTATGAACTTGTCATGTGGAAAATGCGGTTCAATCTGTAGGAAGCATGAGCAGACTGATGTGTCGGTTAGTAGGTAAGAATTCTGTATAACTTCATCTATCTATTGAAATCTCTGCTCTATGTTGAGAAGTCAAGACAATGTTCTATTGGTGATTGACAGTCTCACCTTCATGACTATGTATACAGAGATATACTGATGGGGAATATAGATTGTGAGCCCTATATGGGACCGTGACTGACAATATATAAGTCAGCAAAATAAATAAATAAATGAATAAAAATAAATGGCTGTCAACCTTCGCCTTGACTTCTCAATATTGAGTAAAGGTTTTAATGGGTAAATGATAGATTGTAGTTAATCTTTTCCCAAAAAACTATATATCAGTCTGCTCAAATCCTCCTGCTTTATAACATTCTGCCTACACTTTTTTTTTTTTGTTTAAATAACACACTCTTCACTTTGTTGGACCAACTACTATTGTACATGAACAATGGGTAAATTTATTAAGACTGGTGTTATTAAATGAGGCCTACCCTCCGCGAGGAAATGTCTACCAGCTCATTTTTGCATACATTTCCTGCATCATTTATGCCTGATTTCTGGAGTAAATGATCAGTCTAGTGGCCCTCACCATGCCCCTTTTGTGGGAAAGTGGTGAGGGGGGAGCAGAAATGAAAGAATGTTTTGTGCAAAAAAAACCTGATTTGTGCCAAAATTGTGAGGTGTGTGTGTTTGGTTTTTTTTTTTGTTTTTTTTTGGTTTTTTTATACTTTGTACGCCAGAAAACTGGTGTACAAGGCATAATAAATCTGCTCCAATGTTTTGCATTTATTTTCCTTAGTGTATGTTTGGCTATGTATAATATTTTGTGAAGAAACAATACTTTTAGCAATAGTTTCATACTAGCAGACCACAGTTTTTTTTTTGCAAGACTAGACTATAAAAGCAACCACACAAGATATTATACCTGAACAATGCATGAAAAGCCATATATACATAATTCTATACAATACAGACCTCCCTTGAACTATTTATTGCCTAATGAAAAAATATCCATGCTTAAAACTTGTGTGCAATAACAGCCCTGAAGGAAATGCAATGTAAAAAAAAAAAATCATAATTGACTTACCTTTTACAATACAGCATCAGGTTTGCCCTGGCCTTGGAAGCACATTGCTGCTTCATGTTATCATCATGTTATTTTTTATAACTTCTCTTTATATGAACTGTCCTAAATGGGCACTGCATTTAATTGTAACATTAACTCAGTAATTCTTAATGTAGCCCTGCCATTAACAAAATTTCCAGTGGGATTAAATGTTTACCAGAATAAAAAAAAAAGTAATACCCACATCCCTGATACCTCTCTGCTACTGCTTCAGCACTACTTTGTCCATGCTGGTCTCTGCGTTCTTTTCCTGTCTCGACAGAGGAAATGACTGGAGATGCCCACTCATTATTCAGTCAGTACTGGAGGTACTGCTGCGGCTGAATAGGCATTTCCAACCACTTATTGTGTATTAAGACTGGTGATGTAACTCCCACCCCAAGTGCCCAGTGTAAATATACATCCGCAGGGTAGGGCCTACTAACATGCAGTATATTTATATTCTGGATTAATGGAAGATAGCACTACATCTACAGCAGAAAATATCCTTGTACTTTGACAGAGAACTAACATAATTAGTTTCCTGGCAAAGAAACTTAACCCTACCAACATCTATCTTTTATGGGGCAATTATATCAAGCATACAAGATATCTTAACAGGAGTAATATAGCATTAAGTATATACACTGTAACAATCTGGGCTAGCTCTAGGTTTTTGTGGACCCTTGGGTGACAGATCCTCAGTGACCCAAGGTAATGAGCACGTCCGCCTGTTTTGATGGAACACTCATTGGATGCTCAGTGGACCCCGGGGACTGGGATTTCAAAGTGACCCCATGTTGTGGGTCAGCAAACCATTAGCCATAGTTTAAAACGGATTTGGCTGACTGCCACTAGTATTGCTCAATGTCCTGAGCAGTACCTTTTTTATTGGGGAATGCAACTACACCGTTTACCATAATTTTTGCTATTTGACCTTTGGTTACTCCTTTTGTAGCTTGTGCATGGTTTGTACTCTGATTTTTTTTTTTTTTTTTTTTAAATATCTGTTTCATCTGACCTATGCATTTTCACTGAGGATTGGCTTTTGGATACTTTGTCTATACCTGCTTGGCTATTGCTTGTATTTATTTATATTTTGTTGTCCTTTGGTAAGCTATATACAGTTCCCGAAACATGCATGTCGGGACAGGATTTGCATGACTTGTGAGATAGGGACCACCCTTGTATAGGTAAGAACTTTACAGGGTCCAGTGCATAACAGTCAGGTTCCTGTTGGGACTTTAGTTGTTTAGACCTTTGCTGAAAGCTAGGTTCTTTAGGGTGGAATAGGAACAGGAATGGTCCATAACTGTCCCTAAATCCACACCATAGGTTCCACCTGATTGACATGTCAGCAGTGGCAACTTAAGAGATCTCTCCTAGCCTGAACCTGGGAAACTGCCCGTAAACATGTAGGTAGTAAGAACCTGATTTGTTTTCTGCTTCTTTTAACTAGATTTGTAAGGGCTGGTTTGTGTAAGTTACCATTTGTATGGTACTTAGTGCCTGGTATCTATACTTTTAACCTAAAATTATACTGATTATACTTTTATAATTTTGACTATAATAAAGGTTACTTTTTAGTTTGTTTACCCTTTGGATTGTGGCCAGTGATAATCATTAGATAGCTGTTCCAGCGTTTTGTTTTTTTTTTTGTTTTTTTTTTTGCCATAGTCACACTTGTGGTAGATCTAATAATGCAGCATTATTACAGGTGCATCTCAATAAATTAGAATATCTTTGAAACGTTCATTCAGTTCAGTAATACAATTCATAATCAGCGTCTTCCATGATTGTGTTTCCTACTGAACCAGACTGAGGGACCATTTAAAGGCTTAGGAAACCTTGACAGGTGACACACTGAATTTACAATACTGAACTTTTTTACAACATTCTAATTTTCTTAGATTTGGTTTTCATTACCTGTAATCCATAATCAACATTTACAGAAATAAACACTTGAAATAGAACACTCTGTGTGTAAAGAATCTAGAAAATATAGGAGGTCACTTTTTATTTAATTACTGAAAGAAATAAACGTTTCAAAGATATTCTAATTTATTGAGCTGCATCTGTATAAGCATTAGGTTGTGTCCACATCTGAATTGGATGCCCTTATGTGGCTTGCACATCATGGTATTTCTATGACTTTAACCTATGTGCTGGGAAGGTTCCTTGATTTTACTTGATGTTTTGCAGGTGAAAGGCAGGTTACCTGCAAAATCTGTTTAACTAATGTTCCAACAGCATATCTGCACAGTTTTGGCTGCAGTGCAAGAACAAAGCCCTAGAATTTAAATAAAAACAGACCCCAGACCAGACCTCAAAATAGATTATAAATACAAACCCTATACCTCTGATCAAGGTACAAACTCTACACCCAAAATATATTCAAGACACCAAAATACAACTACATGTGGAACCCACACCAAGTAAGAATAGAGAATAGTAGTGGTACTGTGCACTGTACATATATAAAAATAACATACTGAGAATCACACCTAGCCTACAGGACAAGAGAAGTGGTATTGTACATTGTCCATATACAGTCATATGAAAAAGTTTGGGCACCCCTATTAATCTTAATCATTTTTAGTTCTAAATATTTGGGTGTTTGCAACAGCCATTTCAATTTGATATATCTAATAACTGATGGACACAGTAATATTTCAGGATTGAAATGAGGTTTATTGTACTAACAGAAAATGTGCAATATGCATTAAACCAAAATTTGACCGTTGCAAAAATTTGGGTACCCTTATCATTTTATTGATTTGAATACTCCTAACTACTTTTTACTGACTTACTGAAGCACAAAATTGGTTTTGTAACCTCACTGAGCTTTGAACTTCATAGCCAGGTGTATCCAATCATGAGAAAAGGTATTTAAGGTGGCCAATTGCAAGTTGTTCTCCTATTTGAATCTCCTCTAAAGACTGGCATCATGGGCTCCTCAAAACAACTCTCAAATGATCTGAAAACAAAGATTGTTCAACATAGTTGTTCAGGGGAAGAATACAAAAAGTTGTCTCATAGAGTTAACCTGTCGGTTTCCACTGTGAGGAACATAGTAAGGAAATGGAAGACCACAGGGACAGTTCTTGTTAAGCCCAGAAGTGGCAGGCCAAGAAAAATATTAGAAAGGCAGAGAAGAAGAATGGTGAGAACAGTCAAGGACAATCCACAGACCACCTCCAAAGAGCTGCAGCATCATCTTGCTGCAGATGGTGTCACTGTGCATCGGTCAACAATACAGCACACTTTGCACAAGGAGAAGCTGTATGGGAGAGTGATGCGAAAGAAGCCGTTTCTGAAAGCACGCCACAAACAGAGTTGCCTGAGGTATGCAAAAGCACATTTGGACAAGCCAGCTTCATTTTGGAAGAAGGTCCTGTGGACTGATGAAACAAAGATTGAGTTGTTTGGTCATACAAAAAGGCGTTATGCATGGCGTCAAAAAAAACACAGCATTCCAAGAAAAACACTTGCTACCCACTGTAAAATTTGGTGGAGGTTCCATCATGCTTTGGGGCTGTGTGGCCAATGCCGGCACCGGGAATCTTGTTAAAGTTGAGGGTCGCATGGATTTAACTCAGTATCAGCAGATTCTTGAGAATAATGTACAAGAATCAGTGACGAATTTGAAGTTACGCCGGGGATGGATATTTCAGCAAGACAATGATCCAAAACACAGCTCCAAATCTACTCAGGCATTCATGCAGAGGAATTACAATGTTCTGGAATGGCCATCCCAGTCCCCAGACCTGAATATCATTGAACATCTGTGGGATATTTTGAAGCGGGCTGTCCATGCTCGGCGACCATCAAACTTAACTGAACTGGAATTGTTTTGTAAAGAGGAATGGTCAAAAATACCTTCATCCAGGATCCAGGAACTGATTAAAAGCTACAGGAAGCGACTAGAGGCTGTTATTTTTGCAAAAGGAGGATCTACTAAATATTAATGTCACTTTTCTGTTGAGGTGCCCATACTTTTGCACCGGTCAAATTTTGGTTTAATGCATATTGCACATTTTCTGTTAGTACAATAAACCTCATTTCAATCCTGAAATATTACTGTGTCCATCTGTTATTAGATATATCAAATTAAAATGGCTGTTGCAAACACCCAAATATTTAGAACTAAAAATGATTAAGATTAATAGGGGTGCCCAAACTTTTTCATATGACTGTATATAGAATTCCCCACCTTGACTAGGGCGATGGTATTCCCAAGTCGCCCAGTGTTTCCACCCTAATCCTGTCACAATAGCAAAACTGATAGGCCACATATGGTGCAGAAATATTAAACCACATGGTTTCTATCCCCTGATCCTTAGATATGATGGCTGACTACCCCTCTCCCTTCACAAGGAAAGGCAGTACAAAAAGGATATGCAGTTTCATAGCTTGCTGGGATCCCGCCTGCAGTGGGAAGCGTGAATCCACGTGCTTCTTCCTTCTAACTTCACCGCTGTGGGAGTGGTCAGCAACACTTGGTAGGGACCTTCAAATCTGGGCTCCAGACAATTTTTCCTGATGCGCCTTTGTACGTATACTTGATCTCCAGGTAGAAAACTGTGCACCACATCACCTGAAGATTCTGGAAGGGATGCAGAAACTATAGAATGTGTATTAGTCAATTCTTTAGCAAGCTCTACCACAAATTTTACAACCTTATCATTGGATTCAGACAACTCTTGGTTTTTTATCTCCCCTATCTTAGGGGGAGCCCCAAACAAAATCTCATAGGGGGTCAGCCCATGCTTAGCCTGGGGGGTATGTCGGACATGATACAGGGCAATGGGTAGCAATTCTGGCCATTCCAGGGGGCTTTCCTGACTCATCTTTAGCAATTTGTTTTTTAAAGTCCCATTCATCCTTTCTACCTTCCCTGAGCTCTGAGGGTGATATGGGGTGTGTAATCCTACACTGGCTCCTAGCATCTCCCACAGTTCTGAGTATATCATAGCTGAGAAGGCTGGCCCTTGGTCACTCTCAATTACTTGGGGTATCCCGAATCTGCAGGCAACATCAGTGATCAATTTCTTGGCTGTGACTTTAGCGGTCATGTTGGCCACGGGATAGGCCTCAGGCCAAGCTGAAAACATATCCACCACCACTAGGACATATTCATATCTGCCAGACTTAGGAAGTTGTATATGGTCCACTTGTATCCTTTGGAATGGATAATCAGGCTTAGCCAAATGTTGCTGTGGCACTTTCTCAGTCTTGGCAGGATTGCAGGTGTTGCAGGTCTAGCAGGCTTTATTGTAGGCTGCAATAGTTGTGGATATTCCAGGGGCATGATAAAATTTCTTAACATAGGCCAGAGCCTGTGTCTTGCCTCGATGAGTAATGCCATGCGCCCATGTGGCGATAGCTGGATACATTCTCCTTGGAAGACAAACGAGCCCATCCTTCTTCCAGAACCCATCCTCAAACTTGGCGCCCTGATCCTTCCACTCCCTTTTCTCCTCCCTTGTTGTATGTGTCTGTTCAGAAAAAAGCTTATCATAAGGGGGTCTTCCCAGGTTCAACATATCTCTGGGGTCTTCAGGCTTCTGTAGTTGTTCATCTTCTTGGAATTGTTTCTTCTGGGCCCTTGTTGTCACCATGATAGATGTTGCCTTTGATTCCTGCCATCTCTCTGACACATTCCCCAAGGCAGCTTGTTTTGCCGCTTGATCTGCCAGGTGGTTCCCTCTGGAATCCTTTGAGTTCACCTTTCCATGTGCCTTTACCTTGAGAACTGCAACTTCTGTAGGCTTTAAGATGGAATCCATGAGGCTCTGAATGCGCTCCGCATGTTTTACTGGGGTTCCTGCTGCAGTAATGAAACCTCTATTCTTCCAGATTGTCCCAAAGTCGTGGGCTATGCCATAAGCATATCTTGAATCTGTCCTGATGTTGGCCTTTAGTCCAGCAGCCATGTCACAAGCCATTTGTAGGGCTATCAGCTCTGCTTCTTGGGCTGACATGTGGGCGGGGAGTGCTTCAGCCATCAGAGCCTTTGTCTCAGAGGTGACTGCATATCCCGTGTGGAACCTGCCAGCATAGTCAGCAAATCTGGAACCATCTGTCCATAACTCAAGGTCTGCATCTAGAAGTTCGATTTCCTTGACATTCGGCGGTGCAGAAATGTCGGATTGCAGGACTTCAAGGCAGTCATGAAACGGTTCTATATACGCTGAATCCTTTCCATCATCATCATCATCATCCCTCCTGGAATGTGGCAGTAGAGTGGCAGGATTGATGGTGTTACACTTCTTGAAGGTAATATTAGATGGGAGTAGCAATGAGCATTGAAGTCTGAGGTGCCTTTGATGGGCCAGGTGTCTTGGTTGTGTTTGTGTCAACACAGCAGCCAGGTCATGATTAGCTTGTATAACAACCTCATGTCCGAGGATCAAATCAGCAGTCTTGTCAAGTAGGGCATGTGCTGCATGGACGGCTTTGAGGCAAGTCGGTGCGGTCCTGGCGACAGGGTCAAGCCTGCATGAATAGTATCCAAGAGGTCTTTGCTTGCCACCATGTAACTGACATAAGACTCCCGCGGCATGACCTTCACTCTCAGAGACAAACAGGTGAAAGGGCTGGTTGTAGTCTGGCAAGCCCAAAGCCGGGGCGCTGGATATGGCATCTTTAAGGGCCTGGAAAGAGTCTTGTTGTTGTCGGTACACCTCTGCAGATGGAGCTGAGTAGAAGCCGGGACCAGTCTTGAGAGCATCATATAGAGGCTGCATAGTCCTAGAAGCATCTGGGATCCATTGTCTACAGTAGGTAATAAGGCCAAGAAAGGACTGTAGTTGAGAAATGGTTCTTGGTTATGTCAATTTAGCGATAGTGAACTTCCTGTCCTCTGTGAGATGTTTAGCTCCTGCCGATATGCAATGACCCAAAAACACAACTCGAGGCTGACACCTCTGGACTTTGTCTCTGGATACCCTACAGTCAATAGAGTGAAGATGAAAGAGAAGGGAGATGGATAGCTGCTCCAGGTCTTGCATAGTAGACCCACATAAAAGAAGATCATCTACATATTGTAGTAAGACCACCTTAGGATGGA
Source organism: Leptodactylus fallax (assembly GCA_947044405.1). Taxonomy (NCBI): domain Eukaryota; kingdom Metazoa; phylum Chordata; class Amphibia; order Anura; family Leptodactylidae; genus Leptodactylus; species Leptodactylus fallax. Next base: position 1,446,196 of record CAMRHE010000048.1, on the reverse strand, counting down.
GGATGATCCAGGGTTCGAGGCAAGACTTCAGGGCCTGGGTAAACTGATTTGGGCTGTTCTGGGCCCCTTGAGGACTTCGTGTCCAGGTGAGCTGGCTTCCCTGGAATGTAAAAGCAAAGAGGAATTGACACTCCTGGTCCAAAGGGACAGAAAAGAACGCGTTAGCCAGATCCAGAACAGTGAAGAACGTGGCAGAAGGGGGTATTCCTGAGAGTAGAGTGTTTGGATTTGGGACCACAGGAGTCTCCAGTACCGTGACTGCGTTAACCGCCCTTAGATCCTGCACCAGGCAGAACTTGGGGGCTTGCCCCTTGGGTGTCTTCTTCTTTACTGGAAAAAGTGGAGTATTACATGGAGAGGTGCAGGGTATCAGGACACCTTGAGACCTTAGAGTGTCGATTTGTGTTGCCAGGCTCCCCTCTTGCATAGCCTTGAGTGGATATTGTGGTATACGTGGAAAGGGAACATCAGCCTTCATGTGGACTTTGACTGGTGCCACTGGGAGAATTCCTACATCGTCTGGACCCTTTGACCATAGGATGGTGGGTATCTGTGCCTCAACATGTGGAGGGACACCATAAACTAGGCCAGTTTCAAAGGATTCCATGCCAACTTGATAGGCTATCATAAAAGGCACCGCTCTCAGTAGACAAACATCCATGTGTCCGGCTTCACAGTCTGGATTGTGAAGTTCTAGATACATTCCAGTCTCCTCAAATCTGATGTTTGCCTTCAAGTGTTTCAAGAGATCCGCCCCCAGAAGATTGACAGGACAAGTATCAGACACAAGAAACGGTGCGGTGAAATCCGGGAAGGGACCCAATGCAATGGGTACTGTGAGAGGAAATCGGGAGTTGACCCCTTCAATTCCCACACTAGTCACAAAATCAGTTGAAATCGGGACCTCAGGAGGTAAATCCTTCCGGGTGATAACTGAAGTGGCCGCCCCCGGGTCTACCAGGAAATCAATGGGACATTGATTAATTGTCAGGGTGATCTTCCCACAAGGAGGAAGGGCTGGGTTGCAAGAGTTGAAAAGGGACACGGGTTGGCTTGACCTTCATGATGTAGGACGGGTGGGGTAGACATCCAGGCGTTGAAAGCGACCATCATCGGGAGCATTACCGAATCGGGGTTCTCGAGTACGGGAGGGTCCTGACCTGCAATCTCGGCGAAAATGGCCTCTTTTACCACATTGCCAACAAGTGGGAGGGTCATAAGTGTCCTGTCCACCCCGTCTAGGTTGATATTGGACCGGCTGGGGTCTCATAGGGTACTGATATGGTGCTTGGTAGGTCACTGGGGCTAGAGGAGGTATATTCTGGACCATAACCTGGGGAACTGGTTGATATACCTGGCCCGTTTGGGACAGGTTGGCCATCATAGGAAGGGCAGGTCCAGTCATCAGTTGTGCATCCAATTCCGAGGTCATCACCATTAGTTTTTTCTTCCTTTCCTCCTTCTTCTCCTCTTTTTTTTCCTTGGTCATTGCCTTATAAAACCCCTTGGCAATTATAACAGCCTCCTTTAACGGCAAAGTCACAGTTTCCGGTCTGACAGAATTGATCTTATCTCTCAGTGCTTCCTGAAGTCCATCCATAAAGGCACGGGTCAAGAAAGAAGCATGGGTCCTGTTTTGGGCCGCAAATCCAAGGTCCTCGAACTGTTGTGTCATACGGGCCGCATATTTGTCCACTGTCTCATCTTCTTCCTGTTGGATGTCCTGCATCGACCCTGCTTGGTCTATGAGTATGTCCTGCGCCCAGGTCCTTAATTGGTCACACAGCGTCACCCCTGAGTCCCAAGAATCTGTGGAGGTCAGTCTAGCATCATTTAAGTGAGCTTTCATTATGGGTAAATAGCTGTCTGTCGCTTTAATCTCAAGCAGGGCCATCAAATCTTGCCAAGTGGCCGCATATGTCTTTTGTATTTGTACCAGTCTCCTATAGAATGGCATAGGGTGCTTTTCTGGGTCTGGAAGCTGAGCGACCAAGGTGGACACCTGGTTTGGTTTAAACTTGACATACCTGAGGGTCTCCGCTTCTGGCTCCAAAGGAGGGGGGGGAGGAAGGGGCAAGACTGTTGGAGACACAAAGGGATTTAGAGAGAGTGGAGTATCCTGAGCCCTAGAGTCAAATAAGTCCGTCCCCAAAAGAGAGTCCTGGGGGGCTGGTGGGGGTTGCACATGGGGAACAGTTGGTTCCATTCTGCGTAGGATTGCTCTTTTCACGGCACTGGCGGCATCAGGTGAGCCTGTGACTATTTTAATCTCACTCAGAGTGGTGGGTTGTGTAGCAATATACTGGTGAATTATATCAACTGTCTCCTCAATACAATCCTTCATGGGGTAACCGAAAACTCCAGAGGATATCAAAGGCAGAGCGATGGATCAATCAGGCATGCGTTCCCTGCTAACGTCGGAGGCGTACACCAAGGGTTTCCAAATAGCAGATCGGAGGAGGCGGCGACTCTTTTCCGGATTTCCCCTGTTATACACAGGTCCCACAGCATGAATCAGAAGGGAACAGGGAAGGCGGCCAGGACCTGTGATAGCTATATCTCCTACCGCAACTTGGTTTCCCCTGGCTACCAGAACCCTACTGTCTGTCTGTCTGTATCTGGGGACCCCCTAGCTCCACCATTCTGCGGGCCAATCCTGATCTGTGTTCTAGATTGGAGTTGGCAGCATTCACCATGGCCCCCACATTAAGTGTGCACAGATCCCTGAAACCCACACTGAGAGCAATCTGCCCCCAGATATGGTGACATACATTGTTTGGAATTCCTCTTTCCACTGTTCGGAGGGGAGAGAGTCACCCACCTCCGTAGGGGGTGCTTCATAAGAAATGGAAGTATGCGACCCGGGGCCCACGGCCCACGCGTCGAGAGTGTTGAGACTGAAAGCCTAAGGACCTGTAGGGGAATCATGGGGGTCCTATCGGGTGGTGTCTGCGGGTTGTACCTCTTGACTATGAACATTGGGGAACAGCGGCACTATGGGAGACTTAGTCTCTTCCGGGTTTATAGGTTTAACAGAAACAGGGCCTGTGTAATAGGATCCGGATGTAGTTATCACCGGATATAGGGGCGTAACTTTGGTAGCTGTGGGTGTACCAACATGGCCGCCACTGGAAGTAGTCACTGCCCCACTTCCACAATCATTAGGGGAGGATCCGGAAGACAAGACAATGGGAGATGGGCGGGGAGCCCCACAGGCTGCACAGGTTTCGTGCCAATCAGGATTTTGCAACCCACATACATTACAAGTCCACTCATCTCTACCACTCTCGGCACCATTATAGGGCGGTGGTGCACATGCAGTTGTAATAGGCATAGTCTTTGTAACATCAGGTTTCATATAACCGAACAACATTTCAGCATTCACATCTCCTCCCTCACCTCTCACTTCTGCATATCCCTCACTCTGTAGAGCCCTTGCGACTCTGTAATGAGCTTGTGCGGCTTCTAACAAGCCCTTATCTTCCAGCATGCCTCTCCCTGTAGCTAACTGATCTTTCCACAGGCTGGGCTGCAATCTACCATTGGACGGCAATCCGGCTAGCTTATACAGGCGGCTTGCATCCTTCACATGCTTTTTTTTCCTTCCCTTGTTCTGACCAGTTCTACCACCGTCTGTGCCCCGGGGGGCAAAGTATGCTTACGTTTGAAATGCCGTAACATAATCACTCCAGAAATACAACACTGGCGCAGCTGCTCACCAGTGCTAGACTCACAGTCAGTCAAAGATCCACCTTTCCGGTTCCAGGATCTTATCTTCAGGTCCCCAACCTCAGACTGCAGCTCTACATGTATTCCTAACACTCTCCGACAATTTCAAGTTCCTAATAAACTAGCGGGACCATATGGGTCCTACGGAGAGAATAATCCAAGCCCCTAATGAACTTATTGGACCTTAAGGGTCCGATGGACACCTGTCCTAGCTCCTTTCTCGGACGTGACAGCCGATGTCCCAGCAATATGTTACGGCATCAGACACAACACCTTTCCAAACTAAACAGACGGCTTCCAACTACCTCACTTCACTTTAACTATCTGAACTTCCTGGTTCCTTTCTTACATTCACAACCTCTGACTGAGCCTCACAGGGACAAAAAATGTCAGTGCTGCAGTTCTGAACCACCAGAGGAGAACACCAGACGTCCGTCCCTTCCGGACTGGGCACCTAACCCGTCGTAACCACCAAACCTACTAATCGTCACCTCCCGATTCACAGGCAAGTAAACACATATATAATATGAGTAAACTTACCGTGATCAGTTGAGGTTCCGGACCCTCCTCGGAAAATGGCGGGGTTCAATAGGGTGGTCTGTGCGGGTCAGCAAGCCCTCTCTGGTCTCCTGGTGGCCCCACGTTGGAATCGTCAATTGTCAGGGCCGTATTCGACCAATACCGGATCAATCAGTCAATCCAAATCAGTAAGCATGTGTGCACAGCACTAAGAAAGACACAGACACAGAGTTCTGTTTCAAACTCAGCTCATGCTCTGCCTTCCAGCCTCAGCACTGCACTGCCAGGTTTATTCACGTCACACATATTTGTACAAGAAAGGAAGAGGGCGGGTTAATGCATAGTGTAGTGTAGAGTTTCTCTGATATTCCTGAGCTGTCCATCCCCCATTGGCTCTTGTTCCTGACGTTCAACCAGGTGCAGCCTCGATTCCAGCCTGAGACATCAGCCACTAGGCGTGGTATGAAGGATGTCAGTGCCATCTTTAATTCATTCTTTTGTTCTTAAGCTGTCAGCAATTAGTAGCAAGGAAAAATTTGTATTTGTAACATATAAAGTAGAAAAATACAAAAGTACCAAAATATTGTTTCATGACCTGAGACTTGACATACCTATGATGTCAATTACAGGCCTCTCTCATCTTTTTAAGTGGGAGAACTTATACAATTGGTGGCTGACTAAATACTTTTTTTTCCCCACTGTACCACAAGGCTAAAGTGATAATTAAGTGGTTTGGTGAATAAAACATTGAAATGTTGGTCCATGGCTAGGAAACTCCACAGATCTCAATTCCATTGAAAACCTGTGGTCAATCTTCAAAAAGCGGCTGAACAAACAAAGAACACAGAAATTGTAAGAAGCACTGGTAAGGTCAAGAACCAGTCAGGATTTGGCCCAGAATTCTTGAAAATTAAAGGTCAACACTGTAAATATAGTGTCTTTGCCTAAGCTTAATGTATTTGTCAATAAAACATAAAAACGTATAAAATGCGTATAATTGTACTTAAGTATGCCATAGAAACATCTGACTAAAAGTTGCAAACTTTGCGAAAAACAAATTTGTCTCAGTCTCAAAATTTTGGCCACAACTGTATAAGCTTTCCTTACTGTATTATGATAACCAGATTTTTTAATTCCAAGTACTGTACTAATATTATTCTATACAGAGCACGGTCAATATCTTTAGCTCAGCTAGATATTTGCTTATAAAAGAGTAATAAAATAAAAAGTACTCCGCTTCAAATTAACAGCACAAAAATAATTCCAGATTTCTACACCATGGATGAAGTTCAATCATTTTCTTAATGACTTCCTTGTAGAATACTCAGAACAGGTCTAAGAAAAATGTAATACCTTCCGCTGTCTCCATAACTGGCATCGCAGCTAATTAAGAGCATCAGACCTTGCAGTGTGTTACAGAAAGTGAGTCTCTTTCAGCTAAATATAGGAGATACAGTTCAATCTCTTTGTTGTTTCTGCCAGCAATAGGGTTTCAAGTTTCAGTAAAATGAAAATCCCTATTTTCTAACCCAAGACTTTCATCTACCTTAAACCCTAATCATTGCTTCTTTGTAATGAGTGTTACATTTCCACATTGTTGTCTGACGTCTTTGATGTGAATAAGAGTATTCAAATTGCTGATCTTTCAAAGATTAGAATCTCTGCAGATTTGTGCCTTTCACATACAGTACATCATATGAAACTTTGACAAGTGTGAAAAGGTAATCCGGTACTGGTATCAGATCCATGTTATTTTCAGCAATTATTCCTTTATTCAATATATGAAGAACAAGAATTAAAAACAGTGTTGTCTGTTTGGGCTGAAATTAGCTACTTAAAATTGTAAGCTCTTGCGAGCAGGGCCCTTACTCCTATTGTTTGATATGGTAATTTCTTTGTCACACTGTACTGTCTGTTCATGTACCCTCTGATTTGTAAAGTGCTGCGGAATATGTTGGCGCTATATAAATAAAGTTATTATTATTAATAATAAAGTTTTATAAGTAACAATACTTTACTCAAACTGCATGTCTGGTGACTAATTTTTGAATAGTTAAAAGCATAACCTCCAAACTATCTGATTAATAACTAAAGTATAAAGGTGCCTATAGGCTTAAGTTAATTGACTGGACTGGCTGTATAGGGGTGTGCCAACTATCCCATGACATGATGGGGGAAAGGAAGTTTTTACCAAGCTAAATTTCCCTGGAGACAATCTGCTACCAAAGGTGTCTTGCATTGGCTTATTCTCTCCCCATGAAAGAGCGTATCTGGGGACTTAAGTTTACTTGTATCCAGCCTGGGTTCTAAATGTTTGGAACATCAGGTTTCTGGGCTGGTTCCAATACCGGTGTAACAGGCCAGATTATACTCACAGTCCAGACTATACCTGGAGTTAGTGGCCTATTCTAGATTATACTCTGGGGTATAAATTAACCTAGGCCAATTCATACCCCTCAGGCCATATTATACCCCCATCAATAGCATTGAGTGATATACACAAGAATTACTTAATTTTTCAACATTTTATTGGGGATTCAGCTTTGTCTGGTAAGATAAGTGAGAAAGCTAACTGACTTAAATCTTAAAACTAAACACGCAAACTTTTATTACTTCAACCAGAAAAACTCGACTGTTCATAATAGAATAAAAGTCATAACGTCTTGAAACTTCAACTTATAAAGGTGGATTTATATGGGACGATATAATCGGCCGAATGTTTATGGGTCACCTGATCAGCTCATGACATGTCAGATACTAATCAGGTGACCTGGAAGACCCGCAGGGTAGGAGACAGCGCGAAATTCAAAAGCTGCAGTCAGAGAATCAAGACATGGCGGCTGGTGGAGACATGGAGGAGGGATGGTGTAGGGCCAGAAAATGCTGGGCGGTGAGTATATAATTTTTTTTTTTTTTTTTTTTTTTCTCAGCGATAAGTCACTTATCGCTCAATGCAAGGGACAACTATCTAAGAGTGGTGCTAAGATACTTCCTTCCTGAACTTGGTAGTGGGTTGAAAGTCTTATTTTGCTTGTGTTTCTGTGTGGCAGAGTCACTGGGACAATCATCATGAGACTGCGGTGGTGAAGAAGTCTCTTCATCCTGGTAAATCTTAAGGTTGCTGGCATGGTAGATGTTGCTCAGTATGTTGCCAGTCTTATTGTTCTTAAGTTTTACTTGTCCCTTGGTCAAGGATTCCACAACTAAGTAGGATCCAATCCAGCGTTGTTCCCTCTTTGAACCCATGCAATGAATACGGCGCCGATTTTTGATGTAAATGATGGTACCAGAATGTGATTTTTTTGTTGCTGTTGTCATTGATCAAAGGCATGCTTCTGGTGTTCTTGGGCAGAGTGAATGTTGGTACTGATGGTTGAGCAGAGCTTTTTAAAAATGGTTGTCAGTATATTTAGCACATCAGGGTTAGCATCATCTGAAACGGGCATGGAGTCCACAGTGTCATTTTCTGAGGGATTGAGGTCCATAGGAAACTTGGCCTTCTGTCCATACATGACCTCAAATGGAGTGCATTTGGTTGAGACATGCACAGATGTGTGATAGGCAAACAGAACTCCAGGGATGAACTGATCCCAGTTGTTTCCTTGGCCATTGACAAGCTTACTAAGAGATTATTTGAGTGTTCGATTGTCACATTCCCGCTGGCCATTTGTTTGTGGGTGGTAGGCAGATGAAATGCGGTGATCTGTTTGAAAATGCTCCATCAGGTTGTCAATGATCAAGTTCACAAACTCTCAGCCCTGGTAGCTAATAAGAGTGTCCATACAGCCAAGACGGCAAATAACGGAGTACAAAAAAATTGCTACTGACTTGGCACTCTTATCTGGAAGAGTTGTTTTTTCAGTCCACCTGGAGAAATGATCAGTGTCAGCAACTATATATTTGTTGCCATTTGATGTTTCCTGAAGAGGACCGATCATATCAATCCCGACTAAGCTCCATACTTTTCCAGGATTTATGACAAAACATTTTTGACAGACTTTGACATGTTGGTGTATGTCGTTCTTCATTCCCTTTCAGTAATAACAGTCACAGATTTTGGGTAACGTTTTATCTATGCCAAAATGGCCATGACAGGCCTTCATGATATTTGGAAGTCAGCTTTTAGTGAGAACCTCCTTTTACCCATGGTAAAGAATCCCTCCATCTGCTCTATATGGCTTAGCTGTTTGTCTGAACTGGGACTTGGCATTTACATGTTTCTCTGGAGGGAGATCGTATATACACTGGCGGTACTTTTGTTGTGTTGCAATATAGAATCTCAAAAGCTGGTCATACAGTTGGTCTTCCATGGTTGTCAATATTAGAAAAAGTTTGGTGTCATGTTGTAAAAATTGGAAAAAGTTTGGTGTCAAAAGTGTAAAAAGTTACAATACATAACATTAACTAAGCACTGATGGAACAGTGCCATCTACTGTCAGTTCAATGTAAGCACTGTACTGTATTTTCCAAAAAGAGGAAGCAGCTGTGTGTCTGATCTAATAAAAAAGATCTGCACACATTTATAGTCTATCCTTAGGATAGACCATAAATATACTGTATGATTGGTGGAAGGCTGATAGGTGGCCTGCACCGATCAAATATACACGTCTGCTTTCAATGCCTGTACTATACACAGCACAGGGACAAAAGTAGTTGACACTGGTCCCTGAGTAGTTGCTGGGCACCAATACTGCAGCTTAGCTCCCATTGACCCAGGTAACAGATAAATGAATGATAGCTGGTAGTAACAAAAAATCTTGTTTAAAAACACACTGAGCAGTCAGATTTTTTAATGCTGTTTAAAATTAAAAAATAAATAAATAAAATGGTCCAAAAATGATCCCTTTTTTGGGGGACAAATGCCTGCTGGTGTTTATATACACATTGGTATTAGAAGCAGTGGAAGCACTAGTTTTTACAAGAAGTCAAAAATGTTTCCTTTTTTGGGCAGTGGCGTAATGATCGTGGTCGCATGGGGGTGCGACTGCGACTGGGCCCGGAGGGGTATGAGGCATGCAGCCAGCTGGAGATGGCTGGGCCCCAGACCACTAGCGGACGGGGAAAGCCTGGTTCCCCAACCACTATACATATCCATGTTTCTCCAAAAATAAGACAGGGTCTTATATTATTTTTTGCTCTGAAAGTTTGGTTTGGGCTGATTTTCAGGGGATGTCTTATTTTTTTCCATGAACAACAATCCACTCATGAGATCCCTTTACACTCAAAACAGTTGGCAAGTGCCAATGGTGGATGGGTACAGATCAGCGTCACTCCTGTCAAAGGCCTGCACTATCAGGTCCCTTGCTGTTGTAGCAGCATTCCACTGCAGCCAAGTGTAGTGGCTCCCCCTGGTGACCGGAAGCAGCCACAACGCACAGGAGTGGAGTGATGCTAGTGGGACTACCCGATCTGTGTGTGAGAGCCCGGCACTACCGGTAGTCAGCCATTATTGTTGTGTGTTAACTATCTCACTAGTGACATCTTGTACAGATAGCTTCCTTAAGGTAAAGTGTCTGCTTTCCTTGTGGGTCTACTGTATCTGTCTTGCGGTATTCTATTTACTCTTTTACATGTATAGCTGTCTGGAAATTTTTTTTTTAATGAACTGTAACTAGAGCTTATTTTTGAAGTAGGACTTATATTTCAAGCATACTTATTTTCGGGGTAGGTCTTATTTTCGGAGAAACAGGATGTTGTTAATGTCATGTCGCTGGGCCCCTTTCAAATAGATGCCAGCCCAAGGGAAGTGACAAAAAATAAGAAATACTTATTCTCAACTCTCCTAGGCTTCTGATAGTCCACAGCATCCTCTTCAAGTTTTTTTTTTTTGACCTGTGATTGAGGTCACGCGTAACTGGCATATTGATTTCAGCAAGCCCCACGTGACCACTGAGGCCCAATCACAGACCCCAGTGATTATGGTGTGGTGATTATAAAATAGATCCTGTGCAAAGCAAAAATAGAGAAGGAGTCTCAGTGCTCTCAAAAGCACCACAGTATCTTCAAACAGTTGATTAGCAGGGGCCCCAGGTGTTGGACCCCCACTGACCTTTTACATCTCTTAGACTGTTAGGACCCTGCAAATCAGCTGTTTCCCACAGCATGCAGCTGCCAGTATTGTTTACATGCCGAGTGATGTGCTGCTCACACACCGTATTCTTGATAGCTGCAGTTGTGGGTAATAAAGTTGTATCCCTTTCAAGTATTGCAACACCCTTACTATCAAGAATTCACTGTAGAGAGGGGGAAGGAAGCCCTGGACAAAAGTTTAAACCAGAGCCCAGAAGACTATTTTTACTCCACTGTTTGTGGGAGTAGCAACATGTTTGTAGCAGTAGCATCAATAATTTAAATACTATAAAACATAAAAACCTATTTTTGTTATGGAAATATAATTCATACAGAATGGCACATGATGGACAGGCAGACAGCAGTAGTGGCATTATCATCACTTTCAGTAATGTGAAAACACCAATTTTTACTGTACCAGTCTGTGATATGTATCATTACTGAATTATATTGTTCATTAATATATCATTAGTGAATATAGTGTTTATGCATATGTCATCAGTATATTATACTGGTCGGAGGGGGGAATGAGACTGTTTCTTCCTGCAATCTCAAGACCAGACATCTTGTTTTATTACCCTGGAAAAGTCGGGTTTATCGCTTTATAATGTCTTGGCACCAATCAGAAAGCAGTCAAGCATATGAGAGGGTACCTATCTTTTTAAAGCATGGATGGAACTAGTTCATTTCCCAGATTTCCCAGGATACGTAAAGTGGGAGGAGAGGGCTACCCTAGCAGTGGGTGTGTCTTGACAAGCCAGGAGCTCTCCATTTCAAAAAAACTATGAATGAATTGGAAATTTGTCAGACCTTAGAAGCAAGCAAGATCCACCAAGCACCATGGAAATCATAGGAATAGTTATCAGTTTTTTTTTTTTCACTTTTTTTTCTCCTTTTATTTTAAAAACTGTTTTGCTTGTCTTGTCATCTTTTATTTGTCTTTTTCATATATAGCACTGAACCCCTTGGCTATTAAATCATTAAATTTAATGGTACCTAGTGTGTTTTCTGTATGAGCCCATTACCTTTTTAAAGTGTGTTTGTGTCTGACTGTTAGAGAGATGCTAGTATATGTGAGTGAAGTTGCTACTTAGCCTTGTAAGTCAGTAGTGGTGGCAGCATGTATTTGGGGTGTGCGTGGACTGTGTTGAGGTGTGATTTACGCTCAATTTACAGCCTGAGTGAAGAGTGAAGAGTGATTGCAAGATTGAGTGAGTGGAGTGAATTGACCCCTGACCATGTACATGGACGGTCCATATGAGACACAGTCTGATACAATAACATCTAATTTGCAGTGCATATAACTTCACTAGGTTTTGGCGGCCGGCATGAGTTTGGGGTGCGGTGGATGGATGTTGGGTGTCGCGGGGGGGGGGGCGTTTTGGGTGTATGTCTGCTGAGACCCACCCTGGGCTTGAGGATTGAGTTCCCCCCCCACTTGGAATTCAGCCTGACCACAGCCAGGCTGAATATAGGCTATCTGCGGCGCTCCTATTAAAGAGAATGGGACTGTGGGTTTGTATATCCACCAAGCGGCACTCCAATATTCAGCCTGGCTGCGGTCAGGCTGAATTCCCAGTGTGGGAAAAAAGACCCAATTCTCAGGCTCAGTGGGATATATTTTTCCCGTATGGTGAATGCCATAGCAGGAAAAAAAAAAAAATCAAAAGTGCCGAACCGCTGTTTTTTCGCTGTATTGCCTCTGATAAAAATTTGAATAAAAGGTTGTCAAAGCAATAGTTATTCCCCAAAATGGTATAACTAAAAAGTACACCTGGCCACGCAAAATAAGGGGCCCTATGCATCCCCGTACTCAGAAATATAAAAAAGTTAGGGGTGTCAGAATTTGGAGACTTTAAAAAAAAAAAAAAGGGTTTTTTTTTTTTTGCAAAGTTTTAGATCTTTGTTAACCTCTTAAGGACACAGCCCAAAAATGCCTTATGGACCAGGCCTCATTTTTCAAAACTGACATGTGTCACTTTATATGGCAATAACTTTTAGACGCCTTAACTTACACAAGTGTTGGATAAAATTCAGAATCCCAAAAAAAAAATAGAGGTGCATATACTGCGCTATTCCAAAAAGGTTTTCTTTATTAGGCTCAACACACCGCGTTTCGGAGATAAAAGGTCTCCTTTTTCAAGTGCAAATGAGACAATCTGTGCATGACATACAATTACATCGTTTAAAAGGCTTCTGACCCACTGGGTACACCCTCTGAGGGGAGGGGCTAAGTGGACCAGTAAAGATTAAGACAAAACTGTTTAAAACACGTATTTGGACTTACATGGGGAGTGCTTACAGGGTCTTAGTGTAGTTACAATCAACCATAATATTACAAATAAGCAGAGTCAGATGTTAACATGACACGGAGGCTGCCGGGCTCAGTTAGCGTTCTGGATCATCTAATGCGCATGCGCGAGCCGTTTCCCCGCTAGTTGTATGTTCCAATCTCACGGGGGTTGCGTGCTCGTTTGCGCATGCGCTGTCAGGACTTATACAACGTGCTTACGGCGTCCCCGACTGTCTACTGCGTATGGGCGAGTGATTAACCGCTGGATATAGGCTTGTATCCCGCGGGGATCACTTGCTTAGTTGCGCGTGCGCTATTAAGATGCTTGCAATGCATATAGGAGGGTTGAGTGAACCACTGCGCAATGTAATAGTATAAAGGTATGGGGGGGAGGGGTTTGGGAGTAGGGGGTAAGGGGATAGGGACGATGGATACAATAAGGAGAGGGCTAAGATGTGATTAACCACTTGAAGGTTACAGTATTGGGTGTATTAAAATTGAAGTTATCTAAGATTATCAAATTAAGACACGAGCAAGGGGAGAGAAATAAACCTGGTTCATTTATATGTCTGTTAATAAACTGTTGATGTCTGTTAATAAAATAATAAACAAACTTATTAAACCGCACTTGGGGAATTGAAATTAAAATTATAGGCTAGTTGATTGTTCAATAGGGAGTTTGACTAAAGTCCAAATACGTGTTTTAAACAGTTTTGTCTTAATCTTTACTGGTCCACTTAGCCCCTCCCCTCAGAGGGTGTACCCAGTGGGTCAGAAGCCTTTTAAACGCTGTAATTGTATGTCATGCACAGATTGTCTCATTTGCACTTGAAAAAGGAGACCTTTTATCTCCGAAACGCGTTGTGTGTTGAGCCTAATAAAGAAAACCTTTTTGGAATAGCGCAGTATATGCACCTCTATTTTTTTTTTTTTGGATTCTGAATTTTATCCAACACAATCTACAAACATTGCATCCAGTTCCTTGGAATTTTGGCATCAAGAGGTCCTGCAGCATCCTACTTCTAACATCCAAAAAGCGGATATAGCGGTTGTGACTGAACTCACAACTAAACCAGGTGAGGGTAAAACCTTAACATCCTCATTTTTTATTGCAGTATCTTTCTCTCATTTTTTGTGAATTAATACACAGCACATTTCACTATTATATCCGCATCATTTTAAATATAATTGAGCATTTGTTACCAAACAGTATTATGCTATGTGCCGCTCGGCGTTTTCTTCTTTTTATCTCTTTTAAGTAACTTACACAAGTGATTTTGAGATTTTTTTCCTAACACATTGTACTTCATGTTAGTGGGAAACACAATATTTTTGTATTTATTTATAAAAAAAATAGGAAATTTGATGGAAACTTGGAAAACAATAGCAATTTTCAAAATGTGAAATGCTCTGCTTTTCAGACAGAACCTACAACCAAATACATTAATGTTTATTATTAACCATATCTCTGCTTTATATCGGCATCATCTTTTAATCATCCTTTAATTTATATTGGATGTTAAACGGCTTACAAGTATAACAGTGATTTTCCAGATTTACAAGAAAATTTCTCAAACTAATTTTTTAGGGACCACTTCAGTTATTAATAAATAAATCACCCCATTTTCAAAACTGCACCCCTCAAATAATTCAAAATGGCATTTGGGAAGTTTTTTTTAACCCTTTATGCATTTCACAGGAATTAAAAACATATGGGAGTGATTTAGACATTTCATTTTTTTTTAAATAATCCCTTAATTTAGCCCTAAAATTAACACATTCACAAAGGGTTAAAGGAGAAAACGCATCTCAGAGTTTGTTGTGCAATTTCTCTCGAGCAAAGAAATACCCCACATGTGGCTGTAAACTGATGTTTGGGTACACAGCAGCGCACAGAAGGGAAGGAGCGACACTGGGCGTCTGAAAAGCAGATTTTGCTGGAATAGTTTTCAGGTGCCATGTCTCATATGCAGAGCCCCTAGAGTACCAATACAATGGAAACCCCCTTAAAGTGACCCCATTTTGGAAACTATACCCCTGACAGAATTTATCAAATGGTATAATGAGAACTTTGACCCCATATCTGTTTCACAGATTTTACTAACATTGGGATGAGCAAGTTAAAAATTACTAAATGGTCACTTTTTCCTCAAAGTTTTCATTTTCACAAGGGGTTAAAGGAGAAAAAGCACCCCACAATTGCTCATGGACACGTCAATCCCCCATATATGGTCATAAACTGCTGTATGGGTACATGGTGAGGCTCGGGATGGAAAGAGCGCTATTTGGCTTTTGGAGGGCAGATTTTGCTGGAATAGTTTTCAGGTGCCATGTCGCATTTGCAGAGCCCCCAAAGTACCATTACAATGAAAACCCCCAAAAGTGGAAACTACACCACTCATAGAACATATCAAGGGGTATAGTGAACATTTTGACTCTACAGCTGTTTCACAGATTTTATTAACATTGGGACATGAAAATGAAAAATTACTTTTTTTTTCAATAAACCGTCAGTTTAGCCCCAAATTTTTCATATTCACAATAGAATAAAGGAGGAAAGCTCCACAAAGTTTGCTACACGATTTCTCCTGAACACACTAATACTCCCCATGTGGTTGTAAACTGCTGTATGGGTACATAGCGGGGCTCAGAATGGAAAGAGTTCTATTTGGCTTTTGGAGGGCAGATTTTGCTCGAATAGTTTTCAGATGCCATGTCGCATTTGCAGAGCCCCTAAAGTACCAATACAATGGAAACCCTCAAAACGTGACCCCATTTTGGAAACTACAATCTTTAAGGAATTTATCAAGGGGTATTGGGAGCATTTTCATCCTACAGCTGTTTCACAGATTCTATTAACATTGGGACGTAAAAATTAAAAATTACTTTTTTAAAAATAAACTGTCCATTTAACTCCATATTTTTCATTTTTACAAGGGGTTAAAGAAGAAAAAACACCCCACAGTTTGTTACACAATTTCTTCTGAACACAGAAATGCCCCAAATGTGGTCGTAAACTGCTGTATGGGTACATGGCATGGCTCAGAATGGAAAAAGCTGGAAATTTGGCTGGAATAGTTTTCAGGTGCCATGTCGCATTTGCAGAGCCCCTAAAGTACCAATACAATGGAAAGCCCCCAAACGTGACCCCATTTTAGAAACTACAGACCTCAAGGAATTTCTCAAGGGGTATTGTCATTTTGAGCCTAAGAGTGTTTCCCAAAAATTAATATTTTTTTAAAGAAATATGCCATTTCAGTGCCCAATACGTTGTACCCACTTATTGTCATCAGAGACACGCACTCCTAAAACTATTAAGTGGGCTATCCTGGGTTCAAAAAAGTTGTATATGTGGGTACAAACTGCTGTTTGGGAACAGCTGGGCACAGAAGGGAAGGAGCGCTATTTTGTTTTTTGGAGCACAGTTTGGTTTTTGGATGTCATGCCGCTTTTTCAGAGCCCTTGAATTGCCAGTAAAGTGGAATCCGCAGACATGTCACCCCATTTTGGAAAGTACACCCCTCAAGAGATTCATCAAGTGGGGTAACGAGCATTTTTAACCCTTGAGCTTTGCATTAATTTAATTTCCAGAAATGAATGCGCAACTGATAATGAAAAGTGAAAATTGCAATTTTTCAAGAGATATGCCATTTCAGTACCCGATATGTAGTGCCCAGCTTGTGTCAGCAGAGACACACACTCCAAAAACTGATAAGTGGGTATCCCAGGCACAACAGCATTTGGAGGGTTCCTCTCTGATACTAGCCGAGCACAACATATGAAAAGATGTATTCCTGGAAAAATTGTCATTTTCTCCTATCATCATAATCTGCATATTCATTTCTGAAAAGTAAATTTATGCAACACTTGGTGGTTAAAAATGCTCACTGTACCCCGGATTAATACCTTCAGGGGTGTAGTTTCCAAAATGGGGTCACATGTCAGAGGATTCCACTTTACTGGCATTTCAGAGCTCTGCAAAAGTGTCATGGCGTCCAAAAACCAAATAGCGGTCCTTCCCTGCTGTGCCTGGCTGTGCCCAAACTGCAGTTTATACCCACATATGACATTAAGTATGTTACGCTGGGTACACCAGTATCATACATGTGGGCATAAACTGCAGTTTGAGCACACAGCAGGGCGCAGATGTGAAGGATCACTATGTGGCTTTTGGAGTGCAGATTTAGATGTTTGGTATCTGGACGCCATGTCATGTTTGCAGAGCTTCTAAGGTACCAGTAATGTGGAATCCCCTAAGGAGTGACCCCATTTTGAAAACTGCACCCCTCAAAGAATGTATCAAGGGGTGTAGTGAGCATTAGTATCCCAGGTGGGAATGCACAGCAGATGGTGAAGAGTGAATACGTAAGCTGTGCAGAGCGCATTGGGAACACCAAATTCCCTTCTATATCCCCAGTTGTGACAGCACACGTTCCCACAGAGAGGGCTCTGAGTTCCCACTCTGGCACACGTGCAATAGGTTCGCCGCCACGGTCCTATACTGTACTGTCTGACTCCTATAGCCTGTCATAAAGGAAAATGCTCAGTTTTCCTATATGGTTAAATAAAGAATTATGGTGTGTATCAGTCCAGTGCAGGCCAAAAGGGCACCTTTACTAGGACTCCAAATTGTTTGTGATATCGTATTTAGCCAGCCATCAATTGTGCAAGTTCTCCCACTTAAAAAGATGAGAGAGGCCTGTAATTGACATCATAGGTAGACCTTAACTATGAGAGACAAAATAAGAAAACAAATCCAGAAAATCACATTGTCTGATTTTTAAAGAATTTATTTGCAAATTATGGTGGAAAATAAGTATTTGGTCAATAACAAAAGTTCATCTCAATACTTTGTTATATATCCTTTGTTGCCAATGACAGAGGTCAAACGTTTTCTGTAATTCTTCACAAAGTTGGCACACACTGTTGCTGGTATGTTGTCCCATTCCTCCATGCTGGACAACACAGCTTGGGGCTGTCGCTGGGCAACACGGATTTTCAACTTCCTCCAAAGGTTTTCTATGGGGTTGAGATCTGGAGCCTGGCTAGGCCACTCCAGGACCTTGAAATGCTTCTTACGAAGTCCCTCCTTCATTGCCCTGGCGGTGTGCTTGGGATCATTGTCATGCTGAAAGACCCAGCCACGTTTCATCTTCAATGCCCTTGCTGATGGAAAGAGGTTTGCTCTCAAAATCTCACGATACATGGGCCCATTCATTCTTTCATGTACATGGATCAGTCGTCCTGGTCCCTTTGCAGAGAAACAGCCCCAAACCATGATGCTGCCACTCCCATGCTTCACAGTAGTGGGAGAACTTGCACAATTGGTGGCTGACTAAATACTTTTTTTCTCCTCTGTATATATATATATATATTATATATATATATATATATATATATATATATATATATTCTGTTTTAGATACATGTACAGTGGGGAAAAAAGTATTTAGTCAGCCACCAATTGTGCAAGTTCTCCCACTTAAAAAGATGAGAGAGGCCTGTAATTGATATCATAGTTAGACCTCAACTATGAGAGACAAAATGAGAAAACAAATCCATAAAATCACATTGTCTGATTTTTAAAGAAAATAATTTATTTGCAAATTGTGGTGGAAAATAATTATTTGGTCAATAACAAAAGTTCATTTCAATACTTTGTTATATATCCTTTGTTGGCAATGACAGAGGTCAAACGTTTTCTGTAAGTCTTCACAAGGTTGGCACACACTGTTGCTGGTATGTTGGCCCATTCCTCCATGCAGATCTCCTCTAAAGCAGTGATGTTCTGGGGCTGTCGCTGGGCAACACGGACTTTCAACTCCCTCCAAAGGTTTTCTATGGGGTTGAGATCTGGAGACTGGCTAGGCCACTCCAGGACCTTGAAATGCTTCTTACGAAGCCACTCCTTCGTTGCCCTGGTGGTGTACTTGGGATCATTGTCATGCTGAAAGACCCAGCTACATTTCATCTTCAATGGCCTTGCTGATGAAAAGAGGTTTGCACTCAAAATCTCACGATGCATAGCCCCATTCATTCTTTCATATACACGGATCAGTCGTCCTGGTCCCTTTGAAGAGAAACAGCTCAAAAGCATGATGTTGCCACCCCCTTGCTTCACAGTAGGTATAGTATTCTTTGGATGCAACTCAGTATTCACTCTCCTCCAAACACGACGAGTTGTGTTTCTACCAAGCAGTTCTACTTTGGTTTCATCTGACCATATGACATTCTCCTAATACTCTTCTGGAACATCCAAATGCTCTCTAGCAAACTTCAGACGGGCCCGGATATGTACTGGCTTAAGCAAGGACACATGTCTGGCACTCCAGGATCTGAATCCCTGGTGGCGTAGTGTGTTATTGACGGTAGCCTTTGTTACGTTAGTCCCAGCTTTCTGCAGGTCATTCACTAGGTCCCCCCGTGTGGTTCTGGGATTTTTGCTCACTGTTCTTGTGATCATTTTGACCCCACGAGGTGAGATCTTGTGTGGAGCCCCTGATCGAGGGAAATTATCAGTGGTCTTGTATGTCACACAGTTGATTTCTTCACACCAAGCTGCTTGCCTATTGCAGATTTAGTCTTCCCAGCCTGGTGCAGGTCTACAAATTTGTTTCAGGTGTCCTTCCACAGCTCTTTGGTCTTCACCATAGTGGAGTTTGGAGTGTGACTGTTTGAGGTTGTGGACAGGTGTCTTTTATACTGATAACAATGTCAAACAGGTGCCATTACTACAGGTAATGAGTGGAGGACAGAGGAGCCTCTTAAAGAAGAAGTTACAGGTCTATGAGAGCCAGAAATCTTACTTGTTTGTAGGTGACCAAATACTTATTTTCCACCATAATTTGCAAATAAATTCTTAAAAAATCAGACAATGTGATTTTCTAGATATGTTTTCTCATTTTGTCTCTCATAGTTGAGGTCTACCTATGATGACAATTACAGGCCTCTCTCATCTTTTTAAGTGGGAGAACTTGCACAATTGGTGGCTGACTAAATACTTTTTTTTCCTCATTGTATATTGTATTGGTGTGCTACATGACAGTGGGGTAAATAGCTCTCTAAATATATTGTAAAGACTAGATATAAAAGGTTTCTTTCCCTAGACAAGTCTTCCAAAAATGTAATAATGTCTGATGGATGGAAACGGCTTTCTGGAACAGCGTACAGGAAAAAGAGGGAAGCCAAGGAAGCTGCTCTTTCAAAACAGAAAGGAGAGATTCTGAAGTTTTTTTCTCCTGAGACGCGATAATCCTCTGAAGGCCAAAAGGAGAGTGAAGCCATTGGTCCTGATGTACCAAGTACAAGTAGGCTTTCTAGCGCTGAGGCAGTAACTGAAGAATTGCCTACACCTGCAACGCCATCTTTACAAGTTTCACATGAAGAACATGTCACAGGAGAAGCAGGTTGCGAATTGCTGCTCCTGTGACATGTTCTGCATCTATTCCAGAAACGGATGTTGAAGTCACAGAAAGTACAGTTACTATATCAACATTAGAAATGGATGTGGAAATTGAAGAATGTAGAAGTGATGATGATGTGACTGAGGGCCAAACACCATCTGAAGCATACTCAGAATTTAGTGATTCTACAAGATCCTGGTTTGTGACCAAATATAACGAAGAAGTTAAGAGAATTTCTTGTTTTTAATGGTCCAAAGCAAATCTTGTCCTTTACATTTCCAAAGAACAAAGACAACAAACAGTTTGAAAATCTCATCAGAGAAGCACAAAGCCTGGCAGCAGAGTTGGAAATTGATGGAAACTTTCCACCTGTGGACGAAGGTAGAATCCATCTCAGGAAGAGACAGTTTGATTATGAGTCACAAGATGAACAGATAAGAGATCTAAACATTTATTTAAAGTGGGGTTCTTTAATCAGATCCTTGATTGTGCCATACAGTCTGTTGAAGATCGCTTTTTGCAGTTGAGAGAACATAGCAATGTGTTTGGTCTACTGTATAACTTAAATCAAATAAAGGATCTGACCCAAGAAAACCTTCAAGAGAAGTGTGCTAACATTGAAAATCAGCTATCACATGACAACCTGTGTGACATTGACAAAGCTGACCTTTGTTATGAAATTAAAGCACTCTCTAGAAACCTTCCTGTAAACTGCCATACTCCTAAGAGTGTTCTGGAGTACATCTACCAAAGTGCACCATATTTCCCAACACTTGTATTTCTCTCAGAATTCTTCTTTCACTACCAGTGACTGTTGCTAGTGGTGAATGTAGTTTCTCGAAGTTGAAACTTATAAAAACATACCTATGCTCAACGATGTCACAGGAACGACTTGTTGGATTAGCAACAGTTTCAATAGAGCATGAACTTGCTTATAAATTAGACTTAGATGATGCAATTCACGCATTTGCATCCCAAAAGGCACGCAGAGCACCCATCATTTAAATTTCTTACTCAAGTTTCTGGTTAAGTTCCATTTGAGTTTCTACAGTTCTCAAGTTCCAAAGTTTTCGTTTCAAATGAGTTTGGCTTTCAGTTTAAAGAATTGGATGAGAATACGCATTATACTTCAAAATCTTGAATACTGCACTGGTAAGTTTGTCTTAGCATTTTCTCTAAGATGCAGATTGTTATACATTTTTCATGGCTGTTGTGCATCCTTGGGGCATCTTTTTTCACAGATCCCTAATAGACTTGAGTCTATTTAGGGATCCATGAAAAGGTACAAGCAATAGGACATGTCACATTTTTGGAGGTCCATTAAATCCGACCTTCAAAAAAAAAAAAATCCTATGTGAATAGACATATTGAAATCAATGTGATCAAAAATGGTCATGAGACGGCTGTTGCATGGCCATTTTTTAAGTTTGTGTGGATAAGGCTTTACAGGGGTCAGAGATGAGTATAAAGTCTGGGCCTATATGGAGGTTAAAGGGATTGTGCAATTCAGAAAACTCATTTTTATATACTCTCAGGGGGTGTTCACACGTAGGAATTTGACTCTTGGGGGAAATCACCCCCAAATTTGCAGCAGATTCTGCCCAGTTTCTGCTTCCAATTATTTTCAATTTGAGGCACATACTGCAGCAGGACGCTGAAAAAATTAGCGTCCTGCTCGTGGTTCCCATGGATGCCGGATTGGTTTAGCCACAGAGTCTGCGCCTCAAGGCTCTCCGCTGATTAGGCCTATTCATCTTGGTCTTATCAGCGGGTATTCCTCCTCATTTTCTGCCGTGCGAACGGCCCATAATAGGTAATTGTAAGTAAAAAGAAGTGGTCCTCTTTTAGGATCCTCATCCGTCCTTTTCAGAATTATACAAACAACTCATTGAGGTCAGGTTTCCCCATAGATTACAGCTAATCACTGGGGAGCATGTCGGGGTACACTTTGTAATAAGCATTGCAATAGTTTTTATTTGTGTATTCTGTTGTCTCTTGTAGTTATTTAAGAGTTTGGTCATTTGGTCATAGACCTTGAAGTTTCATCTGGCAAAAAGATGTGTGAAGTTATTGTCATTGTTAATGCCATGTTGCTGGTCTCTGATACTGAAGTAATATAGTAAGAAGAATTCTTAAGAACTGTTTTATAGCTTTGTTTATTGTGTATATTTATTGTGTGACGATAACAGAGTGTGAAGCTAGTAGCATGTAAGCTCAATTTTTTTTGGGGGGGAGGAGGGTGGTTTCTATTGTCCGCCTCAGGAAGCAAAGAGTCTAGGTTCGCCACTGCTTTGAGGCTATGCTGACACTAATCATCAGTGTCCTCAAAGCTATAGTCAATATAGAATAGAAGAAACAGAGTGTCACTCCAAAACCAATCTTTAATAATACTGGGGTAAATTTATGAAGATTAGTCTTTCTTCTTGGTCACAGAGCTGTTAGAGGGTCATATGATGACATATGATGAGGTGCATCACCTGCCGGGATGTGCACCTGGGGAAAAAATGGATGCCAGCTCGTAGCTGGTGTACATATCTCTCACCATTTACACCAGATTTCTGAGGGCCCTGCCCCTGCACACATTTGCCACACCCCCCCTTTTTGGGAAAGTGGCAAAGGTCTTATGTAAACCCACAATGACAGAAAACTGGCACATAAGGCATAAAGAAAGTAATCTTGTGATCCCCCCTTCTAATCCATGGTGGTGCCCAGCAGATAACAGACATCGTCCTCCATAACTATCAATGCAAGTAGAAACGATATGGCAACAATCACCACTGTGAATAATACTTTTCCTTTTATTCTATACCTCAGATAGAAAATAGAGAGAGCGTTAAGTGTTAAGCACATGAAAGCATTATGGTGACAACTGTTTCGCATAACCATGTACATCTAATAACCATCTATGGAATTGCTCAATGCTATAGTACCTCAAGATTGGCTATCCCTGTCATGAGGGTTGCTTGCAAGGCATTATGGAGAAGCCCATGTGATCTCTGAGAACATGTAATTTTACTTTAACATTACAGCCATCCTTTTAGTCAATTTTTTTACCTATTGTTTTGTGAACTGAACAGCAAAAAGTTTGGAATTTAGATCTGGAATTTTTGCAAGATTCAGGAGTAATCCGGTTCATTGCTAGCACGCTATACTATTTTTTTCAGTTGAGATGACAACATGGCTTTTAGTTGGCACCATTTAGTGGTACATATCATTTTTATTATCTTTTACCACTATTACTGAAAGAAAAGCCATTTTGCAATTATAAACAATTTGCCAGGGGTCAGTGTATTTTGATCTCCATTTCTAGTATGTTCAACAGATTTAATTACTAATTTTAAGGGAGGCGAGATGACCAAAACACATTTGACATTGTGGTATTTTGTTTTTTTGTATGGAGTTCACCATAGGGGATAAATAACATTATCTTTGGATAGTTCAGAACCTAAAATGTTTTTTTTATTTTTTACATTATTTATTTTGTATTATTTATTAATTGCTTCGACTTTTTAAAACTCTTTTAACTTTATTTTTTCTTTATTGTGGCACTAGGGGATTTGAAGCTGGAATCTCTGATCCGCTGTACAATGTACTAGAATGCTTCTGTATTGCAGTGCATTGTACATGGCCTCCTTATGTGTAATAGGCCGTTGATTGGCCACTGAGGTGCCAATGGCAGAATTCCCAATTTTTAAGTGTCCTGGGAACTGGGCCAAAAAAGGGGCAAGCTTTATGTAAAACTACATTGACACTTTGGGGCATTCCCAGGCGGGTTTTAAATTTCAGATTTTGGCCTGTGAAATGTTAGCAAGTATGGTCAAGGTTATCAGTGAAGGGGAAAGGCGAGCACTATTGGGGTCTAGAAATGAGAGTGGAGCCATACTAGGAACCAGGAATGATAGGGGTAGCCATAATGAGGACCAATATTTAAAGGGATACCATGCTGGAAACCAGAAATGAGAGGGGAGCCATGCTGGGGACTAAGATTTAGAGAGATGTGATGCTGGGGACCAAGAATATGGGCCAATCTTGAACTAGAAAATGTGTAGGCCACCAAGGGAGTAAGAAGATTTTGAGGTCCACTATGGTTATGTATGTGGGTTGGAACAAGTTATGTACAGTACCATGGCTGCATTATTAGTCCTAGGCTTGATTCTGTGTGATATGCTGATTTGATACCAAGCATAAAATATATGATTTTTGGCTCTTTTGTTATTATTTGGGGTTTTGTAAACCATCCCCATAAAGTATAATTCTTTTGTGCCAATTTGGGTGTTCGGCTCAAAGAGGTTTCACTGTATTACAATATTACGCTGTATTAATTATTACAAGTAATTACAACATTACAGCGAAAGGGTTTATTTGGGAAAGCATTACATGCATTACATGCGATATGAAGTCCATGGAACACTTGGAGCTGGATGTCTGGCTTGTTGTGCAAACACCTTCTAATGGTTTGTGTTGACACTGTTTGTCACCCCTGACTTGGGATGTGACATCCAATTTCACTTGTAGTAGAGAATTGATCACTATGCACCATTCTTCCAAACAGAAAATCCATCTGTGCAGTGGTTTGCCTTCAACGCATCTCTTACTGTCATTCCAGTTTATCATTGTACTCCCAAACAGTGTGACATGCAATGTTGAACAGTGTTGAACAGTGTTCCTCTTAGTTTGTCAAAAACAAAAACAAACAAATGTCAATAAGCAGGAGGTATAGCATAATCATTCAACACCACTCCAATTTTGTTTAGGTTTCATGTGGCTAAAAAACTTTGCTTTCAGTCTTGTTTTTATGCCTCCTCACATGCCACAGATTGGAGCTAGGTGCTTGTAAATTTTATCCTTTGCAGATTTTAGTCACACCTACTACTTCCTCAATTTGCATAACCTTACAGCTTGTCCTTCTTAGTGTCGCAATTTTTTCAATGTTAAGGAGTGTAGATTAGTAAAATACCACACTGGTACATTTTACCTTCATCAATACGTTGTAGCAAAGTATCAGAACAGGAGAAAGATTTGTACCGTGGATATGTTTAGCTCACAGAGAATGGTCTTGGATACAGAGATAAGAGTTGTACATGTATTCCTGGGCTAGGCAAACTTGGTAAACAGTATACACACAGGGCTTATTTGAAAGCAATAGGTTGATTTTCTGCATTGTTGGCAGCACTTGCCAATCCATTTTTGAGATTAACAGCTGGTTGAGATATCCTGTTTACCACCCTTCTAAACAACGACAGGCATTTTGTAATTAGCAACAGGTATGTTTTCTTTTGGACCCTCCCTAATGGCAAATCTTAACAGGGCTCCCATTTACCAAGTGCCATTTATAATACAGCTGAGTTTTTTGTGACAGAAGGTCTTTGGCAACCAAGACCTAAATGCTACCCTTATAGCTTTGTCCCTAACATTAGCTAATATAGCGATATCCTTGACAGTAGAGATAGGGAGGCATACCTTTACCAAATATATGTTGATATCAAATGAGCTATACCTGATAATTACAAAACAATGCAAATTCACTTACACATTTTACTTTTGACTGTATTTGTGAGTATTACAGCTTATTTTCTTTGTTTAATATGTTGTCCTGGCTAGAAAATCTTGTCTTATATTAGAACATTTCTGCTAATTTAAATTATGCAGGATCTATGAAACACAATATTTATGTTTTGTATGGGCCCCATCCTAACCTGCAGTTTCTAAGTTCATGGCGTCTGTCCAATCTATGTTACTAAGAAGGCAGATAACAGGAAATAGAAAGAGAACACCTGCAAAATGTGGGAATCACTCTCATGTCTGGCAAAGACTGGCCTTGTACAAACACTATAGGAACTGTTTCAATCCACCAATAAAGGGTTATAATACGCTTACAGTAGTATTATGTTATATGTGTCATAGTTATAGCAGTTATACTTGAAAAAGGCACCTTTTTGGGCTGATACATGGTGTATGGATTTGGCTCCAATAACTTCATTATACAAAAATCTAATTAATTGTTTTTGCAAGAGAAGCTGACAGAGGACTTATTTTGTCTTAGGTATTTATACTGCTTGAATATCAATAATAAAAGCTGCATCTCTCAGAAGTCAGAGATGACAAAAACAAAAAAGTATGTAGTGTCTTAAAGGCCAAAATAGATCAAGTCCTTATGGAGTTAAAGGCAAAAAAATGTTATGAACAGCAAATAGTACAACTACTTTATTAAAGCAATACAAAAAAGCACAAACATAAAATAAGCATCCCAGGACTTTCTCCCTTAATGTCTTCTTTTCCTTTGATCCTATTTTATATCATATTACAAATAAAATTAAAAAATATATAATGAAATTTCTTTTGTATCCCAGGAAATTATACATTTTCTCCTGAAAGGCTGGGTTCACACTACCAATGTTAATGTCCGTTGCTGTTTTTCATCATAGGACTGTTGTAGAGGATGGACACAGACTGATTCTGCATGCACTTCCTTCATATTTGTTTACAAAAGTAAACAAATATGATGGAAGATAGTGTCAGTCATGTTTTTACATGACAACAGAACCAGTCTGTGTCCGGTCTCTGCAACAGTTAATGTCCTTTGCTGTCATCCTGTGTCGGAAGAAAGTAACAGATATTAACAACGATAGTGTGAACCTAGCCTAACACAATCCTTAGGAGCAGGATCTAACTGCCCCTATGCCCTGTCTGCACAAGGAAAATGTTAAGCAATTAAAGCATTGGTGTATGACTTTTCATCATGAAAGAATACCTTCCTTTACTGAGGGCAAACAGATCTTGAAAATGTTGAGGAATTTGTTATAATTAATGGTACTGGTAGAAAACACTGATCACAATGAATTTGTTTGTCCCCATAACATGCAATGTTTTAGAAACAAAAACAAAGATTTTGTACAGCAGGCATAAAAATTTTATTACAAAAATCATGAAAAATTGTTGTTGGTTCAATACATTTTGATCATTTTTTATGCAAGAAAAGTGGGACCCTAAAATTAACCCAATCTATATGTATGTACCTATAAAATTTTAAAAGCTATTATTTTCCAAATATTTATAGTATATTTTTTCTTGTTTACCATACTGTTACTTTCTCTTGTCATTTTACTTAGTTGATGGGGTATTCCTGTCTTATCCCTGATGTTCTGTTCGGTCAAAAATGACCGAATTTGAAATTTTATATTTTTTAAAATATTCATTATGCGGTTCTGAAACTTGTGGTTCATTGACTTTTCCTCATTTGAGGGGTTCTTACTAATAGCAGTTTTTATTTATTTATTTTTTGTTTACTTTTTGCTCCACGTCTTTTTTTACACTTGCACTGTTCGGTCAAAAATGACCGATAGCCTTTTATACTAATCTCCAGCCATTTTTTAAAAAAATTATAGGCGTTATAATCTCATTTTGGTCTATATAGTTCATCTACTACTATTTATCAATTTATCTAGGTCCTTTTGGTCCATGCAGACTTACACATACATACATACTCATAGGCACTTACACCTGTAAACGCAAAACTAATCGGTGGCCAATGGTTGTTTTTTACAACATTGTTGATGTGTCGGCGTACAATGCATTTGCGTTATGGCATGAAATAGACCCAAATTGGAACAAAAATAAATTATATAAAAGAAGAATTTTTTTAGTGGAGTTGGGAAAATCACTGATTAGCCCATATATTGAACAAAGAAAAGTAACACCCAGAGATGATGGAGCTGCAGCCATTGTCCACAGGATCCAACAGCATGCTGAAGAAAGTGAACCAAGGGCTTCCGCTAGCACTGCAATGATACCCACGGCCTCCACCAGCAGTGCAACCAGCCTAAAACGGAAACGATGCGCCTTCTGTCCAACATCAAGTAATCACAAATCAAATGTGATATGTTGCAAATGTGCAAAGTACTTATGCAAAAGACATGTAAATTATACTTGTGACGAATGCAAACAGTAAATTTAGCACCTTGAACCTTATTTCACATTTTATATAGAAAAAACTAGACTTTTTTTTTTTTTTTTAAATATATTTACATACAGTTTGATGTTATTAGTTATAGTTTACAGTTTTATAAAGATTTTTTTTTTGTGCAAATGTGCAATATGCATGAATAATGCAATAAGGCCATGTAACATTTTTTGACACTAAAAAAATAAAAATTAAGTTTTTGATTTCATTTTTTATTTGTTTATGCACAACCATGTTCACATACAGTATAATAATACAAAAGAAATTCAAATAAAACACTTAAATTAATTAAAAATCCAGACTTTAATAGGCCCGGTCAAAAATGACCGGAACATTATATGTGTATAGTAGAACCGAACAGAACAGCAGGGTTATAAAGTGATGGCATGTTGCTAGACAGAAGTCAGAACTTTAAAGCAAGTGTGCATACTGGGAGTTTTAGTTTCACAGTAACCAGTGTTAAAGGTTGCTGACTGCTGAGCAAGATAACCCATCACTTTATTATAAATGAATCCCATTCTGGAAGGGGACACAACACTGGTGCAGAGGTGTGTCCCCAACACTGATTTCTCTATTACATATTTATTTTATTTCTATATACGTTGCTGTGTAAGGGATCTTTTTTAGCGGAGTAAGTTGTAGTTTTTATAAATAACATTTTGGGAATTGTATGACTCTGATTGCTATTTATTAAATTTTTTTTGTGGGAGTAGAAATGAAGAAAAAATGGCAATTTGCATGTTATGACTTTCCATAAAGAGGGTTCTCATAGAGTTATTATTATTATTATTATTGTTTATTTATATAGCACCATTAATTCCATGGTGCTTTACATTTGAGGGTTTACATACAGTACACAAGATATACAAAACAGATAATACTAACAGTGACCAACTGGTACAGTGGGATACAGAGCCCTGCCCGCAAGGGCTTACAATCTATGAGGGAAGAGGGATAGAGACAGAAGGTGGGAGTAGAGGCTGTTCAGGTGGAGGTATGGAGACAATAGTGTTATTGGAGGTTGTAGGCCTTCCTGAATAGGTGAGTCTTCAGGGCCTTCTTGAAGCTTGTGACTGTGGGGGACAATCTTATATGTCTTGGTAATGAGTTCCAGAGTATGGGGGATACACGGGAGAAGTCTTGGAGACGATTGTGTCAAGAGCGGATAAGAGCAGAGGGGAGTATGAGGTCTTTGGAAGATCGGAGGTTATGTATGGGCAGGTAGCGGGAGATTAGGTCGGAGATATATGGAGGGGACAGGTAATTTGAACTCTATTCGCTGGGCAACGGGTAGCCAGTGAAGGGATTGGCAGAGGGGAGCGGCTGATGAAGAACGGGGGGAGAGGTGTATTAAGTGAGCAGCACAGTTTAAGGTGGCCTGGAGGGGGGTGAGAGTGTTAGCTGGGAGGCCATGGAGAAGGGTGTTACAGTATTCTAGGTGAGAGATTATGAGGGCATGAACTAACATCTTTGTAGTTTCAGGTGTGAGGAAGGAGCGGATTCGATGGATGTTTTTGAGTTGGAGGCGGCAGGAGGTGTTGAGGGTTTGAATATACGGCTTGAAGGATAGGTCAGAGTCTAAGGTTATTCCAAGGGAGCGGACCCATGGGACTGGGGTGTGTGTAGTTCCATTAACTTTGATAGATGGGTCAGGTAGGGGGCCGTGCGAGGAGGGGTGAAGATTATGAACTCCGTTTACTCCATGTTGAATTTGAGAAAGTGGGAGGAGAGAAAGGAGGCTATGGCTGTTAGACATTCTAGGACTCTGGACAACATTGAGGTAATGTCTGGTCCAGAGAGATATATTTGAGTGTCGTCAGCATAGCAATGGTAACCATGAGATTCTATGAGTTGGCCAAGGCCGAGGGTGTAGATGGAGGACAGGAGGGGTCCTAGGACGGAGCCTTGGGGGACACCTACAAAAAGAAGGTGTGGCGGGGAGGTGGTGTGCGAGTGGGAGACGCTGAATGTGCGGTTGGTGAGGTATGAGGAGATCCACGAAAGAGCCAGGTCTGACATGCCAAGGGATGAGAGTGTTTCTAATAGGAGGGAATGGTCGACAGTGTCAAAGGCAGAGGAGAGGTCGAGGAGGAGGAGGACAGAGTAGTGACGCTTGGCTTTGGCAGTTAGAAGGTCATTAGTGACCTTGGTTAAGGCAGTTTCTGTGGAGTGATGGGGTCTGAAGCCTGACTGTAGTCTGTCAAAGAGCATATTGGATGAGAGATAGGAGGATAGTTCAGAGTGGAGGTGTTGCTCCAGCAATTTTGAGGCAAACGGGAGCAGTGAGATGGGGCGATAGTTGGCTGAAGAGGATGGGTTGAGGGAGGGTTTCTTAAGTATAGGTGTGATGGTAGCATGTTTGAAGGCAGAAGGGAAGGATCCATTGGTTAGGGATAGGTTGAAGAGATGGGTTAGGGCAGGAGTAATGACTTCAGAGAGTTTGGGGATGAGATGTGACTGGATCAGGTCAAGCGTGCAGGAGGTGAGGTGGGATTTAGAGATTAGGGTGGAGAGCTTTTCATCAGTGACAGTGGAGAAACAGGTTAAAGAAGAAGAGCACCAAGCAGTTGGATAGAGTAGTTGTCGGGGGTATAGGGTGAGAGCATTCTTGAATGTGAGAACTGCCTCTTTCTATCTGATGAAGTCCTCCTGGGAGTGGCTTTTCTTCCAGAGGCGTTCTGCAACCCGTGAGGCACGTCTCAATTTTTTAGTCAGGTCAGTGTGCCAGGGTTGCCTATTGATCGGTCGGGGTCTGGTGTTAGTGAAGGGGGCCACAGAGTCAAGGGCTGAAGTGTTGGCGGTATTGTAGAAGTCAGCGATGGTATCTGCGTCCTGGAGTGAGGATATGTCAGTGAGCAGTAGGAGAGAGTCTGTCAAGGTGATTAAGGTTCCCGCGGGGAGTGTTGGTTTAGGGGTTGGAGGGTCTGTTACAGAGGAGAGGGCAGAGAATGTCAGCAGGTTGTGGTCAGAGAGTGTGGTTGGAGAGTTAGAGAGGTTGGATAGAGAGCAGAAGCAGGTGAATATGAGGTCCAGCGTGCGCCCCTTTGTGTGGGTGGCAGAGGAGGACCATTGAGAGAGACCAAAGGAGGCGGTGAGTGACAGGAGACTGGAAGCAGGGGGTGGTTTGCATTAATGGGGATGTTGAAATCACCCATGATGATGGTGGGGGTGTCAGTGGATAGGTAGTGCATTAGCCAGGTGGTGAAGTGGTCAATAAAGACAGCAGTAGGTCCTGGCGGTCGATATATGACGGCCAGTTGGTGGTCGGAAGGCGAGTAAATGCGAACAGGGTGCACTTCAAAGGAGGGGAGGGTGAGAGCAGGTAGAGTTCAACCCTGTCAAGCAGGGGAGCTCTGGCAAGTCCTTCAGTGACACTTAGTCTGCCACTGCAGGACTGGCCAGAACTCCCCTGCCTGACACAGCTCCCCTGATGAGCATCCTTATCCATGGGTCGAAAAGCGTTCGGTTGATGAGACATGATTAGGATTATTTTTAGGGACAGTTTGCTACTGCTCTTATGAGGGTGGTAGTATTTGGATTCCGGGGTTCAGAGGTCAGTTTGAGTAGTCATCCTATGTGACTCACACCGGGCTCAACTGTGTTATATTCCACCCCTTTGTTGTGCGATACACCACCAACCAGTAAGATGGCTCCACTTGTTTTTAATTATTGGTATACCTCGTTTGACCTATTAACTTTATCTTATTAAAAGTTATGTTTTAACTTTTTTGAAGTATTGGGTATCAAGCTGATCTGATTGCTGACTCCATTAGTCACTGCATATTTTTATTTGACAAGACCACTCCTGTAAAAGATCATTTTTGCGTGCAAATTTAGGTGGTCCACTCATAGAGGTTTCACTGTAATAGTATTCCTTTCTGACTGCAGGGGGATGAATTTTGGTAGATGTGCAGTCCATCCGCATACAGTGACATACAGTAAGTTAGTTATTGTACTCAATAATAGCTGAAGGCAACATTACTATTATATATATATATACCTACAATACATAGAATCTATGCTATATACTGTACTCAAGAAGATAACATGACAATAATAACAATAAATATATATGTTTTTATTAATCAAAGAAAAAAAAGCCACATTAAAATACATAAAAACATCACACAAAAGGCGGAGGTCATGGTATCATTCAAATAAATATTGCATTGTCGTCCAAACAGAGCAAAATCCACATATATATATATATATATATATATATATATATATATGCTTTTCAACCTTTTGCCACATTTCAGGCTTCAAACATAAGGATATAAAATTTTAATTTTTTGGTGAAGAATCAACAAAAAATGGGACACAATTGTGAAGTGGAACGAAATTTATTGGATATTTTAAACTTTTGTAAAAAATAAAAAACTGAAAAGTGGGGCGTGCCAAATTATTCGGCCCCCTTAAGTTAATACTTTGTAGCGCCACCTTTTGCTGAGATTACAGCTGCAAGTCGCTTGGGGTATGTCTTTATCAGTTTTGCACATCGAGAGACTGAAATTCTTGCCCATTCTTCCTTGTAAAACAACTCGAGGTCAGTGAGGTTGGGTGGAGAGCGATTGTGAACAGCAGTTTTCAGCTCTTTCCACAGATTCTTGATTGGATTCAGGTCTGGACTTTGACTTGGCCATTCTAACACCTGGATACATTTATTTGTGAACCATTCCATTGTAGAGTTTGCTTTATGTTTGGTATCATTGTCTTGTTGGAAGATAAATCTCCGTCCCAGTCTCAGGTCTTATGCAGACTCCAACAGCTTTTCTTCCAGAATGGTCCTCTATTTGGCTCCATCCATCTTCCCATCAATTTTAACCATCTTCCCTATCCCTGCTGAAGAAAAGCAGACCCAAACCATGATGCTGCCACCACCATGTTTGACAGTAGGGATGGTGTGTTCAGGGTGATGAGCTGTGTTGATTTTACGCCAAACATATCGTTTTGCATTGTGGCCAAAACGTTCGATTTTGGTTTCATCTGACCAGAGCACCTTCTTCCACATGTTTGGTCTGTCTCCCAGTTGGCTTGTGGCAAACTTTAAACGAGACTTTTTATGGATATCTTTGAGAAATGGCTTTCTTCTTGCCACTCCTCCATAAAGGCCAGATTTGTGCAGTGTACGACTGATTGTTGTCCTATGGACAGACTCTCCCACCTCAGCTGTAGATCTCTGCAGTTCATCCAGAGTGATCATGGGCCTCTTGGCTGCATCTCTGATCAGTCTTCTCCTTGTTTGAGATGAAAGTTTAGCGGGACGGCCGGGTCTTGGTAGATTTGCAGTGGTCTGATACTCTTTCCATTTCAATATGATCGCTTGCACAGTCCTCCTTGGGATTTTTAAAGTTTGGGAAATCTTTTTGTATCCAAATCTGGCTTTAAACTTCTCCACAACAGTATCACGGACCTGCCTGGTGTGTTCCTTGGTCTTCATGATGCTCTCTGCGCTTTAAACAGAACCCTGAGACTATCACAGAGCAGGTGCATTTATACGGAGACTTGATTACATACAGGTGCATTATATTTATTATCATCAGTCATTTAGGACAACATTGGATCATTCAGAGATCCTCACTGAACTTCTGGAGTGAGTTTGCTGCACTGAAAGTAAAGGGGCCGAATAATATTGCACGCCCCACTTTTCAGTTTTTTATTTTTTACAAAAGTTTAAAATAACCAATAAATTTCGTTCCACTTCACTTCACTTCACTTCACTTGTGTCCCACTTGTTGTTGATTCTTCACCAAAAAATTAAAATTTTATATCTTTATGTTTGAAGCCTGAAATGTGGCAAAAGGTTGAAAAGTTCAAGGGGCCGAATACTTTCGCAAGGCACTGTATTGTGACAATTTGGGGGGAATTTAGCCTCAAAGGCGGCAGCCTCCTGGACTCCACAGAGGTGTTGGTGGTACTGGGTGCCAAACAAGCAGCATATCAGGCAGTGGTTATCCAAAATAAAATGGCTTTATTCAGCTTGTGAGTAAAAACAGGAACAAAACAAAAAACAGCCTAGCCCACACACAGGGCACTACCTTACTACTTGAGCCCTGACTAACCTCTGGGGGCAAGAAGTTCTACTGAGGCATCTCCTCAGCAGTCTGGCTCACACTTAGCTCAACCAAGTCTGCTTTGGAATCCAGTCCTCTTGGGACAGACCGCCTGCCTGTCTCCCACTGGTTCCACCATCTACCTGCTCCCTGCAGGTCTCTAGCAGCTCTCCTGCTGCGTTAGGAACCATCTATGGGTGTGGCTGAGGACCTTTTTAAGCCTAGCTTTGGGTCGCTCACCAGCGCCCTCTAGATTCACACTCTCACATTTCCTCATCCTCAGCTCACCACCCATGGGGTGAGCAACAATGGGACAAGACATACAATGTCGACATCCCTCTTCAATCATGTATGCTTGTCCAGTGTCTCTCCAGATGTCCCCATCTGGCGGTCTCAACCTCCAAGTTCCGGTCAGTCGATATTTCCAGTTTCTCAGCACTTTAAATGCTACGCCAAGATCCTGGCCATTCTTTGCAAAAGCAAGTTCTAGTTCATCACCTTAAAAATTCGCCATACAGGGGATCACATCATTTTCATGATATTTCTCGCCATAGTCTTCAGCCACCCCATTGCATGACTTTGATCCCTTTAGTGAACAGCCGTAAGAATTTTCATCTTCACCTAGTATGAATCCACAGGAGCTCAGAGACCAACCAACACGTACTTCATGCACATCAATGTCTTTAGAGTATAACTGTTATACGGGTACCTTTTCTATAACTTTCATCTCAAAGCAAACTTTGCCATTCGAGACACAGTATGAGGCTCTTCCACCGGTGGCTGTGGGGACTTAGACCTGTTGTATTTATTTTCTTCAATATACTCGAAGTAGCCACGGCCATGATCTTCACGTGGTCTCTTCACACCATGTTTCTTATCCTTTTGATCTTTGCCATCACCATCACTAGACAGGTCACTCATGTCTGTCTGACTTAATGGTTGTCCTTTCTCTGCCTCTATGCTGGCAGCTTTCTCCAATTCTAACGCCTTTTGTAGCGCACAAATCTCTGACTCCAGCTCCAGAATTTTCTTCATTGCCACATTTTTCTGTACAGCCTCCATCTCAGTTTCTACTAGTGTACCTTGCAGATCTTCCTCCTGTTTGTCCACTTGCAGTTTTAGTTGAGCAGCAAGCATTTTTAGATCTACAATCTGAGCAGATAAATTACACTCCCTCTGGAGTTGGGCCCCACCTATGGGTGTGGCTGAGGACCTTTTTAAGCCTAGCTTTGGGTCGCTCACCAGCGCCCTCTAGGTTCACACTCTCACATTATATATATATATATATATATATATATATATATTTATACAGTATGTACAGTATATATATATATATATATATATATATATATATATATATACAGTACATATACAAAAAAGATTCAGACAGTACATCCCAATGTGAACAGGTGCAAGCTACTGTGGTAAAATATATAAAAACAAAAAAGGGTAGCAGCACTCTGACACAGCACAATGGTATATAGAGAACAGTGATAGCATTGCTGCTATTATTGGCACATATAAATTAATATGGTGTATAAACTAAAAATTTGAGGTTCTTAGTTATACATATTTGATCAAACAGTAAGAAGCCCACCTGCCCCGACCTCATTAAGTTGGGACCCTATACTAATACCTCTATTGAACCCAAAATAAGTCTACAATGTGACCACAGGGCAATAACATACCTCTCTTGGACCCAGACCTGTTCTGATATCTGATAGTAACAAGATATTTCAACAAGGCATGTAATGTAAATTGTAATGTCAAGTTAATCACAGGTATGTGTATATATATATATATATATATATATATATATATATTATATATGTAACTGGTAATAATGAAATATTTCAACAAGGCATGCAGTATAAGGACACTGTAGTAAATTATAATGCCAAGTTAAACACAGATCACATATGCACAGCAACCTGCATTTGTTGATAACATACAAACAAGTAAATGCAAAATAATGATTACCAGCCAAACGAACATATTAGGATGAACACCACGACCTCCACCTTGAGTCCCATATTACTATTAGCATCCTACAACTGTGACCCCCCCCCCCAAAAAAAATATTAATCAAAATACAGTTAAAAATAATGTTAAAATGTAGAATTTTATTAATTCATGCGATAAAAACAAACTCACAGGGTTAAAAATATGTTGTGGCTGCCCATACTAAGTATAACAATGGTAGCTATATATGGTAATATAATTCATCATGCATAAATATTCTGTTACATATAAATAAATATAATTGCAAATAAATACTAAATTTGCTAAATAATAATAATAATAATAATAATAATAATAATAATAAGATAATACATTTTATTTATATAGCGCCAACATATTCCACAGCACTTTACAAATTGTAAGGTTCAAGTACAGACAAAAAGACACATTACAGAGTAAAAGTCAATTCACACAATGGGACTGAGGGCCCTGCTCTTATACCCAAATACCAAACGGCAAAGAGATCTATGATAAGAAGTAAGGAGATTGCTGCAACTATAAAAGAGAGGAGGTCATGGCTGTCACATCACATCCAGCCCCGCATCAGTCCATCAAACAGACCTTGCACAGGAGTCTGGCGGCAGCCATACTGAGTGAGAGAGTAATCCTAATCAATGTCAACTACAATATCAAAAAATATACATTGTGACAGAAACAAATGTAATTGTAGAAAGAATACTTGGGTTTTGTAAAGCTGTTATATAAACTAGAGGTAGCTACTTTGAAGAGTCAAAATATAGGTTTAGAGTTAATCCATTATTTTTATTCACCTAAGGCTAGTTTCACACTTGCAATGGGCTCTCCGTCGTTTGGGTCCACAGGGGGGACCTGAATGACGAAGAGACAGTCCACTAAAACAGCAGTTACCCGCTGACATCTGCCGACCCCATAGACTATAATTGGGTTCACCGGGTGTCCGTCAGAGTTCCTCTGTTTTTATACTGAAACCGGCGGAAAGAAAAGTCCTCTGTGCAAGACATTTCTCTCCGCCGATTTTCGGTGGAATCTGCGTAGTAGTTTCCATAGGAGAACCTAGCCTTAACTTAAGTTTTTCTATGCTTTTATTTTATTTCAGTGGAAGAGTGAAGAAATCAGGCAATACCTTTTAGAGGCTAACTGAGTATATTTGATGGTAAGCTTTCGAGAGTACTAGCTTTCTTCTTCAGACATAGTGTTATACAAGAAACTGAAAATTCACAGACTTTTTATACACAAAAGACATGGATCTTCAAAGGATCTTAGAATCTCTAAAAATAACAAAATGCAATATAAGTAGAGAAGTTATTTATAACAGGTCAGGAAATAAACAATCTGGAAACTTCTGGGGCGTGACGAAGGGATTAGTAATTCTTACTCTTATCTGTTTGCTATCAAGTGGTGATTTGTGACCCTCACAGTTCATACATAGTGTGACATGAAACTGGCAGGTATATTAAGTCCAAATTGCAGAGTGTGAAATTTTTGCATTAATTTATATTCCCATTCATTTCTCTCCCACTGCTGTTATTAATGGTGGATCTGTGTGAGTTCATGCGCTGACTAAGTCTCTGCCCTGTTTCCCCCACATAGAGGCCTGTGGTGGGACATTGCACACACATTATGAGATACACCACATTGGAAGACCTGCAGGAAAATGTCCCCCTAATCCTGTGCACCTGTTGTGATTGTGGGATAGGTACACTGTCAGCGGTGTGGATGTGCCTGCAGGTCTTGCACCTGTTTTTCAGGCAAGGTGAGGTGCCATTTTCAGTTGGGGCCTTCAGGGCACTCCAGACAATAACACGCCGCAGGCTTGGTGTTGTCCCTATGTAGCACAGATCGGAGCTCCTTGGCAATCCTTCGTAGGATCTCCAGCTGTGGGTTGTAGGTGACAACTAGAGGCACTCGGGCTTCATTCTGGGTCTCTTTATATGTGAGCAGACTGTCTCTGTTAATGGCTGTCGCTTTGTTTAATTAGTTGTCCCTCACTTTTGGTTTGTATCCCAATTGGAGAAATTTCCTCCTCAGATCCAGGAGGTGCTTGTCCAGGTCTGCTTTGACGGAGCAAATACGATTGTATCGTATAGCCTGGCTGTAAATAATAGATTGTCTTGTGTGCTTGGGGAGGAAGCTGTCGTTTCTCAAGTAGGCCGTTCTGTCTGTGGGTTTGTGATATATTGATGTGAGTAGCCGGTGGTCTTTAATGTATATTGTGGTATCCGGAAAGTGGATTTCACTCTCTGAATAGCTAAGTTTAAGGTTGATGGTAGGGTGAAAGTTATTGAAGTCATTATGGAATTGAAGTAGCCTCCTCACCTGCAGTCTAGATGATAAGGATATCATCGATATAACGAAGGTAAATCATAGGTTTGGTGGTGCATGTAGCTAAATATGCTCCTTCCAGTTCTGCCATAAAGAGATTTGCATACTGGGGTACACATCTGGTCCCCATTGAAGTTCCCATTCGCTGTAGATATAGATCCTCTCCAAAGGTAAAATGGTTGTGGCTAAGGATGAATTGTATGAGCTGCATTACTGGTTCTGTTGGGAGGTTTTGTTTTGCCAGGTGTACCCGACATGCTGCAACTCCATCCATGTGGGGAATGTTGGTATACAGGGATTCCACATCCATGGTGGCCAAAATGGTACCCTCAGGTAGTGGGCCCAGGGCATTCAGTTTGTTAAGAAGGTCAGTGGTGTCCTGGTTATAGCTTGGAGTATCCCTGACAAGGGGTTTTAGGAGATTTTCCACCCAACCCGAGATGTTTTCTGTCAGTGTCCCAATGCCAGAAATTATAGACTTCCCAGGGTTGCCATCTTTGTGTATCTTTGGGAGCATATAGAAGCAGCCCGGCCTGTGATCCTCTGAGATAAGCCCTTTTACCTGCTTCTGGACCTAGATTGGAAACTTCTTGATCATATCCTTTAGTTGTTTCATGTAGGCCTCTGTGGGATCACTTCCAAGTTTGGAGTAATGGATGGGATTTGACAGTAGCCTGTTTGCTTCCTGGATATAGTCTGAGGTGTTCATTATTACTATTGCGCCCCCTTTGTCAGCAGGTTTGATTATAATATACTGATTTTCTTTCAGTGAAGTAATAGCCTTCTGTTCCTGCAGGGTTAGGTTATGCACCTGTTTCTTTTGTTTCTCCAGGATTTCTGATTTTACTTTGCTTCTGAAACAGTCAATATATTTATCCAGTGTTGCGTTAGTTCCAGGGCATGGGGTCCAGGTAGATTTTTCGGTAGGATTCCTTATGGGCTGTTCTATCTAAGAGTCGCTACTGTATGGAAGGTCTTTGTCAATCTTATTTTTCTGAAAAACTCCTCCATATCATTGCAGAGTTTGATATGGTTAGTGTGTGTTGAGGGGCAGAAGGAGAGACCTTTGGAGAGAACTGACGTTTCGTGTTTGTTTGACTCATAGGAGGAAAGATTCACAACACAGCTTTGGTGAGCTGGGCTGGTACTTGTGGTTTTAGTAATGAGGCCTTTTTGTCTCAGTCTGTGGAGCTTTTTCTTTTTGTTGTTAATAAGCATGTCCTGAAGTTTCCGGTAGTATATGTGGAGTTTGGTCTTTATTTCCTCTGTGTTTCCATTGATGATTTTAGGGCCTGTATCTCCTCCTGTGTTCTTCTTTTGTTGTTATAGAAAATTTTTAGCATATTGTTCCACAGCCTTTCAGATGTCTGAATACATAGTTGTTCTGCATATCGGCTGTTGTAGGTGTGCCGGGTTGGGTTACATAAATTGAATCCTCTTGGGATGAATCTCTCCTTTTTGCATTTTATTAAGAAGAAGATGTCACTGTTGAATTGTGCAAGTTTCTTAAGTCGTTTTTTCGGTTCCATTCTTTATTTATTTTATTTCAGTAAGATACTTTTTACTCCATGCTCCTGTCTTGGCCGCCCTCCACTGCCGTCTCTAGGCGGTGCTACCCTTACGTCATGACGCTGAAGAACCCTGGGACACTATGCACAGTGCCCTGACCTTTTTCATCGTCAGCTACAACACAACCTGGAGGCGGCAGCGAAGGGCAGCCAGGACAGAGGCGTGGACAGATGAGTAAAAATTATCGGCCGCTACTGTGTGTGGGGGTAAAAAGGGAGTTAATAAAAGGGGGTCATAAATTGTGTGGGGGCCATAAATAGGGAGAACATATGCTGTGTGGGGGTAGCATAAGAAAGGGGTGATATACTGTGGGAGCCATAAAAAGCAGGGTCATATACTGTGTGTGGCAAAATGTATCAGGCATTAAATACAGGGGAAATCAGCAAAATAGTACTGTTAAAATGCCCCCCAAAGGTCTATTATCACAATAGCACAAGTGCCGGAAGTACAGGGCATGCACACTGAAGCCAAGGTGTACTCCACTTCCTTCAGTCAGGAACTGCGTTGGCTCAAGGAGTTCAGCCAATAGGTGAGTATAAAGCTTTTTAATTTTTGTTGCCTGCATGGGTGGCTTTATAACAGGACGATTTGGGACACTAAAGCGCATTCCATAAGGACCTGTGGGTGGTTTAGTGTCCCAAATCATTGACAGATTCCCTTTAAGACCCCAAAGTCATAAATCATGTACCTTCAGGTATACTCTTTTTTTCAACTGTATGCCTCTGCATGAAATAACAGTCGACTTAGCTACTCCATATAGCAAAAAAGGTATGATTCAGAATGTCCCACTACATGCCAAGAAGTCTCATTTGAAATAAATGTGGTCAATGCGATCCTTTGTATATATTTGGTGTATACACCACTAGCTTTTTTAGCCCACACTATTAAATAGAGCCTTAGAACCAACATTTTGGCAAATTCAGTACAGTATACAAGCAGTATACATCCCATTATTATTAGAATATCAATAATTAATGGGATTGGGATTGGAAACAAGTCATGTAATTCAAGAAGAAATCCTTGCTTTTCTGAAGTTGCCTGCATGAGTTACTGATGATGCCCCACTGTTTATCTAACTGCAAGATGAGGAGTTTACGCAGCGATCAGAAGAATTATCCAGTGTATTTAACTCTTGAAGTTTTACTGATTTCTTTCTTATGGTTAGCACTGGTGCACTGGGGTCCTGGTTTTCAATTCAACCAAGATCAAAATCTGTATGGAGTTTGTATGTTATCCCATTGAGACACAACAGCAACTCAAATTAATATATATTTACCTGGCTACAGTTCGTAGCAACTATAATCGAGTAGGGTGGGTTGAGTAATTTTTTTCCAATAAGTCAAAAGTACAAGCAAAGATAATGTTTGGATTATCTTGTATTACAGAAAATGCTTTTATGCCTCTTATCAGACCCCCTCTTCTCCTCCCCCAACCATCTGCACTGATCATTAACTCAATTCATTGCTAAAATCTGTAACCAGGAGGCAGAGAGGGGACAGATTTTATGTTTCTATGACAGAACAGGTTACAGTTGTAGAAATCAATGAAGGGGAAAGAAGGGAAAAGCTGCAGAGACAAAGTTGAACAGAATACACAGACACTGCTGCTTCTAGTAACACTGTTATTTACTGCTGTATAATATCCTACATGCTGCTGCCCCTGATGTTCTGTACTGCACAGAGATAGAAGATCAGTGGTGGTGCTGTGTTTGGATATCATTGCAGATAGTCTGGCTTAATTTGGAGCTGAGCTCAGGAAAAAAAATAGACTTATTAGAAACGGACCCTGAAGAGAGTGGTGATAAATGCAGAATATGTCATATTACTCCTCACTTACTAACAAGACAACTTATTCTGAAAGTTCACCCTGAACGACAGATACACTAAGTATTCGACTGTCGAGGTGAAACCATGGTAATGCAATAATAACTTTTGACACCTACAGCAAGGACTTGAGCAGATGCTGCCATATAGGCTGTCATGTATTGATCATTTCTGCTTGATGAATATGAGAAACCTAAAATCTAGGGTTCCACAATTCCATAAGTTATGTTGTCATACTTAAAAACCTTCATGGGACATTCTAGAGAATATTAAACTGTTTAAGAGTCAGAATTGTGTTGGTCTGTCAAGGTTAAGTCAAATTCATAAGATTTTATTTGCTACAGGAATTTGTTTTGGCTAGAATGTTTTTTAAGATCTGCTGGTTCAGTTGAAGGTCAGGGAACATTTACACTGAGAACCTAAAATATCATTCCTTGATATTTGGCATGACAGAAAACTATTACACTTTTCATTTTCTTTATACACAAGATGTTTTTTGTCTCTTGAGTATTTGACTTCTAGCCTAGCAGTGAGACTTTGTTTTACATTGTTTTGGTGATATTATATAACTAGAACTCTAACTTATAAGTTAGCTTGAAAAGATGCTATGAAAAGAAGGATAAAAATAGGCTGATTCACATGTACTACATCATTGAGAGTCCAATATTGTGTCTATAAGCATCAAAGCAGGTGAGGCAAACACAATGGAATTCTTAGGCTAATTTCATCCAATATCCATTGTTCTGATCATCAGGATATTATAACTGGCAGATGCAAATGCCAATAAAAGTAGCCTTCTCTTTTTATTTTAATGATAGATACAAAAGGGAAATATTCCAATTGTGTCTGTCAATTTGGCAGTTGTAATGTCCATTGTTCTGACCCTGTTGGATCAAAACAACGAATGTTACAATACTTGAGTGAAACTATCCTTACATTATAGTAGTACAGCATATAAATCTGTGTAAACACGCTTGTATTTCCATGTATTATAATAAAATATTAATGAGTTTGTCAAATGGATTTTATGATCTACTGAAACATGTAGCTCGTTTCTTTTCCGTAATCTATAGCTTAAGAGGGCACGCGTAGCTGCTCCTTGTTCTGTTTCCCTTTCTCCATCAGTGATACAACTCAGGTCCAGCTTCAGGTTTGTGTGGACTGTTGGGTGGCAGAGCCTTGGTGGGCCCTTTTGCGACAGCAGTGTGTTCCTCTAAAAGCTGCCCCAGGCAAAAACCACCCAGAATTGGGTGGTTTTTGCTGCAGAACATCTGCTGGAATTGCTGTAGGTCCACAACTTTAAACTGATGTATTGCAAGGGTAGAAAGCTGTGGTTGAGACCTGCAGCAATAATTGCCATGTTGTGGGTTTAAAACCAATGTGGTTTTAGTTGTAGCATGTGGATTCGATTTGTGGAAATCAAGTGAGTGAGTGGTGAGCATGGATATCATCAGCACTAACCTCTCTTAGCAGGGCAGGGGTGGAGAGTCCAGGCTGTTAAGAATGGTAAGTTCTGATACTGATGAAATTCATACTCACCACTTGTTCCCAAGGCTGTTACCAGTGCAATGAGCACTTCCATTTGTACTAATAGAAGCGCTCATTGTGGACTCCTAGGTGCTGTAGGTCCCAGGATCGACAGGTTCTGGCACCACCCCTGACACCTGATAATGTAACTACAGCAAGTATATTTTGTTGTGGATTATTCTATATGAATGAAATATTCTAACTGCAAATTCAAAACAATGGGAGTCCTTTCAATTATCTGTGAGTGGATTGGAACTCTACTTCAAGTACCACGGTCTGGATTATACAGAGTGCCGTCTACATCTGTTCTCTATTGAACCTGTCCAGCATTTACTGTATTTTTC
Source organism: Leptodactylus fallax (assembly GCA_947044405.1). Classification (NCBI taxonomy): domain Eukaryota; kingdom Metazoa; phylum Chordata; class Amphibia; order Anura; family Leptodactylidae; genus Leptodactylus; species Leptodactylus fallax. Next base: position 1,402,584 of record CAMRHE010000048.1, on the reverse strand, counting down.
AGACAATAAGACATGTCTGACTGAAACACATACCCCAGGTTTAGACAAGAAAAATTAGAAAAAAATATTTCAAATCAATTAACCTTCCCTGGTGGTCAAATGGAGTAGAGAGGTTAATGTCACTAACTAGTGAGGGAGCACTAGGGATATTTATACTGTTTAGGCGCACTAAGGTGCTTTATACTGTAGGGGGGGCATTAAGGAACATTTAAGTGTGGTTGGGCAATAATGTTGCATTATACTGTGTGGAGGTGCACTAAGGACCATTATACTACGTGGGGGTATTAACATACACTACCGTTCAAAAGTTTAGGGTCACTTAGAAATTTCCTTATTTTTGAAAGAAAAGCACAGTTTTTTCAATGAAGGTAACATTAAATGAATCTATACATTGTTAATGTGGTAAATGACTATTCTAGCTGCAAACGTCTGGTTTTTAATGCAATATCTACAAAGGTGTATAGAGGCCCATTTCCAGCAACCATCACTCCAGTGTTCTAATGGTACATTGTGTTTGCTAACTGTGTAAGAAGGCTAATGGATGTTTAGAAAACCCTTGAAAACCCTTGTGCAAGTATGTTAGCAAAGCTGAAAATAGTTTTGCTGGTTAGAGAAGCTATAAAACTGACCTTACTTTGAGCTAGTTGAGAACCTGGAGCATTACATTTGTTGGTTCGATTAAATTCTCAAAATGGCCAGAAAAAGAGAACTTTCATGTGAAACTCGACAGTCTATTCTTGTTCTTAGAAATGAAGGCTATTCCATGCGAGAAATTGCCAAGAAACTGAAGATTTCCTACAACGGTGTGTACTACTCCCTTCAGAGGACAGCACAAACAGGTTCTAACCAGAGTAGAAAGAGAAGTGGGAGGCCCCGCTGCACAACTGAGCAACAAGACAAGTACATTAGAGTCTCTAGTTTGAGAAATCGATGCCTCACAGGTCCTCAACTGGCAGCTTCATTAAATAGTACCCCCAAAACGCCAGTGTCAACTTCTACAGTGAAGAGGCGATTCAGGGATGCTGTCCTTCAGGGCAAAGTGACCAAGAAAAAGCCATATCTGAGACTGGCTAATAAAAGGAAAAGATTAATATGGGCAAAGGAATACAGACATTGGACAGAGGAAGATTGGAAAAAAGTGTTATGGACAGACGAATCAAAGTGTGAGGTGTTTGTATCACACAGAAGAACATTTGTGAGATGCAGAACAACTGAAAAATGGTGGAAGAGTGCCTGACGCCATCTGTCAAGCATGGTGGAGGTAATGTGATGGTCTGGGGTTGCTTTGGTGCTGGTAGAGTGGGGATTTGTACAAAGTAAAAGGGATTTTGAATAAGGAAGGCTATCACTCCATTCTATTCTATCTGTAATGGAGTGGCCAGCACAGTCATCAGATCTTAACCCCATTGAGCTGTTGTGGGAGCAGCTTGACCGTATGATACGCAAAAAGTGCCCATCAAGCCAATCCAACTTGTGGGAGGGGCTTCTGGAAGCATGGGGTGAAATTTCTCCAGATTGCCTCAGCAAATTAACAGCTAGAATGCCAAAGGTCTGCAATGCTGTAATTGCTGCAAATGGAGCATTCTTTGACAAAAGCAAAGTTTGAAGGAGAAAATTATTATTTCAAATAAAAATCATTATTTCTAACCTTGTCAATGTCTTGACTATATTTTCTATTCATTTTGCAACTCATTTGATAAATAAAAGTGTGAATTTTCATGGAAAACATAAAATTGTCTGGGTGACCCCAAACTTTTGAATGGTAATCTAACATTATACATTATGATGGTGCAAAAGAACTTTATACTGTGGAGGTCAGTAGATGGCATTATACTGTGTGTGGGGAACTGAGGAGCATTATACTGTGTATGGGGGGCACTGACATGGCATTATACTATGTGGGGGCGCAAAAGAGCTTTATATTGTGGAGGGAACTAACATGGCATTAAACTGTGGGGGACACTAATGTGGCATTATACTGTGTGTGGGGCACTAAGAAGCATTATACTGTGGTTGGGGACACTAATGTGACATTAGTGAACCCCACACAGTATAATCCCCCATTAGGGATCATTGCATATCCCTGCTGCTGTTATTGTAAGGTATCAGGGCTTGGGGGACAGAAGTCGAGAGATGAATGTTTCTTCCAGCCACTGTCATAATGAAATGAGTGGAAGGCAGGAGTCCAGACAGCTGGTAGACCACAGTCCAAGCTCAGACTGCGACCTCCATCTGTTTGGAATCCTGCCTTCCAATTGAGTATCACTGCTTTAGATCATCATACTAGATCATAACTTGAGCAACAACAACAACAACAACAGTACTGCATATGCATGTATGTACATTACATATTCTGTATTGTTAAATCCAATGTCTAGATGTACAGACTGTAAATTTGATTGATTCTCCTATAGTTTCAATATAAATAACATTGAAATTAAACTCAAAGGATGGCAAATTCACTTTTGTAACAGGTACAAATTGATATCATTGGCCAGCTAATATGTCTTAATGAGTCCATCAGGTTCCTATTATGTCTGTTTTTCTTATCAGGTAGAAAAGCCAAGAGACCTCCGGGAATCCACTAATGAATGATTTGGCATGAGGGAAGTTCCACCATACATGGAGAGTAGTGTCTAGGGAATTACATCCCCTAAAACAAAGGGGTGAAACAGCGGGGAAAAAGCTATGTAATCGATGAGGAACCAGAAGTCCTATGAAGGACTTTCAGAGAAGATCCCATAAGGTTGTCTTACCAACTGCCTTTGCTGATAAACGTACAACAATGAATCCATTGGGTTGGGGTTAGGGTAGAATCAAGGTCCTGTTCCCTAGGCCGCCATTAAGTCGAGCTTGATATCAGAAGGTGGGGCATTAAGCAGACTATATATAAACAAGAGAGAACCCTTGTCTGCCATTCTAAACAAACATAACCTCTCGAGGTCAGTAGGGAAAATCTCTGGGTTGAGTATGGTAAGAGAACGAAAAGAATGGAAGACCTGTGCAGTCCGGAATGCCTCTGAAAGAGGCAGAGAATATGTAGTAGTGAAATACTCATTGGTGAAGACTTGCCAGTGACAGAGGAAATTGTTGAGACAGCGAAACCAAGCATGTCTCCACCAAACAAACACCTCAGGGTAGAGGCTAGAAAGGAACAGGGGGTTACAGTACTGTGGTGTTAAAGGTGAAGTTGGGCTTTGCAAGCCATATTAAAAATGAATCCTCCGCCACAATATTAACATGTAATCAGTCTTTTTCTCATTAGCTAGAAGATTGCCAGCTGCCGACCTCGGGGTCCAAATTAAGGTCAGTCGAAATCGTTATAGCTAGTACTAAGTTGGGGGAGACATGCAGCGATATAATATTTATAATGATGAGGGACCGATAATCCTCCAAATTTCTTATGAAAATACATAATGCTCTACACATATACGTGGCTGCTTATAAGCCCAAATAAAATTAAAAATTTCTTTCTGAAGGGAAGCAGAGGTCACCGGGCTTGGAAGGGTGTGGAAAAAATATAGAATATGGGGAAGGGTGACCATCTTTACCGAATGGACTCTTTCTATCCAAGAAAGAGCGGGGCAGTGCCAAACGACAAGATCCTTAAAGAACTTCGGGATCAACGTGGCATAGTTCCATTTGAAGTGGGACTCTAATGAGTTACAAAGATAAGGCAAATATTTATCCCTAGATTTGAAGTAAAAATTCAGAGAAATCAGCTTGGCAGTGGCAGAAGGGACATTAAGGCGAAGAATCACAGAGCAAAGGGGGCGTTCCCCCTGCCCTCCGAGCACCCCCGCATAATAACCTTCCCCTGCCCCTTAGATGATTGTGTTCACTCCCCTCTTCATCTTCTGCGGATCTTCTGCCTTGCGTAGGCATCGGATTGCTTAGGCAAAATGGCAGCCCGGGCATGCGCAGTCGGCTCTGCCCGAACCTGAAGAGGCACAGCCAATTGCGCATGCGCGAGATTTCATATCCGTAGAACACTGCATCCGATGCCTACGCAAGGCAGAAGATCTGGAGAAGATGAGGAGGGTAGTGAACACAATCAGCTAAGGGCAATGGAAGGTTATGACGCAGGGGTGCTTGGTGCACAGGAGGAACGCCCCCTGTGCTCCGTGATCGTAATTTGCATAACGCAAGAATCGGATTTTATCAGAAACGGCGGGGAGAAGAAAAGAACGGAAGGTAGGAGTAGAATAGCCTTTTTAAAGGTTATTCCAACATGCCATTAGTTCAAAAGGTGTTTTTCTAACGATACAATACGAAGCAGAGGGTTCAACAACCCAAAGAAAGGACTGTCTGGGCTCCTTGGAGGAAGAATACTAGACCACTGATTTATGAGCAACAGGTCTCTTTATTGGAGAAACAGAAAAGGCACAACGCGTTTCGGGGATGTATTCCCCTTTATCAAGTGCAATAATAAAACCCTATTGAATAAAATCAAATATATAATGTGTTTGTCTTATAATAACTACATATATTTAAAAGCAACAGGAGAGAGAGAAAAAAACATTCAAAACAATCTAGCTACATAATATCATTTCAAATTCAAAAGGAATATACACAAACAAAATAAATACCATAAATTACTTACAGGGGCAAATCACGTATTATGTCAATTTGTGTATATGCTATGTACTTAAACACACTAATTATGTACACACAAATTAACATGTTGTCTAAAAAGATTTGGGAAATGGTTAAAACGTTTGGCCAGATGCTCATTCTTAAACCAAAAACTAAAAACCAAACGTATATCAATACCTTACAAATATATAAATGAATCACTATAACATGTACTCAAAACTCTGCTAAGTAATGATACATAAATAATATATAAAAAATAAAATAAATACAAGATACAAATACTCCTAAAAAGTATGGCTGTATACTACGTCATAGTTGTTATTGACTCTTAAATTATTATGGACTCTGTTTTTGTATATAATTAACGATCTATCTGTGGATTATATGTTGAAAAACAGTCCCCAGTTTAAGAATATTCAGCCTGTATCAAAAACTGCAATGAGTTTAATGTAAATATAAATATACAAAACAAGTGAACTCATCATTGGGTTCAATGCGAGATACCTCTATCTCATAGGGTTGTTTTTGGGCTCAATAAATAGCCACTAGAGAGTGCATGCGCTTGGAATGGTTTTACTCAAGCACACTAGATACAAAAGGATGCGTGTCTCTGGTGTATGTGAAGGCATGGTGCGCATGCGCGAAATGAGAATAGACACGCGTGCGCTTCAGACGGAACCTCTCATGGCCACTGCGCATGCGCAAAGTAAGAAAACACACAGCAACCCACGCACACACGCTGGCAAATATGGAGGGATTTGTATGTGTTCTCTAATAGCCGGTACTAAAAGACCTCATCTCGGCATTGTCGATGTGGTTCAAAGCCAAAAAAAATATAATGTTATAAAAAGGTACATTGGGTTGGTGAACAAAAAACAATGTTTTATTAATACAAATGATAGGTAATAAAGTGAAAAAAAGGACAATAAAAATAATAATGGGGGATCCTTACAATTGTAGATAAGGGCTCCCTAGCTTGCAAAAAAGAAAAAAATTGGGGAATCTCACTAGTCGCCAGCTTGATGCATGATGAGAGAGTAATATTATAGCGTACATCTATTACTACTTTAAGGCCCAACAGTTGCGTGAAATGGGAAAGAGTATTAATCAAGTTCGGGAAGGAAACTAATGGGTTTATGATGGTTAACAGCATATCATTTGCTAAAAAGTTAGATTTATACTCGTGGCCTTCGATCTGCACACTCTTAATATCAGGGTGAGAATGGATAGCGGCCGCTAGCCATTTTATGGCAAGGACAAATAGACCAGGAGATAAGGGGCATTCTTGCCAGGTACAACGACGAATAGGGGTTGGGGAATCCGTAGGAAGCTTGAAGTATGCGATAGGGTCACAATAGAGAGCACGAAGGTTCTGTGAAGGTGGCCTGTTATTCCCATAAATTTCAAGACATGGGCAAGGTATGTCCAGGAAAGACTATCAAAGGCCTTCTCAATGTCCAGAGCCAGTAAAGAGACAGGTTTTTGGTGACAGTTGGCCCATTGGACAATATTGCAGAGTTTTCTCACATTGTCAGAGGCCTGTCTTCCGGGGATAAATCCTACCTGGTTGGGGTATATAAGGGACGGTAAAAAGCTATTTAAATTGATAGCAAGGTTAGAGGAGAATAGTTTCACATCTAAGTTTAGAAGCGAGATTCGCCTATTTAGCGGGGTAGTAGCGTCTTTCCCAGGTTTAGGGATAACTGTAACGGTAGCGCTAAGCATGTCTTGGTGAATTTTCCACCATGGAGGATGTAATTGAACATTAGAAGAGGGTGTTGGGAGAGGATACCCTTAAATTTTTTATGGACATGTAGTAGGTAGAATAAACTGGAATATGGGGTCGTGCGCTGCTGTAGTGGCAAGTAAACAGTGCAGGAGAAGGAAAGTTGCGTGATAATATTCCTTTAATGGTTCATACAAACAGGCTAAAACACCTTAAATTTTTTATAATACAGGGAGGAAAAGTCATCAGGCCCCAGGGCCTTCCCATTTTTAAGGGCATCGATAGCAGCACCTAATTCCTCCTTTGTTATGGGGTCATTCAGGGTAGATGCCTGGGAGGAGTAAATGGATGGAAGGCTGAGGGAGCGGAGAAAGGAAGCAATCTCCTGAAGGGGTGCCGTGGCAGGGGCAGAGTATAGCTTCATGTAATGCGGCTAATGCAGCTTTGTAGAAGGATATGAATAAAGAAAAATTTTGCTAAGGATAAGTGCTATCTTTCATTCTACTATTGGCTTTATTAGAAGACCTCATGGAATGGTAACACAAACAGACCCTAATGCCCCTAACACATTTTTTGCAATGCAATTTGGAAAGCTGCAGGATTGGGATTACATCAGATATGCTGCAGAAAAATCAGGTGCATTTTGCTGTAGTGCAACTATCATCTCCGCTGTGACTGCCTCAGTTTGATGAAACACATGACCCAGATTGTGTTGGGAGACAACTACCAAGTCTGGGTAGCTCAGTGGTTAGCACTGCAGCCTTGCAGCGCTGGGTGCTGGGTTTGAATCCTGCAAGGAGTTTGTATGTTCTTCCTGTGTTTATGTGGGTTTACTCCAGGTACTCTGGTTTCCTCCCACATTCCAAAGACATACTGATAGGGAATGTAAATTGTGAACCCTATATGGGACAGTCACTGTCAATGTCTGTAAAGCATTGCAGAATATGATGGCGCTATACAAGTAGACATAATAAAAAAAAATAGAAAACTCCACCACAGTATCCATATAAACAATAAAACTGGAGACTTTATTGATCCATTTATAAGGATGCCATGTACAGAAAAATTCCTGTTGCATTTTGGGCACAATGACCTTAGTCACACTATGATATATCCTAGTAGCAATAAGCCTGTTGGTGGTTGGAGTGCCCATGAAGATAGGTGCAGGAATAAGACTCAGGAGACATGGCCGTAAGCAGTGGCGTAACTAGATATGGCTGGGCCCCAAGGCGAACATTTGACATGGGGCCCCCCTCCCTAACCGCTGCCCCCACCCGCCCCCTCCAACCCCCCCCCCCCCCAAAAAACGCATTCCTGCGCACACTATTATGTGCCATAGTGGCCCCTGCACACAGTATCATGCCCCATAGTGGCCCCTGCACACAGTATCATGCCCCATAGTGGACCCTACACACAGTATCATGCCCCATAGTGGCCCCTGCACACAGTATCATGTCCCATAGTGGCCCCTGCACACAGTATCATGCCCCATAGTGGCCCCTGCACACAGTATCATGTCCCATAGTGACCCCTGCACACAGTATCATGCCCCATAGTGGCCCCTGCACACAGTATCATGTCCCATAGTGGCCCCTGCACACAGTATCATGTCCCATAGTGGCCCCTGCACACATTATCATGCCCCATAGTGGCCCCTGTACACAGTATCATGTCCCATAGTGGCCCCTGCACACAGTATAATGTCCCATAGTGGCCCCTGCACACAGTATCATGTCCCATAGTGGCCCCTGCACACAGTATAATGTCCCATAGTGGCCCCTGAACACAGTATAATGTCCCATAGTGGCCCCTGAACACAGTATAATGTCCCATAGTGGCCCCTGCAAACACTATTTATTATATGCTCCATTGTGGACTACCCATGAACAATTATTATACTGTGGGGTCTTTTCACACCCCAGAGTATAATGATCGGAGACCCAGAGGAGGATAGAAACATAAAAAAAACAACGTTGCTTACCTGTTCCTCGCTCCGGTCCACTCCCTGCTGCTTCGGCCTCCTTCAATGTTGGACCAGGCCGGCGTTGGACCAGGCCGGAGTATAATGATAGCCCGCAGCCTCACATACTGATCCCCGCTCCTGCTCACAGCCGTCTCTGCAGAATCGGAAGCGCAGGCGGCCGTGAGCGGGACCCCGGGGAATGGTAAGTATAAAGGGCCTGTTACCTGCTGGGGTTACTCCAGCAGGTAACGGCCTATTAAAAAAAGAAAGCATCGGGGGCCTGCGGGGCCCCGTAATGTCCCGGGCCCTGTGGCAGCTGCTACTGCTGCTACTCCGATAGTTATGCCCCTGGTCGTAAGCAATGTAGAGCACAGTAAAACCAAACAATTTCCAGATACTAAAGGTAAAGGGCTTGGGAGATTTCTACTGGAGCTGTGGTTTAGACAGGTGGCAGTCTGTTTCTCCCTTGCTTGGGCAAACTTCTTCTTTATCAAAAGTCGAATGGTAACCCTGAAAGGCACAATGGAAAAGCTAAAAAAGTGCAAACATTATAAAACAGGAGAAAACACACTTAGCATTATCAATCCAAATATTTTGCAATGCCTTACTACTTGTAGAGTTATTGTGGAACACTACATAAATAACTACAGACATTTACTCCATTTCCTTAAAATAGATTCTGGCACATGGAAGTTTCAAGATGTGCCGCAATTATTATTTCTTAATAGCTGTGTCGCATCTGACACCATTGGACCCCAAATTAAGACTGTATAGAATGCTGGTCTTAATAATGTGTCTCTGTCATGTTAAGCGCTACATATTTTTACTGACTAAGAGCAAACATTTCACTATAGCATTTCAAGTTCGTTAAAAGGCAACTAAGGTAAAAAAAATAAAAAAAAACTTGGCTTCTTTGATGTCAGTTTTTTTTTTTACAGACATGATGTTTTAACAGGATGCTAAAACATGATTTATAGCTAGCCTGATGCTAGGTTCACAACTGCGTTTGGGTTTCCGTTCGGGGGGTCTGCTTGGGGACCCTCCCTAATGGAAACCTAATACGCTTAGACCATAGACTATAATGGAGTCCGTAGAGTTTGCCCCTGGTTTCCGCCCCGAAAAGGGCGAAAAATGCGGAGAGAAAAGCGCTGCATGCATTTTTTAAACGGGTTCGGAGACGGAAATCCCGAACAGACTGCGTGCACATATGTGAACCCAGCCTTAGGCAGATGACCGTGTGTATTTTGCGGTCAGCAAACTAGTAATTACTGTTCAATTTTTGCGGGCAGAGTGTCTTCAGTGTTTCTTCAGCAAAAACGGACAGTGTGCCATCAGTGTGTGATCCTAGTTTGCAATCCACCAAAAAAAAAAAAAAAAGGAAAAAAACACAGGAGACATCTAATTATATCCCTAGCTTGTCTGCGAAAATGGACGGCACACTGATGACACACGGAGTACATCAGTGTGCCGTGCTAGGTTTTTACTCTCCCATAGGCTTCTATAGACGAGTCCATTCCGCAAACACTGAACAGAATAGGACCTGTTCTATATTATGAGGCATGGACTCTTGGCCCACACACTGATCAGTGGAAATCACAATCGTGTGCATGAGCCCATAGAAATGAATGGGTCAGTGTTCTATACGGGAAAAACTCAGCACACGATTCTCGCCCACGGTCGTCTGCAACCGGCCTTAGTCCTTGAGATTACTGATGATGATCTGCAAAAAAATAAATGGAAAAATAGAACACAAAACAAACAAAAACAGTCAGTCATGTGTGATATTCAAGTCTTACCCACATTCAGGAATGTTATCTAACTAGCTTTCTAATATTGGTCGATGCTCCGGAGCTCAAGGTGCATTTGTTCACAAATTGCAAACAAATGTGGGAAAGTTAATTGCACTTTACAGGTTCTCCACAAACAGAAAAGGAATAAAGTTCTCGACCCTATAGTTTCATGTGAGTTTTTAGGTAAACTAGTGGTAGGCAATAACACAGTTAGGGCTGAGACACTTGGTCCTCTGCTGGCTATCTGTATTGTTTCACTCACTCTAAATGTTCTGTCCATTCTCTTTGACCCTCTGCTGAAGGAAACCTGTCAGCAGATTAATCTACACAAAGGTCATGACAGCTTGAGATGTTGACAGGCCATTCGTTATAATAAATTGCCTTTTACTCTGAAACACTGCAATGTTTCAGAGAAATCATAGATTTAGCATAAAGGGAGATACCTAAGCTAGGTAGAGATGGGACAGAGAGCCACACTGAGGAAACTTCTCCCGATGCCCAGCTCTTTTCATTTTAATGACAGAGCCTGTTGGATTTCTTGCTGTCTGTGGTTAGGGTAAATTGAATTCCAGAGCAGTTTTCAGTAAAACAAATATGGTCATGTCCAACCACTCTAAATTTAAACAAGTTTGTAGCTTGTTGGGAATCAGCTGCTGTCTCTTTAGGCTCCTTCTATATATTTGAACATCAGTGCCTAGTGGTATGACCTGCTACTATGTCTGGTACAATACAGTATATTATTTTAGAAAATTTTACAGAAGTCAATTTTCCTGTTTCATTTCTCATCTGTTAAAGCAGTTTTAGCACTTCAATAAAACCAAAAAGGTGGTGTAAAGTTAGATTAGTAGTCGGTCAGTCTATATCGCATTGCAAATTATAATGCAGATTATATTTTTCTCTCATTTTCCTAAATGGTCGATGCAAATGACAGTCAGAATAATGTTCAAATCTTTATCCATTAGGGTATAAATCAAATATTACTGGACAAACCTTCCAAACATAACATTTTTTTTCACAAATTAAAAAATCTAAATCCACTGTTCCAAATTATTACGCACAGAGTTTCTAAACATTGTATAGACTGCAAAGAGCTGAAAATTAATTTGCAACATTAAGAGGTCACATTAACTGAAATTAAAAGCTATTTCAATCAAAAACATCTTAACAGGCCAAATTACAAGTTAACATAGGACCCCTTCGTTGATTTCATCTTCACAATTCTTATATCTATAGAACTTGCACATTTTTGGATAGTTTCTGCTTGAATTTCATTGCAGGATATCAGAAGTCTCCTACAGCTGCTGTATTGATGTGAACTGCCTTCCACCCTCATAGATCTTTTGCTTGAGGATACTCCACAGGTTCTCAATAGGGTTGAGGTCAGGGGAGGATGGTGGCCACACTATGAGTTTCTCTCCTCTTATTCCCATAGCAGACTCAGAGGTATTCTTTGCTGCATGAAATGGTGCATTGTCATGAATGAAGATGATTTTGCAACGGAAGGCACAGTTCTTTTTTTTCTGTACCGTGGAAGAAAGTGGCCAGTCAGAAACTCTATACATTTTGCAGAGGTCATTTTCACACATTTCAGGGTCCCTAAAGGGGCATTTTCCCAATGATTCCGTCCCAAAGCATGACTCTGCTACCTCCTTGCTGACATCGCAGCCTTGTTGGAATATGGTGGCCATCCACCAATCATTCACTACTCAATCCATCTGAATCATCCAGGGTTGCACAACACTCATCCGTAAATAAGACTGTTTTAAAATTAGTCTTCATGTATGTCTGGGCCCACTGCCACCATTTTTGGTTGTGAACACTGTTTAGGGGTGGCTGAATAGTAGGTTTATGCACAATTGCAAGTCTCAGGAGGATCCTACAGCTTAAGGTTCATGGGACTCCAGAGACACCAGCAGCTTCAAATACCTGTTTTCTGCTTTGTAATGGTATTTTAGCAGCTGCTCTATTAATCCGATGAATTTGTCTTTCAGAAATCTTCCTCATTATGCCTTTATCTGCACAAACCCGACTGTGCTCTGAATCAGCCACAAATCTCTTCACAGTCTGATGATCGCGCTTAAGTTTTCGTGAAATATGTAATATTTTCATACCTTGTCCAAAGCATTATACTATTTCACACTTTTTGGCAGCAGAAAGGTACTTTTTATTTTCCATATTTCTTGAAACCTGTGTTCTGCTTAATAATGCGGAACATCCTTCTAAGGCTAAGGCCTCATGTTGTGGAAAAGCAGTGTTTTTGTTACAGATTTTGCTGCAGTTTTTTGAGAAGAAGTCAGGAGTGGAATTAACAGAAGGGAAATGTCTGAGTTTCCTTTATATTTTCCATTCCTTTTGTAGGCACTTCTGACTTTGGCTCAAAACCCACAGCAAAATCTGCAACAAAAAAAGCTGCCTTAGCATTATGTAGGTTTCCTTTAATTGGGCTTACCTGGTAAACTAACAGGTGTTTAATATTGATTTCAGTGATCCAAAAGGCTTTGAGACACAATACCTTCCATGAGTTTAATTGAAAAACAAAAAATTAAATCTTTATGACACTTTAATCCCATTTGCATAATAGTTTGGAAGGCAGTGTAGACCTAAATCAGATTTATCAAACAGCATTAGTCACTTTGAAAAATCTGATACAGTTCAAGACAGTCTAGCCCAAGTTTGCACTGTCTAAAACTTAGACAGTTGTGGGGAACCGCTCAGGTAGATGCTTGGTAGCAGTGCAGGAAACAGGGACACAGAGACTGGATCACACTCAAGTTTGCTATTTATTGACTTGGTGCATAACAGTTTGCCTGGCTGCTAGACTCCCACTCTGGTTTATTTCAAACGGTTGGCACACAGTTACCTTGATGCAGGTCAGTTTTCCTCCGTGTAGAGCCACACCCCCTAGTTCTGACACACAGCCTATATCAGGCCTTAGTTAGTCAGCTGACTTCCCTGCTGTGGGCTTCTACCAAACACCCTTTAATTGCCTGGCTGATAAATACCTGTTCTCCCAAACCACACCCTTCACTTTCTCACATAACCTCACCCTCAGTTCTGACCCCTTGGGGTGAACTCCAGCCATTAAACAATGAGTCCTGGACAAGGCATACGCATTGCCTTGCAGTTTCCCGGCTCTGTGCTCCACCGAGAAACTAAAGTTTTAAAGGGACAAGAACCATATAGTGACCCAGGCATTCTTGACCTTGGATCTGCTCATCGAAGTGAGGGGTGAGTGGTCGGTCAGTAGACAGAACTGCCTCCCCAGCAAGTAGTACCTCAGGGCCTCTAACGCCCATTTTATCGCCAGACACTCTTTCTCTACTATGCTGTAGTTTTTCTCTGCTGGTGTGAGTTTTCTGCTGAGGTAGATAACTGGATGCTCTTCTCCATTCACCTCCTGAGACAGGACAGCTCCCAGCCCTACATCTGATGCGTCTGTTTGTACCACAAACTCTCTGCTGAAGTCGGGTGTAATGAGGACAGTAGATTCACACAAGGCCACCTTTAACGACTGAAAAGCGCTTTCAGCCTGGTCATTCCACTGTACCACGGTATAAACCGTCTGTAATACCGAACAATGCCCAGGAATGACCTAACTTGTTTTGTGCTCACAGGTCGAGGCCATTTCTGGATAGCGTCGACCTTGTTGACCTGGGGTTTGATTATACCACGGCCGATTACATACCCCAAATAATGTGTTTTCTCTATCCCCAAAGCACACTTCTTGGGGTGAGCGGTCAGGCCAGCTGCTTTCAGAGAATTCACTACAGCTTGTACCTTGGGCAAGTGACTCTCCCAGTCATTGCTGAAAATGATGATATCATCCAGATATGCTGAGGCGTATCCACTATGAGGTTTTAGCACTATGTCCATTAACCGTTGGAAAGTGGCTGGGGCCCCGTGGAGCCCGAATGGTAACACGAGATAGTGAAAATGTCCCTCAGGGGTGATAAAGGCAGTCTTTTCTTTGGCACTATCTGTCAGGGGTACCTGCCAGTATCCCTTAGTGAGATCGAGTGTAGTGAAGTACTGGGCCCCTCCCAGTCTCTCAATAAGTTCGTCTACCCATGGCATGGGGTAGGCGTCAAATTTAGACACCTCATTCAGTTTCCTGAAATCGTTGCAGAAACGCAACGTTCCATCTGGTTTGGAAACTAGGACAATGGGATTTTCCCATTCACTTTTGGACTCCTCAATGACATGTAATTTTAACATTTTCTGCACTTCCTCTGAAATGGCTTGTCGACAAGCCTCGGGGACCTGGTACGGTCTCGACTGTACTTTCACCTGGGGCTCGGTAACAATATCATGCTTGATTATGGACGTACACCCGGGTAGCTCGGAGAACACGTTCGTATTCCTAGCTACAAACTCTTTGGATTCTTACTGTTTTCTTTTCGTGAGGGACTCTGCTATTGTTACCCCTACTGCTACCTCTGTAGTCCTAACCGCATCCTGTGGGGACAGTACAGAAGGCAGTTTAGCCAGAGATCTTTCTGTAAGCAGACTCTCTCTTTCTTTCCATGCCTTTAACAGGTTTACATGATAAATCTGTTCTGGTTTTCTCCTACTGGGCTGACAAACCTTGTAGTTCACTTTCCCTACTTTCTCCATCACCTCATAGGGTCCTTGCCATTTGGCAAGGAACTTACTCTCCACTGTAGAAATGAGTACGAGTACTCGGTCACCGGGTTTAAAGGTCCTTACCTTGGCCGACCGATTGTAAACCCAGCTTTGAGCCTTTTGGGCCTCCTCCAGATGCTCTCTAACTATGGGTATAACGGCCGCCACCCTGTCCTGCATTCCAGCGATGTGTTCAATAATACTTTTGTTAGGAGTGGGTTCTTGCTCTCACATTTCTGTGGCAATGTCCAACAGGCCCCTAGGATGTCTGCCGTAGACCTACTCAAAAGGAGAAAACCCAGTGGAAGCTTGTGGTACCTCGCGGATACCAAACATCAAATACGGTAACAGAACATCCCAGTCCTTTCCATCCTTGTTTACCACCTTTTTTAACATACTTTTTAAGGTTTTGTTAAACCGTTCTACTAACCCGTCTGTCTGGGGATGGTAAACAGATGTACGTAACTGTTTGATATTAAAGAGTTTACACAGTTCCTTGGATACTTTGGACATGAATGGGGTACCGTGTTCTGTGAGGATCTCCTTGGGTAGTTATTCGCCATGGCAAAACATAGCGAACAACTCTTTGGCAATTAACTTCGCCGACGTGTGCCGTAGTGGGATGGCTTCAGGATATCGGGTAGCATAGTCCATGACTACCAAAATATGCTGATGTCCCCGAGAAGACTTAGCTAAAGGACCTACCAAGCCCATGCCAATCCTTTCAAAGGGCACCTCAATAATGGGCAGAGGTACCAGGGGGCTTCGAAAATGTGCCTTAGGGGCATGCAACTGACACTTCGGACATGTTTCACAATACACTTTAACTTCATGATATACCCCCAGCCAATAAAAACACTGCAATATGCGCTTCAGTGTTTTTGTGGCACCTAGGTGTCCCCCTAGCACATGTTTATGTGCTAACTCCAGCACCATCCAGCGATAAGGCTGGGGTACCAGTAACTGCTGTAAGGTCTCTCCTCGCACCCTGTCAACTCGGTATAACAACTTCTGGTGGACAGCCATGCGGGGGAACACCTCATCAGCGCCTGGGCGCTGAGACGCACCATTGATAAAAGTAACATTCTCCCAGGCTCTTAGCAGAGTGGGGTCCTGGAGTTCTGCAGAACCAAAGTTATCACGGGACACCTCCAAATCTGACATCTGAGGCTCGGTGCCAGCCGCCTTGGCTTTGCCTGCCATTACCTCTAGGGGAAACACAGAGCTACCATTTGCTTGTAACATGGTCACCCCTACGGCAGGAACCCTAGAGTCCAGGTGTGAAGAATATCGCCTCGCCCAGCCGCCTGGCACGCCTGCGATCAAACTTCTTTCTTAACCTCCCACTCACACACCGTGAGTAGACCGGGTCATAGGATAAAACGAAATGAGCGATATAAATTTTATATGTTTAATAACCCAAGTGGGTCGGTATGAATTAATAGCATATACAGAAATATACAATATTAATACGATCAAGCATAAACATACAAGCAAAGGAGCGATGATACAATACACAAAAATAAACAGGGGAATTAAAAGATAGAGAAAATACCGGCATAGGCTCGTAGTCCGTTTCTCTAGGACACAGCAGAGTTTTGGGCCTAGGGCGCAAGCTTAAGCAAGTTGCATAAAACAATCCTTCTACATGCTGTCCAGAACTAGGCCCTCAAAGCATTCCTCAGTAGGGCAGGCCCTCTCATCTTCTCCCAGATCAGAGCTCCTTACTGCCTCTTTGCTGAATGACCCCAGAATCCAGGTCTGCCCACAGCATATGGCTAGTGCTCCACCCACCCCTTGCTCCCAGGCAGCCCCCCTTCTCCCACCTTTGCAGAACCCTCGGAGAGAAGGGTGAAGTTAAGGCTTGCTATCCCCCATCCCATCTGGCCAGGGATAATAAAAGTGCCTGGCTATAGCAAGCCATCTCCAATGAACACACATAAAACCAGTGAAGTGTATCGTCCAGCAATGTGGACTCAACTAAAGCACCGCATTCCAAGTGGGGGAAGGACTGACCTAAGCAAGTAAAACACACTTCCAAGAAAGATATAAAACTGAGGGTCGGTTCATCACACCTCCCCCTTTTAGAGCATGTCGGGAGGAAGGACGATCCTAAGATCGCCTTCCGCGGACACCTTGGCGGCCTCACCCCGCCGGGACCTGCGCTGGTCCCTGACCATATTCCTGGCGTACTGATACCCTCTTCCTCTCCTGTCTGAATGGAGACTCTTCTAAGGTTCAGGCTCGGAATTAAGTAGACCTGGCTACCTCCTGCTTGCTCTGGGTCCCTCCGACCCACACTCACAACCCCAGGCCCTTGTGGTACCGGTGCTGAGACCCCATCCCGGCAGTCTCCGCCCACCTGGCTACCCCCGGCCTGCACTGGGACCTTGTTGTGAGTGCTGGCATCCCGCAGATCCACACTCGCAACCCCAGGCCCTTGTGGTACCGGTGCTGAGACCCCATCCCGGCAGTCTCCGCCCACCTGGCTACCCCCGGCCTGCACTGGGACCTCATGCTGAGTGCTGGCATCCCGCAGATCCACACTCGCGACCCCAGGCCCTTGTGGTACCGGTGCTGAGACCCCATCCCGGCAGTCTCCTCCCACCTGGCTACCCCCGGCCTGCACTGGGACCTCGTGCTGAGTGCTGGCATCCTGCAGATCCACACTCGCAACCCTAGACCCTTGTGATACCAGTTTAGAGACCCCTTCCTGGCAGTCTCTAAGGGTCTCTCCCACACTAGCCGCTAGTTGGGAGAGTTCTAGGGGATTCTGCACCTCCCCCTTTGCTTCCAAACCTAGGGGCACCTCTGGTTCTGGCACAGGTATGTTTGGACCCTGTCCTCCCTCCCAGACGCCTTGCCCCTTTGGGCCTACACCCTGTTCCTCCTGTACTTGGGTGGGTGATGGTGATACCTTGGGCAAATGACTGAGATTATGCTTCCCCAAACCATCCCTCCACAATACATTGACAGGTAATACATTTGACACACCCCCTTCTTGGGTCCCACCTCCAGCACCCCATGCCATCTGCACTTGGGCCATAGGCACGACTGGCACACCTTGGATGGCTGTTTCTCCTTCCCAGGACTCTTTCACAAGAGTTAAGGGCCCACGTACACGTCTCCCGTACAAGAGCTCAAAGGGGAAGAACCCCGTTGAGGCTTGCGGCACCTCCCGGTAAGCGAACAGCAGGTGCGGGAGATAAGGCTCCCAGTCGCGCCCGTGGGACTCGACTAACATCCTGAGCATCTGCTTCAGGGTACCATTGAACCGTTCACACAGGCCATTGGTCTGTGGGTGATACGGGCTGGACACCAGATGTCGCACCTCTGTTACCTTACACAGGCCTTGCATCAAGGCAGACATGAACTGGGTACCTTGGTCTGTGAGCATCTCTCTGGGAAATCCAACACGGGCGAAGATGCCTACCAGAGCCTTGGCCACTACATCAGCCCGGGTGGAAGACAGCGCGACAGCTTCCGGGTACCTAGTAGCGTAGTCTACTACCGTTAATATGAAACGTTTCCCGGTGCGACTGGGAATGGACAGGGGTCTAATGAGATCCACAGCCACCCGCTGGAAAGGTTCGGTTATGATGGGCATAGGTATCATTGGGGCTTTGGAGCCTTGCCCAGCCTTGCCCATACTCTGACAAGTGTCACATGAACGGCAGTATTTAGCTACATCTGTCCCCATCTTAGGCCAGTAGAATAAGTGGCTGAGGCGAGCCTTGGTCTTAGCGATCCCCAGGTGGCCTGCCAGTGGAATATCATGAGCAATCCGCAACAACTCCACCCGATAGGGTTGGGGTACCACTAAATGTTTCTCCCTGAGCCGACTTTCTTTTCCCTTTGTGGGGATCGTTTCCCGGTACAACCTCCCTTGCTCCCAGTACACGCGGTCCTTGTCCGACTCCAAGGGAGGTTGATCAGCACGCTCCTTCAATGCATCCAGACTGCGGTCAGCTTGGACAGCGTCCCTGAACTCCTGACTGGAACCAGACAGAAGAGATGTGCATGTCATATACCCGCCGGGCTCCTCCAGCTCCAGTGTGGGGAGGCTAGTCATGGCGGTCTCAGTGCCATCTCCAGGTGACAGAGGGAACGGCTCAGGGGTCGGAGCGCCTTCCACCCCTCTAGCACTCTGGCTGCGGGTCACCACCGCAATACCAGCAGTCCATTCCTCATCCGGATCGGCCCTGAGATCCCCGTGACCCACCTGACCACCTGGCACATTGTCCTCAGTTGGGGTTGCCCCCAGCATCTCAGAAGAGCTACCCTGTAAACCTGCAAGGCAAGAATTAGCAATTACATTGACATTGCATTCATTCATTGATTCACAGTGAACTGCATGGGGGAATGGCTGAGCCAGGGTCACACTGAGGGGGCTCTCATCACCCGCAGATGTGGGCGGGGCTACAGCCAGGTCAGCATTCCACAATGTCTCATTCACATGCTCACTGATTACTTTAGCTGGACACACAGCAGGGGGAAACAGGCAGCTGACCCCTCCCTCTGCCTGTGTGACAGGCTTCAACACCTCATTAAAATCATCCTTCAGTACAGACATTTTGTCACAGCGAGGTGAGGCTGCTCCCACCCCATACTGGGACACCAAGGGCCCCAAATCTCTTCCCAATAGTACATTGGCAGGCAGATCAGACACTAGCCCCACATCACGCATCCCTTTTCCCGCACCCCAGTCCAAATGGACGAAAGCCATGGGCACAGTTATGCGTTCTTGTCCAATACCCTTCAGGGTCAGATTTTTTCCAGGGATAATACTGTCCGCAGGGACCAAGTCAGGTTGCACCAGAGTAATCTGCGCCCCAGTGTCCCGAAATCCCATGACCACTTTACCCCCCACAATGACCTGTTGACTGTTGGCATCGGATTGCAACCCCTCCCTCCCCACCAAGTATACAGATGGGCCAGCTGCCGTGGCTGGGGAAACAGGGGGGTTCTTAGAGCGGTTGGGGCACTCCGCCTTGAAATGTCCTGGCTGGTTACAAGCATGACACCGCCGGACATCTCCTTGGGATTTAGAGGTGGTCCCTGGGGCGCCCAGAGTTCTTGGGACAGGGGAAGTAGAGGTGGCACCCGGGACAGAGTTTGTCTTACCCCACTTGGAGACCGCAGAATGTGGTGAACTCCAACTTTGCCCCTCCTTCCCGCTTGGGGGTCTCTGCAGTGTGGCTCCTCTCTTGATCCCTTGCTCCCTGGTGGACACATAGTCGTCAGCAATCTCTGCAGCCTTGTCTGCTGTTTTGGGTTTCCAGTCACACACGAACTGGCGGACCTCCAGAGGGCACACCTGGAGAAATTGTTCCTTTATCATAAGATCCCCAATTCCCTCAAACGTGGTGACAGTAAGTCCTTTGATCCACTGCCAGAATGTAACCTGTAAGTGGTGCAGAACATCCGCATAGCTCTCTGTGGGACCCCGCTGGATATTCCGGAACTTTTTGCGGTACACCTCCGGCGTGAGCCGGTATCTCCGTATCAGCGCCGCTTTGATGGTCTCATAGTCCGCGTCCACTGGTAAGCTCGTGGAAACATTCAGGCCTTTTCCCTTCAGCCGGGGAGACAGGTAACGGGCCCATTCTGCCTGGGGAATATGATGCTGCTTACACACCCTCTCAAATCCCCGCAAGAACGAGTCCAAGTCCCCGTTATCTTCCAAGATTGGAAAGTCCTCGGATCGGATCTTTAGTGCTCGGGCTCCTGGAGTTGGTGCAGGGGAAGGTTGCGCCTGCTGGCAAAGTTCCAGCTTTGTTAGCTCAAGCTGATGCTCCAACTCCGCCCGACGCTCTGCAGCAGCGGCCTCTCTTTCCGCCCGGCGCTCTGCAGCTTCTCTCTCCGCCCGACGCTCTGCAGCAGCGGCCTCTCTCTCCGCCCGGCGCTCTGCAGCTTCTTGGTACTGGTGAATCACCTGCAGACGGGCGCTATAGTCACTGGCGTCTATCTGCTGTAAGGCCATTTGCAAGTATAAGTCCGTTACCCCCACAGAACTGGGGCTACTGGTCCCTCTAGGCACAATTACCTCTGGGGTCCAGGCACCTGCGGAACCGTCTGGCATGGTGATGTTGTCTGGTGCCAGCCTCTCAGGACTTTGCTCCGCCTCCTGCATGGCTATGGTAGCTTCCATATCTGCCATCTCCTGGAGTTCAGCAGCAACCAAGTCCTGCAGACGTTTGGTTATGCTTCTGGTCCCACCAGCCATCCACTGGAAGCCGTTGCCAAATAAAAGATAGGACAGAAAAAAGAAGAAGGGAGGGAACAGTACTGTACCAAACTTTCACCGTATTTTAAGCTTGATCTCATACCGCGCTCGTTCCATAGGATTGCCGCAATCCCTAGTGTCTGCGTGATACCACACCCACACACTGTTACCCTAATATCCCACAACGCTGCCACCACTGTGAAGAATATCGCCTCGCCCAGCCGCCTGGCACGCCTGCGATCAAACTTCTTTCTTAACCTCCCACTCACACACCGTGAGTAGACCGGGTCATAGGATAAAACGAAATGAGCGATATAAATTTTATATGTTTAATAACCCAAGTGGGTCGGTATGAATTAATAGCATATACAGAAATATACAATATTAATACAATCAAGCATAAACATACAAGCAAAGGAGCGATGATACAATACACAAAAATAAACAGGGGAATTAAAAGATAGAGAAAATACCGGCATAGGCTCGTAGTCCGTTTCTCTAGGCCACAGCAGAGTTTTGGGCCTAGGGCGCAAGCTTAAGCAAGTTGCATAAAACAATCCTTCTACATGCTGTCCAGAACTAGGCCCTCAAAGCATTCCTCAGTAGGGCAGGCCCTCTCATCTTCTCCCAGATCAGAGCTCCTTACTGCCTCTTTGCTGAATGACCCCAGAATCCAGGTCTGCCCACAGCATATGGCTAGTGCTCCACCCACCCCTTGCTCCCAGGCAGCCCCCCTTCTCCCACCTTTGCAGAACCCTCGGAGAGAAGGGTGAAGTTAAGGCTTGCTATCCCCCATCCCATCTGGCCAGGGATAATAAAAGTGCCTGGCTATAGCAAGCCATCTCCAATGAACACACATAAAACCAGTGACCTAAGCAAGTAAAACACACTTCCAAGAAAGATATAAAACTGAGGGTCGGTTCATCACACCAGGTCATTGGGTTCAGGCTCGAGGACTTGACCAGATAACACTTGTGGTACTCTTGGGGGTGTGTTCTCTGACCCTTGCTTTCCCCGCCATAAAGTCCAAAACAGGGGAAAGTCCCGTCCCAGAATGAGGTAATGGGGTAAGTTCCTGACGACCCCTACCTCATGTGGGCTCTCCCCACAGGGGGTCTGGATGATGACAATCAGTCAGGTAGTCTCTTGTATCTCCATGTATGTACAGGACCCCGTCTGTGCGTCCGGTGACAGTCCCGAGCTCGACACAGGACCCATTAATGAAGGTCATCTGACTGCCAGAGTCCAGTAGTGCCACCAATGGACACTAGCCACGGTCACTTGGCATAGGTGGCGCTCATCAGCAGTGTTCGGGGTGGCGGCAGTGTAGGCTGGGACAGCGTAGAGGGACACCCTCTGACCCAGGCTGCAGTCTATGGGCTCCAAGGTACAGGGACAACTAGCTGCAATGGCCCGACTCATTGCAATCCCAGCAGATGACAGTCTCTCCCCTCCTCCTCCCCTGGTGTAATGCTAAAAACCAAAATGATTGTCCTTGATAAAATGGCTGACAAGATGTTTCTAGAAGTCAAGTCATGTAACCTTAATTTCAACTCTGTATGGTGTAATAGAAAGCAAGATCAGAGTTCAGCTCTGTTCTATGTGATGTTTACATGGACAGCTTGAAGAATCAGCTCTGTTTGACTTTGTCTACATAAGACATAAAAATCAACTCCAAAGTGCAACTCTGTTTGAGCTAGTGTTTACATGAATATAAAACGAGCTTAAAGTATTAATTCTGTATGAGCTAATGTCTATAATAGACTTACAAACCAGTTTAACGATTAACCTTGTATGAAGCATAGTGTCACAAGACATATTTTGGTGAAAACTGGCCTCTTTCGCAAGAATGTGAGCTTGGAAGTAAAGCCTTATAGAGGTGTATACACTTCTATAACCGCCCACTCTATGACACACACAAAGGGTATATAAAGACGGATGATATCCCACAGCCATATGTTGCAATCTGGACAGCAGTGATTGGGGACGCCTGGTGCTGCTTGATGACCTGTCACAAATGGCTTGATGATATTTTCCTGAAGATACCTTGATCGGAATTCATCAATGAAGCTGGGCAGTGTTGTAAGTGTTAATTATATCACACTTTGATTACGTTTGATTACCTTGACATACTTGCTGTATAGCAAGTGTTGATTAAGTCACAGTTTGACTAAGTTTGATTACCTTACTATACCTGTTGTATAGTAAGTGTTGAATATATCATAGTTTAATCGACTTTGATATTTGATTGTACCCTGCAATACCTGCTGTATTGCAGGCTTGGATAATATCATAGTTTAATCAACTTTGATATTTGATTGTACCCTGCAATACCTGCCGTATTGCAAGGTTTGATTATACCTTCTAATATCTGTTATACTTTTCCTTGTTGTAAGACCTTTTGACCTTTTGCTATACTCTTCTTAGTGAAATGTTACCTTTTGCTATCTTCTTATACTATTCTTAATAAAATGTTAAGCTATAGTTGATAGTCTAGTGTTTTATTCTATAACTTTATTCTATTACACGTAATCCTAAGAATCTGTTTTCATTTGGCAAAACACCTGGGTCACCATCTTATCCTGGGGAGCTCGAGGAATGTTGGCCCTCCGGGCCCTGGTGACTTGCGGGATCTGGGGGGGCTCCTTTCTGAAGGACTGTGTAGCCCAGTAGCATTCCACCAATCCCACCAATGCATTGGCGTTAGTTGGGTCTCCATGCCCCACCCACTGCTGGATCTTACCCAGTAAAGCCCTCAGATACCGGTCTATGACAACCCGCTCCACAATCTGGGCTGGGGTCAATGTCTCTGGCTGTAGCCACTTACGGACAAGTTGTAAAAGGTGGTACATTTTTGACCTTGGTGGTAACGCCTCCTGGTATTCCCAATTGTGGACTCTTTGGGCCCGAACGTGCTGGTCCATACCCAGTCGGGCCAGGAACACCGCCTTCACCAGCTGGTAGTCGCATGCATCCTGTTCACTTAGGTCAAAATAGGCTTGCTGGGGCTCTGCGACTAAGAAAGGTGCCAACACCTTGGCCCAGAGCTGCCGTGGAAGCCTCTCACGGTTGGCCACTTTTTCAAACCCAGTCATATAGGCCTCTACGTCGTCATCTTGGTCAACGCTTTACGGACCTCTTTCCTGATGTCCCTCTCTGGCTTTGGTGGGTCAGCCTTTTGCTGAGCAGCCAGCAACATCGACATCTACTTGGCCAAGAGTCGGTTAGTCTCTTGTTGCGCTGCATTACCCTGTGTCAGCTGCTTCACAACCTCCTCCATAGCTGTGGCTCTCTATTTCAGCGCCATCAGCTACCTAAACACACAGCTCGTGTATGTCTCACTGCACTTATGCCCGCATCCGAAGCACCATATGTGGGGAACTGCTCAGGTAGATGTTTGGTAGCAGTGCAGGAAACAGGGACACAGAGACTGGCTCACACTCAAGTTTGGTATTTATTCAATTGGTGCATAACAGTTTTCCTTTACAAAGACATGAACAGAAAACAAAAACCTTCTCGGCTGAGAGCTAACTAATAAAGAAAACGTTCCCTTTCTATACAGGAGCCTGGCTGCCAGACTCCCACTCTGGTTTATTTCAAACGGGTGGCACACACCTTGATGCAGGTTCTGATAACACGTCACTTTCCTCCATGTAGAGCCACACCCCCTAGTTCTGACACACAGCGTATATCAGGCCTTAGTTAGTCAGCTGACCTCCCTGCTGTGGGCTTCTACCACACACCCTTTAATTGCCTGGCTGGAAAATACCTGTTCTCCCAAACCACACCCTTCACTTTCTCACACAGTATTAGAAAATCTGTTCCATTGTTGCATCTTAAGCCATGCCCCATTTTCAGGTAAGCCAAGCCACTTATAAGTTAGTTAGGAAAAATAGCTTTGAACTAGATACAACATTGTGCTCCAGTAGTCAAATGTGGGCCAATATGTTCTTATTATGACATTGTGAATACTGAAAAGCATTAGTCAAACCCTGAAATAAGTGTAGTCATAATTACCCCAAATATCACATATATTATCATGCCACACTCACTGGAGTCTGAGAAGACAACATATAAGGTTTCATTTGGCAGAGTCCTCTGTATGAACATTTTGTTGTCAAAAGTGGTTACTGTGAGAAGATTCTGTAAAGAATAGGTTAATTGGGTCCTAGTACTATAAATCCAGTTTCTCTGTGCCCTGTTCTCTGCTATTATCCCTTACATCACAGACTTTATTTAAAACAGCTCAGTGGATTTGGAAATAATTACCTGAAATTTTCATAGGTTTACTTGCAGTTCAATCTCTGCATGGGTCAGAGACTTCCAGTAACTTTTTGTATATTAAGATTAGAAAAACCTGTTTAAGGAAAAATAATAAATAATTAAAAAGGAAGGTTTACTGGAGATAAGATGAAGAAACACGTTAAAGCAATACTTTAATGGTATTTGTCATATATTGTACTGTGCAACTGTGATGATGAGAGAACCCCAGTTTATGTATTTTTCTATGATATGTGTTATGTTATATACAAATTACCTAATCCTGTTAGTCCTATGTTGTTTAAGTTTTCCGATCAATCCACTTCAGTGGTTTTTAGTGGTTTCAGCTGCAGTCGCGACACCTCCAGGCCTTCCTTTTTGTGTCTGGAGACTGCCCAGTTTCACACTGCCCAGTTTCACTCAGTATGTAACCTGCCACACAAGAGACAACAAAACATTAGACTTGTTCTTTGCCAACGTGAGGGAGGCATATAACTCATCAACCCTATCTCCCCTGGGAAGATCGGATCACAACCTAGTACATCTACGACTTGTATACAAGTCATTTGTACGTATAGAACCAGCTGTCACCCACACAGTGAGGATATGGTCCGAGGAGAGTGATGAAGCTCTGAGGGACTGTTTTGACACAACCGCATGGGAAGTGCTGCACTGCATAATGGACTACATTAATTTTTGTGTGGACAACAGAGTACCCACAAAAGTGGTGAGGTGCTTCTCCAACAACAAACCATGGATTAATTCTGATATAAAAGCATTACTTAAGGAGAAAAAGATGGCATTCAAGACAAGAGATAAGGAGGGGCTGAGAGATATACAGAATGAGCTTAGGCATCACATTAGGCAGGAAAAAGCCAATTATAAGAAAAATATGGAAAAGCAAATGGAAAGAAAAGGCATAAGGGGAGTTTGGGAGGGGCTTAAGTCTATTTCGGGTCATAGACAGTCGGTCTCCAACATAGTGGCAGATGTTAATTGGCTTAACGAACTAAATCTATTCTTCAATAGATTTGATCACACACCAGCTCCTTCCACCCCAGCATGTCCTTTTGTTCCCCCGACCAAAATGACTTCACCCCCTGTGGCTACTTCCCACCAGATATGTAAATCCAGAAGTCTGTCTTTATCTGACCACAGTCTGACCTTCACAAGTGCCCAGGTGAGAAAAGAGCTGAAAAGGATCAAAGCAAGGAAAGTAGCAGGGCCGGATAACATCATTGCAAGGCTAATTAAGGCTTGTGGGGATCAGCTGTGTAGTATAATTACATATTTGTTTAATTTGAGCCTGAAACTGGAAATAGTCCCTGAATTATGGAAATCTTCCTGTGTGGTACCGGTTCTAAAGAAACCTCACCCTATGGACCTCAACGACTACAGACCTGTATCATTGACATTCCACTTGATAAAGATCTTAGAGAGATTGGTTCTCACACATCTCCGCCCTCTAGTGAGCTCCACTATGGACCCTCTCCAGTTTGCGTATCCGCCAGGCATTGGGGTGGACGATGCCATCATACACCTTCTGCACAGGGCTCTTTTTCACCTGGAGAAACCAGGGAACACAGTGAGAATAATGTTCTTTGATTTCTCCAGTGCTTTTAACACCATACAGCTGGGGCTACTGAGAGAGACAAGTTGGGCCTTGCTGGAGTGGACCACCACCTCTCCAACTGGACCCTAGACTACCTCACAAACCGACCTCAGTATGTGAGAGCCCGAGACTGTGTGTCAGATACTGTGATCGGTAATACTCAGGGTACAGTTCTTGCCCCTTTCCTCTTCACACTGTACACTGCAGATTTTAGGTGCCACTCATCCAGCTGCTACCTACAGAAGTATTCTGATGACTCTTCAATAGTAGGTCTCATCACAGACGATGATGACAGGGAGTACAGAGAACTGAACCAGAATTTTGTGGACTGGTGCCAGTGGAACCACCTGAGGATTAACGCCGGGAAGACCAAGGAGATGGTGGTGGACTTCCGTAAATGTGGATGCCCCCCTAAACCAGTGGACATCCAGGGGACGGGCATAGAGATTGTCAACACCTATAAGTACCTGTGTGTGCTCCTTAATAATAAGCTGGACTGGGCATATCACATGGAGGTCCTGTACAGGAAGGGCCACAGCAGGCTGTACCTGCTTAGGAGGCAGAGAGCCTTTGGAGTCCAGGGGGCACTTCTTAGGACTTTTTCAACTCGGTAGTGGCATTAGCCATCTTCTTTGGAGTGACCTGCTGGGGGAGCAGTATATCATCCCCCCCCCCCCGCTACTTCTTATCTGTCTGTCTACTATCAATGAAATGCCTCTACCTTGGAACATTCTTGTATATGTTTGTATCTGTATTCGTATTGTTTATCTTTGCTGCTGTAACACACTGAATTTCCCCATGGTAGGACTATTAAAGGATTATTATTATGTGTATACAAGGGGAGATTACCTTTTATGACCAGTTTTATTACCCCTTTACAAACAGATGGCAAAGGAGGGAGGAAGGGCTAATGACCCTGAGCTCAAACCCAGCCACAGCTTTCCCGCAGCCAGGAAAACATCCTTCTTTCTCAGGATCCTGCATTTGAAGTAGGAGGAGGTGTGGCTGGACACTGGCCTTAACAGAGACTGAGACCTAGGACTGTTGTCACATCTGTGGAAGCAGCTAGGAGAGCTTGGTATGTCCGCTCCACTATAGAAGATCATCCAAGCTTCCTGGAACCAAAGACTTTTAAGTATTATTCTGTTTTATCCCATTTACTTTAAAAGCTGTTTGCATTTTGTGTCCTTGTTATCATCTTTGTATATATGAACCCTTTGGGTATTAAATTGTTAAATTTAAAGTTACTTTGTGTTGCTCTATGAACCCATTATTCTTTTGAGGTGTGTTTGAGCCGCCTGTGTACAGTATGTATGAGATTCCTGCTGGACCTGAATCAGCAGTGGTGGAAGCTGGTATTTGGGGGCACATGGACTGTGTTGTTTACGCTCAATTTTCAGCTTGAGAGAAGGGTGAGTGCAAGATTGAATGAGTGAAGTGAGTCGACCCCTGACAGCTGCATCCACGTCACATGCTAGAAAGGTTTGTATGTGGCAGCAACAGTTTTAGGCAGGTCTGGAAAAATGGTGTAAAGTCAGAATTAGAGATAGGTAAACTGCTTCAACATGTTTTTAATGAAACTGAACAAATGCCAATTTGTCTTGGATTAACTAAAATGGCTGCCACCCTGTTTGATCAGGAAATGCAGAAAAGATACGTGTGTGTGACTCAGATTGTGATGTTATAGCACCACCTGAAATCAGCTGACGCCTTAATGTGCTGATGTCATGCATACTATACAAGGGGCTGCAAGCTACAGTGCCTTGCGAAAGTATTCGGCCCCCTTGAACTTTTCAACCTTTTGCCACATTTCAGGCTTCAAACGTAAGGATATAAAATTTTAATTTTTTGTTGAAGAATCAACAACAAGTGGGACACAATTTTGAAGTGGAACGAAATTTATTGGTTATTTTAAACTTTTGTAAAAAATAAAAAACTGAAAAGTGGGGCGTGCAATATTATTCGGCCCCTTTACTTTCAGTGCAGCAAACTCACTCCAGAAGTTCAGTGAGGATCTCTGAATGATCCAATGTTGTCCTAAATGACTGATGATAATAAATAATAATGATAATAATCCACCTGTATGTAATCAAGTCTCCGTATAAATGCACCTGCTCTGTGATAGTCTCAGGGTTCTGTTTAAAGCGCAGAGAGCATCATGAAGACCAAGGAACACACCAGGCAGGTCCGTGATACTGTTGTGGAGAAGTTTAAAGCCAGATTTGGATACAAAAACATTTCCCAAACTTTAAACATCCCAAGGAGCATGTGCAAGCGATTATATTGAAATGGAAAGAGTATCAGACCACTGCAAATCTACCAAGACCCGGCCGTCCCTCTAAACTTTCACCTCAAACAAGAAGACTGATCAGAGATGCAGCCAAGAGGCCCATGATCACTCTGGATGAACTGCAGAGATCTACAGCTGAGGTGGGAGAGTCTGTCCATAGGACAACAATCAGTCGTACACTGCACAAATCTGGCCTTTATGAAAGAGTGGCAAGAAGAAAGCCATTTCTCAAAGATATCAATAAAAAGTCTGGTTTAAAGTTTGCCACAAGCCACCTGGGAGACACACCAAACATGTGGAAGAAGGTGCTCTGGTCAGATGAAACCAAAATCGAACTTTTTGGCCACAATGTAAAAGCAATGCTTGGCGTAAAAGCAACACAGCTCATCACCCTGAACACACCATCCCCACTGTCAAACATGGTGGTGGTGGCAGCATCGTGGTTTGGGCCTGCTTTTCTTTAGCAGGGACAGGGAAGATGGTTAAAATTGATGGGAAGATGGATGGAGCCAAATACAGGACCATTCTGGAAGAAAACCTGTTGGAGTCTGCAAAAGACCTGAGACTGGGACGGAGATTTATCTTCCAACAAGACAATGATCCCAAACATAAAGCAAAATCTACAATGGAATGGTTCACAAATAAACGTATCCAGGTGTTAGAATGGCCAAGTCAAAGTCCAGACCTGAATCCAATTGGGAATCTGTGGAAAGAGCTGAAAACTGCTGTTCACAAACGCTCTCCATCCAACCTCACTGAGCTCGAGCTGTTTTCCAAGGAAGAATGGGCAAGAATTTCAGTCTCTCGATGTGCAAAACTGATAGAGACATACCCCAAGCGACTTGCAGCTGTAATCGCAGCAAAAGGTGGCGCTACAAAGTATTAACTTAAGGGGGCCGAATAATTTGGCACGCCCCACTTTTCAGTTTTTGATTTTTTACAAAAGTTTAAAATAACCAATAAATTTCGTTCCACTTCACAATTGTGTCCCACTTGTTGTTGATTCTTCACCAAAAAATTAAAATTTTATATCCTTATGTTTGAAGCCTGAAATGTGGCAAAAGGTTTAAAAGTTCAAGGGGGCCGAATACTTTCGCAAGGCACTGTAGTTGTGGAGTAATAGATATGGGTCTGTTTTTCATCTTACTGCATCATAAAGACATTGTTCTGAAAAGCTTGCAAGCAGTAGTTGGAATAGTGGAATTAACTCAGATTCAAGCAATTATACTGGCAGATTAGTGATATAAAATAAATAGATAGGAGTGAGGGCATAGCTGTGCTGCTGTTTGAGCTTGAGACTACTGCATTCCTGCTCTAATACAGTTTTATAGACACACAAACAGGTTAGTTATCCCTTCAATTGCCAAAAAATGTAATTTTGTGTAAGTCTGTTGTGCAATAGAGCAGTTTCATCTGTATACACAGTCTTTGAACATACTTTTTACTGATAAAACAATCCTGTTAGTGAAATATCTTTTGTTAAGAGCTTTTTTAGGCAAAGTGCTGATTCTGCATGAACAAATCTGAAAAAAAAAAACCTTGTAATTTAAATATTTTTGGTTGTTCACCCAATATACAGTCTAGCCTGTGCTAATCTGAAAAAAAATTGTTGTTATTTAATGTTTTTTTCTGCTTGTCAAAAACACAATGTGATGGAATGTTGTTAATCTGAAAAAATACAAATAATTTCTTTTTTTTTTTGCACATATATATATAGTAAAGCAGTGTTTGCAATAAAAAAAAAAAGACTGGAAAAACACAGGGCAGGGGACAGGCCAAAGGAGGACGAGGAAGTGCAAGTACTAACAATAAAAAATGTGGATAGTAACAGCAACACTACATCTCGTCTTGATAGTCCCACCAGTAGCCACAGTATTACTTCATGAGAATCAAGTCATTTTTGAAAGCAGTGAACCATAAATATTAAGTAAGGGTTCTGTGTGTTCTTCTTCAATGTAAAATTTACCATACTGTCTTTCTGTACTGTAAACCATGTCTTCTTCACTGACGCATCCCATTCTCTAGTAGTCATATGGCATCTGTGAATTCCTCTTCTTCCTTTTTTTAATAAGTTGGATGAGATCTACAATTGTTTTTTTTTTTTATGTAGAGGAGGTTGAGATGGAAGACATGAGTGTTGGTGGAGGTAGTAGTGGCAGGGCTGGTTGGGGCACTAGGGGGGAATCTGTTAATAATTGTGAGGGCATAGAAGAATCCCATTATCATGATGAGTCACAAAAAAGTGGGGAAGATGATGACATTACTAATTCCAATGATGATTTTATTACTGATAAGACTTGGTAACTGGGTCAGGGTGACATCGCAGAAAGAGGGTGGTGGCAGCTGCAATAATAAGATTTCCACCCAATGTGCAGCCCCAAAACCTAGAAGACCTGTCTGGGGTAGATCTAAGGGAAGCTCAGGTGGTGATAGCACTGGCAGACATGTTTCCATTGCTGCTGGTTTTGGCGACAGCAGCTATGTGCGGTCATCTCTCATATGGGAATTTTTTTGTACATTACAAAATGAGAAGGTGCAGGATCTGCAAGCAGATAATTAGCTATGGGTGTGCAGGTACAAGTCTAGGAACTAGGTCTCTCCATACTCACATGAAAGAGCATCACCAGCATATTTGGCTAAATGGAATTGTCAGTAGCATCAAGTGAGCAAGAGCATTGTATTCCTTCTCCCCATGATCATCTTTGTAGGTAGGTGACATCCTCACCTAACACATTGGCATTATTATTATTATTATTATTATTATTATTATTATTTCATCTTCATCTGCTTCTCCTCCTCCATGCCAACATCAGTCATTATCCATAAAGGAATGTGTGTCCAGTAAACAGCAATCTGCACCCAGTCATCCAGCTGTTCTGCAACTTTAACTCTCATCTGGCCAAGTGACACTAGGTTCAAATTAGCATTAGGGGACACCGTCCCCCAATCCACTTATAATAGGCAGATAGAAAAGTCCTGTAAGCAGCATAAAATCGGGTGGAAACCCAGCAGACCCATTATAGTCTAAGGGATCTGCAGGTTTCTGCGGATAACTGCTTTTTAAGCGGGTAGGGTTTCCATTTTTCGGGACCCCAAGCGGACCCGAAGAACGGAAACCCAAACGCTACTGTGAACCTAGCTTTACTGGTGGTGCTGTTGCTGCCAAGGCACTTAGTGGAATATACTGCATTTCACTAACTGATGGCAGTCTCAATGGAGAATACCTAGTTGTCGTTATTTCACGAGGCCTGGTACTTTTTAGTACTACTACTGACATCACCAGGTGGGACTCATCCACCTCCTCCAGTTCCACCCCCAACTTCCCCAGGGCAAGCCATTCCTTACGCTCTCCTTCCTCATTTCATGGTTGGAAGGTGAAGCGCACATTGAGTGGCAGTGTTTCATATGCTGGAGAGTCAGTTTGAACAGCAGTATATGATTACTGAATGCAGCAAACCACAGACACAATGGAATAGATAACTGGCCTGTGAGAAAAAGAACAGTGTGTACCTCAGTCATGATGATCAGTTTTGCAAGATAGTCCAGTTTTTTCAGTAGGTCAGGCACGTGGTGATAGAATTTTTCTTGATGTTGAGTTTTTTTAGGGTCAGAATCCTTTCCATTTCAGAAGATTTTCTAGCTTTCTCAGCTGACAGGCTAGGAACGCTGGTAGTGTGCCCCAAATTTTTCTTGAAATTTTGTACATTGCCACTCTGTCAACACATTGTTGTTGTGGCATTTGGTCCCATACAGGTATAACCGGCAGGATAATCCCAGTTCTTTTTTGCCTCCCAAGTGTTTTCAGGGTCAGAATCCTTTCCATTTCAGAAGATATTCTAGGTTTTTTAGTTGGCAGGCTGGCAGGATAGTGCTCCACAAATTTTTTTTCAAATCTTGTAATTGTCATTTATTGGTGCTGCATCTGTTCCCATAAAGGGACAATTTTTTGTGGCTTTTTTACTAGTCCCAATTATTCACTGTTCAAGTGGCAGACACGCTGACGGTCACAAATTATTCACTGCCACTTTGTTGGCATAATAAAAAGAAAATAAAACAAACAACCCCACCATTTCTGCTTCCCGTACGAATGCAATGTTGGTGCAGCATTCTGTTCTCACAAAGGGATAATTTTGGTGGCTTTTTTAACACCAATTCTTCATCATTTTTCAATACTCAACCACAAATTTGTCTCCCAAATAGCAATCCTGTAGCACTTACAAGTCATCAAAATGGGCTCATTTTTCTACAGTACCAATGCTTTCTGCAATATAGCCGCCATGTGTGTCTAAAAAACCAGGGGCAAGCACCTTTTCCTAATAAAAGGGTACTTTTTGGAGCACTTTAAATTTTAAAATGCATAAAATCGAGTGTCAATGCAGTTTATGGTTATTCTCTGAGTTGTATCCACTGCTTACCATCTGTTTTTCCATAGACATACATGTCAATTTCACTTTTCACATAAATTCAGCTGTGTTTGCCTTAGATAACTAGAAATTGGATGGATAGGTTCCTAGGAGCTCTGGCAGTGTCCTATATTATTTTTTAAGCCATTTTAAGGTATGGTTTGTACCAGGGCAGTTTTAACACATTAGTGGGCCCAGTGCAAAGGATTTATAATTGGGCCCCCCATCACCAACACTTAGAAATACCTCACTTCCACAAATTATAATGCCCCCTTAGTGGCCCTCACATAGTATAATGCCTCCTTAGTGGCCCCATACAATATAATGTACCCCTCCAGCTATCCCCATAGTTTAGTTTCCCCGTCCATCTGCCCCCACAGCATAATGTCTCTGTTCATCTGCCCCCACAGCATAATGTTCCCCTCCAAGTGCACCCACAGTTTAATGTTGCCCCCAGTTTAATGTACCCATCCAGCTTCCCCCACAGTATAATGTCCCCCTCCAGTTGCCTCCAGTTTAATGTCCCCCTCCACCCACAATATTATGTCCCTCTCCTACCCAACAAAAATAAAAAAAACACCAATTCTTCCCTTTCCTCACTCCCCTGCTGTTCTAGTCCCGAGTCTTCAGGGAATGGTCGGCCCCCTGCTTCTTCATTGTCTTCAACCTGAGGCAAATCCATAGCTAAGGGTTCAGCACAGAGGGAACAAATACGTCCAAGTGGGCTCCCAACGGTGGTATACCAATATTATTAATATATGGTGACTGTATAGTGGTAACTACAGTCTCTGCACAAGGCTCTGCAGACAATTTAGGTGAATACAGCACTGGAAACATTTCATGACTTACAGGTGACGTCTCTCACTGTAATCATTCTGTTTCTATCTGGACTGGACCGCCATGACTACTTCTTCCAGTTGTGACTTGTGTCTGTAAAGTTTGCAACACAAACATCTTTGGCTCCTATTCCAATAAATAAAAATCACTGGAGTTCCAACATCCGGGACCCCCGCTGATCAGCTGTTTGAAGGGGACCACAGCACGTGTACAAGCACCATGAGCCCTTATCTGTTTACATTGTATCGTTTGTTTCATAGTGTCTATGCAATGCAACTATAGCCTCATCCTATACATTTCTATACATCACATGGTCACTATAAAACAGTACAGTGTGCAATATAAACAGAGAAGAGCTCACCGTGCCAGCACATGTGCCATGGCCCCTTCAAACAGCTGATCAGTGGTGTCCCAAGTGTGATAACCCCTGATCTCTTATTGATGATGTATCCTGAGGACTGGTCATCAATAAAAATGAGCTGGAAGACCCCTGTAATAAAGCCCCCTGACATAAATACTGCTCCCTTAAAGAGGACCTTTCATGTCCTTATGTATATGCTGTTTTATATACCGTTAGAAAGCTGACAGTGCACTTTCCAGGTATGTGCCCCGGGGCTCTGGAGATATAGGTGCCGTTAGTTTCGGCACTGATATCTCCCCACTGTCAGAAGGGAGATCCTCATAGCTCAGCGTCATCGCTTGGTGGTAAGCAACGGCGGCGTTCTTCACAGTCCAGCGATGACACTGAGCTATGAGGAACGCCCTTCTGACAGTGGGGAGATATCGGTGCCACGATATCTCCAGCCCCGGGGCACATACCGACTGTCGGCTTTCTAGCGGTATATAAAACCGCATATACCTCCTTATATTAATCACCCCAGTTATATTCATAAAGCTCTCTAATGACCCTTTATAGTCACAATGTCCCCAACAACCCCTTTTATAAATAATGTCCCTTATATTCTTTAAACCCCCTTATATAAATAATCTCCCCCATGTAATAATGCCCCCTATATATAATGCAGCCCCTTATATTCTTTCAGCCCTCTTATATAAATGATCTTCCCCCAGTAATAATACTCCCAATGACCCTTTATATTCTTTATGCCCCTTATATAAATGATCTTCCCCTTATAGGAATAATGTTCCCTAATGTTCCCTTTATGCCATATATAAGAACTGCAAAAAAAAAAAAAATATATATAAAACTTATGCTCACCTACCTGCAATCCCTTGCTGCTCCGTTGCTGCAGTCTCTCTTCACTGCGAGGTACATGTGCACAGACAGGACTCAGGTCTCATCACAGGAAGTGCAATACTATGACGTCATTGCACCGTCATATGTGCAGACGTCTGTAGCGGCTCTGCCATGCACTTCTCGCATTTATTTATGGTGGGCCCCACATAATCAAGCCAACCGCCTCCCCCCCCTGCTAGTTACATCACTCTCTTCAACTCTTTGGTGTCCTAAGAGGATGCCAATGAGCTGAAATTGGGGCAGCCCGGGACAGCAAATGCAGAGCTGTATATATATATTGTGGGGAAGGTAGCTCGGTAGCAGCAGTGGTGCGGACCCAACGAGTCAGAGACTGGGACACAAAACTGTAGCAAAACAGGTTTCATTTAAAAAAAAACAAAAAAAAACAGCAAAATAAATAAACCTTCACTTCAGACACAAAAGGAGCAAAATAAAATACAGCCTTAAAGGGGTATTCCCATGAACATAACCATATCTATATCTGTATATAACTAAAAGTTAAATATTTTTGCAAATATAAGTAGTTAAAAATTCTGCAGCATTTCAAAGATTTCCTCTAACTATCTTAGTGGTGACAGTCTGTTGTCTTGATCGGTTGCCAATGGATACGATCACAAATGCAGAAACTTTATATGGTCTGGGACTTGTCAAAAACCCAGCCATGATTTTCTTATTGTAGCTGTGTTATCAGGCAGGGACACTACATGTATCTGAAGATATCCCGGCCATGATAAGGAAACCATTGCTGATTTTCTGACCTTAGAAAGATCCTGCATTCATGGTCGTATCCATTGGCAACCAATTAAGACAACAAGACTGTGACCACAATTTAATTATCTACAAATTTAAAAATGGTTATGTTCATGGGAATACCTCTTTAACTACTCGTCCGAGCTCTAAACTAAACAGTACAAAACTAACTATACGTGTGGCTTACTACCAGCCACACGAACAAACAGAATAGCACAAAATAGTCTCACCAGACTTAGTGTAGCAGGACAGACCCAGACACCTCCTCTCACTCCCAGGATCTGCCCTGAAGTGCAGGCTCTGTAGCCATTTATGGCCCAGTAAAGAGGCTGGGACCTACACCTGGGGCTGAGGCCTACTCAAGACCCGCCTTGGACCAAACGTACAGTGGGGAAAAAAAGTATTTAGTCAGCCACCAATTGTGCAAGTTCTCCCACATAAAAAGATGAGAGAGGCCTGTAATTGACATCATAAGTAGACCTCAACTATGAGAGACAAAATGAGAAAACATATCCAGAAAATCACATTGTCTGATTTTTAAAGAATTTATTTGCAAATTATGATGGAAAATAAGTATTTGGTCACCTACAAACAAGCAAGATGTCTGGCTCTCACAGACCTGTAACTTCTTCTTTAAGAGGCTCCTCTGTCCTCCATTCATTACCTGTAGTAATGGCACCTGTTTGAAATTGTTATCAGTATAAAAGACACCTTTCCACAACATCAAACAGTCACACTCCAAACTCCACTATGGTGAAGACCAAAGAGCTGTGGAAGGACACCAGAAACAAAACTGTAGACCTGCACCAGGCTGGGAAGACTGAATCTGCAATAGGCAAGCAGCTTGGTGTGAAGAAATCAACTGTGGGAGCAATAATTAGAAAATGGAAGACATACAAGACTACTGATATAATCTCCCTCGATCAGGGGCACGCAAGATCTCACCCCCTGGGGTCAAAATGATCACAAGAACGGTGAGCAAAAATGCCAGAACCACATGGGGGGGACCTAGTGAATGACCTGCAGAAAGCTGGGACTAACGTAATAAAGGCTACCGTCAGTAACACACTACGCCGCCAGGGACTCAGAGCCTGCAGTGCCAGACGTGTCCCCCTGCTTAAGCCAGTACATATCCGGGTCCGTCTGAAGTTTGCTAGAGAGCATTTGGATGTTACAGAAGAGTATTGGGAGAATGTCATATGGTCAGATGAAACCAAAGTAGAACTGTTTGGTAGAAACACAACTCGTCATGTTTGGAGGAGAGCGAATGCTGAGTTGCATCCAAAGTACACCATACCTACTGTGAAGCATGGGAGTGGCAACATCATGCTTTGGGGCTGTTTCTCTGCAAAGGGACCAGGACAACTGATCCGTGTACATGAAAGAATGAATGGGGCCATGTATCGTGAGATTTTGAGTGCAAATCTCCTTCCATCAGCAAGGGCATTGAAGCTGAAACGTGGCTGGGTCTTTCAGCATGACAATGATCCCAAGCACACCACCAGGGCAACGAAGGAGAGGCTTTCTAAGAAGCATTTCAAGGTCCTGGAGTGGCCTAGCCAGTCTCCAGATCTCAACCCCATAGAAAACCTTTGGAAGGAGTTTAAAGTCCGTGTTGCCCAGCGACAGCCCCAAAACATCACTGCTCTAGAGGAGATCTGCATGGAAGAATGGGCCAACATACCAGCAACAGTGTGTGCCAACCTTGTGAAGACTTACAGAAAACGTTTGACCTCTGTCATTGCCAACAAAGGATATATAACAAAAGTATTGAGATGAAATTTTGTTATTGACCAAATACTTATTTTCCACCATAATTTGCAAATAAATTCTTTAAAAATCAGACAATGTGATTTTCTGGATATGTTTTCTCATTTTGTCTCTCATAGTTGAGGTCTACCTACAGGGTCGGACTGGCCCAAAGGGGAACCGGTGAATCCCCCGGTGGGCCCCGAGCCCCGACTATTAGTACTCATTTTGCCAATGCAAAGGTCAAGGGTCTTATCAGGACGGGCCCCTGACCAATGGACAGTGGCGTAACGATCGTGGCCAGAGGGGTATGGGGCCCGCGGCCAGCTGGAAATGTCCGGGGCCCCGGACTATCATGATAGTGGTCGGGGAAGGCCTGGTTCCCCGACCGCTATACCTATTGTTAATGGAGAGGGGCCAGGCCCCTTTCCATTAGATGCCAGCCCAGGGGAAGTGACAAAA
Source organism: Leptodactylus fallax (assembly GCA_947044405.1). Classification (NCBI taxonomy): domain Eukaryota; kingdom Metazoa; phylum Chordata; class Amphibia; order Anura; family Leptodactylidae; genus Leptodactylus; species Leptodactylus fallax. The sequence goes on along the minus strand of CAMRHE010000048.1, from coordinate 1,364,039 downwards.
AAAAAAAAAAAAATACTCACCTGACTGTCCTGGGCTCAGCATCGTCTCCGGCCCTTTTCCGGCCTCACTGCAGGGGCCTGTGAGAAGGCCCCAGCGGTGACATGGAGCGAGCTAGCATAATGACGTCATCGCGTCCCACGTGACCGCTGAGGTGCAATCACAGGCCCCAGCGGTGACGTCTGGGACACAGGACATGGAGACCAGGGGACCAAGGAAGATGGTAAAGACAGCAGGACGGAGCGAGGATACCCTGGAGAGGTAAGACAAGGTGAGTATAAGTGTTTGTTATTTTTAAACACTTCTCCTGGACCTGTACTTATTATATTCTGGGGTCTGAGGAGACCCCAGAGTATAATAATAGCACCGGCTCTGGGGGTGGGGGGGCCACTGTGGAGCACCTAATAGTGTGTGTGGGTCACTGTGGGCATATAATACTGTGTGGGGGCCACTCAGGGCATATAATACTGTGTGGGGGTCACTCAGGGCATATAATACTGTGTGGGGGCCACTGAGGGCATATAATGCTGTGTGGGAGCCACTGTGGGCATATAATACTGTGTGGGGGCCACTGTGGGCATATAATACTGTGTGGGGGCCACTGTGGGCATATAATACTGTGTGGGGGCCACTGAGGGCATATAATGCTGTGTTGGGGCCACTGCGGAGCATATAATGCTGTGTTGGGGCCACTGCGGAGCATATAATGCTGTGTTGGGGCCACTGCGGAGCATATAATGCTGTGTGGGGGCCACTGTGAGCATATAATGCTGTGTGGGGGCCACTGTGAGCATATAATGCTGTGTTGGGGGCCACTGTGAGCATATAATGCTGTGTTGGGGGCCACTGTGAGCATATATTGCTGTGTTGGGGCCACTGCGGAGCATATAATGCTGTGTTGGGGCCACTGCGGAGCATATAATGCTGTGTTGGGGACACTGCGGAACATATAATGCTGTGTTGGGGACACTGCGGAGCATATTATACTGTTCAAGTATTGTTTACATGCTGGGTGCTGTGCAGCTCATTCACCATGTTCTTGACAAGTGCGGTTGTGGGTACTAAAGCTATATCTCTTTCAAGTATCTGAGATATCGCTGCAGCACCCATAATCGTCACTATCAAGAATTTACTCTAGGGAGGGGGTAGGGGGATCCTGATGGGCAGCCGTTGGAACCAATCCAGTTGCAGCTTGTTGCAGTAAGCGTCACTGACGTACTGATGCTGTGCGCGGCGGCGGGTTTCTGCATAGGAGCCCAGACCAGCAGTGTGAAAGGTAAGTACAACTTAACCACGCAAACAAAAAAAACAACTTTTCCCCCTATTTTGCCCCCAAATCTTTCAACTTCACTGACAACTCTGATAACTACAACCCCTAACAACTCCAGATGCTCTGGGTCTGTTGAGAGTTGTAATTCCCCCCCCCCCACCCCAGCTAATTTCTCACTGTATTGTTATGCTGGTGCCTGCTCTAGGGCTCCAGCATAACAATACCTAAGTCGCAGAAACTCCAATACTGCTATAGGGGAGACCAGTGAAGGGGCCACTGTATGGGCATATAAACATCAATATTCCCCCCCGTACAGTGGCCCCTTCACTGCTCCCCTATACTGTATGGGGACCATTGATGGGGTCATTGGAGGGGCAGTGATGGAGGTCAATAGCCTGGGGGACATTAAAGGGGTTGTGCAGGATAACATTTTTTTTTTTTAATTACACTGAGGCAGGTAAAAAAAAACAACAAACTTTCTCTCCTGTCCCCAGTGTCTCCCAGCGCGGTTCGGCCTGCAGCTCTGTTTTCTTCCAGCGCAAGTTCCCCCTGCACGTGACTACCTGTGACGTCACATGACCCCTGAGGCCAATCAGCGGCCTAAAGGAAGGGACCTGGGACGTCACAGCCAGTGAGGACTTCCGGCAAAAGAAGACAGCGGAGCAGCGGACCGTGCTGGGACCTGCTAACACCGGAGCACCGGGGACAGGTGAGTATGTTTAGTATGTTTTTTGTTTTTTTTTGGGGGGGGGGGGATTAACTTCTCCCGGACTAATTATAATAAAGACAAAAATTCTACTGGACAACCTCTTTAAAGTGTGGCTCATTAGGGGGGTATATTAAAGGGGTTGTCCAGGCATAATTTGTTATGGTTTATCCTCAGGATAGGCCATAGACATCTGATCTATACGGGGCTGACCCCGGACTGATCAGCTGTACGGAGCCACTTCTGGCGCCCGTCCTGTACACAATACGGGGCCAGAAGCAGAAAGCTCTGTCCACTGTGTATTAGCCGGGCACCTTCACTGCATCTCAGCACTTATTGAAGTCAGTAGGAACTGAGCTGCCGTGAAGGCACCGGGAAACTAAACAGCGGATGGATCTTTCTGCTTCCGGCCCTGTGTTGTGTACAGAACAGGTGCCGGAAGTGGCTCCGAACAGCTGATAGGGCCATGTGTCAGCCCCATACTGATCAGGTATTTATGGCCTATCCTGACCATAGGCCATAAAAAAGGTAACTCTGGACAACCCCTTTAATATGCCCCACGCAGTTTAATGTCCCCTCCACAGGATGTTATCCCCCATCACTGCTCCCACACAATATAATGGCTCCATCACTGTTTCCCATACAGTATGGGGGACCAGTGAAGAGGCCACCATATGGGGGGACCAGTGAAGGGGCCATAAAAAAATTTGGCCCAGACAACCCCTTAAAAGAGGTTTTCCATAAACTAGAGCGACCACTGTGGCGGCCGCCAGGGAGGTGTAAAAATACAAAAAAAATTTTCAAAAAAAGCATACTCGCTTGTCCCCAGCACCCCATTGTCCCCTGCCTCTATCTGTTCGGTCTCATGGTGGCCCCTCATTTCTGGAAATCCTGTACCTAATTGGTCTTAGCAGTCACATGAGGTGCAGGACTCCCAGCAAGGTACGAGACTGAAAGGACACTGGCAGCGGACAACGGAACGCCAGGGACAGGTGAGTATGATTTTTTATTTTTTTATTTTTTTATTTTACACCTCCCGCAAGGGACATGGGTTGCGCCAATTCCTGGACAACCTCTTCAAAGGATTTATCCATATTTCTAATATTGATGGCCTGTCCTTAGGATAGGCCAGCAATATTACATCTGCGATGATACAACAGCCAGGACCTCTGTAGATCAGCTTTTACAGGACAGTGCGGTTACAGGTAACAATTCTAAGAGCCATGCTGTTCACTTGCCATACAGGGTGTAGCAGTGGGTTTAGGTAGTGCAGTGGTGCACATGGTATGGTGGGTGAGCAACATGGCTCCCAACATGTTATTACCTTTTGCCGCCCTGTCTCGGTACCGCTGATCTGCAGGGGTCTTGATGGCGGGCCCCTAGAAGCAATTCCACTGGTGGGCCCTAGACATCCCAGTCCGACACTGTCTATCTATGATGTCAATTACAGGCCTCTCTCATCTTTTTAAGTGGGAGAACTTGCACAATTGGTGGCTGACTAAATACTTTTTTTCCCCACTGTATGTCAGAATCCTTTGGCTGATATACCGTGACTCCAGCACACTGCCTGTCACTTCTCACAATATATATATATATATATATATATATATATATATATATAAAGTGGGAAAAAAAAGTATTTAGTCAACCACCAATTGTGCAAGTTCTCCCACTTAAAAAGATGAGGCTGGCCTGTAATTGACATCATAGGTAGACCTCAACTATGAGAGACAAAATGAGAAAACAAATCCAGAAAATCACATTTGTCTGATTTTTTAAGAATTTATTTGCAAATTTTGGTGGAAAATAAGTATTTGGTCAATAACAAAAGTTCATCTCAATATTTTGTTATATATCCTTTGTTGGCAATGACAGAGGTCAAATGTTTTCTGTAAGTCTTCACAAGGTTGGCACACACTGTTGCTGGTATGTTGGCCCATTCCTCCATGCAGATCTCCTCTAGAGCACTGATGTTTTGGGGCTGTCACTGGGCAACACGGACTTTCAACTCCCTCCAAAGGTTTTCTATGGGGATGAGATTTGGAGACTGGCTAGGCCACTCCAGGACCTTGAAATGCTTCTTAGGAAGTCACTCCTTCATTGTCCTGGCGGTGTGCTTGGGATCATTGTCATGCTGAAGACCCAGCCACGTTTCATCTGCAATGCTCTTGCTGATGGAAGGAGGTTTGCACTCAAAATCTCACGATACATTGCCCCATTCATTCTTTCATGTACACGGATCAGTTGTCCTGGTCCCTTTGCAGAGAAACAGCCCCAAAGCATGATGCTGCCACTCCCATGCTTCACAGTAGGTATGGTATTCTTTGGATGCAACTCAGCATTCACTCTCCTTCAAACACAACGAGTTGTGTTTCTACCAAACAGTTCTACTTTGGTTTCATCTGACCATATGACAATCTCCCAATACTCTTCTGGAACATCCAAATGCTCTCTAGCATACTTCAGACGGGCCCGGATATGTACTGGCTTAAGCAGGGGGACACGTCTGGCACTGTAGGATCTGAGTCCCTGGCAGCGTAGTGTGTTACTGACTGTAGACTTTGTTACGTTAGTCCCAGCTTTCTGCAGGTCATTCACTAGGTCCCCCCATGTGGTTCTGGGATTTTTGCTCACCGTTCTTGTGATCATTTTGACCCCCACAGGGTGAGATCTTGCGTGGAGCCCCTGATCAAGGGAGATTATCAGTGGTCTTGTAAGTCTTCCATTTTCTAATTATTGCTCCCACAGTTGATTTCTTCACACCAAGCTGCTTGCCTATTGCAGATTCAGTCTTCCCAGCCTGGTGCAGGTCTACAATTTTGTTTCTGGTGTCCTTCCAGAGCTCTTTGGTCTTCACCATAATGGAGTTTGGAGTGTGACTGTTTGAGGTTGTGGACAGGTGTCTTTTATACTGATAACAATGTCAAACAGGAGCCATTACTACAGGTAATGAGTGGAGGACAGAGGAGCCTCTTAAAGAAGAAGTTACAGGTCTGTGAGAGCCAGAAATCTTGCTTGTTTGTAGGTGACCAAATACTTATTTTCCACCATAATTTGCAAATAAATTCTTAAAAAATCAGATAATGTGATTTTCTGGATTTGTTTTCTCATTTTGTGTCTCATAGTTGAGGTCTACCTATGATGTCAATTACAGGCCGGCCTCATCTTTTTAAGTGGGAGAACTTGCACAATTGGTGGCTGACTAAATACTTTTTTTCTCCACTGTATATATATATACAGTACAGACCAAAAGTTTGGACACACCTTCTCATTCCAAGAGTTTTCTGTATTTTCATGACTATAAAAATGGTAGATTCACACTGAAGGCATCAAAACTATGAATTAACACATGTGGAATTATATACTTAACAAAAAAGTGTGAAACAACTGAAAATATGTCTTATATTCTAGGTTCTTCAAAGTAGCCACCTTTTGCTTTGATTACTCCTTTGCACACTCTTGGCATTCTCTTGATGAGCTTCAAGAGCTAGTCACCTGAAATGGTCTTCCAACAGTCTTGAAGGAGTTCCCAGAGATGCTTAGCACTTGTTGGCCCTTTTGCCTTCACTCTGCGGTCCAGCTCACCCCAAACCATCTCGATTGGGTTCAGGTCTGGTGACTGTGGAGGCCAGGTCATCTGGCGTAGCACCCCATCACTCTCCTTCTTGGTCAAATAGCCCTTACACAGTCTGGAGGTGTGTTTGGGGTCATTGTCCTGTTGAAAAATAAATGAAGGTCCAACTAAACGCAAACCGGATGGAATAGCGTGCCGCTGCAAGATGCTGTGGTAACCATGCTGGTTCAGTATTCCTTCAATTTTGAATAAATCCCCAACAGTGTCACCAGCAAAGCACCCCCACACCATCACACCTCCTCCTCCATGCTTCACAGTGGGAACCAGGCATGTAGAGTCCATTCGTTTCCCTTTTCTGCGTCGCACAAAGACACGGTGGTTGGAACCAAAGATCTCAAATTTGGACTCATCAGACCAAAGCACAGATTTCCACAGGTCTAATGTCCATTCCTTGTGTTCTTTAGCCCAAACAAGTCTCTTCTGCTTGTTGCCTGTCCTTAGCAGTGGTTTCCTAGCAGCTATTTTACCATGAAGGCCTGCTGCACACAGTCGCCTCTTAACAGTTGTTGTAGAGATGTGTCTGCTGCTAGAACTCTGTGTGGCATTGACCTGGTCTCTAATCTGAGCTGCTGTTAACCTGCGATTTCTGAGGCTGGTGAATCGGATGAACTTATCCTCCGCAGCAGAGGTGACTCTTGGTCTTCCTTTCCTGGGGTGGTCCTCATGTGAGTCAGTTTCTTTGTAGCGCTTGATGGTTTTGGCCACTGCACTTGGGGACACTTTCAAAGTTTTCCCAATTTTTCGGACTGACTGACCTTCATTCCTTAAAGTAATGATGGCCACTCGTTTTTCTTTACTTAGCTGCTTTTTTCTTGCCATAATACAAATTCTAACACTCCATTCAGTAGGACTATCAGCTGTGTATCCACCTGACTTCTGAACAACACAACTGATGGTCCCAACCCCATTTATAAGGCAAGAAATCCCACTTATTAAACCTGACAGGGCACACCTGTGAAGTGAAAACCATTTCAGGTGACTACCTCTTGAAGCTCATCAAGAGAATGCCAAGAGTGTGCAAAGCAGTAATCAAAGCAAAAGGTGGCTACTTTGAAGAACCTAGAATATAAGACATATTTTCAGTTGTTTCACACTTTTTTGTTAAGTATATAATTCCACATGTGTTAATTCATAGTTTTGATGCCTTTAGTGTGAATCTACAATTTTTATAGTCATGAAAATACAGAAAACTCTTGGAATGAGAAGGTGTGTCCAAACTTTTGGTCTGTACTGTGTATATATATATATATATATATATATATATATATAACACACACACACGTGGACAAAATTGTTGGTACCCCTCGTTTAATGAAAGAAAAACCCACAATGGTCACAGAAATAACTTGAATCTGACAAAAGTAATAATATATAAACATTCTATGAAAATGAACACATGAAAGACAGAATTTTAAAAAAAAAGAAAACTCATGAAACAGGCCTGGACAGAAATGATGGTACCCTTAACTTAATATTTTGTTTCACAACCTTTTGAGGCAATCACTGCAATCAAATGATTCCTGTAACTGTCAATGAGACTTTTGCACCTCTCAATAGGTATTTTGGTCCACTCCTCATTAGCAAACTGCTCCAGTTGCCTTGGGTTTGAAGGGTGCCTTTTCCAGACGGCATGTTTCAGCTCCTTCCAAACATGCTCAATAAGATTTAGGTCAGGGCTCATAGAAGGCCACTTCAGAATAGTCCAATGTTTTCCTCTTAGCCATTCTTGGGTGTTTTTAGCTGTGTGTTTTGGGTCATTATCCTGTTGCAAGACCCATGACCTGCGACTGAGACCAAGCTTCCTGACACTGGGCAGCACATTTCTCTCTAGAATCCCTTGATAGTCTTGAGATTTCATTGTACCCTGCACAGATTCAAGACACCCTGTGCCAGATGCAGCAAAGCAACCCCAGAACATAACAGAGCCGCCTCCATGTTTCACAGTAGGGACAGTGTTCTTTTCAAGATATGCTTCATTTTTCCGACTGTGAACATAGAGTTGTTGTGCCTTGCCAAAAGTTTCGATTTTTGTCTCATCTGTCCATAAGACATTCTCCCTGACGCTTTGTGGCTTGTCAACATGTAGTTTGGCAAATACCAGTCTGGCTTTTTTATGATTTGTTTTCAACAATGGTGTCCTCCTTGGTCGTCTCCCATGAAGTCCACTTTGGCTCAAACAACGACGGATGGTGCGATCTGACACTGATGTTCCTTGAGCTTGAAGTTCACCTTTAATCTCTTTAGAAGTTTTTCTGGGCTCTTTTGTTACCATTCGTATTATCCTTCTCTTTGATTTGTCATCAATTTTCCTCCTGCGGCCACGTCCAGGGAGGTTGGCTACAGTTCCATGGATCGTAAGTTTCTGAATAATATGTGCAACTGTAGTCACAGGAACATCAAGCTGCTTGGAGATGGTTTTATAACCTTTACCTTTAACATGCTTGTCTATAATTTTCTTTCTAAGCTTCTGAGACAACTCTTTCCTTCACTTCCTCTGGTCCATGTTGAGTGTGGTAACTCAGCATGTCACCAAACAGCACAGTGAGTATCTGTAGCCCTATGTACAGGCCCACTGACTGATTACAAGATTGTAATCCTGTAGACCTGTGATGCTAATTAGTGGACACACCTCGATTTAACATATCCCTTTGGTCACATTATTTTCAGGTGTACCATCATTTCTGTCCAGGCCTGTTTCATGAGTTTTCTTTTTTAAAAAATTCTGTTGAAGCATGATTGAAAAGCAATGTCTGACTTTCATTTGTTCATTTTCATAGAATTTTTATATATTATTACTTTTGTCAGATTCAAGTTATTTCTGTGACCATGGTGGGTTTTTCTTTCATTAAATGAGGTGTACCAAAAATGTTTTTCCACGTGTGTAGGTAACATGCATGTGGAAAATATACAAGCTCAGATAAATGCAGCTATATCATAATCCCTGTTGAGGCCATGAGGTTGAAGTGTCTGTAGTCTTTGTATCCAATAGGCCTCTCTTTTTTTAAGAATCAACATGAACATGCCTCCGCTGGTGCAGAGACCCGAAAAGGCAGAGATGTTACAGTACCCCCCCTTTTATGAGGGGCCACCGGACCCTCACCAGAAAAAACAGTTTTAGAAGGCTTCAGTATTTTCTCTGCCTTGAATTCTAGATCTCCCTAAACAGCAGCAGGTGCTGGTGGACCAGGCAAACGTTTTTTATTCATCTGGTGTTTCCAACCTTTAGTAGCCGAGAACATCTCCTCACTGACACAATCTAAGGTGTGCAAAGCAATACGGTGGGATGAGCATTGATCTCTCCATTTTACCAACTCCCTTTTACCCCAATCAAAAACAGGGTTATGGAGGTTCAACCAGGGGAGCCCCAAAATAATATCGGAAGACAGACGCTCCATAACAAAGAAGCTTATGACTTCCAAATATGACTTTCCGCTGGTGTGTAGGGTCTGATCGCGCAGTCTCGGATAATATGACCTGAAGTACCACAGTACAGGCAGAGGTTATTCCGGAGACAATGTTCTCGTCGAGTCTTGGCATCCATAGCTCCCAGTTGCATGGGTTTCTCACCAGTAGTGATGGGAGAATAAGTAGATTTTTCAGAAGATAGAGACGAAGGGACAGAAAACTTGGAGGAAACAGGCCCTACACTCTATTTAAAATTTTCCCAGATTCTCTGGTCAATACAGACAGCCAAAGTCATGGCCTGCTCAAGAGTAGGGGGATCTGGGTGACCAACCCAGACCTCCTTAACACGATCACACAGGCCTTTTTTAAAGTGAGCCTTTAGAGCCGACTCACAACAACCTGCAGTAACACTGCACTTGCGGAACTCTGAGCAATACTCCTCGGCAGAGCGTTTGCCCTGCCGCATGGTGAGGAGTTGCGATTCCACAAGCCCAATGTGGTCTGGCTCAGCATAGATAAGAGCCCAGGGACTTAAAAAATTTTTCAAGAACAGACCACTCCTCAGCATCAGAAGGCAGTTCAAGGGCCCAAGCTTGTGGATCCCCCTGTAGAAGAGATATAACTATTTCCACCATTTGGGCCTGGGATGCATGTGGATTAATCCGGAAACACAGGTGACAAGACTCCCGGAAAGTCTAAAATTTTTCTCGGTCCCCCCGAGAAATGATCCGGGAGTAACATATTAACCCTGAAAGGGGCAGAAACAACTGGGGATGATGCAGCAGCCTCAGTAAGGGTATGAACCTGTTTAGCTAGCTCAGCTACCAGACCTGCCCCAGACTTGATTGGTAGACAGGCTGTCAATCACACAGGCAAGGCTAAGATTAACTGTTAGAGGAGCAGAGAGAAACAAGGGGCAGAAGATGGGTGTGGCTGAAATTCAATTACATAGGACAGTGTTCAGACTGAGCAACAAGAACCTTAAGTACGGAATCAAACTGAACACACCTCCTGCGCCGCAGTGTGCGAGTGGAGGGTGGGGCAGAGACCCAAACAGGCAGAGGCGTTACAGATAGACCTTGTCACTTTTTTGCACATTTGAACACTGGTGACAGGATAAGCAAAGGAAAGTTACAGCTTTGGGGGTACTTAGAAATTGCTGACGTGATACCCTGATGTTAGAACCTACGTCAGCTTTTACCAAATTGTCACGGAGGTTCCTTGGTCGTCTATAACAAGAAAGAAAGTTAGTGCTAAATTCAGGTATACAGTATCTGGGTAGGCTTTGGTTAGTAAGGGCCAATAGCTCCTTATTATTTGGTGAATTTTGTACGAGAATAGGTGGAAGGTAAATACAAAGGGAATTATTGGTTGCTGTACGTGAGTTTCCACTGTTTTTGGTACGTGTCTGGTCTAGGGATCTGTCAAGAATTTTTTTCAGGGTATCACCTTTGTCTGAATTTTTCCCTCATTTCCCTGTATCTTTTTTCTTTTGCCTCAGACTTATCAATGATATGGGAAATTCTGGTGAATTGGGTTTTGGAAAAGGATCTGATAGTAGCAGGAGGGTGACAGCTCATAAAGTGTAATAGGCTATTTCTATTCGTTTCCTTTGTATATAGATGGGATAGTAGAGTTTTTCACTATTTGTGTATCCAAGAAATTAATAGTTTTGTAATCATAATGAAGAGTGAACTTGAGTTCTGGCCAAATGTCATTAATATATTACTTGAACTCTTTTAATGATGCCAGAGTGCCTGTCCAGATACAGAACACGTTGTCTATGTATCTTTTCCACAATAATGTATTTGCTTTGAAATTAGTGTTAGGATAGATGAAATTTTCTTCAAAGTGTGCCATTTACTCATTTGCATAAGGGGGTGCCATTTTCGAGTCCATAGCTTTTGGTATTGATCGTGTCCAGTTGGGTTGCCGTGGTGGGGATATTAAAAACGCATTATTACGTAAAGAAGTGCGATGGATAGTTAATCTTAAGACAGCCTCACCTTTGGGTTTAAATGAGGCAGTTAGCTTCAGACCTTTTTTATAAAGGTATGTTTTTGTGTTTTTATTTGTTTTGTTTACTTATTGTATTATTGTCTGTTTTCTTTAAGATGGGATGAGGTACATTTTTGAAGCTCATCTGCCAGGCAGGAGTTTTTAAGTTGATTATCTGCAGTATCCAGTTGCTGTTGTAACGTAGTAATGTTTTTTCGTAAAAAGGTAATGGTCAGTAACATGATGTCAAATGAACATTTATTTAATATCTGTTCAAACTGATTGCAGTAATTCTTGTCTTCCCTGAATAGTGTTGGGACTACTGTCATATGTAGTTCCCTTGGGATTCCCTGCACCTTGCAGTTTTGTTCCATATTAATCAGGCGCTTTGAATCCTTTTCCCGGCCTTAAGGAGTTTTCCAACTCATTTTTATTGATGATCTATCCTCAGAATAGATTATCAATAAGAGATCAGTGCCCCCCCCCCGATTAGCTGTATGAAGGGGCCCCGGCTTCTTTTTATATCACACGCTGTCTGTTTATAGTGACTGTGTGATGTAATTACAGTCTTGTCACATAGACGTGTATAGGACAAGGCTGTAGTTACATTATATGGCCGCTATGAAATGTATGATACTATGTAAACAGAGAAGGGGTCATGGTGCTTACACAGATATCATGGTCCATTCAAACAGCTGATCCTGGGGCTCCTGGGTATTGGAACCCCACTAAATTTTTTTTTACCTTTTAATTAGGAAACACCTGGGGCATTAATAATAAGGGGCAATATTTAAAGGGGGTACACAGGGAAGTTAATTTAAAGATACTCTTGGGGGTATTATTCATTATGGGGGGTTATATTATATATTTTATAATTGGGGGTAGCAGCAGGATGGGTGTGCAGGTGAGGACGATGTGGGTTGGGTGCCTGGAAAAGTAAGGAGCCAAAGATGTCTGTGCTGCAAACTTTAAAGAGACTGAAAGAAATGGTTATGGTGGTCCAGATGGATGAAAAATTGGAATGGAAATGTGAACAATTAGTTAGAGACGTCACTGGTAAGTCACTAAATGATACTGCACTGTATTCACCCTGTGTACAGCCAATATCTTCCACTATACGGTCACCGTATAGTGATAATATTGGTATACCTAAGTTGGGGGGCCCACTTGAACATGTTCTCCCCCCTGTGCTCAACCCCTAGCTACTCCTCCGGAGGTAAGTAAAGCTATCATTCAGAGGATGACATTGTTTTATTCTTACTGTGCATATCTCATTACTTTGGCTCTAACACCTGTGCATTAGCCTCACCTTGATTGGTCTGTTGATGTACATAGAACCATGTCTCTCTAAAGTTTTTTTTATAATATACCATATGGAGTTCTTTTGGTTCCTTTCTTAGTTAACTGATGTTGTGCTGTGTTGTTTGTTGACTTTATCACATCATTGCTACGATTCTCAGTCCTGATGTATATTTTCCTTATTGTCTGTATCCATTTTACTATACTGAAAATCCCTGAAGGAGGTCACTGATAAGAAGCTCAAGATGACCATATGAGCCGCATATTGATTGTATTACTGTACTTACTTTGACATACTAAGGCTCGGTTCACATCTACGCTTGTACTCCGTACAGGGATTCCATTCCCTTTTCGGGCGAAAACTTAACGAAAATCACACGGACCCTGTTATAGTCTATGGAGTGGGTTTCCTAAGGTAACCACTTTTTTATGCGGATTAGGTTTTCCGGGCGCAGATGTGAACCTAGCCTTAGCTAGTTTCTTTTGTTTTTGTTCTTGTTTTTTTGTAACTGACATTGCTTATTGTAGAGTCTGAGAAAGGTCTTAAAAGACCAAAAACATTTACGTCTCTACACTTCATGTTGTTTGGATCTTTCTTTATGATGATTATCATTAACACCGTATCGGTGATAAATAAATAAGAATTTAGTTATTGCACTTTTGAGTGTGAAGTCTCTTTAAATACTATACCTGTCGTGTTGGGACCCTACTTCTTCACTCCTAGGCATTGAGTGCTAAACCTCACCCTTCTACAACAACTTGTCTTGGCTATAATACAACCAACTCTTCTGGTTCCTTCATACACCACGTCTTGGGACAACAATCGCCTTTCTCCAACTGAGTGGTCTAGGTCTCTCATGTTTGCTCATAAATTACTGTTGCCATGCAGTGCTCAGGAGAAAAATTTCAAGATACTGACTTGTTGCTATCATTGTCCAGATCTCCTCCACAGGTTTTATCTGTCTGTCTCCGATCGTTGATGGGGCTGTGGATCTGAGAGGGGGACTCTTTTCCATATATGGTGGGAATGTGGGGATTTACAACCCTCCTGGGTTACTGTGTTTGACCTGTATGCCAGAGATAGTGGATGTTCTCTTGTGCCTACCCCTGAAATAGCTCTCCTCACTGTTATCCCTGGGAAATTTTAAAGGGTGATCTTCCTCATGGCTATCAGATAAGTCATCCCCTGCCACTGGCGCAGCACGACTTCCCCCTTTCTGAGGAAGTGGCTCTGGGAGTTCCTACTTATCCGGAGAATGGAGACCCTGGTTGTGGAGGACTCTGTAGACTCCTCTAATTTTGATGCTCTTTGACAGACGTGGATGGAGTTCCAGGAGTCTGCTGATTCTTCTAGGTTTTCTAGGTTCTTTCCTTAAACCCAAATTTGCTTACTTGACCTTCCTCGTCTCAGGCCCTCTTCCTTCCTCTGCTTTGCCCTCATGTCCTGCCTTTCCCCCTTCTCCCCCTATGTTTCCCTCCCTTCCCTCTTTGCCCATTGTCTTTGTATCTGTCCGTTCTTCTGCCCCTCCCCATTTGTGCATTGACATGTTGTTACGCTCCTTTTCTTTCTCTTGTTGTAATGTTGGCTTCTAGACCATACTGGGGGTTGATCTCTCCTTACTGTGCCGGGGTCCTTGATTTATATTGTCACATGCCATGGCTACCATGTTTTACAGGCCTTTTGGTCCAATTTCTTGTTGTTCTTTGTCATATTTGTTATAGTTTCAAAAAAACCTTAAGAAACTCTGATTAAACATAAAAATGGCCCATACCAAAAACAAGGAGAAAAGCTCAAATTTCCTCAAAAGACAACGGGGTACTCCCTCTGGAAAAAAAAAAAAGATCTAATCTCCAGGGGCAACAAGTCTTCTTCACTAAAGGGCCGTAAGTCTGTGAAATGGATTAAATGCCCTTTCAGAGCAAAATAGCATTGATGCTTATGGATAGAATAATATATAGATTCTATAAAAGTACTGAATACTTATTTCCTTTACTCGTCCCTTCAGTCATGCCCTTTCCCACCCCTTGGTTGAACTGGATGGACATAAGGGTTTCCATTTATATAAAACAATACATATATACAATACTGCCAGAAAATAAGGTAAGAGATTCATTTTATTTCCATCTCCACTTTTGTTCAGTGACAGTAATTAATAGTGGTAGTTTCACTTTTCCATATTTAACCCTATAGCGTGTATCCCAAGGAAGGCAAATACCTCTATCAGGAGGATGCCAGTTACATCATATTATTGTAAAAATGTTTTTTTGACAAATTTGGCAATCCGAATAAATCACTGGATCAATTTCTTATCTCTAAAAACATATTTTGTGTAATTTATTGTTAGATTAATGATAACCCTCAATTTTATTTTTTATTATCTAACCATCTAGCCCTTTTTTAAATGTTGATATGGTATCTGTCATTACTACCACTTGGGGTAACGCATTCCATAGTTTTACTACTCTAACTGTAAGGAACTCCTTACCAAATAGATGCCTACTTGAACAAATACCTTGTAATATCTTTTAAAGGGAGACTGTAAAGACTGCAATGCTTCCCAAACTAATAATTGTGCCATATGGGTGCTTACAAAAGTAGCAGAACTATACCTTTGGATGAAGCAAATGAAGAGATAATAATATTTTTATTGATATGCAAATCAGCCTACAAGTGCATCAGGCTGAATACAGTACACTACTATTTAACTTAATGTCAGGGGTCACATGGCTGATGCCATATTTAGTCCATTTCAATTCTCTTATAGAAACATTTCAAAATACTAAGAATGGACCATGCCATTTTTTTTTTCCTTCAGAGACAGACTACAACAAAGTTTTATGAGAAAAATTTCAATAACATGTTTATTAGAAAAGTGTATGATATCCTAATCGCTAAACAAATAAATTAAGTCATGAAAACCGGAATACCTCTTTAACCCTTTCCCATCATCTGCCGTAATAGTACGGTGGATGTCGGGTATTTACATATGGTGGCCACTCAGGAGCTGAGCAACCACCATAGCCAGCGGGTCTCTGCTGTATTGTATAGCAGAGACTCGGCGCTAATCTCCTTGATCGATGCTCGCATTGATCGTGGACATTAAGGCCTTTTGCGCCTCAGTCAAATCTGACTGAGACGCCATATTTGTTGTGGATCGAGATCCGAGACTGGCAGTCTGTTGCCATGATAGTCAGGAATCTATTGAAGGCATACAGCTCTATGCAGCCTGTAACAGAACTGCTAGTATTTTACAATGCATTGTGATGCATTAGCACCACAATGCTTTGTATTAGTGATCAGACCCCTGGAGTTTAAGACCCTTAGGGATCTAAAAATAAAAGTAAAAAAAATAAATAAAAATTAAAATAATTCAAATCACCCCCTTTTCCCTAGAACACATATAAAAGTATATAAAAAAGTTAAACACATACACATTAGGTATTCCTGTGTCTGAAAACTCCTGGTCTACAAACTCATAAATGTGTTTTATACATGTGTTTTTTTCCCATATGGTGAACAAAAAAAAATGTTGACATTTTTTTTTCTTGAAAAATAATTAAGAGAGCCAAACTACCATTTTTTTGCTGCTTCTCCTCTCATAAAAATTTTAATAAAAAGCGATCAAAGCAATAGACATTCCCCAAAAAAAAAAACTTTATCTGGCCCTGCAAAAAAAGACACCTTATGCATCCCCGTACATGGAAATATAAAAAAGTGTCAAAATATGGCAACTCCAAGAAAGTTTTTTTTGCAAAGATCTGGATTTTTTTAAGGGGTTAAAATGTAAAAAAATATATAAAATTGGTATGGCTGGAATTGTACTGACTCATAGAATACAGATGATATGTCATTTTGGCTGCACAGTGAACGCTATAAAAACAAACCCCGAAAGAATATCGCAGAAACACAGTTTTTTTTCCAATTCCACCCCATTCTGAATTTTTTTTCCAGCTTCCCAGTACATTGTACATAATATTAAACAGTACCATTACAAAGTACAATTTGTCCCACAAACATTAAGCCCTCATAGGGCTCTGTAAATGGAAAAATAAAAAAGTTATGGGGTTTGGAAGATGGGGAGACAAAAACGACAGGAAGCGGTTAAATGTGTCTTAACATACAGTGGGGAAAAAAAGTATTTAGTCAGCCACCAATTGTGCAAGTTCTCCCACTTAAAAAGATGAGAGAGGCCTGTAATTAAGAATTTATTTGCAAATTATGGTGGAAAATAAGTATTTGGTCACCTACAAACAACCAAGATTTCTGGCTCTCACAGACCTGTAACTTCTTCTTTAAGAGGCTCCTCTGTCCTCCACTCATTACCTGTAGTAATGTCACCTGTTTGACATTGTTATCAGTATAAAAGACACCTGTCCACAACCTCAAACAGTCACACTCCAAACTCCACTATGGTGCAGACCAAAGAGCTGTGGAAGGACACCAGAAACAAAATTGTAGACCTGCACCAGGCTGGGAAGAATGAATCTGCAATAGGCAAGCAGCTTGGTGTGAAGAAATCAACTGTGGGAGCAATAATTAGAAAATGGAAGACATACAAGACCACTGATAATCTCCCTCGATCAGGGGCTCCCCCGCAAGATCTCACCCCGTGGAGTCAAAATGATCACAAGAACGGTGAGCAAAAATCCCAGAACCACACGGGGGACCTAGTGAATGACCTGCAGAAAGCTGGGACTAACGTAACAAAGGTTACCGTCAGTAACACACTACGCCGCCAGGGACTCAGATCCTGCAGTGCCAGACGTGTACACGTGTCGTGTACTGACTCATAGAATACAGATGACATGTCATTTTGGCTGCACAGTGAACGCTATAAAAACAAACCCCGAAATAATATCGCAGAAACACAGTTTTTTTTTCCAATTCCACCCCATTCTGAATTTTTTTTCCAGCTTCCCAGTACATTGTACATAATATTAAACAGTACCATTACAAAATACAATTTGTCCCACAAACATTAAGCCCTCATAGGGCTCTGTAAATGGAAAAATAAAAAAGTTATGGGGTTTGGAAGATGGGGAGACAAAAACGACAGGAAGCGGTTAAATGTGTCTTAACATACAGTAATTAGTATTGATTCTGCTTGCACACTGGCTAAAATGAAGCCACATTTGATAAATGTGGCCCATAGTGTCAGGACACACCAGGTTATAATTTCACTGCAGGTGATGGTCTAGATGAATATTTTTCATGAGAACATATGGAATGTATGCTCTGCTTGGCAGAGTCTTATCCAGTTTTTTTGTACTGAATTGTTAAAGTTCTCGTATGTTTTACTATTTGCTGCGTTCCATTTTTATGCACTTTACAGATGTATACACTTGGCAGACAATCTTTCGAAGGATTTTACAAAGTGAGCTGCAAAAAGTTATTTCCTAGCCCAGGACATTAATTCTCATTATTATTTTGTTGCTAGGAGACATGTCTCTAACAATGTGTGGAGGATGAAATTGCAGGTTTTATGCACCCATAAAGAGACTGCATTAGTATTCACGAGACCATTCTGATAAAGCAAATTACTTGGATAGATGGGAAATGAAAACTCTATTGCCAAGCTAAACACTAAAACACATCAAATGCCTGTAACAGGTGTCTTGAAATTATAGCACATAATACATAACATGAACATGAAAACCATCCATAAGTGAAATATGAAATAAACAAAAACCCAAAAATGAAAGGATTACATAAAACAATTACAATTAAAAAGAATCCTTTGAAAAATGTAATATTTGAAAGAAGCACATAAACTGGTGCAGAGGAAAAGTGGAGGAGCTGCCATAGCCATCAAATTCCAGCTCTCATTTTTCAGAAGACTTTATATAACCTGGCTGAAAGTTAAAGTTTCCCTTCTCAAATAATAAGGAACTTTCTTCAAGTCCTAAAGAAGTAATGTGTTACTGTATATTACAATTAGTTTCTGAAGAACAAGACTTAGGGTCCCTTTACACGCAGAATTCTGGCTAGTTTAACTTCCAGTTACA
The DNA here is from genome assembly GCA_947044405.1 of Leptodactylus fallax. Taxonomy (NCBI): domain Eukaryota; kingdom Metazoa; phylum Chordata; class Amphibia; order Anura; family Leptodactylidae; genus Leptodactylus; species Leptodactylus fallax. Next base: position 1,345,724 of record CAMRHE010000048.1, on the reverse strand, counting down.
TGCCACAATCCTTGTGAATATGGGGATAAATGATTATTAACTCATTTCCTATTTACCTGTGGGGGATGTGCTGTCAACAACTGATAATTTTCATGCTTGCAGAAAAGATACTATAAAAAAAATAGCTTGTTTGTTGGCTGATTCCTATATGTTCAGATAGGGCAATGATTGGGTATGAAGGTTTATACACAGTGTCAGGCTGGGGTTCCTTGGGCCAGATTAAGTCATTCCAGGGGCCCACTCTCCATCAACATCTCAGAAATAGATCTTAATTTGGGTTTCCTATTGCTGGACCTGTATTGTGTTAAATCCTGGGCCCAATTTATCAATCTCTGCTACTCTGGTGGGCCAGTCTGACCCTTTTTGAACAAACATTTATAATCAGACCACATAAAAGTGCCTTTAGACTCTCCTGGTGTAAATGATGAATTATTCATGTCTACGCCCAACATATGTCAAAAGAGTCAATGTATTTCAAATTGTAGACAGCTGCATGATGTAAGTTTTTATAAGTCAGTTTTGATATAAGTAATTTTGTAAAATGTCTTTCCTTCTAGATATTCCATCATCAGTGGAAGAGTTTAAGAACCACATCAGCTCAGACATGAAATGCAAACCATGTAAAGTTACAGAGCAGGGCATCACATACCTCCCCTAGTATTAACATCAGCATAAATACTGTGCAGCAGGAGCTTCATGGCTTGGGTTTCCATGGATGAACAGTTGATATAATGGTGTAAAACACAATGCCACTGAACTCTGGAGAAGTGACAACTTATTATGTTTAGTGATGATTCACACTTCTCTATCTGGCAGTCTGATGGACTAGTCTGCTCATTCCAGAAGCAGGTTACCTGCCTGACTACATTGTGCCAACTGCTAAGTTTGATGAATGAGGGATAATGCTAAGGGATTGTTGTTCAGGGGTAGGCCTAGGATCCTTGGTTCTATTGAAGCAAAATATTAATCCTTCAGCATACTGAGATATTTTAGACAATTGTATAATTCCTCCATTGTGGGGAACGTTTGTGAAGTCCCTTTTCTGCTCCAGCATGACTATGCCCCAGTGCACAAAGCAATGTCCATAAAGACATGGGTGTGTGGGTTTTGTGTGGGAGAACTTGACTAACCTTCACAGACCTCTGACCTCAACCCCACTGAACACCTTTAGGATGAATAAGAAACAGGTCCTCTCGTCCGATATCTGTGTCTGACTGCACAAACTCTCTTCTGAATGAATGGGCAAAAATGTGCACAGTCAGACTCCAAAATGTTGTAGAAGGCCTTTGCCGAAGAAACTCTTTTAGTTGCAAATGGAGGCCCAACTTCATATTAATGTCTATGGATCTAGAATGGAATGTCATAAAGGCTCCTGTAGATGTGATGTGTGGGTTCCATACTTTTGTCCATATATATCGTATATCAGTAACCTGCAAAACTGTGTGCCCTTAATTCACCTACAGGGAAGCTGAAGGAAAAAAGCTTGAAAAGTCCTAATAGGGCTTTAAATTAAAATATTAAAATATTAAAGTGTAATACCCCTTTGGGCAAACCTCTGTAGGCAAGGAGTGTTGTAGTTCTCACCTCATTATGGTGCAGTGCCTCCTTGCTGGGAGCTCTGTAGGAATGTATGAGGGTCTTCCTCTTCTGCTAGTGGTTGATTTAGGAAACCCCCACTTAAGCTCAGTACACATTCCCAAAGGGTAAGGGCAAGACAACTTAACAGGTTTATTTGGGGAAGGGTCAACAGTGGTGAGCTTAGTAAGAACAATGCAAATAGAGAAATGGTGCAGCAATTCATATAACTACATAGGTGCAGTAGGATTGAATCCCTAGTGGTGGGAATGGGCTATATGCCAGACTTGGCTGGTATAATGAACTGTGTAAGATAACAGAATGTTGAGATATCATGTTCACTAAACACAGATGAAGTGATCATCCACCTCTTAATTAACTGCACACAATGCAATAAAAATAATAATGGCTCCAGCAATGCAATGAAAACAGTCCAAATATTGGGACCCTGTTGCCATGAACATTGGCGTGTTTTCAGAAACCGTTGGTGCATTTTAGTATTGAAGGAACAAGAAGATTCTTTTTGTAACAGTTCACACGTATTTCAACTTCCAACAAGGTGTATTTACTAGGGCTAGGTTCACATCTGTGTTCGGGTTTCCATTCGGGGGGGTCCGCTTGGGGATCCCCGAACGGAAACCTAATCCACATAAAAAAGCGGTAACCTTAGGAAATCCGTGGACCCCATAGACTATAATGGGGTTCATGTGGCCTCCGCTCGGTTTCCACCCAAGAGGGAACGGAATTTTTCATGCGGAGAGGGGAACGGAATCCCCGAACGTAGTGCAAGCACTTGTGTGAACCCAGCGTAACTCTTGCAAAGTCCCCCTCGCTCCAAACTATGAGGCTTTCCTCTCCCCTTCCTGTTCAGACATTTCCCACAATCCTCTGCTCAGCCAGTCAGTCCCTTTCTCTGATACTTCTTCCGCAGGTTGCAAGGGCATGGATAAGCAAGTAGTGCTGGAAAAAGTAGTCCACTGCTCTTCAGGATAAGATGTGCTAATGTATGCAATGAATCCCTGCTTGGCATTAACTGCATCATTTTCTGTTTACAATGGGCTCCCTGCAGGGGTTACAAGAGTACAGTGTTAAAGAGGACCAGTCAGCTCTCCTGAAATGCCTGTTTTAGTAACTAATAGTATTTTTTTTTACAATATTACAATTCTGGAGCATATTTTCTTCACTCTGCATTGTACTGTTACTCTGTGTGGGGCGCGTTCACACATGGTAAGGAGGATTTTATGTTAAATCTGTGCATTTTGCCTCTTTTGTCTAGCATGGTTATTTTTATCTGGTAACATTGACATATCTCCCTGCACCTTATATACATTATATTACTTTATAGACACCCTTTGTGGGTCGTTACTATCTTGCATTATTTCTGTTGGTGCATGGTTATGGTAGTTTCATATGATTTACCTATACATGTGTTACCATACTCTTCAATGCACATTATCACTGTATCTAATATCCCACGGGTGTCAAACACAAGGCCCGCGGGCCGAATCCGGCCCGTTGCCTTCTGTTATCTGGCCTGGCACTTATCTGGCCCGCAGGGGCGCACCGCTAATGAGGTGAAGTGAGGCACTGTCCGTCACTGTCTGGGGGGTGGCATTTTTTATTGTCTATTTAATGTAAACCAGGCCAGGACAGGCCGCTCAAAAAAAACAAAAAAAAAAAAACAAAGCTGCGCGATACCTGTCCTGGGATGGTTTACAAGACCTCTGCATGTCAGCGCAGGCGGCGATACAATGACGTCATCGCGACTCCTACGCTGACATGCAGACATCGCGGACAAGAAGAGGAGGAGGCGGCGGCTGCATCAAGGCATCGGAGGTAGGTGAGGATAAGTTTTTTTTATATATATAAATAGGCCGTTGCCTGCTGGAGTATCCCCGGCACGTAACTGCCTATTTACTTATCGATCCCCGCTGCTGGTCGTGGCCGGCGAACCCCATCAAATACTACTATTATTATACTCCAGGGTCTTTTCAGACCCCGGAGTATAATAATCGGACACCCGGGGGAGGTGATAAACATAAAAACCTGTGTTACTCACCTCTCCGGCGATCCGATGTTACTCCCAGCAGGCTTCGGCCTTCTTTGGTGACGTCCCAGGCGTCACGTGAGCCAGGCCGACGTCATTATGTCGCGACGCTGGTCTGTGCGACATTGAAGAAGGCCGAAAGCAGGGAGCACACCAGAGCCCAGGTAAGTAACACAGGTTTTTAGGTTTGTCACCACCTGGGTCTCCGATCATTATACTCTGGGGTCTGAAAAGACCCCAGAGTATAATAATAGTTCATGGGTGGGGGGTCACTATGGGATATAATACCAAGTGCAGGGGCCACTATGAAGCATAATACCGTGTGCAGGGGCCACTATGGAGCATAATATCGTGTGCAGGGGCCACTATAGCGCATAATACAGTTGCAGGGGCCACTATGGAGCATAATATCGTGTGCAGGGGCCACTTTGAAGCATAATACCGTGTGCAGGGGCCACTATGGAGCATAATATCGTGTGCAGGGGCCACTATAGCGCATAATACAGTGTGCAGGGGCTACTATGGAGCATAATATCGTGTGCAGGGGCCACTATGGAGCATAATACTGTTTGCAGGGGTAAACAGTATTTGTATTTTGCTTAATTTTTGATATATTCAGAAAAGGATGAGGATAGTATGTAACATGCCAATGTCTTAGGTTTTAACAATACATTATGTTCTTCCTGGTTGCCCTCAAAGGGCTGATTGTAACAGTAGTAATGTACAAATGTAACTACTCCTTAATAGCTCGCTTAACTGTTAAGGAGAAGTTACTTTTATACACATGTAAAATAATCTTGGCCCTTCAAGGTACCCCGTGAGGCTGAACTGGCCCCCGGTGAAAATGAGTTTGACACTCCTGTAATATCCCCTACATGTGTAAAGTATCATTATTGTGGATATATTTTTCTGTCCTTGTGTATATGTGTGCAGTATTTTTATAAGCACATAACTGTTCAATGAAACTATATTTTTAAAAACTGTTTGTGGAATTTGCCTATTGGCATAGTTTTTGTAATTTAAAAAACAGTGTCAACAGCCACTATCTCAGCTCACCTGTTGAGCTCTCCAGTGTCATGATCTATCACCAACAGATTCACAACTAGCAATTACCGTATTTTTTGGACTATAAGACGCACTTTTTCTCCCCCAAATTTGAGAGGAAAATGGGGGTGCGTCTTATAGTCCGAATGTGGGGGTGTTTTGGCGGGGTGAGCAGAGGAGCGGGGTCGCTGCATCGCCGCACTCCTGTCACCGCTGAATTCCTGCAGCGGGAGGAGTGGCACGATGCTGCGGGCCTTGGGCTGAGAGGGTGTCCCGGCGGTGTGAACCTCCTGGCATTGGCTGTGCTGTTACGGCGGATGCCGGATCTCGGGTCTGTGAAGATGATGGTGGCCACTCTGCTGCAGATGTGGAGACCAGAAGCTAATGCCCGCGATCAGAATCCACTCTGATCGTGTGCATTACTACCTCTGAGCCCCCTAAAGGTAGTAAAACTGCCCCCGGCCCTGTACCTTTCTTGTTGCAGGACGGCTCCTGTGCGGTGCGATTGCGGGAGCCCTCCTGTTCCTGTGACAGCCGGGAGCCTTATGAAGGCTCACAGGCCTGTCATAGGAATATTACTATTGCGGCTGGTCTATGACCAGCCACAATAATAATGTACAAAATCTCCCATAGACTGCAAAATACTTGTATTGCAGTCTATGGGACTTGCAATCAAATGATTGCAGGTCCAAGCCCCCTAGGCGGGGGGCTAATAAAATAGTAAAAAAAAAAAGTTTTAAAAAAAATATAAAAATAAGTTAAAAAAAATAAAAGTTCTAAATCACCCCCTTTTCCTAGAATACATATAAAAGTAGAAAATTACTGTGAAACACATACACATTAGGTACCCCTATGTCCGAAAATGCCCGGTCTACAAACTTATAAAAGTATTCTTCCCGTAGTGTGAACGTCGTAGAAGGAAAGAAAATCAAAAGTGCTGGACTGCAGTTTTTTTCGCTGTTTCACCTCTGATTTGAATAAAAAGTGATTAAAGTAATAGACATTCCCCAAAATGGCATAACTAAAAAGTACACCTGACCCTGCAAAAAAAGATGCCCTATGCTTCCCCGTACAGCTGCAGGGCCACCTGTCAATGTGGCCTTGCAGCTGTTGCAAAATTTCAACTCCTATATACTGTATTAAATATTTTACTACATTTTTTTGCTTCAAAAATTTTTTTCCCTATTTTCCTCCTCTAAAACTTAGGTGCGTCTTATGGTCCGGCGCGTCTTATATTCCGAAAAATACGGTAGTTTACCAAAGTTCATAAAGGTGCATAATCCCCTAAAGGACATCTAAGCGCTAGTCACAGTTCCTTAAGCATGGGAGACTGTTACCAGAAAATGAATGAATGCATGTATTGCCTCCAGAATGGTTAGTGCTGGGGATGGCACACAAAAAGCCCAGGGAAAGTGTAAAGGTGGGAGGGGGGGGGGTGACACTGACTGTTTAACCCCTTAATGACACAATCTGTAATATTATGGTGCTGTTGGCAGTTCTAACCCGTTAGATGCCGCAGTCAAACATGACTGTAGCATTTAAGGGGTTTCCGTGGTTATTCTGTCCCCATCAGCCCGCTGCGATGTGTTCAAGGGGTGCTGGTATGTATTTTTGGCAGCCCGGTGCCTGATCAGTGACCCTGGGCTGCCAGAGCCACATACCTGGTTGATCCTGCCGGGACAAGAGGAAGTCAGCCTATGCGTCTTTGTGTCCTATGCATTTAACCTATAGGGTGAACATCATGAAAAAAAGTGGAAAAAAAAAAATGCCGAAAGTAATGATTTTTCGCCATCTCGCCTCACAAAATATAGTATAAAAAGTGATCAAAAAGTCATATGTACTCCAAAACTGTACCAATAAAAAGTACAGCTCATCCCGAAAAAATAAGCCCCAATCAACTCTGTCAACAGAAAAGTAAAAATGCAAAATTAGTAACACATAAAAAAAAATAAAATTAGGTATTGCTGTAATCTTACTGACCTATAGAATAAATGTAACATGTTACTTATGCTATGTGCCAAAAAATTTAAAACGTAAACAGCAATTCCAAAATTGATATTTTTTTCTTTTTTTTTTTTAATCCACCAAGAAAAAGTTAATAAAATGTTATCAGTAAGTTTTATCAATAAGCACCCCAAAATGATGTCATCACAAAATACATCTCAACCCACATAAAACAAGCCCTCATATGGCAGAAAAAAAGAAAAAGAAAACAGCTTGCACAATGTAAAGACAAAAAATCCCATGAATCACCAAATCTTTAGGACAAAACTGGCTGCGGCAAAAAGGGAATGCATAAACTGTGTGAACGTGTATCAGGGTACACCCCAGATTTAGAGATCACAAGGGAAAAAACACCAGAAGTGACCCCCAGAGTGACCAACCCCCCCCCCCAATCATAGGAGCTACTGGAAAAATGGTAGGGAATTTGGTGTAGCCAATGTACTCTGCACAGCTTACAATTTGTACCATCCGCTTTGCATTCACATTTAATGTTCACTATGCCGCTTGATAAATTGATTGAGGGGTGTAGTTTTCAAAATGGGGTCACTCCCTAGGGTATTCCAATTTATTGGCACATCAGGGACTCTGCAAACATGACATGACATCCAAATATCAAACATCTAAATCTGCGCTCCAGAAGCCACATGCATGACACTGTTGTATCCAGAATAATGTACTTAACAATGTCATATGTGGGTTCAAACTTCTGTTTGGGTACACAACCAGGAACATAAGGGAAGGAGCGCTATTTGGAGCACATATTTAGATTTAGATGGTTTAGTTTTTGGACGTTATGCCACTTTTGCAGAGCCCCTGAAATGCCATTCAAGTGGAATCCCCAGACATGTGACCCCATTTTGGAAACTACACCCTTGAATGAATTTATCAAGAGGAACAGTGGACATTGTTAACCCCCACGTGTTACATTAGTTTATTTTCCAGACATGAATGTGCAGCTGATGGTGGAAAGTGAAAATGCCAATTTTTCCAGAAATACGTGGTTTCAGGGCACAATATGTTGCGTCCAGCCCATTTTTAAAAATTTCTATCAAATTCTTAGTTGTTTTTTACAAATATATGCAAAAAAATATTGCTTAATGTTCACAACTAACTAAAAAATCTCTAAATCACTTGGGTAAGTTGGAGCAACTCAAAGTTATTACCACATAAACTGACACATATCAGTTTTGAAAAATGTCATGTCCTTAACCCCTTCATGCCACAGCCAATTTTCATTTTTGCATTTCCATTTTTCCCTCCCCCCTATTCCAAGGGCCATCATTTTTACATTTTTCAGTTCACAGATTCACATGATGGCTTATAGTTTGTGAAACTAATTGTACTTTTCAATGGCACCATTCAATATCCTGTACAATGTCCTGGGAAGCTGAAAAAAAAATTCAGAATGAGATGAAATTGGTTTAATTTTTACGGCATTTACTATGTGGTAAAAATAATTTGTTACCTGTATTCTGCGGGTCAGTACGATCATGGCGATACCAAATTTATATAGTATTTGTAATGTTTTGATACCTTTTAAAAAATTAAAAACTTTGCAAAATAGAAATATTGTGACACCTGTAACTTTTTTATATTTATGTGTATGGAGCTGGGTATGGCGTCTTCTTATGCGGGACAAGATGGTGTTTTTATTGATACCATTTTGGAAAAGGTCTGATGGTTTGATCACTTTTTATTCCATTTTTTATAGGAGGCAAAAAGTTGAAAAAACAGCCATATGGCCATTTTGATTTTTTTCCCCGCTACACTGTTCACCATATGGGATAAATATTTTAATATTTTAATAGTTCGGGCATTTTGGAGCCCGGGAATCCCTAAAGTGTTTATGTTTACTTTTGTTTATTTATTTTTATATGAGATCTAGGGAAAAGGGGGTGAGTTAAACTTTTGTGTTTTTTGTGTTTTTTTCTGCTTTAAAAAACTTTTTTCTTTTACTTTTATTTTCAAACCCCCTAGGGACCTTGAATCCTAGGGTGTCTGATCGTTCACACTATACACAATATATATATATATATATATATATATATATATACCGTATATATATATTAATGTATTGCTGTGTATAGGGAAATCCTATGGCAGCGTGTAATAGAACTGATGTAATGACAAGCCTGGGAGCTTTCAATAGGCTCCTGACTGTCATGACAATCGATCACCGCTCTCCGATGACGTCCTGGAGGGCAGCGATCGGGAAAAGATGCCGTCGCCCATGGCACCTGTGCACTTTAGATGCCACGGTCTAGTGGCGGGTGCTGGCTGTGTGCAGCTCTGATTGGCTGGTGCTGGGAGAGTTAGTGAGCAGTTAGTGACAGTTGTAATAGCAGCTGCGATATCTAAAGGGACAAATGAGGTCTGAGATAACTAAACATCATTTTATGTGGATCAAATGATGACCGTGTTATCCTAGAGCATGCAAGAAAGAGCACGAGACAGAGCCTCTGCAAGAAAGAAGCTGCTTGTTGTAAAGTGCAGCAACTATAGAAGACTCAAGTGTATTAGCCTACAATGGAGCAATGGAGTAACAGGATGTAAACATCCCAGACTGTCCAAGTAGCTTTCTATCACAAGGCATTATGGGAAAGGAGCTGGGGAGCTCATGCGCCCTCTATTGGATGTAACAAATCCTCAATTTGCTTTTGACTCACCGAGCCTTGAGACAGCAAAGGGGATTTTAGCCAAGCCAATTTCACTTATCTGCATACAGCGCTGTTTCCGGATTGTTGTCCTTCATCAGTACAGAGCAAAGTGAATTGGCTGGCTTAGTGGGAGGCAATGAGTGGGTTAGGGACAAGAATCTCTCACATTGAGGAGAGCACCAGTAAAGGTGTGTAGAGATTTTAATTGCCTTTTGCCCTCTACTTAGCATCTACATATCACAAGGCATTATGGGAAAGGAGCTGGGGAGCTCATGCACCCTCTATTGGATGTAACAAATCCTCAATTTGCTTTTGACTCACCGAGCCTTGAGACAGCAAAAGGGATTTTAGCCAAGCCAATTTCACTTATCTGCATACAGCGCTGTTTCCGGATTGTTGTCCTTCATCAGTACAGAGCAAAGTGAATTGGCTGGCTTAGTGGGAGGCAATGAGTGGGTTAGGGACAAGAATCTCTCACATTGAGGAGAGCACCAGTAAAGGTGTGTAGAGATTTTAATTGCCTTTTGCCCTCTACTTAGCATCTACATATCACAAGGCATTATGGGAAAGGAGCTGGGGAGCTCATGCGCCCTCTATTGGATGTAACAAATCCTCAATTTGCTTTCTGTAAGAAGTAGGTCTAAAGTGAAAGTGGCCTGAGAAGCTAAACTGGTGCTAGAAATGCTCAAACTTCATATTGCTGTTTATATATGCAGAACTGTACAGTAAAATGTTCCAATCTACCAAAGAAAAAACCATTGCTTTTTGCAATTTAAGTGCCACGTGCAGGGACGCACCTCTAATGAGGCGAAGTGAGGCGGCCGCCTCAGGCGGCACTGTCCGTCACTGTTTGGGGGGCGGCATTTTTACTATTCAATGTAAACCAGCCATGGTTTACGAGACTTCGCATCTCAGCGCAGGCGGCAATACAATGACGTCATCATGCCGCCTACGCTGAGACACAGACGTTGCGGACAAGAACAGGAGGCGGCTCCATCAAGGCATCGCAGGTAGGTGACGATAACTTTTTATATATATTTAACTAGGCCATAACCTGCTGGAGTATCTCCGGCAGGTAATGGCCTATTTATTTACCTACCCCACGTCTGCTCGTGGCCGCCTCCGCTTCCCCTTCTGCTATGGGACGCAGAAAGGGAACTGGATGCTGCTGTGAGCAGCCGCGGGCATCGGTAAGTGAGGTCGCGGGCTTCGGAAAGTAAGGCCGCGGGCATCTGTAAGTGAGGCCGCGGGCCTCAAATACTACTATTATTACAATCCGGTGTCTTTTCAGACTCCGGAGTATAATAATTGGAGACCCAGGGGAGGTGAGGGAACATAAAACCAATGTACTTACCTCTCCTGTGATCAGTGTTACTCCGAGCAGGCTTGGGGCCTCTGGTGACGTCATCAGGTCGCATCGCCGGCCTGATCACGTGACGTGTGTGCACAATTAAACAGGGCCGAAACCTGCAAGGAGTGCACCGGTGTCCAGGATATGTAAGTAACACTGATTTTTATGTTTGTCACCTCCCTTGGGTCTCCGATCATTATACTTTGGGGTCTGAAAAGACCCCAGAGTATAATAATAGTTCATGGGTGGGCAACTATGGGGCATAATACCGTGTGCAGGGGCCACTGTGGAGCATAATACCAGTGCAGGGGCCACTATGGAGCATAATACAAGTGCAGGGGCCACTATGGGGCATAATACCCTGTGCAGGGGCCACTATGGAGCACAATACAAGTGCAGGGGCTGCTATGGAACATAATACCAGTACAGGGGCCACTATGGAGCATAATACCAGTGCATGGGCCACTATGGAGCATAATACCAGTGCAGGGGCCACTATGGAGCATAATACCGTGTGCAGGGGCCACTGTGGAGAATAATACCGTGTGCAGGGGCCAATATGGAGCATAATACCGTGTGCAGGGGCCAATATGGGGTATAATACCGTGTGCAGAAGCCACTAGGGAGCATAATACCGTGTGCAGGGGTTGCTGTGGAACATAATACCATGTGCAGTGGCCACTATGAGGCATAATACAGTGTGCAGGGGCAACTAGGGAGCATAATACAGTGTGCAGGGGCTGCTGTGGAACATTATAGGGTGTGTAAATGGGGCGCTATAAACAGGGGCTATGGCGCCTGTTTATATTATACGCTGTTTGTTTATAGTGGCCGTGTAATGTAATTCCAGCTTTGTCACATACTTTAGACATGTACAGGACGAGGCTGTAGTTACATTACATGGCCGCTATGAGATGAATGACACTATGTAAACAGAGAAGCGGTCACGGTGCTTACACAGATACCATTCAAACAGCTGATCAGTGGGGGTCCTGGGTTTTTGAGCCCCCACTGATTAGTTTATTAATGACCTGAAAAACCTTTTAAATAGTTAACACCTGGGGCATTATTAATAAGGGGCACTATTTATACAGCGTACGCACGAACATTATTAATATAAAGATGCACTTGGGAGTATTATTCATTATGGGGGGTTATATCATATATTATATAATTGGGGTAGCAGCAGGGTGGGTGTGCAGGTGAGGAAAATGTGGGTCAGGTGCCTGGAAAAGTGAGGAGCCAAAGATGTCTGTGTTGTAAACTTTTCAGAGACAAGTCACAGCTGGAAGAAGTGGTCATGGCGGTCCAAAGGGAAGAGAAGGGAAATGTGAAGGATTAGTCAGAGACGTCTCCTGTAAGTCACAAAATGTTACTGCACTGTATTCACCTAAATGATAGAGGTTAAATACCTGATTGATGGGGGGGGTCTGTCTGCTGAGACCCCCACTGAGCCTGAGAATTGTTCCCCCCCACACTGGGTGGGAATTTAGCCTGACCACAGCCATATATAGGTGTGTCACTTGCTGGATGGACGAACCCGCGTGGCTCTCATTCACTTCGATGGGAGCACCAAAGATACCTGAAGTCCAGTACTCAGCTATCTGCGGCGCTCCTATTATAGAGAATGGGGGCCACGTGGGCTCGTCCATCCACCAAGCAGAAGATGTGTGAAGTTATTGTCATTGTTAATACCGCGTTGTTGATCTGATACTGAAGTAATACAGTAAGAAGAATTCTTAAAAACTGTTTTATAACTTTGTGTATTGTGTATATTGTGCGACGATAACAGTGTGTTAAACTAGTAGCATGGAAACTCAATTTTTTTTGGAGGGGGGGGGCGTCTTTCTATAGTCCGCCTCAGGCAGCAAAGAGGCTAGGTTCACCACTGGCCACGTGTATCAAAAAAACCTCACTAACGAATATTTTCCCCAAAAAATTGTAATTTTTGGAGCATTTTAAATGTTAAAATGCATAAAAGCGAGGGTCAGCGCAGTGTATGGTTAAACTCTGAATACATAGCTTTCATAGCCCACTGGGTCAATATTTTGAGCATCAGTGGCCATAGTCTGGAAACCCAGAAAGGTCAGGTGCTTTCTAGTACTGACATCACCTTGTGGGTGCAGGCCCAGTTTCAATAGCAAACAAGATCTATTCACCTCCTCCAATTCCTTCCCACTTGACCATTTCCCAATCACAACTTTACCAGAACAAGCCATTGCTTCCACTCCCTCTTGCTAATTTTATGACTGTAAGATGAAGCACATATTGAGTGGAACTGTGGCACATGCTGAACTGTCAGTATGAGCAGCAGTATACAGTGAATGATTATTGCATGCAGGAAACCACAGAAACAATGGAGCAAATAATAATGAGAGGAAGAAGATAAACTTCTACCTCATGTTCACTTTTGGAAAATAGTGAAGCTAGGCACACTGACGGTGTGCCACAAATTTTTCTTGAAGTTCTGTAAATTGTCACTCCTTGGTGCCACATTTGCACTCATAAAGTGGTTGTTTTTGGTGGCTTTTTTCCAACACTAAATTCCTCATTGCTTTTCATCTGGCAGGCACACTGACAGTGTGCCACAAATTTTTCTTGAAATTCTGTAAATTGTCACTACTCGGTGCCGCATGTGATCCCATACAGGGACAATTGGCAGGATAATCCAAGTTCTTTTCTGGCATCTAAGTTCTCATGGTCATAGAATCCTTTCCATTTCAGAAAATATTCTAGCTTTTCAGCTGGCTGGTCAGGCATGCTGATAGCGTGTCACAAATTTTTCTTGAAATTCATTAATTGTCACTCCTTAGTATTGTATCTGCTTCCATAAAGGATAATTTTTGTTGGATTTTTTATAAAGTCAATTCTTTATCACTTCAATCTTAAAGTGGCAGGCATACTGACAGTGTATCACAAATGTTTCTTCAAATTCTTTAGCTGCCAGTGCTATTTGCCACTGCCACACCATTTCTTCTTCCAATACCAAAGCAATGTTGAGCTGGCATTCTGCTTCCGTAAAGGGCTAACTTTTCTTTGTTTTTTTTAAATCCACTTTTTTTTAATCATTTTTTTTAATTAGGCACACAGCCACAATTTATTTCTCCAAAATAAGAAGCCTGTAGCAGTTACAAGTCATCAAAATTTTTATATAAAACCATTGCTTTTTGCAATATAATTGCCATGTGTCTTGTGAGAATATGAACCCAGAGGGCGCTAATGAGCGACCCAGGGCCAGGCCTGAAAAGGTCTTCAGCCACACCTATGGGTGGGGCGTAACTCCAGAAGGAGTAGAGACAGCAGCAGAGCTGTTGTGACGACCTGCAGGAAGCAGGGAGTGTGGAACCAGCCAAAGACAAACAGGCGGTCTGTCCCAGGAGGGCTGGCTTCCAAAAGAGGACTTTTGGCTCGAGCGGAGCATGAGTCAGGCTGCTTGTTGCCCCAGAGGATAGATAGGGGTCAAGCAGTGAGTTAGTGCCCTAACTGTGGCCCAGGCTGTTTTTTTTTTTGTTTATGTTACAGTTTCCTAAGCTGAATAAAAGCCATTTTGCTTTGAATTGGCACCGTCTGAACGCTGTCTCTCCGGTGCCCAGTACCACAATTTTCGCTGTCGGGTCCAGGAGATTAATCCCCCCAAATTGTCACATATGGTGCTACGGATTCGGGCATAAATGCAGCATCCCAGAGTGCTTCTGCATTTATGTGTTTGTCTTGTGTGCCTCTGGGTTTTATGTCTGTAAGTTTGTTCTATGTTAAGTGTAATTGTATGCAGCTTTCCCTTTGTATTTTTCCCCCTGCGGTGTTCAAACCCAGACTGGGTTCAGCCCCGGCCTATCACAGGCCACTGGGCGGGGTTGTAAGGAGATATAATCTCCCCGGCGACGGTTGAGGTTGAGTTCAGTGCATGCTGTAGACCAGACAAGGTGTGCAGAGCTGACCTGCCACCAGGCTGGACTGAAGGCCAGCCGCCGCTACCACAGCCTCAGGAGGGATAACATCAGCCCCAGGCTCTTCTCAAGACAGCTCAGAGCTAGAGAGTGGAGATTTCCAAGTGGCTGAACTTGATTCGTGTCGTGCCCGGAGGAGCAGGAGAGGACCCTGACAGGAGAGTCGCATTCGGGCCTAGTATCCAGGTATCCATTTCCCTGTCAGGACTCCCTGTAACTCTATCCCCAGTATAGCAAGCTGGGAGAGGTACAGAGGTGGAGTAGAGGAAGCCATCTTGTGGAGCCGATACTGTCTTTGGGCACCCTCCTAGAACCAAGGCTGGGGTTAGGACACTGCAGGACTACTACCCCCATCTGGAAGCTGCCGTTGTCTTTTGTTCCAGTTGCCTAAATAAAAAGGCTGTTTGGTTTACCTGCAACGCTGACTCCTGAGTCGTGCCTGCTTCAACATCAGGGCTCTTCCGACCAACACCACACCGGCTCAGGTAGGAGAGGTCCCCTCTTCAACTGGAAGTGCCCCGGGGAAAGAACTACTACCACCACCATCCGGTAGTGCTGCAGGACCCCCCTCGACTTTGTCCGGCCTAGGAGTGGGACTGGAGCCGTTTGGGAGCGTGCTCGGCCTGCTAGGTGGCACAGCATCCGCCACTACTACTCCCATCCTCCGGTCTCATCCGACTGGGTTGCGGCAAGGCGATCTTTGGCGTAGTCAGCAGGATCGTGACTCCCGTGTCCTATACCATCACAGACTACGGTGTCAAGATCCTAATTTCTTCATCTCTACAACGGGTAAGCTGAAACCTTTATTGGCTGTTTGAGAGACTTTTGCCCTGTGGATTGATACTGAGGACTCTGTTTGTGTGCCCGGAGCTGATTGTCGCTATCTCCCTGTATTATTTTGCAAAGACTGTGGACTGTTACAACTGTTTGCGTGTTTAAGCCACTTTATTGCGTACCAGAGGACTGTCAGCCGTTACCGGACTGTATACTGTGTTGCGACATCCCCGGTGCACGTGAGCCCAGCCCACGAGGGGTTAACTCCAGCCTCAGACGGAGCTGCATCATTCAAAATTCTACAGCTCCGCAGAGGTTAACCGCCAGCCCGCCAAAACCAGCGCTCAGGCGGGAAAGACTGACATCAGAAGTGCATCAGCCAAGCTCCACCCTCCAACTTTGAAAAGGACGAATCAGCAGCCGCTGACGACAGCGAGACAGCTCTCTCTACAGGACAGCGTCATCGGAGCCTCCTGGGCGCCGCCATCTTGGGTGAGTCCAACCCTAGACCTGTCCTATGCGTAGTAGCACCGCCCACCAGCATCCATCTTGAGGAGAAGTCCTGGAAAGTTCCAGAGAGTGTGTGTTAGTCGGCTCTTGTGCACACAGCGTAATTTGTCCTGCTGCATTATGTCACGTCCCCCATCTGTCTGAGGTATTAATCCTGATCCGAGTGCCTGGACTTGGGGAGAGGAGATGGACGTTGAGGAGGCTATGGAGGAGATTCCCGTGGCTGCGGTGCTGACTACTTCGGGGACTCCAGCCGGGGCCCCCATTTCACCTGTTGCTGTCCCGCCAACTGCTGTTCGCGCCCGAAGGCCTACTACTATCGCCGGGCGCCAACAACTTAAAGTGGAGGAAGAGAAGGAGTATTCTCGTCGACGAGCTGGCTTAGAACCACCTGTGGAGGGCGAGGTGCCTGACCGGAGAAGAGGTACCGTTATGGCGTTTGACTGGAGAAATGGCTGTGGATACATCACGGAGGACTCTGAGCGGGCCAACGTGTTTGTTAACCGGAGGTCGGTGAAGAGGCCTGGGTTGCCAGACTATCTACACAATCTGCACCCAGGTGAGAGAGTGGAGTTTACCCTGAAGGTAGGCCCTAAGGGTTTCTGGGCAGCCGATGTGGACCGGATCCCTATGTCACCACCACGACACGAGGTCTGGGAGGACTCTGCCACAGCCACACCTGGTCGCCTGCTAACAACAGCTGCAGGCCTGGCCTACGGTCCACTTCCCTCCGGGGCTGCACCCGCAGCACCTGCATCACCGCCACGCCCTGCTCCTGCTGCATCGCCACCTGCTGTCCTGAGCACTATAATCATCTCAGGGGGTGACCACATCTGTATTGGAGGTCACTCTGCAACTCCTGCAGCTGCACAGCAAGGAGAGCCACCTGTCTACAAAAGCAGCATGAATCCAGCCACCGTCACCGCCTTCTACAGAGAAATGGAGAAGAAGGGCCTGGACTTCCGACACCTGTCCAGGTTGCCTAAGGCTGCACCCCCGACGTCTACACCAGCTTCACGTCCCAAGACACCGGGATCTTCTTCCACGGAAGCTGAGGATTAAAAGGTAGATACCCGTAAGCTTTGTGCCCCCCAGTCTACACCTGACTGGGGAGATCAAGTTCCTTTGCCCTCCAGGGCACCCCCTGGAGTGATTTCTTTGAACTTCTATACTTGCGTATAGTCCCGAGTTTTGCCCCTCTACAATTTTGTGCCGAACTTTTGGACACTGCCCCAGTTTTCCCTACTTATATTCACCTGTCCCCTTGCTCCAGGATGGACACTAACTTACCTGTGCCCTGGAATTTCTATTGAGGCCCTGGGAGTGGACGCTGTCACAATTGTGCCTCAGGGACCTTTATCTGTGTTTCCCTTTTTCCTGGAGTTTTGCTGGTGCCTGAGAAGGGACACTCCTGATTTTTGTGCCTCAGGTACCAGGTGTAAATGTGGACTTTTATGTCGAAACAAACAACATGACAAGTAATGTTTTGTATATACTTTATGTGTTTATCTGTTATGTTTGTTTGTTTTGTCTGTCCGCTGTATTGCCTTCCCTAGCCTGGGCAAAGATTCGCCGAGGGCGGCTCAGGTAAAAATAGGGGGGTGTGCAGCATCCCAGAGTGCTTCTGCATTTATGTGTTTGTCTTGTGTGCCTCTGGGTTTTATGTCTGTAAGTTTGTTCTATGTTAAGTGTAATTGTATGCAGCTTTCCCTTTGTATTTTTCCCCCTGCGGTGTTCAAACCCAGACTGGGTTCAGCCCTGGCCTATCACAGGCCACTGGGCGGGGTTGTGAGGAGATATAATCTCCCCGGCGACGGTTGAGGTTGAGTTCAGTGCATGCTGTAGACCAGACAAGGTGTGCAGAGCTGACCTGCCACCAGGCTGGACTGAAGGCCAACCGCCGCAACCACAGCATCAGGAGGGATAACATCAGCCCCAGGCTCTTCTCAAGACAGCTCAGAGCTAGAGAGTGGAGATTTCCAAGTGGCTGAACTTGATTCGTGTCATGCCCGGAGGAGCAGGAGAGGACCCTGACAGGAGAGTCGCATTCAGGCCTAGTATCCAGGTATCCATTTCCCTGTCAGGACTCCCTGTAACTCTATCCCCAGTATAGCAAGCTGGGAGAGGTACAGAGGTGGAGTAGAGGAAGCCATCTTGTGGAGCCGATACTGTCTTTGGGCACCCTCCTAGAACCAAGGCTGGGGTTAGGACACTGCAGGACTACTACCCCCATCTGGAAGCTGCCGTTGTCTTTTGTTCCAGTTGCCTAAATAAAAAGGCTGTTTGGTTTACCTGCAACGCTGACTCCTGAGTCATGCCTGCTTCAACATCAGGGCTCTTCCGACCAACACCACACCGGCTCAGGTAGGAGAGGTCCCCTCTTCAACTGGAAGTGCCCCGGGGGAAAGAACTACTACCACCACCATCCGGTAGTGCTGCAGGACCCCCCTCGACTTTGTCCGGCCTAGGAGTGGGACTGGAGCCGTTTGGGAGCGTGCTCGGCCTGCTAGGTGGCACAGCATCCGCCACTACTACTCCCATCCTCCGGTCTCATCCGACTGGGTTGCGGCATAAAGAGATCCACGCAAGTCCTGGAAGACAAGTGTTTGGTGACTGCAGTACTGCTAAGTGTGCATTGTGGCCTACAGCTGGAAGAAATCTGTGATTTCAACTGAGAAACCCAGGAGGGGGTGAGTGGAACTGCAACATAGCAAATTGTGTGCAAAAACTGGTGAAAGTAAAACTCTGGAAGAGGAATCCAAGGAATGGACTTTGTGTATACTGTGGCACAGAAGTCTCTAAAGTGCTTGCTGATGGCAAGAAAGTAAGCAATGTGTATAGAAGCTGGATATTGCAAACAGTCCATGTGAAAAGCTATGGTGCCATGTTTGTGTTTTCTGTGGAAGACAGAAGAAAATGCTGGTTGTTGCAGTGCCACATAAGTTAACTGTTTGGTGAATACATGTGACTGCAGAACAAAAAGTTGCTGCCGGTTGAACCCAAGGTTTCTGTGGAATATTGTGTAATCTTGTTATTAAACCATGGGCAAGAAAAAGAAAATTTCAGTTTGTAACAAAGCAGAAAAGCTGTGCACAAGTGTGTCTTTGCAGCAGTCTCAAGGCAGAGAGACACAAAACCCGGAACACAGCTTGTGGAGTGCAAGTAAAAATAATGGGTTGCATGACGGTGACTCAGTTTTTCTGACAAACCTCTGTTCTATGATTGAATATGTCCCTGCTGACTGTATGTCTCATACTGGAGTGCATGAAAGCGCCAAAGATGAAAATATTAGGGTACAGCAGCTTCAAGATGAGATTAAAACCATCAGGTTCAGTTATGAGAATGAAATATCTGATTGGAAATGGCAACTTTTGGTATCAGAAAAAGAGAACCTTAAGTTAAAGAAAGAGCTTGACTCTATGAAGAGGTTATATCCTAGTCATTGTGAAAATGTGGTGCTGGGTTTGCCTGGAATGGACTGTGTCACTAAGAAGGAGTTTGCAGAAATGAAATGCGCTCTATCTAATAAAGTCCTACAGAGTGTGGAACAAAAGCAAGTGCTTGAGAAGCAATTGCAGGATTTAAAGGAGCAGCATGTCCAAGACTCCATTGCCAAAGAGAGTGTCATTGAAAAATTAAGAGATGACCTTGAAACTGCTAAACATGAGAGAAGTGAATTTTTGCAGTGTCAGTCAGAATGTTTGGATGACCAAGTCAGGAAGTGTGAAAAACTTTCAGCTGCATTAACTGATAAAGAAAATGAAGTTGCAAAGCTGAGGAAGCATGTATCTGACCGAGAGAGCGATTTAGAATCTGTGGTGCAGACATTGCAGTCAGAGCAAAACTTGCATGAACTAAAGCAGGTTTGGCTAACCAATGAAGAGAAAGAATGGCAGAGCAGAACTGGAGTTCTGGAACAAAGAGAAATGGAACTCAAAGCTAGAATATGTAGCCTGGAGAGGGCGCTGTCAGGATCTTGTGAAGATAATGAGAAATTGTCTGTTTAGGTGCAAAATAAAGACAAAGAATTGATGGAGATGTCGTCTGTCCATGCTCAGAATTTACAAACCTTACAGGATAGTCACAATGAAGTTGAGAAAAACCTGGAATCTGTGCAGATACGGTATGAGGACAAAGCCAATGCTTATGACAAGCTGGAAAAGGCCAAGAGAGAATTGGACCTCCAGATAGAAGACATGAGGATTCAGTTTGAGGAAAAAATGTCTGATTTATCTGCTCAGATTGTAGATCTAAAAATGCTTGCTGCTCAACTAAAACTGCAAGTGGACAAACAGGAGGAAGTTGCACGCATCAAGGAACAGCTGGAGTTTCAGTTGTATCAAGTGACGCATGAGTCAGAAATAAAGTTGGAAGAGCACACTTTTCAGATTGAACAGTTAAAAACCGAAGTGGAATCTAAAAGAGAAGAATTGGATCGATTGCAGCAGTCTTTATCCAATACTGAACAGTCAGCATCTGCACTATCTTCAAAGCTGGCAGCACTAGAAGCTGAGAAAGACTCACTGCAGAGCCTGTTAACCTCTAAAGAATCAGAGCTGCAAGGTGCACTAGTAAAAACTGAGACGGAGGCTGCTCAGAAAAATGCGGCAGTGAAGAAAGTTCTGGAGCTGGAATCAGAGATTTGTGCGTTACAGAAGGCGTTAGAATTGGAGAAAGCATAGAGGCAGAGAAAGGAGAACCATTAAGTCAGATAGACATGAGTGACCTGTCCCCTGATGTTGATACCAATTATCAGATTATGACGGAACCACGTGATTCTGTAAAACGTCAAGTGGATGGTATAGTTCCCCAGGAAGATGCTGCTAAAGGTGGACTTCCTGTAAATTATAAGGAGGCCAAAGAAGGTCCAAACAGAAGAAGAAACTATGACTGGTCACACACTGCCTGTGACAGAGTGTGTCCAGCTTCAAACCAATGAGGTCCAGAGCTATGAGGGCTGCGAGATGGTAAATAAGGTGAAGGGTCATCAAAAGTGTGGAACAAGAGTCCGTAAGAAGACTGACCACGTGTATGTTGTCCCAACAGATAAAGTGTCTGAAGCCATTGTGGATAAAGGTGTTGCTGTGCCTGTCTCTAGCCAAATGTCTGGTGGACAAATGGTGAATAATGACTCCATGTTATCTGTGAAGTGGGAGTCAGAAAGTAATACAGTCAACCCAAAAAGAAGAGAAGAGGCAGAAATTGTGTTACCGCCTGATGCTAATAGCTGAGGCTGAGATACAATGTTGCTATGTCCCGAACTAATGGAAGTAACTGTGGTTGAGGTTCTAATGCAGAGACTGAGCAGTCGTCATTTGCATGCAGAAGTAAGAGATGATTACAGATCATCATTGATGTGCATTAAGTACGTGTTGGTTGGTCTCTGAGCTCCTGTGGATTCATGCTAGGTGAAGATGAAAATTCTTACGGCTATTCACTAAAAGGATCAAAGTCATGCAATGGGAAGGCTGAAGACTATGGCGAGAAATATGATGAAAATGATGTGATCCCCTGTATGGCGAATTTTGAAGGTGATGAAGTAGCACTTGCTTTTGCACAGAATTGCCAGGATCTTCGCGTAGCATTTGAAGGAGCGGAGAATCCGGAAATGTCGAGTAACCGGAATTTGGAAAATGAGACCGCCAGATTGGGACATGTGGACAATCACAGGACAGGCATACATGGTTGAAGAGGGATTTCGACATAGGATGTCTCGTCCCATTGTAGCTCACCCCATGGGTAGTGAGCTGAGGGGGAGGGTATGTGAGAATATGAACCCAGAGGGCGCTAATGAGCAACCCAGGGCCAGGCCTGAAAAGGTCCTCAGCCACACCTATGGGTGGGGCGTAACTCCAGAAGGAGTAGAGACAGCAGCAGAGCTGTTGTGGCGACCTGCAGGAAGCAGGGAGTGTGGAACCAGCCAAGGACAAACAGGCGGTCTGTCCCAGGAGGGCTGGCTTCCAAAAGAGGACTTTTGGCTCGAGCAGAGCATGAGTCAGGCTGCTTGTTGCCCCAGAGGATAGATAGGGATCAAGCAGTGAGTTAGTGCCCTAACTGTGGCCCAGGCTGTTTTTGTTTTGTTTATGTTACAGTTTCCTAAGCTGAATAAAAGCCATTTTGCTTTGAATTAGCACTGTCTGAACGCTGCTTCTCCGGCGCCCAGTACCACAACCACCGCTGTCGGGTCCAGGAGTCTGCCGCCATTGAGATTAATCCCCCAAATTGTCACAGTGTCTAAAATCCCATGGTCAAGCACCTTTTATTAAAAAAGGGTAATCTTTGGAGTGTTTTAAATATTAAAATGTGTAAAAGCGAGTGACAGCGCAGTGTATGGTTAACCCCTTAACGACGCAGGGCGTAATAGTACGTCCTGAGTCGCATGACGATGTATGGAGAGCGCTCAGGAGCTGAGCGCTCTCCATACACCGCGGGTGCCGGCTGTATAATACAGCCAGGACCCGCAGCTAACAGCAGCAATCGGTGCCTGCACCGATCGCGGCTGTTAACCCTTTAGATGCCGCGGTCAAACGCGATCGCGGCGTCTAAATTGCGGAGCCGACAAGGGCTCCGCCATTTTTACCTCATCGCCGCCCTCCGATGACGTTCCGGCGCTTGGTTGCCATGACAGCCGGGAGCCTATTGAAGGCTCCCAGGCCTGTCATTTCAGTATAGCTATTACGCGATGCCAGAGGCATCGTCTAATAGCAGTGAAGGCATTTTGCTATTCACTGCGATACAGTAGTATCGCAGTGAATAGTATGATCGATCAGACTCCCTAGGTTTCAAGGTCCCTAGGGAGTCTGATCATACAAGTAAAAGTATAAAAAAAAAAGTTTTTAAAAGTATGTAAAAATTAAAAAAAAACACAAAAGTTCAAATCACCCCCCCTTTCCCTAGATCAGATATAAAAGTAAATAAACAAAAGTAAACATAAACACATTAGGTATCCCCGCGCTCCAAAATGCCCGAACTATTAAAATATTAAAATATTTATCCCATACGGTGAATGGCGTAGCGGGGAAAAAAAAATCAAAATGGCCAAATAGCGTTTTTTTCAACACTTTGTTTCTTATAAAAAATTGAATAAAAAGTGATCAAACCATCAGATCTTTCCCCAAGTGGTATCAATAAAAACGTCATGTTGTCCCGCATAAAAAGACGCCTTACCCAGCTCCATACATGTAAATATGAAAAAGTTACAGGTGACACAATATGGCGATGCAACATTTTTTTCTATTTAGCAAAGTTTTTAATTTTTAAAAGGTATCAAAACATTATAAATACTATATAAATTTGGTATCGCCGTGTTCGTACTGACCCACAGAATACAGGTAACATTTCATTTTTACCACACAGTGAATGGTGTAAAAATTAAACCCATATGAATTTGGCGCAAATGCAGTTTTTCTCCAATTGCACCTCATTCTGAATTTTTTTCCAGCTTCCCAGTACATTGCACAGAATATTGAATAGTGACATTACAAAGTACAATTTGTTTCGCAAACAATAAGCCATCATGTGACTCTGTGAACTGAAAAATGAAAAAGTTATGGCTCTTGGAATGTGAGGAGGGAAAAACGAAAATGCAAAAACAAGAAATGGCCCGGTCATTAAGGGGTTAAACTAGGCGTTTGTATTCATAGCTTAGCATCTGTTTTCCCATAGGCATACAAGTCACTGTCACTTTCACATAACTTTGGCTGTGTTTGCCTTAGACTATATATATTTTTTTTAAAATAAATTTTTATTGATTTTCAAGATACAATCAGCAAAACAAATCAAAACCTGGAGCGGAAGAATACACAGCCAAAAGGTACAAATACAACTGCCTCCGACTCAAATAAAGTCGGTAGACGCAGTAGCAACAAAATGAACAGTAGGATAGTGGTCATTGGACATCAGTGAAAAATTACTAAGGAGGGGTGGTCTCAATCCATAAATGGGACCGGGAAGGGTCGAAAGTGAAGGAAAACCAGGGTGCCCAAATTTTGGAGTACTTGGGATAAGTACAGGGCTCCAAATGTGATAGCTCTTCCAGCCAAGCAATTTGAGATATTTTCCTAAGGTAGTGGGGGTTGGGGGGTGGGGATTCTGAGACACAATAGAGCCAGATAAGGGCCTTGGCTTCGGAAATCAGTTGTAGCCATAATTGTTTACGGGGCTTAGGAGAGAAAGTAGGCAAAATATTTGAAAAGATACCTTGGGGGAAGTCAGGATTATATTCAGTCCACAAACTTGTTCCAGAAAGTGCTGGACCAATTTTCTCACATTCCCACCATAGATGCAGGTTCATGCCTGTAACCTTATGGCAATGCCAGCATTGGTGTGAAACATTTGGGGAATATGTATGAATATGTGCAGGAGTACCAATGTGCAATCAATTTATACTAAGTCCCTTGAATGCGTACAGTGGGGAAAAAAAAAGTATTTAGTCAGCCACCAATTGTGCAAGTTCTCCCATTTAAAAAGATGAGGGAGGCCTGTAATTGACATCACAGGTAGACCTCAACTATGAGAGACAAAATGAGAAAACAAATCCAGAAAATCACATTGTCTGATTTTGAAAGAACTTATTTGCAAATTATGGTGAAAAATAAGTATTTGGTCACCTACAAACAAGAAAGATTTCTGGCTCTCACAGACCTGTAACTTCTTCTTTAAGAGGCTCCTCTGTCCTCCACTCATTACCTGTAGTAATGGCACCTGTTTGACATTGTTATCAGTATAAAAGACACCTGTCCACAACCTCAAACAATCACACTCCAAACTCCACTATGGTGAAGACCAAAGAGCTCTGGAAGGACACCAGAAACAAAATTGTAGACCTGCACCAGGCTGGGAAGACTGAATCTGCAATAGGCAAGCAGCTTGGTGTGAAGAAATCAACTGTGGGAGCAATAATTAGAAAATGGAAGACATACAAGACCACTGATAATCTCCCTCGATCAGGGGCTCCATGCAAGATCTCACCCCGTGGGGTCAAAATGATCACAAGAGCGGTGAGCAAAAATCCCAGAACCATACGGGGGGAACCTAGTGAATGTCCTGCAGAAAGCTGGAACTAACATAACAAAGGCTACCGTCAGTGACACACTACGCCGCCAGGGACTCAGATCCTACAATGCCAGACGTGTCCTCCTGCTTAAGCCAGTACATATGTGGGCCCGTCTGAAGTTTGCTAGATAGCATTTGGATGTTCCAAAAGAGTATTGGGAGAATGTCATATGGTCAGATGAAACCAAAGTAGAACTGTTTGGTAGAAACACAACTCGTCGTGTTTTGAGGAAAGTGAATGCTGAATTGCATCCAAAGAACACCACACCTACAGTGAAGCATGGGGGTGGCAACATCATGCTTTGGGGCTGTTTCTCTGCAAAGGGACCAGGACGACTGATCCGTGTACATGAAAGAATGAACGGGGCCATGTATCGTGAGATTTTGAGAGCAAACCTCCTTCCATCAGCAGGGGCATTGAAAATAGAAAACCTTTGGAGGGAGTTGAAAGTCCGTGTTGCCCAGCGACATCCCCAAAACATCACTGCTCTAGA
This sequence comes from Leptodactylus fallax, assembly GCA_947044405.1. NCBI lineage: Eukaryota > Metazoa > Chordata > Amphibia > Anura > Leptodactylidae > Leptodactylus > Leptodactylus fallax. The sequence goes on along the minus strand of CAMRHE010000048.1, from coordinate 1,320,267 downwards.
GGAGATCTGCATGGAGGAATGGGCCAACATACCAGCAACAGTGTATGCCAACCTTGTGAAGACTTACAGAAAACGTTTGACCTCTGTCATTGCCAACAAAGGATATATAACAAAGTATTGAGATGAACTTTTGTTATTGACCAAATACTTATTTTGCACCATAATTTGCAAATAAATTCTTTAAAAATCAGACAATGTGATTTTCTGGATTTGTTTTCTCATTTTGTCTCTCATAGTTGAGGTCTACCTGTGATGTCAATTACAGGCCTCTCATCTTTTTAAGTGGGAGAACTTGCACAATTGGTGGCTGACTAAATACTTTTTCCCCACTATATCTATTATGTCACTTTGGCTCCAACTGGTGATCAGTGGAGGGTCCAGTGATCCCCACTGATCTATCAGCTATCACCCAGTGTTAAAATTACCAGAACACCCTTTTAAGCTTAATATTATAATATACTAGAGGAAGGACCCGGCTTCGCACGGGTATATTTCATTTTTTGTTTGTGTAGTGACCCCATAAGAATTGGCCAGTTTTGCACTTGACATCCAGTATGGCAGTCCAGTATAGGTATAGTTTATTTATGGCTGTGTTGCTATGGAAACCTGGTAAATGAAATGTGAACTTACATTGGCTAATACACGTCATATGACTGAATATTTAAGGACCTGCGAACTGCTATTGACTCATACAGGACATAAATAGCTTGGTTGCTATGGAAACCTGGTGTAAAGCTGTGTATGTCAAGACTGAACCTGCGATTTTCCATTGGTCCATAAGTGTCATGTGATCATGTGCATCTCAGTTTGGATATCAGTGAAAAACCTGTGATCGGTTGTTATGGAAAACCTGGAGTAAAGCTGTGTGTATGTGACCTTGTGTAACAGTGTCATCCACAGCGCCCTGCCCCTTTAAAGCTGACCTACAGCAGTGAAGAAAAATGGCTGGGTTGTTATTGAAACCTGGAGTGCAGCTGTGTGCATGTGGCTGACAATGCTTTGTCAGATTGGAGAGGGGCTTGGGTCTGCTGGGGAGTTTCAGCAGCTTGCTGTTGTCTGTAACATACATTATCAGATTGGAGACAGGCTTGGGTCTGCTGAGAGTTTTCATTAGCTCCAGCAGCAGCCATGCGTTTTGCTGCAGGGGACATGAGTAGTTTAAAAAACGTTTCAATTTATAAGAATGCTGAAATCCAGTATGGCAGTCCAGTCAGTGGCGTAAATACCGGTTTAGCAGTGGTAGCAGCTGCCACAGGGCCCGGGACATTAGGGGACCCGGCGGGCCTCTGATGTTTTTTTTTTTTTTCAACACCAGCAGGTAACGGGCCCTATTTACTTACCGATCCCCACTCCTGCTCACGGCTGCCTGCACTTCACCTTCTGCAGAGGCGGATGTGAGCAGGAGCGGGGATTGGTAAGTAAGGCCTGTGGGCTGTGAACCCCATAAACACTGCTATCATTATACTCTGGGGTCTTTTCAGCAGGCTTCGGGCCTCCTTGGTGGCGTCCCAGATGTCGGTGGGCCAGTCCAACGTCATTATGCGTTGCGATACATGCCTGGCTCACGTGACATCTGGTCCAACATTGAAGAAGTAGCGGGAAGTGCGCATAATACTATATGAAGGAGTCACTATGATACTGTGTGCAGGGGCCACTATGGGGCAGAATACTGTGTGCAAGGGCCACTATGGGGCCTAATAGTGTATGCAGGGGCCACTATGGGGCATAATAGTTTGTGCAGAAATGCAGTTTGTGCGTGGCGGGTTTGCCGGGGGGGGGGTCCCATGTCAAATGTTTGCCTTGGGGCCCAGCCATTGCTAGTTACGCCACTGAGTCCAGTATAGGTACAGTCTATTTATGGATGTGTTGTTATGGAAACCTGGTAAATTAAATGTGAACTTATATTGGCTGATACACGTGATATGACTGAATATTTAAGGTCCTGTGAACTGTTATTCAATAATACAGGTCATACATAGCTTGGTTGCTATGGAAACCTGTGTGCCTGAGGAGAGTAAGCGCCTGCGAGCTCTTATTGGCTGATAAGGGACATGTGACCGTGTGTATGGCAGTTGGAATATGAGTGAAAGACTTGCAGGCTTGTATAGACTAATGCTGGTCATTTTTTGGGAATACTGTACCTCAGGAACGGTACGTCCCAGTCTATAATATTCCCGGACACCTGATGTACATATGTGCCAAATTTGGTGAGGATCGGTCCAGTCGTTTGGTCGCGCATAAAGAACAGACAGACAGACAGACAGACAGGAACTCATTTTTATATATATAAGAGATTGTACTCCAGAAATATTTAAAACATACATCTTTTTTTTTTTAGGATAGATGAAATTAATAGCGAAGTAAATCTTGCCATTGGATGTCACTCTCTAAACCATATATTTATAATAATATAATAGAACTTGAATGTATGTGATCACAAATAAAAAAAAAAGCAAAAGTGGTTGGTCCGAGGAAATACAAAGCTTTTGCCTGCCTAGTACATTTTGGCATAGCAGTTTATTTTGCCAGTAATTATGATATGTTAGCCAATATTCAGGCTTTGTGAATGCTTGTAGGCTTTATTCGCCAGTTAGCCTCATTAGCTGTGCTGGGAAAAGAACTTCTGCAAAGAAAAGATTATTTTACCATGTGTAATTCAAGCTATAACATTTGCAACTTCAGACACAGTCAGTTTTTGTCATTCAGGTATATCATGTTGCATTATATTGTTCAGCTTTTAAGAAGTCCGGATAGTCCATAAATGGAGCTTCCGAATAAAGATTAAAAATATATAATATACAATTAGTAAATAGCATATAGCTTAACCTCATTTGAACTACAAAATAGGAAATACACCAAATAAAGTAGTATACTGTAGGTTATAGAGAAACAAAGTCAAGCAGCTTCCAAAGACTTTTACATGAATTCTATTAAAATTCAATAAATAATCAGTAAAATACTGTCACTAACCCTTTCCTACACCGTACCATACATTGCTGGCAGGATAAGCATTCTGTATCATGTGATGTACTTCTACAATGCCATAGAGGTATGTATCAACATATAGAATAATATGCATCTGACACCAAGCTGCATAAGTATCAGAAGAACTAACAGAAGTTACTCCAATCTCAGCAGTCTAACACCTTCAGTCCTACAATCAATAGAAACTTCTGCATGTAAGCAGTTATAAAAAAAAGGAGGCTCCCTCTGTCATCACATCAGCACTCTGACACCCAATGGTCTGCATTGGCTATATACCTATTGGGTATTGTAACACTGACAAAAAAAAATATAGATATAAATAATATAAAAAATAAACCTGTGTTTATTTACCTGCTGTTGCCAAAGACTTTGATTCGGATTTGTTGGTTAGGACCAAGATTTCAGTCCAAAGAGGTTCATTTTGAACTGTAAATGCAAATAAATTGTTTTTTTTTTTGTTTGTTTTTTTTAAATGTGTATGACACCTTGAGGGCTCCTAGGACTCTCTCTAATACCTATCTAGCTCTCTAACACAAGCACAGCCTTAGTAATGTCAAAGTGACAGCAACAGATATGGCTATGAGTAAAGATAGTAGACAGTGGTAACAACAGTTAAAAACACACTGCACTGTAGAATTTTTCATGATTAGTTGCTCCATAAGGGCTGCTTGCAAGGTATTATGGGGAAGCCTGTCTGATAACTAAGGTCATGTGATATTTTTCTCTGCTTTCTCCATGCTTTCACAGGCTGCCATTTTAGCCAGTTCATGCAATTTGAACAGCAATTTTTCAAAAGTTTAGGTGGAACCTGTTCTGAACTGGTTTGTGCATCTCTACTCTCGACACAAGCGAGCGAGCGTAGGGATAGTAATAAACTCGACAAGCTGATTAGAAGGGCCAGGTCTGTCCTGGGGAGCCCCCTGGACCCAGTGCAGATATGGGTGACAGAAGGATACTGTCCATGGTGAGCTTCATGCTGGAGAATAAGTTCCATCCCATGCATGAGACCGTGATACCACTGGGCAGTACTGTCAGTGACCGACTGCTTCACCCTAAGTGTGAGAAGGAGCACTATCGGAAGTCTTTCCTCCCCGCTGTGGTTAGGCTGTACAACCAACACCGACCTAAGCGGAGATCATTCAGTACAGAGAACTGAAAGAGCTTAAGTTGTGATATCCCTTCTACTACCTTTACCTTTTTATCTGTACCTACTGTCACTGTAATGCCTCTACCTTGGAGCTTTTGTATTTGTATTTGTATTATCTATGCTGCTGTAACACACTGAATTTCCCCATGGTGGGACTATTAAAGGATTATCTTATCTTATCTTATCCTACCTTATCGTATATACTATTATATGAATATACATGTACCGTATTTTTCGGACTATAAGACGCACCGGACTATAAGACGCACTAAGGTTTTAGAGAAGAAAAATAGGGGAAAAAAATTTTGAAGCAAAAAATGGTAAAATATTTAATATATGGGACTTGTAGTTTTGCAACAGCTGCAAGATCACATTGACAGGTGGCCCTGGGACTGTACGGGGATGTATAGGGCGTTTTTTTTTTGCAGAGCCAGATGTTCTTTTTAGTTATACCATTTTGGGGAATGTCTATTGCTTAGATCACTTTTTATTCAAATCAAAGGTGAAACAGTGAAATAAACAGCAGTTTGGCACTTTTGATTTTTTTTTCCCGCTAGGACGTTCACCATACAAGAAAAATATTTTCATAAGTTTGAATTTTCGGACACACGGATACCTAATGTGTATGTGTTTCACAGTAATTTTCTACTTTTATATGTATTCTAGGGAAAGGGGGTGATTTAGAACTTTTATTTTATTTTTTTTATATTTTTTTTTTACTATTTTATTAGCCCCCCATTAAGGGGCTTGAACCTGCAATCGTTTGATTGCAAGTCCCATAGACTGCAATACAACTGTATTGCAGTCTATGGGAGATTCTGTAGATTACTATTGTGGCTGGTCATAGACCAGCAGCAATAATAATATTACTATGACAAGCCTGGGAGCCTTCATTAGACTCCCGGCTGTCACAGGAACAAGACGGTTCCTGCAATCACACTGCGCAGGAGCCGGCCTGCAACTTCAAAGGTACGGGGTCGGTGGGGACCGGCCCTGGGGGCTACTTTTTCACTTTAGGGGGGGGCTTTAAAGTAATGTAAGTAGTGGACTCTGATCGCAAGCATCAGCTTCGGGTCTGGGCTGTACATTACAGTGGGAGACTCGGTAGCTATGGCAACCGCTCTGCAGCAGTGCGGCCACCATCATCTTTACAGACCCGGCATCTGCCGTAATAGCACGGCAGATGCCGGGATGGGTTCACTGAGACACCCTCTCCTCTGATCCCAGGACCCGCACATCGCCCCCCCCCCACAACACCCACAATCGGACTATAAGACGCAAACCCCATTTTCCTCCCAAATTTGGGGAAAAAAAGTGTGTCTTATAGTCCGAAAAATATGGTATATATTAATGTGTATTTATGTGATATATAGCATATATTAAATATGATGTATTCTTTTTAGGGGTGAAATTTTCTGAGCTATACTTTCATACTGAATCAAAACATCCTGTTTTTATATCTACAGCTCTACCATGCCTGTGACACAATGGGGGAATTTATCCATTTGGAATAGATGGATGATATTGTGGTGCACATTTGGCACAAGGACCTTTCTGTGCCTTGCTCACCATTGTGCAAATATGGGAGAAGCAGGTAATGCAGCAGGGTGGGCTGGGACATGAACAACATATTTGTTCATGCTAGTTTTCTGGCATGAGTTATAATGGAAATTTACGGTAGTTCCTAACTTGCGTAGATCTCTATTCTGGCGCACAGGGGTGCATCTGAGTTATGCAGAGCTGCTCTATTGTATTAAACCTCAATCTGTGCCCTAAGGACACAGATAGAGTTGAAATCCCTGCCTTGCCACCTGCATTTTGGGTGCTGTCCCACTTGATGCGGGGCAGCTGAGGAGGCCCTCGCAACCATAGGGCCCGACTGCACCATTGGCCCTATGGTTATAGCAGCCCTGGTCTTTATAGGTTTGCCCTTCATTTGCCCCACCCAATAACTGGGTGGTGCAAGATCCCTTATTACTATACAACTACCGCTTCGTGCCATGCTTTTGAACCCACATATATATCTTGTCCATATCAGGATGGTGCATAGAGCTGCTGTAGCACATACTCCAAATGTCTTTAAAGGTACAATGCACATAAATCACATCACATGTGTATTTGCACACATTACAAGCCCACTCCACTAGCTATCTTCAAAGGGCATACCCACATATTTCCACTGGTGGCTTAACATTACATATTGGCAGTATAATAGTTGCATATTCATACACATACATTGACAGAACCTAACATGGGCAACATAAGTAAGAAAAGGATGTCCAAGAGTTGGAAAAGGTTCAGTGGAGGGCTAAATAACTGATAAATGGCATAGATTACCTCAGTTATGAGGAGGGACTAAAGGAGTTAAATTTGTTTAGTCTGGAGAAGAGGCTTTTAAGGAGAGATATGATATAAATATATAAATGGCCCATAAAAGAAGTATGGGGAAAAGCTGTTTCATGTAAAATTCTCTCAAAAGACAAGGGGGCACCTTCTGTCTGGAGAAAAAAAGGTTTACTCTTAAGAGCCGACAAGGCTTCTTCACTGTAAGGATTGAGAATCTATGGAATAACCTACCCTAGGAGCTGGTCATGGCAGCAATAGCCGAGAGCTTCAAAAAAGGATAAGATGACTTTTTAGAGTAAAATAACATTGAAGCTTATATAAATTTATTGAATGTCATAACTAGTGACGTAAGTACCAAAAGTAGCTGTGGTAGCGGCTGACACAGAGCTCAGGGACCTTAGGGGGCCCAACGGGCCCCTGCTGCTTTCTTTTTTTTTTTATAGGTTGTCACCTCCTGGAATAACCCCAGCAGGTAACGGGCCCTATTCACTTACCGATCCCTATTCCTGCTCACGGCCACCTGCACTTCCCCTTTTGCCCTCCAAGGGGCCTCTGTGTCTCATATCACGTCGCTGGGGCCCTATGGAGGGAAGAAGGGGAAGCAGAAGTGTCCGTGAGCAGGAGCATGGATTGGTAAGTAAAGCCGTAGGCCCACGGCAAGAGTATTTGTTGGGCAATACCCAACAAATACTGCTATCATTATACTCTGGGGCCTCTTCAGACTCCAGAATATAATGATCGGAGATCCAGGGGAGGTGAGCAAACATAAAAACCAGTGTTACTCACCTCTCCTGTGCTCCGGAGTGACTCCAGGAAGTCTTTGGCCTCTGTAGTGACGTCACAAACGCCACGTGGGTCAGGCCAATGCCGCAATGCATAATGACACCAGTGTTACCCACGTCTGTGACGTCATTGAAGAGGACTGCAGCGAAGCCCAGGAGAGGTGAATAACACTGGTTTTTATGTTTGCCACCTCCCCTGGGCCTCCGATCATTTTACTCTGGGGTCTGAAAAGACCCTAGAGTGTAATAGTTCGTTGGTGGTGTGCCCCAAAAATTTCGGGTTCCGATGAACCCGAAATTTTTGTAATATTTGCAAGGAACACTGTTGGGGCCACGATGCCAATATGGGACATAGTACTGTGTGGAGGGGCCACTATGGGACATAATACTGTGTAGAGGGGCCACAATGGGACATTATACTGTGTGCAGGGGCTACTATGGAACATTATACTGTGTGCAGGGGCCACTATGGAACATTATACTGTGTGCAGGGGCCACTATGAGACATTATACTGTGTGCAGGGGCCACTATGGGACATTATACTGTATGGAAGGGCCACCATGGGACTTACTGTGTGCAGAGGCGATTATGTAGAACATTATACTGTGTGCAGGGGCCACTATGGGACATTATACTATGTGGATGGGCCACTATGGGACATAATACTGTGTGGAGGGGCCACTGTGAGAGACATTATACTGTATGGAGGCTGTTATGGAACATTATACTGTGTGCAGGGGCCACTATGGGTCATAATACTGTATGGAGGCTGCTATGGAACATTATACAGTGTGGAGGGGCCACCATGGGACATTCATACTGTGTGCAGGGGCCACCATGGGACATAATACTGTTTGGAGGGGCCACTATGGGTCATAATACTGTATGGAGGCTGCTGTGGAACATTATACAGTGTGGAGGGGCCACCATGGGACATCATACTGTGTGCAGGGGCCACTATGGGACATTATACTTTGTGAAGGGGCCACCATGGGACATAATACTGTGTGGCTGGGCCACTATGGGACATTATACTGTGTGTAAATGGGGCATTATACTGTGTGGGGGACAGGAAAGGGGGCTCTAAGTCGTGGGGGGGCCCCCAAGTCAAAAGTTTGCTGTGGGGCCCAGTCTTTGCTAGTTATGCCCCTGGTCATAACGTTTCCCATCTCCTGGTTGAACTTGATGGCCTTATATCTTTTTTCAACCATACTAACTATGTAACTAAGTAAAGGAAAAGTTAATGTATAGTTCAGATGTGCGAGAAAGGCCAGTCACAATTGAATTTCAACCTTCTTATAAAAAACTGTTTACCTAATTATTTTTTGTTTCTTTTAAGTTATTGTAGGTGATCTAAACTGGCAACCCACGTGGCAATGTGAGGTTTTTGTTTTTTGTGAAATTTCTAATATCAGTACCATCTGTTTCAAATTGTAGAGATCTCTTAAAGCATTAAAGTATTTCACCTTTCTAGGCTCAAGCAAGGTGGATTCTTGATCCTCTTTTTCCACATACATATCACTAATCAGTATTATCTATTTGTCCTTGTTCAATGGCTTTGTAGAGGAAAGAAATATTTCCAAAAGACATACATACATACAAAGTACATGGGAAAAATGTACTACACACTCTTTGAATTCTATGGCTTAACATATGAAGAAACACTGTTAATCTAATGCCCTTAATTAATTCATCATCAGCAAGCATAATCTCTATAAAAGCAGAACGTTTGGCATTTTGGTGGTCTGGAGTGTTCAGCATCTGCCAATGCAATACCAAGAAGGAAAGACAGCAACAATGATCTTAGGGAAGCAATTGTTGCTGCCCATCAATATGGGAAGGGATATCAGACCATTTGCAAGCAATTTGAAGTTGATCATTCTACAGTGGAAAATATGACAACATGGACCAATGACAATTTTCCCAGTATTTGATGTCCCAGGAAATTCAACCCAATGCTCAGATAAATTGCAATCGAAAACTACAAAACTACATCGAAAACTTTACAGTCCTCAGCTACCATGTTTAAATGTTTAAGTTCATTAGAGCACAATTAGAAAAAGAGTGAACAAGTAAACTGAAAATAGACAGAGAGGCAATAATACAAAACCAGGCAGTGTTCCCATCACTAGATATAGCATACCAGTATTGAACCACTGCACATGGTAGCTAATATCTATGGAGTAACTCCCATCCATAAATCTCTGATGAATGATGCTCAGCTGCATCTGGATGATGCGGTGATATCCTTGGGCTTTTCTTCCTGCTCCATGTACACAACTCATGATGCACCATACCTGGATGTCTTCAAGATAGCAGATAAGATTAGTATATCATATGCTATCAGACATTAGTGTGATTTTTGGGAGCTACTCCATGAATATTAGCTACTACAGTGGGGAAAAAAGTATTTAGTCAGTCACCAGTTGTGCAAGTTCTCCCACTTAAAAAGATGAGAGAAGCCTGTAATTGACATCATAGGTAGACCTCAACTATGAGAGATAAAATGAGAAAACAAATCCAGAAAATCACATTGTCTGATTTTTAAAGAATTTATTTGCAAATTATGGTGGAAAATAAGTAAGTATTTGGTTAATAACAAAAGTTCATCTCAATACTTTGTTATATATCCTTTGTTGGCAATGACAGAGATCAAATGTTTTCTGTAAGTCTTCACAAGGTTGGCACACACTGTTGCTGGTATGTTGGCCCATTCCTCCATGCAGATCTCCTCTAGAGCAGTGATGTTTTGGGGCTGTCGCTGGGCAACACGGACTTTCAACTCCCTCCAAAAGTTTTCTATGGGGTTGAGATCTGGAGACTGGCTAGGCCACTCCAGGACTTTGAAATGCTTCTTACGAAGCCATTCCTTCGCTGCCCTGGCGGTGTGCTTGGGATCATTGTCATGCTGAAAGACCCAGCCACGTTTCATCTTCAGTGCCCTTGCTGATGTTAGGAGGTTTGCACTCAAAATCTCACGATACATGGCCCCATTCATTCTTTCATGTACACGGATCAGTTGTCTTGGTCCCTTTGCAGAGAAACAGCCCCAAAGCATGATGTTGCCACCCCCATGCTTCACAGTAGGTATGGTGTTCTATGGATGCAACTCAGCATTCACTCTCCTCCAAACACAATGAGTTGTGTTTCTACCAAACAGTTCTACTTTGATTTCATTTGACCACATGACATTCTCCCAATACTCTTCTGGAACATCCAAATGCTCTCTAGCAAACTTCAGACGGGCCCGGATATGTACTGGCTTAAGTAGGGGGACACGTCTGGATCCGAGTCCCTGGCGGCATAGTTTGTTACTGACGGTAGCCTATGTTACGTTAGTCCCAGCTTTCTGCAGGTCATTCACTAGGTCCCCCCGTGTGGTTCTGGGATTTTTGCTCACCGTTCTTGTGATCATTTTGACCCCACGGGGTGAGATCTTGCATGGAGCCCCTGATCGAGGGAGATTATCAGTGGTCTTGTATGTCTTCCATTTTCTAATTATTGCTCCCACAGTTGATTTCTTCACACCAAGCTGCTTGCCTATTGCAGATTCAGTCTTCCCAGCCTGGTGCAGGTCTACAATTTTGTTTCTGGTGTCCTTCCACAGCTCTTTGATCTTCCCCATAGTGGAGTTTGGAGTGTGACTGTTTGAGGTTGTGGACAGGTGTCTTTCATACTGATAACAATTTCAAACAGGTGCCATTACTACAGGTAATGATTGGAGGACAGAGGAGCCTCTTAAAGAAAAAGTTACAGGTCTGTGAGAGCCAGAAATCTTGCTTGTTTGTAGGTGACCAAATACTTATTTTCCACCATAATTTGCAAATAAATTCTTTAAAAATCAGACAATGTGATTTTCTGGATTTGTTTTCTCATTTTGTCTCTCATAGTTGAGGTCTACCTATGATGTCAATTACAGGCCTCTCTCATCTTTTTAAGTGAGAGAACTTGCACAAGTGGTGGCTGACTAAATACTTTTTTTCCCCACTGTATGTGCAGTGGTTCACTATTGGTATGTTACAGTGCCTTGCGAAAGTATTCGGCCCTCTTGAACTTTTCAACCTTTTGCCACATTTCAGGCTTCAAACATAAGGATATAAAACTTTATTTTATTTTTTAAAATACTTATTTTCCACCATAATTTGCAAATAAATTCTTTAAAAATCAGACAATGTGATTTTCTGGATTTGTTTTCTCATTTTGTCTCTCATAGTTGAGGTCTACCTATGATGTCAATTACAGGCCGGCCTTATCTTTTTAAGTGGGAGAACTTGCACAATTGGTGGCTGACTAAATACTTTTTTTCCCCACTGTATTTAGTGCCAAGATCAACTCCCTCCAGGAGACAGAAGAAAGGATCAATATATCATTTTATATAAGTATTGCAGCCCATGACTAGCTGATAAGAAAATTCATTATATAGTTGAGGAGGAACAATTTACCTTACCAAATAAATATGGCCCATCCTGGGATGGTGTCAGATAAAAGCTAATCAGTAGATGTTGCTGTTTGAAAAACACCAGTCTGTAAGAAACCTAACATATCCCATTTAACAAAAACAAAAATGAGACTCTGTTGTGTTAAATTAAAGGGGTTATCTGGTTTCTGGTATTGATGGCCTATACTTAGGATAGGCCATCAGTATTAGATCTATGGGGGTCTGACACCCAGGAACTCCACAGATCAACTGTAATGAGACAGCCTGGCCATAAGTACCAGAAACCTGGTAACCCCTTTAATGTTTTTAGAGTAATCATTCAAAAGCACAAAAAATCTTGCTGCTGTTCAAGAGTACCCTGCCACATCAGGAACATATCATTAATGTACCACATCCATTGCAGTGTTCTCCTCTGACAGGAAAAGATGCCTCTCCCACCTGTCCCAGGAACATGAGGGTGCACAAGACACCCCCGTTGCTGTTCCCTGGAGCTAGAGATAGGGAAACCCATTAAAAATGAAAAGTTGTATGTGAGTGTGGTCTCCAACAGAAGGACAACAAAGTCCACCATGTAGCCAAGTTCACCAAACCTCCTATAGTGTGGAAAAATGATTCAGCTTCAATCCATTCTAAATAAAATACTTGTATATATTGACTCAATAGCACATGTCAACAGTAACATATCTTCATCAAGGTGCAAGGCCTCAATGGAAAAAGTAAATCGTAGCCTGAGTATTCAGTGCTGTATGTCGGCAAAAACATTCAGTATTGCATCAGTGTGTCATCTGTATTTGCGGATCTACAAAAAAACTATGAAGACAGCAAATGTTAATAACTTGTCTCTACCTCTAGAAAAGATCACATGATTGCTCAGATGTCATTTTCTTTTACTTTGTTGAGAGCTGTGTCTGACTCCTCTGCTCTTTGGTTTCTGTGGTTTCTCACTGCATAGATGTCCTACGATCCTGTGGATGATATTTTCCTAGACTAGCATGTTTTTTTTTAGAGATTCAGATAGCAAGTACTTATGCTGGAAGAAGACCTGCATAGAAAGAGGAGGAGATATTGGGTTTACCCCATTGTCTCCCGATGGCCATTTTCACGACCTGTATGATGACTTGCACCAGGACCCGGAAAAGTTCCACAGCTACTGTGTCCAAGTCCATTTCAGCTTTTGACTGTCTTCTGGAGGACCTGGGTCCTGGACTCACCTCCCCGGACACCAACATGCAAAGGTGCATTTTCCCCTTTCCCCATGCCACCATCCAGCTAGCAGCCCCTGACTTGTCTCCCTTGCTCTATGTTGCCATTTAACCAGAGTCCAGATATTAGTCCCAACTTATCCCCCTTGCCCTATGCCACCATGTAACCAGGTTCCAGCAAGCACCAATGTAATTGCTAATACATTTTTTCAGGTTGTTTTTTTCGGGATTCCTAGCAACAGGGAACTCATTTGCATCACTCCACTTTGAATTTTTTTAGGGTGCTCTACCATTTCACGAACTGTGCTGTTGACCAGAAAGTGATCTGACAGCTACTGAGAGTGTTGGTTATGCGCCAGACCAAGGCCAAAGACTGCCTACAGATTGCTGATGTATTTTCCATCCAAGAGTTGTAAAAACTATTTGTCTTAAGAATCCGCATCACCCTGGATTCCCACGTTGTGAAAATGCTGCGATTTAAAATACCTGCAAAGTGATTCTGGCTAATCCCATCCACACATTGAAAAAAAAAAAAAAACTGGAGCAGAAAATCTGCATTTTCATCGCAGCATGTCAATTAAAACTATGGAAATGCTTTTTCCATATAAGTATAATAGGGGCAGAAAGGGTCTGTCCTGTTTGATATTTGGTTTCTGTGTTCTTTTGCATGCATGATGCTTCATGCCAGAGTCTTTGTCTGCCTTGTTTTTATGCTTGTCCTGTTGGTTTTTTTTTTTTATCTCTGCTTTGGCCCTGGGCTTGCTGCAATACATCTTACCTGTGGCCATGTGCCTCCTGCTACCTGTGGCTATGTCCTGTCTTCATCACTGTCTGATTTTAGCTTGTTTACCAATCCTTCTCTTTCTAGTCTCTGTTCACATTCTCTGTTTTTATCCTGCTTCTGTGGTGATCTGCACTACAATTCTGTCAGTCTATGTAGGTTAAAGGGTGAAAACCGTAGAGTCTACTAGGATAACGCCCTTACAGGTGTCCCCAAGCCAAACCATTTGTTAGCACAACAGGTCCACAATCTGCTGCTGTGACAATGAGGGTGGTAATCAAGCTTGTGTCATCCTTCATAACTATAGCCGGATTTATGATACTGTGTTTGACAGTAACCTGGACCAGTATATGCCCACAACTTCTATCCTTGTGGACCATACCCAGCATGGAAGATCTGGAGTCTATGCTGACTTCTATATGTCACTGAAGTGAAGTGTTCCATGGCAGCTAGATGTTATCCATGGAGGTAGATAACTGTTCTGAACATTTTATTTATCTGTTTTTATTTTGGACTGGTGTGTTTCTAGTTTAGGTTTGTAGTTTAGTTTTTCTGAATTGAGTTAGTTTATTGTAGAGACTTGTAAGAGAATGAGGACCCTTGATGCAGGTTGTGAGCTTATGTATTTCTGCTAATTTACCTTTTTTTTGTACATTTGTGTATTAAATTTTTTTTTTTAACCACTTCCATACCAGATGCTTTACCCCCCATCCAGACCAGGCTCATTTTCTGTTTTTTTTTTTTGTATGTGCGGTTTTGAGGGCTATAACATTTTTATCATTTGCATTATTCAACTAATTTCTGCATCTTTTTTCAGTGACACATAAGTCTTTATTTTTATGTTGTTTTTACTTTTGCATGTGTTTTAATTTTTTTTTTTTATATCCAGAAAAATATAAACAAAAGAGGAGGGAAAATATGTCTGTTTTTCACTTTTCATTTTTTTTTATTTTTTTATTTAATAACATAAAGTGCTACTAAAAAACTTTCTAAAATAGTTTTTCCTCTCCGTTATGGTAATTGTTCTTTTATAGGGTGTCGTCGGGGATGGGACTAAAACCTTTAAAAAGGGCTTTTTATTGGCGTATTATTTTATTTATTTTTTAAATTATTTAAATTACTTTTTTTTTTAAAACTTTTCCATTATTTTTTTTTTTTTACATTGTGTCCCCATAAGGTCATACTAGACCTTTGGGGATATCTGATCACTTTTTTTTTTTTTTTTATTGTTGGGGAGGCTGATTTCCCCTGTAACTGGGGCTGGTACATTTATCCCCAGTTGCAGGTGGAATACAGCCTCCTGCACGTTACTTGCACATTACTATAGAGCTGATCTGGGTCCTGTAGGACCCAGCAGCTCTTGCAGACGCTGATCCCGGCGGATTACATGACCGCTGTGTCAGACGGGAGCCGCAAAATGGAGGCGCCCATAGCGCTGTATACAACCTTCCCTGTCTTCTCTCTGGGAGCTGCACAATTTGGACGTATCAGTATGTCCTTGCAGAACTAGACAACCACCTTCTAGACGTAAAAACCCAATGTGTGGTCCAGAAGTGGTTAAACAAGTTTGGTATTTTTGGCACAAAATACAAACCAATACCTCATTATACAGAGAAAAAATAATAATATTGCCTGAGGCGGACTATAGAAAGGCACCCCCCCCAAAAAAAAAAAAAAAAAAAAAAAAATATATATATATATATATATATATATATATATATATATATATATATATAAAATTGAGTTTACATGCTGTTAGCTTCACACGCTGTTATTGTCGTACAATAAACATAAACAAACTTATGAAACAGTTTTTAAGAATTCTTCTTCCTGTATTACTTCAGTATCAGAAATTAACAACACGGTATTAACAATGACAATAACTTCACACATCTTCTGCTTGGTGGATGGACGAGCCCACGTGGCACCCATTCTCTATAATAGGAGCGCCGCAGATAGCTGAGTACTGGACTTCAGGTATCTTTGGTGCTCCCATCGAAGTGAATGAGAGCCACGCGGGTTCGTCCATCCAGCAAGTGACACACCTATATATGGCTGTGGTCAGGCTAAATTCCCACCCAGTGTGGGGGGGAACAATTCTCAGGCTCAGTGGGGGTCTCAGCAGACAGACCCCCATCACTCAGGTATTTATCCTCTATCATTTAGGTGAATACAGGGCAGTAACATTTTGTGACTTACAGGTGACGTCTCTGACTAATCCTTCACATTTCCCTTCTTTTCCCTTTGGACTGCCATGACCACTTCTTCCAGCTGTGACTTGTCTCTGTAAAGTTTGCAACACAGACATCTTTGGCTCCTCACTTTTCCAGGCATCCAACCCACATTGTCCTCACCAACACAAGGCCCCCATCCTGCTGCTACCCCCAATTATAAAATATATGATATAACCCCCCATAATGAATAATACCCCCAAGTGCATCTTTATATTAATAATGTCCGGGTGTACCCTGTATAAATAGTGCCCCTTATTAATAATGCCCCAGGTGTTTCCTAATTAAAAGGTTTTCCAGGTCATTAAGAGAAAAATTAGTGGGGCTCAAAAACCCAGGACCTCCACTGATCAGCTGTTTGAATGAACTGTGGTACCTGTGTAAGCGCCGTGACCGCTTCTCTGTTTACATAGTGTCATTCATCTCATAGCGGCCATGTAATGTAACTACAGCCTCGTCCCATACACGTCTATGTGACAAAGCTGGAATTATATTACACAGTCACTATAAACAGCGTGTGATATAAACAGGTACCATGGCCCCTTCATACAGCCGATCAGATGAGGGGGGTCCACTGATGACTTATTGATAATCTGTCCTAAGGATAGATCATAAATAAAAATGAGCTGGAAAGCCCCTTTAATAAAGCCCAAGTGCCACCTTAAAAGGGGTTGTCCAGGATAACCACTTTTGTAATATGAGGCTGGGGAAGGTGCTCCGGTGTCTCCCAGCACGTTCCAGTCCTGCTGATCCAGTGTTTTCTTCCCCACAGCACTGTGATGTCCCGTGTCAGCGACCTCAGTAGTCATGTGTGGCGGGGACTTCCACCAGAAGAAAACACCAAAGCAGCAGAACCAGATCGTGATAGGAGACATTGGAGCACAAGGGACAGGTGAGCAGGTGTTTTTTTTTCGTTTTTTTTAATACAGTATTACACGGTATTATGCTCCACAGTGGCCCCAGCACACAGTATTATGCTCCACAGTGGCCCCTGCACATGGTATTATGCTCCACAGTGGCCCCTGCACATGGTATTATGCTCCACAGTGGCCCCTGCACACGGTATTATGCTCCACAGTGGCCCCTGCACATGGTATTATGCTCCACAGTGGTCACTGCACACGGTATTATGCTCCACAGTGGCTCCTGCACACGGTATTATGCTCCACAGTGGCCGCTGCACACGGTATTATGCTCCACAGTTGTCCCTGCACACGGTATTATGTTCCACAGTGGCCCCTGCACACAGTATTATTCTCCACAGTGGCCCTTGCACACTGTATTATGCCCCATAGTGGTCCCTGCACATGGTATTATGCTCCACAGTGGACCCTGCACACGGTATTATGCTCCACAGTGGACCCTGCACACGGTATTATGCTTCACAGTGGCCCTTGCACACTGTATTATGCCCCATAGTGGTCCCTGCACACGGTATTATGCCTCATAGTGACCCACCCATGAACTATTATTATCTTTTCAGGCCCCAGAGTATAATGATCAGAGACCCAGGTGCTGACAATCATAAAACCACTGTTACTTACCTCGGCTCCGGTGCACTCCCTGCTTTCGGCCCTCTTCAGTGTTGCACAAACCGGCGTCACGACATAATGACGTCGGCCTGGCTCACGTGACGCCTGGGAAATCACCAAAGAAGGCTGAAGCCTACTGGGAGTAACATTGGATCGCAGCAGAGGTGAATAACATTGGTTTTTATGTTTGTTTATCACCTCCCCTGGGTCTCCGATTATTATACTCCAGGGTCTGAAAAGACCCCGGAGTATAATAATAGTAGTATTTGATGGGGTACGCGGGCCCACGGCCTCACTTACCGATCCCCACTACTGCTCACAGCCGCTTCTGCTCTCCCTTTCTGCGTCCCATTGCAGAAAGGGAAGCGGAGGCGGCCACGAGCAGCAGAAGGGATCGATAAGTAAATAGGCAGTTACCTATTGGGATTACTCCAGCAGGTAATGGCCTATTTATATATATATATATATATATATATATATATATATATATATAAAAATTAAATTAAAAAAAAAAGTTATCCTCACCTACCTGCGATCCCTTGATGGAGCCGCTGCCTCCTCTTCTTGTCCGCGCATAGGACGTCTGCGTCTCATTGTATCGCCGCCTGTGCTGAAATGCGGAGGTCTCATAAGCCAGCCCAGGACAGGCCCCGCTCAGCTTTGTTTTTTGTTTTTTTTAAGTGACCTGTCCTGGGGTGGTTTACATTAACTAGACAGTAAAAAATGCCACCCCCCCCAGTGCCGCCTGAGGCGGCCGCATCACTTCGCCTCATTAGAGGTGCGCCCCTGATACACCCACAAAAATGCAAAAAGCTCAATGGCTTCATAGAGCATACAGTGTGGAAAAAAAGTATTTGTCAGCCACCAATTGTGCAAGTTCTCCCACTTAAAAAGATGAGAGAGGCCTGTAATTGACATCATAGGTAAACCTCAACTATGAGAGACAAAATGAGAAAACATATGTAGAAAATCACATTGATTTTGTAAGAATTTTTTTTGCAAATTATGGTGGAAAATAAGTATTTGGTCACCTACAAACAAGCAAAATTTCTGGCTCTAACAGACCTGTAACTTCTTCTTTAAGAGGCTCCTCTGTCCTGTAGTAATGGCACCTGTTTGAAATTATCAGTATAAAAGACACCTGTCCACAACCTCAAACAGTCACACTCCAAACTCCACTATGGTGAAGGCCAAAGAGCTGTGGAAGGACACCAGAAACAAAATTGTAGACCTGCACCAGGCTGGGAAAACTGAATCTGCAATAGGCAGGCAGCTTGGTGTGAAGAAATCAACTGTGGGAGCAATAATTAGAAAATGGAAGACATACAAAACCACTGATTACAACATGTAATAATTTTCAATAAAATATTTGTTCCCAGTTGTTAAAGGGGTATTCCCATGAACATAATCATATCTATAGTTGAAGATAATTAAAAGTTAAACATGTTTGCAAATATAAGTAGTTCTGCAGCGTTTTAAAGATTTTCTCTAACCATCTTAGTGGTGACAGTCTATTGTCTTGATCGGTTGCCAATGGATACGACCACTAATGCAGAAACTTTCTATGGTTTGGGACTTGTCAGGAACCGAGCTATGATTTTATTTTTGTAGCTGGTTTCTCAGGCATAGACACTACATGTATCAGAAGATATCTCAGCCACAATAAGGAAATCATGGCTGATTTTCTGACCTTAGAAAGGTCCTGCATTGATGGTTGTATCCACTGGCAACTGATCAAGACAACAACTTGTGGCCACAAGATATTTTGAGAAAATCTGTAAAACTCTGCAAAATGTTAAATTACTTATATTTGCAAAAAATGTTTAACTTTTAATTATCTACAAATATAAAAATAGTTATGTTCGTGGGAATATCCCTTTAAGTGTGTTTTTCTGATTGTTTGTACCTTAAATGAATAGAAAAAAGTTATTATTCCCTGTAAACTTTGCTTTTGTGGTCAGCACAATGATATTTTGAAATTGATCTATTTTTAACGATCTGATTAGAGACCTTGGTCTCACCAAGTCCAACGCTGAGCTTCTGACATCAAGGCTCAAGCAATGGAACTTATTAGATGAAAGTGTCCAAGTCACAGATCAGAGGAAGCGTCACCAAGTTTTTTCCATCTTCTTCAGTCATCAAGATGGACTGTGCTTCTGCAACAATGTGGCCGGTCTATTCGAGGCTATAGGTATCACCTGTAACCCGAATGAGTGGCGCCTCTTCATAGACAGCTCATGCAAGAGCCTCAAAGCCGTGCTGCTTCACAATGGGAACAAGTATCCATCTCTTCCTGTAGCTCACTCGGTGCACTTGAAAGAGGAATACACTAGTGTCAAGATGTTGCTAGGTGCCTTGAAGTATGATGAGTACGGCTGGGAAGTTATCGGAGATTTCAAAATGGTGTCATTCCTGATGGGTCTCCAAGGTGGTTTTACTAAGTATCCTTGCTTTATTTGCATTTGGGACAGCCGGGATACTGAAGCGCACTACCACAGGCGGGACTGGCCTCAGCGGACAGAGTTCACTGTGGGAAAGAACAATGTAAAGTGGGAGCCACTGATGGACCCACGCAAGGTGCTGGCTCATAAAACAATTTGTCAGGGCTCCAGATAAGGAGTCGAGAGCTTTCAATTACCTCTAAGATCTTTTACCTAAGCTGTCTGAAGCAAAGATCAAAGCTGGTGTCTTCTTCGGACCACAAATCAAGAAGATCATAGAGTGCAGTGAATTTCCCAAGAAGCTGAATAGGAAGGAGAGAGCAGCTTGGAACAGTTTTGTCGCAGTGGTTCGCGGCTTCCTAGGCAATCATAAAGATGAAAACTATGTACAACTGGTTCAGACTCTGATAAAGAACTATGCTGCAATGGGCTGCAGGATGTCACTCAAAATCCATATCCTTGATGCTCATCTTGATAAATTCAAAGAGAACATGGGAGCTTATTCAGAGGAGCAAGGCGAGCGCTTTCACCAGGACATTATGAATTTTGAACGCCGTTACCAAGGACAATATAACGAAAACATGATGGGCGACTATATTTGGGGATTGATTCGTGAAACTGATTTGCAGTATAGTTGTAAATCTCGGAAAACCACACACTTCTGAACAGTTTTTGGTGATCTGTGTAAATTTGCAATGCATATAGTGTTCTTAGTCTGACTGTATAAATGAGAAGATGCAAAATCGTCTGTTTCTATAGTAAAAATGCATAATTTTCGTTGCCATGGTCACAAAAGCGAAGTTTATGATGAATGTAAGCAATTTTTAATTTGTTTTAGACATAAGCAATTGGAATATAACATTTAAAAGCTGGGAACAAAATTTGTGTTACATAGTGTAATCTCCCTCGATCAGGGGCTCCACGCAAGATCTCAGCCCATGGGGTCAAAATGATCACAAGAATGGTGAGCAAAAATCCCAGAACCACACAGGGGGATCTAGTGAATGACCTGCAGAAAGCTGGGACTAACGTAACAAAGGCTACCGTCAATAACACACTACGCCAGGGACTCAGAGCCTGCAGTACCAGACATGTCCCCCTGCTTAAGCCAGTTCATATCTGGGCACGTCTGAAGTTTGCTAGAGAGCATTTGGATGTTCCAGAAGAGTATTGGGAGAATGTCATATGGTCAGATGAAACCAAAGTAGAACTGTTTGGTAGAAACACAACTTGGCGTGTTTGGAGGGGAGTGAATGCTGAATTGCATCCAAAGAACACCATACCTACTGTGGATCATGGGGGTGGCAACATCATGCTTTGGGGCTGTTTCTCTGCAAAGGGACCAGGACAACTGATCCGTGTACATGAAAGAATGAATGGGGCCATGTATCGTGAGATTTTGAGTGCAAACCTCCTTCCATCAGCAAGGGCATTGAAGATGAAACGTGGCTGGGTCTTTCAGCATGCCAGGGCAATGAAGGAGTGGCTTCGTAAGAAGCATTTGAAGGTCCCGGAGTGGCCTAGCCAGTCTCCACATCTCAACCCCATAGAAAACATTTGGAGGGAGATGAAAGTCTGTGTTGCCCAGCGACAGCCCCAAAACATCACTGCTCTAGAGGAGATCTGCATGGAGGAATGGGCCAACATACCAGCAACAGTGTGTGCCAACCTTGTGAAGACTTACAGAAAATGTTTGACCTCTGTCATTGCCAACAAAGGATATATAACAAAGTATTGAGATGAACTTTTGTTATTGACCAAATACTTATTTTCCACCATAATTTGCAAATAAATTCTTTAAAAATCAGACAATGTGATTTTCTGGATTTGTTTTCTCATTTTGTCTCTCATAGTTGAGGTCTACCAATGATGTCAATTACAGGCCTCTCTCATCTTTTTAAGTGGGAGAACTTGCACAATTGGTGGCTGACTAAATACTTTTTTTCCCCACTGTATATACAATCCCAACAACATACAACACTTTAAGCTGTTCTCCTGCTCCTTATCTTTAATCTGACTGCTTTTTTACATTTACATTCTCCATATTCAGCCTCACTGTAACATCTTTGCCCGTTCGGGCCTCTGCGCTATCCTCCGGTCGCATGCTACAGCGCAGGAGGCATTTCCATTTGTGAATTCTTAGCTCCTGTTGTGGGTTGTGGTTTTAGCACAGCTGGGTATTTTTTGCTGTGTCAGTTCAGCCTGTGCTTTTAGTCCTCTGGAGTTAAGTTTGTAACTTTTGATTGACATTTCCACTTGCCAATCGAACCTAGGTCGGATTCCCTTCTCTGAGCTTGCTGGTTTTTATGCTGTTTGCTGTTATATTTATATTTCTGACTTTGGCTATTCTCTGTGACTACTCTATTGGATTCTGATTCTGTACTTTGCTGCTCGACTGGTTCTGACCCTTGGCTTGTTGTTTTCTCATACCTGTTTGCTTGTTTTGTGTTTACACTTGTATTGTAGAAAGGGACTGTTGCCCAGTTGTCCTCTACTGCCTAGGGTAGTTGAGGCATGTAGGTAGGGACTGGGGCTGGGTCGAATTTAGGACTCACTGTCTCTGTCATTCCCTTCCTCCCAGGTTGCAGCAGCAACTGTGGAATTGCTTAACTGGCAATTCTCTAACACTCACACACAGAGCTTTATGGAGCATGAGAGGTAGGTAGGAGGCTCTTTTTTAGCTAATTAATTGATTTATTGCCTCATTCTGTGCACTGATATCCTCTTATATACAAACCTGGCAGTGTTAAAAGAAAACAGTATAAGAGTATAACAGCAGCAATTATTTGAGTTTCTTTTCTAATATCCTTCTCTTCTCCCTCCCCTCTTCATAGAATAATATGTAGAAAGTTACTCTACATGTAAAGTGGTAAAGAAAACATTTCTTTAAAAAACTATATTAGAAAGTTTCATATATTAATAAGTAGTATTCATTTACAAAAAGTTTTTGTATCTAAAGGTGCACTTTAAGTTTTACCCCTTACCCTAGGGTTTAGATATCCCAACAAACCATGGAGAAGCAGACACAGGCTGTGAAGGGTGCTAGCCGTCCTTGCAGTTGACAACACCATGACTGCAGAGGGAGTAGGGCTTGTGGAGTACAGGCCTTTTTTAGCCTATCGAGACCACTGCTGCAGTACCTGTATTTTGTCACTCATTTGGTGCACCCCAGGTGGTACCTCAACCATATCAACTGATGCCAACAGAAGTTCTTGGGGCAGTGTGAGCCACTGAAGGTGGTTCCTTTAACCTGAAGCACTTGGTGGTAAGTGGAGAATTGGAAGAGCGCCTGAGTATTTGTTCAATCAAGATGCCACGTCAGTGAAAAGTGAAGACGAGGCTGGTGGTCAGCAGCAGCATAAAAGGATGGGATCACCCAAAGACTTTGTGGTCAAGAGGTAGAGCTACATGGTCTGTTAGAGCTACAGTCTGTTAGAAAGGACCATGCTGTCAAGTTCTGAAGACAGAATCTTGAAATTGCTACAAAGATCCTACAGTTGAAGACTATTATTACAGTTTATGTTATAGGCATTTCTTTGTGTGCTATGGGACTTAATAAAAGGTCCACATTTTTTGGTAAAATAACTTCCATATCATGTTCTATGTATGATCTGTGCTGCAGAGAAGCAGTGTGGGCTAGTGTAGGACCCCTTAGGTAGCTAGAGTGTCTGGCACTAGCTAAGTCCCTTGTGGCCTCTCATAGCAGGTGGAGAGGTCTGTAAAATTCCTGGGCAGAATAGTCTGCAGGTGGGCCACACAAATTTCTGGATAGTTGCCAGGTGGGTTAACTTAGAAATTCCTGGGCGGGAGTAGTCTCCAGGAGAGAAAATTCCTAGGTAGAATATTATTTAGATGAGCCAAATGAAAATTGCTGGCAGGTAGTAGTTTCTCCAGTTAACCTCTGAATACATGCATATGCAAGGATAGAGGTGTGTTCCTTATGTCGATATACTGAATAAATACACTTTTTATGTTTGCACAAGTAGGGACAGACATACTGTACATTGTTGAAGCTCATGGCACAATGTCAGTATTACATTTAGTAGAATTAAATATTCCAGTGATGCATTTTACTTATATCTGGATATTTGTTTCAGCCCTAGCACTGTGATTATAGATATTTGCTTTGCTTTATCTCATAAAATCCATGAAGACTTCTTCAAACCTTTACTCATGACTGCAGAGTTTGCAGTCCAGGCATCTTTGGTCCCTCAGTTTTGAAGCACCTATGTTTTTCATCTTCTCCCATCCCTAACCTGCTGACTCTTTTAAATACATCTATCATGCTTCTAGATACTAGAGCAGATTAAATATCATGCCATACAAATGGTTTACCGACATAATTACAATTTGTATTACTGACCATCAATAAAGAAACCTTGATACAGCTGTTGCGACTACTATTAACACAGAACCAAGGAGTGGCGCATGCCTGTGCATTGCATGCATTACAGTCCCACATAATACAAAAAGTGAGTGGTATAAAAGCACAAAAATAATGAAAAGGGTCAGTATAGCATAAAAAATATGTTAATGAAATGTATGGATCTAAGTCCCCATTTATTTGATGTATAATAACCCCATGCAAACACAAAAAGTTGAAAAGCACTCTGCTAGTACCAAAAGCATTACAGCAAATACCTACTGCATATAGAAAATACATAAAAATTAGGTTCTTGGTTTTACATTTTGACCAAACTGTATTTAAGGCCATCTGCCAACGACAAGGTGACCTCTTATAGATGGGTCCCGACACTAAAATTAATCACCTCTGTTGGAGCCTTAGCCTTCCATGAATTAAGGGCAAGGATATTTTAGCCACATTATGTCTAGCATACACCACAAACAGCCTCCTCTCTCTGGACCTAAGCCTCTGAATAAATAAAAGGGGGTGTAGTTCACCCATATTATGCTCTAATTAAAATCAGCCTTGGGCAGATGGGTAGCGTACACAAACGAAAATGTAGGTCAGCCGCATCCCCCAAAAGCACAATGCTACAAACACACAAAAGTTTGTCAGGACTTCCAAACCATGTGAACATGAAATGCAGGTTCCTGTTGCTGTGACAGCAATACAAATGCAAACACAAAAAGTTGCAACACCACTCTCCTACCACCAAGAGCATTACTGCAAATACCTGCTGTATATAAAAATACATGAAAATGGAGTTTCTTGGTTTTACATTTTGATCAGACTGATCAGATTTAAGACCATATAGGGGACATAGGATACATATAAAGTCCCCATTACCTAAATCTAATTTTTAAAAAAAACCTAATGCTCTGAAAAGAACAGAATAAAAGATGGACTTGGATAGAACCTGTTGTATGTGAAAGATTCTAGGGATAATACTGACATACAGGTATGGGAGATTGGAAAGTAAGCAAGTAAAATGTAATAAATCCCACAGTCTGAACACAACATTCCAAGGGTGTTCCCACAATCTACAAGTAAAACAAGTCTGAAAGGGACAGTTAATACTCAGATTTCCAGGGAAAGTTAGAACCACAAGTCCTTATTGGGGTGACAAACAATTCTCATTCTCTGGATTTCCTTGTTCCGTATGACCAGGACCTGGCCTTAGAGTTAGGTTCTGTCCTTTCCCCAACACAGTCACACACATACCGCATGGGTTTCACATCTCCCTCTCCTATCGAGCCTATAGGTGGATAGGGGAATGCATAATCACATCCTTCTTCTTATCAGTCCAGCATCAGCTCCTACAGCACATTTCCATGAATTCTGATATTTTTATAACCCTGTTTCGCCTCCAAATATGCTGAACCAGTGACCAAAACAGATGGCTTGTTGGGTGCATGTAGAAAGTTTGTTAATCTCAAGCAGGAAATAACACACACTGTCACAAAGTAAAGTGGTCACAATGAAAAGCTTATTTTAATATTATGTCAGCTGAGTGCCTGCTCATTCCCCAGGTGGCCCCATAACTGTACCTGTTGTGATACCCAGTGCTCCTAAATTTTATACTGCAGAAATTATGTAATGATATAACTAATAACATACTATAAATGATATAAATATAAAAATATATCAAAAAATATAACTGCAATACTTTTGAAAATTATAGCGCCACACATAGTGCCTCCTAAAATTACAGTCTCTCAAAAATAATGATAATAATAACAACTTTATTTATATAGTGCCAACATATTCCGTAACACTTTAGAAATCAAAGGACAAATGAACAGACAATATGTTACATTACAATGTAACAAAGAAATAAACACAGCAAACAATAGGAGTGAGGGCCCTGCTCGCAAGAGCTTACATTCTATGAGGAGATAGGGGACACAAGAGGTCAGAGGGCTTGTTTGCTACAATGGTCCAGCCATCTTTTAATAGAAAAGGTTGTGTAACTGAAGCTGCATGAACCCGTCACCAGCCAATATCTGTGAATAAATAGATACTAAGTGCGAGGAGTGCAGTGTAACTTCTAGATGGAGGGGCCAGGATCTGAGGAACAGAGGAGGAAGGATAAAAAGTGTTATTGTTCTACACCTCCACGCACTACACTGTGATCAGGGCACGTGATAAGCCTGACCATACAGATGTGATTTTAGGGCAGTTTTGAAGCTGCTGTAGTTGGGGATTAATCGGATTGTCTTGGGTAAAGCATTGCAGAGCACTGGTGCAGCTCAAGAAAAGTCTTGGAGACGGGAATGGGATGATCAGATAACAGGGGATGCAAATCTAAGGTCATTGGCAGAACGAAGAGGATGGTTAGGGCAGTAGACAGTGATGAGAGAGGAGGTATAGGGGGGCGCAGCGCTATGGATGGATTTGTGGGTCAGTGTGATAATTTTATATTGTATTCTGTAATGGATGGGAAAACCAATACAGTGACTGACACAAGATAGATGCGTCTATGTACCGGTGTGACAGAAAGAGGAGTCTGGCGGCCGCATTCAGGACAGATTGTAGTGGGGAGAGTTTAGTAAGAGAAAGCCCAATTAGAAGAGACTTGCAATAGTGAAGATGAGAGAGAATCAGAGCGACAATGAGGGTTTTTGATGTTTCCATGGTGAGAAAAGGGCGAATTCTAGAGATGTTTTTAAGGTGCAGGTGGCAAGAGCGTGCAAGTATCTGAATATGTGGGGTAATGGTGAGATCTGAATCAAATACAACCCCCAGACAGCGGGCATGCTGCCTCGAGTTAATAGTAAGGCCACAGACAGAAATGGAGATATCAGAGTTAGGTCGGTTAGTAAGTGGAGGAAACACAAGAAGTTCAGTTTTTGAAAGATTCAATTTCAGACAAAGAGAAAACATGATGTTGGACACAGCAGTGAGAGATAGTCACTGGTGTTCTGTAGTAGTGCAGGGGTGATGTCATGGGATGAGGTATATAGTTGGGTATCATCTGCATAAAGATGGTATTGAAAGCCAAATTTGCGAACGGTTTGTCCAACTGGGGCTGTGTACAGAGAGAAGAGGAGGGGACCTTGGACCGAGCCTTGAGGAACTCCAAGTGCAAGGAGCAGAGGAGAAGAAATAGCACCAAATGAGCGGTCAGAGAGATTGGAGGAAAACCAAGAGAGAGCGTTATCCCTGAGGCCAATAGAATGGAGCATAGTGAGGAGGAGTTTGTGGTCTACAGTGTTAAATGCTGCTGAGAGATCCAGAAGAATAAGTAGTGAATAGTTCCCTTTAGATTTAGCAGTCAAGAGATCATTGGAGACCTTTGTGAAGGCCGTTTCTGTAGAGTTTAGTGCACGAAAACCAGATTGTAAGGGGTCCAGAAGAGAGTTAGCAGAGAGATAGCGGATTAGTTGGGAGTAGACCAAGCATTCCAGGAGTTTAGAGATGAATAGGAGGTTAGAGACAGGTCAGTAGTTAGCAGCACAGGATGGGTTAAGGGAGGGTTTTTTCAGTAGTGGGGTTATGACAGCATGTTTGAAGGAGGAGGGGAAAATTCCAGAAGAAAGAGAGAGGTTAAAAATTTTAGTAAGGTGAGTTGTAACAGTAGGGGACAGAGACCAGAGGAGGTGTGACAGGATAAGATCGCTTGTGCAAGTAGTGGGGCAAGAAGAAGAAAGGAGATGGGAGACTTCTTCTTCTGTTACGGGGTCAAATAATGAGAGTTCACAATGAGGAGCAAGGGAGGGAAGGGGACAGATGCTGCTTGCAGAATGGGTTATTTCCTGACGGATGTTGTCGATTTTGTCTTTAAAGTACTTGGCCACGTCTTGAGCACTGAGGTCTGTGACAGGTACCCACACCTTTGGCGTGAGGAGGGAGTAAAAGGTGTCAAAGAATTGTTTTGGGTTATTGGAGAGAGAAGAGATGAGAGAGGTTAAGTAAGCTTGTTTGGCGAGGTGAAGAGCAGAGTTAAAGGCACAGTGGTCTGAAGCATGCTGTTGTGTTGATGCTATCCTGTTTCCATACACAGATATGAGACTCATCTACTGTCACTCTTTCAGAATAACATAGTGACAATCATAATTATGGCATTGATCTAACCTAAAATGTGCCAGATTTATTACTCACATGCACAATAAGTAAAATATTAGCTGGCTTAAAAAAGGAATCTGTCTAACATCTAGGAAGCTGAACTAGGAACAGTCTCAGGATGTGCAGGTTCTTTTAGAGGTACCACAGTCTTTTTCTTTTTTTTAAACTGTAATTTTTATTGAAAAGTTTTTCCATAACAGAGTATATAAAACCAAACAAAAGGCAACTAGGAGGGGGAAAGCTATCCGCCAAACCCCATATAAGCAGAAAACAAGTACATTAATCCAATAACAAGGTAGAAT
Organism: Leptodactylus fallax; assembly: GCA_947044405.1. Taxonomy (NCBI): domain Eukaryota; kingdom Metazoa; phylum Chordata; class Amphibia; order Anura; family Leptodactylidae; genus Leptodactylus; species Leptodactylus fallax. Next base: position 1,291,609 of record CAMRHE010000048.1, on the reverse strand, counting down.
AAAATAAGGGGGGGGAGACAACCACAAAAGACAGGGAGGAGACAGAGGGGATGAAGCGAGGAAAAAGAAGGAAGGAAACCAGGGATCAGAGACCTCGTAAAGTACAATACGTGTCCCAGGGAGTCCAGATGGATCCGAAGACATCCAGAGTGTTATTTTAGCTAGCAGTCAGGCATTCGAGACTCCTTACATCCTTCATTCTAGCCAAAAGCTCAGGACCAGAAGGAGGATTCACACTCTTCCAGTTTCTAGCAATGAGGTTCTTTGCGGCAGTACAGAGATACAAGAAGAGCCTAGATGTCTTGCTGCCCAGGTGTCTAGGAGGAAGGTTTAGCAGATAGATGAGAGGGTCAAGGGGGACTTCCTGTAGGAAAAGAGCCTCCGTCAAATTCCTGACCTCTCTTCAGAAGCCCAGGATGAGGGGACATGTCCATAAAATATGATACAGAGTTCCCACCACAGTCCCGCAGTACCAGCACCAATGGGGGAACCGTTGGATTCAAAGCATGAAGGAGGGCTGGGGTGTGATACCAGTGCATCAACAATTTGTACTGATCCTCCCTAAAGGTCACACACTGAGAGGATTTCTGAGCACGAGATCACACAATCTGCCACTGTCCCAGGGAAATGGGTCTGCCCACCGCCGACCTCCGATTTGGGCATATAGCGATGACTAACAGAAGAGCCAGCAGCCTGGGAGGCAAGAAGCTAGTGGACGTGCCTGCACAGCTAATCTTTTCAAAAGCAGTGGGGAGTGATACCTTAAGGGACCCATGGAGAGATCGAACAAAATGGACCACCTGAGAGCGAAGCCACTCAGTGGTACCACTGTTCCCTCATCATAGCCCCAGTGATTTCTGTCACCCAGTATGCAAATAGGCAGCACCAAATGAATTAATAAATAAATTGACAACTGGGCATTCTCAGCTGCCCATCGTCAACTGGGCAAAGACTTTTCTTCTCGAAAACTGTCTAATGAGAAAGTAAAGTTGCTCTGACACTGCCCTAACAACCGCATGCAATAACTGGAAAATATGTGAATACAAGGTCTTCATATGTCAAACAGGCAGCCAACAAGAAGACCAGATGAACAGGACACATTGAGCAGTAACTAGTATGGAAATAATTGGCAAATAATGCACCACAATAAATCATATTCATAATCAATGTATTTTATTATTTTTTAAAGTTAAAGTATTAAAAACATATAAAAACACAAACGAAAAAGGTGGAGATCGTGGCGTTATCCAGAAGCATTCATTTAAGCCATTGCACAAGAAGATGTAATAAAGTGTCAAGTTCAAATAGAAACTACATAATATAAATAGATATGTCATAAATGTCATTTCATACAAAGGGCGCTCATACAGTATGTTACAGATATATATGCCCAGAAAAATGTATGTCTATACATTAAATAAAGTTTATACCATAACAAGTCAATTCAACTAACAGCCACACACGTTTATAGTATATACACCACAACCTCGACCTCCAGCCCCAACGCATGTTTCGCCCCTGCTTTGTCAGGGGTCTGCAAGTGGTGCCACTACAGGACCTGTGTGTATTCTTGCGATCCAAATATTGCAAGAATCATGCGGCCTTATTACTATAAAAGATCTTGCACATGCGTAGTGTACTGCTACTAACATTGTGAGAGTCTTGCTTACATATCTTACAAATGTGCGCATGCACATATCGCATCAGGATGAGCGCACTTTGTATGAAATTACATTTATGTAGTTTCTATATTACTAGACACTTTATTATGTCTTCTTGTGAAATGGCTTAAATGAATGCTTCTGGGTGACCTTTTTCATTGTGTTTTTATATGTTTTTAATACTTTCATTTTGTAAAATAATGAAATATATTGATTATGAATATGATTTATTGTGGTGCATTATTTGCCAATTATTTCCGTGCTTGATTTCATATAAGATAGTTCACTTTTTTGGGGAATTATACGGTTTTTCTATATACTAGCAGAAGATATTTTGCAGGTGTGACATTGAGCAGAAAACTTGCAGACATTACATGATCTCACTAGTGAAGAATGCATTGACATTGTCCTCATTGGACAAAAAGAAAGATTATGTCCAGTTGAGTGACTAAAATCACCAATGTATCACTTTAATCATTAATTTTTGTTAATACTTATTAATTCAGAGTTGCCTATTTGCATATTGAGTGCCAAAAATAAAGTCTCTCTTTAAGAATGTTATCAAGGTAAGTTTATGGACTTGTCCCATAAATGACAAGAAACAAATTATTGCTTAGTATACCCTTATTTACACTGTATATTAGGAAGTGAGAATGCTCAAAAGCATCTCTAATTGACCATTACACTATCTCAGGTATCTCAAGATTTGACAGGTCACTAAAATATCTTTATTACATTGTGCCACAGAAATTACTAATAACATTATGGGTTTAGTCATCCAGTAAATCATGAAGTACATTATGAATATTATTATTCCATGCAAATAATTGCTTGCATACTTTGACAATCATTCAAAATGATTCACGTACAACACAAAAGCCTGACCCAGAAATCTGAAAACATGTGTGAAAGTCATTGTTTTAATGAAATAACCTCTTGCTCTATATGACTGGCGCAGGAGAGGATAAATAAGTGCCATAAAGCGTAGGCCCCAGGCACTCAATGTCCTTCTAAGCTTGTAAAGTTCAAGTCCTAGTAACTGTTTCACATCTGAATCTTTCCCTTATTTAATCAAATCCAGTGCATTTCAGATTGGTGCATCTGGGAAAGGGTTACTCTGTCTGTTGTAAGAATAGCTTGCTAGTCAATGTTAGAATAATTCTTTCTGCATACAATAAATACCTTCCCTTGCATCCCCTAGCGTCTATGACAGCACATTAAAAAGTACTTTCTGGTAAATCATTTGCATTAAACCCACTACTTGGAAATCATGTGAAATGCTTCTTGCAGTCAGTCAATTGCTTTTACAAGTCTTGTCTTCCACCCTTGTCGTGATGGAAAATCATCTCTACTGGAATATTTTAAGAGGCTGGTGAACTTTTGTGCAGTTTGACAGTTCTGCACCACAAGCTTCAATAAGTTGCTTACTTTCCTGTTTAACAAATACTGTACAAGTAGTAAAATCCAACGAGGAAGAATTTTAACACTTTCTGATAGGTACTTTCCAAAGGTAAAAGAAAACTGTGAAAACTGGTTTCACGCTTTTTTCAGAATGTTTCTTGCCTTCCCAAATGATCTATAAACACAAATATACCTCAACATAAATTCTGACCATCAACAGCAAAGTACTACCAAAGATCACAAACGAAGCCAGAGCAGAAAATAACAAAATATAACAACAATATATATAAATAGTAATTTATTTGGTTACAGTAATTATCAGTAAAATATACTCATAGGTAAGAAAAACTCAAAAGTTAAGATGGTAATACACCCACAGAGCAGAAACCCCTGTGCGGCCAGGAAATATATGTTATATTGTAGACAAATATGCCCAAAATATCTCAATTACCCTCAGTGTATAAGGCATAACAAGTGATAAATAATAATAGCAGCAGCAGTAATCACTCGAGTTATATTATCTTTCAAAAGCTGAACCTCATCCTATATATATATATATATATATATATATATATATATATATATATATATATATATATAACAGTACAGACCAAAAGTTTGGACACACCTTCTCATTCCAAGAGTTTTCTGTATTTTCATGACTATAAAAATTATAGATTCACACTGAAGGCATCAAAACTATGAATTAACACATGTGGAATTATATACTTAACAAAAAAATGTGAAACAACTGAAAATATGTCTTATATTCTAGGTTCTTCAAAGTAGCCACCTTTTGCTTTGATTACTGCTTTGCACACTCTTGGCATTCTCTTGATGAGCTTCAAGAGGTAGTCACCTGAAATGGTTTTCACTTCACAGGTGTGCCCAGTCAGGTTTAATAAGTGGGATTTCTTGCCTTATAAATGGGGTTGGGACCATCAGTTGTGTTGTTCAGAAGTCAGGTGGATACACAGCTGATAGTCCTACTGAATGGAGTGTTAGAATTTGTATTATGGCAAGAAAAAAGCAGCTAAGTAAAGAAAAACGAGTGGCCATCATTACTTTAAGAAATGAAGGTCAGTCAGTCTGAAAAATTGGGAAAACTTTGAAAGTGCAGTGGCCAAAACCATCAAGCGCTACAAAGAAACTGGCTCACATGAGGACTGCCCCAGGAAAGGAAAACCAAGAGCCACCTCTGCTGCGGAGGATAAGTTCATCCGAGTCACCAGCCTCAGAAATCGCAGGTTAACAGCAGCTCAGATTAGAGACCAGGTCAATGCCACACAGAGTTCTAGCAGCAGACACATCTCTACAACAACTGTTAAGAGGAGACTGTATGCAGCAGGCCTTCATGGTAAAAGAGCTGCTAGGAAACCACTGCTAAGGACAGGCAACAAACAGAAGAGACTTGTTTGGGCTAAAGAACACAAGGAATGGACATTAGACCTGTGGAAATCTGTGCTTTGGTCTGATGAGTCCAAATTTGAGATCTTTGGTTCCAACCACCGTGTCTTTGTGCAACGCAGAAAAGGTGAAAGAATGGACTATACATGCCTGGTTCCCACCGTGAAGCATGGAGGAGGAGGTGTGATGGTGTGGGGGTGCTTTTCTGGTGACACTGTTGGGGATTTATTCAAAATTGAAGGAATACTGAACTAGCATGGTTACCACAGCATCTTGCAGCGGCATGCTATTCCATCCGGTTTGCGTTTAGTTGGACCATCATTTATTTTTCTACAGGACAATGACCCCAAACACACCTCCAGACTGTGTAAGGGCTATTTGACCAAGAAGGAGAGTGATGGGGTGCTACGCCAGATGACCTGGCCTCCACAGTCACCATACCTGAACCCAATCGAGATGGTTTGGGGTGAGCTGGACCGCAGAGTGAAGGCAAAAGGGCCAACAAGTGCTAAGCATCTCTGGGAACTCCTTCAAGACTGTTGGAAGACCATTTCAGGTGACTACCTCTTGAAGCTCATCAAGAGAATGCCAAGAGTGTGCAAAGCAGTAATCAAAGCAAAAGGTGGCTACTTTGAAGAACCTAGAATATAAGACATATTTTCAGTTGTTTCACACTTTTTTGTTAAGTATATAATTCCACATGTGTTAATTCATAGTTTTGATGCCTTCAGTGTGAATCTACAATTTTTATAGTCATGAAAATACAGAAAACTCTTGGAATGAGAAGGTGTGTCCAAACTTTTGGTCTGTACTGTATAGATATATATATATATATATATATATATATATATAAACAAGTCAAAAAACCATAACCAAAATAAAAGACTCCCAACCATATGATAAGAGTAAATGTCAAGTGCTATATAATGGACTAATACCACTACAAGTATCTACTTGTAGCCATGGAGAAAATCCAAATCCACAGCCGCACAAAGTGATTACTGCTGCTGCTATTTGTTACTTATTATGCCTTATACATTAAGGGTAATTGTTATATATACATGGTGAGTATATTTATCTACAATATAACATATTTCCTGGCTACATCTGGGGTTTCTGCTTTGTGGGTGTATTACCATCTTACCCTTTGTGTTTTTCTTACCTCTATGAGTATATTTTATTTTTTTTGTTTATAGTTATTGTTTATGATCTTTTGTCGTACTCCCCAACTGATCTAAACTGATTGAAAAATTGATACCCGTGTGTATCTGTTATTGTTACCCATCTATCATAAACCAAATGTAAAAAGGCATATCCTGATCAGCTTCATCACAATATTGGTAATAAGAAAGAATCAAGCTTGTATGAGTGTTAAAAAATGGATTGACCAAACTTTTACAAAAAGGACCCATGTAGATGCACAGGGGCCTAGTAGGTGAGTGAGCCCTGTCAACTTAAGGCCCCATGTATATGAAGGAATCCAGTCCTGAAAATTCAGTCTGTGCATCAGCCTGATTTCCTGGCCCAAACCCAGACAAGAGACCGGGACCCTCTGCATCATGGCGAGCTTTCTTTTGTCTTTTAGATTGCGGGTAAAGGCTAATGAACTTCAATGTTAATGATTACTGGTGGATAGTTAAGGTGAGGTTTGCTAAGATATAGAAAAACAAGGGACCCATAATTGTTCTTGCACAGGGGTACTCATCTGTCTGTGTCCAATGTTTAGCACTTAAAGGGAGTCTGTCACCAGAACACAGCATATTAATCTAGTCTCACAGATAGATAGTACCATAGGAAGGACCGCCTCCAAAACAGATGCCAAAAAGAAATCCATGCCTCGTCCAGATATTGAGCAATATACTATTTATTAATTGTCAAATAAAACACAACGCAAAAAAATACAAAAAAAAAAATAAACATTTAAAAGTACTTAAATACTGTAAAACACATACACATTAGGTATCTCTGTGTCCAAAACGCCCGGTCACAAATCTATAAAAATATTTTTCCTGTACGGTAAACGCCATAGTGGGGAAAAAAAAAAATAATCAAGAGTGCCAAACTGCCATTTTTTCACTGTTTCGCTTCTGATAAATCTGAATAAAAAGTGATCAAAGCAATAGCAATTCCTCAAAATGGTATAACTAAAAAGTACACCTGGCTGGTCCACAAAAAAGACGCCCTATGCATTCCAAAACATGGAAGTTTAAAAAAAAAGTTACGGATGTCAGAATATGGCAACTTTTAGAAAAAAAATTTTTTTGCACAGTTTTGGATTTTTGTTGAGTTAAAATGTAAATAAAACCATATAAATTTGGTATCCCTGGAATCGTACCGAAACATAGAATACAGATGACATATCATTTTGGCTGCAGATTGAACGCTGTAAAAAAGAAGCCCCTAACAAAGTCGCACAAATGCACTTTCTTCAAATCCACCCCATTCTGAATTTTTTTTTCCCAGCTTTCCAGTACATTGTACACAATAATAAATGGTAGCATCATGAAGAAAAATTTATCCCGCAAACATTAACCTCATATGGCTCTGAGAACGGAAAGATAAAAAAGTTAGAGGGGGGGGGGGGGCAGTCAAAAACGAAAAGCAAAAATCATAAAATTCATTCGGGGGAAGGTGTTAAAATGGCTAATCCCACAATATTGGGATTACAAGGTCATCATATAAAGAAAAAACATCACTGCATGTATACAAATGAAAACACAAACCAGCATTCAGCTGCCATCCCCACCGATACTATTCGGCGTGTCAAGTCCTCAGAAGTGCATGTGCCAGAAGAGTGCGCCAAAGGAATGACATGAACGCTTCCAGCACTGAGCATGCGCACGCTCCCGCCAACGCATGCCCAGATCGCCTGTCTACGTATTAGTGAGCGGGCTGCCGACGTCTCACTTGGCATGCGTGATCACAGAATTCCGCGCATGCCCAGAAGCTTCTGGTGACTGAACTACTGTCAAAGGTGGGGGGAAAAGAGAGGGAGCACAGAGCAGAGCTGCCCACGCATGCTCTGAAGGGTCTTATATTGTGAAGATGCACGATGGGGTTTTGGCAGTCCGCACATGCGTTCCTCCTATCATCTCCACTATGTATCAAAATGCTAAGCTAATAAAGGTAGATAGCCTTTATTAGGGTCAATGTGAATTAGTTCCTCCATTGCTGAAATATCTTTGCATCAACTAGGGTGTTGCTACTTATCTCTTTGGAGCAATGGCAATACCCTCATTAGTCAAAGAGCTAATTTGCATATTGGCACAATAGGTCATATTCATAAGAGGAAGACACCGTTTGATTCAGTGATATCTGTGCGGAAGGGTTGATATGCTGGGTTCCGGAGACAGACTCCTTTTAACTGCTGCATTCTTTATTGTTGCTATAGGTTACAGTTAGAGATGGGTGAACATCAGGTTCGGGTGGTTTGGTCTAAAGATTTGTTTTGGGTTGAATACGTTTGTCATGAACCAGAGCTTAAATTGCCTTAAAACAGTGCATGACACTATCAGGGCTCCTAGGACTCCTAGAAGTTATGTGAAAGTGACAGTGACATGTATGTCTTTGGGAAAACACATAGTAAGCAGTGGATACTATTTTGACAAAAGTAATTTCTTCCACATTTGATGGACAGTTTGGTCTGCCTAGGTGTTACAACACCATCGGCAGCACTGAACATCCTCTCAACCATTACACTTGAGGCTCGACAAGATAAAACTACATGGCATACTGGGCCAGCTCCTTCCACTGCTCTAACCTATTGGCCCAAAATTCCATGGGGTCAAAGTTATCTGCTGGAATATAGGAGCACTCTAGGTATGACTGTACCTGCATGTGCAGCCAGTGGGTGTCAATTGCTTACGGTCAGGCTCGGACTGGATTTACTGGTACTCCGGTGGGCCCTGTGACGTTAGGCAGGGCTGGCATGGGGGGTAGACTGGTGCAATTACCCATGGCCTCCATCCCCAAAAGGGCCCCCGGGATCCAGAGCCTGATGACATGTGCCACAGGGCCCCTTTCCAATAGTAGAAGCCTGCCCTGGGGATGTCTGTAAAAATAACAAATTTTTTTCACCTCTCCTGGGCATCCGGTGATACAGAGTCATCTTCTGGCCTGTAGCAGATGTAACAGCTGAGGCCTGTGATTGGGGCTGAGCGGTTAGGTGGGACGTGCTGGTGTTAACATGTCAGCATGCCCCACGTGACCCCTGAGGAGCAATCACAGGTCTCAACAGTAACATCTGGAACACGTGACGTCAGCCGCAGACCTGAAGAAGAATACGGTGGAGACAGTGGAGGAATGCTAGGATGCACAGGAGACATAAGGCAAGGTATAACTGTTTGTTATTTTCCCTCACCTCTCCTGGGCCTCCAATTATTATACTCTGGGGTCTGAATAGACCCCAGAGTATAAAAATAGCACTGAAACGACTGGGCAAACCTCACGAGTATTCATCAAAATGAATTACGAAGGGTTCACCTGAAGCTACTTGAGGCTCTGGGGAGCATAATATATTGTGTGGGGCCACTGTGGAGCATTATACTGGGGGGAGCACTGCGGAGCATTATATTAGGGGGACCAACTGGGGAGCATATTATACTGTGTGGGGCCACTGTGGAGAGCATATTATACTGGAGGGGCTCTGGGTAGCATATTATATTGTGTAGGGTCACTGTGTTGCATTATACTGGGGGCCTCCGGGGAGCATATTATACTGTGTGGGGCCACTGTGTTGCATTATACTGGTGGGGACTCTAAGGAGCATACTATACTATGTGGGTAGCAGATTATACTGTGTGGGGCCACTGTGGAGCAGTGTACTAGGGGGCTCTCTGGAGAGCATATTATATTGTGTGGAGTCATTGTGGATCATTATACTGGGGGGGTCACTATGGAGCATTATATTAGGGGGGCCTCTGGGGAGCATATTATACTGTGTGGGGCCACTGTGGCACATATTATACTGTGTAAGGCCACTGTAGGGAGCATATTATACTGGGGGGCTCTGGATAGCATATTATATTGTGTGGGGCTACTGTTTTGTATTATACTGGTGGGGCCTCTAGGGAGCATATTATACTGTGTGGGGGCCACTCTGGGGAGCAGATTATACTGTGCGGGGCCACTGTGGAGCATTATACTACGGGGGCCTATGGGGAACATATTATATTGTGTGGGGCCATTATAGAGAATTATACTAGGGTGGCCTTCTGGGGAGCATGTTATACTCTGTGGGTCCACTGTGGGGAGGTATACTAGGGGGGCCACAAGGGAGAATATTATACTGGGGGCACTGTGGAGCATTATACTGGTTGGGCCTCTGGGGAGCATATTATATTCTGTGGTTCCACTGTGAAGAGTTATACTATGTGGGGCCACTGTGGAGTTTTATACTGGAAGGGCAGTGTGGGGATCCTATTATACAGTGAGCTTTATTCTTCTTCACTGTGGGGAGCTTATTATATTGTGTGGGGCTTCTAGGGTGCATATTATGCAGTGTGGGGGCCAATGTGGAGCATTATACTGTGGTGGGAGGAAGGGCTCTGGGGAGCATATTATACTATTTGAGGACACTATGGGGAGCATATCATACTTTGTGGAGCTACTGTGGAGCATTATACTGGGGGGCGCTGTTGGGAGCCTTTTATACTGTGTGGGGTATATTATATTGTGTGGGGCTGCTAGGGAGCATATTATACTGTGTGAAGCCACAAAGGGGTATTAAACTGTGTGGGGGCTCTGGGGAGCATAGTACACTGTATTGGGTCATGGTGACGCATTATATACCATATGGGATCACTGTGGGGGACTCAGGAGAGCATTTTATACTGTGGAGGGCACTGTGGAACATTATATACCACGTGGAGCATTATACTGTGCGGGGGGGGGGGCTCAAAATTCCTGCTGGCAGCCCTGTGTGCTATGTCTGCATATACAGTATGTGTAGTGCTCCATGGCCATGTCATTCCCCATACAGTATTGTGCATTGGATGACCATACTGGGAACATATTTAATAATGCCGGATAGTTAGCACATATGTAAGACTTCAGTGAATAATATTTGTCACAGAAAAGCATACAGCTTGCCTTACTTACAGCTTGCCTTACTTGCAAGTATGTGCACAGACCCAACTTCTGTATTCTGCAGCCAGTTTGACAATGTACAAAATTCCCACATGGGAAATTACTGCATGTAGTTGCTGCCAATACCAGCAGTGCAGGAAACATGTCTGCCACTGCCACCAACAGTGCTACCACATCCACCCAGGCACGATTTTTGGATGTTGAGGTTGTGAATTGGGTGGAATTCTTGTCAGTCTGACTTGGTTGTCCAGTCTTATCCACATATAATCATCATCGGCAATGTCATAGTCTTCCCCAATTTTTTCTGACTCATCATGGTCATGGGATTTCTGCACACTTTCATAATTTCCACCTCCAAATTTCTCACTAGTGCCGCTACCAGCAGGACATCCAGTAACACGCCCTCTGCCACTACTACCTCTACCACCAACAAGAGACTCAGATTAGGAGAAATCTCTTTATCTGTGTCACTGAAGATGAAGACGACATGGTTAATAGTCCAGAAAAACCCTGTGGTTAATTATGTGTTACAACATTAGAGAAGGAGGAGGGAGAACACACTGAAGCCTGACTCAAGATTGCATCACTCTCAGAAGCAATATCCTCCTGTGACTGAGATGAGTGAGCTAAGTAATCAAAAACTTCATCTTCATTCTCAGGAAGTACAACATTCATGCGGCTACTGGTGGGGCCACCAAAACCAGAAGTAGTGTTGTTGTTGCCACCCACATTCTTATGTTTAGTACTTACAGTCAGGGATGGTGTGACAGTAGCACAAGAGTTTCTTCATCCCTGTCCTTCAAAACTCTATTTCAAGAAAATTAGCAAAGCACTAAAAGCATTGAAAAAGTGACCTGGTCAGAGAGTATTAGACTAGAACGCATTGTGCACAACCCTTAAGAAAGTAAGATTTTGTACTATAAACTGTTCAACACACTACATGAGTCAGCTTATTTTTATTTTGCCATGATAAAGGCACTTTTTCTGTATTGGGTAAATAAAAAAACACTATTGCCAAAAAAAAAAAAAAAAAATCCTTAACAAAATGATATTTTGCATTAATAACAATGGCTGTCAGTAAAAACAATGTAAGAGACTCTGTGGACAGTCACAGATCATGGTAGAGCAAGATACACTAATAGTAATGGACAATGGCAAATCTGACAATGTATTACAAAAAAAAAATACTCTATGGCAAGAAGACCACACAATGTGATTATTAGCAATGAAAGGGTAACATGAACAGTGTGTATGTAACACAATGAAAACTGCAGTCACAGCATAGTGCAGAAATTCTCCCTTCCCCCACTCCTTGATTTGTCTGCTTATCTGTCTAAAAGTGATTAGATCTAACTAAACTATGCTCAATTATTCTAATATATATAATTCTGTAGTCCTATTGCAATATTGGTGTTGTTTTCCTACTAGAAATACTGTAGCAGCAATTTCTTTGGATCATGCAATGATAATAACATGTCAGTTCCCTAGTTTGAGTATCACAAAATGACTAATGATGTGTGTGACATTAGCACTGTAATCTCTACACCTGCCACTCAAGATTGGCCAGGTGATGCCAGAACCCGCCTAGGTCACAGAGATCATGTGATTCTTCTTCTCCTCCACATTTTTAACATGCATTACATGTGGCCACAACCATTTTATTTTGCCTGAGACAAATCTCTAAAGTTTCAGTTTCGCTAAAAAAACGAAACTTTTGGAAAATCCAGCTCAAAACTTGTTTGTTATAAATCAGTTTGCTCAACTCTATTTACAGTTGATTTATTCTCTCTGTATGTCCATTCCTTGGCTATGTAATTTTGTAAAATTTCTAACTAAAAATGCAAAAAAAAACAAACCCATTTCTATGCATGCAGTTTTCCCTGCTCAGTTCTTGACCACACAGCCAAAAATGTGGCTTAGCCACACTGCACATACACTGAAGCAGTGGCGTAACGATCATGGTCGCAGGGGATGTGACCACGACTGGGCCTGGAGAGGTATGGGGCCCGCAGCCAGCTGGAAATTGCCGGGGGCCCCGGACTACCATGATAGTGGTCGGGGAACCAGACTTTCCCCAACCGCTATACATGTTAACGGAAAGGGGTCCCATCGGGCTCCTTTCCAGTTAATGCCAGCCCAGGATAGGTGACTAAAAATAAAAATAATTATTGATACTCACCTGTCTGGGGCTCTTCTGGCCGGTGTCTGAGGTTTTCTCGTGCTCCAGATGTCCCTGCTGGGGCCTGTGATTGGCTCCAGCGGTCACATAGGGTGTGCCGACTTCTGGTCGTAAGACAGAAGAGGAGCGAGGATAGACAGAAGAGGAGCGAGGATACACAGAAGAAGTAAGGTAAGGTGAGTAAGTGTTTGTTATTTTTAATCACTTCCCCTGGGCCTCAACTTATTATACTCTGGGGTCTGAGGAGACCCTAAAGTATAATAATAGCACCGGCTCTAGGAGGGGGGAGGGGGGCTCTTGGGAGCTCATAATGCTGTGTGAGGGCCGCTGTTGAGCGCATAATACTGTGTGTGGGGGCCGCTTTGGAGCGCATAATGCTGTGTGGGGGCCGCTGTTGAGCGCATAATGCTGTGTGGGGGGCCAATGTGGAGCGCATAATGCTGTGTGGGGGCCGCTGTTGAGCACATAATGCTGTGTGGGGGGCCAATGTGGAGCGCATAATGCTGTGTGGGGGCCGCTGTGGAGCGCATAATGCTGTGTGTGGGGGCCAATGTGGAGCGCATAATGCTGTGTGGGGGCCGCTGTGGAGCACATAATACTGTCCCAGTATTGTTTACATGCCGACGCTGCTGTGCTCACACACCATATTCTTGATAACTATAGTTGTGGGTACTAAAGCTGTATCATTTTCAAGTATCAGAGTTATCGCTGCAACACCCGTAACCACCACTATCAAGAATTCGCTCTAGGGAGGGGACCCGGACAAAAGTTTGCACCCGGGCCCAGAAGACTTTAGTTACGCCACTGCACTGAAGGTTTCTGCAGTAGTGATAGGTAGTTATGGAACAATTACTTCACAATGAACTGTTCTTCAATGTGATCTAACTCATTTAGTTCACATTCCTGGCAAACATTAGTTTATCAGGAAGTAAAACAAGAGACAAAAGTGAGTGATACTGCACAATTACTCCATTTGCTGAATATTACTTGCCTTTTAGCTCTTAATGCTGGCAAAGCAAAGTAGAAAAATACAACACAGTTCAGCAAATGCAAACATAAAACCTCTGAAATTGCACTGACTAGACACAGCCTATGAATGTGTATCTTCATGCAATTCAACTATTTTGTGCTAAGATCACAAAAATCGCAAATCTTATTAGTCCAGAGTTCCAGTGTTCCTCCCCCTATCTCTGTGCTAAATATATCAGGTACTAGTGAACTTTTTCAGCTCTCATACACATTCACCATGAGTCTGTATTAAACTGAATTTGTTACTTTATGTGACAATAATTGTGAGATGCTTTAACATACCCAAGTAATTTTGAGATTGTGTTTTCGTAACGAATTGTTGGTCATATTGGTAGTAAACTATGTTTTGCATTTATTTATAAAAAAAAGTAGGAAATTTGATAGCAATTTGAAAAATTCACAACGTTTTAAAATGTTAAATACTCATACTTTTCAGACAGATAGCCACACCATTCACATATGTTATGTGCAATGTGAAATAAATACTATATACCATATTTCTGCTTTATATTGGCATCATCTTTTAATCATCCTTCAATTGATTTTGGACATTGTAAAATGTACAAGTCTGACAGAGATTTTCCAAATTTACAAGAAAATTTCCCCAATCCATTTGTTAGGGACCACTTCAGTTCTGAAGGGGATTTTAAAAGCCTACATATTAGAAACCCCCGTAAATCCCCCTATTTTCAAAACGGCACCCCTCAAATAATTCAAAACAGCACTATGCAATTTCACCTGAGCACAGAAATACATGCATAAACATCCCAACCCACCAAAACCGTAATAATACATACACAAAAGGTATTAACGGAAGCCATGCTCCACAGCGATTGCACTGCGAATGACCAGACAAGGCATCAGCACTTGTAAATATATGCCACAGCATCATTATAAATAAATAGTACCATTGCTATATTATATATTACCAAAAGCCTATTAAAGGCAAGCGTCACTAAATATTCAGAAATCTCTCAGTAATACACACAGCGAACAATAAAAAAGCATCACTAAAAATTCTGAAAAATAGAAATACATAAACTATAAAAAAAAATATAAATCAACAAATAACAAAAATAATGAAAAAAATAAAAAATAAAAAATCTATATATCCCCTGCTCTTTCAAACCCTGCAGATTACAGGAGTGAAAACCCACAAAACTGGCAATTCAATAGGTTCCAACAAAAAGTCATAAGATGATTCCCCGGCCCTCAAATAGCTTTCCTGGTCCTATTATCATAACCTCTAGCACGCAACCTTTCTGTCAGATCTCTGGCTTGTCTTTCAAACAGGACTTCACTGGAACAGATCCACTGCACACAAAGAAACTGACCAACTGCAATTGGTTGTTTAATTTCCAAGTTATGAAATGAACTAGAAACAATTCCACTCGTGGGCCCTAGACATCCCAGTCCGACACTGGTTATGGCGTACCCTCTATGCCAGATAAATCTCCCCATAGATCTAATCTGTTATTTAACATTTCTACCAGTTCTTTGGTTAAATTATAGTTCTGTTAATATGTTCAGATAGATGTAATATGTTTGATCATTATTAATATTTTAACCCCTTGCCACTGGTGGCATTTTTCAATTTTGATTCCCCGCCTTCCAAACCTCATAACTTTTTTAGCTTTCCATTCACAGAGCCATATGAGGGCTTAATGTTTGCAGGACAAACTGTTCTTTATAATGGTACCATTTATTATTCAGAATGGGGTGCAATTGGAGAAAAAGTGCATTTCTGTGACTTTCTTATGGGCTATGTTTTTATGGCATTCACTGAGCAGCCAAAATGACATGTCACCTATATTCCAAGGATAACACATTTATCACAGTTTTATTTACATTTTAACCCTTTAACAAAAAATTTTTTTCTTAAAGTCGCCATTTTCTGACACCCTGAACTTTTCTATATTTCCCTGTACAGAGATGCATAGGGTGCCATTTTTGCAGGGCCAAGTGTACAGTTTAGATATACAACTTTGGGCAATGTCTATTGTTTTGATCAGTTTTTATTCAAATTTGTATCAGAGGTAAAACAGCAAAAAAAACGGTTCAGCTTTTTTTTTCCCGCTACGGCATTCACAGCACGGATAAAATATTTATATGTTTGTAGACCAGGTGTTTTTGGACACAGGGATACCTAATGTGTATGTGTTTCACAGTAGTTTTTAACTTTTATATGTATTCTAGGGAAAGGGGTGGTAAATTGAATTTTTAATACTTTCTAATATATATATATATATATATTTTTTAATAATATATATATATATATATATATATATATATATATTTTTTTTTTTTTTTTTTTTTTTTTTTTTACTTGAACTCCAGGGGGTCTTATCACTAATGCCATGCTTTACAATGCTAATACATAGAGCAGCCTGCAATAGAAGCAAATGCCAGACATGCCTGGGAGCCTTCAATAGACTCCCGGCTGTCATTCAATGGATTGCCAGCCCCGGATCTCGTTCCAGGCACAGGTGATGTACCCCAAAATGGCAGCGGCCATGCGCTGTCGGGAAAATGTCTCGGTCTACTTTGCGGGCACTGGTCATGGGCATTAGCACCAGCTCCTGAGCTATTTAATGCCGACATTCGCTGTACTATTACGGCAGATGTCAGGAAGGGGGTTAAAAGGACAATCACTTATACCATAAACTATCAGTGTTAATAACATTTTCATTGTCAACCTTATAACCTGGGACAAGCCGAAGATACTTAGTGGAGACAGATCTGCTGTATATCCAGCCGAAAGATAATATTCAGTAGATGATAGTGGGTGAGTAATTGGGGGTCTTGAAGATCTCTGTAAGGCTTAGTTCACATCTGCACTGGAGTCTTCGTCAGAAATCAGCAGAGAGAAAAGTTCTGCATGGAGGACTTTTCTCTCTGCTGGTTTCAGTATAAAAACACTAACAACCGGCGGACCCCATTATAGTCTATGGGGTCCACCCGTGTCCATGGGTAACAGCTGTTTTATAGGTTCTCAGTCGTTCAGGTCCTCTGGTGGACCCCAACAACGGAGACCTGTGCACAGATGTGAATTTAGCATAAGCGGGAGAAGGATATTCAGGAACTCAAAATTATGAATGTTCAGCATGACCTGGGTGATTTTCAGAATAAACAGTGGTAGTTTCAAGTCAACCAATCTACTGTAGATCCTGTTTGCCATCTCTTTTTGTGACTTCATTATCTTCAACAGAGAGATGTGGCAATCATTTTTAGGTCAGCACCTAGAACCTGGAGATGGGATATACACGGTAAATCGTGTACAGAATTTCCATGCTCCGTCGGTAAAATGCAAAACCAGAAGGATTGGACAATGAAGACAAACCCATTTGTAAACACAAGAGGTAATTAATTTGTCTATTCATAAAAGATTTAGAACTGTGTAGGAATAGGGGCCTTCAAGGTTTGACCTCATCCTCTGAGAGGCAAGGCCCAGAGGCGCAGCTAGCGGGGGACAGAGGGGGCGGCTGCCCCGGGCCCACTGACTTTTTGGGGCCCACCCTGGGGCTGCCATTAATACATCCATTCATCAGCATCGCAGGTCAGTATGACTTTTTTTTTTTTTTTTTAGCGCAGTTGCGAGTATATTAATAGTATAAGGGGTGGTTAGGAGGTGGAATTATAACTATAAAGGGAGGATTCATTAGGGGGCATTATGACGATGGGGGGGTCATTTATATAAGGGTTATTACGGGGTATTATGAATACAAGGGGGGAGGTTATTTATATAAGGGGCCATTAGGAGGTATCATTTATATTAGGAGGTATTATGAACATAAGGAGGTGGTCATTGATATAAAGGGTCATTAGAGATGCAGTATTTATGTCAGGGGGAATCAGGGGCATAATATGAGGGAGCAATTAATTTAATGAAAGTGGCACTTGGGCTTTATTAAGACTAAGACCCCACGTAGTGGGCTCCAGGAAAAATCATGGTGGTAACATTGTGGTTTTTCCCGCAGCGCTTTTCACAGAAGGTCTGCAGAGGTTTCCTCTGTGGACTTTCTGTTTTCAATACACCTATATAGAAACCACCAGTGTTTCCACAAGTATAATTGATATGCTGCGATTTCCAAAACCGCAACGGTTTTGGAAATCGCAGTGCGTCTGCTGCACGTATTTTTCCGCAATGTGTGGATGGGATTTGTTAGAATGCCACGGTTTTTTTCTGTGGGTTTTCGCCACATGGGGCCCCCATCCCCACTTTGCAGTAAAATACATGCAGCGGATACGCTGCGATTTCCAAAACAGTCGCAGTTTTGCAAATCGCAGCATGTCAATTATACCTATGGAAATGCCAGCGGTTTCCCTATAGATATAATTGAAGCAGAAAGTTTACAGAGGAAACCTCTGCAAACATTCTGTGCAAAGTACTGCAGGAAGAACCGTGATGTGTCGCCGCCACGGTTTTTCCCACAACTGTTTATTGCTGCGGGACGCCACGTGGGGCCTTGGCCTTAAGGGGTTTTCCAGCTCATTTTTATTGATGATCTATCCTCAGAATAAATCATCAATAAGAGATAAGTGATTCCCCACTGATCAGCTGTATGAAGGGGCTATGGCTCCTGTTTATATCATACGCTGTCTGTTTATAGTGACCGTGTGATGTCATTCCAGTCTTGTCACATAGACGTGTATAGGACGAGGCTGTAGTTACATTACATGGCCGCTATGAAAAGAATGACACTATGTAAACAGAGAAGGTGTCACGGCGCTTACACAGGTACCACGGTTCATTCAAACAGCTGATCCTCGGGGTCCCAGGTATAGGAACCCCAATAATGTTTTTTCCCTTTTTTATTTATTTATTTATTTTTCCTTTTTAATTAGGAAACACCTGGGGCATTATTAATAAGGGGGAACTATTTAAAGGGGTGAACAAGGAAGTTATTAATTTAAAGATGCATGGGGGGTATATTATATAATTGGGGGTAGAAGCAGGATGGGGGCTTTGTGTAGATGAGGACAATATGGGTCAGGTGCCTGGAAAAGTAATGAGCCAAAGATGTCTGTGTTGCAAACTTAACAGAGACTGGAAGAAGTGGTCATGGCCGTCCAGATAAAAGAGACGGGGAATGTGAACGATTAGTCAGAGATGTCACCTGTAAGTCACTAAAAGTTACTGCACTATATTCACCTAAATCGTCTGCAGAGCCCTGTGTAGAGCTGCTATATACCACTATACGCTCACCGTGTACTCATAGTGTCGGTATACGAACATGTCCAAGTTGGGGGTCCACTTGGACATGTTCGCCCCCCTTTGCTGAACCCCTAGCTACACCTCTGGCAAGGCCTTAGGGATCTGGAAGACATTATGAAAGAGCAGGAGGATGATAGAAATCCAAAGTTACGGATTCATCAGTTCCACCGCTTATAACATTTTCCTTCTTTGTCTCTGTGGCTCTCTATGGAGATTTTAGTTAAATTGATGAAAGGTAATCTTGATGAGATCTCAGGACTGGATACTTCATACAATTTGAATTGGGCGCAAAGAGAAGTAATCAATTTAGTTAATATTTCCAGAGACTGTGGGGGAGGGAGGTGGTACTTAATACACCTGGTCTTGATGCGGTATTCCAATGGGCTAGGTACATAGACAATATTTTGTTTATTTGGCAGGGCTACATGTCGCGGTTGGATTAATTTTTGTAGGCCTTGAATTCTAATGTTTTAAATATTCACTTGAATTAGAAATACAGTAAATCCCGGGTCAAGTTCTTCGATGTATTCATTGAGTGTCTGACTGATGTCTTTAGGAATGAGACTACAACCACTTCCCTGCTACATGCAAGTTCATTTCATAACTTGGAAATTAAACAACCAATTGCAGTTGGTCAGTTTCTTTGTGTGCAGTGGATCTGTTCCAGTGAAGTGCTATTTGAAAGACAAGCCAGAGATCTGACAAAAAGGTTGCGTGCTAGAGGTTATAATAGGACCAGGAAAGCTATTTGAGGGCTGGGGAATCATCTTATGACTTTTTGTTGGAACCTATTGAATTGCCAGTTTTGTGGGTTTTCACTCCTATAATCTGCAGGGTTTGAAAGAGCAGGGGATATATAGATTTTTATTTTTTATTTTTTTCATTATTTTTATTATTTGTTAATATATTATTTTTTATAGTTTATGTATTTCTATTTTTCAGAATTTTTAGTGATGCTTTTCTATTGTTCGCTGTGTGTATTACTGAGAGATTTCTGAATATTTAGTGATGTTTGCCTTTAATAGGCTTTTGGTAATATATAATATAGCAATGGTACTATTTATTTATAATGATGCTGTGGCATATATTTACAAGTGCTGATGCCTTGTCTGGTCATTCGCAGTGCATTCGCTGTGGAGCATGGCTTCCGTTAATACCTTTTGTGTATGTATTATTACGGTTTTGGTGGGTTGGGATGTTTATGCATGTATTTCCGTGGATTGGGGAAATTTTCTTGTAAATTTGGAAAATCTCTGTCATACTTCTACGTTTTACAATGTCCAAAATCAATTGAAGGATGATTAAAAGATGATGCCAATATAAAGCAGAAATATGGTATATAGTATTTATTTCACATTGCACATAACATATGTGAATGGTGTGGCTATCTGTCTGAAAAGCAGAGTATTTCACATTTTAAAAGTTGTGAATTTTTCAAATTGGTATCAAATTTCCTACTTTTTTTTTATAAATAAATGCAAAACATAGTTTACTACCAACATGACCTACAATTCGTTACGAAAACACAATCTCAAAATCACTTGGGTATGTTAAAAGCATCTCACAATTATTGTCACATAAAGTAACAAATTCAGTTTAGTACAGACTCATGGTGAATGTGTATGAGAGCTGAAAAAGTTCACTAGTACCTGATATATTTAGCACAGAGATAGGGGGAGGAACACTGGAACTCTGGACTAATAAGATTTGCGATTTTTGTGATCTTAGCACAAAATAGTTGAATTGCATGAAGATACACATTCATAGGCTGTGTCTAGTCAGTGCAATTTCAGAGGTTTTAGGTTTGCATTTACTGAACTGTGTTGTATTCTTCTACTTTGCTTTGCCAGCATTAAGAGCTAAAAGGCAAGTAATATTCAGCAAATGGAGTAATTGTGCAGTATCACTCACTTTTGTCTCTTGTTTTACTTCCTGATAAACTAATGTTTGCCAGGAATGTGAACTAAATGAGTTAGATCACATTGAAGAACAGTTCATTGTGAAGTAATTGTTCCATAACTACCTATCACTACTGCAGAAACCTTCAGTGCAGTGGCATAACTAAAGTCTTCTGGGCCCGGGTGCAAACTTTTGTCCAGGTCCCCTCCCTAGAGCGAATTCTTGATAGTGGTGGTTACAGGTGCTGCAGCGATAACTCTGATACTTGAAAGGGATACAGCTTTAGTACCCACAACTACAGTTATCAAGAATATGGTGAGTGAGCAGCGCAGAGCCGGCATGTAAACAATACTGGGACAGTATTATGTGCTCCACAGCGGCCCCCACATAGCATTATGCGCTCCACAGCGGCCCCCACACACAGCATTATGCGCTCCACAGCGGCCCCCACACACAGCATTATGCGCTCCACAGCGGCCCCCACACACAGTATTATGCTCTCCACAGCGGCACCCACACACAGCATTATGCGCTCCACAGCGGCCCCCACACACAGCATTATGCGCTCCACAGCGGCCCCCACACACAGCATTATAAGCTCCCAAGAGCCCCCTCCTAGATCCGATGCTATTATTATACTTTAGGGTCTCCTCAGACCCCAGAGTATAATAAGTTGAGGCCCAGGGAAAGTGATTAAAAATAACAAAACACTTACTCACCTTACCTTACTTCTTCTGTGTATCCTCGCTCATCTTCTGTCTATCCTTACTTCTCTTCTGTCTTACGACCAGAAGTCGGCACACCCTATGTGAGCACTGGGGCCAATCACAGGCCCCAGCAGTGACATCTGGAGCACAGGAAAACCTCAGAAACCGGCCAGAAGAGCCCCAGACAGGTGAGTATCAATAATTTTTTTTATTTTTAGTCACCTATCCTGGGCTGGCATTAGCTGGAAAGGGGCCCGATGGGACCCCTTTCCATTAACATGTATAGCAGTTGGGGAAAGTTTGGTTCCCCGACCACTATTATGGTAGTTCGGGGCCCCGGCCATTTCCAGCTGGCCACGGACCCCAGACCCCATACCCCTCCGGGCCTGGTCTTGGTCACATCCCCTGCGCCCACGATCGTTACGCCACTGCTTCAGTGTGGCTAAGCCACATTTTTGGCTGTGTGGTCAAGAACTGAGCAAGGAAAACTGCATGCATAGAAATTGGTTGTTTTTTTTTTTTTGCATTTTTAGAGGCTGTTTTTTTATAAACTTTTTATTGAAATTTTACAAAATTACAAAGCCAAGGAATGGATATACAGAGAAAATAAATCAACATGTAAGTAACATGGTAAGGGTACCAGATATGACTAATAAACATTCAGGCACAAACAAATTATACAATCTGGGTAATCGAGTCATGTCCAAGTAGTAATGCACAATAAGAAAATACAAAGAAAACACAGAACAGAACAAGTAGGCACTTGGTGTGTGAATGTCGAAACGCAGAAAAACTTAAAATGTAAAAATAAGGACAGGAACGGATCACTCCACCTTTTTCATATGTCAAAGGATGTTGTAAAGCTTAGGTGACAAGAGATAGTAAGAGGTGCTTGATATCTCAATATGGGGAGTTTGAATACATGCTAACTATAGGGGATAGCTACAAGTCATATTCATCTATTAGTAGATCGGCTGTAAGGGAATCGCTAGAGGAGCGATTCCCCAGTGCTGCTGCAGAACCCTGGGGGGAGGAGCACAACAAGACAGTGAGCCCTAAGCTGAACCCCCCCACTGTTCCTGGCTAATTTGCCTATCTGTCCTAGGCGACAGCAGCAACTGGTCGACAGGCCCTACCTAAGATAGGTGACAACACAAAATGCAGACAGGACGAACAACAAAAAGGGAGGTCAGCAAGCCAAGGGGTCAGTAACAGACGAGCAATGTAGTACGGAATCAAAGTCTAAGAGACTAGTCAAAAGTCAAGCCCAGGAATAGGAATACAGGTAACAAAAACAGCAAGGAGTAATAGCCAGAATGCACAAAGCAATAACCAGCGACCATGTGAGGGCTGACAACCTGTTTATAGAAAGTCTGGACCAGCCCCAGACTGGATTGGTAGACAGGCTGTCACACAGGCAAGGCTGAGATGAACTATTAGTGGAGCAGAGGAAAACCAAGGTGAAGAGATGGGTGTGGCAGAAAATCAATTACATAGTCTAGCACAGTGTTCAGACTGAGCAACAAGAAACCTTCGCAAGGAATCAAACTGAACACGTCTCCTTCGCCACAGCGTGCGAGCAGAGGGTGGCGCAGAGACCCGAACAGGCAGAAATGTTACATCGGACCTAGGGATCACATACCTTAGTAAACTCCTCATGTTTTAGAATCAACTCAGGCAGATAGCTCCTCCAATCTATAGATTTTCTTGACCTTATTCGTCCATTGAGCTACAGTAGGGGGTCTTTTCTCAACCATCTAGTGGGAATGAAGCCTGGCAGCAAATACGTAGTTAAGGACTTCGGTTTGGGCTGAAAGTGGGTGTGTTGAGCCAAAATAGAATCAGTGTGGGTTTTAATAAAATCTGATCCTCGTAGATAGTATTGAAATTTGGAAATTTCTGTTCAAAAAGGGGCAATTTTATTACAAAATCCCAATATATGGGAAATAGTGCCTGTGGCCAATTCTTATCACCAGTATAAATCAGTGCGAGTTAAGCCACAGGAATAAAGCAATAGAGGTGTTTTATACCATCTGGAAGTGACCTTATAGGAGTTCTCTTGAATGTAAATGCACCTCTAGAAGGCATGACTTCTCCTCCAAATCTGTCTACATTTTTCAGCTGAAAAAGAACAATTCAATTCCCACTCCTATGCCTCTAGGTAAGTGGGACAGGTAAGGAATAGATTATATTACTTGGATATCATTCTTTTCTGAGGAACAGTGCTGATTAAGGATTAGTTAAACAAAAAGGAATTTTTCTAATTCTGTGAGTGGGCGCTTCATCGAGAGATCCCGGAGGAACTGTAAACACAAGGAATTTAAGTGGGAGCAGTGTAAAAAGTCTAAAGTATGACTTTTAAGCTGCTTGGAAAGTGTTTGAGGAAATGAACTGTACCACTGGCCATGAAACTTCCAATTGGTTGATCATGTAAGCATTGCCATAAATTTGTGTAACTTACCTGCATCGTTTTGGGGGGGGGGGTAGTAGAAATAAGGCAATACACTCATGGGAGCAGCCGGAGAGGGGAAAGGAACAAAAAGTTGTAACTGGCCCTCATTTTGCCAGACAAATAATACTTTGACTAAGGGCATGTTATGGACTCAATATAGACTTACAATAGGAAGAGCTGCAGAAGTTCATGGAATATGCTGTAAAGAGTCCTCCAAGAAAGCACATTCTAAATTTGTAGATAGAGACACATTTGAATAAGCATTAAAGGCGACCCACCTATTTAATTACATAGACTATGTGAATTTCAGCCATTCTTACGACTCAAAAAACACCATTGTTCGATTTGCAGCGACAAAATCGTCTGTCTTTGCCTTACTTTATCTGTGAAGTTCCTACTCGGTGAAACTCCACCTTAAACATGCTGGAGCGTCTGTGCGAGCAGTAGAAGGCAGTTAATAATTATTGCATGCAGCAGACCATAGAGATAATGTGTTACTTCAAGATACATCATTGAAGGCTCATGAGGGAAGTGTGCTGGCTTCTCAAGCCCTTTGAAAAGGCCACCAAAGTTGTCAGAAGGGATGACTGTACCATCAGCGATGAATACATACAGGTAGTGTCTGAATTGTTGCCAATAACTGGGGAGCAGACAGGTAAAAGGAGGGGGAAGACGAAACACTCATGAAAGTATTAACAATAAGAATGTGGGTGGCAACAGCAACTTCTGGTGTTGGTGGTACTACCAGAAGCACAGGATTGTTGTACTTCCTGAGAATGAAGGTGAAGTTTCTGATAGCTTGCTCATCTCAGTTACAGGAAGACATTCTGAGAGTTATGTGTTCTTGAGTCGAGCTTCTATGTGTTCACCCTTATCTAATGTTGTAACTCATAATACCCCCACTTTCCCCCTTCTGTTTTTCCACCCCATCCATCTGCACCCAGTCATCTGGTTTGTCTGAAAATTTAACTCCCACCTAACAAAGTTACTGACGGTGCAGTAACTTTGTGGAATCCAAAGTGTTTCACCAACTGATGGCAGTGCACAGTCTCCATAGAGAACACCTAGCCACCATTACTTCTCAAGGAAAGTTATCCCTGCTTGATGGCCATGTGGATGTCAGGACTTGAACCTAGGGACTTTGGCATTCCAACTGAGCTATTCAGCCTTCTGGACAGCTCCTGTGCTGATCTAAAGCCTAGTTCCCAGTGTCTCTAGTTTCAGTCCCCGCCTCTCTGGCTTGCTCCATCCTGTTCCTTGATTGAACTTCCTATTTAAACCCAGCCTTGCACTTCCTGCTTTTCGAGATTTTTGTGGTCTTAGCCTGTAATCTAGCTAGCCTCTCCTGCTCTGCTGCTAATACTGCTGTTCATCTTGTGCATCGACCCCTAGCTTCCTCCTGACTACGACCTCCTCTCCTTGATCTCCGATTTTGCTATTATTATTAGTCCTAATTTTATCTGTACATTTATCCTATGATTTGAGTAATATTTTAGCGCTATAGAAATAAAGATTGTTTTTGTCATTGTTATTTGCAAAAACAGTAAATAGTATTCATTACTTGCTGATTTTACTGTTATAGTGATCTGTGCTCTGCTCTAACACATAACTTCATATTCTCAGCTAAGTATAACAGTAAACAGTCACATGGCTTCTGCTAAAGGGAACTTTTACTACATACAGATTTCTTCCTTCTGCCCTATAGCTACTAGGTTCTTCACAATTCTGAAAGCAGGAAACCTATACTAGGAACAAATTCTGAGCCCTGATCCACAAAAGAGTAAATTAAAAAAAAATAATGAAAACTAAAAACCGCAGCCATTTCTAAAATAATTTATTTTCTATGTGCACTATAAATGTTCTGAGCTACCAGTTCTGTGCCAACAGAGATGTAGGTTTTTGTCCATCTTTTTGCAATTTAGTAATACTGTAACTCTTATTATATTTTTCTACTGGAAGCTGGTACAAATATAACATATTACATGTACTCTCATAACACATCAACATTGTTCCAGGATAATCTGCCCTGGCCTAGGGCTTTCATGGTCTGGAGACCCTAGATATGTACAACTATTCTCAGCAATACAGTTTTAGACCGGATCTAGATGGATAAATACTTTGAAGAGGATGTCCAGGAATTGGCACAACCCAAGTCCCGGGCAGGAGGTGTAAAATAAAAAACAACAAAAAAAAAAAAAATAGCATACTCACCTGTCCCTGGCGCTCTGTTGTCCACTGCCAGTGTCCATTCAGTCTCGTGCCGGCGCCTTCCTGCTGGGAGTCCTGCAGCTCATGTGACCGCTAAGACCATTACGTACAGGATTTCCAGAAATGAGGGGCCACCATGAGACCGAACAGACACAGGCAGGGGACAACTGGGTGCTGGGGACAGGTGAGTATACTTTTTTTGAAGTTTTTTTTATTTTTACACCTCCCTGGTGGCCGCCACAGTGGTTGCTCCAGTTAATAGACAACCTCTTTTAAGGGGTTGTCTGGGCCAAATTTTATTTATTTTTTTTTTATAGCCACTTCACTGGTCCCCCTTACTGTATGGGGAACAGTGATGGGGCCATTATATTGTGTGGGAGAAGTGATGGGGGCTAACATCCTGTGGGGGTGGGGGGGGTTGGACATTAAACTTCGCTGCAGCTCAGCTCCTACTGACTTCAATAAGTGATGAGATACAGTGACGGTGCTCGGCTAATATACAGTGGACAGAGCTTTTTGCTTCCGGCCCTGTATTGTGTACAGTATGGGCGCCAGAATTGGCTCTGAACAGCTGTCAGCCCCCAACAGATCAGGTATCTGCAGCATCCCAGAGTGCTTCTGCATTTATGTGTTTGTCTTGTGTGCCTCTGGGTTTTATGTCTGTAAGTTCTGTTCTATGTTGAATGTAATTGTGTGCAGCTTTCCCTTTGTATTTTTCCCCCTGCAGTGTTCAAATACAGACTAGGTTCAGCCCTGGCCTATCACAGGCCACTGGGCAGGGTTGTAAGGAGATATAATCTCCCCGGCGACGGTTGAGACTCAGTTCAGTGCATGCTGTAGACCAGACAAGGTGTGCAGAGCTGACCTGCCACCAGACCGGACTGAAGGCCAACCGCCGCTACCACAGCCTCAGGAGGGATAACATCAGCCCCAGGCTCATCTCAAGACAGCTCAGAGCTAGAGAGTGAAGATTTCCAAGTGGCTGAATTTGATTTGTGTCGTGCCCGGAGGAGCAGGAGAGGACCCTGACCGGAGAGTCGCATTCGGGCCTAGTATTCAGGTATCCAGTTCCCTGTCAGGACTCCCTGTAACTCTATCCCCAGTATAGCAAGCTGGGAGAGGTACAGAGGTGGAGTAGAGGAAGCCATCTTGTGGAGCCGATACTGTCTTTGTGCACCCTCCTAGAACCAAGGCTGGGGTTAGGACACTGCAGGACTACTACCCCCATCTGGAGGCTGCCGTTGTCTTTTGTTCCGGTTGCCTAAATAAAAAGGCTGTTTGGTTTACCTGCAACGCTGACTCCTGAGTCGTTCCTGCATTACCATCAGGGCTCTTCCGACCAACACCACACCGGCTCAGGTAGGAGAGATTCCTCTTCAACTGGAAGTGCCCCGGGGGAAAGAACTACTACCACCACCATCCGGTAGTGCTGCAGGACCCCCCTTGACCTTGTCCGGCCTAGGAGTGGGACTGGAGCCGTTTGGGAGCGTGCGGCCGCAGGTGGCACAGCATCCGCCACTGCTACTCCCATCCTCCGGTCTCATCCGACTGGGTTGCGGCATATCTATGGCCTACCTGAGGATAAACCATAACAAATTATGCCTGGACAACCCCTTTAATACTGTATACCCCCTAATGCACCACACTTTAAAGAGGTTGTCCAGTATAATTTTTTTCTTTTTTATAATTAGTCTGTGGGAGGTGAAACCCTCCCCAAAAAACAAAAACACACTCACCTATCCCCGGTCCTCCGGTGTCAGCAGGTCCCAACACGGTCCGGTCCTGCAGCTCCGCTGTCTTCTTTTGCCGGAAGTCCTCGCTGGCTGTGACGTCCCAGGTCCCTTCCTTTAGGCCACTGATTGGCTTCAGGAGTCATGTGACGTCACAGGTAGTCACGTGCAGGGGGTACTTGCGCTGGAAGAAAACAGAGCTGCAGGCTAAACCACACTGGGAGACACTGGGGACAGGAGAGAAAGGTTTTTTTTTGTTTTTATTCACCTGTGTAATTTAAAAAAAAAAAAAAAAAAAAAGTTATCCTGCACAACCCCTTAAATATCCCCCAGGCTATTGGCCTCCATTAGCTATCATTAAATGCATTGGCAGAGGCCCCCCACCTCCTCCCTAGAGAGAATTCTTGATAGTGACGGTTGCTGCACAGATATCTCAGATACTTGAAAGGGATACAGCTTTAGTACCCACAACTGCAGTTATCAAGAATACGGTGAGTGAGCAGCGCAGCGCCTGGCATGTAAACAATACTGGGACAGCATTATATGCCCCGCAGTGGCCCCCCCTCCCAGAGCCGGTGCTATTATAATCTGGGGTCTATTCATACCCAAGAATATAATAAGTACTGGCCCAGGAGAAGTGATCAAAAATAACAAACACTTATACTCACCTCGTCTTACCTCTCCTCGCTCCATCCTGCCATCTTTTCCATCTTCCTTGGTCCCCACGTCCTGTGCCCCAGACGTCACTGCTGGGGCCTGTGATTGCACCTCAGTGGTCACGTGGGGAGTGATGACGTAATTACGCTGGCGCGCCCCATGTCATAGGCCCTTGCAGTGAGGCCGGAAAAGTGCCTGAGAATGCCAAGCCCAGGACAGGTGAGTATTTTTTTTTTTTGTCACTTTCCCTGGGCTGGCATACCCTTTCCATTAACAATAGGTGTAGCGGTCGGGGAACCAGGCTTTCCACGACCACTATCATGTTAGTCCAGGGCTCCGGCCTCTTCCAGCGGGCCCTGTACTCCTTCGGTCGCAGTTTCACCCCTTGCAACCACAATCCTTATGCCACTGTCCATTGGTCAGGGGCCTGATCGGACTCCTGACCTTTGCATTGGCAAAATGAGGACTAAATATAGTCGGGGCTTGTGGCCCACCGGGGATTCACTGGTTCCCCGGTGGACCAGTCCGACCCTGAACCTAGCGTAAGTAAGCAAAATATATAAATGTAGCTTGAGAGCTATGTTGTCAGTGATTAAGTGGTTTGCATGATAGCATTTGCAGAACATTGCACTTATAGGTTCATGTGATATGTAGAATTCTTAACTAAACAATTATTTCTTACTGGGCATAGCTTCAATGTAACTCCAATTTCAGAGACCTATTTTCTACAGTTAAACAGATCATTAGCCTTTCATAGGCCCAAAAAAAAAAGGATTAACACTATTTTTATTATAAACTTGACAGCTGCAAGTAGTTCTTCATAAAGAAAAAATATCTTCATACATTGATTTCAGTTATAGGTGTGATCTCTGTCCACAACAAAATGTAAAATTACAAATTGTATTCAGCCCAAATATCAAACATATCTAAATGACACTTAGGCTGAGGCCCCATGTTGTGGAAAAGAATCTTTTTGGTTGCAGTTTGAGCCAAAGCCAGGAGTGGATTGAGCAGAAAGTAGAAGTATGAGATCTTCCTATATATTCCCCATTCCTGTTGAAGCCACTATTGGCTTTGGCTCAAAAAAATGCAGCAAAATCTGTAAAAAAAAAAAAAAAAAAAAAAAAAAATCTGCTTTTCCGCATACCGTTCGTATAAAGTACCTGCAAAGTGGATAGAATTCTGGCTAATCCCATTCACACATCGCAGAAAAATATCCGCAGCAGAAATTATGCTATTTCAAAAAGTGTTGTTTTTTGTAAATTGCAGCATGTCAATTATACCTACAAAGACGCTGACGTTTTCCATATAGCTATAACTGAAGCAGAAAGTCCACAGAAGAAAACTCTGCAGACATTCTGTGAAAATCGATGTGGGAAAAACCACAATGAATTTCCACCGTGGTTTTTCCCACGGTGTTTTTTGGTTGCTGCTTGCTACGTGGAGCCTTAGCCTTAAAGGGGTTTTCCTAGGAACATAACATCACTTATGGATATATGGTAGGTGATCAATGGAGGTTCCACTAATTGGACCCACATTGATCAGGAAAAAACAGAATTCCCATCTTTGAATAGGGTACTGGACTCAGCTATCTCTGTCAGTACCATAGAGATTGAAGTGCATATGCATGACCGCAACTCTATCCAAACACTGGACATGAATCCCCCATTCTCATGATCAGTGGTGGTCCCAGCAGTAAGGCCCCCCAGCGATTAGACACTTATCAGCTATCTAAAACTGCTGAATGGGGAGACTAATGGGACTGAGTTTGCCATGTTTGGGGCTCTAAACTCAGTAGCATAAGGACATGCTGCTGGTTTAGGGGCCCCAAACCTGGTGACAGGTTACGTTTAAAGTCATTTATATTTTAATATCTGTCATATATGGGTTTAAATTCAAGTTCTTCATAACATTTTGTTTTTGGCAAAGTATCTGTGCATGTGATGATGGACACCATGAGTATACAGCATGTGTATGGTGTGTACATATGCTCTTTAGCTATCTAAGGAACCTAGTGATTTCGGCAGGTCTCCTACCACAGGTCTAGCTTGTACTTACAAGAATAAATCCATCACTGTGCCTTAATATTAAAAACCAGTGAAAAGTTCAAATATTAGACTTTCTCTTCAAGTTCCTTGGTTGCAGATGTGCCAACTTCAACATGAAAATAGTAGAGTGTTCATGTTTCTGTCTCGACTGTGGTGTGCTGCTGAAATAGTACATGCATGCAAGTGACTAAAAATTCCAAGTTTAAAATTGTCACATTGTTCCTACAACAGGATTTAAAAACATATGCAGTTTTCTGTAATAAATATCTAAGCCTATAATTAATTAATTAAATAGAATTATGACAATAAGTTTTTCATAAACACTTGGTTTGCTGCCTAAGAACCATAATGGTTTGTTCACAAGGCAAAGAGTCTGCATATAAATTGCATTAAATCTGCACTGCTGTTTGTATTGATGTAGGTATGGGCCAGACCGCTAGGAGGCACCAGGCACATCACTGTTGGTGGAGGAGATAACATACGAGAGCGCAGAATCACAAGGTATACTGTATCTAGCAGTCTGGGCACAGGCAGTGAGAAATTTGACAAAGGAGCTTCCTAAGAGGCTAACTAAGGTAAACTAACCTGGAAAGCCCTGTAGGAGAGGGACAAGGCAAGCTCACCTATAGAAGCTACACCAACTACTCTGAGCTTTGTTACCACATTCATTTCCTTATTTAGTGTATACCTTAGCTCCTTGTTCGCTGATTAGTTCTTTGCTAGTAAAGTAAACTGTAAATCATGACTGGTGGTCCACGTCTGTGTCCATCAGTTCTTGCGCGTTAAATGGGTTTGGAACTTCCAACCACAAATTTGAAATTTCAAAAAAAAAACAAAAAAACAGAAGTTCTTGAAGCATATTCCATGGAGAAACGACAATAGGTAGTCATATGCTGATCTGCGGCAGATAATTTAGCAATGGATGAAAAAAAAATTAATTGAAGTTGGTCACTTTCAATGTCAGTTGCAGCAAAATAATGCAGGGTTTCCTGTACTCTCACATGCCAGTACCTGGCTGGGCAACTGCTCCTGACGTCTACTGTAGGATGGGAAAACCACTGATACTGTGCGTTTAGCCCCTTAGATGCTACAGTCAATAACAACCGTGGCATCTAAGGGGTTTTGGAGGGAGGGGGAGGCATTACCATCATGAAATGATGGCCAGTATAATCTATTTCACTACATTGGTAGTGCAATGCATAATAAAAGCGATCAGAAGATTGCAAGATAAGGTCACCATGGGAGACAAAAAAAAAAATAAAATTACTATATTGGAAAAGTTAAATATAGTTTAAGAAAACACAGTAAAATCACATTAACACAACATTCCCACCTCATCCCAAAATGTTTAATAAATAAAAAAAATAAAAAACTCATTGGGTATTGCTGTGTCTGAGCAATATAACAGTAAACTGTAATTTTCACAAACACTGAATGGTGTAAAAGTAAAATCTAAAAAAAAAAAATGCCAGAATTGAAGCTTTTTGTCTGTTGGCCACCAAAAAAGCATTATTAAAAAAAAAAAAAAAAAAAAAAAAAGTGTTATTCCTTTCCACAAATAATTAACAAAAGTTAAAGAGGTTGTCCAGGATATTACATACACACACAGTAAGGGGATTCCCTCAGGGATCGTCATCTCCTCAGATAGACAAGCACTTTTGGCACAGTAATAACAGTCCAGACCAGTCAACTATGGTGCAACTGGCCACAACCAGTTTTATTAGTTCTTCCAGGCAAAACAAAAATAAATACAAAAGAAAATCCTAGCCGTCCGGCTACTACCTATAACACAGGTAACTAACTATTGAGAGCTGGGCCTACTGCACAGCTCCCTAAATAAACTGCACCACTTGCACCACTTGCCGCACCACTTGCACCACTTGCACCACTTGCACCACTTGCACCACTTGCACCACTTGCACCACTTGCACCACTTGCACCACTTGCACCACTTGCACCACAGTTTAAACTCACAGTGGTTTCCCAGGAACAGAGAGAACCAAATACATGTGTGCTGTCTGCCCTTATATACGCACCCTTCAGGTAACAAGGAATTAACCCCCAGTCATCCCAAAACCTGAAGTGGCTGAATGGAGTAGAGCCACACCCAACTCTGCCTAATCCAGCAGCCAGACCTTTTACCAGGGTTTAGGTAAAACCCTCCAGCAAGGAACATACCTTTCCTAGGTGCTTTTAGAAGGAATATGACAAGAACCTGCGAGAAATGTATACTCCTTCTACCACTTTGCACCTGGTCACAATATATATATATATATATATATTTTTTTTTTATATATTAGGCCAGGGAGGGTAAAGGGAAAGAAAAAAAAAAACATACCTGTCCCTGGTGCTCCAGTGCCTCCCAACAATACTCCTGCTCCTCCGATGTTTTCTTGCGAAGGAAGTCCCTGCTGCACTGTGACATCCCAGGTCCCTTTCCTTAGGCTGCGGATTGGTCTCAGTGGTCATGTGACCGCTGAGGCCAATCAACGCCACAGCGGCCTAAGGACAGGACTCGGGACGTCACAGGTGTCCTTTGCTGAGTCCGCTGATTGATCATATGTGACGAGGACTTCTGCCGGAAGAAAACACCAGAGCAGCTTGACCAAATGGCGATGAGAGACACCGGAGCTCCGGGGACAGGATAGTATGTGTTTTGTTTTTTGTTTTTTTTCCCCCACCTTCTTGGCTAACCCCTTTAATCATTGAGGTATATCAATAGTGCCATTAAACACTGCCACTTGTCTCATAAAACAACATGCCCACAGACCACATAGTCTGTCCTTATACTGTATTATTTCCTTTTTATCTTAGGATAGACATGTGTTTATATTAGGCATTCTAAGACCCCATGATGCGCAATGCAACTAAAAACGCTTTGGAAAAAAACACAGCAGAACCGCATCACATTCTTTTCCGCAGCATTTTTTTCAGCGTTTTTCTTTGCAGTTTTTCTCCCCCCCTATTAAATCTATTGAGAAAACGCAAGCGTTTCCACAGATAAAATTGACATGCTGCGTTTTTCAAAAATATGTGCGTTTTTGAAAACACAGCTTTCCTGCAGTGTTTTTTACAGTGTGGATGGGATTAGCCAGAATCTCAGTCACTTTGCTGGTACTGCAAAACTCAGCTTTTTATTCTGCTGTGTTTCCGCAACGTGGGGCTTCAGCCTAAGGCCAGGGCCCCACATGACGTAAACGCCGAGATTCACCCGCGGCGGAAACACTGCGGAAAAAACCGTGGCGTTTTACAGTCAGAGCAAAGTGGATGGGATTCTAGTGAATCCCATGCCCACTTTGTGGAAAAAAAATGCGCCTTGGAAACGCAGCGATTTCCAAAACCGGCATGGTTTTGGAAATCGCAGCATGTCAATTATACCTATGGAAACGCCGGCGGTTTCCCCATAGGTATAATTGAAACAGAAAGTCTGCAGAGGAAAACTCTTCAAACTTTCTGTCTAAAGCGCTGCGGGAAGAACCGCGATGTGATCCCGCCGCTGTTTCTCCCGCAGCGCTTTTTTGCTGCTGGACGCCACATGGGGCCTTAGCCTAAAGGGGTTTTCTCATCTCAGGATTTAGCTGGCCTCCTGTCTTTTCTCTCCTCCACTTCCTGGTTTTTAGCTTATTCTAGCTACGAGCTCCTGCTTCTTATATAGAGCATGGTTAACTCTGTATTTACATACACAAATTACAGAGACACTGCTAAAGAAACTTATCTAGCCCTTATCAGTGTTAAAAGATGAAAGCCATATGCAGTGAGAGTGAGAGAAGAGAATATACAGGTGCATCTCAATAAAGTAGAATATTTTTGAAACGTTCATTCATTTCAGTAATTCAGTAATACAATTCATAATCAGCGTCTTCCATGATTGTGTGTCCTACTGAACCAGACTGAGGGACCATTTATAGGCTTAGGAAACCTTGGCAGGTGACACACTGAATTTACAATACAGAACTTTTTTACAATATTCTAATTTTCCTAGATTTGGGTTTTCATTACCCTCACCTGTCTTCAACCTGCCTCTGTCCTTTTCTGTTCCCTCAGCCAGAGAAGTACTCTATGCTGTGGGCTCAGCTCCACTATACAGCGATGAAGATCTACTGTACTAGAGGACAGTCAGCAGCTACTGCCCCCCAGCCAAGATCTGGAGGAAACATCCGCCAGGCAAGTAGTGATGAGGAGAGTGGAGTGGGAGCTGGTGTTGCAAGCGGTCAGGCTCCTGGCTCAGAGACCGTTGAGGAGGACATCAGTGACGTGCAGACAGTACTCGATGATGATGTAGCCGATTGCAATTGGGAGCCGGGTGACGAAGGGGCTTCATCATCATTGGAAGAAGAGGGTGGCAGCTTGCGCATGAGGCAACGGCCGAGCCAGCAAGTCGGTAGCGTGGCTGGGAGTTAGCAGGGTGGCAGCAGTGGGAGGTCAGGAGCCAAACGTGTCCGGGGTAGACCACCCGCTTTGCAGGAGCCTACCTGACCGGAAAGCAGTGGTGCAGGGGTTCACGGAGGCAGTGGTGATAGCAGTCAGTCAGTGCAGGGTGTTGGGGGTAAAATCACCTACTTGGCGATGTGGCAGTTTTTTTATTAAGCCATATGTTGAATCTGTGGGCAGAAGGTGAAGTGTGGCCAGGGTGCGTCAACATATGTAGCGTCACCATAGAGTGGCCTGGGAGAATCGTGGCTCCAATGTGGTGGTCCAGCCTGCTGCAGCAACGGCTGTATCATCCAGTGGCACGCACCCCATTTCAGGCAGTCAAAGTTCCACCACCTCAGCCGAAGGAAGCTGTGTATCCTTCCCATCATCTGCTGGTCCTGATGCTCCTGCTCTTCCTTCTCCTAGTCAGTTATTGCATCAGCAATCGATCACCGCAGCGATTCGAAGAGACAACAGTATGCGTGCACTCATCCAACGGTGCAGAAGCTGAACGTGCTCCTGTCGAAGTTGCTGGTGCTGCAGTTCCTCCCTTTCCAAGTGGTGGACTCTGAACCTTTCAGAGAACTGAGCCGAGGTGGAGAGCCCCAAGCCGTCATTTCTTTGCCAAAAAGGCATGACTCCATGACTGGGCGACTATTTTGCCTTTTTTGCCTGGCTGATATCATCATTTATTTGACCCTTCTTCTGATCTGTCAGAAGGAATGAAAAATGAGACGAACAACGGATCCTGTCTGTGTAGCAGTTGTAAGGCCTGTATGGTCCCATCAGAATTGGCTTATGATTTGGTAGCCAAAAGCAGGAGTGGGTACAAAACACAGAAGACATGCAAATATTCCATTCACGTTTCATCTCTGTTTTGGATCCGCTCTTTTTTTTTTTTTTTTGAATCAGCAATACTGATGGATTACTGACCAAATCCTGACCGAGTGAAGGCGGATGCTCAACAGACAGGATCCATTTTTTTGACAGTTTATTGTTCTGACGGATCAGAGGAAGAAAGAAGAAATATTCAGTGACATCAATACAAACTTACTGCTGACACCCTCTCTCTGTCAGGGGGGCTCTAATTGTATAAGCGTTTAATAGAACAAGTTCTGTAGACATCTATGTGGAATCAGCAGACGACGGTGTAAAAGGAGTGAACTCTTTCACACTACAGTAGGATCTTGGACCTCTGCACAGTTCTTTCTACCTGGCACTAACTTGGACCTGGAAGGCTGAGTTCACACTTGAGTTAGTTGGTCAGTTTTGGCCCCGTAACTGGCCAAATAATTGAAGTGTGCAGTGGTTCTAAGAGCGACGCCTATCATGTGCATGTCACAATATTGTTTCACTACCACAGCAGACTCACTATGCGTGTTACTGCAAGGCACGGTGTTCTACACCACTATACAGGCTCTCTGCAGCCAGGAAATAGCTGTTTTTTAACTCGATTCTCCGCAAAAGAATTCGAATCGTATCAGAAAATTTGGCGAAGCGGCCGAATCGAACTTTTGAAAAATTCACTCATCTCTAAAGAAGACTTTCCAGCACCTCTGCAGGTACACGTCTTTGCACCATTTATTAGTTCCTGCTTCATTCCTGAATAATCATTGCTGTTAGTTTTGGTGTCTGATATGCTATTCAGACTCAGGTGGGTGATATTAAGCAGAAGCAGGCAAGGGGTGTGATTCTGAGCTCTGACACTGTTCTCCTCTGATTAGAGTTCTGAATCACACCCCCTTGCCTGCTTCTGCCTGACACTGCCCACCTGACAGTATAGAGCCAAAGTGGCATATTGGACACCTAAACTAACTACAGTGGTGTGAAAAAGTATTTGCCCCCTTCCTGACTTCTTAATCTTTTGTCACACTTAAATGTTTCAGATCACCAAACAAATTTAAATATTAGACACACATAACACAAGTGTTAGGAAACAGATGCAGCGTAGAACTAAGTACCGTGTTTCTCCAAAAATAAGACCTACCCCGAAAATAAGCCCTAGCTACGTTTTCCAGGTTTTTTGGAGTAGGCTTGAAATATAAGCCCTACTCCAAAAATAAGCCCTAGCTAATTTAACCCCTTTCCGACATCTGCCATGCGATTACAGCGGATGCCGGGTGCTTAAAAATGGCGGCCGCTCTGCTACTATAGCTGCCGTACCGGGTCTCCGCGGAGACTTGGAGTTAATGCCTGTGATCAGTGTCTACCCTGATCACGGGCATTGTTGAGCGTGACCCCCCCTTCCAACCAAAGTAGCAGAACCGCCGGAGTTAATGCCCACGATCAGAATGGACTCTGACCGCGGGCATTGTGTGACCTCCACGCTTCCTCCCGCAGTCTCTAGGGCCAGTCCCCACCCCCTATAGCTGCTATACCGGGTCTCCTTGTATAGTAGAGACCCGCAGTTAATGCCCGTGATCAGAGTCCACTCTGATCGCGGGCATTGTTGAGTGTGCCAGTCCATGACCCCCCCCCCCTCCAAATCGACCCCCCAAAGCAGATAAACGATCCCCGAGGCCGGTCTTCACAGGCCCCGTACCTTTGAAGTTGCAGGCCGGCTCCCGCAGGTGAGATCGCAGGACCCGACCTGTTCCTTTGACAGCCGGGAGCGTTATGAAGGCTCCCAGGCCTGTCATAGGAATATTACTATTGCCTCAATAGTAATGTAGATAATTTCCCATAGACTGCAATAGGTTGTATTTCAGTCTATGGGATGATTGCAGGTTTAAGCCCCCCTAGGAGGGATTAATAGTAAAAAAAAAAAAAAAAAAAAAAAAAGTTATAAAATCTAAAAAAAAAAAAGCACAAAATAAAAGTTCAAGCCCCCTCCCACTTTCACTAGAATACATATAAAAATAAAATATTAATGTGAAACAAATATACGTTAGGTATCCCTGTGTCTGAAAAAAACCCGCTCTACAAACTTATAATAATATTTTACCTCTATAGTGAATGCCGTACCAAAAAAAAAAAAAAAAGATCAAAAGT
This sequence comes from Leptodactylus fallax, assembly GCA_947044405.1. Taxonomy (NCBI): domain Eukaryota; kingdom Metazoa; phylum Chordata; class Amphibia; order Anura; family Leptodactylidae; genus Leptodactylus; species Leptodactylus fallax. Next base: position 1,253,525 of record CAMRHE010000048.1, on the reverse strand, counting down.
GCCGAACTGCTGTTTTTTCGCTGTTTCACGTCTGATAAAAGTTGAAATGAAAAGCGATCAAATGTTGTTCATGGAAAAAATTAAGACCTACCCCGAAAATAAGCCCTAGCCCTTTTTTCAGAGCAAAAAATAATATAAGACCCTGTCTTATTTTCAGAGAAACACAGTAGTGAGTCCCAGCACCAGTCAAACCGAATCAGAATGGTAAAAACCGTGCTGAATGTCCCACACTCTCCCAACCGCACCGAACCCCACCCCCCAGAGATGTTCACCAGTGCCCCTGATGGTGGGGATGGACTTGGAAGCTACTGACAGGCAGAGCGGCACGGGTCAGAGAGCGCTGGACACCCAGCACACCACCAGACAAAGCAGAACAGAAACCGGAATCACTTACCAGTAGTAGCAGGAGTAGGGTTGTCAGTCTGCAGAGTAGAAAACAGCGGATGGCAGCAGGCAGTAGATGGCAGCAGAGTTCCAAAGAGTAGTCGTACAGTCTGAGTTGTCAGCGTGAGGTTAGCGAAGTACAAAAGGCAAATCCAAATAGATGTGTCAAACAAGCCGGGTTGGTAACAGGAGTGCAGAGCAGTACCAAATCGGAGTTCAGGAGGACGAAGTGTGAAGGCAAGCCGGGGTCGTTAGCAGGAGAGGGAGAACAAGGTACAAAATCGGGAGGCCAGAAGGATAGTCAAACAACAGAAGCAGGAGGTATCAGGACAGGAAATATGCAATGCTTACTACCAGGGGAAACTGAATAGCCAGCGATTACCTAGAGCAGAAATCCCGAAAATAAAGGTTCCAACCGAGCACCTGCTCCGGAAGGGAATCCCGTGGCCCGAGTGGGGAAGGACCGGCAACCCCCGCATATCGTCGCGGAGGTTCCGGCCTGCTTCCCTAGGGGCTGGAAGGAGCACTTAGAGGAGAGGATCGGCAACCTCTGCATGCCGCCGCGGAGGTTGCGGTCCGACTCCTTACAACAAGTAAACACAAAACGCAAGGATAAGCCAGTTGCGATAGTGATGGTTTGCTTACTACTTTTGCATTTGCACTGGGACTACATGGTGGCTGGTTTGTTAGCACTGCTGACTTAAATAGTCCTTTGCAATTGGAAGGAGTGCAAGTTCAATAGAGGCTCCTTCCAATTGCATAAGACTATTTAATGGAATAGAGTACACCCTTAGATTTTACTTCAGTCTCCCATAAGGCTATTGTTATTGGAATGAAGCATTGCTCTGGATCATACTTACCTTGTAGTTACATTGTAAGCCTATTCTGGGCCCAAGAGAGATATGTTTGTTTGATGTAGGGTCCCATCTGAATGAGGTCACCTTGTTGAAGCAGATGGGCTTTTACTTTTGATCAAATATGTACAACTTCTAATTTATATGGGTGGATAATAGATAATGGCTGTACTTCATTTTCAACTCTACAACAATGTTTTGAACTTTTGACTTTCACGCACCATATCTCACCATCCACCACAGCTTCGAATATGAGACTATATACACTGCTCAAAAAAATAAAGGGAACACTTAAACAAGACAATGTAACTCCAAGTCAATGACACTTCTGTGAAATCCACCTTTCCAGTGATGAAACAACACTGAATGTGAATCAATTTCTCCTGCTGTTGTGCAAATGGAACAGACAACAGGTAGAAATGATAGACAATTAGCAAGACCACCACTATAAAGGAGGGTTCTGCAGGTGGTGACCACAGACCATTTCTCTGTTCTCATCCTTTTTGGCTGTTGTTTTGGTTACTTTTGCATTTTGTCATTGCTCTCACTCCTAGAGGTAGCATGAGGCAGTGTCTACAACCTACAGAAGTTGCTCAGGTAGTACAGCTCATCCAGGATGGCACATCAATGCGAGCAGGCTGATTGGCATTTGCCAGAGAACACCAAGATTGGCAGATTTGACATTAGCATGCTGTGCTCTTCATAGGTTCACAATGAGCACATGTGACAGACATGAAAGAGTCTGGAGATGCAATGGAAAACGTTTTTCTGCAACATCCTCCAGCATGACCAGTTTGGCAGTGGGCCAGTAATGGTGTGGTGAGGCATTTCTTTGGTGGAGGCCTGCACAGCCCTCCATGTGCTAGCCAGAGGTACCCTGACTGCCAATAGATATGAGATCCTCAGACCCATTGTAAGACTATATGCAGGTGCAGTGGGCCCTGGGTTCCTTCTGATGCATGACAATGCTAGGACTTATATGTCTGAAGTGTGTCAGCAGTTCCTGCATGATTAAGGCATTGATGCTATGTACTGGCCTGCCCGCTCCCCAGAACTGAATCCAATAGAGCACATCTCGGTCATCATGACTTGCTCCATCCACCAACGCCACGTTGCACCACAGACTGTCCAGGAGTTGACTGATGCTTTTATCCAGGTCTGGGAGGAGATCCCTCAGGAGAACATCTGCCACCTCATCAGGAGCATGCCCAGGCGTTGTAGGGAGGTCATACAGGCCTCATTTCCTTGTCTTGAGGCATTTTCACTGAAGTGGGATCTGCCTGTAATTTGATTTTCCACTTTGATTTTGAGTATCATTCCAAACTCAGACCTCCATGGGATTTTAAATTAGATTTACATTGATCATTTTTATGTTTTATTGTTCTCAATTCATTACACTATGTAATGAATAAAGCTTTTCCACTGGAATATTTAATTCATTGATATCTAGGATATGGTATTTTAGTGTTCCCTTTATTTTTTGAGAAGTGTGTGTATATTGTACACATGGGACCTTCAGGGTAGGCTGGTTACCAGGTAAGTCTGGTACAGAGAGTTGTATGTACCAGTTCACACTTGCAGTTTTATTGGTAGCAGTTCATATAGTCCAAATCAAACAGCTTTCTTCAGCATGAAGGTACAAAATAAAATAACATAAATCGTCCTTACTTCAGGATACAAATAAAAAAAACAAAAAACTTCCTCACACAGGGCAATGTGTGTTGCAGACTAGCAGGTTCTCATCCAAGAGACAGCCACACCCACTTCCCTTAGGTAGCCTCAGCTCTTTAATAGCTGAATACTTGGGTCACCCAGCAAAACCAGGACTGGAGTATAGACCTGGGTTTGGAACAATTCCTAAATCACGGACCCATACTCCAGCCAGTCACCTTGTAGATACCAGCCACCTCAGTGGCAGGTACCTGCCACAATTTTTCCCTCTGCATGTCTACAATATAACTATGGACAATCATCTTGGCTATCTCTTACATAAATTTGATTTGACTTGCAACTATTTAGCATATGGTTAGTTATGCAGTTTCTTATCATGTAACTGTTTTGCTCCTGGTGGTGAAAAATCTTTTTCTTCTTGTACACTACAAATCACAACCTGTTCTCACATTCTCTAAAAGCTCAGTGTGTTATTAGGTTGATTCCCAAGTGAAAGGTCACTGGTTCAAATTGAGGATCATCCATGAAGAAGATTTCCCAAGAAAAGTGAAACAGCATCATCCAGCCCATCAATAGTAGTCTCTCGGCCAAGAAAATTTCAAAATTGCTTCATCAGAGTGCGATTACAGTTGGAAGAATACAAAATAAAGTCCACCCATCCATTCAAAAGCCAAGAGATGGACGTCCAGGCAAAATAGAATCAACAAGTCGTCTGGCACAACAAACACAGCAGTGGAGGTGGCTCATATGTTTCGTCATAAGAAGTGTTGTCTCAAGTTTGCAAAAAAGTGTACAGTAGAAGATTGGAAACAGGTGATTTGAAGCCATGGGACAAAAGTCAATAGACTGTGTTCTGAAAGGGGGCCAATGTGTCTGGTAGAAAGAAGGGAAAAGGGGGGCTAACAGATCGAGAAGTTGAAGGAACTGTCAAGTTTGGCAGGGGAAGCCTGATGATACGGGGTTATTTCACAGCCAAAGGTGTTGGATACTTGACCAGGATCAGGTCTCAATACTGAGCTATATGGGAGTATCCTACTAGACAAGTTACGGTATGAAAAGGATGACATAGTGTTCTAGCAGGACAAAGACCCAAAGCATACATTGAGATTAGTGAAGTGATGGTTCAATGAAAATGAAGTAGAGGTGCTGGATTGGTTCCCAGACCGCAATCCAATCAAACACTTGTGGGTAGAGTTGAAGAAAAAGCTGTATCTGTAACCTAGTGAGTTGACCAGTAGGCACTAACATTGGGAACATGTCGAAGAGGCCTGGGATCAGATTTTGGTCGAGACATGCTTGAATCTGATCGAGAGAAGGGCCACTTTAACCATAGGGCCAACAGTGCACTGGGCCCTATGGTACTAGGGGCCCCCATTGGGCATACCTCCCAATTGTCTGGGATTCCAGGTCCTGTTGGTGGGAGGTATGTCCCCAGGATCAACTCATGCAGATGAGTTAAATACAATGATGAAGCAGGAGCCGTCCGCGGACAGCCCCTGATTCACCATTGTGTGTGAAGCACATTCTTGTGTGCTCCGATCCCTGGAGCTGCGGGCGCGATGTGATGACCTCACTCACATCGTGCTTGCAGCTCCCTGAACAGTCCAGGAGAAGAGACCTCACAGAGTGGCAGTGGAGCGAGGAGAGGTCAGTATCAGTGTTTTATTATGTTAAACTGGTGGCAGATCTAGGGAGACATTAAACTAGGGGGGCACATGGAGGATGACATTAAACTGGAGGCAGCTGAAGGGGAACATTAAACTGGGGGCAGATGGAGAGGGGCATCAAACTGGGTGCAGAGAAAGGGGGGACATTAAACTGGGGGCAAGTTGGAAGGGGGCATTAAACCGGGGGGCAACTGGAGGAGGACATTAAACCGTGGGGGTAGCTGTAGTGGACATGTCCCCCTCTAGTTGCCCCCAGTTTAATTTCCCCATCCAACTAACCCCACGGTTTAATCTCCCCCTCCAGCTACCTCAGTTTAATGTCCCCCTCTAGTTTCCCCCAGTTTAAACTGGGGCACCAGGAGAGGAGAATTAATACTGTGGGGAAGTGGAGGGGAACATTATAATGTGGGGGCATATAATGTTAGGGTGACTGTAGGAGAATTATACTGTGTGGGGGCACATAGAGAAATGGATAAGAATGGGCGGAGTCAATGTAGAAGTGGGTGGACCTAAATTTGCTGCAGTGCGCATAGCCTAATCACAGGGGTATTTTATATAATAAACCTCTCAACATAACATAACCAGGAAGTTATTGGCGCTGTGACACAGACGTTTACCATCGTCTAGGTTGCAGCGCCAAAAGAGTTGCACCAAACACTTACACAACACATACACAAAGTCATCAATAAAGTTTACATTTGACCCTGTCCCTGTCCATACCTAATCTTTATAGAGTAAAATATGCCGACTGCCTCCCTAGCGATATGCGTTACACGCTAATATAATAGCAATAAAGATTATTACTAGAGATGAACATATAAAACAGTTCTGACAGGTGGAAAGTTCCATCAGTCACATAACATATTGTCACCCATTGAATGTCACCATATAAAATCCAAGCATGCTCAGAAGGGTTCAGGCAATGTTCAAAGCCAAAGGTGGATTTATAAAATAATAATTTTGTTTTTCAGGAGCAAAACAGTAGCAATGCAGTTACATGACAAGAATCTGCATAACTAATTATATGCTAAATAGTAGAAAGTAAAATTTATGTATGAGATAGTCAAGATGATTGTCTATAAAATGATGGAAGTGTCACGTTTGAAGCTGTAGTGAATGGTGAGATATGCAGCCTAAAAGTCAAAAGTTCAAAACATTGTCATTGCCTGTCAGTATTTGTCCTGGTGCTGTGCACAAAGTGTTGCTGCATTGTCTGTAATTGTATTGCTGCCATAGCAGCTTGCACTTGTTCACATTAGGATGTGCTGTCTGAAATTTTTATTCAGTTTTTTTGCATATTGCATGATGGGTGTGCCCTCCCCCCTATTGGATTTACACTCTTTACAATTGCACTGAACTATTTAATTGTAATAGCGTACTCCTTAAGTTTTTACTTCAGTCTTCCATCTGTCTAAGGCTATTATTATTGGAATGGAGCATTGCTCTGGATCCAACTTGCGCAATATTCACACTGTAGGCCTATTCTGGGCCCACGAGGGTATACAGGTGCATCTCAATAAATTAGAATATTTTTGAACATTCATTCATTTCAGTAATTCAGTAATACAATTCATAATCAGCGTCTTCCATGACTGTGTGCCCTACTGAACCAGACTGAGGGACCATTTAAAGGCTTAGGAAACCTTGGCAGGTGACACACTGAATTTACAATACTGAACTGAACAATGGAGACCTGAATGATAATGTGAACCTAGCAGTAGACTCTCAAATTTATATCAGTAGGTAATACCAGTATTGTACTTTCAACTCTATTTTTATGTTGCCTGGTGCTGTGCACAGAGTGCTGCTGCATTTTCTGTATTAGATATATGATAGACAGATAGATAGGTAGGTTAGATAGATAGCTCTTCTGTGAGATCATCCGCCTGGGGGTTACCATTGAGGTCTGTGATTGGACCATCAGCAGTCACATGGGCATACTGAACGTCATGATATCTTGATGCTTGGCATGCCCAGGTCACCTCTGGGGCTCAGTTACAAGCCTCAGCCCTGAGCCCGGGCTGATGACGTCGGAGACCCCGGATGCTGCAAAGAGGCCCAAAAGAAATAATCCAAGGCGAGTATGAATTTTTTGTTTTTTTTAACCTCCCCTGGTCCTCCACTTATTATAATCTGGGGTCTGAAGAAACCCCAGAATATAACATGGCAGCCATTTTAGATCATCCAAGATGAATCTCCATTTGTTCAGTTTTGTAAAAAAACAAACAATTTGAAAATATTCAGGTCGAACCTGGCTTGGTACGAACTGATTCACTCATCCCTATGGAACTTTATGTGTGCAACTTAGAAAAAGAGCAAAGCACACTGTACTAGTAACTAAATAAGTTTTCCAGTAAAATATGCCATACAAGTCTCATAAATGTGGGTCTGGGACCCACACCTATCTCTAAAATGACCTCCCCCAGCCTCCAAGCCCCACTACCTACCTAGCTGTATCCTCGCTGAGAAGTCTTTGAGCTAGGGTCAGGCTTTAAGGAAACAGCATAGCTGTGAGTTACGCTGTTTCTATAACTTACATAGAAGTGAAAAGGTGTTACGGAAATTTCATAGAACAGTGAGCTACTGAAAGTCTGTCTCTAGTCAAGGCAATGCCATCTAAAATTTCTCAAAAACTATAAATATTTCCAGACTTAGTAGATACAGAGATTCTAAGTAATTAGATCATAGATGAACATTCTCTAAAGGAACATAGTAACATGTGAAAACGTCAGTAATAAAGTATAACCTGTAAGCTTAATATAATAGCAATTTAATTAATGATTAAGGCTATAATGATTTTGATTATTTTTCTTTATCAGTAGTATGCAATGCATGGAAAAGAATATACTGCACTTACAAAAACTTTAAACGCTTCTGCCCTCAGAAGATGGACATGAAAAAAACATAAAAAAATCATCACTTCATGAAGTCCAACACTGACTGTGTTATGGGTTAAGCATATCTGTCATGTGACTACTATAGATGAGCTAATTGGTAACAAACAAAAACTTTGCATGTAATCATCTTCTTAACTGCTATTTGCTTTTCCTCAGCTTTTATAACTTTCCTATATTGGTGACTAGAGATGATTAAAGTGGTTTGAAATTAATCAGATTCGACTAAATTCTGTATGTGAAAGCATGGAGAAAGCAGAGAAGATCACATCACATGACCTCAGGGGATTAGGTTGGCTTCACCATAATTCCTTGCAAGGAGCTGTCAAGTGGGGACAGACAATCATAAGGGACTATAGGTCTGAGGTTACTGATGACTCTTTAATGAGTCATAATAGCCTCATAGGCATTATAAGAAGAAAGACAGGAAGAAGCATCTCAGACAGCCTGAGAGAGACAGGAATTACAGGTACAGTTAGGTCCATATATATTTGGACACTGACACAAATTTTGTTTTTTTTTACCTGTTTACTGAAACCTATTCAAGTTATAGTTATATAATGGACATGGACATAAAGTCCAGAATTTCGGCATTCATTTGAGGGTATCCACATTAAAATTGGATGAAGGGTTTAGGAGTTTCAGGTCCTTAACATGTGCCACCCTGTTTTTAAAGGGACCAAAAGTAATTGGACAATTGACTCAAAGGCTGTTTCATGGGCAGGTGTGGGCAATTCCTTCATTATGTCATTCTCAATTAAGCGATAAAAGGCCTGGAGTTGATTTGAGGTGTGGTGCTTGCATTTGGAAGATTTTGCTGTGAAGAAAACATGCGGTCATAGGAGCTCTCTATGCAGGTGAAACAAGCCATCCTTAAGCTGCAAAAACAGAAAAAAACATCCAAGAAATTGCTACAATATTAGGAGTGGCAAATTCTATAGTACATCCTGAGACAGAAAGAAAGAAAGCACAGGTGAACTCATCAATGCAAAAAGACCTGGACGCCCACGGAAGACAACAGTGGTAGATGATCACAGAATAATTTCCATGGTGAAGAGAAACCCCTTCACAACAGCCAACCAAGTGAACAACACTCTCCAGGATGTAGGCATATCAATATCCAAATCTACCATAAAGAGAAGACTGCATGAAAGTAAATACAGAGGATTCACAGCACGGTGCAAGCCACTCATAAGCCTCAAGAATAAAAAGGCTAGATTGGACTTTGCTAAAAAAAAAAAATAATAAAAAAGCCAGCACAGTTCTGGAAGAACATTCTTTGGACAGATGAAACCAAGATCAACCTAAACCAGAATGATGGAAAGAAAAAAGTATGGCAAAGGCGTGGAACAGCTCATGATCCAAAGCATACCACATCATCTGTAAAACACGGCGAAGGCAGTGTGATGGCTTGGGCATGCATGGCTGCCAGTGGCACTGGGTCACTAGTGTTTATTGATGATGTGACACAGGACAGAAGCAGCCGGATGAATTCTGAGGTATTCAGAGACATACTGTGTGCTCAAATCCAGCCAAATGTAGCCAAACTGATTGATCATTTCATAATATAGATGGATAATGAATGACCCAAAACATAAAGCCAAAGCAACCCAGGAGTTTAGTAAAGCAAAGTAGAATATTCTTGAATGGCCAAGTCAGTCACCTGATCTCAACCCAATTGAGCATGCATTTCACTTGTTGACTAAACTTCAGACAGAAAGGCCCACAAACAAACAGCATCTGAAAACCTCTGCAGTAAAGGCCTGGCAGAGCATTAAAAGGGAGGAAACACTGCGGCATCTGGTGATGTCCATGAGTTCAAGACTTCAGGTAGTCATTGCCAACAAAGGGTTTTCAACCAAGTATTAGAGATTAGCGTTTAATTTACAATTATTTAATTTGTCAAATTATTTTTGAGCCCTGAAATGAAGGAATTATGTTTAATAAATGCTTTATAGTTCCTCACATTTTTATGCAATTATTTAGTTCAACCCACTGAATTAAAAATGAAAGTCTGAACCTCAACAGCATCTGAATTGTTTTGTTCAAAATTCATTGTGGTAATGTACAGAACCAAAATTAGAAAAATGTTGTCTCTGTCCAAATATTTATGGACCTAACTGTACACAGATAATACAGTGTAGGGATGCGTAGAGTCTGTGTTAGGAAGAACTAGAGAAGAAGACTTAGTACAATGAAACTCCCTACACAAACGCTTTAAATCTTTCTTCCTCTGGAATTATTTAAGCTGAAGCTGGGGATTCCAGGCTGGTTCCAACCCCAAGTCATGAGAATGGAACCAGTACTTAGCCCTTCTCCCTTCTCTCACCTTTTCACAGAAAGTTACCTGTGCTGTGGGGGCTGGCTATGTTCACATGACTCAGGTCAGAACCGATCTGGAACCCCCAGGTCCAGATTGAATAAATCCCTTGAGTAAGTAAATGCAATTAATTCCCTGGACAACCCTTTTAACTGACAGGGAGAGATAGAAAACTGAAATCACACAGTTAGAACAGCAGCACAGGCTCAGCGTGTCATTGATTGTGCTATTGTTTGGACTGCCATAGCTGAGTTATTTTCATTCACAATTTTCAGAGTCAAACTTTAAAATTAAATCTGGACTGTGCCCAAAACAGAAAACTTAGTCATGCCACATGACAGTAAAGTAAATTTGGATTTTTTTTTTCTTGTCAAACACTAAAAAAATCTCTTCAATTGAGTTTTGTTTCATAAAAGTACCTGAAAAAAAGGTCTCGTAAAAGTCAGGATGGCAAAAGACAGGGTGATGTAGTAGAAAGAAAACAAAAAATCAATTTCTTTTTCTTTTATTTCTATTTTCCACTATAGCGTAGTAATGTAATTGTAAGAATTAAAAAGTTCAGCCCATTATACTGCATTTTTGAACAGGAGGAATGCAAAATCATCATGAGGGAGAAGCTAATTTTCCTTACATCAGGAAAAAATCTTTTCTGACTCCAGATCTAGCAATTAGAATAAATCCTTGAATCAATAACACTGCTTCAGAAATCTAGTAACTATAGCTTGTAATACAGTTACATATAAATGGTCACTAACTTTTCAACAAAAGCTGCACAAATCAAAAGGCTAGGAGATTAAAAGAAACGCTATAGTATATATTAGCAGAAGATACACCGCATATTGCTCTTATCAGTCTGCTTTCTTGTCCCCACTCCCACTACTAAACTGACTTTTCCTCTGAAATTTCTGCTATATCTGTCTCGAGAGAAACCGGAGGTCATTACATGTTTCCATAGAAGACTATGGAGAGGGGAGGGAGAGAAGTTTGCAGAGAGGAGAGAGAGATCAGCAAAAACACAAATTTAATGTGATGATGGAGCTAAATAGGAGCTTTCTATCACAACCAAAGTACTTTATTCACATCAATACAGGTTTGTTCTCTATATATGTGATGCATGGTTCTGGGGCTTTTGCTGGCAGAAAGACGACAGTTAACACTAGAAGTCCCAGAAATTTCGAGCTCCCCCTTTAAGTCCTGAAAGAGGGTCAAATGACCCTTAGTCCAAACTGACAACTCTGATGGCTCCAATTAGCATTTCCTTTCATTTGTAAATGTGGCCATTGTCTGAGGAATCTGCAGGGGGGAATTGTGTTGATCCACCTCAGGTCTTGTAAGAGAGTGTAAAGAAAAGAATGTAAGCTGCTCCTGAGTGTCTGCCCACCCCCCAGCTGCATTGTTGTGCTGGGAATATTTGCTAACACCTTAGCAAATTTGCATGCAGCCTTTTGTGCTGTGGGGGATGTGACTGCTTCTCAAAGTAGTCTGCGACTTGAAATCAAAGTACATCTGTAATGTCCTCCCATATCTTGGCAAGGACCCCAGTCGTCCCAGCGGGGAGAGACTGTCCGAAACTGTAGTGATGAGGCTGATGGAATCATTCATGGACAAGGGCAGAACTGTAACCACGAACAATTTCTTTACATCATTTTCACTTGCACAATGACTGCTTAGCCGGAAAACCACTATCCTCGGCACAGTCAACAAGAGTCGCCGGGAAATTCCTCAATCCGCTAGACAGATGGACCGCACTGAATTCACCACTCAGGTGTTTTCAACCACTGATGCCACACTGACAGTGTATGCACCCAAACGAAAGAAGGCCGTCTACATTCTCAGCAGCATGCACAGCGTGGTTGAGACTAAGGATACCAACAAAAGGAAGCCAAACACGGTCACACAATACAACCACACAAAGTGCGGTGTGGATGTAATGGACCAAATGGTGCGGGAGTACAGCCTGCATGCAGGAACACGGAGATGGCCATTCGCCGTGTTCTACAACATGATTGACATGGCAGCACTGAATGCTCATGTTCTTTATCAGGCATGCACTGGGGTGCAGGAGAGACGGGTGGACTTCCTGGTTGAGCTTGCAAAAGAGTTAGGTGGCTCTCATGTGACTGAAAAGAAGGCACGCAAGGAGAAACTCCTTTGGCAACAACCTTCCACACCCAGCCCTGGCAAAAGGGCGAAGTGTCAGGTCAACCATCGATGCACGAACAATTGTGCAACTGAGAGATGTGTTTACTGCTACAAATACACGTGTGGCAAATGTACCAGGGACATACCCAGGCAGTGCCAGGTATGTTCCGACAGTGCAGACAGACTGCTGAGTGAGTGCTGAAATGCTAGTCACACAAGAAGGACATGCCACTCACACACACACACGCAGCCCCCCACAGCAGCCTATTGTAAATATGTGTGGAATTGTTTTATTCCTTGTATTTTTTTTATTATTTTCATAACAAAAATAAAAAGCATAGAAACAAATAACAGTTGTTCTTTTGTATATTTACATTTTTGTATATTTAGATTCAAGTCAATGGGTGCAGAAAAAAAAAAAAAAAAAAAATCGCAAAAAAAATCACAGCTACTTGCGATATTTTTGTGATCTGTCCCATTGGTCATATAGATCACTCCTCTGGGATTTTTTCGCACGAAAAAAATCGCACAAAAAAAAAAAAAAATCACAGGAAAATCGCACCTATGAAAAAAATCGCACGAAAAAAAATCGCAGGTGTGCTTGGTGCCATTGAAATACATTGGCAAATCGCAGAAAAAAATTGCATCGCATTGCGATGCGATTTTCGCGCAAATTTTTTTCTCTAGTGTGCTTGAGGCCTTAGACCAGGGGTCGGCAACCTATGGCACGCGTGCCACTCTTGGCACGCGAGGCTTATTCCCCTGGCACGGCAGCGGACTCCTCACCCAGCAGTTTCGATCGGACCAAACACGGTCAAAACGAAACTGCTATTATTATACTGTGGGGTCTCTTCAGACCCCCGAGTATAATAAGCGGAGCCCCCGGGGAGATGATCAAACATAAAAAACAATGTACTCACTATTCCACGCTCCGCAGCCGCTCTGTACTCTTCGGGCGCTTCTGCCTGCAGGGGCCACTATAGAGCATAATACCGTGTGCAGGGACCACTATGGGACATATACCGTGTGCAGGGGCCACTATGGGACATATACCGTGTGCAGGGGCCACTATGGGACATATACCGTGTGCAGGGGCCACTATGGGACATATACCATGTGCAGGGGCCACTATGGGACATATACCATGTGCAGGGGCCACTATGGGACATATACCGTGTGCAGGGGCCACTATGGAGCATAATACCGTGTGCAGGGGCCACTATAGAGCATAATACCGTGTGCAGGGACCACTATGGGACATATACCGTGTGCAGGGGCCACTATGGAGCATAATACCGTGTGCAGGGGCCACTATGGGACATAATACCGTGTGCAGGGACCGCTATGGGACATATACCGTGTGCAGGGGCCACTATGGAGCATAATACCGTGTGCAGGGGCCACTATGGGACATAATACCGTGTGCAGGGACCACTATGGGACATATACCGTGTGCAGGGGCCACTATGGGACATATACCGTGTGCAGGGACCACTATGGGACATATACCGTGTGCAGGGGCCACTATGGAGCATAATACCGTGTGCAGGGACCGCTATGGGACATATACCGTGTGCAGGGGCCACTATGGGACATATACCGTGTGCAGGGGCCACTATGGGACATATACCGTTTGCAGGGGCCACTATGGAGCATAATACCGTGTGCAGGGGCCACTATAGAGCATAATACCGTGTGCAGGGACCACTATGGGACATATACCGTGTGCAGGGGCCACTATGAAGCATAATACCGTGTGCAGGGGCCACTATAGAGCATAATACCGTGTGCAGGGACCACTATGGGACATATACCGTGTGCAGGGGCCACTATGGAGCATAATATCGTGTGCAGGGGCCACTATGGAGCATAATACCGTGTGCAGGGGCCACTATGGAGCATAATACCGTGTGCAGGGGCCACTATGGAGCATAATACCGTGTGCAGGGACCGCTATGGGACTTATACCGTGTGCAGGGGCCACTATGGAGCATAATACCATGTGCAGGGGCCACTATGGAGCATAATACCATGTGCAGGGGCCGCTATGGGACATATACCGTGTGCAGGGGCCGCTATGGGACAAATACTGTGTGCAGGGGCAGCTATGGGACAAATACCGTGTGTAGGGGCCGCTATGGGACATAATACCGTGTGCAGGGGCCGCTATGGGACAAATACCGTGTGCAGAGGACGCTATGGGACATAATACCGTGTGCAGGGGCCACTATGGAGCATAATACCGTGTGCAGGGGCCGCTATGGGACAAATACTGTGTGCAGGGGCAGCTATGGGACAAATACTGTGTGTAGGGGCCGCTATGGGACATAATACCGTGTGCAGGGGCCGCTATGGGACAAATACCGTGTGCAGAGGCTGCTATGGGACATAATACCGTGTGCAGGGGCCACTATAGAGCATAATACCGTGTGCAGGGGCCGCTATGGGACATATACCGTGTGCAGGGTCTGCTATGGGACATATACGGTGTGTAGGGGCCGTTTGGGACATTGCCGTGTCATGGGCCACTATTGCTGTGTGCAGGGGCCGCTATGGGACAAATACTGTGTGCAGAGGCAGCTATGGGACAAATGCCGTGTGCAGAGGCAGCTATGGGACATATACCATGTTGAAGGGGCCGCTATGGGACATAATACCGTGTGCAGGGACCACTATGGGACATTATTCTGTATAACGGTGTGTTTTCTATATTAAGGATGTGTTTTTGCACAGAAAACTCCGCCTTTTTTTTTTTTTTTGTGCAAAAATGCACCAGTTTTACATTGAATGACAAAGTTCCAAATATAGCTGCATCCAGATACATAGTGTGTATTCACCATAAGGATGCCGCCATACGGGGCTCCTGGACACAATAAATTTACCACTAATTGGGGGCTGCACATGGACTTTCATTGCTTCTAATCAGAAAGTACAGGAGTGTCCCAGGAAATAGCAGTAAACGCATGTGTCCTAAAGCATCTGGTGGCAGCACTTCTGTGTTATGGTTTGTGGTATATGACTTTAGTTTAGGGGTCGTCAGACTTACAATTATTGACCGGCACTCCGAGTACCTCATCTTTGATTTTTTTATTAAAATCGGCACGCCGAACAAAAAAGGTTGCCTACCCCTGCCTTAGACAAATGCTTCTGGTCATTACTCACAGCTGTACCTTGCTCTAAAATTTCTAATTCTATTTAAAATATATAAAAAATGATTAATTGTTTCAGTGCTTTTTTGCTCAAATAAAACTAAACTTAATACAATATGTATAGTCTTTATATTATCAAATACAATAAACTGAATAGAACTAACTAGACACTAAATGGCTAAACTCAATGGAAAACAACAACCTCCTGTGGTGTGACAGTAATGGCCTTAATTACAGAACAAAAGACGGTGATTATAGGATGTTAGATAAAATCCTTCAGGTCATTCGACCCGTCTCTGGGTTCCAAAGGTAGAAATGTTAAATGACTCCTCTCTGGGACTTCTAGTGTTAAGGAGCAGATTCTCCTCTGCTCACTTTAACCTCTTCCCGAAATCTGCCATAATAGTAATAAAATAATAAAAGTTTTTAAAAATAAAAAAATTAAAAGTTAAAATCACCCCACTTTTGCTAGAATACATATAAAACAGAAAACATTACTGTGAAACACACACACACATTCGGTACCCCTGTGTCTGAAAACACCTGGTCTACAAACTTATAAAAATATTTTTCTTGTACAGTGAACACTGGAGTGAGAAACATAATCAAAAGTGCCAAACTGACATTTTTTCACTTTCACCTTTGATAAAAATTTTAATAAAAATGGTATAACTAAAAAGTACACCTGGCTGGCCAGGCAAAAAAAGACACCTTATGCATCTCCATAGATGGAAATATAGAAAGTTACGAGTGTCAGAATATGGCGACTTTAAGAAAAAAATTTCTTTCAGTTTTGGATTTTTATTAAGGGGTTAAAATGTAAATAAAACTATATAAATTTGGTATGCCCCTGAATCATAGCGAAACATAGAATACAGGTGACATGTCATTTTGGATGCACAGTTTAGACAGTAAAAACGAAGCCCGTGAAAAAGTCGCACAAATTCACTTTTTCTCCAGTTCCACCCCAT
This sequence comes from Leptodactylus fallax, assembly GCA_947044405.1. Taxonomy (NCBI): domain Eukaryota; kingdom Metazoa; phylum Chordata; class Amphibia; order Anura; family Leptodactylidae; genus Leptodactylus; species Leptodactylus fallax. Next base: position 1,237,473 of record CAMRHE010000048.1, on the reverse strand, counting down.
TCGGATTTTTTTCCAGCTTCCCAGTACATTGTACAGAATAATAAATTGTACCATTATGAAGAACAATTTGTCCCACAAACATTAAGCCTTCATATTGCTCTGTGAATGGAAAAATTAAAAAGGTATGGGATTTGGAAAGCGGGGAGTCAAAAACAAAAATCGAAAAAAATGCCATCGGTGTTGGGGTTAACCAAAGTATGGCAGCAGGTTTACACCCATCAGCTCAGAGAGAAATTTAATCTACAGATAGGGTCAATTCTGGCTTTTCTGTTTCCTGAGGCAGAAATTGAAATGGCGAATCCCCCCCAAAGCTAGAAACTCTGAGGGAAGGGGGACCCTTGGCTGGTGTAATATAGAAAAAAAAACATACATTCCTTTCCCCAGAACTCCAGTTTCTGCCGCCAAAGCCCGTTCAATTGTGCACTATGCCTCGGTTCCCAGAAGCCCTGACTCCACGTGACCACTGAAGGCAATCAGCAGCCTCAGCAGTTACAGTGCTGACCAAAAGTATTGGCACCCCTGCAATTCTGTCAGATAATACTCAATTTCTTCCAGAAAATGATTGCAATCACAAATGCTTTGGTAATAATATCTTCATTTATTTTGCTTGCAATGAAAAAACACAAAAGAGAATGAAAAAAAGTCAAATCATTGATCATTTTACACAAAACTCCAAAAATGGGCCGGACAAAAGTACTGGCACCCTCAGCCTAATACTTGGTAGAACAACATTTAGACAAAATAACTGCGAACAACCGCTTCCGGTAACCATCAATGAGTTTCTTACAATGCTCTGCTGGAATTTTAGACCATTCTTCTTTGGCAAATTTCTCCAGGTGCCTTCTCCAAACTGCCATTTTGAGATCTCTCCACAGGTGTTTTATGGGATTCACGTCTGGACTCATTGCTGGCCACTTTAGAAGTCTCCAGTGCTTTCTCTCAAACCATTTTCTAGTGCTTTTTGAAGTGTGTTTTGGGTCATTGTCCTGCTGGAAGACCCATGACCTCTGAGGGAGACCCAGCTTTCTCACACTGGGCCCTACATTATGCTGCAAAATTTGTTGGTAGTCTTCAGACTTCATAATGCCATGCACACGGTCAAGCAGTCCAGTGCCAGAGGCAGCAAAGCAACCCCAAAACATCAGGGAACCTCCGCCATGTTTGACTGTAGGGACCGTGTTCTTTTCTTTGAAGGCCTCTTTTTTTTTCCTGTAAACTCTATGTTGATTCCTTTCCCAAAAAGCTCTACTTTTGTCTCATCTGACCAGAGAACATTCTTCCAAAAAGTTTTTGGCTTTCTCAGGTAAGTTTTGGCAAACTCCAGCCTGGCTTTTTTATGTCTCTGGGTCAGAAGTGGGGACTTCCTGGGTATCCTACCATAGAGTCCCTTTTCATTCAGACGCCGACGGATAGTACGGGTTGACACTGTTGTACCCTCGGACTGCAGGGCAGCTAGAACTTGTTTGGATGTTAGTCGAGGTTCTTTAGCCACCATCCGCACAATCTTTCGTTGAAATCTCTCGTCAATTTTTCTTTTCCGTCCACATCTAGGGAGGTTAGCCACAGTGCCATGGGCTTTAAACTTCTTGATGACACTGCGCACGGTAGACACAGGAACATTCAGGTCTTTGGAGATGGACTTGTAGCCTTGAGATTGCTCATGCTTCCTCACAATTTTGCTTCTCAAGTCCTCAGACAGTTCTTTGGTCTTCTTTCTTTTCTCCATGCTCAATGTGGTACACACAAGGACACAGGACAGAGGTTGAGTCAACTTTAATCCATTTCAACTGGCTGCAAGTGTGATTTAGTTATTGGCACCACCTGTTATGTGCCACAGGTAAGTAACAGGTGCTGTTAATTACACAAATTAGAGAAGCATCACCTGATTTTTCAAATGGGTGCCAATACTTTTGTCCACCCCCTTTTTTTATGTTTGTTGTGGAATTATATCCAATTTGGCTTTTTGACAATTCTTTTTGTGGTTTTCCATTGAAGACAAATTAAATGAAGATATTATTACCAAAGCATTTGTGATTGCAATCATTTTCTGGAAGAAATTGAGTATTATCTGACAGAATTGCAGGGATGCCAATACTTTTGGCCAGCACTGTACAAATGTAAGCGACTAGCCTCTGGGGAATGGAGCAAAGTGCGTAACTGAATGGGCTGCGGGGGCAGACATGAGAGCGCCAGTAACGGGTAAGTATTTTTTTTTTTTTTAGGTTTCTCCTGCCCCAGCCCCCTCAGCGTTTCCAATTCCTGGAAAACCCCTTTAAGAATAATGTCCCAAAGTGCACACAATATAATGTATGTCCCATAGTGTCCTTCATAAGGCATAATTTTCCATAGTGGCCCCTTCATATGGTGGTATGTCTCATAGTAGCCTCCATACAGTATAATGTCTCATAGTGGCCCCTTCACATAGTATAATATCCCATAGTGACCCCTCTATACAGTATAATGTCCCTGCGCCCTGTGTACCGATAAAGCCTCCAGAGGTGCTACAATTGCATAAAACAAGTGATATAATGGCCAGAAAGAGTCTTATTTCCCATGGACACACACTCTCTGTACCTGCAAGGTCAGGAGTGGATTGCACAGCTAGTTAGACTAATTGGTGAAGCACATGTCTAGTACAGCAATGCACCTCTTACAAATTTGTAAGTTCCGTAAGTTGTAATTCTACATTCTATTTTGCAGAAATATTTCATATTTGTGCTATTGTCTTTCAATAATTAAATCAAAAGAACATGTAATTTAACAAGCTTTTGCATAAGACTGTAAATATACAGTGACCAAGACTTAGACAGTAGTATAATGTTGTACCGTGTTAGCCATTGAAAGACTTAGACAGTTAGACAGTGCAAGCTTAGTCTGAAAATGCACCATATTTATCACAGTGGCTGATGCTGGATATCTTTAGACTGCGTAGTCTAAATTTACACCACCTTTTAGCTGGCTTACTTTGAGCCAGAACTTTTTGACACTCTTTTGGCGCAATTTGTGACACACTGTGGCACATTTAAGCCACTCCCTCTTTTTATGAGAATCAATACCCACATGTCTAGCATGTTGAAAAAGTTTAGCCCGAGCTAGATGCGCCAAGATGTGCCACACTGTGTCAAAGATGTGCCATGTTTATGTCAGTGTCTCATCATAGCCACAATAGTAAATCAGGTCCATTGTGTCTAAGATTATACCGTATATAATCAGTTAAATAATATTTTTACATTATTTTACAATAAATAAACATGCAAGTGAGATATTCTTTCTGTCATTTTTCTGTCATTTATTTTATATTTCTTTTCTCCCTTGCATCCTGTTTTGTTAAAAGCTAACAGTTTTTCTCTTCCTATTTTACTACACTACAGATAAAAACCCTAAACTGTATAGTTTCTGTCTAAAACTGAGTCAATGGAAGAAAATCTGCAAACCTGACACTTACAAAAAGTAGATTCATAGATGCCCTGTAAAAGGCTGTCATTGATGCTGTCTAATGTCAACCCTCTTAGACTGTTTACTTTCCTCATACTCCATGTGGTCTAGATTAGGGAATATTTGGAAACAGTATTTAAACATGGATAACTTCCCCAGGACTTCAGCAAATTTGGCCCTTGTTGAAGATTTACGACATTTACATGGAAAACATATCCACTGCTTCCTAATGAGTATTTGTGTTTCTCTGCTGTAAATGAAGAATTAACAATAAGTCCTATTAGTAAAGCGCTAGATGGCGTTATAAACTTCAGCACAAAGCTATTCCCGTCTGTCAAGAACCTCTATAGAAGTAACTGTGAAAACATGATTTACTGTAGAAGTGTGTGCAAAACATTTGGAGCTTTGCATTTTTGTATCTTAGAATGATTTATTTTAAAAACTGTGCAAAATTTATTTTGAAATATGAATATGTCTGAATAGTTTTTGCAATGTTAATATTGACTATGGTGTTAAGAAAAAACCTTTTTCTGGAACTAATTTTCATTTCTTTCCAATTGCTTTGTTCATACTGGCATTTTCTTTATTGCAATGTATTTGTACTGCAGCCTGAATTGATCCCATTAAAAGTTATTGACATCCACTGGGATCTGTTTACAAATATAAGTAATTTAAAAATGTTGTAGAAATTTAACCCCTTCACACATTCTCATGTAATGTACGTGGGAGAATGTGGTTAGTTACTGCATCCGCACATACAGGTGACGGTGATCGAGCGTGCTCAGAAGCAGAGCCCGTTTGATCACCCTGGGAGCCCAGCTGTATCTGACAGCCAGGCTCCCGCTGCAGCAGCGGGGACCGGTGATAACACCGATCCCCGCTGTTTAACTCTTAAGATGCCGTGGTCAATAGCGACCACAGCAGCTTAAGTGTGTGTTAGTGGCACTGAATGCCGCGGGCGGCATCGGGAGTGGGTATTAGCTGTAACTGACATCTAACACCCTGCTCCTTAACCTTTGATCGGCGCTGAGCAACGATCGGGGTTTTTAACCCCTTGGATACCGCGGTCAAACATGACTGCAGCATCCAAGGGGTTCCGCCATGTTGCCACCCCCCCCCCAGCACACCCTGCGGCGAGATCGGGAGGTGCCGATTTCTATAATATGCAGCCCGGGGTCTGGCCAGTGACCCCAGGCAGCTGGTTGATCCTGCCGGAACCTCTGGAAGTCAGCCTATGCGTCTACATAGACTGACTTCATCTATAGACTGCAATACATGTTTATTGCAGTCTATAGTAATGAATCAGCGATCAGAGCATCGCTGGTTCAGGTGTCCTAGTGGGACATGAAAAAAATAAATTAATTCATTAATAAAGCAAGGAAATAATGAATTTTCACCATCTCGCCTTGAAAAATGCTATAAAAAGTTATCAAAAAGTCATATGTACCCCAAAACAGTACCAATAAAAAGTACAGATTGTCCCGCAAAAAATAAGCCCTCAACCAAAAAAAAAAATTGCTACACATCTCAGAAGATGGCGATGCAAGAATAATAGATTTCTTTCCCCAAATGGGTTTTTGTTCTACAAAACTAGTAACACATAAAAAAAACAATATAAATGAAGTATTGCCGTAACCGTACCGACCCGCAGAATAAAGGTAACATGTTACTTATGTTGTATGTTGCGTGGAAAAAAAATTAAAAGGTAAAAAGCATTACCAGAATTGGTGGGCTTTTTTTTTTTAAATACACCAAGAAAGAGTTAATAAAATTTATTCTATAAGTTATAGGCACCCAAAAATGGTGTCATTACAAAATGCATCTCATACCGCAAACAACGAGCCCTCATATGGCTAAATCACCAGAAAAATAAAAGGAAAATATAGCTTGTACAATGTGAAGACAAAGACCCCGAAAATCGCTAAATCGTTAGAACAAAACTGGCTGCGGCAGGAAGGAGACTTATAAGCTGTGCAAGCATATATCAGGGGACACCCTAACTTTAGAGCTTACAAGGGAAAAAGGGAAAATAAACCAGAAGTGACCCCCCAATAATAGGAGCTACTGGGGATATAGTAGGGAATTTGGTGTTCCCAATGCGCTCCGCACAGCTTACATATTCACTCTTCACCTTCCACTGTGCATTCACGTCTGGAATACTAATGCTCACTACACCCCTTGATAAATTCTTTGAGGGGTGCAGTTTTCAAAATGGGGTCATTTCATAGGGGATTCCACTTTACTGGTACCTTAGAGACACTGCCAACATGACATGGCATCCAGATACCAAACATTTAACTATATACTTCAAAAGCCACATAGCGCTCCTTCACATCTGCGCCCTGCTGTGTGCCCAAACTGCAGTTTATGCCACATGTATGACACTGGTGTACCCAGGGTAACATACTTAATGTCATATGTGGGTATAAACTCCTGTTTGGGGACAGAAGGGAAGGAGCGCTTTTTTGGAGCACAGATTTAGACGGTTTGGTTTTTGGACGCCATGACAATTTTGCAGTTGCTGTTGCTTTTGAGTTGCTGAAACACCAGTAAAGTGGAATCCCCTGACATGTGACCCTGTTTTGGAAACTACACCCCTGAAGGAATTTATCAAGGGGTACAGTGAACATTTTTAACCCCCAAGTGTTGCATTAATTAATTTTCCAGAAATGAATACGCAGATGATGGTGATAGGAGAAAATGACAATTTTTCCAGGAATACGTCATTTCAGTGTGTAAAATGTTGTGCCCGGCTTGTATAAGAGATGAATGTTCCAAAAGCTGTTGTGCCCGGGATACCCACTTAACAGTTTTTGAAGTGTGTGTCTCTACTGACATAAGCTGGGTACAACATATCGGGCACTGAAATGGCGAATCTATGGAAAAATTGCAATTATCAGTTGCGCATTCATTTCTGGAAATTAAATTAATGCAACATTCAAGGGTAAAAAATGCTCGCTACCCCACTTGATAAATCCCTTGGGTGGTGTAGTTTCCAAAGTGGGGTTATGTGTCTGCGGGTTCTACTTTAGTGCTCTGCAAAAGTGACATGATGTCCAAAAACCAAACTGTGCTCCAAAAACCAAAATAGCGCTCCTTACCTTCTGTGCCCAGCTGTTCCCAAACAGCAGTTTATACCCACATATGACATTAAGTATGTTATCCTGGGTACAACAGTGTCATAAATGTGGGCATAAACTGCCGTTTATGCACACAGGAGGGCTCAGATGTCAAGAAGCGCTATGAATCGCTGATTTAGATGTTGGTTTTGGACGCCGTGTCACATTTGTAGAGACTCTAAAAATACCCCTACAAAATGGGGTCAATTCTTGGGGAATTCCAATTTACTGGCACCTCCAGTGCTCTGCAAGAACAATATGGCATCCAGAAAATCTATCTAAATCTGTACTCCAAAATCTAAAAAGCACACTGCTCCTTCCCTTCTGAGCCCTGCTGTGTCCCCAAGCAGCAGTTTACACCCACATATACAACTTCTTTCTACCTGGGATAGTCCACTTAATAGTTTTAGGAGTGCATGTCTCTGATGACACAAAGTGGGCGCAATGTATTGGGCACCGAAATGGCATATTCATTTAAAAATTTCAATTTTCACTTTGTACATTCATTTTCGAGAAGCACTCTTGGGCTCAAAATGATAATACTCCTTGTAAAATTCTGAGAGGGGTGTAGTTACTAAAATGGGGTCACTTTTAGGGAGTTTCCATTGTATTGGTACTTTAGGGGCTCTGCAAATGCGACATGGCACCTGAAAACTATTCCAGCAAAATCTGCCCTCCAAAAGCCAAATAGCGCTCTTTCCTTTCCAAGCCCCACCATGTACCCATACAGCAGTTTACAACCACATATGGGGTATTGCCGTAATTAGGAGTAATTGTTTAATAAACCTTGAGGAGCTTTTTCTCCTTTATCCTCTTGTGAAAATAAAAAATTTTGGACTAAATTGACGGTTTATTAGAAAAAAAGTAATTTTTCATTTTCATGTCCCATGGTTAATAAAATCTGTGAAACAGCTGTAGGGTCAAACTGCTCATTATATCCCTTGATATGTTCTGTGAGGGGTGTAGTTTTCAAAACAGGGTCACTTTTTGGGGTTTACATTGTATTGGTACTGTAGGGAACAGCTCACATGGTGGGGGTCGGCAATGACCAAGTTCAATAAGGCAGCAGGTTTTAAAACTCCAAGGGTCCTTTATTTAGACGCTTCGGCACAAAATGACATTGTATAAACAAAACAAAAAGCCTAAGCCTGTCCGGCTCTAACTAAACAGTATCATGCCCCTCACTAGCCTGTCTATAAAGCACCAACATATTCTGCAGAACTTTACAAATTGTAAGGTTCAATTACAGACAAAATAAGACATTACAAAGTAAGTCAATTCACACAATGGGATTGAGGGCCCTGCTCGCAAGAGCTTGCAATCTATGAGGTAGAGGGGGTGACACAAGAGGTAGCATTTCTTATATAGTGGTCCAGCTGTTTTTGTGATAAAGGTTATTTTTATTACACATATAAATAAAGTCAGTATCCTTTTATGTGCAGATGGTGCCTGGACATATAAGATTACACTCTGTTAAGGCATCATGTCCTATGGGATAATGTGGGAGCCTGAACAGTGGAGGGTTAGTGTTTGGGATTCTAACTGCGAAAGGGTTTAGATTAGGAATTGTGATAGGCCTGTCTGAAAAGATATGTCTATAGTGTAACGTCTCTGCCTGTTCGGGTCTCTGCGCCACCCTCCGCTTGCACGCTGCGGCGAAGGAGGCGTGTTCAGTTTGGTTCCTTGTGTAGGTTTCTTGTTGCTCAGTCTGAACATGGTCCTAGACAATATAATGGATTTCCGGCCACACCCGTGTTCTGAGCATTTCTCTCTGGATTGCATAGATTTAATCTCTTCCTGGCCTGTGTGATTGACAGCCTGTGCACCTATCAGGTCTGGGGCTAGGCCCAGACTTTCTATATATGGGATGTCACTTTCTCAGCAAGTTGCCGGTTATTGCTCTGACTTTGCCTGCTCTCTTTGTGCCCTTGTTATTTACTGTGCTATTTCTCTGATCTTTGGCTTGCCTTGTGACTATTCTCTTGGATTGTGATTTTGTACTGAATTGCTCTTTTGTTACCGACCCCTTGGCTTGCTCACTCAGCTTCTGTGTTGTTTTGTCTTGTCCTGTTCTGTGTGTCACTTACCCAGTATAGGGCTCGTCTTCAGGTTGTCCTTTTACCGTTTAGGGTAACTGAGGCAATAGGAAGGAACAGTGGCTGGGGTGAGATTAGGGATCACTTGTCTCTGTCCTTCCTCCTAGACCGCTGCAGTAGTGTAGGGTATTGCTACATCTGGCAAGACCCTAACAGAATAACCGGCCATCATACATTCTGCCATTGCTTCCCATAGGGTCAGCATGGATCCTATTCAGGGCCTTGCGGCCAAGTTGGAAGGTTTGGCAGGCCTGGTAGCTGAGCTTGCTAAACAGGTGCAGACCCTTACTGATGCTGCTGCAGCATCCCCAGTTGTTTCTGCCCCTTTTAGGGTTAAGATGCTACTCCCCGACTGTTTCTCGGGGGACCGAGAAAAATTTGAGACTTTCCGGGAGTCTTGTTGCTTGTATTTCTGGATTAATCCACATGCATCCCAGGCCCAAATGGTGGGAGTAGTTATATCCCTCCTACAGGGGGATCCACAAGCTTGGGCCCTTAAACTCCCCTCCAGGGGCTGAGGAGTGGACTGACTTTGAAAAAATTTTTTTGTCTTTGGGGTCTATATATGCTGAGCCAGACCACATTGGGCTTGCGGAATCGCAACTCCTCACTATGTGGCAGGGCAAACGCTCTGCTGAGGAATATTGCGCAGAATTCCGCAAGTGCAGTGTAACTGCAGGTTGGTATGAGTCAGCTCTAAAGGCCCACTTTAAACAAGGCCTATGTGACCGTGTTAAGGAGGTCTGGGTTGGTCACCCAGATCCCCCTACTCTTAAGTAGGCTATGACATTGGCTGTCCGTATTGATCGTAGGATCCGGGAAAATATTAAAGAGAGAATAGGGTCTGCTTCTTCCAAGTTTTCTGTCTCTCCCTCTCTCTCTCTCTCCTGAAAATCCTGTTATTTTTCTCCCATGACTCCTGGTGCAACTGGGAGCTATGGACGCCAAGATTCGACGAGAGCATCATCTCCGGAATAACCTCTGTCTGTACTGTGGTACTTCAGGGCATATCATACGAGACTGCTCCATCAGAACCCGCACACCAGGGGAAAAGCTTCAGTGCCTGAGTGGTAGTCGGAAGAACTACTCAGGCAACCAGGTATTTGTCAGTAATAACAATAAGATGTTGTTATCTGTGTCTCTGTCCTCTGGGGACAGATCTGTTTCTGGCCAGGCCTTAGTTGACTCTGGGTCTGTTGCAAACTTTGTCACATTCTTGTTTGTCTCAGTTTTAGGCATTGAGCTTTTGCCACTTGATACTCCTCTGGCGGTTACTGGAGCGGATTTTGCCCCACTGGCCAGGGGTAAGGTCCGATTCAAAATCCCCTTAATCACGTTGCAAGTAGGTTCTGCTCATTCAGAGGTCATGAGCTTTTTTGTTATGGAGCATCTGTCTTCCGATATTATTTTGGGGCTCCCCTGGCTGAACCTCCATAACCCTATTTTTGATTGGGGTAAAAGGGAGTTGGTAAAATGGGGAGATCAGTGCTCATCCCATTGTATTGTCTTGCACTCCTTAGATTGTGTCAGTGAGGAGACGGTCTCAGCTGTAAAGGTTGGAAACGCCAGGCGAATAAAAAAACGTTTGCCTGGTCCTCCAGCGCCTGTTGTTGTTCAGGGAGATCTGGAATTGAAGGCAGAGAAAATACTGGGTCCTACTAAAACTGGTTTATCTGGTGAGGGTCCGGTGGCCCCTCATAAAGGGGGGGGTACTGTAATGTCTCTACCTGTTCAGGTCACGCTGCGGCGAAGGAGGCGTGTTCAGTTTGGTTCCTTGTGTAGGTTTCTTGTTGCTCAGTCTGAACATGGTCCTAGACAATGTAATTGATTTCCGGCCACACTCGTGTTCTGAGCATTTCTCTCTGGACTGCATAGAGTTAATCTCTTCCTGGCCTGTGTGATTGACAGCCTGTGTACCTAACAGGTCTGGGGCTGGGCCCAGACTTTCTATATACGGGATGTCACTTTCTCAGCAAGTTGCCGGTTATTGCTCTGACTTTGCCTGCTCTCTTTGTGCCCTTGTTATTTACTGTGCTATTTCTCTGATCTTTGGCTTGCCTTGTGACTATTCTCTTGGATTGTGATTTTGTACTGAATTGCTCGTTTGTCACCGACCCCTTGGCTTGCTCACTCTGCTTCTGTGCTGTTTTGTCTTGTCCTGTTCTGTGTGTCACTTACCCAATATAGGGCTCGTCTTCAGGTTGTCCTTTTACCGTTTAGGGTAACTGACGCAATAGGAAGGGACAGTGGCTGGGGTGAAATTAGGGCTCACTTGTCTCTGTCCTTCCTCCCAGACTGCTGCAGTAGTGTAGGGTATTGCTACATCTGGCAAGACCCTAACATTTAGTTTCCGCTTGATGCTGTAGAAATTGAGCATTATTCTGAATATATGGGGAAACGCATTCTAGAGAAGTGGTGCAACTCAGAAGTCTTGGATACGATAGTTGGAGGTTCTGATAATAGATTATGTTAGTCTTAGGTCATTGACTGAACCAGAGCCCAGTTTGGGTGATAGAGATGAGAGAGGAAATGTAGCACTTTGCAGCATTATGTGGAGAGCCTTGTGGATGAGGGTGATATGTTTATATTGTAGTCTGTATTGAATAGGCAGCCAATGCAGTGACTGGCACAGACCGGAGGCATTGCTGTAGCGTCTAGACCAGGGGTCGGCAACCCCTGGCACGCGTGCCAAGAGTGGCACGCGATGCTTATTCCCCTGGCACGGCAGCGGAGTCCTGACCCAGCAGCTTCGATCAGACCAAACACGGCCGAAACGAAATTGCTATTATTATACTGTGGGTTCTCTTCAGACCCCACAGTATAATAAGCGGAGACTTAGGAGAAGTGAAGAAACATAAAAAACAATGATACTCACCTTGCTCCCTGTGCTACGTGGCGACTGCGCGATTTGCCGACACTTCTGACAGCTGACAGGGGTCACGTCTGCGTCTGCCGTCATTACGCGACGTGACCCCAGAGACCCAATCAGCGGTCGCTGACTACAGGCAGAAGCGCCAAAGAGAACAGAGCGGCTACGGAGCGTGGAATGGTGAGTTCACAGTTTTTTTTATGTTTGTCCCCTCTCTTGGTCCTGCACTTATTATACTCGGGGGTCTATGGGACCTAATACCGTGTGCAGGGATCGCTATGGAACCTAATACCGTGTGTGGGGACCACTATAGGACCTAATACCGTGTGCGGGGACCGCTATGGGACCTAATACCGTGTGCGGGGACCGTTATGGAACCTAATACCGTGTGCGGGGACCGCTATGGGACCTAATACCGTGTGAGGGGACCGCTATGGGACCTAATACCGTATGCGGGGACCGCTATGGGACCTAATACCGTGTGCGGGGACCGCTATGGGACCTAATACCATGTGCGGGGACCGCTATGGGACCTAATACCGTGTGCGGGGACCTCTATGGGACATAATACCGTGTGCGGGGACCGCTATGGGACCTAATACCGTGTGCGGGGACCGCTATGGGACCTAATACCGTGTGCGGGGACCGCTATGGGACCTAATACCGTGTGCAGGGACCACTATGGGACATAATACCGTGTGCAGGGACCACTATGGGACTTAATACCGTGTGCAGGGACTGCTATGGGACCTAATACCGGACCGCTATGGGACCTAATACCATGTGCAGAGGCCGCTATGGGACCTAATATCGTGTGCTGGGGCCACTATATGACATAATACCGCGTGCTGGGGTCACTATGTGACATAATACGGTGTGCAGGGGTCACTATATGAGATAATACCGTGTGCAGGGACCACTATGTGACATAATATGGTGTGTAGGGGCCACTATGTGACATAATACGGTGTGCAGAGGATGTTATGGGATATAATACCTTGTGCAGAGGCTGTTATGGGATATAATACCATGCGCAGGTGTCACTATGGGACATTATTCTGTGTGTTTTCTGCATTAAGGATGTGTTTTTGCGCAGAAAACACAGGCATTTTTTTTTGTGTGCAAAAATGCACCATGTGAACGCAGTTTTACATTGAAGTAAAAGTTCCAGTGGCCTAAGACTATATCTGCATCCAGATACATAGTGTGTATTCACCATAAGGATTCCGCCATACGGTGCTCCTGGACACATTTACTACTAATTGGGGGCTGCACATGGACTTTCATTGCTTCTAATCGGAAAGTACAGGAGCGTCCCAGGAAATAGCAGTAAATGCATGTGTCCTAAAGCATCTGGTGGCAGCACTTCTGTGTTATGGTTTGTGGTATATGACTTTAGTTTAGGGGTCGTCAGACTTACAATTATTGACCGCCACTCCGAGTACCTCATCTTTGATTTTTTAATTAAAATCGGCACGCCGAACAAAAAAGGTTGCCTACCCCTGGTCTAGACTGATAGATGAGCCTGGCCGCCGCCTTCAGAATAGATTGAAGAGGGGAGTGTTTAGTAAGGGGAAGACCGTTACAAGGGAGTTATAGTCGTCAAGTTGAGAGTGAAGCAGGGAGACAATAAGGGGCTTTAATGTTTCTGTGGTAAGGAAAGGGTGGATTCTGGAGATGTTTTTGACATGAGCGTGATAGTGATTGGATATGGGGGGTGAAGGAAAGGTCTGAGTCAAACTTAACCCCAAGGCAGTGGGCATACTGCTTACTTATGGTATGGCCGGAGACTGCAATGGAGATATCAGGGACAGATCTATTAGATGGTGGAAACAGCAGTAGTTCTGTCTTTGAGAGATTCAGTTTCAGATAAAGCGAATACATGATACTTGAGACAGCAGAGAGAGACAGTCACTGGTGTTCTGTTTTAGCGAAGGGGTGGTGTCATGGGATGAGGTATACAGTGTCTTGAACTTTTACACATTATGTCACCTTACAACCACAAACGTAAATGTATTTTATTGAGATTTTAAGTGATAGACCAACACAAAGTAGCAGATAATTGTGAAGTGGAACAGAAATGATACATGGTTTTCAAAATTTAAATAAAATAAAAATTTGAAAAGTATGATGTGCAAAAGTATTCAACCCCCCCATATCAATACTTTGTAGAGCCACCTTTCGCTGCAATTACAGCTGCAAGTCCTTTGGGGTATGTCTCTACCAGCTTTGCGCATCTAGAGACTGAGATTTTTACTCATTCTTCTTTGCAAAATAGCTCAAGCTCAGCCAGATTGGATGGAGAGCGTCTGTGAACAGAAATTTTCGTGTTTTGCCACAGATGCTCAATGGGAATTAGGTCTGGACTTTGACTGGGCCCTTCTAACACATGAATATTCTTTGATCTAAACCATTCCACTGTAGCTCTGGATGTATGACTATGGTCATTATCTTGCTGGAAGGTGAATCTCCTTCCCAGTCTCAAGTCTTTTGCAGCCTCCAACAGGTTTTCTTCCAGGATTGCCGTGTATTTAGCTCCATCCATCTTCCCATCAACTTTGACCAGCTTCTCTGTTCCTGCTGAAGAAAAGTGCAGCATCCCAGAGGTTGCTGCTTTAAATTGTTTGTCTTTTGTGCCTCTGGGTTGTGTTGTTACGTTCCATGTTCTATTTTAAATGTAATTGTTTGCAGCTTTTCCCTATAGTTTCTCCCCCCCAGTGTTCAAACCTAGCCTTGGTTTAGCCCTGGCCTATCACAGGCTACTGGGCGGGGTTGTAGGAGACTCCATCTCCATGGTAACCATTGGCCTGAGTTCAGTCTAGTCAGTTCGGTAGTAGTTAGGAGCAGTTAGGGTGTGCAGAGTGTTCCTGCCCCCAGAAGCTGGACTGAGGCCAACGGTCACCTTCACAGCCTCCAGGAGGAGTACCACTAGTCCCAGAGACAGCCCGGAGTAGTGGTTCGGCTGTCTATCATTTTGGACCTTTCCGGTGCCGTGCCAGGAGGAGCAGGAAAGTACCCTGACAAGAGGGCCACACTGGGCCTAGTCTTCAGGTAACCAGAACCCTGTCAGGCCTCCCTGTACCACCACTCTCCCTAGCATCCTTCTCTGGGAGAGGCACGAGAGGAGGAGTAGTGGAGCACAAGTCTGTTATAGTTATCCCTGGGCACCCTCCTAGAACCAAGGCTGGGGAATTGGACACTGTACTACTACCCCCATTCGGAAGCTGCTATTTACCTGTTACCAGTTGTTGTAATAAACTGTTCCCTGTTTGAATGTTACCATCTGGCTGCCTGAGTCGTGCCTGCATTAATATCAGGGCCCTTCCGACTTCCATCACATCGGCTCAGAGAGGAGAGGTCCCCTCTCCAACTGAAAGGGCACCAGGGCAATAACTACTACCAACACCATCCGGTAGTGCTGCAGGACCCCCCCCTCAACTCTGTCCGGGGGAGTGGGGCTGGAGTGGTTGGTGAATGTGCTCGGCCTAGTAGGTGGCACATCCTCTGCCACTACAACTCCCATCCTCCGGTCTCCTCCATCTGGGTTGCGGCAAAAGCATACCCACAGCATGATGCTGCCACCACCATGTTTCACAGTGGGGTTGGTGTGTTCGGGGTGATGAGCAGTGTTACTTTTCCGCCACACATAGCACTTTGCATTTAGGCCAAAAAGTTCAACTTTGGTCTCATCTGACCAGAGCACTTTCTTGCACATGTTTGCTGTGTCCCCTATAGGGCTTGTGGCAAACTGCAAACGGCACTTCTTATTTAATTCTTTCAACAATGGTTATCTTCTTGCTGTTCTTCCATAAAGGCCAGATTTGTGGAGTGCACAACTTATAGTTGTCCTGTGGACAGATTCTCCCACCTGAGCTGTGGATTTCTGCAGCTCCTCCAGTGTGACCATGGGCCTCTTGGCTGCTTCTCTGACAAGTGTTCTCCTTGCTCGTTCTGTCAGTTTAGGTGGACAGCCATGTCTTGGTAGGTTTGCAGTTGTAGAGTGCTTTTTCCATTTTTGGATGATGGATTGAACACTGCTCCTTGGGATGCTCAAAGCTTGGGATATGTTTTTATAACCTAACTCTGCTTTAAATTTCTACACAACTTTATCTCTGACCTGTCTAGTGGGTTCCTTGGTATTCATGATGCTGTTTGTTCACTAGTGTTCTCTAACAAACCACTGAGGCCTTCACAGAACAGGTGTATTTATACTGAGACTAAATTATACACAGCTAGATTCTATTAAATAATTAAGTGACTTCTGAAGGCAATTGATTGCACTGGATTTTATTTAGGAGTATCAGAGTACAGGGGGCTGAATACTTTTGCATGTCACACTTTTCAGATTTTTATTTGATTAAAATTTTGAAATCTATCATTTTGAAATGCATCATTTTTGTTCCACTTCACAATTATCTGCTACTTTGTGTTGGTGTATAACGTAAAATCTCAATAAAATACATTTAAGTTTGTGGATGTAAGGTGACAAAATGTGAAAAAGTTCAAGGGGTATGAATACTTTTGCAAGGCACTGTATAGATGGGTGTTCTAAGCATAAAGATGGTTGCCAAATCTGCTGATTGTTTGTCCAATAGGGGCTATTCAGAGAGAGAAGAGCAGGGGATTTAGGATTGAGCCCTGAGGAACCCCAAAAGCAAGGGGAAGAGACAGAGCCTACAAATGATAAACTGAAAGTACAGACTAACAGATATGAGGATAACTAAGAAAGCTCAGTGTCTGCAAGGCCAACATAGTGGTGCATACTAAGGAGGAGTTGGTGGTCAACATTGTCAAATGCTGCTGAGAAATTCAGAAGAATAAAAAGAATAGTCACCATTAGTGTCAAGAGATCATTGGAGACTTTTGTAAGGGCTGTTTCAGTAGAGTGCAGAGCAAGACTCTCCTCCAAACACAACGAGTTGTGTTTCTATCAAACAGTTCTACTTTGGTTTCATCTGACCATATGACATTCTCCCAATACTTTTTTGGAACATCCAAATGCTCTCTAGCAAACTTCAGATGGGCCCGGATATGTACTGACTTAAGCAGGGGGACACGTCTGGCACTGCAGATGGTAGCCTTTGTTACGTTAGTCCCAGCTTTCTGCAGGTCATTCACTAGGTCCCCCCGTGTGGTTCTGGGATTTTTGCTCACCATTCTTGTGATCATTTTGACCCCACGGGGTGAGATCTTGCGTGGAGCCCCTGATCGAGGGAGATTCAGTGGTCTTGTATGTCTTCCATCTTCTAATTATTGCTCCCACAGTTGATTTCTTCACACCAAGCTGCTTGCCTATTGCAGATTGAGTCTTCCCAGCCTGGTGCAGGTCTACAATTTTGTTTCTGGTGTCTTTCCACAGCTCTTTGGTCTTCACCATTGTGGAGTTTGGAGTGTGACTGTTTGAGGTTGTGGACAGGTGTCTTTTATACTGATAACAATTTCAAACAGGTGCCATTACTACAGGTAATGAATGGAGGACAGAGGAGCTTCTTAAAGAATAAGTTTCAGGTCTGTGAGAGCCAGAAATCTTGCTTGTTTGTAGGTGAACAAATACTTATTTTCCACCATAATTTGCAAATAAATTCTTAAAAAATCAGAAAATGTGATTTCCTACATATATTTTCTCATTTTGTCTCTTATAGTTGAGGTCTACCTATGATGTCAATTACAGGCCTCTCTCATCTTTTTAAGTGGGAGAACTTGCAAAATTGGTGGCTGATTAAATACTTTTTTTTCTCCACTGTATGTCGTATTAATAATGTCCAGTATACAATTTTATCCCTTTATGCCCCTAATAAGAGTCAATTACAATTCCTCTGTATGATCCTATCCAAGGCTGAGGAAGTGGGTAAGGGCCATATCATGGTGTTGGGAGATTTTAACAAGGTGATCTGGCCCTCGATGGACTGTTAACATTCTGCAGTCCCACCAGCTTTTTGATGTGTGGAGACATCAGCACCCTTTTGAATTAGATTATACTTTTTACTCTAATCCACATCGAGTGCATACTAGAATTGATTACGTTTTAGGGGACAGGTCTATTTTACAGAGGGTAAGTTTTTCCACTATTGGTATCCTGACATGGTCTGATCATGCACCGGTCTCCATTGTGGTACAGGAACAGTACTCTTGTCGCTTGATTCGGTTTGGAGACTTAATAATTTTATCCTACAGCATCCTAGGTATGCGCCGGCCACTTCCTCAGCTCTCTGAGATTATTTTGAGTTTAATGACAATGGCCAAGTGAGTGATCCTGTTTTATGGTGCACCCACAAGGTTACCATACGTGGTCATTTTATTCAGCAAGCTTCTCATGCTTAAAAACAGAGGATTCAACAGGAACAGGCCATACCCAGTTAGAATCTCTGCACAGGCTTAATGAGGCCTCACCCTGTTCTGATAGGTCTCAACAGATCTCTACCCTGCATGCTCAGTTGCATGACCTCAATGTATATAAATATGATCTTGCTTTGCATAAATTTAAGCTTCTGTATTACTGGCAGGATCATAAACCCAGCGCAGCCCTGACGAGGCATATGACCAAAAGTCGCATTCCTTTTTATTTTTAATAACTCGGGCCGAAAAATAGTGGACCCTAAGGGCATAGTAGATGTTTTGGCACAATATTAATCGAAATTGTATAACCTACAATCTGACCCCTCTGCTCCCCAGCCTATTCAGCCGTCTATTGCTGCTTACCTGGAGGTCATCTCTCTCCCTTCTATTTCAGATGCCCAAAAACCCTCCCTCCTCTCCCCTTTCTCTCAGGAGGAGGTGCTGCAGGCGATTAAATCATTGAAAATGCACAAATCTCATGGACTTGACAGCATAACGAATGACTATTATAAAAGTAACCAACTCTTGCTAACTCCCTATCTTACTCGCTTGTTTAATTCTATTGCAGTATCTGGAGCGCCTTTAAGAGAAATGTTGGAAGCATTGGTAATTACGCTTCCTAAGCTGGGGAAATCTCCTGATACCTCGCCCAATTTTTGGCCCATCTCTCTGTTAAACACAGACTTGAAACTGTACGCCAAAGTCATCACTTGTCGACTTATGGACATTCTACCCACTATTATCCATAAGGATCAGGTAGGCTTTGTGAAAGGAAGGCAAACCTTGGTTGGAACAAGGTGTTTTATTGACATTATAGCCTTGATCCACAGCCGATGGATGCCTTCTCTGCTCCTAGTTCTGGATGCGGAGAAGGCTTTTGACCAGGTTCACTAGGGATATTTGCAAGTGGTTTTGCAAAAGTTTGGGTTCCCCCCTTTATTCAGACCGCTATTATGGCACTGTATACTGTTCCCTCTAAAGTCTATTCTGCGGGGGTTCTATCGAACCCCTTCTGTATTACTAATGGAACCCGTCAGGGATGTCCCCTTTCCCCGTTGATTTTCGCACTAACCATGGAACCTTTCGCTCAGAGTATTCGGTCCTCTTCTCACCTTTGGGGCATTGAGGTGGTTGCAACTGAGCATCGTATTGGGCTATTTACGAATGACGTTATTATGTCATTATCGAAACCTGAACAATCACTGGCTACTGTAATGACCTTTATCAATGACTTCCATACTATCAGTTACTATAAGGTGAACCCTTCTAAATCCCTGATACTAAACATGAGCATCCCCCTTCATGTCCAAGAGCTTCTCCAGTAGTCTTTTCCCTTTCCTTGGGCATCTGGTGCTATTCCTTGGGGGGGCAGTTGACTTACCCCCCTTCACAATTGTGTAGGACTAATTACTCAAAGCTTTTATTGACCATCCAGAAGGACATCAGCTCCTACTCCAGTGTTCATATCTCCTGTCTGGGTAGGCTATCGGCAACAAAAATGTTCCTAGTTCCAAAAATATAATACTACTTTCAGAATCTTCCCATTAGAACTCCCAAACATATTATGTCCCTTCAGCGACTTTTAATGTGATTCGTATGGGGGCTGTGAGAAGGTGACAGGCAGAGTGCTGGAGTCCTGCTATATCAACCCCAGGTTTTTGACATACGTCTGGTCCAGGGCAGGTCTTGAGTAGGCCTCAACCAAGGTGTTAGTCCTGGCCTCGTTACTGGGCCATAAAAGGTTGCACAGCCTGTACTTCAGGGCAGATCCTGGGAGTGAGAGGAGGTGTCTGGATCTGTCTTGACACACTGAATCTGGTGAGACTGTTTTGTGCTAATTTGTTTGTTCGTGTGGATGGGAGTAAGCCTCACGTATAGTTAGTTTTTGTTACTGTTTAGTTTAGAGCTCAGACGAGCAGGGTTTTGTTTGTCTTTGCCTGAAGTTAAGTATGTATTTTATTTTGTGCCTGACGTGAAGGTTTATTTATTTTGCAGTTTTTTTTTAAATAAACCTATTTTGCTATAGTTTTGTGTCCCTGTTTCTGACTGGTTGGGTTCGCACCATTGCTGCTACCAAGCTACCTTCCCCACATATGGTGTATCGGATGCGGGCAAACCCAATTTAAACAGGCTTAAAGAGACAAACACAGATTTTTTTTTTTATCCTCTCCTACGTCCTGGGTGAAGGCCGCAGGAGAGATTATAAAGGAGACCGCCAGCATGGAAGACTTTGTGAAACAGTTTGGGCAGGTCATCCTCCAGCATCAGAAAGCCCAGGCACAGCAGCAACAAGCCCAGATGGAAGCTGCGAGGTGACAGCAGCAAGCCCAGGCACAGCAGCAGGAGATGAACTTGCTGTTAATGGAGAAGCTGAAGCTGGTCAGCCAGGCCTTGGTTGACCAGAGGACGGCAGGAGAGGGTGCTGGTGCCAGAGAGACCCAGAGCGTATAGACCGCTGCCCAAGCTGCTGTGCAGAGTTCCCTGCAAAAGATGACGTCCACAGACAACGTGGAGGTATACCTTCAGGTTTTTGAGCAAGTGGCCGAGCGGGAGAAATTGCCAAGGGATCAATGGGCCGACGTAGTGGCACCTTTTCTCACCTCAGAAGGCCTACTTTGACCTGTGTGAACAGGAGGCTAAGGACTACCCCAAACTGAGAGGTGAGATCTTGTCACGTCTCGGGGTGAACATACATGTACAGCACAGACCAAAAGTTTGGACACACCTTCTCATTCCAAGAGTTTTCTGTATTTTCATGACTATAAAAATTGTAGATTCACACTGAAGGCATCAAAACTATGAATTAACACATGTGGAATTATATACTTAACAAAAAAGTGTGAAACAACTGAAAATATGTCTTATATTCTAGGTTCTTCAAAGTAGCCACCTTTTGCTTTGATTACTGCTTTGCACACTCTTGGCATTCTCTTGATGAGCTTCAAGAGGTAGTCACCTGAAATGGTTTTCATTTCACAGATGTGCCCTGTCACGTTTAATAAGTTGGATTTCTTGCCTTATAAATGGGGTTGGGACCATCAGTTGTGTTGTTCAGAAGTCAGGTGGATACAACTGATAGTCCTACTGAATGGAGTGTTAGAATTTGTATTATGGCAAGAAAAAAAGCAGCTAAGTAAAGAAAAACGAGTGGCCATCATTACTTTAAGAAATGAAGGTCAGTCAGTCCGAGAAATTGGGAAAACTTTGAAAGTGTCCCCAAGTGCAGTGGCCAAAACCATCAAGCGCTACAAAGAAACTGGCTCACATGAGGACCGCCCCAGGAAAGGAAGACCAAGAGTCACCGATGCTGCAGAGGAGTTCATCCGAGTCACCAGCCTCAGAAATTGCAGGTTAACAGCAGCTCAGATTAGAGACCAGGTCAATGCCACACAGAGTTCTAGCAGCAGACACATCTCTACAACAACTGTTAAGAGGAGACTGTGTGCAGCAGGCCTTCATGGTAAAATAGCTGCTAGGAAACCACTGCTAGGGACAGGCAACAAGCAGAAGAGACTTGTTGGGGCTAAAGAACACAAGAAATGGACATTAGACCTGTGGAAATCTGTGCTTTGGTCTGATGAGTCCAAATTTGAGATCTTTTGTTCCAACCACCGTGTCTTTGTGCGACGCAGAAAAGGTGAACGAATGGACTCTACATGCCTGGTTCCCACCGTGAAGCATGGAGGAGGAAGTGTGATGGTGTGGGGGTGCTTTGCTGGTGACACTGTTGGGGATTTATTCAAAATTGAAGGAATACTGAACCAGCATGGTTACCACAGCATCTTGCAGCGGCATGCCATTCCATCCGGTTTGCGTTTAGTTGGACCATCATTTATTTTTCAACAGGACAATGACCCCAAACACACCTCCAGACTGTGTAAGGGCTATTTGACCAAGAAGGAGAGTGATGGGGTGCTACGCCAGATGACCTGGCCTCCACAGTCACCAGACCTGAACCCAATTGAGATGGTTTGGGGTGAGCTGGACCGCAGAGTGAAAGCAAAAGGGCCAACAAGTGCTAAGCATCTCTGGGAACTCCTTCAAGACTGTTGGAAGACCATTTCAGGTGACTTCCTCTTGAAGCTCATCAAGAGAATGCCAAGAGTGTGCAAAGCAGTAATCAAAGCAAAAGGTGGCTACTTTGAAGAACCTAGAATATAAGACATATTTTCAGTTGTTTCACACTTTTTTGTTAAGTATATAGTTACACATGTGTTAATTCATAGTTTTGATGCCTTCAGTGAGAATCTACAATTTTTATAGTCATGAAAATACAGAAAACTCTTGGAATGAAAAGGTGTGTCCAAACTTTTGGTCTGTACTGTACATGCTGGGAGACTGGACTTTCTCTGGGAGTCTCCCACCCCAATCCCAGATGCATGATCTGATCTATCTCGTAAAGAAATGGCTTCAGCCTGAGGAGGCCACTCGAGCACAATTGGTGGAGAGAGTGGTACTTGATAAGTACACAAGATCGCTTCTTCCTAAGATTCAGCGCTGGGTTGAACAAGCAGGACCTACAACGGCTGACCAGCTGGTGTGTTTGGTGGAACGATACCAGGCCACTGAGAAGCTACTGCAGACGTCTCCCGGATCTACTAACCCCAAGGCGGGTAAGACTGTACCTACTACTGTGTGGGTCAGGGAGGTTGTGAGGGGAGGGTTCTCAGAGGGGGAACAGTCAGCTGGGACTGAAAGCGTTAAGCCTAGGTCTCAAAATGGAGACCCATACCGTCTCAGATGTTGGCGGTGCCATGAACTGGGTCATGTTGCTGCATACTGTCCCCTGACGGCTGAGCCCATAGACTGCAGCAGTTCTAGGCAGGTTTCCATGTTTGCTCAACCTGCTTGTTCGGCAGAAACTGCGATGGAAACACATATGTGTACTGTGACTGTAGCAGAGCATGCTGTACTGGCTCTCCTGGACTCTGGGAGCCTGGTAACCCTGGTGCACCATGATCTGGTCGACCCTGTACTGTACAGTGGACAAACTATTGGGGTCTTGTGCATACATAGTGAAACTAGGGAGTATCCTGTTGCAGAGGTCACCATAAAAACTACCTCTGGTACAGCCTCCCACAAAGTGGGTGTGGTTAAGTCCCTGTTCCATAGTGTGATCATAGGGAGGGATTTTCCTCTGTTTTGGGATATGTGGAAAAAGGAGAGACTACCATGTCCTAAAAATGTTAATATTGGTGATGTCTTGCCTAAGGTTAACCCTGAACCTTTTAATCCTGACCGGGAAACACCAGCTATAGGGGTGACCCAAGATAGTAATAATTTCCCTCTATCTGTGTTAGCTGGTGATACTGAAGGTCAGGAAGGAGTTCCCGAGATGCCTGAGCTCAAGGTGTCCCGTGACAATTTTGGGACTGCTCAAATTAGAGATTCAAATCTGTCTCATGCTAGAGAAAATGTAAAGGTGGTAAATTGTGAACACCAGCATCCAGGGGCTGACAAGGAGTTCCCCTAAATGTCCATGAACCAGGACCTACTGTATAGGGTAAACCAGATACGAGGAGAAACTGTTGAACAATTGGTGGTGCCCCGGCCCTATCAAAGAGTGGTTTTAGATTTGGCACATAAGCATGTGCTAGGAGGACACATGGGGCACAAAAAGACCAAAGAGCGCATTCTACAGTGTTTCTATTGGCCAGGAATCAATAAGCATATTCAAGAATATTGTAACTCCTGCCCAGAGTGTCAACTAACCGCTCCTGTGTCACACTTCAAGAGTCCTTTGGGGTACCCCTGCCCATTATAGAGGTACCATTTGAAAGAGTGGCCATGGACTTGGTAGGTCCTGTTGTAAAGTCTGCTAGGAGGCATCAGTATATACTAGTGGTGTTAGATTATGCTACACGATACCCTGAGGCCGTACCCTTGAGAGATACTTCGGCTGAGCTAATTGCCAAGTAGCTCTTTTATATGTTTTCTCGGACAGGTATACCCAAGGAGATCCTGACTGACCAAGGGACTCCTTTTATGTCCAAGGTAATGAAAGAAATGTGTAAGCTCCTGACAATTAAACACCTGCGAACCTCTGTGTATCACCCCCAGACAGATGGCCTAGTGGAGAGGTTCAACAAAACCCTTAAGGGCATGTTAAAAAAGGTGGTTAGCAAGGACGGCAAAGATTGGGATTGCCTACTGTCCTATTTAATGTTTGCAATCCGGTACCCCAGTCCTCCACAGGTTTTTCCCCGTTTGAGTTGGTGTATGGTAGACACCCACGTGGTCTCGTAGACATAGCTAAGGAAACCTGGGAACAAGAGCAAACTCCTTACAGGAGTGTAATTGAACATATTACCCTGATGCAGGACAGAATTGCATCGGTAATGCCTATTGTGAAGGAACATATGGAGCAGGCACAAATGGCTCAAAGCCGTGTCTATAACAGAACGGCTAAACTTAGAACCTTTAATCCAGGTGATCGGGTGTTGGTATTGGTTACTACGGTGGAAAGTAAATTTCTGGCCAAATGGCAACGGCCATATGAAATTATTGAAAGAGTGGGGGAAGTGAACTATAAGGTATACCAGCCGGGCAAGAGATAGCCCAAACAAATATACCATATAAATTTACTAAAACCCTGGAAGGATAGGGAAACATTGACAGCGGTAGGTACCCCTAGCAAGGCTACTACTGAAAGGGTAAATACTCCTGGTAAGGCTTCACCCGAGGTGCAAATATCAGAGTCCCTATCTAAGGCACAGAAACAGGAGACAAAAGAGTTTATACAGAAACATAATGATGTGTTTTCTGAGTTGCCTGGACGAACCAATGTAATAGAACATGACATTGTCCAAGTGCAGGTACGGGTTAATTTAAAACTGTACCGGGTACCTGAAGCTCGTAGACAAGCCATATCTGAGGAGGTCAAAAATATGTTGGCACTTGGGGTAATTGTGAAGTCTAAGAGTGACTGGTCCAATCCCATTGTTTTGATTCCTAAACCAGATGGTACCATAAGGTTCTGCAATGATTTCCGTAAGCTGAATGACATTGTCATCTTTAGTACGGGCTGGGAAAGTCACTTACCAAAAGTTCAAGCCGTACTAAATTCCCTCCGGGCAGCTGGTTTAATAGCCAACGCAAAAAAATTTGCTTTGGGCCAGATACCTGGGGTATATAATAGAAAGAGGGGTAATAAAACCCCAGGTTAACAAAGTGGAGGCCATTCAAAATAAAAACAAGTGAGAGCTTTTCTGGGAATTGTTGGGTATTATCGTAGGTTCATCCCAAACTTTGCAACTATTGCAGCCCCACTGACAGACCTGACTAAGGGAACGAGTTCCATAATGGTCAAGTGGAGTGAAGAGGCTGAAGGGGCATTGCAGGTGTTGAAGTCAATTCTCTGTAAACAGCCAGTTTTGGTCACTCCTGACTTTAAGAAAGAATTTGTGGTTCAGACTGACGCCTCTGATGTAGGGTTAGGCGTAGTGCTTTCCCAAATGGTGGGTGGTGAAGAACACCCAGTCACCTACCTGAGTAGGAAGCTGACACCACCAAAGAAAAATTACAGCATTGTGGAGAGGGAGTGCTTAGCCATTAAGTGGGCCCTAGAATCCCTGAGGTACTATTTACTAGGCCAACACTTTAAGCTGATCACTGATCACTACCCTTTTGCATGGATGTGCCGAGCCAAGGAAAGAAACGCCAGAGTTACCAGGTGGTTTTTAACTTTACAAAATTTTAAGTTCACTGTGGAACACAGGGCAGGCAAGCTGCAGGGGAATGCTGATGCCCTATCCAGGACCCATTGTATGATGGCCAAAGGTGTCCGCCCCTACAGGTCCAAATAAAGGGGCAGGGTATGTGAGACGGTGATAGTCAGAGTGCTAGAGTCCCGCTATATCAGCCCCAGGTTTTTGACATACGTCTGGTCCAGGGCGGGTCTTGAGTAGGCCTCAGCCCAGGTGTGAGACCTAGTATTGTTACTGGGCCATAAAAGGCTGCAGAGCCTGCACTTCAGGGCAGATCTTGGGAGTGAGAGGAGGCGTCTGGATCTGTCTTGACACACTGAATCTGGTGAGACTGTTTTGTGCTAATTTGTTTGTTCGTGTGCGTCAGGACTTGAAGTGCGGAAATGGTTCAAGCAGAGGTGAACCTAGCCTCTCTGCTGCCTTAGGCAAATTATAGAAAGGTGTAACCCCCCCAAAAAGAAATACCCAACCCAGCTATGTTTTTGCATGACCCCATAATTAAAATTGTAAGACACGCTGCCCTATTTGCAGATCAAAAAATCCCCATATTTGGCTCCCACATGGTACATACATAATTTTTTATGGCCCCCACACAGTATATGACCCCCTGTTTTTGCCCCTCCCAAGTATATGACCCCATTTTTTGCCCCCTCACAGTATATGACCCCCTCCACAGTATATGTCTCCTTTTTTGCCCCCTCACAGTATATGACTCCCTTTTTTGCCTCCTCAATATATGACCCACTATTCTTAGCCCCCACACTGTATGTGACCATTTTTTTGCCCCCCACAGTACATAGCACCCCTTTTTGCACCCCCACAGTATGAACCCCCTTTTATGGCCCTCCCAACAGTATATGATCCCTTTTTTATGCCACCCTGATAGGTATATGACTGGGGGGCAGCATTTATTTTTTTAAATTGGCTGTTACTTATTGGCATTATTGCAATAGGTTGTGGCCGATACTTTTTACTTACCCATCCATACTCCTGTCTGGGCCAGCTCTGATGCCGCCTACAGGGTCTACTGTAGCTGACGTGGAAGAATGCCATGATGCTGGACATAGCATCCTGGTGTCCTTCAGCATTGTGACATAAGTGCAGTGCCGCCTAGAGGACTGTTCATGGGTGAGTAAAAAGTATCGGCCACTACCTATTGTAGTAATACAGTAGTAGGCTGATTAGAAAAATAATGCTGCCCCCCCAGTTTATTCATGAGGCGCCTCAGATCACCTCATGGAAGATGCACCTATGGGCGCAGGTGATAGAGGCCCAATATGTAGGTTACACTGGTCAAGGTGGCTTTTGGCATCAAATCCTCTTATAGGCCCTAAGGTGGCATTGAGGAGAGTCACATTGAGGGGATGGTGAAGGATCCCCCTGGGAATTCCCTACGATGTGCCTCCCAAGTGTTTTAGAGTGCCCTTGATGTTAGGTGTGAATGAAACACAGGAGACAATTTACTTAGTCAAGTTATTCCCATTACAAGCCAACATGGAAGCAAATCAACTTACAGCAGGCTAGTTCCACATGTACAGATGAAACAAAGTTTACAATCACAGTTAACGCATTGACAACACCGTGGCACAAAAGTCCTTATATAAGGAGGAGGTTGTAATAGTAAGGCCCAACAGCCACTCTACAACATAAGAATTGTGCCCCCATTACACATTTTGATTTCACTGGACTTGCATCCTTGGTGGTGAGGACAGGGAGCTGACATTGTCAGGCTTATAGGGTCTTTTCCAATTCGTCCTAACAGTTGGCAAAGAGAAACTCCTCAATGCCTCAATACCAGGTTCTTCCTGGGTCCATCTTAGTTGTTGCTGGATAGATTAACACAGTAGCTGTTGCTTTTGAAAAGGCGTCATGATCTCAGTAGAGACCCAGTCAAGTGTCATGACAGAGGAAGCCAGTGTGTCTGGGCAAAGATAATAGATGCTGGAATGGAGCCCAGGAAAGTTGATCATGAGTGTTTTTTATTTTATTTTATTTTTCCACATCTTCCCTGGGACTCTGATTATTATACTCAATGGTCTCTTATTTGTGGATGTCAAACTCCCTAAAATTTTAGGTTCAGCTAGCAGATGGACTCTTGCAATTTGATCAACATGTGGAGCTATCTGTTTATTGCCATTACTTGCGGCATGGTTGTGAAAAAAAAAGCCAGTGGTTAAGGAAACAGGGGCTCTAATAAGATATTGCAAGATTTATACACTGTGTTCCAACCAGTCTTGCTTATTGTCTAAGTGTCATTACATGGTTTAGTGCATTTTTATTTTTTTTTTTACAATAGTGTAAAAAAGGCTAACAAGATCCCGGCAGATTCCGGAGGTGAGTTACTGATCGGAGCACATCTCTACCCAAGGCAAATGCGCGCGCGCCAAGAGTCCCGAAAGCAGCCGATTCTTTCCGAAACCTTCGTGCATCACGGAGTCCCTTTCGGATAATGCATACACAATAGTAACTCAACGATACCCAGTTCTATCTTATCAGCGCTAGATGGAATTCCATGCCCCCTATACAACTTTGGGGAAATTTATCAATTTGATCCCATTCAATTCCATTGAGCATGCGTGGGTACTCGACACACGCATGGCCATTACTATATAGAGAACTACACACGTGTAAGAGCTTCTGAAACACAGAGAGAAGGCTCACAAATCAGCATCCATCTGATAAGAGGTATTCTCCTATTTATCTTTTTATACTTGCTTGTTGATGTCTATTTACTTTTCACCAATTAAGTTAGTCACAGTCTGATATCTAAGGACTTCCAAAAGCTTATATATATATGTTTTCTAAATATACCTTTTTACTTTGATTATTACTTTACTTGCCAGGTTCAGTCTCCTTGTCCTTCTGTCTGCATTTTATTTTTGATAATTGTATTTATGTCTATTTTTACAGGGCCTGTGGCACTCCATTTAACCCTAGAGTGCTCGCCTTGATTCTGAGTTTATTGTTACTGTTACTTTATGTTAAAGCCTTTTCTTCCTTACAGCGCTATCCCTCCTCTGATCCTGTCTAGGAATGTTCTGAGATCCTGTTTATTTCCCTTTATATTAGCAAACCCTGTGCAGTTCTTTTACATTATCTGATAACTAGCACATACTACAACTTCCCCAATGTCTCACATAATGTACAGGGATTTAACTCCCTGCAGAAACATCAGAAGGCGTTCGTTCATGCAATACTAAAAATTGAAACCTGATATCTTATGCATCCAAGAATACCCTTGTAGGACATGCCCCTAATCAGTCCAAAAGTAGAGGAGCAGCCGTCTTTACGAGAACATCTGTTCTCCTACAGATCACAAACACGATAAGATTCCCAGGGTCACTACATAGTCCTTCAATGTCTTTATTCTGGCCAGCATTTTTGCCTTGTCAATTACTATGCCCCCACTGACTCTTCTGTAGCTTTTTTCCATGAAAAAAAAGCCAATTATTAAGCCAATTAGACTTTACTAACTTAATTTGGTGTGGTGACTTTAACTTTACTGTCAATGCCATCCTATATCGCTCCTCCTCATCTGTGGATAAGGGGCACTCTAAGGCCAAAGGAGAATCTGTTCAGCCTTACAGACTCTCAATGTAGCAGACGCCTGGCGTGAATTTAATGGGAACCGGAGGGACTATTCTTACTTCTCTCCCGTCCACCACCACTAAACTAGGATTGATAGAATTCTTCTCTCAGCCTCCATGCTCCCTGATCTAGTCTATGCCCACCATGTTCCCTGTGCATGGTCAGACCAGGGTGTGGTTTGACCTCTAATCCTAACTTCATATATACACAATTCCACCAGTTTTACCAATAACTTTACTCAGCCCCCACCCCCCAGTGATTGCTTCTTTTCTCCGTTCCCTCAACCTCCCTTCTATTTCATCTTCCCACGCTGCGGTTCTTAATGGCAACAATGGAAGAGTTAGATGCTTCCATTAACACCCTCAAAAACGGAAGGCCCCTGTACCTGACAGGTTTTCTGCTTTATACTACAAAAAATTCAAGAACATCCTCTCGCCCCATCTGCTTCAACTAACTATAGACCCGTTTCATTATTAAACTTAGATATTAAGTTATTAGCCTCTCATGGACTTACCTTGCTCAAGTTTAAAATTTATGGGCCGATCACTTTCAGAGAGCCCTACGTGCCCTCTACTGTGAACCTATAGCATATCTAAAACTCCTTACAGATTCTCCCACCCCTATCCACATCTGTCGTGGCCCCTGCCAAGGCTACCCTCCGTCACCTGCCCTGTTTGCTCTTGCCATAGAACCCCTGGTGATAGCCATCCGCTCTCTCCCCGATATTAAAGGCGTGGCGATCAGAGGCCATGAATATAAATCTAGTCTCTTCGCAGATGGCTTGTTGCTAACCATTACAAACCCTCTAATTTCATTACCAATCCTGATTGCCACTCTTTCCCGCTTCACCCAAATGTCCGGCCTCAAACTTAATACCTCTAAGCTGGCCCTTGTTGGAGTGGACCACCACCTCTCCAATTGGATCCTAGACTACCTCACAAACCGACCTGAGTATGTGAGAGGCTGGGACTGTGTGTCAGATACCGTGATCTGTAATACGGGGGAAACTCAGGGTACAGTTCTTGCCCCTTTCCTCTTCACACTGTACACTGCAGATTTTAGGTGCAACTCATCTAGCTGCTACTTACAGAAGTATTCTGACGACTCTGCAATAGTAGGCCTCATCACAGACAATGATAACAGGGAGTACAGAGAACTGATCCGGGATTTTGTGGACTGGTGCCAGCGGAACCACCTTAGGATTAATGCTGGGAAGACCAAGGAGATGGTGGTGGACTTTTGTAAATGCAGATACCCACCTAAACCAGTGACCATCCAGGGGACGGGCATTGAGATTGTCAACACCTATAAGTACCTGGGTGTACGCCTCAATAATAAACTGGACTGGGCAGATCACCTGGATGTACTGTACAGGCAGTGGCGTAACTAGCAATGGCTGGGCCCCAAGGCGAACATTTGACATGCCCCCCCCCCCCCACCAGTTACGGGTCCCCAAACTGTAAAATATGGTCAACAGTAGCCCCAGATAGTATTATATACTCGACAGTGGCCCCCACACAGCATTATATGCTCCACAGTGGCCCCCATACAGCATTATATGCTCTACGTTGCTCCCCCCACACACAGTATAATATGCTCCACACAGTGGCCCCCACTCTGTATTATATGCTCCCCCACAGTGGTCCCCACCCAGTATTATATGCTTCCCACAGTGGCCCCCACCCAGTATTATATGCCCCCCACAGTGGGCCCCATCCAGTATTATATGCTCCCTACAGTAGCCCCATCCAGTATTATATGCTCCACAGTGGCCCCCACCCAGTAGTATATGCTCTACAGTGGCCCCACCCAGTAGTATATGCTCCACATTGTCCCCCACACAGTATTATAAGCTCCCAACAGCCCCCCTCTGCTTTGGTGCTATTATTATACTCTGGGGTCTCCTCAGACCCCAGGGTATAATAATCAGAGGCCCAGGGAAGGTGATTAAAAATAACAAACATTCATACTCACCTTGCCTTACCTTTCCTTTGCATCCTCGCTCCATCCTGCCGTCTTCAGCGTCTTCAGGCCCACTTCCGACGTTGCTGCTGAAGCCTGTGATTGGGCCTCAGCGGTCACATGGGGGCGCACTGAAGTCATTACGCGGTCCCGCCCCATGTGACTGCTTTGGCCTAATCACAGGCCTCAGTCATGACTGAAAACTATGCTCAGGAGAGGTGGGAATATGTATTTATTGTTTTCAGTCACCTCCTCTGAGTGCTCTGCCCTGCCATCTATTGGAAAGGGGCCTGCAATATGCCAGTGTCCCTTTCCAATAACAGTATGTATAGCGGTCGGAGAACCAGGCTTTTCCCGACCGCTATCATAGTGGTCCGGGGCCCGGCTATCTCCAGCTGGCCGTAGGCCCCATACCCTGCCAGGTCCGGTCGCGGTCGCACCCCCTGCAACCGCGATCATTACGCCACTGGTTTGTGGTAGAGGCTGCCACAGGTCTCCGGGCCCCCTAATGTCCCGGGCCCTGTGGCAGCCGCTACCGCTGCTACCCCGGTATTTACGCCCCTGTGTACAGAAAGGACCACAGCAGGCTCTACCTGCTTAGGAGGCTTAGAGCCTTTGGAGTCCAGAGGGCACTTCTTAGGGCCTTTTTCAACTCAGTAGTGGCATCAGCCATCTTCTTCGGAGTGGCCTGCTGGGGGAGCAGTATATCAACCAGGGATAGAAATAAACTTGACAAGGTGATTAGAAGGGCCAGCTCTGTTCTTGGGGAGCCCACTGGACCCAGTGCAGGTGGTGGGTGATAGAAGGATACTGTCCGTGGTGAGCTCCATGCGGAAGAAGAAGTCCCATCCCATGCATGAAACCATGATAGCGCTGGGCAGTACTGTCAGTGACCGACTGCTCCACCCTAAGTGTGAGAAGGAGCGCTATCAGAAGTCTTTCCTCCCCACTGCGGTTAGACAGTACAACCAACACCGACCTAAGCGGAGATCATTACACACAGAGAACTGAAATATCTTTCTGCCTGTTAAATCCCCCCCCCCCCTCCTCTGCTACTTCTTATCTGTCTGTCTACTATCAATGTAATGCGTCTTACCTTGGAACATTCCTGTACATGTTGTATTTGTATCGGCTTATCTTTGCTGCTGTAACACACTGAATTTCCTCATGGTGGGACTATTAAATGACTATTATTATTATTATTATTATTATTATTATTTGTATTGCATATCTTTGCTGCTGTAACAAACTGAATTTCCCCATGGTGGGACTATTTAAGGATAATCTTAAATCAGTCAGAAATTCTTTACTGTAACATTCCACCAGCCACTGCAAAACTGATTACCTTTAACTTTGGCTTCCAAACTAGAGATAAATATTTGCCCTATGTAGGTATTAATCTTTGCAACTCTCTAGATGCCCATTTCAAATGGAACTATGCTACACTGCTGCCAAAGATTAACAAAGACCTAATTGCCTGGCACTGCCCTTCTCTCTCCTGGCTAGGTAGAATCCATTCGCTTAAGATGGTTAACTTACCTCACATCCTATATTATTTCCGCACCCTGCCGACCCCAGTGACCTCCTCCTTCTTGGCTACTCTCCAGAAAGAGATTTTTAACTTTGGGCTTATAAGAAACCGCGTATTTGTAGGCACATTATGCATTTCCATATGAGACTTGGAGGGCTGTCTGCCCCTCATCTTTACAAATATTATATCGCAGCTAGGCTTCTCTACTTAGCTCTATACATAATAAAACCGACCGCCCACAATGGGTTACATTGGAATCAGCTCTAGTAGCACCAGCTTCTCTGCAGGCTTTACTCTGGGCCCTGATATCAGCAAACCACACAATCCCCGTGGTTGCCAAGGTAACAGCTTACATGCTGCAATTTTGGCGAAGAATCTCCTTTAACTATGTTTCAAAACTAAGTTTCAAAGCCTGATATCGCCCTTAATTCCATTGTTTCACAACACCCTTCTCCCTCCAGGCCTTTCCCCGAAGGTATTTTTCAGGGGATGTCACGCCTTAGGCATCACCTTCCATGTTTGGTGGATCTGCCCACACGCCTGTCGCTTCTGAATGGCCATACATGGAATGACCCAGCAACTCTTCGTTCAGTCATTCTCGTTGTCAGCCCCCATTTTTCTCCTTAATCTCAAGCCCACTGGCCTCAGATATGCCCAATTCAAATTACGTCAACACATCCTGATGGCTGCCCAGATCCACGTTGCGTTCAACTGGAGAAAACCCTTGCTCTTGCTAACCGACATGATTCGGTCATGCTCCTAATAAGACCTAATAATAAGGCCTATTAATGTTATACCTAGTAAATAGGAATAAAGGTAGGATATATTTAGACTTGAATAGTGGATGTTGATAAGTGAGGCTACGTTCACATCTGAACAGGAGTCAGTGTTGGAGACACCGCTGCAAGTCCACTACAAATCTTTGGAGGAAAGGTTCTGCGCGGAGGACTTTTTCATCCGCTGGATTCAGTTTAAAAATGACGGACACCCAATGGACCCCATTACATGCCCCCCAATGGTCCTGAACAATGGAGAGAAAATGGAGTGTTAGTTTGAACCTAGTGTGAACAACAAATACTTTTCATTGTCAGACACTTCCAATATAACAGTATGTTCACATGGTGGAAATAGAAAAGGAATTTGAAGTGGCCTCTGCCTTAAATTCCTCTTCATTTTCAACCCCTCTGGCCTTCCACCATTGCTTTCATTTGCTGATTAGGCTCAGATTAATGGCCCAGACAAATCAGTGGAGTGACTCTTGCAAAGGGGTTTTGTGGCAATTTTGAGTAAGACATTTATTTTTTTTCTGCGTCCTGCTTTGATCTCTGTCTCCCATTGAATATAGTCAGAGGCAGATTAACCACTTCCAAATCGCCCATAGACTATTTATGTCTGTAAGTGGTTCTCTTGTTCTTCAAGGACGTACCGGTACGTCCTTGCAGTTTTCAGCAGCTGCACGAAATCCTGCAGGTGCAGAAATGGGGAGCTGGCTGTAACTACAGCCGGAGCTCCCCTAGAGAAGGCAGGGATGGTTTATTACCGTCCCTGCCTTCCCGATCACTGTGATCCATGATCCGCAGGGATGAGAGTCTGTTAGAGCTGCTGGGTCCTACAAGATCCAGATCAGCTCTGTAGTTATGGGCAGGAGGCTGTATTAGTCCTGCAACTGGGGCTATATGTATCTGCCCCAGTTACAGAGGAAATCGGCCTCCCCCACAAAAAAAAAGAAAGTGATGAGATGTCCCCAAAGGTCTATTATGACCTTATGGGTACACAATGTAAAAAAATAAAGAAAGAAAGAAAAAAGTAGAAAAGTAAAAAAGTGAAAAACAGACATGTTTTCCCTCCTCTTTTGTTTATTTTTTCCCGTATATAAAAAACATGCAAATATAAAAACAACATAAAAATAAAGCCCTATGTGTCACCGAAAAAAAGACTCAGAAATTAGTTGAATAACACAAATACTAAAAATGTTATAGCCCTCAAAACTGCACATGCAAAAAAAACAAAAATGTGTCTGGTCCTGAACCAGAAATTGACCCGGTACTGAAGTGATTAAGGACAGAATTTGGTGCTGATGTTAAGGCAGAACTTTTCTCAAAATCAGCACCAAAATCCAACATGTGAACATACCCTTTATAAGTCCAGTGTAGAGTATTTTAAGGTAGCAGTTAAAGGCACATTAAGATATAGAAATGTCCTTGCAAAGACTGTATAATTTGCTCTTGATACAGTATACCTAGCTCACAAAGGTTGGGTATCTTGTGTAATACCAAGCAGTATTTTATACATGATAGTATACTGTTTAACTGTAACAAAAGAAAAAAAAATAAAAGAAATAAAAATGACATTCCAACTATGAAAAAATTAAAAAGGAAAAATGGTTTGAAATGAAATAAAATATTTTCTTTGTCTGCCAAAATGCTTCTCCTCTGGATTCCAATCTGTTTGCTGAAAGTTATTTTTACTGTTCATGCCTGAACAATAAAAGAATAACAGGTTTTGCAGAAATTTACAAAGTTGGCCATTTTGAGGTCAACCATTTACAGCTGCCAAATCTATGCTTACATTTTCTTCCTTGTAGCCTTGCTACAAAGTAGCTACTTGTGCTGTAAATTTACACATATTACATTTTTCTTAATATCCTTAATTAGATATAAAACATATTAAATGAATAATTATTCTGATTAAAGTCTTTAAAGGAATTTATGAATGGTTAGAATTTATTTCATTGTGTTTTTTTTTTTTAATTCTTAAAAAATTATAAAATATTAATTTATTCTCACAAATCAGAACCTAAATGAGAAGAACAGAATAGTACAAACACTAGGTTAATGTTCTGTATGAGATCAAGATCCTGTGTCCCTTTAAATGAGGTAACTTTGTTCCTAGAGCTGCAGGTGGCAGCAGAAAACAAGGAAGCAAGAGATAATAAGTAATATTTGCCTTAAATTTATTTTAGTCTGGAAACACACATAAAGCCTTAGATACCATTTTAAAGGGGTTTACCAGGACTACAAAATTCATGACTTTGTCTCAGGATAGACCATGAATATTAGATTGTTAAAGCCCAACACTCAGGACTTTACAGATAAGCTATATGAAGAACTTGTTTCTTGGCTGAGCTCAACTTCCTCTTCACAGGCCAGTGACAACATGTCCATTGGTCACATGGCAGCTCAATCCCATTCAAGTGAAAGGAGCTGAGGTGCAATACCAAGCACAGCACCTATAAACTGCACGTCACTTTGTGGTAAAGCTGCTGTTAGGAATCTCAGTATACCAGCTCCTGTCTGCAGTCACTGCCTTAGAGTTTCAATGACTACCACACAAACATCTCTGGCCGGGTCTGCAAAGCCTGTCAGAACTTTAAGGTTAAGGCCCCACATAGCGAAATGCACCAAAAAAACGCTGTGGCAGAAACTCATTGCTGTTTTTTCCACAGTGTTTTTCATCGTTTTCCTCTGCCAACTTTCCTCCCTTATTATACCTATACGGAAAACGCCAGCGTTTCCACAGGTGTAATTGACATGCTGCGATTTTCAAAAACGTAGCTTTTCCACAGCGAATTTTTTTTTCTGCAATGTGTGAATGGGATTAGCCAGAATCCAATTCACTTTACAGGTACTGTAAAATTCTGCGTTTTCTCAATGTGAACTCATCAGTCAATTAGGTATAGGTGAGGTATTTAACGACCCATGGCGTAATAGTACGTCCTGAGTCGCATGACGATGTATGGAGAGCGCTCAGGAGCTGAGCGCTCTCCATACACCACGGGTGCCGGCTGTATAATACAGCCAGGACCCGCCGCTAACGGCAGTGATCGGTGCCTGCATCGATCGCGGCTGTTAACCCTTTAGATGTCGCGGTCAAACGGGACAGCAGCATCTAAATAGCACAGCCGCCATGGGCGCCGCCATTTTCCCCCATCGCCGACCTCCAGAACGTCATCGGAGGGCGGCGATTGGTTGCCTGACAGCCGGGAGCCTATTGAAGGCTCCCAGGCCTGTCATTACATTAGAGCTATTACACGATGCCAGAGGCATCGTCTAATAGCAGTAACGGCATAGTATGATCGATCAGACTCCCTAGGTTTCTAGGTCCCTAGGGAGTCTGATCATACAAGTAAAATTAGAAAAAAAAAGTTTTTAAAAGTATGGAAAAAAATTTAAAAAAACACAAAAGTTCAAGTCACCCCCCTTTCCCTAGATCAGATATAAAAGTAAATAAACAAAAGTAAGCATAAACACTTTAGGTATCCCCGAGCTCCAAAATGCCCGAACAATTAAAATATTTATCCCATACGGTGAACGGCGTAGCGGGGAAAAAAAATCAAAATGGCCAAACAGCGTTTTTTTCAACACTTTGACTCCTATAAAAAATTGAATAAAAAGTGATCAAACCATCAGATCTTTCCCCAAATGGTATCAATGAAAACGTCATGTTGTCCCGCATAAAAAGACGCCTTACCCAGCTCCATACATGTAAATATGAAATATGAAATAGTTACAGGTGACACAATATGGCGACGCAAAATTTTTTTTCTATTTACCAAAGTTTTTAATTTTTTAAAAGGTATCAAAACATTACAAATACTATATAAATTTGGTATCGCCGTGTTCATACTAACCCGCAGAATACAGGTAACATGTCATTTTTACCACACAGTGAATGCTGTAAAAATTAAACCCATATGAATTTGGCGCAAATGCAGTTTTTCTCCAATTGCACCTCATTCTGAATTTTTTTTCAGATTCCCAGTACAATGCTCAGCATATTGAATGGTACCATTACAAAGTACAATTTTTTTCCCAAACAATAAGCCATCATGTGACTCTGGGAATTGAAAAATGAAAAAGTTTTGGCTCTTGGAATGTGGGGAGGGAAAAACGAAAATGCAAAAACAAAAAATGGCCCGGTCATTAAGGGGTTAAACCTTGCAGAATTTCAGTCTTTGCCTGTGATTGACTTGTGCAAGTAAAGGGCTTGCATGCTGCTGTGAGAAGAACTTTTCAGGCTAAGGCCCCATGTAGCAGGCCCGTAGCAAAAGAGTACTGTCTGCAACTCATCGCGGTTTTTCCCACAACGCTTTTCAGATAGTCCGCAGAGCTTTCCTATGCTGACTTTCTGCTTCCATTATACCTATAGGGAAACCGCCAGCATTTCTGTAGATATAATTGACATGCTGCGATTTCCAAAACCACACGTATTTTTCTGCAATGTGTAGATGGGATTTGGACCCCGGCCTCATACTGATGTTCTGGTTCTGACTGCTGGCTATTTCTCCTGGTTTTTTCCCTTAGCTTCCCACTTGGAATTGGCATTGACTTCTTGGTATTGACTTCTGGCTTTGACTACAGCTCTGCACTGATACTCGTTTTTGGCCTGATTTGACCTTGGCTAGATTTTTACTACCTTTGTCCTATTAGGTAACTGGTTTGTTCTTTACTTTGCTAGTGCCCCTGTTGTCTGATACTCCTTTGTTTTATGACCTGAGTCCCGAGCAGCCAAATCCAACCTGCCTTTCAGCAGGCTTTGGTGAAGACCTCAGGGGAGCCTTAGATTCCACACTCCAAAATAGTGTTGGCAAACTGATAGAAGTTTGCTAGTGGAATTCTGACCTAAACTGTTCCAAGGGCATTTCAGGGAATGCCTCCACCTTTGAGTTGCAAACTGAAACTCCTTACAACTTTGTTTTTGTTGTAGATTATTGTGGGAAATTAGCTTTATAGCAGCATCGGAGCAGACCAAAACAGTAAGAGACAGGGACACAGGTTTTGCCCGTGTTTTTATTTTGAAAAAAGAAACAAATAAAATACAGCCTTAACTTCAGGCAAAATTACAACACAAACCTTCTTGGCTGAGCTCTAACTAAACACAAACTTCCCTCACTATATGAGTGGCTTACTACCAACCACACAGGAAAACAAAACATAAACAATAACAAGTTTTTCTCACAAGACCGCACAGACCCAGACACGACCTGTCTCTCCCAGGGTCTGTCCAGTAATGAGCTAAACCCTCACATATGGGCTGAGGTATACTGAATACCTGGACTGGACTGATGATCACCACAAATAGGAGAGGAACTGGGGGGAGATATAGCGACTTTCCAGCACCCTGCCCTTCACCTTCTCACAATTATATTGCTCTTTTTTGACTCAAAGCCAAGAGTAGCTTCAAAAAGAATGGAACATATAATGAAAGTACTTATACTTCTCCCTTCTACTAAATCCACTCCTTGCATTGGCTCAAAAAAAAACACGGCAAAATCTGCAATAAAAAAACAGTGTTTGGCTAAGGCCCCACATTGCGGAAACGCAGCGTTTTTTATTGCAGATTTTGCTGCGTTTTTTTTAAGCCAAAGTCAGGAATGGCTTGAAAAGGAATGGAAAACATAAAGGAGGCACTTAGACGTTTCGCTTCTGTTAAATGCACTCCTAGCTTTGGCTCAAAAATCCGCAGCAAAATCGGCGACAAAAAAAACGTACATTTCTGCAACATCGGGCCTTAGCCTTAAGGTGCAGCTTTTGATCCACAGTTTTGAGCCAAAGCCAGAAGTGGATCTGGCAGGGAAAAAGAAGTCATTTCATTATACTTTTCCTATTCTTTTTTTACTTCACTCCTAGCTATGGTTCAAACAACTGCACCAAAACCTGCAACTCAAACTGCCAAAGCGTGATTGCAACCTTAGGCCAATTTCACAAGGCAGTAATTTGTTTTTGGCTGTTTGATCCGTATTTTGCATCCAATATA
Source organism: Leptodactylus fallax (assembly GCA_947044405.1). NCBI lineage: Eukaryota > Metazoa > Chordata > Amphibia > Anura > Leptodactylidae > Leptodactylus > Leptodactylus fallax. The sequence goes on along the minus strand of CAMRHE010000048.1, from coordinate 1,198,075 downwards.
GTACTATCTCACACAAGTTTTTATTTTTATCATTTTTTTTAAAATATCAGACCAGTTTTTCTTTGCGCCAATTTCAGAAGGGGATTCAGCAAACAGGGTTATACATTCTTCTTTTTTATTTCAACTCTAATACCGCTATTAAAAATCAAACACACTTTTTTTTTTTTTTTTTTAAGTAAATGTTCTCAATGCTGAAATGATTTTTGATACTTTTATAATTCTGTCATTAAATAACTATGATATGGCTGTTACATTTACCAAGTAAAAGTATTCAATCAAGAGGTCAAGAACTTAAGCTCTTTTGTGCTTCCATTTACACTGGAATCCTGCAGTAAAGTCTAGAATCCTAGTGTAATGTGCTCCCTGGCAACAGTCCATAATGTGGCTATTTTCTACCTTGTCTGCCCACTTTATTGTGTGTATTGTCTGGAATGCATCTTTTCCATTAGTGTTTTCCAGTCTTCTGCAACCACTCAGTGATATGCTGCTGCTTGATGCCCAAGAGCAGTAAATCACTGCTTAACTAACCTGTAACCACATTTCCTGTTACTAGCCGGAGATGACTCTTTTAGATATCAATTTTGTTTCACAATATTCAATTTGTTTTTATAAAATGAGGGTAACAGAAATGTGGTTTGTGTGCCTTTGTTTAAAAATTAACATCTCCTTATCTCATCTGACATCATTTTTGCACATTATACATGGTTAAACATTATCTTTATGTAAACCCCAGTGATGATAAAAATTCTAGAATTGTTCTCTGCTGAGTGTCTTAGAAAAAAATGCAGTCCAAGACCTGAATGAAGAAAATAATTAAACTGGGCAAAATATCATAGAGATGTAGTATGTTTTACTAGGAAAATAAAGCACATTCTTACTAGTAAATTCAGATATACAAATATATTCACAAACTTGTGTAAATAAAAAACAGATCTATGTATACTTGTCATTTAATTAAAATGGTGGACTGTATGTTTTGGTATATCTTTAGAAGGACCATCGAACAAAGGCAAACCCTGTCCATGTGGCCTATTAAGATATATGGACATCTTACAGACATCCTGCTTAAATATTTTTTAACACTAAAGCTAAGGCCCCACGTTGCGGAATCACAGAGTTTTTTTGTTGCAGATTTTGCTGTGTTTTTTTTTAACCAAAGTCAGAAGTGGATTAAACAGAAGCGAAAAGTGCTTCTGTTACATTTGTTATCTTTTCAAGGCATTCCTGGCTTTGGCTCAAAAAAACACAGCAAAATCTGCAAGAAAAAAGGCTGCATTTCCACAACGTGGGGCCTTAGCCTAATACACATGCACATTGATGACTATTGTATAGAATGTGTACATTTGTGAGATAATGTAGGATTACAAGTAAATGTAATTGTTTAGAAATGTAAGAAAAGTAAAAGCTCATTACCAAAAGGTTGACCTTGTCTTCTGAAACAACCCATCAACAACTCTTTACTGGTTATTCTGCCCCACTGTTCAATAAGGCCTGCCTCATACAGTTTATATTATAAATACATAATTTATAAAATATATTCAAACACGTTGAAATACATGGATCTATAATCTATGACTTTAAGTAAAGTGTGCTTTGTTTACCACTTTCTAAATTAAAAGAAGTCTGGTTAAATTCTTTACTATTGTTTTCTTAGAACATTAACAAGATATATTTGGTGTTGTAAATGTCACATTGTGAGTGTCTTTTACCATAAAGACATCAACATTGTGAAAGGTCAGTGACTAAAGAAAGCATTTAGTTTATTCTAAAGAAGCATTAATCCCTATTAAACAGGGTCAAGTACTCATTCATCATTGTTTTTATAAGGTCAAAATCAAGGTCATAAAATTTAGCAGGACAGTAGTGCTCAAATAAGATAACACACCTACTAGAAGATTTTGTAAGTAAAGATGATACATGGTAGGTATTTCATTCTAAAGATTTCATTACATCCTTCATGTAACAAACGTTAAGCTGATGGCTTTAGGCTACATGTACTTGTAAAAGTGTATGCTGCAGATTTCTGCACCAAAATCTACACCAAATCCACATGCGAATTTTGTCTTTGGTTGCCAATTTCATCCCTCTCATTGAAACATATAACATCCACACTGTAAATTTGCACAAATAATTGACATTCTGAAGATTTTAAAATCCATACCATATGTCAATTTGAAGGCAGAAAAATCTGCATCGTATACATAATATTAAGGAAACATTGATTTATATGTTACTGCATTACGCTGTACTGTGTGCATCTACTCTTGAGGCCAAGTTCAAATTGACTTATTTTCTGTCCGTTGTTCTGATCTCACTTGGGACCAGAACAATGGACTGAAAAAGCTATAATAATAATGGATGCAGACGGAGCACGTTCTATCTGCATCCATCTCCATTCAGTGTAATGTGAAAAAGAAAATGGAAGCTTTCTTCCATCTTGTTTACTTTTCAAACTGAAGATATGTCTGCTGGATTTTATCTTCCCTTTGAAAAGTAAATTGAGATGGAAGAAAGCTTCTGTCTTCTTCTTTTTTTTTTTTACATTACAGTGTATGGAGACAGTTGCAGACAGAATGGGCTCTGTCTGCTTCCGTCATTGTATTCGTTTTTCAGTCTGTTGTTCAAATCCCATGACAGATCCACGATTTAGGTGTTTGTAGCACAACTGGTAAATCCATACTATTAGATACATATATCCTGTGGCATCCTAGGCAGATTTTGCAAAATTTCATGTTTCAACCAGTTTTACAGGGCATTAGTATAATGTAGTATTTGTTTTTTTGTGAATCAACAATAATATACAAGCCAGTACATAGAAGTAATGATTACCTGTTACACATTCACTGCCAATTCTGCTGTTTTGTAGTTCAGCAACATTAAGAAGCTATGCAATCTGTCTATAACAGTTTAGCTGCAAGTTCTACAAGGAGTCTGTCTCATTTTCTTTCTGAAATGCACTGAATAACATACCTGTGGTGAAAATAGGAAACTGCTATCTGCTGAATAAACTATTGCTTATGTAGTTATATTGGTTCTGATTGGGGTGTTTGCTTAGTATTAGTATTGTTTGGTAATTTGGTATTGTTGATTTTATCTGGTTAAAACTACGGCAATAAAGAAGATATCCAAGAATTAACTTTGGCAAGTCCATAGACATACTGGCTCTGCTAGAATAGTAAACTAGAATATAATTTTCTTGCTTGCTGTCAGATTGATTATTGTACAGTATATTGAAAAGCTGTGCCGCATCTCTTACTGAAATCAATGGCATTATGACTGCTGGTGCTGTATAACTTGCTCAAATCACACCGAAGTTTACTAAACTTTTTATTTTTTTATCCAAATCCATAGTGCACGTGAAGATAAACTTTGTAATATACTTTATTAAAGGAAATGTCCTGTTTCTTCACTTATTTGCTTCCTTCTTCCTATGATCAAATTTGTACAATATACTTTTATGGAGAGGGGAGGAGAGAAGAAGAGGAGAGCTACTTAAAGCAGAGAGACCTCTCTTTCACAAGGCAGTTGGGTCATCAGGAGAAGGCTGGTTAGTAATTCCTAACAGAAATGACTTATTTAATTCTGTAGGCAACTTCATATCTGTCTCTCTCCTCCTCCTCCTTCCCCTACTCCTCTCCATAGACTTAGTTGTGAACTGAAATTTCTTATGAATGGGGTACAGGCCAGAATCACTCAGGTAAGAAGTAAATATAGAAGTAATAGTTAAAGACATACAAAATTTTGTTCCCTTCATCTGCAGTAAGGATTTATGAAAAAATACAATGTGCAGTTTACTTAAAACTTACAGTTGGCTTAAATTGTAGGAGCTGTGCACACAATATGCAAATCATTGCTTTCTACAGAAGCATTAGGCTAGAGCTACAGTACATGGTGACTTTGGCCACAACTCTCGTCGCAAGAACAAAGATCGCTGTGTTGCTCTGCAATCCCTTCACTTATATTAGTGAATGGAGTCATAGTGTGATCCAGAAGATGCCGCGACCATGAATTCTAATCTCAAAAAAGTCAAACCAAAAAAATTCTACAACCTTTTTGCGATCGACTCAGCAAACTGGGGGTCACAATTCAACTTTATTCACTAACATAAGTGAAGGAGTCATAGAGCATCACTGTGATCATTTGATTGTGCGATGGGAGTCGTGGCCAAAGTCCTCATGTGGCACTAGCCATAGTATAATGTCAAGTCACTGTAGGAAGCCCTAGCTTAACATTTGAAAGTCTTATGGCATTTTCTCTAGCCCTAGCCAAAAAAGTCAATCTAAATAAAGGGAAACAGTCTGACATTGTAACTAGATCACAGAGTATATATTATGTAGGCTTCTTTCTTGCTTAGAATCTCACATTTTAATCTATTGTTACATGAACAATAAAAATAGTTTTCCCTCAGAAGCTGCCAAGTCTGAAGAATCAAAACAATGTTGCACATATGGAAGGAGACCTTCCAGGTATGTTGCATACTATGATCTGGAGACTCTAAGTCTTCTCCCCTCACCCCAGACAATGGTTGGTTTGGCTGGACCAAGTTCCCCTGAAAAGAAAAGGTATACCTCACCACAGTGGAGTGCTCCAAAACAGTGGGAAATATAACAGAAGAGAAGCTGCAAAACATACAGTGGGGAAAAAAAGTATTTAGTCAGCCACCAATTATGCAAGTTCTCCCACTTAAAAAGATGAGAGAGGCCTGTAATTGTCATCATAGGTAGACCTCAACTATGAGAGACAAAATGAGAAAACAAATCTAGAAAATCACATTGTCTGATTTTTAAAGAATTTATTTGCAAATTATGGTGGAAAATAAGTATTTGGTCAATAACAAAAGTTCATGTCAATACTTTGTTATATATCTTTTGTTGGCAATGACAGAGGACAAACGTTTTCTGTAAGTCTTCACAAGGTTGGCACACACTGTTGCTGGTATGTTGGCCCATTCCTCCATGCAGATCTCCTCTAGAGCAGTGATGTTTTGGGGCTGTCGCTGGGCAACACGGACTTTCAACTCCCTCCAAAGGTTTTCTATGGGGTTGAGATCTGGAGACTGGCTAGGCCACTCCAGGACCTTCAAATGCTTCTTACGAAGCCACTCCTTCGTTGCCTTGACGGTGTGCTTGGGATCATTGTCATGCTGAAAGACCCAGACACGTTTCATCTTCAATGCCCTTGCTGATGGAAGGAGGTTTGCACTCAAAATCTCACGTTACATGGTCCCATTCATTCTTTCATGTACACGAATCAGTCGTCCTGGTCCCTTTGCAGAGAAATAGCCCCAAAGCATGATGTTGCCACCCCCATGCTTCACAGTAGGTATGGTGTTCTTTGGATGCAACTCAGCATTCACTCTCCTCCAAACACGACGAGTTGTGTTTCTACCAAACAGTTCTACTTTGGTTTCATCTGACCATATGACATTCTCCCAATACTCTTCTGGAACATCCAAATGCTCTCTAGCAAGCTTCAGAGGGGCCCAGATATGTACTGGCTTAAGCAGGGGGATACGTCTGGCACTGCAGGATCGGAGTCCCTGGCGGCGTAGTGTGTTTCTGACGGTAGCCTTTGTTACGTTAGTCCCAGCTTTCTGCAGGTCATTTACTAGGTCCTCCCGTGTAGTTCTGGGATTTTTGCTCACTGTTCTTGTGATCATTTTGACCCCAGGGGGTGAGATCTTGTGTGGAGCCCCTGATGGAGGGAGATTATCAGTGGTCTTGTATGACTTCCATTTTCTAATTATTGCTCCCACAGTTGATTTCTTCACACCAAGCTGCTTGCCTATTGCAGATTCAGTCTTCCCAGCCTGGTGCAGGTCTATAATTTTGTTTATGTTGTCCTTCCACAGCTCTCTCTTTGGTCTTCACCATAGTGGAGTTTGGAGTGTGACTGTTTGAGGTTGTGGACAGGTGTCTTTTATACTGATAACAATTTCAAACAGGTGTCATTACTACAGGTAATGAGTGGAGGACAGAGGAGCCTCTTAAAGAAGAAGTTACAGGTCTGTGAGAGCCAGAAATCCTGCTTGTTTGTAGGTGACCAAATACTTATTTTCCACCATAATTTGCAAATAAATTCTAAAAAAATCAGACAATGTGATTTTCTAGATCTGTTTTCTCATTTTGTCTCTCATAGTTGAGGTTTACCTATGATGTCAATTACAGGCCGGCCTCATCTTTTTAAAGAGGACCTTTCATGTCCTCAGGCACATACGGTTTTACATACCGCTAGAAAGCCGACAGCGCGCTGAATTCAGTGCACTGCCGGCTTTCCCGGCTATGTGCCCCAGGGCTGGAGATATCGGCAGTGTTAGTTTCACGGTTTACTGTCAGAAAGGCATTCCTGACAGTCTAGCTGCGCTGTGAGGAACGCCCTCCCTGACAGTTCTTGTTCATAGACTTGTACTGGAGGGGGGGGGTGTTCCTCACAGCTGAGCGTCATCGCTGGGCTGTAAGGAATGCCCCCTCTCTCTGTACTCGCCTATAGCGCTGTACTGTCAGAGGGGGCGTTCCTTACTGCCCGGTGATGACGCTGCTAGACTGTCAGGCACGCCTTTCTGACAGTAAACCGTGAAATTTACACCGCCGATATCTCCAGCCCCAGGGCACATACCGGGAAAGCCGGCAGTGTGCTGAATTCATGAAAGGTCCTCTTTAAGTGGGAGAACTTCCACAATTGGTGGCTGACTAAATACTTTTTTTTCCCCACTGTATGAACAGTCACAGTGGCACATACAAAATAAAATAAAAAAAGGTTATGCTACACATACCTACTTTATGTTTCCACTCATTTTGAGAATAGTGTAGCTATATTGAAGGATTATGCAAGATGATGTTGATGGCCAAGACGTGATATTGATGGATAGGTCATCAATGTATCATATTGGTGGGGTCTGACACCCAGCACTCCCACTGATCAGCTGTTTTAAGCACAGTATTTAGAAAAGGAAACAGACGGCTCCTTATACTGTGCCAAAAACATCTGATCAGTGGGATTGCTGGGCGCAGGTCCAATATAGATAACCTATCCTAAAGATAGGCCATTGATATTGAGTCTTGGAACACAGTATTAACCATTAATACATTTATTTATATACTGTTTTATTTAATTTCTTGAGAAACTATGAGATTAAACAGGCAAAAAAACACAGTTCCCAGAGTTTTACTTTTACAGTGTTCACTATGCAGTGCAAATGACATATTAACTGTAGAGACACCAATTTTATATATAATCCTACTGATGATCATCTCTATCCCACCTGCATGCCCCACCTCTCTCTACGAGTACTGCATGGCAACCAAAAAAATATGATAAAATGATGATAAATTAATTAAATTGTTTACAGCTTTAGAATAGATGCAGACAGGAAAAAACACAAAAAAGGACAACAAAACCTGCATTTAGAGTAAAAATTCTGAAAGGGCTTTTCCAGTACTATGATAATGATGACCTATCCTTAGCACAGATCATCAATATCAGATGGGTGGAGACACATGTACTTGTTAAAAATTCAGACTTAAGCCGGTTGCAGACGACCGTGTGTTGCAACCAGCCTGCCCTGAATTAAAAGCACGGGTGGCACACGAGGGACACGGGGATGACCCCGTGTGCCGCCCGTGCATGGGCCGTGCTTTGGTGGCTCCTTTCATTAAATGAATAGGAGCCACGGAAGCAAAGGCCACAAAATAGGAGAGGAATAGGACCTGTTCTATATTTTGCGGCCTGAACTGTCGGCCCGCACACGGGACTGTGTGTGTACGGGCCCATAGAAAAGAATGGGTCAGTGTGCTATTCGTGAAATACACGGATAGCACACTGTTCACGGCCATGGTCGTCTGCAAGGGGCCTAACTGTGATGTCTGTAGGGTTTGTAAACACACGAATATAGGTAAGGAAGCTAAATAATTTGTAACAGTTGTCACATATAAGATCTGAATATATGCAAATTGCAATACTTCATAATGATTTCTTTGATTTCATGCATGCTGTACCATATAGCACAAAGTTGTATTTGCTGGGTGCGCTACTTGCTTTTAAAAGTTCCCATATGTAAAGATATGTCAGATGCACAAGAAGGTGATGTGAATACTTCTGAGGCATCACAACATTTTGTGTGCCACTCTATTCAAATCTATGGGACTACTGAAAAAAAAAGCTAAATAAAGAGATCAGCATTATCAACCTGTCACACTATTTATATGGGAGACATGGGCTCCCATTCTTGTGGTTGGTGATATAATTCACCACCTCCTCATCAGACACTTATCTCTCTTGTGGATTGGGGATAAACTGTTAGTTTATGCCAACCCCTCAAACTCCTGGTAATTCTAATACTTTAATTGCACATTGAATGACTATTTCTAAAACATTAGTGTAGATATTAATTCTAAATCTCTTATCTTGCTAGGACTAGGGCAAGATCATTTCATTTCATTAAAAGTGACATTTGTTGTAAGAATGTCAATTATCTTGAGTTGTATGATTCATCTTTGATTTGCGTCACACAGTTTTCTTTTCTCCCACATAGATGTCACATTACTGCTGTGTGACTGTGCAGTTAAGCAGTGACACCATAGTAGCCAGTTTATTCATTTTCTAATGGTTAAAAGCTTCTGTTACAAATTTGTTAGACAAGTCATTTTATTTGAGTCATATTATAGTTAACCATTCCAGAAGATCACTTCCTGATTAGATTTCCCTATGACAGATTTTCAGTACTGTCTAGAAGTTTCACTGTATTTGCATACAAATAAATGTATTTTTTAAGATTATGAAACAGGAAATACATATCTGAATTGTTTAATTTATGTTTAGAAGGTTTATCATATAAATATATAATTGTTTGAAGTGATTGGATATTTATTGATATCTGATGCAGTCTTTTGGTGCAATATAATATATACAACATGAATCCAAAAATTCTAGGTTGGATGAAAGGTGTGATTAACATGATGACTCCTCTATGCTGTTTGCAGAAGATTTCGCTTATTAAAATTACACAATAAGAAATTGTTCCTTTGGCTGTAGACCAGCCAGTCCCAACCAGGGTGTAGCGGCACCCATGGGTTCCATGCAAATCCACCAGGGTGGCTGCAACACTCCGGTGGGAAAATGGCTCCATCTCATCATTCAGCTACTATATTGGTGTCCTAAGAATGCCGATATACTTGAAAACAATGGTGAGCATAAAGCCTTTAGCATCCTGTTCAGACATCTGCTGGTGATGTATGTGGCTTATTACAGACCTGCTGCATTGAGCGGCAGACAAGAACAACAGCAGGAGAGAGCTGCAGAGGATGGGTAAGTGCTACTGGGGAGCCTTAGTACTTGTCTGGAGGGCTATTGGGGAACATTATTATATGCCTGGGGGCCACTAGGGAGCATTATTACTTGTCTGGAGGCCATTAGGTAACATTTCTTGGCTGGGGGCCACTGGGGAGCATTATTTCTTGTCTGGAGGCCACTGGGAAGTATTATTAGGTACCTGGAGGCCACTGGGAAGTATTATTAGGTACCTGGAGGCCACTGGGGAGTATTATTAGGTGTCTCAGAGTCACTGGGGAGAATTATTAGGTAAATGGGGCCACTGGGGAGCATCAAAAGGTTACTGGGGCCACTCGGGAGCATTCAGTGTTTGGGGGCCACTAGGAAGCATGACATTATGCAGGGGTCAGCAAGGGAGTATGGTGATGGTAGAAGATGAATTTTGTGCTGGGAGTGGTTGGTTGGGAAGCATTGGATGCTGTAGCTTTAAGGATACATTCACGTGGTGCAGTTAGAAAACCATATCAAAACTGCATGCAGTTTTTTTGATGCAGTTTTAGTTTTGTAAGTGAAACAAATTTATTTAACAGGGTATTTCTGTAAATTTAAAAAATGGTGCCAAAAACCAAATCAAAATTGCAGTTTTTTGTCTTTCAAAATATATTTGGTAGGGGTGCACAGAGATGACCTGAGTCTGAAATGGTTGGGAAACAATGCTGTAGATAATGCTGGAAGTGGTTTACTAATGACTTATTTAGTTAAAAAGCATAACTACGATTGTACATGAATAAATACTGACCTCTATTAGGTAAGTTATCAGCCTTGTTGTCACTAAAATAAATAATGACATCACCTTATATTATATATAACTGAAGAAAAGCAAAGGTAGATGCTAAACAAAACTCCTTATCCCTTATCCATGGTGTGCCAGGACCTCAGGTTTTCAAACCTGAATACAGATATCTTGGAGGCTCTGAAACGCCCAACTGGCTCCTGAGCCTCATTTGCATATTTGTAAATACATCTTTTTCATGGAAACATGAGTGCATTTATTAGATTATCTAAAGGTATCATGGTGCACCACATAATGTCACCGACAGTTTACTATAGCTGAAAATGTTCCAACAAACTCTGCATATCATAATACTCAAGCAATTATAAGAAACTTTGTAATACAGCTTACCAGAGAAAAATGTCTCTTTTCCTGTTTCACCCTCCCTCCCTACTAAACTGACATTCACTTCTGAGTGCCGCCTCCTTGCCGCTACTATGCAGTGGTCTTTGCCACCTACATGACCAGATGTTAAGTGCCACATATGCTCGTTCCCACAGATGCAACCACTCCACTACAGCACCTCCCCCTTAGCAAAAAGTAGAGGAGATAGAGAGAGAGAGAATGCCAATTTGTTTAAGACCCACTGACCCTGCACCATCAATTGTGAATGTTAGTTAGGGTTAGAGTTATTAATCCCTCCCATTTTAGAAGATTCTTCTGGGCTGAATCAGAAAAGATTCTGATTCACTCCGGTGCCTGAAAAATAAGACCTACCCCCCAAAAAAGCCCTAGACTCTGTCTTATTTTCTGAGAAATATGGTAGAAGTCTATGGAGAGGAGAAAAGGGAACAGTAAGCAGGAGATGAGTGAGGGAGGTACACAAACTCTGCAGCAGATAACAGAAAGCTCTTTATCTAACCCCAAGAGTTTTAGTTGCATAAATACTGGTCAATACTTCTCTATAATGTCTGATATAACCATCCTGATGATTCTGAGAGAGTTATGGAGCAGATTCTCCTCTCCTTTTTGTGTGAAGTGGATGATATCATAGCATTGAATTCCCACCCACCAGTCCTGAGACAACTGAAAATAAAAGATAGCGCCCTCAGAGAGGAAAACTGCTTTATAATACAAGTCTATTGATGTTTACAAAGTGTGTTGAAAGGTTAAGTACACTAAATCATTTTTTTTTATTGATAACATGTTTCTTTTAAAATACTTCTAATATATACTGCATCATTTTCATAGTATATAAACTGAAATATTTGTTTACTAATCCTATTTTATTAAATCCTTCTTTATGTAGGTTTGTCATATCACCTTATGCAATAATTTCTTGTTACATAAACAGTGTGAGTTAATGTCATTTCTTGTTTAAAAAATAACAGCAAACTGAGAAATCTCAGAGGAATATGGACTAGCTAAAATCAAATCATGTTAGTTAAACCCCCTAAAAGTTGCATTAAAATTGCAAAAACCCTACTGGGGCCCCATATGGTGTAAGCACCGCGAAAAAAAACGTGGCGTTTTACAGTTCCTGCAAAATGGATTCTAGCAAATCCCATCCACACATTGCGGAAAAATATGCGCAGCAGACACGCTGCGATTTGCAAAACTGTCGCAGTTTTGGAAATCGCAGCATGTAAATTATACCTACGGAAATGCTGGCGGTTTCCCTATAGGTATAATTGAAGCAAAAAGTTTGCAGAGGTTTCCTTTCTGTGGAAACCACTGTGGGAAAATGACGATGTGTTGCCACTTTTTTGCTGCAGTCCGCTACGTGGGGCCTTAGCAGGAAAATGTCACACTTTTTCATTGCAGATTCTGAATTTATGGCACATAACTCTGGTGCCTTATGAACATTTGTACACTTTAGTGAACTAACAGATTTTAGCCTTAAACCAGTAACAATCAATTCCTCTCTACATTCCCTCTTTAGCTACATTGAAAAATAAAGAATAAATGAACTAACTAATTTTAAATTAAGGTTTCCTTTTACAGATGTGGTAATACCATTTGTGTTTTTGTTTGTTTTTTTCATTAAAAAAGGAGAAAAAAAGTATTCAACGGAAAGTAAGCTTTCTGATTATTTGGGGTTGATATCATGAACAAAAGTCCATGGTACCTGCTCCCCTGTGGTCATCTGAATTGACAGGGACAGGAGAATAATAAAAATAATTTTCCCCTCCCAGCACACTTGTCAGCTGCTCGTGTTCTCCTGCACTCTGATTAAATTAAAGAAGCAAGTACATGCAGCTCCGCTTTAACCACTAATATCTACACAAATAACCTGTACATTCATTTTATATGAATGTTAACTTTAAAAAACCGGTAATATTTAGGCCCTGTTCATGTTTTTTTTTTTTGTCACTGCTCACAGTATGCACAGGTAACAGCTCCTAACTTATCTTATTTTTTGGACTATAAGACGCACTTTTTTCCCTCCAAATTTGGGAGGTAAATGGGGGTGCGTCTCATAGTCCGAATGTGGGGGTGTTTTGGCGGGGGGGGGGGGCAGAGGAGCGGGGTCGCTGCATCGCCGCACTCCTGCCACCTCTGTATTCCTGCAGTGGGAGGAGTGGCATGATGCTGTGGGCCTTGGCCTCCTGGCATCTGCTGTGCTGTCTATGACCAGCCACAATAATAATGTACAGAATCTTCCATAGACTGCAATACACTTGTATTGCAGTTTATGGGACTTACAATCAAATGATTGCAGGTCCAAGCCCCCTAGGGGGGGCTAATAAAATAGTAAAAAAAAAAAAAGTAAAAAAAAAAAATAAAAGTTCTAAATCACCCCTTTCCCTAGAATACATATAAAAGTAGAAAATTACTGTGAAACACATACACATTAGGTATCCGTGTGTCTGAAAATGCCCTGTCTACAAACTTATAAAAGTATTCTTCCCGTAGGGTGAACGTTGTAGCAGGAAAGAAAATCAAAAGTGCTGGACTGCCGTTTTTTTCGCTGTTTCACCTCTGATTTGAATAAAAAGTGATTAAAGCAATAAAATTCCCCAAAATGACATAACTAAAAAGTACACCTGATCCCGCAAAAAAAGATGCCCTATGCTTCCCCTTACAGCTGCAGGGCTACCTGTCAATGTGGCCTTGCAGCTGTTGCAAAACTACAACTCCCATATATTAAATATTTTACCACATTTTTTTGCTTCAAAATTTTTTTCCCCTATTTTCCTCCTCTAAAACTTAGGTGCGTCTTATGGTCCGGTGCGTCTTACAGTCTGAAAAATACGGTATACGTTAAGTTGAGGCACCCATCACCCCTAGGCTATAATGGTATCTGTGTGATAAGGATAGGTTACGAGATTTCCAGTAGCTGTGCATGACATTCATTAAACAAATTCCATTATAACTTATGACAGATAGACACTGTTAGACTTCTGTATGCATACAGTGGGTACGGAAAGTATTCAGACCCCTTTAAATTTTTCACTCTTTGTTTCATTGCAACCATTTGCTAAAAGCAAAAAAGTTAATTTTATTTCTCATTAATGTACACTCAGCACCCCATCTTGACAGAAAAAAAACAAAAATATAGATATTTTTGCAAATGTATTAAAAAAGAAAAACTGAAATATCACATGGCCATAAGTATTCAGACCCTTTGCTGTGACACTCACAGTGGCGTAACTAGGAATGGCTGGGCCCCAAGGCAAACATTTGACATGGGGCCCCTCCTTCCCCCGAACCGGTTACGGGCCCCCAAACAGTAAAATATGCTCAGCAGAGGCCCCAGATAGTATTATATGCTCAACAGTGGCCCCCACACAGCATTATATGCTCCACAGTGGCCCCCATACAGCATTATATGCTCTACATTTCTCCCCCCACACACAGTATAATATGCTACCCACAGTGGCCCCACATAGTATAATATGCTCCACACAGTGGTCCCCACCCAGTATTATGTGCTTCCCACAGTGGTACCCACCCAGTAGTATATGACCCCCATAGTGGGCCCCACCCAGTATTATATCCTTCCTACAGTGGCCCCCACACAGTATTATATGCTCCCCACAGTGGTCCCCATCCAGTATTATATGCCCCCCACAGTGGCCCCCACCCAGTATTATATGCTCTACAGTGGCCCCTACCCAGTGTTATATGCTCTACAGTGGACCCCACCCAGTGTTATATTCTCTACAGTGGCCCCCACACAGTATTATATGCTCTACAGGGGCCCCCACACAGTATTATATGCTCTACAGGGGCCGCCACACAGTATTATATGCTCTACAGTGGCCCCCACCCAGTATTATATACTCTACAGTGGCCCCCACCCAGTATTATATGCTCTGCAGTGGCCCCCACACAGTATGATATGCTCTACAGTGGCCCCCACCCAGCATTATATGCTCTACAGTGGCCCCCACCCAGTATTATATGCTCTACAGTGGCCCCCACCCAGTATTATATGCTCTACAGTGGCCCCCACACAGTATGATATGCTCCACAGTGGCCCCCACCCTGTATTATATGCTCCCAACAGCCCCCCTCCGCTTCGGTGTTATTATTATACTCTGGGATTTCCTCAGACCCCAGAGTATAATAATCGGGGGCCCAGGGAAGGTGATTAAAAATAACAAACATTCATACTCACCTTGCCTTACCTTTCCTTGGCATCCTCGCTCCATCCTGCCGTCTTCGGCGTCTTCAGGTCCTCTTCCGACGTCGCTGCCGAGGCCTGTGATTGGGCCTCAGCGGTCACATGGGGGCGCACTGACGTCATTACGCGGCCGCACCCCATGTGACCGCTGGGGCCTAATCACAGGCCTCAGTCATGACGGAGGAGCGCCGGAGAGAACGCTGTGACCAGGAGAGGTGAGAATATGTATTTGTTATTTTCAGTCACCTCCCCTGGCCCTGCCCTGCCATCTATTGGAAAGGGGCCTACAATATGCCAGGGCTCCTTTCCAATAACAGTATGTATAGCGGTCAGGGAACCAGGCTTTCCCCGACTG
Source organism: Leptodactylus fallax (assembly GCA_947044405.1). Classification (NCBI taxonomy): domain Eukaryota; kingdom Metazoa; phylum Chordata; class Amphibia; order Anura; family Leptodactylidae; genus Leptodactylus; species Leptodactylus fallax. The sequence goes on along the minus strand of CAMRHE010000048.1, from coordinate 1,183,051 downwards.
CTATCATAATGGTCCGGGGCCCGGCCATCTCCAGCTGGCCGCGGGCTCCGTAACCTGCCGGGTCCGTGCGACCGCGATCATTACTGGTTTGTGGGGTTCACGGTAGCATCTGCCACAGGGCCCCTAATGTCTCGGGCCCTGTGGCAGCCGCTACCGCTGCTACCCCAATAGTTACGCCCCTGGACACTCATATTTAACTCACATGCTGTCCATTTCCTTCTGATCCTCCTTGAGATGGTTCTACTCCTTCAATGGAGTCCAGCGGTGTTTAATTAAACTGATTGGACTAAATTAGGAAAGGCACACACCTGTCTATATAAGACCTCACAGCTCACAGTGCATGTCAGAATACTTTCCATACCCACTGTACGATATGATATGAAAAGCTATTAAAAGCACTTGTTTTAACAGTTCCCTTTGATGAATGCCATACAGTGTATGCCCATAAAGTACCATGATAATAATAAGGTATTTTTGCTGTATCTAGTAGGATGGAATAGTGTAGTATACCGCACTATTCCATGCTTTTTCCTAGTTTAATACTGACATTTACTGGCTAGACAAACTAATGAAGTCCTATGGATATGTTTTAGTGTGAACATTGGGAGCTTATCTGTTGTACACATTAAACATTAAACAATAAAATGTGAGCAAAACAAGCCCATAGACTTAAAGGTGTTGTCCAGTTTCAGCAAAAAACATTTATATAATGAAATACAATTTTCCAACATACTTTCTATATCAGTTCTTCATGGTTTTCTAGACTTCTGCTTGCTGTCACTCATTCTCATGTGATAAAGACTCCAAAGACATACTGATAGGGAATATAGATTGTGAGCCCTATATGGGACAGCGACTGTCAATGTCTGTAAAGCGCTGTGGAATATGATGGCGCTATATAAGTAAGCATAATAATAAATAAATAAATGTGATATACAGTCCATGGTCATATGATGAACACAGAGGTGCACAGCTCGTTACAGTCACAGCACAGTAATCAGACATCTGTGGTAACCAGCTGTGCACCTGTGCGTTCATCACATGACCATGGTTTGAGTTTTACCATTACCCCTTAGATGCTAGATGATAAGGGAATCTAAGGGGTTTCCAATAACATAATGTCCCCTCCCCCCACGACGAGTGCCGATACCTAATTTCGGCAGCCTAGGGTCTCACCAGTAACCCCCAGCTGTCAGGAACCCGTGTACCTGGTTGATCCTGCCTCTTTGAACAGAATTCAGTCTACATATGTATTGCAGTGTATACTACTCAACCAGCGATCAGAGCATCACTCATTCAGGCCCCCTAGTGCGGCATCCAAAAACAATACATACAGTACTTGGTATTGCCGCATTCGTTACAACAAATAAAACAGAAACATTACCTACATGGTGAACACTGTAAAACAAATGAATAAAAAAACGCTGTAAGTAATGATTTTTCACCATCTCGCCTCAAAAAATATGCTATAAAAAGTGATCAAAAAGTCATATGTTCCCCAAAACAGTACCAATAAAAAGCATAGTTCGCCCTGCAAAAAATAAGCCCTCAACCAGCTGTTAACTGAACTATAGAAATGTTACACCTCTCAGAAGATGATGATGTAAAAATAATTTACAGTGCCTTGCGAAAATATTCGGCTCCCTTGAACTTTTCAACCTTTTGCCACATTTCAGGCTTCAAACATAAGGATATAAAATTTTAATTTTTTGGTGAAGAATCAACAACAAGTGGGACATAATTGTGAAGTGGAACGAAATTTATTGGTTATTTTAAACTTTTGTAAAAAATAAACTGAGAAGTGGGGCATGCAATATTATTCGGCCCCTTTACTTTCAGTGCAGCATACTCACTCTAGAAGTTCAGTGAGGATCTCTGAATGATCCAATGTTGTTCTAAATGACTGATGATGATAAATATAATCCACCTGTGTGTAATCAAGTCTCCATATAAATGCACCTGCTCTGTGATAGTCTCAGGGTTCTGTTTAAAGCACAGAGAGCATCATGAAGACCAAGGAACACACCAGGCAGGTCCGTCATACTGTTGTGGAGAAGTTTAAAGCCGGATTTGGATACAAAAAGATTTCCCAAACTTTAAACATCCCAAGGAGCACTGTGCAAGCGATCATATTGAAATGGAAGGAGTATCAGACCACTGCAAATCTACCAAGACCCGGCCATCCCTCTAAACTTTCATCTCAAACAAGGAGAAGACTGATCAGAGATGCAGCCAAGAGGCCCATGATCACTGGAAGAGTGGCAAGAAGAAAGCCATTTCTCAAAGATATCCATATCTCATTTAAAGTTTGCCACAAGCCACCTGGGAGACACACCAAACATGTGGAAGAAGGTGCTCTGGTCAGATGAAACCAAAATCGAACTTTTTGGCCACAATGCAAAACGATATGCTTGGCGTAAAATCAACACAGCTCATCACCCTGAACACACCATCCCCACTGTCAAACATGGTGGTGGCAGCATCATGGTTTGGGCCTGCTTTTCTTCAGCAGGGACAGGCAAGATGGTTAAAATTGATGGGAAGATGGATGGAGCCAAATACAGGACCATTCTGGAAGAAAACCTGTTGGAGTCTGCAAAAGACCTGAGACCGGGATGGAGACTTATCTTCCAACTAGACAATGATCCCAAACATAAAGCAAAATCTACAATGGAATGGTTCACAAATAAACGTATTGTAACGTCTCTGCCATTTCGGGTCTCGGCGCCGTCCTCCGCTCGCACGCTGTGGCGAAGGAGGCGTGTTCAGTTTGGTTCTTTGTGTAAGTTTCTTGCTACTCAGTCTGAACATGGTCCTAGTCAGTGTAATGGATTTCCGGCCCCACCCGTGTTCTGAACATTTCTCTCTGGACGGTATAGAGTTAATCTCTTCCTGGCCTGTGTGATTGACAGCCTGTGTACCTATCAGGTCTGGGGGCTGGTCTCAGACTTTCTATAAACAGGTTGTCAGCTCTCACATAGTTGCCGGTTATTGCACTTGTCTTTGCCTGCTCTCCTTGTTATATTGCTTTCTACTTTGTTACTTGATTCTCTGACCCTTTGGCTTGCATTTTGACTATTCTCTTGGATTTTGACTTTGTACTGCATTGCTCGTTTGTTACTGACCCCTTGGCTTGCTCACTCTCCTTCTGTGTTGTTTTTGTCTTGTCCTGTTCTGTGTGTCACTTACCCAGTATAGTGCTTGTCTTCGAGTTGTCCTTTTACCGTTTAGGGTAACTGAGGCAATAGGAAGGGACAGTGGCTGGGGTGAGATTAGGGCTCACTTGTCTCTGTCCTTCCTCCCAGACTGCTGCAGTAGTGTCAGGGTTGCTACGGTTGGCAAGACCCTTACAGAATAAGGGTCATACACCCTTACTGATGCTGCTGCGGTATCCCCAGTTGTTTCTGCCCCTTTTAGGGTTAAGATGCTACTCCCTGACCGTTTTTCAGGGGATCGTGAAAAATTTGAGACTTTCCGGGAGTCTTGTCGCTTATATTTCCGGATTAATCCACATGCATCCCAGGCCCAAATGGTGGGAGTAGTTATATCCCTCCTACAGGGGGATACACAGGCTTGGGCCCTTAAACTCCCTCCAGGGGCTGAGGAGTGGATTAACTTTGAAAATTTTTTTTTGTCTTTGGGGTCTATATATGCTGAGCCAGACCACATTGGACTTGCGGAATCGCAACTCCTCACCATGCGGCAGGGCAAACGCTCTGCTGAGGAATATTGCGCAGAATTCCGCAAGTGCAGCGTGACTGCAGGTTGGTGTGAGTCAGCTCTAAAGGCCCACTTTAAACAAGGCCTGTGTGACCGTGTTAAGGAGCTCTGGGTTGGTCACCCAGATCCTCCCACTCTTGAGCAGGCCATGACTTTGGCTGTCCGTATTGACCATAGGATCCGGGAAAATGTTAAAGAGAGAATAGGGTCTGCTTCTTTCAAGTTTTCTGTCTCTCCCTCACTCTCTCCTGAGAAACCTGTTATTTCTCCCATGACTCCTGGTGAGGAACCCATGCAACTAAGAGTTATGGACGCCAAGATGCGACGAGAGCATCATCTCAGGAACAACCTCTGCCTGTACTGTGGTGCTTCCGGTCATTTCATCCGTGACTGCTCGACCAGACCTCGCAGACCAGCAGAAAAACTTCAGTGCCTGAGTGGTAATCAGAAGAACCACTCAGGCAACCAGGTATTTGCTGATATGACTGCTCTGCACACTTTAAATTGTGTTACGGAGGAGACTGTCTCAGCTGCTAAAGCTGGGAAACACCAGGTGAATAAAAAATGTTTGCCTGGCCCACCAGTGTCTGTGGTTGTGCAAAAAGACCCTGAATTGAAGGCAGAGAAAATACTGGGTCCTACTAAAACTGGTTTATCTGGTGAGGGTCCGGTGGCCCCTCATAAAGGGGGGTACTGTAACGTCTCTGCCGTTTCAGGTCTCGGCGCCGCCCTCCGCTCGCACGCTGTGGTGAAGGAGGCGTGTTCAGTTTGGTTCTTTGTGTAAGTTTCTTGCTACTCAGTCTGAACATGGTCCTAGTCAGTGTAATGGATTTCCGGCCCCACCTGTGTTCTGAACATTTCTCTCTGGACGGTATAGAGTTAATCTCTTCCTGGCCTGTGTGATTGACAGCCTGTGTACCTATCAGGTCTGGGGGCTGGTCTCAGACTTTCTATAAACAGGTTGTCAGCCCTCACATAGTTGCCGGTTATTGCACTTGTCTTTGCCTGCTCTCCTTGTTATATTGCTTTCTACTTTGTTACTTGATTCTCTGACCCTTTGGCTTGCATTTTGACTATTCTCTTGGATTTTGACTTTGTACTGCATTGCTCGTTTGTTACTGACCCCTTGGCTTGCTCACTCTGCTTCTGTGTTGTTTTTGTCTTGTCCTGTTCTGTGTGTCACTTACCCAGTATAGGGCTTGTCTTCGAGTTTTCCTTTTACCGTTTAGGGTAACTGAGGCAATAGGAAGGGACAGTGGCTAGGGTGAGATTAGGGCTCACTTGTCTCTGTCCTTCCTCCCAGACCGCTGCAGTAGTGTCAGGGTTGCTACGGTTGGCAAGACCCTTACACGTATCCTGGTGTTAGAATGGCCAAGTCAAAGTCCAGACGTGAATCCAATCGAGAATCTGTGGAAAGAGCTGAAAACTGCTGTTCACAAACGCTCTCCATCCAACCTCACTGAGCTCGAGCTGTGTTCCAAGGAAGAATGGGCAAGAATTTCAGTCTCTCGATGTGCAAAACTGATAGAGACATACCCCAAGCGACTTGCAGCTGTAATCGCAGCAAAAGGTGGCGCTACAAAGTATTAACTTAAGGGGGCCAAATAATTTGGCACACCCCACTTTTCAGTTTTTTATTTTTTACAAAAGTTTAAAATATCCAATAAATTTTGTTCCACTTCACGATTGTGTCCCACTTGTTGTTGATTTTTCACCAAAAAATTAAAATTTTATATCCTTATGTTTGAAGCTTGAAATGTGGCAAAAGGTTGAAAAGTTCAAGGGGGCCGAATACTTTCACAAGGCACTGTAAGTCCCCAAATGGGTTTTTGTTGTGCAAAATTAGTAACCCTTTAAACAACAATATATATTAGGTATTGCAGTAATTTTACCAACACAGAGAAAAAAGGTAACATGATACTTATGCTGTATGCTGCACAGCAAAAAATTTAAGGTAAAAAGCAATGCTAGAAAAGTGTTTTGTTTTGTTTTTTTTGTTTTGTTTTTTTAAATCCAACAAGAAAGAGTGAGTAAAATATAGTCAATAAGTTGTAAGCAATCCAAAGTGGTGTCATAGCTGTGCGAGCGTATATCAGGGGACACCCAAGATTTAGAGGTTACAAGGGAAAAGACACCAGAAGTGACCTCCATAGTGACTCCCCCAATCATAGGAGCTACTTGGAAAATAGTAGGGAATTTGGTGTACCCAATGTAGTCTGCACGGCTTATATATTCACTTTTTAACATCCACTGTGCATTCACTTCTGGGATACTAATGCTCACTGCACTCTTTGACAAATTCTTTCAGGAGTGCTGTTTTCAAAGAAAAAAATTTCCAAGAATTTTTTTTTTGAAAAGTTTTGGATTTTTTAAGGGGTTAAAACATAAAAAAAAAAACTAAATTTGGTATCCCCAAAATCGTGCCGACCCATAGAATACAGATGACTTGTCATTTTGACTGCATAGTCAATGCCAATTAAAACAAAGCCCATAAGAAAGTCACACAAGCACAGTTTTTCTCCAATTTCCCCCATTCTGAATTTTTTTCCAGCTTCCCAGTACATCGTACAGAATATTAAATAGTACCAATACAAAGTACAATTTGTCCAGCAAACACTAAGCCCTCATATGGCTCTGTGAAGGGTAAAATAACAAAGTTATAGGGTTTTGAAGGCGGCGAGTCAAAAACTGAAATTGAAAAATGCCTGCGGTGGGAAGGGGTTAATGGAGATTTTAATTGTGTCATGGAGGTTAGGATGGATAGGGCTTTGGTTTCGGGGGTCATACCAGCTAAAGCACTGGGTTTAACACCTTTGGCAAAGTCCTTTAGAACATGGCTACATGGATGTGTGGCGTCAATGATATGGGGATAAAAAGGGATTTTTCTTGTTCTAGTAGTTCACAATCAATGTGAATACTGACTTTTGTTTTCAATGAGGCAAAGAAACACGGTAAATTTACCAGTTCTATGATGGAGGCAGTTATTGTTTCAATCCCCAAAAAAGGAAAGCACCCTAAATTGAAGGAATCTTAAAGACCTGACATAAAAATTTTGTTAAAAGCTTTAGCCTTGAGATTGCGGAAAGTGATTAATACCTTAGTACCCCCAGATCAGTACAGATTTATTCCTGTAGGCAGGTTCAGAATAATTTGCATAGATTTGCAATCTGGTAATGGGGAGTCCGACTTTATCCTCTCCTGTTGATGCAACCAAGGCATTTGACCGGGTGTAGTGGAATTTTCTTTGGAAAGTTTTGGAATGATTTGGATTCCTGCCTTTTTGCCCTGTATAACTCTCCAAAAGCAAATATATTAGTGATTGGTAATTTATCTGATTCGTTTATATTAACGAGGTGTACGATAAAGGGCTGCCCTCTTTCCCCAATGTTGTTTAATCTTTTTATAGAGCACTTAGCTATTGTTATCAGAAGAGATGATCTGAAAAGGGGGCGTTTACATTCCTTAAAAAAGAAAAACAGATGCCTATGATAATGGACTTTAACGGACACTAACTGATGTTAATGTGTCCGATTTTTTAACTGATCTATTTAATGGATCAGTTAAAAAGTGGACACATTAGCATCAGTTAGTGTCCGTTAGTGTCCGTTTTTTATACTCTCCGTTTTTTGCTTTTCATTGTTTCTGCTTTCTAAACATGTGCAGAAAAAAAACGGACAGTAATAACGGACAGTATAACGTACATCCGTTAGCCATAGACATTAATGTTAAAAAGTAATGGACACGTGCCATCTGTCATAAGTCTGTTATTTTGGACAGACACAAAAGTCACCTGCACCGCAGGTTTTTATGTGTGCGAACAAAAAACAGACATGGACGGATTTGGTGTAAATGGACACTAACTGACAACATATGAAATCCTATTGAAATCAATGGGATTTTTAACAGATTTATGATGGTTCTGTTAGTGTCCGTTGTTAACAGTTTGTAATGGATGCTAGTAACTAACAGTAGTGTGAACATCCCCTGACGGGTTTTGATTGTGGGGAAAGTGGGGATAAAATCCTGTTTTATACAGATGATCTTTTTCTACATTTGTACTCAGAGAGTTCTATTCTTAGATTGTTGGAGGTTATGAAACAATTTGGACGTTTATCCGGATTTGAGATAAATAGGTCAAAATCTTGTGTATTACCTTTAGACGATGTCCTTTGGCCCTGGATAATGAGATGAGCGTTTTGATACCAAAAGAGAGTTTGGAATATTTAGAGGTGAGGATTAATACTGAACCATTGGGTTCTGTGACTTTGAACCTGTTACCTCTGAACTCTAGGATTTGATAGAAGATTCCAATTTGGCTTAAACTTCTGTTGTCTAGGATGGACAGAATTGGATTGTTGAAAATGGTAGTTTTACCTCAAGTGTTATGTACAGTCATATGAAAAAGTTTGGGCACCCCTATTATCCTTAATCATTTTTAGTTCTAAATATTTGGGTGTTTGCAACAGCCATTTCAATTTGATATATCTAATAACTGATGGACACAGTAATATTTCAGGATTGAAATGAGGTTTATTGTACTAACAGAAAATGTGCAATATGCATTAAACCAAAATTTGACCGGTGCAAAAGTATGGGCACCTCAACAGAAAAGTGACATTAATATTTAGTAGATCCTCCTTTTGCAAAAATAACAGCCTCTAGTCGCTTCCTGTAGCTTTTAATCAGTTCCTGGATCCTGGATGAAGGTATTTTTGACCATTCCTCTTTACAAAACAATTCCAGTTCAGTTAAGTTTGATGGTCGCCGAGCATGGACAGCCCACTTCAAATTATCCCACAGATGTTCAATGATATTCAGGTCTGGGGACTGGGATGGCCATTCCAGAACATTGTAATTGTTCCTCTGCATGAATGCCTGAGTAGATTTGGAGCTGTGTTTTGGATCATTGTCTTGCTGAAATATCCATCCCCGGCGTAACTTCAAATTCGTCACTGATTCTTGTACATTATTCTCAAGAATCTGCTGATACTGAGTTGAATCCATGCGACCCTCAACTTTAACAAGATTCCCGATGCCGGCATTGGCCACACAGCCCCAAAGCATGATAATAATAATAATAATAATAGTCCTTTAATAGTCCCACAATGGGGAAATTCAGTGTGTTACAGCAGCAAAGATAAGCAGATACAAATACAAATACAAATACAAATCCGGGGGGCACTTCTTAGGACTTTCTTCAACTCGGTAGTGGCATCAGCCATCTTCTTTGGAGTGGCCTGCTGGGGGAGCAGTATATCAACCAGGGACAGAAATAAACTTGACAAGCTGATTAGAAGGGCCAGCTCTGTCCTGGGGAGCCCACTGGACCCAGTGCAGGTGGTGGGTGACAGAAGGATACTGTCCGTGGTGAGCTCCATGCGGGAGAATAACTCCCATCCCATGCATGAGACTGTGATTGCGCTGGGCAGTACTGTCAGTGACCGACTGCTCCACCCTAGGTGTGAGAAGGAGCGCTATCGGAAGTCTTTCCTCCCCCACCGCGGTTAGGCTGTACAACCAACACCGACCTAAGCGGAGATCATTACATGCAGAGAACTGAAATATCTCTCTGCCTGTTAAATCCCCCCCCCCCTGCTACTTCCTATCTGTCTGTCTGCTATTAATGTAATGCCTCTCACCTTGGAACATTCCTGTACATGTTGTATTTGTATTTGTATCTGCTTATCTTATCTTTGCTGCTGTAACACACTGAATTTCCCCACTGTGGGACTATTAAAGGACTATTATTATTATTATTATTATTATTACAACATGTACAGGAATGTTCCAAGGTAAGAGGCATTACATTAATAGCAGACAGACAGATAGGAAGTAGCAGGGGGGGGGGGATTTAACAGGCAGAGAGATATTTCAGTTCTCTGCGTGTAATGATCTCCGCTTAGGTCGGTGTTGGTTGTACAGCCTAACTGCGGTGGGGAGGAAAGACTTCCGATAGCACTCCTTCTCACACCTAGGGTGGAGCAGTCGGTCACTGACAGTACTGCTCAGCGCGATCACAGTCTCATGCATGGGATGGGACCTCTTCTTCTGCATGGAGCTCACCACGGACAGTATCCTTCTGTCACCCACCACCTGCACTGGGTCCAGTTCGCTCCCCAGGACAGAGCTGGCCCTTCTAATCAGCTTGTCAAGTTTATTTCTGTCCCTGGTTGATATACTGCTCCCCCAGCAGGCCACTCCAAAGAAGATGGCTGATGCCACTACCGAGTTGAAGAAAGTTCTAAGAAGTGCCCCCCGGATTCCAAAGGCTCTCAGCTTCCTAAGCAGGTAGAGCCTGCTGTGGCCCTTCCTGTACAGGGCCTCCATATGATCTGCCCAGTCCAGCTTATTATTAAGGAGCAAACCCACGTACTTATAGGTGTTCACAATCTCGATGCCCGTCCCCAGGATGTCCACTGGTTTAGGAGGGCTTCTGCCTTTGCGGAAGTCCACCACCATCTCCTTGGTCTTCCCTGCGTTAATCTTCAGGTGGTTCCGGTGGCACCAGTCCACAAAATCCTGGTTAAGTTCTCTGTACTCCCTATCATCATCATCTGTGATGAGACCCACTATTGCAGAGTCGTCAGAATACTTCTGTAGGTAGCAGCTGGATGAGTTGCACCTAAAATCTGCAGTGTACAGTGTGAAGAGGAAAGGGGCGAGAACCGTACCCTGAGGTGCCCCCGTATTACAGATCACGGTACCTGACATGATGGAACCTCCACCAAATTTTACAGTGGGTAGCAAGTGTTTTTTTTTTTTTTTTTTTTTTTTTTTTCCCCCCACACCCCCCCTTTTTATACAACCAAACAAACCCCTTTTTTCCCCCCCCCCCCCCCCCCCCCTCCACCAAAAAAAGGGGGCCCCCCCCCATTTTTCTTTTCACCCCCCCCGGGCCCCCTTTTGTGGGCGCCCTCCCAAAACCGCCTCTTCCCCCCCCCCCCCCCACACCGCTTCTCCTTGTGCAAAGTGTGCTGTATTGTTGACCGATGCACAGTGACACCATCTGCAGCAAGATGATGCTGCAGATCTTTGGAGGTGGTCTGTGGATTGTCCTTGACTGTTCTCACCATTCTTCTTCTCTGCCTTTCTGATATTTTTCTTGGCCTGCCACTTCTGGGCTTAACAAGAACTGTCCCTGTGGTCTTCCATTTCCTTACTATGTTTCTCACAGTGGAAACTGACAGGTTAAATCTCTGAGAAAACTTTTTGTATCCTTCCCCTGAACAACTATATTGAACAATCTTTGTTTTCAGATCATTTGAGAGTTGTTTTGAGGAGCCCATGATGCCGCTCTTCAGAGGAGATTCAAATAGGAGAACAACTTGCAATTGGCCACCTTAAATACCTTTTCTCATGATTGGATACACCTGGCTATGAAGTTCAAAGCTCAGTGAGGTTACAAAACCAATTTTGTGCTTCAGTAAGTCAGTAAAAAGTAGTTAGGAGTATTCAAATCAATAAAATGATAAGGGTACCCAAATTTTTGCACCGGTCAAATTTTGGTTTAATGCATATTGCACATTTTCTGTTAGTACAATAAACCTCATTTCAATCCTGAAATATTACTGTGTCCATCAGTTATTAGATATATCAAATTGAAATGGCTGTTGCAAACACCCAAATGTTTAGAACTAAAAATGATTAAGATTAATAGGGGTGCCCAAACTTTTTCATATGACTGTATATACAGTATATATATATATATATATATATATATATATATATATATATAATAACTACATGTCATGGTATAGCTTCAAGATAAATGGTTTAAGTTTATTGAGCCTTTAGTAAATGATTAAATTTGGAATAGGAATTGGGTTAGACTTAAAAAATAAAGCACCTTGTTTAAAGTCTTTCCACAAATATTTTTGTTTATCATCTCAACTTCAGATGTTGGCATCTTAGGAACAAATGTTATTTTTTGAACATCTAGTGAATGGATTTGATGGTACATTTACAAATATTTTTTAACTTCTTGAATATGGATATTTAAATTGTGAAATTTATAGGAATCGACCCCTGTGTAAACTTGTATCTGTTAGCTGAATGGAAGTTAAGAGAATTTTGGGTTTCAAAAGTTCTCTCAAATCTATGCCTTTGTGACTCAATAAGTTTCAGGAATTCAATAAAATTCCAGAAATATAGAAAAGGGGGGTTACTAGGATGCAGAGGCGTAGCTAGCGGGGGGGGGGCAGAGGAGGCGGCTGCCCCAGGCCCACTGAATTTTTGGGGGCCCACCCTGGGGCCGCTATTAATACAGCCTTTATTTCTAACTAGATCGATGTCTGCAGACACCGATCTAGTTACAATGCTTCTTGGTTCTTAACTGTCTTGTAAACCGCAAGCCAATTCACTTTCTGAATCATGCAGGCTCTTGTGTGTGTACCAGTCTTTGTATGCATTCTTGTGAGATTCACACTGAATGTCTCATAGAAATGCATATAAAGATTACTTTTTAGCTTATACAACAGCTTGTATAACTAGTCAGTACGTTTTTTTGTAAGGACTTTGGCAGGCCACTTTTTGGTGTACAGAGACTTACAGACCATACATGCTCTAAGGAAGGATTCTAGGAAAAGAATATGCAAAAAAGTTCTCCTTTGGAAAAAGGAAAATGTGTTATAGCACCACTTTATGGAAGCTCCCTATTGGTCAATGCCTGGTTTTCAAGCAACCTAAGCATGATGTGCAATTAATACCAAGCCAGAATACAGTATTTCCTCCACAATGAAGAGAGACCCATCATGATACAACAGGGAGACTAGAACGAAGCTGATAAATCATACATAAAGCGCTCAGTAAGAAAATTAATTGCAATGCATAGAGATGGGTGAACCTCTGAAGTTTTGTTTCATTTTGGGTTTGGGTGGTTTGGTCCAAAGATGTGTTACGGAACAAATACGTTTGGTAGAAACCACAGTCTAAATTGCTCTCTAAGGCTAGGTTCACACCTGCGCCTGCTCTCCTCTGGGGGATTCCGTTCCCCATTCCGCTTGAAAAATGCAGAAAGAAAAGCACTGCTCCGCATTTTTTCCCCGCAGGTTTTTTAAGCAGATTAGGTTTCCGTTCAGGGGGTCCCCAAGCGGACTTCCCAAACGGAAACCTGAACACAGGTGTGAACCTAGCGTAAGGCAAACACAGCCGAAGTTATGTCTAAGTGAAAGTTATATGTATGTCAATGGCAAAACAGATGGTAAGCAGTGGATACAAACTAAAAGTTTAACCATACATTGCGCTGTCACATGCTTTTATGCATTTTAACATTTAAAATGCTCCAAAAAGTACACTTATTTTGTGGGGGACAGGTGCATGTTTTTTTTGTACACACATGGAGGTTATATTACAAAAAGCCATGGATTTATATAAAAAAAATCAGCCCATTTTGATGACTTGTAAGTGCTACAGGTTTGTTATTTTGGACAAATGTTTGTGGTTGTGTGCCTGGTTGAAAAGGGATGAAGAAAAGATATCCATGAAAAACTATCCCTTTATGGGAGGAGACACAAGAGAATTTGCCGGCTGAAAAACCCAGAATATCTTTCTGAAATGGAAAGGATTATATGACCATGAGAACAGCACTTGGTAGCCAGGAAATAACCTCAGTTAATTATCCTGTCAGTTATACCTGTGTTCGAGCACTTGCAGCACCAAAGCATGACAATTTAAATACTTTCGGGAAAAAAATGTGGCACACCATCAGTGTGCCTGCCAACTGAAAAGTGATAAAGAATTGAGTGTAAAAAAAGCCACAAAAAAAAGACCCCTTATGTGCACAAGTGACACAAGTAGTGACAATCTACAGTACTTCAAGAACAATTTGTGTCACACCATCAGTGCACATAGCCTGCCAGCTGAAAAAACTAGACTATTGTTCAAAAGTGACCATGATGAGGCAGAAGTTGTTGTTCTTCTTGTTTCTCTCACACTCTCACAGTTATCTGCTCCATTGTTTCTGTGGTTTGCTGCATGCAGTAATCATTCACTGTAACCTGCTGCCCAAACTGATGCTCCAGCATGTGCCACTCAATGTGTGCTTCACCTTACAGCCATGAAATGATGGAGAGGGAGTGTAGGCAATGGTTTGCCCTGGTGAAGTTGGGGATGTGAAATGATCCAGTGTGGAGAAACAGGAGGAGGCGGATGGGTCCCACCTGGTGTTGAAACTGGCCATGAAGTGATGTCAGTACTAGAAAGTACCTGACCCTACTGCATTCCTAGACTGTGGTTGCTGATGCTCAAAACATTGACCCAGTGGGCCATGAAAGCTGTGTTGTCCCTGACCATAATTGCAGTTCCATGTGGTGGTGTGCACCTTTCCTACAAACATCCCCACATGGATGTTTGCAATGAGAGGCCTACATGGCGATGTGAAGCAGGGACAGCTTTCCTAGAGAAATAATGGCGACTAGGTAATCTCCATTGAGGCTGTGTACATGGCATAAGTTGGTGAAATACAGTGAAATTCACTAAGTGGCAAGGCAAATGACTGCACCACCAGTTACTTGACCGGGATTGCTATTTACTAGATACACATTCCTTTATGAATGATGACTGATGTTGGCATGGAGGAGAAGCAGGAAGACAAGATAATGATAACGATAAAGACGTTGTGCTAGGTGTGGATGTGGCCTGCCTACAAAGCCTGTCAGTCCCACTACCAATTCTATTTTACCAAAATGAGTTGGTGATGCCATTTCATGTGAGTACAGAGTGAAGTAGTTCCTACATGTGTGCCTGCATGCCCATTGTTAATTTTCTGCTTGCAGATCTTGTACCTTGCCACGCATTTGTCATTTGATAATGGACAAAATAATTCCCATACAGGAGAAGACTGAATGTAGTTGCTGCCGCCAACAGCAGCAGCAGTGGAAACGTGTCTGCCAGTGCCACCACCACTTGAGCTTACCTTAGATCTACCCCTGGCAGGTTTTTTGGATGTTGGGGGTGCACACTGGATGGACTTCATACTATTGTAGCTGCCACCACCCTTTTCCTCTGATGTCATCCTGACCCTGTTGCCAAATCTTATCTGCAATAGAATTGTAACATCCTTGCCCGTCTGGGCTTTGGCGCCGTCCTCCGGGTGCATGCTGCGGCTCAGGAGGCGTGTCCAGTTGTGATTCCTTCCTTTGGGTTTTTCTTGTGTAGTCTGAAGACTGTCCTATTCCCTCACCTCCTTAATTGATTTTCCACCACACCCATCTCCTTCACCTTGCTTTCCCTCTGCTCAGTGGCGTAACTAGGAATGGCTTGGCCCCAAGGCGAACATTTGACATGGGCCCCCCCTCCCTGAACCGCCGCCCCAACCCCCCGGCACAAACCGCATTCCTGCGCACACTATTATGCACCATAGTGGCCCCTGCACACAGTATTATGCCCCATAGTGGCCCCTCCACACAGTATTATGCCCCATTGTGGACCACCCATGAACAATTATTATAATCAGGGGTCTTTTCAGACCCCAGAGTATAATGATCGGAGACCCAGGGGAGCATACAAAAAAACCAAAAAAACACTGTTACCTACCTCTTTCTGGCTCCAGTGTAATCCTTCGGCCATCTTCAAAGTTGGACCAGATCTCACGTGAGACAGGCCGGTGTCGCAATGCATAATGACGTAGACTCGACCCTTGTGATGTCACCAAACAGGCCCAAAGCCTGCGGAGCATAGGAGAGATAAGTAACAGTGTTTCTTTATGTTCCCTCATTTCCCCTGGGCCTCCAATCATTATACTTTGAGGTCTGAAAATGGGAAGTGCAGGCACAGAATGGGAAGCGCAGGCGGCCATGAGCTGAAGCGGGGATTGGAAAGTAAATGGGGCCCGTTACCTGCTGGGGTTACTACAGCAGGTAACGGCCTATTAAAAAAAAAAAAACGAATGTCCCGGGCCCTGTGGCAGCCGCTACCGCTACTACCCCTGTAATTACACCCCTTCCTCTGCTCCTCTAATAGTTAATTTTAGCCTTACCTGTGTGATTGACAGCCTATCCTCCTATCAAGTCTGGGGTGGGTTCTTCCTTCCTGTTTATTGTTTGCTCACATTCACATTGGCACTTGCTATTGCCTTGTGCGTACTGGCTATTTACTCTTGCTGTTTGGTTACCTATATTCTTATTTCTGACCTCTGGCTTTAACTTTGACTATTCTCTTGGATTTCGATTCTGTACTGCGTTGCTCGACTGTTACCAACCTCTTGGCTAGCTGACCTCCCTTTTGTTGTTGTTTGTTTTGTCTGTGTTATCACTTATATCAGGAAGGGATCGCCGCCCAGTTGCTGACTGTCACCTAGGACAGTTCAGGCAAGTAGCCAGGGAAAGTGGGGGGGGGGGTTCAGCTTAGGGCTCACTGTCTTGTTGTGCCCCTCCCCCCAGGGTTCACCAGCAGCTACTGGGGAATTGCTCCTCTAGAAATTCCCTTACAAGAATCCTCATCAGCTTCAGTAATTTCATCATCATCCTGTCACTACTACCCCCACCAACAGTCCACTTCTACCTCCTGATCTCATTCAACTCATCAAGAAGAGGAAGAAGGAAGAAAGTCTTGGACTGTGAGGAATATCTCTCTCAGCAGATGCCACATAACTACAATAGAATGGGATCTGTGTCTGTGAAGATAAAGAATACATGGTTGACAGTGCAGAAAGATATCTCACCTTCCCTCTTCATGGACTAATATATAGAAATAAATTCTGCCTGAAAGGTAGAGAAGAAAACATATTTCTTTAATAAGATATATTACAAAGTTTCTTATTTTCACATGTATTATTTATTTATGCAAAGTTGTTTTATAACTGGAGGTACTAAGTGTGTTCCAAGAGTCATAACAATTTATTTTTCTGTCAATGCAGCTGTATAATGCTTTGTTTTATCCAGGACTAGCTGTAATTTTTGGGGGGGGGGGGGGGGGGGGGGGGGGGGGGGGGGGGGGGGGGGGGGGGGGGGGGGGGGGGGGGGGGGGGGGGGGGGGGGGGCCCCCAATTAGATATTTTTGTTGGACATACACACGTGGACAAAATTGTTGGTACCCCTTGTTTAATGAAAGAAAAAC
Organism: Leptodactylus fallax; assembly: GCA_947044405.1. NCBI lineage: Eukaryota > Metazoa > Chordata > Amphibia > Anura > Leptodactylidae > Leptodactylus > Leptodactylus fallax. The sequence continues at coordinate 1,166,278 of CAMRHE010000048.1, read as the reverse complement.
CCAAAATGGTCACAGAAATAACTTGAATCTGACAAAAGTAATTTGCCAAACTACATGTTAAAAAGCCACAAAGCTTTTGGGAGAATGTCCTATGGACAGATGAGACAAAAATCGAAATTTTTGGCAAGGCTCTATGTTCACAGACAGAAAAATGAAGCATATCTTGAAAAGAACACTGTCCCTACTGTGAAACATGGAGGAGGCTCTGTTATGTTCTGGGGCTACTTTGCTGCATCTGGCACAGGGTGTCTTGAATCTGTGCAGGGTACAATGAAATCTCAAGACTATCAAGGGATTCTAGAGAGAAATGTGCTGCCCAGTTTTAGAAAGCTTGGTCTCAGTTGCAGGTCATGGGTCTTGAAATAGGATAATGACCCAAAACACACAGCTAAAAACACCAAAGAATGGGTAAGAGGAAAACATTGGACTATTCTGAAGTGGCCTTCTATGAGCCCTGACCTAAATCCTATTGAGCATCTTTGGAAGGAGCTGAAACATGCCCTCTGGAAAAGGCACCTGTCATGGGTTAAGTTCCACCGGGATGGATGTCACCGTAATCCTAATTAAATATAGAACAGGTACGAGCTCGGGAAAACAATCGTACAGACACACCCACGTATCTAGTAAGAATGATTTCGTTTATTGCATAGTTTACACAGTTCTTAAAGGCAAGCTGGTTACACAATAATCATGTGATCAATGTACATATTTGGTCCTTCTGGTTCCGCTGCTCGGCAGATTTACACAGTTTCTCATAACAACTCCTCTCCTCGCTTATCTGTGTGTTTCCTTTATCTTTTTCTGAGAACAGCACAACCTTTGGGTGCCGTAGTGTCTGCATTCTATCTCAAAATTGTGCTGACTGTCTGCAGAACATTTCACTCTCTGTGTATACAGTGTACAGAATATAATACAAGTTATATTTTAACCCTTACAATTCCCCCATTTTAGGAATTTATTTTTAATCAAGTTCAATGAATACCTTCACACTGTTTGTGTGCCATCTTCGATGGATTCTCCATTGAAGAGGTTAAAAATAACATCCTATTTTACATACTGGTTAACTGTATTCCATTTCCTTCTCATGGAGCAGAATACATATAGATTGAATAATGACAACAACACAAATAATATCATTATTACTATCAGGGGGTTAAATAACCAATTAGTAATTTTTACCATTGTTGGTGAATATCCTTTAAATATATCGTACCAATGGTGAGCAGTCAAATCTTGTATCTGTGAAGCTATATTTTTAAGATTACCTCTTGTGATTACTGCTCTTATCTGACTATCTTGTAAGGTATGATTAAACTTATTGATATGATTTTTCACTAACCCCGACATGTCCAATAACCTTTTTAGAGGATTTAAATCAATTTCATAATCCTTTATACTGTACACCTGCTCATGTACTTCTCTAGATATGTATAATATCACTTCTGGGTTAAACATATATGTTTTGTTATTCCACACTAGTTTAGACACATTTTTCAAGCATCCTGAAAATGGGGCATTATATCCCAGCTGTTACGTTGGTGATGAAACAGAAGTCATTTGGGGGACACACGAAGGAGTCTTGGGTCCTGTTTTTAGCATCTTGCTTCCATCCTCATAGCCAAAATGAGAGCTTCTCCAGCTGCACACCTGGAGTCCAAATAAAAGCAGAAAGTTCAACAGTTACTGTGCTTAAAAAGAAGAGCCAAAGAGTCCTCATTCTGGAGGCGCTTCAACTTCCTTTGATGTCTCTTTATAACTACCCAATCTCCAGGCTGTAAATTATGTGTTCCTGAAAAATCAGAAGGGTCTGGAATAGAAGAAAACACTTGTTTATGTGTTTCTTTCAATCTTTGATACAAGCTCTGAACATAGCTGGCAGTGCTGTCATAATTGTGTTGCAAAGTCTGAGGAAAATACAACCCCAACCTAGGCACACTTCCAAACAATATCTCAAATGGTGATAACCCTGTTCTCCTATTAGGAGTAGTCCTTACTGAATATAAGGCTAAGGACAGGCATTCGGGCCAGGGCCTTCCTGTCTCTGCCATGGCTTTCTGAATCTTCAACTTGAGTGTATCATTCAACCTCTCCACCTTGCCTGAACTCTGAGGATGGTAGGGTGTGTGAAAAGCTTGCTCAATCCATAGTGCAGACATTATTTCTTTCATTATCTCACCTGTGAAATGCGTACCTCTGTCAGACTCAATCACCTCGGGCACTCCAAACCTACACACAAGTTCAGACATCAATTTCTTGGCAGTTGTTTGTGCAGTTGCTTTGCTCACAGGGTAGGCCTCAGGCCAACCTGAAAACAAATCCACACAGACCAATACATACTCGTATGTTCCACACTTAGGCAACTGTATGTAATCTATCTGTATTCTCTGAAATGGGTACAGGGATTTTGGTGTACACTTGGTGGGTGTTTTAACTACCTGTCCTGGATTGTGTAGAGCACATATGTGACATGCTTTTACGTGGTTGCTAGCAGCTCTTCCAAAACCTGGGGCAAACCATAATTTACCCACTAATGACTCCATGGCATTTCGAGAGGCATGCACCTTACCGTGGGCCAAGCCAGCCATTTGGGGGTAAACTGCTGCAGGCAGACATAATCGATCCCCCATTTTCCACACACCATCGTCTTCTGTAGCACCTGCTTTCTTCCATCTCTCAGTTTCCACACTGGTAACCTTTGAGTACAGCCCTTTGGGGTCTGTTAGGTCAATGTCCATTTTGCTCACCTGGTTGGGACCCTTTCTTGCCAGTAGTGCTGCTGCCTTGGCCTCCATATCGGACCATAATCATGTGCGATGCCAAAAGCATACCTGGAGTCAGTGTATATGTTGGCTGTTCTACCTTTGGCTATCTTGCAAGCCTCCATAAGGGCTTTGAGCTCAAACCCGAGACAACTGGAGCAGTTGGCTCATGAGGAGTGGGCCAAAATACCTGTTGAGAGGTGCAGAAGTCTCATTGACAGTTACAGGAATCGTTTGATTGCAGTGATTGCCTCAAAAGGTTGTGCAAGAAAATATTAAATTAAGGGTATCATCAATTCTGTCCAGGAGCAGAATACTGCGTACGTTACATCTCGCTAGCGTCCCCCTGTCATGAGATTGGGGCCCCCGAAGTTAGGCCCTATACATATAATGGGGAAATGTGAAGATGAAAGTGACAGTGCTGAGGGGAAAACAACAGTTGTGACTGACAGGGACGGATTATAGCGACGGAGCCAAAGAGTCGCTGCTAAAGGAGCCACACCACCACACACAACACATAAACATTTCACAAACACCAAACATCACACAGACAACACACATACACCAACCCACAAGCACAACACCACACAAATGCCACAACACACCACACAAACAACAGACCACGATAGACACACACAACACAAACACCACCCCACAAATACCACAACACCACTCCATAAATACCACATGCACACCACACACACACACACACACACACTGAACGCAAGGACCAGACACGCATGCAAACACACTGAGATGGATGCACCCTATGCACACGGACGAACAGAGCACATGCGTACTCACACACACCTGTCGCATGCATGGACACTTGCGCTGCGCACGCACAAACACATGGATCACATGCGCACACACACGCATATATATACACAGACTACACACGTGCATGCACATACGACATATGCAACGTGTGCAAAGATGTAGGCAGGCTGATTTGTGTTTGGAAGCATTTCAATACAACGCAATTTAAGACTATAGGTCACATCAGAAAATCATAATTGGCAAAATGGACATAATATGCAAACATTGTCAAGCAAAGAAGTTTAACTTGGAATCGCCTGGTATGTGCTGCTCAAATGGAAAAGTCAGTTTGCCACCTTTAGATCTACCTCCTGAACCTCTTCTTTCATATATGTCAGGAACAACTCCCGAGTCAAAGCATTTTCTGCAAAATATTAGGAGATACAATTCATCTTTCCAGATGACATCCTTTGGTACGACAGCTGGACTCCAGGAAACAGGATTTATGCCAACTTTTAAAGTCCAGGGCCAAATATATCACAAAATCGGTTCAATGCTTCCTGTAGCAAATGAAGATCCAAAGTTTTTACAAATTTATTTTTTGGGAGACAAACAAATGCAAGCTGATAGACGTTGTGAAGCTATACTTGAGACAAAAAAAGAGATTGTGTTGAATTTGCAAAGATTTTTCCATCAGCACAATCAGTTAGTAAACCTTTTCAAAACAGCCTTAGAAAGAATGCCATGTGATGAATATCAAGTTGTAATAAGAGCAGACAAGACACCGTTTGGTGATAACGAAGTAGCTATTGTACTGGTTGGACAGGACTTTCAAAGCAGAGATATAATTATTCAGCGACGAAGCGACAATCTTCAACATATTGCAGAAACACATAGATCATATGATGCTCTGCAATATCCAATAATATTTTGGAATGGCCAAGATGGTTATCACTTTAATTTAACACAGACTGATCCCAAGACTGCTAGTCCAACCAATAAAAAAATATCAGCTATGGACTTTTATGCCTACCAAATAATAATCAGACATGGGTCTTCTAACCACATTTTACAATATAGGCAACTTTTTCATCAATTTATAGTTGATATGTATGCCAAGGTGGAAAGTGAGCGTCTTTTGTACATACAATTGAACCAACAAAAACTTAGAGTGGATGAATACATTCATTTAAGGGATGCTGTTGCTAATGATGGCAACGTGGCTGACGTTGGGCGTATGTTTATTTTACCGGCTAAATTTACTGGAAGTCCCAGACATATGCATGAGTATGCTCAGGATGCCATGACATATGTTCGGATATATGGTCGTCCTGATTTGTTTATTAGTTACATGTAATCCAACTTGGCCAGAGATAAAGGAAGAGCTTCTGAATGGTCAGGGCCCCTCTGATCCACATGATTTAATAGCAAGGGTTTTTAAACAAAAACTGATCAAGCTCATGGACATAATTACAAAGTGTTACATTTTTGGTGAAAGTCATTGTTGTATGTTTTCAATTGAGTGGCAAAAAAGAGGTCTTCCACATGCTCATTTACTGATATGGCTAAAGGATAAGATACGCCCTGATCAAATTGACAGTGTTATTTCTGCTGAGCTTCCAAATCCAGAGGAGGCTGTTTTTATTAGTACAATTATGGGATACAATTGACTTTTCAATTTGGAGTGCAGGTGGGAGGAGAAGTAACCAAAAAGCTGTTGATTTTCTTTTCATTTGCAACCTGGGAAAAGGGATGTGATTTGAAATGGTATTATTTTTGTTAATATTTTTTAAAAAAACAAAACAAAACTTTTCTTTTAACTTTTTATACTTCTTGATTTTAACTTTTCTTTGGGTTTAATTGCTCTAACAATGTACTGAAATATTTTTGTACTGCAGTATATTGTGTGTATATATACCGTACTTCTATTATACCAAGCCTTTGAATATTTGATTACTTTTTTTTTTTTTAATTCAGTCACACCAAAATGCATATACTGTAGTATATTGACTATGAAAACTGACTGAAAATAATCTTCTTTACCTCTTATTATAAAGGAAGGAGGGAACTTGAGCAGAGAACCTATATGACTACCAAAGTCTAGTCTTCTAACAAATATTGGACTGAAAGAGGAAAGGCTCAAGAAGCCAGAAGCAGATTTGGAATATGGCTATAACTCTTTGGCTGAATTAGGAGGAAGGGTTATTGAACTACGAGAAGGAATTCAGATAAGTAAAGCAATTGTTGAAAAGTACATATTGCTAGAAGATTTTTTAGATTGGTATAGGTAAGTTGTTGGCCTAAAATACCACCTCTAATATTGGCCAAAATCTTAAAATAAAAATAATACTTTTTGTTTGATGGCATTGTCACCTTTAAATTTTAGTTTTATATTTTATTTTCAGCTGAAATTTACTTGCACCTGTTTTCCTTCTTGTGTATGTCAATAAGTGAACTATAGTGAACTTTCTCTGGAGAGGGAAAAAAAAATGATTTGCTCCAGGAGGGAATCAGAAGCAGAGTTTGAAGTGTAAGGATAATCCATCAATATGCTATGCAATTTATTCCTCACACAATTTTACAACTTATTAGTAAGTAATGTTAATTTGCTTTTGACTTTTATAGACCATAAAGTATTTAGAACTTGTAAAATGGCCACAAAAATTACCAAGAGAGTCCATAAAAAGAAAGGAATTTAAGAGCACCTCAATAGAAGATACATGTTTTTTTTTTTCAACAGTCTGTGTCTGGTTAATTTCTAGGAAAAATGACCATACTCAGCAGGGTTTTACCATTGTAGAATATTTTTGCTACTTTACAGTCGTGCTCTTGGAAACTGAAATGCGTGTGAGATGTTATCCTGAAAATCCCATCCTCTTGAACAATAAGGAGTTGATCTCACAGTACGCGCAAAGCCTTTAAGTGTACCTTACCCAGAAGCAGTAACAACCCCAATTCCCATGAAGTTGGGACGTTGTGTAAAACATAAATAAAAACAGAATACGATGATTTGCAAATCCTTTTCAACCTATGTTCAATTGAATACACTGCAAAGACAAGATATTTAATGTTCAAACGTGTAAACTTTATTGTTTTTTGCAAATATTCACTCATTTTGAATTTGATGCCTGCAACACGTTCCAAAAAAGCTGGGACAGGGGCATGTTTACCACTGTGTTACATCACCTTTCCTTTTGGGAACTGAGGACACAAATTGTTGAAGCTTTGTAGGTGGAATTCTTGCCCATTCTTGCTTGATATACAACCTCAGTTGCTCAACAGTCCGGTTCTCTGTTGTCGTATTTTGTGCTTCATAATGCACCACACTTTTTCAGTGAGAGACAGGTCTGGACTGCAGGCATGCCAGTCTAGTACCTACACTCTTTTACTACGAAGCCACGCTGTTGTAACACATGCAGAATGTGGCTTGGCATTGTCTTGCTGAAATAAGCAGGGATGTCCCTGAAAAAGTCGCTGATTGGATGGCAGCATATGTTGCTCCAAAACCTGTATGTACCTTTCAGCATTAATGGTGGCTTCACAGATGTGCAAGTTACCCATGCCATGGACACTAACACACCCCCCATACCATCAGAGACGTACCATGGGCACTAACAGAACCCCATACCATCAGAGACGTACCATGGGCACTAACAGACTCCCATACCATCAGAGATGCTGGCTTTTGAACATTGCGCTGATAACAATCCGGACAGTCCTTTTCCTCTTTGACCCGGAGGTCACGACGTCCATGATTTACAAAAACAATTTGAAACGTGAACTCGTCAGACCACAGGACAATTTTTCCACTTTGCGTCAGTCTATCTCAGATGAGCTCGGGCCCAGAGAAGCCGGCGGGTGTTGTTGATATATGGCTTTCACTTTGCATGGTAGAGTTTTAACTTGCACTTGTAGATGTAGCGACGAACTGTGTTCACTGGAAATGGTTTTCTGAAGTGTTCCTGAGCCCATATGGTAATATCTGTTACAGAAAGATGTTGGTTTTTAATGCAGTGCTGCCTGAGGGATTGAAGGGCAGGGTCATTTTTGGTCACCTCGCTTTCCCCCCGAAATAGCAATAAAAAGTTATAAAAAATTGGTACCACTAAAAAATACAACTTGCCCTGCAAATAAAGAGACCTTACATATATCTGTCAACTAAACAGTAAAAAAAGTTATAGGTATCAGAACATGGTGACCCCAGGAAAATCATTCATTTTTGAAAAATTTAATTTAAATAGTAAACGCAGTAAAAAACAATATAAGAAAAACAATATAAATATGGTATTGCCATCATCTTAATGACCAGGCTGATGTTGATGGCAGCAAATTGTTGGCAGCAACAAATCTTAAAACTGGGGTTAACAAAAGTCTGGAAAAGCAAGTAGTACTAATGAAAAACAACTGGAGGGTCATTTTTCAACTAAGTCACATGACTGTGTATAAAAAGAGCATGTTAGAGAGGCAAAATCTCTCAGAAGGTATATTAACAACAAATTAGTTTACTCTATATTAGATGGGTGGATTATGAGAGGTTATATATTCTTTGTTTGCATACCAATTCATCATTAGCCCCACACTCCTGAGGATTCTGCAGCTAGTAGTGAAATATGTTGGGGAGGGACTTAAATTTGGCTTTTAGATAGGCATTTAAGAAAGTCAGCAATTATACAGGGACTAGTACTGCAGACTAGCCCCATATAATCATCTAATATAGAGCAAACTAATATACAGTGAATATACCATTCACTTGATTTGGCTGACTAGGTGCCAATGACTTTAAGGCTAAGGTCCCACTAAGCGGGCCGCAGCAAAAAAGTGCTGCGAGAAAAACTGTGGCGACAACACATCGCGTTTTTTTCCCACAGCAATTTTCTCAGAAAGTCCGCAGAGGTTTCCTTTTCATTATACAGTGGGTACGGAAAGTATTCAGACCCCTTTAAATTCAGACAAAATAACAAAGGAGTGGCTTCGGAACAACTCTGTGACCATTTTTGACTGGCCCAGCCAGAGCCCTGACCTCAACCCAATTGAGCATCTCTAGAGAGACCTGAAAATGGCTGTCCACCAATGTTCACCATCCAACCTGACGGAACTGGAGAGGATCTGCAAGGAAGAATGGCAGAGGATCCCCAAATCCAGATGTGAAAAACTTGTTGCATCATTCCCAAGAAGACTCATAGCTGTACTAGCTCAAAAGGGTGCTTCTACTCAATACTGCGCAAAGGGTCTGAATACTTATGACCATGTGATATTTCAGTTTTTCTTTTTTAATAAATTTGCAAAAATATGTGCATTTCTGTTTTTTTTTCTGTCAAGATGAGAAATAAAATGAACTTTTTTGCTTTTAGCAAATGGCTGCAATGAAACAAAGAGTGAAAAATTTAAAGGGGTCTGAATACTTTTCGTACCCACTGTAACAATTTCAAACAGGTGCCATTACTACAGGTAATGAGTGGAGGATGAGGAGCCTCTTAAAGAAGAAGTTACAGGTCTGTGAGAGCCAGAAATCTTGCTTGTTTGTAGGTGACCAAATACTTATTTTCCACCATAATTTGCAATAAAATTCTTAAAAAATCAGACAATGTGATTTACCTACCTATGATGTCAATTACAGGCCTCTCTCATCTTTTTAAGTTGGAGAACTTGCACAATTGGTGGCTGACTAAATCCTTTTTTTCCCCACTGTATATATTTTTCACTGGCCCTATTTAGGATGTTTTTGAAAATGTCCCATTTACTTTGAGGGCATTGTCCCAGCTTATGCTGCTAAGCTTCTCTCTCAACTGCAGGCACTGAATCGTGGGAATTTCCACAAAGTCTCCACTGTATAATACAGTGAAGACCCATTGGCCATGGTGACCATTCAGCTCCTAAGTGGCTGTCATATTTAAAGCACAGACATCCATCATTCTATTACAGCAGATGTTGGGAAAGGGTTAAAATGCTAACACTTATATACAAGACCATCCACAACCTGTCTCCTCCATACATCTTTGACCTAACCTTATGTTACCTCCCCGGCATGTAATCTCTGGCCCTCTTAAGACCTCCATCTTTTCTTTGCTCATTTCCACTTTTCACACAACTGCCCCTAAGACATGTCTTGGGCATCCACAAGGACTCAATTCTACTGGAAATCCTACAGGCTTCAATAACCCTGCGCTCCACAACACCACCATCTGAACTGCTCTACTGTTACCTACTGTCTCTATTCCACTTCATAGGCTGTAAACCCTTGTGGGCAGAGCTCTCTAACTATAATCCAACTATACCAGTCATTATGTTAGTCTTTTGTACTTGTTTTTTGTGTACTTTGTGTTTTGTAAGTAAACCCCTCTTCAAATGTAAAGCATCATGGAATCAATTGTACTCTAAAAATAAATAATAATAACTAATAATAAGTCACTAAATTAACAGGAATGGCGGGAATAGGTATATATGAATAAACCAGCAGACAGGGGAGTGGACAGGCCTAAGGGGGGATATCTGTATTCATAGAATATGCCAGCAGGTGGGGGAGCTAAAAGCTGCAGGAGAATATGTCACATAAATGTTACATAAATGCACGAGCCAATAATCCTTCGGGACATTGAGGATGCTTATTGTCTTTTCCTAAGTCATCTGGTGTCTCCCTCTTCTGGGTCATCTGGAACTTGAAGTCTAGGCAGGGTTCAGTAAGTGAGCCTCCACCGATCTGAAATGAACATTCTCCAGAGGAGCAATGCAATGTCTGTGTGGAATATCTTGTCTTGAACAGCAAGCCGCTGCCATTAGCCTTGTATGAATGCACAACTCAAAATTCAGTGGTGAAAAGCAATATAATAGGTAGAAAACAATGAAAAAAGAGGCAGAACATGACAGAATACAGATGAATAAGAGACAAAATAGCTGTGAATAAAAGGCAGTATACATCAAAATAAAACGCAGAATACAGTAGAATAAGAATACAGGTACATCTCAATAAATTAGAATATCCTTGAAACGTTTATTTCTTTCAGTAATTGCATTAAAAAAGTGACCTACTATATTTTCTAGATTCTTTACACACAGAGTGTTCTATTTCAAGTGTTTTATTTCTGTAAATGTTAATTATGGATTACAGGTAATGAAAACCCAAATCTAAGAAAATTAGAATATTGTGAAAAAGTTCAGTATTGTAAATTCAGTGTGTCACCTGCCAAGGTTTCCTAAGCCTTTAAATGGTCCCTCAGTCTGGTTCAGTAGGACACACAATCATGGAAGACTGCTGAGTATGAATTGAATTACTGAATCACTGAAATGAATGAAAGATATTCTAATTTATTGAGATGCACCTGTAAGAGGCAGAACATAGGCGTTTTCGATTTCAAGTCTTTTATTTTTTAAATGAGGCTAAGTATGGAAGTGGGGGTTTTCAAACAAAATTCTCAGCAAAAACAGGGTCCTGCCTTAAGAAAGTTTGGAAAGCACTAGTGTAGATTTCTTTTCAGCAGTCATCTCATTATCAGTACAGGCAGGATTAAAAAGAAAGGTGACATCTATGCTTAGGTAAGCATCATTCACAGTAGGCAACACCGATAACATACAGTACATGGGACTTAACCAATTGCTATATACATAGTAGAGGAAATAAAACATTTCAACTTAAAATCTAACCACGCTAATGCTCATATCTAATAACCAGGGTGGGTAAGAATTCTCAAGAAACAGCGCTTGGTAAGACCTCCACTTATTTTTTATGCCCTCTAATACAACCCATTACATATAGCCAATTAGATCCCTTGAACCACCCTTCTTCTAAATTATCCTTTGTCCCTGCACACACCCTAATGTCTCCAACCCCAAACAGTCTCCCCAGCTCCATCAACTACATGATTTGGACACACAATCCAGTCTAGGCATTATTAACCAAACCTGACCCTAGCTCACCTAAACATTATCTGGGGAATCACAATGGCTCTCCTCATCTGGAATCTCACCCCTCGTTGCTCCTAAGGAGCTCACTTGCTATACTCTCTGCAATGTTACCATCCACCCCAGACAGAAAAATAATACTGAAACACAAGGTTTGGCAGAAAACTGGTGGTACAAATCACCTTTGTCAATTCTTTCTACACACTATTTGCCTTTGATGAGCCTGGGGCAAAATCGAGACACATCAACCAGGTAAAGGTGCCAGCCAAACCCTGTGTCAGCTACCGGCATTCTTTGGCTCTTCAATCCAGTTGCCCCAGCCATGTCCCTTCCCATGTTCCCTAGGAAGAACCTGTCTCACTGTGGTGCCATACCTGATCTCATCTGAAACCCTATTCTGCTTGGAACACTGTGATTTAGCCAAAATCACCTAGTCCATAATTTTCCACTGAACCCTACTTAAACCTCAAATTCACTTTTTCAGTACATCCTGTAAAGTGTTTCAAAGCTGATGTTTGACAGGTGCACGCATTCAGCTCTGGACAGACTACCACACTTAAAGTTGATTTCTTTATGGTTCACGACTCTGTTATGGTTCATGACCCTCTGTCATTATGAACTTTGCAATGGCTTTATTAACCTTGACCCTTTAATAGTCTGAGTGCTGTTGGCATACCACTAATCTCTCTATTGTGTAATACATGACCAGACTACCTTGAGCCCAGACCACCTGCTAATGGCTTTTCCGATATTGTTGATCAATTTCACAGACTGTATTGTTTTTAAGTGATTTCCACCTGCATGAATAACCAGGATATTCAGTGCTGGTGCTTGGTGTTCTGCTTTTGACACTAGGTCTTCTAATCTGTTCCAATTTAGGCCGCTAGGACCAAGCCAAAATATTTTGCATTTGTCACTTGGCAGGCTGATCTGTGTGCCATAGGGACATCTGGCAGCTGTGACCCTGCCCAATGAATGAATATCCCATGGTCCAGATTTTCTTTCTCTCTGTGAAGATGGAGTGCATCACATCATATCCATAATGTACACATATGCTCCCTTCACTGCACAATGACCTTTTCACAGGTAACATAGCATGCCTAGAATGCCATAGATGTCAATAAACATCGACAGACTATTGTGTCTATGGTCTATGAGGCTACTATTAACAGATGTTAAGGCCAGATGGCCACCCCATAATCATGTACTGAAAATAGAATAAAAAAAAATATACTGTCAATCACAAAACAGATTAGAATACAGTGGGGGGAAAAAAGTATTTAGTCAGCCACCAATTGTGCAAGTTCTCCCACTTAAAAAGATGAGAGAGGCCTGTAATTGACATCATAGGTAGACCTCAACTATGAGAGACAAAATGAGAAAACAAATCCAGAAAATCACATTGTCTGATTTTTTAAGAATTTATTTGCAAATTATAGTGGAAAATAAGTATTTGGTCACCTACAAACAAGCAAGATTTCTGGCTCTTACAGACTTGTAACTTCTTCTTTAAAAGGCTCCTCTGTCCTCCACTCATTACCTGTAGTAATGGCACCTGTTTGAAATTGTTATCAGTATAGAAGATACCTGTCCACAACCTCAAACAGTCACACTCTAAACTCCACTATTGTGAAGACCAAAGAGCTGTGGGAGCAATAATTAGAAAATGGAAGACATAATTAGAAAATGGAAGACATACAAGACCACTGATAATCTCCCTCCATCAGGGGCTCCACGCAAGATCTCACCCCGTGGGGTCAAAATGATCACAAGAACGGTGAACAAAAATCCCAGAACCATACGGGGGAACCTAGTGAATGACCTGCAGAAAGCTGGGACTAACGTAACAAAGGCTACCGTCAGTAACACACTACGCCGCCAGGGACTTAGATCCTGCAGTGCCAGACGTGTCCCCCTGCTTAAGCCAGTACATATCTGGGCCCGTCTGAAGTTTGCTAGAGAGCATTTGGATGTTCCAGAAGAGTATTGGGAGAATGTCATATGGTCAGATGAAACCAAAGTAGAACTGTTTGGTAGAAACACAACTCGTCGTGTTTGGAGGAGAGTGAATGCATCCAAAGAACACCATACCTACTGTGAAGTATGGGGGTGGCAACATCATGCTTTGCGGCTGTTTCTCTGCAAAGGGACCAGGACGACTGATCCGTGTACATGAAAGAGTGAATAGGGCCATGTATTGTGAAATTTTGACTGCAAACCTCCTTCCATCAGCAAGGGCATTGAAGATGAAACGTGGCTGGGTCTTGCAGAATGACAATGATCCCAAGCAAACCGCCAGGGCAAAGAAGGAGTGGCTTTATAAGAAGCATTTGAAGGTCCTGGAGTGGCCTAGCCAGTCTCCAGATCTCAACCCCATAGAAAATCTTTGGATGGAACTGAAAGTCCGTGTTGCCCAGCGACAGCTCCAAAACATCACTGCTCTAGAGGAGATCTGCATGGAGGAATGGGCCAACATACCAGCAACAGTGTGTGCCAACCTTGTGAAGTCTTACAGAAAACGTTTGACTTCTGTCATTGTCAACAAAGGATATATAACAAAGTATTGAGATAAACTTTTCTTATTGACCAAATACTTTTTTTCCACCATAGTTTGCAAATAAATTCTTTAAAAATCAGACAATGTGAATTTCTAGATATGTTTTCTCATTTTGTCTCTCATAGTTGAGGTCTACCTATGATGACAATTACAGGCCTCTCTCATCTTTTTAAGTGGGAGAACTTGCACAATTGGTGGCTGACTAAATACTTTTTTTCCCACTGTATATCCTACAATCTAGTGTTAATTAATTAAAAAATAGAGATATACTGTACATACATAAATATATAGAATAGCACAACTAGTATCTCTCTTCTACAGGCCTGCTTTTATTCAGAACTGTCCTGCATGATTCATATGGTGAATGTCATACCATGTCCATGGTGACACCTACATACAGAGAAGGGACCACCTCTCACAATGGTTGACGATACAGCTTCTTTACTCTCCTTCTCCTCTGGGTTACATTAGTGGGACACCCATGGTCATACATTTATCATTATCACCAAGCCTGTGAATAGGTTGCTGTATTTTTGGGAAAACTCCTTTAAATCATAATCACCATAAACATCATTTGGATGTCTAGTATTTCAATTCACATTTACTTAATATTTTGTTCTTTCTTTATAAATCACTTCTGTGTTTGTTCATTTATTTTATCTTTGGTTTCCACTCACTTACAAATAAACTTTGACAGCCTGTCAACTTTGCTTTTAGACAGATTATCATGGGTCTCTGAGGGCTTACGCCTTCTGCTTGATGCCAAAACTGGTAGCACATGCCTTACAAGCCCACTCACAGAACTCCTGACATTGTAGCTTTACACATTACATTTATATCATTAGCCTAAAAAAGAACATGACAAAATATATTAAGCCTTTACAGTACCTTACAAGAATGTACTAAACCCCTTAAAAAGTTCAATTGGCTCTTTGTGCCTTTTAGATTATATAACTATTTCCTAAAGATGGTGGTTTACGATAGCGGTGAATCACATACTGAAGAATTTATATCTGGGCCATACCAAAGCATAGCTGTCAACAAACTTGACAAGAAAAAATATGGTTAGCAAAATCAGTAACATATGTTAATATAATGCGGCAATCTGCATAAAATTTGCAAACTGTGTATATGGGTTGAAATAAGCTCCATTCAAAGCTCGAGAGTGATCACGTAAAACTGACTGGTGGCAAAATGGCTGCATTCACTTTAATTGTGCCATATTTGTGATTTATATATAGTTACATATTCAAAACTTCTGGGTAAATAACATTCATCCTTAAGCTTTCTAAAAAGAAAATTGTCTCTAGATGAATGTCTGGAGGAAATTCAAAGATCGACTATTGTAAAACATAATGCACTTAACAGAACTCAAGGCCTTAGCACTTTTATGCCCCATGAAAACTGAAATCTATTATATAAACACTGAAAGACACATTTACTGAACTCCTAGTATGCCATAAGAAGTTGTGGGTGGGGCCATCAATAACACCAATTTCATTATAATTTGTACCAATGTAAATAATGCCTGAAATCTATGCCAGCTATGATCTAGCGTAGATTTCAGTTAGATGCACAGCGCAGTGGAGAATGTGTCCAATTTATGACAAGGCCTGCGTCTCATCAAAAATCTGGCTATATCTCTCCCCGCACAGGGATCACTATACACTGGTCTTGATCAATTTCCCTTACAGCAGTGTTTCTCAACCAGTGGCTCACGTGCCACATGTTGCTCTTTGACTTCATGCACTCACATGCCACATGTTGCTCTAGGAATTCATGGCATTACTAGAATTATTTTTTTTTTGTTTTGCTTAATTCGTGTTTTATTAAACTTTAAACATAGTAGCAATTCCAAAACAGGAAAAAGAATATAAAAGAATACCACAAATTGATGCAGTATATCATGCAGTGTTAGCAAAATGCAAATCAGTAAAAATGGATATATACGTTCATAAAATAGGTTCACACTAGTGTCTAGCTCTCTGTGGTTCGGGTCTGCATGACCTGACCTGACCTGAAAGACAGAGAGTCCCTCTGCTAAAAAAGCTGTTACCTGCGGACACCATAGATTATAATGGGTTCCGCTGGGTGTCCACCAGTTTTATACTAAAACCAGCAGAGAGAAAAATCCTCCGTTCAGATGCCGATTTTAGATAGCACATGTGAACCTAGCTTAAAACTGTTAGGGGGCATTCACACTACCGCTGGTGACAGTCAGTAGTGTCCGTTGCTATTGTCCATTACAAGATTTTAGCAACGGACACTAGCTGAACCGTCACAAATCCATTAAAATTTCCATTCATTTCAATGGGATTTTGTCTTGTGTCAGTTAGTGACCATTAGTGTCCGTTATACACCAAATCCGTCACATGTCTGGTTTTTTTCGCGGACAAAAAATCCTACATTCAGGATTTTTGTGTCCATTAAAAAAATGGTTTCATGACAGACGTCAAGAGTCCATTATTTTTTTAACATTAAAGTTTATGGGTAATGGATTGTAATGAACGGGTGTCCGTTATTACTGTACATTTTGTTGCTGTACATGCTCAGAAAGCAGAAATAGAAAAAAAAAAAAAAAAAAGCAAAAAAACGGACACTAACTGATGCTAAAGCGTCTGTTTTTTTAACTGATCCATTTAATGGATCAGTTAAAAAAACGGACACAATAACATCAGTAAGAGTCCATTAATGTCTGTTATGATATGTTATGATAGGTGTCCGTTTTTTTTTTTTTTTTTTTTTTTTAAATGGACACTATCTTAACGTATATCCAACGGTAGTTTGAACCCACCCTTAACATTCTAATTATAATAAATAATCTGGATAGTATGGAAACAAGCCAGAAAATATCAGACGCAATAGACTCATACAGTATATTCAGGTAAAAAAAACAGCCATGTAACCACTCTGTTTAAACGCCATACAACTGTACCAGGCTAGGTAAAAATGGTCAACTGTCAAGATGGTCATCATTTGCCAAAATGTTCTAATTATTCTTAATAAAACAAAACCTAAATAAAATAAGGTGAATAAGTTTTTTAGACTACAGCCTAATGGCTGCAACCTGGAGACTTTTTACCATCAATGACAACGACAACATGACAAACATTTGTAATACGCTATTCTCACGGAAACTCAAAGCACAGGCAGCATTTTGGAGAAGGGGAGTTAGTGGTTGACATACATGCACTCATCCCCACCACCCACAAGGGCCAGTTATTTGTATGGGGAGCCAATTTACCTATCAGTATATATTTTGGCATCAGTGGGATCACAAAAATTACAGACTGTATTCATGCTATACTGAGAAATCATGAGGCACCCATCGTAAGTTAGATCCTCACTCCCCCCAATAAAAGGTACTGTATGGAAGAACACTAGATGTAAAAATAACTTAGGGAACTTTCTAGCATACGTAAGGCAGAAAACTGTCATAGTAGTAGTGCTTATTTGGTGCACAGCCCCGATTTGTACTTTTTAACAAAGTGGCCAGAATAGGGTTCTGATGTATGTCAAATTTACTATAACACACACCAAAAACTGATGTGAGTTATAGCTAAAATCTACGCTAGTCCCTGTTAAATTGACATACAGGTGCATCTCAATAAATTAGAATATCTTTGAAATGTTTATTTATTTCAGTAATTAAATTTAAAAAAGTGACCTATATTTTCTAGTTTCTTTACACACAGAGTGTTCTATTTCAAGTGTTTTATTTCTGTAAATGTTGATTATAAATTACAGCTAATGAAAACCCAAATCTAAGAAAATTTGAATATTATAAAAAAGTTCAGTATTGTAAATTCAGTGTGTCACCTGCCAAGGTTTCCTAAGCCTTTAAATGGTCCCTCAGTCTGGTTCAGTAGGACACACAATCATGGAAGACGCCGATTATGAATTGTATTACTGAATCACTGAAATGAGTGAACGTTTCAAAAATATTTTAATTTATTGAGATGCACCTGTAAATGGAGCCTCTTAATTCTATTTCATCTCGTGGCAGTGGGTTAATGGATTAAGACAGGCAGAGGAAATGTCAGTCTTAATAAATCCCCCCCATGTACAATATTTTATTTTAATTTTTTTAACCACTTCCCCCCTAGAGAAGGCAGAGACAGTTTATTACCGCCCCTGCCTTCCTGATCACTGTGTACACAGCGCTCAATGAGTGCTGTATACACAGCTATGAGCACCGCCATGTTGCGGCTGCCTTCTGACCCGGCAGTCATGTGATCCACTGGGATCAGAGTCTGTTAGAGCTTCTGGGTCCTACAGGACCCAGCAACGGGTAGGAGGGTGTATTCCTCCTGCAACTGGGGCTAAATGTACCAGCCCCAGTTACAAGGGAAATTAGCCTCCCCCCCTTCCAAAAAAAAGTGATCAGATGTCCCCAAAGGTCTATTATGACCTTATGGGGACACAATGTAAAAAAAAAATTAAAAAAAAAAATTAATAGAAAAGTAAAAAAAATAAATAAATAAAATAGTTAAAAAAATAAATTAAATAATATGTCAATAACATGCCCTTATTACAGGCTCTAGCCCCAACCCCAACGACACCATACAAAATAAAAATTACCATTAACGGAGAGGAAAAACTATTTTAAAAAGTTTTTTAGTAGCACTTTGTATTATTAAATAAAAAAAAAATTGAAAAAGAAAAGTGAAAAACAGACACATTTTACCTCGTCTTTTGTTTATATTTTCCCGGATATAAAAAAAAATTAAAACACATGCAAAAATAAAAACAACATAATAATAAAGCCCTATGTGTCACCGAAAAAAGACGCATAAATTTATTGAATAACCCAAATGACAAAAATGTAACAGCCCTCAAAACCGCACATACAAAAAAACCCTTAAATGTGTCTGGTCCTGAACCACAAATTAGCCCGGTATTAAAGTGGTTAAGGTTAGAGATGCACGAATCAAAGCTGCAGAAGTAGAATTTAATCCGAATTTCAGGAAATCTTCGATTCGTCTCGATTCCGGATTTCCTCACTCTTCAATGCATCGAATCGCATTTTTTACTAAAATAGCTGCTGCACATGTTAGGACAAGGGGGAAGGGATCACCCACAATGCCATGCATGCAGCTAATCAGCAGTCAGCTGGCCCTGTGATGTTACAGCCCTATAAAAACCCTCGGCCATTTTCGGTTCAGTCATTTCACATCGCTCTTACTGCAGGGACAGATGTCAGCAGGAGCTAGGGAAGACTTAGAAAACAGATAGAATTTCAGGTAAAGGGGATTACAAGGGTAGGGAAAGTATAGGGAGGAAGCGGTTAATAGAATCATACTGCCAAAAAATCATAATTCTTATCCAATAATCTCTGCCTTTATTACGCTTTTTTTAAAGGTGTTCATTAGTGGGGAAACAAATAAGGGGCATATTTGCCATTTTGTTCCCAGTATAAAATTACAGGCCATTTCTCAACACAGTAGCGGCAAAAATCAATAAGTCTTAGCCACTAATCTCTGCAGTTAGCTGTTATTCTAACACTTATTTAAAGGTGTTTATTAGTGGGGAAACAAATAAGGGGCATTTTCGTCGTTCTGTTCCAAGTATAAAATTACAGGCCATTTTGCAGTACAGTACTAATCATAATTCTTATCCAGTAATCAGCTTTATCACGCTTTTTTAAAGGTGTTCATTAGTGGGGAAAGAAATAAGGGGCATATTCGCCGTTCTCTTCAAAGTATAAAATTGCAGACCTTTTTGCCCTGTATTTATTTCCTTTGCAATTACGTTTTTTCATATAATAGTATGTCAGACAGAGAAGCGACAGGCCATGCACAGGGGAGGGCCACAGGCCTAAATGTATCTGGCACAGGCATAGGTTGCAGCAGAGTAAGGGAGGGTGGCAGCAGGGGTCCCTTACAGAGGCCTGAGCACCCAGTGTCAGCTAGCGGTCGTGTCTCAACCAGCAACCCAACAGTTGTAGAATGGTTGACTCAGTCATCCACTTCATCCCAAGTCACATCAGACACCGCCAGCCAAGAGTCGGTGGGTTCGTCAGACACAACCCTTAGTTGGCATGGCCCGGTAGCAGGCCCTGTACCCTCAGGTGTCCTGAACCTGCCTCTGTCCCTTTCCCTTACTCTATGCTGTGGGCTCAGATCCACTAAATAGAAAGAAGGAACTACTAGAGGACAGTCAGCAGCTAGTGCCCAACCAAGATATGGAGGAGACATCAGCCGCTTCCTCTGGTAGGCGGGCAAGTAGTGATGAGGAGAGTGGCGTGGTAGCTGGTGTTGCAATCGGTCAGGCTCCTGGCTCAGAAACCGTTGAGGAGGACATCAGTGACCTGCAGACATTAGTGGATGACGATGTAGCCGATCGTAATTGGGAGCCGGGTGATAAAGGGGCTTTATCGTCATCGGGAGAAGAGGGTGGCAGCTTGCACATGAGGCAGCAACGGAGTCAGCAGGGTGGCAGCAGTGGGAGGTCGGGAACTAAACATGCCTGGGGTAGACCACTCGCTTCACAGGAGCCTACCTGCCCAGAAAGCAGTGGTGCAGGGGTTCATGGAGGCAGTGGCGGTAGCAGTCAGTTATTGCGGAGTATTGGGGGTAAAATCACCTACTTGGCGGTGTGGCAGTTTTTTGTAAAGCTGCCGGGGGAGTTGAAAATGGCCATATGTTCAATCTGTGGGCAGAAGTTGAAGCGTGGCCAGGGTGCCAATGTTGGCACCACAGCCCTGTGCCAACATATGCAGTGTCACCATAAAGTGGCCTGGGAGAGCCGTGGCTCCAATGTGGTGGTCCAGCCTGTCGCAGCAACCGTTGCAGCACCCAGTGGCACGCACCCCATTTCAGGCAGTCAAGGCTCCACCACCTCAGCTGAAGGAAGCTGTGTGTCCTTCCCATCATCTGCTGGCCGTGATGCTCCTGCTCCTCCTCCTAGTCAGTCATTGCGTCAGCAATCAAACACAGAATCTATATCTAAGAGACAACAGTATGCGTGCACTCATCCAACAGTGCAGAAGCTGAATGTGCTCATGTCCAAGTTGCTGGTGCTGCAGTCACTCCCTTTCCACTTGGTGGACTCTGCACCTTTCAGAGAACTGATGGCTTGCGGCAAGCCGAGGTGAAGAGTCTCAAGCCGTCATTTCTTTGCCAAGAAGGCAGTACCAGCCCTGCACAAATATGTAGAAGAGAAGGTGGGCCAGTCCTTGAGTCTGTCGGTGTCTGCCAAAGTGCACGGCAGCGCCGACGTGTGGAGCTGTAACTACGGTCAAGGAAAATATATGTCATTTACGGCCCACTGGGTTAATGTGGTGCCTGCCCAGACACACCAGCAACTTGGACAGGTGACGCAGCTTCTGCTTCCATGTTCTCACGCCATTGGTCCTGCAACAGTGTCCGCCTCATCTGTGTCCTCAAATGAGGGACAATTCCCAGTGCTCCTCCAGCATACCACATGTGCAGGACACAGCGGTGTCACGCTGTTCTACACCTCGCTTGCCTCGGTAAACGAAGTCACACAAGGGAGGAACTGCTCCGTGTCCTCAATCAAGAAATCGAATCCTGGCTTTCTCCAAGAGAACTTAAAATCGAAACAATGGTGACCGACAACGGGAAGAACATAGTGTCGGTGCTGCCTCAAGGAGGGCTGAGCCATGCGCCCTGCATGGCGCATGTGTTCAATCTGGTTGTCAAGTGTTTGCTTAAGTGTTCCACCCATCTGCAAGACATCCTAAAAATGTCAAGGAAACTTTCCAAGCACTTCAGCCACTCGTAAACCGCCAAGCACACCCTACTTGAGCTGCAGCGGCAGAATGGCCTCCCACAACATAGGCTGATATGCGATGTTTCCACCCGTTGGAATTCAACCCTCCATATGTTGGATCGACTATATGAACAGAGAAAAGCCATAAACAATTTCTTGATGATTCAACTGGACAGAGGTACTCCCCTGTGTAACTTCAATGTTAGCCAGTGGCAGCTCATGTGTGACACCTGTCGTTTGCTCGTTCCCTTTGAGGAGGCCACTTTGTTAGTCAGTCGCCAGGACTCCGGGATGAACAACATCATTCCACTGATTCACATCCTGAATCAGGGGCTGAACTGGAGGAGGAGGAGAAGGACATTGGAACACAAGCAATGTGTAGCCAAATGGGTGGAGAGGAGGAGCAGGAGCAACTGGAACATCCAGAGGGAGATGAGGAGGACGAGACAGATGACCCATACACACCATGGCAGTATGCAGTGGAAAAGGATGCAGGGAGTCCCTCGGATTCACTTGCGCAAATGGTCCGATGTATGCTCACTTCATTGCGCAGTGACAGCCGAATTGTCACCATTCAGCAGAGGGATGACTACTGGCTCTCCCCCATGTTAGACCCTCGCTACTGGGGAAAAATGGGGGCCTTTTTTACACCCGCTGAGAGGGAGGACAAACTGAACTACTATAGAGACATGCTATGTAGTAAGTTGGCCGCTGCCTATCTTGCGCCATCATCAATCCTCTTGCATGTCCGACCTGGGGGGCCCTGAGCGCTCAACTTGTACTGGTGTGGCAGCTGTGGGAGGGGGTGGGGGTGGCAGGAGCAGTATTGGCTCCATCAGCAGCAGCCTGAGCCTAGAGTCACTGATGAGCAGCTTTCTTCACCCGCATAGAGCAAAACTTGAACCAGCTGGTGGTGGCATACTTAGAGTGTACCCTGCCACCCGTCATCGAAGATTCGCTGGACTACCGGGCATCAAACTGGATTTGTGGCCGCAACTGGCCGAGTTTGCCCTGGAAAAGTTGTCCTGCCATACCAGTAGTGTGGCATCAGAGCGGGTGTTTAGTGCAGCAGAGACTATAGTTACCCCAAGGAGAACTCGCCTGCCCACCCAAAATTTGGAGAGACTGACCTTTGTGAAGATGAATCAGGCATGGATCAGCCAGGATTTCCATCCACCAATGCCTGATGCAGCAGATTAAATGATCCATGCTGCCTCACCGCACTCTGTCACCGGGTCACTATATGGACTCCTAAGGCTGCTGCTACCTCCACATTATATCAATTTTCCACTCTGTGGCCTACTCATGCTGCTGCCACCTCCACACTCTGCCACTGGGTCACTATGGCCTCATCACCCTGCTGCCATCTCCACACTCTGCCACTGGGTCACTATATCGCCTCCTAAGGCTGTTGCTACCTCCACATTATATCACATTGCCACTCTGTGGCATACTCACGCTGCTGCCACCTCTGCACTCTGCCATTGTATGGCCTCCTAAGGCTGTTGCTATCTCTACATTATATCACCTTGCCACTCTCTGGCCTACTCACGCTGCTGCCTCCTCCTTACTCTGCCACTATGTGACTGTATGGCCTCCTCACGCTGCTGCTACCTCCTCACTCTGCCACTGGGTCACTGTATGGCCTCCTGAGGCTCCTGCCACTGGGTCACTGTATGGCCTCCTCATGCTGCTGCCACCATGTTACTGTATGCCCTCCTCATGCCGCTGCCCTTGGTTCACTCCTCCTCACGCTGCTGCCACTGCTGGGTCACTATATGGCCTCCTCATGCTGCTGCCACTGCTGGGTCACTGTATGGCCTCCTCATGCTGCTGCTACTGGGTCACTGTATGGCCTCCTCATGCTGCTGCCACTGGGTCACTGTATGTCCTCCTCATGCCGCTGCCACTGGGTCACTGTATGCCCTCCTCATGCTGCTGCCACTGGGTCACTGTATGGCCTCCTCATGCTGCTGCCACTGGGTCACTGTATGGCCTCCTAATGCTGCTGCCACTGGGTCACTGTATGGCCTCCTCACGCTGCTGCCATTGGTTCACTCTGTCCTCCTCATGCTGCTGCCACTGTATGCCCTCATGCTGCTGCCACTGCTGGGTCACTGTATGTCCTCCTCATGCCGCTGCCACTGGGTCACTGTATGCCCTCCTCATGCTGCTGCCACTGGGTCACTGTATGGCCTCCTCATGCCGCTGCCACTGGGTCACTGTATGCCCTACTCATGCCACTGCCACCGTGTCACTGTATGCCCTCCTCATGCTGCTGCCCTTGGTTCACTATGTCCTCCTCATGCTGCTGCCACTGGTTCACTGTATGGCCTCCTCATGCTGCTGCCACTGCTGGGTCACTGTATGGCCTCCTCATGTCGCTGCCACTGAGTCTCTGTATGGCCTCCTCATGTTGCTGCCAGAGGGTCACTGTATGGCCTCCTCATGCTGCTGCCACCTCCACATTATGTCGCCTTACCACTCTGTGGCCTCCTCATACTGCTGCCAACTCCACATTTTATCACCTTGCCACTCTGTAAACATCTATGTGGAATCAGCAGACGACGGTGTAAAAGGAGTGAGCTTTTTCACGCTACAATAGGATGATGGGTCTCTGCACGGTTCTTTCTACCTGGCACTAACATGGACCTGTAAGGCTGAGTTCACACTTGAGTTAGTTGTTCAGTTTTTGGCCCCGTAACTGTCCAAATAAGTGAAGTGTGCAGTGGTTCTAAGAGCGACGCCTGTCATGTGCGTGTCATACTGACTCACAGTATTGTTTCACTACCACAGTAGGCTCCCTATGCGTGTTAATGCAAGGCACAGTGTTCTACACCACTATACAGGTTCTCTGCAGCCAGGAAATAGGTGTTTTTTAATGTGATTCGCCGCAAATTAATCCATATCAAAGTGAATTTTTTTGGAAATTCGAATCGAACTGCAGAATCGAACTTTTGAGAAATTCGCTCATCTCTAGTTAAGGTTAATGAGCTTGAAGAATAAAATCTGTGCAGTGTTTATATACTGAATAAGGCTATGCCCATAGTCTATCCATGTGGATGAAAAAGTCCTGTATGTAGTACTTTTTCATCT
This sequence comes from Leptodactylus fallax, assembly GCA_947044405.1. NCBI lineage: Eukaryota > Metazoa > Chordata > Amphibia > Anura > Leptodactylidae > Leptodactylus > Leptodactylus fallax. The sequence continues at coordinate 1,141,477 of CAMRHE010000048.1, read as the reverse complement.
GGCAAAAAGATGGAGAGAAAGAAAAAGTAAAATCCTGACAAAGATGTGAACATAGCATAAGAGAAGTGGTACTCTGCAGTGTCCATATGCAGGACAGAAGTGCTACTCTGCAGTGTCCTTATGCAGGAGAGAACTGCTTCTCCACATTATCTATATATAAAGTATTAGTGCTACTGTGCAGTGTCCATATACATGATAGAAGTGCTACTGTACAGTGTCCATATGATGGATAAAAGTGCTACTCCGCAGTGTCCGTGTACAGGATGGAAGTGCTACTCCGCAGTGTCCATGTGCAGGATATAAGTGCAACTCCGCAGTGTACTTATGCAGGATAGAAGTGGTACTCTGCAGTGTCTGTATGCAGGATAGAAGTGCTACTCCACAGAGTCTGTATGCAGGATAGAAGTGCTACTCCGCAGTGTCCGTATGTAGGATAGAAGTGCTACTTCGCAGTGTCCATATGCAGGATAGAAGTGGTACTCTGAAGTGTCCATGTGCAGAATAGAAGTGCAAGTCCGCAGTGTACTGTCGGGGGTTAATCTCCCCCGGGATAGATGTCACCGTAAGCCTAATCATATAGATAACCAGTTTCGAGCGCTCGGGAAACAAGACGTACACAGGTATCGTGTATGAACAGTTTCTACTTTATTGCGTAGTTCAATACAGTTTTAAAAGCAAGCTCAGTTACATAACAGTCATGTGATCAATATACATATATGGTCTTTCCAGTTCCGTTACCAGACAAATTTGTTCAGTTACCCATCACCCCAGATGTTTTCCTTTTCACCTTATCTGAATGTCCTCCTTATCTTCCCGAGAATACCAGTTCTGCTGAGATCAGCAGAACTGTTGATATCTTCCCCAGACTCCAAGTCTGTCCTTATCTATCAACTATGCAGTCTTGTTTGCAGAACATTCCACCCTCTTGTGCTTTCTGTATACTGTGACATAGAATATAGCGCAAGTTATGTTTTAACCCTTACAATTCCCCCATTTTAGGACTTTATTTTTAATCAATATTCAATGAATACATTCACACTATCTGTGTACCATCTGTGATGGATTCTCCATTGAAAATGTTAAAAATAATGATCCTACCTTACATACTGAGTATTGTCCCTCATGAGATTGCATAGCGAAGGAATACATTGGATACAACAACATCCTAATATCATAAAAATGATTACACAAAGGATTATACCTACGATTTGTCGAAGGTATCCCAAGTCAGGTAGGAAAGCTAACAGCCAGTCCCACCATCCTTGGTTGACATCTTGTTTGATGTGTGTTACCATTTCCTGCAACTGTTTCAACTTATCATGCACATCTTCTGAATGGTCAAATTAAAACAGCACATTCCCTCAAAAGTGTTGCACCCATAACCATGTTTAAGCAGTAAATAATCTATAGTCGCTCTATTCTGCAATATTGCTTTTTTATGTGATTGCAAATCTAATACAACATAATAAGGACTTATCCAGTCTGCATGCACATGGAGATCAGCTTCCATACTGCAACAGAAGTCGGCACTGCAATCAAACAAGTTTCTAACACATTACTGGAATATGCATTTCTCAAACAAAATTCTGTCATGTTTAATACTCGGGCCAAATATAACCACATATTCTCTTTTGTTCTCCATATGTGTTCCTCCAGTTCCCTTACTCCCCGATTTGGGCTGTCTTTTCTCCTGGGTTCAAGAGACTTCCTAGTGTGTCTTTTCACGACCACCCAATAACCAGGCTGCAAGCTATGTGTTCCTGAAAAATCAGAAGGGTCTGGAATAGAAGAGAACACTTGTTTATGTGTTTCTTTCAGTTTGTTACACAAGTCTTGTACATAGCTGGCAATACTGTCATAATTAAGCTGTAATGTCTGAGGGAAGTACAATCCTGTTTTGGGTGCACTTCCAAACAATATTTCAAATGGTGACAACCCTGTCCTCCTGTTAGGAGTAGTTCTTACTGTATAAGGCTAGAGACAGGCATTCAGGCCAAGGCTTTCCTGTCTCTGCCATGGCTTTCTGAATCTTCCACTTAAGTGTACCATTCAGCCTCTCCACCTTGCCTGAACTCTGAGGATGGTAGGGTGTGTGGAAAGCTTGCTCAATCCCTAGTGCAGGCATTATTTCTTTCATTATCTCACCTGTGAAATGCGTACCTCTGTCAGACTCTATCACCTCGGGCACTCCAAACCTACACACAAGCTCGGACATCAGTTTCTTGGCAGTTGCTTGTGCGGTTGCTTTGCTCACAGGGTAGGCCTCAGGCCATCCTGAAAACAGATCCACACAGACCAATATATACTCGTATGTTCCAGACTTAGGCAACTGTATGTAATCTATCTGTATTCTCTGAAATGGGTACAGGGATTTTGGTGTACACTTGGTGGGTGTTTTAACTACCTGTCCTGGGTTGTGTAGAGCACATATGTGACATGCTTTTACGTGGTTACTAGCAGCTCTTCCAAAACCTGGGGCAAACTATAATTTACCCACTAATGACTCCATGGCATTTCGAAAGGCATGCACCTTACCGTGGGCCAAGCCAGCCATCTGGGGGTAGACTGCTGCGGGCAGACATAATCGATCCCCCATTTTCCACATACCATCACCTTCTGTAGCACCTGCTTTCTTCCATCTTTCAGTTTCCACACTGGTGACCTTTGAGTACAGCCCTTTTGGGTCTGCTAGGTCAATGTCCATTTTGCTCACCTGGTTGGGACCCCTTATGGCCAGTAGTGCTGCAGCCTTGGCTGCTATGTCAGCTCTCTCATTTCCACGGCTTTCAGGGTCCCTTCCTTTTGAGTGAGCTCCGACTTTCACAATTGCCAGCTGCTTTGGGAGCAGTATGGCCTCCATCAGTCGACTTACCACATCTCCATTATTAATTGGCTTGCCCTGGGCCGTTAGGAAGTTCCTTGACCTCCATATCGGACCATAATCATGCGCAATGCCAAAAACATACCTGGAGTCAGTGTATATGTTGGCTGTTCTACCTTTGGCTATCTTACAAGCTTCCATAAGGGCTGACATGTGTGGTGGAAGAGCTTCCTGGACTATGATGTCATGTTCAGTGACTACAGCATACCCTGTAACAAATTTGCCTTCATCTGTCAGATACCTTGAGCCGTCCACAAACATCTCATAATCAAGATTTTGTAATGGCACATCCGTGACATGGTCAAATCCCAGTTTCTTGCGACATAAGAGCCACACAATCATGTTCATGCTGGCTGTCAAACAGTTCTTCTTCAGAGAGGGAATTTAAAAATAACTCATCTTCCACTCCCCCTTTTGAATCATGAACTCCTACAGGAAGAAGAGTTACAGGATTCAAAGTTAAACAGCGTTGAAAAGAGATGTTTGAGGAGGACTGCAGAGCAAATTCCATTTTGCACTGCCGTGCCAAAGAAAGGTGACGTCTGTCTACCTGTGTGAGGATAGCATGGATGTCATGAGGTGTATACACAACCAATAAATGATCTAGGACAGTGTCTGAGCTTTTGTCAAGCAACGCTTGTACTGAGAGGACAACCCGCACACAGGAGGGTGTCCCACTGGCTACAGCATCTAACCTTGAGCTGTAATGTGTTGTTGTGTGAGAACTGCAGTTGCGTGTCCCATCATCTCAGTCACGTAGAGCTGAAAAGGTTTCTGATAGTCAGGTAGGCCTAGGGCCGGAGCACTGACTATCTGCAACTTCAACTGGTAAAACGCATCCATGGCCTCAGGTGTGAGGCTGGATGGTTTTGAGGAGAGGCTATCGTACAGAGGTTGCATGGTCAGAGATGCAGATCTGATCCATGGCCTACAGTAGGATACCAGTCCCAAAAAGGTACGTAGCTGAGCATGAGAGGTTGGCACCTGCATCTCTCTCACCACCTTGGTCCTCTCATCTGACAGGTGCTTGGTACCTTGGCTGAGACAGTGTCCCAGAAACAACACTTTTTGTTTGCAAAATTGCAACTTATCCTTACTGGCCTTGCAGCCGTTCTGGCAGAGGAAACACAACAGGCTGATGCTCGCTGCTTCACAGGTTGGTTTGTCTGGAGCACAAAGAAGAAGGTCATCAACATATTGTAACAAAATGACATCATCATGTGGAAAATACCAAGTACTCATGATAAGTGTGAGACACCTTGTGAATTGGTTAGGACTGTTTTGCGCCCCTTGTGGTAGTACTGTCCAAGTGTACTGTTTACCCCTAAATGTGAATGCAAACAAATACTGGCAATCGGGGTGTAAAGGTACAGAAAAAAAAATATGCATTGCAAAGATCTACACAACTGTACCAGGTGGTACCTGTGGGGACAGCTGACAGCAGGGTGTGTGGGTTAGGTACCACTGGGGTTTCAAGTAGTGTTACTTTATTCAATTCCCTAAGATCATGAACCATACGGTATGTGTCTGGTTCTCCCTTTTTACCCTTTTTCTTCACTGGGAAAAGAGGAGTGTTTGCTGCAGAAGTGCATTCCTTCAATGCTTCTGCTTTCACTAATTCCACTATTGTTACTGCTATGGCATCTTCATGGGCATGAGTCAGAGGATATTGTTTAATCCTGGGTGGCTGAGCACCAGGTTTCAGGGTTACCATAACAGGGGGGTACATCCAATTTACCTAAGTCTGTTTTCCCAGTTGCCTATAATGCTGTTGGCACTTGGGATAACAGTACATTTTCTTCTTCAGTGAGGACAAAAATACAATTTGGTGTACTTAACTCGGCAGATAACAAACACAAAATCTCATGGTTAGTATGTGTGACTTTTATATATGCTTCTCCTGATGAATGCAACATGATATTACAACCTAATACTCCCATCACATCTGTACCAAGAATGTTATCTGATGTGTCGGAGACTAAATACCTAGTGAGTATCCTGCTACCCTGAAATGAGGTTTCTACAGGATCAGTTTGATCTAAAGCATCCACCGTTTTAGTGAGAAGTCTTCCATAATAAGCGTCCACTGATTCACCTTTCTCTCTTTTAACAGATACCTTACTTCAGATGATAACAGGCAAGACAATAAATTCACATAACATAGTACAAGACATAATTTCATATGTTTGAGTATGTTCTTGAATATTTTACACATATATATTGTCATTGTACCTTACTTTCCATTTAACCTTAGGCTAACACTTTTATCAAAATATTTTCCCTTTGGGCATAAATAGTCATCATACACAGGCTGCAGACCCCGGAGGCCCAAAGCCAAGTTTCACTTTGTAATAATTGACATGTAACATTATCGGGTAACACAGTATCATGTTCAGCTTGTGATTTTCTGCGTGCGCATCATATCAGATACAACGTCCTTGGAGCTACTTGGCAGTCAATTAATGTTTTGGTTATTCCCTGCAGAACATCTGCAGAGCGCTACAACAAAATACAGGAATACAATTCAAGCAGATAGCAGTTAATACTGACACCAAAATTACATATTACTATTTTTGTACAATTTTCAAATACTTCCCAAACCCCACAGACTTTAGAATTTTCTTCACTGGATTCCAACCAAAAGTTGAACCCCTGTGGAACATCACAATATCCTAGTTTCTTCTTTTTAGGGGACATTTCCTGAAAGCGGATTTAATTTTACAAAAAGCATAAAAGTTGAATCCTGGCATTGATATAAACAGAATGAATATTACAAATACAGGTTGACATATATATATATATATAATACATAATCCAATAAACATCATACCGATGGTGTACAGTTTTTCTCTTTGCACTATATCAGATTCTCTGAGTATTTTGTTAAAGTAAGTAATATTTCATACAGAACTGGGAGATAAGATGGGTTATATTAAACAATAATACTGAGAAGGGTGATGTCTCCCTTCAAGCCTGATTCTCGGAGTGAGGTGGGGGTGATTCATTATTTCCTGAACTATCATCCCCTTTGACCTTCCTTCTTGGAGCTCTGCACTGCCTTTTTCTATTCTATTGCTTCCTTCTATTAGGGCATATATGCCTCTTTGCAACTTATTGTCCTGAATCAATCCCGCATGATCTAATCTCCACTGATCCCAAAACTTACTGTCTACTAACCAAGTCTGGTGTATTCCTGCTCTTTTTAGGATTGTTTTTACCTGTGCGGCTACTTCTTTCCCCTCCCCTATTTCTATTAGTTCACATGGGGTGTACCATATCTTAGAGGGTCCCATCCCCATCTTGGCTGGTAGCTAATCAGCCGATGAGTCTCTCACTCCTCTAGGGCAACCTTTGAGACAATAGAGGGTCACTTATGACTACTTAGTGAGAACTCCCAGACAGACTCTTCTGTCTTCTATGAACTACTTGTACAAGTTCAGGAGTAGTGCTCAGGGCAATGCCTAATGGCTTCCACAGGCTCAACTTTCTGCCTGTTTCCCCTTACCAAAACACTCCTAAATCACTGCACGCACTTCTTCGCGCGGATTCTACTAAGTCCTTTGTGCTACTACTCAGGTCCCATTCGACCTTGACCGTTCAGGCACGGCTGGAGGCTAGTGTTCCAAAACAAGGACTTTTCAATCACTCAGTGCTTCTCAGTTCCGAACCTTGTCCGCAACTCTAGACTCTAGGGGTTAAGAATAGAGAACTTTTCCCCATTCTTTGCAGCCTTATATATCTTATAACACAGGTAACATGCAAACATCAGTAGACAGGTAAACAGGTAAGACAAAAAGCAAAGAAAACAATTTCCATATCATTTACAGGTGATATGTCCCTTTTAGGTTCTTCCGTACTATTTAATTGGCATCGAGATGTCATATAAACATGCAGCAGCTTACCTCACTCATCGATACAGAGAATAGACACACAGGAACCTCAGATATACTAATTGGCAAGATCAAAGGCTTACCTCACAGTACTGTTTTTATCTATCTGAGGTCCTCTGGTCCCGTCCTCAAGTCGATCGGTGAGTGGGTCGGCACTCTATCGGCTGCACATCAGACGATCTCGAGGCCCCACGTCGTTGGGCGTCAATTTCTGTCGGGGGTTAATCTCCCCCGGGATGGATGTCACCGTAAGCCTAATCAAATAGATAACCAGTTTCGAGTGCTCAGGAAACAAGACGTACACAGGTATCGTGTATGAACAGTTTCTACTTTATTGCGTAGTTCAATACAGTTTTAAAAGCAAGCTCAGTTACATAACAGTCATGTGATCAATATACATATATGGTCTTTCCAGTTCCGTTACCAGACAAATTTGTTCAGCTACCCATCACCCCAGAAGTTTTCCTTTTCACCTTTTCTGAATGTCCTCCTTATCTTCCCGAGAATACCAGTTCTGCTGAGATCAGCAGAACTGTTGATATCTTCCCCAGACTCCAAGTCTGTCCTTATCTATCAACTATGCAGTCTTGTTTGCAGAACATTCCACCCTCTTGTGCTTTCTGTATACTGTGACATAGAATATAGTGCAAGTTATGTTTTAACCCTTACAGTACTTATGCATGATAGAAGTGGTACTCCACAGTGTCTGTATGCAGAATAGAAGTGCTTCTCCAAAGTATCTATATATAGAGTATTAGTACTACTGTGCAGTGTCCATATACATGACAGATGTGCTACTGTGCAGTGTCCGTGTGCAGGATAGAAGTGCTACTCTGTAGTGTCCATATGATGAACATAATTGCTACTCCGTAGTGTCCATATGCAGGATAGAAGTGGTACTCTGCAGTGTCCATGTGCAGGATTGAAGTGCAAATCCTCAGTGTACTTATGCAGGAAAGAAGTGGACTCCCAGTGTCCTTATGCGGAAGAGTGCTACTCTGCAGTGTCCATATGATTGATGGAAGTGCTACTTTGCAGTGTCCGTATGCAGGATAAAAGTGCTACTCTGCAGTGTCCATATGATGGATGGAAGTGCTACTTCACAGTGTCCGTATGCAGGATAGAAGTGCTTCTTTGCAGTGTCCATATGCAGGATAGAAGTGCTACTCCACAGTATCTATATATAGAATATTAGTGTTACTATGCGGTGTCCATATACAGGATATAAGTGGAAAAGTGCAGTGTTCATATACAGAATAGAAGTGGTACTGTGGGGGGAGGGGGGGTGGGGCGGCAGTGTCTGGTGTACAAGATAAAAGTGCTACTGTGCAGTGGTCAATATACAGTCATATGAAAAAGTTTGGGCACCCCTATTAATCTTAATCATTTTTAGTTCTAAATATTTGGGTGTTTGCAACAGCCATTTCAATTTGATATATCTAATAACTGATGGACACAGTAATATTTCAGGATTGAAATGAGGTTTATTGTACTAACAGAAAATGTGCAATATGCATTAAACCAAAATTTGGCCAGTGCAAAAATATGGGCACCCTTATCATTTTATTGATTTGAATACTCCTAACTACTTTTTACTGACTTACTGAAGCACAAAATTGGTTTTGTAACCTCACTGAGCTTTGAACTTCATAGCCAGGTGTATCCAATCATGAGAAAAGGTATTTAAGGTGGCCAATTGCAAGTTGTTCTCCTATTTGAATCTCCTCTGAAGGGTGGCATCATGGGCTCCTCAAAACAACTCTCAAATGATCTGAAAACAAAGATTGTTCAACATAGTTGTTCAGGGGAAGGATACAAAAAGTTGTCTCAGAGATTTAACCTGTCAGTTTCCACTGTGGGGAACATAGTAAGGAAATGGAAGACCACAGGGACAGTTCTTGTTAAGCCCAGAAGTGGCAGGCCAAGAAAAATATCAGAAAGGCAGAGAAGAAGAATGGTGAGAACAGTCAAGGACAATCCACAGACCACCTCCAAAGAGCTGCAGCATCATCTTGCTGCAGATGGTGTCACTGTGCATCGGTCAACAATACAGCACACTTTGCACAAGGAGAAGCTGTATGGGAGAGTGATGCGAAAGAAGCCATTTCTGAAAGCACGCCACAAACAGAGTCGCCTGAGGTATGCAAAAGCACATTTGGACAAGCCAGCTTCATTTTGGAAGAAGGTCCTGTGGACTGATGAAACAAAGATTGAGTTGTTTGGTCATACAAAAAGGCATTATGCATGGCGTCAAAAAAACACAGCATTCCAAGAAAAACACTTGCTACCCACTGTAAAATTTGGTGGAGGTTCCATCATGCTTTGGGGCTGTGTGGCCAATGCCGGCACCGGGAATCTTGTTAAAGTTGAGGGTTGCATGGATTCAACTCAGTATCAGCAGATTCTTGAGAATAATGTACAAGAATCAGTGACGAATTTGAAGTTACGCCGGGGATGGATATTTCAGCAAGACAATGATCCAAAACACAGCTCCAAATCTACTCAGGCATTCATGCAGAGGAACAATTACAATGTTCTGGAATGGCCATCCCAGTCCCCAGACCTGAATATCATTGAACATCTGTGGGATAATGTGAAGCGGGCTGTCCATGCTCGGCGACCATCAAACGTAACTGAACTGGAATTGTTTTGTAAAGAGGAATGGTCAAAAATACCTTCATCCAGGATCCAGGAACTGATTAAAAGCTACAGGAAGCGACTAGAGGCTGTTATTTTTGCAAAAGGAGGATCTACTAAATATTAATGTCACTTTTCTGTTGAGGTGCCCATACTTTTGCACCGGTCAAATTTTGGTTTAATGCATATTGCATATTTTCTGTTAGTACAATAAACCTCACTTCAATCCTGAAATATTACTGTGTCCATCAGTTATTAGATATATCAAATTGAAATGGCTGTTGCAAACACCCAGATATTTAGAACTAAAAATGATTAAGATTAATAGGGGTGCCCAAACTTTTTCATATGACTGTACAGGATAGAAATGAATAGAATTGCTACTCTGCAGGATATTAGTGGTGCTATGCAGTGTTCATATGCAGGATAGAAGAGCTACTGTGCAGTGTCAATATCATGATAGAAGTGGTCCTTTGCTACTGTGCAGTTTCTATATACAGGATAAGAGAAGTGGAACTATGTAGCGCCTATATCCATGTGCACCTCACGTCATAATGTGACTGGCACTTTACACAAGCTTTATCTGTGTTCATTTGAAATGCTGGCATCCCATACCACCTCATGGATTGTGGGGTGAGCCTAGCCTCTTCGCTGCCTGAGGTGAACTAAACGAAGGCGTCTAACAAAAAAAAGATGCCCGACCCAGCTATCTTTGGCTGCGTGATGGGGCCCCCAATTAAAATTGTAGGACACCCCATCATTTGCAGATCAAAAAAATCCCCCTGCATAGTATAATGGCCCCTTTTTATTGGCCCCCCACACAGTAAATGACTCCCTTTCTCTGGTCCCTCACACAGTATATGACCTCCTTTTTCTGGCCCACCGCATAGCATATGACCCCCCTTTTCTTGACCCCCCACAGTATATGACCCCTTTTTTATGACCCCCCACAGTATATGACCCCTTTTTATGGCCCCCATACAGTATATGACCCCTTTTTTTTTTTTTTGCTACCCCCCGTCCCTTGTATATGATTTTCCCTTTTTTATGGCCCCCACAGTATATGGCCCCCACATAGTATATAATCCCTTTTTTATGCCCCCCACACTATATGACCCCACTTTTTTGCCCTGCCACAGTATATGACCCCTTTTTATGGCCCCCATACAGTATATGACCCCTTTTTTTTTGCTATCCCTGTTCCTTGTATATGATTTTCCCTTTTTTATGGTTCCCCACAATATATGGCCCCTACATAGTATATGATCCCTTTTTTATGCCCCCCACATTATATGACCCCACTTTTTTGCCCCGCCACAGTATATGATCCCTTTTTTATGCCCCCCCCCTCACAGTATATGATCCTTGCTTTTTTGCCCTTCCCCAGTATATGACCCCCTTTTTTTAAATCCTAGAAACCCCTTTACAGTCCCCATATGCTCATTCAATGACAGCAAGCAGACATATTGAGACTAAAGCACATTAGAAAGTAGCACAACTTCTCATGACACACAGATTACAGGGCTTTGCAGGGGAGAACCTTAGCCATTCCATCCTGTGGGGATGAACATGGGCAGGAAGCAGGGAAAAGAAAAGATGATGACAAACATTGGACAAACCTAAATGTACTGTTCGTCAGCCACAGAAGTGTCACAAACAGATTTATTCTATGTGACTGACCGTTTAGCTGACATGTCCAAATAGACACAGGACATGAGTTAGAGGTGGTGTGCAGATGCATGGTTAATATTTTTGGGCTGTCACGTGGCAGATGGCTCCGCTGCCACCTCTAGGGCGCGCTGTAGCTGACGCTGAAAAACACCAGGACGCATAACGTTGTGATTGTTGTGAAGTAAGTGCAGCGCTGCCTAAAGGTGGCAGCAGAGGCCAGCCTGGACAGGAGTGTGGATTGGTGAGTAAATTATCGGCCGCTACCCATTGTAATTATACAATAAGTAGTGACCGATTAAAAAAGAATGTTGCCTCCCCCCTCTCCGGTATATGCCATCACCTCAGGCCGCCTCATGGAAGATCTGCCCCTGTAAGCACCTGTGCTGTTTTCACCATGTATTACATGGGCCTGCCTGCATCCTGTACAGAACCATGTTTCATCTAGAATCAGGTACATTTTTTTCAGTGATATGTTCTAATACTCTGATGGATCAGAAGACCAAACACACAGTATTGTAAAACTACAATAATGATGCAGTGCTATTTACTAAAAGAGTACCTTCTTCCTTTGGGTGAATTCCCAAATGGCAGAAATAGGGAGTTATACTAGTCAAGCCGAGAGTGAATCAGGGTGACTTTCAGGGTCTTTAATGTTTCCATGGTAAGGAAAAGGCAGATTCTGGGGATGTTTTTGAGGTGGAGATGACATGAGTATGCAAGTGATTGGATATGAGGGGTGAAGGAAAGGTCTGAGTCAAACATAACCCCGAGGCAGGGGGCATACTGCCTCTGAGTTATGGGACATGATGCTTCTTTTTTTCTGTGCTCATCTGCCTTCCAATGAAAACAATGGAAGGCAGATGAAATTTTAGGCTAAGGTCCCAGGTTGTGAATCGCTGAGGAAAAAAATGCGGCAGAAACTATTTCCCCTCAGCGGATTTCTTTGTGACTTCGCAGAGCTTTCTGCCCTGTACTGTTTAATTGACATGCTGTGAGCTTTTCCGCAGTCGATCTTTTTCTGCAATGTGTGGAGGGGATTAGCCAGAATCCCATCCACTTTGCAGGTACTGTAAAAGTCAGCCAAAACACTGTGTTTTTGCAATGTGGGGCCCGGCCTCAAGCTGATTTTGAGGCAGAATCTACCTAAAAATCAGCTCGAAATTCCTCTGTGTGGAATATATAAACTATACCTCTTATAGTTTACTGTATGAAAGTTTAAAATTTGTTTGCATGCTTTAATAGATGTGTATTAAAATATTAGCCCAAACGATATCTGAATATAGACATTTTAAGGTCTAAAATGCACCAAATTATGACATTTTTGAAACGTTCATTCATTTCAGTAATTCAATTCATAATCAGCGTCTTCCATGATTGTGTGTCCTACTGAACCAGACTGAGGGACCATTTAAAGGCTTAGGAAACCTTGGCAGGTGACACACTGAATTTACAATACTGAACTTTTTTACAATATTCTAATTTTCTTTACCTGTAATCCATAATCAACATTTACAGAAATAAAAGACTTGAAATAGAACACTCTGTGTGTAAAGAATCTCGAAAATATAGGAGGTCACTTTTTTAATGTAATTACTGAAAGAAATAAACGTTTCAAAGATATTCTAATTTATTGAGATGCACCTATAGTTAAAGGGGTTGTCAAGGAATCTCAGAACTCAGGGAGGTGGATGGAAAAGCTGAAACATTGAAAAAACATACTCACCTATCCAGTTCAGCTCGCGCCGTGCCTTTGCCAGAGGGAGTTCTGCTCCACACGTGGGGCAAATCAGCGGCCACAGGAAAGAAACCAGTGATGGAAAAAGTTGACTGAGCAGGGCAGAGGTAAACGCAAGCCACAACAGAGACACCTCTGCCTGACATATTTAATATAACATACCCCAGTTAACTGGTACAAGTTATAGCTCACACCCCAACTGGTGTAGGTTTTTGGCACATGGAACCTCCGGCAAAGCACCTGAATTTTTCAGAGACTGCAACCTCTTAATTCTGGCATATCTCACATCATAGCACCAAGGGACTAAGACCGTTAATCAAAGTGTCGGTCTTAATAAATCGACCCCAATGACTCCTTTTAGAGCAGGTCAGCAAATGCAGACATATTCCGCAGTAGCTATACCCATTTTTATCATTTAATGGGGTTGTTCCAGTTTAACAAGGTATCACTTACTCATAGGATATGTGATAAGTGTCTGTTCGCTGGTGGGTCCTACCACTTGAACCCCCAGTAACCACAAGAAACGTCCTGTGTTTCATTAAAAGGAGCACTGCCAGTTATAGAGAGGAAAGCAGAGGCAGAGCTCCATTTAAATGGTGGGGACTTTCCTTCTAATTGGTGGTGGTCCCAGAGGTGGGCCCCCCAGTGAATAGGTGGTATGTTGTTATAGTTCTATCTCTAAGGTGGGCAGGAACGAATAACTAGCCATTCAGGACTTTAGAAAAGCTGTGTATGTGGGAGATGACAGAATAGAGATTAGTTTGAGCTAAGCTGCACAGGGTGTACAGCTCCATTCATCCAGAGCTAGCTCGCATCTCTGCAGCCAGGGCAGGGAGGAAGAGAAGGGGGTCTGTTGACGTCTCAGGGGGAGGTGTCAGGCAGGCCTCTATTAGATGTTTGGGAGGCTTGAGGGGGAAAGCAGAGCGCTCTCTGAGCACCGGAGTCACACATAGACTCTCTCCCCCTCTTCCTCTTCCTTCTGCCAGCTTTGCTTTCCTTGCTCCCTTATATTAGATTTCTTTATCTGCTTTGACTAAAGAGTATATGAATACTTTTAACCCTCTCCGTCCCTCCTGAGCAGATGCCTAGTACTTCACAGCAGAGCACATAGCAGCAGCTATAAGAAGTTTCTATCCTCCCGTCTGGCTGCATGTCCCTTGTCTCTTAAAGGGCAAGTCCAACTAATTTCTAACCTGCGAGTAACACGTAGACTGGGAAGCCTTTCTAGTAAAGGAGCACACTTTCCCTAACTAGTAGAACTAAGTGTATGACACAAGTGTCGTCCTTACCCAGGACCTCACTGTTAAAGAATAGTAGAAGAGTCCTAGACACGTCCACTTAACCTTACATAGAGAAGACTGGTCCTCGGGGACCTGAATTACATAGTGAATAGTAGAGAGGAGCTCTACTGCAAAAGAAGAGAAGCGGCTCACATGTACTGCTGAGGAGATCTCCAGGCGGAACCGCATCAGACAAGCATCATACACCGCGTGTGGAGCCCGGGATTAGCTGTATATTCATCGACATGGCTCTCCTGTCACTCTGCTTCCTCGTAGCTGTGGCTGTGATAGAAGGCAGGACTACTGTTCAGCCGGTAAGTGCAAACTCTCGATAGTCCTATCTATCTATCTATCTATCTATCTATCTATCTATCTATCTATCTATCTTCTTCTTCCCTCAACTGTCTATCTACATATCTTTCGCTCTATCTATATGTCTATCTATCCCTCTCTTTTGTATCATCTATCTATCTATCTATCTATCTATCTATCTATCTATCTATCTATCTATTCCTACATCCATCAACCCATTGATCATATTCCTCTTATATCACAATATGTACCTATCTATTTTACTCTTTCTTTCTTTCTTTCTTTCTTTCTTTCTTTCTTCTTTCTTTCTTTCTTTCTATGTATCTATCTATCTATCTATCTATCTATCTATCTATACCTCTCCTATTTCTCTACCTATTTATCTATCTGTAAATCCATTGATTGATCTATAATCTAATCTATCTTTATTTCTATCTACTACTCTATCTATCTATCTATCTATCTACTACTCTGCCATCTCTTTTTACTATCTATTTCTCATCCATTCATATCTGTCTCAAATGCACCCATCAAATATACGGTAACTACAATCTATATCATATTTATCAAATTATTTCTTACATATTTAGCTTTCTTTCTTTCTTCCCTTTACTTCCTTCTTCCTACTTGCAGATGATGAGAATCTGTATATATAAGGACCAGTAGGACTGTGACAGTGCCATGTTTAAATATAACGGAGGGCAGTGGCTACACGTGTCACCCTTAAAATGTTTTAGACTTCTTGACAGATCCAGGCTAAAAAGCTCCCCCTACCTGACAACAATCATCGCACATACTTCCCATAAAGTTGTTCCTTCTTATGTAATAGTGATATGTTTCTCATACAGACATCATGTTTCTTATCACTCACTCTGTCTATCTATCTATGTATTATTTCATTGGTTTTTGCATCAGGAGCCTGAAGCAGTCACTGAATATTTAATTATCTTTAGGGCCTTTGGCTACTGGACTGTTGGCACAACCTTGCTGATTTATTCAATGGGGCACTCATTGCTAACATTTCTATGTTAGACATAGTATGAAAGCCCTTGGACTATAGGTGGCAACACAGATGTTTATTCAGTGATGGAAAACCCACCAATAAACTTAAAAGTTGCCTGGAGCAATTTTGGTTTTCAAAAAAGCACAGACCATGCAGTGTACTTTTAACTGTGAAGTGTCCAAGACATCTAAATAAAACTAATGTCCTTTCTTTCTCTTTATACCTAGGCTGGCAATGGAAGAAACACCCAGATAGGTGAGTTTATGATATGACAAGCTATTGATTAAGAATGCTGCTTTCTAGCAGTGGGATTTTTGTAGCAAGATTCCAAAAACTCCATTGCGACTATATACATGAAATTACTGTTGCTGAACAGTTATCTCTCGACTCCTCCACATACAGTACATGCACACTCTGCTCAGCTGTTTGTTTCAGTGGGGAGAGTAGAGTAATCCACTGTCAGATACCTCGGAAGGGGTTGTCATCCAACTCCTCTAAAGGTCTGAATTGCAAATCTACCTAATATGTTTATACTTCTGAATAACTAAGCAGATTGACCATTCAGTAGTCTGAGAAATCTTTGAGAAAGTTTGAGAGCTTTGTTGTAGTAATATGGTATTTGGAAACACTGGCCCACATTTCCTAACAGACCAAGTAGACTTAGAAAGGCTGTCTGAAATTGTACAAGATTTTTAATGGTGGCTCTTTATGATAATTCTGGTGCATAGAGTGGCTGTTGAGAAGTTTACATCACCAATTGGTTGGCCTATTTTTTGCCAAAATTTTATGCCAAAATTTTGCCACAATTTGACACATAATGGTGCATTTCAAACCACGCACCTTTTTCGGTAAACGACACATCTAAGTCACGCCACCTTATTAAATAGGTTATCAACTTTCATAGAATTCATGACCTATCCTTAAAGCAGTTGTCCAGGCATTGGAGCAACCCAAAATTAAAAAAAAGCATACTCATTTGTCCCTGGTGCTCTGTCATCCGTCATCCGTATCCGTTCACTTTCATGCACAAAGTCCTGAGCTTCATGAGACCACTGGGACCAATCATTGGCCTCAGTGGTTGCTGCTAAGGAAGTGGTAACATCAGCTGAGGCCGCTGATTGGTCTCAGCAGTCACATGAGGGTCACAAAGTGTTACCAGCACAAGTCTGAATGGACACAGGTGGGGGACAACAAAGTGTTGGGCATAGGTGAGTATTCTTTTTTTAAAAAAAATTTCATACCTCCCTGGCCACCGCACAGGTTGCTGCAATTCCTGTAAAAACCCCTTTAGGCTGGGGCCCCACTTGGCGTAAATGCCTTGGACGTGGCATTTTACAGTCACTGTGTAGTGGATGGGTTTCCCTATAGGTATAATTGAAATAGAAAGTCCGCAGAGGAAACCTCTGTGAACTTTCTGTGAAAAGCGCTGCGGGAAAAGCAGTGATGCGTTATTAGTAGCCAGTCTAAAAAAAATTTCTATAGGCATTATGAAAAAACAACCAGTACCACCTACTGTAGCTTCAGGGATTTGTTTCATTTGTTTTTCTGCCTTTTATGGAGCTGTAATACTGTGGTAATATTTTCTTGTGAAGATTGCCGTACCTTCATGTACTACCCTATGTTTGTAAGGGAGTATTTTTGTATGTATTCCATGTGCTGCTGTTTAAAAGCAGTCGTGCCATGCTCTTCTAGAATTTCTTCTATAAACTGCTGACAAGGATGAACCAAATATAATGGGGGAAATGTATCATGTATTGTATGTTATGTATTGTAGGCATTCTTTTTTGGTGTGTAAGGCATACAAAAGTCATAATTTTTGCACAGGGTTTTCTGCAAAAAATTGTGACTTTCTTCTTTTACACCACCTTTGACACTTTCCTGAAAGGGGGTCTGTTGTGTGGGGCGTGGTGTGGACAGAACCAACAGCATGTAATATGTCCGATCATTTACACCAGTAAATCTATGCCAGCTCAATCAATCATCAATGATGCCTAGCTAGCTGGCATAGATTTTAGTGCAGGGGCACAGCTGTGCTGGATGTCTCATAAATGAGATGCCTCCTCAGGCAGCTCAGGGATTATCAAGTCTGGCATACTTAATACTGGTCTTGATAAATTCACCCCCCAATGGGGAGAATTTAACAGTCCCTGCACTCCAGAATTCTGGTGTAAAAAAATCACAAAGTAGAGATTTGCAGTTTTCTAGTTCACATGGAAACTCTGGATCCATCAAAAATTGTACAATGTTATGCCTACTGCAGAGCTATATTGTACTTGGTATATTACACTTTATCAGTTTTATCTATAGAGTCCCTTTAAAATGTCCTGCAAGCAACTACTGTTCCATCTACAGTAGTGTGGAAAAGTATAGTGCCTTGCGAAAGTTTTTGGCCCCCTTGAACTTTTCAACCTTTTGCCACATTTCAGGCTTCAAACATAAGGATATAAAATTTTAATTTTTTGGTGAAGAATCAACAACAAGTGGGACACAATCGTGAAGTGGAACAAAGTTTATTGGATATTTTAAACTTTTGTAAAAAATAAAAAACTGAAAAGTGGGGCGTGCAATATTATTCGGCCCCCTTAAGTTAATTCTTTGTAGCGCCACCTTTTGCTGCGATTACAGCTGCAAGTCGCTTGGGGTATGTCTCTATCAGTTTTGCACATCGAGAGACTGAAATTCTTGCCCATTCTTCCTTGAAAAACAGCTCGAGCTCAGTGAGGTTGGATGAAGAACGTTTGTGAACAGCAGTTTTCAGCTCTTTCCACAGATTCTCGATTGGATTCAGGTCTGGACTTTGACTTGGCCATTCTAACACCTGGATACGTTTATTTGTGAACCATTCCATTGTAGATTTTGCTTTATGTTTGGGATCATTGTCTAGTTGGAAGATAAATCTCCATCCCAGTCTCAGGTCTTTTGCAGACTCCAACAGGTTTTCTTCCAGAATGGTCCTGTATTTGGCTCCATCCATCTTCCCATCAATTTTAACCATCTTGCCTGTCCCTGCTGAAGAAAAGCAGGCCCAAACCATGATGCTGCCACCACCATGTTTGACAGTGGGGATGGTGTGTTCAGGGTGATGAGCTGTGTTGCTTTTACGCCAAACATATCATTTTGCATTGTGGCCAAAAAGTTCGATTTTGGTTTCATCTGACCAGAGCACCTTCTTCCACATGTTTGGTGTGTCTCCCAGGTGGCTTGTGGCAAACTTTAAACAATACTTTTTATAGATATCTTTGAGAAATGGCTTTCTTCTTGCCACTCCTCCATAAAGGCCAGATTTGTGCAGTGTACGACTGATTGTTGTCCTATGGACAGACTCTCCCACCTCAGCTGTAGATCTCTGCAGTTCATCCAGAGTGATCATGGGCCTCTTGGCTGCATCTCTGATCAGTCTTCTCCTTGTTTGAGATGAAAGTTTAGAGGGACGGCCGGGTCTTGGTAGATTTGCAGTGGTCTGATACTCCTTCCATTTCAATATGATCGCTTGCACAGTGCTCCTTGGGATGTTTAAAGTTTGGGAAATCTTTTTGTATCCAAATCCGGCTTTAAACTTCTCCACAACAGTATCACGGACCTGCCTGGTGTGTTCCTTGGTCTTCATGATGCTCTCTTTGCTTTAAACAGAACCCTGAGACTATCACAGAGTAGGTGCATTTATACGGAGACTTGATTACACACAGGTGGATTATATTTATCATCATCAGTCATTTAGAACAACATTGGATCATTCAGAGATCCTCACTGAACTTCTGGAGTGGGTTTGCTGCACTGAAAGTAAAGGGGCCGAATAATATTGCACACCCCACTTTTCAGTTTTGTTTTTTTTTACAAAAGTTTAAAATAACCAATAAATTTCGTTCCACTTCACAATTGTGTCCCACTTGTTGTTGATTCTTCACCAAAAAATTAAAATTTTATATCCTTATGTTTGAAGCCTGAAATGTGGAAAAAGGTTGAAAAGTTCAAGGGGGCCGAATACTTTCGCAAGGCACTGTATTTGCCCATTTACAAATTTCTATTGTTTTTGCATGTTTCTCACACTTAAATGTTTAAGACTATCAAACAAATTTGAATATCAGATAACCTAAGTAAATACAAAAGGCAGTTTTTAAATGATAATTTCATTTATTTAAGGAAAAAAGTTATCCCAAACAACCTGGCCTTATGTGAAAAATAATTGCCCCCCATTAATTAACTGTGATTAACCACATTTTTGGTTAGCTGAGTTTAATTTCACTAGCCACATCCAGGCCTGAGTACGCCAGACCCGTCAAATCAAGAAATCACTTAAATAGAACCTGTCTGACAATATGATGTAGGCTAAAAGATCTCAAAAAGCAGCACAATATGCCCCGATCTGAAGAAATTCAAGAACAGATGAGAAACAAAGTCATTGACATCTATCCTGGAAAAGGTTACAAAGTAATTTCTTTTTTTATAAACTGTAATTTTTATTAAAATATTTTTGAAAATGACATAGATCAAAGAAAGAATATTCCACATAACAAATAATCCGTCAAGTCTATAAAAATAAAAACAGCAACACAAAGACAAGATTTGGGGAACACACAAAAACAGACAAAGGGAAGGAACAATGAGGAGAGAGACAATGCTGGGGGTCAGATTTCAGAGACCTTGTGTGGCACAGTAGGTATCCCAGTGGGACCAAATTGCTTCAAATGCCTCCACCGTATGGTTAAGGGAAGCAGTCAGATGCTCCAGACTGCGGACGTCCTTCAGCCAGGCTATCAATTCTGAGATCGCTGGGGAAAGAGCTTCTCTCCAATGGCGAGCTATAAGCGTTTTGGCCGCAGTACACAAGTAAAGGAATAATTTCAATGTATTTTTACTGAAACCTCTTGGAGGGAGATTCAGCAAATAAACCATGGGGTCCAAGGGAACACCCTGGGTGAAGAGAACATTAGTCAACTTCCCAACGTCAAACCAGAATGGGCGGACCAGGGGGCACTCCCAAAAGATATGGAACAATGTTCCTGGTGTTGCCTGACATCGCCAGCAATTAGAAGGAATAGTGGGGTTGAGAGTATGCAGTAAAGCTGGAGTATGGTACCAGTGCATGAGTATTTTGTATTGCGTTTCCCTGAACGTTACACAGGAAGAGGATTTAGCTGCTCGGGACCAAATAACCTGCCACTGGTTGTATGAGATGTGCTCGCCCAGGGCTCCAGACCACCACAAAGTAATTTCTAACTCTTTGGGACTCCAGCAAACCACAGTGAGAGCTATTATCTACAAATGGAGAAAATATGAAACAGTGGTGAACCTTCCCAGGAGTGGCCTGTGATGATTCTGCTTAAGTGTGGCTATAACTCAAAGTTATATTTTGGTCTCTGGGTATAGTGTCTCCCTTCTTGCTTGCACTCATTCATAATGTGCACAGCCTAGGTGTATATTGGCAGTAGTGGCCGGGCTGGAACAATAGGGCTCCATTGAATTCATACACAGTCCTGGCTGATCAAACAAACATGCATTGTCCAGCTGCACTGGTTGACCAGATATGGCTGATAACATTTTATCAGGTCATTTGGTCTCATCTACATACAAAAGATCTGGACTTGAGTGGATTATTCTATGAGACCAGCTGCCGCCGGTGACCTCATTCTGGGAGGTGGCATAAAGGGTATGAAAGATGAGGTAAGAGTCAGTGGGAGGAGATTATGCTATAGAGTTGATGCTATAGAGATTATGCTATAGAGTTGACACAGACAGACCATGAGGAGAGGCTGCTGTGATGAGATTCTGTTGAGACTATTGGACTAATGCTGAGAGACTGTGTAAAGAGCATGCAGGCTGGATTACTGTTGTTGATGCTACATGCTAAAAAGCCTCCACTGGTGACTCACACATGCCATGTGTGAGTGTTGGACTATAGAACCACATCAAGGACATGTGTGGTAAAGTAATCATTTCACCTTTAATCCCTTTTATTTTATTTGTACTGTATCTTGTAACTAGTAACTGTTAATGCTTGCATACATCTGCATATCTGTTCTGAACTGTATATGTTAGATTTTAATACCGACCCATTTAGGGGTTAATAAATATATAAAATTTAGAAGGCTTGTCTTGTATTTATCTGGTGAACCCGACATTCACTGGCGGTGAGTGTGGTTTTTATATGAAAGAGGACTCAGGGTGTGGCCAAAGCGGTTTGGCGCACTGAGGATCTTTCACATGGCCGGCCTACCAAAATTAGTCCAGGAGGTCACAAAAGGACCCAGAACAACATCTAAAGCACTGCAGGCCTTACTTGACTCAGTTAAGGTCAGTGTTCATGAGTGAACAATAAGAAAGACACTGGGCAAAAATGGTATCCTTGTGAGAGTCCATAGGCGAAAACCACTGCTGATCAAAAAGAATACAAAGGCCCATCTCACATTTGCCAAAAAATATCTTGATAATCTTCAAGACTTTGGGGAAAAGATTTTGTGGACAGACGAGACAAAAGTGAAACTTTTAGGAAGGTGTATAGTCATGGCCAAAAGTTTTGAGAATGATACAAATATTAATTTTTACAAAGTCTACTGCTTCAGTTTTTCTAATGGCAATTTGCATATACTCCAGAATGTTATAAAGAGTGATCAGCTTAACAGCAATTACTTGCAAAGTCAATATTTGCCTAGAAAATGAACTTTATCCCCCAAAACACATTTCAACATCATTGCAGCCCTGCCTTAAAAGGACCACCTAACATCGTTTCAGTGATTGCTCCATTAACACAGGTGAAGGTGTTGATGAGGACAGGGCTGGAGATCAATCTGTCATGATTAAGTAAGAATGACACCACTGGACACTTTAAAAGGAGGCTGGTGCTTGCCATCATTGTTTCTCTTCTGTTAACCATGGTTATCTCTAAAGAAACACATGCAGTCATCATTGCACTGCACAAAAATGGCCTAACTGGGAAGAGTATTGCAGCTAGAAAGATTGCACCTCAGTCAACAATCTATCGCATCATCAAGAACTTCAAGGAGAGAGGTTCCATTGGTGCCAAAAAGGCTCCAGGGCGCCCAAGAAAGACCAGCAAGCGGCAGGACCGTCTCTTAAAAGTGTTTCAGCTGCGGGATCGGGCTACCAGCAGTGCAGAGCTTGCTGAGGAATGGCAGCAGGCAGGTGTGAGTGCATCTGCACGCACTGTGAGGCGGAGACTCTTGGAGCAAGGCCTGGTCTCAAGGAGGGCAGCAAAGAAGCCACTTCTCTCCAGAAAAAACATCAGGGACAGACTGATATTCTGCAAAAGGTACAGGGAGTGGACTACTGAGGACTGGGGTAAAGTCATTTTCTCTGATGAATCCCCTTTTCGATTGTTTGGAACATCTGGAAAACAGCTTATTCTGAGAAGAAGAGGTGAGCGCTACCACCAGTCTTGTCTCATGCCAACTGTAAAGCATCCTGAAACCATTCATGTGTTTGGTTGCTTCTCAGCCAAGGGAATGGGCTCTCTCACAGTCTTGCCTAAAAACACAGCCACGAATAAAGAATGGTACCAGAATGTCCTCCAAGAGCAACTTCTCCCAACCGTCCAAGAGCAGTTTGGCGCTCAACAATGCCTTTTCCAGCATGATGGAGAACCTTGCCATAAAGCAAAGGTGATAACTAAATGGCTCAGGGAACAAAACATAGAGATTTTGGGTCCATGGCCTGGAAACTCCCCAGATCTTAATCCCATTGAGAACTTGTGGTCAATCATCAAGAGACGGGGGACAAACAAAAACCAACAAATTCAGACAAAATTAAAGCATTGATTCTGCAAGAATGGACTGCTATCAGTCAGGATTTGGTCCAGAAGTTGATTGAGAGCATGCCAGGGAGAATTGCAGAGGTCCTGAAGAAGAAGGGTCAACACTGCAAATATTGACTTGCTGCATTAACTCATTCTAACTGTCAATATAAGCTTCAGTTACTCATAATATGAATGCAATTATATTTCTGTATGTGATAAAACATCTGACAAACACACATAAAAACCAGAGGGCAGCAGATCATGTGAAAATATAATATTTGTGTCATTCTCAAAACTTTTGGCCATGACTGTACACCGTTTCTGAAAAAGAACATCGTACTGACAGTCAAACATGGTGGCGGTAGTGTGATGGTCTGGGGCTGCTTTGCTGCTTCAGGACCTGGATGACTTTCTGTAATTGATGGAACCATGAATTCTGCTCTCTACCAGAAAATCTTGAAGGAGAATGTATGGCCATCAATTTGTGACCTTAAAGGGGTTGTCCGGCATAAACTAAAACTTTAACACTAAGCTAAACCACCTCCCTCCTTACTCCCTTTAAAAAAATGTATATTTACCCATATGCCGCCCCAGGCACATTTTCTGATTTTCTGGTGACGTTCCGTTTCGCTGTTTCTTGAGATGGGAGGTAATCAGTACTCCTCTTCAAAACCGACAGCAAATGATGGACACTTTGTGGGTGTGTTAGTGGTACAAACACTTGCCCACAATGCAAAAATTTCCTACAGGTCTTTCAGACTAGCCCATACTAGCCCTGTATGGGGCAGACTGTTGTAGGTTTATGTACGACCAACCAACAGCAGACATTCCAAAATCTGCCACTTCAGCTGTTTGAAATCTAATGTGGCTGGCCAGCTTAAGGGTTGTTCACACTGAACCATTTTTCAAATCACGGACAAATGTTTCATGGTTTGTAAAATTATTCGGAGAATATGATGGACATTTCCATCATTTTAGTTAATCGGGTAGCATTATTACTGTTGCATGTAAATGTAATGTAAGATTGATACAAGTGCCATTTTCCATTTATCCATACCACCGTTGATGGTGATGCTTTTTAGTTACAGTGGGGAAAAAAAGTATTTAGTCAGCCACCAATTGTGCAAGTTGAGAGAGGCCTGTAATTGACATCATAGGTAGACCTCAACTATCAGAGACAAAATGAGAAAACAAATCCAGAAAATCACATTGTCTGATTTTTTAAAGAATTTATTTGCAAATTATGGTGGAAAATAAGTATTTGGTCACCTACAAACAAGCAAGATTTCTGGCTCTCACAGACCTGTAACTTCTTTTTAAGAGGCTCTCTGTCCTCCACTCATTACCTGTAGTAATGGCACCTGTTTGACATTGTTATCAGTATAAAAGACCCCTGTCCATAACCTCAAACAGTCACACTCCAAACTCCACTATGGTGAAGACCAAAGAGCTGTGGAAGGACACCAGAAACAAAATTGTAGACCTGCACCAGGCTGGGAAGACTGAATCTGCAATAGGCAAGCAGCTTGGTGTGAAGAAACACAGTAACACACTACGCCGCCGGGGACTCCTGCAGTGCCAGACGTATCCCCCTGCTTAAGCCAGTACATATCCGGGCCCGTCTGAAGTTTGCCAATAAGCATTTGGATGTTCCAGAAGAGTACTGCGAGAATGTCATATGGTCAGATGAAACCAAAGTAGAACTGTTTGGTAGAAACACAACTCGTCGTGTTTGGAGGAGAGTGAATGCTGAGTTGCATCCAAAGAACACCATACCTACTGTGAAGCATGGGGGCGGCAACATCATGATTTGGGGCTGTTTCTGTGCAAAGGGACCAGGACTACGGATCCGTGTACATGAAAGAATGAAAGGGGCCATGTATCGTGAGATTTTGACTGCAAACCTCCTTCCATCAGCAAGGGCATTGAAGATGAAACGTGGCTGGGTCTTTCAGCATGACAATGATCCCAAGCACACCGCTAGGACAACGAAGGAGTGGCTTCGTAAGAAGCATTTGAAGGTCCTGGAGTGGCCTAGCCAGTCTCCACATCTCAACCCCATAAAAAACCTTTGGAGGAAGTTGAAAGTCCGTGTTGCCCAGCGATAGCCCCAAAACATCACTGCTCTAGAAGATATCTGCATGGAGGAATGGGCCAACATACCAGCAACAGTGTGTGCCAACCTTGTGAAGACTTACAGAAAACGTTTGGCCTCTGTCATTGCCAACAAAGGATATATAACAAAGTATTAAGATGAACTTTTGTTATTGACCAAATACTTATTTTCCACCATAATTTGCAAATAAATTCTTTAAAAATCAGATAATGTTATTTTCTGGATTTGTTTTCTCATTTTGTCTTTCATAGATGAGGTCTATCTATGGTGTCAATTACAGGTCTCTATCATCTTTTTAAGTGTGAGAACTTGCACAATTGGTGGTTGACTAAATACTTTTTCCCCCACTGTATTTACATTTAATTTAGATCGACAGGCCCTAGTTGTAAGTCAGATGCAGCCACTTCTGCTGGTCACTCAGAGTAACCTCTTCTTGTTTCTTTGTCTAACACCACATCTACAGTCATGGCCGTAAGTGTTGGCACTCCTGAAATTTTTTCCAGAAAATGAAGTTTTTCTCCCAGAAAATTATTGCAATTGCACATGTTTTGTTACACACGTTTATTTCCTTTGTGTGCATTGGAACAACACAAAAAACAGAAACAACAAAGCCAAAAATTATATAATTTCACGCAAAACTCCAAAAATGGGCTGGACATAGTCACTGGCACCCTCAACTTAATATTTGGTTGCACACCCTTTGGAAAAAATAACTGAAATCAATACGCTTCCTATAACCATCAACAAGCTTCTTACACCTCTCAAATAGAATTTTGGACCACTCTTCTTTTGCAAACTGCTCCAAGTCTCTCATATTTGAAGTGTGCCTTCTCCCAACAGCAATTTTAAGATTTCTCCACTGGTGTTCAATGGGATTTAGATCCGGACTCATTGCTGGCCACTTCAGAACTTTCCAGTGCTATGTTTCCATACATTTCTGGGTGCTTTTTGAAGTATGTTTGGGCTCATTGTCCTGCTGGAAGACCTATGACCTAGGTCGCAAACCCAGCTTTCTGACACTGGGCCCTACATTGAGACCCAAAATACTTTGTTAATCTTCATATTTCATGATACCTGCAAGACAGCTTGAATTTCATTGGATCTTTGGGCTGCTTATCCACCATCTGGACTATCCTGCGTTGACTCAGTTTAGTAGCTAAGCCAGCCCTCTTCTCCAGCCATCATAGATTCTACTCAGACAGGGAGCACCTTAGCTATTGAATTGAGTCAGACATACAGCCTCCTTCTAGCACATCCCCAATATCCTGTGTTGAAGTGAACGTTAAAGTGGAGGTTTTGAAACCAAGAGAGGGTTTGTGAAATAGGACAATTGAATTTAGTGAGGCAAATTATGTACGATTATATGGGGTGGGGGATTGCTTGCTGGTTGACCATGTAGTTGTGTAACATTTTCCTACACTGTTATTTTTGATAGCGTCTCCTAAGCTAAGTCCTGTGAAACCTATAGGTCAACAAATCAGAGACGTTTCCCAAATTTCTTTGTTTAGCCATGTTAGGAAATGATTACTACATTAATATAGTCCATGTGCTATGGACTTATCACAGGGCAAACACAATGGACAATGGACATGGGCAAACTCTCACCTTCAAAAGACCTTCTAAGGATTTGCACTTTGGATTATATCAAAATTATTTATTGTGTAAGGGGAATTCATGGTCCCATCAATGAGTTCTTGGATGTGTTTGATAAATGTCATTACGATTATACTGGTTTTGTAGGAATACTATTTAACACACACTTATCACGCTACATCAGATCACATGATAACAAAGAATACTTTCTTTAAAGTATCATTGTAACCATATGCTAAAAAGTACATGTAAACAGTTTCACAATGTGCTCTTCCTTTACTACTAATTCAAGACATACATTTTACATCAGTGGAAGGATTTCCAACATTTTGTGATTGTTTAAAATAGGAAACAGGAGTTGATACAAGACTTTACAAAATTCTTATAATTCAATTAATTCCAATTTTGATACATTTTCCAGAGGGTAAATTAGTGAAACCTGTCAATTTAACCCGCTGGTGGTAGATATTGTCTCTTACAGTTTCATTGCGCTATTAAAATAACAGAATCAAATGGACAATACCATGACTGGGGTTATTGTATGAAAAATATAACTGCTGCTGCTGTCTAAGACCTGCTATATATAGGAATACTGTATGGACTGTACTGGTGTTTAGACACTACCATGATTAGGGGGTTGTGCTGTCAATACAAATGGCAATAAGTAAATGCAATATGCATTTTAAAATAACTATGTAAAGTATTATTATAAAAAAAGATTTGAAATATCAAATTATTTGCTTTCTTCCATCTTGTTTTATTGTTTTAAACTGAAATTAAAGTTTGTTGGAAAAATATATCAACAAGACAAAATGTTTTTAACATTAAAGGCTGCTCCATATGCATCCTTGTTTCTGTCCGTTGTTTTGATCCTATGATGGATCAGAACAGTGGTCAGAAAGATGGTATCGGGAGCTTAGCTTAAGGCCTTATTGACTGGCCAGTGATTGGCATAAGTGATTATGAACCAGAAACAGGAGTGGAAACTACATTGTGGTGAGGTATCTTGGATAGATTTTCACCTGTTCTGTATTTTCAAACCACCCCTGGTCACAATCACTGATGCAAAACACTGACCAAAAGGCTTATGTGTGTGTAAGGCCTAACCGTGCCTCATTATTATAATATGCACAGACCCATACATTCTGAACACCAGCGTGTGTATTTTTTTTACTACTTTACAAAGCTACTCTAAAATGTATATTGTATATATTTTATTGTAGTTGGGGTTGCCATATGGCCAGCTGCTGTAAGTAGATATTCCATGTAGGCACTAGCATAGCTTAGGCATATAAATACAGTAGGTACTACCATGAAAAGAGCTGATACATGGGCAAATCTAAGATATAATATAGAAAGTGCATAGATATTGCATGTGCGTTATGGTGCCTAATTGGCACCAATGAGTCCTTTTCCAGAAATCAGCACCCCAAAACTTGAGTTATCTACCTTTGCTACAGATTTAACATTTTGGGGTCAAGACCATTAAAGAGGACCTTTACCCACCTCCACCAACTCCAATATTTTACATTCTGTAATAGCTGCTGTTTTAATGCTTCGGGTGTAGTTGGTATTTTTTCTCTAAACCACACTGTTCCTGTGCAATAATTTCTGTTAGTTTCAGTACCCAAGCTGATTAGGCTCTCTACTGTCAGTTGAGTGGCTCTGTCAGATGACCTAATTAGCATATTGGGTGCTGAAAATAACAGCACCGATTGCTCAGGAATGGTGGAAGCTAGCAAAAAAATTCCAACTGTGCCCGAATCAGTGGAGGGGCACCTAATGAAGGATGCAAAGAGTCTGAGTTGGTGGTGGTAGTGAAAGGTCCCCTTTAAGTTATGCCTCTGGGAAATATCATAGCTGGTGTAACTATAACAGAATACTATAGCCAATACTACTCTTTACATGCACACTTCTCAGTGTGGAACTGGTAAAGGCATTTCCATATGGATGGAGCTGCTATGTGGACACTGCTGTGCAAATATGGCTGTAATGTGGTAACTACTATATGGATGAGTAAATATCATCATCCTTTAAGGGGCACTTATTATCATGGCAGGTATTACTGTCTTAAATACTGATATTTTCTTCATTTTATTCTATTAATCTGGTGTGTTCATGCATTAAAAGAATAAATACAGCACTTCAGAGTAGACAAATGTTTATAAAACAGCCCCCTGTAAATACATAGACTTTCACTGTTGAGAAAGTCTATCTATTTACATGGAAACAGTGCATACTTTTATGTACTTGTTTTTACTTTTCAGTAGTAGTAATTATGGAATAACACTAAACACTTACGCCTACAGAAATCCAAGCATCTGAATGGGCTTCATTTCTACTTTCCTTTCTCCCTTTTGCGTTATTCATGCTTATTTATAAGCATATAAGTGATAAATTATACTCATTGCCCTAAAGCCACCTATGACTGAGTCAAATGAGGTTATCCAATGTTTTAATAGGAGCCAGATCCCATCCAAAATTATATTAGCTTTTAAAATAGGAATCTTCTAATGTTGGGCTATTACTGAATGTGACATGAATTGGCAGAATGCAGGAAAGGTCATTCAGTATGCAGTTACCTTATTTAGTTTTCCCTAAGTGTGCAGGCTATGTGGACATATTTTAAGTAATGGTACAGTAAAACAACTACTGAGATAACTTCTCAATGTGCATTCTTAGTTTGCTTTTGACTGGATCAGCATGAATCAGATGTGTTGGAGTTTCCCTATGCAATAAGTGGTTCCTAAGGGCATACATACCATATAAGCAAAATGTTAAACTATATGTCGGTGTTGGTGCCAGATCCCCTTATAGTGCTAACCTAGTGGGTACAGCTAGCCTGCTACATGTCTTTCTCTGCTAAGTGAATCCTTTCAGCTATTCAGTAAAGCTTAGAATGGTATTATGAAACACTTACCTATTGCCTTGACTTCTAAGGGACAAGAAGAATCCCTTTTCTAAGTATGCTTAGAGGATATTTATTAGGTCTTATTGCATCTATGTGTTATGGTTGTGACATCAATTCAAAAACTAATTTCCAGGGAGTCTGTCACCACAATATCAACCTAGTCCTACAGATGCAAATAAGCCCTTTGGAGCCAAGAACATGGTGGTTCAGTGGTTAGCACTGTTGCCTTACTTTGCTGTAGTCCTTGGTTTGAATCCAATAATGGACAACATCTGCATGGCGTTTGTATATTAAATTTGTATGGATAATTAGGTTTCTGCTCACACTCTAAATACATACTGATAGGGAATTTAGATAGCAAGCTCTATGTGGGACTGTGAGTGATGACAATATCTGTACAGCACTGTTGAATATGTTGGCATTATTTAAGTAAGCAAAATAAAGAGTAAAGTGGCAATGCCCTTGTTGCTCCAAAGAGTTAATTTGCATATATTTACAAAAACAGCAATACCTTGGCATTGGAGGCACCACATTAACAAGGGAAAAACACTATTTGATTCTGGTGACCCTAACCTATCTATATGTTGGGCTGGGTTGATATGATGGGTTCTGGTGACAGACTTTCTTTAAAATGTATTGTGTGTTCTACAAAATTATAAAATAATGAAGAGTTTCCTGTTGTTTCATTACCTCTACCAACTGCAACTTATTGTATCTTTCAATAGGTGCTGCTACACTGAATCTTGTGTAGTTGAAATTTTTTTCACTAACCCCCACCGTTCCCGAGCAATCATTTCTGTTAGTATTCTTTACTATCAGATGGGCTATCCTTGGATGGAGCAGAAAGACAGAGACCACCCACTTGACTACAGACCGCATAATTGTGCTGAAACTTACTGCAATGATTGCCTAGGAATGATGGAGGCTAGAGACTGCCAACTGCCCCAGAATCAGTGGAGCAGTGCCTATTGAAGGGAGGTATTGAAAGGTCCTCTTTAAATTTGGGTATGCCTTTAAAGAAAATGTTTTACCTCATAAAACCCCCAACTAAATCATTCCTTTTCCATTCTGCTATGTCACAGAGGTATACAAGTAAGTAGAAAGATAAAATTTAGGTACAGTAATTGTAATCAATGGGGAACATTTATTAATACTGTCGAACTTTGCAGTGACTTAAACTATAAACCCTGTTCATAGTTTTAGGCTAAGGCCGCACATAGTGAAATGCATCAAAAAAAAAAAAAAACGCTGTGGAAAAAAAATGTGACGGAATCGCATTTCTGGAAATGTATTGTAGACTTCACTTGTTACTTAGACGTGTAAAACCATTGTTCCAGCTTAGTAAAATAATTCATTGTAAATATTAGGCTGTTAGCTGTCTCCAAGTTTTATCAACTATTTAGCAGCCATTTAGGCAACTCAGAGAGCCAGCATGATTTTGTTAGGAGCTCTTCAAAAAGAGCACCAATGAAAAACAACCTAAGGCTGAAGCCCCTCATGGCAAAAAATGCAGCATTTTGCAGTCCCTGCAAAGTAGATCCCATCCACACATTGCAGAAAAATATCTGCAGCAGAAATGCTGCGATTTCCAAAAGCGTTGTGTTTTTGGAAAACACAGCATGTCAATTATACCTATGGAAACACTGGCAGTTTCTGTATAGGTATAATGGAAGCGGAAAGTCCGCAGAGGAAAACGAATGATGCGTTTCTGCTATGGTTTTTACCGCTGTGCTTTTTCACTGCGGCCCGCTAAGATTTATAGGAGCATTGGCTATCAGATTCCTGGTAATTTTTTAGTCCTTACAGATTTTGCTGCGGTTTTGTGAGCCAAAGCCAGGAGTGAATTTAGCAGAAGGGTGAACTATAAATTCTTCCTATATATTTCCCATTCCTGTTGAAGCCACTCTTGGCTTTGGCTCAAAAAAACGCAGCAAAATCTGCAACAAAAAAAAGCAACTTTTCTGCAACGTGGGGCCTCAGCCTAAGGTCAGGATCATATGAGAAAAAGAAACTGTAGAACTTCTTGCCAGTATAGCAGCTGAAAGGTTGCATTGTAAAGTTTAAAAGCTGTGGTGAATCCGGCAGTACTAATTCACAGCGCTGCTACTGTGGACCACAGTGAATCAGCTGCAGTGGCTAACATGCTAGGATCACGGCTTGTTGTTGCCCCAACTTTAGCTCAGATATCTTTATTTTTTTATTTATATCTATATTTATTTTACCTATCTTTATCTTTATTTACATAGTGAAGTTGATCAATAAGGCCGGGGCACCACGGCCGGGATTTTACAGTCCCTGCATAGTGGATGGGAGTCTAGCAAATCCCATCCACACACTGTGGAAAAATACGCACAGCGGACACGCTGCAATTTCCAAAACCATTGTATTTTTGGAATTCACAACTTGTCAATTATACGTATGGAAACGCCAGCGGTTTCCCTATAGGTATAATGGAAGCAGAAAGTCTGCAGAGCACTTCAGGAAAAACAACGATGCGTTGCTACCGGGCTTTTTTTTTGCTGCAGCCCTCTACCTGGGGCCTTAGCCTTAAAAGAGTTTCCCAAGGTGATGATTCTGACTTGTATTTGCCATCAGTTCATGTTTGGTGGGGACTGACCTCTGGGATCTCTTCTAATCTTGAAAATGATGAGTCTGTGGCTTTGGTACAGCATTTTGTCCAATAAAGTTTTTACAATAATACTTCTGGCCACTCAACTGTGCAAGGAATATACCACTTTTGAAATTATGTGGTATGCAAAAACTGTAAGAAATTGGGCATAAGGCATGTGCAATAGTTTTGTGCTGCAAATTCTGATTTAGCGCCTATTCAAATAATGTTTTTTACAGTCTACTCAATGTTTTCATAACCAAAGCAGCTTTAAAAATATATTTGTTGGTAGATCTATAGAGTCTAATCTTAAAATATATCTCTCCTTTGCCTACATTTAGTCTCCTTCTCATTGCTGTCCATTTTTTTTATGGACAGAAAAGAATACTACAATGCTTTTGAGTCCTCTCAAAAATTGATTCAAAACAGATGCAATTAGAATTTTGCGTATCTGTTTGTATCACTTTTACTGAAAAAAAATGATTTAAATGGGCTCTTATGTCAGTATATCTTTAAGCTTTAAATTCACCATGTGATAAGAACTTGTAGAACTGTGGAACTGGAAGTATTATGATAGTATATATATTTATTTGTGTACATATATTTCCATAAAATTAACTATTCTGATTCAATTAGAATTATGGTAATTTACTCAACTCTCTCTTTTACCTTAGATAGTTAAAACTGATATGTTCATGTGTTTAGTTTTAGAAAAAGGATGGCAACAACAACTACAAAGTAATAAAACAGACAGAAAAAGAAAACATTTTGAGAACCCTGAGTTGATGGGAAATGTTAGTGGTGTACTATACAAAAAAAACCTGCCGTTAGTTAATGAGCAATCCAAATGTAAAAACATAGTTTGACGGTCCATCTGGTCCACACATTCCCTAAAGACATGTATAGTCAAGCCATGGCTTATTGTTCCCTATTAGCTGTTTCTTAGATATAGATTTTTTATGTTTCAAGAAAATCTGTCACAATAAAAATGCAGTTTAATCTGCGGGCTTCATGATATATAGCAAGAGGAGCAGTGCGGACTGATGTATACTTTTGTAAAAAAAAAAATGGAAAAGATTAAGTAGAAGTTTTCACTTATTCATTTATATCTCTGATTTTTCTATGCTAAGAAACAGTAATTGAATATCTTTATGGTAACAGATTCCCCTTTAATATGCTTTAATACAATTGTTTTAAAGCCAGTTCTGTGACAGAGAACAACATGATCACAGTCATTGCCCCTTGTGACACCTCATTCTGTCCCAAATTATGTCCTCATTTCTGCATCTGTCACTCATGACACTACTTCTTGTCTCGGTTGCCAAGGAGTCTAGTTTTCTAGAAGTTAAAGGGTTGTGCAATGGCAAAATGGGTGACTGTCTGGCTCAATGCATCAGCTAGGCCAGTCCCTTCTCTATAATGGCTGATTCAGAGACAGAGAAGGGGGCTGGTTTAGCTATTGAACTGCTCCAGACAGCCTCTACATATAAGTCTCCGACACACATGGAGGGAGAAAAGTTCCCTCAACACCAGAGGCTGTGTCAAAATGTTGTAACCTTTAATAAACCTCACAAACATCCAGGACAAAATGATTGTAACTGATATGGGGTAATACTTGCAACTTTGAATACAACAGTATGTTAGTAAGTAACTTTATGTTGCATACTTCCAGCTATAAACAACTTTTTTAAATTAATAGTTCAGCTTATAATATGAAATTTTGTAATATATTCTGTTAAAAAATATGTTTCCTTTTCCCCTTTGCATGAAGTTATTTTCTCCATATTAGTCTATGAAGACGGGAGGGGGGATAGAAAAGACTCAAATAATTGCTGCTGTTACACTCTGCTATTCCTTGCTTTTTTAACACTGCTACAGTTGAAACCAGAAGTTTACATACACTATATAAAAAGACACATATGCATGTTTTTCTCACTATCTGACATGAAATCAGAATAAACCTTTCCCGTTTTAGGTCAGTTAGGATTACCAAAATTATTTATATTTTCCAAATGCCAGAATAATGAGAGAGAGAATTTTTAAGGCATTTTTATTACTTTCTGCAAAGTCAAAAGTTTACATACATTTCATTAGTATTTGGTACCATTGCCCTTAAACTGTATGACATGGGTGAAACGTTTTGGATATCCTTCCACAAGCTTCTCACAATAGCTGGTAGGAATTTGGTGTTCTCAGGCTTGGCCATAATGACCATTGTTACATTTGGAGGAAAAAGGGAGAAGTTTGCAAGCCTAAGAACACCATCCCAACTGTGAAACATGGGAGTGGCAGCATCATGTTGTGGGGTTGTTTTGCTGCTGGAGGGACTGGTGCACTTCACAAAATAGATGGCTGTGATGAACAGACCCCCAGTGACATATCTGCCTTTGAAATGTATCATTCCTGATTCATAGTAGTCGTACCTACTTTAATGAATGCCATGTTTAAGTTGTGTATAACACGGGGGATGGTCACTCCTACCTACTTTCAGAAATGCCATGGGGGAGGGAGGGCGAGCGACCCCCCCCAGCTCAACCCCAGACACACGTCTTGTTCTAGCTAGGCAGTGTCTGGGGGTGAGGGGTGGCTGGACACTCCTTTATACTACTGCCGCAACCCAGACGGAGGAGACCAGAGGATGGGAGTAGTAGTGGCGGATGCTGTGCCACCTAGCAGGCTGAACATGCTCACCAACCACTCCAGTCCCACTCCTGGGCCGGACAAAGTCAAGGGGGGTCCTGCAACACTATCGGATGGTGGTGGTAGTAGTTCTTTCCCCCGGGGCACTTCCAGTTGAAGAGGGGACCTCTTCTCTCTGAGCCGGTGTG
This sequence comes from Leptodactylus fallax, assembly GCA_947044405.1. Classification (NCBI taxonomy): domain Eukaryota; kingdom Metazoa; phylum Chordata; class Amphibia; order Anura; family Leptodactylidae; genus Leptodactylus; species Leptodactylus fallax. Next base: position 1,106,262 of record CAMRHE010000048.1, on the reverse strand, counting down.
GTGTTGTTCGGAAGGGCCCTGATGGTGATGCAGGCACGACTCAGGAGTCAGCGGTGCAAGTAAAGCAAACAGCCTTTTATTTGGCAACAAGAATATAGGAATGGCAGCTTCCAAATGGGGGTAGTAGTACAGTGTCCAATCCCCAGCTTGGTCCTAGGAGGCCTGACAGGGGTCTGGTTACCTGAAAACTAGGCCCGATGCAATCCTCCTGTCAGGGTTCCCTCTGTTCCTCCTGGAACGGCACCGGAAAGCTCCACAATAATGGACAGCTGACAAGGTAATCCTGGCTGTCTCTGGGGCAGATTTTAATCCTCCTGGAGGCTGTGATGGCCGACCGTTGGCCTTAGTTCAGCTGGTAGGGGCAGGAATACTCTGCAAACCCTCATTGTCTCACTGTTCACACTAGACTGCCTGAACTGAACTGAGACCAAGGGTTACCGTGGAGACGGAATCTCCCACAACCCCGCCCAGTGGCCTGTGATAGGCCAGGGCTAAACCAAGGCTAGGTTTGAACAATGCAGGGGAGACATACAGGGAAAAGCTGTAACAAATGACATAGAACACTTAACATAGAACGGGACGTACCAACATAAAACCTAGAGGCACAGACACAAACATTATAAACAGCAGCCTCTGGGATGCTGCACACCCCTCTATTTTAACCTTAGCTGCCCTCGGCAAACCTTTGTCCAGGCTAGGGAAGGCAATACAGTGGACAAGACAAGACAAACAAGGCATAACAAATGAAACATGACAAAAATATATAAAGCGATACAACCAAAAAGTCCAAGGTAAGGAAAGGGAAACAAGGGCGAAGACCTGGTACCTGAGGCACAAGTCCGTCAGTGTCCCATCTCAGGCACCAGTAAAGCACGTGGAACAGAGGAGATGATGTCACAATAGAGGTCCCTGAGGCACAGGTACGTGAGTGTCCAATCTCAGGGCCTCAACAAGACACAAAGGGACTCCAGGGCACAGGTACAGTAGTGTCCAACCTGGAGCAAAGGGACAGGTGAAAATAAGGAAAACTGGGGCAGTGTCCATAAGTTTGCACTGATGAACTGGAAAAGCGTCCAAAAGTTCGGCACAAAAACACAAGGGGGCAACAACTTGGAGATATGTACAACGGTAGGAGTCCAAGGCAGTCATTCCAGGGGGGCACCCTGAAGGGCACAAAACTTGATCTCCCCAGTCAGGTGTAGACTAGGGGGCACAAAACTTACGGGTGGCAACCTTTCAGTTATCAGCTTCTGCAGGAGAAGGTCCCGATGTCTTGGGATGTGAAGCTGGAGCAGGTGTCAGTGGTGCAGCCTCAGTTGACCTAGACAGGCGTTGAAGTTCCAGGGCCTTCTGTTCTTCCACTTTAAGTTGTTGGCGCCCGGTGATGGAAGTAGGCCTTTGGGCGCGAACAGCAGTTGGCGGGATAGCAGCAGGTGAAACGGGGGCTCCAGCCGGAGTCCCGGGGGTAGCCAGTACCGCAGTTTCAGGAATCTCCTCCATTAGGTCCTCAGCGTCCATCTCCTCCAAAAGCATACTGCCAAACTGGTTACAAAGTGGCTTAAGGAAAACAAAGTCAATGTTTTGGAGTGGGCATCACAAAGACCTGATCTCAATCCTATTGAAATTTTATGGGCAAAGCTAAAAAGGCAGGTGCGAGCAAGGCGGCCTACAAACATGGCTCAGTTACACCAGTTCTGTCAGGAGGAACGGGTCCAAATTCCTACCAACTATTATGAGAAGCTTGTGGAAGGATATCCAAAATGTTTGACCCAAGTCATACAGTTTAAGGGCAATGGTACCAAATACTAATGAAATGTATGTAAACTTTTGACTTTGCAGAAAGTAATAAAAATGCCTTAAAAATTCTCTCTCTCATTATTCTGGCATTTGGAAAATATAAATAATTTTGGTAATCCTAACTGACCTAAAACAGGAAAGATTTATTCTGATTTCATGTCAGATAGTGAGAAAAACATGCATATGTGTCTTTTTATATACAGTAATACCTCGTACATTCGCGAGTTTAGGGTCCAGAGCGGATCGCGGATCGCGAGGAATCGCGAATGTTTGGTACAAGCGCTTAGAAGCGCTTACAATGCCGGTTTCTAATGTTTAACCCCTAAATACCAATAAACTTTACCCTACAGTACTGTACAGTATACTAAAGTATACTAAAGTATACTGTACAGTACTGTATATTAATACATTCATTCATTTTTCTTATACACTCACAGTAAAATGAAACTAATTACCGGGTACGTAACGAACAGGACGCTACTACCCAATAGCGAAGGTGTTTTTTTTAATTAAATTTCACAGATCTGAAAAAAAAAGAGCAAAATCTATATATGTTAGTCGCCAAAAAAATATCGCGAATCTGTGAATTCGCAAATTCGGAAACGCGAGTGTACGAGGTATTACTGTAGTGTATGTAAACTTCTGGTTCCAACTGTAAATAAGAGGCTGTGAGAGCACAGGATGAGGCAATAAATGAATTATCGAGTGGGCAGGAGAATCCTACTCAGTCCCTCTCTGCTCCATAGACCTCTATGTGTGAGGCTGAATACAGAGATGTAAACAGTCAGATTGAAGATAAAGAGCAGGAGAACAGCTTAATAAGTGGTGAAGGAAACAGAAATCCTTAATAAGATATAGTACAAAGTTTATTATTTTCATCCGTGCTATTCATTTATGAAAAGTTGTTTATAACTGGAGGTATAAGAACAGATGACAAGATGTTTTAAATGTTGTTGGTCACAGATTCAAATGGGGGTCTGGAGTAGAAAATGAGCCAGAAGTAGATATGGAAGATACTTTGTGAATACTTCTACTTGTAGGGTAGGGCATGGAATGCAGATAAGAAGAGAAAAGGGGTTATTCCCTAGTGGTTAGACTGATGAAGTAAACCAAATTCCATCAGAATTAAAGCCTCAAAGTTCTATTACATGGGACGATTACCAGGCCAGTTATTGACAGAGACAGATTGGAAACTTTAAGTGGTCCTGGAAAAAAATAAACATAAAAGTGGCCGCATGTTGTGAGCGGATCCAAATTGGCAGAAGGTGGGGCTGTCATAAGTAGGCAGTCCTGTGTAAAATGTGAAGGGAAGGCGTACAGCAGCCCTGTGTAAGTAAAGAAGGAAATACAGGCTGCAGGAATCCGGTGTAAAATATAGAGTAAGGGAGTAGAGAAGTTCTGTGTAAGTAAAGAAGAGGTTGCATGCTGCAGCAGTCCTGTGTAAACTATATGGAGCAAAGGTGGTGCAGAAGTCCTTTGTAAGTTACACACAGGACTGCTACACCCTGTTGCTCCATATTTTTCAATTGACTGGTGACCATAGAGTCATTAACATGATTTTACCTGCCATTTTGCTGGAAAAACTTTAGTGTTCTTGCAAACTTTAAATACTATGTTGACATCATATCTGTACCGTTTTCATCTTCAGTGTATAAACATAGACCAAAGCCCAAAATAAAAATCTCACACCAGAACCCAAAATAGATAAAAGTAAAAAACCCTAGACCTAGACTTTTGACTTGGGGCCCCCACACGGCATAGCGCCCCCTTTCCTGGCTTCCATACAGTATAATGCCCCATTTAAAAACCAAATAATGTGCTGACCCCAGAATAGCTTCTGAGTATGAGTAGAGGTGAGAGAAGTAATACTGTGCACTGTCCATGTATACAGAATAAGAGCATATACTGAGAATTACACCCAGTGCACAGGGCAAGAAAAATGGTACTGTGCATCGTCCATGTATACAGAATAAGAGCAGATACTTAGAATTACAACCAGCATATAGTACAAGAGAAGTGGCACTTTGCAGTGTCCAAATATACAGAATAAGAGCAGATACTGACAATTACATCCAGTATGCTGTCATACTATGAAGTGTCTATACAGTTGTTCTAAAAAGTTTACATACCCCGGAAGAAATTTTTTTGTTTTTTTGGCCTTTTTTCAGAGAATATGAATGATAACACAAAAACTTTTTCTCCACTCATGGTTAGTGGCTGGCTGAAACTATTTATTGTCAAACTTCTGTGTTTTCTCTTTTTAAATCATAATGACAACCAAAAACATCAAAATGACCCTGTTCAAAAGTTCACAAACCCCAGATCTTAATACCGTGTATTGCCCCCCCTAACATCAATGACAGCTTGAAGTCTTTTGTGGTAGTTGTGGATGAGGCAAAAAGTCTCCAGTTCCTGTAAATTCCTGGGCTGTCTTGAGATTTTCCCAGAGTGGCTCAATGATATTGAGATCAGGAGACTGAGATGGCCACTCCAGAACCTTCACTTTCTTCTGCTGTAGCCAATGAAAGGTCGACTTGGCCTTGTGTTTTGGATTGTTGTCATGTTGGTACGTCCCATGCGCAGCTTCCTGGCTGATGAGTGCAAATTTGACTCCAGTATTTGCTGATAACGTACTGCATTCATCTTTCCTTCAACTTTCACCAAGTTTCCTGTGCCTTTGAAGCTCACACATCTCCACATCATCAGTGATCCACCTCCGTGCTTTACAGTAGGAATGGTGTTCCTTTCATCATAGGCCTTGTTGACACCTCTCCAAATGTAACATTTATGGTTGTGGCCAAAGAGTTTGATTTTTGTCTCATCACTCCAAATGACCTTGTTCCAGAAGTTTTGAGGCTTGTCTCTGTGCTGTTTGGAGTATTGAAGGCGAGATTCTTTGTGGCATTTGCGCAGTAATGGCTTTCTTCTAGCAACTCGACCATGCAGCCCATTTTTCTTCAAGTGCCTCCTTATTGAGCATCTTGAAACAGCCACACCGATAGTTTCCAGAGAGTCCTGTATTTCAGCTGATGTTATGTGTGGGTTTTTCTTTGCATCCAGGACAATTTTTCAGCCATTTGTGGCCGAAATTTTGGTTGGTCTACCTGACCATGGTTTAGTTTCTGGGCATGTTATCAGGCCAAAATCACCAGGGTATGTGAACTTTTGAACATTGTCATTTTGATGTTTTTGGTTGTCATTATGATTTAAAAAGAGAAAACACAAGTTTAACAATAAATGGCTTCAACCAACCACTAACCATGAGTGGAGAAAAAGTTTTTGTGTTATCATTCATTTTCTCTGAAAAAGGCCAAAAAAATCTGCTGGGGTATTTAAACTTTTTAGCACAACTGTACATAGAGAATACGAACAGATACTGAGAACTACACCCAGCATACGGAACAAGATAAATGGTACTGTGCAGTGTCTATTTTTACACCCTAAATATAGGACAAGAAAAGTGGTACTGTGCATTATTTATATATAAAGAATAAGAGCATTAATGAGAATTACATCCAGCATACATGACAAATGAATATGCACATCTTGTTACCAGGAAGATGTCTAATTACTGTGCTGTGACTGTAACGAGCTGTGCACCTGTGTGTCTATCAAATGACCATGGACCGTACATCACATGACCATGGACTGATTTTTATCCACTGGAAGTAAGCAGAATAAATTACAGCAAGCAGAGATATAGAAATCCATGAGGAATTGGCACAAAGTATTTTGGAAAATTGTATAACTTTTCAATATACAAACAATAACTTTTGTCTCTCAATATTTGTCTGAAACTGGACAACCCCTTTAAGGCTATTTAATTTTTATTGACATTTTTTTTCTTTTTGCTTAGATTTAAAAATACAACAAGGGAAATACGAACTGACAACACCGATATGTACTGATGCAGAGGGACGACATATTTCCAACATTCTTTCAATTGGTCACAAAAAAAGATTAGCGAGAGACATAGCACATAGTCGTCAGCCCCTCTACTTCAACGTTACAGCCTTTGGAAGGGAATTTCATCTTAAACTGAAGCCAAACATTCGTCTCATTGCTCCTGGGGCTGTGGTGGAGTGGCATGAAGACCCCTTAAATTCTGAAAACAGAAGCCATGTTGAAAATACGACCCATTATTCAAATAGCACTGAGAAAATGTGGAAAAAGGAGCCATTGTGGACAAATTGTGCTTATGTTGGAGAAATAACAGATATTCCTGGAGCGTCAGTTGCTTTAAGTAACTGCGATGGTCTGGTAAGATACACTTTATAAATATCACTCTTTTATCTCTCGTCATTGTCTGTGTTTTCAATTATGCAGGCAGTGCAGCATGAAATGAAAAACTGTTACAAAACATAATACAAAAGTCAGCAAAATCTCTTTATTTAAAATTTAGAAAAATTGTAGTGTTCGTTCCTGCTTGTAGTGTTGCCAAGCATTTCTGTAGGCTAGGATCTAAATCTATAACAGCACTTTTGGAAGAACTCCAATACTGACCTCTCGCAAAATGCTCAGGGCCATAGTAGATTGAATAAAAAGTCTATGATATATCAAAGAATGTGTCTTATAAACTGGTGTCCTATTTTGCGACCCTGATCTTTTATTCTCATGGGTCTCAGTGGGTTCTATATAATATACAGTGGGGAAAAATAGTATTTAGTCAGTCACCAATTGTGCAAGTTCTCCCACTTAAAAAGATGAGAGAGGCCTGTAATTGACATCATAAGTAGACCTCAACTAGGAGAGACAAAATTAGAAAACAAATCCAGAAAATCGCATTGTCTGATTTTTAAAGAATTTATTTGCAAATTATGGTGGAAAATAAGTATTTGGTCACCTACAAACAAGCAAGATTTCTGGCTCTCACAGACTTGTAACTTCTTCTTTAAGAGGATCCTCTGTCCTCCGCTCATTACCTGTAGTAATGGCACCTGTTTGACATTGTTATCAGTATAAGACACCTGTCCAGAACCTCAAACAGTCACACTCCAAACTCCACTATGGTGAAGGCCAAAGAGCTGTGGAAGGACACCAGAAACAAAATTGTAGACCTGCACCAGGCTGGGAAGACTGAATCTGCAATAGGCAAGCAGCTTGGTGTGAAGAAATCAACGGTGGGAGCAATAATTAGAAAATGGAAGTCATACAAGACCACTGATAATCTCCCTCAATCAGGGGCTCCACGCAAGATCTCACCCAGTGGGGTCAATATGATCACAAGAATGGTGAGCAAAAATCCCAGAACCACACGGGGGGATCTAGTGAATGACCTGCAGAAAGCTGGGACTAACGTAACAAAGGCTACCGTCAGTAACACACTACGCAGCCAGGGACTCAGATCCTGCAGTGCCAGATGTGTCCCCCTACTTAAGCCAGTACATATCCGGGCCCATCTGAAGTTTGCTAGAGAGCATTTGGATGTTCCAGAAGAGTACTGGGAGAATTTCATATGGTCAGATGAAACCAAAGTAGAACTGTTTGGTAGAAATACAACTCGTCGTGTTTGGAGGAGAGTGAATGCTGAGTTGCATCCAAAGAACACCATACGTATTGTGAAGCATGGGGGTGGCAACATCATGCATTGGGGCTGTTTCTATGCAAAGGGACCAGGACGACTGATTCGTGTACATGAAAGAATGAATGGGGCCATGTATCGTGAGATTTTGAGTGCAAACCTCCTTCCATCAACAAGGGCATTGAAGATGAAACATGGCTGGGTCTTTCAGCATGACAATGATCCCAAGCACACCGCCAGGGCAACGAAGGAGTGGCTTTGTAAGAAGCATTTGAAGGTCCTGGAGTGGCCTAGCCAGTCTCCAGATCTCAATCCCATAGAAAACCTTTGGAGGGAGTTGAAAGTCCGTGTTGCCCAGCGACAGCCCCAAAACATCACTGCTCTAGAGGAGATCTGCATGGAGGAATGGGCCAACATACCAGCAACAGTGCCAACCTTGTGAAGACTTACAGAAAACTTTTGACCTCTGTCATTGCCAACAAAGGATATATAACAAAGTATTGAGATGAACTTTAGTTATTGACCAAATACTTATTTTTCACCGTAATTTGCAAATAAATTCTTTAAAAATCAGACAATGTGATTTTCTGGATATGTTTTCTCATTTTGTCTCTCATAGTTGAGGTCTACCTATGATGTCAATTACAGGCCTCTCTCATCTTTTTAAGTGGGAGAACTTGCACAATTGGTGGCTGACTAAATACTTTTTTCCCCACTGTACGATAGATGCCTAAGACCTTCTTTTACACAGGACAATTTGCATGCAATAAATCACTAGTTTGATTAAAGGTGTGTCATTTTGCAGTGATGTGAACATGGTGAGCATGGGTACGATGGTCGATAGTTTGTTCATTTAATGTCAATTGCATTGCTTTGCCAACAGAAATTTTTTTATTCACTTTTTGCATTCCCGACTCATACGCTAAGAAAGATTAGCAAGAGGCCTGCCAATGTAAATGCATTTGTCGCACAAAATCTTGCATTGGTCGGAAGGAACTGCAATACCTGAAAAATAGGTTAGAACAAAGTAAGTGTGGAAATGTGGGATAGGTGGAAGTTTGTCAATAGCTTATGTCTGCTTTCCAGTGAAAGAAAAGACAATATAGAGAATGCAGATTGAACAGGTGGTCTTGTACTAACTGAAAAAATAAATGTTCACACCTACCTTTCTTACACCTATGTCTCCATCTCAAAATCCAATTATCTTTTTGATGTAAATGAACAATAGATAAATGACAAGCTCCTTTTATCTTACGATAATCATTACTTTCTTGCCACATATAAACACTTGTTTGATCACTACGGATTTGCTATCAAATTGCTAATCGCTCATTTCTCACAATTTATCTTAGGTGTAAAAGGACCATAATACTGTAGGTTTAGGCTCTACACTTCTCCCTATTCAAAGTGGCTGCAGTCCCCATAAAACTCAGTAAAAAGTTGATTTATATGGGACATATAGTAAGCAACTTAGTATCTTTAGATTTAAGGGTAAAAAAAAGTAAAGGTAGATTATCGATTTTATCTATTCATGCTACCAAGTGGACACTATTAGGAGACGTTCACATTACCGTTATGAACGTCCATTGCTCTTGTCCATCACAGAATGAGAGCAACGGACAATAACGGCAGTAGAGTGATGGATGCAGATGGAGCCCCCTCTGTCTGCTTCCGTTCCCATTGACTCTAATGTAAACAACATGATGGAAGTTTTCTTCCATTGTGTTTGTTTATGTTTCTAATGGAAGAAAAGTTCTTTTCTTCCATCAGAAAATTAAAAAACATGACTGAAGAAAGCTTCCATCATGGTTTTTACTTGAGGGTGAATGCAGACGTACATGAAGCGGAGGAGGCACTGCCTGCATCAGTAACTTAATATGACGGATAAGAGTAACAGACATTAATGTCGGTAGTCTGAACCTACCTTAATTAAGCCATGTAGTTATGGTTCAAGTGAGATGTAACAGATGGGGTAAAATCAGGTAAAATTACCTCTCTTTCACGCTTCTTGACTGATACCATGCTGCATTAAAATATTTACTGGAATTAATTCAGGACCCGTTTAATCCATAGGATGGCCATATAGCTATTGGTCGAATGCTTGTTTCCTCTGAAACCCCATATACATAAAAAGATGGGTTGGCTGGGCATGCATGTGGGAAATAGGTTATGGCAAGTCACCTTATCTTGCTTAATGGGGTATTCCCATGAATATAATTATATCTATATTTGTAGATAATTAAAAGTTAAACATTTTTGCAAATATAAGTAGTTAAAAATTCTGAAGAGTTTTAAAGATTTTCTCTAACCATCTTAGTGGTGACAGTCTGTTGTCTTGATTGGTTGACAATGGTTATGATCACAAATGCAGAAACTTTATATGTTCTGGGACTTGTCAAAAACCCAGCCATGATTTTCTTATTGTAGCTGGGTTATTAGGCAGGGACACTACATATGTGAGAAGATATCCCAGCCACATTAAGGAAACCATTGCTGATTTTCTGACCTTAGAAAGGTCCTGCATTCATGGTCATATTCATTGGCAACCGATCAAGACAACAAGGCTGTGACCACAAGATATTTAGAGAAAATATTTAAAACTCTGCACAATGTTTAATTACTTATATTTGCAAAAATGTTTAACTTTTAATTATCTATAAATTTTAAAATGGTTATGTTCGTGGGAATACCCCTTTAAGAATAAAAGAATCAGACATGTGTAATTGAACATACCAGACCCTTCTTTTAACTGACAATCAGCCAGCCCTTCGAAAATGGATGCATTCAACTGACATTCATCTATATATATATGTCCAAATTTACCCTGTGCTCTGCTTAGTATTCTTCATTGTTTACACCAAGCTGGCACCCATACCCGCCACACTTGACACTGCTCAGGTCTCTGCAGATTTAAAGAGATTTGAAGAAGTACTGTAATGAAAGCTGGCGACTGATGAGAGGAGTGCCCAGAGATGTAAAATATACTGTACATATTTGTATGCAGCACGGTTTTTATGTGTTACTTACATGTCTTTGACTTCTTGTATATTGAAATGGTAAGAAAATGTACAGGGCAGTATTTATTTCATAGTGCTTTCAAGGTAATAAGGTATGGCATCTCTACATACAAATTTCCATATTTTTCTTAGCAAAATCCATTTTATTCTTATGAATTAGTCTTTTTTAAGTACAGAGTCCTGGCTAACCCTTGAAACTGCAAAAATATTATACTTGAAAATGTTAAAGTGTGATCAGTGTAGTTTCCATGGGAGTCAAACAGTCCTTTAAATCACAAAAAAGATACTGTGTGGCTGAAATGTTTTAGGATAAAATCAGATTGAGGTCACTGCCAGGTATACTGGAAGACACTTTGGCCTGCATCTCTATGCCACACTAAACACTATTTCTAAAAAACAGCAGGAGCGGGCAAGTATTTACAGTGGTAACTCCGTGGTCTACCAGGGTAAACATTTTGAAATCCCAGATACACACTGCTTGCTACCCACATGTGCTGCAAATACTAATTCAATCAGTGTTGCAGAGTAAAAACAACAGCAGCTATTTTGTGTTCATCTAGTTAGAAACTCCCTTTCCCATGGGACCACATCTAAAAACACATTGGAAGCTGACCTTCTTCAATGGGCTGCTTAAAGAAGATTTTAATGGAAAGCTGTACTAGTCTATGTACTGTAGTTTGTGAAAGCAATTGCTATTTTACTCCATTTGCTTTGGATTTGCATTGACTTAAAGTATTATGTTTGACATCTCCTAAGCGCCTTAGAATGAAACCTGTACCTTTAAGAAAATATTCTTGGAAGTACTGTATGTTGTAGTGCCTACCGTCTTTGGTGGGTTTTGAAATAGCTCATCCTTCTCCATAAATGCTTTGCCTTATTAAAAATGGTTGGTATTTACAAGGACACTAAACATAAGGGTAGCTAATAAGAGGATAAGCTCATCCACGCTTATTTCTATTAATGTTTCCAGTGATCTTGAAGATAGATGTTTTTCTGAAATTTGTATTACTAATTCCATTAATGGGTTGTCACGGGAAGACAAAACCTGTCCATATGCCCTAATGGACATCATAGAAAGTGGTCTCCTACTTAGACCCCAATCCAATGAGCCAGAATGGAGAACCATTTTGCACAAGCTGCTCCAGTTCTGCTGGATTATAGTTGACCATGTAGTACAAGGAAATCCCTTGATCTGAATGGTTTCCTTGTAATGCTACTTTACATATGGCCTCTACAGAGGAAGTGCCTAGCTGGTCACATCTTCTTCTGGAAAAAGCAGCTGTTTGCCTGGGGTGACCCGAGGGCCGCATTCTTAAAGCGGTTGATTCTGATAAAACATGCCTCTTTTAGAAACACTGTAGTCATCCTCACTCCAGTCCAAAAGTTGTTGTTCCCAGTCATCAATAAATAACATTTAACTGCACAGTAAATATAGATGAGATAAACTGCAGGTTTAGTGTCTCTTTTGTTCTTACAGTTAAGTTGCTCATGCACCTTCAACATCTGTCGGCCAAGCACAGCTATTCCTAATGACTCCATCATAGATGTATGTATATATTTACAATGACAATAGGAAAGTATCCTGCTGCCAAACACATTTCCTGTGAGAATAAAAAGATAGGCATGTAAAGTTAAGCATGCCTATCTTTCCATCCCCCGATGCTCTGTGTTGATGGAGATTTGGGAGGCCCCCATACGCATAAGCTAGTTGGCCATTCCAGCTGGAATTGGGGGTTCATTTGGCTTTTCCTTTATGTGTATGGGTTCTTTAGATGGTTTGAGTAGTACTCGATATATAGTTATTCCATTATACAATCCAAAATTTGGAGTGTGAATAAATAAATCTGGCCATTGAAGTACAGATTTGGCCATGGTATGTGGAGGACCCCAATGACTTATTTTTCTTTGATGATAGATAACTAACTGCTGTAATTGTAACATTTACTACTGACATTTGAAGCATGAATGATAAAAGTTCTAACAATGGAGCAGATTTACATCAGACTGAGGTAATGTTTTGTTAGTACCATGGCTCTAACAATTGTTGGTAAGATGGCCAAATTGGTCAGATAAAGCTAGCGTTTTGTTGTTCTGGTATCCTAAGTTTTAGTCACTCTTTTAGACATTAGCTTTATTGTATCATCAGTTGCACGACTCTCCTGTTCACTTCGAACTACTGGAGATAACCAGCTGGCAGCATGTAACTCATCCAGGCATAAAATTCAAAATGAGTAAGTTTATCTGTTTGAACATTAAATATCTTGTCTTTGTACTGTATTCATTTGAATATAAGTTAAAAAGGATTTGCAAATCATCGTATTCTGTTTTTATTTATGTTTCACCCAACGTCCCAAATTCATTAGAATTGGGGTTGTAACGGCAAGATCCACTCTACTTTACTATTTTGTACTGGTGCATATGTTGTTATTGTTATTATTATTAATATAATTTTTTTTCTACTTAAGATATATCAGTTACCTGAACAATCATCGTGTTACTGTCCATATAATATTGATGTTCATTCTATGTTTATCCACCTATGGCATAATACCATTATTTACGGTATCAGTCACTATATTCTATTTTAGTTTAGCACATTCTTCAATTTTTGGTTGTTTCCTTCACTACCTGACATATATCTCATAAGTTTGCCTGGATTTCTCAGGATAAGATACGACGACTTATATTATTTATACCTTTCTGTGTCAATGTATATATATGTAACATTGTACTTATTTGCACTATTCCACACCTTATGTACTTACTGTTTTTATATATGCACTTATTGTAGTGTCTGAAGAAGGTCACATAACCAAAATGTGTACATTACTCATAACTACTCTAAGTTAACCACTTACCTTGTGAGGCGAATAAACATAACACTGCAGTTATCTCAACAAGTTGAGTGTGAAGTCTTTTACTGATTGTACTTAATGGCTTGGGACCCTACTGCCACCCTCGGGTGGTTGCAGCCTGCACCTAATGCATCTACTTTTGAGGGAAAGACGATTTCATAATTCAAGAATTTTGTGCCTAAGTTATTAATATAGGATCTGTCAGCTTCATATTACTAGATGTCTTGTCAGGGTAATAGGAAATCTCAACATTGGCTTTTACTGAATAATGCTTTCCATTTCGAATACATCTTAAAAACACTGTAGAATAAAGTGATAATCTACAATATATTCAATTAATGGGGTTGGCTAATTCATTGACATTTTCACAAATACCCCTAGCTCTGATCCAACAAAACTATATAGCTGCACATATTTTACCAAAGCATTTAGTTAGAAGGTGTCTGATTGACCGTCCGTATGCTATGATGTGACCGTCACAATCTTGCTTACCATGGGCACTCTCCAATATTTACATATAACACTGTGGACACTTTCCACTGTATACAGTATATAGTTAACAGAGAATATAAAGCCATTCTGTCCAGTTAGTCATGCAACACAGGTGAGAGAAGGTTAGGAAGTGATATTATTGCTAATTTTAGTTTGGCAGACTTTTGCTTTCTGATTTTACAAATTTTTTGTGTGTTTCTGTGCAATGGAATATCATTCTGATATTTTAATTCATTTGATAAATGTTTTTTCTAACGTATAATCTGGTTTTCATAACAGTCAAAGGGCAGGAAAATCTGAACCAAGACCTTGAGCAATGAGGCTGAGAAAATATCTTTATTTGTATGAAGTAGAAGGAAAAATGAGAACGTAGGGTAAGAAGTGGCCTCTTGATAACATGGAACCTGTCACTGCTGTCTTAATTCCCCAAGGGAATGTGGAACAGGTTCAAACATGCAAAGACTGCTCGATGAGTGACGTACTTATCTTGTCCTCTTCAATGCAAACCCATATCCTCAATTGTCCAAAAAAGATGAAAGGTGCCTCACAGTTATATTGCTGAGTTATGTGTTTGGCAAGAGATGAGGGGCTTTTTAAAAAATTTAAAAATATATGAAAATTGCCTGCTGTATTATATTGAACATATATATATATATACAGTGGGGAAAAAAAGGTATTTAGTCAGCCACCAATTGTGCGAGTTCTCCCACTTAAAAAGATGATAGAGGCCTGTAATTGTCATCATAGGTAGACCTCAAAACTATGAGAGACAAAATGAGAAAACATATCTAGAAAATCACATTGTTTGATTTTTAAAGAATATATTTGCAAATTATGGTGGAAAATAAATATTTGGTCAATAACTAAAGTTCATCTCAATACTTTGTTATATATCCTTTGTTGGCAATGACAGAGGTCAAACGTTTACTGTAAGTCTTCACAAGGTTGGCACACACTGTTGCTGGTATGTTGGCCCATTCCTCCATGCAGATCTCCTCTAGAGCAGTGATGTTTTGGGGCTGTCGCTGGGCAACACGGACTTTCAACTCCCTCCAAAGGTTTTCTATGGGGTTGAGATCTGGAGACTGGCTAGGCCACTCCAGGACCTTCAAATGCTTCTTACGAAGCCACTCCTTCGTTGCCTTGACGGTGTGCTTGGGATCATTGTCATGCTGAAAGACCCAGACACGTTTCATCTTCAATGCCCTTGCTGATGGAAGGAGGTTTGCACTCAAAATCTCACGTTACATGGTCCCATTCATTCTTTCATGTACACGAATCAGTCGTCCTGGTCCCTTTGCAGAGAAATAGCCCCAAAGCATGATGTTGCCACCCCCATGCTTCACAGTAGGTATGGTGTTCTTTGGATGCAACTCAGCATTCACTCTCCTCCAAACACGACGAGTTGTGTTTCTACCAAAAAGTTCTACTTTGGTTTCATCTGACCATATGACATTCTCCCAATACTCTTCTGGAACATCCAAATGCTCTCTAGCAAACTTCAGATGGGCCCGGATATGTACTGGCTTAAGCAGGGGGACACGTCTGGCACTGCAGGTTCTGAGTCTCTGGTGGCGCAGTGTGTTACTGACGGTAGCCTTTGTTACTTTAATCCCAGCTTTCTGCAGGTCATTCACTAGGTCCCCCCGTGTGGTTCTTGGATTTTTGCTCACCGTTCTTGTGATCATTTTGACCCCACGGGGTGAGACCTTGCGTGGAGCCTCTGATCGAGGAAGATTATCACGGGGCTTGTATGTCTTCCATTTTCTAATTATTGCTCCCACAGTTGATTTCTTCACACCAAGCTGCTTGCCTATTGCAGATTCAGTCTTCCCAGCCTGGTGCAGGTCTACAATTTTGTTTCTGGTGTCCTTCCACAGCTCTTTGGTCTTCACCATGGTGGAGTTTGGAGTGTGACTGTTTGAGGTTGTGGACAGGTGTCTTTTATACTGATAACATTGTCAAACAGATGCCATTACTACAGGTAATGAGTGGAGGACAGAGGAGCCTCTTAAAGAAGAAGTAACAGGTCTGTGAGAGCCAGAAATCTTACTTGTTTGTAGGTGACCAAATACTTATTTTCCACCATAATTTGCAAATAAATTCTTAAAAAATCAGACAATGTGATTTTCTAGATATGTTTTCTCATTTTGTCTCTCATAATTGAGGTCTACCTATGATGACAATTACAGGCCTCTCTCATCTTTTTAAGTGGGAGAACTTGCACAATTGGTGGCTGACAAATACTTTTTTTCCACACTGTATATCTTTAGGTTCAATGTGTGTTCTTAGCATTCTTAGGTGGATTTCCCAGTAAAATATTACTGGCATAAGTAGTCTGCGTTTATAAATTAATTTTGGACCTTGTTACACAGTGACTGGTTCATCCATTTTTAGAAAAGAGAAATTGGGCCTGCTTGTTTCACCAGTCTGACCAGTTTGACAGGAGAAGGAATCCACAGGAAACCACTATGTGGACCTGATAACAGATACTGATTGGCCCAGTGTCTCTTAATGACAGGCAGTCATATCTGGTTCTTAAAGGGAATCTGTCAGCAAGAAAATCTATATCAAACTAATGTCAGTACCTTTTAGGGCTGCTTCTACACTTTCCAAAGATGCCTTTCTTATTCTGCATTGCAGTTCCATTTCCATGAAAATCCGACTTTTTTATGCAAATTATCAGAGAAGGACTTTAGTGGCGTTTCTTCTCCTGCTTAGGCTTCACACTCTGCTCTGGATAATCTTCCCTAACTGCCGCCCAGCACTGCCTCCCATTGCTTGAGTGACATCTCCCACTTTGTCACACTTTGTCTGCAGTTAGGGGCAGTTATGTAGAGCAAAGAGCAAAGCCCCAACAGGAGAAGATATTCCCCTAAAGCCCTTTTCATGAAAATGGAGCTGCAGTGCAGAAAAACAAGAGCATCTTTGTAAAGTGTAGATGAGGCCCAAGGTATTTGTCCTTAGTTTGATACTGATTTTTGCTGTTGACAGACTCATTTTTAACTAGGATTTACAGGATTAATGTTAGCAGAAAGCAAGGGATAGTAAACAATCTTACATGGAAGATTATACACAAAGAAATAAATAACATAATTCATTGACTCAGTGTCAGCATACAGTTATAATGGTGCCAATTAGTGACATATAAAAATACCGTACACGGTATATACCAACATATTCATACTTGTCTACACAGTAGTTCTTGCACAAAGGTTAATATCACGTAAGCTATTTTCACACAAACGATCCATTTTACAGGCTATAAAAAAACAGACGTTGTACATTTTACGCTAAGTTCACATTATCATTGGTTGTTCTACAGGGACCTAACCATGGGACAGGCAGACCACTAAAATATTGCTGACATATGGAGCCATTGACTACAATGTGGTCTGTCAGGTGTCTGTTGTTTTAAGTCTGAAACTGGCTGATGAAAAAGATGTGTGTGCAGGTCTTTTTTGTCCGCTGATTTCAAGCAGACATTGCTACAGAGTGGAGACTCCAGCACAAATGTGAATGTAGCCTTAGTGTATTTCTGTTTTTGATCTGTGTCTGATCCAAGTGTTATCCATGTGTCACCTAACAGTGAATATAGGAAAAACGGATAAAACTTGGATAGAACACGGATGACGTGATGGGTCCTTGGACTTGAATTGCAGAAATGAAAATAGGAAAGAGAAAAAAATAATGCATGCTACCATTTTTTTTCACCACTGTGAAAAACTTAAGACTACATGTAAACCAACATGTGTAGCTGTGGCTCTGTGAGAAAACAGCACGGCAAGCAATATGGTGTGGGGCCATAGGAAACACACGGCCAGCACACTGACAAAGAACACAGTTGTGAGCATGAAGCCTAAAAGATTATTTTTTATAAGATAGGTGTCTATTATGTCGCAGTTAGTACAGTCTTGGTTTGATCAGTGTTGGTGGATAGTATAAATAGCACATTATCTTAATTTTCCTGAGGGCTAGTGATGTGAGAAAGTTAGCTAGTTAGACTATGAAGTGTAATCGCTAGAGAATGGGTCATGTCACTAGGGTCATGTGGAGAGCTGCAGCATACAGTCGCAGTGCTCCTTGTTGTTAAAGGGGCTTTGCCTGTAAATAACAGGGATGACATACCGCTAGTGGTATCATGTCCAATAGTTACCTGACATTATGACAAGAATGAACTGACAAATGCATGTACACAAATGCAGATGGAAAGCTTTTAACCAGAGAATTTGTTACCTTTATTACATACTTCTAGAATATCTGCAACTCATTACTCCCTGAATTGATAGTTTCAATACATTTTCCAGGAAACAATTACTTTCTCCATCTGCAATATGGAAGTTTGCTTTTGTCAAATTGCTTGATAAATTGTTCTACGTCCCAGTATATGGTCACTATAAAGATCAGCTATTTCTTCTTTCCTAAGAAAAATGACTTTATTATTTCTGGTTGAATTCATTCTTTTGAGAAATTTATACAGTGTTGCCTTGTGAGAAAAATAAAGCCGAATTAGTTATTTAAACTTTTAGGAGTATCTGATTTTAAGCAAAGTGGCAAAATGGGCTAAAAAAATTGAAGAAACATTACTTGTGTTACTGATCCCCACCAATGCCATTCTGATGCTTGCCATGTTCCCTGCTGCTCTCTACTTCCTGTTTCCTCTTGACACGCAGGAATATACTGTAGTAAACTATATGAAACTACAGTGCCTTGCGAAAGTATTCGGCCCCCTTGATCTTTTCAACCTTTTGCCACATTTCAGGCCTCAAACATAAAGATATAAAATTTTAATTTTTTGGTGAAAAATCAACAACAAGTGGGACACAATTGTGAAGTGGAATGGAATTTATTGGTTATCTTAAACTTTTGTAAATAAAAAACTGAAAAGTGGGGCGTACAATATTATTTGGCCCCTTTACTTTCAGTGCAGCAAACTCACTCCAGAAGTTCAGTGAGGATCTCTGAATGATCCAATGTTGTCCTAAATGACTGATGATGATAAATATAATCCACCTGTGTGTAATCAAGTCTCCGTATAAATGCACCTGCTCTGTGATAGTCACAGGGTTCTGTTTAAAGAGCAGAGAGCATCATGAAGACCAAGGAACACACCAGGCAGGTCCATGATACTGTTGTGGAGAAGTTTAAAGCCGGATTTGGATACAAAAAGATTTCCCAAACTTTAAACATCCCAAGGAGCACTGTGCAAGCGATCATATTGAAATGGAAGGAGTATCAGACCACTGCAGATCTACCAAGACCCAGCCGTCCCTCTAAACTTTCATATCAAACGAGGAGAAAACTGATCAGAGATGCAGCCAAGAGGCCCATGATCACTCTGGATGAACTGCAGAGATCTACAGCTGAGGTGGGAGAGTCTGTCCATAGGACAACAATCAGTCGTACACTGCACAAATCTGGCCTTTATGGAAGAGTGGCAAGAAGAAAGCCATTTCTCAAAGATATCCATAAAAAGTCTTGTTTAAAGTTTTCCACAAGCCACCTGGGAGACACACCAAACATGTGGAAGAAGGTGCTCTGGTCAGATGAAACCAAAATCAAACTTTTTGCCCACAATGCAAAATGATATGCTTGGCGTAAAAGCAACACAGCTCATCACCCTAAACACACCATCCCCACTGTCAAACATGGTGGTGGCAGCATCATGGTTTGGGCCTGCTTTTCTTCAGCAGGGACAGGGAAGATGGTTAAAATTGATGGGAAGATGGATGGAGCCAAAAACAGGACCATTCTGGAAGAAAAACTGTTGGAGTCTGCAAAAGACCTGAGACTGGGACGGAGATTTATCTTCCAACAAGACAACGATCCCAAACATAAAGCAAAATCTACAATGGAATGGTTCACAAATAAACGTATCCAGGTGTTAGAACAGCAAAGTCAAAGTCCAGACCTGAATCCAATCGAGAATCTGTGGAAAGAGCTGAAAACTGCTGTTCACAAACGCTCTCCATCCAACCTCACTGAGCTCGAGCTGTTTTCCAAGGAAGAATGGGCAAGAATTTTAGTCTCTCAATGTGCAAAACTGATAGAGACATACCCCAAGCGACTTGCAGCTGTAATCGCAGCAAAAGGTGACGCTACAAAGTGTTAATTTAAGGGGGCCGAATAATATAGCACGCAATGCCTGACTTTGTTTCCGACGATAAAAACTGGTTTTGCGGCGCAGAGGGTGTAAGCACACACCCGCACATTGTTTTAAAATCCCATTCAAGCAAACCTTTCCTTATCTAGTCCCTATCCAGTCTTCCGACATTTAGGTTGGATTCGCCGCGGACGGAGTGCCGCCGTAAGTGTGAACCCACCCTAACAAATACTAACAACTAAATGATAAGAGCATCATGTAAGTTGGTTGTAATGAATACACATTGAGCTACATATCTTTCATGCCAATGTATATTCTCACAAACCATGGTTTGTAAGTAACAACATAATATGGTCTTGATCTTTCTTATCTTACACTTCTATATATTATGATAATGTGAAAGAGATTATCTCATATGCAGTGCAGGATGCATTAAAGTGTCTGCTTGTTTTAGCAGCAGAGTCAACACATTTTTATATGACAATGGACATCGCTATGGGAACCTTCCACTAATTAGCACATAAGCAATTTTAGACTGAAGCATGGAGTTGCCAAAGTAATAAAGTCTGGCATCCTGTTAGGTTGTAAAGAATAAAAAAGAACGAACAATGTCATTTTAATTTCAATGAGAAGTTAATCTCTCAAAATAAGCTCTTTTTAAAATATAAATTACGCCGGACTTGCCAAAAACCGAGCTCGCTGAGTACTTCATTAAAATGTACTTATGACTCTATTACTTTAATGTGCTTTTTTTCTAAATGAATGCTATTATATATCTTTTACTTAGATTGCGTAGTAAGCAGTTAGATTTCTATGTTTACATTTAATCCTAGTAAAGTGGTACAGATTCCGTCTAATTGCAACCCCCACCTATAGAGAGAATGGGGGTCCCATGACTCCAATTTTGGTATATAAGATAGAAAAGGGGAGGAGAACTTGCACATAGCAGTCTCTGTTTTATATTTTTCTTTCTTTCTTTCTTGGGATCCTACACTAAATAAACATACTGTCTTGGACTCAGAATAGGTGTCCAAAATGTGAATACTGTTCTAGTAGGACCAGAGCAATACTCTACTTAAAGTAGCCTTAAGCAGATGGGAAACTGAAGGGCATACTCTATTCCAATTAAATAGATCTGTGCAATTGAAGGGAGTGCAAGTCCTATCTATCTATCTATCTATCTATCTATACAGTGCTGTGCCTTCTTACAGATTTCCTTTGTTTTTGCTTTGTTGTCATCCTTACATTTTTCAGATTATCAAACAAATTTCAGACAGAGATAACCTGAGTGAATTCAAAATGCAGTTTTTCAATGATGATTTTATTTATTAAGGGAATAATCTATCCAAACCAACCTGGCCCTATGTGAAAAAATAATTGCCCCCTAAACCTAATAACTGGTTCTGTCATCCATTTGTGATAACTGCCAATGAGTCTTTCACATCTCTGTAAAGGAATTCTTTCATATTTTTCTTTGCAGAATTGTTTTAATTCTGCCACACTGGAGGGTTTCCGAGCATGAACGGTCTGCTTAAGGTCAATTGGATTTAAGTCCGGACTTTGACTAGACCACTCCAAATCCTTTATTTTGTTTTTTTTTTCAGCCATTCAGAGGTGGACTTGCTGGTGTGCTTTGAATAATTGTCCTGCTGCAGAACCCAAATAGACTTGAGCATAAGGTCACAAACAGATGGCTGGACATTCTCCTTCAGGATTTTCTGGTAGAGAGCAGAATTTATGGTTCCGCCAATCACAGCAAGCCATCCAGGTCCTGAAGCAGCAAAGCAGCCCCAGACCATCACACTACCACCACCATGTTTGACTGTCAGTATGATGTTCTTTTTCTGAAATGCTGTGTTACTTTTATGCCAGATATAATGGGACGCACATCTTTCAAAAAGTTCCACTTTTATCTCATAAGTCTACAGAATATTTTCCCAAAAGTCTTGTCTTATCAATATGTTTTTTTTTTGTTTTTTTTTGGCAAATGTGAGATGGGCCTTTGTGTTGTTTTTTTTTGGTCAGCAGTGGTTTTCGCTTTGGACTCTCCTATGGATACCATTTTTGCCCAATCTCTTTCTTTTTGTTAAATCATGAACACTTAACTGAGGCAAGCGAGGCCTGCAGAGCTTTAGATGTTTGTTGTTCTGGGGTTTTTGTGACCTCCTTGATGACTAGTCAGTGCACTCTTGGAGGCCGGCCACTCCTGGGAAGGTTCATCACTGTCCCATGTTTTCTCCATTTGTGGATAATATCTCTCACTGTGGTTTGCTGGAGTGGAGTGGAGCCATAAAAACGGCTTTGTAAGCTTTTCCAGGCTGATAGATGTCAATGAATTTGTTTCTCATCTGTTCTTGAATATAGGGGCATAATGTGTTATTTTTTGAGATTTTAGCCTCCTTCATGTTGTCAGGCAGGTTCTATTTAGTGAAATTGAACTCAGCTTTCCAAAAAATGTGATTATTCAAAGTGAATTCATGGGGGGGAGATAATTATTTTTCACATAGGGCCAGGTTGTGTGGGATATCTTTTTTCCTCTAATAAATGAAATCATCATTTAAAAACTGTATTTCCCTAATATTTTGTATTTACTCAGATTATCTTTGTTTAATATTGAAATTTGTTTATTAATATGAAACATTTGACTGTGAGAAATGTGCAAAAACAAAAGAAATCTGCAAGTACAGTATATATACAGTACAGACCAAAAGTTTGGACACACCTTCTCATTCCAAGAGTTTTCTGTATTTTCATGACTATAAAAATTGTAGATTCACACTGAAGGCATCAAAACTATACATTAACACATGTGGAATTATATACTTAACAAAAAAGTGTGAAACAACTGAAAATATGTCTTATATTCTAGGTTCTTCAAAGTAGCCACCTTTTGCTTTGATTACTGCTTTGCACACTCTTGGCATTCTCTTGATGAGCTTCAAGAGGTAGTCACCTGAAATAGTCTTCCAACAGTCTTGAAGGAGTTTCCAGAGATGCTTAGCACTTGTTGGCCCTTTTGCCTTCACTCTGCGGTCCAGCTCACCCCAAACCATCTCGATTGGGTTCAGGTCTGGTGACTGTGGAGGCCAGGTCATCTGGCGTAGCACCCCATCACTCTCCTTCTTGGTCAAATAGCCCTTACACCGTCTGGAGGTGTGTTTGGGGTCATTTTCCTGTTGAAAAATAAATGATGGTCCAACTAAACGCAAACTGGATGGAATAGCATGCCGCTGCAAGATGCTGTGGTAACCATGCTGGTTCAGTATTCCTTCAATTTTTAATAAATCCCTAACAGTGTCAGCAGCAAAGCACCCCCACACCATCACACCTACTCCTCCATGCTTCACGGTGGGAACCAGGCATTCGTTCACCTTTTTTGCGTCGCACAAAGACACAGTGGTTGGAACCAATTATCTCAAATTTGGACTCATCAGACCAAAGCACAGATTTCCACAGGTCTAATGTCCATTCCTTGTGTTCTTTAGCCCAAACAAGTCTCTTCTGCTTGTTGCCTGTCCTTAGCAGTGGTTTCCTAGCAGCTATTTTACCATGAAGGCCTGCTGCACACAGTCTCTTCTTAACAGTCGTTGTAGAGATGTGTTTGCTGCTAGAACTCTGTGTGACATTGACCTGGTCTCTAATCTGAGCTGCTGTTAACCTGCGATTTCTGAGGCTGGTGACTCGGATGAACTTATCCTCCGCAGCAGAGGTGACTCTTGGTCTTCCTTTCCTGGGGCGGTCCTCATGTGAGCCAGTTTCTTTGTAGCGCTTGATGTTTTTGGCCACTGCACTTGGGGACACTTTCAAAGTTTTCCCAATTTTTCGGACTGACTGACCTTCATTTCTTAAAGTAATGATGGCCACTCATTTTTCTTTACTTAGCTGCTTTGTTCTTGCCTTAATACAAATTCTAACACTCCATTCAGTAGGACTATCAGCTGTGTATCCACCTGACTTCTGAACAACACAACTGATGGTCCCAACCCCATTTATAAGGCAAGAAATCCCACTTATTAAACTTGACAGGGCACACCTGTGAAGTGAAAACCATTTCAGGTGACTACCTCTTGAAGCTCATCAAGAGAATGCCAAGAGTGTGCAAAGAAGTAATCAAAGCAAAAGGTGGCTACTTTGAAGAACCTAGAATATAAGACATATTTTCAGTTGTTTCACACTTTTTTGTTAAGTATATAATTCCACATGTGTTAATGTATAGTTTTGATGCCTTCAGTGTGAATCTACAATTTTTATAGTCATGAAAATACAGAAAACTCTTGGAATGAGAAGGTGTGTCCAAACCTTTGGTCTGTACTGTATATAACTTGATATATCTGTGACAAAACTAAATGACAGTTTTGTCACAGACACCAGTTTTGTCACAGAACTGCAGCATTTTGTTATGGCATACACAGGTATTACCTACAGTCATTACAAGACCAAGCATCATTGCTCTGTGATACCTCCACCAGCCTGACATCTCACAAGAAGGATTCATTAGTTCAGTCTACCTGTGTCAAATTCTGACCATCTGCATTACCATGTTTCGGCTGTGTGTTCACTCTATACAGTATGCTATTAAATTCTCATGACACATACACCTAAAGCTGTTACCACGTGTGGCAAGAAAACTTCAGTTGCATAAATTAAACATATTCCTGGGCCCATTCACCAAACAGAGACAAAAAGAGCATTCTTTTGGCTTCTGTCTGGTCACTATATGTCAGGGTTTCTGTTTTTTATGTGAGGAATAGCGCAGACTGTGGTATTTCATAAAGAGATGTCCTGTAAAAAAAATGTTTACCAGCCAGTTTTATCTTTGGTTAAATGGAAGCCTATGTGTCTCCCTGTTAGTAGTTGTTGTTCTGATGGTTGAAATTGCAAAATAATAAAATCATCTACAGGAAGTCGGCACAATATGTTCTATTGTCACAATAACAATTTACATTGTCAGTATATGTACTCCTCTTCCTCCGCCACGCTATGGAGAGAGTCCAGAGTTTATGATTAATGAGCATGCCTTGCCAGGAAAATTCATTCATTCTTACTGTCAAGAGAGCAGAGACATGAACATGAACTGAAATGCCACGCATTTAGCAATATGTAACAACAATAACATAACTAAAATAGTTTGTAGTATAAATAGAGAAATTCTGAATCAGAAGAGTGAATGTCATTGGCACAAAGACAAACAGTATAGAGCATATCCCCTTTCAGATTTTTTTTTATATTGCTAAGAAATATAAATAGCTTAGAATAAAACTTTAAGGCTGAGGCCCCACATTGCGGAAATGCAGCTTTTTTTTAGATTTTGCTGTGCCAAAGCCAGGAATGGATTGGGCAGAAGGTAGAAGTATAAGAGCTTGCCATCCATTTCCTATTCCTTTTGTAGCCATTCTTGGCTTTGGCTCAGAAAAAAAGGCAGCAAAATCTGTAACAAAAAAAGCTGCATTTCCGCAATGTGGGGCCTTAGACTAAAACTGTTTCAGAATGGATTAATAAAATAAAAAAGTAGTTACCTCACTGTTCCCAATTGCTCCTGTTATGACACTGCATAGCTCCGGAATCAGTCTCTAGTTTCTGGTCCCCCTCAGCACCCAGGAAACAACATTGCAGTTATTGATGTTTTTAACCCATTCTGAGCCTATTTTAATTCCCCCCCTGGAGAAACCCTTTAGTTATATTTGTTTCTGGAAAAGCTGGGTGACAGTTCTCTTGACTGCTGCTTCAGCTGCCACAGAGGCCATAAATGGTCAGTTGGCTCATTTATTCTACAATAGATAAGTGAGGGGTTTATTCTGTTCACTCGTAGAGGATCTTGGTAATGACACTTGTAGATTAGTAAATGATGTTAGTTACACCGCTGTGGTAGCAGTAATAGTGGCCATACACATTGTTTCTAGGCTTTCTAACAGTACTGACAGAATAACTGAAGCCAAACATATTTATATTCATACATCCTTTTGGTCTTCGTAAGGTTGTTATACGCTGGTATATCTTTTTCTCTTTTTTTTTTTTTAAAGAATGGCAGAATATTTGCAAGATATTCCACTTTATGCCATGTAGTGGGATAAAGTACATCACAGCCTTGTATCAGAGGTGTACATCGGGAAATCTTCATGAAGTATACCTCTGGCAGAAGGCTTCTGATAAAGAGAGCCTTAGTAATACCAGTTCAGTTGATCTGTATAGTAAGCCGTTAGATATATGGAGTATGCTGCTTTGTGTTCAGTGATGTAGTTAACTGCAGTTGATCTAGACCTCAGGTTCCTGAGTAACTGATGCCAGCTAGTCCTGGTTTTGGATACTTGTCCCGGTGTTTACTCAATGGGCATGTCACACTGAACTGTATCGATACTGCTGTTTGGATGGCTGCCCTGACTTGATAGCGGATGCCTGATCAGTGCTCACCAATATATTCTACAAGTTTATCATTTGGATCTATTCTTTTGAGTAATGGGAATGCTACCACTTTATCTATAAAAGTTAAGATCCGCCACTGTAGATTTAGTCAGTTTCACAATAACTGACGCTCAAGAAACTATTTGAAGCTCTTTTTATGGCTGCTGCCTCCGTTTGACACTAACTTGCCTTTGTACATGTGTTTTCAGATTTATTGGCCATAGTGCTGATGTTCCAGCAGTGTTTCCAGTAACCTTTTCTAATGCTATGCAATGAAAAGAAGTTGAGATCTTTGTACAGCACTATTGTTTCACACTTTTTTTCTTTTTTTACTGAAACTTTGTAAACTAATGTTATCATGTACTCTACTAAAACTTAATAAAAAGCTTGAGACTGTAGAAGTGAATGATGAGTAACTGATAATATCTTAATCTTATATGATATGGACATTTACATACAAATTATGCAGAAAATATTTCTCAATCCTAATAGATTCTGGTCTCACTTCTTTAATATCAGGTTTCTATTGCTATTTGATGGTTAGCATAGCTTCTGCCATACTATTCTTTCATGTAAATAAATAAAACCTCCACATTTTTCTGGCGGAAACCCGGCGGACCCCATTATAGTCTATGGGGTCCACGGGTGTCCGCGGGTAACTGCTTTGTAAGCGGATTGGGTTTCTGTTTTTCAGGTATCCAAGTGGATCTGAAGAACGGAAACCCGAGCGCAAGTGTGGTAAGTGGTTAACTGTAGAGAGAGCAGTATGTTTGAGAACGATGGTAAAATGAAGCAGTGAAGCAATAGCAGATATGCTTACCTTTAGTGGCTGTGCACTGTATATGCTTTAAACTGATGGATTCTTCAAGGTCCAGACTTCACTGGAAATTTGACACATAAGAAACCATTTTTACAGGGGTTCAACCTTTGGCACTGGAAATGATCAACTGTTATTAAAATAGTGTACATCTGTACACTCTGCAGTGGCCCAACTAATTTTGGGTCAACCTCTTTAACTGGCAGTGGTAACAAATTAGGCTTCTGTATTGAAGAAATGTCAAATGACAAAGTGCTGGCCCAAGTTTTATTGTTATACCCTATCCACAGGATGGGGAATAACATACTGACTGGGGAGGGGGGCATCTGCTGGAATCCCCATAATCACGAGAACAGGAGTCCCATTCCCTGATCTAATTGGAGCAGCAGACTGAACATGCACACTGTCTATGGGACTGTTGGAAATGAACTGAACTCCACTATCTCCAGCAGTCCCATAGACAGATGAAGGGGTCGTAGGGTCCCATCTGCCCGACCCCTACTGATTAGCATTTGGATGGGGGATAACATTAAAACTTGGGCCAACACCTTACACAGAGAGGAACAGAAAGGCAAACAAAGTCCGAAAAGTTTATATACACAAAATAAAATCACAAATCCATGTTGCTAACACGCTATGCAAAAGTCAGAGAGAAACAGAAGCAGTCTCTAGCCTTCACTCACCACCCTTTATATGAGCATATAGGGAAATGGTGTTATTTTCTCTGTTGCAGTCTGTTCACGTTACTGTTCTAGTCTTGTACAAACCTAGGACTTCCTAAAGATGGGAAGAAGCAGGCAGTCATAAACATTTCGGTGCCGGTTAATGGAAGAGATATGAGTCCAACTTTCTAAAGTAAATTGCTGAACGCTATGCAACCCAATACCATTTCTGGATGTAAACAATCACATTTTTTATTCTATGTACTAGCAAACATGTAGTAAAAAATTACCTAGGTCAGATGTATGGGGAGCTAGGATTGTGCCCTTAATGTCCCACATAGCGAATTGCATCTTAAAAAATGCTGCAGAAAAAAACACATTGAAAATGTGCTTATTATTTTTAGGGACAGGAACATCTCTCCTTGAGGAGAGCACCAGTGAAGGTGTGTAGAGTTTTGAATTGCCTTTCGCCCTTGTGAGAAAGTGAAGGGTGTGGTTTGGGAGAACAGGTATGTTCCAGCCAGGCAGTTAAAGGATGTCTGGTAGAAGCCACAGCAGGGAGGTCAGCTGACTAATTAAGGCCTGGTATAGGGTGTGTGTCAGGACTAGGAGGTGTGGCACTACACTGAGGAACAGTCTGAGCTATATAGCTGAACCTGCATGAAGGTAAAATCTGTGCCACCCGTCTAATGTAACCAGAGCGAGAGTCTGGCAGCCAGGCTCTTGTATAGAGAGGGATTGTTTTGTGTATTAGTTATTTCTCAGCCGAGAAGGGTTTGTTTTTCTTGGTTTGCGCCTTTTGTAAAGGCAACACCTGTTAATTCACTTGCAAGTGAATAAACTCTGAACTTGAGTGTGATCCAGTCTCTGTGTCCCTGTTTCCTGCACTGCTACCAAGCATCTACCTGAGCGGTTCCCTACACCCTCTACTAAGCATCTCAAAAATACTGTAAAGAAGAAAGCAGTGGCAACAACTTGCTTGTAAGTCAGTAGCAAGCCACCCAGCTAAACAGAACTGGTATCTAGGAAATCATGAAACCCAAGTGATGCTTATTAGTAACACTCTATTAGCAGTATATGGGGTTTTTATGGGAACCGACATTTATGTGGCATCAAATATTTAGTGAACATTTTTCAAGCCTCCAAAAGCTTCTGAGGATAGTCTGTAACAGCCTGATGTGCTGGAGTGTTGACACATCTCTTTTTCTCTTGATCTGAGATGAAAGGGAGCTGCTACTTTTTCACATGTTACATGTCATTCTCTGGCCTTTAAACAAACTTTGAACAAGAAAAAAAAGCAGCACACTTAATGCAATGAACATTATCTGCTCAGATTAGGAAACAATGCACGAGGGGTTTAGGCCAAGGTACTTGTAACCGGGGCAGAGAGCCAGTATTTTAGACATTTGTTTGTCCTCTTGTGCATCTGACAGCTTTGCAGCCTTGCTGGTCCAAGTTAGTCATCCAGTCGCTGTGCAGGTCAATGTTTTCCTTTGTATTTTAATATCTGTCTTATTTTCTTGTAATATTTATATTCTTTTGTGGAAATCTAAATTGCAGTCAGATGGCCAGATATTCAGTCTATCCGGTACTGTTGAATACATTGAGGATGATGTCACACATTTCTGGTATTGCATAGAAATTCTTCTCCTGGGTTAAGGCCTCACATTGCAGAAAAGCTGCTTTTTTGTTGCAGATTTTGCTTTGTGTTTTGAGCCAAAGCCAGGTGTAGATTGAGCAGAAGGGAGAAGTATAAGTGCTTCCTTTATATTTCCCATTCCTTTTGTAGGTATGCCTGGGTTTGGGTCCAAAAAATGCAGCAAAAAAAGCAGCTTTTCCACAATGTGGGGCCTTAGGAATGGGAAATATTTAGGAATCTCTTATACTTCTGCCTTCTGCTCAATCCATTTCTGGCTTTGGCTCACAAAAACACAGCAAATTCTGCAACAAGAGCCTTAGGGCATGTCCAAATGTTAAAGATTTGTAAAATCCAACATTTATTTGCAAGAGGATTCAGCCTCGGATTACTGCCGAGGATGTGCAGCAGATATGATAGTGGTTCTGCATGAGAATTAGCCCCATTGTCATTCTCTTTTTCCTTACACAATCTGCAAGACGAATGCTTATTTTTGTCCATAATGCAGATAAAATCGGCCCCGATGTGTTTTTTTTTTTTTTTTTTTTTTGGAGCATGTAAATGAAGTATTAAACACTAATACTACACTTATCTTATCTAAGTCTTATTTATTGGAAGTATTTTATTTATTAGAGCATGTAAATGAAGTATTAAACTCTACTACTACACTTGACCTAGTCAAGTGTCTTCAACCATGATCAGCTGGAATTAACAAATGTGGTGTGGATCATGTAGATTAGTGGCCATGATCTGGCTGTTGTGCAGTCACTTGCTGCTCAGCTGTTCATACTGCCATTGTTTTCTATAAGTCTGATAAAATATCATTGTAAACCTGCAAAACTGTACAGCCATTAACAATTAACAGACAATAAACAGGCAGGTTCTGTTTCAAAAGAAACAGAAAAAAATAATACCCTAAAAATATGTTTGGGAAATTGTTTCTTCTTTCCTACTCCAAAAATCTATCCCATTTTAGGTTACAAAATATTCTGAACTGGACAGAGAAAAAAGTCTAAAGCCAATATATTACTGGTGTACAGGGGATTGTTACATTGTTGTATACAGTAGTAGAGTATCAACATGTTGCCAGATGTCTAGGACCAGGCATTGAAACAAAGGCCATGGTACATTTTAGCATCTTTAATATCCTTTGCACCAATACTGGCAGGATGTTGCTGACTGGAATAAATGCCTAAAAAAAGGGGAAATAGTGATATTCTGGGTCCAATAAACAGGATGGGAACCTCTAGCCTGTGCCATGCTTAATGACCCATCCATCATCATTAAAGTACTTGAGACTTGGTCATAAATAAGAGCTTCATTTAGGTAAACCAAGATAAAATATCAGTTAATAAGGAAAACTCTTTGTAGGCAAGTCGCTTTGTAGGGTACCAGATGTAGGGCCTCAGTAATAAAACTACCTATAGTTAGGTTTTCTAGAACTGCAGTGGTATTGTCTTTTTAAAAGAAATAAATGAGGAGAAATAATTATTTTTATTCTGTAGTAGCTCAGAGAAATGTGTCACAGGAAAGACTGTGTCATTATTATTTATTGCCCAATTTGAATGAACTGCTTTAACAGTAAAGGAAGTTATGGTCATAGAAACATCTGTTTTATTATATTGCCAAGTTAAGATGTAGCACAGTCATATTTGTCTCAGACTGATAAACATGTTCTTCAGCTGTCCTTGTGTGCACATATACTCCAGTCACTTACTGTCTGTGAACATCTTGTGCCATTGTGCACAGTGGTTTACATAATAACCTGGGCCATACCTCAGGCATTCAGAAAAATGCCACATGAAAAGTCACAAGTTTTGGTGCAAAATGGCCATGTGTCAAAATTTGCAACATTTTATGCCAGAAAGTGACGTATAAATTGTGATAAATTCCCCCTGATTGTTAAAGAGAATTTTAGTGTTTACCTATTGGCGCACAGAGAGAAGACCTACCAAAAATAAACATTTTTTTTTTAGCCTAAATCTTATCCAAGTCTTATTTATTGGAGGTATTTTATTTCATGTAGCACAGTTTTCAGTCTCCATTCAATGGTAGCATATACCAGGTACCAGGTTGTTGACAGTTCTACTTACAACCCCATATTTCTATTGAGTGTCAGCGCCTTTGGTATCATTGGATATATTGTGGTGATAACCCATGTTCACATTAATTGTTCTGTCCCAAATTATTAGGTCAAAATAGTAGGACATTATCCATATATATTGATTTTTCTGTCTCAATTATTTGGTCATAAATAAAGGACATTATCCATACATATAACAATAAAATAGTCTTTTATGGCCAGTAGAAAAGTGCCCTTCTACTTTTTATAGCATTTATCAATATCATAACTGAATAGGATATTCAATATGCTGGGGAATGGGGGATTTATCATGTTCTGCACACCAGACTTTTTGGGCTTATTTTTGCAGAAATTTTAATGCTGCTCTCTCCATTTTTAACAAGTAGGTGGGAAAAGTGGGCGTGGTTAGCCTGTCAAGGTAATCACACCATATTTATCAAATGCAACTTTTTAAACAGTACACAAATTACTCACAATATTACTGTAGTAGGAGGGTTGACATGGATAGTGAAACAAATTCATCAAACATTGCATATCTGGCACAAATTACGGTAAGGCAGACTCCAGCAAGGTTGACGTTTGATGAGTTCTAACTATAACTAAAGAGTAAGGATGGGTTCACATGGAGCAGACATACAGTACCGCTGAGCTTCCTTCATGAAAATTCAGCACCATGTTTTCCTGAAAGCCACCCCAGCACAAGATGGTTAAAGTGGGGTGGTTTTTGCAGCAGAAAACCTTCAGGAATTGCCACAGATATCCTACTGCTTGTCTTATCCAATTTGCTGCTACTGGCTAACCTGCTATGAATATGCCCTGTGTGACTGTCAGCCTGTGGGTACACTACCATTATTATTGTCTATTAAGTGACTGATGCAGACAGAGCTCCCTCCATATTGTTTTTTACTTTTCTGACATAAGAAAAATTTGTGCATGCATTTTGTCATGATTTTTACATTAGCGTCAAAGGGAACGGGCACAGACAGTCACTCTACTTCTGTTTATGTTTGCTATTCTCGTCCTATGACAGATGAGGGCAACGGACATTCATAAAGGTAGTGTGAACACTCATTTAGGCCGGGGCCCCATGTGGCGTAAACGTTTTAAAGCCATAGCAAAGTCGATGGGATTGTAGTGAATCCCATCTCCACATTGCAAGAAAATCAGCCCAGCGGACATGCCAATTATACCTACGTAAATGCCAGCGGTTTCCCTATAGATATAATTGAAAAGCGCTGCAGGAAAAACCACGATGCGTTGCCGCCACAGTTTTTCCCACAGCGCTTTTTTTTCTCCAGGATGCCATGTGGGGCCTTAGCCTTAGGGTGAATTCACATGTTGCAGATTTGTTGCAGAAAGTTCTGCAATTATTTCATATTCGTCTGAATGAGGATTGTAGAAATCCATGTGTTTACCACCAAACAACCGCATTCACATGAATGAAACTGATTCTGGGTCACAGAAATGGCTCTACCAAATATGCCACGTGCGAATATAGCCTTACCGTTTGCCATATTATTCACCTTACCCACATATCTGGATCAGATTGTGTATAGTCAAAGCAGATGCACAGCATGATGTATGTATCACCATATTGCAAAACCTTTGCTTTGTACTCGCTAAGCCACTGTGAATGCCTACATGTCACCGCGTTTTAAGCCCTTGCACTGGTGAGTGATTGCACTCCTGTTCCTCTGCTCCCCTCATGCACCTCCAGACCATGCAGCTCCAATTTCAGATACAGTACTACTGCACTGAATAAACACACTACATCAAAAAGTCATTACTGAATATGTCCTCTGTATATAGATCCTTCAGAATGCACTTTCAAATTCGCTGTAAGCTCCACAGTCAATAAGAACTTTGATTCAGGTTACAAGGATTAACCTGTGAAGAGATTGACTATTTCAGTACCTGTTTACTTCTGTAAATCTACAGTATTTCCCTGTGCCCTCAGATGAGGGAAGAAGGGAATTTACTGTTCAATGTCCATGTGTGCTCCTCACAACTCAGGACAAGCAGCAGTTTAAGAAGAATATAAAGTACAGTTATTACGTCTGTGTACCCGATATATTGGGAGGTACAGTTTCAGCCCTGTTTTTCTTCTCTCTTTGACGTTCATTCACTGGGATGAGGAATATCACTTTAGTAGGGTGTGAAATGTGTCAGCTCAGACTTGTGTTTATTGCTGCTCTCTGAACTAGTAGTGAAGACCAAGTCACCCTGTGAAATAAAGACATGACCCATGCCCTGAAATTCCTTCTCACTACCCATTAAGATCTGTTTTGTGTAAGATCTTTTTCTATAGCATTAGTAGTGTGAAAGACAAAGAACATGGGGGCACAATAGTAAACAATATCCCAAGGGAGCAGCTACCATTTTCTTTCAGGTGAAACCTTAGCTGCTGGAGGGCATGGGAGCATGACTTGGATATGAGAAATTAGTTAGATACATTAATTTCCTGACCTTGAATGAATATAGCTTGGGAATTGCTGTTACTTACAGCACACACGGAAGAATGTAGAAATGCTTGTATCATGCTGTCATATTAAAGAGATACAGGCTACAGCTTTTATACTTCAATTACTCTGAAAGATTGGCATAGAGACAACTTGACAGCTGTGGACCTTAAGAGCACTTTTGAGGGGGGGTAGACTGAAGGAACTCTAGGTACAGAAAAATGCAGATGCAGCCCTAGTGTCATTATGCTATTCTCCACCGAGAGCCTATGTTTGTAAAGGTGAAGGTTCATGATATGTGCACCCCACATCACGCTACAACACTAGAAGATAGCATTATTTCTGCAGATTATACTGTAGCTACTAAATTCACTGTGTTTTCATCCTGATTTGTATTCTTTTTCAGCATAGCAAAAAAGAAATACATTACGTTTAGAGAGAGGACGTACATAAACACTGTAATAAGTAAACAGTATATCTAATAAGATAAAGGATAAACATACGTGAATGCAGAGATCAAAATTTGGAGTATTATTGATGACCCTGCCAATATAGAATAAATCAATGGGGTTGTACCAGTGCAGTTCTATAGCTTCTATAGAGAATGAATGGAGTGACAAGGCATACACTCGGTCTGCTGCTTCATAAGGACAGGGGGACCAGACCCCACCAGATAAAAGATGTGACCTTTTATAAACAGAAGCGGGGCCGTAGCCAGGATTTTCTCTGCTGCTACTGAGAATGCCCCTCAATGGAAGTAGCATCTACTAATTATCCATAGTAATGACAGGGGTGTAATACCCACTAGTTTAAAGGCGTTGTCAGGTATCAGTAAATAAATGTTATTATTTGTATAACGAAAAGATATACAATTTTGCAATATACTTTGTGTTTCATTTCTTTGTGGCTTTCTAGATATCCGTTTGCTTTCATTCTTTATTGCAGTGGATAAAAATCAGTCCATGGTCATGTGATGTACGGTCCATGGTCATGTGATAGAGACACAAGTGCACAGCTCGTTATAGTCACAGCACAGTAATGAGACATCTGCCTGGTAACGAGATGTGCACCTGTATGCTCATCACATGACCATGGACCGTACATCACATGACCATGGACTTATTTTTAGCCACTGGAAGTAAGCTGAATGAATGCCAGCAAGCATAAATCTTAAAAATCATGAGGAATTGATACAGAAAATTTAATGAAAAATTGTATAATTTATTTATTACACAAACAATAACATGTATTAGCTTAAACAACCTCTTAGACAACCTCTTTTAAAGTGTAACTAAACTTGGAAAATCTTCTGATTTTCTGGCAGCATTTGTGTCATAAATACATTTTTTGATATACTCTGTTAACAAATCTTGTCACCTTTCTGTGAAATCCTTTATTCTTTCCCTAATATCTGTATTTAGAGCTGAAATCTGTACATCACTTATAAGAAACAGTGCTAGGATTGGCATGCTTATATGCAGTTGCAGCATCCATCCTGTCTGTGTTTCTACTGGTAAACTACAATCTTGGTGTCATATGAAAGCTGAGAAACAAATTTTTCACACAACATCAGCATTGTTGTAGGTGTTAAACTGCCTGAGATATAACTGTTTCAAGTGACTTCCCCTACCCAACCTCAGCTTCCTTATATTATACAAGAGACCACCCACTTGTACACTTAGAGAAAGCATGGCATAGATTTCAGCTCTCAATAGAGAAGCAAGGGAAAGAATAAAGAAGCACATGATTTCTCAGAAAGGAGATAAAATTTGTTAATAAAGTATACCGCCATTTTTAATTTCACGAATACAGCCAGAAAATTAAAACTTTACCAAAAGGTTAGTTATGCATTAAAATAATGATCAAGAATAGGAGTTCAGCAGAGGTTGCTTTATTGTTTCTTATAGTCCACTATTGTGGAAGGTGTTGAAGCTCTCCAATAACAGTTTTGATTGGAGAAGCTCTTTAATTCACATGTTGGAGGACATCTGGAGTATTAGTTTTATATACATTGATGTGATTTTTTAATATTGTAGTAAATTTTAAGTAAAATGGTCTTAAAGAGGGCCTTTCATGTCCTCTACGATGTGACATATTATATACCGCTGCAAAGTGACAGTGTGCTACATTCAGCTGAAATTCAGTTTTTGAGATATGTGCCCTGGTGCCAGTGATATCAGTGCCGTTAGTTGGGGCTACCGATATATCACTGCACTGTCAGAGGGGCCAGCGTCACAGGTCAGCGCCATCGCTGGGCGGTAAGGAGCACTGCCCTTTATAGTACAAGTCTGTAGATGAGTACCGTCAGGGGTTGTTTCTCCCCGCCCAACGATGACATTGAGTTGTGAGGCCAGCCCCTCTGACAGTACAGTAATATCAGTAGCTGAAACAGCATTAATATCTCTGGCACTGGGGAATATACTGAATTCAGCTTTGCAGCAGTATGTAATATCCCACATTTTAGAGGGCATGAAAGATATTCTTTAACCACTTCAGTAACGGGCTATTTTCCCTGGTTCAGGACCAGACACATTTTTGTTTTTTTCGTAAATGTGGTTTTGAGGGTTATAATATTTTTTTAATTTCTAACTTTTTTTAATGATTTTATGATGCATACAGCCCCAGATACAGGAGGAATACAGCCTCCTATACTGTACTACTACTACTGTGTGTGTTCTGATTTGCGGGGTCCTAACAGTATAAGAGATCTAAGAGATCTGCCCAGGAGAGGTGAGTATAAGTGGCCCCTTTCCATTGAAAATATGTATAGCGATCTGGGAATCAGGCTTTCCCAATAGCATGATCGCTATCATGGTGCTGTGGGGCCCCAGCCATCTCCATCTGGCTGCAGGCCCCGTACCACTCTGGTATCGGTCGCGGTTGCAGGGGATCATTACGGCCCTGATCACGTGACCATGGACTGATTTTTATCCACTGGGAGTAAGCAGAATGATTGAAAGGAAGCAGAGACCTAGAAAATTGTGAGGAATTGATACAGAAAATATATTGGAAAATTGTCGAAATTTTTATTATACAAATAATAATATTTGTCTCTCAATAGTGGTCTGAAAGTGGCCAACCCCTTAAATTCTTTCAAATTGCTGAAAGCATTGTAACTTGAGACCATGAATCTATGGAAAACTAATAATTGGTTCCAAAGACCCCAATATGTGATAAAAAATTTAGGTTAGAGTTCAGAAAGAGATGCTGGAAGCTGTAAATCATTTTCTCTGAAGCAGTAAATCACTTTTTATGATAGAAGTTTTTCCAGGGTCCATGAAAAGTTTAAGCAGTGCACCAACTGCCTCAATTGCAGAAGACTTCAAAGTTGTTTTTCTCCAATTCTACAAAAGTGACATACATTACAAGGGTATGTTGTTTATTACTTTAACACACTCTGCAACACAGTGGTAGGTTGGGGAAGGTTTAAGACTCCCTTTAAAGGGAGTCTTGTCACCAGAGATCAGCATATCAACCCAGTCCCTTAGATGTTTAGGCCAGCGTCACTTGAATAAAATTTTCCCCTAGTGAATTGGAGCATCTTCAAGTTTTCTCCATTTTTGTCAATATGCAAATGAGCTTTGGAGCAATGGGTGTTGTCGCTTATTGCCCCAAAGAGCTCTTTTGCATATTGACAAAAAAGGCAATATCTGGGCAACAGAGGAAACAATTCACAAGGGGGAAACCATTGTTTGATTCAGGTGACAAAGAGACTGTTATGGTCTAATACAGTGGGTACGGAAAGTATTCAGACCCCTTTAAATTTTTCACTCTTTGTTTCATTGCAGCCATTTGCTAAAAGCAAAAAAGTTCATTTTATTTCTCATTAATGTACACTCAGCACCCCATCTTGACAGAAAAAAAAAACCCAGAAATGTAGATATTTTTGCAAATTTATTAAAAAAGAAAAACTGAAATATCACATGGTCATAAGTATTCAGACCCTTTGCTTAGTATTGAGTAGAAGCACCCTTTTGAGCTAGTACAGCCATGAGTCTTCTTGGGAATGATGCAACACGTTTTTCACATCTGGATTTGGGGATCCTCTGCCATTCTTCCTTGCAGATCCTCTCCAGTTCCGTCAGGTTGGATGGTGAACGTTGGTGGACAGCCATTTTCAGGTCTCTCCAGAGATGCTCAATTGGGTTGAGGTCAGGGCTCTGGCTGGGCCAGTCAAGAATGGTCACAAAGTTGTTCCGAAGCCATTCCTTTGTTATTTTAGCTGTGTGCTTGGGGTCATTGTCTTGTTGGAAGGTGAACCTTCAGCCCAGTCTGAGGTCCAGAGCACTCTGGAAGAGGTTTTCTTCCAGGATATCTCTGTACTTGGCCGTATTCATCTTTACTTCAATTGCAACCAGTTGTCCTGTTCCTGCAGCTGAAAAACACTCCCATAGCATGATGCTGCCACCACCATGTTTTACTGTTGGGATTGTATTGGGCAGGTGGGTGAGCAGTGCCTGGTTTTCTCCACACATATCGCTTAGAATTAACACCAAAAAGTTCAATCTTCGTCTCATCAGACCAGAGAATCTTATCTCTCATAGTTTGGGAGTCCTTCATGTGTTTTTTCGCAAACTCTATGCGGGCTTTCATATGTCTTGCACTGAGGAGAGGCTTCCTTCGGGCCACTCTGCCATAAAGCCCCGACTGGTGGAGAGCTGCAGTGATAGTTGACTTTGTGGAACTTTCTCCCATCTTCCTACTACATCTCTGGAGCTCAGCCACAGTGATCTTTGGGTTCTTCTTTACCTCTCTGACCAAGGCTCTTCTCCCACGATTGCTCAGTTTGGCTGGACGGCCAGGTCTAGGAAGAGTTCTGGTAGTCCCAAACTTCTTCCATTTAAGGATTATGGAGGCCACTGTGCTCTTAGGAACCTTGAGTGCTGCAGAAATTCTTTTGTAACCTTGACAAGATCTGTGCCTTGCCACAGTTCTGTCTCTGAGCTCCTTGGGCAGTTCCTTTGACCTCATGATTCTCATTTGCTGACATCCACTGTGAGCTGTGAGGTCTTATATAGACAGGTGTGTGCTTTTCCTAATCAAGTCCAATCAGTTTAATTAAACACAGCTGGACTCCAATGAAGGAGTCGAACCATCTCAAGGAGGATCAGAAGGAAATGGACATCGTGTGAGTTAAATATGAGTGTCACAGCAAAGGGTCTGAATACTTATGACCATGTGATATTTCAGTTTTTCTTTTTTAATAAATTTGCAAAAATATCTACATTTCTGTTTTTTTTTTTCTGTCAAGATGGGGTGCTGAGTGTACATTAATGAGAAATAAAATTAACTTTTTTGCTTTTAGCAAATAGCTGCAATGAAACAATGAGTGAAAAATTTAAAGGGGTCTGAATACTTTCCGTACCCACTGTATATCAGATGAATTTAAGGAATTTTAGCCCACTTGTTACACAGCCCACTGCTGTTGCACGGATGTTTTGTAAGATTTTAGGTGCTACTGTTGTCTGTGTGTACATGAGGAGTAACACTATAAACTGTTAACCACATCCCAACATCTGCCGTAGTAGTACAGATGTTGGGTCTTTAAATATCACACCTGAACGTTGTAAAAACAAAACTATAAAGTATATGGCACTGTTGCAGTTTTTTTTTCAATTCCATCCTGTACAATTTGTCCCACAAAAAATAAGGTCTGATATGAATGCAAAAAAAAAAAAAAAGTTATGGCTTTTAGAAGGTGGAGAGCAAAAAAATGAAAATGCATAAATGAAAAATGTCAGCAGCTGGATGGGGTAAAACTGTTGAGTGTGTACATGGCTATTATTTGACTTGTATCCTACATATTTTAGCAGTCTCCCTCTTAAAGAAGACCTTTCAACAACTCAACCAACTCCAGTTCTTAGTATTTTTTAATAGGTGCTGCACCACTGAATCCAACGCATTTGGAATTTTTTGTCTAGCTCCCACAGTTCCTACCAATTCGTACAGTTAGTTTTTGTGCCTGATAATCTACTTAGACTCTGGATTCTGCATAAGGGCAGGAACAATCAAGGGGGTGTGACCAGACCCCAATCAGAAGTGGACAGTGTCAGAGCTGATACCACCCACCTGAAAGTGCAGAGCCTAAATAACAGATGAGGCACCAAAACTAACTGCACTGATTGCACAGGAATGATGGTGGCTATAGAAAAAAATTCAAACTGGTCCAGTATTAGAAAAGTAGAACCTACTAAATGATGCAAAGAGTCGGACTTGGTGGAGGTGGTGAAAGGTCTTATTTAACCACTTCCATACCAGATGCTTTACCCTCCTTCCAGACCAGGCACATTTTCAAGTTTTTTGTATGTGTGGTTTTGGAGGGCTATAACATTTTTATCATTTGCGTTATTCAACTAATTTGTGCATCTTTTTTCGCTGACACATAGGGCTTTTTTTTTAATGTTGTTTTTATTTTTGCATGTGTTTTTAATTTTTTTTTAAACAAAAGAGGAGGGAAAACGGGTCCGTTTTTCACTTTACATTTTTTTTCATTTAATAACACAAAGTGCTACTAAAAAACTTTATAAAATAGTTTTTACTCTGTTACAGTAATTTTTATTTTGTATGGTGTCATCAGGGGTGGAGCTATAACCTTTAGTAACGGCGTTATATTGGTGTATTATTGTATTTCTTTTTTAAATTATTTAATTAACATTTTTTTTCTTTTCTATAAACTTTTTTTTTTTTTTTTTTTTTTTTTACATTGTGTCCCCATAAGGTCATAATAGACCTTTGGAGACATCTGATCACTTTTTTTTTTTTTTTTTGTTGGGGAGGCTGATTTCACTTGTAACTGGGGCTGGAACATTTAGCCCCAGTTACAGGAGGAATTCAGCCTCCTGCACATTACTTGCACATTATTATAGAGCTGATCTGGGTCCTGTAGGACCCAGCAACTCTTACAGACGCTGATCCCGGCGGATCACATGACCGCCAGGTCAGAGGGGAGCCGTAAGATGGCGGCGCCCATAGTGCTGTATACAGCGCTCATTGAGCACTGTATACACAGCGATCGGGAAGGCAGGGAAGGTAATAAACCTTCCCTGCCTTCTCTCTGGGAGCTCTGGCTGAAGTTACAGCCGACTCCCCGTTTCAGCAGCTGCACGATTTCGAGTAGCTGCTGAGTTCTGCTTGGACGTAACTAGACAACCACCTTCCGGACGCATATACTCTATGGGCGGTCCGGAAGTGGTTAAAGGGGTTTTCCGGGCAAAAAAAAATATTTAAAAAAAAAAGTCTGTTAGTGCTATCAGTTGGTTAATAAGTGCACCCAAATAACTTTAGCAGTGTTTTGAGTGATTTCTGGCTTTCTATGGGAGCTCCTGTTATCATCTGCATTTGTTTACATGGGTAACTTCCTGCTGTCTTACCCTACAACTACCATGATGCATTGCAGTTCACTCAGAACTCCCCCTCTCACTTCCTTCCTCACAACCCCCGTTTCCCTAGCTAGCCTGCGGACTACTAGCCCTACCTACCTAGCTAACTAACTCAGTCCCCCAACCCCCTCCCCACCCCATCATACTTACCTGTTTTTTCATCCTGGAGATGACTTTTGTCAGTCCCGCTGTCCCTTCTTCTGCCTGCACCTGGGAGCTGGAGGTGGCACCTGCGCAATAGAACGCCGGCAGAAGCGAAGAGAAGCAGCGGGCCTACTACGCATGCGCAATAGAATGCTGCTTCTCTTCGCTTCTGCTGGCGTTCTATTGCGCAGACTCCAGATCCCTTGTGAAGGAAGCGACGCCCAGCAGAAGAAGAGGACGTGAGGATTGGTTAGTATGATGGGGATGGGGGGGGGAAGGGGAAGAGTAGTACTGGTGACCTCCCGTCTCTGGAAACAGCAAGAAGGAACGTCACCAGGAAATCAGAAAATGTGCGCATATGGGTAAATATGCAGGGAGTAAATTAAAAGTTAAGTGCGGGGAGGGGGTTTAGTTTAGTTTTAAAGTTTTAGTTTATGCTGGACAACCCCTTTTAAGGCTCCTTTTCTAATTCTCAGTTCTCCCTAACTTTGTGGGTAGAGATTTGCTCCCATGATGTCTCTATAGATCGCACATGGAGAAAATAGGCAGGTCTGCTGGGTTGACATGCTGTATTCTGGAGACAGAATGTCAACCCAACCTCACAGATAAGTAGGTTAGAGTAACCTGAATTGTAGGGTAACCTGAATATAGTGTTTTTCTCTTGTGAATCACTATTGCTGTTTTTTGTTATTATACAATGAGGGCATTGGCACTTATTTCTTTGGAGCAACAGCAACACCCTTGTCACTCTAAAGAACTCATTTGCATATTAAAATCGACAATGGAGGCACTGATTTACAAGTGAAAGACACCATTTGATTCAGGTGATCCTAACCTATCTATCTGCAGGGCTGGGTTGATATGCTGGGTTCTGGTGGCAGACTTTCTTTAACTCTTTCTCATTCAAAAACATCAGTGAATAATGCACTTGGGGTGAGATGGGAAACTTACTGTTATCTGCACCAGACTCTGCCTGTGTCTCGCTTTCACACTCACACAGCTGCTCCCTCTCCCCTCTTGATAGACTTCTATGGAGAGCTGACAGTCCATCTTTGAGAGTCTGATGCTAGGTTCACACCTGCATTTGGCTTTCCGTTCCTAGGGTCCGCTTGGGGACCCGAGAAACGTAAACCTAATCCGCTTAAAAAGCGGTTACCCACAGAATTATAGTCTATGGGGTCTTCCAGGTTTCCGCCCAGTTTCCACCCGAAAAATGTGGGCCTCTTGGTTTTCTTCCTATCTCTCTGACCGCTCATTTAGTGTATCATTCGCTGGTGCTATTTCTTCTCTTCTGCCCCTTGAGGTTGGGGTTCCTCAAGGCTCAGTTCTAGGTCCCCTCCTCTTCTCTCTGTACACAGCC
This sequence comes from Leptodactylus fallax, assembly GCA_947044405.1. Lineage (NCBI taxonomy): Eukaryota > Metazoa > Chordata > Amphibia > Anura > Leptodactylidae > Leptodactylus > Leptodactylus fallax. Next base: position 1,063,538 of record CAMRHE010000048.1, on the reverse strand, counting down.
CCAGTTGGACAAACCATTCGCAAATTTGGCTTTCAATATCATCTTTATGCAGATGATACCCAACTATATACTTCATCCCGTGACATCACTCCTGCAGTACTGGAGAACACCAGTGACTGTCTCTCTGCTGTCTCTAACATTATGTCTTTTCTTTATCTGAAATTGAATCTTTCAAAAACGGAACTTCTTGTGTTCCCTCCATCTACTAACTGACTTAACCCTGATATCTCCATTTCTGTCTGAGGCCTTACTATTACCCCGAGGCGGCATGACCGCTGTCTGGGGGTTGTATTTGATTCAGATCTCACCTTTACCCCACATATTCAAACACTTGCACGCTCCTGCCACCTGCACCATAAAAACATCTCTAGAATTCGCCTTTTTCTCACCATGGAAACATCAGAAACCCTCATTGTCGCTCTGATTCTCTCTCGTCTTCACTATTGCAATTCTCTTCTAATTGGGCTTCCTCTTACTAAACTCTCCCCTCTACAATCTGTCCTGAATGCAGCCGCCAGACTCATCTTTCTTTCAAACCGGTACACAGACGCATCTACCTTGTGTCAGTCGATGTATTGGTTGCCCATCCATCACAGAATACAATATAAAATTATCACACTGACCCACAAATCCTTCCATAGCGCTGCGTCACTCTATATCTCCTCTCTTGTCACTGTCTACCGCCCTAACCGTCCTCTCCGTTCTGCTAATGACCTTAGACTTGCATCCCTTGTTATCCGATCATCCCACTCCCATCTCCAAGACTTTTCTTGAGCTGCATTGAACAATTAATCCCCAACTACAGTAGCTTCAAAACTGCCCTTAAATCACATCTGCACGGTAAGGCTTATCACGTGCCCTGATCACAGTGTAGTGTGCGGAGGTGTAGAACAATAACACCTTTTATCCTTCCTCCTCTGTTCCTCAGATCCTGTTGTCTCCATCTAGAAGTTACACTGCACTCCTTGCACTTAGTATCTGTTTATTCACAGATATTGGCTGGTAACGGGCTCATACAGCTTCAGTTACACAACCTGTTCTATTAAAAGATGGCTGGACCATTGCAGCAAACAAGCCCTCTGACCTCTTGTATCTCCTCATAGAATGTAAGCTCTTGCGAGCAGGGCCCTCACTCCTATTGTTTGATATATTTATTTCTTTGTCACATTGTAATGTCTCATATTGTCTGTTCATGTGTCCTCTGATTTGTAAAGTGCTAAGGAATATGTTAGCTCTATATATAAATAAAATTATTATTATTATTAGTTATTGTTAAATGCGGAGAGAAAATATATTCGTTTGCACTATTGATTTATTCAAAATTTGTTGCAAGATTAGTGACCATTTAAGAATTGTTACTTGCAGTAAAAAATGCCCTTCAATAATATTAAGTTGTCCCAAGTCCTGCAGGAACATATGGAAGAGAGAAGTTTCAGTGTTAAACCCCCTTATCCTCTTTCACTGCTGCAATGTACGCTTGGGGTTTTTATCTTAGTTTAAAGGCCAAAACAGGAACAACAAATGTCCTGCAAAAGTAAGTGATTCACAGTTCCAATCAGAGCCAGCCAGAGCTCTGAATCACATCCTTTTCTTGCTCCTGCCTGACACCTCCCTTCTGACAGTACAGAGACTAAATAAAAAATGAAGTACTAAATCTAATTGCACTGATTGCTTGGGAGTGATGGGGCTAGAGAAAAAAAAATCCAACTGCGGCAGAATCAGAGGAGCAGTTCATATTAATTCATGTAAAGAGTTGGACTTCTTAGATGCAGTGAAAGTCCTCCTTAAATACTAATTATACCGAGAAACAGCATGGCACCATAACAATTGGCACTATCATTTTTGGATATGAGAATGTTGCTCTATAGAAAGCTGTATTTGTTTTACTCTGTGTGTAATAACATTTATGTTGTCTAAAAAAAATCACTTTGGCACATTTGTCCATAGTCATTCCAAACATGGTCATCCAGGTGTTTTTGCAAATTTAAGACAGGCATGTAAGACTACTTTATTACCACTTTATTCTGTATGCCTTTTGGAAACATATTCCTTACATTTTCCATATTTTCCTATGGGTTAAATGTTTTCCAAAGTGTAACATACTTAATCACTTCTTTTCAATACACTTTTTTGTGATTTAGAAACAAGTTATAAAGGTGCTCTTACTTTTGTTAGTTAGTTTTGCATTGATTTACACCTTGCTACTTCCACTAAATCCATCAATTACCCTAACTGAGGTTAGAGAGTCCTGCAGTTCTTTGGATGTTCTTCTGGGATGTTCTCTGACTTCCTATTTTGGCAGGTCAACAACTCCTAGGAGATTTACAGTTGTTCCAGTTTTTCTTTATTTGCAACTAATGTCTCTTTTTGTAAGTGGTAGGGTCCTAGAAATAGCTTTATTTATTTATTTATTTATTTATTTATTTATGCAACATTTTTTTTTTCTGTTGTGGCATATTATTTTAGTAACTGCTTTACAATGTTCAATATCTAAGGAGGTTTTAGTTGTATTCATACAGTGGGTCAGATTTACTAATACTGTCTAAAAGTTAGTGCAAAGCTACACCAGATTGTGTTAAACTGTGCCAGATTTATCATAGTGTCTGATGCTGGATGATAAAACTGGTGCATTATTAGAATGTCTAGTCTGATTTTACAACTCCTTTTAGTTGTCTGTTTACACCTGAAAAACGTGCTAAAAATTTGGCGCATGATGTTACAGCTTAGGCTATGCCCATTCCCCCAGATGAAGCTTGTGCAAAATGGGCGCTGGGGCGTGGTACTCATCTTCCCAGGTTATACTTCCATTTTGATTATCCAGATATATTTGCGGTGACCAGATGGAAGGTAACGCTGCAGTTGGGATTGCGGGGGTGCAAACAGCGCAGACTTGTCACGGTCTCTGGGCACGAGGGCGCAGCGCTGGTGCTGTCCCACGTTACCACCACTGGTACCGGTGATGAGGGGGCTGCACAAATGTTGGTGGTGATTGTTCCCCCGGGGCGCTTCCCCTATACTGTGCCAACTGGTGGTGTTTGGGGCGCCCTGATGTTGTCGGTGCAGAGTCAGACACAGAAACGGTTGTAAAGTTGAACTTTTACTTCCATGGGTGTGGAGGCACAAATGCTTAAACAGTTTCTTCAATACAAAACAACGGGGTACGCCTGGTGACACAGCAAAGTCCTGAGGTACAGGGTAGACTTGATGAAAGGTGTTCCTAGCCCCTTATACTTCAGTGTTACAGCCCTAAGGTGTGTCTGGGCTCCTATTTGGCTCATAGGAGGATGCCCACCATGATACTAGTACATAATATTCCCCACTCACGTTATGTGGTCCTGATAGCTCAGAGTTTCGGGGTGCAATAGTCAGGGTGGCAGGATATTCCACAGGTCTGGCCTTGGCCCCTGGATCCTGTGATACTGGCTATGGAGCACGTGTTCCAGAATGTTCTCTCCACAGTCTCATGCTGACAAGATGATGATGCTTGACTTCCTTCAGGGCGATGGCTAGGCAGACAGGGGACAGGATCTTCTGAATAGCTGGAGTATGTCAGCTCTCCAACCTTCCTGGGCCTGTCTAGGACTTGAGATTCCTGCACTAAACTCACTGCTTTCTTCACAGGACATCACACTTATCTCCTCACCTCCTCCTCCTAACACTCCACACTTCTAACTCCTCACACGCAGGACCTTCCTGCAGGGGTGTTACCATGGGGACCCAGTGATCAGCTGACTCCTCCCCTTTTCCCAGGCGATGTCCTCCCATTGGACATTTGGTTACTATTCAATCCTATGGGAGGTGTAATGCATGTGTGAGGCTCACTAGGTGGCGCTGTGTTGTGTGAGACTCAGGACCCCCTGCTATGTCACACAGGCTATGAAGCAACAGGAAATAATACAATGCACAGAGATCACCCTCAGCCCAGCCATAGCCAGCTCTGGGATGCCACATATTGTGCATTCTACATTCCGGCTACTGTATAATTTATATGTGATTATTCACTGTCATTTATAGTATACTGCCTGTGGCATGCTATTCATGCTTGGACTTTACTCCATTATACTTACCCTGTGGGTTCATGGTTTTTTCATGTGGTTACTTTCCTCCTTTTTATGTTGTTTTAATCTATGAATTGTATTAATAAAAGTTGTAACTTTTTATTGGAGTACTTTGGTGTCCATGTTTAATTTTGTATGCCCACTTTCTGCAAAATCATGCCTTTTTCCCTGAAAGCCTTGCCCCTTTTTCAAGTCTTAAAAGTGTCTAAAAAGTGTCTGAAATTCTTTATCCCAGGGGACTTAGTTGTCGTATGAACTGTATCTCCTTACCAACAACTGGACTTTCTCTATCAGATTTGATGATTGTCTATCTTAGAATCTATAGGCTCATAATATTCTAGTGCTTAGTGATTATGACCCAAATAATTAATTGAAAATCTTACCTCGGTTACGATTAATGAATGATTACTCACGTTTTACATGTCACCGCCCCCAAGATGCCAAGATATAGTATGACATTTTAATATGTCATATTTTGGTGCATAATTTTCAGATATTGTTTGTGCTAAAATTTTCAAGAAATATATTCAAGCATATAGGTATGCAAGCAAATTTGAAACTTCCACCCAGTAAACTATAAGTGTCCCTCTTTGACAGTCCAAAAAGTGAGGTATGAGGAGATTCTTCCTCCTTTCCCCTGTATTCAGTGTATGACAGCTTTTTTACACCCACCACTTCAGAGAGGACTTCAATTTCCAGATGCATCATGTAGTACAGTAAGGTGCTAAAAACTACTGAATATAAGTCATATAATAGCCAGAAATAGTGTTACACACATGGAAGCTTATCCGGAAACATTAAATGAATAAAACAGAAATTGTTTGTCAATATACTGTTTTTATAGCTAGCATGGTACATCACTATATTACTGACTTTCTAACTGCTCACCATAAGTCGACATAAATTGCATCTACAGTATTATGGCAAGATGGCCAGTGAGCTGGAAGCAGGGATCTTAATTTATGGTTCTGACATTTGACCTGACTTTATCTTAACTATTCCTGAACTTTGACTGTTTTGATCTCTGATGTTGTTACCCCTTTTGTGCCACTGTCAACCTTTCTTGGCCTTATGGCTTTTTTTGCTTCCTATGTCTGTGCCCAGCAGCTCTTCAATTTGTTTTGTACCTCTTGTCAGAATGCATATCAGTGGAATTTCCGCAAAGAACTCAAATAACCATAGAGGAAAATTAAGTTATCATAGGATTTATCAAGATCAGCGTTTTCTCAATATCACCTGTCCCTGTGAACGATGTGCCTAGTTTCTAATGAGACGCATGTTTATTCTGGGTGTCTGCGCCAGGTCATTGCTGTTATAGATTTCAGTCATCATTGACACCAAAAAAGTGCTGTAATGATGATAAATCTGTTGGAGCTAATGGCCCTGCCCCCATCATGATCCCTGAAAGTGGTGAGGACAACCTAAAAACACCAATTGCAACACTTTTTGTTGCATTTAAAAAGTCACAAACCCCCATTTAGTAACTTTTTTATGCCAGAAAACTGAGGTAGGTAATACAGATCCCCTGTTCTGTTTTCTATTTTTACTCTTATTAAGGCTCATCGGAATCTCTACTCATTTTACTGAATGATTTTATGTATTTTGCTATGTTTAATTAATTTTTTTTTAAAGGAACCAGGTCATGTTGTACATATAATTGAATCTGCAGGTATCATGTTAGGAGGAGACTAGGAGGACCTGAGTAGACTGATATATAGTTTTGTGGGAAAAGTTTCAGTATGAATTACTCATCTAAATCTCTCCATATTTTTCTATGTTTAGGAGTCCAGTGGGTGGTATTACACATCGATTGTGCAATGGAATTGCTGCTTAAAGGGGTATTCCCATGAACATAATCATATCTATATTTGTAGATAATTAAAAGTTAAACATTTTTGCAAATACAAGTAGTTAAAAATTCTGCAGATTTTTAAAGATTTTTCCCTAGGTATCTAAATGATGACAGCCTTTTGTCTTGATAGGTTGCCAATGGATATGACCATGAATGCAGAAACTTTATATGGTCTGGGACCATAATTTTCTTATTGTAGCTGGGTTATCAGGCAGGGACACTACATGTAGGAGAAGATATCCAGACCACAATAAGGAAATCTTTGCTGATTTTTCTGACCTTAGAAAGGGCCTGCATTCATAGTCGTATCCATTGGCAACCAATCACAACAAGACTGTGACTACAAGATATTAGACAAAATCTTTAAAACTCTGCAAAATGTTTAATTATTTATGTTTAACTTTTAATTATCTACAAATTTAAAAATGGTTATGTACATGGGAATACCCCTTTAAGCAATTCCCAATTAGTGAAATTTCGAAATATGCTGCAGGCAACTGTTAGGTCAAAGACCGCAAGTAAAACAGGCTACCTATAATCCAATGCCATTCGGGTTAGTAGAATCTAGAGCACTCCAGCAGTTTTCCCCAGAGCCTGCCACAAAGCAGGTTGGATTTTGCTAATTGGCGCCCAGGGTACATCCCAAAACTGATACCACAAAGTAGCAACACTTTCTGACTAAGGACCAGGCCAGCGGTCCTACAGCAGACAGAGTTTAACATACAAGCTGTGTGAAAACCAGGAAATCACAGGAGTATCCAAAATGACAGCAGAACAATAGCAAGAAGAGTCCAAGTCAATCTAAAGTCTAGATCACAGATAAAGCCACATCAGCAAAAGATCGGATTACCAGGAAAGCAAGCCAAAATCAGTAATGAGGGATACAGCCGATGATAAGATAAGTTTTGAGAACAAAGCCAAATTACAATGTATTCACAGGAATCTGTAAAGTCTCAAAGCTAGTTTGAATAGCATGCCTCAGCTCAGGATTGGACAACAGCTCAGACAGCATTGGCTCTATGTCCCAAAGCTCTGACTGGCTGCAGACCCAGCCAGAGTTTGACTGGTAGATATGACAACCTTAAACCATCAGCTGGAAACAGTGCTGTACTAAAGAGTATGATGGATACAAGTAGGATTCCTAACAGGTTGCCAGTCTTCACAAGATGGCTTTAAATACAGAGATAGCTGTCAATCACTGTGTATTATCACCCACTGGACTCCTCCACAGAAAGCGTGGAGAAATCAATTTAAAATCCAAGTTCCCTTTAAAGGGGTTTTCCTGTGAAATGTTGGAGTCCAACTCAAGGTTTCAGGTGACAGAAAGAGGGAGGCCTCGCTGTCCCAATTTTTTCCATGATAAGCCACCTCTGACCCCACCCACACCCCTTTGAGAGTATAATGCTCCCCAGTGGTCCCAACACAGTATAATGTTACCTTGTTGCCTCCACATAGTATAATTTCCCCTTATGGCCACCACACAGTGTAATGTCCCTATATGGCCCCCACATAGTATGATGCCCCCTCCTTGTGGCCCCCAAACATTATAATGTCTAGTTCTTGTTGTTTAGATTGCTAATCTTTTGAAAACTGGAAAAATTAAATCCTTAGGGTTATCAATATCTGATTGGTGATGCTCCGACCCCTGAGACCCCCACAGACCAGCTGTTTGAAGAGACTGTAGCGTTTGATTCAGCGCTGGAGCTTCAGCTGATTGGTAGGATCCCTGGTGTCAGACCCACACCGTTCAGATATTGATGACATATCCGAAGGATAGTCCCAGAAAATTTCTTTAACAATATATTGGAATATATGTAAATATAAAGTCCTAAAATCTAAATCTGAAAACATGGAAAATCTGATCATTCTGCTATTGCTGAATTTTAATTATATTCATGGATAAAGATGGGGAGCACAGGAATGATTTATCTACTTTTAATGAGTGACTCAAACATTTCTATTGAAGAGGCGTTTTTGTATTTTTATACTGTCAGAAGTTCTAGATAGAGTATGTACTCTGTGAATGGACATAGAGTATAGAGATTTCCACTGCTTTATTCTAGGAAAAGTGACTAAGCACATTACATTTCCTAGTAACAGCTGATGACCATCTAACTTTATTTCTTTGAGGTTGATTTAAAGAATAACTAACTTTCGAACAATTTTTGATTTTGTTACAGCATTTGTCACTAATAAATTTTGTAATATACTTTATTAACAGATTTTGGCTCCATTTCATGAATCCTGTGCTAAAATCCCCTTTCTGTCCCTTATGTAATTTTTCCTTGTTTTTCTCAATGCTTCTCATTGGAGTGTGGGTTTATAGGCTCTTGTGTAATGGAGGAAAACTGTGCCTGGTGCTCACTTTAATGTCTTGGGCATTATGAAATGTAGAAAAGTGCTTTAGGTGTCATATACCATCCTTCAGAGGACATCAAGATGGCATCTCTCCCTGTATTAATTCCAGAGATATCTTTTGTTGAAAACACAGTCAGGATTAGGAGCAACTGTAGCTGCATATAAACATTTCAATCCCGAATATGCATTCAATTTATGTTATCTCTGGAAATACTACAGGGAGAACTGCAATCCTGGTGTCATATGAAAGATAAGAATCTAAGCTTTCATATGACACCACTGTTCTAAATTTTATAAAGCCTGAGATATAAGTGATTGAAATGGCACCCTCCCCTTCCCCCAAGACTCCGATTCTCTGCATTGCACAAGAGGCCTTACATACTATACTCAAGTGAGTAGTGGTGTATAGATTTTAGCTGAAAATAGAGAAATAGGGGAAATAATAAACAGCAAAAATTCATTAATGAAGTATATTGCAAACTTTATTATTGACACAAATGCTGACAGAAAATAGAAAGCTGTTCGAAAGTTGAGATATGATTTTACTTATTTTTTCAACTAGAAGAGGTCACATAAAATAAAAACATTGATTCTGGCAGAAACTCATTTACAATGGGGAAAAAAAGTATTTAATCAGCCACCAATTGTGCAAGTTCTCCCACTTAAAATGATGAGAGAGCCACTCCTTCATTGCCCTGGCAGTGTGCTTGGGATCATTGTCATGCTGAAAGATCTAGCCATGTTTCATCTTCAATGCCCTTGCTGATGGAAGGAGGTTTGCACTCAAAATCTCACGATACATGGCCCCATTCATTCTTTCATGTACACAGATCAGTCGTCCTGGTCCCTTTGCAGAGAAGCAGCCCCAAAACATGATGTTGCCACCCCCATGTTTCACAGTAGGTATGGTTTTCTTTGGATGCAACTCAGCATTCACTCTCCTCCAAACACGACGAGTTGTGTTTCTACCAAACAGTTCTACTTTGGTTTCATCTGATCATATGACATTCTCCCAATACTCTTCTGGAACATCCAAATGCTCTCTAGCAAACTTCAGACGGGCCCAGATATGTACTGACTTAAGCAGGGGGACACGTCTGGCACTGCAGGATCTGAGTCCCTGGCGGTGTAGTGTGTTACTGATTGTAGCCTTTGTTACGTTAGTCCCAGCTTTCTGCAGGTCATTCACTAGGTCCCCCCGTGTCGTTTTGGGATTTATGCTCACAGTTCTTGTGATCATTTTGACCCCACGGGGTGAGATCTTGCGTGGAGCCCCTGATCGAGGGAGATTATCAGTGGTCTTGTATATCTTCCATTTTCTAATTATTGCTCCCACAGTTAATTTCTTCACACCAAGCTGCTTGCCCATTGCAGATTCAGTCTTCCCAGCCTGGTGCAGGTCTACAATTTTGTTTCTGATGTCCTTCCACAGCTCTTTGGTCTTCACCATAGTGGAGCTTGGAGTGTGACTGTTTGAGGTTGTGGACAGGTGTCTTTTATACTGATAACAATGTCAAACAGGTGCCATTACTACAGGCAATGAGTGGAGGACAGAGGAGCCTCTTAAAGAAGAAGTTACAGGTCTGTGAGAGCCAGAAATCTTGCTTGTTTGTAGGTGACCAAATACTTATTTTCCACCATAATTTGCAAATAAATTCTTAAGTCAGACAATGTGATTTTCTAGATATGTTTTCTCATTTTGTCTCTTAGTTGAGGTCTACCTATGATGACAATTACAGGCCTCTCTCATCTCTTTAAGTGGGAGAACTTGCACAATTGGTGGCTGACTAAATACTTTTTTTTCCCCACTGTATGTAATAACAAAGGAAATTTTATAAGTTATTTTTCAAAATATAGTGCAGAGTTCATAATGTTAACCAAAAAAATGAATACGTTAAAGGAGGGATCCAATTTGGACAACCTTATGTAAAAGTATAATCCAGAGGGGATTAATTTCTAGTTATTATTAAGGACAGTTACAGTACAAAAGCTAATTTGAAAAAATGAAGAACTGCTTGGAGTCACTTATTTGCTAATGGAGGGAAAGGATGTTTCAAGAAACACTAAATCTAGAAATGAATGCTTATAGTAAACAAGAAATATAGTTGCCCTCACTGTCTGCTGCATTTTCTGTATGATTCTGGTCCAAACAGTCTTGTGGAATTCCTGCAAAAAAACACAGGGATTAATCTTCTGCTGATCTGTTTCATTTCCAGCTAGAGGCCAGCTGATGGGGTGGTGCTTATCAAAGGGGGAGGGGTTTGATGATCTTTTTGTCCTACTGCTGACAGGGCAGAGGGGGGAGGCTCCTGCTGCGTCCAGTTTTCTTACAGAACAGTGAGGAGCAAGAGGCTGGACATGGCTAAGCTACTGGCACAAATAAAGATTTCTTTATATATTTCTCTTGAATACACTCAGAAGTATACATTTTTTGTTTCCCGCTTTTCATTTTCTCGTTCCTTTTAAGTGATAGGGCATTTTTCCAAAAGCATAAGGCATATGCAAAGGGTTTGTCTAAAGAAGTCAACCCCTTTAAGGGTGTTAATATTGCATATAAGTGTCATATTCACATTTTATTTATATTTTCTTGATATTTTTTTCTTGTAAGTTTAGAAAAAGTGGAAAAGAAAAAAATACAAGCAGCAGGTATCTGTGACGCAGGCATCATACATCTATTGAACTAAGTACACCTTAAGCTAACAGGGAGGGTGAAAGGTAGCAGTGTTTGAGCTGAATCTGTGTTTTTAGACGAAGCAGCACCTTTTGAATGAAAGCACGCTTATACCGACTCCTTAAGAAGTTTAGACTACAGAGCTGTCTCTAAAAACTGGCCCCCCTTCAGCTGAGTCCCATATGTTTCTTTTGGCATCGACCCTGTGTCTGCTTGGCTGGCGTTAATGCAGGGATATTAAATTGATGAAACACAGAGCTCTTGATCCTTTTCAGTGGGGCTTCTATTTAAGTAATGGCAGGCTAGGGCTCTGTCAACCACCTGCAATTGTCCAAGAGAAAAAGGAGGGAGTTATGAAAAGTGAGCGAATAGGAGAGGATGAGAGGAAAATTCCTGAAAACATTTTCAATCTTTTCAGACAAAGAGGTAGATATAGTCTGCATTTCTGACTGCATTATAAAAGAGAAGTACGTAATACATAAATAGTTGATTCATATACAAAAAAGTTGTAATAACAGTATGAGAAATAGACACTGACAATGATAAATATACATAGAAATTTTCACTAAAAATGAATGACAATGAATAATAGTAATTGCAATTACTTAGGGTAAGGTAAAGTGGCAATGATATCAAAAATTAAATATCAAAATTCATGTCATCAACCAAACAGATATTTTGGTCTTAAGAAATTTAACCATGAAGCCAGATAGTGTAGAATTTTGGGGCACCTGTGATTGAGAAATACTGTACATAGCTGTTTCTGATTCAGTCGTTAGTAGTATAATGTTGTACCGTGTTAGCCATTGAAAGTAGTGGAAGAGTGAAGAAATCAGGCAATATCTTTTAGAGGCTAACTGAGTATATTTGATTAAGTTTTGATAAGTAAGCTTTCAAGAGTCTAGCTCTCTTCTTCAGACATGGTGTTATACAAGAACTGAAAATTCACAGATCAGTCGTGGGCATCCAAATTAATTAATTTGTGAGAATATGTGGCCTGCAGTACTTAAAATGGCTACAAAACGCTTCGGTTTATAATCAGAAAAGCAGATATAGGCTAAGGTCCCACGTAGCGTCCCGCAGCAAAAAAACGCTATGGTAATAACCGCGGCAGCAACGCATCACGGTTTTTACTGCAGTGCTTTTACAGAAAGCTTGCAGAGGTTTCCTCTGCGGACTTTCTGCTTCAATTATTCCTATAGGGAAACCGCCGGCATTTCCGTTGGTATAATTGACATGCTGCGATTTCCAAAACCGTGCCAGTGTCCACAGTGCGTAATTTCCCGCACTGTGAGGCAAACCGCAGTGTTTACTCCACATGGGGCCCCAGCCATAAGGGATATAGACTAACAATTCTTCTGACGGATTTCACTGACAATGGAATACAGTAGAGAGACCTGCAATAAAAACATGTAGGGTGCAGAGTAAAAAAAATGGTTGAAATTTTTTAAAGGGGTTGTCCATTTTCAGATCAATATTCAAAGACGAATATTATTGTTTGTATAATAAAAAGTTCAACAATTTCCCTATGTACTTTCTGTAGCAATTCCTCACAGTTTTCTAGATCTCTGCTTGCTGTCCTTCATTCTCTTTACCTCTAGTGCAGGGGTCGGCAACCCCCAACACGCGTGCCAAGAGTGGCACGCGAGGCATATTTACCTGGCACGGCAGCCCGAGTCCTCACCCAGCAGTTTCGATCGGACCAAACACAGCCAAAGCGAAACTGCTATTATTAAACTGCTAGTATAATAAGCGGAGCCCCCAGGGAGATGATCAAGCATAAAAAATAATGTTAACTCACCTTCCCTGGATACGCAACCTCTCTGTGCTCTTCGGGCGCTTCTGTCTGACGTAAGAGACTGCTGACAGGGCCTCAGGGGTCACGCCCGACGTCATTACGCATAATGACGCAACGTGACCCCCTGAGACCCAATCGGCGATCACTGCCTACAGGCAGAAGCGCCCGAAGAGAACAGAGAGGCTGCAGAGCGCAGTAAAAGGTGAGTAACATTGTTTTTTTATGTTTGTCATCTCTCTTGGCCCTCCACTTATTATACTCTGGGTTCTGAAGAGACCCCACAGTATAATAATAGCTAGTGAGTGGTGACAATTGGAATATTATAAAAGTTAGAATATTATACTGTATGCAGGGGCCACTATGGAGCATAATACCGTGTGCAGGGGTCGCTATAGGACATAATACCGTGTGCAGGGGCCACTATGGAGCATAAGACCATGTGCAGGGGCCACTATGGAGCATAATACCATGTGCAGGGGCCGCTATGGGACATAATACCGTGTGCAGGGGCCATTATGGGACATAATACCATGTGCAGGGACCGCTATGGGACATAATACCGTGTGCAGGGGCCATTATGGGACATAATACCATGTGCAGGGACCGCTATGGGACATAATACCGTATGCAGGGGCCACTATGGGACATAATACTGTATGCAGGGGTCGTCAGACTTACAATTATTGACCGACACTCCGAGTACCTCAACTTTGATTTTTTTATCGAAATCGGCACGCCGAACAAAAAAGGTTGCCTAACCCTGCTCTAGTGAATGAAATTCTAACCATGGTCATGTAATATACAGTCCATCATCATGTGATGAACACACAGGTGCACAGCTCTTTACCAGGTAGATGTCTGATTTCTGTGCTGTGACTGTAACGAGTTGTGCACCTGTGTGTTCATCACATGACTATGGACCGTACATCACATGACCATGGACTGATTTTTATCCATGTAAGTAGAATGAATGACAGAAAGCAGAGATCTAGAAAATCATGAGGAATTGATACAGAAAGTATTTTGGAAAATTGTACAACTTTTCATTATACAAACAATAGCATTTGTCTTTTAATATTGATCTGAAAGTGGAAAACTCCTAATAAATATCCACTGGAAAAGATAATTTTTTTTTTTTTGCCCAAAATAAGTAGAATACAAAAATGCTTTCAAATGTGTCCATCTCCTTTATGACTTGCACCCCTATGATCTACATATTGGAATGCTGTTTGTAATGGGACATATTGCCATGTACAATATGTGGCCTGTTTCAGAAACCTCTTGTTTTCAGTTACTAATTTTATTTGCACATATACAGGACCAAGTATCCCGATGAACTGTCTGTACAAACTGACAGAAGGATTAATAAAAATAATATTGAAGTAGATGTTAAATACATTTTGCCTTGTTGAACTGCTCCGATTCTTAAAGATATAGTACTTTTTTCACGTTTTTATTCAAGATGTGGGTATTGTCAAAACACAGATCAGTTGCTAAGTTCATGCAATTTTTACAGGTACTTTGTTTTTGTGATTATATAGAAAAGAGTTAGGATATGTGGAGTTCTCCATATGTGCTTAGCCTGTTACTATGTTGTGTTATTTATTGCTGGTTAAACGGATCCTGAACCTGTAGTCTTCAGCTAATAAAGGTGGAGATTAATATAAAGAAGATATTTCTGGAGTTCTCAGAAATGGAGATATATGTGATCAAAGGGGTTGTCTGGCTGGTAAAATTTAAAAAAGAACCAGAATGGTATAAAAAAAAATAAAAAAGTGATACCTCAGCATTCCCTTTCTGATGCTACCTGAGTCCCCATTGGTCTCTTTTCCTTGTCGCTCTCAACACACAACCTTGCTTAACCAATCACTGGCTGAGTGGCAAGGGATTGGTGTGGTATCGATTTTTTTTTGCTTTTTATGCCATAATAACCCTTTTTTTTTTTTTTTTAATCTAGCGAGCTGTACGTATGCATTAAGTAGGGATAACACTATGGTTTGTATTAAACTGCATAGAAAAATGGATGGATAAACTTCATTTTTAGTGTCCCTTTAAGCAATCTGGGATTTTATAGTTTATAGCTGAGTGGGGATGCCAAAGCTTCTCTTCTCTTGGCACTGACTAATGCAAGAGATATATGTTGCACAATGAATTTTGCTATGAACTGTTTTATTCACATGTTCTCTTAATAAGGTCAAAATAATGAAAATAGCTTTTGCAGACAATGGCTTTAGTGTGCCAGCTGGTAAGACACCTATTTTGTAACATGGCAACTCCTCGCCATGATTTACTTTGTATGTGGCAAGAAATGTATTGGCATGGATTGGCATTATCCCATTTTAATATAGCTGTACAGGAACAGAAGCAAAACCATGATACAGCGACTTCTTCCAAAATAAAGACTGCAAGTTTCAATCATTTCAGGTCCTGGCACTGCTAAAGAAGAGAATAATGCTGTAGTAGCCACAGTTAGACTAGTTACATAACATCTGAGAAATGTGCTATCCATAAAATGGAGCAAACAGATGACTTTATTTCAACGAAGGCTTAGTCATACACTTGTGCTGCTTTACCTGAAAGAAACTTTGAATGAACAAGGCAAAACATGTGGTCTGGCAGTGAAGTCAACAAATATTCCAATGGCAAACCGAGAACTTGACAGTGCTTCGTGAAGGTGGTATTACATAGTAAACAAGAAAATCAAATGCTGTATTGGGGACATTTCTCACTACAGCCAGGTAAAAATGGCAAATTCTGAATGATTTCCTGGTCCTTGCACTGAATAGAAAATCATACATTTCTAATACCCCTTATGATTGGCTGCTCTGAAAGACTATATAGTAGATCACATGTCTTTGGGAATAGAACTCTCCCAGAAGAAGGAAAACAATCTCTGTTGTGCCTCCTATTGGAGGTAGCTTACTCTGTAATGTCTGTCTCTTTAATCACCAGGAATATTATCGAATCAAGACACTTATTGGCAAACTTCATCAGTACAGTGTGGTACTTGCCTTGACAGCTATCTGATGTACTGTTTTCATTTGGTGGTTCTTGCAAGATTATTTTGTGCATATCTTTTCCCATGGAGCATTGCCAATAATACTCCTTACACAGCTGGTTTTCTTAATGAAAGCCCATACCTGCAGAGCATGCAAAGGAGATAGGTCTGGTTTTAGACACATTACAAAGTCCAAATTTCTCAATTCATACTCATGAAATAAATCCTACGTCTATAGTTGGATACCTGTTACAAATGTGTAGTGCTCAGATGTGCAAAAAAGTTTTCCACCCACATCATTTCAAGCCCAATGCCATTCATGTTCTAAGAATTTGTCCCTTTCCACTCTTATAAGTACAGGTTTGGTTAGATGATCCTGTGTGTTCAGTTTTTACTGGTGTTATGGTATTGTGTATGAAACAATCACATAAAAACATGAGATTTACAGGAAAATTACATTAGGAATTGATTTGATGTAACAGGTCAGTTCTCTGACCTACAATTACAGTATATTCTTGTAAAGAAGCAACTATACTTCTGAAATATCGCTCTTTTTTTCTCTTTAGGCTGGGATGATACGCACAACAGAGGATGAATTTTTCATCGAACCTTTGGAGAAAGGCAAACAAAAAGAGGAAGAAGAAGGAAGAATGCATGTAATATACAAAAGATCAACAGCAAAGAAAGCTATGCCTGAAGATATCCCCAGCAGATCAGGTCAGGCACAAATTACACTGTGGATATGCATAGCTGGTAATATTGTAATTTCCTTTTTGTGACTGTGAAAGGCATGCCAATTGATACATGTGACCCTCAATCTATAAATATACTTAGAAAAATATACAATATGGTATATTGCATTTATGTTATAGAAAAAAATTCTTTGGTATGTCCAGAGGATTCTTACTTACCCTAACCCATGTTGTCGTGATCGGAAGGACCCTGATAGTAAGGGCAGGAATTATTCAGGAGTCAGTAGTGCAGTTGAACCAAGATGAACTTTATTGAGGTAACTAATAACAGATGCAGCTTTCTGAAGGGAGTTGTAGTAGTGATGTGGTTCCACTGTGGTGGCTGATCCCAGACTTGGGATGAGGGATGCTCAGGATATACACTGGTGTATGGTGCCTTTTTTCTACTCCAATGAATATATAGTCTCTTTCTTGCTATGGGGGCTGTATTAAATGAAGGATCTTAGATAAATGGAGATGAATGGGTCCTGGCTGAAAGGTTCTTCAAACCACAACCACTCTAGTTTTCCCTCTATATGGCTGACAGCTTTCTTCCCTATCTCAGGGCTGTAGCACTCAGGTTGCTGGGCAGTTGACTTCACTTTCCTCCAGGGCTGCAATGACTCTTAGAAGGTGTTGACTGCTTGGCTGCTACCACATAACTTGTGTGATATAATCTATATGTGACTGTGTGAACTGCAGCCACCTGGTAAATACTGTCTGGGATTAACCGGGCTTGCACCTTGCCATTTTTAGTACTTGTACTTTGTATTCTGCAGATAACTTTTATACTAGTGAGTGGGTAACTTTAAGGCACTGGTTGCCATTTGACAAATGAGTTAGAAAGTTGCATACAGTGGCACATCTTCAGCCTTGAGAAAAACACAGTACACCATCTTTGAATTCTATGGTTTTACATATCAAGACATAATAAAAAAAAACATCTTGTCCTTAGAAGATCTTAAATTGGGGTAAATATTTATTTAACAAAAACTAGGCTTTGATGCAGGAACTAATGACAGTGCCTTGTAGGGCTGCTTCTACACTTTCCAAAGATGCCTTTCTTATTCTGCATTGCAGCTCCCTTTTCATGAAAATCAGCTTTTTATTTTTGTGCAAATTAGCTGAAAAGGACTTTAGGAGCATTTTTTCTCCTGCTGAGGCTTCATTATCTGTTCTAGATAATTGCCAACTGCCATACAGTTCTGTCCTTCTGGCACCAAGAAACTTCTCCCACCGTGTATCACCCATCAAATAGGCTTCTTCAGTGTGATGACTGCATGACTAGAGGAAGCTGCTTCTTGCCCCCGTAACTAATTAAGGATAAATTTGCATATGTCAATCTAAGGTTTTAAAAGCTTATAACTTGACTTTTGAGCTACAAAAATCTTAGCACACTCTGAAGTCAGTTTAGGGTGGAGAAAGCACCTGACAGGTTCCCTTTAAATATACAATGAAACTGTGGAATCTGCTGCGTTTTGTTCATCTGAGGTTACATTTACCTAAGACCTTCTTTTTTTTTTTGATGTCTTGATACGTATAACCATAGAATTTGAAGGGGTGTACTTTCTCATGACTGTATATATGGACAAAGTATACATGCAGTAATATGATCATTAAATTCAAGATTTGGAAGAATCTAAACAGTGAATTTCGGTATCAGTGATGTAGTATGGAAATCCGCTTGTTAAAAAAACACCTAAGTCTGTAATGAGTTGGAAATAATTACCTCTTCACAAGGTCTTTATCTAAATGCTTTCTTTCAGTCAGAATTCTTGTATATATGGCGTAGTTGTCATGACGCTGTGTGACAGTATCTTTGTTACAGGTGGGAAACACGCACAAGGGAGGGATGATTTGAGTGTTGCTCCTGGTTGCTTGGGAATGCTAGACCCTAGAGCAGAAGCCAACACAATAGGCATCTAATGAGCCTCCCCTACTTCCAGCCATACAAAAAAAAAAAAAAGTCCCTTAAAAAACGGAGATGAAAGTTATCATTTTAATATGTCTGAAATACAAACTTTGGGATAGTTGAGTACTTTATCAGAGGTTCACAGCATCTATATAAATCATTGACATTTTTATACTTTACCAAAAAGGTTTAAAGTACAATAAAGCTATCAAAATTGTAGGAGACTTTTAGGTAGACATATGACTTACTGTCGTATGCACTTCCAGTTAGCATGTATAGCAATGTTCCTGGTACTAACAGCCGAAATGACTTCAGATGGTACGTCTCTGTCGCAAGACAATACAGTTTTTATCCAAGTGTAGAGAAACAAGGGCAAGTGGCCCTAGCTAACACAGAGTGAACAGATATCAGACAAAGGGTGAAATGGAGGCTTTGTCCCCTTCCTGTATTAAAACATCACATCCTAAATGTGGAGACAAGCTACTAATTTCCTCTTTTTTCAGAAAAGGATGTGTGATCACTCTTCTCTTCTAAGAGGCTGGCCAAACAATGCTTTCTTTGAATCCCTTGTAGGAGGTAAAGCTGGCCATTTGACGTTTTCAATAGGACCTCACTGTAGTGGCTGGCCCTGCTTTTCACAACCTTGTGCAGCAAGAGATGTTTAAGTGTTATAGAGGTCAGTCTGAAGATCTTTTTACCACCCAGTATTCCTTTCTGTGGGAAATTTGGCTTAGCAAAAAATTAGCTACTTAGCCAATTTTCAGAAGGAAACTTTCAGAAATGGCCTCTTTTAATGTCCGGAGTGTTTGATGAAGTGTTTTGCTTATGCATTCAAAAGGGAAGCAGGTAGCTGTAAGACTCAATTTGTGCTTTGTGACTATTCATATGTGTAGTCTGGATTAAGAAGCCCTTTGGTTGCCTCCTGGTTATGTGCAGAAATAACATGACCTATTTAATTTGTGTGATTTCTATCTAAATGTCAAATATCTATCTATCTATCTATCTATCTATCTATCTATCTCTCTCTCTCTCTCTCTCTCTCTCTCTCTCATCCACAAGATAGGTCATACGTATGTGATCTGTGGGGATCCGACACTTGTGGTTGTGAAAGGAAGCACCACTATGCAGTAGGCGGGACTACTGCACCACTCCAATTACTTGACTAGGAGCAGTGCTACATTCACTACTTTTTCACTAGAAGCTTCCAGCACCCAAATGCTGCTGCAACAACTGATTTGCACCAGCAGATCAGTGGATAGGTCGTCAGTATGAAAAAAATATTTCGGGCTGGAGAAGGTCAATCTTACATTTTTTTAACTTTGACATGGCTCTTAAATATCCCATTTTCAAGATTGTTGTGACATTTTAGATATCCCATTGTAAGCAAGGCTTCTATACTTTTCTTTGAGTGTTCACAATATATCCCCACAACACTAAACCCATTTAACCCATAGAAGTGGAAAGGAATATGCAAATAAGCCCTTCTGGAAGTAATGATATGGCCCCTATAGAGCCCTAATCACAACATCATCAAGTCTGTCTGAGATTACAAGGACAGATAGAAGGACTTGAACAAGCATACATCCACAAAAGATCTGTGGTTAGTTCTCCAAGATGTTTGTCTTTCATAAATGGCATGTTCAGCCAGAATTATTAAAACACCTCTAATTCACGATAAAATTTGCATTTGAATTTCTGTGAAAGTAAATAAGCAACAATCTAGGCATCTAGTTAATTATAAAATATTAAAAATTGCATAATATAATTATATTAATTTGTATAGTTAGATTATATAATTATATTAATTTCATTTTGAAGCCGGAGTTAGAGTCAGTAACTTTTTACCAAATCCATCCAAAATTGGTCCGTCTCGACTCCATAATTCCCACTGCAACTCCAGAGCTCTGGTTTCTGTTTTTTTCATTGACTTATTTGTGTTAATTGAAAAGAAATACTATTACCACTTCTATTTTTCAAAGAATTCCTATTTTGTAGCATCTCCCCTTCCTGTCTAAAACTTTTCACATCAATGTATATGATGATGATACGTGTGCTAGTTTAAGGTTACAGTCAACTTCCCTCTCGTGTAAGTTGAGTAACTAAGTATGGAATAAAAATATCCATAAATATGTAATATATATATGTATATATATACAGTGGGTACGGAAATTATTCAGACCCCTTTAAATTTTTCACTCTTTGTTTCATTGCAGCCATTTGCTAAAAGCAAAAAAGTTCATTTTATTTCTCAATAATGTACACTCAGAACCCCATCTTTACAGAAAAAAAAAACAGAAATGTAGATATTTTTGCAAATTTATTAAAAAAGAAAAACTGAAATATCACATGGTCATCAGTTTTTCTTTTTTAATAAATTTGCAAAAATATCTACATTTATGTTTTTTTCTGTCAAGATGGGGTGCTGAGTGTACATTATTGAGAAATCTAATGAACTTTTTTTGGTTTTAGCAAATGGCTGCAATGAAACAAAGAGTGAAAAATTTAAAGGGGTCTGAATACAGGGGTCTGAATATACAGTATATACAGTGGGGGGAAAAAAGTATTTAGTCAGCCACCAATGATGCAAGTTCTCTCACTTAAAAAGATGAGAGAGGCCTGTAATTGACATCATAGGTAGACCTGAACTATGAGAGACAAAATGAGAAAACAAATCTAGAAAATCACATTGTGTGATTTTTTTTTTTTTTTTTAAAGAATGGATTTACAAATTATGGTGGAAAATAAGTATTTGGCCAATAACAAAAGTTCATCTCAATACTTTGTCATATATCCTTTGTTAGCAATGACAGAGGTCAAACGTTTTCTGTAAGTCTTCACAAGGTTGGCACACACTGTTGCCGGTATGTAGGCCCATTCCTCCATGCAGATCTCCTCTAGAGCAGTGATGTTTTGGGGCTGTGGCTGGGCAACACGGACTTTCAACTCACTCCAAAGGTTTTCTATGGGGCTGAGATCTGGAGACTGGCTAGGCCACTCCAGGACCTTGAAATGCTTCTTACAAAGCCACTCCTTCATTGCCCTAGCGGTGTGCTTGTGAAAGACCCAGCCACGTTTCATCTTCATTGTCCTTGCTGATGAAAGGAGGGTTGCACTCAAAATCTCACGATACATGGCCCCATTCATTCTTTCATGTACACGGATCAGTCGTCCTGGTCCCTTAGCAGAGGAACAGCTCCAAAGCATGAAGTTGCCACCTCCCTGCTTCACAGTAGGTATGGTGTTCTTTGGATTCAACTCAGCATTCACTCTCCTACAAACACAACGAATTGTGTTTCTACCAAACAGTTCTATTTTGGTTTTATCTGACCATATGACATTCTCCCAATACTCTTCTGGAACATCCAAATGCTGTCTAGCAAACTTCAGACAGGCCTGGATATGTACTGGCTTAAGCAGGGGGACACGTCTGGCACTGCAGGATCTGAGTCCCTGGCGGTGTAGTGTGTTACTGACGGTAGCCTTTGTTACGTTAGTTCCAGCTTTCTGCAGGTCATTCACTAGGTCCCCCCATGTGGGTTTGGGATTTTTGCTCACCATTCTTGTGATCATTTTGACCCCATCGGTTGAGATCTTGCGTGGAGCCCCTGATCGAGGGAGATTACCAGTGGTCTTGTATGTCTTCCATTTTCAAATTATTGCTTGAACAGTTGATTTCTTCAAACCAAGCTGCTTGCCTATTGCAGATTCAGTCTTCCCAGCCTGGTGCAGGTCTACAATTTTGTTTCTGGTGTCCTTCCACAGCTGAAAAGATGCTGGAAGAGTGTCTGACGCCATCTGTCAAGCATGGTGGAGGTAATGTGATGGTTTGGGGTTGCTTTGGTGCTGGTAAATTGGGAGATTTGTACAAGGTAAAAGGGATTTTGAACAAGGAAGGCTATCACTCCATTTTGCAATGCCATTCCATACTCTGTGGACAGCGCTTGATTGGAGCCAATTTCATCCTACAACAGGACAATGACCCAAAGCACACCTCCAAATTATACAAGAACTATTTAGGGAGAAAGCAAGCAGCTGGTATTCTATCTGTAATGGAGTGGCCAGCGCAGTCACCAGATCTCAACCCCACTGAGCTGTTGTGGGAGCAGCTTGACCGTATGGTAAGCAAAAAGTGCCCATCAAGCCAATCCAACTTGTGGGAGGGGCTTCTGGAAGCATGGGGTGAAATTTCTCCAGATTACCTCAGCAAATTAACAGCTAGAATGCCAAAGGTCTGCAATGCTGTAATTGCTGCAAATGGAGCATTCTTTGACGAAAGCAAAGTTTGAAGGAGAAAATTATTATTTCAAATAAAAATCATTATTTCTAACCTTGTCAATGTCTTGACTATATTTTCTATTCATTTTGCAACTCATTTGATAAATAAATGTGAGTTTTCATGGAAAACACAAAATTGTCTGGGAGACCCCAAACTTTTGAACGGTATTGTATGTATGTGTGTATGTATATATATATATATATATATATATATATATATATATATATATAAAAGACATGAGCTTAATACTGACACAGGCCTAACAGTGACGTTATATAGGCTAGTAGAGTGCTTCCATCTGTTCCTTTATTGTTACTGATCATCTCTTTTAGATTCTGGGACATTAGTATATTATAATACATGCTTTTACTGTAAAAATGAAAAACTTTTACAATGGAAATAGTTAAGCAGATGAGATTGTAATGCTCTTTCAGTATTTGTATCTGGATACCTTTCCCACATCTGCTTCCCAGGTGCAAAGGGTATTGAAAACAATTTATTGCTATCACAGTGGCTTGCTATGAATAAGACATAGAGCTGAAATGTATTAGTCACATAATAAAAATAATTCTACATTTTCTAATTAAATCAGTTGAGAGAATTTGCATCACACTTCTACAGTATATATTAAAGTCACCGGTAGCTTTGATTGACTTTTTAAATTAGGAAAACCTTTCTATTTAATGTATTTTTGCTGAGTTGAAACTAATATGTTTAACTAATTTGCTGTGAATGTGACTATGCAGACAAAACGATATTTTAATTGTTGATATTGAGTTACTTAATAGAGAAATCAGAATACAATTCAGGTACCATGATTTTCCCAACTGTGTGTTAGTGAAGGCAAACCTCTTTATATAAAACTCTTCATTGAAGTTTCTGTACAGATGTCTCCTCCCTTACTTTTCCTGTTGAATGAACATGTCCAGATATTTGTGTCATGGGATAATCTGCTTAATAAAACGACATGATTTTGTGTTATTATGTCATGAGATCTATTCCAATTGTGTCTGTCTGTATCCACCCAGAGGTTAGGTTGTGAATTACAGGGTTTAATAACACGTCACCTTATTGAAATTGTGGAAACAGCTGAGTGCTGTTTGCCCAGCCCTTTCCACAACTCCCGTAGAAATTGTTGAAAAATTTGCATGCAAGTTTGCCCACCTCTACCTGGGATTCCTTTCTCCTGTTAGGTAAGGGTTTCAGATGGAAATACACCACAGGGTATATTCACTTAGAGTTTTTTCAGGCTTAGGCTAGGTTCACATGGAGGAATCTGCCACGGATTTGGGAGTGGATTCCGCCCCCGAATCCGTAGCAGATTCCATCCCGAAACTGCCTCCCATTGCTGTCAATGGGAGGCAGAGATCGCAGCAGAACACATAAAAAAAAAATCAGTGTCCTGCTCGATCTTGCCACAGAGTTTTCCTCTGCAGACTTTCAGCCCCTATTATATCTTTAGGGAAAACGCCCGCATTTCCATAGGTACTGTCTAATTGACATGCTGTGATTTTTTTCCGCTGCAGGTATTTTTCTGCAATGTGTGGATGGGATTAGCCAGAATCCCATCTACTTTACAGGTAATGTAAAGCACTGCGTGGGGAACTGCCCTTAATGTGTTTTCATGAGTTTAAGAAATTAAACTAGCAAAACTAGAAAATGTTATAAAATTAAAAATAAAACAACTTCTAACCTGGTAAATTCGCAACAAATTTTGTGGTTATGTCCCGGCAGACAACAGTAGTCTTTGTTGTTTATTTTCCTAGATGGATGATGTACTGTACATACACATGACCGCTGTAGCTAATTATTGCTGTGCACACCAGCAGTATTACTTAGTAACTTTGGCGCTTAACTATCAGAACGGCGCATCATCTCTATTTTCTGGACAATGTCAGCTGAGGATTAGTGCTTGAGGCATGTGTGGGTGTGATGAACAACAAGTACAAGCACAATCTACTATTTATTGTTTCTAAGGGTGGCAAAGGCAAAACATGCTGAGAGTAGTAGTTCAGTTCTGAATGGCCTAAACAAGCAAGATTTCTGGCTCTCACAGACCTGTAACTTCTTTAAGAGGCTCCTCTGTCCTCCACTCATTACCTGTAGTAATGGCACCTGTTTGAAATTGTTATCAGTATAAAAGACACCTGTCCACAACCTCAAACAGTCACATTCCAAACTCCACTATGGTGAAGACCAAAGAGCTGTGGAAGGACACCAGAAACAAAATTGTAGACCTGCACCAGGCTGGGAAGACTGAATCTGCAATAGGCAAGCAGCTTGGTGTGAATAAATCAACTGTGCTCACAGCCACCTGTGTTTCTCATTCTACGGAAGCAGAGGTGTCTGTGAGCAGGAGCGGGGAGCGGTAAGTAAGGCCGCGGGCCGGCAAACCCCAAAAACACTGCTATCATTATACTCTAGGGTCTTTTTAGACTCTAGAGTATAATGATCGGAGGCCCAGGGGAGCAATAATTAGAAATTGGAACACATACAGTGCCTTGCGAAAGTATTCGGCCCCCTTGAACTTTTCAACCTTTTGCCACATTTCAGGCTTCAAACATAAGGATATAAAATTTAAATTTTTTTGTGAAGAATCAACAACAAGTGGGACACATTTGTGAAGTGGAACAAAATTTATTGGTTATTTTAAACTTTTGTAAAAAATAAAAAACTGAAAAGTGGGGCGTGCAATATTATTCGGCCCCTTTACTTTCAGTGCAGCAAACTCACTCCAGAAGTTCAGTGAGGATCTCTGAATGATCCAATGTTGTCCTAAATGACTGATGATGATAAATATAATCCACCTGTGTGTAATTAAGTCTCTGTATAAATGCACCTGCTCTGTGATAGTTTCAGGGTTCTGTTTAAAGCGCAGAGAGCATCATGAAGACCAAGGAACACACCAGGCAGGTCTGTGATACTTTTGTGGAGAAGTTTAAAGCTGGATTTGGATACAAAAAGATTTCCCAAACTTTAAACATCCCAAGGAGCACTGTGCAAGTGATCATATTGAAATGGAAGGAGTATCAGACCACTGCAAATCTACCAAGACCCGGGCGTCCCTCTAAACTTTCATCTCAAACAAGGAGAAGACTGATCAGAGATGCAGCCAAGAGACCCATGATCACTCTGGATGAACTGCAGAGGTCTACAGCTGAGGTGGGAGAGTCTGTCCATAGGACAACAATCAGTCGTACGCTGCACAAATCCGGCCTTTATGGAAGAGTGACAAGAAGAAAGCCATTTCTCAAAGCTATCCATAAAAAGTCTCGTTTAAAGTTTGCCACAAGCCACCTGGGAGACACACCAAACATGCGTCAGAAGGTGCTCTAGTCAGATGAAACCAAAATCAAACTTTTTGGCCACAATGCAAAACGATATGTTTGGCATAAAAGCAACACAGCTCATCACCCTGAACACACCATCTCTGCTGTCAAACATGGTGGTGGCAGCATCAAGGTTTGGGCTTGCTTTTCTTCAGCAGGGACAGGGAAGATGGTTAAAATTGATGGGAAGATGGATGGAGCCAAATACAGGACCATTCTGGAAGAAAACCTGTTGGAGTCTGCAAAAGACCCGAGACTGGGAAGGAGATTTATCTTCCAACAAGACAATGATCCCAAACATAAAGCAAAATCTACAATGGAATGATTCATAAATAAACGTATCCAGGTGTTAGAATGGCCAAGTCAAAGTCCAGACCTGAATCCAATCGAGAATCTGTGGAAAGAGCTGAAAACTGCTGTTCACAAACCCTCTCCATCCAACCTCACTGAGCTCGAGCTGTTTTCCAAGGAAGAATGGGCAAGAATTTCAGTCTCTCGATGTGCAAAACTGATAGAGACATACCCCAAGTGACTTGCAGCTGTAATCGCAGCAAAAGGTGGCGCTACAAAGTATTAACTTAAGGGGGACGAATAATTTGGCACGTCCCACTTTTCAGTTTTTTATTTTTTACAAAAGTTTAAAATATCCAATAAATTTTGTTCCACTTCACGATTGTGTCCCACTTGTTGTTGATTCTTCACCAAAAAATTAAAATTTTATATCCTTATGTTTGAAGCCTGAAATGTGGCAAAAGGTTGAAAAGTTCAAGGGGGCCGAATACTTTCGCAAGGCACTGTACAAGACCACTGATAATCTCCCTCAATCAGGGGCTCCATGCAAGATCTCTCCCCATGGGGTCATTTGGTTGTTCCAGAAGAGTATTGGGAGAATGTCATATGGTCAGATGAAACCAAAGTAGAACTGTTTGGTAGAAACACAACTCGTCGTGTTTGGAGGAGAGTGAATGCTGAGTTGCATCCAAAGAACACCATACCTACTGTGAAGCATGGGGGTGGCAACTTCATGCTTTGGGGCTGTTTCTCTGCAAAGGGACCAGGACTACTGATCCGTGTACATGAAAGAATGAATGGGGCCATGTATCGTGAGATTTTGAGTGCAAACCTCCTTCCATCAGCAAGGGCATTGAAGATGAAACGTGGCTGGGTCTTTCAGCATGACAATGTTCCCAAGCACACTGCCAGGGCAACGAAGGAGTGGCTTCATAAGAAGCATTTCAAGGTCCTGGAGTGGCCTAGCCAGTCTCCAGATCTCAACCCCATAGAAAACCTTTGGAAGGAGTTGAAAGTCCGTGTTGTTCAGCCACAGCCCCAAAACATCACTACTCTAGAGGAGATCTGCATGGAGGAATGGGACCAACATACCAGTAACAGTGTCTGCCAACCTTGTGAAGACTTACAGAAAACGTTTGACCTCTGTCATTGCCGACAAAGGTTATATAACAAAGTATTGAGATGAACTTTTGTTATTGACCAAATACTTATTTTCCACCATAATTTGCAAATAAATTCTTTAAAAATCAGACAGTGTGATTTTCTGGATTTGTTTCTCATTTTGTCTCTCATAGTTGAGGTCTACCTATGATGTCAATTACAGGCCTCTCTCATCTTTTTAAGTGGGAGAACTTGCACAATTGGTGACTGACTAAATACTTTTTTTTCTCCACTGTATATTGTGATAGAAGCAGTAAGAACAGGTTAGAGATAGTAACATGGAATTCTTTAATAGAACACATGTGAATCTTTATTTTATAAAGGAGCATCTCTGTAATTTCACCTCCTTATATGGGGTGTACCCATATAATCTCTCCATGAGATATCCATCTTAGTCTCTGCTTTGTGCCATATCTGTATTTTAATTTATGAGAATAAAACTAAGGTTATATTTGTACCATACCTCAGTGATACTGTTATTTCCTTTTAGCGTAAGAGAATAGATGGATGCCTTTAATTTTTTCCTCCACAAAGAAACCTTTGCAGATGTAGCTAGATGGTCTAGATCCCAGGTTCCCAAACTGGGGGTTGTGTAAATATCTCCAGTGGTCACGAGCCTTCCTCAATATTTGCGCTGTGCAGTGCTGTGGTTCCAAAATGGCCACTAATAAACGGGTCAGGTCTAATGACCCTCTAACAGCAGCCATATCTGGAGTAGAGCATGCACAGCTTTGTATGAGGACAAAGCAGTGGGTGGACCTGTGGGTGCAGCACAGCCTTGCGAGTGGAAGGGCAGGCAGTGTAGATCAGAACATCTCATATGACCGCAAGAGCCAGGATGTTGCAGACATTTATTGGCACTTGCTAGTCTGATGTCTACCTCCATTGAACCCTGTGGGAATTGTAGTCCAGGCAGTTCTTTAATAATGTAACCTTTGCTGTACTGAATTGCATTTTCAATAGGGCCAATGCATTGTCTGTGCAGGATATCTTGTCCTGTATGCGGCCATTAATTCTGTTGTATCAGCAGGCAGGAGTGCACAACTGTGAGAGGAAGAATACAGTTCTCAAAAGTACTGTGTTTTGTTGGTGAAAACGTTACATGTGGGTGGTATTTTCTGTGAATGGAACTTACTGCATCATGGTGAATTATGATACATCAAGCTCCTGAACGACTGGATTGCTGCTGTATCAAATTCACAGCTTTATGTCAGTTCAATACAGTAGCGATCTAGCTGTTCAGTAGCTCACTGCATCATAACTATGATGCTATCAGTTCCAGTTACACAGCCATGGTCAGTCCAGGAAATACGGCCGCTAGCAGACTGGTTTTCAGGGATGGAACATGGTCATATGAATAAAGCCTTATTTTTCAAATGGGATTAAGTACAGTAGTGGATTGTCCAAAACAAACATCTCAAAAGTGAGTTCTGCCTTTAGGAGCAATTGTGTTTTCTTTTTCCTGAATGATGAAGAAACATTCCTTTCTGATCTCACAAAGAGATATTTTTCCTAGATTTCATATGTTCCTTTTAGCAGTAATTCTATGTTGATAATAAAAGTGATAATCGTCTAGGCCTTTCTTAAACACTGTTAGTGATTTTGCCATTACTATCACTTGGGGTAAAACATTCCCCAGATTAACCTCTTTCCTTTACTGTATCAATGTTGAAAGCAGTTTTCCTCCACATGCAATTGGTGATCCCTAGCATGTTACATAGTGTTTGGAACGAACAACACACATGAAAAATCTTTATATTGATTTATACAGAAATACCTTTTCTTATGAGATGCTCCTTCCAATCTGCATATTTTACTTTAGGATATCACACATCTACCTTTTAACAAACATTTTTACAACTTTGTACATATTAGGATTTTACAGTCCTTTTCACATTGTATGTCATACAGAAAGTAGCAAGTCATGAAAGTCACATTGCTGGAAGCTCCAGTGACAAGCTACCCTTGTAAAGGGCACCATAGTGTAAATCCTGAATATCGTAAAAGCAAAGAACTGCATGCTACCTATTGAATTGCTAGGAATTCATTGATTTCTGTGAACCTACAGTATATATACATCTATCCAGAGCGTTAGCTACTTGAAGAGAGGATTCTGATGTAAAAAAATATAGAATTTTCATTTTTGCATGGTAATTATAACAAATAATTGCTTTAGAGCAGTGAGCTTAAAATTCCAAGTTAGCATTGTACTTTCCTCCATATAATGTTCTTGGATCTACATTGTATTTTACTGTCTTTTGGATTGCATGTTATTTTTATTAGAACATCTGTATCCTGCTATTTTGGCTATAGTTTGCTTCCTTAGCTACTCACCATATGATAACAATTGGATGTTGTATACAAATTACCAGGTTCAACCTTATTTCTTATCATTTATTGTTAAAAAGGAATTTAGAGGACAGGATAGCTGAGCTAATGTTGCTCAGTGTAACATTAAAGGGGTTTTCCCACAAACATAACCATATTTAAATTTGTAGCCAATTATAAGTTAAATATTTTTGCAAGCATACAGTATGTAATTAGAAATTTTGCAGAGTTTTCAAAATTTTCCCTTACCATCTTAGTGGTGACAGTTGGTTGTCTTGATAGGTTGCCAATGGATATGACCATAAATGTTGGAACTTTCTATTTATTTTGCTTTCTTATATAGCCCCATCATATTCCACAGCTCTTTACAGATATTCTCAGTCACTGTCCCATATAGGGCTCACAATCTAAATTTCAATATGTCTTTGGAGTATGGAAGGAAACTGGAGTACCCAGAAGAAACCCACGTAAACATGGGGAGAACATACAAACTCCATTTTAAGAACGTTTTTAAAAATATTCAAAAAAATAAAAAAAAACATATCAAAACTATGAGCGAATCGATTCTGCAGAAGTGGAATTCGATCCAAATTTCAGGAAATCTTTGATTCGCCACGATTCTGGATTTCCTCACGCTTCGATGCATCGAATTGCATTTTTTTAATAAAATGGCCGCCGCACATGTTAGGATAAGGGGGAAGGGACTCTGGGAGCGTGGGATCACCCACAATGCCAAGTGTGCAGCTAATCAGCAGCCAGCAGGACCTGTGATGTCACAGCCCTATAAAAACCCTTGGCCATTTTAGGTACAGTCATTCTACATCGCTCTTACTGTAGGGACAGACGTCGGCAGGAACTAGGTAAAGACTTAGAAAACATATAGAAGTTCAGGGAAAGAGGTTGAGCCTTAGAACTGTAGGGGAAGGATAGGGAGGAATTGAGAGAAGAATTTGGGGTGGTTGCAGGGTCATTTACAGTAAGAATTTGCAGCATAATTCACATTGCAGCACTCACTGCCGTTATACTGCTGCTCATTACTCATATCTGTGTCTTCAATGTGGAACACAACAAGCCTTTTGCAGTGCAGTACAGCAAAAAATAGTGAATTATCATACACTAATATCTGCACATATCTGTAAAAAACGCCTTTTTAAAGGCATTTATTATAAGGGGCTTATTCACTGTTCTTTCAAGGCATAACATTATTCAGTACTATTTTGCCAAAGCCATATCTGCACATATCTGTAAAAAAAGCCTTTTTAAAGGCGTTTATTATAAGGGGCTTATTCACTGTTTTTCCAAGGCATAACATTAGTTAGTACTGTTGTGCCAAAGAAAACTGAATTATCATCCAAAATTATCTGCACTTATTTGTAATCAACGCCTTTAACGCGGGGAAAGACATAACGACCATATTCGCCATTTTGTTACCAGTATAAAGTTGCAGGCCATTTTTAAATACAGTATTGTCAATAATAATACAATAATTCTTAGCGGTTATCACTTATTTAAAGGTGTTTATTAGTGTCTAAACCCATAAGGAGGACCAAATTAGCCATTTTGTTACCAGTACAAAGTTGCAGGCCATTTTAAAAAACAGTATTGTCAATAATAAGTCAATAATTCTATAATTCTTAGCGGTTATCATCACTTATTTAAAGGTGTAATAAATCACTTTATTTAATGGGTGTAAACCCATAAGGAGGACTATATTCACCATTTTGTTACCAGTATAAAGTTGCTGGCCATTTATCAATAGTATTGTCAATAAGTCAATGATTCTGAGCCACAAATCTCTGCCTTTATCACGCTATATCTGCACAGATATTTAGAAGAGAAGGTGGGCCAGTCCTTCAGCCTGTCGGTGTCTGCCAAAATGCACGGCAGCGCTGACATGTGGAGGTGTAACTACGCTCAAGGACAATATATGTCATTTACGGCCCACTGGGTTAATGTGGTGCCTCCCCAGACACACCAGCAACTTGGACAGGTGATGCAGCTTCTGCCTCCACGTTCTCACGCCGTTGGTCCTGCAACAATGTTCGCCTCATCCTCCACTGTCTCCTCAGCCTGCACTGCAGGGACAATTCCCAGTGCTCCTCCATCATACCGCATGTGCAGGGCACAGCGGTGTCATGCTGTTCTACACCTCGTTTGCCTGGACAAATAAAGTCACATAGGGGAGGAACTGGGTCACTCTATGTCCTCCTCATGCCGAAACCACTGGGTCACTGTATGGCCTCCTCATGTTGCTGCCACTTGGTCACTGTATGGCCTCCTCATGCTGAAGCCACTGGATCACTGTATGCCCTCCTCATGCCACTGCCACTGGGTCACTGTATGGCCTCCTCATGTTGCTACCACTTGGTCACTGTATGGCCTCCTCATACCGCTGCCCCTGGGTCACTGTATGGCCTCCTCATGCTGCTGCCACCTCCACATTATGTCACCTTGCCACTCTGTGGTTTCCTGATGCTGCTGCCAACTCCACATTATGTCGCCTTGCCACTCTGTATACATATATGGGGAATCGACAGACGACGGTGTGGAGTGTGCTCTTTCACGCTACAGTCGGATGTTGGGCCTCTACATGGTTCTTTCTACCTGGCACTAACATGGACCGGTAAGGCTGAGTTCACACTTGAGTTAGTTGGTCAGTTTTGGCATCGTAACTGTCCAAATAAGTGAAGTGTGCAGTGGTTCTAAGAGCAACGTCTGTCATGTGCGTGTCATACTGACTCACAATATTGTTTGACTACCACTGTAGGCTCCCTATGCGTGTTACTGCAAAGCACAGTGTTCTAACGTGTTAGTGGGGTAAAAAAAGATTCCAAAATAGCCAAACCACCATTTTGTCTCCCCAAAAAAGTAATAAGAATTGATCGAAATGTTGGTTATCACCTAAAATGATATGAATAAAAGCTATATCTTGTGCCACAAAAAAGACACCTTACACAGCTCTGTACAAGGAAACAGAGAAACAGAAAAAGTTACAGGTGGCCGAATATAGCGACTAAAATAATTTTTTGCATTTTTAAAAGTTTTGGATTTTTGTAACGGTATTAAAACATAACAAAAACTGTATACATTTGGTATCGCTATGATAATGCTGACCCAAAGAATATAAGGTACATATCATTTTACCACACAGTGAATGCCATAAAAATTTTACCCTAAATGTGCTATTTATACATGAAAGACAGTTATAGTAATGTTTCCCTGCTTAAGTAGCAACATCTTAGCATTATTATGCCTATATATAATTTATTATATTACTATGAACTTCATTCTCCTCCATGGCTAAAAATAGAAGTAAATGTAATGAGACCTCTGCTGGCAGCTCTTTAATTCAGTAGCACTCTAGCAATATGTGACTTCTCTTTGGTCCTTGTAATCTAGGTTTTCCTTACAGCCCACATCCACTGGAGCCTAAATGCAAAGGAATTTCCCTTCACATCCACATCACAGCTGGTCACATTCTGCTGCTAATTCCCTCTCCTGCCTACTGGGAGGCTCTAGGCATCTTGTACCAGACTTTATCTCAGCTCTTGGACCCCTTGTGTTTCGGTCAAAAATTCCTCCCTTTTTCCTGCTTCATTTTATCACAGCAAGTTTCACTATAGGGCTTGCTGATCTCCATTCAAGCCCCTGGTTTCTCATTTAGGCCTGTTTGCTTCAGTCTGCTACACAGGCAATATTACAGATCTATATTGTATAGTTTTGTAATATACAGTGGGGAAAAAAAAGTATTTAGTTAGCCAGCAATTGTGCAAGTTCTCCCACTTAAAAAACGATGAGAGAGGCCTGTAATTGACATCATAGGTAGACCTCAACTATGAGAGACAAAATGAGAAAACAAATCCAGAAAATCACATTGTCTGATTTTTAAAGAATATATTTGCAAATTATGGTGGAAAATAAGTATTTGGTCAATAACAAAAGTTCATCTCAATACTTTGTTATATATCCTTTGTTGGCAATGACAGAGGTCAGACATTTTCTGTAAGTCTTCACAAGGTTGGTACATACTGTTGCTGGTATGTTGGCCCATTCCTCCATGCAGATCTCCTCTAGAGCAGTGATGTTTTGAGGCTGTCGTTGGGCAACACGGACTTTCAACTCCCTTCAAAGGTTTTCTATGGGGTTGAGATCTGGAGACTGGCTAGGCCACTCCAGGACCTTGAAATGCTTCTTACGATGCCACTCCTTCATTGCCCTGGCGGTGTGCTTGGGATCATTGTCATGCTGAAAGACCCAGCCACATCCTTCATCGTCAATGCCCTTGCTGATGGAAGGAGGTTTGCACTCAAAATCTCACGATACATGGCCCCATTCATTCTTTCATGTACACGTCCCTTTGCAGAGAAACAGCCCCAAAGCATGATGTTGCCACCCCCATGCTTCACAGTAGGTATGGTGTTCTTTGGATGCAACTCAGCATTCACTCTCCTCCAAACACGACGAGTTGTGTTTCTACCAAACAGTTCTACTTTGGTTTCATCTGACCATATGACATTCTCCCAATACTCTTCTGGAACATCCAAATGCTCTCTAGCAAACTTCAGAAGGGCCTTGGCTTAAGCAGGGGGACACGTCTGGCACTGCAGGATCTGAGTCCCTGGCGACATAGTGTGTTACTGACAGTAGCCTTTGTTACATTAGTCCCAGCTTTCTGCAGGTCATTCACTAGGTCCCCCTGTGTGGTTCTGGGATTTTTGCTCACCGTTCTGTGATCATTTTGACCCCACGGGGTGAGATCTTGCATGGAGCCCCTGATCGAGGAAGATTATCAGTGGTCTTGTATGTCTTCCATTTTCTAATTATTGCTCCCACTGTTGATTTCTTCACACCAAGCTGCTTGCCTATTTGCAGATTCAGTCTTCCCAGCCTGGTGCAGGTCTACAATTTTGTTTCTGGTGTCTTTCCACAGCTCTCTGGTCTTCACCATAGTGGAGTTTGGAGTGTGACTGTTTGAGATTGTGGACAGGTGTCTTTTATACAGATAACAATGTCAAACAGGAGCCATTACTACAGGTAATGAGTGGAGGACAGAGGAGCCTCTTAAAGAAGTTGTTACAGGTCTGTGAGAGCTAGAAATCTTGCTTGTTTGTAGGTGACCAAATACTTATTTTCCACCATAATTTGCAAATAAATTCTTTAAAAAATCAGACAACGTGATTTTCTGGATTTGTTTTCTTATTTTCTTTCTCATAGTTGAGGTCTACCTATGATCTCAATTACAGGCCTCTCTCATCTTTTTAAGTGGGAGAACTTGCACAATTGGTGGCTGACTAAATAATTTTTTTCCCCATTGTACTGTCCATGCTATACCTCTGTATGCCTTCAGTTAGATATAGAGGCACGCAGTTTCTTATACACACTTATTTGGAATTTATTAGAAAACAAACTGGCATCTCTTTCGTATTCAGTTGTATTTATGTTCATGTCATTATATTTTGTACTTAAATTCCATTGATAATGTTATGTATTTGTCAGTATAGATATTGTTTAAAGTGTTTAAAATGTTATCTAATACCTATTGATATGTTTGACACAGCAGTAACACATTTGTATCCTATATACTTTTGACTCCATATGCTAAAGTTCAAATTTTATACTCGTTGTGGGAAAATTATCTTTTCCACTTGAGAAACCAGAATAGTTTACATGTCTTACTTATGTTTTTGGTTTAATATTTCACCACTTTAGTTTCTGCAGAATTAAGCAATGACAGCATCAAGGGAAATGGCTGTAAAAACCTCATTTCTAAAAGAAACAGGACTTTAAACATTTCCCATGCAAGCAATGACTCATGGATATCTCAGAGAAGGGCTTTGTGCATACTGCTATTGAGTTAATCATCACCAGTGGTATCAAAGAAACTGTGGGAGTCTAGTTGTTCTATTGGTACATATTGAATTCCAAGGCAATGACCAACCAAGACTGCTGGATTGCTCTGTGACAGTGGCATACATCATCTTCAGTTATTATTTTTATTTTTATTATTATTTTTTTTATTTTTTTTAAAGAGCATTACTGTTTAGTTAGTAGATTTTACTCAGATTCACTAGTCCCCTATTCAGAAGGACCTTATACTACAAACCTTGGAGGTAAATTGTAGGCAGCAGTCATGACCACATCTGAGGGAACATCACGAAGCTGCATTTCTCGTTCAGTAGCATTCGGTTCTTAATAGTCTAAAGATCCTTGATATAATCCATAAAATGTATAACAGCTACATCATAAGCAACATTTTTTATGTATTTTCTTAGAATCCTAAAACTGGCCATACACTTCACAAACTCTACACACCAAGCAGTTGCGTAACCAAAGTCTTGTGGAACACGGTGCAAACTTTGTCCAGGGCCCCTTCCCTACAGCGTATTCTTGAAAGCAACAGTTATGAGTACTGCAGCAGTATCTAAGATACTTGAAACGGATACAACTATAGTGTTCACAACAGTAATCAAAAATATGGTGAGTAAGCAGCGCAGCACCCGACATGTAAACAATACTTCATGCTCAGGGATACAGCTGATCTCTAGGGGTCCTAACAGTCTAAGAGATCAGTGGGGTTGCAACACCTGGGACCCCTGCTGATCAGTTGTTTGAAGAGATCATGGTGTTTTTGTGAGCACCATGACTATTCACTATTTACATTGCACAGTATCTGTTTTATAGTGACCGTGCAATGTAACTACAGCCTGTAATAACATTGCATAGCTGCTATAAAACAGCATTTGATGTAAATGATGAAGGGGCCCCACACAGTATAATATTTTCTCTCAAGTCCCCCTCCCATATAATGCTCCATAGCGGTCCTATACAGTATAATATGCTCACCAGAGGCCTCACACAGTATATTGTTCCACAGTGGCTCAAAACAGTATAATATGCTCACCAGAGCCTCCTCACACTGTTTAATGCTCCACAGTGCTCCCCACAATGGCCCTACACAATATAATGTTCCACAGTGCCCCACATCGCATAAAATACTCCCAACAGCCCCTCTCGAGCTACTTCAGGCATGTTTCAACGAATATTTGTGAGGTTCGGCCATCCGGGTCTTTTCGGTGCTATTATTGTACTCTGAGGTGTCTTACCCAAGAGTATAATAAGTGGAGGCCCAAGGGAGGTGAGTAAATATAACAAACACTTATACTCACATTGCTTCGCCTCTTCTGGGCATCCTCCCTTTATCCGTCACTCTCCAGCATTCTCTTCAAGGCCTCTGTGGTCTGCAACTGACGTCATGCGCCCCAAAAGGACGCTCAGGACTGTCAGAAGCTCAGGAGAGGGGAGTATAAATATTTGTTATTTTTACTTACCTCCCCAGGGGAAAGTTATATTGGAAAGGGGCCCGGAAGCATGTACATACCTCACATGACGCTGAGCCCCTTTCCATTAATGAGATGTATAGCGGAGATAGCGGTATGGGAACCAGACTTTCTCTGACCACTATCATGATGCTGTGGGGCCCCGGCCATCTCCATCTAGCCATGGGTTCCCAGCGCTCCAGGCCCAGGTGCGGTCCCAACTCCTGGAACTGTGATTGTTATGCTACTGCTACCAATTTTAACTGTGTTAGCCAATGATTTCATGTGTAATGGGACAACTCTACAGTCATGGCCAAAAGTTTTGAGAATGATACAAATATAAATTTTTACAAAGTCTACTGCTTCAGTTTTTCTAATGGCAATTTGCATATACTCCAGAATGTTATAAAGAGTGATCAGCTTAACAGCAATTACTTGCAAAGTCAATATTTGCCTAGAAAATGAACTTTATCTCCCAAAACACATTTCAACATCATTGCAGCCCTGCCTTCAAAGGACCACCTAACATCGTTTCAGTGATTGCTCCATTAACACAGGTGTGGGTGTTGATGAGGACAGGGCTGGAGATCAATCTGTCATGATTAAGTAAGAATGACACCACTGGACACTTTAAAAGGAGGCTGGTGCTTGCCATCATTGTTTCTCTTCTGTTAACCATGGTTAGCTCTAAAGAAACACGTGCAGTCATCATTGCACTGCACAAAAATGGCCTAACTGGGAAGAGTATTGCAGCTAGAAAGATTGCACCTCAGTCAACAATCTATCGCATCATCAAGAACTTCAAGGAGAGAGGTTCCATTGGTGCCAAAAAGGCTCCAGGGCGCCCAAGAAAGACCAGCAAGCGGCAGGACCGTCTCTTAAAAGTGTTTCAGCTGCGGGATCGGGCTACCAGCAGTGCAGAGCTTGCTGAGGAATGGCAGCAGGCAGGTGTGAGTGCATCTGCACGCACTGTGAGGCGGAGACTCTTGGAGCAAGGACTGGTCTCAAGGAGGGCAGCAAAGAAGCCACTTCTCTCCAGAAAAAACATCAGGGACAGACTGATATTCTGCAAAAGGTACAGGGAGTGGACTGCTGAGGACTGGGGTAAAGTCATTTTCTCTGATGAATCCCCTTTTCGATTGTTTGGAACATCTGGAAAACAGCTTATTCGGAGAAGAAGAGGTGAGCGCTACCACCAGTCTTGTCTCATGCCAACTGTAAAGCATCCTGAAACCATTCATGTGTGGGGTTGCTTCTCAGCCAAGGGAATCGGCTCTCTCACAGTCTTGCCTAAAAACACAGCCATGAATAAAGAATGGTACCAAAATGTCTTCCAAGAGCAACTTCTCCCAACCGTCCAAGAGCAGTTTGGCGCTCAACAATGCCTTTTCCAGCATGATGGAGCACCTTGCCATAAAGCAAAGGTGATAACTAAATGGCTCAGGGAACAAAACATAGAGATTTTGGGTCCATGGCCTGGAAACTCCCCAGATCTTAATCCCATTGAGAACTTGTGGTCAATCATCAAGAGACAGGTGGACAAACAAAAACCAACAAATTCAGACAAAATTAAAGCATTGATTCTGCAAGAATGGACTGCTATCAGTCAGGATTTGGTCCAGAAGTTGATTGAGAGCATGCCAGGGAGAATTGCAGAGGTCCTGAAGAAGAAGGGTCAACACTGCAAATATTGACTTGCTGCATTAACTCATTCTAACTGTCAATATAAGCTTCTGTTACTCATAATATGAATGCAATTATGTTTCTGTATGCGATAAAAACATCTGACAAACACACATAAAAACCAGAGGGCAGCAGATCATGTGAAAATATAATATTTGTGTCATTCTCAAAACTTTTGGCCATGACTGTACAGTTCTCAGAGAGCAGATTTTGGATTATAGACAAATCAGGTATTTTGGATTAACTAATTCTATTGTCATGTGTATGGCAGTCCTTAATCATAGCATAAGACTTCTGACATTCAAAAATACCGATCCGATCCATGTCATGTGACACTAAGCATAGTACCCATCTGTACTATCTACATGACCCAATAAGCACAAGCAAAAAATAAATATACTTTTATTAAATATTTAATGTCACAAAATAAAATACACTGATGAGCAAAAGGGTAACAATGTTTTAAACTTTTAACTTTCATGCTCCATATCTCGCCATCCACTACAGCTTTGA
This sequence comes from Leptodactylus fallax, assembly GCA_947044405.1. NCBI lineage: Eukaryota > Metazoa > Chordata > Amphibia > Anura > Leptodactylidae > Leptodactylus > Leptodactylus fallax. Next base: position 1,024,263 of record CAMRHE010000048.1, on the reverse strand, counting down.
AGGTGAGACTACCATCAATTTATAGACAATCATCTCATACATAAATTTCACTTGCAACTATTTAGCATATGAATAGTTATGCAGATTCTTGGCATGTAACTGCATTGTTACTGATTTGCTCCTGGTGGTAGAATAATCTTTTTCTTCTTGTACACTACAAATTACAATCTGTTCTCACATTTCCTAATAGCTCAGTGTGTTATTAGGTTGATTCCCATTGGAAAGTTACTGAAAGTCGAGGATTAGCCATGAAGAAGATTTGCCAAGAAAAAAGAAACGCATCATCCAGCTCATCGATAGCAGTCTCTCGGCCAAGAAAATTGCCGAACTGCATCATGTGAGTGCCATGACATTTGGAAGAATACGAAATAAAGTCCATCCATTCATTCCAAAGACCAGAGGTGGACGTCCAGGCAAAATGTCGTAGTTGGCTCATCAAAAGGTCTATCAGCTCTGGCACGACAAACACAGCAGTGGAGATGGCTCGTATGCTTTGTAATAGTGAGATCACAGACGTGCATGCACACAACGTGCGACGCGCATTACACAAGTCTGGAATGGGTGCCCAAAAAAAGGTGAAGAAGCCTCTTCTTCAATTTCGTCATAAGAAGAGGCGGCTCGAGTTTGCAAAAAAGTATGAAAAGTGGACAGTAGAAGATTGGAAATGGGTGATTTAGAGCTACAGGTATGAGAGAGAATCAATAGCCTGGGTTCTGATGGGTGCAAATTGGTCTGGAAGAAACAAGGGAAAAGGAGGCTAAAGGATCAGGAAATTGAAGAAACAGTCAAGTTTGGTGGAGGAAATCTGATGTGGGGTTGTGTCACAGCCAAAGGCGTTGGATACTTGACCAGGATTGATGGTGGTCTCAATGCTGAGCTATATGTGAATATCCTACAAGACAAGTTACTTTTTACACTCAAGTACTATGGGTATGAAAACGACAATGTAGAGTTGTAGTAGAGGTGCTGGATTAGCCCCACAGTCCCAGACCTCAACCCAGTCGATCATTTGTGGGTAGAATTGAATAAAAATCTCTATTTGTACCCAAATTGGGTCAATCAGTATGCACCAACATTGGGAACGTGTAGAAGAGACCTGGGATCAGATTTTGGTCAAGACATGTTTGAGAGCATGCCCAGAAGGATTCAGTCATATCAGCCACTTGAAAGAAGCCTGCAGCAGACTATACTCAGATCAGAAGTAATACCCACTAGGAGGAGCGTATTATATAAAAGGGAGACTATAGAGGAGCATCAAGATGCAAAAGGAAAAAGTTTTCAACAGGTAGTCCAAATGGATTTAGTGAACCAGATGGGGCCCAGCAAGAAGGGGGGAGGGGGGCGAGGAGGTCCACAGAAAAGCATTGGAATGCATAGGTGCAAGACACAATTTTTCAATCTCCATCCATTTAGTGAATGCAGCAGGGGCTGCCCAAAAGGGATGTATTGTAGATGGGTCGCCCAGTAGTAGTGGAGAATATGTGGGACCGCCAACCTCCTGTCCCCCCCCCCCCCAGCATCATAGACCTAGGGATACGGTGACACTTGGCTTTCCATATAAAGCGGAACATCGCTTTCTGAATGTTACGGAGTTCATAACACAGAACCGCCACAGGCAGCGTCTCAAAATAATAGAATAGTTTAGGCAATATGGACATCTTAACCGCCGCCAGGAAAGTTTGCTGCATAAAGGGTGGCGTAAGTAGGTGAGATTTGGATCCCTAGGTAACTGATGGAGCGGGATTTCCATTGGAAGTTATAGTTGCTCTGTAGGTGTGATACAAGTTCATGGGGAATATTAATCGAAAGGGCTTCTGTCTTGGAGGAGTTCACCTTATAGCCATGACTGTAGTTCCCCAAGGTGCGTAATAGATTAGGTAAAGTAGTATGGGGGTGGATAAGTGTGAGGACGTCATCGGAAAAAAGTAATATCTTAAACTCTTTGCCCTTTACACTAATCCCTGTAATATTCGGGTTCTGTTGAATCTGGACAGCTTAATACAGAAGTTCGCGTAGGACCAGGTGACGCTTAGCTTGGACCCCAGGCCTTTACCATTCAGTGAAACACATTTAACCATGGTGACTGAGATAAGTATAGCAAGTATGGAGGCAATCTCACCCATTCAGGAGGTGACCAGCAGGTTACATCATATGGAAAGGAACGGAGGGGGTCCAGGTCCATTTTCAGTGCCAGGCAGGGTCTAGAAAAGAGAGGAGAAGGGGAGGGAAGAGAGGGAGAGGGTAGACACAGACAAGACAGACAGGGGAGATAGAACAAATTAATCTTGAGCAGGACTACATCTCCTGCCGAGGGAGAACCATATAGTGCTAAATAGAACAAAAGCTGATGTAACAGCTGAATCCTTAGGAAAGAAACAGCGCAGGAGGGAACCCCCATATTGGGGAGGTTGGGGGAGAGCAGGAGCGCCTGACTGTTACTCAGGGTTCGACGTGTAAGAATATAAAAGAACACACTGGTCTCCACTTTGCCCTGCAAGGGAGGCTAAGACAGGGGAAATGCAAAAATGTTATCTTGGGGACCTAGTAGGAGAAAACAGGGGAAGAACATGGGTGGTCAGTATCACAAGTTCAGTGCTAGTGCCATGGAGAAAAGAAGAGAACAATGCAGCAGTTCACTTGGGGAGATGAGGCTTCTGTGATGTCAGAGAAGGGAGGTGTCTACGCTTCAGCTTCACCTGGTGCCAGGCCTGCGGGAGCCTTGGTCCAAGTGACGTCAGCTCCCAGTCAGACAGTTCAGGTATTGGAATGTCGCAGAAGGCAGGTACAGTGGGTATGGAAAGTATTCAGACCCCTTTAAAATTTTTCACTCTTTGTTTCATTGCAGCCATTTGCTAAAAGCAAAATAGTTCATTTTATTTCTCATTAATGTATACTCAGCACCCCATCTTGACAAAAAAAACAAAACAAATGTAGATATTTTTGCAAATTTATTAAAAAAGAAAACCTGAAATATTACATGGTCATAAGTATGCAGACCCTTTGCTCAGTATTGAGTAGAAGCACCCTTTTGAGCTAGTACAGCCATGAGTCTTCTTGGGAATGATGCAACAAGTTTTTCACATCTGGATTTGGGGAACCTCTGCCATTCTTCCTTGCAGATCCTCTCCAGTTCCGTCAGGTTGGATGGTGAACATTGGTGGACAGCCATTTTCAGGTCTCTCCAGAGATGTTCAATTGGGTTGAGGTCAGGGCTCTGGCTGGGCCAGTCAAGAATGGTCACAGAGTTGTTCCGAAGCCACTCCTTTGTTATTTTAGCTGTGTGCTTAGGGTGATTGTCTTGTTGGAAGGTGAACCTTCAGCCGAGTCTGAGGTCCAGAGCACTCTGGAAGAGGTTTTCTTCCAGGAAATCTCTGTACTTGGCCGCATTCATCTTTCCTTCAATTGCAACCAGTTGCCCTGTCCCTGCAGCTGAAAAACACCCCCATAGCATGATGCTGCCGCCACCATGTTTTACTGTTGAGATTGTATTGGGCAGGTGATGAGCAGTGCCTGGTTTTCTCCACACATACCGCATAGAATTAACGCCAAAAAGTTCAATCTTCGTCTCATCAGACCAGTGAATCTTATTTCTCATAGTCTGGGAATCCTTCATGTGTTTTTTGGCAAACTCTATGTGGGCTTTCATATGTCTTGCACTGAGGAGAGGCTTCCTTCAGGCCACTCTGCCATAATGCCCCGACTGGTGGAAGACTGCAGTGATAGTTGACTTTGTGGAACTTTCTCCCATTTCCCTACTGCATCTCTGGAGCTCAGCCACAGTCATCTTTGGGTTCTTCTTTACCTCTCTCACTAAGGCTGTTCTCCCACAATTGCTCAGTTTGGCTGCATGGCCAGGTCTAGGAAGAGTTCTGGTCGTCCCAAACTTCTTCCATTTAAGGATTATGGAGGCCACTGTGCTCTTAGGAACCTTGAGTGCTGAAGAAATTCTTTTGTAACCTTGACCAGATCTGTGCCTTGCCACAATTCTGTCTCTGAGCTCCTTGGGCAGTTCCTTTGACCTCATGATTGTCATTTGCTCTGACATGCACTGTGAGCTGTGAGGTCTTATATAGACAGGTGTGTGCCTTTCCTAATCAAGTCCAATCAGTTTAATTAAATACAGCTGGACTTCAGTGAAGGAGTAGAACCATCTCAAGGAGGACCAGAAGGAAATGGACAGTATGTGACTTAAATATGAGTGTCACAGCAAAGGGTCTGAATACTTATGACCATGTGATATTTCAGTTTTTCTTTTTTAATAAATTTGCAAAAATATCTACATTTCTGTTTTTTTCTGTCAAGGTGGGGTGCTGAGTGTACATTAATGAGAAATAATAACTTTTTTGCTGCAATGAAACAAAGAGTGAAAAATTTAAAGGGGTCTGAATACTTTCCGTACCAAATGTAAATCAGAGAAGGCTCGCAGTGTAGCAGTACGGCCAGACCTCCGGGCTGTCAGAGCAAAGGGGAAACTCCTGTGGTAGGGTATCTGATTATCCTGAGAGGACGAAGATGTTACCTTTTCTGTAAAGTGAGCATAGATAATGATCTTGATAGAGCTGCAATTTTGCTCTGTCAAACTCAAAGTCTCTCAATCGTCTAGCTTTGACCATAATAGTCTCCTTTAGTGTATAATCATGAACGCAGCAAATTAGACGTAGATGTAGAGCCCTTCGGGTGGAGGGCGCGTTTAGCCCAGTCCAGTTTAATTTTATGTGAGGGTGTTTCTTGGAGGATGAGGTTGAAAATGGCTTCAAGAGTTGCATGAAGGTCTTCCTCCTGGATGGCCTCCAGCAGACCCTTAACTCGTATGTTATTGCGCCGAACCCTGTTGTCTAAGTGATCCAGGTGGCACTGCATAGCCCTCAGGGCCTGGGAAGGTTCTAAGGTAGCATCATGCAGTTTAGCGAAGTAGGACCTGGTAGCATAGTGGTTATTTTCTAAAGTCTCAACTCTGGACGCTATACACTGCAGGGCCCACCGCACCGCAGAAATCTCTGCCCTGCACATTTCAATAACTTCGGAAATAAGTGACTTGAAGTTCTGTTTTGTGGGCAGTTGAGCAAGAATAGCGGACCAGGGAGGCGGTGCAGAGGAAGGAGCCAGGCCATGATGTTCCGGGTCGGATGTAGGAGCCGGAGGGCTCAGGGGCCTGTTATTCAGTTGCATGCAGGGAGAAGAGGCAGGGGACAGTCAGTTCTGTGACTGCTGAGTTTTGGCAGTGTCAGCACTTTCTTCCTTATCATGGTAGGCCTGTTGTAATTTAATGGAGCTCATCTACAGATTCTCAAAATCCTCAGCAGTAGGGAGCATGCTGTAAAGTGTAAGTGTCGTTTCAAAATTTTGTCTTTTTTTTTTTTTTGCTATTGTGTAGGGAGGGTTTTAGTGGACATTTTCGTAATATACTTTATTAAGCTATTTTACTTACCTTTTAGTAGAAAACAGGTTCTAAAGTCCTCCCAAGCAAAGTTCTTACATAGCCTATATTCACACTATATTCAACCCGTTTTATTAAAACCCATCAAATGGCCATGTTAATTTCAGTGTCTGTGAATGGGTGCTATTCACATGATTGATATTTTGACAGTCCATTCTCACGGACCGTCAAGCTATAGGTCATGCTCTGTTTTTTTCTGTTTCCACATATCTCTTCATATACTTTAATGTATGAGGGATCTGTGAAAATGGCTACCCCTCGTGTTCAAAATGGCCATGAAAAATTGAAGTTTTTTTATGGACGTTTTGCACCGCAATTGTGTGAATGTAGGCTAAGTTTTTCCACTGAGATCTGTGCTATATTTTCTGTGAATTGTCTGTATGCACAGATATAACCATTCCTGGGGTGGGGTGGGGGGGTGTCACTTAAGATACCTGTATCTTCGGTTTTAAAATGCTGTTCACTATTGTCCAGGTGGTCAGTAATTACAGTGCTGTAAAAAAGTATTTGCCTCCTTACAGATTTTTTTTGTTTTTGCTTTTTTGGTCATATTTACATTTTTTCATTTTATCAAACAAAATGCAATATCAGACAGAGTGGATACAAAATGCAGTTTTTCAATTATAATTTCATTTATCAAGGGATTTATCCAAACCAACCTGGCCCATGTGAAAAAGTAATTCCCTTCCAAAACCTAATAACTGGTTCTACTTGCTGTGGCAGCAACAACTACAATCAAGTGTTTGTGATAAGTGGCAATGAGTCATTTACATCTTTGTGGAGGATTTTTGGCCCACTCTTCTCGCAGAATTTTTTTAATTCCTCCACATTGGAGGGTTTTCAGGCATGAACGGCCTGTTTAAGGTCATGCCACAGCATCTCAATCAGATTTAAGTCCAGACATTGACTAGGCCACTCCAACACCTACATTTTGTGTTTTTTCAACTATTCAGAAGTGGAATTCCTGGTGTGCTTTGTATCATTGTCCTGCTGCAGAACCCAATTATGCATAAAGAGGACCTTTCACCACCCCAGGGCTGTGCAGTTTTTTGTACATTGTAATAGGTGCTGCTGCACAGACCCTGTGGCACTTTGAATTTACTTCCTAGCCCCCACCTTTGCGGAGTTATGAACCCGAATATTAAAGCTCTTCATTGTCAGAAGGGCGTTCCCTGACAGTAAGTGAAGGGCTACGTCATTTGCATCGCTCTGACACTGTCCAATTAGCAGAGTGTCAGAGCGGCTTAGGCTGTGTGATCTCATGAGAAGTTGCGAGATCTCGCCAGAATACTCAGCCAAAGCTCTAATACAGTCCTCTGTAAGTGAAGGGCTACGTAATTTGTATTCCAATTACTACAGGACAGTGAAAGTTCAAAGTGCCCCAGGGTCTGTGCAGCAGCGCCTATAACAAGGTACAAAAAACTGCACAGCCCTGGGGTGGCGAAAGGTCCTCTTTAAGCTTAAAGAGGACCTTTCATGTCTTCAGAGATGGGCGGTATTATAAACTGCTGGAAAGCTGACAGAAAGTTGATCAGCTTTGCTGGTATGTGTCCAGGTGCCAGAGATATCGGTGCCTTTAGTTTCTGCTCCCAGGCACATACCGTCAAAGTTGATAGTGAATTCAGTGCACTGTCAGCTTTCTAGCTTATATAATACTGCCCATCTCCGAGGACACTTAGGCCTTAGCCTAAGTGACAAAATGACCAGCCGTGCCTTAGCGATCACCATATACATATCTCTCAACGAGCACTTTGTATACGGCTATGGAAGCTACCTCTTATACCTTACAATATGTAAAAAAAAGAAATAAAAAATTAAGTAAAAAACTAAAATAAAAAGCAAGATTAAAAAAGGAATGTCACAACCCAGGTTGTTACAGGTTCTATCCCTGTCCCATTAACACAGAAACATGCATAAAATTACTACAATGGAGAGGGAAAACTATTTTAAAAAATATTTTAGTAGCACTTTGTGACGTACATGTTTCCCCACTTTTTATTTACATTCATTCAATATTACTATAAAGGGAAAAAGGGTAAAATAAAATGACAAAAATAAAACGCTTATGTATCACAAAAAAAAAAAAATTGCAAAAATTATTTCAATAACTTTAACGACAAAAAAATAAAAAAAAAATTAATTAAAGAAAAATGTGCTCAGTCATGAACCAAAATAGGCTGCCCATGAAATAGTTAATGCTAGCAAGTACTTTTATACAAAACTCTATAGGGAAATGTAATACAAATTAATGTTTAGGTGCAATATAAATGTCCATGTAAAAGTATACTGCATGTTTGTTATATTCCTGTTTTGGATTACCAAGAATACTTACTGATCATTTTTGACTTTTATAATTTTACATAGTCTGGAGAAGGAGGTTATGTCATGCCTGAAGGGTGTACAGTGTTTTGGGCATTTTGGAGTAATGACCTCATGAATTCTTTTCAGTAAGCCTGGTGCATGCATTAGTCACTTAAATCATTTCTAAAAGCAACCTCTATCTGACATTGCCATAGTAAAGTAGTGGTCAATTTATCTCAGTAAGCTTTCTAGGATTATGGTGGATGTTCCAAATACTGTACTTTCAGGGCAGCACTGCTGGCTTATTTCGGCATGGAGCTTTGAACCTGGCAAAATCAGGTCAACAAATGCTTATAGGTAAAAATATAAACAAGATGTACTTAAAAATTGTAAACTTCTTATACTGATATTCTATCTTTCTATAAACTTTATATAGTAATACCTCGTACACTCGCGTTTCCAAATTTGCGAATTCACAGATTCGCGATATTTTTATTGGAACCTAACATATATAGATTTTGCTGTTTTTCACATATCTGTGAATTCAAAAAAAAAAAAAAAAATCTTCGCTATTGGGTAGTAGCGTCCCATTTGTTACGTACCTGGTAATTGGTTTCATTTTACTGTGAGTGTATAAGAAAAATGAATGAATGAATTAATGTATTAATATACTGTACTGTACAGTATACTTTAGTATACTGTACAGTACTCTAGGGTAAAGTTTTTTGGTATTTAGGGGTTAAACTTTAGAAACCGGCATTGTAAGCGCTTCTAAGTGCTTGTACCAAACATTCGCGATTCCTCGCAATCCGCGACCCTCTCTGGAACCTAACCTCGCGAATGTACGAGGTATTACTGTAAACTACTGCAAATGTTTAGATGTTTGGTATCTGTATAATTGCTGAAAAATATTTTCTTAAAATATTGTGATACGACTTCTTGGATTATTATACATCATAAAAGATGTAAATCTACTACAGTCTTGAATGGAATTATCAGGTTTATAGCATAAAGTACAGTAGTGAGACCCTGGGTTCCAACGGTACAGTGTCATATAAAAGTTTGGACACTCCTTATTGTGATCAGTTAAGCAAGTTGAAGATAAAATGATCTTCAAAAGGCATAACATTAAAGATGATACATTCCCAATAGAAAAAAAAATATATATTTTCATATTTTACATTTTCAAAATAACAAAAAATTAAAATGGTAAAAGTTAGGGCACCCTGCATGGTTAGTCCCTAGTAGCACCCCCTTTGGCAAGTATCACAGCTTGTAAATGCTTTTTGTAGAGTCTTTCAATTCTTGTATGATGGATTTTCATCCATTCTTCCTTGGAAAAGTCTTCCAGTTCTGTGAGATTCCTGGGTCATCTTGCATGCACTGCTCTTTTGAGGTCTAGCCCCAGATTTTCAATGATGTTCAGATCAGGGGACTGTGAGGACCATGGTAAAACCTTCAGCTTGTGCCTTTTTAGGTAGTCTATGGTGGATTTTGACGTGTGTTTAGGATCATTATCCATTTGTAGAAGATATCCTGTTTTCAATTTCAGCATTTTTACAGATGGTGTTATGTTTGCTTCAAGAATTTACTGAAATTTCATTAAATCCATTCTTCCCTCTATCCGTGAAATGTTCCCCGTGCCTTTAGCTGCAACACAACCCCAAAGTATGATTGATCCAGCCCCCAAGCTTAACGATTGGAGAGATGTTATTTTCCTGAAATTCTGTGCCCTTTTTTCTCCAAACATACAGTACAGACCAGAAGTTTGGACACACCTTCTCATTCCCAAGAGTTTTCTGTATTTTTATGACTATAAAAATTGTAGATTCACACTGAAGGCATCAAAACTATGAATTAACACATGTGGAATTATATACTTAACAAAAAAGTGTGAAACAACTGAAAATATGTCTTATATTCTAGGTTCTTCAAAGTAGCCACCTTTTGCTTTGATTACTGCTCTGCACACTCTTGGCATTGTCTTGATGAGCTTCAAGAGGTAGTCACCTGAAATGGTTTTCACTTCACAGGTGTGCCCTGTCAGGTTTAATAAGTGGGATTTCTTGCCTTATAAATGGGGTTGGGACCATCAGTTGTGGTGTTCAGAAGTCAGGGGGATACACAGCTGATAGTCCTACTGAATGGAGTGTTAGAATTTGTATTATGGCAAGAAAAAAGCAGCTAAGTAAAGAAAAACGAGTGTCCATCATTACTTTAAGAAATGAAGGTCAGTCAGTGCGAAAAATTGGGAAAACTTTGAAAGTGTCCCCAAGTGCAGTGGCCAAAACCATCAAGCGCTACAAAGAAACTAGCTCACATGAGGACCGCCCCCAGGAAAGGAAGACCAAGAGTCACCTCTGCTGCGGAGGATAAGTTCATCCGAGTCACCAGCCTCAGAAATCGCAGGTTAACAGCAGCTCAGATTAGAGACCAGGTCAATGCCACACAGAGTTCTAGCAGCAGACACATCTCTACAACAACTATTAAGAGGAGACTGTGTGCAGCAGGCCTTCATGGTAAAATAGCTGCTAGGAAACCAGTGCTAAGGACAGGCAACAAGCAGAAGAGACTTGTTTGGGCTAAAGAACACAAGGAAAGGACATTAGATCTGTGGAAATCTGTGCTTTGGTCTGAGTCCAAATTTGAGATCTTTTGTTCCAACCACCGTGTCTTTGTGCGACGCAGAAAAGGTGAACGAATGGACTCTACATGCCTGGTTCCCACCGTGAAGCATGGAGGAGGAGGTGTGATGGTGTAGGGGTGCTTTGCTGGTGACACTGTTGGGGATTTATTCAAAATTGAAGGAATACTGAACCAGCATGGTTACCACAGCATCTTGCAGCGGCATGCTATTCCATCTGGTTAGCGTTTAGTTGGACCATCATTTATTTTTCAACAGGACAATGACCCCAAACACACCTCCAGACAAGAAGGAGAGTGATGGAGTGCTACGCCAGATGACCTGGCCTTCACAGTCACTAGACCTGAACCCAATCGAGATGGTTTGGGGTGAGCTGGACCGCAGAGTGAAGGCAAAAGGGCCAACAAGTGCTAAGCATCTCTGGGAACTCCTTCAAGACTGTTGGAAGACCATTTCAGGTGACTACCTCTTGAAGCTCATCAAGAGAATGCCAGGAGTGTGCAAAGCAGTAATCAAAGCAAAAGGTGGCTACTTTGAAGAACCTAGAATATAAGACATATTTTCAGTTGTTTCACACTTTTTTGTTAAGTATATAATTCCACATGTGTTAATTCATAGTTTTGATGCCTTCAGTGTGAATCTACAATTTTTATAGTCATGAAAATACAGAAAACTCTTGGAATGACAAGGTGTGTCCAAACTTTTGGTCTGTACTGTACCTTTGATCATTGTGGCTAAAGAGTTTTATTTTAACACAGATCGGGATGGCAGGGAAGGTTTATTCTCTCTGGGAGCACCGTCTGAAGTAACAGCCGGCTCCCCGTTTCAGCAACTGCACAATTTTGTGCAGCTGCTGAATTCTGCTTGGACGCACCTGTACATCTTTGCAGAAATAGACAACCACCCCTTGGACGTATATAGTCTATGGGCAGTACGGAAGTGGTTAAAGAACATTTCATCTTCAACTTGCTTAACTGTTCACAATAACAGTCATTTTGCCATTTTGTATGTCACTTACTCAGGAGAATGCTATAGTTTTCATGTTATGAGAGCAACATAACATAAACCAAGGGCACACCCAAAACAATTATATCTCTATCTATCTATCTATCTATCTATCTAACTACCAAAATTGTACAAATTCAAAACTCCAGGTACCCATGACAATAATTTAATAAACTGTTACCAATATACAGTGGGTACGGAAAGTGTTCAGACCCCTTTAAATTTTTCACTCTTTGTTTCATTGCAGCCATTTGCTAAAAGAAAAAAAAGTTAATTTTATTTCTCATTAATGTACACTCAGCACCCCATCTTGACAGAAAAAAAAAAGACAGAAATGTAGATATTTTTGCAAATTTATTAAAAAAGAAAAATTGAAATATCACATGGTCATAAGTATTCAGACCCTTTGCTGTGACACTAATATTTAACTCACATGTTGTCCATTTCCTTCTGATCCTCCTTGAGATGGTTCTACTCCTTCATTGGAGTCCAGCTGTCAGGGATGTTACATCTGTTGTTGCTGCTTTAAAGTTGTCAGGTCAACATAAAGAAGGTTTGGTGGTTGCTGCTTTAAGGTTGCCATGACAACATAGGGAAGCTTCCTGAGCTGGCCTATTTAAATCACTCCCTCATCACTCAGCTTTGCTGGCTATCAGTTTCCTAACTCCTGCTAAGCGCCTGACTTTGGTTTGACTGCTCCTATACCTGACTTTTGGCAGTGTACCTGGATTCCTCTTTTGTCTTGTGATTTTGTTCTGACATTCCTGATCGGTTCCGACTATTGGCTTGTTTCCCAGATTTGTCTTCGTCTCGTGATTTGAATCTGTGTTGCCCTCCTCAGCTGCTGACCCGTGATTGTCGACCATTCTGTTTTCTCTCTCCCTATGAGTAGTGTGTGGATTTGGTGTAGGCTTCTGCTGCAGTGCATTTATTTGTAATACACTTTTTGTTCTGGTGACAATTCCGGTCTTCAGATTCAGTGAAAATCCATCTGTTCTTGCGATGAGCTCTGGTGAAGGTGTCTGAGGCCGGTCTTGGCTCGCAGTAGTGTTTTGCCTTTAAGTAGCATTTTCTACTGCTCGCAATTGTCACCCCATTTCTGCTGCTGCTCTCCTGTAGACCAGTTCATTCCTTACCTTGCATCTGAATCCTAACACCAGCTGAGTTTAATTAAACTGATTGGACTTGATTAGGAAAGGCACACACCTGTCTATATAAGACCTCACAGCTCACAGTGCATGTCAGAGCAAATGACAATCATGAGGTCAAAGGAACTGCCCAAGGAGCTCAGAGACAGAATTGTGGCAACGCACAGATCTGGCCAAGGTTACGAAAGAATTTTTGCAGCACTCAAGGTTCCTAAGAGCACAGTGGCCTCCATAATCCTTAAATGGAAGAAGTTTGGGACGACCAGAACTCTTCCTAGACCTGGCCATCCAGCCAAACTGAGCAATCGTGGGAGAAGAGCCTTGGTGAGAGAGGTAAAGAAGAACCCAATGATCACTGTGGCTGAGCTCCAGAGATGCAGTAGGGAGATGGGAGAAAGTTCCACAAAGTCAACTATCACTGCAGCCCTCCACCAGTCGGAGCATTATGGCAGAGTGGCTCAAAGGAAGCCTCTCCTCAGTGCAAGACATATGAAAGCCCACATAGAGTTTGCCAAAAAACACCTGAAGGACTCCCAGACTATGAGAAATAAGATTCTCTGGTCTGATGAGACAAAGATTGAACTTTTTGGCGTTAATTCTAAGCGGTATGTGTGGAGAAAACCAGGCACTGCTCATCACCAGCCCAATACAATCCCAACGGTGAAACGTTGTGGTGGCAGCATCATGCTGTGGGGGTGTTTTTCAGCTGCAGGGACAGGACGACTGGTTGCAATTGAAGTAAAGATGAATACGGCCAAGTACAGAGATATCCTGGAAGAAAACCTCTTCCAGAGTGCTCTGGACCTCAGACTGGGCCGAAGGTTCACCTTCCAACAAGACAATGACCCTAAGCACACAGCTAAAATAACAAAGGAGTGGCTTCGGAACAACTCTGTGACCATTCTTGACTGGACCAGCCAGAGCCCTGACCTCAACCCAATTGAGCATCTCTGGAGAGACCTGAAAATTGCTGTCCACCAACGTTCACCATCCAACCTGACGGAACTGGAGAGGATCTGCAAGGAAGAATGGCAGAGGATCCCCAAATCCAGATGTGAAAAACTTGTTGCATCATTTCCAAGAAGACTCATGGCTGTACTAGCTCAAAAGGGTGCTTCTACTCAATACTGAGCAAAGGATCTGAATACTTATGACCATGTGATATTTCAGTTTTTCTTTTTTAATAAATGTGAAAAAATATCTACATTTCTGGATTTTTTCTGTCAAGATGGGGTGCTGAGTGTACATTAATGAGAAATAAAATTAACATTTTTGCTTTTAGCAAATGGCTGCAATGAAACAAAGACTGGAAAATGTAAAGGGGTCTGAATACATTCCGTACCCACTGTATATATGCTGTACTGGTCAATGTATCAAAGAGTGTCCGACATAGAAAACCCCACGTGTGTGTCAGCAAACACAACTTCGTCAGGGGATCGGAAATATAGTTGCTGTCCGCCCCTTAAATACAAATCAAATAATGGAAGGATATTCCCTTATCCAGCACTACAAGACCCACTCCCAGCCTTTAGGGTATCACATTTTTGCTTGGGTATGGTTGCATCTCAGAGAATGTATTCTCACCTAACTGATTTTTTATTCTGTCTGACTGATAGGATATAAAGAAAAGTCATTGATACTGATGATCTGTGGATAGGTCATAAGTATTAATTACTTTCAGATCCTAAACAGCCTCTTTAACCCCTTAAGGAAACAGCCCAAAAGTGCATTAAGGAAACGGCCTCATTTTTCAAAACTGACATGTGTCACTTTATATGGCAATAATTTTTAGATGCTTTAACACAAGTGATTTTGAGATTGTTTTTTGTGACACATTGTATTTCATGTTAGTGGTAAACACCAATCAATAGTTTTGTATTTATTTATTAAAAAAAATAGGAAATTTGATAGAAATTTAAAAAAAAAACACAAATTTAAAAATGTGAAATGCTTTGCTTTTCAGGCAGTCATACTACCCAAATACATTAATAAATATTATCTACCATATCTCTGTTTTATATTGGCATCATCTTTTAATCAGCCTTTAATTTATTTTGGACGTTAGAAGGCTTACAAGTGTAACAGCGATTTTCCAGATTTACAATAAAATTTCCCAAACTAATTTTTTAGGGACTACTTCAGTTCTGAAGGGGATTATGAAGGCCTATATATTAGAAACCTGACATAAATCACCCCATTTTTAAAACTGAACCCCTCAAATAATTCAAAACAGCATTTGGGAAGTTTGTTAACCCTTTAAGCATTTCACGGAAATTAAAACAATATGGATGTGAAATTTAGACATTTCATTTTTTTTCACTAATACATTCATTTAGCCCTAAAATTAACATATTCACAAAGGGTTAAAGGAGAAAATGTATCTCACAGTTTGGTATGCAATTTCTCCAGAGCACAGAATTACCCCACATGTGGGTGTAAACTGATGTTTGGGCACAAGGCAGTGCACAGAAGGGAAGGAGCGTCACTGGGTGTTTGAAAAGCAGATTTTGCTGGAATAGTTTTCAGGTGCCATGTCTGATTTGCAGAGCCGCTAGAGTACCAATACAATGGAAAACCCCCAAAAGTGACCCCATTTTGGAAACTACAAAAACTACTCTGCAAAAGTGTCATGACGTCCAAAAACTAAACCATCTAAATCTGTGCTTCAAAAACCAAAATAGCGCTCCTTTTCTTCTGCGCCTGGTTGTGTGCCCAAACAGAAGTTTACAGTGGGTACGGAAATTATTCATACCCCTTTAAATTTTTTACTCTTTGTTTCATTGCAGCCATTTGCTAAAAGCAAAAAAGTTAATTTGATTTCTCATTAATGTACACTCAGCACCCCATCTTGACAGAAAAAATCCAGAAATGTAGATATTTTTGCACGTTTATTAAAAAAGAAAAACCGAAATATCACATGGTCATAAGTATTCAGACCCTTTGCTCAGTATTGAGTAGAAGCACCCTTTTAAACTAGTACAGCCATGAGTTTTCTTGGGAATGATGCAACAAGTTTTTCACATCTGGATTTGGGGATTCTCTGCCATTCTTCCTTGCAGATCTTCTCCAGTTCCGTCAGGTTGGATGGTGAACGTTGGTGGACACCCATTTTCAGGTATCTCCAGAGATGCTCAATTGAGTTGAGGTCAGGGCTCTGGCTGGACCAGTCAAGAATAGTCAAAGAGTTGTTCCGAAGCCACTCCTTTGTTATTTTAGCTGTGTGCTTAGGGTCGTTGTCTTGTTGGAAGGTGAACCTTCGGCCCAGTCTGAGGTCCAGAGCACTCTGGAAGAGGTTTTCTTCCAGGATATCTCTGTACTTGGCCGTATTCATCTTTACTTCAATTGCAACCAGTTGTCCTGTTCCTGCAGCTGAAAAACACTCCCATAGCATGATGCTGCCACCACCATGTTTCACTGTTGGGATTGTATTGGGCAGGTGATGAGCAGTGCCTGGTTTTCTCCACACATACCGCATAGAATTAACGCCAAAAAATTCAATCTTCGTCTCATCAGACCAGAGAATCTTATTTCTCATAGTCCGGGAAGTCCTTCATGTGTTTTTTGGCAAACTCTATGTGGGCTTTCATATGTCTTGCACTGAGGAGAGGCTTCATTCGGGCCACTCTGCCATAAAGCCCCGACTGGTGGAGGGCTGCAGTGATAGTTGACTTTGTGGAACTTTCTCCCATCTCCCTACTGCATCTCTGGCTCAGCCACAGTGATCTTTGGGTTCTTTTTTGCCTCTCTCACTAAGGCTGTTCTCCCACGATTGCTCAGTTTGGCTGGACGGCCAGGTCTAGGAAGAGTTCTGGTCGTCCCAAACTTCTTCCATTTAAGGATTATGGAGGCCACTCTGCTCTTAGGAACCTTGAGCACTGTAGAAATTCTTTTGTAACCTTGGCCAGATCTGTGCCTTGCCACAATTCTGAGATCCTTGGGCAGTTCCTTTGACCTCATGATTCTCATTTGCTCTGGCATGCACTGTGAGCTGTGAGGTCTTATATAGACAGGTGTGTGCCTTTCCTAATCAAGTCCAATCAGATTAATTAAACACAGCTGGACTCCAATGAAGGAGTAGAACCATCTCAAGGAGGATCAGAAGGAAATGGACAGCATATGAGTTGAATATGAGTGTCACAGCATAGGGTCTAAATACTTATGACCATGTGATATTTCAGTTTTCAGTCTTTTCAGACCCTGGAGTATAATAATCGGGGACCCAGGGGAAGTGACAAACATAAAAACCAGTGTTCCTTACCTCTCCTGCGCTCTGGTGTGACTCTTCGGGCCTCTTTAGTGACGTCACGTGGGTCAGTCTGGCGTCATTATGTGTCACAACGTCTGTGCTGACATAGAAGAGGGCCGAAAGCAGCAGGGAGTGTGACAGAGCCCGGGAGAGGTGAGTAACACAGTTTTTTAATGTTTGTCACCTTCCCTAGGGTCTGAAAAGAATAATAATAGTTTGTGGGTGGTCCACTATGTGATCCCCTATGGGGCATAATACTGTGTGGAGGTGCCATTATGGGACATAATACTGTGTGGAGGGGCCACTGTGGGAAATAATACTGTGTAGAGGGGCTGCTATGGAACATAATACTGTGTGGAGGAGCCACTAAGGGACATAATACTGTGTGCAGAGGCCGCTAAGGGACAGTATACTGTGTGCAGCGGCTGCTATGGAACAGTATACTTTGTGGATGGGCCATTGTGGGACATACTGTGTGGAGGGGCCGCTATGGGACATTATATGTTGTGGACGGGCCGCTATGGGACATTATACTGTGTGGAGGGGCCGCTATGGGACATTATGCCATCTGGAGACCACTTTGGGACATTATAGTTTGTGTAAATGGGGCATTATACTGGGTGGGGGCCAGGAAAGACGGCGCTATGCCATGGGCGCTAGTCTTTGCTAGTTACACCCCTGAACACATCTTTGCTGCAAGAAAGGGCCATGTGCCAAAGATGCATCACAATTACACACATTGATGCCAGAAAACACTAGTTCTTTGTAAAATATGGAGCAAAGGGATACTGCAGTCCTGTGTAATGTGCAACAAACTGCTGCACCCCTTCGCCTAATACAGTATGTACAGTCATATGAAAAGTTTGGGCACTCCTATTAATCTTAATCATTTTTAGTTCTAAATATTTGGGTGTTTGCAACAGCCATTTCAATTTGATATATCTAATAACTGATGGACACAGTAATATTTCAGGATTGAAATGAGGTTTATTGTACTAACAGAAAATGTGCAATATGCATTAACCTTCGTCAGGCTGCATAATTTTACAACGTTAACAGGCTGCAGAGGTACAATTGTACCTTCATATATAACTCCACTGTGGGAAGACTTTCTCCTTTACTGAAACTGAACTCCATGCATTTTTGGGCATACTGATTGCTGCTGGTGTGCACAGAGACAACAAAGAGAATCTGGAGGAAATGTGGAATGTTGCTGCTCTGCCTCTTATACGTGCAGCCATGTCTCGTGACCGCTTCAAGATGATACTCAGATTTATCAGATTTGACAACGAAAATACACGTGCAGAACGTGTGCAAACAGATAAAGCTGCACCAATACGGGACATCTGGACAATGCTGAACAGAAATCTGGAGAGAGCCTACAAGCCATATAATTGTATCACCGTCGACGAGCAATTATTTCCATTTAGAGGCCATACTAAATTTACCCAGTATATACCTTCAAAACCAGCTAAATATGGCATAAAGATTTTCTGGGCTTGTGACTCGTCAAACGCCTACCCATTACAAGGTCAGCTCTACACTGGGAAACCAACTGATGGTCCTCGACAAGTAAACATTGGTGAACGAACAGTATTGGACCTAGTGAGCTCGTATAAAGGCTCTGGAAGAAATGTCACCACCGATAACTTCTTTACAACCATGGAACTAGCTAAGGTATTGACCTCCTGGAACATGACACTAGTTGGTACAGTGAGAAAAAACAAAAGGTTCCTACCTAGCAACATGCAGCCTGCCAAAGAAAGGCCTGTAAACTGGACAAATTTTGCCTACAATCATGATGCAACAGTCTGTTCATATGTACCAAAGAAGAACAAATCAGTCGTGCTTCTATCATCTATGCACATTACGGGAGAAGTTGAAGAGACACTAGCAGCCAAGCCAGAGATAATAAAATACTACAATAAAACAAAAGGCGGAGTTGATGTTATGAATAAAATGTTGGGAGAGTACACTGTGAAACGACGAACATTACGTTGGCCTCTGGCATTTTTCTACAATATGATTGACGTCACTGGGTTAGCATCCTACATCATCTACAGAGAACACAATCCAAGCTTCAGGACAAAGGATCAACGAAGAAAGTTCCTGAAAGATCTCGCAAATCACCTGTGTATGCCTGCAATTGAAGATCGTAGTACAAACCGAATGATGATGAGAAACCATTTTCTTCGAGGTGCAGTAGAAATGGTGCTTGGACGATGCATTCTGGTAGCATCGCAAGCAGCAGCTGGCCCTCAAATACCTCATGGTAGTCGTGGACCCTCCCCTGTTGTTGGTAGTTGCTATGTCTGCCGAGACCTGAGGCGAAAACAACGTAAGACTAGAAAGTCTTGTGTGGTTTGTGTGAAACCCATTTGCGATGAACACTCGGTAGCAAAGACAACATGCATTACTTGCGAAGAAAATCAATAAAAAAAGTTTATTACATTTTCTTTTATAATGTAAATGAACAGTTTTTTTACTTGTTTATAATAATAAAATAGCATTATCATTAAAAAAAATATTATTGGGGGGGCTTTTTTCCTTGCATTATCTTCATTCAAAATATATGAGGGTACATTTGTACCTATGCAGCTTGTTATGGATGCATAAATATCTCGACCCCTTATCTCGGAAGGGGGTGGAGATATTTTATTGAAATTTGACCAATATATTCTGGACCAAAACTGCAGAGATGTCACGAAATTTCAGCCCTCTACGGCTTTTGGAAAAATAGTTATTGCAATTTTAAAACGGAATAGTTACAATTGTACCTACTCAGCCAGACGAAGGTTAAACCAAAATTTGGGCGGTGCAAAAATTTGGGTACCCTTATCATTTTATTGATTTGAATACTCCTAACTACTTTTTACTGACTTACTGAAGCACAAAATTGGTTTTGTAACCTCACTGAGCTTTGAACTTCATAGCCAGGTGTATCCAATCATGAGAAAAGGTATTTAAGGTGGCCAATTGCAAGTTGTTCTCCTATTTGAATCTCCTCTGAAGAGTGGCATCATGGGCTCCTCAAAACAACTCTCAAATGATCTGAAAACAAAGATTGTTCAACATTAGTTGTTCAGGGGAAGGATACAAAAAGTTGTCTCAGAGATTTAACCTGTCAGTTTCCACTGTGAGGAACATAGTAAGGAAATGGAAGACCACAGGGACAGTTCTTGTTAAGCCCAGAAGTGGCAGGCCAAGACAAATATCAGAAAGGCAGAGAAGAAGAATGGTGAGAACAGTCAAGGACAATCCACAGACCACCTCCAAAGAGCTGCAGCATCATCTTGCTGCAGATGGTGTCACTGTGCATCGGTCAACAATACAGCACACTTTGCACAAGGAGAAGCTGTATGGGAGAATGATGCGAAAGAAGCCATTTCTGAAAGCACGCCACAAACAGAGTCGCCTGAGGTATGCAAAAGCACATTTGGACAAGCCAGCTTCATTTTGGAAGAAGGTCCTGTGGACTGATGAAACAAAGATTGAGTTGTTTGGTCATACAAAAAGGCGTTATGCATGGCGTCAAAAAAACACAGCATTCCAAGAAAAACACTTGCTGCCCACTGTAAAATTTGGTGGAGGTTCCATCATGCTTTGGGGCTGTGTGGCCAATGCCGGCATCGGGAATCTTGTTAAAGTTGAGGGTCGCATGGATTCAACTCAGTATCAGCAGATTCTTGAGAATAATATACAAGAATCAGTGACGAATTTGAAGTTACGCCGGGGATGGATATTTCAGCAAGACAATGATCCAAAACACAGCTCCAAATCTACTCAGGCATTCATGCAGAGGAACAATTACAATGTTCTGGAATGGCCATCCCAGTCCCCAGACCTGAATATCATTGAACATCTGTGGGATAATTTGAAGCGGGCTGTCCATGCTCGGCGACCATCAAACTTAACTGAACTGGAATTGTTTTGTAAAGAGGAATGGTCAAAAATACCTTCATCCAGGATCCAGGAACTGATTAAAAGCTACAGGAAGCGACTAGAGGCTGTTATTTTTGCAAAAGGAGGATCTACTAAATATTAATGTCACTTTTCTGTTGAGGTGCCCATACTTTTGCACCGGTCAAATTTTGGTTTAATGCATACTGCACATTTTCTGTTAGTACAATAAACCTCATTTCAATCCTGAAATATT
The DNA here is from genome assembly GCA_947044405.1 of Leptodactylus fallax. Taxonomy (NCBI): domain Eukaryota; kingdom Metazoa; phylum Chordata; class Amphibia; order Anura; family Leptodactylidae; genus Leptodactylus; species Leptodactylus fallax. Next base: position 1,003,326 of record CAMRHE010000048.1, on the reverse strand, counting down.
ACTGTGTCCATCAGTTATTAGATATATCAAATTGAAATGGCTGTTGCAAACACCCAAATATTTAGAACTAAAAATGATTAAGATTAATAGGGGTGCCCAAACTTTTTCATATGACTGTATTAACCAGGGAGAACCTATAATCACATCTTTACTTACACAGGCCTGCTGCATCTCTTCTGCTGTATATTATACACATGACTGATGCATCCCATACTTCCATCTTTATATACTCAGGACTTCTGTATCCCTTCTGCTTGTATTATACACATGACCGATGCAGCCTATACTTCTGTCTATATATACACAGGACTTCTGTGTCCCTTCTGCTATATATTATACACAGTACTGCTGCAGCCTGCACCCTGTTCTTACCCGTGTAAAAAATGAAGGGGTTGCAGCAGTCATGTGTAATGAATGAAGGGGAGCAGAAATCCTGTTTAAAGTGTGGAGGGGTGCATGAGCAATACTCAGTAAAATATGGAAGAATACATAGGAAGCCTGGCATTTGCTAGACAAAATAGTGCAGCTTGCCACATGTTTTTTTGTTGTTGTATTTTTATTAGTTTAGTATATGTGCTTGGAAAACTTTAGACGCTTATAAAAAAATTTCTATATATACCTATTCACCCAACAGTGGCTAAAAAAGTATCAGTGTGGGGGAAAATCAGGCAGGGCTGGCATTTTTTATTTTGCCACATAGAGACGCATAGAAAGCTGGACTTTTCCATGTAGTTGTATGCAGTTAAAAAAGTCTATACTGTGCTTTATATGCTTTTTAACATTGGCACCTATGACGGAAGGATGTCAATGAGTGGCATCTGTTTTTCTAATTTATTGCATCTTCTAGCAGCTTCCTTGGCACATATATTGAACTGATATAAATACCCTGGTGTAAAAGATGCCTAAAAGAGCATCCATGAACCCAGCCTAGTGCTTTCAATAAAAATAATAATAAGGCTGAAACATTAGATCAAAATGTGGCTATGACTAACAGTTTGCTTACCCCGCCTACTTGTGCTGGCCCTGCCTTCATCCAGTTTGGACGTGCCCACTTTTAGATTTTTTCCAGGGTCACTTTAAGCCTGCCCCTGCTGACCATGGAGGACAGTGTGGACCTGGCCAGAGCCATGAAATTTGATCGGTGGATAAGAAGGTGGTCTGGTGACATCAGGGAGTGAGGGATATGTCAATTGTCCCCTGAAGGCATGATTAGCAACGCAAATGTGTAACTAGGTGGAAGTTGCTCCCCACTCCTTTGACTAGTTTTAATAATTTGCATATGACTTTTTTTTTTATTCTTTTAAATGTTTGTAACTTTACTTTTCTGCAACAGCCTGCTTAACCCTTTGCTAACATTCGCTGTACTATTAGGACAGAAGTCAGTTGTGGGGTCAGGAGATGAGTGGGTAATCTGTAGGTATTAACCCTTTCATTATGGCCCCCAAACTAAAAAAAAAAAAAAAAAATGACCTACATTTGTTGCCCTCGCCGACTCCTCCCGTTATTCTTCCAATACAGCAACATCACGAGAGCTGTCTGGTTGTCGCGACAACCTTATGAAGCCTCCCAGGCCTGTCTTAACTATATGCTTATTGAGGCTTGCCTGTGGCCTATTTTTTTTTTTAAATATTAAAATTCAAATAACCCCCTCCCCTTTCCCTATATCTCAATTAAAGATATAATATAAATAGAAATAAATTATCCACCACCATGTCTGAAAACACGTGCTGTACAAACAGCGAATGCTGTATCAGGAAAAATATCTAAATGGACAAATTATCATTTTGCCTCCTATAAAAAATTAAATAAAAGACATTCATTCCCCAAAAATGGATATCTAAAAAGTACATCCTGCCCCGCAAAAAAGACACCTTATGCATGCCTATACATGGAAATATAAAAAGGTTGCGGGTATTGGAATATGGCAACTCCAAGAATTTATTTTTTATAAAGTTTTGGATTTTTAATAAGGAGTTAAAACGTAAAAAAAAACTATATAAATTTCCTATCCTTGGAATTGTACTGACCCATAAAATACAGATAAAATGTCATTTTGGCTGCACAGTGAGTGCCCTAAAAGTGAAGCACGTAAGAAAGTTGCACTAATGCAGTTTTTCTCCATTTCCACACGATTTTGAATTTTTTTTACAGTTTCCCAGGACATTGTACAGTATATTACATGGTACCACTATGAAGTGCAATTTGTCCCACAAAAATTAAGTGCTCATATAGCTCTGTAAAAGGAAAAATAAGAAAGTTATGGCTCTTGGAGTCAAAAACAAAAATTGAAAAATGCCTGTGATATGAATGGGATAAAAGAGGCAGCACTGCAAAGGTAATTACTTGTTACTGTTCCCCTAGGCTTTTAAAAAAGAATTATAATCACAATAGCTCTCAAATAAAAATAAATAAACAAACATAAACACTTTATGCACCCCTGTGTCCAAAAATAGTAGGAAACAAAGCTATCAAAACTGTCCCTGCAAAAAATGATGTCTTACACCCCCGTATTCAGAAATATTAAAAAGTTACAGGTGTCAAAATATGGCAACTCCAAGAAATTTTTTTTTCAAAGTTTTTGATTTTTGTTAAGGCGTTAAACCAAAACTATATAAAATTGGTCTTCACATAATTGTAATGACCCGCAAAATATAGCAAAAGTCGTTTTGGCTGCACAGTGGATGCTGTAAAAACAAAACACATAAGAAAATGGCTAAAATGCAATTTTATTTCTAAATCCCCTCATTCTGAATTCATTTGCAGCTTCCCAGTACACCGTAGAGAATATTGAATGGTACCACTATGAGGTGCAATCTGTCCTACAAAAAGGAAGCCGTCACATAGCTCTGTGAACGGAGTTAGGGCTTTTGGAAAGCAGGAAGTAAATGAAAATCAGAAAATTCAAAAATATATTTTACATCTTTTTGTTTCAGAAAAATATGGCTTCAGTATTCAGTAATGTTTGATTCTATAATTATTAAAAGTATATGACCTTTTTTGTTATATTAACCTTCAGCTAATGACATTGATCATGCTATTGATTACTGTCTACATGACTGGATGCCAAGCAGCTTCTGGCCAGATATTAACAGCGTAGGATACAACAACAGATCAATTAGATCCTCCCAAAAACCAAACTGAGAAGACAAGAATGGCTTATTAAAGTGACACTCCAGCATTATTCTTTTTAACCCTTTAAGGACGCAGGGTAATTTGTATGTTAATGCTCGGCGACTTTTTTCATATTTTTCCTCTCCGTGTTCCAAAACTCATAACTTTATTATTTTTTTGTCGACTTAGCTATGTGAGAGCTTATTCTTTGCGTGACAAGTTGTACTTTCATTTCCACCATTTTGGGGTACATATAATGTTTTTTATTAGCCTTTATGTATGTTTTTTGGGGATCTGTGTGAAAAAATACACAATACTATCATCATGTTTTGCATTTAGTTTTTACGGTGTTTTCTTTGCATTAAAAATTACATGGCATCTTTGTCCTGTAGGTCATTATGATTGCGGCAATACCATATTTATATTGGTTTTCAATACATTTTACTGCTTTTACAAATAAAACGTCACTTTTTTGAAAATTCATGATTTTTCTGGGGTCACTGTATTCTGACGGCTGTAACTTTCTTACTGTAATGTTGGCAAAGATATGTGGGGGCTCTTTATTTGTGGGCAAGTTGTACTTTTTTTAGTACCAATGTTTGGTATGTATGACTTTTTAATCACTTTTTATTGTTATATTTTGGGAAAAGCAAAGTGACCAAAATACATTAACTTGCACATTACGGTATTTTTTTTTTTTTTTTACAGCTTCTGTGCCTGTGGCATTACGGCGCTGAGCATTAATTATACGCTCAGCGTGACGTAATGGTACAGAGCAGAGTGGGAAGGGGTTAAGTATGCAATGTAGTCATCAAAGTAGGTTTGAAATATGCTATTGCTGATTCTGTCACCCATGTCTAGCACCTGTAGCCATATCTAGTTCCTGATTCTATATAAAATACGAGGACAATGTCACCAAAACTGGAAGGTGCACTAATTTCTGCTGATTACACTGGGAAAAGTAATATGGATATGGTGACCTGACTGAGAGAGGAGGGCTGTAAGGAGCAGATTATGTGAGAGGCCGTGAAATAGTCAGGAGGCATTTTGTCAGAACAGGTTAGGCAGAGTAACAGAGGGATGGAATGAATGAATATGAGGTCATATGGTACTTCGCTATAGGCAGCATAGACAAACCTCCTTTTTTTCCCAAAACCTATTGTAGAGAAAAACAGGTCACTCTGTGATCATGTGACTTATTGAATAAGGCGGAAGCAGGATAAGGAAAGACACTGTGAGTAGTCAACTATTACTGTTGAGGGGATGGTCTTTCAGATGCTAGAAGTCAAAAAGATCACCAGCGTGTCCCTTCAAAGATTGTAGCATAAATGTAATCCAGTAAAAATGGTAGCTTGCTATACTTTTGCATTTTTTATTACAAGTACCAGTTTACTACTTTACTTTCAGATTTTTACAATCTGGATGGCATTAGGCTATAATTGGCAGAACCAATGTAATATGTTATGTTTATAAATCACTCTTTTTATTTTATGGACTGAAAAATAAGTACATATTGGGAAATCGGTAATGAAGCTCAATCTACTTAGGTCTTGGGATTTTTCCCTTATGTCACATGTGTTTTACTAGATGCATAGCAGTATCTGTTTCTGCACAGGGGCCATTGCTGAAAAATGTTCTTCTAGATCATTTCTCATTTAAACTCAAAACTGACCTTAGGATTAAGACAGACTTTCAGTCTCTGAAACAATAAAGTTTCCATTCACTGACTGACAGCAAGATTATGAAATACTGTGGAATATTATAAAATATTTGCTAAAACTTTTTAAATGTATTTTTCCTGGTTGTTACTAAAGGACTTTTCCAGATCATAGATATTGATGTCCTATCCCATATGACAGGGTCTTGCTGAGCCAATGAAGCAGCTGAGGTCATTAATATCAAATAGGTGGGGGTCCTACACCCCATCAATCAATTGTTTGCAGCACCCTCTGTTGCTGGAACTAACACAGAAAACATAGCTCGAAGCATAGCTCTGTTCTCTGTGTAGTGGCCAAATCGGGTTGCTGCAGCTTAGCTCCTATTCACGTGAGCCAAGAATAAGAAGAGGTCTTTTGCTCATTGTAGACTGAACTCATTATCATGTCTTGCTGAGGCATTTGAGCAGATTCTAAGGTTTGAGCCACTGATGGAAGCCAACAGACAACCCTTTAGATCTATGCAACCCAGTTTTGTAACAGCTATTGACAGTCATAAGGACACATTGGCAGAGCATTTAACATTAAAGGGAACTTGTCACCAGGAAAATGCAGTGTGATCTGCAGGCATCATTTTATAGAGCACAAATAGCTGAACAGATTGATGTATAGGTCTGTTTGCAAAGATTCAGTATAATTTATATTTTGTTCATTAAAATTTCTATTCTTTCTTTGATATAAAGTCAAGGCTGTGGGTACAGAGATAGCTGTCAATTCCTGATAGGACCACCTCCAGTGACTGCATAGCAAATAAAGATAGGTTATACTGAATCTTTTTCCACAAATCTATATATCCTCAGCTTCTTCTGCTGTATAACATGCTGCCTGCAAATTGCACTTCATCTTCCTAGTGACAGGTACCCTTTAACTGATGTCTCTACTATACTGCATGGGAATCTAATCCTGTTATTACGCATGATATGGGAGAATTTGGTCTCTATGGAATTCTATGTTTGCCTTTTATACACTGTATAATATGTAGCAGCTTAGCATAATGTAAAATAAAGGGGGAGGTAATCCATTTTTATTTCCACATAGACCAGGCCTTTATGTACTGTAAATGCCCAGTGAACAATATAGACAAAATAAACAAGAAAGTTTCCTAGAGATTTGGACTCATTTTGTCAAAAAGCTAAACTTCCATAAACATTTCTGTCTGAATTACGTGACTGAATTTGCTTTTGACTTAAAAATCAGCAGTGAACATTTAACTACCTTATATTAATACAAAAAATTTGCATTTTTGTAATTGTTTTATATCCACTCATCTTTATTTTTTGGATTGTTTTCTATTAAATTTTGGAAATTCTCATTACCAGCAAATCACTACCATAGTTTACCTATCCTGTCTAGTGAAGGAAGATATGTAGATAACTCGCAGATGCAACTAGAGTGTGAAGATTACCATCATTACAGCTTACGTCATGTCTTTTAGTGGGTCAGACAATAAATTTGCGGGGTTGCCCAGATGCATAGATTTGTAGACAACCCCTTTAATAAACCTCTATTGTTCTGATTGTAAGACTATATAAAGCAATAACTACAGTGTAAATGTCATTCCTTAATATATAAGTATAGTATCCGTTAACAAAATCAAGTGCTTTAGTAAAAACATTTAGTTACTATGTATGTGCACATGTACATGTTTTGTTTAACTTAGGGTAGTTGGATACCTATGAAACCACAGTGAATTTTAGACATAACACACATGGTGCTTGTACTAAAACAGCATGGTACAAGAACTTATACATGTTTCAGGTCAGTGGTCAGGTAAATTGGAGTCTCAGTGCATTACAGTTTAGCAAGTGGATTTATAAAGTAACTATGTCAATGTGGAAAAAATATCCTGAAGCACATTTACCTTTAACACCTAAGTAATGACTACTAACAAAACTATGTATGGAGAAACGGCAAATTACCGATATATTTAACATAGATGTGTGCACTTACTTTGAAGTGTGTTTATAGTTTCTGTACCAATAAGAGGCTTCGCATTTACATTTGCTTGTACAATGATAAATTCCAAAGAGTCTTATAAATACAGAGTGCAACAAATCTTTAATGCCAGGGACTTATATCAGTTTATATAGTATAAGATAAATATTTTGCTAAACATACGGTCTGACTTGTAAAATGGAATCTGTAAGTTTATGGCTACATGTATCCACACCTTTCATATAGATTTTGAAGCCATAGCGTTTCGAGTGTGTGGCGGTGGGGTTGCCTCTGTTACTTTGTTACTTCACTGCTACCTGCTCGATTTGGTATAACGCTCGCTATCTTGAGACTGATATTCTTAATAGAGTTATTTATTACTATAATCATGTGGGGTATACATGTTAATATGATATGAACTGCGACCTGGACGGATTAGATCTAGTCTTATATATGTTACCTATTGTTATGGTTTTATGCACTTTTTTGTATTCTTTTTTCCTAGTGATTCTCTCTTTGTATATTTTTTAACTTTACCTAGTGTCTAAATCTATTTACATGATTAATACAGTTATGCTTAATGGCTTTGCTTATATGTTGGATTAATGTCGCCCTCTAGGGTATGGTAGTTGTTATTGTTAAGTTATATCTTGGTGGGCTTTGTATGTTAGTATTGGTTCAGCCAACTCTCTGTGTGTAGGTGTTAGTTAAACATATCAGTTCGACTCTTAAACTGCAGAATGCGCTTTCTATTTAAAGATATGAGTATCACTTATTTATAGTCTTTTCCCAGGGGATTCTCCACCATGCTACCTACTTCAGCCAGCGCAAAACAATTTTTAGAACATGAGTTAGTGTGTGAATTTGCCACTTATGTGCTATAATACTGCTCTTCTGAAGAATGAGATTGAGTTATGATATATGGTTATATCTTGTCATTTGTGACAGTTACTAAGTTAATATTTTGGACACATAGTAAAAACTGTTTCAAAAGGTGGTATATATATTTAGAAAGTAAACATAAGCATATAAAGTAACATGAAGCAAATGGAAGCATTGTGTTAGAAATGTATTTTGCAAAAGAATATTCGACATATTTCCATCTATTTTATCTACAACCAAATATCTATTTCCATAAAGACTGAATGAAGCATCAGTACACTAGTATAGCTTCAATCAAACAGGTTACATGCGAGCGCTGTTTTTTTGTGAATGGTGATATGTTATTATGGTAGGATAGTCCCTATACGAATATTATTTCATATTATATCACAGATATGTCCCAATATATATTTTTTTAAGACACAGTTATGTACCTTGCTGTATACATTTAGTCCCATTAATCACAATAAACATGTGTTGGGGAGTGACAGCAAGACACATGTGACCACTTACTTATAGTTGAGGCTTATACATATTGAAAGAGAGGCCATATTTACCTGAGATTAGGTGAAGTAATGGTTCACATCAGGATGCAAACAGTCCCAAATCATATATGGTAGAGACTGCAAACGTGAAAGAGACTAGTATAGCATACACTCACATGCCTACAATCCATATGGGTGTGGATGCCTTTTATTGTAAATGCACACAGATAAGGCTTGTGTAAGGTGCCAGTCAGATGTTAATGTGAAGTGCACATTGGTGCCAGTAACTTATTTTCCTTCAACTAACTTAGCAGGGTCTGGCTGTATCCTGCAAAAAAATCAGTTAATAACCATGATCTATTAATAGATATTTTGTTTAAAATGCACAAGCTTGCAACTCACCACTAACTGTATTTATAGGTTAAACCCCTTTTAGTGCTGGTTCATATTTTTGTGCTGTGATCTTGCGGGATCACGCTTGCTGGAAGAGTGAGGAGTTCATGCTAGAGGCCTTGACTCTGCAGTGCATTGATTGGGCAGCATCAGAGCTCTGATGGAGACTCCGCCTCTGGGAGAAGACCTTGGTGCTGCCCAGTTGGTGATTTACTCTGTATTTGTATACAGAGCATTCATATTATCGAGGGGCCGTATCTAAATAACAGAGGGGGCTAGAGAAAAAAAAAAGTTCTAGAATCTATGCAAGAGCAAGTACAAGTTGAGGTAAGAAAACAGAAATGTTAGACAGTGACAAATCCTCTGTTTACTTGAAAATCTGTGGTAGGCTGAGGCTCCACGTTGCAGAAACGCAGCTTTTTTTGTTGCAGATTTTGCTGTGTTTTTTTTTAGTGGCTACATGCTACATGCAATACAGTTTTTATTCTTTTGCATTTGTCTCTCATTTAAGAATATTATCATTGGATAACATGTATTTGATTTAAATAAATTTATTTTACATAAGACACCTTATTTATTTTCTCTATTTATGATCTACAGAAACTGTTATTCTGACTGTTTTCATGATTATTTGCAACTATTACAGACTCTTCCGGCCTTGATGATTTGGACAGCATCTATAGCAGCGTTGAAAGACAAGTGAATGAGACGCTGCGACGACGTAGACACACAACAGAGAATGACTACAATATTGAGGTGCTGCTTGGAGTTGATGACTCTGTAGTTAGGTTCCACGGTAAAGAACATGTTCAGAACTACCTCCTAACACTCATGAACATTGTGAGTATAACATTTGTGACATCAACTGTGCCCTCAATTGTCCCCATACTACAGATTCTACCAAATACAACAGGCAGTAGATGCTTTACAACTGGACAGAATTTCAGTACAGAATTGAACAATTACACTTTTATAATGTCATTCTTACATTGACAACTTTTGCTAATGAGCTCATAGCCATTGGACTTTGCTTTCACTGTGCTTGTTCATTACATTGTTATGTTGTGCAAGCACTGGGTTCACCTGAGAATTTATTTTCCTAACTGTGTGAGTGCCTGACAAAAAACTCCCAAAATCTCAGGTTCCTGGAATCCTATGACTGGGATGAAGTAAAATATTGTTGTTAACTCCATTCAGTCTTAACTTTGCAGGTTATGACAGGAGTTTTAAAAAGAAAAAAAGTAATATTGGCAATATCCTAACAAGTCTTTCCCTTTGCAAAAAAAAAGGAAAAAAAAAAATTTTTTTCCTTTTAGAAACAGTTGTATCACAAAATGTGTTTTTGTATCTTTGTTGTAATTATTTTTGTGGAGACCCCGCAAACTGTATTGTAAATTTTATCATACAAAAGACTATGCCTTAGGCTACATGCTCACAAAAATCTGTGAGAAGACAGCACTGATAGAACATGATGATATCCATGTGCTGTCCGTGACCTCCATGGACCCATTCATTTAATTAATGAGCTCGGGCCACAAACCAGGAATAGGACCTGACACGTAAGTTTTGTTCCCTGGCTCACGGCCCTCTTTACAGACCCATGATAATACACTAGTGTGCTAGTCATTAAACACATCGGTAGTACACAGTTAGGGTAAGTTCACTTGGAGGAATTTGCCGTGGATTTGACTGCAGATTCTGCCCCGGATTTCATGGCAGATTCCACCCAGATTCTGCCTTGCATTGTTTTCAATATAAGGCAGTGATCGTAGCAGGACGCTGAAAAACTAAGCATACTGCTCAATCTTGCTGCAGATACCATGGCTGATTTAGCCACAGATTCCGCGACTTGAGACTCCCTGCTAATTAGGCCTATACATCTGAGCCTAATCAGCAGAGGAAAGCGTCAACATCCCATCGCAGCTGGACCACTACCAGTTAACGGCGGCAAAAAATGAAGAGGAATTCCTCTTCATTTTTCACCGTGTGAACTTACCCTAAAAGCACATGGGGCCTTATCTGGATGTTTGTATACATTTTTACGCTAGGTTCACACCTGCGTTCGGGTTTCCGTTCATGGGGTCGGCTTGAGGACCCCATGAATGGAAACCTAATCCGCTTAAAAAAGCAGTTATCCATGGAAACCTGCGGACCCATAGACTATAATGGGGTCCGCCGGGTTTCCATCTGAAAAAGGTGGAAAAATGCGGAGAGAAAAGTCCTACTTGCTGGACTTTTCTCTATGCATTTTTTAGGCGGATTTATGGACGGAAACCCCGAATTTTTCCAGCTTGGTACTGTAGGAGAATTAAATTGTTGCTGCGAAGTACTCCCACACATCAGTGGATGCTCCAGCAGCAAAAATCCTATGATTGTCTTGTTTTTGGGGAAACCGTTTAAGATCTTCTGACCTGTTTGTTGTAGTAAATACTTGTTGTATGATGTGAGTAGGGTTTGTCCCTACACAGCCTGACACTGTATAATAAGCGCTGATGGTGTCCAATTGTGGTATGGAAAATTGTAAATTCATCAACTTATTAATACACAAGGGATAACACAAGGCACAACACAATACAGAGCTCTAGAAAATGTGTTGGAGGCTAAAGCCCCAGGATGTGAGCCACAGCCAAAAAGCGGTGCGGGAAAAACCTTAGTGGAAACGCATCACAGTTTTTCATGCAGCGATTTTCTCATAAAGTCCACAGAGTTTTCCTCTGCAGACTTTCTGCTTTAATTATACCTATACGGAAAACACCAGCGTTTCTGTAGGCAATGGTTTTTGAAATCACAGCATGTCTGTTGCAGATATTTTTCTGCAATGTGTGGATGGGAATATCCAGAATCCCCTCCACTTTGCAGGTACTGTAAAATGCCGCAGTTTCCGCCACGGCAAAATTGTGGCATTTATGCTACGTGGACCCTGACCTCAGTAAGTTTTTACTAAACCAAACAGCTCAGTCCTCACCTGCATCAACTCTGCTAACAATGAGCTGGCCCATTACACATCATCTTTATGGTGTCCTCATTCTCACAATATTTACCTATAACTAAATATTCCCATTTCACAACACTTTATATAGTGCTTCTGCAATGGGTTTTTTTTACAGGCTAATAGTTTGGTATTTTCAAGGCTTAAAATTGGACTATTTTCCTCTGTTCTAGACAGGGCTTCCATATTTCCCATTTCCTTTTAGGACAGCCCCGCTTTTTGCCAATGGAAATGTTTAACTTGGATTTGTTTTCTAAGAATACAGACTTATAGAAGAATTAACGGAGAGTGTACAAAGGATGTTTGAAACAGTTCCCTTGCAGTTGTAATGGAAAAGAAATATTGGAATACTTTTTAGGACTTAAATAGCAGCCTGTCAGAAGGGGTGTCCTGGTTTTATGATCAAAAGAAATGCTTGTCACATTTCTACCCAGACAAATGAAAGTGCCAGATCTAAATGTATTAACACAGATCAAGATTAACACAGTTTTTGCATTAATGACAGATATTGAAATGACTTTCTCTCGTACAGGTTAATGAAATTTACCACGATGACTCAATAGGTGCCCATATAAATGTGGTTTTGGTTCGCATGATAATGTTGGGATATGCAAAGGTAAGAAATCTAAGAAGGTATAAAAGTTTATTTTAGTATGAAAAAAATAGTATTCCTTTCAGTATGTTTCACAGAATATTTGTTTCACTCTCATTGGACTATGTTGAAAGTGCAAAGTGTTTTGGTTATATCTTATGTTAATGGGTTATTTCAGTTTTAAGCATTTATGACATATCCATAGCATATACCATTACTGTCTGTCTGGTGGGGAGGATATCACTTCCAGTATTGAACAGGTTGCAATAGGCTCTTTCCATAACTGCTAAAAAAATGTAATGGAAAGGGCCATGTGCAAGTGCACCCACTTCGCCAATGAATCCTATACAGCTGGCAACCATTTTGTATTTACAAAATACTCTACCTAACCTAATGTCAGTAGTTTAGCAAGAAAAAGGCTGCAAGTGTGTGAAACCACATTTGCATACACATTAAAAATAGATTTCTTAAGGCAACAAGATTCCATTTTGACACATGAAGGTATGTTCACTAGATCACTAACTGACCCAACAACTGTACATAAATGGTTTAAAAGACATTATGGTGGTGGAGGACTTCATTTAAAGGGGTTATCCCACCAAGCGAAAATGGCAGGACCTTTTTCCTGGTGCACATTCAGCCCTCCAATGGGAATAAATACAGTACAGACCAAAAGTTTGTACACACCTTCTCATTCCAAGAGTTTTCTGTATTTTCATGACTATAAAAATTGTAGATTCACACTGAAGGCATCAAAACTATGAATTAACACATGTGGAATTATATACTTAACAAAAAAGTGTGAAACAACTGAAAATATGTCTTATATTCTAGGTTCTTCAAAGTAGCCACCTTTTGCTTTGATTACTGCTTTGCACACTCTTGGCATTCTCTTGATGAGCTTCAAGAGGTAGTCATCTGAAATGGTCTTCCAACAGTCTTGAAGGAGTTCCCAGAGATGCTTAGCACTTGTTGGCCCTATTGCCTTCACTCTGCGGTCCAGCTCACCCCAAACCATCTCGATTGGGTTCAGGTCTGGTGACTGTGGAGGCCAGGTCATCTGGCGCAGCACCCCATCACTCTCCTTCTTGGTCAAATAGCCCTTACACAGTCTGGAGGTGTGTTTGGGGTCATTGTCCTGTTGAAAAATAAATGATGGTCCAACTAAACGCAAACCGGATGGAATAGCATGCCGCTGCAAGATGCTGTGGTAACCATGTTGGTTCAGTATTCCTTCAATTTTGAATAAATCCCCAACAGTGTCACCAGCAAAGCACACCCACACCATCACACCTCCTCCTCCATGCTTCACGGTGGGAACCAGGCATGTAGAGTCCATTCGTTCACCTTTTCTGCGTCGCACAAAGACACGGTGGTTGGAACCAAAGATCTCAAATTTGGACTCATCAGACCAAAGCACAGATTTCCACAGGTCTAATGTCCATTCCTTGTGTTCTTTAGCCCAAACAAGTCTCTTCTGCTTGTTGCCTGTCCTTAGCACTGGTTTCCTAGCAGCTATTTTACCATGAAGGCCTGCTGCACACAGTCTCCTCTTAACAGTTGTTGTAGAGATGTGTCTGCTGCTAGAACTCTGTGTGGCATTGACCTGGTCTCTAATCTGAGCTGCTGTTAACCTGCGATTTCTGAGGCTGGTGACTCGGATGAACTTATCCTCCGCAGCAGAGGTGACTCTTGGTCTTCCTTTCCTGAGGCGGTCCTCATGTGAGCCAGTTTCTTTGTAGCACTTGATGGTTTTGGCCACTGCACTTGGGGACACTTTCAAAGTTTTCCCAATTTTTCGGACTGGCTGACCTTCATTTCTTAAAGTAATCATGGCCACTTGTTTTTCTTTACTTAGCTGCTTTTTTATAGCCATAATACAAATTCTAACACTCCATTCAGTAGGACTATCAGCTGTGTATCCACCTGACTTCTGAACAACACAACTGATGGTCCCAACCCCAATTATAAGGCAAGAAATCCCACTTATTAAATGTGAAGTGAAAACCATTTCAGGTGACTACCTCTTGAAGCTCATCAAGAGAATGTCAAGAGTGTGCAAAGCAGTAATCAAAGCAAAAGGTGGCTACTTTGAAGAACCTAGAATATAAGACATATTTTCAGTTGTTTCACACTTTTTTGTTAAGTATATAATTCCACATGTGTTAATTCATAGTTTTGATGCCTTCAGTGTGAATCTACAATTTTTATAGTCATGAAAATACAGAAAACTCTTGGAATGAGAAGGTGTGTCCAAACTTTTGGTCTGTACTGTATGTATATTAGCATATCAGCTCACCACCTTGCAGAAAATAGGTACAGTCATACCATGGACTTGTCTCTCAATGCATGGAGAAGAAGGAATCACCAGGGAAGTTCCAAGGTAAGTAGTAACAATAGATAAAACTAATGCACTGTCATCTTGTAAAAATATCAAAACTCTATTACTACTAACCCAAAGTGGGGTGCGCATCCATAAAATCCAGAAAACTGCTGAAATGTTTTAAACCCATTCAAGGATTTTTAATCACAGCTAGTATATACACTGCATGTGTACACAGTTATACCTAAGCAAAGGGAAATGCTATTCAGTCACTCCCAAAATAGACATAACTGGATACACCAATCAATATATAACAAACCACATCATAAATAGCATTAAACTGTCAATTTCAGTAGAGATACATCATATCAGTCCTAAAATTCAGACCCTTAGAGGCTCTTCTGTCTAGGTTCAAGATCCAGAATGCTTACTAAGTGACTTCATTGGGAGCCCTAGAGATAGCCAAGTGCTGTACTTTGGCCATCTCCGGAACTCACATTAAAGTAAATGGGAGCCACCTTCACAACTATCAAGTCCACATTCATTTTGGCTGTGGTCAGTGCGAGAAAGGTCCTGCAGTTTTAGCTTTGCTGGAAAACCCCTTTAAGTATGAATATGTTTTTTTTTTTTTGCGTATATTTACTATTCCAGTACTAAGGCTAGTGGTAACATGTCTATGGTTTTGCATTGCTGCCTTATGACATTGTGCAACTGCTGCATGACAGTTGCAAAAAGTCCAACACTTTTGGATTTTTTTTCTTGCAGGTCGCTAGCCATGGACTTGTCTGTGACTGGACTGTTTTCTATAGTCACGTTGCAGTTCTAAGTCACAGACAAGTTGGTCATCTCTTTTAGTAGCACAACATTTGTCCTCATGTAGTCCTAGCCTAAAACTTTTCATACATTGCTTGAATGTAGCAAATTTAAGTAAATCTCAGTATGTTAATGTTTTCCTCACAGTCCATCAGTTTGATTGAAAGAGGTAATCCATCTAGAAGCCTTGACAATGTGTGTCGCTGGGCATTCCAGCAGCAGAAATCTGACCCCAACCACTCTGAACATCATGATCATGCCATATTTCTAACCAGACAAGATTTTGGTCCTGCTGGGATGCAAGGTAAATAAATCATATAATAATGCTATTTGGCGAAATAAGTTAAAAAATTGCCAATATTCTCTCTAAATCCTTTCCCACCTATGATCGAAAAACTAATCAATATGTGATCACTGCACTGAATATAGTATTGCAATTTGCCAAGTTGGGTGATGATGTGAAGATGTTAATCTCAGAAATGACAGCACTTGTGGATACTGTATTCCTGGCAGATACAGCGTGGAGAACAGCCTAGCTAGTAGTTGGGAGGATGATATTGCTGAAGGCCAATGCAGTTAGTGTTTATAGGGGATTCTATAATCATTAGTCGGTTATAATTCATCGACGAGACCATCACAAGTAAATGGTTTGCTGTCTCCCTGGTGTCAGGGTTCAACGTGTGGCGGAACAGTTGGAAAATTACTGGGAGGGGCTGGGGAAGACCCATCTGTCATGATCCATGTGGGTACTAATGACAGAATTATGTAAAGGGTGCTTAAGAATAATTTTAGTGAACTAGTTTCCAAGCCGAAGGGAAGGACCTCCAAGGTTGTATTCCCTAGAATACTGCCTGTGGCATGTGCAACACAGGAAAGACAGTGGGAGCTTAGGGAGTTAAATGGTGCAGGACAGAAGAGTTTGGGGTCTTATAACACTGGGCTGACTTTTCTGCTTTTTAGAATTTTAGAGGGGGTGGTGGAGTATTTAAACTAGGAACAAGTAGGGAGGGCCAAGTAGACTTTACAGGGGTAGGTAGAGAAGGCAGCAAACTGTAGTGGTAGATGGAGAAGTGGGATGTGGAGGGTGCTATAGGACAGTGAATAAGGACATCCATGAGTTACAATTCAACATAAAAAAAATAAATTCATCCCTATAACTGAATGTGGAAAACTAAACAGCAACTTAAAATTTATAATCACAAATCCCAGACATCTCACAAGCAAAGTGGGAGAGCTTGGGGCCCTGGCACTGGAGGAAAAAACAGATGCAGTTGGTGTAACAGTCATGGCTAGAATTATTGGGCTGTTAGTATTCAGGATTTTACATTCTTTTGCAAGGATAGGGTAAATAGAATAGAAGCTGGGGTATCTCTGTATGTTAGAAGTGACATGAAAGCGAATGTGAATGAAGCAATAGTATGTGAGGAGTGTGAGGATGTTGAAATCTTGTGGGTGGAAATAGAAATAGAGGTAAAAACAGAAACACTTTTGGTATAATCTATAGACCTACTAACATAATTGAGGGGATAGAAGGTCAGCTGTATAAGCAAATGGAGCAGATAGCTTTTAGCCTGGAAAACCCTCTTAAACTACCCAGATATTGACTGGGGTCATGGTTCTGCATGGTAGAAAATTTCTTATCTTATTGCAAGATAATTTTATGAGCTAGTTTGTGGGAGATCCAACTAGAGGGGATGCTTTGCTGGATCTGGCCATTTCTAACAATGCAGAATTTGTTGCAAATGTCACTGTTGGTGAAAACCTTGGTAATCACATTCCTTCTGAGCTGCAAAAACAAACAGGTTTGGCGGGCAAAAACATTTAATTTTAGAAAGCCAATTTCCCCATGATAAGGACTGCACTTCAGGATATAGCCTCAAAGGAGCTATTGCCAAATAGCCAGAGGGAATGTGTCACGCCATTTTCACAGAAGCACTTGGGCGCTGCCATTTTGGGGAGGATCCCCTTTGCCATGACAGCTTTGCTCTATGCAGCCTGTAATGGAAGTGCCAGTATTTTGCAATGCAGTGAAATGCATTAGCTTTGTAATGCACTGCATTAGTGAATAGACCACTAGGGGTTCTAATAAATACAGTATAAAAGAAAAAACAATATATAAAAAAAATAAACAATTAAAAATTCAAATCATCCCCTTTTTTTCCTAGAATACATATGAAAGTAATATCCCTGTGTCTGAAAACGCCTGGTCTACAAACTTATAAAAATATATTTCCTGTACGGTGAACGCCATAGCAGAAAAAAAAAACAAAAGTGCCTTACCTACTTTTTTTCGCTGATTTGCCTCTGATAAAAATTATAATAAAAAGCGATCAAAGCAATACACATTTTCTAAAATAGTATAACTAAAAAGTACATCTGGCCCCCCCCAAAAAAGACACCGTATGCATCCCCATACACAGAAATATAAAAAAGTTATGGGTGCAAAGTTTAGAATTTTTTTTTAGGGCTTAAAATGTAAATAAAAATATGTAAATTTGGTATCCCTGGATTTGTACCAAAACATAAAATACAGGTGACATGTCATTTTGGCTACACAATGAACGTTGTAAAAACTAAGCCTGTAGTAAAGTCGCACAAATGCACATTTTCCCCAATTCCACCCCATTCTGAATTTTTTTCCAGCTTCCCAGTACATTGTGCAGAATATTATGAAGAACAATTTTTCCCGCAAACATTAAGCCCTCATATGGCTCTGTGAACGGAAAAATAAAAAGGTTATGGGGTGTGAAAGACGGGGAGTCAAGAACAAAAATTGAAAAATGCCCGCGGAGGGAAGGGTTTAAACATATTTTTAAAGAATTTTTGGTGAGGTTCTTAAAAATGTTCCATGGTATTATTTAAAAAGAAATTCTGCAGTTCTTAACTTGGCCACTAAGCCAAATAATAAGCTGAGACTTCCTGTTTTCTGTAGGGGATTTATTTACAGGAGCTACCTCATTTATCAGCACTCTGAATATCACAGCTATCATGTATCTGTAGATAAGACACAGAATGCACCAGTCACAATAGGCAATTTTACAGTTTATCTACTCCCCCTCTGTACAATTACCTCTGCAGAGGTCACAGAGCATACCGAGAAAAACTCTCTCATATAAGTCACAGGAAGTTACAAACTATTTTAGGCTTAGAGTTGGAACTGCAAGATTTTTAGGATTTTTTGTAAAATATAGATAACTACCCAGCAAGAAAAAGTACCCAGCATTGCCCATGTATAAAGATCACCTGGCAGTTGCCATCCCTCTTCAAGAGTTATGACTGAAAACTTTAATATGTGCTGAAAAAGCAAAAGATTTAATGAGGAATGATTTATCTGAAGTGGTGGAAAAGGAACATAAGAGAGTTGCTCATGGCAATCAATCTGGTGTCAGCTGTCATCTGTCCAAGGTGCCTTTATAAATTAAAGTACTAATCTGATTGTTTGTATGTAGTACAGTGCAAACTTGAAAATCCTAGAGAATATGTCCGATTTTCTACTGGTATAATACAGGCCATGTTTGTGGCAATATTATGGCTACAAATTGTGTGGTGTAATGACCTGAAGTAACCCTATCTATCTATCTATCTATCTATCTATCTCCTCTGAATATAATCCTCTGATAATGACTGATAACATAGAACAATAGTGGGTGAGTGCTGAGATACTCTGATAATGGTGTATGCCAGTGAGGCTATTAAGAGTGAAGGATCTCCAGGATTCTGTTGGCTAATATGGATCATGTGAGTGCTGTCCTGTGATAATGGCTGATTACAGAGAACTATAGCGAGTGAGTGAGTGCTGCAATCCTCTGATAGTGTTGTATGTGAGTTAGACTATTAACAGTGAAGTACCTACAAGCTTCTATTGGCTAATACAGGTCGCGAGTGGTGTCTTCTGATAATGGCTGATAACATAGAACAATAGTGACTGCTGCAATCCTCTGAAAATGCTGTATTTCAAATGAAGGACCTGTGAACTTCTATTGGCTAATACGTTCATGTAATGTGATATGGAGGGAGGTCCTTGATGTGGAAACCAGTGGTGCTATATTTGCTTTTGTGAATATCTCATGAACGGTAGGTCCTTGAGAGTTGAAATCCAGTCTAAAATCTTTGGAAGCTCTTGATTTATCAATGTGCCAAATGTGGTGCAGATTGATCCAGTTGATTGGCCGCGCATAAAGAATAGACAACACACAAACAGCAGATGTTCATTTTTATATGTATGTAAGAGATAACATGGAGAATTAAAAACATCTCCAAAAATTCTTCACAAATATGTTTAATATAAAATAATCATAAATGTTATAAACTAAGGTCTGAACAGGTAGGTCCCCTAAATATTGGAAACAGGGAGGTTACTGAGGACCAAAAGAAGGCAAACCTCCTTACCATAGAGCTGGAAAGAGTTTAGAGAAGAACGATCAAAGTAATATGCAGTATGGAATATCTCAGTTTTGAGCATAGGTTATCAAAAGTAAATTGATTTAGCCTAGAGAAAAGAAGGCTGATGGGGATATTATATTTCATATAAACGCGTAAGCAGTCCAAATACACTAGAACCAAATGCAATAAATTATTTCTTCCGTGGTCTCAACAGAGAACACAGGGTCACTGCTTAGAGTTAAATGAATTGCAATTTCATCACAAAGTTGAGAAGCAATACTTTACTGTCTGTACTGTAAACTAATGGAACACGCTCCTGCAGGATTTGGTGATGGCAGTGTGGGGAGCTAGATATCCTCCTTGTAAACCTCAGTATACAGGATTATTGTTATGATTGTAGAATGTTGATCCAGGGATCTGTCTGATCCAGGGATCAGAAAGAACTGATCACACTTTCTGGCAAATTATGTATCTGTTATTGACTAAGTGGTTTTTACTTCCTCTGGATCAATTTGTGCTTGTAAGTATGAAAAAGTTGAACTTGATGAACTTTTTCAACTCAAAGACTATGTAACTATGCACTGCAGCCACTTCAACTATTTAGTGTGTGATTAATACATATCCAAACTTAAAACAATATGCATTTGTGACGATAAGCCTAGAACACCTAAAGCAAAAATGTCTTGAGTGAAGCTGTTTAAGTTAAGAAAAAGAATAAAAAGTTACTCATTTCCATTTCTTAAAAATTACTGAGATGGATTCCTTGCCATGTGCCTCCTGAGTTAATCGATTGGTAAATTTGAGCTTTTTCCTGAGCAAAGATCAAACCGGAACCACACAAAATCTTACTTACCTTTCATGTCCTCAGGCACATGCGATTTTATATACCGCTAGAAAGCCGACAGTGCGCTGAATTCAGCACACTGTCGACTTTCCCGTTAAGTGCCCTGGGGCTGGAGATATTGGTGCCGTTAGTTTCAGCACCGATCTCTGCCCATCGTCAGGAGGGCGTTCCTGACAGTCTGGCTGGGCTGTGAGGAACGCCCCCCTGACTGTACTCGTCCATAGACTTCTACTGGGGGGGTGTTCCTCACAGCTCAGCATCATCGCTGGGTGGTAAGGAACGATCCCACTGACAGTACAGGGCTATAGACGAGTACAGTCGGGGGGGGGGGGCGTTCCTCATAGCCCAGCTAGACTGTTAGGAATGCCCTTCTGACAATGGGCAGAAAACTAATGGCATCAATATCTCCAGCCCCGGGGCACATAATGGGAAATGATAATGGGCACATAATGGGAATGAATTCAGCGCACTGTCGGCTTTCTAGCGGTATATAAAAACGCATGTGCCTGAGGACATGAAAGGTCCTCTTTAATAGGTTTCCACAGTATGGAGATCACTGGGGATTTCAAGCCTGCCTGCATTAAAAACATAAAGCTATACTGTATATAGCGCTATAGAACCCCCTTACTACATATTAATAATTCCGCTCATAGAATTTTCATCAGTCTAGTAAGATTATAAGAAGTCAATGCAATTGATAACTGTGTTATGATAATAAAGAAAAGGAAACTAAAACCAAAACCACCAAGATCTTTGCCTCATGCAATGACAGGTAGAGCTTTTTTGTTTTGGGTATCTCTGGAGTAAGACGGGTTCACCAGAGGTTTGCTAGGTGCCATGTAAAATGGAAATTACGTGGCTATCATAGGTTCAGTACCATAAATCATTGTCGAAACAATCCAAACTGTGTATCTTTTTACCAACTTTTTTGATTTTGTGATGAATACTTCAGATCTATAACTGTTCTGTGTATGGAATGACAGGATATGCTCCAGTCACCGGTATGTGTCATCCTGTAAGAAGTTGCACACTGAACCATGAGGATGGCTTTTCATCAGCATTTGTGGTAGCCCATGAAACTGGCCATGTGTAAGTTAAACTGTACATTGCAATTTGACTAGAATTGTCTAAACTATACTATATGCTGTATTATTCATATGGTACATGGGATGAAATGGGAAAAAGACAACATAAACAATCCTAATACACTATGTACCAAACATAGTTGTTAATTTATTTTTATCTCTAATTTTTTTGTGTAAAAGTGTCTTTGCTCAAGATAGTTCCCAAAAATGTTTATCATGTGTTTTATATACATACTGTACAAAACACAAAAATCATTATCAGACTTTAGTTTATCATTGAGATCATATAAAGAGTTCATAACTTGCAGATCGTTCTGTGCCTGGTGTGTATAGATGAAAGGCCAAAGGCCATTATTGTATTAATTTGTTATGTTTCCGTTTATTAATTTCCAATTGTGAATGATGCAAGCGTATGTATTTATTAATTCAGACTAGGAATGGAGCACGATGGTCAAGGAAACAGGTGTGGAGATGAAACAAGCATGGGCAGTGTCATGGCCCCTTTGGTCCAAGCAGCATTTCATCGTTACCATTGGTCTCGTTGCAGTGGTCAAGAGCTGAAAAGACACATACAGTAAGAACCTGTATCGTATTGTAATATGTTTTTATGTCAAACTTCTTCCCTCCTACATTCCCTGAATCCTGTGTTCCCATCAGTTTGTTGGAGACGTAACTCTGCTGTAGGCACGCTCTATCACATATTTTGGGACTAATACAAGGCTTCTGGAGTAGGGGGTTAAAGACACTAGTGATAGTTTCTTTCTGCAGGGAGTGTCCTTGGATCCTCTCATCCATTCCGAGACAGATGGGCAAGAAATCCGCCAAACTGTTCCTCTATCTTTGCACACAGCCAAAACTCTTATAGCGATACATTGGAAATCTGTCACTCCCCCATCCAGTACTGACCTCTTTGCCCGCATTAAAGATGTTCACAACATAGAATATCTAACAGCTAGCCTGAACAACATGGTAGAAGCCTTTGACTTGATCTGGTCCCTGTCGGATACCTATTGTACTCTGCAGGATCTTTGATTACCACCCCTCCACTCCCCATTGCTCCCTTCTTGTTTTCCTCTGTCCGTCATTCCATGTCTTACTGTTTCTTTTGTTTTGTACTCTTTTCTATTATTTTCATAACCATTGCACTGATTTATCTCTTGTGCTGATTTGTATTGCTGAGAATCAGATCCCCCCAATTTTATAACTTAAGATTTTATTGATCTTAAGAATAGGTTATCAATATCTTGATCTTGAAAATCCATTTAAGGCCTCATGGTATGTGTAAGTAATTCTCGGTCACATAAATCTTTACTGTCTTTACTGTATTTCAGTTTATATGATTGTCTTCTGGATGACCCATTTGAACATGACTGGCCTAAACTTCCAGACCTCCCAGGAATTAACTATTCAATGGATGAGCAGTGTCGGTTCGATTTTGGTGTTGGCTACAAAATGTGCACAGCTGTATGTGACCTCTCACATTTTATGTTAAAAACATTATTTAATATCATATCTCACAATGTATAATTATGGGTGTATTTCTGTGATATGGAGATTAGGAAGTAATTTGTATTGCTTTTTTCAGTTTCGGACATTTGACCCTTGCAAACAGTTATGGTGCAGCCATCCAGATAACCCCTATTTTTGCAAGACGAAGAAAGGTCCTCCTCTTGATGGTACAGAATGTGCTCCTGGAAAAGTATGTAATTTGGCTAGGGACATCTATTTATTGTAAAAGATATTTAGAATGAAAGTCTATTTATACCACTGGTTGTCAAATACGCATCTGCCCGCAGCCTTGTGTTTTTTCACTCGCAGCCCAGGGCCACTTTATCATAAGGCGAATGATGCAGCTGCATCAGGATCCCTTAAGCTGCGTCACAATATCATAGGCTCCCTCGCCACACTACTGTCACCTGGTGTAGGGAATTGAATACTTTTTCCATGTGGCGGTGGGCTGTGCACCTCTTTTAATCTTCTTCCGGCTATGCTGTCTCTTGCTCTGTGGTACCGTTTGAGGTACCATAGTGCTCATGACAGGGTAGCTGGAAAGACAATTGAAGAGATGTGCAGCTGGCCGCCATGTCAGTGCTTTACAGGAAGAATAGGTAAGTATTTAGTATACCAAAGTTGTGTGGCCTGGATTGTATGGAATGTAATTTGATGTGGGGTGGGGAAACCTATTACCTGTGAGAGTCACCAATATCTTTATGGGGGGAGGGGACTATTACCTAAGGGGGGATAGTTAGGACACTATTACGTATGTGGAGGGCACTATTACTTATGTGGAGGACTATTACCTATGAAGGGTTTTTTACTTGTAGGGGGTAGATAACTATGACACTATTAGCTTTGAGTATTAACAATATGTTAACTTCTGCCTTATGGTTGCCTTCAACGGGCCTTTAGAAGGCTGATGTAGCCATTGGCATAAATGAGTTTGACATCCCTAAAAAAGCTAAAGTCATCGCAAAGAATACTGCACTTTGATTATTGTTGTTCGATTGTGGCTTCTCATTTTCAGAAAGCAAGTGTTAATTGTACACTTATGCAGCACTTGCTTTCTGAAAATGAGAAGCCACACTAAACAGCAATAACCAAAGTGCATACAACATGTCTTATGGTGGACATTCTTAGTGGAAGCTTTTTTCATTAAGGCTGGGTTCACATCAGCGCTTAAACTGTGTTCGGGGTTTCCGTCCCCAAACCCGTTTAAAAATTGCGGAGAGAAAAGTGCTAATTATAATCTATGAGGCTCACAGGTTTCCGCAGCGCAGGTAACCGCTTTTTTAAGCGGATTAGGTTTCCATTCAGAAGGTCCCCAAACGGAAACCCGAACGCAGGTGTGAACCAACTGTTAGGAAGTAAGTGACCAAGTGACAGTATTCTTTGCGATGACTTTAGCTTTTTTATTTAAAGGATAAATGAATGAATGAAAAAAAGAATGATTGAATGAAAACTTAGTTGTTAAATTGTATGAATAAATATGAACATCTGTCTATAAAAACTGAAATGAGCTTCCTTAATGTATTTTAAAGTTAAGCATATTTTATACTTTGCCAAGTCACAAAATTTCAAAAGCAACCACCCTAACCACACCAAAATTATCATGCTTTTATTATAGTAGGCCACTTTAAAAATGGTGCTTTTGCATTCCAATAAGAATCTTTAAATGTATTAATATTTGGCTGAGCTATTGGCAGTGTCATTCCATATAAGCAATCACTTTGCAGACATCATCCTAAAATAACAAACCTTTAACTGGGATGACATAATGCTGGTGGCATCAGTAGCACAATCCACCTGCCAAATGCAACCTCCTGCTGCTTTATTGGGGCTTTTGCCTGCAAATATAGGACGGTATTTTTATTGATATTAATTATACGGGTATTCATATTTTTACAAGGATTAATTATATGACATATTACATTTATAGTACTTTTTTTTTTTACATGGATTCCCGTATTGGCTTAAAGGAAGCTGGGAACTGTTTGGATTATTATTTCTGCAGATTTTTCAGTTTTTGGTATTCACATTTGCATAGTACAGTAGATCCATGCCTTGTAATAGTTACATGCACCTGGTGACATACACAGTGCTACAAATATGACTTCTGGCACTGTAAATCACAGTCAGTGGTGTACTACCACATAGTAAAACAGTGTGAGTCTGACTACACATATCAGATGTTCAGAAAGAAACTATTTTTTTCATTCTTTATTAGATTGTTGTATGCTGAAATCTATTAAACACCTGTACATGCCTTGTATTGTGCACTTTATATATACATAAAAATGTGCAGAATCAGCCTGGCCATAAGCTTGCTAGTCAATCTCCATAATAGACAGCCGCACAACTTGCCTATAAGAGTGCCAGCCGCTCTGTCCTTCCAGCCACAATATTCTCCTATGCATGGGCTGGTCACAGTATTATCCATAGATATAACCCCAGTACAAATGTCAGTGACAGTATTTTCCTATGCAAGTGCAACTCACTGTGTTCCCAGTAGAGGTGCTAACTACCATGTCACCTTATACAGGTATTATTTATAGTGTTAGTCATAGAGGTGCCAGTCACAATGTTCAGAAAATGGACTCCGTACGTCAAAAGCAGGTATAATGAAATGTGCTTTATTCACTTCCAAATACAATACGTAGAGTACAACAGTGACGTTTCGGTCTAACCGACCTTCATCAGACTCTACAAAAATGAGAAAGTATCTGTGCTCATTAACTGCTGGATACCAAGTCCCAATATGAACCTCAATCTGAGTATAAAGGCTAAAAGATAACATATTGCATATGTCACTGTACACTTATTATTGTCATTTTTGTAGATTCTGATGAAGGTCAGTTAGACCGAAACTGTTGTACTCTACGTATTGTATTTGGAAGTGAATAAAGCACATTTCATTATACCTGCTTTTGACGTACGGAGTCCATTTTCTGATGTCTAAGGGTTGGGACCCTACTCCGCACTAACTGGTGATACTATCCACATCCACCAGAGTCACTATGTTCATTCCCCATAGAGGTACCACTCACAGTGTCACTACAAATGCTTCTAGACACACAGTGACAGTATACACAGTTTTAATTTTCTGACGGTATGTGTGTGTATTCCACAAAGCACATCTATGTAGGTGTTGTTCCTCATCATATAAAGTGCTTGTATTGCAGTTTAGATTTAGGTTTTTTGGACTGGTTTCAGAACCAATTATGTAACCTATCCAGTGAGAGTGAAACATTACTCCTTTCCTTTCTAGTGGTGTTACAAAGGTCACTGTATGTGGAGGACCACTAACCAAGTTAAACAGGATGGTAACTGGGGAGCATGGACCAAATTTGGATCTTGTTCAAGAACTTGTGGTATTGGTGTACGTTTCAGAACCCGTCAGTGCAATAACCCAATGTAAGTAGTGTGTATTTATATAAAAAAAAATTATATAAGTTATATAAGTAAAGGACTCCTTGGCAAATGAGTCTTATGCACCTGCAGTTAGCTGACAGTTTTAATAGATTTAATTTGCCCTTTGTGTATCAAAAATAAGTCACATATTTAGTATTCCACATAAATGTTATTTGACAATAGAATAGCAACTAAACCTCTCATCCATTGTCCTGTGTTCAGTTCTTAATTTCTTGAAACCTATGCTATTTGTTTGTTGTCCCTGTGAGTGGTTTGGTGCTACAATCCATATTTTACAGTTTGGTGGCTCAGTCCCTGGTGTTCTGTTGTTTGGTGCTTCAGCTACTGGTCCAGACGTTTGCTGTTACAGACTTGTGTGTCTGTCATTGTCCAATTCCCTTTGGTCAGTAGCTTCAATACAGGGTACCTGTTGTTTGTTGAGTTCATTTTCATAATGCTGTTGCTTTTCTATTATTTCATATAATGTCATGTAATTTTACACCTGTGCTTTATTCTTAGGCCAGTGAATGGTGGCCAAGACTGTTCTGGATTAAATTATGAATATCAATTGTGCAACTCTGAAGAATGTCCTAAGCACTTTGAAGACTTTAGAGCACAGCAATGTCAACAGAAGAATTCCCAGTTTGAGTTTCAGAATGCAAAACACCATTGGCTGCCATATGAGCATCCTGATGGTAAGAAGTATTATTCTTTATTAGCAGCAACATTGTGCACGTCTATAAAAATATATTGTATATATATATACAGTACAGACCAAAAGTTTGGACACACCTTCTCATTCCAAGAGTTTTCTGTATTTTCATGACTATAAAAATTGTAGATTCACACTGAAGGCATCAAAACTATGAATTAACACATGTGGAATTATATACTTAACAAAAAAGTGTGAAATAACTGAAAATATGTCTTATATTCTAGGTTCTTCAAAGTAGCCACCTTTTGCTTTGATTACTGCTTTGCACACTCTTGGCATTCTCTTGATGAGCTTCAAGAGTTAGTCACCTGAAATGGTTTTCACTTCACAGGTGTGCCCTGTCAGGTTTAATAAGTGGGACTTCTTGCCTTATAAATGGGGTTGGGACCATCAGTTGTGTTGTTCAGAAGTCAGGTGGATACACAGCTGATAGTCCTACTGAATGGAGTGTTAGAATTTGTATTATGGCAATAAAAAAGCAGCTAAGTAAAGAAAAACGAGTGGCCATCATTACTTTAAGAAATGTAGGTCAGTCAGTCCGAAAAATTGGGAAAACTTTGAAAGTGTCCCCAAGTGCAGTGGCCAAAACCCATCAAGCGCTACAAAGAAACTGGCTCACATGAGGACCGCCCCAGGAAAGGAAGAGCAAGAGTCACCTCTGCTGCGGAGGATAAGTTCATCCGAGTCACCAGCCTCAGAAATCGCAGGTTAACAGCAGCTCAGATTAGAGACCAGGTCAATGCCACACAGAGTTCTAGCAGCAGACACATCTCTACAACAACTGTTAAGAGGAGACTGTGTGCAGCAGGCCTTCATGATAAAATAGCTGCTAGGAAACCAGTGCTAAGGACAGGCAACAAGCAGAAGAGACTTGTTTGAGCTAAAGAACACAAGGAATGGACATTAGACCTGTGGAAATCTGTGCTTTGGTCTGATGAGTCCAAATTTGAGATCTTTGGTTCCAACCACCGTGTCTTTGTGCGACGCAGAAAAGGTGAACGAATGGACTCTACATGCCTGGTTCCCACCGTGAAGCATGGAGGAGGAGGTGTGATGGTTTGGGGGTGCTTTGTTGGTGATACTGTTGGGGATTTATTCAAAATTAAAGGAATACTGAACCAACATGGTTACCACAGCATCTTGCAGCGGCATGCTATTCCATCCGGTTTGCGTTTAGTTGGACCATCATTTATTTTTCAACAGGACAATGACCCCAAACACACCTCCAGACTGTGTAAGGGCTATTTGACCAAGAAGGAGAGTGATGGGGTGCTGCGCCAGATGACCTGGCCTCCACAGTCACCAGACCTGAACCCAATCGAGATGGTTTGGGGTGAGCTGGACCGCAGAGTGAAGGCAAAAGGGCCAACAAGCGCTAAGCATCTCTGGGAACTCCTTCAAGACTGTTGGAAGACCATTTCAGGTGACTACCTCTTGAAGCTCATCAAGAGAATGCCAAGAGTGTGCAAAGCAGTAATCAAAGCAAAAGGTGGCTACTTTGAAGAACCTAGAATATAAGACATATTTTCAGTTGTTTCACACTTTTTTGTTAAGTATATAATTCCACATGTGTTAATTCATAGTTGTGATGCCTTCAGTGTGAATCTACAATATTTAGAGTCATGAAAATACAGAATACTCTTGGAATGAGAAGGTGTGTCCAAACCTTTGGTCTGTACTGTATATTGTATATAAATATTTTTTTTTTCTGATATAGCATTTACTTTAGTTGACAAAATGTACTGTAGACTAAGAGTAGAAAGAAGGCACCACTGATTTAACAGATAAAAACACAAAATAGTACAGAAGCTTAACCTTTTGTATTGCTGACTTTAGCAGATTATTGATTTTGGGGAGTGTTCCAATATTTTAACTTATTAACAGCAAACTATAAAAGTACTTAAAGTTTATTCCATGTAATAAATTAATGATTTGTGGACCTTGGAAAGTCTCCAGGTATGTGTATTTTTCCCTTCCAATGTAACATGAGTGCTTCTATTGACGAAGCTTATATTGATCTTGGTAATGAACTGCACAAGAAATATGGACCAGGATGTATTTTTATTGTCATGTTAATTTGATCTTGTAATGGTACAAAGTAGTAATAGTTAATAATAAATTAATACCTATTGTCTCCTGTTTCCATAGGATATGCCATAAATGTCAAATTGGTCAGGGTCCAACTGATGTTACTAGTTAATGGGAAATACTTAAACAACTGCTCGCTTTTAGAATGCATTGATACATATTTTTTTTTGCTTGACCTGTACAGTACAATAGAAAAAGTTAGCACATTATACACCTGTTTAGCAGCCAGAGAGATAGGCAAACATTTTTCTGTACTGCTCAGGAACTATCTACTAATGCTACCAATCACAAAACTGACCATATTGAAAACTATTGGATCAGTTTTGTCATCAGTTTGACTGAAATGTTGGATATAGGGGATTGGACTGTTACTCAGATCTTACTCGTTGGGAACAATTCCAGCTATCTCACTTAAAGGGGTATTACCACTAACATAACCATTTTAAAATTTGTAGATAATTAAAAGTTAAACATTTTTGCAAATATAAGTAATTAAACATTTTGCAGAGTCTTAAAGATTTTCTCTAAATATCTTGTGGTCACAAGTTGTTGTCTTGATCGGTTGCCAGTGGATACGACCATGAATGCTAAGAAAATCAACCATGATGTCCTTATTGTGGCCGGGATATCTTCTGATACATGTAGTGTCTCTGCCTGATAACACAGCTACAGTAAGAAAATCATGGCTGGGTTCCTGACAAGTCCCAGACCATATAAAGTTTCTGCATTTGTTGTCGTATCCATTGGCAACCGATCAAAACAACAAACTGTCACCACTAAGATTGTTAGAGAAAATCTTTAAAACTCTGCAGAATTTTTAACTACTTATATTTGCAAAAATGTTTAACTTTTAATTATCTACAAATACAGATTTGATTATGTTCATGGGAATACCTCTTTAACTTTGATCTTGGCACTGCAATTCTCCAATGAATGGGGTTGCAACAGTGAGACCCACCCAGACTTGAAATATGCTTTTAGTAACACAGATACAGTTGTGCTAAAAAGTTTACATACCCCGGCAGATTTTTTGTTTTTTTGGCCTTTTTTCAGAGAATATGAATGATAACACAAAAACTTTTTCTCCACTCATGGTTAGTGGTTGGTTGAAGTCATTTATTGTCAAACTTCTGTGTTTTCTCTTTTTAAATCATAATGACAACCAAAAACATCAAAATGACCCTGTTCAAAAGTTCACATACCCCAGTTCTTAATACCGTGTATTGCCCCCTCTAACATCAATGACAGCTTGAAGTCTTATGTGGTAGTTGTGGATGAGGCTCTTTATTTTCTCAGATGGTAAAACTGCTCATTCTTCTTGGCAAAAAGTCTCCAGTTCCTGTAAATTCCTGTGCTGTCTTGCATGTACTGCACGCTTGAGATCTCCCTAGAGTGGCTCAATGACTTTGAGGTCAGGAGACTGAGATGGCCACTCCAGAACCTTCTCTTTCTTCTGCTGTAGCCAATGACAGGTTGACTTGGCCTTGTATTTTGGATCGTTGTCATGTTGGAACGTCCAAGTACGTCCCATGCGCTGCTTCAACCCTGGTGATTACATGCCCAGAAACCAAACCACGGTCAGGTAGACCACCCAGAATTTCAGCCACAACTGCCCGGAATAATTCTCGGGATGCAAAGAAAAACCCACACATAACAGCATACATAGAGGACTCTCTGAAAACTATCAGTGTGGCTGTTGTTTCAAAATGCTCAATAAGGAGGCACTTGAAGAAAAATGGGCTGCATGGTCGAGTTGCCAGAAGAAAGCCATTACTGCGCAAATGCCACAAAGAATCTCGCCTTCAATATGCCAAACAGCACAGAGACAAGCCTCAAAACTTCTGGAACAAGGTAATTTGGAGGGATGCGACAATAATTTAACTTTTTGGCCACAACCATAAACGTTACATTTGGAGAGGTGTAAACAAGGCCTATGATGAAAGGAACACCATTCCAACTGTAAAGCACGGAGGTGGATCACTGATGATGTGGGGATGTGTGAGTTTCAAAGGCACAGGAAACTTGGTCAAAGTTGAAGGAAAGATGAATGCAGCACATTATCAGCAAATACTGGAGGTAAATTTGCACTCATCAGCCAGGAAGTTGCACATGGGACGTACTTGGATGTTCCAACATGACAACGATCCAAAACACAAGGCCAATTCGACCTGTCATTGGCTATAGCAGAAGAAAGTGAAGGCTCTGGAGTGGCCATCTCAGTTTCCTGACCTCAATATCATTGAGCCACTGTGGGGAGATCTCAAGTGCGCAGTACATGCAAGACAGCCCAGGAATTTACAGGAACTGGAAACTTTTTGCCAAGAAGAATGGGCAGTTTTACCATCTGAGAAAATAGAGAGCCTCATCCACAAGTACCACAAAAGACTTCAAGCTGTCATTGATGTTAAAGGGGGCAATACACGGTATTAAGAACTGGGGTATGTGAACTTTTGAACAAGGTCAATTTGATGTTTTCGGTTGTCATTATGATTTAAAAAGAGAAAACACAGAAGTTTTGGCTTCAAACCAACCACTAACCATGAGTGGAGAAAAAGTTTTTGTGTTATCATTCATATTCTCTGAAAAAAGGCCAAAAAAACAAAAAAATCTACCAGGGTATGTAAACTTTTTAGCACAACTGTAGATAAAGCATTTTGTAGCACAGATAGATAAAGCATTTCCTAGTACAGACAGATAAAGCATGACTTTGCCTGTAATTAATACTGTATTGTTGAGACCGGTTGCTATTTATTTATTTATAATGCTTACTTATATAGTGCTATCATATTCTGCAGCGCTTTACAGATATTGTCAGTCACTGTCACATATAGGGCTCACAATCTACATTCCCTATCAGTATGTCTTTGGAGTGTGGGAGGAAACCAGTGTACCCAAATGAAACCCACGCAAACACAGGGAGAACATACAAACTCCTTACAGATGTTGTCCTTGGCAGGATTCGAACCCAGCACTCCAGCGCTGCCGTGCTAACCACTGAGCCACTGTGAGGCTTCATGCACACGATTGATGTTTGCAGCTCGCGTGTGTTCCAGTGGCCCGTTTTGTTCCAATATTTTATAGTACCTGCCCTATAAATATCAAAACATCATGACAGAGCATGAGAATACACTTGGCTGCATCAGAACATCCTTGGGGCTGCACACTTAGTCATGCGCATGAAGCCAAATACAAATCTAATGCCATAATAATACGATTTTTGCAAAAATGCATTTATATAGAGAATAACATTGAAAAGGGATGTCCACTTTCAACAATCTCTTATGTAAACGGTCCCTTAATAATAAACAGATGTGCGGAAACCAGACAGTAAGTGTTTTAGTTCCCAATACAGGGCAAACTAAGAATTGTACAATACCCTTTCAAATCAATAGGTTATCAGTGTAATGCTGGACAGAGTAGGTTTTCTAGAGAGTGGGACACTGGTAATGGTTCTCCACTGTGTCCTAGAGATGACTTTATGATACAGAAGATCCCCACTGCTGGTAACTCAGGATCACATGTATGTGAAAATAGGTTTTCGAAATTGAACAACCCCTGTACCAAATTGCTGCGCAGTTTGGAGAATCAAAATTTTGTGAATTTTGCAGATAAATAACAAAAGCCTGTTGGGGGTTCTTTATTAAAACATTACAAATGAAGAGACACTATAAAATTATAAATACATCAATATAAGAAACTGTGCAAATAGGTACCCAAAAGCTAGAAGTAAATGACATTTATCTCTATAAAGAACATAATTTACTTTTTACTGGTTAAAAGCACAGCTCCAAATACCTTCCATTGCCAGAGAAAGACATTTAGTATTTGTATAAAGCAGTGCACTTTTGATTGTGGTTGGAAACTAACCTTGGAAGACCTTGTACAAAATAAGAGTTGCCAAGATTCCTGTAACATTTTCAGGGACACTGCTGCTGATCAGGTATTTGTATACCACTCACAAAGCCAGCTAGATGGATATAGTGTCCTAGAGTCAACAACATGAAACCATGGATGGTAATTGGAAATAACTGTCAGAAAACAACATACCACAATGTTTAACAAAATGCACTAAATGGATGTCTTTACCAGTTCTTTAGAACATTTAGAGAACAGCAAGGAGTTGAATGTTTCTTAAAAAAGATGCTGGATCTTGATATGATGTCAGAGATCATAAATGTTGATCAGTCCATAATTGACCGATGGAACTATTTAGAAGATCTCATGAATATGTTATAGTCTAGGAATCAAATATCCAATCTGGGAAAACCAAGAATGCGTACATAAATCAAAACTGTAACACAATATATAAATGTATAGAATTTTACAATCAACTGATGGATTATAGTAGTTTGTAAATCTAAGTTGAAGATTACTCTAATATTGCAATACATGTTTATATTGTGTCACAAATTAAAATATGGCGAAAAATGTGTGGCAAAAGTTGCCATTTTTGGCGCACAGTAATATATGCGCCAAACATTTCAATATATTCCTTTTATAGTTCTAATGGTACGTTTAAAAAAAACGTGTTGGGTGGGGAGGGGCTTCACAGGCCAACAAATTTAACATTTACAGCAGAAATCTGTGGCAGCCCGTAGCTAGTGTTGATTTCAGGCTGTGGAGCATGAACCAACCAATGTGCTCCACATTATTAGGCATTTGCCTTTTAATAATTTTGACACATCTGACACCAGGGATAAATAGATTATGAATGGCGTTACTAACGTCAATTGTAATAAATTCCCACCCTCGGGTAACACACAGCAAACAAAACAGAGAATGAATAGGTTGTATGACTTCCACATGTAAGATATATTTACAGTACATTACACAGGTTATCTAGCCATACTTCAGGTAGCGGCTGTGCCTGGTATTGCAGCTTAATTGTACACAAATAAATGAAATTGAGTTGCAAAGAGATAAAGTATTTACTATCACATGTATGGTGCTGTGTCTGATAAAAAAATAAAGTATAAAAGGTTAGAAATACAATTTTTTGCTTATGCTCCACCAGCCTCCCCACTTCTCAGGGTAAAGCATTTGTACAGAATGTTTTTTTAACTGCTGTTTATATACTAATATATAAGCACATTGCACTAAGAAAATTAAATTGCACTTTTTTTTGGGTTTCCTTTTTTTGGCAACTTTTGCATTAATGAAATAATTTTTGTAACTAAATGTTTATTAAATAAAGTCCCTTTTTAATAAGCAAATTGGGCACATTAGCTTAATTCTAAATAGTACACTTGACTGTTGTACTATAAATTGGAAAAGTTTATGATTTGTGGGGTGAAAACCAAAAAGATATTAAATTTGATAAGTTAGCATGCAAGTCTTTTAGAACACCTCTGCTATTGCTGTTTATTGACTAGCATTTATCCTCATCTGTTCATTAAAAGCATAGAAAACTAGCAGGCAGCTTTTGAAATAGTCACCTATTAAATTGTTGAGTGAAAAAATGTAATTTTAGATTTTATGTAGTTTTGTTTGTCCTCTAGGCTAAATATATTTCATAAAACATTCAATAAAATATAAAATGTACAATGTTGTTTGTTTCCACAGCCAATAAAAGGTGCCAGCTCTATTGTCAATCCAAGCAGACGGGAGATATAGCATCAATGAAGCAGCTTGCACATGATGGCACCCGCTGTTCCTACAAGGATCCATATAGCATTTGTGTGAGAGGAGAGTGTGTTGTAAGTTGTATTATTACAATTTATTTTATGCCAATATAACTGAACCAATTCATGCTGCAAAAGGAAAAGTTTAGACTTTAAGGGAACAGTTGTATACAATGTTGTATCACTATATTTAATACATTATCTCAATTTTTGCACATCTTTGTGTTTTGTAGAAAGTTGGTTGTGACAAAGAAATTGGTTCTAATAAGGTAGAAGATAAATGTGGCGTGTGTGGTGGGGATAACTCTCATTGTCGAACAGTGAAAGGAACATTTACAAGGACTCCCAAAAAAACTGGTATAATAATTAACTTTTATTGTCGATCTTCAAGCTATGGTTAGCAAGGCATATAAAATATAAGAACTTTAAGGGAGTCTGTCAGCACAAAATTGAGATATAAACTAATCACAATAACTTGTAGAGCTGTCAGCACAGTTTACAATTATGTATTTTTTATTCAGGACTGCTGCTCCATTCTTGTTAAAATAGCCTTTTTAGCCCTATGCAAATGAGCAGAAAAGGGCTTTAGGGGTGTTGCTTTCCATCAGTTGGTTTTAGGGGCGTTGCTTTCCATTAATGGGCTTTACTATCTGCTGCTGCTAACTGCTGCTCAACACCGCCCACTAACTGTAATGTGCATGTCTGATGATAACACACTGCCCCTGGAGTGAAGGATGGGGGCAGCTGAAGCCAGCTTCCTTCACTTCCGAGTGATCAGTGTGACTTCATCAGACATACACAGGGCTGAGCTGAGCAGCAGTTAGCAGATAGTGAAGCCCTTTTCTGCTGATTTGCATAGGGATATCGCAATATAGCGATTTTTACAAGAATGAAGCAGCGGCCCTGAATAAGAAATACATCATTGTAAATTGCTGACAGCCCTACAAGGTACTGTGAAAAGTTTATATCTCAGTTTTGTGCTGACAGACTCCCTTTAAGCAACTTTGCAAATGGTCCAGATTAAAGAATATGTATGACTTTATGTATACAGTCCATTTGTAGAATTATGTTTTGTCTTGGCTACCGACTGCAAACAAATCTAGGTTATAGTTTGATTTTAGTTATGTGTTACTTTTTTCTATCTGACCCATTTTGTACAGTTTGTAGGTTAGCATTAAACATTGGCAAAAGGGAAGAGATGTATGCCCTGACCGCACAGGGTTTGCTAGTAGTTTGTTGCCATGGACACACATAGCTTTTTATAGGGGCTGTAAAGAGATTTGAAAAGCTAGATCATTTATAAAATTGCTTATTATTTTTATTTAACGCTCATCAGAGCAAATGAAAAATAGTGACAAATGATAGCCTGTAGTACTCAACATGATATTTTTAAAGTTGCCTAAAATGTACAATATAATATGTATATGTAAATGTGCTTTGCCAGATTTCTGCACATAAGCAATTTTTTTTATTATGGAGTCTTATATCCCAAATCTAAGGCAATGTAGACTGAAATGTTGTATGTTTCTTTACTTCGACCCTGTTGGCAAAACAAATTTTCACCTAGTTTGCTGTCTTCTATTATTTATTAGTTTGATTTTAACCTAAAAAAACCATCAATTAGAATCTTGTTTGTTTATATGTAGTACTTTAAGGCTTAGGCCCCACGTAGTGAAATGCAAAAAAGCACTGCGTTTTATGTGCATGGTTTTTCATTGAGTTTTGCTGCGTTTTCTCCAGGTTTTTTTCCCCCTATTAAATATATAGGAAAAATGCTTATGATTCGACAGCTAAAGTTAACATGCTGCTTTTTTAAAAAATGCACACATTTTTGAAAACGCTGCTTCTGTGCAGCTCTTTTTCTGCAATGTGTGGATGAGATGAATAAAATCTCATTCACTTTGCTGGTACTGTAAAACAGTGTTTTTTTCCCCAAAATTTCCAAAGCAGCCCACAACGCTGCATTTCCACAACGTGGGCTTAAATCTTGTGAAATGACTATGGATCTGAATTGCCCTGGAACATCTTAACGCCAGGGCCCTACGTGGCGCAAACCACAGTGTTTTACATTCTCTGCAAGGTGGATGGGGTTCTAGCGAATCCCATCCACACATTGCGGAAAAATATGCTCAGTGGACCCGCTGCGATTTCCAAAACCGTTGCCGTTTTGGAAATCGCAGCATGTCAATTATACTTACAGAAATGCAGGCAGTTTCCCAATAGGTATAATGGAATCAGAAAGTCTACAGAGGAAACCTATGCGGACTTTCTGTGAAAAGTGCTGCGGGAAAAATCATAATGTGTTGCTGCTGCAGTTTTTCCCGCAGCACTTTTTTGCTGCAGACGCTACTTGGGGCTTTAGCCTAAAGGAATAATTCAGCTTCAGAAAAAAAATATTGTATATAATCTTTGTGCTGCAACAAGCCATTCATATGTGTAATCTTCACATAACCAGGGCATATTTTCAGCCTCTGGATACACGCAAACAACAACAAGCAGAGATCCTGAAAACCACGAAAATAGATACAGAATATATTTTAGAACATTGTTTAGCTTTTCTGTATAAATGAGCTTATTTACTGGAAAAAAAAATGCTACTGTAATATCATATAGACTAGGTGGAGAACAGTGGATACGATTTGGGTATTGATTAATGAGTAAAAATGTCCTGAAAACTATTATAATGAAAACTTAAAAATGTACTGAAAAACCATTATAATGAAACTGTAAAAATTTGTGGAAAACCATTAAAATGAAAATTAACTGAAATCCAATATAATGAAAATGTAAAATTATACTGAAAACCGTTTGTAGTAAAAAGTATATACTGTAGTCTAGGCTATATGCCACCTTTCTAACCAATCCTACTACAAGGGAGATGGCACTTTAAGTATCTACTTGATAAAAGCCACACTTGCATATAACTCCGCCTACCCATAGTGGCCAATGATTATACTATATTGTGGATAAAGCAAGGTGTCACATGCAACAGTGTGTGATAACTGACCAATGTGGTTGGGAAGATTTGGTTGCTGCACTGGTAACTGCTAAGTGTTCTGTCACTCTTGTTGTTTGTATAATGAAAAGTTATACAATTGTCCAATATTCTTTCTGTATCAATTCCACATGGTTTTCTAGATCTCTACTTGCTATCAGTCTTTGTTTACTTCCAGTGGATAAAAATTAGTCCAAGGTTATGCGATATACAGTGCATGGTCATGTGATTATTATTATTATTATTATTATTATTATTATTATTATTATTATTATTGTTTATTTATATAGCACCATTAATTCCATGGTGCTTTACATTTGCGGATTTACATACGGTACACCAGATATACAAAACAGATAATGCTAACAGAGACTAACTGGCACAGTGGGATAGAGGGCACAGTGGGATAGAGGGCCCTGCCCGCAAGGGCTTACAATCTATAAGGGAAGAGACAGAAGGTGGGGGTAGAGGCTGCTCAGGTGGTGGTGTGGTGACAGTAGCATTATTGGAGGTTGTAGGTCTTCCTGAATAGGTGAGTCTTCAGGGCCTGCTTGAAGCTTGTGACTGTGGGGGACAGTCTTATGTGTCTTGGTAATGAGTTCCAGAGTATGGGGGATGCCCGGGAGAAGTCTTGGAGTCGATTGTGTGAAGAGCAGATAAGAGTGGAGCAGAGTAGGAGGTCTTTGGAGGAGCGGAGGTTACGTGTGGGCAGGTAGCGGGAGATTAGGTTGGAGATATATGGAGGGGACAGGTTGTGGATGGCTTTGTATGTCAGCGTTAGTAATTTAAACTCTATTCGCTGGGAGACGGGGAGCCAGTGAAGGGATTGGCAGAGGGGAGCAGCCGATGAAGAACGGGGGGAGAGGTGTATTAGGCGAGCAGCACAGTTTAAAGTGGACTGGAGGGGGGGCGAGGGTGTTAGCTGGGAGGCCATAGAGAAGGATGTAACAGTAGTCTAGGCGGGGAGATTATGAGGGCGTGGACTAGCATCTTTGTAGTTTCAGGGGTGAGGAAAGAGCGGATTCGGTGGATGTTCTTGAGTTGGAGGCGGCAGGAGGTGTTGAGGGTTTGAATATGCGACTTGAAGGATAGGTCAGAGTCTAGGGTTATCCCAAGGCAGCGGGCCTGTGGGACTGGGGATGGACATGTGATGGACATGCAGCCTCACAGTTCATTGCAGTCACTGCTCAGTAAACAGACATCTGTCTTGTAACGAGCCATGTACCTGTGTGCTCATCACATGACCATGGATTTTATATCACATGACCATAGACTGATAAACCAACAATGACAGCAAGTGGAGATCTAAAAACTGTGAGGAATTAACGCAGAAAGTATATTGGAAAATGATATAAACTTTCATTATGCAAACAGCAATATTTATTTGCTGAATCTGGACAACCCCTTTAAGAATGAGAACACAATAAAAAGATAAATGTTGTACTATTACACTATTAATCCTGTTACACAGACAAAAGGCACCAAGTATAATACTTTTAGAACAGTTCTTCCAGAATGTAAGAAAATAGACTGCTAGTTTATACTAGCTTGCACAGAAATGCTTGATTTTACCCCAATTTTTTTTTTTTCAATCTGTTGAAGTAACCACAAGAATTTGTACATTTGGAATTTATGAAATGACATTAAACCTTAAAAAGCAGCAATGCAAATGTGGTTTCAATTTTCAGCAAACAACAGCAGCAGAGTCGTACCACAAAGCATAGTTTTCGCACTATAGGGCATACCCGATGATCCAAAATTCAGAGGGTAAAAACAGGGAAATATGTTTTACAATTGAGTTCTCATTGTCACAATGGATAGAGAGGGAATGATCATCGTGGATACACATAACAGAAAACAGAGTAGAGCTGCTGTCCACCTTCCTATTTGTCCTTTGTTCCCAAAAGGCCCTTTGTATGCCTGCAGCTGTTGGGATTTGTAACACTAGACCCCATACACACGATGTAGGGCCAAGTTTTCAGTGTAATACACTCGGAGTGACATCTTATGTCATCTGAGTGCATTCCATTATGCATTCTATGAGGGCTTCGGATTCATTCCGATAATACGGATGATTATAGAGCAGGTCCTATCCTGCTCCGTGTCATTGGAAGAGAGTGAATTAGAAGCCCCATAGATGCGAATGCATAATGGAATGCACTCGGATGTTACTCTGAGTGTCACCTGAATGCATTCCTCTGCAAAAACGGCCCCACATCGGAAGCACACTCAGTCGAGTGCATGGGGCCTTAACAGTAATGACTGCAGCAAAACTTGACTCTGGTGATATTCAGTAGCTGCAGATAAAGGTGGATATCAACCTGTACTCTCTTATGTGTAATCATGCTGATCAGATATACAGACATAAAGTCTATTTTTGTAATGAAATATGTTGCAAAGTTCAATTTCTATGTTAAATAATAACATTGTACACAATATTTTATCATGAAAACAGAAAACTTGGTCATGTATATTGTATATCATTTCTATTTTTAATGGTAGGGAGTAAGACATAGAGATTTTGATTTCAAACAATATGTAGACATAGTTGTATTGTCAGTGATTTATCTTTAGTTGCAATTTGTTCCCCCAATTCAATGCCTTATATCAGCCATAGTTTTCTGAGTTTTGGAACCAAATTTTAGTAAGAATAAATTCTAGACATTGAAAACTCCTTTAGGCTAAGACCCCACGTTGCAGAACGCAGCCAAAAAACCCTGCTGGAAACATCGTGTTTTTTCTTCAGCATTTTTCATTACATTTTTTTTGCTGTGTTTTTCTGTTTTTCTTCCCTTATTAAATTGATAGGGAAAACACCAGTGTTTCTGCAGGTAAAATTGTCATGCTGCGTTTTTCAAAAACGCGTGCATTTTTTAATACACAGTTTTTCTGTGTTTTTTTTTCCGCATGTGTGGATTAGCCAGAATTTCATTCACTTTGCTGGTACTGTAAAACATAGCATTTTTTACTGCTGCGTTTCCACTACAGGGAAACGCAGCCAAACAGCCAAAGCCAGGAGTGGATTTAGCAGAAGGAAGAAGTATAAGAGTTTCCTTTATTTTTCCCATTCCATTTGTAGTCACTCTGTGGTTTGGCTCAAAAAAATGAAGCAAATCTGCAACAAAAAACAGCTGAGGCCCCACTGTTGCGAAAACACAGCGTTTTACAGTACCTGTAAAGAGGATGAGATTGTGACTAATCCCATCCACGCATTGCAGAAAAAAATCTGCAGTGGAAAAGCTGACCTCTTTAGCAGTATGTATATTACACTGCCCCTGAATGGCACATTCCGCTACAGTGTTCATCCTAGTAAAAGGAAAAATGGAAGCTTTACCTACCTAATTATAGGTCAGTGGAATTACTTAGGTTCTGTTATAATCAAAATGTATTGGTCATATCCATCATGCATCCTATAAAAACAAATCCAGTGATCCCAGTGTGAATAGGGCCTATATATGGCTGTGTTTATCCATCACTTATGTGACCCATGTGAAAAAGTAACTGCACCCCTAGCTTAGTAATCAGCTGCACTAAACTTAGGACAAGGAAACACTTTCAGGTTTTGTTGATGTCGATTTTAAAGTGAGACAGATCATAAAGAGAGACATGCTATAAACAACATATGCTTCTACTTTCTGCAATCCACTCCTGGTTTCAGCTTGAAAAGTGCAACAAACAAAACATCACCGTTATTATAGGCGTTGTCTAAGAATACTATGTCTCCATCCATCAACTTGGAGAAACTGCTAAATAATGCAAAATCTAACCGCTTTAAGATATGTCACCAATATGAAATTGTTGTGGGTCCTACACTAAGAATCAAATTGTATGTACAGTGCTGGCCAAAAGTATTGGCACCCCTGCAATTCTGTCAGATAATACTCAATTTCTTCCAGAAAATGATTGCAATCACAAATGCTTTGGTAATAATATCTTCATTTAATTTGTCTTCAATGGAAAACCACAAAAAGAATTGTCAAAAAGCCAAATTGGATATAATTCCACACCAAACATAAGAAAGGGGGTGGACAAAAGTATTGGCACCCTTTGAAAAATCATGTGATGCTTCTCTAATTTGTGTAATTAACAGCACCTGTTACTTACCTGTGGCACATAACAGGTGGAGGCAATAACTAAATCACACTTGCAGCCAGTTGAAATGGATTAAAGTTGACTCAACCTCTGTCCTGTGTCCTTGTGTGTACCACATTGAGCATGGAGAAAAGAAAGAAGACCAAAGAACTGTCTGAGGACTTGAGAAGCAAAATTGTGAGGAAGCATGAGCAATCTGAAGGCTACAAGTCCATCTCCAAAGACCTGAATGTTCCTGTGTCTACCGTGTCATCAAGAAGTTTAAAGCCCATGGCACTGTGGCTAACCTCCCTAGATGTGGACGGAAAAGAAAAATTGACGAGAGATTTCAACGAAAGATTGTGCGGATGGTGGCTAAAGAACCTCGACTAACATCCAAACAAGTTCTAGCTGCCCTGCAGTCCGAGGGTACAACAGTGTCAACCCGTACTATCCGTCGGCGTCTGAATGAAAAGGGACTCTATGGTAGGATACCCAGGAAGACCCCACTTCTGACCCAGAGACATAAAAAAGCCAGGTTGGAGTTTGCCAAAACTTACCTGAGAAAGCCAAAAACTTTTTGGAAGAATGTTCTCTGGTCAGGTGAGACAAAAGTAGAGCTTTTTGGGAAAAGGCATCAACAGTTTACAGGAAAAAAAAAGAGGCCTTCAAAGAAAAGAACACGGTCCCTATAGCCAAACATGGCGGAGGTTCCCTGATGTTTTGGGGTTGCTTTGCTGCCTCTGGCACTGGACTGC
Source organism: Leptodactylus fallax (assembly GCA_947044405.1). Taxonomy (NCBI): domain Eukaryota; kingdom Metazoa; phylum Chordata; class Amphibia; order Anura; family Leptodactylidae; genus Leptodactylus; species Leptodactylus fallax. Next base: position 960,620 of record CAMRHE010000048.1, on the reverse strand, counting down.
TTGACGGTGTGCATGGCATTATGAAGTCTGAAGACTACCAACAAATTTTGCAGCATAATGTAGGGCCCAGTGTGAGAAAGCTGGGTCTCCCTCAGAGGTCATGGGTCTTCCAGCAGGACAATGACCCAAAACACACTTCAAAAAGCACTAGAAAATGGTTTGAGAGAAAGCACTGGAGACTTCTAAAGTGGCCAGCAATGAGTCCAGACCTGAATCCCATAGAACACCTGTGGAGAGATCTCAAAATGGCAGTTTGGAGAAGGCACCCTTCAAATCTCAGGGACCTGGAGAAATTTGCCAAAGAAGAATGGTCTAAAATTCCAGCAGAGCATTGTAAGAAACTCATTGATGGTTACCAGAAGCGGTTGTTCGCAGTTATTTTGTCTAAAGGTTGTGCTACCAAGTATTAGGCTGAGGGTGCCAATACTTTTGTCCGGCCCATTTTTGGAGTTTTGTGTAAAATGATCAATGATTTGACTTTTTTTTTCATTCTCTTTTGTGTTTTTTCATTGCAAGCAAAATAAATGAAGATATTATTACCAAAGCATTTGTGATTGCAATCATTTTCTGGAAGAAATTGACGAGCTGACAGACTGCTCTATTAGCCATCAATTACAGTGAAGAGAAGAATATAAAGGTGGAAACACCAGTACAGCCATTGGTGCTTAATAGTTGAGGCGGCAGGAAACCTAGGCAATGAGCTGTAAACACTTAGGAGACATAATAAGCAATAACTGGCAAATGACACACAATAGATGTAAAATATTTTGGGTAAAAAACTTCAGTTAGCTTAAGATACAATTTTAAAAATGATCCTGGGGCGGAAATGCCCCTTTAAGTGATATATAGACTGATACCAAATTAGAAAATATTTGGTTAGAATGTTTGCTGCTAAAAATGATACAGTCATCTATAGAAGTACATTGGGCAGTCATTTTGTACATGGATGATATGGGTATAAGTAAAACAGCAGTAATTTAAAAAAAAAACTAATAGAAAACAACTCAATGGGAAAAAAAAATGTTCTCATTTGATGCTTTCATATATTTACATTCTGATTTACTGGTATATCCGTTTGTCGTACTTATCAGCTACAGAATGCAGTATACATAAGATATACAGTATACTATACATAATGGTTATAACAAAGATACAGTATGTATTTTAAAATCCTATGAGCAGTTTTCACTCTCATACTTTTGTGATTCCATGCACAGATGTTATTCTGTAGCATTAGATGCTAGTTATATCCCAGAAAAAAACTTTCATGAGGTTGTTTAGTTCATAAAAATTGTTTGGGAAAAGCTTTAGAACGCTGTAAATAACAAACTACAGTGCCTTGCGAAAGTATTCGGCCCCCTTGAAATTTTCAACCTTTTGCCACATTTCAGGCTTCAAACATAAGGATATAAAATTTAAATTTTTTGGTGAAGAATCAACAACAAGTGGGACACAATCGTGAAGTGGAACGAAATTTATTGGATATTTTAAACTTTTGTAAAAAATAAAAAACTGAAAAGTGGGGCGTGCAAAATTATTCGGCCCCCTTAAGTTAATACTTTGTAGCGCCACCTTTTGCTGCGATTACAGCTCCAAGTCGCTTGGGGTATGTCTCTATCAGTTTTGCACATCGAGAGACTGAAATTCTTGCTCATTCTTCCTTGGAAAACAGCTGGAGCTCAGTGAGGTTGGATGGAGAGCGTTTGTGAACAGCAGTTTTCAGCTCTTTCCACAGATTCTCGATTGGATTCAGGTCTGGACTTTGACTTGGCCATTCTAACACCTGGATACGTTTATTTGTGAACCATTCCATTGTAGATTTTGCTTTATGTTTGGGATCATTGTCTTGTTGAAAGATAAATCTCCGTCCCAGTCTCAGGTCTTTTGCAGACTCCAACAGGTTTTCTTCCAGAATGGTCCTGTATTTGGCTCCATCCATCTTCCCATCAATTTTAACCATCTTCCTTGTCCCTGCTGAAGAAAAGCAGGCCCAAACCATGATGCTGCCACCACCATGTTTGACAGTGGGGATGGTGTGTTCAGAGTGATGAGCTGTGTTGCTTTTACATCAAACATATCGTTTTGCATTGTGGTTAAAAAGTTCGATTTTTGGTTTCATCTGACCAGAGCACCTTCTTCCACATGTTTGGTGTGTCTCCCAGGTGGTTTGTGGCAAACTTTAAACGAGACTTTTTATGGATATCTTTGAGAAATGGCTTTCTTCTTGCCACTCTTCCATAAAGGCCAGATTTGTGCAGTGTACGACTGATTGTTGTCCTATGGACAGACTCTCCCACCTCAGCTGTAGATCTCTGCAGTTCATCCAGATTGATCATGGGCCTCTTGGCAGCATCTCTGATCAGTCTTCTCCTTGTTTGAGATGAAAGTTTAGAGGGACGGCCTGGTCTTGGTAGATTTGCAGTGGTCTGATACTCCTTCCGTTTCAATATGATCGCTTGCACAGTGCTCCTTGGGATGTTTAAAGTTTTGGAAGTCTTTTTGTATCCAAATCCGGTTTTAAACTTCTCCACAACAGTATCACGGACCTGCCTGGTGTGTTCCTTGGTCTTCATGATGCTCTCTGCGCTTTAAACAGAACCCTGAGACTATCACAGAGCAGGTGCATTTATACGGAGACTTGATTACACACAGGTGGATTATATTTATCATCATCAGTCATTTAGGATAACATTGGATCATTCAGAGATCCTCACTGAACTTCTGGAGTGAGTTTGCTGCACTGAAAGTAAAGGGGCCGAATAATATTGCACGCCCCACTTTTCAGTTTTTTATTTTTACAAAAGTTTAAAATAACCAATAAATTTCGTTCCACTTCACAATTGTGTCTCACGTGTTGTTGATTCTTCACCAAAAAATTAAAATTTTATATGTTTATGTTTGAAGCCTGAAATATGGCAAAAGGTTGAAAAGTTCAAGGGGGCCGAATACTTTCGCAAGGCACTGTATGTCACACTCAACTTCTGGATCCCTGCTGCCTCCAGAGTTCCATGCAGTCTGTCCATCTTGACTTCTGGCAATGATGTTTGGACATTGTCATGTAACCACTGCAGCCTATCTCTGACTGCAGCGGATTCCACTGAGATCAAGGCTTGGTGGCGGTAATGTAGCAGCAGTGATTTGGAAGGTAAGTATGACTTTGTTTATTATTTTGCAGCGTGTTAACGCTTTTTGGGGCTGGACAACCACTTTAAAGCAATTTGAATTACATACCGTAAATAGATCCCCTACTGGTTATTTATTCAAAACTGTTGTAATATAGTTCTCAGCTCTTTCTTCAATACAGAGATCTTTCTTTGTGTAAAGTAATTTTTGAGGCCTTGTTCAAAGTGACCTCATTATTTCATTATTTGCAGTTCCGTGGTGGATCTGATGTATCCATTTTGATTTATTTTAAGACATACTATTGATTATAATAAGATTTTCAGGCATAATAGCACAGCAGGTTACACTATTGTGCTTATCAATGGCAACAGACACCTGACAGAATTGAACCAAGAAATCATTGTGAAGTCTAATGTATACAGTCATATGAAAAAGTTTGGGCACCCCTATTAATCTTAATCATTTTTAGTTCTAAATATTTGGGGTTTGCAACAGCCATTTCAATTTGATATAGCTAATAACTGATGGACACAGTAATATTTCAGGTTGAATGAGGTTTATTGTACTAACAGAAAATGTGCAATATGCTTAAACCAAAATTTGACCGGTGCAAAGTATGGGCACCTCAACAGAAGTGACATTAATATTTAGTAGATCCTCCTTTGCAAAAATAACAGCCTCTAGTCGCTTCCTGTGCTTTTAATCAGTTCCTGGATCCTGGATGGGTATTTTTGACCATTCCTCTTTACAAAACAATTCCAGTTCAGTTAAGTTTGATGGTCGCCGAGCATGGACAGCCCGCTTCAAATTATCCCACAGATGTTCAATGATATTCAGGTCTGGGGACTGGGTGGCCATTCAAGAACATTGTAATTGTTCCTCTGCATGAATGCCTGAGTAGATTTGGAGCTGTGTTTTGGATCATTGTCTTGCTGAAATATCCATCCCTGGCGTAACTTCAAATTCGTCACTGATTCTTGTACATTATTCTCAAGAATCTGCTGATACTGAGTTGAATCCATGCGACCCTCAACTTTAACAAGATTCCCGGTGCCGGCATTGGCCACACAGCCCCAAAGCATGATGGAACCTCCACCAAATTTTACAGTGGGTGCAAGTGTTTTTCTTGGAATGCTGTGTTTTTTGGCGCCATGCATAACGCCTTTTTGTATGCCAAACAACTCAATCTTTGTTTCATCAGTCCACAGGACCTTCTTCCAAAATGAAGCTGGCTTGTCCAAATGTGCTTTTGCATACCTCAGGCGACTCTGTTTGTGGCGTGCTTTCAGACGGCTTCTTTCGCATCACTCTCCCATCAGCTTCTCCTTGTGCAAAGTGTGCTGTATTGTTGACCGATGCACAGTGACACCATCTGCAGCAAGATGATGCTGCAGCTCTTTGGGGTGGTCTGTGGATTGTCCTTGACTGTTCTCACCATTCTTCTTCTCTGCCTTTCTGATATTTTTCTTGGCTTGCCACTTCTGGGCTTAACAAGAACTGTCCCTGTGGTCTTCCATTTCCTTACTATGTTCCTCACAGTGGAAACTGACAGGTTAAATCTCTGAGACAACTTTTGTATCCTTCCCCTGAACAACTATGTTGAACAATCTTTGTTTTCAGATCATTTGAGAGTTGTTTTGAGGAGCCCATGTGCCACTCTTCAGAGGAGTTCAAATAGGAGAACAACTTGCAATTGGCCACCTTAAATACCTTTTCTCATGATTGGATACACCTGGCTATGAAGTTCAAAGCTCAGTGGGTTACAAAACCAATTTTGTGCTTCAGTAAGTCAGTAAAAGTAGTTAGGAGTATTCAAATCAATAAAATGATAAGGGTACCCAAATTTTTGCACCGGTCAAATTTTGGTTTAATGCATATTGCACATTTTCTGTTCGTACAATAAACCTCATTTCAATCCTGAATATTACTGTGTCCATCAGTTATTAGATATATCAAATTGAAATGGCTGTTGCAAACACCCAAATATTTAGACTAAAAATGATTAAGATTAATAGGGGTGCCCAAACTTTTTCATTGCTGTATGTTTCTGCAGAATATGTATGAGGACCTTTCACTATACCTGACAAGTCCAGCTTTTTTCATCATTTAATATGCGCTGCTCAACTGATTTCAGCACAGTTGGAATTTTTTCTCTAGCCCAAGCAATAAATGCTGTTAGTTTTGGTGCTTCATGATATTTAGACTCTATACTGTCAGGTAGGCGTTGTCAGACAGGAGCAGAGAAGTAGTGTGATTCTGAGATCTGACAGTGACTGCCTCTAATTGGAGCTCTGAATCACACTACTTTGCCTGCTCCTGCCTGAAAAAACCCACCTAACAGTACAGATATAGAATATCAGGCACCTAGACAAACTAGAGCTAGAGAAAAAAATTACAACTGCACTGGATTCAGTGGAGCAGCAACTATTAACAGATTCCAAGAAAAGTTGGTGGAAATGTGAAAGGTATTAGGCCAGTCTAAGAACCAGCCCCAAAACAGTAGATACACACTGAAGACAGTAGTGGCACACTGAACTATGGAATTCTCTGTCATATTCTTATGCAAATTAGCTGAAAAGAGCTTCTTAGCACTTTTCCCTCTGGGGCTACACTCTCCACTCTAGATAACCACCCAAACAAAGTGGAAGATGTCACTCAATCAATGAGAGATGTACCTGGGCAGCAGTTAGGGACAGTTATATAGAGCAGAGAGTGAAGCCCCAGCAGAAGAAGCGCCCCTAAAACTCTATTAATTTCATTTGCATAAGAATAAAATGAGGTGCAATGTAGAATAAGAAATGCATTTTTGGAATGTTTGGACCCAACTCTAAGAAATTTCCATTTAACCATTCTTCTCAAGAAAAGAGGGGAGATGGCCAAACGTGTGTGCCTCTCTTCATTGAAACTTACTGTGGGTTGCTGGCTAAGATGTCTTTTAACTCCCGTAAACCAATGGAGAAGATTATGTGTACTGTATGTGCAGAGGACAAAACCCATTTCTTCCCTTGCCTCCTATATACTTACATCCTACATGTTCTTGTTTGGTGTTAGTTATATAAATGAAGAATTCATCCATACGGAATGTATACAGTGCAAATTTTCCACCTCTGAATTGCAGGTGGAAAACCTGCAGTGTTTACGGTTGCAGCAAAGCAGATGAAATTTATGCAAATATTACTCATATTCTACACAAAAAAAACAGTAAATCTGTGTGGATTGTCAATTTATGCTTTAGATTTTTACAGTAGATTTTACGGTTTGTAATTCATAATACAAAATCTGTGACAAATCCACAATTTGGTGCCTTTTTACCTCTGTGGATTTTGGCCACACGCTATGCAGATTTTCTGCACTGGAAAATCAGCATTATATACATTGTCCAGTCTGGATATAATCCAAATCTGTGCTTATATGAAAACAGTTTACATATGAAAGTAACAGAGCTGAGAACCCTATTACAATATAGTATTGTATGAACCAGTGTAGACTGGTGATGGTTTATCACACTGCAAAACATTGATGGTCACCCTTGTTGAACATAATTTCTCAATTTTAGCCTGATAAATCTGCTGTATTAGTGCTACATAATTTCTTGACAATTTGTGTTACCCTTATTTCTGCCATGTTATAAACTTAAAGTAGCACTCCCACAAAAAAATGTTATTCTCTGGCTAGTTAGAAGGATACATGATGTAAATAGTAGTGGAGATAATCTTCTTACCAGTGACTATATTTGTGAATTATCCACACCCTTCTGGTCCACTTTTCCTTGCTGTGTCATGTGACCAGCAAATTCACTCTTAGTTGATACATCAGTTGTAGAGTCAAATTCTTATTCATATGGCACAGCTGATGACCCAAAGAGAGTAGATAACTCACCAATATAGCCAGCAGTAAGAAAATTTACATCATGTACCAGACCAGAGAATAAATATTTTTGGTGGAAGTGCTACTTTAAACTAAACTCTGTATATGACATATATGAGTTTCTGAATTAGTTAAACAGGACTTGTCCCCAAGTACAAAATGCTAAATGACATACATCATTTCATTACTTCTGTGCCCCTGAACAATTTTTTTTTCTAAAGATATGGACCCAAGTAGGTTTTAAGTAGATGAGTACTTATTCTCCAAGTGAATGGTAACTTATTCTCAGGAAATAAAAGTTTACTGCCTACTTTGAGTCTAAGAGCTAATTCTCATATAGCCTACCAGGGTCTTTTGAACAGGTAGATGCATTTAAAATAAAAAAAACACCAAATTTATCAGGGGCACAGATATGAGGTATGTCATTTAGCATTTTGTAGTTGGTGACTGGTACTTTTTAAGCAGTCATCAATGTGAGTTTTGACTAGTTGTAGTAATATTAAACCATTCCTGGCTACAGACTCATTAAACAGTTTCATCGGCCTCTTTCAACAGGAAAACAATTAAGCAAGCGGTGCCAAAAAGAGATCAAGTTACTGGAAAATGAAATTTGCAAGTATCCTCTAATCACATTATTTCATTGACTATTACTTCTATCACATAGCTTATTATTGTAGTTACAAATACATTTGTAATAGTTACAGTACACTGAAGGCATTCACATTGAATGGCATTTCATTAAAGGACAAACCTACCCCCAAACTGGGAAGAACATTAACATCTCAATGTTCATTTTACTTGGGTTTATTGGCTGCTGTCTTTGGTGGGCTATTTTTCTTCCTGTTGGGTACCATCTAGTTTGTATTTCTCGCCTGCAGTAGAAGCATCAGTCATCAACCAGTCTGTGCTTTGACCAAACTGTCTTCACATTCTTGCTTCAAAAGAATTTTGGTCCATCGATCTGTGTTTAACAAGCATGGCTGTTGGTGCTATGTAGCTTTATTACCATGGAACAATTATCAGCACTATGTGCCTGAACAATCCTTTGGGCACATACACTTTTATTATCCTCCCGAGCCCTATTTACAGGAAATGATGCTCTGTTGACGGTCATCTTTAGTGCTGCATTAAAAACATCAGCCGATAAACAGGCACTTGGTTATTTACAGAGGGTAATGATCGGGCAAGAATGCTTGTTTCCAATCATGGGCCTGTGTGATTGGAAAGAATTACCCTAGTAATTTCCACCACTGCAAACCAAGTAGTTCCTTTAAATGTACCTAGGAGAGATATGTATCAAAAGTTTGGTTTATGGCTCCTTTTGGAGATGGTAGTGCTTTTAAACTTGGTTCTAAGTGAGGCTTCTAAAACTAGAGTTTATTAATAGATCTGACCTCAGAGTCTCAGTGAATTGTACTGTATTTGGTCTTTAAAACTACAATAGGAGGGTTGGTGAAACGGACTCTCCACCTTTTAACCCGATGTTGTCTGTAGGTTCAAAATCATGTGCTAACTAATGGCTTAATATATTTTTATAGCAGTTAACAGCTTTGTTTTTCTGATGCAGAGTTTTGCACATAAAAAGATTTTATAGATGATACATTGGTTACTTTACTGTTGTTGCTGGGGCTGTGGAGTTGGTAGGCCAACCCCTGACTTCAAATCCGACTGCTCTACAGTATTTTCCCACAGCCCAACTCTCACTCTGATTCCTGCTCTGACTCCTTCATCAGTGGCGGACAGCTATGATCAACCAGAAGCAGTAAATCTCATCTAATTCATTAGCAAACTAGTGACTGAATTCCTATGAAAGTAAATATTCAGCAAGTTATGCATCTAATATAAGTAAATATAAGTAAAAATAATTTATTTAATATAATTTATTTTGATCATCCTATACTCTGATTTTCAATCCCCCACTAATCTGTGTAGAAACTCTGATGGTCCCTTGGTCTTTGTTTACAAGCAGCTGGCACATGTCTGCAGAAATCATTGGCCTCAGTAAGGTAGCCCCTTTAATGTATAACTTTCTGCAATAAGCTCCCATGCTCCCTTGTAGTGGCAGCTGAAGGCATTCAGGATTTTATGTTTTAAATCTACCTCTAAGGCTGGGGCTCCACATGGTATAAACACAACAGTTTGCTCTCGGCAAAAAAAAAAAAAAATGCGGCGTTTTAGTGAATCTCATCCACACATTGCGGGAAGATACATGCAGCGGACACGCTGCATTTTCCAAAACGTTGCGGGATTCCTATAGGTATAATGGAAGCAGAAAGTCCGCAGAGGAAACCTCTGCGGACTTTGTGTAAAAAGCACTGCGGGAAAAACCGCGATGCATTGCTGTCGCAGTTTTTCCCGCAGTGCTTTTTTGCTGCGGAACGCTCCGTGGGGCCTTAGCCTAATGAAATGGTTGATGTCTTAAAGCTCCTTATACACCACCTATTTTCTTTCAGTTGAATGCATCAGTTTTTGCATAGAGACATAAAAAACTGATGCATTCAACTGATATATAGGCTTTAATAGAAAAAAAAAACACATTACAAAAGTGCATTTTGTGTTCCTGTCTGCACTGAACACTGATGTAAACAGATACAACAGATCTCTTTTTTTTCGGGATCAGTAGTAACTGATACAGTTTTTATTAAAAACTGATATAGTTTTGGAATCATTTTTTTCTGTATAAACATATGTATCAGTTCTTGTAATGTTCCTTTGAAAAAACAATTCATTTACCTGAAATTAAAAATGCGGCGTGAAAGCAGCCAAACAGAAAAAAAAAAACATAAAGATAAGTTATATTGTTTTTTTGGGCTATGCTTGATTCACTGTGAAGAGACTGCACTCACTCGTAAGCTGCAATCTCTTCAAACAGCTGATCAACGGGGGGCCTGGGTTTCCGATCCTTGCCAATCTTTGATTGATGACCTATCCCAAGTATTGATAATCCCGGAAACCCCCTTTACATATTTTTTATATATAATTGGAAGAAAGGGCTTAAAATGGTGTTTAAGGCTAAGGCTCCAGATTGTGGAAACACATAATTTTTTGTTGCAGATTTTGCTGCGTTTTTTTGAGCCAGGAGTCAGGAGTGGATTTAACAGAAGGGAAATATCTAGGTGCTTATTTTATATTTTCCATTCCTTTTCAAGCCACTCCAGACTTTGGCTCAAAAAACCCCCAGCAAAAGCTGCAACAAAAAATGCTGCGTTTTCACAACGTGCAGCCTTAGCCCTAAGGCTAAGGCCCCCCATAGCGTACCGCAGCAAAAAAGCGCTGCGGGAAAAACCGCAGTAGCAACGCATAGCGGTTTTTCCCTTAGCACTTTTCACAGAAAGTCCGCAGAGGTTCCATTTGCGGACTTTCTTCTTCAGTTATACCTATAGGGAAACCGCCAGCGTTTCCGTAGATATAATTGACATGGTGCGATTTCTAAAACCATGACTGTTTTGCAAATCACATTGTGTAGGCTGCACATATCTTCCTACAATGTGTGGATGGGACTGCTTTAAAAACTTAAACTGCATAGGGTCTACACTGTGACAGATTTTAAGAAGTGGGAATCGTAGCATCCATTTCTTCTGCTGCATTTTCTTTACAGTTTTGACAAAAATTTGAGAGTTCACCATAAATAATATACCGTGTCAGTCCTATCAACTCCACTCCAAAAGCTATACTGGAATTACTATAGTAATGGTTTCTTGAACACCTGATAAGTAAAATCTGTACTGAATATGGTAAAATACCTTGGTATTGTAGTTCAGTACTATTTAGGATAGAATGCATTTATTTTACGCTACTGCATGTGTTCTAGTGCCCAACTTCATTATCACTGTTCAGTTTGGCTGTGAACATACAGGTATATCAGGTGCAAAAACCAGCTGATGAATGGTGTTGTGGTCTAGGATCACATTATCAGGTGGCACCACATCATATTACCATGAGCTACCTATGGAGAGTTCATTGAAAGTTTGACTTTCACTAGCTTTTTGTTGTGCTGCTCATCTAGACAGCACTATAACCTGATGCTGTCCAGATGCCCACAGGCAAAAAGTGACAACCATGTTGCATCTGCAGAGTAGGAAAGTGATTCTTCTTTCTGCTGCTAAGACATGTCACTTATATCTGATGATATTCTTTATTGTGTAGCCTGGAAATATATAGATGCTTATGTTTTTACTATGTGCTCAATGATGGCATGATTATTATTTTTTCACCATTTGGTGAACTACATCTCAAAGATTTGACCAGTATAACTTACTTCTTCTGTATATTTTCCATTGTGGAATTCTTCTTTTCTATTCAGGCCATGTAAATGTATTGTTTTACTGATATAAGACTGTAGGGGGAGTGCTGACACATTAATGTAGCTGTCTGTCAGAATATTGATCTACTGCACTTCTTGATCTACATTAGATCCTCTTGTGCAGAACACCCTTTAATCCAGCATTTCAATGGTCCTAAATATGCTTAATTATTTCACATTTACCATACTTTAATACAGGGTTAGATATCATTCAACACAGAAAAGAGACTGGAAGGAGACAAATACTGTTGATTTTTATCAATTAACATGCAGGCCTACATGTAGAATATGCATATGAGGCCAGATCAAAGCTCTGCAATGGGATGACTTTACTTATTTCCTACTGAACTAATAAGATTATTGATTATTTTCCAAGTAATTGAACTTTGCAATAATTTCATGAACTGAAGGCCCTTTATCCTTACATGTATAGGTGATATCAAACTAAAAATATTCAGATCAGAATGGAAAATGTTCATTGTTCTTCAACAAGGGAAAAATTGCATACACAGAACTTAACAATATGACTTTGCTTTTAATAAATGTAATAACATATGGAACAATGCAATAATGATCAGAATGAAGTGTTCATTCAGATTTGCATTCAGAAAAGCATTATATTGGCATACAGCAGCTGTATAATGCTACAAGCTAGATATCTATACATGTATGGACAACCATATGCATGGAAGACACAATATACAGTGCCTTGCGAAAGTATTCCGCCCCCTTGAACTTTTCAACCTTTTGCCACATTTCAGGCTTCAAACATAAGGATATAAAATTTTAATTTTTTTGGTGAAGAATCAACAAGTGGGACACAATCATGAAGTGGAACGAAATTTATTGGATATTTTAAACTTTTGTAAAAAATAAAAAACTGAAAAGTGGGGCGTGCCAAATTATTCGGCCCCCTTAAGTTAATACTTTGTAGCGCCACCTTTTGCTGCGATTACAGCTGCAAGTCGCTTGGGGTATGTCTCTATCAGTTTTGCACATCGAGAGACTGAAATTCTTGCCCATTCTTCCTTGGAAAACAGCTCGAGCTCAGTGAGGTTGGATGGAGAGCGTTTGTGAACAGCAGTTTTCAGCTCTTTCCACAGATTCTCGATTGGATTCAGGTCTGGACTTTGACTTGGCCATTCTAACACCTGGATACGTTTATTTGTGAACCATTCCATTGTAGATTTTTCTTTATGTTTGGAATCATTGTCTTGTTGGAAGATAAATCTCCATCCCAGTCTCAGGTCTTTTGCAGACTCCAACAGGTTTTCTTCCAGAATGGTCCTGTTTTGGCTCCATCCATCTTCCCATCAATTTTAACCATCTTCCCTGTCCCTGCTGAAGAAAAGCAGGCCCAAACCATGATGCTGCCACCACCATGTTTGACAGTGGGGATGGTGTGTTCAGGGTGATGAGCTGTGTTGCTTTTACGCCAAACATATCGTTTTGCATTGTGGCTAAAAAGTTCGATTTTGGTTTCATCTGACCAGAGCACCTTCTTCCACATGTTTGGTGTCTCCCAGGTGGCTTGCGGCAAACTTTAAAAGAGACTTTTTATGGATATCTTTGAGAAATGGCTTTCTTCTTGCCACTCTTCCATAAAGGCCAGATTTGTGCAGTGTACGACTGATTGTTGTCATGGACAGACTCTCCCACCTCAGCTGTAGATCTCTGCAGTTCATCCAGAGTGATCATGGGCCTCTTGGCTGCATCTCTGATCAGTCTTCTCCTTGTTTGAGATGAAAGTTTAGAGGGACGGCCAGGTCTTGGTAGATTTTCAGTGGTCTGATACTCCTTCCATTTCAATATGATCGCTTGCACAGTGCTCCTTGGGATGTTTAAAGTTTGGGAAACCTTTTTGTATCCAAATCCGGCTTTAAACTTCTCCACAACAGTATCACGGACCTGCCTGGTGTGTTCCTTGGTCTTCATGATGCTCTCTGCGCTTTAAACAGAACCCTGAGACTATCTCAGAGCAGGTGCATTTATACGGAGACTTGATTACACACAGGTGGATTATATTTATCATCATCAGTCATTTAGGACAACATTGGATCATTCAGAGATCCTCACTGAACTTCTGGAGTGAGTTTGCTGCACTGAAAGTAAAGGGGCCGAATAATATTGCACGCCCCACTTTTCAGTTTTTTAATTTTTTACAAAAGTTTGAAATAACCAATAAATTTCATTCCACTTCACAATTGTGTCCCACTTGTTGTTGATTCTTCACCAAAAAATTTAAATTTTATATCCTTATGTTTGAAGTCTGAAATGTGGCAAAAGGTTGAAAAGTTCAAGGGGGCCAAATACTTTCGCAAGGCACTGTAGATACAGCATCTCTCACAACATTATCTAGTAGTATAATGTACCGTGTTAGCCATAGAAAGTAGTGGAAGAGTTAAGAAATCAGGTGATACCTTTTAGAGGCTAACTGATTATATTTGTTAGTAAGCTTTCGGAAGTACTAGCTCTCTTCTTCAGACATAATGTTATACAAGAAACTGAAAATTCAAAGACTCTTTATAAACACAAGACATGGATCTTCAGAGGATCTTAGATCTTATTTACAACAGGTCAAGAAATAAACAATCTGGAAACTTGTGGGGCGTGACGGAGGGATCAGTAATTCTTGCTGTTATCTGTTTTTGTAATCAGGTGGTGATTTGTGACCCTCACAGTTCATACATAGTGTGACATGAAACTGGCATGAATATTAAGTCCAAATTGCAAGACCTGAAGGCACATCCACACCGCTGACAGTGTACCTGTCCCATAATCACAACAGGTGCTCAGAATTAGGGGTCTTCCAATGTGGTGTATCTCATAATGTGTGTGCAATGTCCCACCACAGGCCTCTATGTGGGGAAAACAGGGCAGAGACTCAGTCAGGACTTGAACTCACACAGATTCACCATTAATAACAGCAGAACAGATCTCCCAGTGGCCGCACATTTCTCCGGAGAAGACCACTCTATTGAAGTTTTTCGGGTTGTGGTTTTAATGGGATATCTTAAGATGCAGAGGGAGAGAAAGGAATGGGAATATAAGTTAATGCAAAAACTTCAAACTCTGCAATTATACTTAATATTCATGCCAGTTTCATGTCACACTATTTTTGAACTGTGAGGGTCAGAAATCACCACCTGATTGCAAACAGCAAGAATTACTGATCCCTCCGTCACGCCCCACAAGTTTCCAGATTGTTTATTTCTTGACCTGTTGTAAATAACTTCTCTACTTATATTGCATTTTGTTTTCTTTAAAGATTTTAAGATCCTTTGAAGATACATATCTTGTGTATATAAAGAGTCTGTAGATTTTCAGTTTCTTGTATAACACTATGTCTGAAGAAGAGAGCTAGTACTCTTGAAAGCTTACTATCAAATATACTCAGCCTCTAAAAGGTATCGCCTGATTTCTTCACTCTTCCGCAACATTATCTAGACATAAAGAAGAACAGTAGCGGCTTTATACAATCATGCTGTAGAAGTTGAGTTGCCTTGAAATACATAGTTTTAGGCACAAAGTGAAGGAGAAGCAGTATTAATACGCATAGATTTTATTAGCTAGGTGGCATAGGTGGTTCGCTCAGGAACTGGACCTTCTACATTTTTATTTTTTTACATCCATTGGTTAATGGCGCACTGACCCAATGTTTTAGACACTAAAGTAAATATGCTGAGGCTTTGCATTCTGTGAGGTATCCCCACATCTTAAGATGACCCAACATACAAATTCCTTAAATATATGAAATCAGATAAAAAAAGTAGTTGCAGAAAAAGTGACATTTTGATACATATCCTCAAAGTGCAATGCCTTCTAGTGTTCATGTATTGTCTTCTCCAGTTAGGAATAGTCAATGAAAGTAATAAGACTTGTCAGTGATTTAATAAAAATAATCTGTTTAAGGGAAAACAAGAGGAGCTTTCACATTACCTAAGGGAGCAAGAAACATCTCCCTGTATGAGTCAAGGGAGTCTAAAAACATTGTTGGTAAGTGACATCTCAGATCACAGGAGATATGAGATGATGACTGTAGGCACCCGTGGTTTTTTGCAAGCATTGCTTCAGAATAGACAAAATGTTCTTATTTTCTGTATTCCCGGGATTCCCTGAAACCATTGGAAATTCTGTATCATTCAGCTGATTAACCATTCCAGAACAGTCTTCTGTATGCTCTGGGACTTAGGAAACATCAACATTTTGTCTTTCTGTTGTACTCACATGAATAAGAGAAACAACAGACTGAATTAAACTTAAGTTTTTTTTTTTAACAACAGCTTTCCCTCAATGTGAACAGCAACTAATCTCATTTTACCATAGCTTATTGCAGGATCCATTTTGGATAGCTTTTTATTATATTATGCTATGCTAACCTTTGCTCTTATCTTTTGTTTTCTTCTGCTTGATCACAACACATGTATAGGCTACCTTAAGATGTTTGACATCCCTCCTGGTGCTAGACATGTGTTTATCCAAGAAGACGAGGCTTCCCCCTCATATTCTTGGTAAGTGGTTCATCTTGGATTTGGCAGTCCCATAGAGATGAATAGAGCACCATGTGCATGTGTAATTGATGCTCTATTCAAACTTGGGACCCCTTTTCTCAGACATGTATCCCTTCTTCTGTGGATAATTATTGTTTGTAAAAATAAGCATTTTAGGCCAGGGCCATATATGGCTTAATCGCAGCGGGTTAGTCGCCAGCATCTAATCCAATGTGATAGACAGGGTCAAGGTCAATTTCTTGCTGCTGATTTAAATCCATGGCAAAAAAACAGATGACTTTGCCTGTCGAAATCCACAGTGGATCTGCTGCATATGGCTTTATCCTAAAGATGTTATTACTAATAAAGTTTTTCGAAGCCAGCATTGTGTATTCTCATATTTTGTGTCATAGGTTTTTTATGGCTTATTCCCATGTGCCAGATTTGTAGCAGAAAGTTTTGTGACTGTCCATTCATCTGTATAGGGCTTGCATAAATCCCTGCAGCTGATACCAAAATAAGCTCATTTATGGATCAGTGAAACTAATTTTTAGTCACAGAAAGTTCTGCAACATATCTGCAGTGTGTGAACATACCCTTAATTTTTCAGTCACTAAAAACAGATGGCAGGATGCTAACTACTAAAACAGGTGTTCCTGCTCAATGCACTGACTAGATGGGCAAATTAATGCTTACTTCCCGTTACCTCTTTGGGCTACCCACGGCATCAGATGTGCTCCTGGTGATGAGCAGCACTCTTCTGTCATTGGGCCTCAGTGGTGTCCTGGGTACACCGAGCGTCATGATGCCTGGCATGCCCATGTGACAGCTGTTGGTCCCCGGGCTGATGACATCACAGAAGAGCACCGAACATTACCAGGAGAGCGCTAGATGCCGCGAGGAGGCACAAAAAAGGTAATGGAAGGTGAATTTGAATTTTTTTTTTTTTTTTTTTTTTTTACACCTCCCCTGGGTCTCCACCTATTATACTCTGGGGTCTCTTCATATAATAATGTCACTTTCACATTGATGTAATTTCAGCTGTGTTTGCCTTAGAGAGCTATGTTTTAAGCCAATTTAAGGTGTGGTTCATAACTAACTTGTTCAACCCGAAACTAATTAGACACATGAACTGCTAAACCCAAACACGAAATGAATCTTGAGAGGTTTGCCCATTTCTAGCACTGACTGGTCCTCTGTCTTCTCTCGGGAACCTACAAACTATGTCCACATACAATGCTGGTTTCACTACAGTTTATTGATAAAATCCCTTAAAAATCTACTTTTCTCAGCAAAAATGTTTTTTATGCATTTGCATATATACAATGTACATTTTAAATGATGTGAAGATGATTGCAATCATTTCTTTAAACATTCAGCCTATTGCCATTATTATGTTTTGTGTAGTACAAACTGCAACCAAACATCTCTTGCAATAGCTTAAGCACAGAAATTAATTTTTATATTATGCTTTGGATTATATTGGATGTTTAGAGATGTATAAAGAATTGCAGATTATATCCAGATGCACAACAAATGTTTTAAGAATATTTAAGAGGTCCTGTTAATCACTGTGAATATTGCATTTTGTCAACCAGTAACCTGTTCACATATACATTTATATATACAGTTTATATATACAGTATATATAAAAAGATATTTACTTATGCATACACAGTAGTTATCTATATATATATATTTTGGTTTTATTGAAGCCTCCAGTTGTTAGGACTGCAGTTAAATGGACAACTCTTGTCCCCTATCCCACACTCTCATACGATCATAGATGCAGAGATATAGGGTGTTGTTTGCGAAAATGACTTCAATTTAAAAAACAGACTGACCTCATCATTGTTAGAATAGTGTGGCTAACCTTGTTTCAGTTTTCATATATATCTAAAGTTAAAATAAAATATTGTTCCAGCAATGCATGCAGCATTTCAATAAGACAGCATTTGCCCCCCAAATATGGGAGCAGAATTCAAGCTCCTGTGAGAAATGTGAATTTTGTCTAATATCCCTTACCAAATTGCTAACTCAAACTTTTTTATAGACAAAATTGGGTTTACCTGGGATTTTACTTTCTTTGAGTCCGAAGGCAGCACATATGGATCTTTATCCCCGCCTTTAACTCCTCCCAGGACCAACCCACCTACATAGCAATGAGACAGTTAATTCGCATAATGAATGGTATTAGAACCCCCTCCCCTCTACACTATCTCTTCGTGTTTTATCGGGCAAGTTTTTTTTTACTTGACTTAAATTGGGTGGCTATGCTGTGCTGCCTTTGGACTCAAGGAAAGTAAAATTCCAGGTAATCCCAATTTTATCATCTTATTCATCCTGTGGCAGCACAGAAGGTACCTAGATAGCTACCTAAGGGGGGTAAGATCATCACTTGGAAACTGTATTAAGTACTGTTGTGCCAAAGGCTGGACCCTCAGAGTGGATGTCCAGGTGATAATGCTTGATGAAGGTAGAAGAAGAGCTCCAGGAAGCAGCATAACAAATATCCAGAATAGATACTTGCGCATCTTCAGCCCATGAAGTTGCCGTGGAATGCGTAGAATGTGTCCTTGGTGAAGCTGGTAAAGAGAGATCTGCTAATCTATAATCTATCCTGCTTTCTGAAATTCTTGGTTCTATCCAGATAGGTCAGAATAGCTCTTTTAATATCTAAATTGTGGAAACGTATCTGTTCTTCCGTCTCAGGATGAGAATAGAAAACTGGTAAGAAGGATTCTTTATTAATATTTTGAAAAGAAGGAACTTTAGGTATGAAACTTGACAGAGTTCTCAGGAGGACTCCATTGGGTAAGAATCTCAAATACGGGCTTCTAGAGAATAAAGTCTGTAATTCTTGCAGCCTTTTAGCAGATGTGATGGCTACTAGAAAACCACGTTACAGGATAGCCATTTTGATTTCCTAGATCAGTCTGAATGGACAGGATTCCAGAGCATTGAGAACTACAAATAAGTTTTACATCCGGTCTAATTGCTTTGAAAAATCTTGATACTAAAGGATGACCAGAGAATTTACCATCAGTCATGGCATTAATGGCTGTCATATGTACTTTGATAATATTAATTTTAAGGCCTTTTTGAAAGCCATCTTGTTAGAACTGTAGAACACTGGGAATTTCTACAGAATTACATTCTTAGTCGCTGAACCAGGAAGAGAATTTAGACCAAATTATATGATAAGTGTTATTTGTAGAGTCCTTACGGGCTGCCAATGGAGTATTAATTACTGATGTAGATAACCCTGAATTCTTCAGTCTTAAACCAAACCAACCAAGTTGAAAGATGGAGTTTGCTCAACTCTTGATGGAACAGACCTTTCTGGGTTAACAGATTCGGTTACTGAGGAAGAGGTTAATGCTCGTTGTTTGAAATTTGAAATAATAGAGGAAACCAAGCCCTCCGCGGCCAGAATGGTGCTACTGTTAATACTAATGGACCTTCCAGCAAGATCTTCTGTAGGAGTCTCTGGATAATCTGGACTGGAGGAAAGACATAAAGAAATTTGGGACTCTAGCTCATGGAGAATGCATCCACTGTGTATGGGTGATCTTGTGGATTCAGAGAACAAAATATTGGTAGTTTTGCATTTTTTCTGGTTTCCATCAAGTCTATCTGTGGCATTACCCATCTGTCTGTTAGGAGATGGAAATACTTGGGTTTAATTCCCATTCAGATGGCCTGAGAGTCAGTCTGGCTCAAGTATTCAGAGATCCTTTTATATGCAGAGCTCAATCCAACAGGGCAGATTTTGTAAATTGGAAAATCTTCCTGTATTCTGTCATGAGTAATCTGTTTCGTGTTCCACCCTGCTTTTTCAAATAATAGGCCACCACTAGGTTGTCTGTCTGAATTAGGACAGATTTGTCCTGAATTAATGGCTTGAAATGCAGAAGTGCCAACCTGACAGCTTTCAATTCTCAAAAATTTGAGGAACGGAACCTGTCTAATTTGCCTCATAGTCCTTGTGCCCAAGAAGTTTGCAGATGAGCACCCCAGCCTATCAGGGAGGCATCTGTGGTTAAGATGACTGATTCCTTGAACTGGAAACTTTTTCCTTTCTCCAAGTTGCGCAGATTGAGCCACCATTTCAAGTCTTCTCATGTAGTTTGATCCATGCTTATTTTCGTACGCATCCTCTTCATATCTCCAGCATTTTGTGCTGGAGACTCCGGCTGTGTGCATCCATTGAGGCTACTAACAAACCCAAGGTCTTCATGAATTGATGAAAAATTCTTGAATAAATTCCATGACATTCATTCTCCTTTGGAACTTCTTCTATGGCACCTTTTGCCACAGAGCTCTTGTATAAGGGGAAGAACGTGAGGAATGTGTTGCTTATTTAGAAGAAAATGATCTTTTGCTTTCTGGAAAATCTCTACAGGATTTATTACATCCAGAACCCATTTGTCTGAAGCAATACTGCACCACGCTGGGAAAAAAAAATCTGCAAACAACCTTCAACTTGACAACCTCTGATGTCAAAAATCCTGTTTGCCAGCCTCTGCATCTTCTTGTTTCTTCTTTGATTTCTCGGAGGGAGTGGTTCTGAATCTTTGATAGAGTTTGCCACTGGCAATTTGTCTACTATTTCCTCTCTTAAGGAAAATTTCATGTCTTCTTTGGTAACACAAATGAGGCTTAAAAGCCGCGTTTCTAGCGAATCCCATCCACACATTGCGGAAAAATACACGCAGCGGACCCGCTGTGATTTCCAAAACCATTGCAGTTTTAGAAATCACAGCATGTCAATTATACCTACTACCAGTGGTTTCCCTATAGGTATAATGGAAGCAGATGAAGTCCACAGATGAAACCGCGGTTTTAACCAAAATGCTTTTTGCTGCTCACTATATGGGGCCTTAGCCTTAAAGCTTTTATTGGTCTGCGAAAAGAACAGTGCTCTTGCACTCTTATTAGCTTCTAAAAGCTGGTCTGGCTTTTCTCCAACAAGTCTCTCAGGTTCAAAAAGTGAACCTAAATTGTATTTTGAAGTTGCCTCTTCTGTCCAAAGCTTCAGCCAGAGGGCTCGTCTAGCCGCATTGGTGACCACTAGATTCTTTGCGGGCAATTCTTAATGTTGCTCCATCAAATCTTCTCTGGGAATACCATTTTGGGTGTCTCTTCCCAACTGACTTAGCTATAACCTTAAGGCTCTAGACACAGGAACTTCTGTAGCGGCTTTAGACTAGGCTGCCAAAGAAACATATGATTTTTTTCAGAAAAATATCAGCTCTACGATCCATCGGATCCTTGAGAAGATATGAATCATCTGCCGAAAAAAGGATTTCCTGGAGAGGTTTGCACCTCTGGCTGGTTCTTCCCAAGCTTCATATTCCCTGGGATCTAGTTTATACACGATTTTAAATCTAAAATTAAGTTCAAATCTTTTGGCCAGAAATTTCCACTAAATCTCCATTATGGATTTCAAGACTGGATGCCCAGGAAGGACTGTAACCTTTATCTTGGGGAAATAAAACAAACTCTCCCTGTCCACAGAGGCTGAGATAGTTTGTCCTGTTTCCATAATTTTTTTTAACCTTTTTAATTAACTTATCAGTATTTTCTTTTTTAAACAAATAGTTATCTTCTGAAATCGTCATGTCTGAATCTGATTCAGATGTCTGAAGCTCTCCCTCAGAAGAGTTAGAAGAATCAAATAAGCAAAAAAATTCCTTTTTCATACACGATTTTAACCAAGAAAAAAATTTTTTTAGCCTCCTTATCAGTCATCTGTTCATCCTCAGAAACACATGCTACAAGTGCACATGCTACAGATTTAAAAAGGATAATCTAATGCAACTAATGCAGCATTCAGTTTTAGTCTTCTGCTTAAAGGGGTTTTCCGGGCAAAAAATGTTTTTTTGAAAAATGTCTGTTAGTGCTATTAATGGGTTAATAAATGCACCCATATACCTTTAGCAGTGTATTGAGTTATTTCTGGGTGTCTCTGGGAGCTTATGGTATCTTCTGCATTTGTTTATATGGTTCAGCTTCCTGCTATGTAACTTCCACACTAACCCCTCTCACCTCACTCCCCCCTTCCTCTCTCCCTCCCTCCCATACACCCCCCTCCCTGTCTCTAGCTATCCCGCCCACTACCAGCACTTCCCTACCTACTCAGTCCAGCCCCCGACACCATTATATCGTTACCTCTCTTCCTTCCATGCTTCTTCCTGCGGGTCGGCCCTTCCTTCTTTACTGATTCTGCTGGCGTGCACTCTTTTCCCAGTGCTGCTCTGTGCTCTGCAGTGACGATCTACCTCTACTGCATATGCATGGGAGCTGCGCAGTAGAGGTGGATTATCGGCAGCAGAGCTCAGAGCAGCGCTGGAAGAAGCAGCAGCAGTCAGAAAAGAAGGAGGAGCCGTCTTGCAAGAAAAAGCCATGGAAGGTAAGTATGATGGGGGTGGAGGGGGGGGGGGGAGTAGTAGTGACAATCCGTTTCCGGAAATGGGGAAACGGATCGTCACCGGATAATCACAAAATGTCCCTGGGGCAGTCACATGACCACCCCAGGGATATATGGGTATACATTTTTGATTAATTATGTTATTTAGAAAGTAGGAGGGGGAGGGTGTTTAGATTAGTGTAGGGATTTCAATTTATCACGGAAAACCCCTTTAAGTTTAGAAGAGGATGCATGAGGACTGGTAGGAGAGGTTTGACTCTGAGTTAAGATTATAGATACGTCAGGCACATGATCATCAGGCAACAACATTTTATCACTGGAAATGGGACAGTAGACAATTTTAAAAATTAGATTCCAAAATGAAAATGGTTCATATCATTAGAATCTAAAGTGCTTTATTATTTGTATAGGGAAGTAGGAATGGCATTGTAATAATAATGTATTGTAGTATATGTATTACAGACAGGGTCACTGAATAGTGATATGTATTATAGTGAATCAAGGTGAGTAAATGAAAATTGTAAGCAAATGTAAGCAAGTGCTTTCAGCTTGATCAAGTACGAAATGCTGCATCCATTGTGTGGCACTATCAAAATATATATAAGTACACAATATATAAACAGCCCAAGGCGGAAAGATAATGATTCAGTTCTAATGCCATGTGAGGTTTCCTAATGCTTTCTGCTATAGTGTTTCTAAGGCATCTGAGGACACATAAGTGAGTGCCAGCTTACTGTGACTGCAACTTTCTTTACCAGAGAAGTGGCAGCCAAAGTACAGCTTGTTAAATTGACCAAGTGCTGCTATTAAAAAAAAAAAAAAAAAAGACTTTGCTGCCCCCTACAGGCAAAAGTGAGTTTTACCACAAGATTCATAAGAATGGGCTCTTGCACTAGCACATTCAAGTATTAAAATATTAAAGGAGTGATCCCATGAACATAACCATATTTAAATTTGGAGACAATTAAGTTATACATTTTTGCAAATTAAAAATGTTGCAGAGCTTTAAAGATGTTCTCTAATCAACTTAGTGGTTGCTGCTTCTGTGTTCCTGCATGAGAAGATAACCCGGCCACAATAAGGAATAATGGCCTGGGTTTCTAACAAGTTCCAGACCATAGAAAGTTCCTGCATTCACGCTGGTATCTATAGGCAACCAAATTAGAGCAAGTACTATCAGTAGTAAGATGGTTAGAGAAAATCCTTAAAATTCTACAAAGTTTAAAATTTTTTATATTTGCAAAAATGTTTTTTTAAAATAACTTTTAGGGTTATTAACGTTGCTGTCATCTGTCATGAGATCAGTCAACAGAGTTAACCATGATAGAATGATTGGTGCAGATGGAGTAACTTCCGTCTGCATTCACTGTAATGTTAAATACATGACGGAAGCTTTCTTCCATCTTGTTTGTTCACCTTTCTAACAGAAGAGAAAGTCATGCTTATAGCACTGCTTCTGTCTTGTTTTTACATAGCAATGAATGATGACAGATTCATACTTCACTGCATCGATGATTATATTAGTTTACAGTCCATTGCTCTGATCAGAGCAGTGATCTGAAAATAAAAAAAAAGAAAAACTTAAAACAGATGTGAACTTAGCCTTATCGCACTGATACACGATGATGAACATAACTATATTTAAAATTGTACCTGTCAGTAGGAAAATTGTAGTCAAAGTAATCACAGTTCCTTGTAGTAAAATTTACAAACTTTCCAAATGTTCCTTTGTTATTCAGCATTGTAGCTCCATTATTGAGAAATTTGCTGTTTTATTCATATGCAAATTAAGTGAAAAGGGATTTGGGGCTTTTCTTATCTTCCCTGAGCTTTGCTCTGTGCTGTAGATTACCTCCCCTAATTTCCTTAAGCGAGAGCTGTCAATCAAAGGATGGTGCGTTGAGCTGGTGAGCAGTAAGGTGAGGTATTCTACAGCGCAAAACAAAACCTGGGGAAAATAAGAACTCCTCAAAAGCCCTTTTCACCTAATTTTCATATGGATAAAACAGCGATATTCTTGATACTGGAGCTGCAATGCTGAAAAACAAAGGCATATTTGAAAAGTGAGCAAAAAGCACTACAAGATACTGTCTTTATTTTGATTATGGTTTTCCTGCTTACAGATTCCCTTTAAGTTTCTAGATGAAAGTGAAACATTTTTGCAAATATGAGTCATTAAAAATTTTGCAGAGTTTTAAAGATTTTCTCTAATCATCTCCATGGTGACAGTCTTTTGTCTTAATAGGTTGCTAATGGATACGACCATGAATGCAGTAACTTTTTATAGTACATACATACATACATGTAGTATCCCTGCCTGGTAACCTGTCCACAGTAAGGAAATCATGGCTGGGTTTGAGAGCATAGAAAGTTGCATTTGTGGTAGTATCCAATGGCAACTGATCAGGACAAAAGACTGTCACCAAAAAAATAGAGAAAATTTTTAAAACTCTACAAAATTTGTAATTATTTATATTTACAAAAATGTTTAACTTTCAGCTGTCTAAAACGTATATAAAGTTATGTTTGTCGGAAAACTTCTTTAACTTACAGACAATGTTAAGCTCATTAGCATGTAAAATTTATCACATGACAAGACTCGTAACATTGGCGTTCTACAGTGCAGGTCTGGTGTAATGTTGTGACTGATGTTACATTATTGAACTCAACTGAATATATGTTTCCTTCTGTAAGCCATTAAAAACCAGGCAACAGGACATTACATTCTGAATGGTAAAGGTGAAGAAGCCAAGTCTCGATCCTTCATAGACCTTGGTGTTGAATGGGAGTATATAATTGAAGATGACATTGAAACTGTACACACTGATGGACCACTGCATGATCCTATTATAGTGCTGGTGAGTAATAGTACTTCAGACTTGTCAACTGACCAAGATTTACCAGGAGTCTCTCAATTTCAGACTTCTCTCACCCAGTCGCTTAATTAATTACAACTTTCACCCTGGTAGTGGAGTAGGCTCATGGTAGAAAGGGCAATCTGCAACTTGCCTCTTTACAGAGAGTCCCTTAGACTGCCCCACGTTGCGAAAAATGCAGTGATTTGGCCGCGGCAAAAACCACAGCATTTTACAGTACCTGCAAAGTGGATGGGATTCTGGTTAATCCTATCCACACATTGCAGAAAAATATCCCAGCGGAAATGCTGCAATTTCAAAAACCACTGTGTTTTTGTAAATCGCAGCATGTCAATTATACCTTTGCAAACGCTGGTGTTTTCCATATAGGGATAATAGAGGCAGAAAGTTCACAGAGGAAAACTCTGCAGACTTTTTGCGAAAAGCACTGCAGAAAAAAACCCAATGCATTTCTGCCACAATCTTTTCTGCAACGCATGTAGGCTGTGGCTCGCTACATGGGGCCTTAGCCTCAAACAGCTCTCCGGGCAACTCTAGTATTACCATTCTGTCATCTCTGCCACAGATCCTGCTGCTAAGGATTGGCACACACTTTAAGGATAGCAAACACAAGGCACTTTGATCTGGCTTCGATTTAAAGGGGCTTTGTTAGGCAAATGCTTATGGCACAGTGAAGCAAATTTCTTCAGAGTACAACGCTGAAGCAGGGAGGGGGCATTATAATGTGTGGGGGCCACAAGGGAGCATCATACCGTGTGGTGGCCACATAAGGAACATTATACTGTGTGGGTGTCACAAGGGGGACATTATACTGTGTGGGAGCCACAAGATGACATCATACTATATGAGGCCTCAAGGGGACATCATACTGGGTGGGTGCTACAGGGGGAATAATATGGTGTGTGAGTCATTGAGGATACATTATATTGTGGGGAACCCTGGGGGACATTATGCTGTGTGGGAGCCACCAAGAGGATGTTGGGCAGGGGTGTGGTTAGCAGTATGAGATTTATCCTTTTTTCTGTGATATGACGGTTGTTTTGTACGCTGTATCTATAATACGCTTCCCTAACATTTTTTTATGTGTTTTGTTTTTTGTGGGGCACACATAATTTGTAGTGGTAAATTAATTTTCTTGATTGTCAGAAACAGGGAAAAAGATTTTGTTTTTCATCATGATGTGTTTTAAGGTAGTTTGCTTAAAGGGGTTATGCCACAATCCATACCTGATTGGTGGGGGTCTGACAAATGAGACCCACACCGATCCTGAGAACAGGTGGTCCTTACTCCCCTGCTGCTGTGCATTCAGCCTGACTGCTGATGGACAGCAGTCCCATTCCCTTCAGTGGGAGAGCTAGAGATAGCCAAAGTAAAGCAGTCAGTTATTTTTGGCACTCCCATTCACTGCAGTGGGACCACTGCCATTTAATCCTGCATTCAGCCTGGCTGGGGTCCGACTGAATGTGCAGTGGGGGTGAGGACCTCCATTCTCAGGATCGCTGGTTTCTCACCTACCAGACCCCCACCAATAAGGTGACCTGGCTTAGCCCGCCTCTGAACTAACTGGTTACATAGGAAGAAGGGGCAGGAGTTGGAGGAGGCCATTCCTTCTTGTTCTGCTGCTAATTATAGTCAGGGAAAGTGGAGGTGCCAGTACTGCCCCCTCTGGGACCTGCAATCTACCTTCTGAGTGGAGATGCTCATCTCACCTCGTGGTAGATTTGTCCTTGAACCAAAGTTATGGGTTCATGCAGCAGAAAACTAGGCCTTAGGGGGCAAGGGGCACCTTTTCAAACCATCACTGTGTATACTAACAGATCTTGTCTCACTTCTGCATATATGTGTATAAATCAGTATTTACTCGATGCCTATATAATATAATTTACCATATATATATATATATATATATATATATATATATATATATATATATATATATATATATATATATATATATATATATATATTTACATTACCCTAAGGTCTGCACTTTTGGGGGGATTGGGAGGCTATATTTATATATTATTTATATTATATATTTATATTTATATTTTTTTTAATAGTTTTCTCTTATATATATATATATATATATATATATATATATATATATATATATATATAGTGGGTACGGAAAATATTCAGACCCCTTTAAATTTTTCACTCTATTTCATTGCAGCCATTTGCCAAAAGCAAAAAATTTTGTTTTATTTCTCATTAATGTACACTCAGCAAATCTGCAAATCTATTAAAAAAGAAAAACTGAAATATCACATGGTCATAAGTATTCAGACCCTTTGCTGTGACACTCATATTTAACTCACATGATGTCCATTTTCTTCTGATCCTCCTTGAGATGGTTCTACTCCTTTCTTGGAGTCCACCTGTGTTTAAACTGATTGAACTTAATTAGGAAAGGCACACACCTGTCTATATAAGACCTCACAGCTCACAGTGCATGCCCAAGGAGCTCAGAGACAGAATTGTGGCAAGGCACAGATCTGGCCAAGGTTACAAAAGAATTTCTGCAGCACTCAAGGTTCCTAAGAGCACAGTGGCCTCCATAATCCTTAAATGGAAGAAGTTTGGGACGACCAGAACTCTTCCTAGACCTGGCCATCCAGCCAAACTGAGCACTTGTGGGAGAAGAGCCTTGGTGAGAGAGGTAAAGAAGAACCCAAAGATCACTGTGGCTGAGCTCCAGAGATGCAGTAGGGAGATGGGAGCAAGTTCCACAAAGTCAACTATCACTGCAGCCATCCACCAGTCGGGGCTTTATGGCAGAGTGGCCCGAAGGAAGCCTCTCCTCAGTGCAAGAAATATGAAAGCCCACATAGAGTTTGCCAAAAAACACATGAAGGACTCCCAGACTATGAGAAATAAGATTCTCTGGTCTGATGAGACGAAGATTGAACTTTTTGGCATTAATTCTAAGCGGTATGTGTGGAGAAAACCAGGCACTGCTCATCACCTGCCCAATACAATCCCAACAGTGAAACATGGTGGTGGCAGAATCTTGCTATGGGGGTGTTTTTCAGCTGCAGGGACAGGACAACTGGTGCAATTGAAGGAAAGATGAATACGGCCAAGTACAGAGATATCCTGGAAGAAAACTTCTGCTGCTCTGTGCTCTGGACCTCAGACCGGGCCGAAGGTTCACCTTCCAACAAGACAATGACCCTAAGCACACAGCTAAAATAACAAAGGAGTGGCTTCGGAACAACTCTGTGACCATTCTTGACTGGCCCAGCCAGAGCCCTGACCTCAACCCAATTGAACATCTCTGGAGAAACCTGAAAATGGCTGTCCACCAACGTTCACCATCCAACCTGACGGAACTGGAGAGGATCTGCACGGAACAATGGCAGAGGATCCCCAAATCCAGATGTGAAAAACTTGTTGCATAATTCCCAAATGGATCCTGGATCCTGCTGATGGCACTGCATATAGGAGCATACAAGTCCCTCAAGCTTATTACATATATGAATCAGCTTCAGGCACAGAGACCAGTTTGTTAGCTCATTTATTTATGTGGTGTGGTCATAAAGGTTTTAAGCTAGAGCTATAGCTAGGCTTTCCATCACAAGGGACAAAGGTTCAGTTCACTGCGCTTACTCTGTATCTAAATACATAAATGTGACCTGCTAGCGCACCCATAAGCCTCCACCACTAAGCCCCGGATGCCCACCACGCTCTGTGCAATGGTGTTCTGCTGCCTGGCTTAACGCATTGTGTTTTACTTTACTCTTTAATTGAGAGCCACGATGAGTTATAAATTAATGAAACGCGTAGGATCCTCTTAGTTCAAGTGTGCAGGTCTGCCTTTCCACCACGCCAACTTGTCTCCTGGAGGCTGAATCCATTGGCATGTCACTAGGCCAGTAGCCTTGTGTTACATTCTTCTGCATTTGTGTGCCAGCTGGCTGTTTATTATTTTGTGTAACATATTGGCAGCATTGTTTCCTCCATCAATATTCCCCGTTATAAGGTTTCTTTAGGGCTCTTTATAGTTAGTGTATTGTTGGGATTGTTAGGCTCCTCACGCTTCTCAGTGAAGTATAGACCTAGCTACGCCCCTGATCAAGCTACGCGTCTATATGGGGGTCTATATAGTCCATCTATAAGTTTAAAAAAAAAATTCCATACTGAACCTTACTGCAAAAACGATTTACTTCAACTATATTGTCCGTTTGATATTTCCAAGTTTCAAAAGGTGTTATTTAGTTTATTCAGGTCATTTCCTCTAATAAAAAGTCTGTAAAGATCAGTGTGTATGATATTACTGTATTTGTACTTTTAGTGTCTTCAACACTTCTAAAACATGCTTTAACACAGCTGAAGGTAAAACATAAAGCATCTGAATTTACTTAATATTATCCTTTTGTTTTTCTTGTATTGTATGTACAATGAAAGCCATAGAGCAGGTCAAAAGAATCCGCATGTAAAGTGTAACCCCATCTGGTAGCATTTGTCTGGTTTGTTTTACTTAAATGTTTATGGACTGCCAGCGCTCTCTACAAGATGCATGTAATAAGATGAATCTACTGAACTGTTTCTTGGTGCTCATTAACAGTCTTAAAATATTAACGAAATAAAAAAACACTAGGAAAAGTCATGAAAAGTGTTTATTTGACTGACAGAAGCATTTGAAGTAATTTTTTGCTCTGCTTGCAAAATGTTCTGATTTTGCTGCTGTACCAGAACTCAATATTTCATAGTGTTTGTAAGTTAATGTAATACCTTCTCTGTGTTGTGCCTCCTAAAGGTTGTTCCTCAAGAGAACGACACAAAATCCAGCCTAACCTATAAATACATAATTCATGAAGACTCTTTGCCTTCAATAAACAATAACAACGTCCTGCAGGAAGAGCTTGATACCTATGAGTGGGCTTTAAAAAGTTGGTCTCAGTGCTCCAAACCCTGTGGTGGAGGTAAGTGCTGTATGGAAAGGTAGCCATTTAAGACTTATTGAGATGATCTAGCATTAGGCTGAAGCCCCATGTTGCTGAAACACAACTTTTTTTTGTTGCACATTTTGTTGAGTTTTTTTTTTTTTTTTTTTTTAGCCAAAGCCCCACATAGCAGGCTGTAGTGAAAATGTGCTGCAGTAAAAATTGCAGTGGAAACGCATCGTGGTTTTTCCCGCAGTGCTTTTCACAGATAGTCCACTGGGTTTTCTTCTGCGGACTTTCTGCTTCAGTTATACCTATAGGGAAACCGCCAGCGTTTCCGTAGGTATAATTGACATGCTGCGATTTCCAAAAACGCAACGGTTTTGGAAATCGCAGCATTTCCTCTGCAGGTATTTTTCTGCAGGGACTGTACAGTCATGGCCAAAAGTTTTGAGAATGACACAAATATTATATTTTCACAGGATCTGCTGCCCTCTGGTTTTTATGTGTGTTTGTCAGATGTTTTTATCACATACAGAAATATAATTGCATTCATATTATGAGTAACAGAAGCTTATATTGACAGTTAGAATGAGTTAATGCAGCAAGTCAATATTTGCAGTGTTAACCCTTCTTCTTCAGGACCTCTGCAATTCTCCCTGGCATGCTCTCAATCAACTTCTGGACCAAATCCTGACTGATAGCAGTCCATTCTTGCAGAATCAATGCTTTAATTTTGTCTGAATTTGTTGGTTTTTGTTTGTCCACCCGTCTCTTGATGATTGACCACAAGTTCTCAATGGGATTAAGATCTGGGGACTTTCCAGGCCATGGACCCAAAATCTCTATGTTTTGTTCCCTGAGCCATTTAGTTATCACCTTTGCTTTATGGCAAGGTGCTCCATCATGCTGGAAAAGGCATTGTTGAGCGCCAAACTGCTCTTGGACGGTTGGGAGAAGTTGCTCTTGGAGGACATTCTGGTACCATTCTTTATTCATGGCTGTGTTTTTAGGCAAGACTGTGAGAGAGCCGATTCCTTTGGCTGAGAAGCAACCCCACACATGAATGGTTTCAGGATGCTTTACAGTTGGCATGAGACAAGACTGGTGGTAGCGCTCACCTCTTCTTCTCCGAATAAGCTGTTTTCCAGATGTTCCAAACAATCGAAAAGGGGATTCATCAGAGAAAATGACTTTACCCCAGTCCTCAGCAGTCCACTCCCTGTAGATTTTGCAGAATATCAGTCTGTCCCTGATGTTTTTTCTGGAGAGAAGTGGCTTCTTTGCTGCCCTCCTTGAGACCAGGCCTTGCTCCAAGAGTCTCCGCCTCACAGTGCGTGCAGATGCACTCACACCTGCCTGCTGCCATTCCTCAGCAAGCTCTGCACTGCTGGTAGCTCGATCCCGCAGCTGAAACACTTTTAAGAGACGGTCCTGCGGCTTGCTGGTCTTTCTTGGGCGCCCTGGAGCCTTTTTGGCACCAATGGAACCTCTTTCCTTGAAGTTCTTGATGATGCGATAGATTGTTGACTGAGGTGCAATCTTTCTAGCTGCAATACTCTTCTCAGTTAGGCCATTTTTGTGCAGTGCAATGATGACTGCACGTGTTTCTTTAGAGATAACCATGGTTAACAGAAGAGAAACAATGAAGGAAAGCACCAGCCTCCTTTTAAAGTGTCCAGTGGTGTCATTCTTACTTAATCATGACAGATTGATCTCCAGCCCTGTCCTCATCAATACCCACACCTGTGTTAATGGAGCAATCACTGAAACGATGTTAGGTGGTCCTTTTAAGGCAGGGCTGCAATGATGTTGAAATGTGTTTTGGGGGATAAAGTTCATTTTCTAGGCAAATATTGACTTTGCAAGTAATTGCTGTTAAGCTGATCACTCTTTATAACATTCTGGAGTATATGCAAATTGCCATTAGAAAAACTGAAGCAGTAGACTTTGTAAAAATTTAATATTTGTATCATTCTCAAAACTTTCGGCCATGACTGTAAAACACCACGTGGAGCCCCAGCCTAAGGCTAAGGCCCCACGTAGCCGCAGCGAAAATTGCAGTGGAAACGCATCGCGGTTTTTCCTGCAGCACTTTTCACAGATAGTCCGCTGAGTTTTCCTCTACGGACTTTCTGCTTCAATTATATCTATAGGGAAACTGCTGGCATTTCCATAGGTATAATCGACATTCTGCGATTTCCAAAGCCACGTGGGGCCCCGGCCTCAAGGGGTTTTCTTGTGCATTGAAGTTAAATTCTGCAAGGCTTCATATGGGTGTATTATTACCTTCTACTTTTCTGTTATCATTTACTGTATCATGTTTAAATGTGACATGCTTAATTTCTGACATTATTACAATACAGATTCTTGTCTAAATATTCAACGCTTTTCTTATTAATATCTCAGTTAGACACCCTTGTGTTGGTGGCATATATTTAATTGTTTGTAGTCTTGTTTCTTCTCAAAAAACTTTGATAAAAAATTTAATAAAAAAAAAAATGACTTCTCTCTACCCAATCCTTTGCTGATGCGCTCCAAACACTGCCTGGGTTGCTGCTGTTCTCTTCAAGCATTTCCTGTGTGTTTTGGACACCAGGAAGTGTAGTGCAGGGGGAACCTGGGCAGCAGCTGGGCCAGGGTAACAGGGGCATCTGGAAGAGGTGATGTAGCCCCTTTGAATTTTATATTGATGCACTGAAAAACCCCTTTAATATAGAACATGCTTTGAAGTGTTTTTATACTGTGCCTTCCACTTTCTTATTAAATTAGCTAATTGGTAACTTCATTAAGAGATGTATACCAAGCAAATACAACTAGCAACACTCAGGAGTATTAGCAAATTACTGAATATTCTTACCTGATCATATGTACACAAGAAGGGAAACAGAGCCTTCTAATGCTGCACTCATTTCAGCATGTTGCCAGAAAAGAAAATGCAGCAGTCCAATTTTTGCCATGGTTGCTCTCTGATCTCCGTTCATTCAAAGTACTCCAGTAAAAAAATGTTTTGTCAAATCCATTTGATTATGTACAATTATGTACTGTAATATAGTGTAATGTTATTGAAAAACTTACTGACAAGTTATTGGGAAGTTATGTGCACCTGTCTGATGAGGATTTCACTGTACATAGATAATAGGACCTATTCAACTAATAATCTTCACTGGAAAAAATATGAGGCCTAAAGTATAACTTTTGATATAATAGCCGATATTATACAGAACAGAAAATCCACCTAAGTGCTGTCATAAACTACATGGGGGTGATCCAGATGTCATTTAATATGGATCACAACCCCAGATACAAGTAGTTAGGGCAATGTATAATCTGGTCAAATAATAGTAACCAGCTCAAGGAGCACAACTACCTATCCTGGGCGATACACTTCTAGCCCAGATTTAGGGGAGCTACATAATATGAGCTGGAAACCAGCTTAAAGCACTTCTGAAACGATCCTACGCGTAAATATCATCAGGGGCCAATAGAGAGATCCTAATCTAAATAGCAGGTAGAAATAATCTAGATATAATCTTGCTAGCAGCATGGTTTTCAGACACACTAGCAGCCTGTCTGCATTATTGTGAATGGCCTCCTCTCTGATGCATAATTTACAATGCAGGTCTATGGGAGTCAGATTAAAGCACTAATAGACCCCCAATGATAGTTTGATCTCCTGTCAATACTTTGTGCATTAGAAGATTAGAGAGAAGGTCGTTGATCCTGAGGGGATCATATACTATAACTTCACAAGAAAGCTGTCAGTTAATTATTCAATAACTACACACAGTCTCATTTTGCTAACAGGTGGGATGAGTGGACATTTGGTCTAGTATGTGGAATAACTGCATTATTACTAAAAGTTTTGTGCAAATAAATAGGGAGAAAAACATAGCAAGTGTATATCTAATTTTTCTAAATTCCAATGTATTTTCTTTATTATTATATATAAGTTCAATTTGCTAAATATTATTGTCTTATTAAATACTATATAACTATATAATACTAATTAAATAATTATTTTCTTATATCCTGTCATATCCAGGTTTCCAGTACACAAAGTATGGCTGTCGAAGGAAAAGTGATAATAAAATGGTTCACCGCAGCTTCTGTGAAGCTAACAAGAAGCCTAAACCTATCCGACGAATGTGCAATTTACAGGAATGTACTCAGCCAATGTGAGTACTCACCAGCTAATAGCTTCTGAGTATAATATGATAGAGACATGAAGTACAATGTATATGAAATGTCTACTCATATTAATACAAAGCAGTCAATAGCTAAGATAAACTGTACAAGATAATCTGCTATACACAGTGGACTGGGTAAACAAGTGCTATAGTATCTCCTGATAGTAGTCCTCATAAAGAAGAGAGATTTTTACACCTGCTCCCTTCATGTATACATATGCAATTACTCTTTACCATCCTCTAGCTGGGTGTCAGATGAATGGGAGCACTGCACCAAAAGTTGTGGAAGTTCTGGATATCAAATTCGAGTAGTAAAATGCATTCAGCCTCTCCATGATGGGACAAACCGGTCTGTGCATAGCAAGTATTGTAATGGGGAGCGTCCTGAGAGTAGAAGATCGTGCAATAGGACTCCCTGCCCAGCACAGTGGAAGACCGGAGCCTGGTCTGAGGTCAGTATCAGTGTAATGTAACCTGAATTAGATAACACAATGCGGAATGGTATCATACGGCAAATCCTATAGAAACCAAATGAAGAAGTCAATCTAAAGTTTCTTCAACTGTTTATTTAACCCATGGACAATCAAGTTAAACTCTGGTATATATGTACCAACATTAAATTTAACCTTAATGTTCTGAAATTAAAGACTGATACAATGCAGCGGCACCAACTGATGAAATTGCAATATTTTACATACTGTAGTCTCT
Organism: Leptodactylus fallax; assembly: GCA_947044405.1. Lineage (NCBI taxonomy): Eukaryota > Metazoa > Chordata > Amphibia > Anura > Leptodactylidae > Leptodactylus > Leptodactylus fallax. The sequence continues at coordinate 925,741 of CAMRHE010000048.1, read as the reverse complement.
GATCCCCACATTAGGACATTCTTAGTATGACTAATATTAGCCTTTGATCTTTGCCTTTTTGCAGTGCTCTGTGACGTGTGGTGAGGGTATCGAGGTGAGACAAGTCCTGTGTCGTGTGGGTGACCAGTGTGATGGAGAAAAACCTGAATCTATAAGGGAATGTAAGCTGACACCTTGCAATGGTATGTTCTGTTTCTTAAGAAATACTATTTCATCTTACAACAGCACCGTTACTTAGCAGGACAAAAGAGACAGATTATCCTTCTTCGATTCTGAATTATTTTATGGAGATTAACTGGATTGAAAGAAATGGTTGAGCCAGTTCCCTCTTTCTTCTTAGACTGATTTGTCTGTGGAAGTGTGGAACCTTGTACAGATTTATGCTAGCTAGTTTTGATAGGATTGTGGCCACTAGTGTTGACTAGTGTCTCCACAGTAATCCTTGCATAGGGCCAGACGTTGTGTCCCTGCAGTGTCAGTCCATGTCCTCTGGGGTCCTGCTTTAGGCGTTACACAATGTATACACGTGGACAAAATTGTTGGTACCCCTCATTTAATGAAAGAAAAACCCACAATGGTCACAGAAATAACTTGAATCTGACAATCTGGAATTTGCCAAACTACATGTCGACAAGCCACAAAGCTTCTGGGAGAATGTCCTATGGACAGATGAGACAAAAATCATCTGTCAAGGCACATCAGCTCTATGTTCACAGACGGAAAAATGAAGCATATCTTGAAAAGAACACAGTCCCTACTGTGAAACATGCAGCAGACTCTGTTATGTTCTGGGGCTGCTTTGCTGCATCTGGCACAGGGTGTCTTGAATCTGTGCAGGGTACAATGAAATCTCAAGACTATCAATGGATTCTAGAGAGAAATGTGCTGCCCAGTGTCAGAAAGCTTGGTCTCAGTTGCAGGTCATGGGTCTTGCAACAGGATAATGACCCAAAACACACAGCTAAAAACACCCAAGAATGGCTAAAACATTGGACTATTCTGAAGTGGCCTTCTATGAGCCCTGACCTAAATCCTATCCTATTGAGCATCTTTGGAAGGAGCTGAAACATGCCATCTGGAAAAGGCACCCTTCAAACCCGAGACAACTGGAGCAGTTTGCTCATGAGGAGTGGGCCAAAATACCTGTTGAGAGGTGCAGAAGTCTCATTGACAGTTACAGGAATCGTTTGATTGCAGTGATTGCCTCAAAAGGTTTTGCAACAAAATATTAAGTTAAGGGTACCATCATTTCTGTCCAGGCCTGTTTCATGAGTTTTCGTTTTTTAAAAAATTCTGTTGAAGCATGGTTGAAAAGCAATGTCTGACTTTCATTTGTTCATTTTCATAGAATTTGTATATATTATTACTTTTGTCAGATTCAAGTTATTTCTGTGGCCACTGTGGGTTTTTCTTTCATTTCAATGAGGGGTACCAACAATTTTGTCCACGTGTGTATATGTTTTTCCTAGTGCATTCCTAAAATTATGGTTGGTGTTGGTCAGCAACTACCTAGCGACTCTTTATCAAAGGGAAAACTGCACACACTTAAATACAAATAACCCATTGATGTGTAATATATAAATATAATGGATATATTATGAGAGGTGATCAGTGTAGTGCTGCTACGGGATTTTATATATGTGGCTTTAACTTGTCTTCTAAACTTAACTTTGACTCCTACTGGAGAGTAGTGGAAGAGTGAAGAAATCAGGCGATACCTTTTAGAGGCTGAGTATATTTGATAAGTAAGCTTTCGAGAGTGCTAGCTCTCTTATCGCCTGATTTCTTCACTCTTCCACTACTTTCTATGGCTAACACGGTACAACATTATCCTACTGGAGAGAACAGTACAGTGTCTACGTTCAGTTTGTCAAGTAACCTCTAGATGGCAGTGAAGGTCCATGTTATCTTTTGCTTGCTGCAGATGCTCAATGTTTCTTCTCCTCTAAATAAAACAATAAGCGCTGGCATTTACAAGAAAATAATATTCCTACACAACTTTATATCAGTCACTCTAAATGCAGTCTATAGTGCTCTTGCACTCATTACATGACTATTTGGATGTGTTGACATCTACATAGGATGTAAGAAGCTTCCAATGCAGATTTCATCACTTTTAATGGGAAAAATGGAGCTGTATGCAGCGCTGTTATTCCCATGGAAGTAACAAGACACCTTGGTGAAACCAGCAGACTCCATTAAAGTAAGTGGGGTCTATTGTGCTTCACAGGTGTCCATCATGCAATTGATTTACAGTGGCTTGCAAAAGTTTGTACACCTCTAGTTAAAATGACTGTTATTGTGAACAGTTAAGCAAGTTGAAGATGAAATGATCTTTAAAAGGCATAAAGTTAAAGATTAAACACACTTGTCTATAATTTTAAGCAATATCAGTGCATTATTATGTTTGAGTACAATTTTACAATTTTAGAGTGAAAAAGGGAAAGGAGTAACTTGCAAAAGTTTGTGAACCCTTGTAGATTTGTGTGCTCCGATAACTTGACCAAGGTCTCAGACTTTAATTAGCCAGTTAGGGTTATGGCTTGTTCACTATCATTGTTAGGAAAGGCCAAGTGATGCAAATTTTATAGCGTTATAAATACCCAGCCTCCTCTAACCTTGTGCCAAAAAACAGCAGCTATGGGTTCTTCTAAGCAGATGCCTAGCACTCTGAAAATGAAAATGTCGGAGGCCCATAAAGCAGGAAAAGGCTATAAGAAGATAGCAAAGCGTTTTCAAGTTGCCCTTTTCTCACTTCTAAATGTAATTAAGAAATGACAGTTAACAGGAACAGTGGAGGTCAAGATAAGGATTTCAGAGGCAGCTGGTCATAGGATTGCCAGAGGGAAATCCCCCCACTTGACTGCAAAAGACCTTCAGGAAGATTTTGCAGACTCTGGAGTTTGCAAAAGACCATCTAGACAAGCCTGATGAATTTTGGAAACAAGTCCTGTGATCCGATGAGGTTAAATTAGAACTCATTGGCCACAATGATCAAAGGTATGTTTGGAGAAAAAAGGGCACAGAATTTCAGGAAATGAACATCTCTCCAGCCATTAAGCATGTGGGTGGATCAATAATGCTTTGGGGTTGTGTTGCAGACAATGGCATGGGGAACATTTCACGGGTAGAGGGAAGAATGGATACAATGAAATTTCAGCAAATTCTTTACGCAAACAAAACATCGTCTGTAAAAAAAAAAGCTGAAATCGAAAAGAGGATATCTTGTACAAATGGATAATGATCCTAAACACACGTCAAAATCCACCATAGACTACCTAGAAAGGCGCAAGCTAAAGGTTTTACCATGGCCCTCATAGTCCCCTGATCTGAATAGCATTGAAAATCTGTGGCTAGACCTCAAAAGAGTAGCGCATGCAAGACGACCCAGGAATCTCACAGAACTGGAAGACTTTTCCAAGGAAGAATGGATGAAAATCCCTCAAACAAGAATTGAAAGACTCTTGGCTGGCTACAAAAAGCGTGATACTTGCCAAAGGGGGTGCTACTAGGTACTAACCATGCAGGGTGCCCAAACTTTTGCATCGGCCATTTTCATTTTTTGTTAATTTGAAAATGTAAAATATGAAAAGATTTTTTTTTTTTCCAAAAAATACATTGGGAATGTGTCATCTTTAATGTTATGCCTTTTGAAGATCAGTTTATCTTCAACTTGCTTAACTGTTCACAATAACTGTTCATTTTGACCAGGGGTATCCAAACTTTTGCATGCCACTATATCACATTATAAACAGAAGCCACAATGCAGATCTCAGTGTGAGCCTTAGGCTACATTCAGACGGTGCAAAACGGCCGTGAAAAATGTACATTTTTACAGCAGTCTTGCACTCGTGGGGCAGCAGTTTTCATGGATCCCCCATACATTACAGTGTATGGAAGTATCTGTGAAAATAGACAAAAATAGGACATGACCTATATTTTGAAAATCTATTACAACAGACCGTCAAAATAATGGTCATGCGAGTAGCCCCCATTCACTGACATTCAATTCAGTGCTGCCATGTGATGTCTGTTAAAAAACAGACATCATACGGCCATTAATCACTGTGATGTGAAAGTAGCCTCAGACTGGCATAGTCATCACCCGTACAATGGTAACATAGCCATGCAGAATAAAAGATTATATGGGACTGATCCTAGCTACATAAGAACTAGTTAGCACTCTTATTATAGCAGCATAAAATTGCAGGTTTATAGAAGCCAGAGGAATGAAGAGTTCTAAATCCTGGAAACACATGAAAATCTGATTACAGTATAAAGCAAGCATTAGTCAAATATCTGGTGGCTAAGAATACCAGCAGGAGTGTTAGTTTGGAGTGATTCTATCCATCTCTTCTGTTGTTTATTTTACTAAGTCCAACTGAGAGACTCCTGAAGTGTGCAGAATAATGAAAAGTTTTCCTTTAAAGAGGACCTGTCAGTATATTCATGCTTTCCGAACCACATCCAGCATGAAGCAACAGTCTTCCTCATTACAAAGAACTACATTTTACAGATAAAGCATAGTTTTAAAAGCCCCATGTCCAGGGAGAAGCATCATCTCCCCTCTGGCTTCTCCACAACCATCTCAACTTGATTGACAGTTCTCTCCCTGTGCGCAATTTTGTATTTTGCTGCTGGTATTTCTCTTTAAAGTGTTTCTTTGAAATATTAAAAGCGATGATTTCTTATACTAAGGTTTCGGATAGATTATCTACTATGCAGTTTGGCAGAATATTGCATATATATAAACAGGGGATTCAAAACTCTCCTCGTTCTTTAAAAGTTAATAAGAATTAAAACTTAGATCATTTTACCCATTCCTCCTGTCGTATGAATCGCTGAGCAAATCCATATACTAACAAGGTTGTTTCCATGTGTCATGTAAAGTAAGTTTATACTTTATACTTTGCTTTTGTGTAGTTGTTTGCAAACTACTCCTATATCAATACTTACTTAACAAGAACCTGTCACATTCAGTTAACCCATTACTGACTATAAGTTAACTTTACTTTTTGAATTACTTTCACCATATCTAATATACAATAGGTGCCTCCAGTTTCTTATCTAGTGCAATGCAGACAGGAAAAATACTGTAAATTGAAATGTTTCTTAAAAAAATATTTTTTTTTAGATCCCTCAAAAAGAAAGTGTAAGGGAATATGATTAGGTTACATTTAGCTGATATAACGAATGAAGGAAATTATTTTGTTATTTTAATACAATATTAAAACAATAGCTGGTTATTGATGCAACTAACTTTAAGTGTTGATATAAACAGTTCTATTATAGTTTAAAGACATTATATTTAAATTGTGTATATACAGTGTATATATATATATATATATATATATATATATATATATATTTTTTTTTTTTTTTTTTTTTTATTGTAATGTATATGAATTCAAAAATCTGCTCACAGTAATTCCCAAGGTGCACAATGTTTGAGTTGTCCCAGCTGTCCAATGCCCTGTCCCATTGGTAACCTCATTATTTCAGGAGTATTCTATATACAGCGGGGTATATAAAATAATAAAAATGTACCAAAATTGTACATGCTTTACAGCTCATTTTCTAACAGTTTATGTACCTCATCCAGTGGACTTGTTGTAAAATGGTTGGAACTATATATGCAAACCTGTAAACCAAAAATTGTGGCAAAATTTTTAGACAATGTGTACTTATTCTTGAGAAAAACCCTTTAGGTTGAAAGATAACAGTTCATGTTTGGTTCACATTTTTTTACTATTGGAGTGCTGCCTTCTCTCTTCATTCCTACAGACCTGCTTTTAGCCATCTTCCCATTCTAGCTAAAAGATGACAGCCCTGAACCAGGGATCTCACTCTGTGAATTCTTAATTTCTAAATAGGGAATATGAATGTGTTAACTAAGCCAGACAACCCTGTGAAGTACTTCTCTAGTTTAGATAAAGTAACAGATAGGTGAGTCTTACTTGTTTTAGCATTTAATAGGTTGCTGACCCCCAAACTCCAGCAGGTCTGCATGAAAAACTGCAATGATGTTTCAGATGCCATTGCAACGTCTGTAGCTGCACAGAGATCTGCAGCTGCAGTAGAGGGGAGTCAGCTATCACAGACACCTGGACTCCCTATAGAATGAGCAGAGATGACTTATTACTGTCCATGCCTTCCTGATCGCTGTATACACAGCATTTAAACAGCACTGTGTGTACACTTTGGGAAGTGGTCTCGTGATAATTGGATGCCAGATAACTGCAGGAGTTGCTACGTCTTAGCAGACCCAGATTAGTACTGTAGTGCAGTGGCGTAACTAGGAATGGCTGGGCCCCAAGGTGAACATTTGACCATTGTGGATCACCCATGAACAATTATTATACTTTTCAGACCCCAGAGTATAATTATCGGAGACCCAGGGAGGATACAAACATAAAAAACTGTGTTACTTACCTGTCCCTGGCTCCGGAACACTGCCCGCTTCTTCAATGTTGGACCAGACTACATGGCCGGCATTGCGACGCATAATGACGTCGGCCCGGACGTCACCAAGGAGGCCTGAGGCCTTACAGAGGCAGGTAACAGTGTTTTTTATGTTCCCTCACCTCCCCTGGGCCTCCGATCATTATACTCTAGAGTCTAAAAAGACCCTAGAGTATAATGATAGCAGTGTTTTTGGGGTTTGCCGGCCCGCGGCCTTACTTACCGCTCCCCGCTCCTGCTCACAGCCACCTCTGCTTCCGTAGAATGAGAAACACAGGTGGCTGTGAGCACAGTTGATTTCTTCACACCAAGCTGCTTGCCTATTGCAGATTCAGTCTTCCCAGCCTGGTGCAGGTCTACAATTTTGTTTCTGGTGTCCTTCCACAGCTCTTTGGTCTTCAACATAGTGGAGTTTGGAGTGTGACTGTTTGAGGTTGTGGACAGGTGTCTTTTATACTGATAACAATTTCAAACAGGTGCCATTACTACAGGTAAAAAGTGGAGGACAGAGGAGCCTCTTAAAGAAGAAGTTACAGGTCTGTGAGTCATAAATCTTGCTTGTTTGTAGGTGACCAAATACTTATTTTCCACCATAATTTGCAAATAAATTCTTAAAAAATCAGACAATGTGATTTTCTGGATTTGTTTTCTCATTTTGACTCTCATAGTTGAGGTCTACCTATGATGTCAATTACAGGCCTCTCTCATCTTTTTAAGTGGGAGAACTTGCACAATTGGTGACTAAATACTTTTTTTCCCCACTGTAAAAAAAAAAAAAGAAAAAATGCTACATTTAAAATAGCATATAAATAAAGCCATATATCCCTACATATCATTGAAAAAAGTAGAGAAAAGTATTTGAATAACCAAATTTTAAAAAAAAATGTTTTTTTCTCTATATATTTGCATTGTCAAAAATGGGATTGAGTACCAGCCAAGGAATGTAAGAAAACCAATTCAAGCTTTCAAAAGGAAAAGTTTTCTTGTATTTCTCTACCTAACAACATTTATGCAAAAAAAGAAAGGAAGGCGCACTTAAATACACCCTTAATTTTATGCTGTTTAATATATCATTGATTTATTATTGTTTTGTTGTTTTTCAGATGAGCCATGTCTAGGAGACAAGTCTATATTCTGTCAAATGGAAGTTCTTGCACGATATTGCTCAATACCCGGCTACAACAAACTTTGCTGTGAATCCTGTAGTAAACGCAGCACTCAGTCACCTCCATTCCTCACTGAAGCAGCTGAAACTGAAGATGAACTCACATATGATCCCAGCTTAACTAGGGGTGGAATGATGCCAACATCCTTAGCACCCGGTACTGAGGAAACTGATTCTGAAACAAAAAGTATCTTGAGAATTCTTTCCTCTATTGAAAACAATGCAGATCTTGGCATTGTGTCTCCTCAAGAAAATAAACCAAAGGTGTCAGACTCCACAATGAGAAGATCCCATCTAGCAGCAAGCAAAACTTTTAAGCTTCTAACTGTACCACCACCCCCAACAACACGTAGCAGCAACATTTCTGTGTATAAATCTCCTCCAGGAGCAACCATGCCATTGGCAGCTACTAACATCCACGCAACTGGTGCTCATTCTTCAGTGAGAAGTTCCAGGAAAATTGAAAAGCCATTTGATAGAAGACGTTCTTTGCAGCCCTCCTCAATAGAAAGATGAAGTTAAGTGTTAAAGGACTGGAACAAAAGGACACATTAGTGAATTTTGCTTTATAAAACAAGTGCAAAGTGCTGGTTCACTTCTTCACTCATTTATTCTTCCGACCATTCTTTGCTTTCTGTTTAACTTGAAGTTTCCGAAGAAAGAAAAACACCAAAGATCCCCATCCAAGAGAATATATGCCGAATGTCTCCGGTCACTGTGTATTTTGCTTGGTGGCCCCATAACCAGTTTTGCACATTGATTTTCTGTGTTCTTTTCCCATAAAGATAACCAGAGACTACATTTTTGCCACCTCCGATGAGTATATTATTCAGATATAACAAACACAATTATTGTTTAGGTGTTCATGTGTTGCAATGTCAGTATTATTTTTCAGTGATTTTTTTTTTTCTACCTTATGTTTACCGGTTCTCTGTTTTTTGGGTGCTAATACTTGCCTGTCGATACAAACTGCCTTATTACATTCCATGAGTCGAATCTCAAATCAGCAGTTTCCTGCTCCAGTGGTTGTATATGACTTGCTGATCTGACTGCAGCATCCCTGAAGGGTCATGCAAATCTTAATAGAAAAGTCAGATATTCTCACAAGGCTCAGCATGTCTTTTAATACCACTTTGCTTAGTACATTACATTTTATTTCTCGATGCATTAAGATTTTGTTTATACTATACTGGAATGAAAGGGATGGAGCAGAAAAGACACTCTTATTAGTGAAGAAAAATGATTAGAAACTAATTTCCTGAGTGACAAGAACATGATAACAGATAGTATACCATTTGCGATGTATACTGGATGTCTGTTAATAGAGGATAGAAGTACACTAACATTGACCCTCTTCTTAAATTAGAGGATATTATGTCAAGTAGCCACTACTAATGGAATGACAACACTGAGTGAGATGTCTTTTTCATATGGAATAGTCTAAAGCTGGAAGCAAAAGGAAAAAGTACGTTCATATATTGGAAGATAGTAGCATAAATAGGTTTCCATTAGCAAGCCAAGACTGGAGAGAGATATTTATTTTTACATGTCACCTCACTTTACACAACCACAATGCATCTGACTGCAATAATTTACTTGCAATTGGTCTCCAGGATCATCTTTTCATCAAGAAGCCAGTGTCACTCTCTCATGTAGCTGTAAAGTACTTGTATATAGAATATATAAGTGAAGATATTTATTAAAAGGTGATGTTCTTGATAGACTTTATTTACTGCGTATTTACAAATATAGCAAGTGCCATTTTCCTGCTTATATTAAATAGTTATTGGGTATGCAGTTTGCACGGCGGTCCTTCATAAGCTAAAATGTAAACTACTGTGTAAATTCTGAAATTCACTTCCAATCATTTGACCACAATTCTATTTCACAACTGAATTTCTCTCACTTTAATAACAATTGACGGACAATTTTTGAGATCTAGTTAGAATTTGACATGCAATTTTTTGTTTCCAAAATTGTCTATAATAACGCCAAAGAACGTTACACATAAAATGTGTATAATTAGGTTTAGATGTTTTGTAACGAAATTGAAAATTATGCAACAAAAGTGTCACAATGAAACGATAATGTTTTAAGTTGTCTAACTGAACAAGTGGGCCCTCCCATGTTGATACTTGCTAGTCATTGAAAGCTAACACTCTGAAGTATTGACTTGATGACTTCAAAGGATCAAAATAACTTCTCAAGAAACCTTTGGAAGGTCATCTTAAATTAGTTGTTATTCAGTATTTATTCAGACAACCCCTGATCCACAAACAGATAACTATGTTATGAGTCCCAAGATTCCAATCCATATTCAAAAATGTCCCTTCTTATTATTGTCTGGGTGTAGATATTCATTATGCTGTAAGTCGCTTTTGTTTATCTTGTATTTCCTACAAAGCTCTTTTGAGATCTTTTTGAGTGTACACTACTGATGCTGTTTGTTGTATTGGGGAGCACTTCGCAATAAAAAGCTTTTAACATACTATACATTGTATGGTTGTTGATTGTGGGAATAATAGAGCATGGTCAATTCCATACTACGTTGTTTCCTTCATGCTTATTATTTCTACGTATTATTTTACATATATTGTTGCTACATTAAAACCAAAAGTTAAAGGGAAACTTTCCCTATCATCTCACCCCCAAATTAACTTAATTCCTGTGGATGAATCAATCACCTCTAATCCCCATTCTTTTCATTATTAGCCTATGTGCCATTACATTAGGTTGAAACGTTTTTCTGTGCAAATTCCAGCATCCTCCCCACAGGCACACACACAAGGGCATGATCAAAGTGACTCATACTGGTAATTCCAAAATCTCTCCATGTTGAAATAAATAGATCATGAAGAAATACTTCTACAATATCTATAGGAGAATTGCATGACACAATTAGAGAATTGTTTCTTGGGGGGAGAGAATATTCCACTCTTAATACATTGCTAGTAAGGTAGCTAGCTCAGCAACATACTATTAAATTGCAGTAAGTGTATAGCTAATGCTCAGCACTGTAATAGCACGGTGTTGCAATGTAACAGGCAAAGGAGCTCAACCTGCTGTGTCGCTGCCGGGTTTCGACAGTATTATACAGCCACTACTCATATCTTGCTGCCTGAGTAATAAACCTTCCGTGTCTTCTCTCTGGGAGGTCCAGCTGAAGTTACAGCCGGCTCCCAGTTTCAGTAGCTGCACGATTTCATGCAGCTACAGAGTTCTGCTTGGACTTATCTGTACATCCTTGCAGAACTAGTCAACCGCCCATGGACGTATATAGTCTATGGGCGGTATGGAAGTGGTTAATAAAGTATTCAAAAAACACAAACATGCAAGAAGAAAAAAAACACTTATTTGAAACAAACACGCACAAATTACCTATTGATAATTTCAGTAAAAAAAAAAAAAAATGAAGGTAATTCAACAACTCCAAAATAGTCTTCAGCATTCTGAAACCTGTTAAAAACACAAAAGAAAACACATTAGTAAACATAGAAGCCAAACTATTAAACTTACCTTTCCTCAGCCTAGTGCAGCAAGTCACAACATCCTCTGGCATATTAAACTAGAGGAGTATTTTAGATAATGTGGTCCCAGGTTACCACTGTTCATTGGTCTAGTTTCAAAAGTAACCCGGTAACCCTGTCAATGACAGCTTACAATGATAATCCTCCAGTAATTTAATGTTGTCCTGGTTACTCTCTGTCATTAATGTACTTTGGAATGTAGGTGAATGACTTTAAGTAAACTGTCCCAGACCATTTTCTGATGCATGGATCCGTGGATCAGCTACACAGGAGTCCCTGAACTAGAATTAATCCTCCAAATCAGAAAGCTTCTGCTGATGAATGTGAAAGCATTATTTTAGATCTTATTTATGCCATTGAAATAGGTGCATTCATGAGTGTGCTGTGGTGCCTTGAAGTGCTAACTCCAGGTGAGGAGTGAGGAGGTAGAATTCCTTTTCTCCGGTAATATGGTGTAGAAGGTGGCACAACACCTCAGTGGTGAAATTGGGGAAGACTTTAGATAGGCTTTGAGTTTGATAAGTTGCTTAATGCAGAGTCACTGGCTTGGAGATTTCCATTGTGGCTGGAGCAATCTAAGGAGACAACTGTGGGAGCTTAGGAAATCTATCACCTGTGGGCAGGCATGATCCCTTCTTGTTTCTCATCACGATATGGATAAAGCTCTTTCATAATGCGGGTGAGTTCGGGTTCGATCATTTAAGCAATCCAGAAGTGCCCTTTTCAAGCTATTTTTGAGGTTCTGGATCTCAAAACCTAAACCTCACACATCCATCTCTGTTAGCATCCAGACATGCCCCTCCCTCAATCTTTATTCTGATTTCAGATTTTGTACAGCTTTTTGGTATTTTCCTACTTTGTGACTTTGCATTTTTAGTGACTTTTTGGTATTTTCCTACTTTGTGACTTTGCATTTTTAGTGACTTTGTTTCCTTGTACTTAGTCGTTAAGCTACCTATTTGCCTTATAATATAAGCATGGGAAAGACCAAATTCATGTAGTACAATAATTCAGCATTTTTATGAGTGTTCAATCTACATGTTCTTTGGTGTCATTACTCGATTATGTACACTTTAAATTTTACTCAGTGCTAAAAATATTCACATAATCTTCTACAACGGATAAGTTACTACCGTCTGTCATCTAAAGAACAGACAGCAAAACAAACATTAAACATGACGCATCACAGCTACTGTCATCTGACTGGTTCCCAAAACAGCTGCTGTCATTTGATTTGTCCTTGGGAACAGTTATTGCCATTTGATTGGTCACCAGAATAAGGACTGTGATTGGCCAGTAGGGTTTGCAATTCAATCCACTTCTCTATCCAATCACATCTGTGTTTGTTAAGCAATCATAACTTGTTTTTACTGCATATATTCCAATTCTGTTTATTTTATTGAACTCAGATTTTCTTTCAATTGTTATATAAATATTCACATTTAGTGAACCATCACAGTTTCTATAAGGCTGCAACATTTTTAGCCACTGTTCTAAGACAGCTAAAGCCTCCTGCTTGTCATGAAGATAATGTTACACAGGCATGGAAGCCCCTCCCTAGTTCAAATTGGTATAAAGACCCTGGAATTCAGGTGTGAAATTCGCTTCAACTGGTACAGAACTGATACAATATTGCTGTGTCCAGAGACTGCCGATTCTATTTCTGAGCGTGGACGGGCCTCCCCAGACTGTGATTTGAGTTATTTTCTTCACCAAAGCTAAGTAAAATAAAATTTTCTATTAATTGTGTGAGTCTTTCATTATACAGTATTTTCCTTTAAAAAATCCCTTTTGAGTACACTTGGTGTCAGAAATGGGATAAAAGTACTGTATAATGAAATTCATAATGAAATGTATTTGTAGGAAGTAGGATTGTTAGTTCTAGTTGCATTATTGTATTTGCTTGTTGGGTGTTGTGCTATAGCATACAATCCAGTTCAAGTTATCAAGGGTGTGGCTAGGACATAATGTTTGCTAAATTTTGGAAAAGGGGCAAGAATCAGCATGCGGGTCCACTCCCTTCATGGGTACTTAGTTCTGGACACTGGGCTCCCATCGCCTGTGAATGTAACAAATATGTTGCACCACTGTACTTGGCTGACCCCTGCCAAGCAGCTTTGGGTTTGGATTTGTCCCGATTTAATGCTTCTGAGCAGAAGGCTGCAACAAGTGTGGGATGGATTTGCTTGCAGGTGCTACAGGAGGAAACAGGGAAGCGAGAGGCAGTTGAACAGGAGCTGCAGGCGGCTCTTGAGCAATTGACTCTTTTGCAGACCTGTTAAAGGGACATTGAAAAACATAATGGGGAATTGGAAAAGCAATTCTCCAATTATGTAGTGCGTGCTGTACAAAGATGCAGAAAGAAAAGATCACCCCCGGGCGATGGAAGTTCATACAGAGTGAGAGCTTTGATTCAGAAGAGTGACTGGGATGCAGTTGGGGAGTGGTCAGGGTTAGACACCTCTTCAGATGAGGAGATAGAGCTAGAAGAGGAAGAAGTGCATCCCATTGTAACAACAAAATCAAAAAGAGAAGTGTCTCAGAGAGCTACATCTTCTGGAGATCATGATTATAGTCATGGAGCTGAGCAAAATTACATAGAGGAGACACGTACTTATAGTGCGGGTGTGCTCACTGAGCTGGGTAATAACTACAAACAGAGACAGGATGAGGGATTATTGTCATGGGTTTTGAGAGTATGGGATCTAGGAAGGGATGTTGTCCAGCTGAGTAACAGAGAAGCAATAGGTTTGGGTAGTCTGTGCTTATATGCCAGGGTTAGACTTCAAATGTGCAGAGCACGAACTACTGGCGATACCTTTTCTTTGATACATCTGATAAGGGATTCCATAGTGGAGGTACATGAGACTCCTTCTGAGCTCATTGATGTCTCACCATGGCATACCTTATCTGAAGGGATTACCAGGCTCAGGGAGATAGGTTGTATAGGAGGTCTGATTAGGGATCCGTTACCTGATGAGAATCTATACACTGTACCAGCATTATGGAACAGACCTGATATGGAAAAATTCACCCCATTAATGAAACAAAAGATTTTAATGTGTGCATCTTTATTTAGTATGCTTTAAAAGCAGCTTTATTTACTATGCTGAGTGCCATAGATGCTAGAAAAGACACTGTGTATGAGGCAGCAGCACTTTTGGGACAGCTAGGTGAGTTGGAGAAAGGAAATAAGACACAAAAATATAGGAAGATTGAGGAACAAGCAGATGCAGGCAGGAAAGAGAGAATCATGGTTGCTAGGAAATAATTGTTCTTTGATCTCTTGAACAGTGGAGTAAGCAAGGACATAGATGGTATAACAACACCTGACTTGTCGAAACTCTGGAACGAACTAAGGAAAAAAGGGAGGTTACATGTAGCTAGACCAAAGAAGGCGGGGTCTGGTGATGTAAAGGGGGACAACCCACTTTCTGGGACAAAGGGAAGAAAGCCCAACCCATATGATGATGCACGAGCAGCCCCCTCGGAGCATTCAAAGCAGGAAAGGACGGGGTGGGAGTTACCCCAGCCATATGATTGGAGGGCGGGTCACCCGTCAGCATCAGGACGTTGTGTGTGATGTAGCCAGGGGACCGACGCCCATACACTTCAGTTGAAATATACTGGCAGGATAAAGGCACACCACAAAGGGTTACTGCTTTGCTGGATACAGGGGCAGAGGTCTCACTGTTTCAGGGACATCCTATGGGGGAGCAACATTCCTGGGCGGACAAAGGACTTGGTCCAAAAGGGTACACTGTAGGTTAAAAATAGGAAATGTTCCTATATTCAAAGCACAAGTTCTTGTTTGGAACTTATGTTTTTGGTACCTCAGTCTGTTTTATTTCTATTTCTGCAGTCAAACCTATTGTACATGAACATGCCAAATGGATCCCAGTGTACATCCGTCTGCCTCACAAGCCAGTGAATCTGAAACCGTACCGTATACCCGGTAGACACGAGATCTCAGAGACCATTCAAGCCTTGCTGACTTCAGGAGTTGTCAGACCCGCAGTGAACCCATTCAATGCACCCATCTGGCCCATACAAAAACCAGATGGTACATTCAGAATGACAATTGACTATCGAGGACTTAGTAAGATGGCACCACCTTTGGCATCCGCAGTACCAGATAAGATATCTCTGCTTGCTGTGTCTACCTTCAACTCATCCTGCAACTTTGAATGGTACATATTCTCTTCAACCCATCTCTGCTTGCTGTGTGTCTACCTTCAACTCATTCTGCAACTTTGAATGGTACATATTCTCTTCAACCCATCTCTACATGCCTATTTACTGACCCCTATCCTAGCATTTCATCCAGGCTGTATTTTTTGCAATCCCAAGTGTCCTTGTGTGTACTAGTGTCTGTCTTTTGATGCCCAGTGATTTTATGGTAGTTCCCTGGTCAGTGTATTTGTAACTACATAGGCCAGTCTCTTCATGTGTCACAGTTTGTTGATTAATTGGTTAACAACTTAAATTAGTGCTAGTTTTGAAGCTCTGCTTCCCTATATAAGTAGATACAGCTTATGGGGGAAGCATTTCCAATGCAGGGGGCCATTTTATAATGCAACGTCCATCTTAACCTAAGTGCAGATTAACCAAAGTGCACTTATACATGGCACAAGACAGGGCATTAGACAGGCCAACCATGGAAGAACGCCAGGTAACCTTAAACTCAAAACAACAAGCTTTAACACATGGTATGAAAGAGCTGCACTGTCACTTACTATTTTAGCAATTGTCTTCCTGCAGAACTCCCCTCCATCTCTACCACCAGTGCACACTATCCACATCAGTCCTTATCTTCCTCCTTTTGCCATGTACAGCTCTCACACACTTTTCACTCTCTTTAACCACTCCAATCCCTATATTTCTTTTAGCAGTGAAACCAAACATAAACGTCCACATAAATCACTGAACCACCTCCTGTTTCTGTCTATTTTGCTCCTACTAGCTGCTGGGGACATCTCTCCAAACCCTGGCCCTCCTTCTTTCCCTAATTTTTCCTCTTCCTGCAACCATGGAAATCCTGCAAACCTCATCAATATTTACCGTGTTCCCTCTCCTTATCTTTCTCCTGTCTCTTAACTACTCTCTCTGGAACACACGCTCAGTGTGTAACAAACTAGAATACATTAATGACTTATTCCTCAGTAAATCTCTCAATATGCTCGCCCTTATTGAAACCTGGATCCAGCAGTCTGATACAGCCTCCCCTGCTGCTCTGCCTCATGGTGACCTATAATTCTCATACACTAGACCTGACAACAGGTAGGGATACTTCTGTCACTGCAGTGCACTTTTCAGGCCGTCACACCGGTACCCTCACTCACATTCCCCTCAATTTAAGTCCATGCTATTAGACTTTTCCGCCCACTCTCCTTATGTGTAGCTGTGATCCACCGTCCACCTGGTTCACCCTACCAATTTCTGAATCACTTTGTTTCTTGGCTTCCCCTCTTTTTATCCAGTGAAATTCCTACCCTCATCATTGGTGACTATAACATTCCCACTGACACCCCTATCTCCCCAGCTGCCTCACAGTTTCTCTCAATAACCTCTTCTATTGGTCTTTCACAACCTTACTCTTCTGCCACACATGTAGATGGCAACACCATTGATCATGTCTTCCACCAACTCCTCACAGTTTCTAAATTTACTAACTCTTCTCTGCCACTTTCTGACCATAACCTTCTGTCTCTCACCATCAGTGCTTCCTCTCCTTCACAGGACACACCTACTCATCATACATATAGGAATTTATGTGCTATTAACACCCAGCACCTCTCAGATACTCTACAGTCCTCTCTATCCCACATCTCCTCAATCTCCTGTCCCAGCCATCAGTCGCTATAATGAAACCCTTAAAAGTGCATTGGATGTGGGCGTGGTCTGGCTGCCGAGCAGAATGGCTGCAGTTTGAGATAGTTCTCGGTCACCCTAGTGACTCCACATCGACTGCACCTCGCGAATGCCCGTTTCTAGCTCTGATTCTATACAGTACTTACCCCAGCATGGTCCGGAAGCGAAATAACACGGCTGGCCTGTCCAAACTTCTGGATTTCTTCTTCCAGTCTCCCTCGGAGTCCAGCCATGATGGCGCCGGTTCGTAACACTTGGCCTCGCATCCAGGTGACGCTTCTGAGGCCTTTTCGGTAAGACGTGCTAGATTGGTGTCGCCGGGGTCTCGTCACTCCGGTTCCTCTGCCCGCAACTCCTCTCCTGCCAGTCCTGCGTCTGATGGTGAGACCTCCGCGGTGTAAAGGCTTAACACAGGGAGGCCTTCGGGCGCTGGGCGCTCTCTGGCCTCGACTGACTCCAGAAGCCCGCGCAAACAGCGCCAACATCTATCCTCTGGGCCCTCTCCTGCAGGTCAGGTAGGCCGCGGCTCTCCTGACCCTTTACATTCCTCACCTCCTCCTGATTTTTTAGAGGGTCTACCGACTTCAGATGCCCCGCTCACAGAATCATCTATGAAAGCTATGTTACCTGACCCTGCACCGATCTCTGCAGCAAAGCTTTGCTTCTCAAGTGGCTCCTATTCATTCCTCCATAGAAGATCTAGGAGGTAGGGTTCACCATATTGAATCTAAATTTGGTGACTTTGTTTCGTCCCGTAACCAACTCATTGATGCGCATTATGACCATGAGGATGCCATTACTCAACTCCGACTGAAAGTGGCTTATTTAGGAGATCGCTCCAGGCGGAATAACATGAAACTCAGAAGGGTGATTGAATCTGTCCCTAATTCGGACCTGGTGTCCTACCTGCAGGACTTTATCAGAGCTGTCTTGCCTAATTATGCCCCAAGAGATCTTATCATAGATAGAACGCATCGGCTTCCCAAACCTCACCATCTGGCTGATGATGTTCCTCGAGATGTTATTGCAAAAATACACTTTTTCCATGTTAAAGATACAGTGCCTTGCGAAAGTATTCGGCCCCCTTGAACTTTTCAACCTTTTGCCAAATAAAGATATAAAATTTTAATTTTTTGATGAATAATCAACAAGTGGGACACAATTGTTAAGTGGAACGAAATTTATTGGATATTTTAAACTTTTGTAAAAAATAAAAAACTGAAAAGTGGGGCATGCAATATTATTCGGCCCCTTTACTTTCAGTGCAGCAAACTCACTCCAGAAGTTCAGTGAGGATTTCTGAATTATCCAATGTTGTCCTAAATGACTGATGATGATAAATATAATCCAGCTGTGTGTAATCAAGTCTCCATATAAATGCACCTGCTCTGTGATAGTCTCAGGGTTCTGTTTAAAGCGCAGAGAGCATCATGAAGACCAAGGAACACACCAGGCAGGTCCGTGATACTGTTGTGGAGAAGTTTAAAGCCGGATTTGGATACAAAAAGATTTCCCAAACTTTAAACATCCCAAGGAGCACTGTGCAAGCGATCATATTGAAATGGAAGGAGTATCAGACCACTGAAAATCTAACAAGACCCGGCCATCCCTCTAAACTTTCATCTCAAACAAGGAGAAGACTGATCAGAGATGCAGCCAAGAGGCCCATGATCACTCTGGATGAACTGCAGAGATCTACAGCTGAGGTGGGAGAGTCTGTCCATAGGACAACAATCAGTCGTACACTGCACAAATCTGGCCTTTATGGAAGAGTGGCAAGAAGAAAGCTATTTCTCAAAGATATCCATAAAAAGTCTCGTTTAAAGTTTGCCACAAGCCACCTGGGAGACACATCAAACATGTAGAAGAAGGTGCTCTAGTCAGATGAAACCAAAATCGAACTTTTTGGCCACAATGCAAAACGATATGTTTGGCGTAAAAGCAACACAGCTCATCACCCTGAACACACCATCCCCACTGTCAAACATGGTGGTGGCAGCATCATGGTTTGGGCCTGCTTTTCTTCAGCAGGGACAGGGAAGATGGTTAAAATTGATGGGAAGATGGATGGAGCCAAATACAGGACCATTCTGGAAGAAAACTTGTTGCAGTCTGCAAAAGACCTGAGACTGGGACGGAGATTTATATTCCAACAAGACAATGATCCCAAACATAAAGCAAAATCTACAATGGAATGGTTCACAAATAAACGTATCCAGGTGTTAGAATGGCCAAGTCAAAGTCCAGACCTGAATCCAATCGAGAATCTGTGGAAAGAGCTGAAAACTGCTGTTCACAAAAGCTTTCCATCCAACCTCACTGAGCTCGAGCTGTTTTTCAAGGAAGAATGGGCAAAAATTTCAGTCTCTCAATGTGCAAAACTGATAGAGACATACCCCAAGCGACTTGCAGCTGTAATCGCAGCAAAAGGTGGCGCTACAAAGTATTAACTTAATGGGGCCGAATAATTTTGCACGCCCCACTTTTCAGTTTTTTATTTTTTTAAAAAGTTTAAAATATCCAATATATTTCGTTCCACTTCACGATTGTGTCCCACTTGTTGTTGATTCTTCACCAAAAAATTAAAATTTTATATCCTTATGTTTGAAGCCTGAAATGTGGCAAAAGGTTGAAAAATTCAAGGGGGTCGAATACTTTCGCAAGGCACTGTATTTCACCGCTCTCATCTCTTCTCCCTCCTGTAACCCTAAAAGGCTCTTTGAAACTTTTCACTCCTTACTCACTCCCAAGGTGCAGGTGCAATTCACAGACCTTAGTGCAGATGACCTGGCCACTTATTTCCATGACAAAATTGATAAGATCCATCAGGAAATAACTGCCCAATCCCCAGGTGGCATTGATCCCCTCACCAACGGTACTTCAGACTGTCCATTCTCCTCTTTTGAACATGTTAAGAAAGAGGAAGTCTCTAAGCTACTTTCTTCTTCTCGACTTACGACCTGCAGTATTGACCCTTTCCCATCACACCTTCTCCAATCTCTGTCGCCTGCTGTCACGTCTTACCTTACTAAAATATTTAACCTCTCTCTCTTCTGGAATTTTCCCATCCTCTTTCAAACATCCTGTCATAACCCAGCTATTGAAGAAATCCTCCCTTGACCTGTCCTGTGCTGCTAACTATCGACCTGTCTCTAACCTCCCCTTCATCTCCAAAATCTTGGAACGCTTGTTCTATTCTCGTTTAATCCGCTATCTTTCTGCTAACTCTTTTCTTGACCCCTTACAATCTGGCTTCCGCACTCTGAAATAGCCCTCACAAAAGTCTCCAATGATCTCCTGACGGCTAAATCTAATGGTCACTACTCTCTTCTTATTCTTCTGGATCTCTCAGCAGCATTTGACACTGTTGACCATCAACTCCTCCTCACTGTGCTCTGCTCTGTCAGACTCACAGACACTGCGCTCTACTGGTTCTCCTCTTATCTCTCAGACCGCACTTTCAGTGTATCATTTGGAGGCTCTGTTTCTTCTCCTTGCCATTGGGGTTCCTCAGGGCTCTGTCCTAGGCACCCTGCTCTTCTCTCTACACATTCCCCATTGAACAAACCATCACCAGATTTGGCTTCCGGTACCATCTTTATGCTGATGACACCCAATTATATAGGTCATCCCGTGCAATCACCCCTGCACTAATACAGAACACCAGTGACTGTCTCTCTGATGTCTCAAATATCATGTCTTCGCTCTATCTGAAATTGAATCTCTCAAAGACTGAACTACTGCTGTTTCCACCATCCAATCGATCTGTCCCTGATATCTCCATTGCAGTCTCTGGCCTTACTATAACTCCTAGGCAGCATGCCCGCTGCCTCGGAGTTATGTTTGACTCAGACCTTCCCTTCACCCCCCCCATATCCAATCACTTGCACGCTCATGTCATCTCCACCTCAAAAACATCTCCAGAATCCGCCCTTTCCTTACCACAAATACACTAAAGACACTTATTGTTGCCCTGATTCACTCTCACATTGACTACTGTAACTCCTTACTAATCGGTCTTTTTCTTACTAAACTCTCCCCTCTACAACCTATTCTGAATGCAGCGGCCAGGCTCATCTATCAGTCTAGACGCTACAGCGATGCCTCCGATCTGTGTCGGTCTCTACATTGGCTGCCTATTCAATACAGATTACAATATAAACTTATCACCCTCATCCACAAGGCTCTCCATAATGCTGCACCTCCCTACATTTCCTCCCTCATCTCTGTCTATCGCCCAACCCGTGCTCTCCGTTCACTCAATGACCTAAGACTCACATCCTCTATTATCAGAAACTCCCACTCCCGTATAATAGACTTCTCCTGAGTTGCACCACTTCTCTGGAATGCTCTATCCCGGACAATCAGATTAACTCCCAATTTCTACAGCTTCAAGCGCAAACTAAAGACATATCTTTTCAGACAGGCCTATTACAATTCTGTAAACCCTTCCGTAGTTAGAATCCCTAAAATGAACCCTCCTCTGTTCACGCTCCCACATTACCCCACAGGATATGATCCCGTTTCAGATTAACTTTATATGTCCAGGCACCATCTGCACGTTAAAGGACACGACTGGTGACGGCTCATACAGCTTTATATATGTGTAATGACAGTAACCTCTATCACAAAATTGTCTGACCATTGTATAAGTAATGCTACCTCCGATGCCGCCCCTGCTACCTCTTGTGTCACCCCCTCTACCTCATAGATTGTAAACTCTTGCGAGCAGGGCCCTCAGTCCCTTTGTGTTAATTGACTATTTCTTTGTAATGTATCTGTACTTGAACCCTGCAAATTGTACAGTGCTGCAGAATATGTTGACGCTATATAAATAAAATGTATTATTATTATTATTATATGGTATCTCTTGTGGAACACATTACACATACAGCGGGTGAATGGCATGCTATTCTGGACCTAGCAAATGCATTTTTTTCTATTCCGATTGATGATGCATCCCAGGACCAGTTTGCTTTTACATGGGATGGACGACAGTATACTGTGACAGTGGTGCCACAAGGATATCTTCATTCCTCAACTATTTGTCATGGACTAGTAGCAAGGGATTTGCAGTGCTTACCTACATTGACTTGCAACATATACCATTACATTGATGACATCATGCTTTATGGTGCTACCAAAGATGAAATTGCTATGGACTTACACACAGTGTTGAAACATATGCAACAAAGAGGATGGGCAATAAACCCCAATAAAGTGCAGGGGACTGCACAACAATTGAAATTTCTTGACTGATATGGACAGGACCACAGAAGGTTATTCCAGAACCAGTGTTGTACACAATAGCCAATTTGAAACCTCCCAGGTCTGCTAAAGAAGCACAAAGTATTCTCGGTGTGCTGGGATTTTGGCGTTCATTGATGCCTCACTTAGGACTGATTTTGAGACCAATCTACAATGTCACCAGGAAAAAAGCTGTTTTTACATGGAGACCTGATAAAAACCATGCAATTGAACAAGGCAAAGCTGCAGTGAGAGCTCATAATGCCTTGGGCCCACTCCTGCCAGATCAACCATTTTTCCTAGATGTGACAGTGACTGAACATGGCATGTCTTGGGGCTTGTGGCAGAAAGCTGCGACAGCTGGAACCCACAAAACACCTTTTGGGTTCTGGTCTAAGCAGTTTACGCCAGCACAAAAAAAGTACTGCCCTTTAGAGAAACCACTGTTAGCCATTTACACAGCTTTGCAACGTGTGGAACCCACCAATAAGCAGCAACCTGTCACAATACAGACAGATCTACCTATTGCATGGTGGGTCTGACAGGAAGGACTAGGTGCTCGCACGGCTGTGGCACAAAAAACAACACTACAGAAGTGGAAGTGGTACCTAAGTGAACGTGGTGGCATATCATCTCAGGAACCTTTGCTTGTGAGTCAGCAGCTGGCAGGTCATGTAACCTTAGAGGCTAGTGAAGAAGAACAGCCAATTTTGCAAATAGGTGAAGAACCCTGTCAAGAAGCCCCTCCATGGGAGCAGCTTAGCCCGGAAGAGAAAAAGGACGCTTGGTTTACTGATGGATCTGCAACCATTACTACCCAGGAACGTGTATGGGTAGCAGCAGCATATCAGCCTTTAACACAAACCATCATTCACCAAGCAGGAGAAGGCGGATTCAGTCAATATACAGAACTGCAAGCTGTGCAAATGGTGATGGAGGAAAATGAGGGCTCTATCATTAGCTACACAGATAGCTGGGCTGTCTTTAAAGGTCTGACTACCTGGATGGTGACATGGCAGAAAGATGGATGGACACTGAATGGTAAAGAGATCTGGGGTTGTCGAAGGTTGTGGATATATCTTTGGGAACAGGTCCATCAAAGCACTATTTGTGTAGGACATGTTAATGCTCATAAAGATGAACCAAACGATAAATTGACAGATGCTTTGACACATGTGTACTCTGTTGAAGAGAACACTGAATTACAATGGTTAGGTGATTGGGCCCATGCACAGTGTGGTCATAAGAGTGCAGAAGGTACTTACCATTGGGTACAGAAGAAAGGAATCCCAATCACACTTACACAAGCCAAGAACATTGTAGCAAAGTGCCCCATATGTCAAACTGTGAGAAAAAGAACAACTTTGAAAAGAAAATCAGGACGCATTTACAGGGGCAAACAATCCATACAAGTATGGCTAGTGGATTATATGGGACCCGTATCTGCAGGAAAGGGAAATGTTAAATACTGCGCTACAGCTGTAGATACATTCTTGGGCATATTGGTTGTACAGCCTACGACTTCAGCAGATCAAGCTACGACACTGAAATTGTTGACATTGTTAACCACATATTATGCGATATCTGTTGAAATACAGTCCGATAATGGATCTCATTTCAGTGGTAGACAAATCAAGGACTGGGAAGAAGAAAACGGAGTACACTGGGTGTTCCACATCCCCTAATACCCTCAAGCAGCTGGCCTTATTGAACGCATGAATGGTTTGCTGAAAGAACAGATAAAAAAGTTTACACCTACACATACACTCAGGGGATGGGATAGGGTGTTAAGCCAGGTTACACAGTTGCTCAGTGAAAGGGTGGTGGGAGGATCTACTCCTATTCAAAGAATGTTAGGACAGGGAAAGGATTTGACTATACCTCCTTTGACAGGGACTACCAGAAAGACTTTGGCTACTACTGGCACAACACAGATACCTATCAGGGCACATGAGGATAAGGAATGAACTGTTACAAAGTATTTGTGCACCTAATTTGTTTACAAACACATTAAGCAAGTGGGGTGTAACTAAACTACCATTGAAAGTATTGTCATGGATTCAAAACTCATGGTGGGTAATGATTTTACCAAAACCACTACAAATGTGTATACATGTGGGCTTTCCTGCTCAAGCCAAGGGATTGATGCCACTGGAGGAAGTCTCAGAAGTATACCGTTCAATAAGAACATTAAGATTAGTTTTTCCTGTACAAACCGTCTTGAGTCATGTTTGTTTCGATTACACCTGAATATGACCCTTCATGACATGTTTAACACAAGTCGTTTCCAATTTGATAATAGTACATCTATGGTTAACTGTACTAGTCTAGGACCTGATTACAGTGGCTTGCAAAAGTATTCATACCACTTGAACTTTTTCACAGTTTGTCACATTACAACCATAAACTTAAATGAATTTTATTGAGATTTTAAGTGATAGACCGACACAAAAGTAGCAGATAATTGTAAAGTGGAAAGAAAATGGTTTTCAAAATTTTAATCAAATAAAAATCTGAAAAGTGTGAAGTGAACAGCATCATGAAGACCAAGAAATTCACCTGACAGGTCAGAGATAAAGTTGTGGAGAAGTTTAAAGCGGGGCTAGGTTATAAAAACATATCCCAAGCTTTGAGCTTCCCAAAGAGCACTGTTCAATCCATCATCCAAAAATGGAAAAAGTATTCTACAACTGCAAACCTACCAAGACATGGCCGTCCACCTAAACTAACAGATCGAGTAAGGAGAGCACTGGTCAGAGAAGCAGCCAAGAGGCCCATGGTCTGGAGGAGCTGCAGAAATCCACAGCTCAGGTGGGAGAATCTGTCCACAGGACAACTATAAGTCGTGCACTCCACAAATCTGACCTTTATGGAAGAGTTGCAAGAAATAAACCATTGTTGAAAGAAAGACATAAGAAGTTTGCGACAAGCTATATTAGGGACACAGCAAACATGTAGAAGGTGCTTTAGTCAGATGAGAACAAAATTGAACTTTTTGGCCTAAATGCAAAGCGCTATATGTGGCGGAAAAGTAGCACTGCTCATCACCCTGAACACGCCATCCCCACTGTGAAACATGGTGGTGGCAGCATCACGCTGTGGGGATGCTTTTCTTCAGCAGGGACAGGGAAGCTGGTCAGAGTTGATGGGAAGATGGATGGAGCTAAATACAGGGCAATCTTGGAAGAAAACCTGTTGGAGGCTGCAAAAGACTTGAGACTTGGAAGGAGATTCACCTTCCTGCAAGATAATGACCCTAAACATACAGCCTGAGCTACAATGGAATTGTCTAGCTCAAAGAAAATTCATGTGTTAGAAGGGCCAGTCAAAGTCCAGACCTAAATCCCATTGAGCATGTGTGGTGCGACAACTTGGGGGGACTAGTCTCAAATGGCGGCAGACTCCTGGTCCGGACAGCAGTGGTTCGTGGTACTGGGCGTCGGAGAGATAGCGTTCAGACGGTACAAGTGTAAAAATAAACTGGCTTTATTCAGCTTAACTGCAACATAACAAAACAACAATAAAAACCTAGGCCACAGTTAGGGCACTAACTGACTCCTTGTGCCCCTAACTAGCCTGACTTCTCAGCTCTAGCAAAAGTCCCCTGTGGACCCCAGCCCTCCTGGCACAGACCGTCTATCTGTCCAGCTGGTTCCACAGTTCCTGCTTCCTGCAGGTTTCTCCAGCCTTCTGGAGATACGCCCCCCACCCAAAGGCATGGCTGAGAGCCTTTTCTGGCCTGGGCCTGAGTCGCTCAATAGTGCCCTCTGGTTCACATACTCACAGTGGCAAGACATGAAAATTGTTGTTCACAAACGCTCTACATCCAATCTGGCTGAGCTTGAGCTATTTTGCAAAGAAGAATTGGCAAAAATCTCAGTCTCTAGATGTGTAAATCTGGTAGAGACGTTCCCCAAAAGACTTGCAGCTGTAATTGCAGTGAAAGGTGGCTCTACAAAGTATTGATATTAGGGGGCTGAATACTTTTGCACTTCAAACTTTTCAGATTTTTATTTGATTATAATTAGAGATGAGCAAATCGAAGCTGCAGAAGTGGAATTCGATCCGAATTTCAGGAAATCTTCGATTCGCCACAATTCCGGATTTCCTCATGCTTTGATGCACCAAATCGCATATTTTTTATAAAATGGCCACCGTACATGTTAGGACAAGGGGCAAGGGACTCTGCGAGTGCGGGATTACCCACAATGCCAAGCGTGCAGCTAATCAGCAGCCAGCCGGCCCTGTGATGTCACAGCCCTATATAAACCCTCGGCCATTTTAGGTACAGTCATTTCACATTGCTATTACTGTAGGGACAGATGCAGCAGGAGCTAGGGAAATTAAGGCAACAGATAGAAGTTCAGTGAAAGAGGTTGAGCCTTAGAACTGTAGGGAAAGGATAGGGAGGAATTGAGAGAAGAATTTGGGGTGGTTGCAGGGTCATTTAAAGCAAGAATTTGCAGCATAATTCACATTGCAGCACTAACTGCCGTTACACTGCTGCTCATTACTCATACCTGTGTCTTCAATGTGGAACACAGCAAGCCTTTTGCAGTGTAGTACAGCAAAAAACAGTGAATCATCCAATAATATCTACAGGTATCTGTAATAAACGCCTTTTTAAAGGTGTTTATTATAAGGGGCTTATTCACTGTTCTTCCAAAGCATAACATTACATTTGTCAGTACTACTGTGCCAAAGAAAACTGAATTATCATCCAATAATATCTGCACGTATCTGTAAAAAAAAGCCTTTTTAAAGGCATTTATTATAAGAGGCTTATTCACTGTTCTTCCAAAGCATAGCATTACATTTGTCAGTACTACTGTGCCAAAGAAAACTGAATTATCATCTAATAATATCTGCACATATCTGTAAAAAAACGCCTTTTTAAGGAAACGCTTGACAACCAGATTGAACACGTGCACCATGCAGGGCGCATGTCTCAGCCCTCCTTGATGCAGCGCCGACACCATGTTCTTCCCATTGTCAGTCACCATTGGGAAGGACACACAGCTTCCTTCAATTGAGGTGGTGGAGCCTTGACTGCCTGAAATGGGGTGCGTGCCACTGGGTGCTGCAGTGGTTGCTGCGGCAGGTTGGACCACCACATTGGAGCCACAGCTCTCCCAGGCCACTTTATGGTGACGCTACATATGTTGACGCAGGGCTGTAGTGCCAACATTGGCACCCTGGCCACGCTTCACCTTCTGCCCACAGATTGAACATATGACCATGTTCACCTCCACCAGTGGCTTTACAAAAAACTGCCACACCTCCGAGTAGGTGATTTTACCCCCAACACTCCGCACTAACTGACTGCTACCCCCACTGCCTCCGTGAACCCCTGCACCACTGCTTTCTGGGCAGGTAGGCTGCTGCAAAGTGGGTAGTCTACCCTGGGCACGTTTAGCTCCCGACCTCACACTGTTGCCACCCTGCTGACTCCTCCGCCACCTCATGCGCAAGCTGCAACCCTCTTCTCCTGATGACGATGAAGCCCCGGCTCCCAATTACGATCGGCTACATCGTCATCCACTACTGTCTGCAGGTCACTGATGTCCTCCTCAACACCAGCTCCCACGCCACTTTCCTCATCACTAATTGCCCGCCTACCGGAGGAAGCGGCGGATGTCTCCTCCAGATCTTGGCTGAGCAGTAGCTGCTGACTGTCCTCTACACTTACCCCAGTCCCACGGGTCCGCTGCCTTGGGATAACCTTAGACTCTGACCTATCCTTTAAGCCGCACTTCCAAACCCTCAACACCTCCTGCCACCTCCAACTCAAGAACATCCATCGAATCCGCTCCTTCCTCAACCCTGAAACTACATGCCCATGCCCTCATAATCTCCAGCTTAGACTACTGTAACACCCTGATCCATGACCTCCCAGCAAATACTCTCCCTCCCCCCCCCTCCAGTCCACCTGAAATTGCGCCGCTCGCTTAATACACCTCTCCCCCCGGTCTTCATCGGTCGCTCCCCTCTGCCAATCCCTTCACTGGCTACCCATTGCCCAGCGAATAGAGTTCAAATTACTAATGCTGACATACAAAGCCATCCACAACCTATCCCCTCCATATATCTCCGACCTAATCTCCCGCTACCTGCCCACACGTAACCTCCGATCCTCCAAAGACCTCCTACTCCGCTCTGCTCTTATCCGCTCTTCACACAACCGTCTCCAAGACTTCTCCCGTGCATCCCCCATACTCTGGAACTCATTACCAAGACACATAAGACTGACCCCCACAATCACAAGCTTCAAGAAGGCCTTGAAGACTCACCTATTCAGGAAGGCCTACAACTTCCAATAACACTACTGTCTCCATACTACCACCTGAACAGCCTCTACCCCCACCTTCTGTCTCTATCCTTCTTCCCTCATAGATTATAAACCCTTGCAGGCAGGGCCCTGTATCCCACTCTGCCAGTTGGTCACTGCTAGTATTATCTGTTTTGTATATCTTGTGTATCGTATGTTAACCATCAAATATAAAGCACCATGGAATTAATGGTGCTATATAAATAAACAATAATAATAATAATAATAAATAATAATAATACCTCCTCCTCCTCACTTTACAGTGGATCTGAGCCCAAAGCATAAAGTACTTCTCTAGCTGAGGGAACAGAAAAGGTCAGAAGCAGGTTGAGGATAGGTGAGGGCACAGGGCCTGCTGCCGGGCCATGCCAACTAAGGGTTGTGTCTGACAAAACCACCGACTCTTGGCTGGGGTGTCTGATGTGACTTGGGATGAATTGGATGACCGAGTCCACCAGCCTACAACCGTTGGGTTACTGGTCAAGACACGACCATTACTTGACACTGGGAGCTCAGGCCTCTGTAACTGACCCCTGCTGCCACGCCCCCTTACTCTGCTGTGACCTGTGCCTGCGCCAGAAACATTTAGACCTGTGTCCCTCCCCTGTGCATGGCCTCTCGCTTCTCTGTCTGATATACTGTTCGATGAAAAAACATAATTGCAAAGGGCAAAAAGGCCTGTTATTTTCTACTTTGAAGAGAACGGCAAATATGCCCCCTATTTCTTTCCCCACTAATGATCACATACAAAAAAGCGTGATAGAGGCAGAGATTTGTGGCTCAGAATTATTGAATTATTGACAATACTGTATTGATAAATGGCCTGCAACTTTATACTGGGAACAAAATGGTGAATTATGATCCTCCCACACTAATAAACACCTTTCAATAATTGATAACTGCTAAGAATTATTAAATTATTGAATTATTATTGACAATACTGTATTTATAAATGGCCAGCAACTTTATACTGGGAGCAAAATGGCGAATATGGTCCTCCTTATGGGTTTCCACACTAAAAAACACCTTTAAATAAGGTTTATGCTCCTCCAGCATACCGCATGTGCAGGGCACAGCGGTGTCACGCTGTTCTACACCTCAGAGATCAATTTGGAGATGTCATCAATTTTTTCTATCTGAATTGATGATCTCCCCTCTGCCCTGATATGTGGGTGCTTTTGCTGTGAACAAGGGGGGTGCATAACCTCAATCGAGGTCACCACTTCTGGCAATATCAAGTTACTAATTAGTTTTATCTCCCCATACTTGCATTATTGGTCAGAGGGGTGGGATGTGTGGTGTGCTGTATGCAAATTTAAACATTCTTTGTTCATTAGACCCACACTCTACAGGTGTATCTCAATAAATTAGAATATCTTTGAAATGTTCATTCATTTCAGTAATTCAATTCATACTGAATCAGACTGAGGGACCATTTAAAGGCTTAGGAAACCTTGGCAGGTGACACATTGAATTTACAATACTGAACTTTTTTACAATATTCTAATTTTCTTAGATTTTGATTTTCATTATCTGTAATTCATAATCAACATTTCCAGAAATAAAACACTTGAAATAGAACACTCTGTGTGTAAAGAATCTAGAAAATATAGGAGGTCACTTTTTTAATTTAATAAATAAACATTTATATATATATATATATAAATATATATATTTATTTATATATAAACAAAGATATTCTAATTTATTGAGATACACCTGTATATATCGACTTAGGGTCTTTTGTCTACACATGCCTATTTTATTATTTGTCTATGAGCTTAGTGGACATCCACACTTTTTTTTTTCTTTTTGTGTGTTGTGTTTTACCTATTAAAAGTTATGTTTTTTTTATACATGGGACAATTTATTCAGTGATTTAGTACATTATTTGCGGTTCCTTACCACTTTCAGTGACTGTGTACATGTGCATACAGTTGAAAGCTTTATGCCCTCATAGACTGGTAGTCTAATGTAGTCGTGTCTGAAGAAAAACCCATCTGATGTTCTGATAATGCCAGATCCAAAACTTTAAAGGGGTTGCCCAATTATGGACACTTACCCCCTATTCTCAAGACAGGGGACAAGTGTACGATAACTGGGGGCCCGATTGCCAGGTCCTCCAGTGATCAGGAGGATGGGGGACCAAAAGTCTAAGTCTAAGGCCTCCTTGTGATTGAAGCACCAGTGCGCTTGCGTGACCAACACTCCATTCACTTCTATGGAGCTTCCGGAGCTTACAGTCTCAGCAACCCTATAGAAGTGAATGGAGCTCCAGTGCACTGATGTTCCATTCGCAAGAAGACTTTTGGAGACCTTTCAATCACAAAAATAGCTTTTTGTAATGAACTCTCCATACACATGTATGCATGTTTGTGTGCTTTCAATCCAGAGTAAAGCCAGAGTGCACCATGAGGAAAAAAAGGATTGAACATGTTGAAATTCAACCTGACATTCTTTTGTCCCCAGACAAATGCAAATCTTGGCCAGGCATTTCACACAATTTCACACACATCAGATGGCTTGTTGTTCCCACTATCATAGGGTTCAGAAGTCTAATGTGTATGGCCACCTTTAGATTGGTTATTTGATACCAATTTTCAAATTATGTACTGTACAGTATATAAATCAGCATATAACAGATCCATATTATTTATTATAATTTGAAAATTGGTTAGTGAGCAGGAGCAGTGCTCTTGGGTGCTTAGCTGAGCAAGCTCGAATGCCTATAGTCAGGGATAGTGTTGACATTTTTAACAGATTCCCTAGTCAGCCCTTAAAAGTATTTGGTGGAAAAACCATACCATGTCACATTATTCCTTGGTTAATATATGAAATAAAAGAAAACATTGGGGAGATATATTAAGACAAATGTGCCAGAATTCTGGTGTAATTTGCACAAGAAAAATGTCTAACATACTGTGCATTACGTTTAGCAAGTGTTTTAGACACTTTTCCAACTTGTGTGAAAAAGGGGCATGGCCTATCAGGAAAGAGTTGTGATCTTGCAGCAAGGGCAAAAGGTCAGCAAAAAGGTGCGGTACCTCAGTTGCGACTGCATGAGCCAAAAACGTGCCAAGAAGTTTTAAGCCAACTGTGTAATGTTAGACTAAAAAGTCTAACAATATCAAACAGAAATAGGCACTTTTATAAATGTATTGATTTATTTATCTTACTTGTATAACGCCATCATATTCCGCAGCACTTTACAGACATTGTCCCATATAGGGCTCACAATCTACATTCCCTATCAGTATGTCTTTGGAGTGTGGGAGGAAACCAGAGTACCCAGAGGAAACCCACGAAGAACATACAAACTCCTTGCAGATGTTGTCCTTGGCAGGACTCGAACCCAGGACTCCAGCGCTGCAAGGCTGCAGTGCTAACCACTGAGCCACCATGCTGACATGTATGCTTCCAATTTTGTGGGAACAGTTTGGGGAAGGTCTTTTTCTGTTTCAGTATGACTGTCCATAAAGGCATGGTTGGGTAAGTTTGGTATGGAAAAACATGACTGGCCTACAAAGAGCCATGACCTCAACCCCACTGAATACATTTTGGATGAATTAGAACGGAGATTGCATGCCAGTCCCTCTCCTGCAAATTCTTGCAAGTTTTCCCAGACAAGTGGAAACTGCTAATGGTGGACCAACTCATGTTAATATCTAGGGGTTAAAATGGAATGTCATGAAAGCCGGTGTAGGTGTCCCCATACTATGGTCCATATAGTCTATCTTGTGCAATTGCCAATGCTGTATTACAGCTAACAGGTACTGTAAAGCAATGTATGTGAAAAATAGTCCAACAACATAAATCTATATACTGCTGTTTAACAATCTTCTTGGCACATGATAACATAATTTTACCTTTCTATAAATCACTAAGCCACACGTGAATGTTGTATAGTAGTGATTTTACCATATACAGCAATATTTACATAGTGATCTACTGATTGCGTGTTGTAATCCCCTCGGGGGGTGGCAGTTTGTCTAATTTTTTTTTAAGTTTTCAAAAATACTTAAAAAAAGGAAAATAAAAATTCAAGTAATCTTTTACATATTTTACAAATTAAAATAATTAAACAAAAAAATTAAACATGTTAGATATCACAGCATTCAAAAATGCCCTTACTGTTAAAATATAAAAATTTTATCACATACAACCAATTATGTAAAGGAAAAAAATCAAAAGGCCTGAATTACCTTTTTTTCCCGCCACCTCACCTCCCCCCAAAGATGTGATCAAAATCTCATGCATATCAATAAAAACTACAGCTCCCGCACAAAAAAACCCTTTAACAGTTCCATAGAAAATATGAAATAAAATTCCTGGCATCAGAATATGGAGATGCAAAGTTTAAACTTTTTATAGGTAATACTTCAACATTTTTTTTTCCAGTTTCCCAGTACATTGTGCAGAATATTAAATGGTGCCAATATTTCAGAATATTTTTCCAGCTTCTCAATACATTGTTCAGAATATTGAATGGTGTCATTAGGAGTACAATATATCCTGCAAAAAACAACTCTCATTGAGCCTTATGAACAAAAAAATAAAAAGGCTATAGATTTTCGGATGCAGGGAGTAAAAATCAAAAACACAACAATAGAAAATGGTTGCAGTGTCGATGCTTTAATGGCAAGTAATTGCATCCAAATGTGTGTATAAAAGATTGCTGGACCAGTTGATTCAATGATTCATTAAAATTCCTAAATTTCATCTCTGAAATAATTTCCCCCTTACTTAAGATAATTTGCAGCTATCACATAAGGGTCTGTTTTCTGGAAAGTAATGGGTTAAGTTTGATTTCCAGAACCTGTTACATCTGCTACATCTCTATCACAGAGCAACCTAATATAAGCCTACAATAATGCTGTACAGTACTTTACTGACATGAACACACATTAATCTTCAAATAATACATTGTATTATTTTTATGCTGCTTGAACATCAGGTGTTTCAACATCTATGATTAAATGTCCATTCCATTAGCGTAGGAAGTAAAAAATGCCACTTACAAGGCATGTCCCATAGGAACTTATTGTACTCAACTTTTTCACAAAGACTTCCTTGGAAATGACATGACGTCTGATGACCAGAGGTTTGCTGCTTTCAAGTGTAGTTCTGTTATTATCTGCATTGTTTACACACCACATATGAAGAAATCATTTATTTACATCCATTTTTAGACCAATTTTTTCAACAGGCACGTTTCACAGAAAATGTTTTGTATGAAGAGCAGTAGATATTTTCTCCATGTGGATAAACGCTGTGGAATAATGAATGCAATAAGGTAAAAGGTTAATATTAATTTGCTGCTATTTATGCAGTACATGGCATTTTAGTCATTGCTGTTACCTTTCCTAAGTAATCTAAGTAATTTTTGAGTGTATAGATACAATGGGTAAAATATAATTTTTGCTTTTATATCACATTGGGATTTTTATTATTATTCCATATCTAAAGAATTTGGAAAAGAGTTGCTCAAGGACTAAAACAGAGGCCATAAAAGAGATTTGTGCTACAGGTACAGTGGTTACTGTGAGCAACAATACCTGCAAAAAAAATCTCTCCCACGTTGTACATACAGTGTGGATAGAGAAAAGACTTGGTCCTGAATGTAAGTGATAAAGTGAATAGGGAAAAGTACTGGCAGTGCACTGCTGTCCATCATCCAATCAAATAATGTAATTCCTATAACTTCTATTACATGGTGCATTGCCAAATATTTCATTGTAAGTACATTTTGTAAAGGGCAAAATACTTTTTCAAAGTTTTGTAAAACATACATTTGCAAATGTTTCAGTTAAATATATTGTTAAATTTAACATTGTCTATACTGTATTAAACAAAAGGCAGAGACCATTTTTAATTTAAGGCTCTTATTTTGGAACAATGAGAGGGCTCTTTACATCATCCCCTGTGATACTACATGCAATGTCACTCAGTTCATTCATGACCTCACCTAACAATTCCCTTTCTGTCTTTACATTATAGGGGACACTTGTACATTCCAGAGAAAGCTTTTACTGTGTCAGCTGTGTCCTTACATGTCAGTAAGTGACACAGCCATAGCAGGAACCCCAGCTTGTGCCCTATACATGTGTACTGTACCTTGCACAGACACTAAAGTATTAGGTATGTATGGAATTAGTATTACTGTAATTATATTGTAGTTAGGAAGCTTATTTTATTTTAAATATTGGAAATTAAATTTATGAATAAAAGACCTTAATTAAAATGAAATCTAAATTAAGCATGGAAATCTTTAATCTGGTCTTTAAAGGAGTATTCTGATGAACATAATAATATATATATATTTGTAGATAACTAAAAGTTAAACATTTTTGTAAATATAAGTAGTTAAAAATTCTGCAAAGTTTTAAAGATTTTCTCTAACTATTTTAGTGGTGACAGTCTGTTGTCTTGATCGGTTGCCAATGGATACCACCACGAATGGAGAAACTTTCTATGGCCTGGGGCTTGTCAGGAACCCAGCCATGATTTTCTAATTCTAGCTAGGTTATCAGGCAGGGACTCTACATGTATCAGAAAATATCCTGGCCGCTATAAGGAAATCATGGCTGATTTTCTGACATTAGAAAGGTCCTGCTTTCATGGTCGTATCCACCGGTAACCAATCAAGACAACAACTTGTGACCACAAGATATTTAGAGAAAATCTCTAAAACTCTGCAAAATGTTTCATTACTTATATTTGCAAAAATGGTGAACTTTTCATTATCTACAAATTTAAAATTGGTTATGTTCGTGGGAATACCCCTTTAAGGATGGCATCTGCTCAGGAGCTGAGTGGGCCCCATAGATGCTTAGATGCATAGTTTGTCTGTGAATGAAGACAAGTCTGATCATGGACAATTTACTTCTCAGATTTTGGATTGAACAAAAGCTTTTATTTGCATCCAAGTCTTAAACAAAAAATAACAAAGGTACTGCGACGCAGCGCATAACTGTATTACAATACCACAATTCAGGCTATATCATTCATCCTTAAGGGATGCGGCGCGGCATACGGCGACAGGAAATACATCCTAACACTACATGCTGCACTACAAACCTAACTGACATACTTTTGGTCAATGCAATAAACACAGACAAGTGACAAAAACAGAGGGACGAGGGGGAGGGAAGGTCACAGGCCCGAAGCTTTATTGATTGACCACAACACACATGAGGGGAGGACAGGCAATGCAAGAAATAATATACTTCCTATACTACCACTACTTCCTACCCTGGCAATAACTAACACATTTTAGGGGGGGACAGGTAAATACAAGAAATAATATACTTCCTATACTACCACTACTTCCTACCCTAACTCTAAACAAAATGGTTAAACAGCAAAAGCATCAAAACATGTGATGGGATGGGGGAGAGGAAAGAGGGAAAGGGGAGGGGGTAATCACAGGCCCGAAGCTTTATTTGAGTAACACAACAGACATGAAGGGAGGACGGGGAAGGGAAAAAATAGACGTCGCCGAAGACTCAGTCCTCTTCTCCCTCCTCTTCACCGGCCAGGCTATCCAGAATGGCATAGTCCCGCTGCAGGCTGCGGATCAGCCTGCAACAATCCTCAAAAGTGATGTCCTCTCTTCGCAAAGTCAGTCCTTTTCTGGCGAACCAGATAGCGTCCTTGAAGCAGTTCACAAGTCGCCAGGCCTCCAGAATGTCACTCTCTCTGTGAGTCCCCTGGAAGAGCCCATACAATACCGCGTGGTACGTCAGGCCCCTCCTGGGTACACAGTCCTCAAAGTCATCTTCCAGCTCGTCCAACAGGCCTTGAGCAAAAGGACACTCCCAAAAGACGTGCAAAGATGTTTCCTCCTTGTAGGGGCACCGTGGGCAGTACCTCGTCTTGCTCAAGTTGCGGGCATGCATGAACGACCTGAGGGGAAGCCCCCCTCGGATAGCCATCCACGACAAATCCTTGTGCCCGTTGGTCAGCAGACGTGAAGAGACGTTCTCCCAAACGACCTTCGTGGCATCCGCTGTGAGTCCTGGAACCTCCTCCATGCCATCCCTAGCTCGGATGAGCTTGTGGATGGTCTTTGGCTTCCACAGATCCGGTTTAAGACCCTCCAGCTGGAACTCCCTCACGAACTTGGGCACGTCCTTGTAGAACCACGGGACGGTCCAGTTGTAAGGGACGGAGCTGTCCCATTTCTCCCAGCCGAGCCCTCGCCAGAGGGGGAGCAGGAACAAACGAGACATGGCCTTCCCCGCGGATCCGCTGACTGTACTCAGGGTTCTGCGAACACAATCACAAACAAAAGCTGATCTTAGAAGGGTTGGAATATCGGGGACATTCTTACCTCCCTTGAGCCGGTCCTTGTACATGATGCTTCGCTTCACCCGGTCCATTTTGGAGCCCCACACGAAGTGGAAGACGGTCCTGGTGATGGCCCGCGCCACCGTTGCCAGTGGGGGCCAGGCCTGTGCGGCGTACTGGAGCACAGGCAGGATCTCATTCCTCAGGACGAGCGCCTTTCCCTCGATGGTGAGCTGACGTAGGCTCCAAAGCCCGATTCGCTGGTTGATTTTCTTGAGTCTTTCGTCCCAAGACTTCAGGGCGGCGCCTTCCTTTCCGAACCAGACTCCCAAGATCTTGATGAAGTCCGGTTGCACTGTGAAAGGAAAGAAAGCAGGGGAGGCCAGGTGCCACTCTCCGAAGAGCATGGCCTCTGACTTTCCACAGTTCACCTTAGCCCCGGAGGCTCGGCCGAAGCGTTCACAGGTCTGGACGAGCGTTGACACCGACGACTGGTCAGCGCAGAAGACGGTCACATCGTCCATGTAGAGCGAACACTTGACTTCCAGGTTTCCTGAGCCCGGTGCGATGATCCCTCTGATCCCTCGATTCTGCCGGATAGATTCTGCGAACAGTTCTATAACACAAACAAAAAGGAGAGGAGAGAGCGGGCAGCCTTGTCTGACCCCGGAGCGAACCGGAAAGGGGTCAGTCTTCCAGCCGTTCACCATCACCGAGCTGTGGATGTCGAGATACATGAGGTTAACCATACGACAGAACCACTCACCCATACCAAGTTGGCGGAGGGCTTTCGCCATGAAATCGTGAGAGACACGATCGAAGGCCTTCTCCTGATACAGACTGACCAGGGCCGCGTGTGCACGGCGGTCTCCGATGTAGTGCAATGTGTCTCTCACCAGGGCTAAGCTGTCCGCGATCCTCCGACCAGGAATGGCGCAGGTTTGGTCCGGGTGGATGACGCTGCCGATGACTGCCTTCAACCTCGTTGACATCACCTTGGCCAGGATCTTGTAGTCCACGTTGAGGAGCGAGATGGGACGCCAATTCTTCAGGTCGCATCTTTCCCCCTTCTGCTTGTACAAGATCGTGATCAAGCCTTCCCGCAACGACGGCGGCATCGTCCCCGCCGCCACCATCTCCTCGTAGAGATCTTTCAGATCCGAGCAGATCAGGTCCCCCAGAGCTACGTATAGCTCGGCGGGGGAGACCGTCGCCACCCGGAGTCCTTCCGACCCTAAAGGATTTAGCGGCAGCGAGGACTTCGGCCACCGTCAGAGGGGCGTTCAGAGCCTCAGCGCCTGCAGGATCAAGAGGATTAGTGATACCTGACAGGAACTCTTTCGCTGCATCTTCGTCGGTGGGTTTCGGGGAGTAGAGGTCGCGGTAGTAGTCGCGGACGACGCCCATCACTTCCTTCTTCCCCCTTCTCGTGTTGCCGTTTCCATCCCTCATCTCTGTGACGGGCGTGTGGCCTGAGTGGACCGTTCTGAAAAAGAAAGAGTTACATTTCTCACCCTTCTCCAGATGCTCCACCTTGGAACGGAAGATGATCTGCCGCGATTCCTCCTCAAAGTGCCTCTTGAGACCCTTCTTGGCGTCCTCCAGCATATCCCTGACGTCCCAGCCACAGCGCTCGAGGTCCTGAAGGGAACGCAGCTCGCGCTGCATCTCCCTCAGGTCCCCCTTGCGCCGGGCCGCCTGCTGGCGGCCTCTCGCCTGGAAGAAACAACGGATATTGACTTTAACATATTCCCACCAATCCGACAACCTGCTAAAGGAAAATTTGTCGTTACGAAGGCACACGTAAACATCTCTAATCTCCTCCAACAACTCCTCATTTTCCAACAAGGAGCAATTCAGCTTCCAGGAGCCGGGGCCGGGTGGAAAACCGTTGCCCACGGCGCCCTCAAATAGAATACCCCTGTGGTCAGAGAAGAAGCAAGGGATCATAGAGTGGCTTACCTGTGCTACTGACCGAGAGGTGAACACGAAGTCAATCCTGGAACGCAGTGAGCCATCGGACCGACACCAGGTATAGTTGGCTGATGCCGGCCCCATAGAACCCACCGCGTCCCTGAGAGAGGCCTCGGTCACCATCTCGATCAGCAGTTTAGATGTTACATCGAGCTTCGCTGACGCAGAAGAACTCCTTCCGTCACCCTCCACAGGGCAGTTGAAGTCCCCGGCCAGAATGACCGCCCTGGTGGTAGCGAGCTGAGTGCGCAGGATCTGGAAAAGCTCCAGGCGCCCGTTCTTCATGGGGGAAGCGTACACGTTGATGAGCCTAATAGGCTCCCCCGCCCAAGAACCGTCTATGACCATTAGCCGGCCACAGACGAGCTCCCGGTAGGTTTCAAGCGTGAAGGCGTTCCCCCTGATGAGAACGGCAATACCTGCGGACTTGCAGTCGCCACCACCCGACCAGTAAGACGGACCGTGGCTCCACTCCCTGCAGAGGTCTCCGTAGGACCGAAGAGAGGGGAGGCCGCACTCCTGCATCATCACGACATTCGCCTTAGCAATGTTCTCCACGAACGACAACGCTGTTTGACGTCTACTCTTCTCCTTGATGCTCCGCACATTTATGGTAAAGATAGAGATCCTAGCCATAGTGAGAGAAAAAAGAAAAGATTAAACCTTCAAGACAGGTTTTCTAGTTACCGCTCCCGTCGGGGGGGTTCCTCTTCCTTCTTGTCCGCAGGCAAGAGTTGCTCCAAGGAGTCGTCAATCGCCTGCAGGGCGTGGGTATCGAAAGCCTCCACCGCCTCACCGCCGAGGATCTCGTTGATGATTGACGCTGGGGGTTCGGCCAACAGGGTATCCACGTACTGCTCGAGTTCTACGTCCACCGGGATGGCGTCCTCGGCGGGCTCCACTGCGATCTTTTTGGAGACCTCGTCGTCTTCGTCGGGGCCTTCGCTCTTCTTTCTTTTTCTTTGCTCTGTAACAAGACAAGCGGGAGAAGGGAGGGGGGGGGGAATTCCTCCAAGGAGGGGCCCACAACAGCTGGAGGGGGGAGGTGTTAGTGCTGCTGGGGGGAGGGAAACCGGGGGGGGGAGGGTGAGGGGGGGCAGGGGTGGCCACTGAGGTGATGGGGGGAAGGAGTGGGATAACCTCAGTGGGGGGAACACAGGGAGGGGGGGGGGAGTCGTCCGCTTACCCTGCTCAGGACCTTTCTTGGGCTGCTGCGGCGGCTGCGGCTTCTGCTTCTGCTTCTGCTGCTGCTGCTGCTGCTGCTGCTTACCCTTGCTCTGCTCCGGTTTCTGGGGATTCCGGGGCTTCTGCGTGTCTTTGGGCTTGGTCGCTGGCTTCTTCTTGGCCGGCGCGGCGGGCGCGCCGGCCGCGAAATCCGCCGCCACCTTCGCCCAGGATCTCTTCGGGCACCCCTTGTAGGCGTGGTCCGCCTCCCCACACAGATTACAGGTCTTCCGCGTGGGGCAATCCTTCGTCTCGTGCCCCACCACACGGCAGTTCCTGCAAGCGTTCTCCTTACAGGCCCTTCCTTCGTGCCCTTCCTTACCACACTTGCGACAGCAGCGCGGCATATCGGGGTAAAAGATGAGCCCGTAGGAGTTCCCGAGCGAGAACACCGGCGGCAGATGCACGAGGCCGTTAGGATTGTGGGGGTCCCTGTGGAGGCGGACTACGACTGACCACTTGCTGTTCCAGAAGCCGAGACTGTTCAGGATCTTGGACGGCTCCTTGATCACAGTACAGTACCTGCTCAGGAACGTGGCTACGTCGCTGCCTGGGGTGTGCGGATTCCTCATTGCCACCGTGATCCGCCTCTCATTCTGTTGCACTGGGCAGCTGCCCACGAACATCCTGAAAGGGGATCCCGGCAGCGCTGACTTCACCGCATCCCAATACCTCCTGCATATGTCCACGGAGGCAAAAGTCACGAAGAATATCCCCGTGAGAAAGGCGTGGACTGCCAGGGTCTCGGCTTTGGAAAAGCCCTGCTCCAGGACCATCTTTTGACAGAAAACTTTCTCTGTCATGTTTGGACGCTTTCCGTCCACCTCTTTCAGCCTCAGAGTCACCGTTTGCCTCATCCAGGGCTCCAAAGTTGGAGGACCCTGAGTGGGCAGCAGGTTTCCCGTCTGGCTGGCGGAAGTGGACGGAGAGACGTCCGAGATGGCCGCCGGAGCCTGGCTTACCTTGGCCTTGCCCCCAGCTGGTCTCCCCGCCTTCTTTGGGATGGCTCCTTCTGTGGCCATTACCTCCTGACACCGGGCTGTCCCACGAAGACTCTGGGCAGAGAACTGTCCCTCGGCGCTCCTGAAGTCTTCTTCTCCTGGAGTTTCAGCTAGGCTCCGCCCCCTAATCTGAATATCTCCCGAAGCTCTGCCTCCCGAAGTCCAAGTCGTTCTCTCTCCCTGAGCTTCCTGGGATGTGCTCACGGTGGGTTGTCAGCTGCTTCTCCCTTGCTGGCGTCGGTCTTCGATGGCGAAGGTCTCGAAGGCGCTAGAGGGCTCGCCCTCTCGGTCTAATGGCAGATCAAATGCAGCACTGCTCCCCCGTCCAATAAATGGCACTCGGTTTATCCTGGAAATTTCGGATATGGGCGTCCGAGCGGATCCGCTTTCTGGCGTCCCAGAAGTTTTACCGGATATTGCTATCTGAACGGTTCCTATTCCAGTTCCCCTCGCACCAGATATTGAACTGATAAGAACAGATACTACACTTGATCTTAGCCAAAAGGCCGAGAAGCGATGAGAGGAACTGGGACTCCACTTCTCAGATGCCATTGCAAACTGTGACCACAGCATCTCAGAGGTTACTTTCACTTCCAGTGCCATTTTCTGCATCCAAATCGCTCCCCCATGGTGAAATTGAGGGAGTTGTTTAGTTGTAATGACAACCTTCTCAAGGCTACATTTTTTTTTTATTTCAGTAACATAAACAACAGTCTAGCAACAGATGTAAACTGTAGAGGACAACCAAGGATGTCAATGTTAACAGAAGGCATGTTGTTCAGACATGCAATTTGATACAAAGATACCAAAGCGATTAAGACTGTAAGGGGGGGGAGACAGGGGGGAGTTACACCTAACTGGGGTAAGTAAGGTAAGACATAGGCCTATCGAGACAAACATTAGTACATAAATAAGGAAATAACTAATAAATAAATAATACATAATACAGGACCAGCGGCACCAGTCCAAGCAGAAGAAACGAGGCGCTCATACTCAGGACACCAGAGGCGAACAAACTGTAATCCACTTCTCCCAGTTGGTCTGAAATTTATCCCGTCCGCCATTCCTGCTAGCATACATCTGTTCAAATTGGCAATTAGTGGTCACTATAGATATCAGTTCAGACAAGGATGGGCAGGTGTCGGTCTTCCACTTGCAGGCTATCAACAATCTCGCGGCTCCGAGAGCCTGGCATATAACGGTCCTATTACTGTGCGGAACTAAATGAATGCCAAGCAACAGCAAGGCTAACCCAGGGGAGGGAACAAGATCAGAACAAAAAAGTCTATTAACCAGCGAAAAGACTGAGGACCAAAAGGGGCGTATAGTCGGGCAATGCCAAAAAATATGAAAAAGCGAGCCCACTTTGCCGCTACCTCTCCAGCAGTAAGGTGTGCAGTTAGGATAGAATTTTGCCAGGCGGAGTGGGGGGTAATACTAGCGCAAGAGAAGTTTGCTAAACTGTTCCCAGTGAGATGCACAAACAGTGGAGTGCTTCGCCCATGGAATCGCCTCGAGCCACTAATGTACATCAAACCAGCAACCAACATCATCTTCCCACTACAGGATTGACTTAGTTTTCTGGAAAGTACAATCCACAGTCAAGGCCTTATAAAGCGTTTTAGTCTTGACAACAGATTGGAAAGAGGACAAAGCTAAAAGATCGACTGCCAGCTGTGGCAAGATAATCTGCTGCTGCGAGGGATGCTTATTCAGATAAGAGACCAATCTATTATATGTAAATTCTTCACCGCTTTACAAACGGTGCCTGGCCCTTGTCTAGATATAGATCAGAAACGGACTGGACTCCACACCTGTTCCATACGTCCAGAGATAGATGGGGTATCTTATGTGAGAGCACAGATATAGGAGTATTGAAAGACACCCTTGGTATAGAACTGTCATTAACAGCACATAGTGAATCCCAAGCTGCCATAGTGGCAGCAACTGCAGGGGGGTAGAAGAGAGCATGCCGCCCGATCCCCTTAAAAAAAGCAAAAGGTCCTTCCAGTTGGTCACCTAAGCTAAATGGGATTCCATAGTAGGCCACAGCTTATCATGGCTAGTGGTGAGCCAATATCTAAGTTGTCCCAATACAATAGCAGTGTGGTAGCCATACAAATTGGGAACTCCCATCCCTCTGTGAGCCCTATCCTTTGTCAGTATGGCTTACATTTACCGCAAATAAAGCTAGACATTTGTTTATTGAAGTCATTAAAGACATGGCGAGGAATAGGTACCACTAACGTGCGTAAGTAATAAAGAATTTTTGGAAGGATCAGCATTTTATATAGTACTATTAGACCCATCCAGCTATTCTCAAACCTAGCCAGGGCAGTAAGTTCTTGCTGTATAGAGGACAATAGCCCTGGGAAATTTGCCTTAACCAACGACCTAGGGTTAGTTGTAAGTTTAATGCCTTAATATGGTGTTACCCCCACAGGGGACACTTTGTGTGTTGTGGATGCTATGGACAGAGCACAATCACGCATTCCTCTATATCTTCCAGAGATGAACAGTGCCGCCTACAGGAACTCCTCTTTAACACACAGCACAGGCTGTATGACATCAAGGGGGGAGGAGGTGGGGCAGACACAGGAAGAGAAGCAGGAGAGGGAAAAGAAGGTAGTATGGGAGACATCTTGGCCAGAGAGAGAAAAAAAGTGAG
Organism: Leptodactylus fallax; assembly: GCA_947044405.1. Classification (NCBI taxonomy): domain Eukaryota; kingdom Metazoa; phylum Chordata; class Amphibia; order Anura; family Leptodactylidae; genus Leptodactylus; species Leptodactylus fallax. The sequence continues at coordinate 881,985 of CAMRHE010000048.1, read as the reverse complement.
AGGCTTGTGTGTCTTCAGAGACTGACTGATCCTGCTGCAGAATCATCTGTGCATCTGGTGGAGAGAGAGGTGACTACTGTTCCAGCATCTTGTCTGCAGACCAACCAGAACTGTGAGAGACTACAGTTGCATCCACACAGAAGGAGACTGCCAGCACCTCCATGCTCCCTTCCTCTCCTTAATGTGAATGCTCCTGCATGGATTCCTGTGAGCTAAAGATCCAAGGTAGTGAGTACCCCCGGGAACTTTGTTGTGGTTGTTCCAGTATTAGTGACTGAACTGTTGCTGTGAGGAGTAATACGTTCATACCGTTTATGTGCACCAACGATTGGGCCCCAACGATTGAACTGTGACAATACATGGTGGCCACCCCCCTCAGTACTGCAGATAGCTAGCTAGAGAGAGAGTGAGTCACTTACAGACATTCTGTGATAAGTGTGGCCTGTCATTTGCAGCAAGACCACTAGGGGGAGTGTATCAGCACTATAATTGTTTATATTTCTGCATTAGTATTAAACTTTAATATTTTGTGTAAACTGGTTGCATACCTGTGTCATCCTCAAGTTGGGGGAGTGTGTACTAAGCTCGGGCAGGGGTTTCCCAAGTCAGCCCCTGGCAGAAGTACTACAACTGCCTGCATTCCCGGAGAGCTTCAAGCAAGATTTGGGTGGAGGCACTGCGCTATAGAGAGGTGAGAACAAGCACGTACACCCCAGGCAAGGCGGGTGGCAAAAGGGGTGTTACAATGGTATAGAGTGGGGACACCATTGATAGGGGAAGTGTTTTTAATGTGGTGGAGAAGCGTTCCCGAAATATTCATCCCCAATAATTGGGACTTAACCTCATTGACTTTATAATATGACACGTCCCTAAAGTCAGATAAAAGTCGTGACACTGAGGCAAGAGTGGTACTCGTATAGGTAAGTGAGAGGATCACATCGTCCGCAAATAAACTAATTTTATGGTTGCTAGACCCCAATCGTATGCCCAGAACATCCCTGCTTGACCTGATAGCTTCCACCAAGGGTTCCATTACTAACGAGAAAATTAAAGGGGTCTAGGGGGCACCCCTGCCTAGTGCTGTTTGTGATGGAGAAGGGCCGGGACAGCACCCCATTCGCCAAAACCCAAATGGATGTTGTGGAGTACAAAGCAGATATAGCAGTGAAGATAGGACAGGAAAAACCAAAATTTATGTAATACCTTGGAAAGATAGCCCCAATGTACCCTGTCAAACCCATTCTCCACATCCAGAGAAAGGAGCAGAGAAGGCATCTGACCGGCACAGGCAGCCGCGACTAGCGTGATCACCCGCCTCGTTCCATCAGGAGCCTGCCTCCCCTTAGTAAAGCAAACTTGGTCGCCTTTTATAAGTTTTGGCAGAATATCTAACAAGCGGTTAGCAAGCACCTTCGCATACAATTTAACATCTGCATTTAACAATGATATAGGGCGATAATTCGAAGGGGAGGAGACCTCCTTTCCAGGTTTAAGGAGAGTTCTAATTGTCGCAGAGAGCATCTCCGAGGGAAACCTGCCTAGAGACATGGCTTGATTAAACACTTCAGTTAGGTGTGGAAGGAGAAGGGGCTTAAAGAGTTTAAAGTATTCGCCTGAAAACCCAACCGGACCAGGGGACTTATTGAGTTTCAGACTATCTATTGCCTTCTCAACCTCCGAAGGAGTCATGGGAGAATTCAAAGACAACAACTGAGTAGATGAAACAGAGTGTAAAGACAGCGAATTCAAAAACTAGTTTATGCGAGAGCAAGAAGGCTGCGGGGTTCCTGGGTCATTCTTCAAATTATATAGTTCCTGGTAAAACCTACTAAATTCATCAGCAATATGCTGCGGGTGATAAAGTTTTGAGTTAGAGGTTTTATCTATCAAAAAAAGGGATCTTAGATTTAATTCTCGCTGCCTTGACTCTTCGAGCCATTAATTTACTCACTTTATTAAACGAGCAATAGTAAGATGCTTTAAGTCGTTTAGAATGTTTTTCAAAATCTAGTAGCAAATGACTGGCAAGATCATCCCTTGCTTTCTTGAGAGAAGTCAATATAGAGGGATCGTGGGACTGCTTATGCTGACATTCCAGCCTAGCAATAGAGCTCAAGAGCTCCTTCATGGCTTGCACTCATTTACGTTTAAAATGAGCTGCGTGTTGAATAAGAAGACCCCTAACATAGGCTTTATGAGAGTTCAATAAACAAAATTTATCAGCCACTGAGGGTGTATTAATAGTAAAGAGTTCCGTGATGTCAACGTGTAGTTTCTCTGACACCTACTGTAGGGACATAACGTAGGTGTTGTTGCGCCATAATGTTGCAGGACCAACTGGAGCTGAAAGGTGGACAGCGAGAAGGATTGGCGCGTCGTCTGACCATGTAATCAGGGCCGGCGTTGGGGGGGGGGGGGCAAACTGGGCAATTGCCCAGTCCCAGTCAGGCCCGGCCATATCAATAACAGAAAGGGACCCAGCATCATGTGCCACAGGGCCCCTTTCCGAGGTGAGTAAAAATAACAAACATTTTTACTCACCTGTCCTGGCGTCTGACATCATCTTCTGGCGTTGCGGATATCACCGCGGACATCACTTAGTGATCATGTGAGGCGTGCTGACAGCTTGCCTCACGTAATCGCTGAGGCCCAATCACAGAGGAAGCGGACGCCGGCAGGGATAGCGGAGCAGCGCGAGGAGGCCCAGCAGAGGTAAGACAAGGTGAGTATAACTGTTTGTTATTTTCCCTTACCTTCCCCGGGCCTTTGATAATTATACTCTGGGGTCTGAAGAGACCCCAGAGTACAATATAATACTAGCACTGACGGAGTCTGTAGGGCCACTGTGGAGCATTATACTGGGGGCCCCCCTCTGGATAGCATATATATTGTTTTGGGCCACTGTGGAGCATTATACTGGGGAGGGGACCCTCTGGAGAGCATGCTATATTCTGTGGAGCATTATAATGTAGGGGGGGGGGGGCTCTGGAGAGCATGTTATATTCTGTGGGGTTACTTTTGAGCATTATGCTCTCCAGAGGGGCCCCCCAGTATAATGCTCCAAAGTGGCCCCACAGAATATAAAACATGCTCTCCAGAGGACCCCCTCCCCAGTATAATGCTCCACAGTGGCTCCACACAGTATAATATGCTATCCAGAGGGGCCCCACCAGTATAATGCTCCAAAGTGGCCCAACACAGTATAATATGCTCTCCAGAGCCCCCCCCCCCAGTATAATGCTCCACGGTGTCCCCACACAGTATAATATGCTCTCCAGAGGGGGCCCTCCAGTATATTATACTGTGTGGGGCCACCGTGGAGCATTATACTGGGGGGGCTCTGGAGAGCATATTATACTGTTTTGGGCCACCATGGAGCATTAAACATGGGGGGGGGGGGGTTGTGGAGAGCATATTATACTGTTTTGGGCCACTATGGAGCATTATACTGGGGGGGTCCCTCTGGATAGCATATTATACTGCATCAGCAGAGCATATTATATTGCATTGCGCCACTGTGGAACATTATATTGGGGGGACACTCTGGGGAGCATAATATATTGTGTGGGGCCACTGTGGAGCAAAATCCTAGGGGGGCACTATGGAGCATTATACTAGCGGGGACCCTCTGGGGAGCATATTATACTATGGGCCACTCTGGCGCTTTATATTGGGGGGAAGGGGCAGTGTGAGGAGCCTGTTAGACTGTGTGGGGCCACTGTGGAGTGTATTATATTGTGTGGTGCTTTTCGGGATTATATTATACTCTGTGGGGCCATTGTAGAGTATTATACTGGGGGGGACTATGGGCAGCATATTATACTGTGGGGGACCACTGTGGAGCATTATACTGGGGAAACCCCTCTGAGGAGTATATTATACTGTGTGAAGGCCATTGTGGAGCATGTTATACTGTGTTAGGCCACTGTGAAGCATTATACTGGAGGGGCACTGTGGGGTGCATATTATACTGTATGGAGCATATTATATTGTGTGAGGCTGCTGGGGAACATATTGTACTATCTGGGGCCACTAAGGGGTAGTATACTGTGTGGGCCACTGTGGAGTATTATACTGTGTGGAGCCTTATATCCCATGTGGGGCCACTATGGGGGGCTCAGGGGAGCATTTTATACTGTGTGGAGCCACTGTGGAGCATTATATACCATGAGGGGAAACTGTGGAGGGCTAAGGGGAGCATTTTATACTGTGGAGCATTATATACCATGTGGAGCATTATACTGTGGGGGAGGGGCTCAAAATTCCTGCTGGCAGCCCTGTGTGCTATGTCTGCATCACAGCTCCCTCACTATAATCTTGCACATACGTGTAGTGCCCCATGGCCATGTCATTCCCCCTTCAGTCCGACACTGTATAACGGAGAACTATTATATATAAGGGTGGGTTACTATATATAATTGGGAAACTTAAATATGAGGGGCTATTTTAAAAAGGGGAACTATTATTTATAAGATGGGCTATTATTTATAAGGGGGGAACTATTATATATAAGGCATCCATTACAAGGGGGGAGCTATTATTTATAAGAGGGGAACTGTTTATAAGGGGGGTATAATTGTTAAGTGGGCTTATTTATAAAGGGGGCTATACGTGATAATGGGGACTATTATTTATAAGGGAGCAGTATTATTTTTACGGGGTGACTGTTACTGATAAGGGGGAATATTAATGATACAGGGCACTATTTATCATTTATAAGGGAGCTATTACTGATAAAGGTGTAATATTATTTATAAGCAGGGACTATAAGAAGGCGCTATAATAACTGATGACTGGGTGCAAAAATCTATTAGGTGGTACAAAGGTGCTCATTTGAAATGTGTGTGGTAAAATGGGGCTTGTTATTACTTTTTGTGGGCAGAAAAGTGGCGTTATTATAGGGGTTGCCACTAGAAGACGATGGTGTTGTTTGCATATCAGCATTTGGGGCCCCGCTTTTAATTTTACCCAGGGCCCCACTTTGTCTAAAACCAGCCCTGCATGTAATATTGCCTATGCTGCATTTACGAATATGACAGAGCAAATTCTTCTGAACTAGGAACATGTCAATTCTAGTATAGGATTGATGACTGGCCGAAAAGAACGTATAATCATGCTCAGAAGCGTGAAGGCATAGCCATACATCGTAAAATTCCTCCCTATGCAGTCAGGGCCCCAATTGGAGAGGTGGGTTTCTACCACTATATGTTGAGTCGCACGATGCATCATGGACTACATTAAAGTCCCCAAAAAAGTAGCTGCCCCTGGGCACATTTATTAACCTTTCTCATTACCGAATTTAAAACGAGATTTGGTAGGAGTTGGGGCAGTAAAGGTTCAAAATAGTGAGCGTGCAATTGTCAATTTTGCAAACCAGAGCACTGTAACGACCTTTGGGATCAATAAGGGAATGCAGCAACTGAAATGACACTGTGTTCTTGTTCTTGACAGCTATAAGGACACCTGCAACCTTCTTCTGAGCATTGGCGCAATAAACATAGGGAAACAATTTGTGAGACATTCTTGGAGAGTGAGGGTCGCAGAAATGCGTTTCCTGTACACAAAGAATGTCCGCGGCAGATCTGAGAGCCTCCCTCCAGAGAAGTGACCGTTTATAAGGACTATTAAGGCCCTTTACATTAAAGGACACAACATTGAACGCCATAAGAAGGAGTAAAAGAAAAGCAGTTTACAATCATAGCAAATAATCACAGAAAAATCATCCTGAGCCAGGGCAGTCTAGACAGGCCTATAGGGATAAAAGGGGTTAGCGGTGGATCCTATGAATCCCAACATAAACAAATATAGAACGTAGAAATCAGAAGAGTATTACGTGACTGGGCAGTAAGTAAAACTGTGCAAACTTGAGGGAAGTCTGCAAGAAAAACAGAGAACACAACAGGTGGCTTGCATCGGATATGTAGCAGGGAGAGTTCACTCAACACAGTCACTAGTCGCCCAAGGAGGTGCAATTCTGGAGGATGTTGAGGTGGTCCTTATCTTCCCAGCAGGAGGCGGGAGGTTCCACTGCTGGAGAAGGGCTTTCTCTGTATCGTAAGAGCTGAAGGCATGGGTAACACCATTTTTGGTGACAATGACCTTGGTTGGGAATCTCCACTTTGAGAGTATGTTGTGTTGCCGCAGAACTGCCGTAATTCGAGCAAGCTTTTTCCTCGCCATTATGGTAGCCTGGGAGAGATCTGTAAATAGCTTAATTTTAGAAAACGGCTCAGGAAGAGCGGGTTCTTTGCGGGAGGCCTGCATAAGGCGGTTCTTGATGTGGAAAAAGTGTATACGAGCTATAGTATATCTAGGAAGGTGTTCTGGGAGGCCCTTCGGTTTCGGATGGCGGTGAGCTCTATCTATAATCAAGTCCACGTCTGAGCAGTGAGACAAATTGGCTTTAATCAACTGCTGTAGGTAAGAAACCAAGTCTTTAGCGGAGACTGATTCCGGTATTCCATGGAACTTGACGTTATTACGTCTATTTCTGTCTTCCATATCTGCTAATTTAAGTTTGACTTCTGCCAGCTCTTTCTCAAGATCATTATGTGTTATGTGCGTCTACAATAGAATTATGCGCTGAGGCAAAATCCCCCATTTTTTGTTCAACATAGTTGATCCTATCGCCAAGCGAGTAAACAGCGGAGGATACATTAGTGATAGCCTTAGTGATATCTTTCTGTATAGATCTATGTAAGGCCAACATTATATCTTTCGAGAAGGACTGAGAAGCAGTTTGGGTACTGGCGGGGATCGCCTGAAGCACATCAGAATCCGTATGATGAGGCTCCTCAGACTGCGTTCCAGATCTGGACTCAAAACAGAAATTAGTGTCTCATTTTACTCTTTGCTTAGCAGGACTCTGAGTTGGGGTTGCTGGATCATTGGAAGATGTTGCAAAAGCATGTGATGAGGCATGTGTACTGCCTTGAGCTGTTATGGGCTCTGGGGGAGGGTGAAAATTCTTCTTCTCTGAGGGTGAGGCACATGAGCCATCATGAGCCTGTCCCCCCTGCAAAGGAAAGCTGTCCCCAGTGTATTGAGATGCCGAGGGGGAGACAGTGTGAGGAGGAGAGGGCATACCCGGCACCATGCCGCGATCCACCAGTACCTCAGCATTTGCTCCTGTCAGTGGCTGCATCGGCGCCATCTTGGGAAGGAGCAGGCGCCGAGAAGAAATCTGTAAGCCGCTTTGGCGCCCCCTTTTCCCCCCCCTTTCGCCATCCGGGCTAGTCTTGGTAATGCTGCCTACTCACCGAACGGGTCCTCCGCTGCTAACTCTGCAGAGAGCAATGCTGCGTGCCGCTGATTTGATGTCTGCCACAGAGCTCAGCTAAGCTGCGGCCATCTCCGATGCCGTCCAAGCCACGCCCCCTCCTCAAGGCTACTTTTAAACCCTGCCCAATAGGAACATAACAATTTTGCCACAGACTTCAGAACAGAAGTATTGCAGTCTATGTGACAATTGATGATCACATGTTTAAGCCTCCTGGAGGTAAAAAAAAAAATTCACTCCTTTTACTTCTTTACATACAAAAGTAAAAAAACAACAAAAACATGTAAAATATTACCGTGATTGAAAATGTCCAATGCTGTCAAAATGTAAAATATTCATTTTGGTTTTTTTCGAACTTGTATTTTATTAGGAAAGTTTTCAAAAACTAAGTTACAGTACAATGATGCAATATGCAATTCAAAAGAGATGGTAGGGAAAAGTAGGGGTCGGATAAAGGTAAAGAAAGGAGTAAGGGTGGGGAGGGAAGTATGGGAGCACGAAAATGGAGGGACATAGGAAAATAATAATGTGATACAATAGTAACAACATAATAATACAACGTAATTATAATGATAGCAATATTAAAGATAGGAGAGATCAGTCCTGCCTATCAGACTTTAACCAAAGATCATTGTAAGGATCTAAGAAGCATGTCAAGATGGATTTTCATTAGAAATAATACAGGATATGCAAATCAGCACTCATAACCCGATCACAAGACCTATTTGCCCCATTTGCTCTTGAAGGTGGTGACAGTACCCAATCTGCACGACAATAAGTTTTCCATGGTACAGTTAAAGGTAACCCCTTGAGTTATTTCAGGTATACTAGGGATGTGCAAACTCTTCCAGAGTTGGGCTATTTTGGACCAGGTGACAGTTAGAACATGGAAAATAATACATTGATCCTCAAGAGGCAAGGTGTCCATTCCTAATGATAGCAAAGCCACATGTGGCCCCACAGGAACGGATATTGTACAACTGTACATAACAAATCATAAATTTGGGTCCAGAACTGCTTGAGGCGAGGGCAAGCCTACCATATGTGCATAACAGAACCCAATTCCTCATTACATTTCCAGCAATATTTGGAAGCCGTGGGAAAAATAGATGCTAACCTAGAGGGGGTATAGTACCATCTATACATCAATTTCCGGGACGACTCCAGATGGTCAATGCAGTGCAATACTCTTATAGGCAAAGAGAATACATCAGTCCATTGAGCATCGGAAAATGTCTGATTAAGGTCAGATTTCCATTTAGACCTAAAGCCTAGTGGCATTGGAGGTACATTATCATAAATGGCCTTATAAGCATAAGATATTCCCTTAGACATCTTAGCTTGATTGTAAAAATATAAGGCAAAGGGGGGGGTAGGGAGCAAGAATATAAGATCCCCTTCGTTTTGGGATCTGAAACACTTCACTGAGATGAACAAAAGAGTGTAACACCTTGTCCTGGTACAACTGACCTGCCTAGCCAAGAGATCTGACTCTGAGTAAGAATTGATATCCTGTTGTATAGTCGCTATTAGCTTAGAGTAATTAGTTCTACACAGTTGTGATGGCGGATAAGTTAAGTGTATACCTAAATAAGGTATCGTTCCTGTTGCCCATGGGAAAAGAAAGGATTGCTGAAGGGAGTGCTGAATAGGGAAAGGAATGCCCATGTTCAAAATAAGGGATTTCGAGGTGTTCACTTTATAATAACTAACCTTATGAAAATTATCAATAAGGGATATCACCGCAGTGAGTGACTGTTCAGGCTGGGAGAGGACCATAATAATATCATCTGCAAATAAGCCGATACGATGCTCTGTAGGGCCTACCATAAGGCCTGAAATATCCTGGGACGATCTTACACTTTGGGCAAAGGGTTCCATAGTTAAAGCAAATATCAAAGGGGATAATGAACTTCCCTGATGAGTTCCATTAGTAATAAAAAAAGAGCAGAGAGCACCCCTGCAGAGTAGACTCTGGCTGAGGGGTTAGTATACAATGCCATAATAGCTACCTGAATCGAAGGGGGAAACCCAAACTTGTGCAATACTGCCTTCAAATATTCCCAATGTACACGGTCGAATGCCTTCTCCGCATCCAGATCAAAGAGTAGAGAAGGTGCCCGACGGCTGTGAACTAGGGCCACGGGATCAATAAAACGTCTTGTGCCATCCAGAGTTTGTCTTCCCTTTATAAACCCCACTTGGTCCTTATGAATAACGGAGGGCAAAATGTCCATAAGTCTATGGGACAAAACCTTGGCATACAATTTTAAATCCGTGTTTAAAAGAGAGATGGGTCAAAAATTAGGCGGGGTGTCAGGGCACTTCCCTGGTTTTGAGAGCGTTATTACTAAAGCTTCCAGCATCTCTCGCAGGGGAAAACCAGAAGCAGCTATATGATTAAATAAACGGGTAAGATAAGGGGCTAAAAGAAATTGGTTACTCTTATAGTACTCATTAGTTAACGCGTCGGGCCTAGGAGACTTCTGCATCTTCAGAGACCTAATCGGCAATAAAACTTCGTCTTGGGAGAAGGGGGTCATAAGGGAGGCCTTTTGGGTATCTGTAATGGATGGAAGAGGGACAGAATATAGCTAAGCAGCAATAGCGGCTAGATTAGGTTGGGGTATAGAGGCGTCCAACCTGAAATTGTATATATTCGAATAATACTGCGCCAAGACGTTAACTATACCTTTAAGATCAACAATTTTCTGGCCCAAATCATTCTAAATACAGGGAATGCGACTTTTGGTCATATGAGTTTTTAATCTTTTAGCTAGAACCGCGCTGAGCTTATGTCCCTGCCAGTAATATGTCAGTTTGAATTTGCGTAGTGCTATATCATATTTATATACATTAAGGTCATGCATTTGAGCATGAAGGGTAGAGATCTGTTTAGATCTAGTAGGACAGGGTGTAGTTTTATTCAATCTGAGAAAGTTTGCAATTGAGTCAGTATGGCCTGTTCCTGCTGAATCCTTTGCTGTTTAGAATGGGAGATTTGTTGAATAAAGGGGCCCCTCATAGTCACCTTATGGGCACACCACAAGGTGGCATCATTCACCTGGTTATTATCATTAAAGCCAAAATATTCAGTTAAAGCGGAAGAGGTGGCCTTGACATATTTGGGGTGTTGTAAAATATAATTATTTAGGTGCCAGACTGAGTCAGGACAGGTAGGATAAAGTTCCTGAACCACAATAGAGACCGGTGCATAGTCAGACCATGTCGGAATACCTATTTCAGATGAGTTAACCCATTGGAGGATTGATTTATCAACCAGAGCGTAATCTAATCTGGTATAGATTCAGTGTGGATTCGAAAAGAAAGTGTAATCCCGCTCAGAAGGGTGCTAGTGACACCACACATCAAAGAGCTGGTAAGATTGTAAAGCATTAATTATAGGGGTAGGTTCCAACACGATCTGAGGAGCAGTGGAGTTCATCGAGGGCCACAGTACTTTATTGAAGTCCCCCATTACCATCACATGGCCTTTAGCCACCTCCTCCGTCTTAGAGAAGACCATACGAAGAAAGCGCAGCTGTCTCCTGTTTGGGGCATATACCGAGACTAAAGTATACTGAACATTGTTGATGCAACACAGCAAGATCACATATCTCCATACACTATCAATGAATTCTTAATCAACTGTAAAGGCTAAGGTGTCCCTTACAAGTACAGCCACTCCACACCTCTTCCGCATCACATGAGAAAGTACCTGTACGGGGTAACGCTTATGGTGGAGTCGAGGGGCATCCTCTCAGTTCAAATGTGTCTCTTGCGGACATATGATATCAGAGTTGGAAGCCCTCAGCTCCTTCCACAGCATTGCCCTTTTGTACGGAGAGTTCAGGCCGTTAACATTTAATGACAGTACTTTAAATACCATGACTACCAATCCAAAGGGCTATAAGAGCCGGAGTGCCAAAAAGAAATGCGGAGGGCAACACTGAGTGCCACCAGACTATACATTTGAAAAAGGAGTATTTTATAGCTCCGAAACGCGTTATGTTTTATGGTAAGAATAAAGGAACCATTTGAAGACATCTTGGTAAGCGCGAATCTTCTTCTCCCACCATTACTCAACTTATTTGGATGTGATTGTGGGTTCCTTTGGTCCTTCTGGAGTACCAGGGCAAATGGGACCATCTTGCAGCTTCTAAGATTAGGCAGGAATCTACTAAGCAAAAATTAATCAAACAACAAAGTGTAAACATACAAATGGATAAAGTATACAAGAGCTAAGACACGGGTGTCCTATCACAAAGCGCGTACTCCCAGAGATCTGGGGGGAAGTTAGATGTTAGAGTACCCAAACGTGCCAACCCGGTCAGTATCCATGACACCCCAACCAGTGCGTAGATCAGCTCACACGGAGGCGTTTAGGAGAAGCACCCAGGAGGTGGCCCGGGTGCGTCCCCCCAAACACCCCACTAAACAGATATATAAGAATAACAATGATACAAGAACGTTATTTAGAATGTTTCTTCCCCTTTTGCACAATTTTTCCTTCAAAAAACATGTGGCTATGTGGCTCTGTGAATGGAATAATAAAAGTTACGGCTTATGGAAGGCAGAGAGTAAAAAACAAATACCTAAGAAACTGAAAAAGGTTGTGTCAGAAAGTAGTTAAGGAGCTTGTGTAGTTCCTGATATTGTGTATTTCTCATAGTCAGAAAGATAAGCAAAAACCTTGCAGTATTGGAACTGTAAGAATAATACAGATATAATAGAAGATGAGACATCTATCAGTCCTGTCATAAACTATACATGTAGACTTTGAAAAATTAAGCTTATTTCTATCCACTGTGTTTAACAATTATTGAGAAACCTTTCAGCCATTTGTCATCAGAGAATCTCTTTACAGTTAATGTAGCAATATTAAGGAAGTTGCATATACACACGTGGACAAAATTGTCGGTACCCCTCGTTTAATGAAAGAAAAACTCACAATGGTCACAGAAATAACTTAAAAAAGCCAGACTGGAATTTGACAAACTACATGTTGACAAGCCACAAAGCTTCTGGGAGAATGTCCTATGGACAGATGAGACAAAAATCGAAATTTTTGGCAAGGCACATCAGCTCTATGTTCACAGACGGAAAAATGAAGCATATCTTGAAAAGAACACTGTCCCTACTGTGAAACATGGAGGAGGCTCTGTTATGTTCTGGGGCTGCTTTGCTGCATCTGGCACAGGGTGTCTTGAATCTGTGCAGAGTACAATGAAATCTCGAGACTATCAAGGGATTCTAGAGAGAAATGTGCTGCCCAGTGTCAGAAAGCATGGTCTCAGTCGCAAGTCATGGGTCTTGCAACACCCAAGAATGGCTAAGAGAAAAACATTGGACTATCCTGAAGTGGCCTTCTATGAGCCCTGACCTACATCCTATTGAGCATCTTTGGAAGGAGCTGAAACATGCCGTCTGGAAAAGGCACCCTTCAAACCCGAGACAACTGGAGCAGTTTGCTCATGAGGAGTGGGCCAAAATACCTGTTGAGAGGTGCAGAAGTCTAATTGACAGTTACAGGAATTGTTTGATTGCAGTGATTGCCTCAAAAGGTTGTGCAACAAAATATTAAGTTAAGGGTACCATCATTTCTGTCCCTGCCTGTTTCATGAGTTTTTTTTTTTTTAAATTCTGTTGAAGCATGGTTGGAAAGCAATGTCTGACTTTCATTTGTTCATTTTCATAGAATATTTACATATTATTACTTTTGTCAGATTCAAGTTATTTCTGTGACCATTGTGGGTTTTTCTTTCATTGAACGAGGGGTACCAACAATTTTGTCCACGTGTGTATACGTGTGTATAATATATAATTAATTTTAAACAATAGGCCTGTCTTAAACCATAATCTGATTATTTTATTTCTCTTTCTCCCTAGCCTCCATCAAAGTCTCTATGCAAAATTGGTGTAGAGTGAGACTAAATAACCAAATTCCAGAGGCAGGGTCGGCAAACTCAAAAAAGTGAGAAGTACACTGCATCTAAGTGGGCTGCCAGGGTTGCCTGGACAATTAAAAATAGTAAGACAGAATAGAGATTCATTGGCTTCCTACTCAGTCATTTATGCTTATAGGCAACAAGTTGGTTTAGCCCTGTGGCCTATGAAATCCCACGAGTACATCGATGACTTCGAAAACCCAGCACAGGTGTTGTAGTTTAGGTGATACCACTGAATCCCTGTACACACAAGGAGTGGGAATGGGGGTAGACTGGTATGATTTTTTTTTTATTAACAAATGTAAAGGTTTGGTGGGAGGGCACAAAGGGGCATTGTTACTAAGTGGTGTCTAAGGGAGCATTATTAGTGGAAAAAGGGGGCATTAGTACTGAGTGGGAGCACAAAGGAGGTGTTATTAGTGAGGTAATTATTACTGTGTGGGTGCACAAAGGGGAGTGGTGTTACAGAGGGCTTTATTACGAATGAGGAGAACACGGGATATTATTACATAAAGGGGCACACAAAAGGGGCTTTATTACTGTCTGGGGGCACAATTTGTGGATTATTACTTAGTGGGAACACAAAGGGGGTATTAGTACTGACTAGGTGTGCAAAGGGAGAATTAATGATGAGTGGAGTCACAAAGAGGGCATTAGTAATGAGTGGCGATCAAGAGGGCTTTATTATTAAGTGGTGGCACAAAGGGACATTATTAATGGGTGGGGGCATAAAGGGAGCAATATTACTAAATTGACAATAAAATAGAAATGAATGAATCTTTCAAGATTTGTTTCAGGTTCAGACCAAAAGTTCAGTTTGGGTCCAAAACAGTTCATTTTGAAGCGGAAGTACAAATTACCTTAAAAAGTCATGTATGGCACTCTGAGGGCTTAAAGGAGTTCATTTCAACGGCTGTGCCCAAACAGCAGTCTATAGCCACATATGTCATTGTTAAGTACGTTTCCTGGGTACAACAGTGTCATACATGTGGGCATAAACTGCAGTTTTGGGCACACAGCAGGGCGCAGATGTGAAGGAGTGCTATGTACTTTTGAAGCGCAGATTTAGATTGTTAGTTTATGGACACCATGTCACGTTTGCAGAGATGGGGTCACTTTTTGGGGAATTACAGTTTACTGGCACCTCCAGGGCTCTGCAAAAACAACATGGTGTCCAGAAAGTCCCTCTAAATCTATACTCCAAAAACTAAGAAGGGCAGTGCTCCTTCCCTTCTGAGCCTTTCTGTGTGCCCAAATATCTCCTTACACCCACATATACAACTTTTTTGTACTCGGGATAACCCACTTAAAAGTTTTAGGAGTGCATGTCTGTGATGACTCAAAGTGAGCACAACATATTGGCACTAAAATTGCATATTACTTTAAAAATGTAAATTTTCACTTTATACATTAATTTTTGGAAAGCACTCTTGGGCTCAAAATGTAATACCCTTTGAAAAATTTCTTGAGGGGTGTAGTTTTTAAAATGGGGTCACATTTGGGGATTTCCATTGTATTGTAGGGAATCTGCAAATGAGACATGGCACTCAAAAATTATTCCAGCAAAATATGCCCTCCAAAATCCAAATAGCGCTCTTTCTATTCTGAGCACTGCCATGTACCCATACAATACTTTATGACCACATATGGGGTATATCCATGTTCAAGAGAAATTGTGTAATGAACTGTGGGGTGCTTTTTGTTCTTTAACCCCTTGTAAAAATGAAAAATTTGGGGCTAAATGGACAGTTTATTGGAAAAAAAGTAATTTTTCATTTTTACATTCCAATGCTAAAAAAATCTGTGAAGCAGCTGTCGGGTTAAAATGCTCATCATACCCCTTGATAAATTCTATGAGGGGTATAGTTTCCAAAATGGGATCACTTTTGGGGGTTTACGTTGTACTGGTAGTTTAGGGGCTCTGCAAATATGACAAGGAACCCGAAAACTATTCCAGCTAAATCTGCTCTGCAAAAGTCAAATAGCGCTCTTTCCATTCTGAGCCCCGCTATGTACCCATACAGCAGTTTATGACCACATATGGGGTATTGTCGAGTTTAGATGAAACTGTTTTATGAATTATAGAGTACTTTTTCTCCTTTATCCTCTTGTGAAAATTAAAAATTTGGGGCTAAATTGATGGTTTATTGCAAAAAAAAAAAAAGTAATTTTTAATTTTCATGTTCCAATGTTAATAAAATCTGTAAATCAGTTGTGGGTCAAAATGTGCCCTATAACCCTTGATAAATTCCTTGAGGGGTGTAGTTTCCAAAATGGAGTCACTTTTGGAGAATTTCCATTGTATTGGTACTTTATGGGCTCTGCAAATGAGACATGGCACCTGAAAACTATTCCAGCAAAATCTGCTTTGCAAACACGTGGCACTCCTTCCCTTCCATGCGCTGCTGTGTGCCCAAACATTAGTTTACATCCACATGGGGGTATTTCCCACATTTGGATTGCATAACAAATTGCATAACAAATGGTGAAATGCATTTTCTGTGAATGTGTTTGTGTTAATTTTAGGGCAAAATGAATGTATTATTGAAGAAAAAAGTCACCTCCATATTGTTTTAATTCCTGTGAAATGCTTAAAGGGTTAACAAACTTGCCAAATGCTGTTTTTTAAGCATTTGAGGGGTGTAGTTTTGAAAATGGGGTGATGTATGGGGGTTTTGTAATATATAGGCCTTTATAATCCTCTTCAGATCTGAAGTAGTCCGTAAAAAATGAGTATGGGAAATTTTCTTGAAAATCTGGAAAATCACAATTTTACGTCCAAAATAAATTAAAGGATGATTAAAAGATGATGCCAATATAAAGCAGAGATATGGTATTAATATTTATTAATGTATTTGGGTGGTGTGACTATCTGTCTGAAAACCAGAGCATTTCACATTTTGAAAATTGCGAATTTTCCTAAATTTCCAATTTGTTTATAAATAAATACAAAAATATTGATCAATGTTTACCACTAACATGAAGTACAATGTGTCATGAAAAAACTAGCTCAAAAGCACTTGTAAGTTAAAGCGTCTTAAAGTTGTTGCCATGTAAAGTGACATGTCAGTTTTGAAAAATTCAGGCCTGTCCTTAAGGTACTTTTAGGCTGTGTCCTTAAGGGGTTAAACTTTATTGAGAACATTTGCAGCAGAATGCAGTGATAGTTCCATTGCAGTTCCATTGTATCTGTAAAACAACAAAAATACGGAATGGGGCCCTTTCATGCTGCTTGACCTGACTACCCTACTAACCACTCTGAAAAGCAATGCCTGGTGCTCTCATTCCATTTCTATAATTCAAGTCATGGTGAAATAGGGACAAGAACTACAGACAATGCACCCTCACCCCATGGTTACCATGGCAGTACAACTGTTCTTGAATACTAAAAGTGAACATCTGATGTTGTATGGAGCTTTATGTGTCCAATGTAAGGTTTTATGGACTGATGACTCAAAATGTTAGCTGAAAAAGAAGATAGAATGTAAGGCCATACAAGAGTCTTTCTTGGTTTCTTGAAGCCATCATGGATGCTGATTAAGACAAGCAAAATTTTGATTGGGACTTGGATTAAAGAAATAAACTACTGGTGACCTAAAGGAATATTTTTATTACTTGAATAGTTAGAAGCATGGTATGCCCCTATATTCTAAGAATCAACTTTGGAGATATTTATAAGAAGCAAATATTCCTGTAAATTGGACATCTAAAGCAAGTCTTTTGTCAATTTTGCATATTGCAAAAATTGCAATATAACAAAAGCTAAAGTTAATAACACTTGCAAGTTTGATAACAGATTTAGTTATTGAGGCTTCTGGGTAATTTGAAAGACACATTGTCTGCTTTTTTCATACCTACAGTGGTTTACTTACAAAATCCTTAGGATGTACATTTTAGTATGTTTTGAGGTTTCGAACCTCAAATTAAAAATGAGCACTTTATGCTGCTTATTAACTTTATCAAATTGAAGGCTGTGAACACCATTCATTTCTTTATCCTGCAGAGTTAAAGGAGATAGCAAGGGAGGGATAGATAGCAAGATAGATTAAAAATAAGAGACATTCAGCTGTAATAGCTTGAATATCCTTGAGGGCCCATGTGTAGAAACAGACATAAAAAGGATGGATAGTTTGCAAATGTTACCCCAAATGAAGTTTTTTGTGCATATCTTAAAAGGTTCCACAAATAGGGATCTAGTGTCAGAGAGAAGGGGGGGGGGGCGTGCAGGAGAAATTGTAATGTGAGCTAGCATGCTTTCATACACAGTGATTGGCATACCTCCCAACCGTCCCAGATTCAGCGGGACAGTCCCAGATTGTGGGTCCTGTCCCGTGGTCCCGGTCAGCAGGAGGTATGTCCCAGTATCAACTCATCTGCGTCCGGAGAGGACACAGATTAGTTGAATACAGTGATGAAGCAGGAGCAATCCGCGGACAGCTTGCGCTTCATCACTGTGCTCTTGTATGCACTGGCCCTGGGAGCTGTAGGTGCGATCTGATGACGTCACTCACATCGCGCCCTGCAGCTGCCTGAACATTCTGGAGAGGGAGACCTCAGACAGAGCAGAAGGAGAGTGAGGAGAGGTGAGTATCAGTGATTTCATTATGTTAAACTTTGGGGGAAAATGGAGAGGGACATTAAACTGGGGCAGATGAAGTGAGGGACATTAAACTGGGGGCAGATGAAAAGGGGACATTAAACTGGGGGAAGATGAAGGGGGGACATTAAACTGAGGGCAGATGAAGTGGGGGACATTAAACTGGGGGCAGATGAAGTGGGGGACATTAAACTGGGGGCAGATGAGGGGGGCATTAAACTGGGGGCAGATGAAGGGGGACATTAAACTGGGAACAGATGGGGGGCAAATAGAGCATGACATTAAACTGGGGGCAAATGGAGGAGGACATTAAACCGTGGGTGTAGCCATAGGGGGATATTAAACCGTGGGGGTATCTGGAGGGGGACATGTCTGCCTCTAGTTGCCCCAGTTTAATGTCTACCCTCCAGTAGCCCCCAGTTTAATGCCCCCATCCAACTACCAGACGAAGCAAGCAGAGAGGAAAATGCTGCAAGCAGATGTGAACCGGGGCTAAGAGCACTTTTCAGTTTTCCTCTTTCACTGCAGGTACTCACATTTGGACTTTACACATAAAGTAAAAAAGCTAGGACAAAGAAAATGGCAACCACTGTTATGTATTATGCCCCACACATCAACATGTTTAGTGCAAATTCATTTACTTAGCATGACATAGATTTACTGTTTCAGTTTGATTCACACGTGCAGATTTAAGAGTGGATCCAAAAGAGAGGGGAATATGATTTTTCTCTTCAGTTTTATTTCCTTCTTGATCCACTCCTGACTTTTGTAATAGTTGATAGTGTTCATATAATGGTGAGGAGCTTAGTGTGTACTTACTGAATGCTCTGCCTTTAGTGTAGATGGCCTTGCTAGTGTCATAAATGGGATTATAATGCACTGCTCATGGACCATTTTCTGCACTATCACAATGCTGAACTGTTACAAACACTATTATTTCATGAAATGGCCTTGCGAATTTATGGATTTATCTAGTGCATAGTAATTTCTGTAAGTATTGAGCTTGAATTATTGTAAATATTGCTGACAAAATTGAAAGAAAAAATAGGCTTGAATGCTGGAAACGGAAGTTAGAGAAAATCATCGGTTGAGCACATCTTCTGAGCAGCTGGGAAGAGAAATGAATTTACGTTAAATTTCCATTGTCACATTTTTGCATATCACTCATGTGGATTGACTCTAGGAACTAACAGTACTTATGGCATATGGCATTAGGCCCATTGTATACACTTTTATAGATATTTACATGATGATGGATTAAAAGGTCTGGAAAGTATTTCTCAAGTCATATTTCATTTACTCATGTATAGTGTTGGTAAAACTCTGAACATTCCTAATTGTTATGATCATCCATATCTTAAGCATCTATAATAACTTCTGTAATAGCTTTAAATTGCAGCTTTTCATCATGCGGACAAATTAGTACTCAGACACCATTTCCACAATCCTTAGTGCACTCCATTTAACCAAGTACTATATACTGTGCAGATGGAACCGTGCCTGGTACTCCAGTGTTGTAGATAGATAAGATAGAAGTTGAAGTAATTTGTAAAGCAGCAGGCTGGCCATCAGACAACAATTCCATCAAGCATAATAAGCTGAATGGTTATCATCTTCCTGCTGCAGTGCTGGGAGGAAACAATGAAATGCAGAATTGAGAACCGAAGTGTCATTGTAAAGTCTGGTTTTATATAAAGCCTGAAAAACTTTTGTCTGTCATCTGCCTTGGGCATAAATGAAATAAAAAGTCTTCAGATAATAATAAGATAAATCTTTCTTCTGTTACGCTTCCAGGAGGCAGGCATTTAAAATAGGTAATTTTATACATTCTTTTATAATTCCCTCACTTTCTAAGGTTTAGGATATATTTTGCATCTTTTACCATTAAAATACTGTCCTTTACATTTTATCATTTTAATATTTCCCCTTTTAACCTGCTGTTGTGAAGCAGCACTTTCAGTTGGCACCAAGGATGTGATACAGATCCATAACAGACACAATATCCATTGGAGCAGACGTGTTATGTAAAGCATTTTTACTTTTTAGAGTACACAAAAAGTGGTTTTGGGTGATGTTGGCTCTCATATCTATCTACAGTACAGTGTAAAGGCTTCAGGTAGATGTGGAAAAATACAAATCACTGAAAAATGTGGAAAGAGTATACGATAATGATAAAATGATAACTTTTAATTAAATAAATATTAAAAATTCACAACCCATATCAAGATAAAACGCATAAATAATGTGATCTTGTGATAAAAAGGGATATTTATCCCTATGATACTCAGGAACAATTAACTTAGGATGCTTCCCGATAGATTCATATACATCCACGTAAATCCTTGCCCCTAGATCAATATCTCACATGTTTCTTATTGACCTTCACTGAAATGGATGGAACATTTAACTGAGTGATATGTTATCAATGGTTAGCACCTGCTCTCGATATTATTTTCCCTATGTAGGAACTATTGCTAATGGTGTGTGGAGTGTTTATTCTTAGGCTCTAGGCAATGCCTATATTGTGGGCAATATTGATATCTATATTAGAACTATAATCTCATATGATTGGCAGTGGCGTAACTAAGGTCTTGTGCGCCCCGGTGGAAACTTTTGCCAGGGGCCCCCCTACCCCCCCTCCCTAGAGCAAATTCTTGATAGTGGCGGTTACGGGTGCTGCAGCGATATCTCAGATACTTGAAAGGGATACAGCTGTAGTACCCACAACTGCAGTTATCAAGAATACGGTGAGTGAGCAGCGCAGCGCCCAGCATATACACACTGGAACAGTACTGTGGCCCCCACACAACATTACAAGCTCTGCAGTGGCCCCCACACAGTATTACATGCTCCGCAGTGACCCTCACACAGCAGTATGTGCCCACAGTTGGCCCCCACACAGTAGTATATGCTCACAGTGACCCCCACACAGTATTATATGCTCACAGTGGCCCCCACACAGTATTATATGCCAAGTAGTGGCTCCCACACAGTATTACATGCTCACAGTGGCCCCCACACAGTATTATATGCTCACAGCAGCCCACACACAGCATTATATGCTCACAGTGTCCCCCACACAATATTATATGCTCCTAAAAGTCCCCCTCCTCGAGCTGGTGCTATTATTATACTCTGGGGTCACCTCAGACCCCAAAGTATAATAAGTAAAGGCCCAGGAGAAATGATTAAAAATAACAAACACTTATACTCACCTTTATCTCACCTTCTCGGGAATCCTCGCTTCATCCGGCTATCTGCGGCATCCTCTTCTCTCTGGCGACTGACGTCTCGTGCTCCAGAGGTCATGTGGGGTGCGATGACGTCATTACTCCGACGCGCCCCATGTGACCACTGGCGTGACATCAGTTACTAGTAAGAAGAGCTCCTGAGCCCAGGACATGTGAGTATAAGTAATTTTTTTATTTTTATACACCTCCCCTGGGCTGGCAACAATATGTATAGCGGTCGGGGAACAAGGCTTTCCTGGGCACTATCATTGTGGTACGGGGCCCTGGTCATTTCCAGCTGGCCGCGGGCCCCATACCCCTCCGGGCCTGATCACTTTCGCACCCCATGCGACCACGATCGTTACACCACTGATGATTGGGTATATACACCCAGACACCATAGGTTACGTATATTATATTTGCCCTCAGGAGTGGCTATATACAGTATGTAACTAGGAAATATCAAACATATAGATTATAAATTATGCACATTATATTTTTATGGGTGCACATATTCCCAGTTGCGTATACATATGTATTAATAATGAGTTCGGCTATAAACTGCCGACATTGTAACTGACACATATTATCCACTGTTCTACTATAATAAGCACAAAATAAGCATATACATAGTTACATAGTAGATGAGGTTGGATGAAGACTTCAGTCCATCAAGTCCAACCTATAACCCTACAGTCCCCTACAGTGTTGATCCAGAGGAAGGCAAAAAAAAAAAAAACATGAGGCTTATGCCAATTGCCCCATTTCATGGGAAAAAAATTCCTTCTCGTCTCCAATCTGGCAATCAGTATAAAACCCTGGATCAATGTGCCCTTAAAATCTAAAACCCATAACCCATAATGTTGTTCTGTTCGAGAAAGGTATCCAGGCCCTCTTTGAACTTGTTCAATGAATCCACCATCACCACTTCCTGGGGCAGAGAGTTCCATAGCCTTGTTGTTCTTACTGTAAAGAATCCTCTTCTATGTTGCTGGTGAAACTTTCTCTCCTCCAGTCGTAGAGGATGTCCCCTTGTCAATGTCACTGGCCTAGGGGTAAAAATATCATTAGAAAGTTCTTTGTATTTGTACATTGTTATTAGATCTCCCCGTAGACGTCTTTTCTCTAAACTGAATAACCCCAAGTTTGTTAATCTATCGTTGTACTCCAATCCACCCATTCCCCTAATAATTTTGGTTGACCTTCTTTGCACTCTTTCTAGTTCAATTTTATCTTTCTTGTATACTGGGGCCCAGAATTGTGCACAATAGTCTAAGTGTGGCCGTACCAGTGATTTGTATAGAGGCATAACTATGTTCTTGTCAGAGAATCTATACCTCTTTTGATGCATCCCATAATTTTATTTGCCTTGGCAGCCGCTGCCTGGCACTGGTCACTAAAGGTAAGCTTACTGTCCACCATAATCCCCAAGTCTTTTTCATTGGCAGTTTTACCCAGTAGTTTACTATGAAGTACATAATCATACATTTTATTTCGTCGTCCAAAATGCATAACCTTACATTGGTCAATATTAACCTTCATTTGCCAAGTCTCGGCCCATGCTTCCAGCTTCCTTAGATCCCCTTGTAATATTCTATTATCCTCCTCATTTTTGATTACCTTACAAAATTTGTATCATCTGCAAATATGGACACCCTGCTTTGCAAACCGTCTACCAGGTCATTAATAAAGATATTAAACAGGAAAGGGCCCAATACTGACCCCTGTGGCACCCCACTGGTGACTGTTACCCAGTCTGAATATTTACCATTAATAAGCACCCTCTGTTTCCTATCAGAGAGCCAGTTGCGAACCCAAATGCATATGTTTTCCCCCAGTCCCAACATTCTCATTTTGCATACCAACCTTTTATGTGGTACAGTATCGAAAGCTTTTGAAAAGTCCAGATACACCACGTCCACTGTATTACCCATGTCTAGTCTTGAACTGACCTCTTCATAGAAGCTGATCAGATTAGTCTGACAAGACCGATTCCTCATAAAACCATGCTGATTGGGTGTGATAAGATTATTTACATTGAGGTACTCCAGGATAGCATCTCTTAGAAAGCTCTCAAATATCTTACCCACCACAGAAGTCAAACTTACTGGCCTATAGTTTCCAGGCTCACTTTTAGACCCCTTTTTGAAAATTGGCACCACATTTGCTATGCGCCAATCAAGTGGAACAGACCCAGTCATTACTGAATCCTTAAATATTAGATATAAGGGTCTGTCTATCACTGTGCATAATTCCCTCAGAACTCGGGGGTGTATGCCATCTGGAACCGGTGATTTATCTATTTTAGTGTTTTGAAAGCAGCACCGCGCTTCCTCCTGGGTTAAACAGGTGACATTTAATGGAGAGTTAACATTACCCCTAATCATGTTGCTGGCCATTGGATTTTCTTGTGTAAATACCGTAGAGAAGAAGGCATTTAATAGTTGTGCTTTTTCCTCATCCTCCTCCACTATTACACCCAGATTATTTTTGAGAGGGCTCACATTGTCAGTTTTTATTCTCTTGTTATTTATGTAATTGAAGAATAATTTTGGATTATTTTTACTTTCCTTGGCAATTTTTCTCTCAATCTCAATCTTTGCCTCCTTTATTTGTCTTTTACACAATTTATTTTTCTCTTTATAGTTTTTTAATGCTGTGTCACTACTTTCTTTTTTTTAGCACTTTAAATGCTTCCTTTTTATCCCTCATTGCACTCCTTACCGTTTTAGTTAGCCATATTGGTTTTCTATGATTTCTGGCCCGCTCATTCCCATAAGGGATATGTTTTTTAGTGGTCCTATTTAGAAGGCTTTTGGAAATGTCCCATTTTGTTTGTGTTCCGGTCACTTTGAGGACATTGTCCCAGTTTATGCTGCTAATCTCCTCTCTTAGCTGGTTAAAATTGGCCTTCCTGAAGTTTAGTGTTTTTGTTCCCCCTCTACTGAACATTTTTTTAGTGTGTACAAGAAAACTTATTATGTTATGGTCACTATTACCAAGATGACCCCCAACCTCCACGTTTGACAATGTGTCAGATTCATTTGTTAAAATTAGGTCTAAAAGTGCCTCAACTCTTGTTGGGTCCTGCACTAGTTGCGATAGGTAATTGTCTTTTATTACTGACAAAAACCTGCTCCCTTTGTTGGACCTGCAGGTTTCTGCCTCCCAGTTGATATCTGGGTAGTTGAAATCCCCCATAATAATGACTTTATTGTGCTTTGCGGCCTCATCTATTTGTTTTATTAGTACATTTTCAGCTTCTTGCTTTATATTTGGAGATTTATAACAAACCCCTATCAGTATTTTATTATTCTTTGTTCCTCCCTTAATTTCCACCCATAAGGACTCCACATATTCAGTTTCCTCCCAGATGTCCTCACTCAAAAGTGGCTTAAGGCAGGATTTTACGTAAGCAAACCCCTCCCCCTTTCCTATTGGTACGCTCCTTTCTAAACATACTGTACCCCTGTATATTTACAGCCCAGTCATAGCTAGAATCCAGCCATGTCTCACTTATCCCCACCATGTCATATTTCTCTTCCAACATTATCACTTCCAGTTCCTCCATCTTGTTAGTGAGACTTCTGGCGTTAGTATACATACATTTCAAGGATTTATCATTCTCCCTACTCTTCCACTGCCTACTGACTGTTCTAACCCCACCCCCCGCTCCACCCCCAGTTACATTATTTAGCCCTCTTTCCATTTCTACACTATCATTCCCTCTACATCTGTTACCCTCCCCCCCCCAGTCCCTAGTTTAAACACTCCTCCAACCGTCTAGCCATCTTCTCCCCCAGCACAGCTGCACCCTCCCCATTGAGATGCAGCCCATCCCTACCATAGAACCTGTAGCCCACAGCAAAGTCGGCCCAGTTCTCCAGGAACCCAAACCCCTCCTTCCTACACCAGCTTTTGAGCCACTTGTTTACCTCCCTAATCTCCCGCTGCCTTTCCTGTGTGGCTCGAGGTACAGGTAGTATTTCTGAAAATACTACCTTGGAGTTCCTTGCCTTCAGCTTTCTCCCTAGATCCCTGAAATCATTTTTAAGGACCTTCCACCTACCGCTAGCTTTGTCATTTGTGCCAACGTGCACCATGACCGCTGGATCCACACCAGCCCCACCCAGTAATCTATCAACCCGATCCGCGATGTGTCGAACTCGAGCGCAGGAAAGGCAACACACCGTACGACGATCCCGGTCTTTGTGAAAGATTGCCCTGTCTGTTCCCCTAATAATTGAATCCCCCACTACCAGCACCTGTCTAGGCTTCTCTGCACTCCTATCCCCCTTTTACTGGAGCAGACATTCCCCTGGCGGTCAGAGGAAGTGTCTTGCTGCAGCAGTGTTACCCCTGTACTAACATCCCCCTCATCTGCCAATTTAGCAAATTTGTTGGGGTGTGCCAGTTCAGGACTAACCTCCCTGGCACTCTTCACTCTACCCCGCTGCTTTCTAACTGTCACCCAGCTAGCTGCCTCATTTTCCTGCACCTCCATGCTACCATCCCCCTCTGCACTTACCCCAACGAGTTCCTGCTCTGTGAGCAACAAACTCCTTTCCAAGTTATCAATGGATCTCAGTCTTGCAATTTGCTCATTTAGATCCATGATCTGGGCTTCCAAATGTGCAACGTGCTTACATCTTGAACAGCAGTATGCCCCCTCAAGCGGCTGCTCAAGCAGAGAATACATGCTGCAAGATGTACACTGGACCGCATTAGCAAGCATGGAGCACATCTTACCTGATGGGGATATTTTTTTTTGTAAAGTCCCTGAATCTAAAGTCATTTAATCTTAAGTCACACTTAGATCAAACACACTTGGGATCAAACCACACTCGCCAGCTCACACACTCGCTTTATACTTAGCTCTTAAAGCTGCTCCAAGTTGCAGACCAAGCTGCCGCTGATTCCTCTGATTGCAAAAGGATGTGGTTTCCTAGTATCTCTAATGCTTAGTCCCATCTAACCATACACAGATGCGTCATAGCGTCCAGAAACTATGGCTACCAGCCTTGGGCCTACTTGTCCAATCAGTGTGTAGGGGCGGGGACTTTGCCTCGCCCCTCACACAGACATGAGCATGGAGACATGACTGGAGCAGGTAAGTTACACGGCCTATATAAGGCTGACAATGTGCAGCATATGGCGGCTCTCTCTATAGCACCAGCGTCCACTATCAGGGCCCTGAAACTGCAAATTTAACTGCATATCATCTGAATTTGTGTTTAGGTATCCTCTCCTGATGTGCCCAATGTTTTCTTTGGGCAAAACACGTTGATAATTGATTACCATTGTGGTAAGGGGTGTATTCACACTTTATATTCTATGGCTCTTCCAGTTGAGAGGTGTAAGAGGCTTGTTGATGGTTATAGGAAGTGATTGATTTCAGTTATTTTTTCCAAAGGGTGTGCAACCAAATATTAAGTTGAGGGTGCCTGTAATTTTGTTCGGCCCATTTTTGGAGTCTTGCGTGAAATGATATCATTTTTGACTTTTTTTTTCTATCTTTTTAGTGTTGTTCTAATACACACAAAGGAACTAAACATGTGTATAACAAAACATGTGTAATTGCAATAATGTTCTGGGAGAAATAGTGCCAACACTTACGTGCATGCCTGTAAGTAGATATATACAGTAGGTGTATCTCAATATATGAAAATATCTTTGAAATGTTTATTTCTTTCAGTAATTAAATAAAAAAAAGTGACCTCCTAGATTTTCTAGATTCTTTACACACAGAGTGTTCTATTTCAAATGTTTTATTTCTGGAAATGTTGATTATGGATTACAGGTAATGAAAACCCAAATCTAAGAAAATTTTAATATTGTAAAAAAGTTCAGTATTGTAAATTCAGTGTGTCACCTGCCAAGGTTTCCCAAGCCTTTAAATGGTCCCTCAGTCTGGTTCAATAGGACACACAATCATGGAAGACTGCTGATTATGAATTGTATTACTGAATTACTGAAATGAATGTTTCAAAAATATTCTAATTTATTGAGAGGCACCTGAATGCATTGCTCTTAGGATACAGACGTTCCACATGAGAGTTCATTATCAGAGGGAATCTCTATATATAGTGGGGAAAAAAAAGTATTTAGTCAGCCACCAATTGTGCAAGTTCTCCCACTTAAAAAGATGAGAGAGGCCTGTAATTGACATCATAGGTAGACCTCAACTATGAGAGACAAAATGAGAAAACAAATCCAGAAAATTACATTGTCTGATTTTTAAAGAATTTATTTGCAAATTATGGTGGAAAATAAGTATTTGGTCAATAACAAAAGTTCATCTCAATACTTTGTTATATATCCTTTGTTGGCAATGACAGAGGTCAAACATTTTCTGTAAGTCTTCACAAGGTTGGCACACACTGTTGCTGGTACTGTATCTTGGCCCATTCCTCCATGCAGATCTCCTCTAGAGCAGTGATGTTTTGGGGATGTCGCTGGGCAACACGGACTTTCAACTCCCTCCAAGGGTTTTCTATAGGGTTGAGATCTGGAGACTGGCTAGGCACTCCAGGACCTTGAAATGCTTCTTACAAAGCCACTCCTTCGCTGCCCTGGCGGTGTGTTTGGGATCATTGTCATGCTGAAAGACCCAGCCACGTTTCATCTTCAATGCCCTTGCTGATGGAAGGAGGTTTGCACTCAAAATCTCACGATACATGGCCCCATTCATTCTTTCATGTACATGAGTCAGTCGTCCTGTGGACTCTGAGAAACATGTGAGCTATTGATCAAGGAAGCATCCCCAGTTATTTGTCCCTGAATATCATACGGTTAAATATCCCTTTGTATCACAAGATCATATTATATTGTGCAATACTATTTGTAATCCAATGGTTAACTTGTAATCCACAGGCAAATGCTGTCTTCCCCTTAAAGTACAGTTATAGGCCTTGCTCCAGTTCCCTGAAGTGAAACAGGCCAGTCTCTCCAATGATAAGGTGTCAACATAAAAGTCCCTTATATAACTACCACCACGTAGTCTACGTAGATGCGGCCAAGCTGTATTTACAAGTCCTTGAGGCCTTTCTTTCATGTAGCCTCTTTACCTTCTGAGCTTCAGGGGTACACTCCTCGTCTAACGATCCCTGTGTCCCCAGACTCAGTCCTCAGCCAGTACCACGATCACTGTGTCCCCAGACTCAGTCCTCAGCCAGCACCAAGACTTCTCCTGCAATCTAGCTCAGCTCAGGCATCCATCCAGAACATAGCTTTCTCCTGCAGCACAGCACAGGCCTCCACAGTCCAAGACTCTTCCTCCACACAAAACTCACTTCCTGTTTCCTGCTGGGTGATGGTACAGTTCTCCATCTCCAGTGGGAGGCATCAAAACTGTAAATGCACTGTCAGGCTTGTAGGAGTCCAAAACGTCCCAGTAATTACCTATAATCAGTCTTTGCAACCTAGAACAATATTTGCATTCTCATGCATTAATACATATACTTATGGGCAGTTTATTACTTTGCTGCCACCTACTGACCAAAGTTAGTTACTGCAAATAACATATGAATACTGCAGATGTATTGCTTCACAACCTTACACCCATACAGTGTACTGTCCCTATTACAGCATCTTATACAGTGGTTACGAAAAGTATTCAGACCCCTTTAAATTTTTCACTCTTTGTTTCATTGCAGCCATTTGCTAAAAGCAAAAAAGTTCATTTTATTTCTCATTAATGTACACTCAGCACCCCATCTTGACAGAAAAAACCCCCAGAAATGTAGATATTTTTGCAAATTTATTAAAAAAGAAAAACTAAATATCACATGGTCATAAGTATTCAGATCCTTTGCTGTGACACTCATATTTAACTCACATGCTGTCCATTTCCTTCTGATCCTCCTTGAGATGGTTCTGCTCCTTCATTGGAGTCCAGCTGTGTTTAATTAAACTGATTGGACTTGATTAGGAAAGGCACACACCTATCTATATAAGACCTCACAGCTCACAGTGCATGTCAGAGCAAATGAGCATCGTGAGGTCAAAGGAACTGCCCAAGGAGCTCAGAGACAGAATTGTGGCAAGGCACAGATCTGGACAAGGTTCCAAAAGAATTTCTGCAGCACTCAAGGTTCCTAAGAGCACAGTGGCTTCCATAATCCTTAAATGGAAGAAGTTTGGGACTACCAGAACTCTTCCTAGACCTGGCCATCCAGCCAAACTGAGCAATCGTGGGAGAAGAGCCTTGGTGAAAGAGGTAAAGAAGAACCCAAAGATCACTGTGGCTGAGCTCCAGAGATGCAGTAGGGAGATGGGAGAAAGTTCCACAAAGTCAACTATCACTGCCGCTCTCCATCAGTCGGGGCTTTATGGCAGATTGGCCCGAAGGAAGCCTCTCCTCAGTGCAAGACTATGAAAGCCCACATAGAGTTTGCCAAAAAACACATAAAGGACTCCCAGACTATGAGAAATAAGATTCTCTGGTCTGATGAGACGAATATTCAACTTTTGGTGTTAATTCTAAGTGGTATGTGTAGAAAAAACCAGGCACTACTCATCACCTGCCCTATACAATCCCAACAGTGAAACATGGTGGTGGCAGCATCATGCTATGGGGATGTTTTTCAGCTGCAGGGACAGGATGACTGGTTGCAATTGAAGGAAAGATGAATGTGACCAAGTACAGAGATATCCTGGAAGAAAACCTCTTCCAGAGTGCTCTGGACCTCAGACTGGGCCGAAGGTTCACCTTCCAACAAGACAATAACCCTAAGCACACAGCTAAAATAACAAAGGAGTGGCTTCAGAACAACTCTGTGACCATTCTTGACTGGTCCAGCCAGAGCCCTGACCTCAACTCAATTGAGCATCTCTGGAGATACCTGAAAATGACTGTCCACCAACGTTCACCATCCAGCCTGACGGAACTGGAGAGGTTCTGCAAGGAAGCGTGGCAGAGGATCCCCAAATCCAGATGTGAAAAACTTGTTGCATCATTCCCAAGAAGACTCATGGCTGTACTAGCTCAAAAGGGTGCTTCTACTCAATACTACGCAAAGGATCTGAATACTTATGACCATGTGATATTTCAGTTTTTCTTTTTTAATACATTTGCAAAAATATCTACATTTCTGGCTTTTTTTCTGTCAAGATGGGGTGCTGAGTGTACATTAATGAGAAATAAAATGAACTTTTTTGCTTTTAGCAAATGGCTGCAATGAAACAAAGAGTGAAAAATTTAAAGAGGTCTGAATACTTTCCGTACCCACTGTACATTATATTGCCCCCATTACAGGCCCCAATACAGTATACTTTCCCCATTACAGGCTCCCATACAGTAAGTGCCCCTGTTACAGGACCCCATACAGTAAGGGCCCCCGTTAGATGTCTCCACACAGTAAAGACCCCTGCTATAGGCCCTCATGCAGTAATGGTCCATGTTACATGCTACAATGAGGGCCCATGTTGCAGGTCCCCTTACAGTAAGTGTCCCCGTAATAGGCCCCACACAATATAGCCCATGTTGCAGGCCCCCATACAGTATGTGTCCACGTTATAGACCCCACACAATATAGTGCTCCCAATACAGGTCTCCACATAGATACTTACTCTACTCCAGCAGGAAATTTCACCTATCCCCGTTCCTGTCCATGGCTGCCTCCATTTAAGGCCTCCAGGACTCTAGGTGGGTGAGTGGACAGGAGCAGGAATAGGTGAGTTAAAATCACCTGTTGGCCTATAAAAAAAAATGCAGCAGGGGGCCGACCAGTATATGCATACATAGTCATACACACCATCATTCAATATTTTAAAGTAGTTATATTGTAATGCACATTTTTTGCATAGGTATCTCTCTGATATATGTTAGAATATATTTGGCCAGATATTAAAACTACCAGATATTTCAGTATGACAAACAATCATTGATTATGATGTTAATCTGTTTTCCCTTAGTCCTAACAGCAGCACAATATGGGGTATTTCTGCCCCTGTGTGCTGGCAGGACAGGTGGAACTTTTAATTAACATAAAATATGCATGACTATGCTACCGCTACCGTATAAGAGGGCAAAGGGACCTCCCCCCC
This sequence comes from Leptodactylus fallax, assembly GCA_947044405.1. Taxonomy (NCBI): domain Eukaryota; kingdom Metazoa; phylum Chordata; class Amphibia; order Anura; family Leptodactylidae; genus Leptodactylus; species Leptodactylus fallax. Next base: position 850,884 of record CAMRHE010000048.1, on the reverse strand, counting down.
CCTTGTGTAAGTTATAAAGTAAAAATTTCTAAGTTTAGGGAGGGAAGCTTGTGCTGCTGTTAGGACTAAGGGAAAACAGATTAACATCATAATAAATGATTCCCTTACGTCCAACAGAAGCACAATATGGGATGTAGCAAGTAATTCCCTTAGGGAGCGTTTCCCTGCTCTACAACACCAAGGACTGACTGACCAAAAACAGTCGCCACAGAACTCCGCACATGTAGTCGATAACTTTTTTACAAAGGTTAAGTGAGATGACCACAAAGCAGCTGCGCAGATCTCCGCCCAAGAGGATGATACAGCCCTGGTTGAATGGGCTGTACAAAATCCGGGTGGAGCTAACCCCTGAGCAAAAAAAGAAACTTTGATTGCTTCCTTAATCCACCTAGACAAGGTAGGCTTGGAAGGCCTGAGACCTTTCTCTCTACCATACATGTTGACAAGGAGATTTTCGGCTCTCCTAAAGGAACATATACGTAAGAGGTAAATCTGGAGACATCTCACAATATCTAGTGTGTGCAGTTTTTTCTCCTCTTCAGAGCAAGGGGCTGGAAAAAAACACCGGTAAAGAGACTAATTGGTTAATATTGGCGTGGGAAGGTACCTTAGGGTTAAACCCAGGAAGAAACCTAAGTTGGACCCTATCCGCAAAAAATTATATATAAAGTTCCTTGGAAGAAAAAGCCTGAACAGTCGAAAGATCTCACTGGGGAACCGGAGCTGAGACCGCCGGTCTAAGTCTGGTAGCACCCTTAAGGAACCCAACAATAAGGGAATCCTGGGACAATCGTCTGCCTAAACAGGCGGATAAGGCTGAAACCTGTACCCTCAGTGTAGCAGGAGAAAGGCCTGAATCCAAGCCGCTTTGAAGAAAATCCAAAATTTCTGCTGTAGTAGGGTTTGAACTATCAGCTTCTCTTCTGGAGCACCACTGCTTGAAGATGTTACCTATCCTATGGTAACTTTTCTTGGTAGACTTTGCTCTGACACAGGAAAGAGTCCTCAGGATGGCTTCTGACAGTCCACTAAATCTCCGTAGGGACTGGTCAACCTCCAGGCTGTCAGGTTGAATCTCCTCAGATCCTGGTGCTTCTGAATTCCTTGGGAAACCAGGTTCTGGGTGGGAGGAAGCCTCCAATATGTCCCTCGACTCATGTGCATGAGCTGGGCAAACCAAGTCCTTTTTGGCCAGAATGGTATGATGGCTATCACAGAGACTTGGTCCTGTCTGACTTTCATCAATACCTTTGGTATCATGGAAAGTAGAGGGAAGATGTATGCCAGCCTGAACCTCCAAGGGATGGACAGGGTATCCACTGCCAAGGGATAGTCCTCCTGATACAGTGAGCAGAACGTCTCTATCTTGGCGTTGTGTCTGCTCGCCATGAGGTCTACTTCTGGGAGACCCCACATCAGGGTAATCTGATGGAATACATCTGGATTGAAAGACCATTCTCCTGATACGACATGACCCCGACTCAACTGATCCTCTACTATGTTCAGGGAACTTTTGATGTGAACTGCGGATAAGTGGGTCAGATTTTTTTCTGCCCAGGTAAAAATCAGATCTGTCTGACCGAACCTTGATTGCTCTCCCTCTGAGGAGAGGAGAAAAATTAAGTAGTGCCAGGTACACGGCTCTGAGCTCCTTGTACGGTCTTCTCATACAGGTGGGCTCCCCATCCCGAGAGGGATGAATCGGTAGTCAACAGGGTCCAATGAGGTAGGACCATGGACATTCCATCTTTCAGGTGTATCCACCATCTGAGGGAAAGACGGGTACTGGGAGAAAGTTTGATCTTCTTGTCGAGACCGAAAGGAGTACGGTTCCAGGCTTTTAGTACTTCCATCTGGAGAGAATGCAAATGCCATAAAGCCCAAGGGACTGCGATGGCTGAGGATGACATCAGGCCTAGGACTCTCATGGGTGTTATGATGGATACCAGGCATGTTCTGAAGAGAAACCGGACCGCTCTGATTAATTTTTCCTTCCTTGCCGGTGTTAAGGAAACCTCCATGCGGTCTGAGTCCAGGAGATACCCCAGGAACTTCCTGCGGGTAGAGGGAACTACTTCTGACTTCTCCCAATTTATCAGCCCACTCAAGCTTTGGAGAAGGGATACGGCTATCAGTAACTGCTGGAGCAGAACAGACTCTGACTGGGCTTTTATTAGCCAGTCGTCCAGGTATGGCACTACAAAAAGGCCCTGAAGCCAGAGAGAGGTGGCTATAGGAGCTACAACTTCTACAACTTTGGTGAAGGTATGAGGAGCTGAAGTGATGCCAAAGGGCAGGGATGCGAACTGAAGATGCTTCCGGTGGCCAGAAACTGGGGACATGCAGATAGGTATCCTTTAGATCTAAGGTGATGAAAACTTCGCCCTGTTGAAGGAAGGATGTAACGGATTTTATGGTCTTCATACGAAAATGTTTTTTATGAAGCGATTCAGATATCTTAAGTCTATAATCATTCTCCAGCTGCCTGATGGTTTTGGCATCAGAAAAACTGGGGAGTAGACACTGAATCCTTCTTCCAAGGGGGGAGGAACCTCTTCCAAAGCCCCCTTGCGGATGTAATCGTGAATGGAGCACTTCAATATATCCTGCTGAGCTGCAAGAAGGGAGCGGGTTATGACGAATCGATCTTAAGGTGGCTGAAGAAACTCGATCGCATAAACTTACTGAACAACCTGCAAGACCCAAGGGTCTTGAATTTTTTCCTGCCAGACAGTGTAAAAGTGAGAAAGCCGACCTCCGACAGGAGTCTCGGCCACAGTGAGAAGGCAGCCGATGTCAAAAGCTAGGCTTCTTTTTGTCCTCATCCTTGGGGAACTTTCGTTCAGAACCCCTAGGCTGATATCTAGGACGTCTCTGGAACTGAGGTCTGCATTGAGGCTGATAACCTCTATCTGGTCAGAAGGTCTTGACCTGCCTCTAAAGGCCTGAGGCAGAGTCTTACCCTTTTTATCGGCAAGGTCTTTCATAATCTCATCCAGGGTAAAGAGTAGAGAAATGTTGGTTGAACTTGGAGGCATTATCAGCTCTCCAGGGTTTTAACCATAGCGGCCTTCTAGGTGCCGTAGAAAGGACCAAAGATTTGGCCGCCAGCTTTAAATGATGTTGAGAGACTTTGGCTAAATAATCTGTTGACAAGGAAACCGAACTCAAAAAAGGTAGGGATCGTCTCTGGAGACTCCAGAGTCGATGTCTCTTGCAAGCTGGGCTAAGTCAGCACATAATTTGCTTGAGACTTCATTAGAGGCAATAGCCACGGAAGTCTGACCGAAGGCCAGAGAATAAACCTACCTGAGGGTACTCTCTATGTGTCTATCCATGGGGTCCTGGAGATTAGAACTAGAGATGAGCAAATCGATTCTGCAGAAGTCGAATTCGATCCAAATTTCAGGAAATCTTCGATTCGCCATGATTCCGGATTTCCTGATGCTTCACGGTAACGAATATTTAGTAAGGACCTTTGTGACATCAGACGGTCACAAGATGTTCTCTAGAGATGTGATTGGGTAGGCGTGTCTTTGCTTGTTAGCAGATCCTTCCACATGAATAAAAGTTGTCCATGCTAGAGAGAGAGACAGACAGACACATGACCGCGGCATCCAAGGGCTTCCGCCATTTTGCCGCCCACCTGCCCACCCCGGCTCTCTGCAGCCCGGAAATAGCTGTTTATTCACCGCAAAGTAATTTTGATCGAAGCAAATTTTTTTGGAACTTCGAATCGAACTGCCGAATCGAACTTTTGAGAAATTCGCTCATCTCTAGTTAGAACCATCATCCACCGGGACCACCGTACGACGGGACAACTTGGCCACTGCCGTGTCCACTTTAGGTGGGAGGCCCCACCTATCCCGTTAAGCCTCCGCAATAGGGAACAAGGTTCTAAATCTTCTGGAATATATGGGAGCTCTTTCCGGATGTTTCCATTCCGCAAGCATGAGTTTTTTCAGTGACTCATCCACTTGAAAGGCCCTAGTCCCCCTAGAGGTGGAACAGTAGGCTTCCCCATCAACATCACGGTCCCTTGACCGGATGGACTTCAGCAGCCTATTTATCTTCTCAAGAGGATTTCTTGCAAGGAGTCCTGCATATACTCCTTGACCCACACCACGATATCACGTACAGAAGGCTCATCAGAGAGGGGTCCACGGTACTGACGGCAGCGAGAAAACTTATACCCATCAGGCAAGGGAGTATTACAGTTTAAACAAGACAAATGCTTGCGTTTGGAGGACCTTTTCCTTCTCCAGTCATCACCATCAGCACCGGACGTTGAGGAGGACATCTATAAGGAAAACCAGAAGTCACCAGACAATAAAACACAGCTAATATAAAGAAAATACCTTTGAAGAATCAAGCGATTCAAACAACACGGAAGCACTTTGCTGCAGGCAAATAATCCCAAGGGATAAGGAGCCGAACTCAAAGAGAGACAAGCACACAACTGCAAAGAACTATGGGGCTTTATAGTGGGGAAAAAAGGGGAGGAGCAATGGAAAGTGTCACAAAAAAAATCTTCCCATTCACTTCTGCAGCAAAGCTACTACCAGGAATAATGTGGTTAAAAAAATTAACAAAGAAAACCACATCAAAAACGCAATAAAATCTAAAAAAGAAAAAGTACACATTTTCAAATTTTCACGGTACCGGAAGTAGGCCACAGCATAGGTACGCCAGAAATTGCGTCCCCGGAAAACCGGAATGGAAGAAAGGTTCCGTGAAGAAAAAAGACCGACGTCACTTCCGGTCACGGCAGCCCGAAGACGCCACGGAACTCCGGCGCGCGGAACAACAGAGCAGCAAGGGAAAATGCATTCTATGAGAGGCCAAAGAGACCTCCCTCCACCAGTCCCACCACACAGGACAGAAAAAAACACAAGGTGGGGGGAGGTCCATTTGCCCTCTTATAGGGTAGCGAAGTCATGCATATTTTATGTTAATTAAAAGTTCCGCCTGTCCTACCAGCACACAGGGGCAGAAATACCCCATATTGTGCTGCTGTAGGACGTAAGGGAAATTAACACTGCCAGATATTTCACTATAAAGAACAAATCACATTTGTCAATGTACTCCCATCTGTTGAAGCATTCTTCAAGCCACACATCAACAAGCCTTCCAAACACCTCCAGCAGCCTCCAACTCATTCATTCATTGAACATTCATGAAATCCTCTCCTTCCTCACGCCTGAAACTACAAAAATGCTAGTCTACACCCTCATAATCTCTAGTTTAGACTACTGTAACACCCTTCTCCACGGCCTTCCAGCTAATGCTCTTTCCCAGTTCCAGTCCACCCTAAACTCTGCTGCTTGCTTAATCTACCTCTCACCCCATCTTCAGCAGCCTCTCCTCTCTGCCAATCCCTTCACTGGCTACCCATCACCCAGTAAATAGAGTTTAGTCACTTTTTTAGAGCTTTTATTGTACTGACTAAATAAAGCCTGAAGTTTTAAGTACTCTGGTGAGTGCCCTTCCTTTCCTCTTCTTTGTTGAATCTTTGACTTTCCTTTAATAATTCAGTTGCACTTGTAGTAGTAGTAAAAGAAATAGCACTTGTCACAGTGGCTAAATGACTCAACAAAATCCTTCTGAGCCAGATGGGGATTGGAGTGCCCATGATGTCACAGGAAATGAGACTCAGTAGACTGGTGGTGGCAGGCAACAGGTTACACATAGCTTTACTGGATAAATTATGCAGTAAGGCAACCAACAGCTTCCAGGTAATAGAGGTACAGTTCTAAAAATAAGTCCGGTATGGGAATGGGGTGAGCTCAATTGATGGTTTGTCTAGCAGACTGTGCTTGAATCACTTTCTCACCACTGCTCAACAGGTGCCAGTCTCTATTCTTTCTCCACTTCACAATCAATAAAAAAACATACTGCCACTACCAGCTCATATAGGGCCTCACTTCTATACCGAATCTTAACACCTTGAGATAATGTAGGAAGGGATTCCACCAGGCTGCTCTGCTTTCTGTGAAGTACTCCCTATAAATCTTCTCCATACAAAACAAGAAAAGCTACACTCACTGGAGAAAAACCACTGAATCCTTTATTCAGTGCAGTAACATTTCTCAACCATCAACTTCAGTACTGAAATATAAGTCAGTCAAAAACTGGTATAGATTTCAGGTATAAATCATGCCAGATTTCTCCCACCCGCTGTGCCCATTTTCGTAAAAAGTGACAAGTGGAGAACAGAAAGAGGGAAGGGCCGTGCACCAAAAATGCACCAATACTATTCCAATATATGATATGTAGGCTACATTAAGGTCTCCTCCAACTACCAGAAGACCCTCTCAATTTCTGCAGTACTCAGCCAGTGTTGATCAGTGTTAGTGAAATATAGATTAACAAATGCACACTTGGGTTGGCCGATAAGGTCATAAAGCACCAGGGGATCAAATGAGCAATTAACATAGTCACACGCAGATTTTGACACGGAATCTGCCTCAAATTCCTCCTGAAATCTGTCTCCCATTCTCTTCAATGGGAGCCAGTAGCAGAATTTTTCTGCTAGCTGATTTTTTTCAAAATTTGAAGAGGAATTGGATATGGACTTTATCAAAATCCAGTAGTGGAATTTGGAATATGTGCCACTCTTCTCCAAATTCTGCTTCAAATTCCGCTCCAAATTCAGCATCAAAATCAGCTTCAAATTCAGCGTTAAAATCCTCGTCAGTTTTTTCCAATTCCTGAAGCAGAAATTTTATGCTTGGCAAATTCAATGTCGAATTCAGCGTCAAATTCAGTGCCAAATTCCTACATGTGAATTTACCCTTAGAGTGAGAATCCTCTGAGCAGCCATGGTAGCAATTTGGGAATCAGGGCTGGAGAGCTTCTGTATTTGGTCTTTTCTAAACTGTCTTGGAGGAAGAGCACATGGGCTCTGAGGCACCACAGATCTCACATACACATAGTGCTTATCTGGAGTGTGGAGGTCCCTAATATTGTAGAAGACAATCCTCAAATCAGTCAACATCAAGAAAGAAGTAAAAAAAGAAAAAGTGGGGAGAGGAGGGTGGTTGAAAAGGTAAGAAAGCAGATAGAGGGAGAAGGTAGTGAGGTGGAAGCGAGGGAGGAAGATTGTACATGGTGGTTCAACAAAAATTCAAGCATTTGTCCAGGAGAATGGGGTCTCGTTTGGCCACAAACCTCCTGGTTTGCCAGGGGATATATCTGGAAAGGTGATCAGGTAGCCAGTGTGGGCTAAAGTTCCAAAGTATAAACTTACTGCATAGGGCTGCTTGATGCTCAGGTCTAATTTTCCATGGACTAGGAGGGGGAGGGCACTGGGGACACAAACTCAGAGTTTATCTATACACTGCGCTGACCCTCGCTTTTACACATTTAACATTTGAAACGCTCTAAAAATGACCCATTTATTAGGTTTTATAGACACACATGGCGATTATATTGCAAAAAGCAATGGTTTTTTAGATAAATTAGCCCGTTTTGATGTTTTGTAAGTGCTACAGGGGCTTATTGTTATTTAGGAGACAAATTTGAAAAGTGAAGAGTTGTCTTTTCAAAAAAACCTGAGCTATACATGGCCTGTCTAGCAGGAAGATCATGAAAAGGAGTAAGAGAAGACTTGCCCACTTTCCCTGCCAGTGTCACTGTCAAGTCTATTGTTCCAAATAAAAGAGTGATGCTTTTTCATGTGAGTACGTAGAGATGTCATTCCTACAATTTGTTCCTGTATGGCCATGGCTAAGTTTCTGTTTGCAGATCTTGCATATCACCATGGATTTATTGTTTGGTAATGTAGTGTACAAGAAAATTCCCACATGGGAGCTGACTGCGTGTACTTGCTGCCGCCAGCAGCAGCGAAAACAAGTCTGCCACTACCAGTGCCCCACCCTCACCCTGAGAGGTTCCACTATGTCTTCCCTGGGTAGGTCTGCACAATGGCTGGAATGCCTGAGCCCACCAGAGGATCCTCTAATCCTCCGGTGGGCAAGTCCAACTCTGAATTTGAGGATTAATTTTGGGCCCATTAGAAATTTCTCTATTAGCCCTCTAATAGTCACATTGTTGTGACAGTTGTGGTTTTCTTACTTATTGTTTTCTAAAAACTGCTAGAGACTGCAGGAGAGAGTGATGTGTAGCTCCACTGAGCTCAATATCCACCAACCTGGATACTGAACAGAGGACATCTCTTCCAGTGTGGTAAAATGGGCTCATTTGTGCACAATGCACTTTCCATACTGTAGATTGGGGATAAGTCTCTATAATGACAAAATCCCTTTAAACTAGGTTCACATCGGCGTTGATGTTTCCATTCTTCAGGTCCACTTGGGAACCCGAAAAAAAACAGAAACCCAATCCGCTTAAAAAGCGGATACCTGTGGATATCAACAAGCCACTTTTATGTATTTAGAGACAAAGTAAGAGTAGTGAACCCCAGCCTTTGCCCGGGTGAAGGAAAGCCTAGCTATAGCTTTCCAGTATAGGATCTTCTTAAACAAAGCGTGGTCAGCAGTCCAAATCTTATGCAGTCCTGTGAACCAGACCACAGGAAGGACATAGGGTTTGTTATGTTGTTTTGGGTGGCATTTCTAATCAGAATACAGCAAAGCATAACTGTATTATTATACTATAAAAATAAAGAATGTAAAAAAATATAGTTTTATACCTTGTTTTGTCATTATATTATTGTGTAATTTGATCATTTGCATGTGGTAAGAGGACTGCCTGATTCTTAGGCATCGGTGCTGCTTGCATTTATACTCTTATCACCTCTCTTAATGCTAAAGAACTGCTCAGCATCCTTGTGTATTTTATTATATGGTAAATTTGCAGCCCCTTGGAGCAACAATTTCTCATGTATTCCACAATGAGACTACTACAATAATCCATTTTGATCAAAATTTCAATCAGAAGCTATAATCCTATCATGCGTAAAAATCTAAATAAAGGTGAGTCTAATATTAGCACTGCATACAAAAACTCAGTAGGCTCAGTAGGCTAACAGAGCATAAAATTCATTGCACTAAAAGAGCAGATGCATCTCTTCTAGTTTTAAATTGAGAAATCCCCATAAACCAGAAATTCAAATAAAGGCAACACTGTGACCAAGTGTGTGCTTTGAAGGCAGAGAATTTAACTTGTGGATATTTCTATTATACAGTACATGTCTATTTTTTTTACATAAAAATACATTACATCCACTTGCTGCATAAGTAAACAGACATAATACAGTATATTGCAGTACTGTACAGAGAAGTCCATCCATGTTTCTAATAGGGCACACAATCTAATTTCCCTATCTCAAATGGACTTTCAAAGTAAAATACAATGCAGATGGTACAGTGGAGAGATACAAAGCAAGACTCGTAGTCAAGGGATACTCTCAAAAATATGGAGAGGACTATGATGAGACATTTGCGCCAGTAGTCAAACATGCTACAATAAGAACTTTGCTGACAGTAGCCGCAATAAGGAAAATGCAAGTAAGACACTTTGATGTAAAAACAGCGTTTCTACATGGCGAGTTAGCAGAAGATATCTACATGGAACAACCACCAGGATTCAAAGATGAGCAAAGACCAGACCTAGTATGCAAACTACAGAGGAGTATATATGGTCTAAAGCAAGCAGCCAGAGCATGGAATATGAGAATAAATTAAGTGCTTACACATGAGGACTTTCAGAGGAGTAAAGCAGACCCCTGTTTATACACAAAGGTGGATCTATGTACTCATTTATGTGGATGATATTCTGATTTGTTTCAAGCAAGAAGAGGATGAAGGAGAAATACTCCAAACCTTAAATCAGCACTTTGAGACCAAAGATCTTGGCAACGTAAATAATTATCTTGGCATTCAGATTGAGAGAGAGGAAGATGGCAGCTTCCTTCTGAACCAAAAGCACAAAATACAAGAAATAATTGAGTCATTTGGAATGGAAGACGCAAAACCAGTAAAATCTCCTATGGAAACCAACTACCTGAAGCAGATAGACAGCCAAGATACACCACTACCAACCAGGGCCGGTTTTAGACAAAGTGGGGCCCTGGGCAAAAATTAAAAGCGGGGCCCCAAATTCTGATATGCAAACAACACCATCATCTTCCAGTGACAACCCCTATAATAACGCCTCCTTTCTGCCAACAAAAAAGTAATAAGCCCCATTTTACCACACACAATTCAAATGAGCACCTTTGTACCACCTATTAGATTTTTGCACCCAGTCATCAGTTATTATAGCGCCTCCTTCTAAATAATAGTCCCTGCTTATAAATAATATTACACCTTTATCAGTAATAGCTCCCTTATAAATGATAAATAGTGCCCTGTATCAGTAATATCCCCCCTTATCAGTAACAGTGACCCTGTAAAAATAATACTGCTCCCTTAAAAATAATAGCCCCCTCATAAATAATAGTTACATTTATAAATAATAGTCCCCATTATCACTAATCGCCCCCTTTATAAATAAGCCCACTTAACAATTATACCCCCCTTATAAATAGTTCCCCTCTTATAAATAATAGCCCCCTCATACTTAAGTTTCCCAATTATATTTAGTAACCCACCCTTATATATAATAGTTCTCCATTATACAGTGTCGGACTGAAGGTCCTTAGGCCCACCAAAGGAATTTGTTCTGGGGCCCACCCAACAGCTCCCTGCTAATAGCCTGCACCGCGGCTCCTTCACTGAAGTCTTACATATGTGCTGACTATCTGGTGTTACTGAGTATGTTCCCAGTATAGTCAGCCCCTATAGTACTGTGCAGGCCCCAATAACTCCATGGCCAGTTCATGCACAGTACTGTATGGGGAATGACATGGCCATGGAGCACTACACGTATGTGCAAGATTACAGTGAGGGAGCTGTGATGCAGACATAGCACACAGGGCTTGCCAGCAGGAATTGTGAGCACCCCCCCCACAGTATAATGCTCTACATGGTATATAATGCTCCACAGTATAAAATGCTCTCCTGAGCCCTCCAGTTTCCCCACATGGTATATAATGCTCCACAGTGACCCCACACAGTATAAAATGCTCCCCTGAGCCCCCCCATTGTGGTCCCACATGATATGTAAGGCTCCACACAGTATAATACTCCACAGTGGCCCACACAGTATACTACCCCTTAGTGGCCCCAGACAGTACAATATGCTCCCCAGCAGCCCCACACAATATAATATGCTCCATACAGTATAATATGCACCCCACAATGCCCCCCCAGTATAATGCTCTACAATGGCCTAACACAGTATAACATGCTCCATAATGACCTCCACACATAATATACTCCCCAGAGGGGTTCCCCCAGTATAATGCTGCACAGTGGTCCCCCACAGTATAATATGTTCCCCACAGTCCCCCCCAGTATAATGCTCTACAATGGCCCCACAGAGTATAATATGCTCCCGAAAAGCCCCACACAATATAATACACTCCACAGTGGCCCCACACAGTATAACAGGCTCCCCACACTGTCCATTCCCCCAGTATAAAGCTCCACAGTGGTCCATAGTATAATATGCTACCCAGAGGGCCCCTGCTAGTATAATGCTCCACAGTGCCCCCTCCAGTATTTTGCTCCACAGTGGCCCCACGCAATATATTATGCTCCCCAGAGCGTCCCCCCAGTATAATGTTCCACAGTAGGCCCCACGCAGTATAATATGCTCCCCAGAGGGCCCCCTAGTATAATGCTCATTAGTCCCCCCCAAATAATGCCCCACAGTGGTACAACGCAATATAATATGCTCTGCTGATGCCCCCCCCCCAGAATAATGCTCCACAGTGACCCAACTCAGTATAACATGCTCCAGAATGGCCGCCACACAGTATAATATACTGCCCAGAGAGGTTTCCCCAGTATAATACTCCACAGTGGCCCAAAACAGTATAATATGCTCTCCAGAGCCCCCCCCAGTATAATGCTCCACAGTGGCCCAAAACAGTATAATATACTGGGGGGCCTCTGGAGAGCATATTATACTGTGTGGGGTCACAGTGGAGCATTATACTGAGGGGGGCTCTGGAGAGCATATTATACTGTGTGGGGCCACTGTGGAGCATTATACTGGGGAGGGGGCCCTCTGGAGAACATGTTATATTCTGCGGGGCCTCTATGGAGTATTATAAAGTGGGGGGGGCTCTGGAGAGCATATTATACTGTGTGGGGCCACTGTGGAGCATTACACTGGGGGGCCCCTCTGGAGAGCATAATGCTCCAAAGTGGCCCCACAGAATATAACATTATCTTCAGAGCCCCCCCCCCACACACACATTATAATTTTCCACAGAGGCCCCACAGAATATAACACGCTATCCAGAGGGGCCCCTTCCCCAGTATAATGCTCCACAGTGGCCCCACACAGTATAATATGCTATCCAGAGGGGGTCCCCCAGTATAATGCTCTACAGGGGCCCTACAGTGCTATCATTATATTATATTCTGGGGTCTCTTCAGACCCCAGAGTATAATAATCGAAGGCCCGGGGTAAGTAAGGTAAAATAACAAACAGTTATACTCACCTTGTCTTACCTCTGCTGGGCCTCCTCGTGCTGCTCCGTTATCCCCGCCGGCGACCGCTTCTTCTTCTCTGCGGCTGACGTCACGCGTTGTGGACGTCACCTCTGAGGCCTGTGATTGGGCCTCAGCGATTACGTGAGGCATGCCCCACGTATATGACTGCCTTTTTTTTGTCTTCCACACAGTATATGTTCCCCTTTTTCTGGCCCTCCATATGGTATATGAACCCTTTTTCTGACCTCCCCACACAGTATATGGCTCCCTTTTTCTGGCCCCCTACACGGTATATGACTCCCTTTCTCTGGCTCCCCACACGGTATATTACCCCTTTTTTTTGGTCCACCACATGGTGTATGACCCCCTTTTTCTGGCCCATCTCATGGTATATGACCACCTTTTTTTGCCCCCCAAATGGTATAATACCTCTTTTTTTTGCCTCCCATATGGTATATGCCACCCTTTTTTTTGCCTCCACATGGTATATGACTCCATTTTTTGCCCTCACAGTATAATTTTATTATAATTTTATTACCCCCCACAGTATATAACCCCTTTCTTATGCAACCCCTACACAGTATCTGACCACTTTTTATGGCTCCCACACAGTATATGACCCCCTTTTTTTTACCCCCCCACACAGCATATGATCCTCCTATTTAATGCCCCTACGCAGTTTATGACTCCCTTTTATACCCCCCACACACAGTATATGACCCATTTTTCCCCCCAGCCCAGTTCTTCCAGATCAGAACATGATCAAAGTGAATGCAATAAATGGCTGCTTCATATGGAGGAAAAGTAAAGCCTAAAAATTGATGGCCAGAGGGAACTAAGAGGACTCGAAGAGTTATAACATGATTTGGCTTAACTCAGCAAGAGGAATTGGCTTTGTGCAAAAGGAAATGACTGGCAAAAAAATATTTGTGCATTGCAGATCGGTGATCGCGCCAGGAAAGAACTTTTGTAGATAGGGCATACAAACATATGTGTACAATTTGAATGTTAGTGACCAGATTGAATATACAGTGTCAAAGGGCCACAGGGATAGTGTGTTGGAGCTGCAGGGTGCCTGACAGGCAGACAAAGTCTGCCATTTACTTATTTGGATCACTGTATACCAGTGGTCAAGGCAGAGTCAGAGGGCACGTCTCAGAAGGAAGTAGAGGGTCATATTGTTCTACAACGTGACAAGAGGGAGCAATGTCCATCACCTTTGTGGCTACCCTCATCAGCAGAGCCAGAAGGGAACCATTATTATTATTTATTTATAGAGCACCATTGCTTCCATGGTGCTGTACATTTGAGGGTTTACATACGGTACACAAAGTATACAGAACAAGTACAATACTAATGCCCTAAATAACTGAGTAACTCAGATGGGGGCCAAGGGCAAGGGGTCCTGGTGTTAATATGAATGAGTACTGACTAGCTTCCCAGGCTCATCACTGTATGGATGATGATGCTCTGAACAATGCTTAGTCCACAGTAAGTTACAATCCGAAGGATGTCAGGAGGTGTCAGCAACTAATAGCACCTCTATATATACGTATATAGTAGGCTTACTCCATGGTGCTGAGCTAAGTCTGGTGAGTGGAGTGTCCAGTGGAGCAGAGCTTCTTGTTGCCACTCAGAGGAGTGGTCAGTTATGCAAACTGACTGTAGGTGTTGACTGAGAGATAGTCCACTGATTTTGTTAAGGTGCAAGAGGCACCAAGTGCATCTAGTGTGTATATACCCCTTCTCACGTTTGGTGTGACAGGTACAGAGTTAGTGTTGCTCTTTGTCAGTTCCAGGAGAGCCTTAAGTATTGTATTTTGCTTTTCAAAGATAGTAGAGCCAGGTGTTGACATGAAAGACCGTGATTAATGGGGGGGATGTAAGGTGTTATTACTAACCCTCATGGACTTAGGTAGATGGTCACAATGACTTGTTAGCAGGGGTGTACTAATGGGATAAGCAATTCTAAAGTTTGTATATTGCTTATATTTTGGTTTGATTATAATTATAATGAGCTTTTATATAAGTGGATGATTTATTATGTGGCAAATTTTTTATATGTAATTCATGTATCAACTAATTTTTTTATTTACAGTATACTAGTACAATATATTGCGCGATATAATCTGTTTTCTCACTTTATGTAACTTAAAAGGAGTAATAGGATTACACAATGATGGTCTATTTAATATCATCACATCAATATGTGATCAGTGTGGTTCTGATCTCTAGGATCACCATAGTCAGCTCTCATTTCAATGGAGCTGGGCTTCAGTGTCCCTCTGTTCAGGGGCGTAACTAGCAAAGGCTGGGCCCCCACACTGTATATTTCCCCTTTCCTGGCCCCCACATGGTATAACACCCCCTTTACCAGTGCACACATGGTTTAACGTCCCAATTTTTGGCCCCCATATGGTATAATGACCCCTTTACTAGCCCCATACCGTATAACGCTCACTTTATTGGCTCACTTTTCTGGCCTCACACAGTATAAAACACCCCCTTACCCACACACTGTATATTGCCTCCTTATTGACTCCCATACAGTTTTCTTCCTCCTTTAATTTAAAGAATAATGTCACATAATGCACGATATAATGTTCCATAGTGCCCCCTCCACAGCACAATATCCCATAGTGGCCTCCATACAGTAAAATGTCCCACAGTGGCCCCTCCACACAGTATAATGTTCCATAGTGGCCCCCATACAGTATAATGTCCCTCAGTAGACCATCCACACAGTCTAATGTTCCACAGTAGCCTCTCCACACAGTATAATGTTCCAATTCCTCTGCATACAGTATAATGTCCCACAGTGGCCCCTTCACACAGTACAATATCCCATAGTGGCCCCCATACAGAATGATGTCCCACAGTGGCTCCTCCACAGTATAATGTCCCAAATTGGCCCCTCCACACAGTATAATGTTCCAGTATGGTGTCTTATAGTGGCCTATATGGTTTTCGTTACAAATTTTCTAAAAATTTCGGGTTCACCACCCTCTATTATTATAATCTGGGGTCTCTTCAGACCTCAGAGTATAAAGAACTGAGGCCAAGACGAGTTTATTAAATACTAGCAGAAGGACCCGGCTTTGCACGGGTATATTTCATTTTTTTGTTTGTGTAGTGACCCCATAAGAATTGGCCAGTTTTGCACTTCACATCAAGTATGGCAGTCAAGTATAGGTACAGTCTATATATGGCTCTGTTGCTATGGAAACCTGGTAAATGAAATGTGAACTTATATTGGCTGATGCACGTCATATGACTCAATATTTAAAGACCAGCGAACGGCTATTGACTAATACAGGTCATAAATAGCTTGGTTGCTATGGAAACCTGGTGTAAATGTGTGTGTATGTCAAGACTGAAGAACCTGTGATTTTCCATTGGTCCATAAGCGTCATGTGATCATGTGTATCTCAGTTTGGATATCAGTGAAAGACCTGCGATCGGTTGTTATGGAAAACCTGGAGTAAAGCTTGCAGGCTTGTATTAGCTAATGTTGGTCATTTTTTGGGAATACTGTATCTCAGGAATGGTACGTCCAAGAGAGCTGAGACCCAGTCTAAAATATTCCCGGACACCTGATGTACATGTGTGCCAAATTTGGTGAGGATCGGTCCAGTCGTTTGGTCGCGCATAAAGAACAGACAGACAGACAGAAACTCATTTTATTATATATAAGAGATAATCAGTGAATGATGTTGGCATCATCCTGCTGACCCATGTGAGTAACACTATTTGCTATTTTTTACTAATTTCCTCTGGGCCTCCAGTCATTATATATTTTATACTCTTCAGACCCCAGAGTATAATAACAACAGTTCCGTTTCAGACCTATCCAGCCAGTAACGACCTATTAAATTTAAAAAAAAAAGCGGCAGGGGGCTGACCAGGCCACCTAAGGTTGCGGACCCCACTTTTTTTTAGAGTTGTACAGGCAGGACCAGTGCTTTCCTGTTAGAACAGTAGTTGAATGTATTTAATGCAAAATGTAAACTCTTGTTCAAAAAAACTGTTCCCTTAACAAAAAAGCTGCAGGCCTGACTTTAGCTAAAGGTATGTTTAAGCACTCTGTATACAGCAGCACAGGTCTGCTCCCTCACTCCTATCTATTATTTCTATCACTAATCAGACTGTAACTGCTTACTGTATATCCGACTAAATTCTCCTCCAATTCCTAACTATTGACTCATATACACGTCTCTCCTGTATTTCCTGCTCAAACACTTGGCGGAGCCATTTTTGTTTGTCTGAGACAAATCTGCATTTGTTCAATTTTGTTAAAAACAGAACAATTAGGAATTTTTGGTTCAAACCTGGTTCATGAGAAATCAGTGCCCATCTCTGATACTTACCAAGCTTTGCTCTAACTGAGCATTCTGCAGCTCTTCTCCTACAAGTCTCCACTGCATTCAATGCAGCAGGTCTGTGGCTGATGGCTTATTGGTTGTCCACTGTATTCAACGTTATATGCATTCTCAGCAGAAGTCTAGCTAGGGGTTAAGCATGGGGGAGACAAACATGACCAAGTGGGCCCCTAGCTCAGGTATACCCTTATTATCATTATACGGTGACCATATAGAGTTATGTATACCAATTTAGTGCAGTTACATTTAGTGCCTTACAGGTGACGTCTCTGACTATAATCGTTTCTTGTCTCTTCCCATCTGGACTGCCATTACCACTTATTCCATCTGTAATTTGTCTCTGTAAAGTTTGTAATACAGACATCTTTGGCTCTTCACTTTTCAAGGCACCTGACCCACATTGTCCTTGCCTACATAAAGTCTCCATCCTGCTGCTACCCCTAATTATAAAATACTAGCAGAAGGACCCAGCTTCGCACGGGTATATTTCATTTTTTGTTTGTGTGATGACCAGTTTTGCACTTGACATCCAGTATGGCAGTGCAGTATAGGTATAGTCTATTTATGGCTGTGTTGCTATGGAAACCTGGTAAATGAAATGTGAATTTATATTGGCTGATGCACGTCATATGACTGAATATTTAAGGACCTGCGAACTGATATTGACTCATACGGGTCATAAATAGATTGGTTGCTATGGAAACCTGGTGTAAAGCTGTGTGTATGTCAAGACTGAAGAACCTGCGATTTTTCATTGGTCCATAAGCGTCATATGATCATGTGTATCTCAGTTTGGATATCAGTGAAAGACCTGCGATCCATTGTTATGGAAAACCTGGAGTAAAGCTGTGTGTATGTGACTTTGTTTAACAGTGTCATCCACAGCGCCCTGCCCCTTTAAAGCTGACCCACAGCAGTGAAGAAAAATAGCTGAGTTGTTATGGAAACATGGAGTGCAGCTGTGTGCATGTGGCTGACAATACCTTGTCAGATTGGAGACGGGCTTGGGTCTGCTGAGTTTCAGCAGCTCGCTGTTGTCTGTGACATACCTTGTCAGATTAGACACAGGCTTGGGTCTGCTGATAGTTTTTATTAGCTTGAGCAGCAGCCATGCATTTTGCTGCAGGGGGCATGAGTAGTTTAAAAACGTTTCATTTTATAAGAATGCTGAAATCCAGTATGGCAGTCCAGTCAGTGGCGTAAATACTGGGGTAGCAGTGGTAGAGGCTGCCACAGGGCCTGGGACATTAGGGGTCCCGGCGGGCCCCTGATGTTTTGTTTTTTTTAATAGGCTGTTACCTGCTGGTGTAACACCAGCAGGTAACAGGCCCTATTTACTTACCAATCCCCGCTCCTGCTCACGGCTGTCTGTGCTTCACCTTCTGCAGAGGCGGCTGTGAGCAGGAGTGGGGATTGGTAAGTAAGGCCTGTGGGCCGTGAACCCCACAAACACTGCTATCATTATACTCTGGGGTCTTTCCAGCAGGCTTCGGGCCTCCTTGGTGACGTCACAGACGTCTGTGTCCCAGTCCGACGTCATTATGCGTCGCGATGCATGCCTGGATCACGTGACATCTAGTCCAACATTGAAGAGGTGCGCATAATACTATATGAAGGGGCCACTATGATACTGTGTGCAGGGGCCACTATGGGGCAGAATACTGTGTGCAGAGGCCACTATGGGGTATAATAGTGTGTGCAGGAATGCAGTTTGTGTGGGGGGGGGGTTGCCAGGGGGGTCCCATGTCAAATGTTCGCCTTGGGGCCCAGCGATTGCTAGTTACGCCACTAAGTCCAGTATAGGTACAGTCTATTTATGGCTCTATTGTTATGGAAACCTGGTAAATTAAATGTGCACTTATATTGGCTGATACACGTGATATGACTGAATACTTAAGGACCCGCGAACTGCTATAGACTAATACAGGTCATAAATAGCTTGGTTGCTATGGAAACCTGTGTGCTTGAGGAGAGTAAGCGCCTGCGAGCTCTTATTGGCTGATAAGGGACATGTGACCGTGTGTATGGCAGTTGGAATATGAGTGAAATACTTGCAGGCTTGTATTAGCTAATGTTGGTCATTTTTTGGGAATACTGTATCTCAGGAACGGTACTTCCAAAAGAGCTGAGACCCAGTCTAAAATATTCCCGGACACCTGATGTACATGTGTGCCAAATTTGGTGAGGATCGGTCCAGTCGTTTGGTCGCGCATAAAGAACAGACAGACAGAAACTCATTTTTATATATATATATAAGAGATACAGTGGGGAAAAAAAAGTATTTAGTGAGCCACCAATTGTGCAAGTTCTCCCACTTAAAAAGATGAGAGAGGCCTGTAATTGACATCATAGGTAGACCTCAACTATGAGAGACAAAATGAGAAAACATATCTAGAAAATCACATTGTCTGATTTTTAAAGAATTTATTTGCAAATTATGGTGGAAAATAAGTATTTGGTCAATAACAAAAGTTCATCTCAATACTTTGTTATATATCCTTTGTTGGCAATGACAGAGGTCAAACGTTTTCTGTAAGTCTTCACAAGGTTGGCACACACTGTTGCTGGTGTGTTGGCCCATTCCTCCAAGCAGATCTCCTCTAGAGCAGTGATGTTATCGTAACGTAATGATAACGTAATGTTATCCATTACGTTTTTTCAGCGTTTTCCTCTGTGAACTTTCTGCCCCTATCATATCTACAGTATATGGAAAACGCCAGCATTTTCACGTGTATTGACATGCTGTGATTTTCAAAAACGCAGCTTTTCCACTGCAGATTTTCTGCAATGTGTGGATGGGATTATTCAGAATTCCATCCACTTTGCAGGCACTGTAAAACACTGCTTTCAGCCTATAGGTCTAAATAAGGGATAGATAAAGTTGTACAATATTCTGACCTAATTCTCTTCTGTTTCTGTGCTGTGTGACTGCTTTTCCTTCACTTTCTCAGAGTATGGTACATACTTTTTTGATGATATACAATAACCCTTTGTGAAGAGATAAAATAGTGAGCGTTTTTCATTACATTGTGTCTATGCTTTGTTCCAGCATTCACTACATTGCCAATGGAATTTCTTTTAATCGACTAAAGCTTTCCTTTTTCCTTCTCTATTCTATTCTTCAGACTTTGCTTGGCTTTAAATAATGACGTACCAGGGGATGAATGCAATGAACCGTGTCTTGTAAACAACATTGAATTGATATATTTACCATTAGAAAAATTATCATATATAATCCCCTTTTAAAATGTCTTTGTGGTACCTAAATACATATAAGTGTTCCTAATTGCTTTTATGTTGAAATATGCTCTCAAAAATAAATCACAGCTAAAGGCTGTAGAGGAATAAAGATTTGTGTGGGAACATTAATATATATAGATTTACATAAAAAGAAAAACCCCATGTGTGAAAATTTGTGCTGGTCATAAAAATGTAGAGTGATGACCTTTACTATTATAAAACCTGCACATAATACATCCTTGGACACAGATTAAAATTAGTATTTATGGAAAATATCTTTAATTATGTTTTGCCATATCATTGATACATGTCAAGAGATAGCATGTGTGGATTCCTATTAGCTGGAGTTCCCACTGATTGCTAGAATTTAGGGGCTGCAGCTTTCCACCAAGCTGTGTATTATGGTAGTTTTAAAGCAAGGGTGTCTTTCTTGCTGAGAGACCCTTCAGGTCATGTCAATATATTGCATGTTTTACTATATTTGTATGTTGATATAGATATTTCTGTACCTGTTTGTACCTGTACATCTTCACAAAGTAATTTGTAGAGATTATCAAACTGGTTTGTAAAAGGCCACATGTGTTACAAATTTTCCAAAACTCTCAGGTTTGCCCAAATTCAAAATTTTTGGGATTCACCACCCACAAACCATTATTATACTCTGGGGATCAAAAAATTGTAATTGGGTTTAATTAAAAATTTAGCTTAGTTTGGCTTCTACAGCTGTAGCCATAAGCACTACAATACAAGCTGTACAATACATGCTCTAGCCAGAAATGCTGCTGTTGCTGGGAGCTAGAGAGGGACTGTCAATTAAGTCCTGAAAATGAGCTAGGGTATTGAAAAGGGAAGAGCAAAGGTAGAATACACCCCCAAAGAACTTTACCCTAATTTGCATTTTAGAAAAATCATGACTTTCAAACAGGCTTCTTTGGAAACAGGCGACTCTACAAGGGTTATATCTCTGCCAGTTGTGAGAGTGTGAACCTAGAGGGCGCTGGTGAGCGACCCAAAACCAGGGATTAAAAGGTCCTCAACCACACCCATAGGGGGGGCCCAACTCCAGAGGGAGTGTACACAGCAGGAGAGAGCTGCTGAAGATCTGCAGGGAGCAGGTAGATGGCGGAACCAGTTGGAGACAGACAAGGCGGTCTGTCCCAAGAGGACTGTATTCCAAAGCGGACCTGGTTGAGCTAAGTGTGAGCCCGACTGCTGAGGAGAAGCCTTGTCTGTCTACAACTGGTTCCACCATCTACCTGCTCCCTGCAGGTCTCCATCAGCTCTCTCCTGCTGCGTGCACTCCCTCTGGAGTTGGGCCCCCCCTATGGGTGTGGTTGAGGACCTTTTTATCCCTGGTTTTGGGTCGCTCACCAGCGCCCTCTAGGTTCACACTCTCACACAGTATAAGTAATAGAAAAGTGCTCTTGGTGTCAGATGAAAGATGAGATTCTCAAAAAATATATTCAAGAGAAATACTTAGGGCTGCTTTAACCATAGGGCCAATGGTGCAGCCGCACCAGGCCCTATGGTTGAGAGGACCCCCTTAGCTGCCCCGTCCCAGTGGGATAGTCCTGCATTTTGCATGCTGGTGCGCTGTTCCAGACACTGATTTCAACTCTATCTGTGTCCTTAAGACACAGAGAGGTTGAATACAATAGTGGAGCAAAGAACTATCAGCTCCGTGTGCCATTATTCAGCCTTCGGCTGATGATGTCTACGGCAGGGAAGCGCAATGAGTGCTTAACTGAAGACATTACAGCCAGAACCTACAGGTCCGTTGGAATGAGGTTTGGTGAATATTCTTTGTTTTTTGTGAAGTGGTTGAGGGGGAAGGGGCCCTTTAGTTATGGGGAAATTAAAATATGAAAAAATATGTAGAGGAAGAATAAAGGGGGCACTCACCCAGGCGTAGATGTTTTCATAAAAACATCTTTTTATTCAGTCCTAGATAAAAACATATCCATAGGATTTGATAGGGAGAGAGGAACTGCACATAGAATGGCTAGGCAATGTCCGTTTCGGGCAGGGAGCGCTTTTTCAAGGATCTGAGGAATAGAGGAGGAAGGATAAAAGGTGTTATTGCTCTATACCTCCGCACACTACATGGTGATTAGGTCACGTGATAAGCCTGGCCAAACAGATGTGATTTTAGGACAGTTTTGAAGCTGCTGTAGTTGAGGATGAATCGGATTGTTCGGGGTAAAGAGTTCCAGAGTAGCTCGAGAAAAGTCTTGGAGATGGGAGTGGGATGAACGGATAGCAGAGAATACAAGTCTAAGGTCATTGGCAGACCGGAGAGGACGATTAGGGCGGTAGACAGTGACGAGAGAGGAGATGTAGGGGGGGGGCGCAGCACTATGGATTTGTGGGTCAGTGTGATAATTTTATATTGTATTCTGTGATGGATGGGCAACCAACACATCAATACAACCCCCAGACAGGGGGCATGCAGCATCGGTGTAATAGTAAGGCCACAGACAGAAATGGAGATATCAGGGTTAGGTTGGTTAGTAGATGGAGGGAACACAAAAAGTTCAGTTTTTGAAAGATTCAATTTCAGATAAAGAGAAAATATGATGTTAGAGACAGCAGGGAGACAGTCACTGGTGTTCTGTAGTAGTGCAGGGGTGATGTCACGGGATGAGGAATATACAGTGGGGAAAAAATGTATTTAGTCAGCCACCAATTGTGCAAGTTCTCCCACTTAAAAAGATGAGGCCGGCCTGTAATTGTCATCATAGGTAGACCTCAACTATGAGAGACAAAATGAGAAAACAAATCCAGAAAATCACATTGTCTGATTTTTTAAAGAATTTATTTGCAAATTATGGTGGAAAATAAGTATTTGGTCACCTACAAACAAGTAAGATTTCTGGCTCTCACAGACCTGTAACTTCTTCTTTAAGGCTCCTCTGTCCTCCATTTATTACCTGTAGTAATGGAACCTGTTTGACATTGTTATCAGTATAAAAGAGATCTGTCCACAACCTCAAACAGTCACACTCCAAACTCCACTATGGTGAAGACCAAAGAGCTGTGGAAGGACACCAGAAACAAAATTGTAGAAGTGCACCAGGCTGGGAAGACTGAATCTGCAATAGGCAAGCAGCTTGGTGTGAAGAAATCAACTGTGGGAGCAATGATTAGAAAATGGAAAACATACAAGACCACTGATAATCTCCCTCAATCAGGGGCTCCACGCAAGATCTCATCCCACGGGGTCAAAATGATCACAAAAATGGTGAGCAAAAATCCCAGAACCATACGGGGGGACCTAGTGAATGACCTGCTGAAAACTGGAACTAACGTAACAAAGGCTACCGTCAGTAACACACTACGCCACCAGGGACTAAGATCCTGCAGTGCCAGATGTGTCCTGCTGCTTAAGCCAGTACATATCAGGGCCCGTCTGAAGTTTGCTAGAGAGCATTTGGATGTTCTAGAAGAGTATTGGGGGAATGTTATATGGTCAGATGAAACCAAAGTAGAAACACAACTCGTCGTGTTTGGAGGAGAGTGAATGCTGAGTTGCATCAAAAGAACACCATACCTACTGTGAAGCATAGGGGTGGCAACATCATGCTTTGGGGCTGTTTCTCTTTAAAGGGACCAGGACGACTGATCCGTGTACAAGAAAGAATGAATGGGGCCATGTATCATGAGATTTTGAGTGCAAACCTCCTTCCATCAGCAAGGGCATTGAAGATGAAACATAGCTGGGTCTTTCAGCATGACAATAATCCCAAGTACACCGCCAGGGCAACGAAGGAGTGGCTTCGTAAGAAGCATTTCAAGGTCCTGGAGTGGCTCTGCCAGTCTCCAGATCTCAACCCCATAGAAAACCTTTGGAGGGAGTTGAAAGTTCATGTTGCCCAGCGACAGCCCCAAAACATCACTGCTCTAGAGGAGATCTGCATGGAGGAATGGGCCAACATACCAGCAACAGTGTGTGCCAACCTTGTGAAGACTTACAGAAAACGTTTGACCTCTGTCATTGCCAACAATGGATATATAACAAAGTATTGAGATGAACTTTTGTTATTGACCAAATACTTATTTTCCACCATAATTTGCAAATAAATTCTTAAAAAATCAGACAATGTGATTTTCTGGATTTGTTTTCTCATTTTGTGTCTCATAGTTGAGGTCTACCTATGATGTCAATTACAGGCCTCTCTCATCTTTTTAAGTGGGAGAACTTGCACAATTGGTGGCTGACTAAATACTTTTTTTCCCCACTGTAGCTGGGTATCATCTGTATAAAGATGGTATTGAGGGGCGTGGCCTGAACGCTGATGGAGACGGTCGCATAATTGCGAGCTCCCTTCTCCCCTGACTTACCGCTCACCGAGCCCGCTAAATTACTGCTATATGGGGAAGAAGCTCCCTGCAAAAAAGCCCCCAGTGGTCCCAGCATCTAGCGGGGGTCCGTCCACCATGGACCCGTTCCTCCAGCGGCAGCCCAGGGCCTCGGCGCGGGTCCCGGCAGCACGGGGGACCGCGCGCACTGTCTCCCTCCCCCCGCACTCACCGGGACTCCTGCTCTCCTCCACACGGTCCCCTGTTGGCTGATTCCTCCGCGGCTCCTCCTGACCTGTCTCCCCGCTCCCCGGACCGGCGCTCCCTCCAGGATAGGCCTCAGGCGGCCGCCATCTTGGGGACTCCTCCTCATGTGGCCCAGGCACCATCTACAGATGCATCTTGCAGGCGGGATGCCAACTCGCAGGTACTGTCTGCTGCAGCCCTCCCCCCCCCACCTTCACAGCCCAGCAGAACATTACCATGTCCCAGAGTGGCCGGGACCACCAAACTGGACTTTCCTCCCCCCTGGAAGCCCCCCCTGGCCCTGCGCCCCTGCCTACCATGCCGTCTGTACACCTCCCTCTGGGTGCTCAAGGGGTGGCGGGGCTGGTGGCGGTGGAGAGTCCAGGGGGCACACTGTCATCGGGTCCCACACCGGTCCCCCACCCCCTTCCTCAATCTGTCCAAGAACCTCCCTTACAGTGGCAATCTATACTACAGCAATTGCCTACCAGGCAGGACTTTCAGCAAGACTTCAAACTTCTCATTGATGAGGTTAAACACACCTTTAAGCAAGAACTTTCCGTGGTGCACGCTGACCTGCGCCAATTAGCTGTCAGAGTGGATACACTGGAGTCCTCCCAGGATGAGACCCGCAACTATGTCTCCCAAATGCATGATGTGGTCTCTACCCAGTCCGAGATTCTTAAAGCAACCACTCGCCACCTAGAGGACCTGGACAACCACGGTAGGAGGCACAACATCAGAGTCCGCGGTCTCCCGGAGGCCACGGGGGAGGAGGATTTAAAGGCTACTCTGGAGGCCATCTTTAACATGCTTTTGGGTAAGCCACCTGAACACCGCATCAAATTGGACAGAGCACATAGGGCCCTTCGTCCCAAAGGCGCTACCGCTGCACCAAGGGACGTTATTTGCTGTGTGCAGGACTTTGAACTCAAAGAAGCTATTATGGCTCAGGCCCGCTCTAACAAAGATTTTGATTTTGACGGTGCCAAAGTCCAGCTTTACCCTGACCTGTCCTGGATTACCTTGCAAAAGCGGCGTTTGCTCCGACCTCTCCTTTCAACCCTAAGGGAACACCAGCTTCAGTACCGGTGGGGCTTCCCTTTTGCTCTCATTGTCAGGAGAAATGGTCGCATTATCACTTTGAAATCTCACGCCGACCTGAAGGATTTCTGTGCTGCCCTGGATGTTCCACTCCCTACGCTGGAAGATTGGGACTCTACTGCCCTCCCCCCCCTCCGGCCCCGGTTTGGACTACTGTCCAGACGAGAAGACGACGCCTGCCATATCCGGACTCGGCATCTGGCACTGGGTCATCCCGTCTGTCATGGCGGGTTCCCCCCCTTTGATTTAACCTGGCCCTTTGATGACTTTCTTTTTTGCTTCCGTACAGGATTGATGCTGCGTTAGTTAATGCTGGTTCCAGCACATTTCTTAAGTGTAGTTGCTTTTTCCTCTTAGTTATCTTATTGGCTCGATTTATTAGTATTGCTAAAGTTTATTTTATATGTGTGGCAGGGGAGGCCGACGGGAGTCTCTCCTGGCTTGATTGACTGGCTCTCTGCTCCTAGCTGGCCCCTCAGCCTCGCCTCCCACCCCTTAGGGGTACGTTGCCGTGGTTTTTAACTGCTTACACGGCACTTCGTTATAGGCGGATTTACATTGGTCTTAAACCCTTGTATACCCTCCTAGTCCCTACCTGGAGATCTTTTTCCCGGTAATGGTGTTGTTTTATTGTAATTTACCTTCCTTGTTTTGCTTTCTGTCTTGTCTTTCCCCCTCCCCTCTCATTCTTTTCTGTGTACTCCAGTTGCTGTCCTCACTCATCCTGACGAGACGTCGGCAAGCATCCTGGACGAGACTCTGCTCCCCCTGGGACTCCGCACCCTTATTGACTCCTTGTGGTAGGCCTCGTCCCCCTTGCGCCCCTCCCTTTATCCTGAGCTATGGCTAAAATTGTATCCCTTAATGTTAAAGGCCTTAACTCCAATGTGAAGCGTAGGTTAGCCCTAACGGAACTGCGTGCCCTTAAGGCTGATATAGCATTTCTCCAGGAGACCCATTTTGACAGCACCTGTAACTTTAACTTTGCCTTGCGTTTTTTCCCAACAATTTATTCGGCCACTCACTCTAAAAAGCGATCGGGGACTGCCATTCTTATCTCCTCATCATGCCCCCTGGAGGTCACTACCTTCGTCCTACATCCTTTGGGGCGGTTTGTGATTCTCCACGGTAGGCTTGAGGGCCAGCCAATAACCCTCTGCAATCTCTATGCCCCTAATTCCTCCCAACCTGATTTTCTTACTAAGGTCCTTAATAAATTGGAAGCTTTACCCCCTGCTGCCCTCATTGTTGGAGGGGACTTTAACATGTCTTTTTCAGACTCTATGGATTACCATTCCCTGTCAAGTACTTCCCGTCGCCTCTCCCGGCGTAGACTTTCAGCTCATTTCCGTCGCATAAGCCTTCGGTATTCTCTCTATGACCTCTGGAGGATTAACTATCCGACTGACCGGTCTTACACGTTCTATTCGGTCCCTCATCAGACCCATTCCAGAATAGATTACTTTTTTGGGAATGCTCCGGCTCTGCGCCTTCTTCGGGATGCCTCGATCGGCTCCATCACCTGCTCTGACCATGCGCCAATCTCCTTAGTATTGCGTGCTGGTTCGGTCCGCACCAGAATATGCCATTGGCGACTTAATGAGAGTCTCCTTCAGAGGGCGCAGACTCGTGAGGAGCTCCGTACTCACCTAAAAACGTTTTTCGAACTTAATCTGGGATCTGTATCTTCCGTGGCGACGTTGTGGGAGGCCCATAAAGCTGTGATGAGGGGACATTGTATTGCCTTGGGCACCCGGCTAAAACGGGACGCTAATACACGGCTTGAGGAGCTTCGGCTCCGTCTACAATATGCAGAGACTTGCATGGCGTCTAGCCCGTCGCGGGCCCTCCTTAAAACCTTGATAGATCTTTGGGCCCAGATTAGGGAGACCCTTCTTCAAAAGACCACCAAGTTACACTGCTTTACACTAGGCAGCGGAACCCCATAAGCTTTTGGCTAGTCAACTACAAGACCGAACGGAGAGGGGATCGGCTTATGCGCTGCGGCGATCTGACGGGGCCGTTGTGTACGACCCTAGTGGGATTGCGCGTCTATTTCATGCCTTTTACTCAGACCTGTACTCCCTCCCATCGGACTTACCTTCTGATCCTGCGACGTGCTCAGCATTATTGCAGGACTTCCTGTCTTCCTGTAATTTGCCTGTTCTTTCCCCGGAAGACCTTGCTCTTCTTAACAAACCTATCACAACGGACGAGGTCTCCCAAATGCTCCAGCAACTCCCTAATGGGAAATCGCCTGGCCCTGATGGCCTCACCTACCTATACTACAAGGTATTTGGGGCAGAGTTGATCCCGCATCTTGTTTCCCTATTTACGGCCTTTTTGTCGGGCGAACCAATCCCTGATTCTATTTCACACTCTTTTCTAACCCTCATCCCGAAATGCAGGAAATTTCAGGAATTACAGGCCCATATCACTTCTGAATACGGATCTCAAGCTGTTTACCAAGATTCTGGCGTCCAGACTTAACATGTGCCTCCACTCCCTGATCCATAAAGATCAGGTGGGCTTGGTACCTTGCCGCCAGGGAGGTGATAATACCAGGAGAACCATCGATCTTATAGACGTGGCATCTCGCTCTGGTTCCGAACTCTTGGTACTCAGCTTGGACGCGGAAAAGGCGTTTGATCATCTGGGATGGCCCTTTCTATTTGAGGCCCTGGCCACGTTTGGCTTTGCGGGTCCCTTCTTGACAGCAATCAAGGGTCTTTACTCCTCCCTGTCAGCCACTGTCAAGCTTCCTCACGCCTCGTCTCCCCGGTTTGTCTCTACAAATCGGCACTAGACAGGGTTGCCCTCTATCTCCTCTTCTTTTTGTACTCTGTATTGAGCCACTGGCGGCGGCCATCCGTCTGAGTCCCGATATTACGGGGGTCCGTGTACGCAATCGAGAATTCAAACTTTCCCTATTCGCTGATGATATCCTCCTGACCCTTACTAACCCCCATGTATCCCTTCCCAACCTCCATGGCCTCCTTTCCCGCTTTGGCCGTCTGTCTGGTTATAAGGTCAATACTTCAAAGACAGAGGCCCTACCTATTCGAATTCCCCCGTCTAGCTTGGCTGGCCTTCAGGCCGCCTTTCGGTATAGATGGCAGTCCTCCTCGCTAAAATACTTGGGCATATATTTAACTGGATCCTTTTCCCAATTATACCAGGCAAGTTTACCCTCCCTTTTTAGACATATTCGGACCCTCCTTACTAAGTGGTTGGTACTGCCTCTGTCTCTCTTTGGCCGGATCAATGCAGTGAAGATGTCTATCCTGCTTTATTATTTTGAGACCCTCCCAGTCCTTGTGCCCCTTAGGGACCTCCGGGCGCTGCAGGGCTCAATCCTCCGATTTGTTTGGGCTGGAGGGAGACACAGGCTTTCTAGGCAGCTTATGATGACCCCTAGGAAGAGAGGTGGCCTTTCTCTCCCCAATTTAGTTTTATACTACTGGGCGGCCCACCTACGAAGGGTCCCAGCTTGGTCCACCCTCCAGGCTTACTCTAAGTGGATGGAG
The DNA here is from genome assembly GCA_947044405.1 of Leptodactylus fallax. NCBI lineage: Eukaryota > Metazoa > Chordata > Amphibia > Anura > Leptodactylidae > Leptodactylus > Leptodactylus fallax. The sequence goes on along the minus strand of CAMRHE010000048.1, from coordinate 821,580 downwards.
ATCGAGAAGCTATGGCTTGCTCCGCAACATCCTAATTCCCTGCTTTGGACTGGTCCTCATTCCCCCCCCCGGGAGTGCCCTGTTAGGCCCTATGGCACTCACGAGAGATATTTGGTGCACATGTGTATCCCGTTTTCCCCTCTCCTCCTCGTGTTCCTCCATGACCGCTTTCCTTCACCCTAATTACCCATCTGGACTCACTGGGCCGGTAGCAGGTCCTTGGCTGAGGGCGGGCCTTTTTCGGTACGCTGACATCATTGATTATAGAACCCGGGCTCTTTTACCATTTGCTGATCTCCAGTCCGGATTTGGCCTGCCCCAGTCCAGTGAGTTCACGTATATCCAGGTCTCCCATCTGGCCTCCTCTATTTTTCAAGGCCCCACAGCACCCATCCCTACGCTTTTTGAGAAACTTTGTAAAACGGGTGTTGGGACAACAGGGCTTATTTCTGATATATACCGTCTTCTTTCGAACCCCACCCCAGATGCTCTGCCCCAACATACTTATATGTCACGGTGGGAGGCCTATTTGGGGACACCCATATCGAATAACGATTGGTCCCTCATATGGAGTAGAGCACCCAGGACTTCTAGATGTGTTACACAAAAGGAAAATATTTTTAAGATGTTAATGCATTGGTATCATACCCCAGCTGCACTTCACTCATTTGACAAGAATGTCCCGGACTGCTGCTGGCGGTGTGGCACCCGTCCCGCACACATTTTCCATCTCTTTTGGAACTGCCCCATGCTCCAGCCTTATTGGCGCCGGGTCCAGGGTCTCCTGGAGGGGGTCCTGGGTGTTAGTCTTCCCCTGTCCCCTAGGACTTACCTTCTCAACCTCCCCCCCCCCTGATATTTTGTGCAAGCCCGCTCTTCAGCTCCTGTTGCTCCTCCTCACCTCCGCTAGATGTCTGATTGCGAAACACTGGCGGCATCCGGCCCCCCCGGCCCTGGAGGAGTTATACGCTAGGATAAAAGATGCGCGCTCCCTGGAGTACCTGACGGCCCTTCTTAATAATGAGGAGGAGAGGTTCTGCCTGATCTGGAAACCGTGGGATGAGTTCTGGGCGGCCCTGCCTCTCTGATCCGGCTGCTGTGTGGCCCCTTACTTCCTGGATGTCCTTCTGCCACCCTTCTGTCCTCCTGTCTTGTCTACCCCTGTTTGTTGTCGGATTCCTTGGCCTTTTTGGGGCCATTTCTGGCCAGTTTGTTTAAAGCCTTGTAATTTATTGAGAATGCTGAGTAATCCCCGTCTGTCCTATGTTTGTTACCTTCAGTTATCTTATTTTTCTTGTATATTGTTATTCTTTTTATATGACAAAAACTTTTAAAATAAACAGTTGAAAAAAAAAAAAAAAAGATGATATTGAAAGCCAAATTTGCAAATGGTTTGTCCGACTGGGGCTGTGTACAGAGAGAAAGGAGGAGACCTAGGACCGAGCCTTGAGGAAACCCAAGGGGCAGAGGAGCACCAACGAATGATACAATAAATGAGCAGTCAGAGAAATAGGAAGGGGGAAAGGGGGAAAGCAAAGCATTTCACATTTTTATAATTGTGAATTTTTCCAAATGTCCACCAAATTTCCTTTTTTCATAAATAAATGTAAAAAATATTGACCAAAGTTTACCACTAAAATGAAAAAATGTGTTGTGAAAAGACGATTCATAATCTTAAAATCATTTAATTCAAGCATCACAAAGTTATTACCACAAGTGACATGTCAGTTTTGAAAATGGGGCCGTCTCCTTTAAGGTGTCTTGAGGCTGTGTCCATAACTTGTTAATATATCACTCTGATCTACTTTACAAAACACTCTAGTAGACATCTGGTATATTCTCGCAGGCCCAATATAACAACACTGCCAGATTTGGCCCATGGGTCAGAGTTTGACACCTATGCTCTATTAGGGTGGGTTCACACCTGCGTTCCAGTCCGTCCGTTGCCAATCCAAGTGAAAATCTCGGCGAACGGGATTGGCATCGGATACAGACCGGTCAGCGACACATTGGTTAAAAACCCATTCATTTGAATGGGTTTTTAAAGCAATGCGAGGGTGTCCGATTGCACCCTCTGCGCTGCGAAGCCGTTTTTTTTCGTCTGACACGAAGACCTGCCTGTCCGACTTTGTTTCCGACGAAAAAAAAGGATTCGCAGCGCAGAGGATGCAATCGGACACCCTCGCATTGCTTTAAAAACCCATTCAAATGAATGGGTTTTAAACCAATGCGTCGCTGACCGGTCTGTATCCGATGCCAATCCCGTTCGCCGAGATTTTCACTCGGATTGGCAACGGATGGACTGAAGCGCAGGTGTGAACCCACCCTAAGATACATATACATTATGTTTTTTATATCTAGTCAAATGGACCAATGGAGCATGTCAAAGTCATTGTTATAGTAGGTACAAAGTTACATACAGTATAAGGTGCTACTGTACTGCATCATTTTTTTTTCTGTAGTTTGGATGTAGTGCATACCAAAGGTATTTTGTCTTAGGGGGCTAGATCCTTGAAAAGTAATATCCTGTGCAGCAGAACATACAGTAATTTGATGACATCCTTCACCTATTTTTGTGACAATGGTGAATTGTCACAAGGAAGACGTAAATGTGATTAATGCATCCTTTGTTTGGTATTGATCATTTTCCATCAAATAGAAGCATCTCAAATAAATAATATATTATTTTTATCTAAGGACCCATCCTCAATCAATAACTTCAAAAATGTATTTCATATAATAAGCATAGAAATATTACAAATGTGTACTCAGTTCTGCTTCACCTTTTAATACAATTTATTTTTAAAGAATTTCCTCAGGGCTTCTTGTTTGTAGAGTTGACACTTGACAAACAGCAGGCCTCCTCATGTTTAGTGTTATACAACATGTGTTTTATCCATCGAAAAATTAAAGTGGTTGATTTTTACTGACTTAAAAGGAGTAGTATAGGACATTACTTTTTGATCAATGGGGGTCAGACTGCTGGTGATCCCCACCGATCTGAAAAATGTAGGGCCTTCACTTAGTTTTTCCTTATGGCTAACTCACACTTTTTCCCTGTAAATCATTGCCACCAGCTGCCCACTCTGTAGGGTAACTATAACACAGCCCTACTGAACCTACTGAACTGAATAGGGTGTTGTAATACATTTTCTTGCCGTGGGAGGAGCACTGCTGTGCAGAAAAAAAACTGTGAAAGGACAAAAAGGCTAAGATAGTGATGTATTCTCTTCAATCTCAGGTTTGGTGGAGTCCCAGCAGTTGGATCCAAGTGATCAGGAAGTGATGGCCAGTCCTAGTGATAGGCTAGCACAATCTCTGATGTGAATAACATTTAAAAGCTTGCAATGTATTTTCTGGTCAAGGGGTCCTTAATTCTGGCAGTCCCAAACATGGTAGCAGGCCAGCGCAAGTCAAGGCATAATGAGTGATGTTTCACTGCTTAACAGAGTTTCAGGATGAAGCAAGACTCAATTTCACCGACGGACCATTTCAGTTCCCTGCTGTGGATTTGCAAGCCAGTTCAGTGCAGATTGTCACAACTGCACCTACCAATCTTTGTACACATCCACTACTCAGTAGATGATAACAAGAACAACAAGGCCCACCTAGCACTCTCATATATAATTTGGTTCCACCCTTGTACTGTATGAAACACATTGCATGTGTGACTGACGTGAAGTCCCCACTGAAAAAGGCCTGCGTGGGCAGTGTCTCTTTGTGGGTCCTGAAGAAGACTTTATTGCAGGGGTCAGCAACCTTTTCAGCCTGGGGTGCCGATTTGGAAAAAAAAACCTCAAAAGATGAAGTACTCAGTGTGCCATGTAATAATTGTAAGGGTGTCGCCCTCCTACATCGGTGATTACCGACAGGGGGCCTCAACTCTCTAGAAGTATTCAGAAGGATGATCCCATGCCTTTATGCAATGTTATCTACATCCTTAGGATCTTTTTTGACTTTTGGTAAAAATTATTTGGTAGGGGTGCCCCAAGAAATTTTTTTTTTCCAGGGGGACCCCGAGTATAAAAAGGTTGGGAAACACTGTCCTACATAAAAGTCATATAACACAAACCGTAACTGCAACCAGTAAGTTAGTTGATTGAGTTTTAGCAAAATGATTGATATTTGGACTGGATATGGTGCTAAGTATAATCTGCAGTAAGCCTGTTTTGTGGGGAGCAGAATATCATACAGCCTAGTCTTTTTGTTGAAGAAATCCAACCAAATTTTTACAGTATTAATTGAAATGAATGAAGGCAAATTTAGCTGCTATATTACACTTTGCACAGGTAATTGCTGACCTTTGACTAGGCTACTAGCCTGGAAACTTAGACATTGTGCCTCATGTTCCACCACCTCCCAGTACATCTTCCCATCCGACTGCATTTACATGGACGATTAGAGAGAGATTGCCATCTGGAGTAGAGAGAGTCCTGTGCCAGATAGATATGCCTTGGGTGCCAGCTCCGGCACCAGTGCCGGGGGTTGCTGACCCCTGCTTTATTGTTATGCTGGGGCTGGAAAACTGACTATATTAGGAGTCTGGTCTATATATTTGTAAGTATAGTGTAATGGTAGTGAAATCCCAGGCTTTTCTTTAAGTCAGAGCAGCAACCCTCAGCATTAGTCTGTATTAGCAGGGTCTGTGTGAGCTGAACTCAAGTCCTATGCTAGCAGCAGTAACACTTCTATGTGCTGCTGTGATACTGCAACTCCATGTGAAAAGGCCATTACCTAGTATCTGTGTAACTGCTGTGAAGATCAGTTGTGAATGTTGGGGTGCTTTTCAGTCTAGCTTCTGGAATCACTGGTGCAGCCAGAAGCTGACTGTCCTGTTCTTAGTGCCACATTCCAGCATCCTATGCACCTGCTCCAATAAAGCAATACATCCAGTGCAAACAAACAGATGACAATTAAGGGTACAGTACCTGCAAGCAAACAGTAGATATCATGCACAATGCTTCACCAAGGCATAACTCAGTAAAAAATGTCAATTATATAATGTTGCCCATTTAAACTCACTGGGACAGTAACAGTCCAATGCATAGTAGTAAGGTTCAGTTCAGAAATAAACTTTGTGGGGTTGTGGTTCAAGGTTGCAAATCATTTAACCCAACTACCCTGTTATATTTCTGCCTCCATACTCACTGTTTGATCCCCAGGACCCTGCAAAACAGTTTCTTTCAGGGGGGTAGGTGCAGGCATATGGGGGCCATTATACTGTATGGAGGTGTAAGGGATCAATCATTATGTATGGAGGCATAATAAGGGGCCATTATACTGTAAAGGGAATTATAAGGGGACCTTTATACTATATGGGGTAAAATCAGGGGAAATTACAGTATACTATTTTGGGTCATAATAAGGAGATTACTATACTGTATGGGGGCATAATATGTTTGGCCATTATACTGTGTGGGGGCATAATAAAGGGGCCATTGTGCTGTATGGGGATGAGAATGAGAATTAGGATAGTTGATTCCTATTATTCATATAGTTTATTTTATCTGATTTTCTAATCTAAAAAGTTTAATGATTTTAATCCTGCATTGTTATAAATATTCGTGAATTTCTCTTGAGCGCAGTGAATGAACTCTAGCTTTAGGCATGTGGTCTACTGCTGAATAATGTACTAAATATAATCTATAGTTCCTTTATTTATAAAATGCAGAAAGGACAAAACATTACAGAAGCATCAGATTCAATGCAGGAACAAGAAAAGGAACATTTTTCTTGTTTAAGAAATGCCCCCCTGAAGGAAGACATATATTTGATGCACTTAATGCTTAAGAATTAAGTCAAAAGTCAAAAAATAGAACAGAGAAAACTTATTTTTTCATTTAAAAAGTTACAATGAACAAGTTGGATATTTGAACATTATTTTCTTTAGAGAAATGCTTTGAGTGACACTATAATTCTACCATATCAATTTGAGAAGTGCCTCACATATTATTTCTACAGTATGTATTGTTAGAAAACCTACTCAGTCCATTATCTAGCTTTCTGCCTGTTGCTTGATGCTTACCTCTATTACCATTTATATATAATGACACTACAGCTATCCTTATAAAAAAAAATTTAAAAGTATGCCACATAGCGACTTGTCTCTATAAATAATAATAATAATAATTTCATTGATATAGTACCAACATATTCCCCAGCACTTTACAAATCAAAAGGGTACAAGAACAGACAGTATTAGACAATGTAACAAAATGATTAACATATCCAACTAAGAGTGAGGGCCCTGCTCATAAGAGTTTACAATAAATAAGGTCATATGAATGAAGCTGTATGTGTACAAATACATTTCATGGATAACTTTTGGATGGAGCGCTAAGGTTCTGAGTAACAAAATAGAAAGGATAGCTTAGGATAAGAAATGTTAACTTAGTATGAAGAAATGCAGAAAAATGTGATCAGGTAGTTTGATAAGACTGACTAAAAAATGTGCTATTAGTGTGCACGTTTGGATATCAGATACAAGTCTAAAGATATTGGCAGAAAAGCGAGAATGTGTAGACAGAGTTAGTAGACAGAGGCGATGGAGGAGATGTAGGGAGGTACAGCACTGTGAAGGGATTTGTAAGTGAATGTAATGAGTTTAAATTGTATTCTGTGGTGAGTGGGAAACCAGTACAGGTAATGACACAAAGATGACACCTCTGTGTAGTGGTTCGACAGATGAGTATGGTGTCTGCATTCAGGACAGATTGTAGAGTGGACAGTTTAGTAAATACTAATACCCATTAGTAGAAATTTACAATATGCAATACAAGAATCAATTGATGTTTACAGAGTGGTGGATTCTGCAGATGTTTTTTTTTTTTTAAACTGTAATTCTTATTAAGTTTTCCAAAAATGTCCATACAATATACAAAAAGGCAATGTATACAAAAAAAGAAATGGAAAATTAGAAAGGAGAGAAAGAAAACCACAAAAGTGAAAAAGAAAGAGAGAACAAAGAACCTAGGAAAATGCATCATATAAGAACCAACCAAGCAACATTTTAAACAGGGGTAACCAGAGCACAAAACACAAAACACTACAGAGACGGGGAGGGGGGGGGGGGACAACAAAGAGGAAGGGTGGGGACAGAGGGATTAGGGACCGTAATGAGTGCAGCACTTATCACACGAGGACCAGATCGATTGGAAGGCCTCCATAGTGTTGTTAAGCGTGGCAGTGAGGTATTTCAGGATACACACATTCACTATACAAGCCACAAGGGCAGGGCTGGTAGAAGGATGTATACTCTTCCAGTGGAGGGCCACAAGTGTTTTAGTAGTTGTGCAGAAATACAAGAAAAGCTTGGAAGTCTTTTTACCAAGATGTTGACGAGGTAGATTTAGTAAGTAGGTAAGAAGATCTAGCGGGACAACCTGGAGAAAGAGCTCAACAGTTATCACCTTAACCTCTGTCCAAAAAGCGCGAATCAAAGGACAGCTCCAAAAGATATGATATAATGTGCCCTCCTCAGAGAGGCATCTCCAACAGACCGTGGGAACACTGGGGTTGAGGGTGTGCAGCAGGACTGGGGTATGATACCTATACATCAGTAAATTACACTGAGTTTCACGGAATGTAATGCATGCTGATGATTAGGCTGTGCGAGACCATATGATCTGCCACTGAGCCGGGGAGATCTGCCTGTCCAGAGTCTCCATCCATCTGACCATGTATTTGTGGATGAGGGGAGCCTGTCCTTCCGGAGAGGAGAGAATGTGATATATATCTGATATCAGGCCCTTCGTAGAGGTACCAGCTTGGCAAATCTTTTCAAAAACAGTAGAGACGGACACCTGCGGGGCCCCAAACAGAGTGGTTATAAAGTGAGCTATCTGCCTGTAGTGAAGCCATTCGGTAGATGGTAAGTGCAAAGTGGACGTGAAATAGTCAAAGTGCCTGAGCTCCAAGGTCAGCGGGTCAATCAGATCAGTGACATGGAACAGACCTAGTCTACTCCAGGGGCGCACCATTTCAGGCCATAGACCCCCCCCCCCCCGGGAGGAGACCGTTATAGAGAGAAGAAACCATAAAAGAGTGATGGGAGGTGAGTGGAAAAAGCTTATGACAAGTAAGCCAAATGGCTCTGGTAAAGCAAATGTGTCCTAAGGGTTGGGGTTGGAGACAGGGGAGATGACCGGGACTACAGGAAAGCATTCGGATGAACAGGAGCCAGCCAGAGCTATTTCCACCCACTTAGTATAAGCCTGGGCTGTCAACCAGAACGGAAAATGTCGGAAATGGGCCGCCCAATAATAGTGCAGCAAGTGTGGCACTGCAAGACCCCCATCTGTCTTACCAGCCAGCATAACTGAACATGGGATGCAATGGCGCTAGCCGTTCAAGATAAATTGGAAGATAGCCTTCAGGAGAGCGCATAGTTCGGATTGGGAAAAGGCTACAAGGATAGTTTCAATGAAGTAGAGGAGTTTTAGAAGTATCGTCATTTTAACCGCTGTGATTTGTCCTATCAAGGAAATGTGTAAGGGATGCCACTTGTCTGGTAAAGATCGGAGGTCATGAAACAATCAGGGGTAATTAATTGAATATAGGGTGTTATAGGATGAGGATAGTTGAACGCCTAAATAGCGGAGAGTGCGGTCTCTCCACTGGAATTGTGATGGAGCAGTTGAAGGGCAGAGTCCGGAATATTTAACAGGAGAGCCCCAATTTTCAAGGGGTTGACCTTATAACAGAGAAGTGGCCATAATCTCATAATGTTGACATGAGGTTTGGGAGTGAGGTGTGGGGGTTGGAGAGGGTGAACAGGGCATCATCAGCAAAGAGGCTGATTTTGAACTCCCACTCCCTCACCAAGATCCCTGTAATATCAGGGTTAGAACGCACTTCAGATGCTAGGGGTTTGATGCAGAGGGCAAAAATAAGGCGGGAAAGGGGGCATCCCTGTTGGGTCCCATTGCAGATAGGGAAAGATGGAGAGGGGATGTGTGGAAGCTTAACTACTGCAGCGGGAGAGGAATACAGTGCTCTAACTGCTAAGAGAAAGGCCCCCGAGAAACCAAACCTCTCAAGAGTAGCTATCATAAAAGAACAGTCAAGATGGTCGAAGGCCTTCTCAGCGTTCAAAATTAAGAGGAGAGCAGGGGTAGCGGAACGATTGGCTACATCTATCAAATCCACTGCCCTTCTGGTGTTGTCTCCCACCTGACGACAGGGAATGAAACCCACCTGGTCCTTGTGGATAATAGAGAGGAGCCAAACGTTCAGTCTATTAGCTAAAATTTTCGTTAACAGTTTAAAATCAGAATTGAGGAAAGCTATGGATCGATAGTTGGAGCACTCCCGGAGGTCTTTGTTTGGTTTAGGGACCTGCTGATGTTTTTGAGGTGCAGGTGACACAAGCTTGCAAAATACTGAATATGTGGAGTGAAGGAGAGGTCTGAGTCATATATAACCCCGAGGCAGTGGATTGTCCTGTGGATTGTTGTGGAAAGACCACAGACTGAAAGTGAGATTAGTAGATGGTGAAAACACAAGAAGTTCATTGTTTGAAAGACTGTGTTTCAGATAGAGGGAAGGTATGATGTTAGCTAAAGCAGTGAGACAGTCACTGGTGATTTGTAGTAATGCATGGGTGATGTCACAGACCTTGGCCTGGACACGTTTACTCTTTTGATTCTGCTCTCCTGGTTTCATCAGTCTAATCAGTCTTGCTGTGGGTTCTGGTTTAATTTCAGATTGAAGAGCATCTATTTCTTGCACTAAGTTACTGTTTCTGGGGAGATAACCTGGGTCGAAATCCAGAATAAGTCCAACTGGCTTCACAGTGGGCTCTGCTGAAGATGTTTAGGTAGTCTTCATCTTATCTCCCAGCACTGTGCAAGATATAGGTACCTTGTTCTATTGCTCTCTGATATCTTCCAGTTCCTGTATTTTTTGGGAAAATGAAGGGGAGGTTAGAGATGGGTCAGTAGTTAGCAGCACAGGATGGAAGGGAGTTTTTTTTCAGTAGTGGGATTATAACATAATGTTTGAAAGAGGAGTGAAAGAAGAAAGAGAGAGGTTAAAAATTTTAGTAAGGTAAGTAGTGACAATCCAGGGAAAGTAGGCTGGACAAGGGAATGTGATTGCTTGTGGAAGTAATAGGGCAAGAAGAAGAATTGAGCTGGGTATCTTCTGATGTTATTGAGTCAAAGGATGAAAGTCAACAAGGAGGAGTGAGGTAGAGAAGGGGACTGATGCTGCTTGGAGATTGGGTGATTATTTCCTGACAGTCAATTTTGTCTTTAAAGTAAGTTGCAAGGTCCTGAGCACTGTAATCCGTGCCAGGTGTCTGCACCTTAGGAGTAAGCAGAGAGTGAACAGTATTAAAAAGTAATTTTGGCTTATTGGAAAAAGAGGAGATGAGAGTAGTGAAATAGACTTGTTTGGTGAGGTAAAGGGCAGAGTTATATGTTTTGAGCATAAACTTAAAGTGAGGGAAATCTGCAGTTCTGTTTGAAGTGTGTGCAAAGCTTGTTGTGTTGAGATGTTCAGAGGGTAGATGGTGCTACTTCATCCACGGCAGTTTTGAGCAAAGTATAGAATCAAGGTAGCATAAAACTCAGAAGACCATTGTAAGAGCTGTAGGTTTCTCTAGGCTAAAATAAGGTTATATGGGGGAGATTAGAGATGAGCGAACCTTTCAACATTCATTTGGTTTCAGGTTCGGTCAGGTTGAACAAATATTTGAAGCACAGGTGCAAATTGCACTAAAAAGATATGTATAAGACTCTACAGGCTCCCAGGATTTGAACAGCTTTCTAGCTTTTTAACATAAACATAGCATAGGCAGATTGCTCCTCAAAATTATCCCCAAATTACACCCTGTATATGACTCCTATTATTTTCAATGGGAGGCAGGACACTGAAAAAATAGGTGTCCTGCTGATTCAGCTGCATAACCTGTGGCAGGAGTCACTCCACTGATCAGATCCATTCAATTAGTGGAAGAGTGAAGAAATCAGGCAATACCTTTTAGAGGCTTATATATACTCAGTTAGCCTCTAAAAGGTATCGCCTGATTTCTTCACTCTTCCACTACTTTCTATGGCTAACACGGTACAACATTATACTACTAGATCCATTCAACTGAGTGTAATGGGTGAACAAAAGCCATGTCAGAAAGATGGAGGGCTGGAAGTGGAGAGGAATTTGAAGTGGAAGTCAACCTTAAATTCCTCTTCACTTTCTGCCATGTGAGCATACCCTAATATACCCTTACTAGATCTTTAGTGCAAACACAAACCTATTAATATCAAAGTGACAACAGCAGATATGGCTATGGGTAAACAGATAACAGCCAAGAGTAACACATTTAAAAACATACTGCGCTATCATACAGGTGCATCTCAATGAATTAGAATATCTTTGAAACTTTTATTTCTTTCAGTAATTGAATTAAAAAAGTGACCTCCTATATTTTCTAGATTCTTTATACACAGAGTGTTCTATTTCAAGTGTTTTATTTCTGGAAATGTTGATTATGGATTAGAGGTAATGAAAACCCAAATCTAAGAAAATTAGAATATTGTAAAAAAGTTCAGTATTGTAAATTCAGTGTGTCACCTGCCAAGGTTTCCTAAGCCTTTAAATGGTCCCTCAGTCTGGTTCAGTAGGACACACAATCATGGAAGACGCAGATTATGAATTGTATTACTGAATCACTGAAATGAATGAATGTTTCAAAGATATTCTAATTTATTGAGATGCACCTGTAATTTTTTATACTTTTTAAATTAAAAATAACTAAAAAAGCACCCATTTTTTTGGGACAGATGGAATATACACATAGTGCTATTGGAAGAAGTAAAGGATTTTTCAAGCTCTTCAAAAATTATCTCTTTTTTGGGAGTAGCAAAAGATTATTATTTTGAAGATTAGACATGTAAAAATGATTATTTTGGACTCTGAGTACTAGTAGTAACTTAGCAATCAGCACATTTAATATTTGCAAAGTGAAAATACAATAGTTTTTTTGTGGAGGCACTAGCATAGTCTAGTGGCTTGCAAAAGTATTCATACTTAAATGTACAGTATTTTATTATGATTTTAATTGATAGATCAAGACAAAGTAGCCCATAATTATGAAGTGGAACGGAAATGATACATGGTTTTTAAAATTTTAATTAGATAAAAATCTGAAAAATGTGACGTGCAAAAGTATTCAACCCCCTGTACTCTGATACCCCTAAATAAAATCCAGTGCTATCAATTGTCTTCAGAAGTCACTTGATTAGTTAATAGAGTCCAGCTGTGTGTAATTTAATCTCAGTATAAATACACCTGTCCTTGGAAAGCCTCAGTGATTTGTTAGAGAACACTAGTGAACAAACAGCATCATGAAGACCAAGAAACTCACCAGACAGGTCAGAGATAAAGTTGTGGAGAAGTTTAAAGCAGGGTTAGGTTATAAAAACATATCCCAAGCTTTGAGCATCCCAAGGAGCAGTGTTCAATCCATCATCCAAAAATGGAAAAAGTATTCTACAACTGCAAATCTACCAAGACATGGCCGTCCACCTAAACTGACAGATCGAGGAAGGAGAGCACTGGTCAGAGAAGCAGCCAAGAGGCAAATGGCAGAAATCCACAGCTCAGGTAGAAGAATCTGTCCACAGGACATCTATAAGTCGTGCACTCCACAAATCTGGCCTTTATGGAAGAGTGGCAAGAAGAAAACCATTGTTGAAAGAAAGACATAAGAAGTGCCATTTGAAGTTTGCCACAAGCCATATAGGGGACACCGCAAACATGTGGAAGAAGGTGCTCTGGTCAGATGAGACCAAAGTTGAACTTTTTGGCCTAAATGCAAAGCGCTATGTGTGGCGGAAAAGTAACAGTGCTCGTCACCTTGAACACACCAGCTGGGACAGGGAAGCTGGTCAGAGTTGATGGGAAGATGGATGGAGCTAAATACAAGGCAATCCTGGAAGAAAACCTGTTGGAGGCTGCAAAAGACTTGAGACTGGAAAGGAGATTCACCTTCCAGCAAGACAATGACCCTAAACATGCAGCCAGAGCTATTGTGGAATGGATTAGATCAAATAATATTCATGTGTTAGAATGGCCCAGTCAAAGTCCAGACCTAAATCCCATTGAACATATGTGGCAAGAAATGAAAATTGCTGTTCACAGACGCTCTCCGTCCAATCTGGCTGAGCTTGAGCTATTTTGCAAAGAACAATGGCCAAAAATCTCAGTCTCTAGATGTGCAAAGCTGGTAGAGACATACCTGAAAAGACTTACAGCTGTAATTGCAGCGAAAGGTGGCTCTACAAAGTATTTATAAGGGGAGGAATACTTTTGCACATCACACTTTTCAGTTTTTATTTGATTAAAATTTTGAAAATCATGTATCATTTTCGTTCCACTTCACAATTATCTGCTACTTTGTGTTGGTCTATCACTTAAAATCTCAATAAAACATATTTAAGTTTGTGGTTGTAAAGTGACAAAATGTGAAAAAGTTCAAGGTGTATGAATACTTTTGCAAGGCACTGTGTAGGTTTTAAAGTTTGTCAAGGAAAAAAGCAGGCCATATTCTATTACCACATTTAGGAAACAAAAACTCAATTAAAGAGTTTGGGTACATAACTTCACTGTTTTTCTTTTTTTTGTGTTTAGTAAATAATGTAAAACAGGCCAATTTTTATATTTTTACATTTTTTTTTATTGTGATTGAGGTATAAGATAACACACACTTCTATCTTCTTACCAATTGTCAACACCTTTTCTTCCTGCCTGTGCCTTTTATACTGCCTCAGGCTAAAAGTTCCTCATGATTGACTGTCCCCTGTCATTGAAGCTGCTTGCAAGGCATTATTGGTAATCCTCCCATGATTCCCAAAGTCATGTGATTCTTCTAGTCTACATTATCCATGCTTTAACATAGAGTCTCCATTGTGTGTGTAAGTTGAGCTTCAAATAGTTTGGATTCGCTCAAATCTGATGTTTTAAAAAAAAATGTTATACTGTATTTACTCGGCACTCCAATAAATTGTCATGCAATAGTCGTCTTTTTATTTAAGAATTATCAGTACTGTACTGATCATTTTTATATAGAAAGACGACTATGGCATGACAATTTATTGGAGTGCCGAGTAAATACAGTATAACATTTTTTTTTTTTTTTTTTTTTTTAAATTGTGTTGAACCAGGTTTAATACCAACTGGTTCGCTCATCTCTAGGAGGGATTTACTATTGGGGAATTTTTTTTGTCAGTTGCCATAATTTCCTTGAAATTTATCAGTTGTCACGTGATGTTTGATGTATTTGGATCATCTTTTAGTCTAACAGTTATCATAAGATGTTACTTCACCTTCTCCAACAACCCCTGCTGGAGTCAGATTGGAACAATTTGTGCAGCTTTAAAAAGTCGCATTGAATAAATCTGATATACATTAACTTGCCAGGCTAACCACACTTGTTGCTTCCCTTCCTACTTTTGAAAAGTTAGATGAGTGGCATAAAATGTAAAATCTTGCAAAATGTTTATTCAATAAGTCACAAAAACCTACTTTTGGTGACTTTTTGGCAACTGAATACTATTGCTGGGTTGAATTATCTCTCCCATCACCTTGTGTACAATTCTACGAGAGAATAAAAAACCATACAGTGCATAATTTTCCTGGGAAAGTACAGGTGTAGAATAGCAAAGTTTAACTTGTTGAGTTCTATAATGAGATATCACACTGCAGAAGATTAAACTTTGTTACATTTGTAGCACTGTGAAAATGTGCTGCTCAATGATAGTATCAATGTTTGGCTCTCACTGGAATAAGATACCCAATTCATTTTGCATTATGTGAAACTTTTTGGAAAACACTTGTCCCATTATGTCTTTGCAATGACTTGGGGCTCAGCAGTGTAGAGATAGCCCAAGGTGACAACCTCACTGGTTACAATGGATTTTGACACCAAATTCTCTTACAGATCCTAGACCAGGGGTCAGCAACCTTTTCAGCCTGGGGTGCCGATTTGGAAAAAAAACCCTCAAAAGATGAAGTACTCAGTGTGCCATGTAATAATTGTAAGGGTGTCGCCCTCCTACATCGGTGATTACCGACAGGGGGCCTCAACTCTCTAGAAGTATTCAGAAGGATGATCCCATGCCTTTATGCAATGTTATCTACATCCTTAGGATCTTTTTTGACTTTTGATAAAAATTATTTGGTAGGGGTGCCCCAAGAAATTTTTTTTTTCCAGGGGGACCCCGAGTATAAAAAGGTTGGGAAACACTGTCCTACATAAAAGTCATATAACACAAACCGTAACTGCAACCAGTAAGTTAGTTGATTGAGTTTTAGCAAAATGATTGATATTTGGACTGGATATGGTGCTAAGTATAATCTGCAGTAAGCCTGTTTTGTGGGGAGCAGAATATCATACAGCCTAGTCTTTTTGTTGAAGAAATCCAACCAAATTTTTACAGTATTAATTGAAATGAATGAAGGCAAATTTAGCTGCTATATTACACTTTGCACAGGTAATTGCTGACCTTTGACTAGGCTACTAGCCTGGAAACTTAGACATTGTGCCTCATGTTCCACCACCTCCCAGTACATCTTCCCATCCGACTGCATTTACATGGACGATTAGAGAGAGATTGCCATCTGGAGTAGAGAGAGTCCTGTGCCAGATAGATATGCCTTGGGTGCCAGCTCCGGCACCAGTGCCGGGGGTTGCTGACCCCTGTCCTAGACTATCACAGTGATGAGAGGATTGCATTGAGCTGATGGTGCAGAGTGCCCCAGGTCACTCTCTGCTACATGTCTCTTGTATGATGTCATTTCGGGCTGTCTTTGGTGTTGTAATGAATTAAGGCATAAGAGAAAGGCTGGAAGTTGAAACAGGTGTAGCTCAGTTTTCTTGTTTCAGTTTTATCCAGTTACGAAGCAATATAGAGGCACAATTCACTTACAGCTGCAAGTTCCACACGAATGACACTTTAGACAAACAAGACAGGTGTTGCTATTGCTGTTTACTCGTTCCTCAGTACTCTGACCCGTTCCATTATGGCAATATGGGATGACACCTAGGATCTAGAGTTCTCCTATTAGGATTGAGAATTCTGCTGTGGCCCCTTTAAGACCACTGGGAGAAATGCCCCTTTAAGATACTGTACTTCAATCAGTGTGATGATCTGGGTCTTTATAATTCTGTCCATCTCCTTACTCTCTGCCTGCTTTAGGTTTTTCCTTAGTTTTGGCTCCTGTTCCTGCTTCCTGTTTCGTTACTGACTACTGGCTTTGGACTTTTGGCTTGTTTCCTGGACCTCCCGCTTGGATTGTGATTCTGCTACCCTGCTCCCATTCTGATTCCAACCTCTGGCTATATTCCCTGGATTCGTCTCTGTCTGTCGTTATTGTACCTTGCTGCCCGCTCCGCTGCTGACCTGCTTGTCGACTATTCTCCCCGGTGAGTCGTGTGTAGATCTGGTGTCTGACTTCTGCTAGTGGTGTGCCAATTTGCAGCACATTTCTCTGTGGTGCCAATTCCAGTCAAAGGATTCTGCAAAGTCCAACACCACCACTAGGAGCTCTGGTGAAGGCGTCTGGAGGCTGGTTTTGACTCGCTCTGGGCGTGGTGCGTTTTGGTTGTGGTTTTTATCACTGATAGTTGTCTGGCCTGGTCCTGCTATCTCTTTCTTGCATACTCACTATTCTGTTACCTGCACTACATCTGAACCATAACACCTCCTCTCCAACCAATAAATGGCAAATGCAGGGCATGTCTCAGCTGTGGATACTTTAGTTTCTGAACATTTTTTTTTTTTTTTAATCAGATCATGTTTATTGAACACACCTATACATTTTCCCATTTTCAAACAGCAATACAAAAATACAAAACAAAAACTGACCATAAAAGGGAAAAAGGAAAGGAAAATAAGAGAGGAGGGGGAGGGAATAAAAGTAACATACATAAATATAAAGTCTCAAGTGGGAACCCATGAATTTAGTCCATGTCAAAACAGGTAGGGTCAGTGCAGCTTCAGTGTGGATGTGAATCAAGTCCAGTTATCTTACAGATCACACTCCTGTAAATAATGGAACAGCTGGAGTAGACTAATTGGGGGTGACACCACTACAATTTCCCAAGAAGGGCATCAAAACATCATATTGACATATTACAAGCAAGCACAATAGATCAACTGTGGTAAAGTTCCTTTTTACCCTACGTCCCCAGTGCCCGAACTAGTCAGAAGTAATATCATGTGGTAAGGCCACACAAGGGAGTTTTGCCCAACAATTGGTTTCATATCTTGTTGAACTTGAACAGGGACCCCCTTGTTTTATAAATTGCCCCTTACATGGTTCATTTTGGAACAAAACTCTTTCCTGGTGAGTGGCGAGGGTTGGATCCAGTGGGCTGCTATAAGTTTCTTGCCTGAAAGCGGATAGAAAATATCAATAATTTCTGGTCTGTGTTGCATCTTGCCATCCAGCAACCCAAGGACGCAAACCATGTGGTCCACAGTAGGACAACCCCATACACCCTTGGAATAAGTGACAGGGCATCCCTCCAGAAAAGGCCTAGCCATGCACATTCCCACAATTGCCAACACTCTTGTGAAATTACCAGCTTGCTACTATGAGCTAAATGAGTATTCGAATGTGACATTTAATGAACAATGTACAATGTTAATTCTATTTCATTTACAGTACTCGAATGGGAAACACAATGAAAGACACATACATACAAAAAGAAACAATCTACATTTCTAACCAATCAACTTGAGGGTGTCCTCCTTGGACCTATTTCAACAGATAGCTAAACATGATCTTAAGAAATGGTATGACATCTCCTCTAGAAATAGCTGCAGCTTTAATTTTACAACTGTTGAAATCGAATCTATAAGACAACTTCAAAACAACACCAATATAGTGATTAAAATGGCGAATAAAGGGGGAAATGTTGTGTTCCTTGAAAATCAGGACTATCAAGACTGAGATACATACAGGGTGACCTTTAGGTTGAGGCCCCACCTTGCGGAAACGCAGCTTTTTTTGTTGCAGATTTTACTGCGTTTTTTTGAGCCAAAGACAAGAATGGCTACAAAAGGAATGGGAAATATATAGGAATCTCTTATACTTCTACCTTCTGCTCAATCCACTCCTGGCTTTGGGCTAGCCTAAGTCAGTCATTGGATTGTATTATTTCTGAAAGGGTCAGTCTTGGAATTATTCCAGAGCAACAATTGAAATATCTCAAGGTAGAACACCCAACAATTCCTATTTTCCATGGTTTACTGAAAATTCTTTGAACCTATTTTTTCTGGGTTAGGAACATTGAATGAAAAATCGTGTGGGTAGTGCATGATTTATTACAGTCACTTGTCCATATACCCGTTTTGATCCGCAATAGTAAGGAGATGTTTGTTTTGATAATTGTGAGTGGGATCCTAAGCATATATGGAATTACATGTGATGTATGTGCTTTATATTCTAGTATTCTAAATAATGTAACACTTGTGTATGGCATTGGCACAGCACTGGTACAGGTACAGTAGTTATTCGGTGGAACTGTATGAATACAGTATATCATTGATGTTACTGGGTAACTTTTGAAGCACAATTATTTATGTTTGATCATATTTTCTATTTACAGTTTTGGGGAGCCCTTTTGGGTGCTCGCTTCTCCCTCTCCCTGGACAGTATAGTCATAGCTTGGTGGGAGGAGAATGTGTACTCAAGTCAGAACCCATTCTTAACCAGCATATGATGTAGCATAAGATGCTACATCAACAACATATTGATGGTGTAGTCTGGTGAAGTGGCAGCCATACCAGCCTTTGTCAACTATATATCAATGCTAATGATGTTAATCTCGGGGTAAAATGTTTCAGTCCTCCACTGTTTGTTTCTGAGATATCATCCTGATTGGGGATGTGACTAATAGAAAAGTACATCCTGCATTATGTACTGTAGGTTGGAGTCCATGCAGGACTTTTCTCTCTGCCGATATTAGATGGATACTTCCATGCAGATATGAACCTAGCCTTATCTCCTTAGGGCTTATTCAACATCACACATCAGTTTTGAGATCACAGTGGGGCACATTATCAACGTGTTTGTGCCTGATTTTGTTGTAAGCTGTGCCTTTTTTTGCTCCTTTTTCGCCATTACATTGGAAGTGTTTGCGCCTTTTTTCCATGTGAGATTTCCCTATCTATCACTTTGTGATTTTGGCGAGACAAGTAGGCATGCCTACTAGGGTGTACATGTGTTTGCCAGAATTATTTATTTATTAAATAGGCACAAATCCACTCTACTGTAGGAGACAAATAAAAAACAGTACAGACCACAATTGTACAAGAATAAGACACACAACAAACTATGCAGAGTTAGCAAACTTAAAGGAGTTTTCCCATCTCCCTGTTTCAACAGCTTTGCCTGCTGTCTCTTCTTCTCACTTCCAGTATCCCCCCCCTTTCTCCCAGCTTGCTGAACAGAACACTATGTAGTATCACAATACATATTATGATTACTAGAAATCTAATATAAATGCAGATTAAATAATATGTACATGCTGCTAGAGAATGGATTCAGTGTTATCTGTGTGTTTACATAGAGAGATAACAGACAGGACTTTATCAGCAAACTGCAATTATCTGAACTGATTGTCCTGCCAGCAGAGCTCTACATAACAGTGAGAGCAGTGAGTGACTTCACTTGTCCTATCACACAGGTCCGGCACTATGGGAATGCTGTGTAAACAATGGGAGGAATAATTTCACATAGCAGGCAAACAAAGCAGCATTTCTAAAGCAATATATTTAGATATTTTTACATAAGCTACCAGAATAGATAGGATCCTTGAGATGGGAATACCTCTTTAGCATTTTAAAAAAATTTCTAAATCATATTCAATTACTTGTGTCAAATCCTAAACTGCATTGCCAACTGAAGTGCATAATTGCATGGCTGCATCAAGAATGCAAAGTAGAGGCGTAGCAAGCAGGGGGCAGAGAGTGCGCAGAACCTGGCCACACTCTTCTTTTAAGAATTTCTCTTTCTTTTTCAATTTCATGAGCAAAGTTGACTGAAAAATCAGAGGAACTCTCTTCATTGGACAAGCTGAATGGATTTGAAGCCATCTTTGCAGATCCAGAGAAGTCAATTGTTTCTGCTTCTTTAAATAATATTCTGTTCTGTGTCTGCACCGTATTTATAATCTAATTGTGCCTATTTGATAAACTCGGCACATTGCGAACACCTGTAAAGAAGGCACAACACACATGGCGATGACATGTGCATGGAATTTATCACAGCTTGCTCCCGATTAGTAAATCACTCCAGAAATTGAAAGGGCGCACAATAGGCGCAACTGCGCAAATTTTGCAGAAAAGAGGCGCATTTGATAAATAACCCCCATTGAATCCAATCTGTCTATTCACATGTCCGTTTTTTCAATGGTACATTTTATAATGTCAACAAAAACTGATATGAATAAGTTCTGTTGGTGCACTTTCATGGGTCCACATAGCCAAATAGGATACTGTCATGTGCATAAGGCCTTCCAGAGCTGAATTATCAAGTAAAATATTATCAAAGCCTGTAGGGAGTTAAGTCATTAGAAGCTTTAGCTGCCTATCCTTATCTGTGAACCAACTGCTGGAGAATGGAGGCAACATTTATTTAGAGACAGAGATAAGTGCTTGGGGAAAAGGAGAAAAATATCATGACAAAAAAGCATTTTTCTTTATCAAAATATATAACAAACTTTACTATCATCACCTTCACTAGATTTATGAAATGTAAAAGATTTGGTATGCTTCACTCCCTTCCTGACATCTGCCACTCAGGAGCTGAGTAGGCACCATAGCCACAAAGTACCATTACGTTATATGTTGACTAGGGCCACTGTCCCCTAGAACTAGATATGGGGGTGGCAATCCATTGTCATGCCCACCAGGAGCCTATTTAAGGCTCCCAGGCCTGTTATTAATGTATTTCTATTATATCCTGCCATTCCCTATAGGTATAATGGAAGCGGAAAGTCCACAGAGGAAACCTCTGCGGACTTTCTGTGAAAAGTGCTGCAGAAAAACCGTAATGCCTTGCCACCGCAGTTTTTCCCGGAGCGCTTTTTTGCTGCGGCCCGCTACGTGGCCCTATTCTTAACTAGCTTCTATTACTTTTGATAATATGTGTCGGTCTTCCACAGCAACCAGTGTATGGAAGAGTGATAGAGCCAGAAATAGCGCTGCTCACTAATGACTAATATCGGTCGCGGTTGGTAGAATTGACAGCTAAACCAGCCTCTGCTGTCAAGTGATCACTGTATGCTGTGATCACTTCTCTTTCTCTCACTACTTTCACCCTCTTCTTTAACTTTCGCACTCTCTTCCTGCTTCTCTTCTTTTTTTCTGTGGTCTAGTTTTTCCCTCTGTTAGATTAAGGCCACGCTATGTGAACACAATACAAAATTTCTGCAAAAATTTCTGCATTGTGTTGTCTTGCAAGTCACCATGGCAAAAACACCCCAAATCATTGTTGTGGTACCTGCAGGTTTCTCTGTGGATCCTCTGTGGCTTTCACTCACTGCATTACAAAGATTGAAATCACAGATTACATCTGCAGCAATAATTGACATACTGCAGCTTTAAAGCCCACAGAGCAGGTCACTTTGTGCTGTGGTTTTTAGTTGACACTTGTAGGTGAGATTTGGTTAAATCTACATTGCTGCTGCTGTACATTGCAACAGGTTGGCCAACTGTGATCTTTCACTGTCTGGCCCCTACCTAAGTGTGTTTTCTGCCTTTCCTACCTCTTGGTTTTTGTTTTCCCTTACCATCTTAACTCTAATACCATCTTAACTCTTGATTGGCGTTTCTCTAAAAGTGTGCATAATTTTACTCCATAGAGTGACACAAACTGTTTTTTTTTTCTTTTGCTTTTTGCTTATTCTTTCATGCTAAGGATTCTATATGAAGCCAAATCTCAGGCTTTTG
This sequence comes from Leptodactylus fallax, assembly GCA_947044405.1. NCBI lineage: Eukaryota > Metazoa > Chordata > Amphibia > Anura > Leptodactylidae > Leptodactylus > Leptodactylus fallax. The sequence continues at coordinate 799,618 of CAMRHE010000048.1, read as the reverse complement.
TAACTTATTCCAAAGTGTTTTTTTTTTTTACTTTGCTGTTGCTTGCTCTTACACTTTGCTATTAAAAAAATAAAAAATAAACACACATTGATACTTCACAGTACCACATAAACCATCTAGTTCCTTCTAATACATTCATCAATTTAGGAGGTTTGCATCTTGCACCTTTAAATAAGTCAATTAGGAATACAGACTGATTTAGTACAGTACCTCATATCTGTTCAGTGATCAAATGCACAAGAAATCCCAAGCACATGAAAGACGAACCGCAATAAAATTGACAGACTGTTGACATTCTAATAAGATGTCTTTGTAATAAGTCTTCTAACAGATAAAAGAATGAAAGTGAACAGATGAATTGAGCTAAAAATAGGTCTTCTCTACAATAGAATTTCAATTCTAATCCATAAATTATAGGATTTTATAACTAGAAGGACAAGAACAGTCAAGCTGAGGTATGAAATATTGACCATATTGTTAGATATTTTGTTCTAATTATTTTACGCATGTTTAAGCAAGAGATGTGCAGTTTTAACTTCTGTACCAATCCCATACTCTAGGTGGCAGTATAGACTTAATTACATATCTAGCATGTTAGCTGTTTAGCTTGGTGTAACAAGTCGACATGTGTTCCCTCTATTTCTGAAACGTTGCATTATTATGTATTTTGCTACAATAGGAAGTCAGGGTTGTGGATATGTTCTCTGGAAGAAAACAGTCGCTTTTATTTGAGGTCAAAATGCAGAAGGTGATTAGTATATTTAGGGTCATTTTGATGTTTTTGGTTGTCATTATGATTTAAAAAGAGAAAACACAAAAGTTTGACAATAAATGGCTTCAACCAACCACTAACCATGAGTGGAGAAAAAGTTTTTGTCTTATCATTCATATTCTCTGAAAAAAAGCCAAAAAAACAAAAAATCTGCCGGGGTATGTAAACTTTTTAGCACAACTGTACATAAGCAACAATTTTTTTTTGTAATAAAAAAATAATCTATGGCTTTTTCAAAAACATCTACTGTTTTGCTGTGACCAGCTCCTGATGTGCATAGAAATGAACTGCAGAAGTGGTTTCAGAAATGATTTGTAGAGTAGTTATATTACAGATGTAACTGCTGTGAAATGAATGTTAGCGTTAAAGAACTTGATATTTTCCTACACAAATTGCAGACATTCAGTTTGAATGTGAAGTAGCCTATGACCTGAGAATCCATGCTTCTTTTAATACATGGCAATATCCTGCTGGCCTTAGCTTATTGACATTGCATGCTGCTATTATAAAAACCCTGAATGCAAGGGTGTCAGAATCACTGATTGAATTCTAGGCCTACTCCGAGTACATCCCCATCCACTCCTATCCATGCTATGATGCTACATAAAGGGCTAAAACATTTTCTTCCATACTGATTTTGCTAGCCAAACTTTAGAAATCCAATATTTTGTTTAGTCTAGTGATTGGTAGATATTATTATTATTATTATTAATTTTTTTGTGAATAAATTAATAGTACATGCAAACATTTAACATTTTGTAACATACATTGTTAGAGGTAATGGCATCTTTTTCAACATCCAGTGTGATGTACTTCCCCTTCCCTAGTCTGCAAGATCTCTGTAAATGTTCAGAAACATCAAAATCCACTAAGACCTAAACAACCAGTCTAGTCTAAAATAGTAAATTCTTCTATACTATTGTTGTCATGTTTTTTATGCTTTTGATATATTGTTAAGGTCATATACAAGCTTTAAATTAAGTATGGCTATGCCACTCCTGCAGTGTTATCTGCCATTGAGTGACTGACATGTTGGATTTTGTTTATGCACCTCAGAAGTACCTCGCAAAAGCCTTTGTATTTTCTTGTGCTTAAGCTTGTTATTTTTATTTTGTTTGCTGTATAAAGCCTTAATGAACTAAATTATAAAACACTAAATTGAATACAGGGAGGTGGGTGTTGCGCAACCTAGCCATTCTCGCTCACATCCTATCACTTCTTGTTGTGCTGTTCTTTCTGCCTGTGGCCACTGTAGTCCAGCCCGTGCCTGTAGTGTAAAACTCTAAACCTTACTCGTTGATTATATTGTTAATCTGTTTTCCCTTAGTCCTAACGCAGCACAATATGGGGTATCTCTGCCCCTGTGTGTTGTCTAGGACAGGTGAAACTTTTAATTAGCACCAAAAACGTGCTTACTAACCTGCCCTATAAGAGGGCACGAGAGACCTCCCTCACCTGTGTAAATTATAAAGTAAAAGAAAACAAGATTTTAGGGAGGGAAGCCTTGTGCTGCTGTTAGGACTAAGGGAAAACAGATTAACAATATAATCAATGATTCCCTTACGTCCTACAGCAGCACAATATGGGAATATAGCAAGTAATTCCCCTAGGGAGGGTTTCCTAGCCTTACAACCTCAAGAACTGTCTGACCAAAGGCAGTTGCCTCGGAACTGCGGATATCCAAACGATAGTGTTTAACGAAAGTCAGCTGGGATGACCAAGAAGCAGCCGCACAAATTTTATCTAGTGGAAGCGAGCGATTCTCAGCCCAAGAAGTCGACACAGCCCTGGTTGAATGGGCTGTACAAAAAACTGGAGGAAGCAACCCTTGAGCAAGGAAAAACATTTTGATTGCCTCCTTAATCCACCTGGACAAGGAGGGTCTGGAAGCTTTAAGACCTCTGTCTTTACCATACATGTTGATTAGGAGATTTTCAGCTCTCCTGAAAGACTGTGTCGGCGATAAGTAAATTCGCAGACACCTTACCACATCCAAAGTATGAAGTTTTACCTCCTCCTCTGAAGATGGATCCGAAAGGAAAACAGGCAAAGAAATCAGTTGATTATAATTATTACGTGAAGGAATCTTAGGAATAAAACCAGGCAAAAACCTAAGGTGGACCCTATCCGAAAAAAATACAATATAAGGTTCTTTGGAGGAGAGCGCCTGAAGCTCTCCTACCCTTTTGGCAGATGTGATGGCTAACAAAAAAGTAGTTTTAAAGGCTAAAAATTTTAGCTCCGCAGCTTCCAGAGGTTCAAAAAGAGGACCACAAAGGCCTGAAAGGACCGTCGCAAGGTCCCATTGGGGAATTGGAGAAGATACCACAGGTTTCAGTCTCGCTGCTCATTTGAGGAATCTTGCAACCAGGGGATCCTGGGACAACCGTCTGTTTAAGTGGGCAGATAAAGCCGATACCTGTACCTTTAAAGTAGCAGGGGCAAGGCCCCTGTCCAAACCATCCTGAAGAAAATCCAAAACATCAGAAGTCAAAGGATTAGAAATATCAACATCTCTTTTGGAGCACCACTCCAAAAAAATCTTACAGTCTAAACAGGCTAAATGTTTATGCTTGGAGGATTTCTTCCTCCTAAAATCTCCATCACCAGAGCCAGAAGAAGACATCTAAAAAGACCACAAAAAGTCACAGAAAATAACAATACCAATATTACAAACTGCAACCAGAACCAGAAAAAGAGGGGTACCTTAAGGAGGTCAGTCGTCGCAAAAAAACGCAGCAACAGTATACGCAGTAGTAGAGTAGAGTAATCTCTGAATCACAGAAGGGAATATTACTACTCCTTAGCAGTAGAGGAGAGCCAGAAAAATCACAGCCCACAGCGCAAATGGACTATGGGACATTTTAAAGGCAACCATAAGTGTAGGAGGAGCCAAACACAATTACTAAACACAATGAAAATATACATAGAAACTCCATGCAGAGCAAGCCCAGCGATATGAATAAATAATTCATATAACACATATAAACAAGAATAAATAAATATAAAAATAAATATTACTTACCCTCCTGAGCTCTGCTGAAAGAAAACGGAAGTAGGCCACGAAGCGAAATCTGGCCCCACGGAAACCTGGACCTGGACCTGAGAAAGGTTCCAGCCGGCCGCAAAGCCCGACGTCACTTTTGGCTAGGCCGAAGCCTACCGCCAGCCGAATATTTACTGGCAGAAGAGCGCTGCAGAAGAACGGACGCAAGCCGGCAACGGAAGGAGACCGACCACCTCAAGAGAAGTAAGAAAAAAAAAACCCTACAGCAAGAGAGGTCACAAGAGACCTCCTCCACCTGTCCCACACAGGACAGAAAAAAACACAGGTGAAGGAGGTCTCTCGTGCCCTCTTATAGGGCAGGTTAGTAAGCACGTTTTTGGTGCTAATTAAAAGTTCGAACTGTCCTAGACAACACACAGGGGCAGAGATACCCCATATTGTGCTGCTGTAGGACGTAAGGGAAAGTCTGCTCCAAGTCAATCTCCTACACATCTGGGCTATTAAGGCAGTTGCCTGAGCAAAAAGTTTCCTAGTTTGCTAGTGTGTTGCATAGATGTTCTGTATCTCTGTTATCTGCACTCTTCCTATTTACTTATTTGACTTGACCTTGATCTTGACCTTGATCTGTTTCTAGTACCCAATTTTGTCATCTGCCCAGACCTCTCACTGTAAGGCTAAGGCCCCACGTAGCAGGCCGATGCAAAAAAGCAATAAAAACCGCTGCAGCGACACATCTTGGTTTTTCCCGCAGATCTTTCTGCTTCAATTATACCTATATGGAAACTGCCGACGTTTCCGTACGTATAATTGACATGCTGTGATTTCCAAAGCTGCTAGAATCCCATCCACCTTGCAGGGACTGTAAAACGCCGCATTTTTTCCAAGGCATTTACACAACGTGGGGCCACAGCCTAATACTGTGACAAACAAGCTCTGCTGTCTCTGACCTGGCTTGTCCACTGATCATGTCTATGTCTTTTCCCTTTGGTGTTACACATCAGCACTTTTTACTTGCTTTCTTGATGGATGCCCTCAGGAGTAGCTCAAAGCCAAATGTATTTAGTCCACACCTGCTGCATTACACTGGGAATGGAAGGGATGCAGCATTAATTTCTCGCCTAGTGTTTTTATTAAATGATCTGAGGTCAAAATATTAACAAGCAGGAGAGGACATCTCATTTCTCAAAGTAAACAGCACAGTTTCTGATTATACTTGGAAAAGCTTACCCACTCAGAAAATGTGCTTTTGCAGAAACCAACAGAGAGAAATAAACAGACCCCAAATAAACAGATTACAAACAGAATTTCTGTCCGCATGAAAGTTGCCTAAGCAGTGACTGTGACCTTGTTTGGTAAGAATAGGCACACTTTTAAAACAATAGTTGTATATCATTATTTAGGTGATATCACTGAATTATAACAAAACTTCAATGTCAACATGTCAGCACATTTGAAGAAAAAACAAGTGCTTAAGCTGATGGCAGAAAACACTTAATCAAATAGACAGAAATAACAAATCAGTAAGATGAAAAACACTTAATGGAGATGATGGCACTGTGTTTGGACAACGTATTGCCACTGGGAATATATAGATTAAAACATACTCAGTTGTACTGAGTCACAGCCAAGCTCTACAAGGTCTCCCAATGTGAAGCATAAATCAAAGTATAAAATCAGTCCAACGAATGAATGCCAATGAAACTGTAAAAACAATGGCTAAAATGTTAAATATTGTGTAATTTTACTCAAGTATTGTAGGCTTAGTCTCTGTCTGCTGGAAAATTACTTCTAGACTGCACTTTAAAACAAGAATTCTCAAACTTTTTCTTGTAAATTACCTAGTGCCTGTACCAGTTACATTTCTTCCAGTTCAAGCAAAGAGTTTTCAGTCCCAGTCATTGTGCAACCAATCTGTATACAGACCTGCTTCAAAATAGTGCCACAGAATTCTGGCATAATTTGCAACAAAAAAAAAAAAAACTGTCTAACATGCTGTGCGCCACATTTATCAAGAGTTTCAGACACTTTTGAGACACTTATCCAATTTGCGTGTAAAGTGGCCGTGGTCTATCAGGAAATGGGTGTAGCCTAAGTTGAGAAACTTTTAAGCCATCTAATAGAAGGTGTAAAGTTAGGCTAGACAGTCTAACAATACAGTACTGCAGATTTATCAAACAGAATCAGATACTTTGATAAATCTGGCACAGTTTAAGACTATCTAGTCTAAGTTTACACTACTGTCTTTTAGACAGAATTAGAAAATTTGCCCAAGTGTGTGTAGTGTGTGCTAAACACACAACCTATGTCTAGTATTACTTATAGAGGCAGACTCCTTCTTAACTTGCCGCTACAATACCTTCCCTCAGTATGTCATATTATGCCAAAAATAAGATCTAATCTAATTTGTAGTTCTCTGTCCCTGCCTAATACTGCAATACATCACTCTGCTAAGCCTCATGACTTTCACAGCATATCCCTCTCACTAACTAGCTAGCAGGAATACTCTTTTAAAGAGAGAGGAGCAGGGCTTGACAAAATATATACACTATACATTCTGGGGGAGATTTATCAAGCCAAAACAATATTTATCTTGCCCGCCCATATGGTCGCTGTAGTGAACTATCATATACAGTATATACTCAGTATATTCATTTTGAGACTAAGGGTCCTTGCACACAGTCCCATCTGTGGGGAATCGGTCCGTGTTTTGGCGGTAGTACCCAGACTGAAATAAGCCATGTGCATAGGATCCACTGCATGATAGTCAGTTATGATCCAATGAGCTCCCGTACAGACTGATCACTACAGTAATGAACTAACATAACGCCATCAGTTCATTACTGTAGAGATCGGTTAATAGAATGTCATATACATATTACAAACCATCCAGATATTATTGACTATTTATCTGGAAGGGGGGCTGGTCTAATAGTATATATAGTATATACAAACTACAACAATTTAAGGCTGATGGTGGGGTTAATCTCACCAATCTAAAATTTTCTCCTTGGCAACACATCAACACTATGTGACGGACTAATATAGGGGTACTTCACACTTTACTAATGTAGTGCAGGATAGGAGCAGCTTCCACTCCTTCTGTTTGGAAGCCCTTTTGCTTCTTAGTACAGAATATCTGCCTGCAGAGGTTAGGGAAAACTCTCCACTTTGGACTACTATTCAAGCTTGTTGACAGGCACAAAAACTGCACAAGTTGTCATCATGTTTTCTTTATGGCTCCCCTTTACTGGTAACCCCATCACTCTATAAACTTTTATGTATACAGGGTTATGACCTATTAGTTGACACTTTGGATGCTCACTACCGCACATTATCCTATTCTGCAGCTTGAGAAAAATTCCTGTCTTTAGAGGGACAACATTGTACATACCTACTGATTCATAATTAGGTTTCCCAAGGCCTTGTACACTTACTCACAGCCTCTGCTGATCGTAAGCTAGAACTGATTTTCAAGAGATCCTATTCCATTTTATTTTCAATGAGCCACATTTCTAGAGGCAGCAGGTGGTTAACACAACTTTTTAATTGAACTACTAAGAGTATTCTGAAGGCTACTCTCTGGTTAAAGAAGATTATCCTGGTTAGTGCTTAGATGGATATTCTGCAGTTTTATTTTGACTTAGTATTTAACTTGATTTATCGTTTATATGTTGAGAGAGTATTGTACTCTTGTGGAACTACGTGTTGTATTTCAGCCTGTTATTTTCTAGAGCTATTACAAAGGACAGACACCTATTCTATTGTTGTAACTTGTTCCCTTTTTGGCAGGTAGCGACATGTGAGGTAGGATGTGATGACTTTCTGCAGTTTTATTTTGATTTTGTATTTAACTTAATTTATTGTTTATATGCTGAGAGAGTATTGTATAATACTCCCATGGAATTATATGTTGTATTTCTGACTGTCTGAAAATCATTACACAATTGCTTCCTCTATTTTGCCTGGTATTTCCTTGAGCTGTTACATGGATGGAAACCCATTCCACTGTTTTAACTTGCTCCCTGATTGCAGGTAGTGACATACAGTGGGTACGGAAAGTATTCAGACCCCTTTAGGTTGTTCAGTCTTTGTTTAATTGCAACCATTTGCTAAAAGCAAAAAAGTTCATTTTATTTCTCATTAATGTACACTCAGCATCCCATCTTGACAGAAAAAAAAACAGAAATGCAGATATTTTTGCAAACTTATTAAAAAAGAAAAACTGAAATCATATGGTCATAAGTATTCAGACCGTTTGTTCAGTATTGAGTAGAAGCACCCTTTTGAGCTAGTACAGTCATGAGTCTTCTTGGGAATCATGCAACAAGTTTTTCACATCTGGGGATCCTCTGCCATTCTTCCTTGCAGATCCTCTCCAGTTCCATCAGGTTGGATGGTGAACGTTGGTGGACAGCCATTTTCAGGTATCTCCAGAGATGCTCAATTGAGTTGAGGTCAGGGCTCTGGCTGGGCCAGTCAAGAATGGTCACAGAGTTGTTCCAAAGCCACTCCTTTGTTATTTTAGCTGTGTGCTTAGGGTCATTGTGTTGTTGGAAGGTGAACCTTCGGCCCAGTCTGAGGTCCAGAGCACTCTGGAAGAGGTTTTCTTCTAGGATATCTCTGTACTTGGCCGCATTCATCTTTCCTTCAATTGCAACCAGTCATCCTGTACTAGCAGCTGAAAAACACTCCTATAGCATGATGCTGCCACCACCATGTTTCACTGTTGGGATTGTATAGGGCAGGTGATGAGTAGTGCCTGGTTTTTTCTACACATACCACTTAGAATTAACGCCAAAAGTTGAATATTCGTCTCATCAGACCAGAGAATCTTATTTCTCATAGTCTGGGAGTCCTTTATGTGTTTTTTGGCAAACTCTATGTGGGCTTTCATAGTCTTGCACTGAGGAGAGGCTTCCTTCGGGCCAATCTGCCATAAAGCCCCGACTGATGGAGAGCGGCAGTGATAGTTGACTTTGTGGAACTTTCTCCCATCTCCCTACTGCATCTCTGGAGCTCAGCCACAGTGATCTTTGGGTTCTTCTTTACCTCTTTCACCAAGGCTCTTCTCCCACGATTGCTCAGTTTGGCTGGATGGCCAGGTCTAGGAAGAGTTCTGGTAGTCCCAAACTTCTTCCATTTAAGGATTATGGAAGCCACTGTGCTCTTAGGAACCTTGAGTGCTGCAGAAATTCTTTTGGAACCTTGTCCAGATCTGTGCCTTGCCACAATTCTGTCTCTGAGCTCCTTGGGCAGTTCCTTTGACCTCACGATGCTCATTTGCTCTGACATGCACTGTGAGCTGTGAGGTCTTATATAGATAGGTGTGTGCCTTTCCTAATCAAGTCCAATCAGTTTAATTAAACACAGCTGGACTCCAATGAAGGAGCAGAACCATCTCAAGGAGGATCAGAAGGAAATGGACAGCATGTGAGTTAAATATGAGTGTCACAGCAAAGGGTCTGAATACTTATGACCATGTGATATTTCATTTTTTTTTTTTAAATAAATTTGCAAAAATATCTACATTTCTGTTTTTTTTTCTGTCAAGATGGGGTGCTGAGTGTACATTAATGAGAAATAAAATGAACTTTTTTGCTTTTAGCAAATGGCTGCAATGAAACAAAGAGTGAAAACTTTAAAGCGGTCTGAATACTTTCCGTACCCACTGTATATAGAAGAAATTGCTCTATTGCACAACAGACTTTTCACAGAAAGCCCACACAGATTTCCTTTGCGGACTTTCTGTCCCTATTATACCTATATGGAAAATGCCAGCATATACAAAAATGCAACGGTTTTTGGAATTGCAGCTTTTCCGCTGCAGATATTTTTATGCAATATGTGGATTAGCCAGAATGCCATCCATTTTGCAGGTCCTGTAAAGCACCGTGGTTTTTGCCAAACTGCAACGTTTTTGCAACATGGGTCCCCGGCCTTATCTTGATTTTGTATTTAACTTGATCCATTTTTTATATGTTGAGAGAGTGTTGTACTCTCATGGAATTGTATGTTGCATTTCTGTTATTTTGAAAACACTTAATAAACAGAGTAAAAAAAGACAAACGAGAGATGTGAAAATACAATCTCAAATAACCATCAAATGCAGTAACTTTTGTAGTAAATTTTTCCGATTTAAGAAGGTTATAGAATTGCTGTTTAGAAAGGTTAAATCTGTTTACAACAGAAATGATCAAGATGAATTCAATATAAAATGTAATAGCATAAAGGTAGATTGCATTGACAAAAATAGACATGGCCAATTGCCAATTAAAGACAAGTTCAAGCTAAGTTCAAGCTCAATATTGCTTCTAACTAAATTGTCTCCTGCAATTAAAATTCAGAAATCTTCTATAAACATGTGAATTAACCACATTATCGAGCCTGATAAAGTTATTTTATAAGGCATGGGGTTGTTATTCAGGATTTTAGTTGTTATTCCTTGAAACATAATTGGTCTACATGTATTTCCTATTTTTCTCCTTGACAGGTGATCTGACAATATGGTTTACTTACAAACAGATGCTGAAACATTTCTAGCATCATGTAGCATAGTAGCAGTACTAAATTTATGGCTCTACAATAGGCTGCTTTGAAACTGTTAATGGACATCTCTTAGTGAAGGGACGGCCTTATGATTCATTATTTCATATAGTCTTTTTGTACCATCTAGATACAGGTTCATCTCAATAAATTAGAATATCTTTGAAACGTTTATTTATTTCAGTAATTAAATTTAAAAAGTGACCTCCTATATTTTCTAGATTCTTTACACACAGAGTGTTCTATTTCAAGTGTTTTATTTCTGGAAATGTTGATTATGGATTACAGGTAATGAAAACCCAAATCTAAGAAAATCTGAATATTGTAAAAAAGTTCAGCATTGTAAATCCAGTGTGTCACTTGCCAAGGCTTCTTAAGCCTTTAAATGGTCTCTCAGTCTGGTTCAGTAGGACACACAATCATGGAAGACGCTGATTATGAATTGAATTACTGAATTACTGAAATGAATGAACATTTCAAAGATATTCTAATTTATTGAGATGCACCTGTATTTAGTCCTAATCATTTACTTATAAATATGTACTATTATCAAATAAGATATCCAGTGTTTGCCCCGTTTGTTCCTAAACGTACGTGTCATCTGAGCTGCATATAGAATTTATAATTCAGATGCATACCTGTCCTGGAGATCCTAAGCCCATTAAGGTTATGTTATGGAATTGGAAACAGTTCTAGGTATACAGTGAATCCCAGTACCAGACAGACTGAATCAAATGGTTTAAACAGCACCGAGCATCCAGCGCCCTCCAACTGCACCGCTCCCGACCCACAGAGGTTTTCACCAGAGCCCCTGAAGGTGGGGATGGACTTGATACTACTGCTGACCAAGGCGGACGTCAGCCAGAGGGCACAGGACGCACAAAGCACCACAAGTCCCAGCATACCCAGACACTGAAATCACTTACCAGAAGATATAGGTGACTGCTGTAGGCAAGAGCCAGAAGATGGCAGCAGAGTGATAAGCATAGTCGTCCAGGCCAATTCATTACCGTGAGGTCAGCGTAGTTCCAAGGAATATCCAGAAGGCAGGTCAGACAGGCCAGGTCATTACCGTGAGGTCACTGAAGTACCAGAGGTAAATCCAAAAGACAGGTCACGCAAGCCAGGTCATTACTGTGAGGTCAGTGAAGTGCCGAGGGTTAATCCAGGAGAGGAGTCTAGGGAGCTGGGTCATCAACAGGAGAGCATAGTAAAGCCAAAAGGAAGATCAGGGAGCCGAAGTCTGGAAACACGCCGAGGTCACAACAGGAGAGCCACAGGTACAAGGTCAGGAGGTCAGGCAAAGCCAGGGAAGGGTAAGGAGAGGTCAGACAGGGCACACTAGGAGACAGGAGAGAGCTAACATCTAGTGGTAACCGAATAGTCAGCACTGAATGTGAGCGTAAGTAACCTTTAAATAGGCCTGGACCGGCCATTCAATTAACCTCTACCCGGAAGAGACCTCCATTCCCCGACTCATATCAGGAGCGGACCGGCAACCCCCGCACGGCCGCCACGGATTCTTCGGCACCGCTCCTGACAGTACTCTCCCTTCTACGAGGGCCCACTGGGCCATCAAAGGCTGGAGCAAGCTTGAGAGGAAACCTTCGGTGAAAATTATTATTATTATTGTTTATTTATATAGCACCATTAATTCCATGGTGCTTTACATTTGAGGGTTTACATACGGTACACAAGATATACAAACAAATATAATACTAACAGTGACCAACTGGCACAGTGGAATAGAGGGCCCTGCCCACAAGGGCTTACAATGTATGAGATTCTCACCAAAGTTTGCGCATGGACCGACCTGGCTGGTTCACAGGAACGATCCTCAGGACCAAAATCCTTCCAGTGTATTAAATATTGAAGAACTCTGACTCTTCGTGAGGCCAGGATCTTGACCACCTCAAATTCTTGAACCCCCTCAACAAGGACAGGCGGAGGAAGACAGTCAGGAGGAAGAACAGGTGAAACATACTTCTTCAACAGAGATTTATGGAAAACATTGTGGATCTTGAAAGAAGGAGGAAGAGCTAGATGGAAAGATTGGGTTAAGAATTTCAGTAATCACATAAGGTCCAATAAACTTAGGCCCTAACTTGTGAGAAGGAACCTTTAACGTCAAATTTCAGGAAGAGAGCCAAACCTTTTCCCCCAGGACGAACGTACGACCTGCCAAACGGGCTCTGTCAGCTATGCTTTTAGTAACCACCTGAGAATTTTTCAAATTACACTTTATTTGATGCCATACCATACGTAACCTCCTAGCCTCCAAATTAACTTCTGGATTGACCGTTGTAGGAGAAAAAGAAGAAAAGCGGGGATGGAAAGCATAGTTACAGAAGAAAGGAGAAGACTTTAAGGCAGAATGGTGGTGATTATTACTGTAATAGCAAATTCAGCCATAGACAAATAGTTAATCCAATCTGACTGGCTGATGCATAGCATCTCAAATATTGCTCCAAAGTCTGGTTGAAGCGTTCAGTTTGTCTGTTAGTTTCAGGGTGAAAAGCAGAGGAGAAAGGTAACTGAACCCCCTAGAAGATCACAAAAGGCTCTTCAAAACTTAGCCACAAACTGAATACCCCTTTCAGAAATAATGTTGTCTGGAATACCATGGAGCCTGACCACATGATCTAAAAACAAACGGGACAATATTTTGGCGTTAGGCAGTTAGGAGAGAGGAACAAAGTGACACATCTTGCTGAACCTGTCCATCGCTATCCATAAAACAGCCTTCCCCCCTGATACCGGTAAATCTGTAATAAAGTCCACTGAAATATGTGACCATGGTCTCTTGGGAACCGGTAGAGGAAGCAGTTCCCCCACGGGCTTAGATCTAGCACATACCTCACAAGCCGACACATAGGCCACAACATCCTGAGACTTAGAAGGCCACCAATAATGCCGCGACACTAACTTCTTAGTGCCCGTGATTACAGGAGGACCACACAAAACCAAATCATGGAGCTCTTTTAGAACCCTTAGCCTAAACTGAGTTGGGACAAACAACTTCCCCTCGGGTGTGTTAGGAGGCGACAAATGCTGATTCTTCCTGATCTCAGATGCCAACCAAATAGAGACAGCAGAGACCACTTTTCCCTCAGGTAAAACTGGTTCAGGCTGGGAACTATCAGGCTGAGAAGAACAGAAACTTCTAGACAGAGCATCAGCTTTGACATTTTTGGTCCCAGGTCTAAAAGTAACAATGAAATTGAACCTAGTAAAAAACAACGCCCACCTGGCCTGTCTGGGGTTCAATCTTTTAGCGGACTCCAGAAAAACTACATTTTTATGGTCAGTTAACACAGTTATTTTGTGTCTGGCCCCCTCCAGAAAATGCCGCCACTCTTCAAACGCCCATTTGATGGCTAAAAGTTCCCGGTTGCCAATGTCATAATTCTTTTCTGAGGGGGAGAATTTCCTGGAAAAAAAGGCACAGGGTCTCAATCTACTAAATTAGGGGGTACCCTGAGATAAAATGGCCCCTACCCCAACGTCTGAGGCGTCAACCTACACAACAAAGGGTTTACTAAGATCAGGTTGAATCAGGACTGGAGCTTTAGTAAAGGCTTGCTTTAAAAATCCAAATGCATCAATAGCCTCCTGTTTCCAATTTAGCAAATCCGCTCCTTTTTGAGTGAGATCAGTTAATGGCTTTGCTATAGAGGAAAAATTACCCACAAATTACCGACAGTAGTTGGCAAAGCCCAAAAATCTTTGTAATGCCTTTAAGGAGGTAGGTCGAGTCCAGTCAAGCACTGCCTGAACCTTAGCCGGGTCCACACTGATGGTAGAGGAGGATAACACATGACCCAGGAAGGACAACTGCTGAACCTCAAAAAGGCATTTTTCTAATTTAGCAAATAGCTTGTTATCCCTCAAGACATGCAACACAGACCTAACATGTTTAACATGAGAACCCCAGTCAGGAGAAAAAATTAAGAAATCATCCAAATAAACAATAACAAAACAGCCAGCCACGGAGGCTCCGGCACCGCTCCTGACAGGTTAATTTTAGTGGATTCATTTTATGTTGAATATATTATTTGGTCACTAACTGTTACTGATCTGTTTCATCGAATCATTTGGATTGCCATTCATATTACATTATCACTTATGCTCCATAAAAAAAAAGGAGTCGATCCCATTGAATATCAAAAGTAAACTTAAACTTTATTAAATATCCACAAACAAATATTATTTAACAACATGGGAGTCCAAGTCAAAATAATTTTGTTGTTGAAACTTGGTCAATGGATTCTGTAATCTCTAAAAGTCCACAAGTTATCAGTTGTTTCACATAATACCTCTTGTAAGATAAAAAAGAAAAGTTAGCAAAGAAGTTTTTCCTGTTTTATGGCTGTACATAAACAAGACAGACTTGTTACCTATGTCTTTGTGACACACACGTTTTAATGATGCTGGGCAGATGATCTATGGCTCCCCCCACCTGAAAAGTCTCTCACTGTTTGTGTCTTGTCAATCATTTTTAGCTGGATGGAGGTAAGGGTAAGTTTTGGGGAGAGAGGCAGGAGACACTCCTGCCCAAGCCTGATGCATAACTTCAACTGTGACCCACTGTTAAAGCACACCTAAACTTATTTCCACAAATTGATACATTGATGGTTGAAATAAGAAACTATGTAAAATATTTTATAAAAGAAAAATGTCCCATTACAAATTTATTTGCCTCCCTCTGTTCCTGCAATGCTCTCATCTTTACACAGTACAGAAGATCCATGCACTATTAAAGTCTTTGAAGAGGGGAGGGGGAGGATGGTGCTGTTAGAGGGAGACAAGAAGTATCAAGCTCTGACTGCAGAGCTAGTAATAAATCAACTGATATTTCAGCTATGTGTGCAGGAAAAAACAATTCTCATTATCTCTTGTCCCCCTCCAGCAGTGTCCTCCTCTCCTTCCCTTTTCCGTAGACTTGAATCGTGTACGGATCTTCTGTGATGTGTATGGATGAGAGCAGAGCAGGGAGAGATAGAAGCTGTGAAGGGGCAGAAGTAGGCAAATAAGCTGGGGCTAATTTTGAAGCAGATTCTGCCACAAACTCTTCATTTTCCATAGTATAAAGGTAGCCTAAGAGAGAGAGAGACTGCCAGACCTAGAACCAACATGCCAAATCAGCATGCCTTCCACCTGCCACATTGCAATTATCCCAGGCATCAGCTCATCCTTTAATACTATCACAATACAATCCGTGTCTGATGAAGGCTGCACCCAGACCAGTGAAGCGATGTGTATCCTTTTGCAGTAAAAACCTTGCTGACCCAGGAGAATCTACAATTTTTTTCTGCAGCCCAGTGGTGTCCAAAAGTGGTTCCTCCATTTTATGGATGACTGTTTGCCAACTGTTTTAAAAGTTGAAGTGACTCACTGAAACTATAGTAGTAACTGTGAGTTATTTGCATTGTTACTGACTGCCTACTGAGATCTTATGCTGTACCTACACCATCAATGGCACCCTAACCAACATCAGAAGGGAAACTATACCACTAGTATGCCTCAGGGAAAAATACTATCACCAACATCCATAGTGCACAAACACATCCCTCTTTACTGCACCAGCCCTGAGGAGTACTAGAGGTTTGGAAGAGACTACTATAGCCTCTGTGAACTCAGGTATGATTAAAGAGGATCTTTAAGGTCCTCATGCACAGGGCACTGTAGGCTTTCCCGTTATGTGCCCCGGGGCTGGAGATATCAGTGTCATTAGTTTCAGCAACTGTCAGAAGGGCGTTCCTGACAGTCTAGCTGGGCTATGAGGAACATTCCCCCCTGACAGTACTTGTCCATAGACTTGTACTGGGGGGGTGTTCCTCACAGCTCAGCGTCATCGCTGGGCGGTAAGGAACGCCCCTTCTGACAGTACAGTGAGGGGGGGAGCATTCCTCACAGCCCAGCTAGACTGTCAGGAGCGCCCTTCTGACAGTTGGCAGATATCAGTGCCGAAACTATCGGCACCGATATCTCCAGCCTCGGGGCACATAACGGAAAAGCCGACAGTGTGCTGAATTCAGTGCACTGTCGGCTTT
Source organism: Leptodactylus fallax (assembly GCA_947044405.1). Lineage (NCBI taxonomy): Eukaryota > Metazoa > Chordata > Amphibia > Anura > Leptodactylidae > Leptodactylus > Leptodactylus fallax. The sequence continues at coordinate 783,243 of CAMRHE010000048.1, read as the reverse complement.
CGAGCGGTATATAAAACCGCATGTGCATGAGGACATGAAAGGTCCTCTTTAAGGACTACTGTTCCCATCCTCTCCACACGCTTCCACCAGGGTACTGTTTTATTAATTGCCATTTTATTGAAATCAAATGCATAGAGCCCTGTGTTTAATACAAATTGGTCACTCCATTATAATTTTGAAAGAATATAATTAAAAGATTTTTAGATGACCTCTTAACAGGGAACAGGACTGCTCTCTGGGCCACAGCAGTACCCCTCAGTTCCCCTAAAGACTTCTCTGAGTAATGATTATCTTCAGTTAAGTATTCATTTATACATGTTTACAATTTGCTTTTATTTCATTCTCTAAATGGATTCAGAAATTGAAATGTTATATTTTACACAGCTTGAAATATTTTGTCTAGCATGTTATTTCATAGTCCTTTAATGTATAATAATGCTTCTTTTGTTCTCAGTGCCTTTGTAATATACCAAAAGAATGTCAAAATTAAAATCACACACTTCATTTTTACAAGGTAAAATTAAAGCTACTTTTACATTTCCTACTATGGTATCTAGTTTCCCTTTTTGCATTGGTTATATTGATTATGTTAAGTACAAACTTAATGATTCATGCTTGTTAAAAGTTAAAATAGACAAAAGTATCAATTATTAGCAAGCTGTCATGATGCAGATATTTCCCAATTTAGTTATTTTCCAGAAAGAAACACTGAATACACAAAAACATAAAGAAATACAATTATATAACATAACAAGGAAATGAAAAGGGTTGTGTTTTTCATAGACAGCTATAATTGAATTCATGGGTTGCCTGTAGTAATGCAGATCAGCCCAATTATCATTTAGGATGCAATAAATCAAATGTTATGTTACACTAGGTTCACACAAGCACTGTCTTTATGTTGTTCTGATCCATTGGAGGACCAGAACAATGGAGAGGTGGACTGCTAAAATAGTTGCTACCCACAGAGCCCGGCGGACCCCATTGTCCTCTGTGCAGGACTTTTTCCTCCGATAATTTTTGGTGGATACTGCGACGGAGTCTCTAATTAGGACATATGTTAATGTAGCCTTAAATGTTTTTGTGTTTCTTTTTATTCGTATATAATTATTTTGCCTTGGCTAAATGTGTTTACATGTTAACTATTGCTTAGTTTTTTTTAATTTCTATGAAAAGGGGTTTTAAACATTTTTGTATTATATAGTAAGTTTTGTATTACAGGTGCATCTCAATAAATTAGAATATCTTTGAAACGTTTATTCATTTCATTAATTAAATTAAAAAAGTGACCTCCTATATTTTCTAGATTTTTTACACACAGACTATTCTATTTCAAGTGTTTTATTTCTGGAAATGTTGATTATGGATTACAGGTAATGAAAACCCAAATCTAAGAAAATTTGGATAATGTAAAAAAGTTCAGTAATGTAAATTCAGTGAGATTCCTAAGTGAGTGAATTCCTAAGCCTTTAAATGGTCCCTCAGTCTGGTTCAGTAGGAAACACAATCATGGAAGACGCTGATTATGAATTGAATTACTGAATTACTGAAATGAATGAACGTTTCAAAAATATTCTAATTTATTGAGATGTACCTGTAGGTAATTTGTTTAACGTTCATTAAAAAATGTCTTTGTAAGATAGGTCTTGGCCCTACTGTGCTCACCCATATACATTCTTTCTAAAATTCCCCACGCTCACAAAGTTATTGTTAATCTCTTCCCGTCTCACTATTCGTAATGGTACCCGGCAAGGCTGCCCACTTTCCCTGATACTATATGCTCTAGTGATGGAACACCTACTGGTGGCTATTAGGGGTAACCTGGGGCCTCTGTGTTCGTGATCCACATTTAAAAATTTCAGCATTCGCGGATTTTGTCACACAGTCAATTATGACTATCCCATCTCTCCTCCGCAAGATAAATACTTACAATACTTACAGTTTCTATAGTAATTATAAAATTAATCTGTCCAAAAGCACCGACCTCAATCTTTCCTTGCCTGTGCCTTTGATCCATAATCTTCGCTCCTCGTTTCCCTTCATGTTGTCCCCAAAAACAATCAAATACCTAGGTGTGCAGCTTCCTAGTAATTTATCTGACACATTCTCACTAAATTTTCTCCTGTTTCTGCGCTCCCTCCAGACAGACCTCTCTCATTGGGATACCAAAGGATTTTCTTGGTTAGGCCACATCAACCTACTGAAAATGAATATACTTCCCAGACTTCTCTATCTTTTTCAGACTGTACCCATTTCACTACCCAAACACTTTTTTGTTATGGTTCAGAAAACTTTCACTAAGTTTATTTGGGCGTTGAGGCCTCCGAGAATCACGAGGAGTATTCTCTCCAGGCCTAAGTGGGGTGGGGGTCTGGCAGTCCTGGAGTACTTCCTGGCTGCGGTCACTGCATGCATTCTTGATTGGCACCACTCTGCACGCTCCAAGCTCTTGGTTGCCTGGGAGGGATCTCTGAGTCCGCTCCCTCTCACTGCCCACCCATGGCTTTATAAATGCTATTGGTCAGACAGTACAACTCATTTACTCCCATATTTCACTCACCAGGTTCTGGGCTTCTGCAGGCTCTATAGTGCTGTGCGGAAGCTGTTCCGTAATGATGGACCTATGACTCCTATCTCGGGCAATCTGGACTTCCCAGCTGCACTACACTCCTCCTTTCTCTCTCATACCTTGGGCCAGCCTCACCTCAGATTCTATCGAGTAACCTCATCCTCCTCCCTTCTTCTTCGCTCTGACCTTCTTCCTCCTGGTTCAGAACCTGACTCCATTGCCTCCCACTGGCAGTATGCCAGGTCTTAATTTTTATGCCACTCTTAAGACATTTCATAATAGGGAGTTGTTGCTTTTTTAGCTCTTGTGCCTTTCATCTAGTGTCCAAGCTCATGCTGTCTCGCTTATCTATGGCATGCTAATGGAGGACTCCGATACCTGCTTGCCAGTGTATACGAGTGGTTGGGAGAGGGAATTGGGGGTCTCATTCTCGCGGAACATGTGATCGTCAGCTTTCCAGGCATGCCAGAAATTCTCTATTTCTTGCAAGGCACAAGAAACGAACTATAAGATACTTTCTCGGTGGTACAGAGTCCCCTCTGTCCTCCACAAGATATACCCCTCCACATTGAACCACTGCTAGAGATGTAACGTTGACCGGAGCACAATGACACACGTCTGGTGGGGATGTACACTCCTACGCCCCTTTTGGTCGGATGTCTGTCGAATTATTCAGACCGTCACTGGCATCGCTCTGGATGATGACTTTGCCCCCCTCCTACTCTCTATCTTCCCACAAAAATTCAAAAAACATACTCGTAGACTATTAGGATTCCTATTAATAGCAGCAAGATCCATTATCCCTAGACTGTTGAAATCCCCCGAAGCCCCCCTCTCTGTTGTCTTGGCTTCAGGAGTTCTTGCGCATCCACAGCATGGAAAAGCTTGCGGAATTGAAACAGGACGATAGAGCCCACCAATAAACGTGGCTCATGTGGAATCACTTTTATTACTCTGCTGAGTTTCAATCTGCCTTCCCCTCTGTATCTTCATAGCCTTCCCTTTTCTTTTTTCTTTTCTTGCTCCTTTTTTTTTATTGATATGATGTATATCTGCCTTTGATTTTGTTATTGGATCTACTGTTTGACTCTGCTGCTACACAGCCTTTGTTATTGCCCCCCCAGATCCTTCCTGTTGCCCACCTGATATATCTTGTTCTCCTAAACCCCTCCTGCTCCGTTCCCTGAACCTAACCCTAACCCTCTTCTATGCACCACCTCTGTTGATGTTGTGTTGTGATTTGTTTCTTTTCCTTATTTAACATTTCAATAAAAATTTTAAGGTTAAAAAAATAAAAGTCTTTGTAGTTGTCCCTTAGCAATACTTTTTAAATGATCATTGTTAAGAAAGACCCATCTTCAAAGTATAAAGCAGGGAGACAAGGAGAACCATTACTTTTAAAGTCAATTGAACAAATTCATGTATTTACGGTAGGCAGCTGAAAATTCACACAATCTAGTTTTGTTAGCACCTGCCATCCATCTGGTGCTCCAAGCACAGACCTTTCAACTAGCTGAACAGAAAAAATGCAGCAGTTTTTTGATCCAGTTTCTGGACAGGACCGGCGCCATCTGGCACAACTGTGGACAAAGTATGGGATCCATTGTGGCATCAGCCTCACCTTTCCTCTCTGCTGCCTTAGGCGAACTATAGAAAGGCACCCCCCAATGAGGAAACCCCCTGTTGGCAGATCAAAAAATTCCCTTATTTGGCCCCCACATAGTATAACCCCCATCTTTTTTGGCCCCCACACAATATACAACCCCTTTTTTTGGCCCAACACATAATACATGACCACCCTTTTTCTGGCCCTCCACACGGTATATGACCACCTTTTGTTGTCCCTCCGATATGGTATATGACCCCCTTTTTTTTCCCCCACCACACAGTATATGACCCCCCTTTTTCCCCCACAGTATATGACCTCGCTTTTTATAGCACCCCCACAGTATGACCCCTTTCTTATGCCCCCTCAATATATGACCCCTTTCTTGCCACCACACAGTATCTGACATTTTTATGGCCCCTGTACAATATCTGAGCTTTTTTTATTGTCCTCACACAGTATATCACCCCTTTTTTTTACCCTACCACACAGCATATTATCACCCTGTTTATGGCTTCCCCCCCCCCCCAAACAGAGTAGCAGCCGATACTTTTTACTCACCTGTCCACGCTCCTAACCTGGCCGCCCTCCGCTGTGCGGTAGCTGACACTGAAGAATGCCATCGCTGTTCGTAGTGTCCCGGCGTTCTTCAGCATCGTGATGTACAGTTAGGTTCATATATATTTGGACACTGACACACTTTTTGTTTTTTTATCTATTTACTGAAACATATTCAAGTTATAGTTATATAACAGACATGGACATAAAATCCAGACTTTCAGCTTTCATTTAAGGGTATCCACATTAAAATTGGATGAAGGGTTTAGAAGTTTCAGCTCCTGTTAATAACATGTGCCACCCTGTTTTTAAATGGACCAAAAGTAATTGGACAATTGACGCAAAGGCTGTTTCATGGGCAGGTGTGGGCAATTCCTTCATTATGTCATTCTCAATTAAGCAGATAAAAGGCCTGGAGTTGATTTGAAGTGTGGTGCTTGCATTTGGAAGATTTTGCTGTAAAGAAAACATGCGGTCAAAGGAGCTCTCTATACAGGTAAAACAAGCCATCCTTAAGCTGAAAAAACCCATCAATGCAGAAAGCAGATGGGAGGCTTTACCGTATCGTGTTTTTGGCCGCAAGTATGCGAATGGGCCGGAGTACCAAGTCCAGAGGGAAGGAGCTGATTGTGTTTGAGTACTTCACCGAAATATGTTGCGCCTGTGTCATTCTGAAGAAACAAATCATGACGAAACTGCCAATGTTAGCAAGCTCCCACAGTCAGAGACTGGTGGTGTGGAATGGGCCTACAACAAGGAGGATGATTGTTGGCCGATATCCTGCTCCTGAGGATGTTCCACCTGTGACTACCGTGCCTTCAGTTTGTGTCCCCTCTGGTGCAGAGTCCGCTGGTCCTTCTCAGCCCATGGCTGCAGCACCCCAGAGTATACCAGCAGTCCTCAGACGGACCACTCGGCCGAATGCTGGTACTCCCCCTGTGCGGTATGCGCAGGATGAGTTTGTTTGGCCTGCCATACAACGGTACACTACCACTCTGTGCATAAAAGTACAACCCTCTGGATATTCAGTCACTGGCAGGGACTGCAAATCTTAAAGTGGAGGGGAATATGTAAGAGACAGCCCTATGATGTCAGCCTGCCTGTTTTGCGGATGTAGTGTGAGTAGAGAAGCAGGAAGCAACGAGAGAGGGAGCAGCAGCCATCTTGGCAAGAGGAAAGACAGGTGTCTGTGCTGTATTGAGAGTGTGTGGAGATCTCAGAGGATTTTCCTGTGAAGCTAAGCTGTAGAAATTTCAGTCCAGAGGCAAACAGAGTATAAAGCGACAGTACATCTAGTGGGGTCACGTTAAACGGACTGTGCTCAGTGGCTAATCAGTAAAACTGTCATTGTGGCTGTGTATATTGTCACCAAAGCTTGAGACTCGCAGTGCTGTTGAGTACCAGACAGTAACTGCAAAACCCTGGCTTACATCACAGCTCAGTGTATGGATTCTGCAGGACTGTCAGTGTGCTGAGTGATATCTGCTGTTGGATTCCATTGCATCCATTTGGTTTCCCTGCCTGCTGAGGAAGATTTCATTACTTGATGCAACCCAGATGGTGGAGACCGGATGGGAGTTGTAGTGGCTGAGGATTTGCCACCTACTAGGCTGAGCACACTCACCAACCACTCCAGTCCCACTCTTGGGTCGGACGGAGTCGAGGGGGGTCCTGCAGCACTACTGGATGGTGGTGGTAGTAGTTGTTTCCCCCGGGGCGCTTCCAGTTGGAGAGATAACCTTTCCTCTCTGAGCCGGTGTGATGGAAGTCGGAAGGGCCCTGATGTTATAGCAGGCACGACCAGGAACCAGGAACAGTTTTTTATTAGAACAATTGGCAGCTTCCAGATGGGGGTAGTAGTACAGTGTCCAATCCCCCAGCCTTGGTTCTAGGAGGGTGCCCAGGGATGTTACAGGCTCCACAAAATAATCCACCATGCCTCTCCCAGCCAGGTATACTGGGGATGAAATCACAGGGAGTCCTGGCAGGGATCTGGTTACCTGTAGACTAGGCCCGAACATGGAACTCCTGTCAGGGTCCTCTCCTGCTCCTCTTGGCACAGCACCGAATAAGTCCAGCAGCTTAGACAGCTTCTCTCCCTTGCTCAGGGCTGTCTCTGGATGAGCCTGGGGCTGATGCTATTCCTCCTTCAGGCTGTAGGCTGACCGTTGGGCCTCAGTCCAGAAGCTGGTGGCAGGGACACTCTGCACACCTTCTCCAGCTAACTGCACACACCAAACTGAAGACCAACTGTCGCCGGGGGAGATGAGATCTCCCTACAACCCCGCCCAGTGGCCTGTGATAGGCCAGGGCTAAACCAAGGCAAGGTTTTGAACACTGCAGGAGGGAACAATACCGAGGAAAAAGCTGCAACAATACATTTAACATAAAATGGGACGTACCAACACAAATCCCAGAGGCACACAAACAAACAAATTAAAGCAGCAGCCTCTGGGATGCTGCATGCTTCAGATATTGTGATAACCGTGAGGAGAGGACACTTCGCTATAAAAGAAAGAAACGAGTTTGGGCCCCACTGTGCGCTTCTACGGACTGTAAGCGGTCCACCTGGACCACTGGGAAAAGGGGGGTGCGCACCCAAATGTGAAGTCAGGATCAGTTAGGGATAGTGATAGTTTTGGGTATATTGTTCATTCAGTGTCCGTACTGCAGAAGCAGACATAGTAAAAGTGGAAACCATTGCAGAATCTGCCTTGAATTGTTCATACTATACTGTGTATTTTGCTTGTCCTTCTTCCTCTTATTTTACCTTTAACTTGCCTTTATTAACCTGTAGTAAATGCATTTTTCTTGAACTTGACCACCGCGTGTGCATTCATTTCTGGTTGTGGAGCCCAAACCACCTGCCTATCTCTCGTTTCACAGTTTTATACACATGACTATATTACCCCTCTACCTTACTTCCTGCAGGCCATGTCAGGGTAAGTTTTGATTTTATAGTAATGGTTGAATATTTGGTAAATGTGTGCAATAAAGTGTAAAAATAGTTACTGTGGGTTTATTCCATGCAACGTTTCAGTCCTAACAGCAGTGGACCTTTCTCAAGTTTGAGAAAGGTCCACTATTGTTAGGACCGAATCGTTGCATGGAATAAACCCACAGTAACTATTTTTACACTTTAATGGAGTGATGTTCATTTGTATTTTTTTATGGTTATTTGGGTTCATGTGCCGGACCAATTTGGGTCTTGCACTCTTTGCCCATGTAGGGCTTTTCTATATGGTGCTGCTCTATAGTTCTGGATTTTTTAGATAGATAGATATCACACCTCCCACATGGCAATAGACTCCTGCAGACTCCATTATGAGTCAATAGGGTCTGTTGATCACTGTTGAAATCCAGTTTGTGACAGATCTTGCACATGAGTCTACTTTACATGAGTCTTGCAATTATAGAACTATACATACACAAAACCCAAATGTATACGTTTACACATTCATAAACACTCACCCATTTATCAACTTATATGCAAACAAAAAAATTTCATTTTTTGTTTGTGTAGTGGCCCCATAAGAATTGGCCAGTTTTGCACTTGACATCCAGTATGGCAGTCCAGTATAGGTACAGTCTATTTATGACTGTATTGCTATGGAAATCTGGTAAAAGAAATGTGAACTTATATTGGCTGATACACGTCATATGACTAAATATTTAAGGACCTGCGAACTGCTATTGACTCATACAGGTCTTAAATAGCTTGGTTGCTATGGAAACCTGGTGTAAAACTCTGTGTATGTCAAGACTGAAGAACCTGCGATTTTCCATTGGTCCATAAGCGTCGTGTGATCATGTGCATCTCAATTTGGATATCAGTGAAAAACCTGGGATCGGTTGTTATGGAAAACCTGGAGTAAAGCTGTGTGTATGTGACCTTGTGTAACAGTGTCATCCACAGCGCCCTGCCCCTTTAAAGCTGAACTACAGCAGTGAAGAAAAATGGCTGGGTTGTTATGGAAACATGGAGTGCAGGTGTGTGCATGTGGCTGACAATGCCTTGTCAGATTGGAGACGGGCTTGGGTCTGCTGGGGAGTTTGAGCAGCTCAATATTGTCTGTGACATACCTTGTCAGATTGGAGATGGGCTTGGGTCTGCTGAGATTTTTCATTAGCTAGAGCAGCAACCATGCGTTTTGCTGCAGGAGGCATGAGTAGTTTAAAAATGTTTCAATTTATAAGAATGCTGACATCCAGTATGGCAATCCAGTCAGTGGCTGAATTTTCCATAACAATTCGATCCGAATTAATTTACGGCGAATCGCGTTAACCCATTCCCGATATCCGCCCTAATAGTATGGTGCTGCTGGGATGGACTTCCCAGAAACCCACGGCTGAAGCATGGTTTCTGTGTGTGCGCCCTGCTTTGCGGGTGTCAGCCATATGTAACGGCTGACATTGTCCTCTAACACCCCTGGTCGGAGCTGAGCTCAGATCGCGGGTGTTAACCCCTGAGATGCTGCGGTCATCTCAGGGGTTTCATTATATATTGGGGTCCCGATCGCCCCCCCCCCCCGCGACATTTTCAGGGGGTGCCATTGCTCCTATTCGGCAGCCCGGGGTCTGACCAGTGACCCCGGGTCTGCCCCATTGCTGTCCCTCCACATACCTCCACATACCATACCCTCTTTCCATAGACTTTTGTGCAAGAAGTAATTGATAAGTGGAAAAGGGAATATATTCCTTTAAAATATACATCAGAAATTATCTTATATGAAGTTTTCATTTATGAAAAGTTTTTTTTTATAATAGCCTTCCTTTTTCCTTGCTGCCTTGAGATGCTACAGGTGCATCTAAATAAATTAGAATATCTTTGAAACGTTTATTTATTTAAGTAATTAAATTAAAAAGTGATCTCCTATATTTTCTAGATTCTTTACACACAGAGTGTTCTAGTTCAAGTGTTTTATTTCTGTAAATGTTGATTATGAATTACAGGTAATGAAAACCCAAATCTAAGAAAATCTGAATAATGTAAAAAAGTTCAGTACTGTAAATTCAGTGTGTCACCTGCCAAGGTTTCCTAAGCCTTTAAATGGTCCCTCAGTCTGGTTCAGTAGGACACACAATCATGGAAGACGCTGATTATGAACTGAATTACTGAATTACTGAAATGAATGAACATTTCAAAAATATTCTAATTTAATGAGATGCACCTGTATTTCTCAATCACTTGTTCAGCTACCATTGACATGTTCTACCATGACTGAAGGGACTAGATGATACTGTACTTTTCTATCAGAGCAAAAATCCATTTGTGAATTTTCTTGAGAATAATTGCTTTCAACATTGTGACACTATCTCTACTACTGCAAATCCTGCTGGGTGAACTAATTCACAAGACAATCTCCAATCTGATTAGGCAGATGTACAATTAGATATCCCAGATATAGATATGCAGTAGATATGAGTATAAGAAGATTGTTTAAATCTCCATAACATGTTCACCTGCATGTTTCTCTGCTCTCATCTACTAAGTCGTGATGTTTCTCTGCTGTAAGAAATAAATGACATGAAGACCTGACATAAAAAGTCCTAGTTTGATTTGCAAATGTAAATTAGTAAATTACCTATCCACAAATGTTTGGTGAGACTCCTGGGCCTTCCTTACCAATCACAAGAACAGGGCTCTTGTATTCCACATTTCAATGGAGGGGCAGTTGAGTATTTGCATTGCCTCAAGCTGCAGTGCTCAGCTATCTCAACCCATCAATCAATGCCCTCAGTGCTTCTTAGAATAAGAAGACATTGCAAGTAATGATTTATATCAACCTGCTCAGTTCTTCCTGCTCTATAATTTGTTACTGATAGATTGGGGCACATTTTTAGTGTGATAAATTCCCTTTGAATCATGGGTATAGAGCCATTAAAAAATTAACATCAAGACCAAATCATTTTTTAAAAACTTAAAACGTACAAAAAGGTATATTATCATAGATGGCCAAATCGATCAAGAATCGTTTTGCTTTATCTTTGGGTGGCTCGGGTCCCTTAAATTGGCTTAAAACATGGTGTATAACATGGCTCCTATGAACTTATATATACAATTTGTAGCTCTCTAAGGCAAACAAAGCCAAAGTTATGTCAAAATGAAAGTGACATGTACAGTGGGGAAAAAAAAGTATTTAGTCAGCCATCAATGGTGCAAGTTCTCCCACTTAAAAAGATGAGAGAGGCCTGTAATTGACATCATAGGTAGACCTCAACTATGAGAGACAAAATGAGAAAACATATCTAGAAAATCACATTGTCTGATTTTTTAAGAATTTATTTGCAAATTATGGTGGAAAATAAGTATTTGGTCACCTACAAACAAGCAAGATTTCTTGTAACTTCTTCTTTAAGAGGCTCCTCTGTCCTCCACTCATTACCTGTGGGAGGACTTGCACAATTGGTGGCTGACTAAATACTTTTTTTCCTCACTGTATGTCTATGGATGGATGGTAAGCAGAGGATACAAACTCTGAGTTTAACCATACACTGCGCTGCTGCTTGTTTCCACACATTTTAAAATTTAAAACGCTCCAGAAATTACCCTTTTTTTTTTTTTAGGGAGAGGTGCTTGCCTGTGATTTTGTAGACACACATAGCGGTTATATTCCAAAAAACAATGGCTGTGTAGTCAAATTAACCCACTTTGACGACTTGTAAGTGTTACAGGCTTGTTGTTATATTAGAAACAAATTTGTGACTGTGAGCCAGGTTGAAAAGTGATTGGCTTTTCAGAAAAAAAACACCACCAGATATTATCCCTTATTATGGTTTCTTGATGCCAACACTGTGGCACCAACAGTGTGGTATAGTGGAATGTGATGGACCAGGCCACAGGACATTTGTAACTGAGTGGTGGCACTGGTGGTAGCTATGGCAACTTGAGTGGCAGTGTAGCATTGAATGATATGATTGACCAGGCCACAAGACATATATGGTTGAGTGGTAGCAGTGGTGGTAGCTGTTGCAACATGAGTGGCAGTGCAGCATGGAATAATGTGATGGATCGGGCCGCATGACATGTCTGGCTGAGTGGTAGCACTGCCAGTAGCTGTGGCAACATGAATGGCAGTGTGGCATGGAATCATATGATGGACCAGGCTTCAGGACATGTCTGGCTGGTAACTGTGGAAACATATGTGGCTGTGGGCAGGACATAATATGATGGACCAGGCCACAGGACATGTCTGGATGAGTTGTGGCATCGTGTGTGGCAGTACATAATATGATGGAATGGGCCACAAGGCATGTCTGGCTGGGTGTTGGCAGTGGTGGTAGCTGTGGCAACATGAGTAGCAGTGCAGCATGGAATAATATGATAGAGCTGGCCACAGGACATGTCTGGTTGTATCAGTAGAACAGTAACATGATGGAACATGATGATAAAGAGAGACAGTGGCACCACTATTCGTAGGCATCAGTCAGAGTTGTGTTAAAATACTCATGGATCCATGCCTGTCTCATTTTGACAAACATAATTTTTTTTCCATGCTACCTACGGACAGTTTTTTTTTTTCCAATCTTTATTTATTTATTAATTTTTTAATAAACGAAAATACAAAAGTAACAAAGTGGCATGGCAAAGATACCAAGAGGCACTGTAGTGAAACAAATTACCACATCAACCAGTTACATAAACACAACATTAACAGATAACACGATGAACAAACAACAGAAGAGGGAAGGGGTAAGGGGGGCAAGAAAGGGGGAGGGCGATTAGTAGGCTCGAGTAAACCCAGTTAAGTCCATACGGACCAGATCAAGTGAGTGTATGTGGTGTACCAAAGGGGGAGGCGATAGGCCTATGGAAACCAAATATTAACTGGGGGGAGATCAGGTATCTCTACGAGTGTATTGGTACCAAGGTTCCCAGGTAGACAGGAAACCGGAACGAACCGGGAGTCTCCAACTGCAGAGCTCCTCAAGCCTATAAAGTTGATTAACCTTTCCTTCCAGTGGGGGATGGAAGGGGGGTCAGTCTCACGCCATCAAAGAGGGATCAGTAGCTTGGCTGCTTGTATTAATCAGGTGATAAGGCACGATCGTCTGGGAGAAAAGTCGGGAGAGGACGCCAAAAGCAGGATGGTTTCGGGCCGTAGCTTCAATTCAACATGGCAAATGTACTTAATCTCTTTCTTGATAGCCTCCCAGAAGGGACTAATTTTGGGGCAAGTGATCCAGATGTCGGAGAGAGATCCCTTGGAGAGTCTGCAGCGCCAACATCGATCAGAGATAGAGAAGTTAATTCTATGGAGGAACATCAGGGTTCTATACCACCTGTTCTATACCACCTGGTGAGCAATTTAAATGAGCTCTCCTGAATCCTAACACACCTAGAGAAACCATGGGAACACAAGAGGATATGTTTGACATCGGAGGGCGAGAATACCAGTCCCAACTCTCTTTCCAACTCAGTAACAAAGTATGGTTTGGGGGGAAGGGGAGACGAGAGTAAACAGTTATATATATATATATATATATATACATAGGATATAGTTTTATTCTGGGGGTTGTTGGAGTCAGGGATTTTCTCAAACCAGTTGCGATCCCTAAGCGGAAGCGGGATAGAGCGGGAGAAGGACCTATAGGAGAGTCGGAAGGACAGGGAGTGGAAGAAGGTCACTCTATGGTGATCCCCCTTGGACAAGAGGGACGTCAGGGGAATAGGGTCCATGTCAGTTAGTGAGGAACAGATAGGGACGTGGAAGAGTCCAAGGAAAACATCGGTAGAGGAACCCCAACTAGGAAGGAGGCCCAAAGGCATTCTGGGGAAAGGGGAAGTGTCTGGAGATAGTGAAGTAGAAAAGGATTGCCATACACGAATGATGTCCCTAGTGAGATCGCGAAGTACTGTGGAAGCATTAGGGGTATAACAAGAAGACCAGAGGAACCATTAGTAGGGAGTGGGTAGTAGGTGCCTTTCCAGGGAAGTATGGATGAGGGGAGTGTCAGTGGAGGCTAATTCAAGCCATCTCGCAAGGTGGACAGCCTTATAGTAGGATTATATGTCAGGAAATGCAAAACCACCTTGCATTTTATGCCGAGTTAGGAGGGAATAGGCTAAGCTTGGGCGGAAGTTCTCTACCTATGGACAGTTTTGTCCTTTTAGGTGTTACAACACCACCGGCAGCACTGCACACCCTCTTGGCCATTATGCTTGAAGCCGGACAAGATAAAACTCCCATGGCAAACTGGGCCAGCTCCTTACACCGCTCTAACCTATGGGCCCAGAGTTCCATGGGGTCACAGTTATCTACTTGAATATACTGTAGATGGTGTGACTGTACCTGCAGGTGCATCTGGTGGGTGTCAGTCGCGGCTCTGGTTGCTGCTGCAAGCTGAAAAAATTCTGATTCATCATGTTCCTATCCTATCATATATCTATCAATCATCTGCTGGTATGCTATTTTCCACTTTGTAATTGTATTATCTTTGAAACCACTGTCTCCATCCCCCTGCTGATTTTTCACCTGTCCCTTCCTGCTGTCTGTGATTCTATCTGCATGTTTCCACACCCCCTATCCACACCTGATACACATGAAACAAAGGTATTCCTAGCTAGCATAAATTTAAGGCCTCTGGTCATTTTGACCCAGGTCATTTTGCATCTTCTAATGTGCAGCTTTAAAGTGTACAGACCAGAATTAGGCCAGAATTGGAACAAAAGGTAACAACAAGCCACTAAAAAACACAATCTAGCTATTCACTATAGAAATGCTTCTCACTATAATCACTATTGTTCTTTCCATACTTGTAAAAACCACTTTTCCACCCCAAACCAGCCATGTCACTAAGAATATCTTTATCTCTACATCTATTCTACCCCATCATCTGACCATCTCTGCACAGCTACTCACAAACCTACAAGCTTTCCGCCCCACACTCTCTCCTATTTACTCCTGCTATCCCTCTCCCTGCTACTCCTCACTTTTGGCAACATATCTCCTAATCCTGGACCACCCCAGCAATTCCCTGCTGTCGGATCTTTCCGCACAACCGCCATCAGCACATGGAATCCCCTAAACCTTACACCTATCTTACCTACTCCTGCCACTCCCCACGCCCTCACCATTGCACTATGGAATGCTCGCTCTGTACGCAACAAATTTGACTACATCCACGACGTCTTGATTTCTCTTAAACTATCATTTCTCGGTATCACAGAAACGTGAATAACACCCACAGACACCACCTCCCCTGCTGCCCTCTCCTATGGAGGTCTGCAATTCTCACACACTCCCCGCCCCAACAATAAACCTGGTGTAGGCGTTCTCCTTTCTGACAATTGCTCCTTCGCCCCAATCCAACCGCTACCTGCTCTCACCCTCCCCTCCTTTGAAGTGCACTCTGTTCGCATTTACTCGCCCTCCAACCTCTAACTGGCAATCATATATCGACCCCCAGGACCTACTGCTGCCTTTATCGACCACTTCACCACCTGGCTAATGCACTTCCTATCCACTGACACCCCCACCATCATCAAGGGTGATTTCAACATCCCCGTTAACACAATCAACCCCCCGCTTCCAGTCTCCTGTCACTCACCGCCTCCTTTGGTCTCTCTCAATAGTCTTCCTCTGCCATGCACACAAAGGGGCACACGCTGGACCTCATATTCACCCACCTCTGCTCTCTATCCCACCTCTCTAACTCTCTGTCCACGCTCTCTGACCACAACCTGTTGACATTCTCTGCCCTCTTCTCTGTAATCGGCCCCCAACCCCTAAACCAACACGCCCCCACAGGAACCTTAATTGCCTTGACATCCGCACGCTCTCAGACTCTCTCCAACCGCTCGCTGACATATTCTCACTCTAGGACACAGATACAGCCGCTAACTTCTACAATACCACCATCTCTTCAGCCCTTGAATCTGTGGCCCCCTTCACTAACACCAGAGCCCGACCGATCAATAGGCAACCCTGACACACTGACCTGACTAAAAAACTAAGACGTGCCTCACGGATTGCAGAACGCCTCTGGAAGAAAAGCCACTCCCAGGAGGACTTCATCAGGTACAAAGAGGCAGTACTCACATTCAAGAACGTACTCACCTCTGCAAAGCAGGTCTACTTCTCCACACTAATATCTGCCCTATCCCGCAACCCCAAACAGCTATTCACTACCTTCAACTCCCTTCTCCGTCCTTCTGCGCCCCCTCTGTCATCAATTATCACAGCTGATGACTTTGCCTCTTATTTCAAAAGCAAAATTGACACCATGAGAGACAGTCTCACCCTACACTCCCCACAACCACCCCACCCAACTGTCCTGTGAAGAGCACCAACGTTCACCATCCAACCTGATGGAACTAGAGAGGATCTGCAAGGAAGAATGGCAGAGGATCCCCAAATCCAGATGTGAAAAACTTGTTGCATGATTCCCAAGAAGACTCATGGCTGTACTAACTCAAAAGGGTGCTTCTACTAAATACTGAGCAAAGGGTCTGAATACTTATGACCATGTGATATTTCAGTTTTTCTTTTTTAATACATTTGCAAAAATATCTACATTTCTGTTTATTTCTGTCAAGATGGTGTGCTGAGTGTACATTAATGAGAAATAAAATGAACTTTTTTGCTTTTAGCAAATGGCTGCAATGAAACAAACAGTGAAAAATTTAAAGAGGTCTGAATACTTTCCGTACCCACTGTATATAGAAGAAATTGCTCTATTGCACAACAGACTTAGACAAAATTTGATTATTGACTATGAAATGGTTAATAGTCTGTGTCTGTAATTCTGTATTACTGCAGGAATTCTGCTGTCAGGGTCACAACTAGAGATGAGCGAATTGAAGCTGATGAAGTGAAATTCGATCCCAATTTCAAGAAATCTTTGATTCACATCGAATCCGGACTTCCTCGTGCTTCATGGTATCGAATCGCATTTTTTCCTAAAATAGCTGCTGCACATGTTAGGACATGGGGCAAGGAACTCTGGAAATGTGGCTTCATCCACAATGCCATGCGTGCAGCCAATCAGCAGCAAGCCAGCCCTGTGATATCACAGCCCTATAAATACCCTCTGCCATTTTAGATTCAGTCATTTTACAGTGTACTTAGTGCAGGGAGAGACGTCAGCAGGAGCTAGGGAAAGTAGTAGAAAAAACTTGAAAACTGATATTTTGCTCAATCGAAGTTCAGGGCATTAGAAGTGTAGGGAAAGGATAGGGAGGATTTTCATAAAGAGTATTGAATCAGAACAGGGTTCATTTGGGGTGTGTGCAGCCTGGGCAATAGGAACAATCCTACTACAGCTTGCTGCACTGACTCCGCAGTTATCTGTTATAACGCGTGTCTTGTCGTGTCTTGACCAGCATCCCAACTGTTGTAGACTGGTTGACTCGGTCATCCAATTCATCAAAAGTCACATCAGATACCCTGAGCCAAGAATCGGTGGGTTCGTCAGACACAACCCTTAGTTGGCATGGCCCGGGAGCAGGCCCTGTGCCCTCACCTGTCCTCAACCTGCCTCTGTCATTTTCTGTTCCCTCAGCTAGAGAAGTACTTTATGCTGTGGGCTCAGATCCACTGTACAGTCATGGCCAAAAGTTTTGAGAATGATACAAATATTAATTTTTACAAAGTCTACTGCTTCAGTTTTTCTAATGGCAATTTGCATATACTCCAGAATGTTATAAAGAGTGATCAGCTTAACAGCAATTACTTGCAAAGTCAATATTTGCCTAGAAAATGAACTTTATCCCCCAAAACACATTTCAACATCATTGCAGCCCTGCCTTAAAAGGACCACCTAACATCGTTTCAGTGATTGCTCCATTAACACAGGTGTGGGTGTTGATGAGGACAGGGCTGGAGATCAATCTGTCATGATTAAGTAAGAATGACACCACTGGACACTTTAAAAGGAGGCTGGTGCTTGCCATCATTGTTTCTCTTCTGTTAACCATGGTTATCTCTAAAGAAACATGTGCAGTCATCATTGCACTGCACAAAAATGGCCTAACTGGGAAGAGTATTGCAGCTAGAAAGATTGCACCTCAGTCAACAATCTATCGCATCATCAAGAACTTCAAGGAGAGAGGTTCCATTGGTGCCAAAAAGGCTCCAGGACGCCCAAGAAAGACCAGCAAGCGGCAGGACCGTCTCTTAAAAGTGTTTCAGCTGCGGGATCGGGCTACCAGCAGTGCAGAGCTTGCTGAGGAATGGCAGCAGGCAGGTGTGAGTGCATCTGCACGCACTGTGAGGCGGAGACTCTTGGAGCAAGGCCTGGTCTCAAGGAGGGCAGCAAAGAAGCCACTTCTCTCCAGAAAAAACATCAGGGACAGACTGATATTCTGCAAAAGGTACAGGGAGTGGACTGCTGAGGACTGGGGTAAAGTCATTTTCTCTGATGAATCCCCTTTTCGATTGTTTGGAACATCTGGAAAACAGCTTATTCGGAGAAGAAGAGGTGAGCGCTACCACCAGTCTTGTCTCATGCCAACTGTAAAGCATCCTGAAACCATTCATGTGTGGGGTTGCTTCTCAGCCAAGGGAATCGGCTCTCTCACAGTCTTGCCTAAAAACACAGCCATGAATAAAGAATGGTACCAGAATGTCCTCCAAGAGCAACTTCTCCCAACCGTCCAAGAGCAGTTTGGCGCTCAACAATGCCTTTTCCAGCATGATGGAGCACCTTGCCATAAAGCAAAGGTGATAACTAAATGGCTCAGGGAACAAAACATAGAGATTTTGGGTCCATGGCCTGGAAACTCCCCAGATCTTAATCCCATTGAGAACTTGTGGTCAATCATCAAGAGACGGGTGGACAAACAAAAACCAACAAATTCAGACAAAATTGAAGCATTGATTCTGCTTCAATGGACTGCTATCAGTCAGGATTTGGTCCAGAAGTTGATTGAGAGCATGCCAGGGAGAATTGCAGAGGTCCTGAAGAAGAAGGGTCAACACTGCAAATATTGACTTGCTGCATTAACTCATTCTAACTGTCAATATAAGCTTCTGTTACTCATAATATGAATGCAATTATATTTCTGTATGTGATAAAAACATCTGACAAACACACATAAAAACCAGAGGGCAGCAGATCATGTGAAAATATAATATTTGTGTCATTCTCAAAACTTTTGGCCATGACTGTACAGTGAGGAGGAGGTATTATTATTTATTATTATTGTTTATTTATATAGCACCATTAATTCCATGGTGCTTTACATTTGAGGGTTAACATACGGTACAGAAGATATACTGTACAAAACAAATAATACTAACAGTGACCAACTGGCACAGTGGGATTGTAAGGGTCTTGCCAACCGTAGCAATACCCTGACACTACTGCAGCGGTCTGGGAGGAAGGACAGAGACAAGTGAGCCCTAATTTCACCCCAGCCCCTGTCCCTTCCTATTGCCTCAGTTACCCTAAACGGTAAAAGGACAACCTGAAGACAAGCCCTATACTGAGTAAGTGACACAAAGAACAGGACAAGACAACACAGAAGAAGAGTGAGCAAGCCAAGGGGTTGGTAACAAACAAGCAATGCAGTACAGAATCAAAATCCAAGAGAATAGTCACAAGGAAAGCCAAAAGGTCAGAGAAATAGTACAGTAAATATCAAGGGCACAAAGAGAGCAGGCAAAGTCAGAGCAATAACCAGCAATCATGTGAGGGCTGACAACCTGTTTATAGAAAGTCTGGGACCAGCCCCAGACCTGATAGGTACACAGGCTGTCAATCACACAGGCCAGGAAGAGATTAACTCCATGCAGTCCAATGAGGAATGCTCAGAACACGGGTGTGGCCGGAAATCCATTAAATTGTCTAGGACCATGTTCAGACTGAGCAACAAGAAACCTACACAAAGAACCAAACTGAACACGCCTCCTTCGCCACAGCGTGCGAGCGGAGGGTGGCGCCGAGACCCGAACAGGCAGAGACGTTACAGTACCCCCCCCCTTTATGAGGGGCCACCGGACCCTCACCAGATAAACCAGTTTTAGTAGGACCGAGTATTTTCTCTGCCTTCAATTCCAGATCTCCCTGAACAACAAGAGGTGCTGGTGGACCAGGCAAAGGTTTTTTATTCGCCTGGCCAGAAATAGATCTGTCCCCAGAGGACAGAGACATAGATAGCAACATCTTATTGTTATTTCTGGCAAATACCTGGTAGCCTGAGTGGATCTTCTGATTACCACTCAGGCACTGAAGCTTTTCTGCTGGTCTGTGAGGTCTGATGGAGCAATCACGGATAAAATGACCGGAAGCACCACAGTACAGGCAGAGGTTGTTCCTGAGAAGATGCTCTCGTCGCATCTTGGCTTCCATAACTCCCAGTTGCATGGGTTCCTCACCAGGAGTCATGGGAGAAATAACAGGTTTTTCAGGAGAGAGAGAGGGAGAGACAGAAAACTTGGAAGAAGCAGACCCTATTCTCTCTTTAACATCTGGCTCAGCATATATAGACCCCAAAGACAAAAAAAAAAAAAATGTCAAGGTCAATTCACTCCTCAGCCCCAGGAGGGAGTTTAAGGGCCCAAGCCTGTAGAAACCCTGTAGGAGGGATATAACTACTCCTACCATTTGGGCCTGGGATGCATGTGGGTTAATCCGAAAATACAGGCGACAGGACTCCCGGAAAGTCTCAAATTTTTCACGATCCCCTGAAAAACGGTCAGGGAGTAGCATCTTAACCCTAAAAGGGGCAGAAACAACTAGGGATGCTGCAGCAGCATCAGTAAGGGTCTGCACCTGTTTAGCAAGCTCAGCTACCAGGCCTGCCAAACCTTCCAACTTGGCCACAAGGCCCTGAATAGGATCCATACTGATCCTATGGGAAGAAATGGCAGAATGTTATGGGCCGGTTATTCTGTAAGGGTCTTGCCAACCGTAGCAATACCCTGACACTACTGCAGCGGTCTGGGAGGAAGGAAAGAGACAAGTGAGCCCTAATCTCACCCCAGCCACTGTCCCTTCCTATTGCCTCAGTTACTCTAAACGGTAAAAGGACAACCTGAAGACAAGCCCTATACTGAGTAAGTTACACAAAGAACAGGACAAGACAACACAGAAGAAGAGTGAGCAAGCCAAGGGATTGGTAACAAACGAGCAATGTAGTACAGAATCAAAATCCAAGAGAATAGTCACAAGGAAAGCCAAAAGGTCAGAGAAATAGTACAGTAAATATCAAGGGCACAAAGAGAGCAGGCAAAGTCAGAGCAATAACCGGCGATCATGTGAGGGCTGACAACCTGTTTATAGAAAGTCTGGGACCAGCCCCAGACCTGATAGGTACACAGGCTGTCAATCACACAGGCCAGGAAGAGATTAACTCCATGCAGTCCAGAGAGAAATGCTAAGAACATGGGTGTAGCCGGAAATCCATTAAATTGTCTAGGACCATGTTCAGACTGAGCAACAAGAAACCTACACAAAGAACCAAACTGAACACGCCTCCTTCGCCACAGCGTGCGAGCGGAGGGTGGCACCTAGACTCGAACAGGCAGAGACGTTACAGGGATACAGGGCCCTTCCCGCAAGGGCTTACAATCTATGAGGGAAGAGGGATAGAGACAGAAGGTGGGGGTAGAGGCTGTTCAGGTAGTGGTATGGAGACAATAGCATTATTGGGGGTTGTAGGCCTTCCTGAGTAGGTGAGTCTTCAGGGCCTTCTTGAAGCTTGTGATTGTGGGGGTCAGTCTTATGTGTCTTGGTAATGAGTTCCAGAGTATGGGGGATGCATGGGAGAAGTCTTGGAGACGGTTGTGTGAAAAGCGAATAAGAGCAGAGCAGAGTAGGAGGTCTTTGGAGGATCGGAAGTTACGTGTGGGCAGGTAGCAGGAGATTAGGTCGGAGAGCGGCCGATGAAGAATGGGGGCAGAGGTGTATTAAGTGAGCAGCGCAATTTAAGGTGGACTGGAGGGGGGGGGGGCGAGAGTATTTGCTGGGAGGCCATGGAGAAGGGTGTTACAGTAGTCTAAGCGGGAGATTATGAAGGGCATGGACTAGCATCTTTGTAGCTCCTGGGGTGAGGAAGGAGCGGATTCGATGGATGTTCTTGAGTTGGAGGCGGCAGGAGGTGTTGAGGGTTTGAATGTGCGGCTTGAAGGATAGGTCAGAGTCCAAGGTTATCCCAAGGCAGTGGACCCATGGGACTGGAGTAAGTGTAGAGTACAGTCAGCAGCTACTGCTCAGCCAAGATCTGGAGGAGACATCCGCCATTTCCTCCAGTAGGCAGGCAAGTAGTGATGAGGAGAGTGGCATGGGAGCTGGTGTTGAGGACAACATCAGTGAACTGCAGACTGTAGTGGATGATGATGTAGCCGATCGTAATTGGGAGGGGCTTCATCGTCATCAGGAGAAGAGGGTTGCAGCTTGTGCATGAGACAGCGGGGGAGTCAGCAGGGTGGCAGCAGTGGGAGGTCGGGAGCTAACTGTGCCCGGGGTAGACCACCCACTTTGCAGCAGCCTACCTGCCCGGAAACCAGTAGTGCAGGGGTTCACTGAGGCAGTGGCGGTAGCAGTCAGTTAGTGCGGAGTGTTGGAGGTAAAATCACCTACTCGGCGGTGTGGCACTTTTTTGTAAAGCCGCTGGGGGGAGGTGAACATGGCCATATGTTCAATCGGTGGGTAGAAGGTGAAGCGTGGCCAGGGTGCCAATGTTGGCACCACAGCCCTGCATCAACATAAAGTGGCCTGGGAGAGCTGTGGCTCCAATGTGATGGTCCAACCTGTCGTAGTAACCGCTGCAGCACCCAGAGGCAGACACGCCATTTCAGGCAGTCAAGGTACCACCACCTCAGCCAAACGAAGCTGTGTGTCCTTCCCATCATCTGCTGGTCGTGATGCTCCTGCTCCTTCTCCTCCTCCTAGTCAGTCATTGCATCAGCAAACCATCACAGAAGCGATTTCGAAGAGACAACAGTATGCGTGCACTCATCCAACAGTGCAGAAGCTGAACGTGCTCCTGTCCAAGTTGCTGGTGCTGCAGTCCCTCCCTTTCCAAGTGGTGGACTCCGCACCTTTCAGAGAACTCATGGCTTGTGCCGAGCTGAGGTGGAGAGTCCCAAGCCATCATTTCTTTGCCAAAAAGGCAGTACCAGCCCTGCACAAATATGTGCCCCCCCAAACTGTCCCACCCCCGGGCCGGTAGGTACCTCGTTCGTTGCAGGCCGACTCCTGCATGGTGAGATCACAGCAGCCTTCTAAAGGCTCCCAAGCCTGTCATAGGACTAGGACTATTGAGGCTGATCTATGTCCAGTCTCAATAGTAATGTACAGAATAGCCCATAGACTGCAATACAGTTGTATTACAGTCTATGGGACTTGCAATGAAATGATTGCAGGTTCAAGCCCCCTAGGGGGCTAATAAAATAGTAAAAAAAAAAAAAAAAAAAAAAAGTTTAAAAAAAATACAAAAAAATAAAAAACAAAAAGTTCTAAATCACCCCATTTCCCTAGAATACATATAAAAGTAGAAAATGACTGTGAAACACATACACATTAGGTATTGTGTCCGAAAATACCCGATCTACAAACTTATAAAAATATTTTTCCTGTAGGGTGAACGTCATAGCGGGAAAAAGAATCAAAAGTGAAGAACTGACGCCTCTGATTTGAATAAAAAGTGATCTAAGCAATAGACATTCCCCAAAATGGTATAACTAAAAAGTACACCTGACCCCGCAAAAAAAAAATGCCCTATGCTTCCCTGTACAGCTGCAGGGACACCTGTCAATGTGGCCTTGTAGCTGTTCAAAACTACAACTCCTATATATTAATATTTTATAGCAATATTTTACCACATTTTTTGCTTCAAAATTTTTTCCCCTATTTTCCTCCTCTAAAACCTAGGTGCGTCTTATGGTCCGATGCGTCTTATAGTCCGAAAAATACGGTAAATGGAAACTTGAATAAAATCTGTGACTTGCAATTTCTGGATGTTATGGAAATGTTTCAGATATTTCTTTTATTTGGAGCTCAAACATAATACAATATAAACCACACATAATTTATATATTACAGCAGATCTGCAAACATTGTGACAGCTAGAATGGTGTACACTATCAGTATTCTATCTTCAAAGCTAGGCTGAAAACTAACATTAGAAAAGATGATGTTCTTCTGTACTTTTTTCCAGTAAAATACTGAAGGCTTTTTTCTGCTAAAAGAGGCAGGATAGGTTCAGTGGGGCACTTACTTATTTCATATCTGACCATTTTATTCCTTTCCTTCGAGAACTGTAATGAAGGAAACATTTGAGTTGAAGCATATCGTAGACAAAGGACAAAGCAGCTTGCAATGCAACCCCTGAATGTGTAGCGATACACCATGAGTAGAAATCTTTAATGGAAGCTGGAAATAAAGGTTTGCGACAATCTTCAATATACTATAACACAAAAGCCCTCAACTGAATTGTGTACAATTATTACTAGGTAATGAAACTCAAACTGCTTTATACAATGGAAAATGTATTTCCCTCAGGAGTGTTGCTAGTTCTAAGAGCATTGCATAGAGTATGATGTCTAAATAATGTATAATATTCTGATACTATACTTATAATGTTTAGATAAAAATTAAAATGTATTATTTAGAAGAAAGATGAGATAACGCAAAACCACTTCTCACACAACAAAATCTGCTACTATATTGGATCATTACATTATAATCTATTTTTATGAAACACACATATCGTGTTTTGCCAATCTCCTTAAAGGGGTATTCCCATGAATATAATCATATCTATATTCGTAGATCATTAAAAGTTAAACATTTTTGCAAGTATAAGTGATTAAACATTCCGCAGAGTTTTAAAGATTTTCTCTAACTATCTTAGTGGTGAAAATCTGTTGTCTTGATCAGTTGCCAATGGATACGACCACAAATGCAGAATCTTTCTATGAACTGGCACTTGTTAGGAACCCAGCCATGATTTTCTTATTGTAGCCGGGGTAGCAGACAGGGACACTACATGTATCAGATATCCCAGCCACATTAAGGAAATCTTGGCTGATTTTCTGACCTTAGAAAGGTCCTGCATTCATGGGTCATATCCATTGGCAACCGATCAAGACAACAACTTGTGACCACAAGATATTTAGGGAAAATCTTTAAAACTCTGCAAAATATTGAATTACTTATATTTTCAAAAATGTTTACATTTTAATTATATACAAATTTAAAAATCGTTATGTTTGTGGGAATACCCCTTACGTGTCCTCTTACCTGAACACATTCTGCTATATCTGTCACATTTGCACAACTTTCTTATGACATTACAGCATTCGATGTGCAGCCAGAATGTCATTTCACCTCTATTCTGTGAGTTGGTACAATTATGGCAATACCAGAACTTATATAGTTTTTTTTTTGCATTTTAACCCCTTAAAAAAATCCAAAAGTTTGCAATAAGTGGAGTCGCCATATTCTGACACCTGTAAATTTTTTTTATTTCTGTGTACAGGGAAGCATAGGGCATATTTTTTGGTGGGGCCAAATTTACTTTTTATTTATAAATAAAATAAAATGTAATTTTTGTTTTCTATCTAAATTTTTATGGGAGGCGAAACAGCGGCTTGATTCTTTAGATTTTTTTCTCGTTAATTTAATACTTCGGATAAGCAAATGGTTCAATACTGATAAATTCAATACTAAGCAATACTTGTTCATTAACGTAATGTTGCCCATTATGACTGTGAGGTACTTGATGGGTCACTTAGTATAATGTGAGACACAAGATGTTATCATCTTTGATCCTTGAAATAAACATAACACATCTCAGAGTGTTAAAATGCACATTCCCATTGACTTCAATGGGTAAAACAAGTGCAAAATCCCTACAAGTAAAATTAAATTGGTATCAAGAACTCATGTTACTACAAAAAGTATTGGTATCTAAGTCCAAATAGTAGTATTGTGACAATTCTATAATGCAATAGCCAGATAATGGTCAGATACAATTCTATACAATCAGGGCCAGTTTTAGACAAAGTGGGGCCCTGGGCAAAATTAAAAGAGGGGCCCCAAATGCTGATATGCAAACAACACCATTGTCTTCCGGTGGCAACCCCTATAATAACGCCTCCTTTCTGCCAACAAAAAAGTAATAACAAGCCCCATTTTACCACACACAATTCAAGTGAGCACCTTTGTACCGACTAATAGATGCACCCAGTCATCAGTTATTATAGCACCTCCTTATAAAAATAGTCCCTGCTTATAAATAATATTAAAGCTTTATCAGTAATAGCGCCCTTATAAATGATAAATAGTGCCCTGTATCAGTAATATTCCCCCTTATCTGTAACAGTCACCCCGTAAAAATAATACTGCTCCCTTATTAATAATAGCCGTATCATAAATAATAGTTACCCTTATATATAATAGTCCCCATTATCACTAATAGCCCCCTTTATAAATAAGCCCACTTTACAATTATACTCCCCTTATAAACAGTTCCCCTTTTATAAATAATAGCTCCCCCCTTGTAATGGATGCCTTATATATAATAGTTCCCCCCTTATAAATAATAGCCCGTCTTATAAATAATAGTTCCCCTTTTTAAAATAGCCCCCTCATATTTAAGTTTCCCAATTATATATAGTAACCCACCCTTATATATAATAGTTCTCCGTTATACAGTGTCGGACTGAAGGGGGAATGACATGGCCATGGGGCACTACACGTATGTGCAAGATTATAGTGAGGGAGCTGTGATGCAGACATAGCACACTGGGCTGCCAGCAGGAATTTTGAGCCCCTCCCCCACAGTATAATGCTCCACATGGTATATAATGCTCCACAGTATAAAATGCTCCCCTTAGCCCTCCACAGTTTCCCCACATGGTATATAATGCTCCACAGTGGCCCCACACAGTATAAAATGCTCCCCTGAGCCCCCCATAGTGGCCCCACATGGTTTGTAAGGCTCCACACAGTATAATACTCCACAGTGGCCCACACAGTATACTACCCCTTAGTGGCCCCAGATAGTACAATATGTTCCCCAGCAGCCTCACACAATATAATATGCTCCATACAATATAATATGCACCCCACAGAGCCCCCCAGTATAATGCTTCACAGTGGCCTAACACAGTATAACATGCTCCACAATGGCCTTCACACAGTATAATATACTCCCCAGAGGGGTCCCCCCCAGTATAATGCTCCACAATGGTCCCCCACAGTATAATATGCTGCCCATAGTCCCCCCCAGTATAATGCTCTACAATGGCCCCACAGAGTATAATATAATCCCGAAAAGCCCCACACAATATAATACACTCCACAGTGGCCCCACACAGTATAACAAGCTCCCCAAACTGCCCCTTCCTCCCAATATAAAGCTCCAGAGTAGCCCATAGTATAATATGCTCCCCAGAGGGCCCCCACTAGTATAATGCTCCACAGTGCCCCCCCAGTATTTTGCTCCACAGTGGCCCCACACAATATATTTTGCTCCCCAGAGTGTCCCCCCAGTATAATGTTCCACAGTGGTGCCACGCAATATAATATGCTCTGCTGATGCCCCCCCCAGAATAATGCTCCACAGTGACCCCACTCACACAGTATAACATACTCCAGAATGGCCTCCACACAGTATAATATACTGCCCAGAGAGGTTACCCCAGTATAATGCTCCACAGTGGCCCAAAACAGTATCATATGCTCTCCAGAGGCCCCCCCAGTATAATGCTCCACAGTGGCCCAAAACAGTATAATATGCTCTCCAGAGGCCCCCCCAGTATAATGCTCCATGGTGGCCCAAAACAGTATAATATACTGGAGGACCCCCTCTGGAGAGCATATTATACTGTGTGGGGCCACCATGGAGCATTATACTGGGGGGGGCTCTGGAGAGCATATTATACTGTTTTGGGCCACTGTGGGGCATTATACTGGGGGGGGGGCCCTCTGGATAGCATATTATACTATGTGGAGCCACTGTGGAGAATTATACTGGGGAGGGGGTCCTCTGGAGAGCATAATGCTCAAAAGTAACCCCACAGAATATAACATGCTCTCCAGAGGGTCCCCTCCCCAGTATAATGCTCCACAGTGGCCCAAAACAATATATATGCTATCCAGAGGGGGACCCCCAGTATAATGCTCCACAGTGGCCCTACAGACTCCGTCAGTGCTATTATTATATTATACTCTGGGGTTTCTTCAGATGCCAGAGTATAATAATTGAAGGCGCGGGGAAGGTAAGGGAAAATAACAAACAGTTATAATCACCTTGTCTTACCTCTACTGGGCCTCCTCACTCTGCTCTGCTATCCCCGCCGGCGACCGCTTCCTCTTTTCTGCGGCTGATGTCACGCTCTGTGGACGTCACCACTGAGGCCTGTGATTGGGCCTCAGCAATTACGTGAGGCACGCTGTCAGCACACCCCATGTGATCGCTACGGCTGAGGCCAGGCCTCAGCGGTGATGTCTGCAGAAGATGACGTCGGACGCCAGGACAGGTGAGTAAAAATGTTTGTTATTTTTACTCACCTTGGAAAGGGGCCCTGACATGACGCTGGGTCCCTTTCTGTTATTGATATGGCCGGGCCGTGATCCAGAGTCATCAGGCTCCGGATCCCGGGGGCCCCTTTGGGGTCGGGGCCCTGGGCAATTGCCCAGTTTGCCCCCCCCCTAACGCCGGCCCTGTATACAATGAAAGACATTGTGACATTGTTTCTGATTAGAGTCATCCTTTTCCCCCTTCCTTGTTTATCTGAGCTTTATTTATCGATCTCCTAGCCTTGACACATCTTTGCACACAAGATTCCCATCATTCTCAACCCTTTTAATGTCCACACAGTAATGATTTCCTCTTTTGTGCCACAGCCTCCCTCTACAGCCCCCTTTCCTTGACTACAGTGCTGGCCAAAAGTATTGGCACCCCTGCAATTCTCTCAGATAATACTCAATTTCTTCCAGAAAATGATTCCAATCACAAATGCTTTGGTAATAATATCTTCATTTAATTTGTCTTCAATGGAAAACCACAAAAAGAATTGTCAAAAAGCCAAATTGGATATAATTCCACAACAAACATAAAAAAGGGGGTGGACAAAAGTATTGGCACCCTTTGAAAAATCATGTGATGCTTCTCTAATTTGTGTAATTAACAGCACCTGTTACTTACCTGTGGCACATAACAGGTGGTGCCAATAACTAAATCACACTTGCAGCCAGTTGAAATGGATTAAAGTTGACTCAACCTCTGTCCTGTGTCCTTGTGTGTACCACATTGAGCATGGAGAAAAGAAAGAAGACCAAAGAACTGTCTGAGGACTTGAGAAGCAAAATTGTGAGGAAGCATGAGCAATCTCAAGGCTACAAGTCCATCTCCAAAGACCTGAATGTTCCTGTGTCTACCGTGCGCAGTGTCATCAAGAAGTTTAAAGCCCATGGCACTGTGGCTAACCTCCCTAGATGTGGACGGAAAAGAAAAATTGACGAGAGATTTCAACGAAAGATTGTGCGGATGGTGGCTAAAGAACCTCGACTAACATCCAAACAAGTTCTAGCTGCCCTGCAGTCCAAGGGTACAACAGTGTCAACCCGTACTATCCGTCGGCGTCTGAATGAAAAGGGACTCTATGGTAGGATACCCAGGAAGACCCCACTTCTGACCCAGAGGCATAAAAAAGCCAGGCTGGAGTTTGCCAAAACTTACCTGAGAAAGCCAAAAACTTTTTGGAAGAATGTTCTCTGGTCAGATGAGACAAAAGTAGAGCTTTTTGGGAAAAGGCATCAACATAGAGTTTACAGGAAAAAAAAAGAGGCCTTCAAAGAAAAGAACACGGTCCCTACAGTCAAACATGGCGGAGGTTCCCTGATGTTTTGGGGTTGCTTTGCTGCCTCTGGCACTGGACTGCTTGACCGTGTGCATGGCATTATGAAGTCTGAAGACTACCAACAAATTTTGCAGCATAATGTAGGGCCCAGTGTGAGAAAGCTGGGTCTCCCTCAGAGGTCATGGGTTTTCCAGCAGGACAATGACCCAAAACACACTTCAAAAAGCACTAGAAAATGGTTTGAGAGAAAGCACTGGAGACTTCTAAAGTGGCCAGCAATGAGTCCAGACCTGAATCCCATAGAACACCTGTGGAGAGATCTCAAAATGGCAGTTTGGAGAAGGCACCCTTCAAATCTCAGGGACCTGGAGAAATTGGCCAAAGAAGAATGGTCTAAAATTCCAGCAGAGCATTGTAAGAAACTCATTGATGGTTACCGGAAGCGGTTGTTCGCAGTTATTTTGTCTAAAGGTTGTGCTACCAAGTATTAGGCTGAGGGTGCCAATACTTTTGTCCGGCCCATTTTTGGAGTTTTGTGTAAAATGAGCAATGATTTGACTTTTTTTTTTCATTCTCTTTTGTGTTTTTTCATTGCAAGCAAAATAAATGAAGATATTATTACCAAAGCATTTGTGATTGCAATCATTTTCTGGAAGAAATTGAGTATTATCTGACAGAATTGCAGGGGTGCCAATACTTTTGGCCAGCACTGTATATGCTGACTAACTGCTTCTTTTTGCATGAACATTTGGGTTCACTCAGACACTACAGTTCAGGTTTGCTTGCAACCTCTGTACCCTTCTATAACTATGCCCATGTAAAAGGCGTTTTGAAAGATATATATGACTGAGTTCTTTTTAAAACAGAATTATACCATTCCACAGATTGTGTATGGTAGTACAGGTAAGACCAGGGGCGCACCGCTAATGAGGCGAGGTGAGGCGGCCGCCTCGGGCGGCACTGTCCGGGGGGCGGCATTTTACTATTTAATGTAAACCAGCCCAGGACAGGCCGCTTTAAAAAAAAAAAAAAAAAAAAACAGAGCTGAGCGCGGCCTGTCCTGGGCTGGTTTACAAGACGTCGCAACTCAGCGCAGGCGGCAATACAATGACGTCATCACGCCGCCTACGCTGAGACACAGACGTCGCGGACAAGAAGGGGAGGCGGCGGCTGCATCAAGGCATCGCAGGTGAGTATAGTTTTTTTTTATCTATATAAATAGGCCGTAACCTGTTGGAGTATCCCCGGCAGGTCAGGGCCTATTTATTTACCTACCCCGCGTCTGCTCGTGGCCGCCCCCCGCTTCCCCTTCTGCTATGGGCCGCAGAAAAGGAAGCGGATGCCGCTGTGAGCGGCCGCGGGCATCGGTAAGTTAGGCCACGGGCCACAAATACTACTATTATTATACTCCGGGGTCTGTTCAGACCCCGGAGTATAATAATCGGAGGCCTAGGATTGGTGAGGGAACATAAAAAACAGTGTTACTCACCTCCTGCGATCCGATGCAACTCCGAGCAGGCTTGAGGCCTGTGGTGACGTCATCAGGTGGCGTCGCCGGCCTGATCACGTGACGTGTGTGCGCAATTAAACAGGGCTGAAAGCTGCAAGGAGTGCACCGGTGTCCAGGATAGGTAAGTAACTCTGGTTTTTATGTTTGTATTCTCCCCTGTGTCTCCAATCATTATACTCTGGGGTCTGAAAAGACCCCAGAGTATAATAATAGTTCATGGGTCGGCCACTATGGGGCATAATACCCTGTGCAGGGACCACTGTAGAGCATAATACCGGGTGCAGGGGCCACTCTGGAGCATAATACAAGTGCAGGGGCCACTATAGAGCATAATACCAGTACAAGGGCCACTATGGAGGATAATACCCTGTGCAGGGGCCACTCTGGAGCATAATACCCTGTGCAGGGGCCACTCTGGAGCATAATACCAGTGCAGGGGCCACTATGGAGCATAATACCAGTGCAGGGGCCACTATGGAGCATAATACCGTGTGCTGGGCCACTATAGAGCATAATACAAGTGCAGGGGCCACTATGGAGCATAATACCAATGCAGGGGCCAATATGGGGCATAAAACTGTGTGCAGGAGTTGCTGCGGAACATAATACCGTGTGCAGTGGCCAATGCGGGGCATAATACCGTGAGCAGGGGCCACTATGGAGCATAATACTGTGTGCAGGGGCCGCTGAGAGGCATAATACAGTGTGCAGGGGCCGCTGCGGGCCATAACACTGTGTAATACTGTGTGCAGGGGCTGCTGTGGAACTTTATAGTGTGTGTAAATGGGGCGCTATAAACATGGGCTATGGCACCTGTTTATATTATACGCTGTCTGTTTATAGTGACCGGATGATGTAATTGTAGCCTTGTCACATACTGTAGACATGTACAGGACGAGGCTGTAGTTACATTACATGGCCGCTATGAGATGAAATACACTATGTAAACAGAGAAGCGGTCACGGCGCTTACACAGGTACCATTCAAACAGCTGATCAGTGGGGGTCCTGGGTTTTTGAACCCCACTGATTAGTTTATTAATGACCTGGAAAACCTTTTAATTAGTTAACACCTGGGGTATTATTAATAAGGGGCACTATTTATACAGGGTACACACGGACATTATTAATATAAAGATGCACTTGGGAGTATTATTCATTATGGGGGTTATATCATATATTTTATAATTGGGGTAGCAGCAGAATGGGGGCTTTGTGTAGGTGAGGACAATGTGGGTTGGATGCCTGGAAAAGTGAGGAGCCAAAGATGTCTGTGTTGCAACCTTTACAGAGACAAGTCACAGCTGGAAGAAGTGGTCATGGTGGTCCGGAGGGAAGAGACGGGAAATGTGACCGATTAGTCAGAGACGTCACCTGTAAGTCACAAAATGTTACTGCCCTGTATTCACCTAAATGATAGAGGATAAATACCTGAGTGATGGGAGTCTGTCTGCTGAGACCCCCACTGAGCCTGAGAATTGGGTTTTTTCCCCCACTGGGTGGGAATTCAGCCTGACCGCAGCCATATATATAGGTGTGTCACTTGGTGGATGAACGAACCCGCATGGCTCTCATTCACTTCAATGGGAGTGCCAAAGATAGCCGAAGTCCAGTACTCAGCTATCTGCGGCCTCCTATTATAGAGAATGGGGGCCACGTGGGCTCGTCCATCCACCAAGCAGAAGATATGTGAAGTTACTTTCATTGTTAATGCCGTGTTGTCCGCCTCAGGCAGCAAAGAGGCTAGGTTCACCACTGGGTAAGACCCATTGATTTCATATGCTGTGTGTGGTTTGCAATTACAGCTCCATTCCATTGGACAGGTCAAACAGCTATGGTAGGTAGGAAGCAGCTATGTCTTTTAAAGGTATGATCACATGGCGGAATTTCACAGATTCTGCCTCAAAATCAGTGTCAAGTTCTGACCTCAATCTGCAGCATCCCAGAGTGTTACTGCTTTTATTGTCTTTAATTTTTGTGCCACAGGTTATGTTATGTGTATTTATTGTGTTAGTCACCCCTGCACTTGGTAAACCCTTGGCCAATCACAGGCCTTTGGGAGGGGTTTTGGAGACTCAAGTCTCTGCAGGACCATTAGAGTCTGGTCAGGTAGCAGTGAGTGTTGACACTGTCACCATCCAGCTCTACCATGTTCCTAACAGCCCCTAAGGGAGAAGAGTCATAAAGCAAAAGACAGCCCTGACAGCCTTTTCAGGGATTATCAGCCAGGAGGAGAGAAGGAGTCCCATCTGCCAGGAACTGCTTTCCGGGACCCACCTCACAAGGTATCTGGGCCCAAAGGACTTCCTTGCTGCCAGCCTTCAGAACCATCCATTGGCTGAGGCTAAGCTTACTGCTAATTTGTTGTAGTGGAGAACAAGGCACTTATATATCCCATTTGGTCTGGGCATGCCTCATCCCCAATCCTGGGTAAATATAACAGTTGGGAGACTACTACCCCCATTGGGAAGCTGCACTGGTTCACAGTTTACAGTTGCCACAGTAAAGTTATTCTGTTTCACTGCATCACTGCCTCCTGAGGTGTTCCTGCAATCACCATCAGGGCCCTTCCGAACAACATAACACTGGCTCAGGGTAAGAAAGGACCCCTCTCCAACCCCCGGGGGAACTACTACCACCACCATCCGGTAGCACGCAGGCCTCCTCATCAGTGTCTGGCCTAGGAGGAGTGCTGGAGGAGATCTTGGCCAGACACTTGACACTTGGCACTTGGCCTAACTGGTGACATCGTTATAGCCACTACTACTCTCATCCACCGGTTCCCTCCATCTGGGTTGCGGCAAATCTGTCTCCCATTGTTTTCAATGAGAGACAGAGATCGTAGCAGAACACTGAATAGCTATGTGTCATGCTAGATCTTGCTGTGAATTCTGTGGTCAGCCACTCCGCTGATTATCATCTGGGGAAAGTTGGAAATTCAGCCTCAAATTCCTCTTCCATTTCCACCATGTGAATTAACCCTAAGAGATATTGTAACCCCTTAAGGATGCTGCCTAGTTTGAGACATAAGGATGCAGTCCTTTATTTGCTTTTCCATTGTCACATTTTAAACGCCATAACTTCATCATTTTAATGTCAATATAGCCAAATGAAGGTGTGTTTTTTATGCAATGAGTTGTACCTTTATGTTACACCATTTTGGGAAACATTTAGCTTATTGATCATATTTTGTTAACTTTTTCTTAGTGGGATGGCAAAAGAAGTCAGTTTTGCCATTGATTTTTATGTTCTAAGTTATGGTACATTGGGCATCATAAATAACATGTTACCTTTATTGTTCAGTAAAAATGGAATTAAATTAAGACTTGAATATGACATTTCCGACAAAATACTTAATAAGTGCAAATAGCAAACCAAAAGCTATTTCATTTTTATATTTTTATTTACTTCTCTGAAGAAATTTATTGACAACATATGCTTAAATAAACTCTGGAATACCGCATTTCAATTAACAGAGAATTGGCTGAACTCTGAAATTGTATTAACTGATGTCCTATTATGTCCCTTAGGTTTTATGAAATGTATTATTATAGCTACAGTGAAAAGGTATTATGACAAAGATGAGGCTAATTACAGCAATAACAATTTCACAAAATCTTTAAACACTATGTCTAGTCAACCTTTGAAATATTTTTATTATATTTATTATATTATGTATTATTCCCATGCATCTAAATTAAAAGATATTCCCATCTCAAAGATTTTATCTATACTGTCAGCTTTTGTAAATTCAAGAGTTCTCCTACAGTAAATACATTGCTTTAACAATGCTGCTTCGTTTTCCTTTCACGTTAGATTATTCCTCCCATTGTTTCCTTGGTCCCTGTTATGTCCTGTGATAACAGGTCGGATGGATGAGTCTTTCTGGGGGGGCTGAGTTCTCTTGCTGTTATGTATAGCTTTGCCAGCAGGACAATCAGTTCAGCTAATTGCAGTTTGCTGATAAAGGCTCAGAGAGTATTTTTTTTATCTCTATATGTAAACAAAGATAACATTCAGTTTACTGTAAGTCTGTTGTTAGAATCATGGTAAGTTTTTTTCTTTCCAACCCCATGTAATATAATGTATAGAGATGAGCGAATTTTTCAAAACGATTCGATCCGAATTAATTTGCAGTGAATCACGTTAAAAAACAGCTACATCCTGGCTGCAGAGAGCCTGTATAGTGGTGTAGAACACTGTGCCTTGCAGTAACAAGCATAGGGAGTCTGTGTTGGTAGTGAAACAATACTGTGAGTCAGTATGACACGCACATGACAGACGTCGCTCTTAGAACCAGTGCACACTTCACTTATTTGGCCAATTACGGGGCCAAAACTGACCAACTAACTCAAGTGTGAACTCAGCCTTACAGGTCGATGTTACTGCCAGGTATAAAGAACTGTGCAGAGGCCCAAGATCCTACTGTAGCGCGAAAGAGCGCACTCCTTTTACACCGTTGACTGCTGATTCCACATAGATGCCTATAGAACCTGTTCTATTAAATGCTTATACAAGTAGAGCCCCCATGACAGAGTGGAGAGGGTGTCAGCAGTAAGTTTGTGTTGACGTCACTGATTATTTTGCCCTTCCTCTGAACCATCAGAATAATAACCCCCCCAAAAAAACGGATCCTGTCTTTTGAGCATCCGCCTTCACTTGGTCAGGATTTGGTCAGTAATCCATCAGTATTGCTGATGCCCAAAAAAAAAAAAACAGGAGTAGATCCAAAATAGAGATAACATGTGAATGGAATATTTGCATGCCTTCTGTGTTTTGTACCCACTCCTGCTTTTGGCTACGAAATCATAAGTCAATTCTGATGGGACCATACAGGCCTTACAGCTGCTACACAGACAGAATCCGTTGTGCATCTCATTTTTCCTTCCTTCTGACAGATCAGAAGAAGGGTCAAATAAATGATGATGTCAACCAGGCCAAAAAGGCAAAATAGTGGCCCAGTCATGGAGTGGGGAGGGTGGGAACAGCATGAGAAGTGACATAGTGTTGAAGTAGCAGCGGAATGAGGAGACCACAGAGTGGCAAGGAGACATAATGTGAAGGTGGCAGCAGCATGAGGAGGACACAGAGTGGCAAGTTGACATAATGTGGAGGTAGCCGCAGCATGAGTAGGCCACAGAGTGGCAAGGTGACATTGTGTGGAGGTGGCAGCAGCATGAGGAGGCCATAGAGTGACTGAGTGACAGAGTGGGGAGGTGGGTGGCACAAACAGTACCCGCTGACGATGGTGGCTGTAAGAAGGAGCACTTGGCATCAGATGTGTGGCATCAGGTGGGTGGCAGCATCAGAATAGTAGCTGAGGCAGGTAGCCAGAAGAAACCGGTCTCTTTTGTCAAGGTTTGGGTGAGGCAGCATGGATGATTTAATCTGATGCATCAGGCATTGGTGGGTGGAAAACCTGGCTGATCCATGCCTGATTCATCTTGACAAAGGTCAGTCTCTCCACATTTTGGGTGGACAGGTGAGTTCTCCTTCGGGTAACTATGGCCCCCACCACACTAAACACCCACTCTGATGCCACACTACTGGCCGGGCAGGACAGCTTCTCCAGGACAAACTCGGCCAGTTGCGGCCACAAATACAGTTTGGATGACCATTAGTCCAGCGGATCTTCGATGACGGGTGGCAGGGTGCACTCCAAGTATGCCACCACCTGCTGGTTCAGGTTCTGCTCTATGTCTAGCTGCTGATGAGTAGTTTCTTCACTATGTGGCTTAAGAAATCTGCTCATCAGCGACTCTAGGATCAGGCTGTTGCTGATGGAGCTGATACAGCTCCTGCCCCCTCAACCCAGCAGCCATGGCAGTGCAAGGTGAGCGCCCAGGGCCCCCCCCGGTCAGACTTGCGAGAGGATGGACGATGGCGCAGATAGGCAGCAGCCAACTGACTACATAGGATGTCTCTATAGTAGTTCAGTTTGTCCTCCCTCTCAGCAGGTGTAAAAAAAGCCCCCATTTTTGACCAGTAGCATGGGTCTAACATGGTGGAGAGCCAGTAGTCATCCCTCTGCCAAATGGTGACAATTCGGCTGTCACTACGCAAGCAAGTGAGCATTCATCGGGCCATTTGCGCAAGTGACTCAGAGGGACTCCCTGCACCCATCTCCACTGCATACTGCCACGGTGTGTCTGGGTCATCTGCCTCGTCTTCCTCATCTCCCTCTTGCTCTTCCGGCTGCTCCTGCTCCTCCTCTCCTGTCACCTGTGTAGAAAAACCACCCATTTTGCTACACATTGCTTGTGCTCCAATGTCCTCTCCTCCTCCTCCTCCAGTTCAGCCCCCATAGGGCTCATGTGGCTGTGAGATGTAGGCGCCACGTCTCCAGTCCCCTGACCAGCCAGATTTACCAGCATGTTTTCCAGGATATGAATCAGTGGAATGATGTTGTTCATCCCGTAGTCCTGGCGACTGACAAATAAAGTGGCCTCCTCAAAGGGCATGAGCAAACGGCAGGTGTCACACAAGAGCTGCCATTGGCTAACATTGAAGTTACACAGGGGAGTACCTCTGTCCGCTTGGATCATCAAGAAATCATTTATGGCCTTTCTCTGTTCGTACAGTCGGTCCAACATATGGAGGATGGTATTCCAATGGGTGGAAACGTTGCATTTCGGCCTATGTTGGGGGACGTCGTTCTGCCACTGCAGCTCAAGGAGGGTGTGCTTGTCGGTGTACAAGTGGCTGAAGTGCGTGCAAAGTTTCCTGGCCATTTTTAGGATGTCTTGCAGATGGGTGGAAGACTAAAGGAAACGCTTGACAACCACATTGAACACATGTGCCATGTTGGGCGCATGGGTCAGCCCTCCTTGGCGCAGCACCTACACCATGTTCTTCCCGTTGTCGGTCACCATGGTTCCGATTTTGAGTTGTCACGGAGAAAGCCAGGATTCAATTTCTTGATGAAGGACACGGAGCAGTTCCTCCCCTGTGTGACTCCGTTTGCCCAGGAAAACGAGGTGTAGAACAGTGTGACACCACTGTGCCCTGCAGATGTGATATGTTGGAGGAGCACTGTGAATTGCAGTGGAAGCTGAGGACACAGTGGAGGATGAGGCAGACATTGTTGCAGGACCAACGGCGTGAGAACGTCTAGGCGGAAGTGGCGTCACCTTGCCAAATTGCTGGTGTGTCTGGGCAGGAACCACATTCACCCAGTGGGCCGTAAAGGACATATATTGTCCTTGACTGTAGTTACAGCTCCACACATCGGAGCACTTTGGCAGACACTGACAGGCTCAAGGACTGACCCACT
Source organism: Leptodactylus fallax (assembly GCA_947044405.1). NCBI lineage: Eukaryota > Metazoa > Chordata > Amphibia > Anura > Leptodactylidae > Leptodactylus > Leptodactylus fallax. Next base: position 744,970 of record CAMRHE010000048.1, on the reverse strand, counting down.
TTCTGTTCTACATATATGTGCAGGGCTGGTACTGCCTTTTTGGCAAAGAAATGACGGCTCGGGACTCTCCACCTCGGCTCGGCACAATCCATCAGTTCTCTGAAAGGCGCACAGTCCACCACTTGGAAAACAAGGGACTGCAGCACCAGCAACTTGGAAAGGAGCACATTCAGCTTCTGCGTCATTGGATGAGTGCAAGTATACTGCTGTCTCTTCAAAATCGCTTCGGTGATCGATTGCTGATGCAATGACTGACTAGGAGGAGGAGCAGGAGCATCAGGACCAGCAGATGATGGGAAGGACACACAGCTTCATTTGGCTGAGGTGGTGGAGCCTTGACTACCTGAAATGGGGTGCATGCCACTGAGTGATGCAGCGGTTTCTGTGGCAGGCTGGAGCACCACATTGGAGCCACGATTCTCCCAGGCCACTTTATGGTGATACTGCATATGTTGATGCAGGGCTGTGGTGCCAACATTGGCACCCTGGCCACGCTTCACCTTCTGCCCACAGATTCCACATATGGCCATGTTCAACTCCCCCGGCGGCTTAACAAAAAACTGCCACACCGTCGAGTAGGTGATTTAAACCCCAACACTCTGCACTAACTGACTGCTACTGCCACTGCCTCTGTGAACCCCTGCACCACTGTTTTCCGGGCAGTTAGGCTCCTGCGAAATGGGTGGTCTACCCTGGGCATGTTTGGCTCCTGACCTCCCACTGCTGCCACCCTCCTGACTCCCGGCCATGCTACCGACTTGCTGGCTCTGCTGCTGCCTCATGCGAAAGCTGCCACCCTCTTCTCCCAATGATGATGAAGCCCCTTTGTCACCCGGCTCCCAATTGCGATCGGCTACATCATCATTGAGTACTGTCTGCACATCACTGATGTCCTCCTCAACGGTCTCTGAGCTAGGAGCCTGACTGCTCCCAACACCAGCTCCCACACCACTCTCCTCATCACTACTTACCCGCCTACCAGAGGAAACGGCGGATGTCTCTTCCAGATCTTGGCTGGGCAGTAGCTGCTGACTGTCCTCTAGTAGCTCATCCTCGCAGTATAGTGGAGCTGAGCCTACAGCATAGAATACTTCTCTGGCTGAGGGAACAGAAAAGGACAGAGGCAGGCTGAGGACAGATGAGGGCACAAGGCTTGCTCCCGGGCCATGCCAACTAAGGGTTGTGTCTGACGAACCCACTAACTCTTGGCTGGGGTGTCTGATGTGATTTGGGATGAAGTGGATGACCGAGTCAACCACTCTAGAACCGCTGGGTTGCTGGTCAAGACACGACCGCTAGCTGACACTGGGAGCTCAGGCCCCTGGAAGTGACCCCTGCTGTGCCCCTCCCCTGTGCAGGGCCAGTCGCTCTCTGTCTGACATACTGTTAGTTGAAATAAGTAAATGAAAAGGAAATTAATACAGGGCAAAAAGTCCTGTAATTTTCTCCCTTCAACACACAACGGTTAATAAGCCACTTATTTTTCCCCCACTAATAAACGCCAAGAAAAGGCGTTATAATAGATAACTGCGGAGATGAATGGATATCAATCCTTTTTTTTTTGCAACTAATGCATGGCAAAAAGGCCTGTAATTTTCTCCCTTCAACACACAATGGAGAATAATCCACTTATTTTTTCCCCACTAATAAACACTAAGAAAAGGCTTTACAACATATAACTGCACCGCACAAGGACTAATAAGACCACAATAATTTGAATTACACAGGTATGATATATTGCAAACCTGCAATGAGCAGCAGTATAATGGCAGTCAGTGCAGCAAGTTGTATTAGGATTGTTCCTATTACCCAGGCTGCAAACACGCCAAATGAACCCTGTTCTGCTTCAATACTCTGTATAAATCCCTCCCTATCCTTTCCCTACACTTCTAATGCTCTTTCCCTGAACTTCGATTGAGCAAAATATCAGTTTTCAAGTCTTTTCTATCACTTTCCTTAGTGCCTGCTGATGTCTCTCCCTGCACTAAGTACACTGGAGAATCGAAAACCGCTTTTAAGGATTGAAGCGATTTTGCATACAATCTTGTATGTCTACAGTAGAGATGAGCGAATTTCTCCAAAGTTCGATTTGGCAGTTCTATTCAAAGTTCCCAAAAAATTTGCTTCGATCCGAATTACATCGCGGTGAATAAACAGCTATTTCCAGTCTTCAGAGAGCTGGGGTGGGCCGGTGGTCGGCAAAATGGCGGAAGCCCTTGGATGCCGCGGTCATGTCTCTCTCTCTCTCTCTCTCTCCAGCACGGACAAGTTTTATTCATGTGGAAGGATCTGCTAACAAGCAAAGACACGCCTACCCAATCACATCACTAGAGAACATCATGTGACCGTCTGATGTCACAAAGGTCCTTACTAAATATTCGTTACCGCGAAGCATCAGGAAATCCGGAATCATGGTGAATCAAAGTTTTCCTGAAGTTCGGATCGAATTCCACTTCTGCAGAATCGATTTGCTCATCTCTAGTCTACAGCTCTAAGTATATGTCTATAAATACAACCAACAAACATACCCATGTAGTCTGATCGTTCATCAATCAGGTGGGACATCCATCAATTCCCTACTACTTGCAAACATATTTGATAGTGCCGCAGAGCACAGATATTAAGGGGGAGTATGACTGCTGACTTAGACTGCACAGGGTTTGTTTGATACAATGGAGCCACATAAGTCTGCTGTAATGTCTCTGCCTTTTCAGGTCTCTGCTCCACCCTCTGCTCGCACGCGGCGGTGCAGGAGGCGTGCTCAGTTTGATTTCTTGTTTAAGATTCTTGTTGCTCAGTCTGAACACTGTCCTAGACTATGTAATTGATTTTCTGCCACACCCGTATCCTTCACCTTGGTTTTCCTCTGCTCAACTAATAGTTAATTTTAGTCTTACCTGTGTGATTGACAGCCTATCGTCCTATCAAGTCTGTGGCAGGTCCTGACTTTCTATAAACAGGTTGTCAGCCCTCACATGGTCGCTGGCTATTGATTCTGTTTTATGACTTGTCCCTGCTAGCTCCTATTCTGCTATTATTGTATTTCTGACTTCTGACCTTTGGCTCACTCTGTGACTACACTCTTGGATTCGTTTTGGTACTGCATTACTTGACTGTTACCGACCCCTTGGCTTGCTGACTCTGCTTCTGTGTTGTTTTGTCTTGTCCTGTTCTGTGTGTCACTTATATTAGGAATGGACAGATCGACCGGTTGCTGGCTGTCGCCTAGGACAGATCGGGCAAGTTAGCCAGGGACAGCAGGGGGAGTTCAGCTTTAGGGCTCACTGTCTTGTTGTGCCCCTCCCCCCAGGGTTCTGCAGCAGCACTGGGGAATTGCAACAATTGGCAATTCCCTTACATCTGCATAGAGGCTGTAGCCACAAAAATGTTATGACATTTTCAGTCATTACTACTATATATGCAAAGTAGCTTTACTTTACATGTATTACAAAAGTGTACATTCCCTATATATCTATATCTATATATATTGTGAGAGTGTGAACCTAGAGGGCGCTGGTGAGTGACTCAAAGCCAGGGTTAAAAAGGTCCTCAACCACATCCATAGGTGGGGCCCAACTCCAGAGAGAGTGTACACAACAGGAGAGTGCTGCTGGAGACCTGCAGGGAGCAGGTAGATGGTGAAACCAGTTGGAGACAGACAAGGCGGTCTGTCCCAAGAGGGCTGGATTCCACAACGGACTTAGTTAAGCTCTAGTGTGAGCCAGACCACTAAGAAGAAACCTCAGTAAAGCTTGCCCTCAGAAGTGAGACAGGGTTCAAGTAGTGAGGTATTGCCCTGTGTGTGGGCTATGCTGTTTTTCTTGTTTTGTTCCTGTTTTCACTCACAAGCTGAATAAAGCCATTTATTTTGGATTACTACTACCTGATATGCTGCTTATTTGGCACCCAGTACCACCAACACCTCTGTGAAGTCCAGGAAGCTGCCACCTTTGAGGCTAAATTACCCCCAATTGTCACTATATACAGTGCTGGCCAAAAGTATTGGCACCCCTGAAATTCTGTCAGATAATACTCAATTTCTTCCAGAAAATGATTGCAATCACAAATGCTTTGGTAATAATATCTTCATTTATTTTGCTTGCAATGAAAAAACACAAAAGAGAATGAAAAAAAAAGTCAAATCATTGCTCATTTTACACAAAACTCCAAAAATGGGCCGGACAAAGGTATTGGCACCCTCAGCCTAATACTTGGTAGCACAACCTTTAGACAAAATAACTGCGAACAACCGCTTCCGGTAACCATCAATGAGTTTCTTACAATGCTCTGCTGGAATTTTAGACCATTCTTCTTTGGCTAATTTCTCCAGGTCCCTGAGATTTGAAGGGTGCCTTCTCCAAACTGCCATTTTGAGATCTCTCCACAGGTGTTCTATGGGATTCAGGTCTGGACTCATTGCTGGCCACTTTAGAAGTCTCCAGTGCTTTTTCTCAAACAATTTTCTAGTGCTTTTTGAAGTGTGTTTTGGGTCATTGTCTTGCTGGAAGACCCATGGCCTCTGAGGGAGACCCAGTTTTCTCACACTGGGCCCTACACTATGCTGCAAAATTTGTTGGTAGTCTTCAGACTTCATAATGCCATGCACACGGTCAAGCAGTCCAGTGCCAGAGGCAGCAAAGCAACCCCAAAACATCAGGGAACCTCCGCCATGTTTGACTGTAGGGACCGTGTTCTTTTCTTTGAAGGCCTCTTTTTTTTTCCTGTAAACTCTATGTTGATGCCTTTTCCCAAAAAGCTCTACTTTTGTCTCATCTGACCAGAGAACATTCTTCCAAAAAGTTTTTGGCTTTCTCAGGTAAGTTTTGGCAAACTCCAGCCTGGCTTTTTTATGTCTCTGGGTCAGAAGTGGGGTCTTCCTGGGTATCCTACCATAGAGTCCTTTTTCATTCAGACGCCGACGGATAGTACGGGTTGACACTGTTGTACCCTCGGACTGCAGGGCAGCTAGAACTTGTTTGGATGTTAGTCGAGGTTCTTCAGCCACCATCCGCACAATCTTTCGTTGAAATCTCTCGTCAATTTTTCTTTTCCGTCCACATCTAGGGAGGTTAGCCACAGTGCCATGGGCTTTAAACTTCTTGATGACACTACGCACGGTAGACACAGGAACATTCAGGTCTTTGGAGATGGACTTGTAGCCTTGAGATTGCTCATGCTTCCTCACAATTTTGCTTCTCAAGTCCTCAGACAGTTCTTTGGTCTTCTTTCTTTTCTCCATGCTCAATGTGGTACACACAAGGACACAGGACAGAGGTTGAGTCAACTTTAATCCATTTCAACTGGCTGCAAGTGTGATTTAGTTATTGGCACCACCTGTTATGTGCCACAGGTAAGTAACAGGTGCTGTTAATTACACAAATTAGAGAAGCATCACATGATTTTTCAAAGGGTGCCAATACTTTTGTCCACCCCCTTTTTATGTTTGGTGTGGAATTATATCCAATTTGGCTTTTTGACAAGTCTTTTTGTGGTTTTCCATTGAAGACAAATTAAATGAAGATATTATTACCAAAGCATTTGTGATTGCAATCATTTTCTGGAAGAAATTGAGTATTATCTGAGAGAATTGCAGGGGTGCCAATACTTTTGGCCAGCACTGTATACAGTACAGACCAAAAGTTTGGACACACCTTCTCATTCCAAGAGTTTTCTGTATTTTCATGACTATAAAAATTGTAGATTCACACTGAAGGCATCAAAACTATGAATTAACACATGTGGAATTATATACTTAACAAAAAAGTGTGAAACAACTGAAAATATGTCTTATATTCTAGGTAATTCAAAGTAGCCACCTTTTGCTTTGATTACTGCTTTGCACACTCTTGGCATTCTCTTGATGAGCTTCAAGAGGTAGTCACCTGAAATGATTTTCACTTCACAGGTGTGCCCTGTCAGGTGTAATAAGTGGGATTTCTTGCCTTATAAATGGGGTTGGGACCATCAGTTGTGTTGTTCAGAAGTCAGGTGGATACACAGCTGATAGTCCTACTGAATGGAGTGTTAGAATTTGTATTATGGCAAGAAAAAAAGCAGCTAAGTAAAGAAAAACGAGTGGCCATCATTACTTTAAGAAATGAAGGTCAGTCAGTCCGAAAAATTGGGAAAACTTTGAAAGTGTCCCCAAGTGCAGTGGCCAAAACCATCAAGCGCTACAAAGAAACTGGCTCAAATGAGGACCGCCCCAGGAAAGGAAGACCAAGAGTCACCTCTGCTGCGGAGGATAAATTCATCCGAGTCACCAGCCTCAGAAATCACAGGTTAACAGCAGCTCAGATTAGAGACCAGGTCAATGCCACACAGAGTTCTAGCAGCAGACACATCTCTACAACAACTTTTAAGAGGAGACTGTGTGCAGCAGGCCTTCATGGTAAAATAACTGATAGGAAACCACTCCTAAGGACAGGCAACAAGCAGAAGAGACTTGTTTGGGCTAAAGAACACAAGGAATGGACATTAGACCTGTGGAAATCTGTGCTTTGGTCTGATGAGTCCAAATTTGAGATCTTTGGTTCCAACCACCGTGTCTTTGTGCGACGCAGAAAAGGTGAACGAATGGACTCTACATGCCTGGTTCCCACCGTGAAGCATGGAGGAGGAGGTGTGATGGTGTGGGGGTGCTTTGCTGGTGACACTGTTGGGGATTTATTCAAAATTGAAGGAATACTGAACCAGCATGGTTACCACAGCATCTTGCAGTGGCATGCTATTCCATCCAGTTTGCGTTTAGTTGGACCATCAGTTATTTTTCAACAGGACAATGACCCCAAACACACCTCCAGACTGTGTAAGGGCTATTTGACCAAGAAGGAGAGTGATGGGGTGCTACGCCAGATGACCTGGCCTCCACAGTCACCAGACCTGAACCCAATCGAGATGGTTTGGGGTGAGCTGGACCGCAGAGTGAAGGCAAAAGGGCCAACAAGTGCTAAGCATCTCTGGGTTGAAGCTCAAGAGAATGCCAAGAGTGTGCAAAGCAGTAATCAAAGCAAAAGGTGGCTACTTTGAAGAACCTAGAATATAAGACATATTTTCAGTTTTTTCACACTTTTTTGTTAAGCATATAATTCCACATGTGTTAATTCATAGTTTTGATGCCTTAAGTGTGAATCTACAATTTTTATAGTCATGAAAATACAGAAAACTCTTGGAATGAGAAGGTGTGTCCAAACTTTTGGTCTGTACTGTATATATATACAAAAAATTCAGACAGCACATCCCAATGTTAACAGGTGCAAGCTACTGTGGCAATATTTCAAATGCAAAAAAAAAAGCAGCAGCGCCAGGACATATAAAAAATAGGTATCAATATTGCATTATTGCTATTATTGGAACCTATAAATTAGCTTATATGATCTATAAACTTCACATATAAATTAGAGTTTTTTTGTTATACATATTTGATTAAACAGTAAGAGGTCCACCTGCCCCCACAAGGCAAACTCATTCAGGTGGGACCCTAAACTAAATAAACATACCTCTCTTGGACCCAGAATCGGTGTACAAATGTGAATACAGGGCAAGTAGGATCCAAAAGAAGCTTTTTCTTTACATAGTAGATATATATATATATATACTAGCAGAAGGACTCGGCTTCTCACGGGTACATTTCATTTCATGTCAAATGTTCGCCTTGGGGCCCAGTCATTCCTAGTTACGCCAGTGAGTCCAGTATAGGTACAGTCTATTTATGGCTGTGTTGTTATGGAAACCTGATAAATTAAATGTGAACTTATATTGGCTGACACACGTGATATAACTGAATATTTAAGGACCTGCAAACTGCTACTGACTAATACAGGTCATAAATAGCTTGGTTGCTATGGAAACCTGGTGTAAATCTGTGTGCCTGTGGAGAGTAAGCTCCTGCGAGCTTCTATTGGCTGATAAGGGACATGTGACCGTGTGTATGGCAGTTGGAATATGAGTGAAAGACTTGCAGGCTTGTATTGGCTGATGCAGGTAATTTTTTGGGAATACTATATCTCAGGAACGGTACATCCTAGAGAGCTGAGGCCCGGTCTACAGTAAAATCTTCCCGGACACCTGATGTACCTGTGTGCCAAATTTGGTGAGGATCGGTCCAGTCGTTTGGTCGCGTATAAAGAACAGACAGACAGAAACTCATTTTTATATATAAAAGAGATATACAGTATATATAGACATATGTCCATCAAGTTCAACCAGGGAATGGGAAGAGGCTTAACATTGAATGCATTTCCATAAGAATCAATGCTACAGTTAGGTCCATAAATATTTGGATAGAGACATTTTTCTCATTTTGGTTCTGTACATTACCACAATGAATGAAACAAAACAATTCAGATGCAGTTGAAGTTCAGACTTTCAGCTTTAATTCAGTGGGTGGAACAAAATGATTGCATAAAAATGTGAGGAACTAAAGCATTTATTACACACAATCCCTTCATTTCAGGGACTCAAAAGTAATTGGATAAATTAAGTAATTGTAAATAAAATGTTAATTTCTAATACTTGGTTGTTCACCCTTTGTTGGCAATGACTGCCTGAAGTCTTGAACTCATGGACATCACCAGACGCCGCTGTGTTTCCTCCTTTTTAATGCTCTGCCAGGCCTTTACTGCAGCGGTTTTCAGTTGCTGTTTGTTTGTGGGCCTTTCTGTCTGAAGTTTAGTCTTTAAAAAGTGAAGTGCATGCTCAACTGGGTTGAGATCAGGTGACTGACTTGGCCATTCAAGAATATTCCATTCCTTTGCTTTAATAAACTCCTAGGTTGCTTTGGCTTTATGTTTTGGGTCACTGTCCATCTGTATTATGAAACGCCGACCAATCAGTTTGGCTGCATTCGGATGGATTTGAGCACACAGTATGTCTCTGAATACCTCAGAATTCATCCGGCTGCTTCTGTCCTGTGTCACATCATCAATAAACACTAGTGACCCAGTGCCACTGGCAGCCATGCATGCCCAAGCCATCACACTGCCTCCGCCGTGTTTTACACATGATATGGTATGCTTTGGATCATGAGCTGTATCACGCCTTCGCCAAACTTCTTTCTTTCCATCATTCTGGTAGAGGTTGATCTTGCTTTCATCTGTCCAAAGAATGTTCTTCCAGAACTGTGCTGACTTTTTTAGATGTTTTTTTTTAGCAAAGTCCAATCTAGTCTTTTTATTCTTGAGGTTTATGAGTGGCTTGCATTGTGCAGTGAATCCTCTGTATTTACTTTCATGCAGTCTTCTCTTTATGGAAGATTTGTATATTGATACACCTAAATCCTGGAGAGTGTTGTTCACTTGGTTGGTTGTTGTGAAGGGGTTTCTCTTCACCATGGAAATTATTCTGCGATCATCCACCACTGTTGCCTTCTGTGGGCGTCCAGGTCTTTTTTTCTCAGGATGTACCAAACTGTAGAATTTGCCACTCCTAATTAGAGATGAGCGAATTTCGCAAAAGTTCGATTCAGCAGTTCGATTCGAAGTTCCCAAAAAATTTGCTTCGATCCAAATTACTTTGCGGCGAATAAACAGCTATTTCCGGTCTTCAGAGAGCCAGGGTGGGTCGGCAGCAAAATTGCAGAAGCCCTTGGATGCCACGGTCATGACTCTCTCTCTCTCTCTCTCTCTCTCACTCTCTCTCCCTCTCTCCTGCACGGACAAGTTTTATTCATGTGGAAGGGTCTGCTAACAAGCAAAGACACGCCTACCCAATCATATCACTAGAAAATATCTTGTGACCGTCTGATGTCACAAAGGTCCTTAATAAATATTCGTTACCGCGAAGCATCAGGAAATCCGGAATCGTGGTGAATCGAAGATTTCCTGAAATTTGTATCGAATTCCACTTCTGCAGAATCGATTCGCTCATCTCTACTCCTAATATTGTAGCAATTTCTCAGATGGGTTTTTTCTGTTTTTGCAGCTTACGCATGGCTTGTTTCACCTGCATGGAAAGCTCCTTTGAGCGCATGTTTTCTTCACAGCAAAATTTTCCAAATGCTAGCACCACACCTCAAATCAACGCCAGGCCTTTTATCTGCTTAATTGAGAATGACATAATGAAGGAATTGCCCACACCTGCCCATGAAACAGCCTTTGAGTCAATTGTCCAATTACTATTGGTCCCTTTAAAAACAGAGTGGCACATGTTAAGGAGCTGAAACTCCTAAACCCTTCAACCAATTTTAATGTGGATACCCTCAAATGAAACCTGAAAGTCTGGACTTTATGTCCATGTCCATTATATAACTATGACTTGAATATGTTTCAATAAACAGGTAAAAAAAAAAAAAGTTGTGTCAGTGTACAAATATATATGGACCTAACTGTATTTTTCTCTTAAATGGCATCTAAGCCTTTTTTAATACTGTCAGCTGTTGCCACTATGACCAGGTCCTGGCTTAGGCTATTCCACAGATTGACATTGCTTAGAGTGAAGAAACCTTGTCGCCTCTGGAGATGAAACCTTTTTTTCTCTAGATGGAGGGAGTTCCCCCTTGACTTTTGAGTGGATTTTACATAGAACAGTTTTTCCTCATATTTCTCCTGTGTATGTGTGTGTATATATATATATATATATATATAAATATATATATATATATATATATATACAGTGCCTTGTGAAAGTATTCGGCCCCCTTGAACTTTTCAACCTTTTGCCACATTTCAGGCTTCAAACATAAGGATATAAAATTTTAATTTTTTGGTGAAGAATCAACAACAAGTGAGACACAATTGTGAAGTGGAACGAAATTTATTGGATATTTTAAACTTTTGTAAAAAATAAAAAACTGAAAAGTGGGGTGTGCCAAATTATTCGGCCCCCTTAAGTTAATACTTTGTAGCGCCACCTTTTGCTGCAATTACAGCTGCAAGTCGCTTGGGGTATGTCTCTATCAGTTTTGCACATCGAGAGACTGAAATTCTTGCCCATTCTTCCTTGGAAAACAGCTCGAGCTCAGTGAGGTTGGATGGAGAGCATTTGTGAACAGCAGTTTTCAGCTCTTTCCACAGATTCTCGATTGGATTCAGGTCTGGACTTTGACTTGACCATTCTAACACCTGGATACGTTTATTCCATTCTAGATTTTGCTTTATGTTTGGGATCATTGTCTTGTTGGAAGATAAATCTCCGTCCCAATCTCAGGTCTTTTGCAGACTCCAACAGGTTTTCTTCCAGAATGGTCCTGTATTTGGCTCCATCCATCTTCCCATCAATTTTAACCATCTTCCCTGTCCCTGCTGAAGAAAAGCAGGCCCAAACCATGATACTGCCACCACCATGTTTGACAGTGGGGATGGTGTGTTCAGGGTGATGAGCTGTGTTGCTTTTACGCCAAACATATCGTTTTGCATTGTGGCCAAAAAGTTCGATTTTGGTTTCATCTGACCAGAGCACCTTCTTCCACATGTTTGGTGTGTCTCCCAGGTGGCTTGTGGCAAACTTTAAACGAGACTTTTTATGGATATCTTTGAGAAATGGCTTTTTCTTGCCACTCTTCCATAAAGGCCAGGTTTGTGCAGTGTACGACTGATTGTTGTCTTATGGACAGACTCTCCCACCTCAGCTGTAGAGCTCTGCAGTTCATCCAGAGTGGTCATGGGCCTCTTGGCTGCATCTCTGATCAGTCTTCTCCTTGTTTGAGATGAAAGTTTAGAGGGACGGCCGGGTCTTGGTAGATTTGCAGTGGTCTGATACTCCTTCCATTTCAATATGATCGCTTGCACAGTGCTCCTTGGGATGTTTAAAGTTTGGGAAATCTTTTTGTATCCAAATCCGGTTTTAAACTTCTCCACAACAGTATCACGGACCTGCCTGGTGTGTTCCTTGGTCTTCATGATGCTCTCTGCGCTTTAAACAGAACCCTGAGACTATCACAGAGCAGGTGCATTTATACGGAGACTTGATTACACACAGGTGGATTATATTTATCATCATCAGTCATTTAGGACAACATTGGATCATTCAGAGATCCTCACTGAACTTCTGGAGTGAGTTTGCTGCACTGAAAGTAAAGGGGCCGAATAATATTGCATGCCCCACTTTTCAGTTTTTTATTTTTTACAAAAGTTTAAAATATCCAATAAATTTCGTTCCACTTCACAATTCTGTCCCACTTGTTGTTGATTCTTCATCAAAAAATTTAAATTTTATATCCTTATGTTTGAAGCCTGAAATGTGGCAAAAGGTTGAAAAGTTCAAGGGGGCCGAATACTTTCGCAAGGCACTATATATATATATATATATATATATATATATATGTTTATCTTATCTCCCTTTAAACACCTTTTCCTGTTCTTCAGACTAAACAGATTTACAGATTTAACTCCTTTAGTCTCTCCTCATAACTGAGGTCCTCTAGAGATATATACAGAGATATCTATCTATCTAAATATACCTGTATACATGCATACACTAAAAGGCAAATATATTAATTGTTGAGCCCATTGAATATAGAGCATATAAACAAAGAAACTGAAAAGTTGAAATAGGTGTTATGAAAAGGAAACTGTATAGGTTGTATACCTTTGCTGATAAGAACATAACATGTGTCTTGCTGATGCTGACCGAACTAAAAAGGTTAGAAACAATTAATGCAAATAAAGCACCTGGTCCAGATGGCTTACAGTCAATTTGGCTCAGGTTTACAAAATCATTATTTCTGATCCAATGTGGTATCTTTTTCCAAAATGGTTTCAAAGTTGGAATCGAAGTTGAAAAGTGGCTTTGAGCTAGATGTTAAGGAAACTTGTTAAGGGAAATGTTTGAGAAAATAATAGCAGCAACAGTCACTTTGGCATTATGTAAAGATGGATTTGGCAAAGCTGTCTGCTTCATTTTTATGAGATGACTAGGTATTTCGACATATTATTGGAAGTTTATACTATACATTATATATTTAGATAACTCTAATTATCTGACATTGTCTCACATGTGTTTAATGTACAGGTATCTAAATTATTTTCTTCTTGATTAAATAAAAAACAAAATATACAGTACAGACCAAAAGTTTAGACACACCTTCTCATTCCAAGAGTTTTCTGTATTTTCATGACTATAAAAATTGTAGATTCACACTGAAGGCATCAAAACTATGAATTAACAAATGTGGAATTATATACTTAACAAAAAAGTGTGAAAAAACTGAAAATATGTCTTATATTCTAGGTTCTTCAAAGTAGCCACCTTTTGCTTTGATTACTGCTTTGCAACTGTTGGCACTCTCTTGATGAACTTCAAGAGGTAGTTACCTGAAATGGTTTTCACTTCACAGGTGTGCCCTGTCAGGTTTAATAAGTGGGATTTCTTGCCTTATAAATGGGGTTGGGACCATCAGTTGTGTTGTTCAGAAGTCAGGTGGATATGCGGTGACCAGATGGAAGGTAACGCTGCAGTTGGGATTGCGGGGTGCAAACAGCGCAGACTTGTCACGGTCTCTGGGCACGAGGGCGCAGCGCTGGTGCTGTCCCACGTTACCACCACTGGTACCGGTGATGAGGGGGCTGCACAAATGTTGGTGGTGATTGTTCCCCCGGGGCGCTTCCCCTATACTGTGCCGACTGGTGGTGTTTGGGGCGCCCTGATGTTGTCGGTGCAGAGTCAGACACAGAAACGGTTGTAAAGTTGAACTTTTACTTCCATGGGTGTGGAGGCACAAATGCTTAAACAGTTTCTTCAATACAAAACAACGTGGTACGCCTGGTGACACAGCAAAGTCCTGGGGTGCAGGGTAGACTTGATGAAAGGTGTTCCTAGCCCCTTATACTTCAGTGTTACAGCCCTAAGGTGCGTCTGGGCTCCTATTTGGCTCATAGGAGGATGCCCACCATGATACTAGTACATAATATTCCCCACTCACGTTATGTGGTCCTGATAGCTCAGAGTTTCGGGGTGCAATAGTCAGGGTGGCAGGATATTCCACAGGTCTGGCCTTGGCCCCTGGATCCTGTGATACTGGCTATGGAGCACGTGTTCCAGAATGTTCTCTCCACAGTCTCATGCTGACAAGATAATGATGCTTGACTTCCTTCAGGGCGATGGCTAGGCAGACAGGGGACAGGATCTTCTGAATAGCTGGAGTATGTCAGCTCTCCAACCTTCCTGGGCCTGTCTAGGACTTGAGATTCCTGCACTAAACTCACTGCTTTCTTCACAGGACATCACACTTATCTCCTCACCTCCTCCTCCTAACACTCCACACTTCTAACTCCTCACACGCAGGACCTTCCTGCAGGGGTGTTACCATGGGGACCCAGTGATCAGCTGACTCCTCCCCTTTTCCCAGGCGATGTCCTCCCATTGGACATTTGGTTACTATTCAATCCTATGGGAGGTGTAATGCATGTGTGAGGCTCACTAGGTGGCGCTGTGTTGTGTGAGACTCAGGACCCCCTGCTATGTCACACAGGCTATGAAGCAACAGGAAATAATACAATGCACAGAGATCACCCTCAGCCCAGCCATAGCCAGCTCTGGGATGCCACATACTCCCCCTCTTTCACTGAGCCGACCTCGGCGACGGGCTGGGGTGAAGGTGAGAAATGTAACATAACGTTAATAAATACGAATAAAGTGCAAATGTCACTAACAGTTTAGAAAAATATAATACTTAGAAACTTGAGGTAAGACCTCCCGGCATAGTCCTGGAATGTCCATGAGAAGTCTGAAGGGTAACGGAGAGATAATTAAACTCAGACTTATGGAACCTTTTGGCGGTACCATCAGACAGTCCATATAGAAACAACAGTAGTGCAAATGGGTCCAGAGGCTCTCTGGCACAAATTTCGTGAGTGTCCATTATCATGAGAGTCTCTCTGAGAAATAATAAACATTCCTTTCTGTAAGGAGTAGGCACTCTAGCACCAATGTCCATACCGCAATGGGGTAACAGAACTTCCTTGGCTCGGTGAGCCAGGCACTATGGCTTGGATTGTTGCATATAAATGTAAATACTATATTACATGGCAAGATATTATATATATACTGTATATACACACAGGAAAAACATTAATGTAATCAGAGCAGGAATAACATATATACAGAAGCAGAGACAGTTAACCTCTTTTACCCAAGGACATCCATGGCATCACTATAGCGTGTTGGAGGTATGCCTTTTGTGGTACGCTCAGAACGCCTAAGTGGAACGAGATTTGAATCAGGAACAGAGTCACTGAAATCAATTAAATCATCTGTCGAAGGGTTCTCTTGCACTAGAGCAATTGGTGGATAACAGCTAAATGATAGTAGTTTAGGCGCCCACATAAGCTCAGTTAACGTTGGGGGTCTCTCTTTCGCTTCAGAAGGTGACAAGATCTCTGTACTCGTTGTCTCAGCTGGGGGCACCTCTGTGGGTAGTCCTTCTTTAAGGCAGAGCTTCAGACGGTTTCGGTGTACTACTTGGGGCTGTCTCCCAGGTTTAGAGATCTCATACACGTCGGATTCAGGATATGGTATGGAGATGACACTGTATGGTTCTTTCTCCCAGAATGGATCCAATTTCCCATTCCGATGGTTATTCCTTAACCATACACGGTCGCCAACTTTCAGGGGCGCTGCATGGGCGCGATGGTTGTAATCCTCCTGTTGTCTCCTACGAACCTCATCCATGCGCGTTTCACCTATCTCTTTAGCTTCCTCCATACGTCGGCGGTGTTCAACAACCCAGTCTGTTATGGGTAGTGGGTTGATGGTGTCAGGGACCTTCACACCAAGGGTTAAGTCTGAAGGAAGTTGACCTTGTCTTCCAAACATTAGATAAAATGGTGTGTATCCCGTAGATGTTTGGGGTGTGTTGTTGTAAATATAGGCCAAGTCCTTGATACGCTCAGGCCACTCAACACCAGGTGTAACTGCGGCTGTTCTTAGCATGCCGATGATCACTTGATTTGCCTTCTCACACATACCATTCCCTTGAGGGTGATACGCTGTGGTTCGCAACTTCTTGCAGTCTTGGAACTGACACAGCTCACGGAACAATTGGGATTCAAACGCCGATCCACGGTCGGTGAGGATATGCTCAGGACAACCGTAATGGCGGACAAACTCTGCGTAGAAGGTCTCAGCCGTAGTTCTTGCTGTAAGATCTCTGACAGGCATGATGACAAGGAACTTGGAGTAATGATCCACCATCGTCAGAGCGTAGCTGTAGCCGGAACGTGTGGGACCCAACTTCACATGGTCCAGAGCAACAATTTCACACGGCTTTTGAGTCTTAATTGGATGTAGAGGGGCCTTCTGATCTCTTCGACCTTCCTTGGTGATACTACAGGCGGGACACTCTCGGCACCAACTCTCAATGTCACTCCTCATCCCAACCCAATAGAAGCGACGACGGATGGTAGCTTCGGTCTTTTGTACCCCGAAGTGACCGGATCTGTCATGATACGCCTCAAGTATCATCTGTGCGTCTCTTCTTGGTACGAGGATCTGATGAAGCCTTTCACCTGTGACAGGATCAAGAGTGTTTCTAAGTAGAAGGCCTCGTTGGACAAACAGGCGCTTCCTCTGTCGCCAAAGGCGTTTTAATTCCACGTCATGAAGACCTCTCTTTACACGGGTTGGTATTCTTCCTGTAAGCAGGAAATCTGACAATTCTCCTAAAACTCTGCTCTCTTCTTGGAACGTTTTCCACAGAGATGGCTCCTGGAGGGATTCGGCAGCTGTTTTCGCCAGAGGTTCTCCTTCTACAGGGACACCAATAGCAACCTGTTGGGCAAACTTGTTGTAGAATGGTGGCATCTCCACCTCTTCCCAGATGTCTTCTCGGGGTGGTTCTTCTCCCACAGGCAACCTTGAGAGTGCAAGACTTGCCACTGCGATACTTGACAGAGAACTTGTAATTCGCGAGTCTTGAGGCCCACCGTTGTTCAAGGGCTCCCAGTCGAGCAGTGTCCAGATGCGCCAACGGATTGTTATCTGTGTACACGGTAAAGGGTGTGGCAGCCAGGTAGTCTTTAAACTTCTCTGTCACGGCCCAGACAAGCGCCAGAAGTTCGAGTTTGAAAGAACTATAGTTCTGGTCGTTCTTCTCCGCACCTCTCAGACTCCTGCTGGCGTAGGCGATGACTCGCTCTTTGTTGTCCTGAACCTGGGACAACACTGCACCCAAACCTTGGTGACTTGCATCTGTGTACAAGCGGAATGGCTGACTGTAGTCGGGATAGGCTAGAATTGGTGGTTGCGTCAGAAGTGCTTTAAGCGCTTGAAAGGCTTCCTCTTGACGCGCTGTCCAGTCTACCGGAAGCTTTCGGTTGTAGTTTTCTCTGGGACAACCGCGCAACAACTCGTTCAGAGGCTCGGCTACTTGGGCGAAGTGTGGTATGAAACGCCGGTAGTAACCTGCTAATCCAAGGAAGCTTCGGACTTCTTTGACGGTAGTTGGTCTTCGCCAGTTCTGGACTGCAGTGATCTTTTCAGGATCAGGTTGGACGCCTTGTGCGCTCACGACATGCCCAAGGTAGTGAACTTGGGGTTTCAACAGGTAGCACTTGGAGGGCTTCAACTTTAGGCCGTGCTGTATAAGTACCTTGAATACCTCGGACAGGTGACGAAGGTGTTCTTGGTATGTCCGGGAGAATACAATAACATCGTCCAGGTACAGTAGCACACTCTGGAAATTCTCATGGCCGAGGCACCTCTCCATAAGCCTTTGGAATGTGGCTGGGGCATTACATAGCCCAAATGGCATACTATTGAATTCAAAGAGTCCCATCGGGGTCGTAAACGCAGTCTTTTCACGATCTTCAGGCGCCATAGGGACTTGCCAGTATCCACTGGTTAAGTCCAGGGTCGAGAAACAGGTAGCTGATCCCAAAGCCGTTAGAGATTCCTCAATCCACGGCAATGGGTATGCGTCTTTGTGCGTGACGTTGTTGAGTTTACGATAGTCCACACAAAATCGTAGGGTTCCGTCTTTCTTCTTGACAAGGACTAGCGGGGCTGCCCAGGGACTGTTACTCTCCCGGATGACATCAGCATCTCGCATCTCTTGGATCAACTTTTTCACCGGTTGGTACATCGCTGGTGGTATTGGACGGTGACGCTCCTTGATTGGATGGTGGTCGCCAGTCAGAATGCGATGTTGTATGGTCGTGGTCTTACCAAAGTCCAATGGGTGTTTGCTGAATGCCTGTTGGTAACGCTTGGCCACATTGCAAACCCCATTGATGTGCTCTATAGGGGTATTGGCGTCTCCCACGTTCAATTCATCCCACCAGGACTTCGTGGCTCCATTCTGAATGTTCTCAGCAGCTTGGGTGGAACGCTGTGTGGCGGTAGAATCACCAGAGAGAATGTCTTCTGGTGCTAACCGGTGTAGCAGGGCCACAGAGTGGAACTTGTGGAGGTTCACGGGAGCATCGCCCAAGTTGACTAAGCGGACAGGAACACGTCCATTGGAAACTGTGACAAGGCTGCGGGCAGCCATGACAAGTGGTTGGCCATCTATCTGTATGGGTTGTAGCAAGGCCTCGTAGTCCTGATTTTCTATGCCCGGACGGGCACGGCACCACACCATAGTTTCTGTTCCAGGCTGTAGGGTTACTGGACGAGTATCTTGGATCCGGACTCGACCAATTTCACCTTGTTTGTTGGCGAACTTGTGCTGGGCATTGAGTACATGAATGGCCCGCTGAATGGTCTGCTGGTCACTGGGAGAAGCTGTAAGGAGAGAGGCATGCAAGGCATCCAACACTTCTGCAAAGCAATGGCGTAAAACATTCATGCCTAATATTACAACTGCAAACCTATCATCCTCTACATCAGTGACAATTACACCCTGTCTAGGCAGTTTCAAGTCCCCAATCTGGATAGTGGGTTCCCAATAACCCTGCTGTGGTATGGGCTGTCCATTGCTGGCACACAGATTTATCCATGTGTCAGGTGTTCTATTCAACACACCTAAGTCCCAATGTTCAAGGAACACCTGCTTGCGCAGGGTTGTTACCTGAGATCCAGTGTCCACCAACGCTGTCAGAGGGACGCCGTTCACCCGGATTGTGATGTGTGGGCAGGCTGAGACGAAGCGTGACAATGGCACTGAAGATTCACCTGGGCCCTTCTTCTTTCCTCCCGAGGGGCGGCCCGCTGCCTCGGGGGTGGCCCTTTTAACTGAAAACACTGAGGCCTGGTGTGTCCATATCTATGGCAATAGGTACAGTATGGCCTCTCACTCTGCGGAGGTTTCACTGAAGACGGACGTCTGGGTGGCGACTCAGGTGAGATGTTGAGACTTCGCAAAGGATCACTGGACGATGAAGACGGCTGGGTCAGACGATCTAGACGGACGGTGATCTGTTCCATGGCACGGGTCAGATGATCCACTCGGGCCAGAAGGTCATCTCTGGAGTCTGCTGGTGTAGTCTGCGCAGTTTGGGCAGCAGGTGAGGTACCCAGAGGTAGTGGCAGGACAACTGGAGCAATGCTTGTTGAGGGTCCAGGTGAGGGAGCACAGATGACTGGGCTCGGCTGGGGCTGCTCCTGTCCCAAGACCTGGATGGCAAGGGCCTTGAAGTCAGCAAACGTGATGCTGGGATGTTGTGCAGCAAGCATTCGCAACTGACTCTGGAGCAATGTGGTACCCGCCCCTTCTATGAAGCGGTCAAGCAAGATTTTATCAGAGTCCACATTTTCACGTGGCTCCACTTGCACCACAGCTCTGAACGCCTCTTGGAGGGATAAAGCATAGTCCCGCAGGGTCTCACCAGGTAGTTGTCGTCTGGAAAAGAAGCGCATCTTTACCTCGGAGACAGATCGCACGTCAAAGTTCACCTGGAGTTTGTCCAGAATTTGCCCAGGGGTTCTTTTGTCAGAGGCAGGCCAGGATTTGACCTCCCTAGCTGCAGCACCCTCAAGCTGGCCCAGCAGGATCTGTAGCTGCTGTTCTGTATTCAGAGGATAGAACTGGAAGAGAGACAGCATCTTCTCACGAAAGTCCCTGAGGGTATGCGCCTCCCCTTTGTAGCGCGGCAACCATGGTGCGCCAAGGTAAAATGGCATGGAGAATGGTAGGCTGCTCGCCATGGGCACTGCTGGATCACTAGAAACAGATGGCACAATGTCACTTTGCTCAGTCATGTTGTTTGCAGGTATGACTGAAATTAGGTCGCCGTCTCTTTAAGAAACTGAACTGCTTGCTGGCAGGGAATGGAGACTACAACTTGGAATGCTGTAGCTATTAACAGAATCACTGTGATGCAGGCTGACGGTGTGCTCCCCCTCTTTAATGGTGGCACTCCCCACGGACACTGTACACGGAAAACACTCGCTGGGGCCGTGGGAGGACTGAAGACAAGGACAGGGAGGTACAGTACTCACTGACAGCAACTGCAGCGTGGACCAGAGATCAGCGGTGCACAGCAGGGACGGTGATGTGGCACCGGAGAGTCAGAAATGGCGCCGGCACGTTCGCCTTTCACTTTCTTGTATGGGTGCGCTGGAGCATTGCGCTCAGCATTCTGGGCTCTCCTAAGATGGCGGCAGATGGGTCTCCTGGCCTCATGGGCAGTGCTAAAAATCTCCCGCACTTTTGCAAGGTACAGTTAACCCTTTGTGGGCGTTCTTACACAGCAATGTGGCGCAGCAAACAAGTCCTGGGCGTTTTAACTCTTCCAGGGCTGTAACACACTGAGAGGACAGTCTTTAGGGCTTGCTTCAGGGGTATAGGGCTCCCCCTCTTTGTGGCAAGCACTCTCAGGGAATAAACTTGATCTTAGCAAAGTCCACAATAAAGACCGATGCTCTGGAGACAATTTGGCGCACTTTTCGTGGCGACTTTCTCAAAATGGCACACACCCGTATCCTGTTCGTGATGCCAGTTTTTCTTGCGGTGACCAGATGGAAGGTAACGCTGCAGTTGGGATTGCGGGGTGCAAACAGCGCAGACTTGTCACGGTCTCTGGGCACGAGGGCGCAGTGCTGGTGCTGTCCCACGTTACCACCACTGGTACCGGTGATGAGGGGGCTGCACAAATGTTGGTGGTGATTGTTCCCCCGGGGCGCTTCCCCTATACTGTGCCGACTGGTGGTGTTTGGGGCGCCCTGATGTTGTCGGTGCAGAGTCAGACACAGAAACGGTTGTAAAGTTGAACTTTTACTTCCATGGGTGTGGAGGCACAAATGCTTAAACAGTTTCTTCAATACAAAACAACGTGGTACGCCTGGTGACACAGCAAAGTCCTGGGGTGCAGGGTAGACTTGATGAAAGGTGTTCCTAGCCCCTTATACTTCAGTGTTACAGCCCTAAGGTGCGTCTGGGCTCCTATTTGGCTCATAGGAGGATGCCCACCATGATACTAGTACATAATATTCCCCACTCACGTTATGTGGTCCTGATAGCTCAGAGTTTCGGGGTGCAATAGTCAGGGTGGCAGGATATTCCACAGGTCTGGCCTTGGCCCCTGGATCCTGTGATACTGGCTATGGAGCACGTGTTCCAGAATGTTCTCTCCACAGTCTCATGCTGACAAGATAATGATGCTTGACTTCCTTCAGGGCGATGGCTAGGCAGACAGGGGACAGGATCTTCTGAATAGCTGGAGTATGTCAGCTCTCCAACCTTCCTGGGCCTGTCTAGGACTTGAGATTCCTGCACTAAACTCACTGCTTTCTTCACAGGACATCACACTTATCTCCTCACCTCCTCCTCCTAACACTCCACACTTCTAACTCCTCACACGGAGGACCTTCCTGCAGGGGTGTTACCATGGGGACCCAGTGATCAGCTGACTCCTCCCCTTTTCCCAGGCGATGTCCTCCCATTGGACATTTGGTTACTATTCAATCCTATGGGAGGTGTAATGCATGTGTGAGGCTCACTAGGTGGCGCTGTGTTGTGTGAGACTCAGGACCCCCTGCTATGTCACACAGGCTATGAAGCAACAGGAAATAATACAATGCACAGAGATCACCCTCAGCCCAGCCATAGCCAGCTCTGGGATGCCACAGATACACAGCTGATAGTCCTATTGAATGGAGTGTTAGAATTTGTATTATGGCAAGAAAAAAAGCAGCTAAGTAAAGAAAAACGAGTGGCCATCATTACTTTAAGAAATGAAGGTCAGTCAGTCCAAAAAATTGGGAAAACTTTGAAAGTGTCCCCAAGTGCAGTGGCCAAAACCATCAAGCACTACAAAGAAACTGGCTCACATGAGGACTGCCCCAGGAAAGGAAGACCAAGAGTCACCTCTGCTGCGGAGGATAAGTTCATCCGAGTCACCAGCCTCAGAAATCGCAGGTTAACAGCAGCTCAGATTATAGACCAGGTCAATGCCACACAGAGTTCTAGCAGCAGACACATCTCTACAACAACTGTTAAGAGGAGACTGTGTGCAGCAGGCCTTCATGGTAAAGTAGCTGCTAGGAAACCACTGCTAAGGACAGGCAACAAGCAGAAGAGACTTGTTTGGGCTAAAGAACACAAGGAATGGACATTAGACCTGTGGAAATCTGTGTTTTGGTCTGATGAGTCCAAATTTGAGATCTTTGGTTCCAACCACCGTGTCTTTGTGCGACGCAGAAAAGGTGAACGAATGGACTCTACATGCCTGGTTCCCACCGTGAAGCATGGAGGAGGAGGTGTGATGGTGTGGGGGTGCTTTGCTGGTGACACTGTTGGGGACTTATTCAAAATTGAAGGAATACTGAACCAGCATGGTTACCACAGCATCTTGCAGCGGCATGCTATTCCATTCGGTTTGCGTTTAGTTGGACCATCATTTATTTTTCAACAGGACAATGACCCCAAACACAACTCCAGACTGTGTAAGGGCTATTTGACCAAGAAGGAGAGTGATGGGGTGCTACGCCAGATGACCTGGCCTCCACAGTTACCAGACCTGAACCCAATCGAGATGGTTTGGGGTGAGCTGGACCGCAGAGTGAAGGCAAAAGGGCCAACAAGTGCTAAGCATCTCTGGGAACTCCTTCAAGACTGTTGGAAGACCATTTCAGGTGACTACCTCTTGAAGCTCATCAAGAGAATGCCAAGAGTGTGCAATGCAGTAATCAAAGCTACTTTGAAGAACCTAGAATATAAGACATATTTTCAGTTGTTTCACACTTTTTTGTTAAGTATATAATTCCACATGTGTTAATTCATAGTTTTGATGCCTTCAGTGTGAATCCACAATTGTTATAGTCATGAAAATACAGAAAACTCTTGGAATGAGAAGGTGTGTCCAAACTTTTGGTCTGTACTGTATGTTCTCCCCGTGTTTGTGTGGGGTTTCTCCGGGTACTCTGGTTTCCTCCCACATCCCAAAGATATACTGATAGGGAATATAGATTGTGTGCCGTATATGGGACAGCCATTGACAATGTCTGTAAAGTGCTGTGGAATATGTTGGCGCTATACAAGTAAACAAAATTAAATAAATATAATAGACAAAAAGTCCAATCTTTTTGAGGGAAAGTGGAAATAGTATTAAAATCAAGTGGAATAACCTTAGAAGGCGTGAACCTAGACTCTCTGCTGCTTAAGGTGACCTATAGAAAGGCGCCTACCCCCCCAAATACCTGATCTGCTTCCATAATGGGGCCCCCCTAATTAAAATTGAAGGCCATGCCCCCCATTTGCAGATCAAAAAATCCCCTTATTTAGCCCACACACAGTAGAACTCCCACTGTACTGGCCCCACAGTATATTATCCCCTTTACTGACCTCCTCACTGTATAAAACCACTTTTACTGGCCCCTACAGTGTATTACCCCATTTAATAACCCCCACACAGCATAACATCCCCTTTAATGACCCCCACAGTATACTTCCACCTTTACTGGTCCCCCGACAGTATACAGCCACTTTACTGGCTCCTACATGGTATATTGACCCTTTTGAGGCAAACACATAATATCTCCCTCTTCTTTTTAGCCCCCACACAGGATATTGTCCCTTTTTAGCCCCCCATGCATAATATTGCCTTCTTATCTTTTGCCCACACTGTGAAATGTTAGCCTTAGATTCAACCAGAATTTCCCAAAGCTTTTGGGCTTGGCCCAAACCCAAAACTTTTGGGGGTCATCACCCACAAAGCATTATTGTACTATAGTGTCTCCTCAAACCCTATAGTATAATAGGGGGGTGAATAAAAATAACAAACACTTATACTCACCTTGCCTTACGTTTCTTGGGCAGCTCTACGGGTCTCCGACTAACATCATCATGCTTGGTGTTCTCCACGTGACCTTAGTGGTGACCCTGGTGCATGTGTGTGAACCGAGAGCAAGGCAGGTGGTTTGGACTCCGCAACCAGAAATGAACGCACATGCGGTAGTTCAAGAAAAAAATATATATTTACTATAAGTTAATAAAGGCTAGTTAAAGGTAAAATGACAGGGCTAAAGACAAGCAAAATATACAATATAGCATGAACAATTTCAAGGCAAATTCTGCAATGGTTTCTACTTTTACTCTGTCCACTTCTGCAGTATGGACACTGAATGAACAATATACTCAAAACTATCCCTAACTGACCCTGACTTCACATTTGGGTGCACCCCCTTTTCCCCAGTGGTCCAGGTGGACCGCTTACAGTCCGTAGAAGCGCGCGGTGGGGCCCAAAGTCGGTCCTTTCTTTTATAGTGAAGCGTCCTCTCCTCACGGTTATCAGGATCTTGGGAGAAATGAAGTCCTCTTTAACAGACAGCGAAACCAACTGAATGCAATGTAATCCAACAGCAGATTCCACTCAGCACACTGACAGTCCTGCCGAATCCATACACTGAGCTGGGATGTAAGCCGGGATTTAGCAGGTGCCGTCCAGTACATCAACAGCACTGCGAGTCTCTATCTGTGGTATCCATATACACAGTCACAATGTCAGTCTCACTGATCAGCCACTGAGCACAGTTCCTTTCACGTGGACTCACTAGTCCTGTTGTCTCTTTACACTCTGTTTGTCTCTGGACCAAGATACAGCTTAGCTGTACAGAAAAATCTCCACACCAGTTCAATACAACACTTGCCAAGATGGCTGCTGCTCTCTGTCTCGTCACTTCCTGCTTCTCTGCTCACACTCTGTCTGCAGAACAGGCAAGCTGACATAAAAGGGGGGGGGGGGTCTCACTCCAGCATCATGTCACAATTACAATGGCTGCTGTCTTAAAGGAACAGAATCACAGAAATACATTCAACATTAACAGTTTATACAGACAAATGAAGCTTAAGACAACATTGGCTGTCTCTTACATATTCCCCCCCACTTTAAGATTGGCAGTCCCTGCCTATGACTGTATATCCAGAGGGTTGTACTTTTATGCACAGGGTGGTAGTATACCGATGTATGGCAGGCCAAACAAACTCATCCTGCGCATACCGAACAGGGGGAATACCAGCATTTGGCCTAGTGGTCCGTCTGAGGACCGGTGGTATATTATGGGGTGCTGCAGCTATGGGCTGAGAAGGACCAGCGGATTCCGCACCAGAGGGGGCACAGGCCGGAGATACAGTAGTCACAGGTGGAACATCCCCAGGAGCAGGGATCGGCCAACAATCATCCTCCTCGTCGGAGGCCCATTCCGCACCTCCATTCTCTGACTGTGGGAGCTCATTCACATTGGCAGGCCCATCGTGATTTGTCCCTTCAGAATGACACAGGCGCAACATATTTCGGTGAAGTACTCGAACACAATCAGTTCCTTCTTTCTGGACCTGGTACACTGGCCCATTCGCATACTTGCGGCCAACAACACGATACGGCAAAGCCTCCCATCTGCTTTCCAATTTCCCTTGGGGTTTCTTGACACGAACTAGCACCAGGTCGCCTGGTTGCAATGGTGCTTCTTGCACTGGGGTCTTATCAGGATGGGGATGTTCTTGCAGGCGCTGCCGCACCAATCGATGGATCGTCTCAAGTCTCTGCCGATGCGCCCGCACCCAAGAGGTTGGATCCCTCGGAGGGAACCCATCCACATCATTCAACTGTAATTCTCCTATACTTCGCCCAGACCGCCCAAAGAGAAGTGTATAAGGAGAGTACCCCGTTGTAGAATGGACCTGATTGTTATAGGCCCACACCATTTCAGACAAGAACTGAGGCCACTGTAACTTCTTGTCTTCCTCCAGAGTCCGCAGCATCTGTAGCAGAGTTCTGTTGAATCTTTCACAGGCCCCATTTCCCTGAGGGTGGTATGGAGTCGTGTGCGACTTCTTTATCCCGTAGATACGTTGAACTTCTTTCATTACGTGTCCCTCAAAGCAGGCGCCCTGGTCGGAGTGGATGCGTTGGGGGCACCCATATACTCGAATGAAATCTTGGCACAGAGCACGAGCTGCTGACTCAGCTGTCTGGTCCTTGGTGGCGGTTACCACCGCAAATTTGGTGAAGTGATCCACCATTACGAGGCAATACTGGTGTCCGCTATTGGATGGGCCCACCATTAGATAGTCTATCATGACGATTTCTAAAGGTTCCTGGGTCACGATGGTTTGCAGGGGAGCTCTCTGTTCTATTGCCTTATGGATCTCACAAGTTCGACAGCTGCGGCATACTTCTTCGACCATTTGACGAAGACCAGGGCAGTAAATCAGTCGCTGTAACCAACGAAAGGTCTTCTCATGACCAAAATGTCCATTCTTATTATGAGCCTCAACTGCCAAGGAGCGAGCCAGTTCACTAGGCACCACAATTTGGTATCGAATGTCGATCTCAGAAGGTAAATAGACCTTTCGGCATAGCACTCCATTTTTCATCTCCAACTTTTCCCACTGACTCAAAACAGATAATATCTCACGTGTCAGTCGTTCTCTTTCCTCTCTACAGGGCTTCTGGCCTTTCTCAACACACTTGATCATCTGCGCCAGCCCCTCATGGGTCTGCTGTATCTGTGCCCATTCCTGTCGTGAGGGACCAAAGAAAGGAGCCATTTCAGTCCCCTCCATCTCAAACTGATTAGTGGCGGTCAAGGCCTGTGAAAATGTGCTGAAATCGGGCACCTCCACATGCTCCAACTCATGATCCACGTCTTCTGTGGGGGTCTGGGCAGTTACCCTAGAAAGTCCGTCAGCATTCTGGTTCTCTGTCTTGGACCGATACTTAATGCGGTAATTGAATGTAGACATTCGGGCTATCCACCTCTGCTCTAACGCCCCGAGCTTGGCATTTTCCAGGTGAGCTAGTGGGTTGTTGTCAGTCAGTACTAAAACTTCAGCACCGGTCAAATATTCAGAGAATTTCTCGGTCATGGCCCATACCAGTGCCAACAGCTCCAATTTAAATGAACTATAATTCTCGGGGTTTCTTTCAGAATCTCTCAAAGACCGGCTGCCGTACGCTATGACCCTCTCCTGGCCATCCTGAAGCTGGGAAAGCACTGCTCCAAGACCATACAGGCTTGCATCTGTATATAGCTGGAACGGCAAGTGGTAATCAGCATATGCCAAGATTGGGGCTGTTGTCAGTGCATCCTTCAATGCCTGGAAGGCTTGTTCCTGTTCAGGTCCCCACTTCACGGACCGGTTCTTTGGACCACCGGATGTGCCTCGTAGGAGAGCATTAAGTGGTGCTGCTACCTTGGCGAAATCCTTAATAAACCGTCGATAGTAACCGGCTACTCCAAGGAACGCCCTCACTTCTCGCAGGGTAGTCGGTATCGGCCAATCTTGAACAGCCGCTATCTTGTCTCTTGATGGTCTCACCCCTTCTCCTGATACGCGGTGACCCAAGTAATCAATTTCAGATTGGAACAACCGACATTTACTGGGTTTCAATTTGAGCCCATGTTCCCGCAATCTTCGAAATACTTGCCCCAACTGGTGGAGATGGTCTTCAAAGGTCGCAGAATACACTATAATGTCATCCAAGTAGATGAGAGTGAACTCAAAGTTGAAGTCACCGAGACATTTCTCCATCAACCGCTGAAACGTTCCGGGTGCATTTGTCAACCCGAAGGGCATCCGGTTAAATTCGTATAGTCCCATGGGCAAGATGAATGCCGTCTTCTCCTTGTCTTTTGTGGCCATCGGCACCTGCCAATACCCACTAGCCAGATCTAGTGAGGAGAAGTACCGGGCTCTCCCTAGCGCTGAGAGGGACTCCTCAATCCGTGGCAAGGGGTAGGAATCTCGTACGGTGCAAGCGTTTAACTTCCGATAGTCTACGCAAAATCGGATGGACCCATCTTTTTTTCTTACTAACACCACAGGAGCCGCCCAGGGACTCTGGCTTTCTTGGATGATCCCACCCTGTAGCATCTTAGCTAACAGTTCTTTCACTTCCTGATACAACTGTGGAGGAATTTGTCGGTAGCGCTCTCTAATTGGAGGGGTGTCTCCTGTGGGAATCTCATGGTAGATCCCTGTGGTACATCCAAAATCTTCAGCATACCGTGCAAAGGTGGCTTGGTTCTCCCACAACAGCTCATCTACCTTCTGCACCCATTCCAGAGAACATGAACCTACATCCATCTTCATCTGTTCTCGAATTGCACGGCCATTCCATTCAGAGGTGGGTTCCTCATCTTCTCCCATGGACACAGTTACGGTCCACTCATCCCTTTCAGTCGGCTTCAGCTGCATTGGAGTTACTTTCCTTACTTCCTCCGGAGTCACATAGATGTTAGCCAGCAGCCTTCCTGGGGTCAGGTCCACACTCTGGTCCTGAGTGTTTACACATCGAAGTGGTACTCTTCCATTGCGAACTATTGCCAAGGAACGGGCCACTAGCGGATCAACACCTCCTTCGGCTGCCTGCAGTGGTTCTACCAACACAGCTATGCCCTCTAGTTTCCGACAGGTGCCTACGGGCATGGACACTATTGTCTCCCGACTGGGTGGCAGTGTAACTTTTGTATGCAAAGGAACTGAAATTCGAGCCAGAGGACGCTGTGCATCTGAACTTTTCTGTAAGCCACATGTCCGGATCAGCCGCTGGAAAGCTGTTTGAGTAGGCCGATGGGTGGTGGTTTCTTTCCAATAATTCTTAATTCTGATCTAATTCTTTTAACACATTCATCCCCAAAATGACAGGGACCTTTACTTCATGTGACTCCTGTACCACCACAATGCCTTTCCTACCTAGATCTTGGCCACATACCCGGACATTCATCCAGGCCACTCCCACGACCGGAACTGGTAACTGGTTAGCTGCGACCACTCGTACGAATGTATGGGGATCATATTTCACATGTTGCCGGAAGTACCGTTCATAACAGTCTCTACTCAAGGTCGTTACTTGGGAACCCGTGTCAATCATCCCGGTAACCGGAATACCCTCCATTTCCACCTGTATGACAGGACTTGCAGCGATCAGGTCATCATCAGGGCATTCTCCCCACATAGTCTCCTTGTCAGTCTCCCCTACTACACGCCCTTCAGCAGCAGGGGACTTCAGTTTAACGGCGGTCTCTCATAAGTTTGTCGCTGCTCTGGACATCTAGCAGCAACGTGGCCCATCCGTCCACACTCCCAGCAGCGTATCCCCCGTCGTTCTGGCCATCTGTTTGGGCCCCTTCGGTAAGCCCCTTCGATTTCTCCTGAGCACTGCACTAAATGATTTGGACCCCTTCGGTAGGTCCTATCCTCACCCCTCCAGCGGGGTGGTGGGTGATTCTGACTTGCTGGGTGTGGATGGCTCACCCTTTCATCTCCAGTCTTCTGGAAGTCTGCAATTTTCATAGACTGCTCATCACAACGAGTGTGCAAGTGTTCCATTTGTTCTTGCAGTTTCTGCATTACTGTGAGAATTTCTTTAACCGTCCCTTTTTCTACTGTCTCTGAGCCAGAACTAGCCCCCTGTGACAAAGTAACTCCAACTGCGGTCTGCGGCCTCGGGACCATACTATTGGCACGGGAGATGGCCTCTACCTGTACATCATGGAATTTAGCATCAGTCTCTCGTCGTATAAAATCCTGCATAGTCACAGTTAAACTGCCGTCACGTATCCCCAGGACAAACTGGTCACGGAGAGTCCGATCAGGGTTACAGAAGGCTGGCGAGCCCCCTCTTTCCTTCCTTTGAATATCTCGGAGCAGTTCTTGCAGGGCATTTGCATATTGGGGAAGGCTTTCATTCTCCTGTTGTACCCTCTGGAAGAACCGAGCCTGCAGAGACCCCAGCAATGCAGTTTCTCCATAGATGGTTTCTAGAATCTGGACTACTTGCTCAAATGTCTGCCTTTGTTCAAATGGCCTCAGTATCACCGTGGCCTTAGCATCCCCTTGTAATGTCAATATTGCTAGCTCTACTAGTACTTCTGGTGCGGTCTGGTACATTCGCTGTATCATTCGTATCTGTTCCACCCACATACTCACTGACATATTATTGCCATCAAATTTAGCTAACTGACTCATTATAGCCCCTGCTGGCATTCTTCCTCCAGCACCATTCTCCCGAACGGGTGCGTCACCGTCCATTCTGGTAAGCGGATCCTGCCGACTACGCCAATTTGTGAACCGAGAGCAAGGCAGGTGGTTTGGACTCCGCAACCAGAAATGAACGCACATGCGGTAGTTCAAGAAAAAAAATATATATTTACTATAAGTTAATAAAGGCTAGTTAAAGGTAAAATGACAGGGCTAAAGACAAGCAAAATATACAATATAGCATGAACAATTTCAAGGCAAATTCTGCAATGGTTTCTACTTTTACTCTGTCCACTTCTGCAGTATGGACACTGAATGAACAATATACTCAAAACTATCCCTAACTGACCCTGACTTCACATTTGGGTGCACCCCCTTTTCCCCAGTGGTCCAGGTGGACCGCTTACAGTCCGTAGAAGCGCGCGGTGGGGCCCAAAGTCGGTCCTTTCTTTTATAGTGAAGCGTCCTCTCCTCACGGTTATCAGGATCTTGGGAGAAATGAAGTCCTCTTTAACAGACAGCGAAACCAACTGAATGCAATGTAATCCAACAGCAGATTCCACTCAGCACACTGACAGTCCTGCCGAATCCATACACTGAGCTGGGATGTAAGCCGGGATTTAGCAGGTGCCGTCCAGTACATCAACAGCACTGCGAGTCTCTATCTGTGGTATCCATATACACAGTCACAATGTCAGTCTCACTGATCAGCCACTGAGCACAGTTCCTTTCACGTGGACTCACTAGTCCTGTTGTCTCTTTACACTCTGTTTGTCTCTGGACCAAGATACAGCTTAGCTGTACAGAAAAATCTCCACACCAGTTCAATACAACACTTGCCAAGATGGCTGCTGCTCTCTGTCTCGTCACTTCCTGCTTCTCTGCTCACACTCTGTCTGCAGAACAGGCAAGCTGACATAAAAGGGGGGGGGGGGGTCTCACTCCAGCATCATGTCACAATTACAATGGCTGCTGTCTTAAAGGAACAGAATCACAGAAATACATTCAACATTAACAGTTTATACAGACAAATGAAGCTTAAGACAACATTGGCTGTCTCTTACATGTGATCTCAGACGGAGGTCAGAAAGGGCCTGAAGAGGATACCTGGGGACCGCCAGATGCCCAGGAGAGGTGAGTATAACTGTTTTTTTTCTTACCTGCCATGGTTCCACACAAGTTCAGCCACTATCTATTGGATTATTCCAACAGGAAGTCCCCAATGTTTTACTCACTGATCCAATAGGTAGTGGCCAATTAAAAAATGTCACCCTCAATTTATGCCAGGAGGCGCTGCCTGATGCTGTTGTCTCAGGTCAGCTCATGGCGGGTGCGGTCCTGGCCCCTCTCCAAGTATATATTATCATTATACGGTGACCGTACAGTGGTAGATACCAGCTCTTCACAGGTCTCTGCAGACCAATAGAGGGAATACAGCAGGAAATATTTAGTGACTTACAGATGATGTCTCTGACTGTAATCATTCACATTTACAGTCTCTGCCATCTGGACCGCCATGACCACTTCTTCCAGCTTTGACTTGTCTCTCTAAATCTTGCAACACAGACATCTTTGGCTCCTCACTTTTCTAGGCATTGTCCTCACCTACACAAAGTCCCCATCCTGCTGATATATATATATATATATATATATATATATATATATATATATATATTATAAAAGAAAAATGCCCTGGGAATAAATACTCCTATGTGTATTGTTAATTAATAATGTCCCTATGTGCCCTCTTAAATTAGTAAAGCCCAGCTGCTTGAAGGGACCTACAGACACTGTTGAAGGAGCTGCGAATGTTTGTTGTGGTCCAGGAATGGACCCCACAGAGTCCCACCGTGCCCTTCCCCACTATCTACTTCTCTGAGCTCTGAACAAATCACACTTTAATGTGTCTCTAACATTTCACTTCAATACTTCAGTCCCAACTACTGTACAATCTAATGGGCAATAGGAATCTGCTTTTAAAGTCGTAGTGCACTTCCTTAAAGCATACCGCCACTTATAAACAACTTTTCATGAAGAATAGTGCATGTGAAAAAAATAAACTTTGTAATATAACTTAAGTATATCTGTTTTCTTCACAACTTACTAAGCTTCTCTGTGTAGGGCCTGGGTGTCAGACTCACACAGATCAGATTCTGTTGTCCTATCCCCCTTTATTGTCCCCACATAATTTAATGTCCCCTTGTGGCCTCCAGACAGTATAATGTCCCATTGTGGCCATCAAAGTGTAATGACCCCTATTGGCCCCCACAGTAGAAAAAAAAAGAAAAAAAATACTTACTTTGCCCTGCGAACCAGGAGTCCACTCTTTCCGCTGCAGTAGTTTGGAGCAGCAGGTACGATGTAGTGACATACAGTATATATTATTACTTTTGTCAGATTCAAGTTATTTCTGTCACAATTGTGGGTTTTTCTTTCATTAAACGAGGGGTAACAACAATTTTGTACACGTGTGTATGTAACTTCATCTTTCTGTGAGTCTGGTATTTTGATTTGGTCATGATTTCTGAGGCAGGGGCCATGGCTGCACTACTACCTGAAGATGGTAGAGCAGCTGAGAAGAGAGTTTGTGCTACTCCGCTTATCTTCTGGTATTAGTGCAGGCATGGTAGTGCCTCAGAAATCCTGTCAGGCTGATACACAGTCTGAACAGAAACAATGGTGTTAAGTTCCACCTGTGACTCTGCCACCTCCGCTCCACCAACAGGGTACCCATCTAGGATGGGTTTTGCATAGAAGAGAGCAATGGCAGCCAATTATTTTTCACAATGATACCCCTAGAGGCAAAACAAGTTCCTACATCTTACTAAGATGATTCAGGTAGCCCTCAGGGCAGTTACCCTGACATTTCTGTCAGTTTTTATTTTGTAGCCAATTCCCAGATTTCCCCTTTAAGTACAGTGAGTATAATCGAATCTTTAACTATATACTAAAGGGAAATGCTGAATATGAGAACCATACAACAGATAAAGTGTATGTAGCAAACCTAAATCCTGTGGGCCACAGGATAAAATGTTCCCAAATGAAGGTATATTATATGCTATTACTAATATATTTTCACTCTGACATGTTTAATCACCTTACAGATCCAAGTGGATTTATTTCTTTGGCATTAGAATAAAATCCCAATTACCAGTCAGCTCAGCACTTTCTGTACTTCTTCAGGTAAATTATACCATGGGTGTATATTGACATGCCGCACTGCTATATGTTGCTTGGCAATTTTGCATCTATAGCTGTAGAAAAACAGTAAAAATCATGCAATGGAATAAACGTATGTACAACTTAGTGAGCCTTCAAACATAATTGTATGTTTTGAGATTGTGTTTGTAAGCACAGAACTGAATTGTTTCCGAACTACTTAAACTATCATTATATGCTTATTTATAGCTATATGAATACAGTATCATTTAGAATACATAACTACTATGTACAATAGACATTTTAGCAAAGGGTACTTGCAAGAAGTGCTCCTTGTAAAATATTCCCTCTTTAATTGAAGGAGTTGTCCCGTGAAAGACACTATGCCCAGGATAGGAAATATTTGTCACACTGCTGAGGGTCTGGCCACCAGATCCCCCAGCGATGAGAAGAATGGGAGACTTAAATTACCCCATGCCTCCTCCATGTAAATGAAGCGTCAGTGTGCTTGTTTGACCGTCGCACCCCATTTATTACTATTGGGCTGCTGGGACTGACATCTCTTGTGGATAGGAGACAAATGTTTTTAGTGGGACAACCTATTCAAATTGGGTGGTTCTGCAGTTTCTTGTACAGTGGTTGAGGTGTAAGCCGTGTACCGGGGTGGGCTCCCCAGGATACAGCGAAGTCACGAACAAAGGAAGCAACTCCAAGTCAATTTAGTAAAAAACAAGATTTTACTTTGAGTAATAACACCTATTTACCAGAAAAACACTCTCAACTATTTACATACACTCAGCCAGTAAGCTGAGATCCTGCTGTTGTACAGCGCAGTGCCTTCTCATGTGTACTGCAATAAACTCCAAGCTTTTACCTATCTGCAGGCTGCAACTAACCAGCCGCTTGTTACCTTTTTATCACCCTAGTCACAGGAACAATTCAATGAGTGTGATAGAGGCACCGGCGGAATAACACAAGAGCTTACAAACTTATCAAAATACCCCTATTCCCCACAAACAAAGTATAACCAAGTAAATATCATAGTAGGTCAGCTTGCAAGCCAAAGAAATATGACACCGTGTAAAATGTCGCTTCTAGACTTCCTCAGAAACTCCTCTCTGGGAGTTACAACAATGGAATTCTCTGAGTCCTTACTACCAAATAGGTAGATAATTCACCAGTAGTGTGGCCTGTGAAGATGAGTATGCCTAACTAATCTAACTACAGGCCCTTACTCAGTCCCAAGCAATTTGCGCCAAAAATCTAATGCGGTGCGTGCACGATTACTTTTACTGATTCAGTATTGTGGGCTACCTTGCAGTTTCTCTCTGGAACCTCTGAATGCAGGGCTCATCCAAA
The DNA here is from genome assembly GCA_947044405.1 of Leptodactylus fallax. Lineage (NCBI taxonomy): Eukaryota > Metazoa > Chordata > Amphibia > Anura > Leptodactylidae > Leptodactylus > Leptodactylus fallax. The sequence goes on along the minus strand of CAMRHE010000048.1, from coordinate 710,157 downwards.
CATGCAGTCTCACTGACTGGGCCACCTCTCAGCCGGTCCTTGATAGTAATCTTCACCTTAGGAGGCTGTCTGAACAAACCCTAAACAGTCTCTGCTTCAGCAAACTCTTGTCTAATCCTTTAAGGATGTTTTTCCTCTCACTTCAGCCCTTCTTCTTCTAAAAGCTCAGAAGCACACACAGCTAAGATGGCTGCCAGACACACCCTCTCTCTTCTTGTTCCTCCTCTGCAGAACAGGGTCTCCACGTCACTACTCCAGGGAATTACAGAATTACAGTCTCTTCTATTTCTGAGGTAACAGTGGCCTCTTGTGGTCAAACAAACAAATGTCAGTTTATAAAAAAAATAAACTTATCTACAGAAACAGTTACATTCATAACATGAGGGCTGTTTCCCCATCTTACAGAGGGGCACTGCTGTGTAAGTGAAAAACAATGAAGGGAATGCAGTGCTGGTGTAATAGTCCCTTTCAGTCTCTGGATCAATGAAGTCCCAGAGGTTGACTCCTATGATTATAAAGTACTAGAGGAAGGACCCGGCTTCGCACGGGTATATTTCATTTTTTGTTTGTGTAGTGACCCCATAAGAATTGGCCAGTTTTGCACTTGACATCCAGTATGGCAGTTCAGTATAGGTACAGTCTATTTATGGCTGTGTTGCTATGGAAACCTGGTAAATGAAATGTGAACTTATATTGGCTGATGCACGTCATATATTTAAGGACCTGCGAACCGCTAGTGACTCATACAGGTCATAAATAGCTTGGTTGCTATGGAAACCTGGTGTAAAGCTGTGTGTATGTCAAGACTGAACCTGCGATTTTCCATTGGTCCATAAGTGTCATGCGATCATGTGCATCTCAGTTTGGATATCAGTGAAAAACCTGCGATCGGTTGTTATGGAAAACCTGGAGTAAAGCTGTGTGTATGTGACCTTGTGTAACAGTGTCATCCACAGCGCCCTGCCCCTTTAAAGCTGACCTACAGGAGTGAGGAAAAATGTCTGGGTTGTTATTGAAACCTGGAGTGCAGCTGTGTGCATGTGGCTGACAATGCTTTGTCAGATTGGAGACGGGCTTGGGTCTGCTGGGGAGTTTCAGCAGCTCGCTGTTGTCTGTAACATACCTTATCAGATTGGAGACAGGCTTGGGTCTGCTAAGAGTTTTCATTAGCTCGAGCAGCAGCCATGCGTTTTGCTGCAGGGGACATGAGTAGTTTAAAAAATGTTTCAATTTATAAAAATGCTGAAATCCAGTATGGCAGTCCAGTCAGTGGCGTAAATACCGGTTTAGCAGTGATAGCAGCTGCCACAGGGCCCGGGACATTAGGGGACCGGCGGGCCTCTGAAGTGTTTTTTGTTTTTTTTTAACACCAGCAGGTAACGGGCCCTATTTACTTACCGATCCCCACTCCTGCTCACGGCCGCCTGCACTTCACCTTCTGCAGAGGCGGCGGCGACCAGGAGCGGGGATTGGTAAGTAAGGCCTGTGGGCCGTGAACCCCACAAACACTGCTATCATTATACTCTGGGGTCTTTTCAGCAGGCTTCGGGCCTCCTTGGTGGCGTCCCAGATGTCGGTGGGCCAGTCCGACGTCATTATGCGTTGCGATACATGCCTGGCTCACGTGACATCTGGTCCAACATTGAAGAAGTAGCGGGAAGTGCGCATAATACTATATGAAGGAGCCACTATGATACTGTGTGCAGGGGCCACTATGGGGCAGAATACTGTGTGCAAGGGCCACTATGGGGCCTAATAGTGTATGCAGGGGCCACTATGGGGCATAATAGTGTGTGTAGGAATGCAGTTTGTGCAGGGGGGGTTGGTTGCCGGGGGGGGGGGGTCCCATGTCAAATGTTCGCCTTGGGGCCCTGCCATTGCTAGTTACGCCACTGAGTCCAGTATAGGTACAGTCTATTTATGGCTGTGTTGTTATGGAAACCTGGTAAATTAAATGTGAACTTATATTGGCTGATACACGTGATATGACTGAATATTTAAGGTCCAGTGAACTGCTATTCACTAATACAGGTCATACATAGCTTGGTTGCTATGGAAACCTGTGTGCCTGAGGAGAGTAAGCACCTGCAAGCTCTTATTGGCTGATAAGGGACATGTGACCGTGTGTATGGCAGTTGGAATAGGAGTGAAAGACTTGCAGGCTTGTATAGACTAATGCTGGTCATTTTTTGGGAATACTGTATCTCAGGAACGGTACGTCCAAGAGAGCTGAGACCCAGTCTATAATATTCCCGGACACCTGATGTACATGTGTGCCAAATTTGGTGAGGATCGGTCCAGTCGTTTGGTCGTGCATAAAGAACAGACAGACAGATAGACAGGAACTCATTTTTATATATATAAGAGATTGGCATATCCTGTCCATGTTTAGACATACATTTTGCAAATGAGATACATAGGAGATGAAAGGGCACATTTGGGTAAGTTCTGCTTTCCAGATTAGATTGTAATGCAGTGAAATGTGTTAAAACATCACTTGAATGCATGGAGCTGCAGTACCAGGCATAAACACAGATGTAGGGATGTCACTGCATGATACTGTAGTGAATGGACTACAACACTTTAAAGTGGACCTTTTGCCACCTCCACCAATTCAAGTTCTTAGCATCTTTTAATAGGCGCAACTTCACTGATTCCAGCGCAGTTTGAATTTTTTCTCCAGCTTCCACCATTCCTGAGCAAAAAGCACAGCTAGTTTTGATGCCTGATGTGTTAGTTAAGCTCTGTAACATCAGCAGGGTGTTGTCAGGCAGTAGGGCGTGATTTAGAGCTACAATCAGAGGCAATCAGTGTCAGATATCAGAATCACACCCCGTGCCTGCTCCAGCCTGACACCTCCCTCCTCACAGTACCAGCCCTCATTTTTTAATTCTGACTTGTTTTACTTTATGTGGTAATAACTTTGAGATGCAATAACTTATCAAAGTAATTCAGAGAATATTTTTTCGTGACAATGGTACTTTCGTGTCAGTGGTAAATTTTGGTCGATATGTTTTGTTTTTAATTATGAAAAAATAGTAATTTGGTGAAAATTTTGAAAAAAGTGCAATTTTCAAATTTAGGTATTATGACTTTCATATAGAAAGTCATACTACCCAAATTACTTCATAAATACAGCTTAACATATCTTTGATTTATGTCGCAATTAAACTTTAATCACCATTTAATTTGTTTTTCAAATATTATAAGGGCTCTTGAAAGGCTTCTAATAGAAACCCTCATAAGTTACCACATTTTCAAAGGTGCACTCCCGAAAGAACAGTTAAAACAAAATGGAGATCAAATTTACACTTTTCAATTTCTGTCACTAATATATTTATTTAGTTCTAGAATTTACACATTCACAAGGGATTAAAGGAGAAATGCATTTCCCAATCTGTTATGCAATTTCTCCTGAGAATTAAATGATCCCACATGAGGAAGTAAACTGATGCATGGACACAGAAGGAGCGCTTTTGGGATTTTGGAGGGCAGATTTTGCTGGAATTTGTTTTTTGGAAACTAGACCCCTCAAGGAATTTATCAAGGGATATAGTGAGCACTTTGACAGGTCAAATTATGTTTTTTTACGATATAATGTCAATTTAGCCCCAAAGGACCCCTTAAGGAATTTATCAAGGGGTATAGTGAGTGCTTTGACCTTTCATGTGTTACTCAGAATTGGGTCGTGAAAATGGAAAGCAACATTTTTTTTTCTATAAAATAGCTTTAACCTCATTTTTTGTATTTCCACAAGTGGTTAAAAGAGAAAATGCACCCCAAAAATTGTTGTATGGGCACACAGTGGGACAGAAGAGTTTTTGGAGCCTCCATGGTGTCAGAACAATGAAAACTCCCAACATATTTGCTGGAGTGGACCACCACCTCTCCAATTGGATCCTAGACTACCTCACAAACCGACCTCAGTATGTGAGAGCTCGGGACTGTATGTCAGATATCGTGATCTGTAATACGGGGGCACCTCAGGGTACAGTTCTTGCCCCTTTCCTCTTCACACTGTACACTGCAGTTTTTAGGTGCAACTCATCTAGCTGCTACCTACAGAAGTATTCTGATGACTCTGCAATACTAGGCCTCATCACAGATGATGATGACAGGGAGTACAGAGAACTGAACCAGGATTTTGTGGATTGGTGCCAGCGGAACCATCTGAAGATTATCGTTGGGAAGACCAAGGAGATGGTGGTGGACTTCCGTAAATGCAGATGCCCTCCTAAACCAGTGGACATCCAGAGGACGGGCATCGAGGTTATCAACACCTATAAGTGCCTGAGTGTGCTCCTTAATAATAAACTGGACTGGGCAGATCACATGGAGGTCCTGTACAGGAAGGGCCACAGCAGGCTCTACCTGCTTAGGAGGCTGAGAGCCTTTGGAGTCCAGGGGGCACTTCTTAGAACTTTTTCCAATTCGGTAGTGGCATCAGCCATCTTCTTCGGAGTGGCCTGCAGGGGGAGCAGTATATCAACCAAGGATAGAAATAAACTTGACAAGCTGATTAGAAGGCCCAGCTCTGTCCTGGTGAGTCCCCTGGACTCAGGTGCAGGTGATGGGTGACAGAAAGATACTGTCCGTGGTGAGCTCCATGCAGAAAAATAAGTCCCATCTCATGCATGTGACCGTGATAGTGCTGGGCAGTACTGTCAGTGACCGACTACTTCACCCTAAGTGTGAGAAGGAGCGGTATCGGAAGTCTTTCCTCCCCACTGCGGTCAGGCTGTACAACCAACACCGAGCTAAGCAGAGATCATTACACACAGAGAACTGAAATATCTGTTTGTGATATCCCCCCCCCCCTGCTACTTCTTATCTGTCTGTCTACTATCAATGAAATGCCTCTTACCTTGGAACATTCTTGTATATGTAGTATTTGTATTTCTAATCTTTGCTGCTGTAACATACTGAATTTCCCCATGGTGGGACTATTAAAGGATTATTATTATTATATGAATATAATAATTCGTGGATCAGAAGCACTCCATCATGCATAGGCCAGGTTTTTTAGAGCAGGTGTCACACTGATAAATTGTGTCTTTCCTTATTCCCCTTTTGGAACAGATTCTGCACCTTTTTTGGGTCTTCCCTTTCTTTGCAGTTTGTGGGACTTCACTGGGAAAGTGTTGCCCTGGTACAGTACAGGCACCTTCAGTTCCAGAAGTACTGGGGCCTGGCCTGAAGGAATGTTCCTATCCTGCCTGCTCATCGTCATATCACAAAAGTGTAATACAGTGCCATCTGTACTATGTGCATGGCCAGCTTTTTGTACCACATTTTTATTTTTCTTATAGTATTATACAACTTTAGGACTTGCTCAGATAGATCAATCTATCCCATGTACTTATTATATGCCAAGATGCCGTCTGTCTTGGGGGTAAGGGTACTGGTACCACGTAGAGGGTCAAGGGTGCTGCTGTTACCATGAATTGTGGTCAGTACATCCCTCTTGTCCTTACACTTGACCAACAACATATTCTCATTGCAGCCCAGCACTGGGCTCAGCAAATCCCATACTCTTTTCAACTACTAGGATTGGGGGGACATTCTGGGGGCTCAATTCTTGTGTCCCTTCCTTCATAAACCCTAAACTTGTAGGTGTACCCTGAGCTGCTCTCAAACAGTTTATACATCTTAATGCCGTACCGTCCCCTCTTACTGGGCAGGTATTGGCAGAATTTCAGCCTCCCTTTGAAACTGATCAAAGACTTATCAATAGAAATGTTCTAATCAAGGATGTATGACAATGCAAATTTGGCAATAAATGGGTCAATGAGTGGTTTGATTTTGTATAGGCGGTCATAGTTGGAGGCATCTTGGGGCAGGCACTGTGCATTATTGTTATAATGCAGTAATTTGAGGACCACTTCAAAGCATGTTCTGGTTATGGTCATTCTAAATATTGGAGTGTTGTATAAAGTGTCTGTACTCAAATATTGTCTAATTTGTGTTTTGTTTTGTTTTTTACTATGCCCACATGCAGAAAAAGGCCCCAGAAAATCTTCATCTCTGCTACATTTACTGGGGTCCACCTCTGGGGCCTAGCATATGAAAAGTATATTTTGTTTTATGAATTGTTGGGCATACAAATTTGTTTGGGCTACCATAAAATCTATAAACTCATAAGAGAAAAAGACTTTGAAAAAGTTTAATTCTCTAAAGCCTTCAGTCTCAATTTGGATTCCTGACCTGCTCATAAAGTCAGGAACTGAGGCTCATAATTTTCTGGGGGTGGGATCCACATTTGTTCAGCAGTTTCGGAAGCTGTCTTAGCAATTGTTCTGGGGCATGTCCTTTGGGGTCGCTCATCACTGGAGGGGAAAGAGAAAAAATAATTCCTTCCCTATAAGTGAGGGTAGGAGGGAGGAAAACGAGAGGCCAAGGCCTTAGCTGACCATTTAACATCAGAGTTCAGTAAAGAGATAGGTCTATAGCTACTGCACAATTTTGGATCTTTCCCTTCTTTGGGAAGAATAGTAATAAAGGCCTCTAAAGATTGGGAAGGGAGTTTATGTCCCAGTAGGAGGGAGTTGCTGAGGGAGGTGAAATGCGGCAAAAGAACCGATTTAAACGTCTTGTAGTACACAATTGGTAGGTGATCTGGCCCAGGGCTTTCACCTATTGGGATAGTGGACAAAACTTTAGATAATTCCTCAGTGGTGAATGGGCGCGTTAGGAGAGCCCATCTGCACCACCAAGCTTCTGTAAGGAGACAGAGTCAAGGAAGGAGTTGATGAGCTTAAGCCTATCCTCTGGGATGACAGTGGCGGGGGGGAGAGTTCATCTAGATTATATAGTTTATGGTAATAAACATGGAAGGCCTTGGCAATGCGATCTGTGGTGTTGACAGTATCACCCGCGGCATGAGTGATCTCCACTATAAATGATTTTTCCTTTTGTTTATGGACAAGCATCCATAATGATCTTGTTCCCCCTGTCACCATGCATATAAAACCTGCATCTAGATGCTTGGAATAATTCAGAGGATTGAACATTCTGCAAGTCCTTAACTTTGTTCCTGGTCAGGGTGTCCTCGTGGAGTATACTCTGTGCCTGGGATTGTTTGTGGGCGCATTCTAGCCTTGAGAAGTGGGACAAAAGTTCATACAAGGTTTTTTGCCTGGCCTTTATAACATGAGTGCTCAATGATATTAATTCTCACCTCACCACGGCCTTATGAGCCTCCCAAAGGATAGGGTTTGAAACATCGCTATTTTTGTTTGAGGTGAAATATTGTCGCAATAGTATTCAATTCTATGGGCGTGGGTCTGGTCACTTATTAACGTGTCATTTAGTCGGCAACATCAATCTCCCTTTGGTATGTCACGAAGGCTGATAGTCAGTGTCGGACTGGGATGTCTAGGGCCCACCAGTGGAATTGTTTCTAGGGGCCCACCATCAGAACCCCTGCAGATCAGCGGTACTGAGACAGGGCGGCTAAAGGTAATAACATGCCAGGAGCCATGCTGCTCACCCACTATACCATGTGCACCACTGCACTACCTAAACCTACTGCTACACCTTGTATGGCAAGTGAACAGCGTGGCTCCTAGAATTGTTACCTTTACCTGTAGCCGCACTGTCCTGGAAAAGCTGATCTGCAGAGGTCCTGGCTGTTGTATCATCGCAGATGTAATATTGATGGCCTATCCTAAGGACAGGCCATCAATATTAGGAAGATGGACAAATCCTTTAAAGAGGTTGTTGAAGGAATTTGAGCAACCCATGTAGCTGGCGGGAGGTGTAAAGTAAAAAATAAGTAAATTAAAAAGCATACTCACCTGTCCCCAGCGCTCCGTTGTCTGCTGCCAGTGTCCATTCAGTCTCATGCCGGCGACTCCTTGCTGGGAGTCCTGCACCTCATGTGATCGCTAAGACCAATTAGGTACAGGATTTCCAGAAATGAGGCGCCGCCATGAGACCGAACAGACACAGGCAGGGGACAATGGGGTGCTGGGGACAGGTGAGTATGCTTTTTTAAAAATTTTCTTATTTTTACACCTCCCTGGCGGCCGACACAGTGGTCGCTCCAGTTTATGGACAACCTCTTTTAAGGGGTTGTCTGGGCCAAATTTTTCTATGATCACTTCACTGGTCCCCCCACATAGTGGCCTCTTCACTGGTCCCCCATACTGTATGGGGAATAGTGATGGGGTCATTATATTGTGTGGGAGCAGTGATGGGGGCTAACATCCTGTGGGGGGGACATTAAACTGTGTGGGGCATATTAAAGGGGTTGTCCAGGGTTAATATTTTTTATGGCCTATGCTCAGGATAGGCCATAAATACCTGATCGGTAGGGGGCTGACACACGGCCCCATCAGCTGTTCGGAGCCACTTCCGGAGCCCGTTCTGTACACAACACAGGGCCGGAAACAGAAAGCTCCATCCGCTGTATAGCAGCCCAGCGCCTTCACTGCAGCTCAGCTCCTACTGACTTCAACAAGTGCTGAGATACAGTGAAGGTGCCCAGCCCCTATACAGTGGACAGAGCCTTCTGCTTCTGGCCCTGTATTGTGTACAGTGCCGGCATCAGAAGTGGCTCCGTACAGCTGATCAGTCCGGGGTCAGCCCCCTACAGATCAGGTATCTGTGGCCTATCCTGAAGATAAACCATAACAAATTATGCCTGGACAACCCCTTTAATATACACCCCTAATGCACCACACTTTAAAGAGATTGTCCAGTATAATTTTTTTCTTTTTTGTAATTAGTCTGGGGGAGGTGAATCCCCCCTACCCCCCCCCCCAAAAAAAACATACTAAACATACTCACCTGTCTCCGATGCTTCGGTGTCCTCCCAGCACGGTCCGGTCCTGCAGCTCCGCTGTCTTCTTTTTGCCGGAATTCCTCACTGTCTGTGACGTCCCAGGTCCCTTCCCTTAGGCCACTGATTGGCCTCAGGGGTCACGTGACGTCACAGGTAGTCACGTGCAGAGGGAACGTCAGCTGGAAGAAAACAACAGAACTGCAGGACCGAACTGCTCTGGGAGACACTGGGGACAGAAAAGAAAGTTTGTGGCGTTTTTTTTTGTTTTGTTTTTTTGCTCCACAGTGGCCCCCACCCTGTATTATAAGCTCCACAGTGGCCCCCACCCAGTATTATAAGCTCCATAGTGGCCCCCACCCAGTATTATAAGCTCCACAGTGTTCCCCACCCTGTATTATAAGCTCCACAGTGGCCCCCACCCAGTATTATAAGCTCCACAGTGGCCCCCACCCAGTATTATAAGCTCCACAGTGGCCCCCACCCAGTATTATAAGCTCCACAGTGGCCCCCACCCAGTATTATAAGCTCCACAGTGGCCCCCACCCAGTATTATAAGCTCCACAGTGGCCCCCACCCAGTATTATAAGCTCCACAGTGGCCCCCACCCAGTATTATAAGCTCCACAGTGGCCCCCACCCAGTATTATAAGCTCCACAGTGGCCCCCACACAGTATTATATGCTCCACAGTGGCCCCCACCCAGTATTATAAGCTCCATAGTGGCCCCCACCCAGTATTATAAGCTCCATAGCGGCCCCCTCCTAGTATTATAAGCTCCACAGTGGCCCCCATCCAGTATTATATGCACCCAATAGCCCCATCTGCTCCACTTCAGTGCTATTATTATACTCTGGGGTCTCCTCAGACCCCAGAGTATAATAATCGGAGGCCCAGGGGAAGTGATTAAAAATAACAAACTCTCATACTCACCTTGCCTTACCTTACCTTGGCATCCTCGCTCCATCCTGTCGTCTTCAGCGTCTTCAGGCCCTTTTCCGACGACGTTGCTGCGGCCTGTGATTGGGCCTCAGCGGTCACGTGGGGGCGCACTGACGTCATTACGCGGTCGCGCCCCCATGTGACTGCTGGGGCCTAATCACAGGCCTCAGTCACATGACGGAGGAGCGCCGGAAAAGACGCTGCGCCCAGGAGAGGTGAGAATATGTGTTTATTGTTTTCAGTCACCTCCCCTGGGCTGGCATGTATTGGAAAGGGGCCTGCAATATGCCAGGACTCCTTTCCAATAACAGTATGTATAGCGGTCGGGGAACCAGGCTTTCTCCGACTGCTATTATAGTGATCCGGGGCCCCGGCCATCTCCAGCTAGCCGCGGGCCCCGTACCCTGCCGGGTCCGGTCGCGGTCGCGCCCCCTGCGACCGCGATCGTAACGCCACTGGTCAGGGGCCCGATCGGGATGGTCAGGATCCCGATCGGGCCCCCATGACATGAGGACTAATAGTCGGGGCTCGGGGCCCACCGGTGGATTCACCGGTTCCCCGGTGGGCCAGTCCAACCCTGCTGATAGTGAGAAATATGGGTGCGTGGTCTGACAATAGAATATTACCAATGGAGGAGGAAGTCCCTCAGATTTTAATATGGATAGCCAAGTCAACATCTCTTTGTCATTTCTTAAAACCATTCCCTAAAGTGTAATGATCCTTTAAACAAACTTTGCAGAAATCTCAGTTTAGTAGTACAGTGTTTATACATGAGGAATAACACTATTTTCTAGTGTTATTTTCACTATGGCCATTATATGACTTGCTGTTTGCATTACTTAGCTGTTTTCTCCTCTGAATGCTCTATCTGTAATTTCAATTTTCTCTAAACTGGTGGGTGGAGACTAACTGCCATACACTGCATACAGTAAGTAGAGGATAATTTGCTCCATAACTATCTCTCTGTCACTCATAAACAGCTCCAAGATCATGCAAGGCATATATAAAGAAGTATTGACATGTTCTGTTATGAATAGAGCACTTTGTGATAGAAAGCTCATATATGGCTATAGCATCAGACTCAATCTCATCTCAATTCCTGCTGCTGTATTTCTTTACCTTTACCTTATAGACATGTTTAATCTGAGTTATGTGACCCATAGTCCATCTCAAGACAGATATTGCAGACTTTTCAAAGTGAAAGTCAGTGTAGCTTAGAATAAACAGCCTAAAGTAAGCATTTTTCTCTTATAAGATATATTACAAAGTTTCTTATAATTGTGTGTACTATTTATTCATGGAAAGGTTACTGAAAAGATATTGACCATTTCCTGCAATTAATTTTGCAGTGTGGCAGGACACATAATTCTGCTGAAATAAATCACTACCCTTAGGGAATACCATTGCCATGAAGGGATATGCTTTATTTTCAACAATTGTTAGTTAAGTTAAGTAGCCCCAAAACATCACTGCTCTAAAGGAGATCTGCATGGAGAAACGGGCCAACATACCAGCAACAGTGTGTGCCAACCTTGTGAAGACTTACAGAAAACGTTTGACCTCTGTCATTGCCAACAAAGGATATATAACAAAGTATTGAGATGAACTTTTGTTATTGACCAAATACTTATTTTCCACCATAATTTGCAAATAAATTCTTATTAAAGAACAATGTGATTTTTTAGATATGTTTTCGCATTTTGTCTCTCATAGTTGAGGTCTACCTATGATGTCAGTTACAGGCCTCTCTCATATTTGTAAGAGAACTTGCACAATTGGAGGCTGACTAAATATTTTTTTCCCCACTGTACAAACAAACAGGACTGGGATAGAGTTTTCTTGAGAGCAAGTCTAACTCTAAGTCTCTTTAGTGCCACCACCCTGATCTCAACAGATAGAGACACCAAATATTCATAGTGCTCACTGTAATTAATAGTCAAACGACACACACATCACGTTTCTAATGTCACTGCGCCCTTGGGTGCTGACATATTCTTCAGAGGTTTGTGTCACAGATGTTCAGAGCTAAGGTAAGTACGTGCTTATTCTTTTTAGCAGGTTTTGCTTATCCTAACATACGTTCCCCGCTCCCCCCGTCGACACTGATATTGGCTGCATGGAAGGGGTGGCGAAACAAGTCCTTAAATGTACAAAACTATGCCCTACTCATATCCATCAGCCAATCAGGAGCGCTATTTTCACCAGCTGATTCAAGCATACCCTCCCACTGTCAAAGGCTGCCGCGAGTGTGCATGCGTAGAAAGGACCAATCAGGGAGGCAGTAGGATCGTGCCTCCCATATGCGGACCGCCCAAAGGTGGAACCACTGACAAGACAATGTCCACCTAGAAATCTACAGAGGAACAACATTGCTGGGAATCGAATATAGCAGGTACACATATGACAGGGCTGATATAAAAAGACATCAAAAGCCTGACCAACACAAAAAAGTTTTAAATCTGGCAGAGATGATAAAAACCCATTATGAGATGTAATATTTATATCACCAGGGGAAGTACATGTACATTCTCAGGTATAGTATTAAACATATACTGGAAATAACCCAAAATGATCACTGACACACGATGTGGGAAGCCCTAAAGGAGTTTTTAGGTTATTCTAAGCCAATATATCTGCCCCCATTCGATTTTAATTTTTAATTTTCTAAATAGATGACAGTAGATGGCTCAAATAAAAGCCGCGTAGGAAATGCTATTGTTTAAGCCCAATGGTTTTACCGTTTTTAGTAAAAAAGTCCATCAAACCTCACGCTGAAGTAATTTTTGGTCAAAATCCCCCCCTCTAGGAGATGGAGTCACTAATTCAACCCCCTGAAATTTAATATGAGAGGGGTTTCCGTCATGGATCTTCTTCCTCAATCCCCAGTTCTTCACATCTTCTTTTATCATTCAGTTTGAAAAATTTACGCCATTTTAGTTTCCTACAGAAAAGGTTAAGGTCTTTTACTCAAGTAAATAGATCATGCGTCCTAGTTTAGAGAGTGACTCTCCTAATATTTGATATACTGTATGCTGGACATACATCATTTATGCAGGCTGATCATCTATTGGAGTAGGAGTATTGATGGATGTGAGATGTGTGTAATACTCACATGAAATCTGCCGTAAAACAACTTATAAGGGCACATAAGAAGATCATGCTCACAAGGTGGAGATGTAAATCAATGTATGCTGACTTATAGATGGCAGTTATATACAGTACAGACCAAAAGTTTGGACACACCTTCTCATTCCAAGAGTTTTCTGTATTTTCATGACTATAAAAATTGTAGATTCACACTGAAGGCATCAAAACTATGAATTAACACATGTGGAATTATATACTTAACAAAAAAGTGTGAAACAACTGAAAATATGTCTTATATTCTAGGTTCTTCAAAGTAGCCACCTTTTGCTTTGATTACTGCTTTGCACACTCATTCTCTTGATGAGCTTCAAGAGGTAGTCACCTGAAATGGTTTTCACTTCACAGGTGTGACCTGTCAGGTTTAATAAGTGGGATTTCTTGCCTTATAAATGGGGTTGGGACCATCAGTTGTGTTGTTCAGAAGTCAGGTGGATACACAGCTGATAGTCCTACTGAATGGAGTGTTAGAATTTGTATGATGGCAAGAAAAAAGCAGTTAATTTAGTTAGTGGCCATCATTACTTTAAGAAATGAAGGTCAGTCAGTCCGAAAAATTGGGAAAACTTTGAAAGTGTCCCCAAGTGCAGTGGCCAAAACCATCAAGCGCTACAAAGAAACTGGCTCACATGAGGACTGCCCCAGGAAAGGAAGACCAAGAGTCACCTCTGCTGCGGAGGATAAGTTCATCCGAGTCACCAGCCTCAGAAATCGCAGGTTAACAGCAGCTCAGATTAGAGACCAGGTCAATGCCACACAGAGTTCTAGCAGCAGACACATCTCTACAACAACTGTTAAGAGGAGACTGTGTGCAGCAGGCCTTCATGGTAAAATAGCTGCTAGGAAACCACTGCTAAGGACAGGCAACAAGCAGAAGAGACTTGTTTGGGCTAAAGAACACAAGGAATGGACATTAGACCTGTGGAAATCTGTGCTTTGGTCTGATGAGTCCAAATTTGAGATCTTTGGTTCCAACCACCGTTTATTTTTCAACAGGACAATGACCCCAAACATACCTCCAGACTGTGTAAGGGCTATTTGACCAAGAAGGAGAGTGATGGGGTGCTATGCCAGATGACCTGGCCTCCACAGTCACCAGACCTGAACCCAATCGAGATGGTTTGGGGTGAGCTGGACCGCAGAGTGAAGGCAAAAGGGCCAACAAGTGCTAAGCATCTCTGGGAACTCCTTCAAGACTGTTGGAAGACCATTTCAGGTGACTACCTCTTGAAGCTCATCAAGAGAATGCCAAGAGTGTGCAAAGCAGTAATCAAAGCAAAAGGTAGCTACTTTGAAGAACCTAGAATATAAGACATATTTTCAGTTGTTTCACACTTTTTTGTTAAGTATATAATTCCACATGTGTTAATTCATAGTTTTGATGCCTTCAGTGTGAATCTACAATTTTTATAGTCATGAAAATACAGAAAGCTCTTGGAATGAGACGGTGTGTCCAAACTTTTGGTCTGTACTGTATTTCCATGCGTCAATATGTTGAAATCTAGTGGTAATCATTCAAACACAAAATCAAACTCAAAGAAAATGTGCAAATATCAATGGCAGCAATTACTGTGCATCTATGTGAATAAAAACGCACTTGACTAAAATATCATCACAAAAATGTAATGTGTGAATACCACTTCAGAAAATGAATAGCATGCTCAGATCTATAAATACCCACAAGGCTAAAGCTGCTAAGTGACATTAATAGAAGTGCCCTAAAAAAGATGGACAGACAACCAGTTCAAGGGCACATCACCTCAACAAATCACATCAACACGATAGTCATACAAATATGCCATGTGTGAGCAAGGTTAAACATATATATTCTGTAAACACATACAAATATAGGCACCTATAGGCTCCCAGGATGTTCTCAAAGAATCCATCTGGATATATGGCATAGAAGGACCCCAGGGTGCTTTTCCATTCAGTTCTGTGGGAACTGACCAGATAGGATAACTTATGCTTCCCATCTGACATTTAGGATATGCTCTGATCCAGTCAGCAGGCCATCACAATTTGGTCCTTGTCAAAGTTAGCAGTGGCAGCAGGCAGGTCCTAGTATCTTCTCTTCCTTTCGCTGTGCTGCTGCTTGGTCCAGTGTTTGTCTGTTCTTTGCAGTTGTTGCTACTTTCTTCCACCTCCTGTATAGTGAATCTCTTTAGGGTATGCACATGGTTTGATTTTAAGCCACCTTTCTCCACAGGAAGTGAATTATGCTTTTTCACAGTAATTTATATTTGTTAATATGAATTGACTATTCTCTTGTATTTTATTCAATTATTGGGTATTATTCAGGGTATAATAATTTGTGGCTAATATTCACATAGTAACACATTTTTGTTATTCATCTTTATTCTGTTAGACACATCATTAATTATATTGTATACAGTAATACCTCGTACATTCGCGAGGTTACGGTCCAGAACCGGTCGCGGATCGCGAGGAATCGCGAATGTTTGGTACAAGCGCTTAGAAGCGCTTACAATGCCGATTTCTAATGTTTAACCCCTAAATATCAATAAACTTTACCCTACAGTACTGTACAGTATACTAAAGTATACTAAAGTATACTGTACAGTACTGTATATTAATACATTCATTCATTTTTCTTATACACTCACAGTAAAATGAAACTAATTACCGGGTACGTAACGAACAGGACGCTACTACCCAATAGCGAAGGTGTTTTTTTTAATTAAATTTCACAGATCTGAGAAAAAAAGAGCAAAATCTATATATGTTAGTTGCCAAAAAAATATCGCGAATCTGTGAATTCGCAAATTCGGAAACGCGAGTGTACGAGGTATTACTGTATATCCATAACTTAATAAAAGCAACACTTGTCTTTTAAATTCTATTAGCATGTAATAAGACATAAAAGTGATTTTAATATTCTTATATTTTTAATCCTTTTGAAAAATTTGGCCCCAGTCGGGCCTCATGTAGCACGCATGCGCAGACATAGGAAGTGGAGGTAGGAGTCTGAGCATGGGTGCCGGATGGGACCTGATTTGACTATTTAGAAAAACTAAAAAAAGAAAAGATCATGTTTAGGAATTTGATGGATATATAGGTATTATTACAGCTATTTGATTAATGGGGGAGTATTTTGCGATATGCAAGAACTGTTTTAGATATCGAAGCTTCACCTTTAGTACTGATATATCCCATGGTGTGGTAGGTTGAATTACGGTATTATATGAATAGCTACAGGGAACTATAGGACGCATGCACCATTGGATAAGTAATCCTTTGGCTCCATTTGTAGTTTGGGCAAAGCCCTATTTCTAATTCTTCCGGAAGCTGACTGAATGGCGAGCTGATGTCTTGCGAGAATAGTGACACAATATTGGAGGAATCTTGATAGAAAAATTCCCCTTCCTTTTCCCCATAGCGCCTGCTTCCCGAGGAAGCGCGTGTTGTGGCAGCAGCAATATCCAGCTCCTTCAACTCCTTATGAATACATAAGTACGGCTGTGGATATATAGGTTATATTGTAAATATTTTAGGCAGCTATATTGTGTTAACAAACAATGCTTTATATTGCCTATTGGGTCTAGCATTTATAATTTTTAGATACAGCGAAGTATACAGTGATGTGAGTAAATGCGATCTGATTTAGTTATGAGGAACTGATATAGGGGTGATATGGTTATTCATTTATCCTATCTGGGGTGTATTACAATATGGATTCAATTTTTCAGAGAGTATTATAAATAAAATTTTGTATTTTTATATGAAGTAACAACCCCTTTTGTGTTTTTTTGGTTTATCTCCACAAGAAGGTGCCTAAACAGTATGGTTACTAGCTTACTAGTTCATGTAAAGGTGTCCTTTACTACTATTTACTCTGATTACCTGTGTTTGACCTTTTCTTGTTTACATGATTCTGATCCTGTTGTGTTGGCCCTGACCTAGAGCGCTGCGAAAACGCATCACGTTTTTTTCTGCAGAATTTTTCACAGAAAGTCCACAGAGTTTTCCTCTGCGGACTTTCTGCTTCTATTATACCTTTATGGAAAATGCCAGTGTTTCTGTAGGTATAATTGACATGCTGTGAATTACAAAAACGCTTGCGTTTTTGAAATTGCAGCATTTCTAATGCAGATTTTTTTCTGAAATGTGTGGATGGGATTAGCCGGAATCCCATCCACTTTGCAGGAAGTGTAAAACTCAGCGTTTTTGTGCTGTGGCATTTCCCCCGCAGTCAAAACACTGCAGGCTCCGGCCTTAGGGTATGATAAGTAATCAGAGATTATATTACATTATATATAAAGTAACACCATTTATACAGCCTCGAAGAATCAGAAAAAACTTCAGCTGTCTCTTGTTCCTGTATACATTTATGGAAAACATCTTGTATACAGCTCTATACTTCAGGCTCCCTCAGGCTGCATTGCTTGTCAATAGCAGATGCATACAAATAAGAGTTTTCATGCTTCTGGTGCTTGAGCTTTTCTCCCATGAGGATGCTGGAGTCTCAACTGTAGAACTTAGGAGGATGGTAATATAAATTACATCATCATATATTAGTATGCAAAACACTGGTTCATTTCTTTCTTTTGTGGGTTAATTTTAGACTAGAAAAGGTTAAATGCTAAAGTAAATGCAATTTTCTTTTCTAAAATAAACTCAGTAAACTCAGTATATACAAAATAGCATAATATATGTCAGTGCAATTGAAGTTTACTTACTGCTTTTATAAGATGGATGCGTCACAACTTAATCTTATATAAGTGCTAAAATCTTCTGCTGCCTGTGCAAAGAAGTCTCTCAAACTTTGCATTTCAATTCTTATCGCATGACTCAATATACATGAGTGAATCAATATACTTTTAGTAATAGTCAGAACTGAAGAGGTGATATGTGAAAATGAATCGCACTTAGGTAGTTAGATCATAGCTGTACACATATAGCAGTTCAATAAAAACAATTTTACCTTAGACTCTTTGCAATTCAGTACCTCAACATTGACAGAATGCAGGCTGTTATACCATGTTGCTGCTGCTAGTGGTGGAATCAGGGGTGTAACTACTGGGATAGCTACGGTATCGGCTGCCTCAGAACCCGGGACATTCGATCCTTTTTTTTTCTTTTTTTTAATAGGCCATTACCTGCTGGAGTAACCCCAGCAGGTAATGGGCCCTATTTACTTACCAATCCCTGCAACTGCTCATGGCCGCCTGCGCTTCCCATTCTGCAGAGGTGGCTGTGAGCAGGATCGGGGATCGATAAGTGAAGCTGCGGGCCGCAAACCCCACAAACACTGCTATCATTATACTCGGGGGGTCTTTTCAGAACCCTGAGTATAATGATCGGAGGGCCAGGGGAGGTGAGGGGACATAAAAAACACTGTGACTTACCTCTCCTACACTCCGCAAGCTTCGGGCTTGTTTGGTGACATCACGTGAGCCAGGCCTGCGTCATTATGCGTCACGACGCCGGCCCGGCTCACGTGAAATCTGGTCCAATATTAAAGAAGGCTGAAGTTGCCGGGGAGTGCGCCGGAGCCAGGAAGAGGTAAGTGACATTGTTTTTTTTTTGTGTGTATCCTCCCCTGGGTCTCCGATCATTATACTCTGCGGTCTGAAAAGACCTCAGAGTATAATAATTGTTCATGGGTGGTCCACAATGGGGCATAATACTGTGTGCAGGGGCCACTATGGGGCATAATGCTGTGTGCAGGGGCCACTATGGGACATAATACTGTATGCATGGGCCACTATGGGGCATAATACTGTGTGCAGAGGCCACTGTGGGGCATAATAATGTGTGCAGGGGCCACTATGGGGCATAATACTGTGTGCAGGGCCACTGTTATGGATAAAATGTCTATTTTTGATATTAACAGATCTATTTTGTACCACTATTAACCAAATGTCTGCTTTCCTTGATTATGTTTATCATTGCAAACTTCCTCATTATATTTTTGTGACACGTAACTAAATATCAGCTTAGCAAGATGGCCTACGCCTGAGGAAATGTGTAAGATCCGGATGAGAGAAAAAGGACAGTTTGATGCTTCAACCAACGACAAGTTGACACATATGTATACAAGCCAACTCCTCCATACGATGCTATATAAGATGATGTTTGTGGTTAATAAAGAGGAAGTTTAATTACCCTGACTGTGTGTGCAGAGTTTTTATTCTGGAGCGTGCTCTCAATGTTCATTAATCAGGAAAACTGACAATTGACTGCTGGTACTTCAAGGTATCAATCTAAAACAGTGGCGCCCTTGGGTGGGCTACCGGATTAGGTCATCGTATAGCCGACGCCTTGGACCGGAGGGACGGTTGACACGGATGAGTATGGAGACTGCAGCTCTAAGAATACGGTAAGAAAATCAGTTATCTTACCCGAATGTCTTGTATCCGTTGTCAATAATCCGCAGTGTCCTAAGTCGACTGTCAGTGATCTGTGAGGTAAATAGACTCTCTGGTAGCATATAGTGAAGAACACCTGTCCCAGTCAATTGCCATGTTTGTATGTGATTAATGTGATGGAGCAGGGAGGTAAATAGTGGGGAAGAGCCTATTCGCAGATACCCACTCCAGTACCAACCTGACGGTGACTGAAGAGGAAGGCAGTATAGAGCTATAATTTGGTTGCGGTCTGGCCGGTCACTGGTCTGAGTCAGGTCGACTGGTGGAATTTGGGTGCGGTCCAGCCGGTATATTAACCGAGTTGGATGTAAGGGCACATGTGCAGTCCAGCCGGTATAGTAACCGAGTTAAATGTAAGGGCACATAGACCAAGTCAGACGTAACGGTACAAGAAGGGACTTCTGTAGTCCAGACCTGACGTCTGTGGTTCAGTCGTCAGAGCCCTCACTATAACTTCCTGCTTCTGTTGTTTGTCATTTGTCTGTTATGATTCAGATGCAAGGTAAGGAATGTACTGGTCTACAAGAGAGCAGCAGAAGAAATGGGCTGACAACTGCGAGAAGAAGAAAATGCTACTTAAAGGCAAAACACTACTGCGAGCCAAGACCGGCCTCAGACGCCTTCACCAGAGCTCCTCACAAGAAGAGATGGATTATCGCTGAATCTGAAGACCGGAATTGTTACCAGAACAGACAGTGTATCACGAACAAATGCACTGCAGCAGAAGCCTACACCAAATCCACACACTACTCACAGGGACAAAGAAAACAGACAATCACGGGTCGGCAGCTGAGGAGGGCAACACAGATCCAAATCACGAGACGAAGACAAATCCGGGAAACAAAGCCAATAGTCAGAACCGATCAGGAATGCCAGAACAAAATCTCAAGACAAAAGAGGAATCCAGGTACACAGCCAAAGGTCAGGTATAGGAGCAGTCAAATCAAAGTCAGGCGCTTAGCAGGAAGGTAGGAAACTGATAGCCAGCAAGGCTGAGTGATGAGGGAGTGGTTTAAATAGGCCTGCTCAGGAAGCTTCCCTATGTTGTCATGGCAACCTTAAAGGAGCAACCACCAATCCTTCTTTATGTTGACCTGACAACTTTAAAGCAGCAACAACAGATGTAACATCCCTGACATTGTCTCTGTGTACTAATTATGGGTACAGCACAGTCGAAACTGCCCCATAAGGGTTGTATCACCCACCAACTAGTAGAGGCACAGTAGGGAAAACAGAATGTTAAAAAACATGACAAAATTGATGAAAGTATGTGGTATGGGTGGGAGATTGCAACCTGAGGAATGGAGGAAAGCGTTGAAGGAAAGGAAGGGTGTTTTTAAAGACCAATGTCTTATGAAACAGGCTGAGGCATGGTACGAGACAGCAAAGGCTGTACACAGAGAGGGGTGGAAAGAGGAACAAATAGTCAAACAGGGAAACATCACTCACATATACCACAGAAGAAGAAGCGAGAAGGTCAAACCTGCAGGACCCTCCCTATAATGTGACAGGTCCTGCAGGTTGGACATGTGTAGTATGTGGGAAACAGAATGCTGATTATAGGGAGACGTCAGTGGTGAACCTAGCCTCTTTGCTGCCTGAGGTGGACTATAGAAAGACGCCCCCCCCCCAAAAAAAAAAACAAAAAAAACTAAGTTTCCATGCTACTATTTTAACACACTATTATCGTCGCACAATATACACAATACACAAAGTTATAAAACAGTTTTTAAGAATTCTTCTTCCTGTATTACTTCAGTATCAGATCAACAACACGGCATTAACAATGAAAGTAACTTCACATATCTTCTGCTTGGTGGATGGACGAGCCCACGTGGCCCCCATTCTCTATAATAGGAGCCCCGCAGATAGCTGAGTACTGGACTTCGGCTATCTTTGGCACTCCCATTGAAGTGAATGAGAGCCACGCGGGTTCGTCCATCCACCAAGTGACACACCTATATATATGGCTGCAGCCAGGCTGGATTCCCACCTAGTGGGGGGAAAAAACCCAATTCTCAGGCTCAGTGGGGGTCTCAGCAGACAGACCCCCATCAACCAACCATCCTCTATCATTTGGGTGAATACAGTGCAGTAACATTCTGTGACTTACAGGTGACGTCTCTGACTAATCCTTTACATTTCCCTTTTCTTCCCTCTGGACCGCCATGACCACTTCTTCCAGCTGTGACTTGTCTCTGTAAAGGTTGCAACACAGACATCTTTGGCTCCTCACTTTTCCAGGCATCCAACCCACATTGTCCTCACCTACACAAAGCCCCCATTCTGCTGCTACCCCCAATTATATAATATATGATATAACCCCCCATAATGAATAATACCCCCAAGTGCATCTTTATATTAATAATGTCCGTATGTACCCTGTATAAATAGTGCCCCTTATTAATAATGCCCCAGGTGTTAACTAATTAAAAGGTTTTCCAGGTCATTAATAAACTAATCAGTGGGGTTCAAAAACCCAGGACCCCCACTGACCAGCTGTTTGAATGGTACCTGTGTAAGCGCCGTGACCGCTTCTCTGTTTACATAGTGTAATTCATCTCATAGCGGCCATGTAATGTAACTGCAGCCTCGTCCTGTACATGTCTACAGTATGTGACAAGGCTACAATTACATCACACGGTCACTATAAACAGACAGTGTATAATATAAACAGGTGCCATAGCCCATGTTTATAGCGCCCCATTTACACACACTATAATGTTCCACAGCAGCCCCTGCACACAGTATTACACAGTGTTATGGCCCGCAGCGGCCCCTGCACACTGTATTATGCCTCTCAGCGGTCCCTGCACAGGGTATTATGCTCCATAGTGGCCCCTGCTCACGGTATTATGCCCCGCATTGGCCACTGCACACGGTATTATGTTCCACAGCAACTCCTGCACACAGTTTTATGCCCCATATTGGCCCCTGCACACGGTATTATGCTCCATATTGGCCCCTGCACACGGTATTATGCTCCACAGTGGCCCCAGCACACGGTATTATGCTCCATAGTGACCCCTGCACTGGTATTATGCTCTATAGTGGCCCTTGCACTGGTATTATGCTCCATAGTGGCCCCTGCACTGGTATTATCCTCCATAGTGGCCCTTGCACTGGTATTATGCTCCATAGTGGCCCCTGCACTTGTATTATGCTCCATAGTGACCCCTGCACCCGGTATTATGCTCTATAGTGGCCCCTGCACTTGTATTATGCTCCAGAGTGGCCCCTGCACAGGGTATTATGCTCTACAGTGGTCCCTGCACAGGGTATTATGCCCCATAGTGGCTGACCCATGAACTATTATTATACTCTGGGGTCTTTTCAGACCCCAGAGTATAATGATTGGAGACCCAGGGGAGAATAAAAACATAAAAACCAGAGTTACTTACCTATCCTGGACACCGGTGCACTCCTTGCAGCTTTCGGCCCTGTTTAATTGCGCACACACGTCACGTGATCAGGCCGGCGACGCGACCTGATGACGTCACCAGAGGCCTCAAGCCTACTTGGAGTTACATCGGATCGCAGGAGGTGAGTAACACTGGTTTTTATGTTCCCTCACCAACCCTAGGCCTCCGATTATTATACTCCGGGGTCTGAATAGACCCCGGATTATAATAATAGTAGTATTTGCGGCCCGCAGCATCCACTTCCCTTTCTGCGGCCCATAGCAGAAGGGGAAGCGGGGGCGGCCACAAGCAGACGCGGGGTAGGTAAATAAATAGGCCCTGACCTGCCTGGGATACTCCAACAGGTTACGGCCTATTTATATATATAAAAAAAAGCTATACTCACCTGCGATGCCTTGATGCAGCCGCCGCCGCCTCCTCTTCTTGTCCGCGACGTCTGTGTCTCAGCGTAGGCGGCGTGATGACGTCATTGTATCGCCGCCTGCGCTGAGATGTGACGTCTTGTAAACCAGCCCAGGACAGGCCCCGCTCAGCTCTGTTTTTTTTTTTTCTTTAAAGCAGCCTGTCCTGGGCTGGTTTACATTAAATAGTAAAAATGTCGCCCCCCGGACAGTGCCGCCCGAGGCGGCCGCCTCACTTCGCCTCATTAGCGGTGCGCCCCTGGGAGACGTGTGCTGCCTGTGGAGCACCACCTCCTCACAGGGCGGCTATATTTGTGCAAAAGGAAGTAGGTACTTTCGGCCCAGAAGTACCCCATCTCACACTGCCTATCTCGGCAGTGCCTCCCCCTGTTCCCGCCACGCCCCCAGTTGCCACCCCCTATATCCAGTTCTGGAGCGGAATGGTAAACTCTACTAACCTCCACCTCCTCCTGCTCCCGCTAATGTTATGCCAATGCAACTGGAGGAACAGGCCGCTCCTCCAGTCCCTCCAGCTGACCCACCTATAGTTAACGTCATGCCAGCACAAGAGGAAGAGGAGGCAGCAGCACCACCCTATGACCGAAAACCAATCAGCAAATCAACGAATCAGCAACTCCTGTCAGAACTGATGAGCATACATCAACATATGAAAAACAGTCGCTCGGGGGTTAAGGGAAAGAGCACCGAACGACAGGAGTGAAAGTGCTATCACACAGATGCCTATATGACGCCCATCCCGAGGGCGGTCGTGACAGAGGGTGGTATATACGCAGTACTGTATGGCGCCTAGGTCGGATCGGGGAGGCCTAGGTGGAAAAGGACCATGACAGACGTAAGGTGGGTTGATAATAAGTCCGGGTGTAGACTGCGAGGAACACATAGCGGTGAAACAGTCACACTAATCTTACTCCTGTTGTGGTCGGACCAGCTGCCTGCAACCGAGCGATCGGGGGTGTGTATGTGTATAGTGGGGAAAAAAAAGTATTTAGTCAGCCACCAATTGTGCAAGTTCTCCCACTTAAAAAGATGAGAGAGGCCTGTAATTGACATCATTGGTAGACCTCAACTATGAGAGACAAAGTGAGAAAACAAATCCAGAAAATCACATTGTCTGATTTTTAAAGAATTTATTTGCAAATTATGGTGGAAAATAACTATTTGGTCAATAACAAAAGTTCATCTCAATACTTTGTTATATATCCTTTGTTGGCAATGGCAGAGGTCAAACGTTTTCTGTAAGTCTTCACAAGGTTGGCACACACTGTTGCTGGTATGTTGGCCCATTCCTCCATGCAGATATCCTCTAGAGCAGTGGTGTTTTGGGGCTGTCACTGGGCAACACGGACTTTCAACTCCCTCTAAAGGTTTTCTATGGGGTGGAGATCTGGAGACTGGCTAGGCCACTCCAAGACCTTGAAATGCTTCTTACGAAGCCACTCCTTCGTTGCCCTGGTGGTCATTGTCATGCTGAAAGACCCAGCCACCTTTCATCTTCAATGCCCTTGCTGATGGAAGGAGGTTTGCACTCAAAATCTCACGATACATGGCCCCATTCATTCTTTCATGTACATGGATCAGTCGTCCTGGTCCCTTTGCAGAGAAACAGCCCCAAAGCATGATGTTGCCATCCCCATGCTTCACAGTAGGTATGGTGTTCTTTGGATGTAACTCAGCATTCACTCTTCTACCAAACAGTTCTACTTTGGTTTCCTCTGACCATATGACATTCTCCCAATACTCTTCTGGAACATCCAAATGCTTTCTAGCAAACTTCAGACAGGCCTGGATATGTACTGACTTAAGCAGGGGGACACGTCTGGCACTGCAGGATCTGAGTCCCTGGCGGCGTAGTGTGTTACTGACGGTAGCCTTTGTTACGTTAGTCCCAGTTTTCTGCAGGTCATTCACTAGGTCTCCCCATGTGGTTCTGGGATTTTTGCTCACCGTTCTTGTGATCATTTTGACCCCACAGGGTGAGATCTTGCGTGGAGCCCCTGATGGAGGGAAATTATCAGTGGTCTTATATGTCTTCCATTTTCTAATTATTGCTCCCACAGTTGATTTCTTCACACCAAACTGATTGCCTATTGCAGATTCAGTCTTCCCAGCCTGGTGCAGGTCTACAATTTTGTTTCTGGTGTCCTTCCACAGCTCTTTGGTCTTCATCATAGTGGAGCTTGGAGTGTGACTGTTTGAGATTGTGAACAGGTGTCTTTTATACTGATAACAATGTCAAACAGGTGCCATTACTACAGGTAATGAGTGGAGGACAGAGCAGCCTCTTAAAGAAGAAGTTACAGGTCTGTGAGAGCCAGAAATCTTGCTTGTTTGTAGGTGACCAAATACTTATTTCCCACCATAATTTGCAAATCAATTCTTAAAAAATCAGACAATGTGATTTTCTAAATATGTTTTTTCATTTTGTCTCTCATAGTTGAGGTCTACCTCAATTACAGGCCAGCCTCATCTGTTTAAGTGGGAGAACTTGCACAATTGGTGGCTAACTAGATACTTTTTCCCCACTGTATGTCAATCAGTGTTATATTGTGAAAAGTTTGAAGGATTGGTTGCCCCACTGCCCGTCTTCTCCAAATTATGGTGGAGGAGAATGTAACAACCCGGGGCTACTGTGTGCACCCGGGATATATCTTTCCAAGTTCTAAACAAGAAGCTGCACTCAATTAACACTTAGTGTGCCGAAGGTGAGGTTTTCAGACAGAGCTTAGGCAAATCATGGTGGAGCTGATCCCAAGAATAGAGAAACTCCAACTACAGAGATTGTAAGAGCAAAGGAGGATGCTGATGCAGTGAAGGAATGCCAGAAAATGTTCAGAAAGTCTGGTTATGCTGCGCTTATAGTTCTACAAAAAAAAAACAAACATATATATATATATATATATATATATATAAGCAGACCATTGTTAATGCAGATTTTGAGTTTAGGCAATATTGAATTAGAATATGAATTCATTCTTGTGAGCGTCCCAAGTCCAGCTTAAGCATATTTCAGTGGCTGGACAACTCAGACTACAGTGTGCCTTACTTATGCCTCCTCATGTCACTTTTGCATGCTGCATGTCACTAAAAATCCCTTTTAGCCTGTTACCAATAGGTTCAGGGGGGAGAAAGGAGAGTCAGACGACCTATGCACACAAGTAATTTCTGCTGACAATATAGAACAACATGATTGTATGCAACAAGAAACTGTTGGGTTTGGTCATGTAA
Organism: Leptodactylus fallax; assembly: GCA_947044405.1. NCBI lineage: Eukaryota > Metazoa > Chordata > Amphibia > Anura > Leptodactylidae > Leptodactylus > Leptodactylus fallax. The sequence continues at coordinate 683,829 of CAMRHE010000048.1, read as the reverse complement.
ATGATGAACCCTGATTTTGCTAACCCTGATTTATTTTATAGATGGCTCTTGATTTGGGAAGAATGGTAAATTCTACACCATTATTCTATGCCATGGTCCCTGAACATGAGGTAAAAGAAACAGAACCCTCCCCCCACAAAAAAAAAAAGCATTCACTGAAACAGTGTAAAATGGTTGAGGGTAAGCTTTCTGTTTGTTTAATGTTAAGCCTAATAGGATTTCCAGGCTATTCAGGAGGTGATGGAGACCCTGCTGCTACCCTGGTGGCACCCTGGAGGTGCTGCTGCCCATACAGGTGGGTATAGTCAAAGTCAAGGCACACACCAAGTCTGATACAAAAGAAAGTAGAGGTAACGTATAGGCAGATTCTGCCACCAATCTAGCTGCAGAGAAGCCTAGGGAACATGCTTCAACACAGGTGGTCGCCATACTGGATCAAAACAGCCCAGAAGAAAAGAAGATTTGGAAACTGCAAGGAGGAAGAAAAAGGTTGAAGAAGTCCTGATGGCCAGTGGTAGGAGAGTATGTTTACCGATAGCATTGTTCCCAATGATGGCGCAAGAACTCAAGTGCACCACTCGAAAGTAGCCATGTCTGACCTGGTGAACAGATGATGGGTAGCTGCAGGATTTAGCATCACTGCAATAAAATATGCGTAAGCCTGCATAATATGTGTCAAACATGATGTAAGCCAGAAAGTGAAAGGTTTCTTAGAAACACACCCAGAAACCCTTGTACCTGTTCCAGAGATTGCGGGTTAATTATATACAGTTACCAAAGGTGGGAAGGTATGAGTACGTGCCTGTGTGTATTGATCTCTTTTCAGGATGGCCTGAGGCATTTCTGGTGCAGAAAGCCACCGCAAAATGAACTGCAGATAAGCTACTTAAAAGTAGTAGTGTACAGGTATGGGATCTCCGAGACCATCAAAGTGATAATGGAATTCACTATACAGGACAGGTAATGAGAGAAATAATAATGGAGGCCGTGGGGATACAGCAAGTGTTCCTTACCCCGTACTGTCAACAAAGTAGTGGAGAGTATTTATTACTTGTCACCCTTTGAAATTTTGTTTGGGTCAGCCCCCAGGTTGGGAAGTTACTTTCCACTACAATTACAAATGCATACTGACGTGTTGACCTCTTATGTAATGTCGTTGGCCCGAGAAATAACCAAAATCCATGCACTAGTGTTTTCTTCTATTCCAGATCCAGATTCCCTTGAAGGAACCCACTCCTTACAACCAGGGGATTGGGTTTTGGTAAAGACGTTTATCCGGAAGTCACCCTTGAAACCACGATACAAGGGTCCTTTCCAAGTGTTACTAACAACAGCCACGTCAGTAAAATTGTCAGGGAAACCCAACTGGGTCCACTCCAGCCACTGCAAGAAGGCCCAGACCCCAACCCTGTTGTGAGATGTGGCCACTCATTACAGTGCTCGCCCTCGTAGCAGTAAGTGAGGGCCAATAAGGGGAACAGGGATCACAGAAGAAGAAGGAGTTACCACCTTTTGGTACAACTTCAACAATACACATACGGCCACCTTCAAAGCCGACTACTGTAAGATCATAAATTGTAATGATCGGCAGTGGATGCATGGGTTAACCCATGCTGGGGGAAACCACTGGTTAAAAACTATCGGGGAAGGAAAACAATATGTATGTGTGGTGGACGACTATTGGGAAGAACAATGTAAATATTGGGGTGCGGTTGGGTGGAACACTGGTAACGTTTGGGGATACAAACCCTCCATTGCCCTCGGGAAAAAGAACAGCAAGGGTAAGTCCCTCATATCTCGGATGACCCTTATCAAGGATGACTTCAAACCCTCATGTCGACAGGTAGGAAGCTGTAACTCCCTAACCTTAACCATAGAAAACCCTTCAGAAGGAAATGGGGGCACATACAGTGAGTATGGAAAGTATTTTCACTCTTTGTTTCATTGCAGCCATTTGCTAAAAGCAAAAAAGTTCATTTTATTTCTCATTAATGTACACTCAGCACCCCATCTTGACAGAAAAAAACCCAGAAATGTAGAAATTGTTGCAAATTTATTAAAAAATAAAAACTGAAACATCACATGGTCATAAGTATTCAGACCCTTTGCCGTGACACTCATATTTAACTCACATGCTGTCCATTTCCTTCTGATCCTCCTTGAGATGGTTCTACTCCTTCATTGGAGTCCAGCTGTGTTTAATTAAACTGATTGGACTCGATTAGGAAAGGCACATACAGTCATATGAAAAAGTTTGGGCACCCCTATTAATCTTAATCATTTTTAGTTCTAAATATTTGGGTGTTTGCAACAGCCATTTCAATTCGATATATGTAATAACTGATGGACACAGTAATATTTCAGGATTGAAATGAGGTTTATTGTACTAACAGAAAATGTGCAATATGCATTAAACCAAAATTTCACCGGTGCAATAATTTGGGTACCTTTATCATTTTATTGATTTGAATACTCCTAACTACTTTTTACTGACTTACTGAAGCACAAAATTGGTTTTGTAACCTCACTGAGCTTTGAACTTCATAGCCAGGTGTATACAATCATGAGAAAAGGTATTTAAGGTGGCCAATTGCAAGTTGTTCTCCTATTTGAATCTCCTCTGAAGAGTGGCATCATGGGCTCCTCAAAACAACTCTCAAATGATCTGAAAACAAAGATTGTTCAACATAGTTGTTCAGGGGAAGGATACAAAAAGTTGTCTCAGAGATTTAACCTGTCAGTTTCCACTGTGAGGAACATAGTAAGGGAATGGAAGACCACAGGGATAGTTCTTGTAAGCCCAGAAGTGGCAGGCCAAGAAAAATATCAGAAAGGCAGAGAAGAAGAATGGTGAGAACAGTCAAGGACAATCCACAGACCACCTCCAAAGAGCTGCAGCATCATCTTGCTGCAAAAGGTGTCACTGTGCATCGGTCAACAATACAGCACACTTTGCACAAGGAGAAGCTGTATGGGAGAGTGATGCGAAAGAAGCCGTTTCTGAAAGCACGCCACAAACAGAGTCGCCTGAGGTATGCAAAAGCACATTTGGACAAGCCAGCTTCATTTTGGAAGAAGGTCCTGTGGACTGATGAAACAAAGATTGAGTTGTTTGGTCATACAAAAAGGCGTTATGCATGGCGTCAAAAAAAACACAGCATTCCAAGAAAGACACTCGCTACCCACTGTAAAATTTGGTGGAGGTTCCATCATGCTTTGGGGCTATGTGGCCAATGCCGGCACCTTGTTAAAATCAACAATCTTGATTTGGCCAGAATCTTGTTAAAGTTGAGGGTCGCATGGATTCAACTCAGTATCAGCAGATTCTTGAGAATAATGTACAAGAATCAGTGACGAATTTGAAGTTACGCCGGGGATGGATATTTCAGCAAGACAATGATCCAAAACACAGCTCCAAATCTACTCAGGCATTCATGCAGAGGAACAATTACAATGTTCTGGAATGGCCATCCCAGTCCCCAGACCTGAATATCATTGAACATCTGTGGGATAATTTGAAGCGGGCTGTCCATGCTCGGCGACCATCAAACTTAACTGAACTGGAATTGTTTTGTAAAGAGGAATGGTCAAAAATACCTTCATCCAGGATCCAGGAACTGATTAAAAGCTACAGGAAGCGACTAGAGGCTGTTATTTTTGCAAAAGGAGGATCTACTAAATATTAATGTCACTTTTCTGTTGAGGTGCCCATACTTTTTCAGCGGTCAAATTTTGGTTTAATGCATATTGCACATTTTCTGTTAGTACAATAAACCTTATTTCAATCCTGAAATATTACTGTGTCCATCAGTTATTAGATATATCAAATTGAAATGGCTGTTGCAAACACCCAAATATTTAGAACTAAAAATGATTAAGATTAATAGGGGTGCCCAAACTTTTTCATATGACTGTATCTGTCTATATAAGACCTCACAGTGCATGTCAGAGCAAATGAGAATCATGAGATCAAAGGAACTGCCCAAGTAGCTCAGAGACAGAATTGTGGAAAGGCACAGATCTGGCCAAGGCTACAAAAGAATTTCTGCAGCACTCAAGGTTCCTAAGAGCACAGTGGCCTCCATAATCCTTAAATGGAAGAAGTTTGGGACGACCAGAACTCTTCCTAGACCTGGCCGTCCAGTCAAACTGAGCAAACATGGGAGAAGAGCCTTGGTGAGAGAAGTAAAGAAGAACCCAAAGATCACTGTGGCTGAGCTCCAGAGATGCAGTAGGGGGAGATGGGAGAAAGTTCCACAAAGTCAACTATCACTGCAGCCCTCCGCCAGTCGGGGCTTTATGGCAGAGTGGCCCGAAGGAAGCCTCTCCTCAGTGCAAGACATATGAAAGCCCGCATAGAGTTTGCCAAAAAACACATGAAGGACTCCCAGACTATGAGAAATAAGATTCTCTGGTCTGATGAGACGAAGTTTGAACTTTTTGGTGTTAATTGTAAGCGGTATGTGTGGAGAAAACCAGGCACTGCTCATCACCTGCCCAATACAATCCCAACAGTGAAACATGGTGGTGGCAGCATCATGCTATGGGGGTGTTTTTCAGCTGCAAGTACAGGACGACTTGCAATTGAAGGAAAGATGAATGCGGCCAAGTACAGAGATGTCCTGGAAGAAAACTTCTTCCAGAGTGCTCTGGACCTCAGATTGGGCCGAAGGTTCACCTTCCAACAAGACAATGACCCTAAGCACACAACTAAAATAACAAAAGTGGCTTCAGAACAACACTGTGATCATTCTTGACTGGTCCAGCCAAGCCCTGACCTCAACCCAATTGAGCATCTCTGGATAGACCTGAAAATGGCTGTCCACCAACATTCACCATCCAACCTGATGGAACTGGAGAGGATCTGCAAGGAAGAATGGCAGAGGATCCCCAAATCCAGATGTGAAAAACTTGTTGCATCATTCCCAAGAAGACTCATGGCTGTACTAGCTCAAAATGGTGTTTCTACTCAACACTGAGCAAAGGGTCTGAATACTTATGACCATGTGATATTTCAGTTTTTCTTTTTTAATAAATTTGCAACAATATCTACATTTCTGTTTTTTTTCTGTCAAGATGGGGTGCTGAATGTACATTAATGAGAAATAAATTAACTTTTTTGCTTTTAGCAAATGGCTGCAATGAAACAAAGAGTGAAAAATTTAAAGGGGTCTGAATACTTTCCGTACCCACTGTATGCCTTGATGAGAACTCAAGTTAAGGAATATAAATAAGACCAAAGTGCATATTCTGGGAATAATATACAAGCCAGTATGACTCCTCCAGAACAAGCGCTACCTTCCAATAGGTGGCACTAGGAGCAAATTCCTCTTTTTCACCAATGAGGTCTTATTTGTAATCCTTACCTATACTGGCAATACAAAGGTATACAATTTTTCCTGGAAACAGTTCAGTTAGTGGGTTTCTAGGGGGAATTTTAGAGTCTGTTTTGTACGAAAAGGAAATTAAATTAAGGTAAGTATATTACAAAAATGTGCATCAACCACCCCCTTATACAATAGTAAAAAAATAAAATGGGAGTTACACTTTAAACCATTTTAATTTGTCTATGTCATAAATTTTTCCTGCGTTGCACCAATTTTTCATTGAAAATTTGTTATTCTTTTTTTTTTCAAAAATTTCTAATAGAACCAAAGCCTTATTTACTAGATCTAATCCCATGTAATTGTTGCATGTTATTTAACTTATTCTTGGCATTCACATCACCCAGTGGGTGGGAAATGTGTTGTAGCACTCATTTTGTACAAAGAGATATAAATACATTACTTCATTAATCAATTGCAACAAAGAATCAAAAACATCTGCTTGAAACTTCTGTATTTTGCTAAAAGAAAAAAACATTAGAGGTTCTTTTAAGTTTAACAGGGTCTGCCACATATTCACTCACTATATAATTATTGTATTTGTGAAGCAGATATGAACATTCGTTGGAGTTTCTATAATTTCTACATTGCTTGTTTAAAGATCTGCATTAAAACCCAATGAAGATTTCTTTTAGATCAGTGTTAAAAAAAAAAAAAAAAAAAAAAAACCAAGCAATGACAATAATTAAAGCATAATGTTGGTAGCATTTATAAATATGTAATGAATCCTCCAAGATAGTAAAAATATATGCAGAATCTCATAGAATAAACAACGCAGTGGTAAAGCGTAATTAAACTTTCGGACAACTTTTGATTTTCTGGTAGTATTTGTGTCATTAATAAATTGTGTAATATACTTTATTAACAAATTTTGGCTCATTTCTGTGAAATCCTGCATTTTTTAACTATTCCCCTTGTTTCTACCACTCATTAAATGTTAATGTGTATGGAGTACGGACTTGGAGTCCAGGGCTGTGTAACATGTACAGAAAATGAGGCATAGGGAGCGTCACTTCAAACAGTTATATCTCAGACATTATAAAACATACATGGTGTCATATGATAGAAGAGATTCTCTTCTTTCATATGACACTAAGGTTGAAGTGCTATCTAAATAATTTCCAGAAATATCATTAGCTGAAAACACAGTCGGGATTAGGATATTTATATGAAGCTGTATAATATACTATATATGATATAAATACCCTAATCTAGTGTTACAGTGATATCTCTGTAAATAATGTAGATAGTACTGCGTCCTTTAAAAGAATGGAATCTCCTCTTTCATATGATTGCAGCCTCTCCGCGGCGAAGCCGCTTTTTTTTTTGGTCGGACACAAAGTCCTGCATGTCCGACTTTGTTTCCGACCAAAAAAAGCGGCTTCGCCGCGCAGAGGCTGCAATCGGCCACCTGCGGATTGCTTAAAAAACCCATTGAAGTGAATGGGTTTTTAAACAAACCATTTGCAAACCTTTCCCTATTCTTTTTTCTGATATTTAGGTCGGATTTACGGCGGACGGACACCAGGCGCATGTATGAACCTATCCCTAACTGTTTTATATTTCCGTATATAGGGCTGTATAAGACTTTTTTTTTTTGTAGGGCCATATGTACTTTTTATTTATACCATTTAGAGGAATGTTAATCAAATCTTTATGAGAGGCGAAATGGTGAAATAACGGCAGATCAGCTCTTTTGATTTTTTTTTTTACTATATAGAAAAATATTTTTATAAGTTTGTAGACCGGCATTTTCAGATATAGGGATACATAGTGAGTGTTTTTACTTTATTTATGTGAACTTTTAATATTTTATTTTTATATTTTTTTTTTTTTACTTTTTTCAAGATTCTCCTAACACTATATATGTAGGATAATGTATTCTAAGACTGTCTTTTTCCATTTAGTATTTTGAGGTTTTAAATGCTTCTACACTGGTCCAGTAGCATTATAATCTGCTCATATTTGAGAAATCATAATAATCAAAGACCAATGTAAATTAAGAGATAAATTAATGATAAAACCATGTATTGTTGACTTAAATGATTGATCTGCTGTGAAAAATAGGGCTTCTTTCAAAGTGCCGTGGCCTGTGTAATCCATCAGAGGATCAAAACAGAGGAGTGAAAAGTTTCTCTTATTGACAAATTCAAATAGAAGACATTCAGTTTCTGTCAATTCCTTTCACAGTCAAAATAAAATCGCTTGCCCCTTTTCATCTGGTTTTCCTTTTTTTTTTTTTTTTGGCTGCTGTCTGCACTATTTCTTTTCCATCTAAAACATTGGCATAAGGGATCGTAAGTTTTTATCAACATTAAAGTCATTTGGGACAAATATAACTGGAAACTCTGTTCCATTTATTTACATTGATGGTGTTTAGTTATATTGTAGTATCTCTGTTTTTAAAAAGTGTTAAAAATTGCAAAATCTAAGTCATATAATAGCTTGAAATAGTGTTAGTCCTTGCTTATAAATGCAACCTATCCTGAAAAGTAAATGAAACAGTATGCCTTAATGGTTTTTCATTCATTAGGGAAGTTACTGTGATATATACAGTATTTGAAATAAATTCCAATATTTACAAGGTTTTTTCCATTGCTAACATCAATAAAATACATTTGACAATACAACTGCAAAATAAGAGAAGACTTACATTATACACTAAGTGGTTTACGACTAATTAATAGGATAAACCTGAACAATATCATAGGGATATATTTGAGGTTCATTAAAAGTAATTTTCCAATTAGCTATAATGAATCTAAAAAAAACATTACTCGTGAACATGTTTTGAACTATTAAGTACTTCAATGCACATGCTTCTGGAATTAAAAAAAGGTTAGCAAATAAATTATGGGAAAAAATAGAACAAGTGGTAGCAAATAAGTCCTTTATGAACAGGTAAGAGGACTATGAGATTACAAATGGAAACCTATCATCTTAATGTCAAAGCATCAGATTCATGAACAGATATTGTCATTAGATGTCTAATATTTGTTAATCTCTGTAACTAAATACATTCTATATAATGACAAACCTGAGAGGTGGTCATCTGAATGATAACTGCCGAGAGTTCATTTAGAACAGATTCTGAAACCAACCCAGGATATTCTATTTCTTTTTCCTTTTGGTTTTTAAATACTTTACAATTTAGTGTTTAAAGTTGTCATATACCAGGTTATTGAACTGTGAAATAACATGTTCAGGTTCCTCATCTCTTAGCTAGAGTGGAAAACAATTACAAATAGTGGAAGGCAATTTATTAAGAAAGGAAAATTGTGCGCCCATGAATTTGAGTCAGAGTTATTAAAAGGCATCCCCAGCCCTCCTTGATCCCTTCCAATTCATGTAGATCAGTGGTGGGCAGATCAGAAAATGGGCAAAGTGTCACATTTTGGTGCAAACGGCTATGTGTCAAAATGTGCCACATTTGTTCCAGAAACCTTGTGTAACATCCATGCCCATTTGGACTTCGATGCCATCCTCTGGCCGCATGCTACGGCGCAGAAGGCGTGTCTGGCTATGATTCCCTGCTTTAGGTTCTTGTAGTACCCTGTCTGAACACTGTTCTATTCCCTCTGCTCTGTAATTGATTTTCCACCACACCCATCTCTTACACCTTTGTTTCCCTCTGCTCCTCAAATAGTTAATCTCAGCCTTGCTTTGTGATTGACAGCCTATCGGCCAATCAAGCCTGGGGTGGGTCCTGGACTTCCTATTAACAGCCCATCAGCCCACACATGGTTGCTGGCTATTGTGACTTTGTCCTTACTAAGCATTTCTCTTGCTATTGTATTGTATTACTGACCTCTGCTTTTTGGCTTTTGACTTCACTTTTGGATTGTGATTTGGTACTGCTTTGTCTCTCTGGCTTTGACCTTTGGCTTGCTTACTCCTCTTCTGCGTTGTTTTGTTTTGTCTGCGTTTTGTGTTGTCACTTATCTAGAGAAGGGACTGTCGCCCAGTTGTCCCTGTCATTAGGACAGTTGAGGCAAGTAGGCAGGGACAGGGGCTGGGTCAAGTGTAGGACTTGCTGGACTCATTCCCTTCCTCCCAGGTTTCTGCAGCAGCACTTTGGATTTGCTCAACTGGCAATTCCCTAACACCTTTCATAGAAATTTTAACAAATTCTCCCCAGTGTTTCTTACTGTGAAGCATTTCTATAGTTAACTATTGATTGCTTAGTAGAGATGAGTGAACTAGTTCAAAATGAACCGAATTCGACACAAACTTTGCAAAAAATTCAAATTCTATTGAATCCAAACTGTTTGCAGTTCAGTTCGCATGAGCTGGTGACCACCATGTGAAAGCATGGAGAAGGCAGAGAAGAAGAATCACATGATCTTGGGGATAAGGCAGGCTTCCCTATAATGCCTGGCAAGCAGTCCTCAGAACAGGTAACATTCAATCATGAGGAACTATAGCTCTGAGATGTAGTGTAGTGTAGTGTCTGTGTTATGAAAGACTGGAGAAGAAGACTTTGATTTAAGTGATAGAGATAGGAGACTGAGTCACTCTGTCACACTGTTAGACCTGCCAGCAACACAGACTCTGTATGTGTCAGTATGCTAAATCAATCAATTGTAGCATATTTAGCTATTTTGTTCCTTGTCAAAAACCCAGTGAATGCACTAACTCTTTAATTGTTGTATTTCCCTAAAAGTGGTAAACTAGCCAGTTTTTTCTATTGGCAAAAAACCCAGTGAACTTATACACAACATTATTAGCATCTTTTTATCTTTGATCCTTTCCCAACATCCACTGTATTATTACAACAGATGTTGGGTTTTTAAGTATGGTGGCCGCACTGATCGCAGGAAATAACCCCCCACTAACGCCTCAGTCAAAGGTGACCAAGGTGCCATTTTGGGGTGAATAGCCGGCCCTGGGAGTGAGATCTGGAGTTGGCAATCCCATAATGTGAAAGTTGTTAGCCTATTGGAGACTCCCGGGAAGGGGTGAACCTAGCCTCTCTGCTGCCTGAGGCGGACCATAGAAAGGCGCCCCCCCCCCCCCAAAAAAAAAAAAAAAAAAAAATAGAGTTTACATCCTACTAGCTTCACATGCTCCTAATGTCACTATAACTCATACCAGAAATCTGAGAGGAGATCAGTGCTGCGGAGGGGAGACCATAATTTACTGACAGCTTCACTGTAAAGTTATTTAGTAACATTGTACTACACACAGGCTCATTTTCAGACAAACAAAAAAGAAAATAAGACCGCGCACGGACCCATTATGGTCAATGGGGCCTTTCACACATCCACTGTCTTTCACGGATGGAGAGACACTGAGAAAAAAAAAATGTGGAATGCACTACCTCTCTACTCCTCTTGGCCATTCAAGTCTCTGGGTCTGTGAAACTAAAGGACAGCACACTGACATATCCATGGAACAATTCAGGCACCTGGATCATTCCCCTCTTTGTGCAGGAGCTGTCTGTCAATTCAAATAAATTTACAGTAGCTCCTGGTTCCACCTGCCACCCCCTCACCCCTATGTAACACTTCATTGCATTTGGGTTATTCCCAGTCATACTGACAGTAAGTCACTTCAGTGGCTTACTTTGAATCTGGCTAGGAGTAACACCGGAGACATACTGTAGCTAGAAAAATCAGCTACCAGAAAAGTTCTGCTTCTTTCTTCCATTGAAATGAACGGGAGGCAGATTTCAGGTGTAATTTGGAGCTGATTTTGAGGCAGAATATGATCCAAATTTCTCCTTATGAACATACCCTAAGGCTGAGGCCCCACGTTGTTGCAGAAATGCAGCTTTTTTTGTTGCAGATTTTGCTGTGTTTTTTGAGCCAAAATCAGGAGTGGATTGAGTAGAAGGTAGAAGTATAAGTACTTCATATATATTTTCCATTCCCTTTGTAGCCACTCTTGGCTTTGGCTCCAAAAACCGCAGCAAAATCTGCAACAAAAAAAGCTGTATTTCCGCAATGTGGATCCTCAGCCTAAGAGTTCTTGCAGTAGTTCATTCTGGCAGGGGACATGGAGATGCATCAGAATTAACTAGTGACTCCTAAAGCCACAATGGAATCCCTGCAATAGCTAGGTGACTGGTGTTACTCTCAGTCAAAATAAGCTACTGAAGTGACTTACTGTCATTGTGACCAGGAGTAACCCCATCACATTGAAGTTTTAGTTGGGGGGGAGCAGGAGCTGCTAGCTATTCATAAGAATTGCTGGGCAGCTCCTGACATGCAAATAAACAGGGACCACCACAATATTATAAGGCCAGTAATTGGCTGCAGTGGTCTCCTGACACAAACAGAACGATCATGTGGTAACATCTGGAGGAATAGGTTATAGAAAGGAACAAGCAGAAGCTTGGTTTTTGGGTTTTTTATATTCCCTACTACTATTTGCAGCAAAGAGACATCTTTTTACATAAGTTGGAGAGCCCCTTTAAGGCTGAACCCCACAATGTGGAAATGCAGCATTTTTTGTTGCAGATTTTGCTGCGGTTTTTTCTTTTAGCTAAAGAGTGGCCTGAAAAGGTGTGGAAAATATAAAGGAAATTCTTAGACATTTCCCTTCTGTTAAATACACTCTTGACTTTGGCTCAAAAAAACGCAGCAAAATCTGCAACAAAAACAAAGCTGTGTTTACACAGTCTAGGGCCCCACGTGGCATAAATGCTGTAGTTTGCTGCAGCTGAAAGGCCGCAGCAAAAACCACAACATTTTACAGTCCCTGCAAAGTGGATATGATTCTAGCGAATTCCTCCATACATTGCAGAAAAATACCTACAGCGGAAATGCTGCGATTTCCAAAACCGTTGCGTTTTTGGAAATCGGAGTATGTCAATTATACCTATGAAAATGGTTTCCCTATAGGTATAATTGATGCAGAAAGTCCGCAGAGGAAAACTCTGCAGACTTTCTGTGAAAAGTGCTGTGGGAAAAACTGTAATGTATCTCCGCCGCGGTTTTTCCTGCAACACTTTTTCACTGCGGCCCGCTACATGTGGCCTTAGCTTAAAGGAGTTTATGCCATGATAAATATTTATCCTCTATCCTTAGGATAGAGAATAAATACCTGATTGATGGGGGTCTGACTTCTGAGATCTCCACCGATTCTGAGGTAGGGGGTATGGTAATTATTATCCCCATTATGAATTCAGCCTGACTGCAGACAGGCTGAATATAGGCGCGTCACTTGGTAGATATACAAACCCACGCTCTCATTCACTTCGATGGCAGTGCCATAGATAGCTGAACTACAGTACTCAGCTATCTATAGTGCTCCCATTCAAGAAAATAGGAGAGTGGGTTGTACAAGTATATCCACCAAGTCACGCACCTTTATTCAGGCTGTCTGCAGTCAGGCTGAATTCGTATCAGAGGGAAAAAAGACCCCTGTGGTCAGGATCAGTGAGGGTCTCAGCAGTCAGACCCCCACCAATCAAGTATTTATCCGCTATCCTAAGCATAGAGGATAAATACATTTCATAGAATTACTTGCATTCATATTTACATAGCATTAATGCTTGCTTGTTATGTAAGCTGGTGAACCAGGGGGCACAGCAAGGGCTAGAGGCAGGCAGCAGGACTAGACCAGATCTACAGTAGTTGGTGTGAGAGGAGGGAGACCACGTGAGCCTTACTGCAAACTGGTGCTGGGTAGACAGGAGGAGTTTTGCCCACTGTGCCCAGATTGGGCGGAGCCAGGAAGCAAGGTTAATTCATCATCCAGAAGGCAGAGCAGCCCTAATGGAAGTCAGTTTGTGCTGCAGAAGATGCTAATGAGTGAGTGTGCAGTGCTGTGCTGCAGCAGTATCTCTCTACACTGCTGAGCTTCCTTCATGTCAATCTCCTCCTCTGGTGACTACACTTCTACACCAGCCCAGGACAGGTCCCGCTCAGCGTGTATTTAAAGCGGCCTGTCTTGGGCTGGTTTAGGGTAACAAAATAGTGTTCCCAAATGCCACCCCCTAGGTTTCCATGAGTAGCGCCGCCTGAGGCGGCCGCCTCATGCCGTCTCATTGAAGGTCCGCCCCTGTTCCCGGGCTTGTCATACTATCACATTTATTACAGGCAATGTTAGGCAGCCTGTAATAGATGTTGCAGAGTGTGATTGCTGGATGTGGTAGAGTCAAAACCAGATAGACATATGTATAACAGGAACAAACTTTACTGGAACATGAATGCAGTAAGAGACGGTACAGCATTCACACTAAATACAGGAAGTGTATCAACCAGCATCAAAAACAACAAAGTACAGAGTGTTTGCAGATAAACATTTAGTAACAGCTACATCTAGTGTCATAAATGTGAACTGCAGCCAATCCAGGAAATACAGACAAAGCTAAGCTGATGTGTATCCATCACCCCTTCTCAACAGCTAAGGCTTAGTCTGTTAGGCCCATCTTCTTTGTAAGCCTCGAGTGTCTTTCAGCGGTCAGGGGCTTGGTAAGGATATCTGCTGTCATATCCTCAGTCAGGAAATAAAGTAATTCAAGAAGTCCCTGCTCTTGAAGATCTCTCAGAAAGTGGTACTTCACATCAATGTGCTTGGTTCTCGAGCTAACTCTTTCCATCTGCGCAAGTGCAAGACATCCTTGATTGTCCTCAAAGATTCTCGTTGGTTTCAACTGTGGTTGACGCAAGACTTTTAATAGTTGTCTCAACCATATGACTTCTTGACTTGCCTGCGCTGCTGCAACATACTCTGCTTCAGTAGATGATAGTGTTACAGAAAGCTGCTTTCTGCTAGTCCAACAGATAGCGCCTCCTGATAGAAGAAACAGGTACCCACTTGTAGAATTTCTGTCACTGGTGTCTCCGGCCCAATCGGCATCCACATATCCTGTCAGGGTGCTTTTGTCACTTGCTAGTAACTTTAGCTTTACAGCATTCCAGTCCATCTGACTTGGCATTGAAGTCTTTCTGCATAGGATTCCGACTGCTGCTGCTGCAATGTCAGGCCTTGTAGCAGTGCTAATGTACAGCAATTTCCCTATTGCTTTCCTGTACTGAGTGTTAGTTGGTAGTGGCGAATCTTGGCTGTCTATCTTCTTCAGGTAGTTTGTTTCCATATTAGATTTTACTGGTTTTGCATCTTCCTTTCCAAATGTCTCAATTATTTCTTGTATTTTGTGCTTTTGGTTCAGAAGGATGCTGCCATCTTCCTCTCTCTCAATCTGAATGCCAAAATAATTCTTTATGTTGCCAAGATCGTTTGGAGTATTTCTCCTTCATCCCCTTCTTGCTTGAAACAAATCAGAATATTGTCCACATAAATGAGTACATAGATCCACCTGTCTGGCAATTTCTTTGTGTATAAAAAGGGGTCTGCTTTACTCCTCTGAAAGTCCTCATGTGTAAGCACTTCATTTATTTTCATTTTCCATGCTCTGGCGGCTTGCTTTAGACCATATATACATCTCTGAAGTTTGCATACTAGATCTGGCCTTTGCTCATCTTTGAATCCTGGTGGTTGTTCCATGTAGATGTCTTCTGCTAACTCACCATGTAGAAACGGTTTTTACATCAAAGTGTCTTACTTGCGTTTTCCTTGTTTCAGCTACTGTCAGCAAAGTTCTTAATGTAGCATGTTTGACTACTGGCACAAATGTCTCATCATAGTCCTCTCCAAATTTTTGAGAATATCCCTTGGCTAAGAGCCTTGCTTTGTATTGCTCCACTGTACCATCTGCATTGTAGTTTACTTTGAAAGTCCATTTACAACCTATGGATTTCCTTCCAAGTGGTATTTCTGTAAGTGTCCATGTTTTAGTGTCATGCATGGATTTTATCTCTTCCTTTGCAGCCTTTATCCATTTACTGGCTACCCCTTCTGAAAACTGAGATATGTCTTCCCAAGTTGCAGGTTCATTGCCACTGGCAGTGATTGCCTTGTATGAAAGACGTACAGGTGGTTTACCTTTATTCTCTCTCATCGAGCGTCTTGGTTCTGTGTGTGAGCTTGGTTGTGTCTGTTCTTCAGTACTGATGGAGTCTGCGCTCACTTCAACTGTTTGTTCGGAAGTTACAGATGTTGGCAGATCAGTGTCAGTTTTGGGATTTAGGATTCTGTAACCCTTAACATTGTCACTGAATCCAACAAAGACGCCTTCAAATGCTCTGTTTTGGAGTTTGGTGCATTTTTCTTTTGGAATGTAGTTGAACACCTTGCATCCAAAAACTCTTAGATGTTTTACACACGGCTTCTCATTGTGCCACAGTTCATATGGAGTTTTCTCCATTGTTCTAGAAAAGAGTCTGTTTTGCAAATAAGTGGCTGTCATTGCTGCATCACCCCAATATTTTTGTGGTAATCCAGAGTGTGTCAGCATGTATCTGACCATTTCAGTGAGAGTTCTGTTCTTTCTTTCAGCTACCCCGTTTTGCTCTGGTGTATCTTTTGATGCTCTATTCCATTCTGCTTAAAGTACTATTGTATTGTACAGTGCTGGCCAAAAGTATTGGCACCTCTGCAATTCTGTCAGATAATACTCAATTTCTTCCAGAAAGTGATTGCAATCACAAATGCTTTGGTAATAATATCTTCATTTAATTTGTCTTCAATGGAAAACCACAAAAAGAATTGTCAAAAAGCCAAATTGGATATAATTCCACACCAAACATAAAAAAGGGGGTGGACAAAAGTATTGGCACCCTTTGAAAAATCATGTGATGCTTCTCTAATTTGTGTAATTAACAGCACCTGTTACTTACCTGTGGCACATAACAGGTGGTGCCAATAACTAAATCACACTTGCAGCCAGTTGAAATGGATTAAAGTTGACTCAACCTCTTCCTGTGTCCTTGTGTGTACCACATTGAGCATGGAGAAAAGAAAGAAGACCAAAGAACTGTCTGAGGACTTGAGAAGCAAAATTGTGAGGAAGCATGAGCAATCTCAAAGCTACAAGTCCATCTCCAAAGACCTGAATGTTCCTGTGTCTACCGTACGCAGTGTCATCAAGAAGTTTAAAGCCCATGGCACTGTGGCTAACCTCCCTAGATGTGGACGGAAAAGAAAAATTGACGAGAGATTTCAACGAAAGATTGTGCGGATGGTGGCTAAAGAACCTCGACTAACATCCAAACAAGTTCTAGCTGCCCTGCAGTCCGAGGGTACAACAGTGTCAACCCGTACTATCCGTCGGCGTCTGAATGAAAAGGGACTCTATGGTAGGATACCCAGGAAGACCCCACTTCTGACCCAGAGACATAAAAAAGCCAGGCTGGAGTTTGCCAAAACTTACCTGAGAAAGCCAAAAACTTTTTGGAAGAATGTTCTCTGGTCAGATGAGACAAAAGTAGAGCTTTTTGGGAAAAGGCATCAACATAGAGTTTACAGGAAAAAAAAAGAGGCCTTCAAAGAAAAGAACACGGTCCCTACAGTCAAACATGGCGGAGGTTCCCTGATGTTTTGGGGTTGCTTTGCTGCCTCTGGCACTGGACTGCTTGACCGTGTGCATGGCATTATGAAGTCTGAAGACTACCAACAAATTTTGCAGCATAATGTAGGGCCCAGTGTGAGAAAGCTGGGTCTCCCTCAGAGGTAATGGGTCTTCCAGCAGGACAATGACCCAAAACACACTTCAAAAAGCACTAGAAAATGGTTTGAGAGAAAGCACTGGAGACTTCTAAAGTGGCCAGCAATGAGTCCAGACCTGAATCCCATAGAACACCTGTGGAGAGATCTCAAAATGGCAGTTTGGAAAAGCACCCTTCAAATCTCAGGGACCTGGAGAAATTTGCCAAAGAAGAATGGTCTAAAATTCCAGCAGAGCATTGTAAGAAACTCATTGATGGTTACCGGAAGCGGTTGTTCGCAGTTATTTTGTCTAAAGGTTGTGCTACCAAGTATTAGGCTGAGGGTGCCAATACTTTTGTCTGGCCCATTTTTGGAGTTTTGTGTAAAATGATCAATGATTTGACTTTTTTTTCATTCTCTTTTGTGTTTTTTCATTGCAAGCAAAATAAATGAAGATATTATTACCAAAGCATTTATGATTGCAATCATTTTCTGGAAGAAATTGAGTATTATCTGACAGAATTGCAGGGGTGCCAATACTTTTGGCCAGCACTGTATGTCCTGTGAATTAACCTTCATTGTCACTCCGAAGTATGAGAGGTTTTCTCTGAAACTTGTTACTTGCCCTTACTACATAGTCCTGAATTTTTTCAAAAACTTCACTCTTATATTGCATTAGGTAAGTGACTGTGTATCTTGAATAGTCATCTATGAAAGTCAGTATGTACAGTGGGGAAAAAAAGTATTTTGTCAGCCACCAATTGTGCAAGTTCTCCCACTTAAAAAGATGAGAGAGGCCTGTAATTGACATCATAGGTAGACCTCAACTATTGGAGACAAAATGAGGAAACATATCTAGAAAATCACATTGTCTGAATTTTTAAGAATTTATTTGCAAATTATGGTGGAAAATAAATATTTGGTCACCTACAAACAAGCAAGATTTTTGGTTCTCACAGACCTGTAACTTCTGATGGCTATCAGTTACTGTCCGTTATAAGTCCGTTACCCATAGACTTCAATGTTAAAAAAAATAACAGACACTTGCTGTCCATCAAGAATCCGTTTTTTTCAAACAGACAAAAAGTCCTGCATGTAGGATTTTTTGTCCGTGAAAAAAAACGGACTTCTGATGGATTTGGTGTAAATGGACACAAACGGACACAATATAAAAACCCATTGAAATGAATGGAAATTTTAACGGATTTCTGATGCTTCAGCTAGTGTCCGATGCTAAAATCTTGTAACGGACAATAGCAACGGACACTACTGACGGTCACCAACGGTAGTGTGAAAGCCCCCTTATAATGAGCTTGATGAAAACAGTGAGCATTTGGACTAAGTCTTGCTAGATGAAACACATGACTATTATTGCTGTAGGAGTGGCACTTGTAGCCAAGGTAGTGGTGGTACTGGTACAAATCTGAAGGTAAGAATAATGAGGGATGTCAAGAAGCCCATGGCAGGCCCATGAATAGAAATGGACAAACCTTGTGAGATTAATTTTGGAAATATTTATGAGGGTCACCAGAACTGGAAGTGTTTTTATAGCGAGACAGCAGGAGGGAGTACAGAAGAGATGAGGGACGGTTAGTATCATTGTTTATTAATTTTCTGCACCTCCCCTGGTCCTCTGCTTATCCATGGTCTCTTCATCATTATAATAGTGGTGGTGAACTCCTAAAAACTTCGGCCAAACCTGAGATTTTTGAAAAACTTGTGACACACTCGCTAGTTACATACCAGTTCAATAATCTCTACCCATGACATACCACAGCTTGAAGAAGGTGGCAGGATGATGATGACATTGATGATTGATGATGAATATGGTTTGGACAGGACCTGGGAACTGAATCAAGGTGACGAGGTGGTGATGACCTCAGAGGAGCAGGATAATGGAATAAACCAACATATGGCCAAGTCTTGAAAGTATCTTATGTTGCTAAGAACTCCTTCCTGCCCTTGCAGTGACATAACGGTCTGGCTTAGCACCATCTGAGACGCGAGGTGCCAACTTGCTAGAATTCCATCTTGTATATTCCAGACCATCTGTACAAGTATTGGAAAGCAGTCAGTGATTATTGCATACAGCATACTGCAAGGATTAGGTTATTATTTTGAGATTAGGAAATAGAAGTCTGCCACCTCCTGATGCACTTGGAGGAGGCCATCAGATTTCTCAATAAGGAAATGGCAGCATCATTGATGACATGCCACAATATTTATATTTGAGAAATGCATACTCTCATGCAACAATGGATGCACAGACCAATATCAGTGCTAGAGTCCATGCATTTTTAAGGCAATTTACATTTCTGGTTTGGACCAAACTGGTTTGGACACAAAACAAACTTTTGGTCCAAACCAGCCAAATCCAAATTAAAAATCAACAGAGCATTAATTTCTTTAAAGTAAATTACTGCAACACTTAATGGGTAAAAATATTCACAACACCCCTTGATAAATCCATTGAGAAGTATAGTTTCCAAATTAGGGTCTCTTCTTTAAGAATTCCACTTTACTGGCAGCTCCAGGGCTTTGCAAAAGTGACATGGTGTCCCAATACAAATCCCTCTAAATCTGAGCTCCAATAGTCAACAAGCACATAAAAAAAAAAAAAAAAAAAAAAAAAAAACTGGGACGGGCTAGCAAAATAGTACATGTAGCTAAAAGCCACCATAACAAACATAACCATGCATCGCAAAACAACAAAATGTCACATCTTCAAACAATGTGTATACTAACCATCATGGGAGAAGGAAGGAAAATGACCCGTATCACACCCCACTTCCTGTGATGTAACACAAAGCATATTGTACAAGGGCAAAGTCAAAATGTAGGACACTGCCTCTGTTCCTGTATTCAGGAATGCCCCACTTCCTGAAAAATAGTGGCAAAGATACCAAGCTATATACACAAAAGTAAAGTTATACATCTAACCATGTGTGCACTCTTAGATGCACAAAATATCTAATTAACCATGCGTCACCACATAGGTATCAGTAAGGGGTTCATTTTCAACAAAACCTAATTCTCAAATTAGAAAAGTGGTGAACTATTACTGTAAGTGTATGAATAAATACCACCCCTAATGTTGATGATTTATCAGTTAGACTTAAAACTAACAACAGCAGTGGCAATTTACACCCACATTGGTTAGTGAAAAGTGAAGTATTAGAGACTACATATTGACAAAGCACCTAAGCCAATAGACCTAGCTCAATAAATAATGCTACCTTACCCTTTCACTTTATAACATCTCTTGCGCATTACGTTTTGTCAGGCACCCCTTGGGTCTAAATGACCCCAGAAATTCCTTGAGAGTTGACATTTCACAGTGGCACAAGGTGAGCAAGACATATTATATTCTATTATATTATATTATATTATATTATATTATTTTATATTATATGGCATATTTGTGGAAAAAATATTTTGCACCATCTGCTATACTTGGCACCCAAAAACTATTCCAGCAAATTCTGTCCTCCTAAAACCAAATAGCGCTCTTTCCCTTCTGAGTCCCTTTGTTTGCCCATACGGTAGTGTCTCCTTTAACTCCTTATAAAAATGAAGTTTATGGCTAAATGATCAATTTACTGTACAAAATGTGATTTTTCATTTTCAAAGAAAATTTTAATAAATTCTTTGAAATACCTGTGGGGTCAAAATGCTCAGTATATCCATTGATAAATTCATTGAGGGGACTAGTTTCCAAAATGTATTCACTTATTGGGGTTTTCCAATGTGCTGATATATGAAATGGCACTCTTACCTTTCCATGTGGCCATAAAGCAATTCACAATGATACATGCGGTATTTCTGTGCTCATGAGAAATTGCATTTTTGCCAAGCTTTTTCTCCTTTGTAAAAAAAAAAAAAAAAATCATATTCACAACCAAATCTTAATAAATTCTATAAAACAACTGTGGGATTGAAATATGAAAATGTTCCTTTAGGGGTCTAGTTTCCAAAATGGGGACACTTTTTGGAGTGTTTCATTGCATTGGAACTTTATGGGCTGCCAAAAACTATTCCAGCTAAATCTGCTATTGAAAAGCACACTCTAAACCATCTCTTCTGCAGCCGACTGTGTACCCAAACATCCCTTGGAAAAACACATGTCTATCCTGAGATGAAATGGGTCACTGGTGACTAGTGACTACAGTTTCATCCCCCCCCAGGTTGCCCCCACAGTTTCATTTCCCCCCTCAGGTAGCCCCCACAGTTTGATGTCCCCCCCAGATTGCCCCCACAGTTTGATGTCCCCCACTGTATATAATCAAAGAAAAAAAAACAAACCTTAATACCTTTCCCCATTCCCCCACCCCACTTCTCTCTCTGGTCCCAGAGTCTTCAAGGCGCAACAGCAATGTAAGTGGCATCACCACATGGCGCCTCCTGCTCATAGGACAGCGGCCGGCTCCCTACTTCATCACTATCTGCAACTCATTGGCGCCCAGAGGACGCTGATAAGTTAGGGCAGCCCAGACCCACTGCCCTGGACATCTGGACAGCATATGCAGGACTGTCACACTGTCCAAAGGGGGGCCCCCACTACCATAGGGTCCAGTGCAAGTGCACCGTTGGCCGTATGGTTAAAGCAGCCCTGAGTACAGATCCTGTAGCAGTTCCAGTATGGCTAAGGGGTGTGCCTGATTATGGCTGATCTTATTTTAACCCAATTATCATAATAATATATTTTCTCTGCTTCTGTCTCTCTTTCTGTATATACAAAGGATGGTCCTGTCAGTCATGTGGCACAATAGGGTCACTTCTCCAAAGTCTGAGATGACTTCAGATACAGTCCAAAATGCCACTTTTCTCTTTGAACGCCTCTCAGAAATGCCTCTGCAGTAGTGCATGGGCTCATCTCTACCTCACAGACTATCCTCTTCTCAGAGTCTGGAGGAAGACTCCTATCACTCTGAGAGCTGGGAGAAGACTAACAAGTCTCCTCCCACTCACCAGGCAAGCTCTGTCTAGACTCAACCATCGGCTTATTCCTCTCTTCTCCCCAATGGAACACTCCATCTGTAAGGAACAGTTACAATTGCAAAACACTATACAGGTTATAAACACATTGGCGCAAACAGTATATATCCATCATAAACAAATTTAGCAGTGTCCACTGGGATGCTGCATAAATCTCCTTAGTTCACAGTATGTACAATCTGCAAACTGTGTGAGTGGCTGGAAGAAACAGCCAATCAACATTGACCTTTAACTAGTTAAAAACCTGTATTATATAAGTGGAGACTGATTTATTGTCTAGTATTGCTATCTATGGTATAGTATAGTATTGCTCCTTACCTGTGCAAGAATGAACTGTTACTCTGGACAGCAGGTGTGGGTGGCTGCATTTTATTTCCTGGTATACTGTCTGCACTGCATGAAATCTTGAAGAAATTCCTGTCCTCACATAGAAAGTGCTTTATAGATTCTATTAACTATTTATTGCTTTTATATGTGAGGACATGTTTTCACAGTGTTTGGCTACTTTCACGCATAGCTTTTCTATGGTGTTTCTTATTCTTGAAAAAAACGTCTGTTATTCTTTGCGGTTTTCTTTGTGGCATTTTGCCTTTCGTGGTTTTCATTCACATAAATTTTTTTTCTATGCTTTTTCTGGCATTTTCTTTTTCCCTATAAGGAAATAAATAGAAAAATGCCTGAAAAAACACCATGCCCACAGCAAAGTCAAAGATTCAAAACACACCATGAAATGTAAAAATTAAAGCCAAATAAAAAAACGTCATGTAGGTGCCGCAACCCACTCGAGGGAATTTGACGATGGAAGTAGTAGTTGTACCACCAATGGTAGCTAGTAACACTCATCGGACTCCTCTAGTCCACCTCCCTCATTGGGTGAGATGGGGCAATGTTGAGGGGGACTTGATGGTAAGTGCAGGAATGACTGAGGAGACAGCAGTTTCAGTTGAACAATTGATGGAACTTTATTTAGGTAACAACAGCATCAGCATATAGGGGTAGTAGTGCAATGGGAGTTCCACTGTAGATGGGGGTAATGAGCCAGGTAACAGTTCTCACAGCAAGGAATGCCCAGTATAAAGATGTTAATTCCAGTGCCTAAACTCTCCACTCATGTTTAACTTTACTCCTTCCTCTCCTAATATGTAGGGGGGCTAAAATGAGTAAGTACCTCGGATACCTGTCTACCTAAAGGGATGACAGAGTCCACTTGTGAGGCTCTTGTAAACCTCAACCTCCTCTCTGTAGGCTTGACTCTTTCTCTCTCTCCTCTCTGTAGGCTGTCATTGAGTATTTTTCCTTGTCTCAGCGCTTCAGCAATGACAAGATGTGAAATGGCTCTAGCAGAAACCTCCATACATGTCTTTACTCATCAGAGGCGTTAATGCACTGCTCTGAGGTGACATAGAGTATCCTTCCCTTAGCCCAGACAGTTGAGGGTTGGACCAAACTCTCCTAAAAGCAGACTACCATCTGCACAGTAGAATGCTCCCTGACAGGGAGAAAATACACATGGAAGCTGCAAAACATATACATATACAGTGAAAAAAAACCCCAGTATAAATGCAAAATAGTGCAAAACAAATTATCGAAGATTTATTTTGCATAAGCTGTACTAAAAACAACATGGTCCCAAGAGGGCTAAGGGTGGGGCTACTTCCAGCTGCTTGTATTAGAAATCCCAATTTGATGAGTTAATGGGAAAGGGAAGCTACAAATTTTTCTTTACGGTTATTACAGATTTAGTTGGAGGAGGAAAAATCACACCTCAAACTATTGGAGGTCCACTAAAAGAGCAGTTGAATATCATTAAAAAATTCCAGGGCAAATCTGAGTCTGCAAGTAAAGAGATCCAGTTACAAAATACTCTGGAGAAATGTCAATATCATCTAAAAGAATGCAAACACAGACACTTCATCTGGAATTTATAAGATTTTAAGGAAAACAAAGTGTACAGTACTACTGGGGATAGACCTGTGTTCGGGGGGGAAGTGGTTGAAATGGAGGCATCATCTCCTGACACTGACCATTCAGACTCTGAAACACGTAACAAATTGAACAGAGGGAGATCTAAAGGGAGGGGAAGGGGCCAAGAGAAATTACCAAAAATTCAAACAGCGTTTTTTTTAGAGCAAACTTACCTTCTGAGGAACCAGTATCTCTCTCTAACCTGTTTGACTCTCTCTTCAGAAGCTGATAATCAACTTTGTGGTCAGGGACACTTTACAAGCCTCCAAAATAAGAGCACAAAATTACCTCCCTCCTGTGAACTTTCATGTATTGATGTTTTCCTTAATCAGGTGATACATGACCTACAGAAGATCAAGCATTACGAACAGTGGCGTATCTAGCAATAGCTGGACCCCAAGCGAACATTTGACATGGTTTCCCCCTGGCAACCGCCCCCCGCACAAACCGTATTCCCTGCATTCCTACACACATTATTATGCCCCATAGTGGCCCCTACACACACTATTATGCACCATAGTGGCTCCTACACACACTATTATGCACCATAGTGGCCCCTGCACAAAGTATTATGTCCCATAGTGGCCCCTGCATACAGTATTATGCCCCATAGTGGCCCCCTCACATAGTATTATGCCCCATTGTGGACCACCCATGAACAATTATTGTACTCTGGGTTTTCAGACCCCAGAGTATAATGATCGGAGACACAGGGGAGGATACAAACATAAAAAACAATGTTACTTAACTCTCCCTAGCTCTGGCACACTTCCCACTACTTTCGGCCTTCTTCAATGTTGGACCAGACGTCACGTGTGCCAGGCATCGATGCATAATGACGCCGGCCTTGCCCACGTGGTGTCTGGGACGTCACCAAAAAGGCGAAGAGTGCTGGAGCGCAGGAGAGGTAGGTAAGATTGTTTTTTATGTTCCCTTACCTCCCCTGGGCCTCCGATCATTATCAGACCCCAGAGTATAATGATAACAGTGTTTGTGGGGTTTGCGGGCCCGCGATCTTACTCACCAATCACCGCACCTGCTCACAGCCACCTCCGCTTCTGCAGAATGGGAAGCACAGGTGGCTGTGAGCAGGAGCGGGAATTGGTAAGTAAATAGGGCCTGTTACCTGCTGGTGTTACCTCTCTCTCATCTTTTGTCCAGGACACCTCCGACTTGTTACGTAAGTTTTGTGCTCCATAGATGTGGAAGCATTATATTCTTCCATACCACATGTTTGGGGCCTAACAGCGGTGGAACACTACCTAGGTTCCCGGGGCACATAGTACTGTGCCCACAACAAGCTTATCCTCAATCTTCTTGAATTCTCCGTAGTGCACAATTTTTTTCTCTTCAACAGAAAGCAATACCACCAGCTCAGGGGCATCGCCATGGGGAACCCATATGCCCCTACGTATGCTAACATTCTCCTGGGCTGGTGGGAGGAGACAATTGTGTTTACAGAGAGAAACGAGGATTTCATAACTAATATCGAGTTGTGGGCATGGTATATTGATGATGAACTGATCTTGTGGAAGAGTGGCGCTGAATCTTTTGCTGATTTTGTTGGAGCCCTTAACTCTAATGATATTGGCTTGATTGGCTTGTGCTTTACCTTTGATATTGGGGGATCAACGCTTCTTTTTTTTGACATGCTGATCCCCAAGGACAATGGGGGTAACCTCAATATTAAAGTCTATAGAAAACCCACTGCGACTAACTCTTTCTTGCAGTGGAGCAGCAGGCACCCTTTCTCACTTATGAAGGGAATCCCCAGAGGGAAATACTTGAGGTTGAGGAAAATTTGCAGGACTTTGTCAAAAGATTTGAGGTCACGGTTTATAAGACAGGGCTACCCAGATCAGTTCCTAAGGGATGCAAATAACAAAAGTAGAGACACCGAGCAGTATATAGTATAGTATTTTCTATAGACACAATAGACCAATAGAAAGAATTGGCTCCTCACCTTACGTGGTAGTATAACCAAAAGGGATATGAGGGACCATAGAAAGGGAGACACTGATAATCGCAGCTTTCACACTGTGACACCATAAAGGTGTGAAATAGAGCATATGTCGAGGACCAGGAATCCTCTTACACCCCAGGCGGCTCTTCAAACAAGTATACACTTGAAAAAGGGGTTTCGATGACCCCGAAACGTGTAGTGTTTTTTCATTGCCTGCAATAAAAAGAATTTTTCAACTATACTGATCCCGCGCAGTCCCTGGATTCCTGGTCCTCGACATATACAGTTCCTAAGGGAGGCATTTCAGAACTCACTTCCCTTTGATCGAACGCATCTCTTGAGAACAAGAGAGAGGATATCATATCAAACTGAGAAAACAATCTGTCTTATAACCACCTTTGACAATGGGGCTACAACATCACTGAGAGATTCTTACCTTGGACCCAAAGATAAAAGAAGTCATAGGCGAATGTCCTCAAATCACTTTTAGAAAGTGAAGGTCCCTCAAGGATCGTTTGGTGCATAGTCACTTTGCATTTTCTTTTGCTTTGTTATCCCTACCTAAGGGGTGATACAAATACCATGGCTGTGTGGTGTGCACGTTTCTAATCACAGGGCAATCCTTTGTCTCAGAGAGGAGAAAGACCTCCTTTGACAAACATTTAATTTCATGTCACCCCAGAGGTGTCATTTACAAAATGATGTGTCAATGTAAATGTGAATATATCTGCAACTGGAGAACTAAGGAGGAGAAATGGGGAACAAATGAGTGATGTTCATAATGAACGTGACACCCCAGTAGCGAGGCATAATAATATATACCATGGGGCTGTAACGTCTCTGCCTGTTCGGGTCTCTGCGCCACCCTCCGCTCGCACGCTGTGGTGAAGGAGGCGTGTTCAGTTTGATTCCTTGCGTAGGTTTCTTGCTGCTCAGTCTGAACATGGTCCTAGTCAGTGTAATGGATTTCCGGCCACACCCGTGTTCTAAGCATTTCTCTCTGGACGGTATAGAGTTAATCTCTTCCTGGCCTGTGTGATTGACAGCCTGTGTAGTTATCAGGTCCGGGGCTGGGCCCAGACTTTCTTTATACAGGATGTCACTTTCTCAGCAAGTTGCCGGTTATTGCACTTGTGTTTGCCTGCTCTCTTTATTATATTCCTTACTACTTTGTTACTTGATTCTCTGACCCTTTGGCTTGCCTTTTGACTATTGTCTTGGATTTTGACTTTGTACTGCATTGCTCGTTTGCTACCGACCCCTTGGCTTCCTGACCTCTTTTTTGTCGTTTGTTTTGTCTTGTCCTGTTCTCTGTGTCACTTACCCAGTATAAGGCGTGTCTTCTAGTTGTCCTTTTACCATTTAGGGTAACTGAGGCAATAGGAAGGGACAGTGGCTGGGGTGAGATTAGGGCTCACTTGTCTCTGTCCTTCCTCCCAGACCGCTGCAGTAGTGTCAGGGTTGCTACGGTTGGCAAGACCCTTACAGAATAACCGGCCCATACATTTTGCCATTGCTTCCCATAGGGTAAGCATGGATCCTATTCAGGTCCTTGCGGCCAAGTTGGAAGGTTTGGCAAGCCTGGTAGCTGAGCTTGCCAAACAGGTGCAGACCCTTACTGATGCTGCTGCAGCATCTCCGGTTGTTTCTGCCCCTTTCAGGGTTAAGATGTTACTCCCGGATCGTTTTTCACAGGATCGTGAAAAATTTGAGACTTTCCGGGAGTCCTGTCGCCTGTATTTTTGGATTAATCCATATGCATCCCAGGCCCAAATGGTTGGAGTAGTTATATCCCTCCTACATGGGGATCCACAAGCTTGGGCCCTTAAACTCCCTCCAGGGGCGGAGGAGTGGATTAACTTTGAAAAATTTTTTTTGTCCCTGGGGTCTATATATGCTGAGCCAGACCACATTGGACTTGCAGAATCGCAGCTCCTCACTATGCGGCAGGGCAAACGCTCTGCTGAGGAGTACTGCTTAGAATTTCGCAAATGCAGTGTAACTGCAGGTTGGTGTGAGTCAGCTCTAAAGGCCCACTTTAAACAAGGCCTATGTGACCGTGTTAAGGAGGTCTGGGTTGGTCACCCAGATCCCCCTACTCTTAAGCAGGCTATGACTTTGGCTGTCCGTATTGACCGTAGGATCCAGGAAAATGTTAAAGAGAGATTAGGGTCTGCTTCTTCCAAGTTTTCTGTCTCTCCCTCTCTCTCTCCTGAAAAACCTGTTATTTCTCCCATGACTCCTGGTGAGGAACCCATGCAACTGGGAGCTATGGACGCCAAGACTCGACGAGAGCATCGTCTCCGGAATAACCTCTGCCTGTACTGTGGTACTTCAGGGCATATCATACGAGACTGCTCCATCAGACCCCGCACACCAGGGGAAAAGCTTCAGTGCCTGAGTGGTAGTCGGAAGAACCACTCAAGCAACCAGGTATTTGCCAGTAGTAACAATAAGATGTTGTTATCTGTGTCTCTGTCCCCTGGGGACAGCTCTGTTTCTGGCCAAGCCTTAGTTGACTCTGGGTCTTTGACAAACTTTGTCACATTCTCGTTTGTATCAGCTTTAGGCATTGAGCTTTTGCCACTTGACACTCCTCTGGCGGTTACTGGAGCGGATTTTGCCCCACTGGCCAGGGGTAAGGTCCGATTCAAAACCCCCTTAATCACGTTGCAAGTGGGATCTGCTCATTCAGAGGTCATGAGCTTTTTTGTTATGGAGCATCTGTCTTCCGATATTATTTTGGGGCTCCCCTGGTTGAACCTCCATAACCCTATTTTTGATTGGGGTAAAAGGGAGTTGGTAAAATGGGGAGATCAGTGCTCATCCCACTGTATTGTCTTGCACACCTTAGATTGTGTCAGTGAGGAGACGGTCTCAGATGTAAAGGTTGGAAACACCAGGCAAATAAAAAAACGTTTGCCTGGTCCTCCAGCACCTGTTGTTGTTGTTCAGGGAGATCTGGAATTAAAGGCAGAGAAAATACTGGGTCCTACTAAAACTGGTTTATCTGGTGAGGGTCCAGTGGCCCCTCATAAAGGGGTGGGGTACTGTAACGTCTCTGCCTGTTCGGGTCTCTGCACCACCCTCCGCTCGCACGCTGTGGCGAAGGAGGCATGTTCAGTTTGATTCCTTGCGTAGGTTTCTTGCTGCTCAGTCTGAACATGGTCCTAGTCAGTGTAATGGATTTCCGGCCACACCCATGTTCTAAGTATTTCTCTCTGGACGGTATAGAGTTAATCTCTTCCTGGCCTGTGTGATTGACAGCCTGTGTACCTATCAGGTCCGGGGCTGGGCCCAGACTTTCTTTATACAGGATGTCACTTTCTCAGCAAGTTGCCGGTTATTGCACTTGTGTTTGCCTGTTCTCTTTATTATATTCCTTACTACTTTGTTACTTGATTCTCTGACCCTTTGGCTTTCCTTTTGACTATTGTCTTGGATTTTGACTTTGTACTGCATTGCTCGTTTGCTACCAACCCCTTGGCTTCCTGACCTCTTTTTTGTCGTTTGTTTTGTCTTGTCCTGTTCTCTGTGTCACTTACCCAGTATAGGGCGTGTCTTCTAGTTGTCCTTTTACCGTTTAGGGTAACTGAGGCAATAGGAAGGGACAGTGGCTGGGATGAGATTAGGGCTCACTTGTCTCTGTCCTTCCTCCCAGACCGCTGCAGTAGTGTCAGGGTTGCTACGGTTGGCAAGACCCTTACAGGGGCAATCTAAATTGTTTACACTTTATGAGCATTGATTTTGTTAAATCCCCCTCAAAGAGGAGAAAAATGGGCAAAAACTGACACTTCAATGAGCAACTTCATTTTTGTTGCTTTCTTAGATCCAATGGGTCCCTGATTTATCCGTCTCCTACACAGGCTTATCAGTATTTTGTGTGGGGTTTGTGAGTGTTACACAATAAACATCCCTCCTCCTAGTTTCCTACTTGGCCCTTTTTTTCTGTATTATATGTCCCACCTTCTCTCCCCCCTTTTCCTTTTTTTCTTTTTCCTTTATGTAACATGTTTTGTCTTCTTTGTTTTTTCCTCCTCTGGCAAGATACTCACCGTCAAGTTCCATAGTGCTATGTGCTGATTACACCAGTAGATATCAGACACATAACACTAGATATATGAAGAGCACAAAGGTTACACAAACCTAATCCAAGTATTGTAGTCTTCAACACACGGGTAACTCCCCTTAATAAAAATGTGTCTGCACCACAGAGTACTACACAAACAACCAAAAGAAAAGAATGTGGGTCTCAACACTAAAAGTACACCACATCTGTAAAAATATATTACATCAAACAAGACAGACAATATATTAATAAATGTGTCCCTTACAGAGGAAATAGTTCAAAGACAGATCACAGTATATATATACAGTATATACTAGGACTGCATATTACAGTGCATAAACAGATAAATAATATAGAGATTATCAGACTCTCAATTAAATAATGCAGATTTACTATTTATTGCCAACATCATATCCTCTATATATTGTGGACATATCCAATAATCAATATGAGATAATAAATAGGGTACTAAATCTTCCAATATATACCTCAGGATCCCTTCATTTTGTACCCAATATGCATGGAAAGTACACTCCCTGTGGAATTAAAATAAACCATGCACTTGAAAACAATTCAAGAAGTCACCAGTAGACATACCCATAAAAGAGAAAACACCTCACACCACTCCTGACATGCCTTTCAGTTGTGCCTTCGTCAGGGCATGGTTTGATTAAGGAACGCTGTACCATATAACCAAGTGGACAAAATTGTTGGTACCCCTCATTTAATGAAAGAAAAACCCACAATGGTCACAGAAATAACTTGAATCTGACAAAAGTAATAATATATAAAAATTCTATGAAAGTGAACAAATGAAAGACATTGCTTTTCAACCATGCTTCAATAGAATTTTTAAAAAAAGAAAACTCATGAAACAGGCCTGGACAGAAATGATGGTACCCTTAACTTAATATTTTGTTGCACAACCTTTTGAGGCAATCACTGCAATCAAACAATTCCTGTAACTGTCAATGAGACTTCTGCACCTCTCAGCAGTATTTTGGCCCACTCCTCATGAGCAAACTGCTCCAGTTGTCTCGGGTTTGAAGGGTGCCTTTTCCAGACGGCATGTTTCAGCTCCTTCCAAAGATGCTCAATAGGATTTAGGTCAGGGTTCATAGAAGGCCACTTCAGAATAATCCAATGTTTTCCTCTTAGCCATTCTTGGGTGTTTTTAGCTGTGTGTTTTGGGTCATTATCCTGTTGCAAGACTGAGACCAAGCTTTCTGACACTGGGCAGCACATTTCTCTCTAGAATCTAGATAGTCTTGAGAATTCATTGTACCCTGCACAGATTCAAGGCACCCTGTGCCAGATGCAGCAAAGCATAACAGAGCCTCCTCCATGTTTCACAGTAAGGACAGTGTTCTTTTCAAGATATGCTTCATTTTTCAAGCTGTGAACATAGAGCTGATGTGCATTGCCAAAAA
The DNA here is from genome assembly GCA_947044405.1 of Leptodactylus fallax. NCBI lineage: Eukaryota > Metazoa > Chordata > Amphibia > Anura > Leptodactylidae > Leptodactylus > Leptodactylus fallax. Next base: position 652,527 of record CAMRHE010000048.1, on the reverse strand, counting down.
TTTTGATTTTTGTCTCCTCTTTCCATAAGACATTCTCCCAGAAGCTTTGTGGCTTGTCAACATGTAGCTTGGCAAATTCCAGTCTGGCTTTTTAAAGTTATTTCTGTGACCATTGTGGGTTTTTCTTTCATTAAACAAGGGGTACCAACAATTTTGTCCATGAGTGTATAGGGGTGATTAATTACAAACTGGTGGATACTGACCTCCTACAGCCAAATCATCTAAGGTACAGCGCATGATGCCCGAACATGGCGGTATACTCAAATCCAGTCACAAATGACGTCATTGCACAGTCCGTGCCACCCATTACCCTTTATTGCAGTGTCACAGATGGGGCAATGCACACCAGATTCTTGTGTAAATAAAAAGAGGTATTCATAATTGGTATACATAAAGAAAACAATAATAGACCAATGAGTTTTGGGCATAACTGTATATCAGCGATGCAATGAATGTGTGGATAAGAGTGACAGAGTATGATAGATTGTAAACTCTTGCGAGCAGGGCCCTCAGTCCCATTGTGTGAATTGACTAATTAATTCTTTGTAATAAATCTTTTTTGTCTGTATTCGAACCCTACAGATTGTACAGTGCTGCGGAATATGTTGGCACTATGTAAATATTGTATGTATTATTATTAATTATTAATAACAATAATAATAATAATAATGATAATAATAATAATAAACATAATAAAATAATAAAATATATTGTAAAATGTACCTATATATAGAGCAGTATGACCAGACACAAATAAAGTGAAAGTATATGCCTATGACAGAAATACATAAGATACATACTAAATAAATAAAAGTGAAAAAAATAAAAGTGAATAACGTGTAATCTGAATAAATTAATCACTTAATTCATGTCAATATAGATATATAATATTTCCATATATATATATATATATATATATATATATATATATATCAAATATATGACTGTTTATTAAGCAAGTAAGAAGTGAAGAAATAGATAAAGTGAAGGTACTGTATATGCCTGTAACAAAAATACATATAACACATACTCGTTGAATAAATGTGATGTGTAATCTAAATCAATCAATAAGTTTCTAGCAATATACAGTACATATAAGAAATATCAATGTGATTTTTTTTTTTTTTTTTTGCCGTCCATGCCACTACAATAAAGTTGGGGTTATATACCTCTCTAACACCAGATGAGATTGGTGTACAGGCCAAAACTTTTTCAATGTCATTCGCATTTCCTGCCAGTGTGAATTGTCCTGGGTGATAAACCTCACCTTATTTTCTCATGTTTTCCTTGATCTAGATGTATGAACTAAGTCCTGTCATGGTGTGTTCTTCACTCTCATATATGCCCGTTTCATCTGACAATGGCTGTATCCTTGATCCAGAAAGCAATGTTTTTTTGAGCATGTCGTTCAAAACTTTCATCTGATGAACAGATACGTTTCATTCGTAAGAACTGTCCAATAGGTTCTGCATTAATAGTCTTTGTTGGGTGTGAGGATAATGCCTGAAGGACTGAATTGACTGCTGTTTCTTTTCTAAATAATTCCTTTTGTAATATATCCTCAGCATCCCTGAATAGGACAACATCCCGAAAGTCAATCTTAGAACAATCATATTTTACTGTTAAACAGATATTCATTTCATTTTGGTTGATGTTATCGACCAGGGAAATAAACTCTTATTTCATGCCACCCCAGATAATATCAGGATATCATTGATGTACAGCATCCATGAAAGGACTTGGTCCATCGTGATGTCCCTATAACCCAGGAAGAGGTCCCATTCCTTCAGCCCCAGGAAAAAAAAATTGACGTATGAGGGTGCACACAGAATGTAATGAGACTTCCTTTTATACACCCTATGCCACTATCTGCGGTAATCCAGATGTGGGCTATTGTTCCCCATTAGGGACAACTGATGAATGGTGTATTTTAACAAATGTAACCGAACTGGTTGATTATGCACATAAAAGTGCATTGGCAAATTCTAATTTGTGGTAGTTGCCAAAAGGTATATTTTGGGTGTTCGGGGGAAATGCTTATACCAGTCATATGAAAAAGTTTGGGCACCCCTATTAATCTTAATCATTTTTAGTTCTAAATATTTGGGTGTTTGCAACAGCCATTTCAATTTGATATATCTAATAACTGATGGAAACAGTAATATTTCAGGATTGAAATGAGGTTTATTGTACTAACAGAAAATGTGCAATATGCATTAAACCAAAATTTGACCGGTGCAAAAATTTGGGTACCCTTATCATTTTATTGATTTGAATACTCCTAACTACTTTTTACTGACTTACTGAAGCACAAAATTGGTTTTATAACCTCACTGAGCTTTGAACTTCATAGCCAGGTGTATCCAATCATGAGAAAAGGTATTTAAGGTGGCCAATTGCAAGTTGTTCTCCTATTTGAATCTCCTCTGAAGAGTGGCATCATGGGCTCCTCAAAACAACTCTCAAATGATCTGAAAACAAAGATTGTTCAACATAGTTGTTCAGGGGAAGGATACAAAAAGTTGTCTCAGAGATTTAACCTGTCAGTTTCCACTGTGAGGAACATAGTAAGGAAATGGAAGACCACAGGGACAGTTCTTGTTAAGCCCAGAAGTGGCAGGCCAAGAAAAATATCAGAAAGGCAGAGAAGAAGAATGGTGAGAACAGTCAAGGACAATCCACAGACCACCTCCAAAGAGCTGCAGCATCATCTTGCTGCAGATGGTGTCACTGTGCATTGGTCAACAATACAGCACACTTTGCACAAGGAGAAGCTGTATGGGAGAGTGATGCGAAAGAAGCCGTTTCTGAAAGCACGCCACAAACAGAGTCGCCTGAGGTATGCAAAAGCACATTTGGACAAGCCAGCTTCATTTTGGAAGAAGGTCCTGTGGACTGATGAAACAAACATTGAGTTGTTTGGTCATACAAAAAGGCGTTATGCATGGCGTCAAAAAAACACAGCATTCCAAGAAAAACACTTGCTACCCACTGTAAAATTTGGTGGAGGTTCCATCATGCTTTGGGGCTGTGTGGCCAATGCCGGCACCGGGAATCTTGTTAAAGTTGAGGGTCGCATGGATTCAACTCAGTATCAGCAGATTCTTGAGAATAATGTACAAGAATCAGTGACGAATTTGAAGTTACACCGGGGATGGATATTTCAGCAAGACAATGATCCAAAACACAGCTCCAAATCTACTCAGGCATTCATGTAGAGGAACAATTACAATGTTCTGGAATGGCCATCCCAGTCCCCAGACCTGAATATCATTGAACATCTGTGAGATAATTTGAAGCGGGCTGTCCATACTCGGCGACCATCAAACTTAACTGAACTGGAATTGTTTTGTATAGAGGAATGGTCAAAAATACCTTCATCCAGGATCCAGGAACTGATTAAAAGCTACAGGAAGCGACTAGAGGCTGTTATTTTTGCAAAAGGAGGATCTACTAAATATTAATGTCACTTTTCTGTTGAGGTGCCCATACTTTTGCAGCGGTCAAATTTTGGTTTAATGCATATTGCACATTTTCTGTTAGTACAATAAACCTCATTTCAATCCTGAAATATTACTGTGTCCATCAGTTATTAGATATATCAAATTGAAATGGCTGTTGCAAACACCCAAATATTTAGAACTAAAAATGATTAAGATTAATAGGGGTGCCCAAACTTTTTCATATGACTGTAAATGGATACCCTCAGGCAGCAGTGGCACCTGTATATTGGCAAGACTTACCCTTGCAACCTTTGTAATATCAAACAGCACAGTTAAGTCAGAAATGTTTTCCCGACATATTCCCCAGCATGTATTAAAGAAGAGGGGCAAAGACAATAAACTTCGGAAAGAAGGAAGACGTCATTTAGTATCCATAAGCACGGCCATTTTAACACATTGGTAGGCTCAGTGCAAAGGTTTCATAAGTGGGCCCCCCCATTGCCAACACTTAGAAATATCTGACTTCCACAAATTACAATGCCCCCTTAGTGGCCTTCACATAGTATAATGCCTCCCTAGTGGCCCCATACAATATAATGTCCCCCTCCACCCCCTCCAGCTATCCCCAGTTTAATGTCCCCGTCCATCTGCTCCCACAGCATAATGTCTTCGTCCATCTGCCCCACAGCATAATGTCCCCCTCCAAGTGCACCCACAGTTTAATGTTGCCCCTAGTTTAATGTCCCCCTCAGTATAACTTCCCCCTCCAGTTGCCCCATTTTAATGTCCCTCTCCCACCAAAAATAAAAAAACACACTAATACTCACCTTTCCTCACTCCCCTGCTGTTCTAGTCCAGAGTCTTCAGGGAGCGGACGGCCCCCTGCTTAATCATGGTTTTCAGCCTGAGACAAACCCATAGCTAAGGGTTCAGCACGGGGGGGGGGGGGGGAAATACATCCAAGTGGGCTCCCAACTATGGTACACCAATACTATCAATATACGGTGACTGTATAGTGGTGACTACAGACTCTGCACAGGGCTCTGCAGACAATTTAGGTGAATACAGCACAGGAAACAATTCATGACTTACAGGTGACATCTCTGACTGTAATCATTCTGTCTCTATCTGGACTGGACCGCCATGACTACTTTTTCTTCCAGTTGTACCTCTTCTCTGTAAAGTTTGCAACACAAACATCTTTGGCTCCTTTTTCAATAAAAAAAAAAAATCACTGAAGTTCTGACACCCGGGACCCCCGCTGAACAGCTGTTTGAAGGGTACCACAGCCCTTCTCTATTTACATTGTATCATTCATTACATAATGGCCATGCAATGTAATTATAGCCTCATCATATACATCACACGGTCACTATAAAACATTACAGCATGCAATATAAAAAGAGAAGTGGTCACCGTGCCTGGACGTGCATCATGGCCCCTTTAAACAGCTGATCAGTGAGGTCCCAAATGTCATAACCCTGATTGATGATGTATCCTGAGGACTGATCATCAATAAAAATGAGCTGTAAGAGCCCTGTCATAAAGCCCAAATGCTCATTAATTTAATACCGCCCAAATGCCCCCTTATATTATTCCCCCAGACATAAATACTGCTCCCCTCTTAATGACCCTAGTTATATTCATAAAGTCCTCTAATAAACCTTTACAGTGGGGAAAAAAAGTATTTAGTCAGCCACCAATTGTGCAATTTCTCCCACTTAAAATGATGAGAGAGGCCTGTAATTGACATCATAGGTAGACCTCAACCAGGGTCGGACTGGGGTGCCTAGGGCCCACCAGTGGGATTGATTCTAGGGGCCCACCCTACTGCCATAAGAAATATCGCCCATCCAGATTTTGGTATCATGCACATTTAACGTGCATTTTCACGCACAAATACAGTGTGCAAAACAGAACTGTATTGTCCTTTGCACTACATCAAAGTGAGTTTTCTCTTAATCAATGCAAATATCACTTTTGGCTGAGCCTTAGTTTACTGTCTTTGAATAGAAAAATGTATTTTATTTTATATATGGGTATGCATGGTGCATATATGAGATCTGTGTGATGCAGATGTTAAATACATTCAGGCATGAGTCCTAGCACACAAACTATATTACGTTCTACACACATACACGGAAAAGCAAACCAAAATAATTTTATTGCACAACCAAATAAATAATATAAAATTAAACATTAACTTCTCCTCCATCACAGACATTAACTTCTCCTCCATCACAGACAGAGTTCAACAAACATTACAGACACAATAGTGCAGATAGCAAAGTGACAAACATCAAAGTAGAAAACTGACGGACCCCATTACAGTCAAAGGGGTTCATCAACATCGGTCATATGATGGACCTGTCCCTGTCAGGATTTCCATTTTCTTTTTCTATAAATGTAGTTTTAATGTATCAGATGCACGATACAAGTAACTAACCCTAAATAGAGCAGTATTAATATAATAAGACACACAAAGAAAACCATTTTACACAACCAGGTTACAGCAGCAGTTTCTGAAGAACAGAAGATGCGTTTGCAAATCGGTCAACAATGTCATCATAATCTAAAGACCTGGAAATCTCCCTCTCAATGTTCATTAAAATGAGGGATTCTAAAAGTTCTTGTCCAATTAATGACCTCAACTGACTTTTTACAATTTTTTTTTTAAAACACTCTTTCACAGGTAAGGAGTAAGGAGTGGCTTATATGCCACAAAAAGATTTGTATATGCAGCAGAATGCAAGTTGTGATCATATAAAAGTCTATAGCAGCAGGTCAGGCGGTTTTCACAAGCTACATGTTTTCCATCATTCATGTAATCCTCATCATCACTATCAACATCAGCTTCCATAATATCTATTGCAGAAGGGAATGTTTTTTTCAAAGTGGCGTAGTTCTCTTGGAAGCCATTTTTGGCAAGGAGGCCGGGAAGGTGAAGAAAAAAACCCCATACTAACCTGTCCCCAATGCTCCAGTGTCTCCCACCACGGTCTGGTTCTGCTCCTCCCGGGTCTTGTTTAGGAGGAAGTCCTCGTCTCATGTGACCCCTGAGGTCAATCAGCGGCATCAGCGGCCTAAGTAAAGTAACCGGGACGTCACCTGGGAGAAGCAGGACCGGACTGCGGTGGGAGACACCGGAGCACCGGGGACAGGTGAGAGTATGTTTTTTTTTTCACCTTCCCCAGCCTCCTTGCCAAAAACAGGTTATTCTGGACAACCCCTTTAACACTAACAATTTTTCTGTCCATGTACTATCTGTAAAAAAAACATCATTCTTGTGCTGTCCATTTTTCACACTTATATTGCTACAGATGTGGAGCGATGCAGGAGTGATATTTTGCGCCTGCATTGTCCCCTCCCTCCTTGCAGGAGCTGCTTGTAAATACAAATGAATTACCAGGCAGTGCCTGCTGTAAATGCATGAGACGCCTGTCAATTCATATGAATAGCTTGTCAGCTCCTGCTTTTCCCGACCCCCATTGTGATTGTGTTACTCCTGGTCACATTGATAAGAGTAACAACAATCACACAGCTAGTCCAGGGACTCTTCTGTAGCTTAGGAGTCCCTTCATTAGCTCATTCTGGGGCACAAACCTTTGAGATGAGACATAATTCTTTCTCGTCTCCAGATCCCCTGCGCCAGAATAGAAGCCAGTTTCTATTTTACCACAGAAGACAGATGAAAGAAGACAGCTGTAGGTGAGTATAATTTTTTTTTTTTATTATGCTGTGTTTTTTTCTCTTTCAGGTTACAATGATCCATTGGATTATGTCGGATTCGTTGGACTTCATCAATGATCATTTTTTTTTTTTAATTATTTAATAAAATTGTCAAAGAGAGTTGTCTGGGGGAGTTTTTATTTCAATAAAAAAAATTTCTCTCATGTCTTGAGTTTTTTTTAAATACTTTCTTACACCCTTAGTAATGGCAACTGTCTGATAGACAGCATGCATTACTAAGGTGTGGCTTTGTGTCAGCTGGTGAATATTCTAGCACTAACCCTCCAATTATTACCCCGGTACCTAACACCGAAAAGAGTTGAGTATCGTCCAATACCCGGCTGTCTAAAGAGACAGCCAGGGATTGGGGCCATCACAGGTTGGTATTATTAGGCTGGGAAGGGGCAAACACCGTGGCCCTTCCCACCCTAGTAATGTCAGGCTGCTGCTTGTTATATCTGTCTGGTTCAGAAATATTGGGGGGACCCTATGCTGCTTTATAATTGGAAAAAAAAACAACATAGGGTCCCCCCCAATTTCTCATAACCAGCCGGAAATAACAAGCAGCAGCAGCCTGACATTACAAGGGTGGGAAGGGCCACTGTTTTAGGGCCTTCCCAGCCTAATAATACCAGACTGAGACCGCCCCAAACCCCAGCAGTCTCTTTAGACAGCTGGGTATTGGACGATATCCAGCTCTTCCCGGCACCCCTGATGGTGTTGGGTATCGGGGTAATAATTGGAGGGTTAGTGCTAGAATATTCACCATCTAACACTAAGCCACACCTTAGTAATGGATGCTGTCTATCAGACAGTCGCCATTACTAAGAGGGTAAGAAAGTAGTTAAAAAAATCAAGAGGCATGAGAGAAATTATTTTTATTGAAATAAAAACTCCCCCAGACAAGCCTCTTTGACCATTTTATTAAAAAATTAAACGAAAACGATGATCATCGATGGAGTCCAACGAATCCGACGTAATCCAAGCAATCCATCATAACCTGAAAGATAAAAAAAACACAAAGATCCCAGCAGTATGAACAATTTTAAAAAACTATAGTGACCTTCAGCTGTCTTCCTTCTTATTTGGTAAATTTAATGAACACTGGCTTCTATTCTGGCGCAGGAGACCTGTAGTTGAGACAGAATCTTGACTCATCTGTGAGACAGAATTCTGTCTCATCCTAAAGGTAGGTGTGCCAGAATGAGCTGAGTAATTGATGACCTATGCAATCATCTATTAAAAATTGAAAGGGATTACCACCCTCATTCATGTGACGTGAGTGCTGCAGCCTCTCAGTACTTACCGGCACAGCTCCATAGTGACTGTGCTTGGTGTCACTGCTCAGCCCATTCCCTAGGCTGGGACTGAGAACTACGATCAGGCCATGTGATCAATGAACATAATGTCACATGTCCTGTTGCCGCAACCCAGTCGGATGAGACCGGAGGATGGGAGTAGTAGTGGCGGATGCTGTGCCACCTAGCAGGCCGAAGCACGCTCCCAAACGGCTCCAGCCCCGCTCCTAGGCCGGACAAGGGTCAAGGGGGTCCTGCAGCACTACCGGATGGTGGTGGTAGTTGTTCTTTCCCCCGAGCCACTTCCAGTTGAAGAGGAGGACCTCTCCTACCTGAGCCGGTGTGGTGTTGGTCCAAGAAGAGCCCTGATGGTGAAGCAGGCACGACTCAGGAGTCAGCGTTGCAGGTAAACCAGACAGCCTTTTTATTTAGGCAACTGGAACAAAGGACAACAGCATTCCAGATGGGGGTAGTAGTCCTGCAGTGTCCTAACCCCAGCCTTGGTTCTAGGAGGGTGCCCAAAGACAGTATCGGCTCCACAAGATGGCTTCCTCTACTCCACCTCTGTACCTCTCCCAGCTTGCTATACTGGGGATAGAGTTGCAGGGAGTCCTGACAGGGAACTGGATACCTGGATACTAGGCCCGAATGCGACTCTCCTGTCAGGGTCCTCTCCTGCTCCTCCGGAGCACGACACGAATCAAGTTCAGCCACTTGGAAATCTCCACTCTCTAGCTCTGAGCTGTCTTGAGATGAGCCTGGGGCTGATGTTATCCCTCCTGAGGCTGTGGTAGCGGCAGTTGGCCTTCAGTCCAGCCTGGTGGCAGGTCAGCTCTGCACACCTTGTCTGGTCTGCAGCATGCACTGAACTGAGTCTCAACCGTCGCCGGGGAGATTATATCTCCTCACAACCCCGCCCAGTGGCCTGTGATAGGCCAGGGCTGAACCTAGTCTGGGTTTGAACACTGCAGGGGAAAAAATACAAAGGGAAAGCTGCATACAATTACATTCAACATAGAACAGAACTTACAGACATAAAACCCAGAGGCACACAAGACAAACACATAAATGCAGAAGCACTCTGGGATGCTGCACTGTGAAGTAGAAGCAGCACTCAGAGAGGGCCACTGCCTCTTTAACCAGCTGAACCACAGGGGGACAAGGTGTCAGACCCCCAACAGATCTCCAATTGATGACATTTCTAAGGATAGGTCAGCAATTAAAAAAAAAAAAAGGAAAGCCCTGGAAAATCCCTTTAAGCTAAGCCCCACATGGCGTCCTGCAGCAAAAAAGCTCTGCTGGAAAAACCACAACAGCAACGCATTGCAGTTTTTCCTGCAGCGCTTTTGATAGAAAGTTCACAGAGGTTTCCTCTGTGAACTTTCTGCTTCCATTATACCTATAGGGAAACAGCCGGCATTTCCGTAGGTATAATTGACATGCTGCGATTTCCAAAACCACAACGGTTTTGGAAATCGCCGCATGTCTGCAACACGTATATTAACGCAAAGTGGGGATAGGAATTACTAGAATCCCATCCACTTTGCTGTGACTGTAAACGCCGTCTTTTTTTTCCACGGCGTTTACGCCACAGGTGAACCGCGGCGTGTACACCACGTGGGGCCCCAGCCTTAAGGACAGAGAAGTGCCCTGACTATGGCTCCTGAAATGTGGTGACACAAGTTCCCACTGACCTACACTTCCTGCACCTGAATCCCTTACATGCTCCAGGATTATTACGAGGCCAGGGTCACCGAACTACTACCACTTTATCCATAGGACAGACCATAGTGAATCCTGGTTCCCGGTCCTGAGAATGTGGTTGTTTTTCTCACCACAGTGAATTTAGTCTGACTGAATCCAAGTTGAATGTAGCCGTGCCCTGCTGGATAGGATGCATCCATGCCCTCTTTTACTTTAATGGGAGTAACTGAGATAGCCGAAGTCCTTTACTTTACTATCTCAGGCACTTCCATTCAAGTTAATGGGTGCACGGTCGCCTCCCGTCCAGCTGGGCGCAGCTACATTCATCCTGGATTAAGTTAGAAGAAAAACACCCCGATTCTGAGGGCTCTATCCTATGGCTAACAGATAACTATTCTTCATAGCACAACCCTTTAAAAATGTTATCCACCTTCTAATATTCTAGGCTATATTCACACGGCAGTGCCCAGCACAGTGCACACCCTAAGAAAATCTGTTTTCAAGGATCCCTCATTGACATGAGTCTATTGAGGGATCCATAAAATCACCAAAAATAGCCAGTTCTATTTCTTTCGTGGATCATTCACACAGACGGTTAAAACAATGGTCGTGCGAATAGATCCACTAAAATCTATCGGACCGTGTGTTGCTAATACAACAGCCAGCACACGGCCTTGGAATCCTGTTGTGTGAATGAGCCCTTAGATCTGTGGAAGTCTGACAACCTGGATCCCTGCAGATCAGCTGCACCAGGACAGCGCGACTCCCAGTAATGATTAAATACCAGGAGCCACGCTGCTCACTCACTGTACAAAGTGCAGCTGCGGCTTCAATGGGACAGCGCTGCAGTACCTAAAGCCACCACTACACTTTATACGGCTAGTGAGCAGCGTGGCTATTGGTATGGTAACATTACTGAGAGCCATGCTATTCCAATGCAGCTGATCTTCAGGGGGTCCTGCGTGTTGCAACCCTGCAGGTGGTATAACAATATTAGAATGTGGATAATCCCTTTAAAGGGGTTGTCCAGGCAAAAATGTATTTTTTAATTAGAGTGGGAGAAGTGAAAAAAAAAAAAAAAAAAAAAAAACACATTCACCTGTCTCCGATGCTCGTGTGTCCCCCAGTCCTGCAGCTCTGTTGGCGCAAGTCCCCACCACACAAGACTGCTAAGGCCAATCCTTAGCCACAGCGAAGGGACGTCACTATCTGTGACGTCCCTGGGTCCCTTCTGTAGGCCGCTGATTGACCTAAGTAGTCACGTGACCACGGAGGCCAATCATCAGCCTCAGTGGAAGGGAGCCGGGACGTCACCGCCTGAAGACAGCCAAGTAGCAGGATCGGACTGCACTGGGAGGACACTGCAGCATCGGGGACAGGTGAGTAGGGTATTTTTTTTTTTTTTCACCTTCCCTGGCAAAATTAATATATTGACAAAATTATATTGTATTGGGGGTTGGTTAAAAAGGTTATACCTGCCACATAAATAAATAAGCCGCATAGTATTTACACTGTATGAATAGGATGCATGACGTTAAATAGGATGCATGACATTTTTTTTTTAACATCATGCATCCTATTTGTACAGTGTAAATACTATTTATTTATTTTTCTTACTTATATAGCGCCATCATATTCCGCAGCGCTTTACAGACATTGAGAGTCACTGTCCCATATAGGGCTCACAATCTACAAATGACTGTCAATGTCTGTAAAGCACTGCGGAATATGATGGCGCTATACAAGTAAGCATAATAAATAACTAAATAAATGGGGCTGATATAACACAGCTTGTGTGCTAAAAAAAAGTGATGTACAAGACATTAAAAAAGTAACAATTATTTTGCGCAAGTGAAAATTTTTGCAAAAAAAATTGAGAGACTTTTTGAGTTTTTCACACCACTTTTCTGGCCCTGTCATTTTACCATCATTTACTTCAGTTTTCTAGCATTAATGATGCCAGAGATCTACATCAGCAAGGAGCTGGTGTGGAGTTCTGTTTAGGTGCACGGACTCCAGAAGACGCGACTAATTTATGTGTGCACCTCATTATAAATTAGGCGCAAAACTCCGGCAGGTGGAAAACATTGTTTTTGATGACCCCCCCCCCCCCCCCCCCCCCCCCCCCCCCCCCCCCCCCCCCCCCCCCCCCCACCGGGGGGGGGCCCCCCCCGGGGGCCCGCCCCACGCCACCCCCCAACGCACAAACCCTTCTCCTTTTTTTTGGTTTTTTTTTTAAGACGGGGCGCCGCCGCGCCCCCCCCCCCCCCCCCCCCCCCCCTTCTCCGCGCGCGCCCCCCCGCCTCGGCGTTTCTCCTCCCCCCCGACAAAAAAAGCCGCCGGCGGGGGGGGGGGGGGGGGGCGGCGCCTGCGCTCTTTAATCAAACCATCAAATAAATTTTTTTTTTAACCATGCCCCGCCCTCCCCCCGGCCGCCCCTTCCCCCCCCCCCCCCCGAGTTTTTCCCCGGTTTCACCTGATCGGGCCCCTGACCATCCCCCCCCCCCCCCCCCCCCCCCCCCCCCCCCCCAGATCGGGCCCCTGACCATCCAGATCAGGCCCCTGACCATCCAGATCGGGCCCCTGACCAATGCATTTACATTGGTAAAATGTGGACTAATAGTCGGGGCTCGGGGCCCACCGGGGGATTCACCGGATCCCCGGTGGGCCAGTCCGACCCTGACCTCAACTATGAGAGACAAAATGAGAAAACATATCTAGAAAATCACATTGTCTGATTTTTAAAGAATTTATTTGCAAATTATGGTGGAAAATAAGTATTTGATCAATAACAAAAGTTCATCTCAATATTTTGTTATAAATCCTTTGTTGGCAATGACAGAGGTCAAATGTTTTCTGTAAGTCTTCACAAGGTTGGCACACACTGGTGCTGGTATGTTGGCCCATTCCTCCATGCAGATCTCCTCTAGAGCAGTGATGTTTTGGGGCTGACGCTGGGCAACATGGACTTTCTACTCCCTCCAAAGGTTTTCTATGGGGTTGAGATCTGGAGACTGGCTAGGCCACTCCAGGACCTTGAAATGCTTCTTACGAAGCCACTCCTTCATTGCCCTGGTGGTGTGCTTGGGATCATTGTCATGCTGAAAGACCCAGCCACGTTTCATCTTCAAAGCCCTTGCTGATGGAAGGAGGTTTGCACTCAAAATCTCACAATACATGGCCCCATTCATTATTTCATGTACACGGATCAGTCGTCCTGGTCCCTTTGCAGAGAAACAACCCCAAAGCATGATGTTGCCATCCCCATGCTTCACAATAGGTATGGTGTTCTTTGGATGCAGCTCAGCATTCGCTCTCCTCCAAACACGACGAGTTGTGTTTCTACCAAACAGTTCTACTTTGGTTTCATCTGACCATATGACATTATCCCAATACTCTTCTGGAACATCCAAATGCTCTCTAGCAAACTTCAGACGGGCCTGGATATGTACTGGCTTAAGCAGGGGGACACGTCTGGCACTGCAGGATCTGAGTCCCTGGCAGCGTAGTGTGTTACTGACGGTAGCCTTTGTTACGTTAGTCCCAGCTTTCTGCAGGTCATTCACTAGGTCCCCCCGTGTGGTTCTGGGATTTTTGCTCACTGTTCTTGTGATCATTTTGACCCCACGGGGTGAGATCTTGCGTGGAGCCCCTGATCGAGTGAGATTATCAGTGGTCTTGTTTGTCTTCCATTTTCTAATTATTGCTCCCGCAGTTGATTTGTTCACACCAAACTGCTTTTGTAACGTCCTTGCCTGTCCGGGCTTTGGCGCCGTCCTCCGGGCGCACGCTGCGGCACAGGAGGCGTGCCCGGGTGTGATTCTTTCCTTTGGGTTTTTCTTGTATTGTCTGAACACTGTCCTATTCCCTCACCTCCTTAATTGATTTTCCACCACGCCCTTCTCCTTCACCTTGCTTTCCTCCTGCTCCACTAAGAGTTAACTTTAGTCCTGCCTTTGTGATTGACAGCCTATCCTCCTATCAAGTCTGGGGCGGGTTCTTTCTCCCTATTTATTGTTTGCTCACTTTCCCATTGGCGCCTGCTATTACATTTCGTTTACTGGCTATACTCCTTGTTCTTTGTTACCTGCTCTTCTGATTTTCTGACCACTGGCTTACCTTTGACTATTCTCTTGGATTTTGATTCTGTACTGCATTGATCGATTGTTACCGACCCCTTGGCTAGCTGACCTCCCTTTGTTGTTGTGCGTCTTGTCTGCATTCTGTGTTATCACTTATTATAAGGAGGGATTGTTGACCAGTTGCTGGCTGTCACCTAGGACAGATCGGGCAAGTTAGCCAGGGACAGTGGGGGGATTCAGCTTAGGGTCCACTGTCTTGTTGTGCCCCTCCCCCTAAGTTCTCCAGCAGCTACTGGGGAATCGCTCCTCTAGTGATTCCCTTACTGCTTGCCTATTGCAGATTCAGTCTTCCCAGCCTGGTGCAGGTCTACAATTTTGTTTCTGGTGTCCTTCCACAGCTCTTTGGTCTTCACCATAGTGGAGTTTGGAGTGTGACTATTTGAGGTTGTGGACAGGTGTCTTTTATACTGATAACAATGTCAAACAGGTGCCATTACTACAGGTAATGAGTGGAGGACAGAGGAGCCTCTTAAAGAAGAAGTTACAGGTCTGTGAGAGCTAGAAATTTTGCTTGTTTGTAGATGACCAAATACTTATTTTCCACCATAATTTGAAAACAAATTCTTAAAAAATCAGACAATGTGATTTTCTAGATATGTTTTCTCATTTTGTCTCTCATAGTTGAGGTCTACCTATGATGTCAATCACAGGCCTCTCTCATCTTTTTAAGTGGGAGAACTTGCACAATTGATGGCTGACTAAATACTTTTTCCCCCCACACACACACACACACATATATATATATATATATATATATATATATATATATATATACAGTACAGACCAAAAGTTTGGACACACCTTCTCATTCCAAGAGTTTTCTGTATTTTCATGACTATAAAAAATTGTAGATTCACACTGAAGGCATCAAAACTATGAATTAACACATGTGGAATTATATACTTAACAAAAAAGTGTGAGACAACTGAAAATATGTCTTATATTCTAGGTTCTTCAAAGTAGCCACTTTTTGCTTTGATTACTGCTTTGCACACTCTTGGCATTCTGTTGATGAGCTTCAAGAGGTAGTCACCTGAAATGGTTTTCACTTCACAGGTGTGCCCTGTCAGGTTTAATAAGTGGGATTTCTTGCCTTATAAATGGGGTTGGGACCATCAGTTGTGTTGTTCAGAAGTCAGGTGGATACACAGCTGTTAGTCCTACTGAATGGAGTGTTAGAATTTGTATTATGGCAAGAAAAAAGCAGCTAAGTAAAGAAAAACGAGTGGCCATCATTACTTTAAGAAATGAAGGTCAGTCAGTCCGAAAAATTGGGAAAACCTTGAAAGTGTCCCCAAGTGCAGTGGCCAAAACCATCAAGCGCTACAAAGAAACTGGCTCACATGAGGACTGCCCCAGGAAAGGAAGACCAAGAGTCACCTCTGCTGCGGAGGATAAGTTCATCCGAGTCACCAGCCTCAGAAATCGCAGGTTAACAGCAGCTCAGATTAGAGACCAGGTCAATGCCACACAGAGTTCTAGCAGCAGACACATCTCTACAACAACTGTTAAGAGGAAACTGTGTGCAGCAGGCCTTCATGGTAAAATAGCTGCTAGGAAACCACTGCTAAGGACAGGCAACAAGCAGAAGAGACTTGTTTGGGCTAAAGAACACAAGGAATGGACATTAGACCTGTGGAAATCTGTGCTTTGGTCTGATGAGTCCAAATTTGAGATCTTTGGTTCCAACCACCGTGTCTTTGTGCGACGCAGAAAAGGTGAACGAATGGACTCTACATGCCTGGTTCCCACCGTGAAGCATGGAGGAGGAGGTGTGATGGTGTGGGGGTGCTTTGCTGGTGACACTGTTGGGGATTTATTCAAAATTGAAGGAATACTGAACCAGCATGGTTACCACAGCATCTTGCAGCGGCATGCTATTCCATCCGGTTTGCGTTTAGTTGGACCATCATTTATTTTTCAACAGGACAATGACTCCAAACACACCTCCAGACTGTGTAAGGGCTATTTGACCAAGAAGGAGAGTGATGGGGTGCTATGCCAGATGACCTGGCCTCCACAGTCACCAGACCTGAACCCAATTGAGATGGTTTGGGGTGAGCTGGACCGCAGAGTGAAGGCAAAAGGGCCAACAAGTGCTAAGCATCTCTGGGAACTCCTTCAAGACTGTTGGAAGACCATTTCAGGTGACTATATTGTGAGTGTGTGAACCCAGAGGGAGCTATTGAGCGACCCAGGGCCAGGCCTGAAAAGGCCCTCAGCCACACCTTTGGGTGGGGCATAACTCCAGAGGGCTGGGGGAAACCTGCAGGAAACAGGAAGTCGTGGACCCAGCCAAAGACAGACAAGGCGGTCTGTTCCCCGAGGGCTGGGGTCCTGAGACGGAGCCAGGCTGCTTGTTGCCCCAGAGATCAGTCAGGGAGCAAGCAGTGAGTTAGGGCCTTTGTGTGGCCTAGGACGTTTATTATTTTGTGTATGTTTCCTAAGCTGAATAAAAGCCATTTTGTTTTGAATTGGCACCGTCTGAACGCTGTTTCTCCGGCGCCCAATACCACACCCACTGCTGTCGGTTCCAGGAGTCTGCCGCCATTGAGATTAATCCCCCCAAATTGTCACAATATATATATTGCAGTATATATATATATATACTAGCAGAAGGACCCGGCTTCGCACGGGTATATTTCACGGGTATATTTCATTTTTTATTTGTGTAGTGACCCAATAAAAATTGGCCTGTTTTGTACTTCACATCCAGTATAGCAGTCCAGTATAGGTACAGTCTATTTATGGCTGTGTTGCTATGGAAACCTGGTAAATGAAATTTGAATGTAACGTCTCTGCCTGTTCGGGTCTCAGCGCCACCCTCCGCTTGCACGCTGTGGCGAAGGAGGCGTGTTCAGTTTGATTCCTTGCGTAGATTTCTAGTTGCTCAGTCTGAACATGGTCCTAGTTCCCTTGCTGTGTAAAGCCACACCCGTGTTCTGAGCATTGTTTCTCTTTGGACTGCATAGAGTTAATCTCTTCCTGGCCTGAGTGATTGACAGCCTGTGTACCTATCAGGTCTGAGGCTGGTCCCAAACTTTCTATAAACAGGTTGTCAGCCCTCACTTGGTCGCCGGTTATTGCACTTGTGTTTGCCTGCTCTCTTTATTATATTCCTTACCACTTTGTTACTTGATTCTCTGACCCTTTGGCTTGCCTTTTGACTATTCTCTTGGATTTTGACTTTGTACTGCATTGCTCGTTTGCTACTGACCCCTTGGCTTCCTGACCTCTCTTTTGTCGTTTGTTTTGTCTTGTAATGTTCTCTGTGTCACTTACCCAGTATAGGGCGTGTCTTCTAGTTGTCCTTTTACCGTTTAGGGTAACTGAGGCAATAGGAAGGGACAGTGGCTGGGGTGAGATTAGGGCTCACTTGTCTCTGTCCTTCCTCCCAGACCGCTGCAGTAGTGTCAGGGTTGCTACGGGTGGCAAGACCCTTACAGAATAACCGGCCCATACATTCTGCCATTGCTTCCCATAGGGTCAGCATGGATCCTATTCAGGTCCTTGCGGCCAAGTTGGAAGGTTTGGCAAGCCTGGTAGCTGAGCTTGCTAAACAGGTGCAGACCCTTACTGATGCTGCTGCAGCATCTCCGGTTGTTTCTGCCCCTTTCAGGGTTAAGATGTTACTCCCGGATCGTTTTTCAGGGGATCGTGAAAAATTTGAGACTTTCCGGGAGTCCTGTCGCCTGTATTTTCGGATTAATCCACATGCATCCCAGGCCCAAATGGTTGGAGTAGTTATATCCCTCCTTCAGGGAGATCCACAAGCTTGGGCCCTTAAACTCCTTCCAGGGGCGGAGGAGTGGATTAACTTTGAAAAATTTTTCTTGTTCCTGGGGTCTATATATGCTGAGCCAGACCACATTGGACTTGCAGAATCGCAACTCCTCACTATGCGGCAGGGCAAACGCTCTGCTGAGGAGTACTGCTCAGAATTTCGCAAGTGCAGTGTAACTGCAGGCTGGTGTGAGTCAGCTCTAAAGGCCCACTTTAAACAAGGCCTATGTGACCGTGTTAAGGAGGTCTGGGTTGGTCACCCAGATCCCCCTACTCTTAAGCAGGCTATGACTTTGGCTGTTCGTATTGACCGTAGGATCCGGGAAAATGTTAAAGAGAGATTAGGGTCTGCTTCTTCCAAGTTTTCTGTCTCTCCCTCTCTGTCTCCTGAAAAACCTGTTATTTCTCCCATGACTCCTGGTGAGGAACCCATGCAACTGGGAGCTATGGACGCCAAGACTCGATGAGAGCATCGTCTCCGGAATAACCTCTGCCTGTACTGTGGTACTTCAGGGCATATCATACGAGACTGCTCCATCAGACCCCGCACACCAGGGGAAAAGCTTCAGTGCCTGAGTGGTAGTCGGAAGAACCACTCAAGCAACCAGGTATTTGCCAGTAGTAACAATAAGATGTTGTTATCTGTGTCTTTGTCCTCTGGGGACAGATCTGTTTGTGGCCAGGCCTTAGTTGACTCTGGGTCTGCGGCAAACTTTGTCACATTCTCGTTTGTCTCAGCTTTAGGCATTGAGCTTTTGCCACTTGACACTCCTCTGGCGGTTATTGGAGCGGATTTTGCCCCACTGGCCAGGGGTAAGGTCTGATTCAAGACCCCCTTAATCACGTTGAAAGTGGGTTCTGCTCATTCAGAGGTCATGAGCTTTTTTGTTATGGAGCATCTGTCTTCCGATATTATTTTGGGGCTCCCCTGGCTGAACTTCCATAACCCTATTTTTGATTGGGGTAAAAGGGAGTTGGTAAAATGGGGAGATCAGTGCTCATCCCACTGTATTGTTTTACACACCTTAGATTGTGTCAGTGAAGAGACGGTCTCAGCTGTAAAGGTTGGAAACACCAGGCGAATAAAAAAACGTTTGCCTGGTCCTCCAGCACCTGTTGTTGTTGTTCAGGGAGATCTGGAATTAAAGGCAGAGAAAATACTGGGTCCTACTAAAACTGGTTTATCTGGTGAGGGTCCGGTGGCCCTTCATAAAGGGGGGGTACTGTAGCGTCTCTGCCTGTTCTGGTCTCAGCGCCACCCTCTGCTCGCACGCTGTGGCGAAGGAGGCGTGTTCAGTTTGATTCCTTGCGTAGGTTTCTAGTTGCTCAGTCTGAACATGGTCCTAGTTCCCTTGCTGTGTAAAGCCACACCCGTGTTCTGAGCATTGTTTCTCTTTGGACTGCATAGAGTTAATCAAAAGGCAAGGCAAAAGGGCCAACAAGTGCTAAGCATCTCTGGGAACTCCTTCAAGACTGTTGGAAGACCATTTCAGGTGACTACCTGTTGAAGCTCATCAAGAGAATGCCAAGTGTCCAAAGCAGTAATCAAAGCAAAAGGTGGCTACTTTGAAGAACCTAGAATATAAGACATATTTTCAGTTGTTTCACACTTTTTTGTTAAGTATATAATTCCACATGTGTTAATTCATAGTTTTGATGCCTTCAGTGTGAATCTACAATTTTTATAGTCATGAAAATACAGAAAACTCTTGGAATGAGAAGGTGTGTCCAAACTTTTGGTCTGTACTGTGTATATATATACATATATATATATATATATATATATATATATATATATATTTACTACCGTTCAAAAGTTTGGGGTCACTCAGACAATTTTGTGTTTTCCATGAAAACTCACACTTTTTATTTATCAAATGAGTTGCAAAATGAATAGAAAATATAGTCAAGACATTGACAAGGAATTGAAATAATAATTTTCTCCTTCAAACTTTGCTTTCGTCAAAGAATGCTCCATTTGCAGCAATTACAGCATTGCAGACCTTTGGCATTCTAGCTGTTAATTTGCTGAGGTAATCTGGAGAAATTTCACCCCATGCTTCCAGAAGTCCCTCCCACAAGTTGGATTGGCTTGATGGGCACTTTTTGCGTACCATACAGTCAAGCTGCTCCCACAACAGCTCAATGGGGTTGAGATCTGGTGACTGCGCTGGCCACTCCATTACAGATAGAATAACAGCTGCCTGCTTCTTCCTTAAATAGTTCTTGCATAATTTGAAGGTGTGCTTTGGGTCATTGTCCTGTTGTAGAATGAAATTGGCTCCAATCAAGCGCTGTCAATCAAGGGTATGGCATGGCGTTGCAAAATGGAGTGATAGCCTTCCTTATTCAAAATCCCTTTTACCTTGTACAAATCTCCCACTTTACCAGCACCAAAGCAACCCTAGACCATCACATTACCTCCACCATGCTTGACAGATGGTGTCAGGCACTCTTCCAGCATCTTTTCAGTTGTTCTGCTTCTCACAAATGTTCTTCTGTGTGATCCGAACACCTCAAACTTCGATTCGTCTGTCCATAACACTTTTTTCCAATCTTCCTCTGTCCAATGTCTGTGTTCTTTTGCCCATATTAATCTTTTCCTTTTATTAGCCAGTCTCAGATATGGCTTTTTCTTGACCACTCTGCTTTGAAGGCCAGCATCCCTGAGTTGCCTCTTCACTGTAGACGTTGGCACTGGCGTTTCGTGAGTACTATTTAATGAAGTTGCCAGTTGAGGACCTGTGAAGCGTCGATTTCTCAATCTAGAGACTCTAATGTACTTGTCTTGTTGCTCAATTGTGCAGCGGGGCCTCCCACTTCTTTTTCTACTCTGGTTAGAGCCTGTTTGTGCTGTCCTCTGAAGGGAGTAGTACACACTGTTGTAGGAAATCTTCAGTTTCTTGGCAATTTCTCACATGGAATAGCCTTCATTTCTAAGAACAAGAATGGACTGTCGAGTATCACATGAAAGTTCTCTTTTTCTGACCATTTTGAGAGTTTAATCGAACCAACAAATGTAATGCTCCAGATTCTCAACTAGCTCAAAGGAAGGTCAGTTTTATAGCTTCTCTAACCAGCAAAACTGTTTTCAGCTGTGCTAACATACTTGCACAAGGGTTTTCAAGGGTTTTCTAAATATCCATTAGCCTTCTTACACAGTTAGCAAACACAATGTACCATTAGAACACTGGAGTGATGGTTGCTGGAAACAACGCAGCCATAAATATCTACACCTATGTAGATATTGCATTAAAAACCAGACGTTTTCAGCTAGAATAGTCATTTACCACATTAACAATGTATAGAGTGTATTTCTGATTCATTTAATGTTATCTTCATTGAAAAAAAAACTGTGCTTTTCTTTCAAAAATAAGGAAATTTCTAAGTGACCCTAAACTTTTGAACATTAGTGTACATATATATATATATATATATATATATATATATATGGTGTACATGGTGCACGACCTGGCAGAAGGTGCACCTCTTTTATGAGGCACACCTTCTGTCGACACCAGACATATGAATGCCCCATTGTGTTTAGTAGTGTGCATAGGTTAGTCAAGACTTTTATTGATTAATTCAGGACATCAGGCCACAGCGTTTTTAATGGTGATTTTTCATGGTAAACACCATTAAAATGCCAAATAGAGATAACTCTTGTGTGAAGCCAGCCTTATCTATCAGTTTTATCTACTTCATCTTCATTTTGCTTTCTTCGTGTTGACATTTTAGGGGCTTTGGAACCAACATGACAACTCACAAGGCTCATGAAAAGGGAGGGGAGGAACCTTCCAGAGTCCCAGAAGAATAAGCATATCTTCAAGGCCTAAAAGAATGCTCCTACATCCTGTGGTAGCTGTCATTTTGTATATGTCATGGTCATGTTATTTGCTAGTCATAGACTGAAAAAAAGGTGGAATAGCCAGCACATTTTATGTACAAGTCAAAAAAGGGGTGTGAGTTGTATCTCAAAAGGAGCTATGGTCCTGCATAAAGCAAAAGGAGACTCTTGAGAAGTTTTCATGATGCCCTAGTTTAGAATGTCGGGAAGCATTGTCTAAAGTTACAATAGCTTCAACTTACATTTGTCATCCTGGATCCAGGGCCAATTTAACCATATGACCAATGTTGCACTTGCAGCGGGCCCTATGGAAGCAGGGCTCTCCTTGGGACAGCGGGACAGTCCTGCATTTGCTGTCCCGTTGTCCAGGGCAGTGGATGCCGATTAGTTGTAGACAGTAGTGAAGTAGGGACACATCTCCTTCACCATACTGGGCTGGATAAACTTCTCTGATCTCCTTTCTAGTTGCCTTTCATGGCTTGCAGTCTGAGCGTCCTATATTTGACCCATGGCCTCTGGTGAGCTGCAGTGAGAAGATTTATGATACACAACCTTACAGAAACAGAGAAAGTAACCCTTTTATGGCAAAAATAAATAAATAAAGCGATACTGTGGCATAAAAGGAAGCACGGTTATTATGTGGATGCAACAACAAGGGATGGGAAAGGGGGAAGCTTGTGTGCACATATATGTTGTGAAAATTATACCCATATAGAGAAGGAAAGTGAATTGTAAATGGTACAAAAATGTCAGGGATGACAGTTGTGAGAAGATGTTGCACAATGGGCCCAAATTGAGTTATGTCCCTTTTACCAACTTTTGGAGTACTGTGAAAATACTGCAATACTACAGGAACAATGTTAAGTATATCATACGTTAGCAGAGATAAAGTGAAGATTTGTCTTTTCTCAATTCTTAGTTATTTGCAAATTTTTGTCTGTCTGGACAGGAAACACATTGTTCTGAAGAATCCTGCAAGAGTAACTACATATAGAATACCTTAAATGAAATCCACAAATTACATGCAAATTGTATTACATTGTGAAGCTGTTCTGCTACTTGTGTTTTTCTCACGAGTCCTGTATTCAATACAATATCTATTAATTTGGTGAGCCTGTGGACTCACAGAACAGTCCATCATTGTTGATGGCCATGTAATTTGCTTGATTTGAATTTAGGTAATGAGAAGCATCTGAATAGCAGGATGAGAATTCTACAGAGATAACTAATACAGATAAACAGAAAAAAGCTCACAAAATAGCTCTTTATGCAATTTGCCTAAAAGAAAAAAAAACATACCAAAAGCTGTATAGCTGAACAGAGAAAGCTTTTGGGGTTGTTTATTTAGACAATGTTATAAGCAATTAAGGCTGAGGCCACACATTGCAGAAAAGCTTTATTTTTGTTGCAGATTCTGCTTCTGTTTTTCTTAGCCAAAGACAAGACTGACATAAAAAAGAGAAATATAAAAAAGCACTTATACTTCTCCCTTCTGTTAAATCTATTCTTGGCTTTAGCTAAAACAAAACGCAGCAAAATCCGCAATGTGCGACCTCAACCTACAGAGGTTTTCTCACTCTAACATGTTTTTTCTCAAACTCCTACAATCTTATTAAATTGTTATAAGACGGTCCAATTGGTTGGTTCTATAATGCCACAGCTGTTTTTCTTTTCTTCACTGCGCAGCTCCAATAATTTATCTCAGCTGGGATCATGAAAAGCCATGACCCCCCACTTTTCCCAAGACTTACTTCTGTCCTTCATTACTTTATGAGCAGAAACTATAAACTAGAAATTATTCAGCAGAAACTATAAGGATGGGGCCCTACATAGCGTTTTACAGTAACTTCAAAATGGATGGAATTCTTGCTAATCCCATCCACACATTGTAGAAAAATATGAGCTATGACAAAGGGGCTATACGCCTTGAAACACGTAGGCTGTTTTATGGATCGTGAATTTGTGTAACTGTTGTTACCTTTTTAAACTATATGGATTAAAAGTTACATTTTATTTATTGATCACATCGTTGCTGGATGCTGGAACTTTTTTCTATTCATCATCTTCAATATATTTTGGTCAGAAGAGTCTAGTGAGCGTTCCTTGGCATCTCAACACAGGAGTCTATTTATATGTGGATATGGTGAGCTGAAGATTCAACCTTTTTTTTGTGTATTGTAGAAAAATATCCTCAGCGAATATGCTGCATTTCAAAAAACGTGTTTTTGTATAGCGGGCATGTCAGTTATACAGACGGAAACGCTAGCATTTTCCTTATAGGTATAATTGAAGCAGAAACATAAAAATCTGCAGACTTTCTGTGAAAAAAGCTGCAGGAAAAAGTGCAAAGAGTTTCTTCCATGTTATTTCCTGCAACACTTTTTGGCTGCTGCCCACTACGTGGGGCCTTAGTCTCAATTAAAAGGTGCTTTCCCCGACCCAAAGTAATAATATAAAAATGATGCGTGATTTCATTTGCAGTAGAGTTCTAAGAAAATAAGCCCCAGAATTGCTATTTCAAGGGGAATGCAATATTTTAATAAATAGAAATATCAAAAGACTATGGTATTGATAACATTATATGACATTTCTACTATTTATAATATAATTAAATACTAAGAACAGGACCAAACATTGTATAGTGGATGTGCTTGTTATAGCAGATCAATCGTTAATTAAACACTGAACTGCTAACAGGCCATATGACTCATGAAGTGTAGATTATGATGTTAATCTGTTTTCCCTTAGTTCCAATAGCAGCAGGGGTAAATACTGGGGTATTTCTGCCCCTGTGTGCTGATAGGACAGAATTGAATTTTTAATGAACAATAAATGGTTAACAGTAACCCCTCCCACTCCTCAATATAAGGAAGGACGTACCAACCCCCCAGCGTGTAATTATAAAGACAAATACATAACACATAGAGAGGGAGCCTTGTGCTGCTGTTGGGACTAAGGGAAAACAGATTAACATCAAAATCTACACTTCCCTTCTGTTCCACCAGCAGCACAATACTGGGGATTTAGCAAGAAGAACCCTAGGGAGAGCCCTCTTGAAGAATGGAACTTAACACGGAATGGCCAAAAGAAGTGGACTCCGTACCCCGGGTGTTAAATCTGTAATGATTAACAAAGGTATGGAGAGAGCTCCAAGAAACTGCCGAACAAATCTGTTCCCAAGGCACAGAGCTTCTCTCCGCCCAAAAGGTAACAACGGCTCTTGTAGAGTGAGCTCGAACAAATTCAGGCGGTTCTACCCCCTGAGAAATGAAAGCCAATATTATGGCTTCCTTAATCCAGCGTGCCAAGGAAGGTTTAGAGGCCTTGAGCCCCCTATTCTTCCCAGCAAATGATAGAAAAAGGTTCTCTGACCATCTAAAAGGTCGAGACCTCTCAATATAAACTCGAGACATCTGGCCACATCCAGGGAGTGAAGTTTAACTTCCTCCGGAGATGACTGCTGGGATAGAACACTGGTAATGAAATAACCAGGTTGAGGTTAGAAAATGAGGGTACCTTAGGTAGAAACCCTGGTATAAACCTTAGTTGTACTCTATCCGGATAAAAGGATATGTACGGTTCTATTGAAATAAAGCCTGGAGTTCCCCAACTCTTTTAGCTGAGGTTATGGACAAAAGAAACACTGTCTTTAGTGTGAGAAATTTAATCTCATCCTCTTCTAGACGCTCAAAGGGGGGATCACATAACCCCTTTAAAACAGTAGATAAATCCCATTGAGGGATTGGGTGGGTAACAGGCGGTCTAAGCCTGAATGCACCCTTAAAAAAATCTTTTAATCATTGGGTCTGCAGAAAGCTGCTTATCTAAGCAGGCTGACAGGGCAGCAACTTGAACTTTCAAAGTGGAAGGGCTAAGGCCCTTGTCCAAGCTGTCCTGAAGGAATTTCAGGATCTCTGGAATGGAAAGATCCGAGCTCTCTATTCCTCTACCTGATGCCCAGGAGATGAAGATGTTTCGGATCCTGGCGTAGTTCTTATTTGTAGACTCTGCTCTAGCGAGAAAGAGAGTACTTAAGATGGCTACTGAGAGTCCGTTAGATGGTAATAAGGACTGGTCAACCTCCAGGCTGTCAGATTGAAGGATTTCAGATCCTTGCAGAGCCTGGGACCCTGAGACACCAGGTTCTGAATCGGCGGAAGCTTCCAATATATCCCATGACTCATTTGAATGAGTTGGGAAAACCAAGCTCTCTTTTGGCCAAAAAGCACCATGTGAATGCAGTTTTACATCAAAGTAAAGGTTCCAGTGGCCTAAGAATATAGCTGCATCCAGATACATAATGTGTTTTCACCATAAAGATGCTGCCATACGGTGCTCCTGGACACATACATTTACCACTAATTGGGGGCTGTACATGTACTTTCATTGCTTCTAATCGGAAAGTACAGGTGCATCCCAGGAAACAGAAGTAAACGCATACGTCCTAAAGCATCTGGTGGCAGCACTTCTGTGTTATGGTTTGTGGTGTATAACTTTAGTTTAGGGGTCGTCAGACTTATAATTATTGACCGGCACTCCGAGTACCTCATCTTTAATTTTTTAATTAAAATCGGCACGCCGAACAAAGAAGGTTGCCTACCCCTACTCTAGACAATCTATCTGCCATTATTTTGCAAGGACCTTAGCTCTTTCAAGATCAAGCTAACTTCCTTTTATGTTTTCAAACTTTACTCCCCACCTTCCAAAAAAATATAACTTTTTTATTTTTTGCTGACATAGCCATATGAGGGTTTGATTTTTGCAGGACAAATTGGATTTCACAATAACACCATTGATTATTCCATGTGATGTACTGAAAAAATCAGAATGAGGTGAAATTGGGAAACACAAATAACAGTTGCACCATTTTCTTACGTGTCTTGTTTTTATTGCATTTACTATGTGGTGACCTGCTTTTTGTGGGTAAGTATGGTCACTCTGATACCAAATTTATATAGTTTTTATTATGTTTTAATATCTTTAAAAAATATTCTAAAGTTTAGAAAAAACAAAAAAATTTTTGCATCGCCATATTCTCACGCCCAGAAGCTTTTCGTACTTCCAGTCGAGTAAGGTGTCTTTTTTCATGGAAAGTTGTAGTTTTTGTTAATGCCATGTTGAGGATTATCTAATGTTTTGATCACTTTTAATACAATTTGGGGCTGCAAAAAACAGTCATTTGGCCATTTTGATTATTTTAACTGCTATGCTGTTCATGGCATGGGACAATTTTATTTATATTTTAACAGTATCAGATGTACTTTTTCTTAATATTTTATTTTTGGTTTATTTTTGTATGTAAAATTTTTATATTTTTTATTTATTATAGTATTACCGTATTTTTAGGATTATAAGACGCACTTTTTTCCCCCAAATTTGGGAGGAAAATGGGGGTGCGTCTTATAGTCCAAATGAGAGACTTTGGCGGGGAGCGGAGGAGTGGGGTTACAGCATCGCCCCACTCCTGCCGCCGCTGGCTTCCTGCAGCGGAGGGAGTAGGGCGATGCTGCGGGCCCTGGGCTGAGAAGGTGTCCCGGCGGTGTGAACCTCTGTGCTGTTACGGCGGATGCCGGGTTTGTGAAGATGATGGCGGTCGCTCTGCATTAAAGGGGAGACCAGGAGCTAATGCCTGTGATCAGAGTCCACTCTGAAGGTAGTAAAGCTGTCCACGGGGCCAGTCCTGAACGGCCCCATACCTTTCTTGTTGCGGGAGCCGTCCTGTTCCTGTGACATCCGGGAGCCTTATGAAGGCTCCCAGGCCTGTCATAGTAATGTACAGAATCTCCCATAGACTGTAATACACTTGTATTGCAGTCTATGGGACTTGCAATCAAATGATTGCATGTTCAAGCCCCCTAGGGGGGGCTAATAAAATAGTAAAAAAAAAAAAAAATAAAAAAGTTTAAAAAAAAAATAAAAATTCTAAATCACCCCCTTTCTCTAGAATACATATAAAAGAAGAAAATTACTGTGAAACACATAGACATTAGGGATTCCTGTGTCCAAAAATGCCTGGTCTAGTGGGAAAAAAAATCAAAAGTGCTGGACCGCCTTTTTTTTTTTTCGCTGTTTCGCCTCTCATTTGAATAAAAAGTGATCAAAGCAATAGACATTCCCCAAAATGGTATAACTAAAAAGTACACCTGACCCCGCAAAAACAGATGCCCTATGCTTACCTGTACTATGGCAGGGCCACCTGTCAATGTGGCCTTGCAGCTGTTGCAAAACTACAACTCCCATACATTAATATTTTCCTCCTCTAAAACCTAGGTGCGTAAATATTGGGGTAGCAGCAGTAGCGACTGCCACAGGGCCCGGAACATTATGGGGCCCGGGACCCGGAGCCCTGTGGAAGCCGCTACCGCAAACCCCACAAACACTGCTTTGGTTATACTCTGGGGTCTTTTGAGACCTCTGAGTATAACGATCGGGGGCCCAGGGGAGGTGAGGGAACATAAAAAACACTGTAACTCACCTCTCCTACGCTCCGCAGGCTTCGGGCCTATTTAGTGACGTACCAGACGTCAACCGACATCATTATGCATCGCGACGCCGGCCTCACTCGTGCGAGATCTGGTCCAACATTGAAGATGGCCGAAGTAGCGCACGGGAGTGCAGCGGAGCCAGGAAGAGGTAAGAAGCATTGTTTTTTATGTTTGTATCCTACCCTGGGTCTCCGATCATTATACTCTGGAGTCTGAAAAGACCTCAGAGTATAATAATCATTCATGCGTGGTCCACTATGGAGCATAATACTGTGTGCAGGGGCCACTATGGGGCATACTACTGTGTGTAGGGGCCACTATGGGGCAGGCATACTACTGTGGGCAGGGGCCACTATGGGGCATACTACTGTGAGCAGGGGCCACTATGGGGCATAATTCTATGTGCAGGGGTCACTATGGGGCATAATACTGTGTGCAAGGGTCACTATATGGCATAATACAGTTCACAGGGGCCACTATGGGGCATACTACTGTGAGCAGGGGCCACTATGGGGCATAATTCTATGTGCAGGGGTCACTATGGGGCATAATACAGTTCGCAGGGGCCACTATGGGCATAATACTGTGTGCAGGGGCCACTATGGCACATAATAGTGTATGCAGGAATGCGGTTTATGCGGGGGGGGGGAGGTTGGGGACAGCGGTTCGGGGGGGGGGGGGCCATGTCAAATGTTCGCGTTGGGGCCCAGCCATTCCTAGATACTCCACTCGGTGCGTCTTATAGTCCGGTGCATCTTATAGTCAAAAAAATACGCTGCATTTTTAAAACCCCTCTAGGGTACTTTAACCAGCAATCATTAGATTCAATACAATATTGCAGTCTGTGAGAAATTGGCAATGTTACTACTGTATAGTAGCATAGCACTGGTAGGCTTGGCTTTCTTCAGTACATTCCCAGCTGCCATAGCAAGTGAACGACTCCCTCAATCTCGCTGTGCAGGAGCCTTTCTTTCCTTCAAAATAAACTGAAAGTAAAACAGTATCTGAGATGCTGCAGTCACATTTGACAACAGCATCTGAGAGGTGGTTGTCAGAGCTTATTACAGGCACTGCTGCCGGGTCCTTGTCCTGTAAAATAGAAGAGACTTGACAGCTATGATGACTCAATTTTAAAAATCCTTTCCTGATGTTAAAAGGTACAGTCATATGAAAAAGTTTGGGCACCCCTATTAATCTTAATCATTTTTAGTTCTAAATATTTGGGTGTTTGCAACAGCCATTTCAATTTGATATATCTAATAACTGATGGACACAGTAATATTTCAGGATTGAAATGAGGTTTATTGTACTAACAGAAAATGTGCAATATGCATTAAACCAAAATTTGACCAGTGCAAAAATTTGGGTACCCTTATCATTTTATTGATTTGAATACTCCTAACTACTTTTTACTGACTTACTGAAGCACAAAATTGGTTTTGTAACCTCACTGAGCTTTGAACTTCATAGCCAGGTGTATCCAATCATGAGAAAAGGTATTTAAGGTGGCCAATTGCAATTTGTTCTCCTATTTGAATCTCCTCTGAAGAGTGGCATCATGGGCTCCTCAAAACAACTCTCAAATGATCTGAAAACAAAGATTGTTCAACATAGTTGTTCAGGGGGAGGATACAAAAAGTTGTCTCAGAGATTTAACCTGTCAGTTTCCACTGTGAGGAACATAGTAAGGAAATGGAAGGCCACAGGGACAGTTCTTGTTAAGCCCAGAAGTGGCAGGCCAAGAAAAATATCAGAAAGGCAGAGAAGAAGAATGGTGAGAACAGTCAAGGACAATCCACAGACCACCTCCAAAGAGCTGCAGCATCATCTTGCTGCAGATGGTGTCACTGTGCATCGGTCAGCAATACAGCACACTTTGCACAAGGAGAAGCTGTAAGGGAGAGTGATGCGAAAGAAGCCGTTTCTGAAAGGACGCCACAAACAGAGTCGCCTGAGGTATGCAAAAGCACATTTGGACAAGCCAGCTTCATTTTGGAAGAAGGTCCTGTGGACTGATGAAACAAAGATTGAGTTGTTTGGTCATACAAAAAGGCGTTATGCATGGCGTCAAAAAAACACAGCATTCCAAGAAAAACACTTGCTACCCACTGTAAAATTTGGTGGAGGTTCCATCATGCTTTGGGGCTGTGTGGCCAATGCCGGCACCGGGAATCTTGTTAAAGTTGAGGGTCGCATGGATTCAACTCAGTATCAGCAGATTCTTGAGAATAATGTACAAGAATCAGTGATGAATTTGAAGTTACGCCGGGGATGGATATTTCAGCAAGACAATGATCCAAAACACAGCTCCAAATCTACTCAGGCATTCATGCAGAGGAACAATTACAATGTTCTGGAATGGCCATCCCAGTCCCCAGACCTGAATATCATTGAACATCTGTGGGATAATTTGAAGCGGGCTGTCCATGCTCGGCGACCATCAAACTTTACTGAACTGGAATTGTTTTGTAAAGAGGAATTGTCAAAAATACCTTCATCCAGGATCCAGGAACTGATTAAAAGCTACAGGAAGCGACTAGAGGCTGTTATTTTTGCAAAAGGAGGATCTACTAAATATTAAATGTCACTTTTCTGTTGAGGTGCCCATACTTTTGCACCGGTCAAATTTTGGTTTAATGCATATTGCACATTTTCTGTTAGTACAATAAACCTCATTTCAATCCTGAAATATTACTGTGTCCATCAATTATTAGATATATCAAATTGAAATGGCTGTTCCAAACACCCAAATATTTAGAACTAAAAATGATTAAGATTAATAGGGGTGCCCAAACTTTTTCATATGACTGTATATAGTAAGTTCAGTAACTCAAGACATTAACTCGTTAAGCACCAGACTAAACTGAAGATGAGGCACAATCTTAAGTTTTAATTAACACTAATGAGGGTGCACTCTAAAAAAAGCGCACTCCAGCATGCAGAGTTATGAAGTTCACAAAATAGTAATAGTGCTTCATAATAACTTCCTTTCTACACCTCCTCAGTTCCTAGTAAGGCTGAATAAGGTCCTGTTGCCTTTCATCAGGGGACATAACCCTCACATAGTGCAGTCAAAAAGGTAGTGACACTATATCTCAAGCCCACCTCTGCCGACGAATCGGAGATTGGTGGTCAGAGCTATCTCCGACATCCACTGACAGAGAACATCAGATGTCAGCAAGTGGAGGCTGGGGAGTTTTGGGAGCTAGTCATAACCATAAGGACCATCGCAAATCCTTTCAGTGAGATCCAGAAGACACACCGCTTGGATCCAGAAGCAGGTAAGTAAAAGTCCAGCCCACAGTATACATGTACTTATTCAAAAGCACCATCTCCAGAGGGATCATCCCCTAACAAATTGGAGAGAATCCCCACTAAAGACGTCCAGTTGATGTTTATAATACATAACAAATGCATGGAGCATGACACAGTTGAGTTATCCCGAGCCCACCATTCAGGTAATCAATTTAAATTTATAAGTTCACCTGAGATGGTTCAAACATATAATGGGACAAACTATCTAACAGAACCAGAAAATAAGTATTAATTATAAGGGCCTTAATATAATAAAAAAGAGATTTTCATTGAGAGATATTCATTTTAGGAGAGAAATAGATGCCATATAAAACCAAACATAATGGAGGGACAATTAGTAACTTTATTAATCTTATTAACATGATTCCTTATTCAGTACATGATTCCTGCACACCCTAGTGCAGGGGTAGGCAACCTTTTTTTTTGTTCGGGCGTGCCGATTTCGATTAAAAAAATCAAAGTTGAGGTACTCGGAGTGCCGGTCAATAATTGTAAGTCTGACGACCCCTGCACACGGTATTATGTCACATAGCGGCCCCTGCACACGGTATTATGGTGATAATACTAGTGATAATTGCTATTACTATTATTTTAGCATGTAACAGATATCACTAGAGAGGCGGGCGGCGTATTTTACTCTATAAAGATCAGGTATGGACAGGACAGGGACAGTGAAAAAATGTAAACTTCATTGGTGACTTTGTGCATGTGTTGTGTAAGTGTTTGGTGCGACACTTCTGGCGCTGTGACCTGGACGATGGTAAATGTCTGGGTCACAGCGCCAATAACTTCCTGGTTATGTGATTATGTGATTAGGCTCAGAGGGGTGTTACATTATCCCTCTATGTGACTATCAGAGAGCAAAAGTACAGTATGCTCTCTGATTGATAGGAGAGGGGTAAGGATGGAAGTCTCTGCTACCCCTGTCATCTGCTGCTTATGCACAGACAATGATGAGTTAACATTGTCTCTGCAGCTCCTCCTCCCCCTCCTCTCTTAGCTCTAAGATGCTGCCTGAGGCAGGAGGGGGGGGGGACAATTTTAGAGCCCCATTTCTAAGGATCTATTAGGGTCACAGAGATGCAACTGGATTCATTTTAAAGAGGAGAATCTCATCTTTAAAACGTAACCAAGATCTACATGAATGACCTTACACATTCAGAGCGATTCAATGTTAAAAGGCTGTCGGGAATTGAGATCTGCATTGGGATTTCAATGCCGAACATCGTTTTCACTAGCGAATCGCTCAGGATGTTTGAGGACGATCATGGTGATCTTGATATCGTTTTAAAGAGGAGATTCTCCTCTTTAAAATGAATCCTACGGTTTCTTTATAGCTTTAACCAATTCTGAGCAATTCACTCAGGTACAGTAGTGAAGCCGGCAATTACCGGCTTCACTACTGTATATAGTCTGTGCAGACGCCGGTGATGCCGCATCCATCTTCAGGCAGCACCCCCCGCTAATGAAATTTTAAGGAAGCCGGATGGAAAAATGCTGCAGTTAGCGTTTTTCCATCCGGCTGAGGCACAAATACGGCGCCAGTACTGATGCCTCTTGTGCCAGAACTGATCCCATAGAAAACTATGGAATCCGTCCTGGCATCAGTTTCCCTCCAGCTTGTGTGCACCACGCCAGAGGGAAACAGATAGCTGCTCTGGACATATGTGAACGCACACTTACTCACTTTTTCCTGCGCTCCGCAGCCGCTGTGTGAGCGCTTCTCCCTGAGGTCAGCGACCTCTGATTGGGTCTGAGGGGTTACGTCGCATTATTATGCGTAATGACGTCAGACGTGACCCCTGAGGCCCTGTCAGCTGTCTCTTATGTCAGGCAGAAGCACCCAAAGAGCACAGAGCTGCTGCGGATCCAGGGAAGGTGAGTTAACGTTGTTTTTTATGTTTGATCACCTCCCCTGGGGCTCCGCTTATTATACTGTGGGAGGTCTGAAGAGACCCCACAGTATAATAATAGCAGTTTCGTTTCGGCCGTGTTTGGTCCGATTGAAACTGCTGGGTGAGGAAATAAGCCAAGAGTGGCACGCGTGTCGGGGGTTGCCGACCTCTGCCCTAGTGTATAATATAAGGGTGAATCCAATCCAGAATGGGACTATAGTACCTGTATTTTACAGTAGTCAAGTAGATAACGGATATGCCACCATCGGTACCAAATATAAAATGCATGTTTATATAAAGTCTGATGTGGCATTTAGTTGTTATACCTAGTATCCAGATGACCCCAAGCGTACCTCAAAAGGCTATAAGAAACACCCAAAAGTTATATGCTCTTTCAAACTGTTAGGTTGGATGGATTTAAATCCATCTACACTTTCTTTGTAGGATCATTTTGTCCCAATCACTTCCTCTCCTCAGAGGTGGGACCGTTTGGTTTCCACTAAACTTAAAGGTGTTGTCCAGGATAAATCCATATTGCTATCCAGTACTGCTTTGTTATTCTGTAATATATGTAGGTCATGTGACCGTGACCTACATATATCACATTTTTTGTCTTTGTGCTGATGTTGCGGGGTCTCGGACTAATCGATATACACACCTGCAACGTCAGTGGAAAGTACCCGTACCAGCCCCATTACACTCACCATTGCTCCTGTGAATATCCAGTGTAGTGAGGCTGGGGAGCAGGTCAAAGAGGAGGTGTAGGCCGACACCTCCATAGAGTAGGCGGCAGACAATCCTGCCAGCATGTAGCATCGTATAATATGAACTGCGCATGCGCAATACATAATATACTGTGCGGGAGTTACTGTAGAGTGTTATACTTTGTGGGGGCAACTGTGGAGTATTATACTGTGCAGGGGCCACTGTGGGGGGGTATTATACTGTTAAGGGGCCACTGTGGAGCATTATACTGTGCGGGGGCAACTGTGTGGCATTATACTGTCCAGGGGCCACTGCGGAGCATTATAATGTGTGGGGGCCACTGTGGAGCATATTAGCCAAAAAAAGCATCAAGAATTAAATATTGTCCTGAAGCTTTCTCTGTGTGATTGTAATGATGATATATGGAAGTGATTACAATATTACAGCCAAAGGAGAAGGTTATTGAGTGAGTGAGAACAAGGAGTCTATAGATGGCTACTAAGGGTGTAGTGGGCGGGCTACCTAGGGAAAAAGGAAGGGGGAGTGAGTGAGAAAGGGAGGGAGAGTGAATCAGCTCTGAGTGCAGCCCAAGGAATCATGGGAGTAGGAAAGTCACAGAACAGGAAGATGCAGATGTAAACAAATGCAGAGGATGCCATAAGCTCCCAGAGAACCCATAAATCCCTCAAAACACAGCTAAAGGTATTTGGGTGCACTTATTAACCTATTAATAGCACTAACAGACCTTTTTTGAAAATTAATTTTTTGCCTGCAAAACCCCTTTAAAGAGGACCTTTCATGTCCTCAGGTACATGCGGTTTTATATACTGCTAGAAAGCCGACAGCGCGCTGAATTCAGAGATATTCAGAGATATCGGCGGTGTAAGTTTCACGGTTTACTGTCAGAAAGGAGTTCCTGACAGTCTAGCTGCGCTGTGAGGAACTCCCTCCCTGACAGTTCTCATTCATAGACTTGTACTGGGGGGCTTTCCTCACTGCTGAGCGTCATAGCCGGGCAGTAAGGAATGCCCCCTCTGACAGTACAGCGCTATAGAAGAGTACAGGGAGAGGGGGCATTCCTTACAGCCCAGCGATGACGCTCAGCAGTGAGGAACGCCCCCCCCCCCAGTACAAGTCTATGAACGAGAACTGTCAGGGAGGGCGTTCCTCACAGCGCAGCTAGACTGTCAGGAACTCCTTTCTGACAGTAAACTGTGAAACTTACACCGCTGATATCTCCAGCCCCGGGGCACATACCGGGAAAGCCGGCAGTGCGCTGAATTCAGCGCACTGTCGGCTTTCTAGCGGTATGTAAAACCGCATGTTCCTGAGGACATGAAAAGTCCTCTTTAAAGGACAATGGATTTCCATTATGCACGGCAATACTCTCACCAGGGGTGTATCTCATTCCTGAACTATATCATTATAATGGGCTATCATAAGCCACCTAAACGCTCTTTTGATTTTACCTAAATAGTCCAGTGGGCAACCACACTGTGCCACATAGATTACACCCTTGCTTTTACTATTGATTAATTCTTTATCGTAAAAGTGGCTGAACAAGTTATTGTCTTTGCTGTTCAGAACTGATAAACAAGCAACGCTGTCACCACATCAAAAACTGCCTTTAGACCTCATATTTAACCAGTTCATACCTCTTGATGTGTCAACAAAATAGCTTTAAGCCAGATAGTCTCTTAAGCTTCTACCTCTACTATATGTGATCTGAGGATATGGGGAGAAAATTTTCATCATCTTGTAATAAACTCCATCAATATCGAATGTCCCAATTATAATAAAGTTTTTTTATCTTCCACTTTAGTTTTTGTAACCAGTAGGTCTTTAATTTTACTAACCACTGCTGCATCAATGGCCCTCCTTAGTATAGAGTTAGGATAGCTACTGTCTCTAAATCGGCATCTCAAATTGTCAGCTAGCATCTTAAAGGAGACATTGCACTTTTGGTATTCCCCCTTTGTGGGATGAGTGCTGTCCCATCCTAACAGGCATTTGGTAGAAGTCTCTTTCCTATACACCTGAGTATGGATCCTTCCTTTTGTGTCCCTCTGGATAAGTACATCCAAAAAAGGTTATTTGTCCCTGTGCCACTCACACTTGAAATTCAGGTCAAGAGGGATGTTATTTAAGAGGGGAAAAAAAAACTCAATAAAAGTCACACTGTTTCCTCTCCATAAGATGAAGATATCATCAATGTACTTCAGCCAGAGGCAGATATTATTCTGCCACCAACTGAAGGCATTGGACCCCACTATATTGGCCTCCCACCAGCCCAGGAGCAAGTGGGAGACCAATGTGAGACAAAATTCTAACATTTGCAGGACAAATATGTTATGTGACCTGGTCCGTATATACTTCATACTTAGATAATAATCCACCACTTGGAATCTGTGTTTATGATAAAACAATGTATATAGGGCCTCTACATCGCTCAAGGCCAGAATGGTATCAGCCTCAATACATATGTCATCCAATTTCAATAGAAGATAAGTAGTATCTCTTGTGTACGCGTGCAATGTTTCCACAAAAAGTCAAAGGATACGATCGATGTAGATCCCCAAATCCTGGTCAGGCTTCCCACTAGAGATGGGCTGATTGGTCGTACCGAGCCAGGTTTGACCCAAATATTCCAAGTTATTCTTCTTTTTTTTTTTTTTACGAAACCGAACAAATGAGGATTTGTCTCAGATGAACTAAAATACTCTGGGGTTTCTGAAGATATAAAAACATTTATACACAACTTCCATTACCTCTTTGGGCGCTCTCCTTATGAAGTTCAGTGCTCTTTTCTGACGCCATTAGCCTGGGCTCAGTGCTGTGGCCTGTAATTGGGCCTCAGTGGTGACCTGGGCACACTGAGTGTCATGACGCTTGGTGTACCCATGTGACCGCTGGTGGTCTCAGCTGCAACCCCCGAAGCAATGATGTCACAGAAGAGCGCCGGATGTCACCAGGAGAGTGCTGGACGCCACGAGGAGGCACAAAAGAGGTGTTGGAAACCTAGGAAATAAAAACCCAAATTCACCTTTATCAATTATTTCATTCTCAAGGACCTGTGATAGAATTGACTTCAATTCATTTTGAAATGTTAGAGTGGGATTCCTATCAAGTTTGACATCAAAGTCCTTATTTGAAAGTAAATCAAGACAAAGTTTTTATTATATTTTGGGGTATCCAAAATTATTATATTTCTGTAATTATTGGACAGTTTTATAGTGATAGATCTGTCCAGTTCGGGACACCAAAGAGCTTTTCTCTCTTCAAACTTTAGATTACCTCTAGATACGAGTAAGCCCTCCAAATTTTCTAAGTCATGCCTAACCATATCTGAGAAGACCTCTAAGTGGGAATATTCACCTACAGGTGGCATCCGTGTGCTTCTCTTCTCAGCCTTAGATGTGTATATGGGCCTTCATTCTGACTTCTCTCGCTATCATCTAACAAAGTGACCAAAGCCTTAGTCGCCTCAAGATCTCCCATATCAATATTATTCTCCACACAAATCCGCCTATCTTGTGCCAAATGGTATTTGTGCCATTGACGTTTCCTCACAAATAATGCCAGATCCTTGGTCCAGTCAAAAGAATCATAACTCACAGAGGGAAAGAAACAAATGAAAGAACTATATTCAAAATGTGACTTTTCCAGCCCCATTAGTGTGTGTGATGACAAATTGATTATTTGTGTGGCCTTATTTATGTGGTGAGTTCCTGTGTCCGGCTTCTTAGTGCATACTGATTTGGAGCTATTCCCTGCGATGAAAAAAAGAATACCCATTATTCTGTGAGGGTAAGCTAAAAGGGCCCATTGGGTCCTTCTATCCTTCCTGTTATTCCTCCCTCTATTACTAAAGCTTCTATTCCAATATTGCCCTCTGTTCTGAAAAGGAGGGGGGTCCTCTGGTTCTGAGATTTCTGCCTCAGAGGACGTCAGTTCCTGATATTTATTAGATCTAAGTGTATTAGTCATAAAGCTATAGGCTCTGTTCTCCTTAAACTCTTGTATTTCCCTCAAAAACTGTTGGTGTTTTTGATCAAATATGGAATTCTGGAGCCGTTCTGTTATTCCCTTCAGAACCAGTTCCTTCTGTTGAAATTGGGGATCAACTTTAAGCTTCAGGACTTGTTTCCTAATCTCACTCAGTTTTTTATTCTTTGTCTTTTCCTCTTCCAAAAGTAAATGCATAAACCTCATGAAGTTGGATGTTGCCTCATTCACCCATTTTAGCATGGGAGTCCAACACTTCTTATTCTATCCACCGGACATACATTAATCCTCAATCCTCTGGGTACAATATTATTCTTAATATAATTTTCCAGGGATTGCATTTCCCACCACGAAATGATGTAATCCTTATATGGTCATGTTAACTCCCTAAAAGCTACCCTGATATTTGTAGTGATGCTGTGTGAAAAAACATTTTATGCAACAGAACTCCATTTTTCCAAAAAATCCTGCCATATTGCGCTCAAACACTCTGATGTTTAAAACTGTAATACTGCTGACCAGAGGCGTAGCTAGGGGTTCAGCACAGGGGGTGCGAACATGTCCAAGTGGGCCCCCAGCTTGGACTTGTTCGTATACCGATACTATCAGTATACGGTGAGCATATAGTGGTATATAGCAGCTCTACACAGGACTCTGCAGACGATTTAGGTGTATACAGGGCAGTAGCATTTAGTGACTTACCGGTGACGTCTCTGACCAATCCTTCACATTTCCTATCTCTTTCATCTGGACGGCCGTGACCACTTCTTCCAGTCTGTGTAAAGTTTGCAACACAGACATCTTTGGCTCCTCACTTTTCCAGGCACCTGACCCACATTGTCCTCACCTGCACAAAGCCCCCATCCTGATGCTACCCCAATTATAAAATATATAATATAACCCCCTATAATGAATAATACCCCCAAGTGTATCTTTAAGTTAATAACTTCCCTTTGCACCCCTTTAAATAGTGGCCCTTATTAATAATGCCCCAGCGATGACACTGAGTTGTAAGGAACGCCCCCCCCCAGTACAAGTCTATGAATGAGAACTGTCAGGGAGGGCGTTCCTCAAAGCTAGACTGTCAGGAACGCCTTTCTGACAGTAAACCGTGAAACTAAGACCCCCGATATCTCCAGCCCCAGGGCACATACCGGGAAAGCCGACAGTGCCTGAATTCAGCGTGCTGTCGGCTTTCTAGCGGTTTGTAAAACCACATATACATGAGGACATGAAAGGTCCTCTTTAAGGCTAAGGCCCCACGTGGTGTCCTGCAGCAAAAAAGAGCTGCGGGAAAAACCGCAGCGGCGACGCATCGCGGTTTTTCTTGCAGCACTTTGCACAGAAAGTTTGCAGAGGTTTCCTCTGCAGACTTTCTGCTTCAATTATATCTACAGGAAAACCGCCAGCATTTCCGTAGGTATAATTGACATACTGTGATTTCCAAAACTGCATCTGTTTTGGAGGAAGACCTATGGGAATCTCTCAGGGTAGGGGGGTGGCACTGTTGGTGGTAGTGGCAAATTTGTTTCTGCTACTGCTTGAGGCAGGGCAAGATAAAACCCCCATGGCAAACTGGGCCAGCTCCTTCCACTGCTCTAACCTATTGTCCCAGAAATCCATGGGGTCTGTTGGACTATGGTTGCATTCTAGGTAAGACTGTACCTGCTGATGCAGTTGGTGGGTGTCAGTTACCTGTTGTGGCTCTTGTTGGTGCAGCAAGTGGAAAAACGTTTGGTTCATCAACTTCCAGATACTGTACTGGGCCTGGCTGCTGCTGCTGCTTTTACTCCTCCTGACACTTGTGGCACTTGCAGAAGAGGTAGAGTGCTAGTAGTATAATGTTGTACCATGTTAGCCATTGAAAGTAGTGGAAGAGTGAAGAAATCAGGTGATACCTTTTAGAGGCTGAGTATATTTATAAGTAATCTTTCAGGAGTACTAGCTCCCTTCATCAGACATAGTGTTATACAAGAACTGAAAATTCACAGATTTTTATATACTGTACATGGTCTTCAAAGGATTTTAGAGTCCTTAAAAAAACCAAAACAAAATGCAATCTAAGTAGAGAAGTTATTTACAACAGGTCAAAAAACAATCTGGGATCTGTTATCTGTTTGCTATCAGGTGGTGATTTGTGACCCTCACAGTTCATACATAATGTGACATGAAGCTGGCATGAATATTAAGTCCAAATTGCAGAGTTTGAAATTTTTGCATAAATTTGTACTCCGATTCTTTCCTTTTCTTCTGCGTCTTAAAATGTCCCATTAAAACCACAACCCGCAAATCTTCAATAGAGTGGTTTTCTCTGGAGAAATGTGCGGCCACTGGGAGATCGGTTCTGCTGTTATTAATGTTGGATCTGTGTGAGTTCATTCGTTGACTGAGTCTCTGCCCTGTTTCCCCCACATAGAGGCCTGTGGTGGGACATTGCACACAAATTATGAGATATACCACATTGGAAGACCTGCAGGAAAATGTCCCCCTAATTCTGTGCACCTGTTGTGACTGTGGGATAGGTACACTGTCAGCGGTGTGGATGTGCTTGCAGGTCATGCACCTTTTATATAGGCAAGGTGAGGTGCCATTTTCAGTTGGGGCCTTCAGGGCACTCCGGACGATAATACGCCTCAGGTTTGGTGGTTGTCGAAAGGAAAGGAGAGGGGGGACTGGAAATATGTCCTTGAGTCTGTTGTCCCTATGTAGCACAGGTTGGAGATCCTTGGCAATCCTTCGTAGGATCTCCAGCTGTGGGTTGTAGGTGACAACTAGGGGCACTCGGGCTTCTTTCTGGGTATTTTTATATGTGAGCAGACTGTCTCTGTTGATGGCTGCCGCTTTGTTTAATTGGTTGTCTGTTACTTTTGGTTTGTATCCCAATCTGAGAAATTTCATCCTCAGATCCAGGAGGTGCTTGTCCAGGTCTGTTTTGTCGGAGCAAATACGATTGTATCGTATAGCCTGGCTGTAGATGATAGATTGTCTTGTGTGCTTGGGGTGAAAGCTGTCATTTCTCAGGTAGGCCATTCTGTCTGTAGGTTTGTGGTATATTGATGTGAGTAGCCGGTAGAGGTAGAGTGCTGGCTGAGTGAGGTGGACTGGGAGCAGGCAACAGCCAGTTGGGTACACCTGCAACTGGCAACTGGCAGTAAGCTGAGTTATACAGTCTACCTTAAAAATATTCAAATTTTTCTTTCTTTTGGGAAGCAGGGAAGAATTCCCCTATTTTCTCTTTAAAGCAAGAGTCTAAGAAGTACTGCCATCCAGTACTCATCCCTCTACTTGATGTTGATAATATGATGAATTATTGATGTGTATGCAGCAGAGCATACAACCTACCATGCTTGCCAGCGTGTGCGTTATTCCAGGTCAGTCGTCATCATCATCATCTTCTTCTTGAAATAGATAAGGATCAGCCTCTTCCCCTGACTGTGCCTTTGACATATCAAGGGCCCCCTCTGAATCCAAAGGAGAGTCTTCCTCTTCCATTTAGGAGTCCCAATTCCTCTGCCATAATGACCCTGACCTCAATCTTCACCCTTCTGCATCAACGCAGGACGATGATGTAGACTAAGAAGTGGAAATTGTTCCTCTTCATCCATCCCTCGTTGCCTGAGTGTAAGGGTTTCCTGTAAGATATACAATAAAGGGATCTCATTGCTGATGCTGCAGTTGCTCCTGATGAATTTGGGGGCTTTTTCAAAGGGCTTAAGAAGCCAGTACACTTACCTCATGAGCCTCCAATGATGTATCTCGAACGTAACACATTGTCCATGTGGTTTGCTGTGGTCAAGCAATAATCATTCACTGCCTTATGCTGCTCACACAGACGCTCCAGTATGTTCAAGGTGGAGTTCCACTGAGTTGGAACATCACAGATAAGGTGGTGCAAAGGCAAACAGTTTTGTCACTGCAAATTGAGAATGGTGTTTTCTGTGATGTAATAACGGCTTAAATGCGCAGAGATTTTTCTGGCTATGAGGACACCTCTTTTAAGCCACTATAGAGGTTAATAAAGTGGCAAACCACCAGATTAAGGACATGCGTCATACAGGGACAATATGTTATTCGTACTAACTATAGTGTAGCAACAATATTGGTGTTTTTGTTGTTGGCAACACTGCCCTGTTGTAATTAGCGAGAAGCCATCCAGCGGGATACTTGCTGCAGGATACAGTGAAATAACTCCTCTTATGTGTGGCTCCTCCGATCCAACCAGGCTCATAAATTGCAAAATCGTATGACAGTGCTTCACCTTACACCCATGAAACGAGGGGGGAGAAGGAGAAAGAGGAATGGAAGTGACGACTTTCCCTGGTGAAGATGGT
Source organism: Leptodactylus fallax (assembly GCA_947044405.1). Taxonomy (NCBI): domain Eukaryota; kingdom Metazoa; phylum Chordata; class Amphibia; order Anura; family Leptodactylidae; genus Leptodactylus; species Leptodactylus fallax. The sequence continues at coordinate 609,845 of CAMRHE010000048.1, read as the reverse complement.
GGTGGGAAACGATCCAAAGAGGAGAATCTAAAGGAGGTCGATGGTGTTGGAACTGGTCCTGCACAATCAAGGTGGAACTAGCACCTGGCCTTGCTTTGTTTCTGGATTGCAGCTGCTGCCACTCAAAACATTGACCCTTTGGGCTGTGAAAGCCATGTATTGTCCTGGTCCATAATTACTGCTCCACATGTCGACAGTGGCTTGCACCTTTCCCAAATCTGACATATCCAAGGAAAGGCCCACGTTCTCCGACACATGGCGGTATAAAGCAGGGACAGCTATTTCCTAAAGAAATAGTGGTGACTAGGTATTCTCTCAAACAAGAGGGTGTTCAGTGCTGCCAGTGGCTTTGTAACATTGTAACATTGTAAATGATAAAACTGTCCACAGGTAGTGTGGAAAAAAATTACTTTAATCAAAATGAATCAGACACACTGTCGGTGCCATTACCACAGTGTTATAAAAAAAAAACCTAAATTTTCATTTCACATCTGCTCCCATCATGGGATAATTTTTGGTGGGTTTTTTTTTTTGAAAAGCCAATTCTTCATCATAGCCACAAATTTGTCTCCCAAATAACAAGTAGGACTTAAAAGCCATCAAAATGGGCAAATTTTTTTACAAAACCATTGCTTTTTGCAATATAACCACCTTGTGTGTCTAAAAAACCATGGGCAATCACATTTCCCTAATAAATGGGTAATTTTGGGAGCATTTTAATTGTTAAAGGCATAAAAGCAAGTGTCATAGCATTGTATGGCTAAACTCTGAGTTTGAATCCCCTGCTCACTAATCGTTTTTCCATAGACATTCACTTTGACATAACCTTAGCTGTGTTTGCCTTAGAGAGCTAGAAATTGGATAGATAGGTTCTTAGGAGCTCTATGAGTATTTTACACTATGTTTTAAGCCAATTTAAAGTATTCCTCCAACAACTCCTGCCGCCTCCAACTCAAGAATCTCCAACATCCATTGAAATTGCTCCTTCTTCACCCCTGAAACTACAAAATTGCTAGTCCACGCCATCACAGTCTCCCACCTAACACCCTTCTCCACGGCCTCCCAGCATATGCTCTCACCCCCTCCAGTCCACACTAAATTTTGCCGCTCTGTAAAAACATCTTTCCTCCGTTCTTCATCGACAGCTGCCCTCTGCCAATCCCTTCACTGGCTACCTGTCACCCAGCAAATAGAGTTCAAAATGTTAACATTGCCATACAATTCCATCCACAACCTGTCCTCTCCATACATCTCTGACCTAATCTCCCGTTAACCTCCTATGCCCCCAAGACCTCCTACTCTGCTTTTATCCACTCTTCACACAACTGTCTCCAAGACTTCTCCCGTGCATCCCCAATACTCTGGAACTCACTACCACGACACATAAGACTGACCCCCACAATCACAAACTTCAAGAAGACCCTGAAGACTCATTATTTAGGACACCTACAACCTCCAATAACTCTATCGTCACCATACCAACATCTGAACAGCCTCTATCCTCTCCTACTGTCTCTATCCCTCTTCCCTCATAAAACTTTAAACCCTTTCAGGCAGGGCCCCCACCCCCACTATGCCAGTTGGTCACTGTTAGTATTGTATTTGTTTGGTATATTTTGTTTATTTTAATAAACAAAAAAAAACAACAAAAAAAAAAAAAAAAAAATAAAAAAAAAAAAAAAAAAAAAAATTATTTTAAAATAATTTTTTAATAAAAAAAAAAAAAAAAAACAAAAAAAAACACCAAAACAAAAAACAAAAAAAAAAAAAAAACCCATTTCATCACCATATCAATAAAAAACAAACAAAAAAACAAAAACAAAAAAAAAAAATCTAAAATCATATAACCTCAAATCACAAAAAACAAAAAAAGACAAAAAAAAGATAAAAAAAAAAAAAAATAAAAAAATAAAATAAAAAAAAACACCCCAAAAACAAAAGACGCAGCCCCCACAAAAGAAAAAAAAAAAAAAAAAAAAAAAAAAAAAAAAAAAAAAAACTAAAACAAGGCAAAGGACAAAAAAGCAACCGAGAAGAGACAGGGCTAATCTAAAATAAAATGTCCAGCCGAACCCACACAAAAAAAAGACCAACGCGCGCACCAGGGCAAAAAGGGCATGGAAGGACATATTAACTCTGACACTATGTGGCAATGCAGCAGGTCAAATGATAAAGCCAGCTATTGTATACATAGCTAAGAACCAACACGCTCTCAAAAATATAAACAAAAATGCCTTTTCTCTTTTTTTTTTAGGTTAAACTTTTTTAAATCTTTTATCCTTTTTGGTGCCTTTTTTTTTTTTTTTTTAATTACGCCGGGGCAGGTGAAAAAAACAAAACAAAACAAAAAACCCCCAAACTTTCTTTCCTGTCCTCAGTGTCTCACAGCGCGGTTTGGTCTTGCAGTTCTGTTGTTTTCTTCCAGGGCAAGTTCCCTCTGCACATGACTACCTGTGACGTCACGTGACCCCTGAGGCCAATCAGCGGCCTAAGGGAAGGGACCTGGAACGTCACAGCCAGTGAGGAATTCTGGCAAAAAGACGACAGCGGAGCTGCTGGACCGGACCGTGCTGGGAGGACACCGGAGCACCAGAGACAGGTGAGTATGTTTAGTATTGTTTTTTTTTTTTTTTTTGGGGGGGGGGGGGGATTCACCTCCCCCGGACTAATTATAAAAAAGAAAAAAATTATACTGGACAACCTCTTTAAAGTGTGGTGAATTAGGGGGGCCCTGGGGGGTATATTAAAGGGGTTCTCCAGGCATAATTTGTTATGGTTTATCCTCAGGATAGGCCATAAATAAATGATCTGTTGGGGTCTGACCCGGACCGATCAGCTGTATGGAGCCACTTCTGATGCCCGTACTGTACACAATACAGGGCCAGAAGCAGAAAGCTCTGTCCATTGTGTATTAGCCGGGCACCTTCACTGTATCTCAGCACTTATTGAAGTCAGCGGGAGCTGAGCTGCAGTGTAGGCGCCGGACAACTATACAGCGGATGGAGCTTTCTGCTTCCGGCCCTGTGTGGTGTACAGAACGGTTTCCGAAAGTGGCTCCGAACAGCTGATGGGGCCGTGTGTCAGCCCCCTACCGATCAAGTATTTATTGCCTATCCTGAGCATATGCCATAAAAAAGATTAACCCTGGGCAACCCCTTTAATATGCCCCCCACAGTTTAATGTCCCCCCCACAGGATGTCAGCCCCCATCACTGCTCCCACTCAATATAATGACCCCATCACTGTTCCCCATACAGTATGGGGGACCAGTGAAGAGGCCACTGTATGGTCAGGATCAGTGAAGTGACCATAGAAAAATTTGGTCCAGACAACCCCTTAAAAGAGGTTGTCCATAAACTGGAGCAACCACTGTGTCGGCCGCCAGGGAGGTGTAAAAATAAGAAAATTTAAAAAAAAGCATTCTCACCTGTCCCCAGCACCCCATTGCCCACACCCCTGCCTGTGTCTGTTCGGTCTCATGGTGGCGCCTCATTTCTGGAAATCCTGTACCTAATTGGTCTTAGCGATCACATGAGGTGCAGGACTCCCAACAAGGAGTCACCGGCATGAGACTGAATGGACACTGGCAGCGGACAACGGAGCGCCAGGGACAGGTGAGTATGCTTTCAATTTACTTATTTTTTATTTTTACACCTCCCGCCAGCTACATGGGTTGCTCCAATTCCTTCGGGGCAGCTGTGGGAATCAGACACGCCTGTCTGAGCTCCTGAGACCAGAGGCTCTAGTCTGTTTGTCAGCTCAGAAGAGAGGCTTGGTGTGTGGTGTTTGTGCAACAGCAGCAGTTTTTCCAGCCATAGTTGGAGGCTCCAACCCCTTTCCTTTTCCAAGGTTGGGGTTTTTTCACCATGGAGCAAGGTGCTCCTGCCCCCCGAGCCAGCTTGGTGGGGGGCAGGAGGCTCTCAATGGACGGCAGTAGCAGCAGCAGCAGGAGAAGATTGGAGAGGCAGCAGGCTCCAGTGGAAAAAGGTATGGCAACCCGCAGCAAGGGACGTCTAGGTCAGAAAACCCCGGCGGAGGCTGAGCCCTGTACAAGTAAAAAGGCCAGCGAAGCCCCCCCTCCTTCCTTGCCATCATCAGGTTGGGGGATTCGGAAGGCTGGCGAGGATGTGCTTGCATACAGTAAGCGTATTAACACTACCCTTGAGGAATATGATAAAGCCAGGAGGTCCCTGTTCGCTATGGGTGCGGAGCTTCAGAGTGTCCGTGCCCGTAGTGACAGGGCCTCAAGGCATGAGAGACCGGCACTGAGTAAGCAGGTCAAAAAGCTGAAGGAACAAATTAAAGGGCTTGACCAAAGATGCCGAGAGATCCTGGAGGGCGCGGGGCCTTTCAGGGAGAAACTCCTGAATGATGACCGTTTTTACCGCAAGCAGCAGGGGCGGCTGCTGCGGGAAGACCTCGCGTCCTCCGAAAGCTCGGATCCAGAATATGAGACAGATACTGACTCAGAGGGGAGCCTGCTGGCAGAGTACGGCAGTAGCCGGAAGCCTACGAGGGTGAGTTCAGGTATTCCGACCTATACGCCCCCAGAGAAATTGGCAAGTTTACCCCAGCTACCGGAGAATTTACCACCATTACCGGCAACATCAGAAGATGATATGGGTTCTGCTGCGGGGAGGCTAATCCACGAAATATGCATGCTAGAATCCCCGGCAAGAATGGAGAAGATGGCTTTTTCCGTAGACGACCTTGCAAACGAGGAGGAATCAAAAAAAAGGAAAAAGAAGAAGGCTAAGCCGCAAGAAGTCGGCACCCTGAAATATGTGAGTGTCGCAGCAGGTATAACTGTTCCCGCAGGGCAACCCCCCATTGACTCTAGCACAGGCTGAATCTGGGGTGTTGCCCGCGGGTGAGATAAGGGGGCGCAGACTCCCCAGACCCCGCTTTCTCTAAGTAGCGGTGTGGCTGGGGAGCTGGGTGCAGTATTGAAAATGGCGCCCGAAACTGCAGCGGACAAGGTCGGAAAAGCACCTCCCACGAAGGGAGGTAGAGAAGCGGTGAAGCCTGCCCCTGTGGGCAGGGTCAAAGTAGCGCCGGCCCCTCCCCAGGTCCATCGTAAGGGGAAGGGGCGTGCGGCTTGTCCCTCCCTTCCGGTTTCAGGTGCCGAGGAAGCCAATGAGACCAGTGATGCGGAGGCTGCCGTCAGCGCTAGGAGCAAGTCCGCTCCTAAAGCATTGAGCGCTGCGACAGCTGACGATGCGGAGGTCGAGGCAGAGGCACAAGTCGCCCCAGCTAAGCGGGAGGAGAGTGAAGCGGAGGCCCGGAATAGGCCAATCCCGCTCGTGGAGCCGCCCAAGGCCGCAAGCCCCGGTGTGAATGAGGTAATGGTGAGCGTGGGTAAGAAAGCGGTGAGTAAGAGCAGACTGGGGAGTAGGAAAAGCAGGCGTCAGGAGAGGAGGGCGGAGGAGGGGGAAAAAACTGTGGTTCCAGAGAGTGACTTAGATGTTCCTTGTGAGGGAAAGGGGAGGGGGGCTATGGAGGCTGTCACCCCTTGTGTTGCTGCTGCTGCTGCTGCTACTGCTGTCCCTTTTGTTAAAGATGCGGTAGTGGAGGTTCCTAGGACTTTGGAAAATGTAGGCATGGCTGCTGCAGAAGTAGCTTTGCCAAATGTGTTTGCCCGGTCCACGCCTGCGACGCTGGGAACGACCGCTCCTGTCTCTGGTGTCCCGGTGGCCGTGGTGGTGGCCGGGCCGAGCGGGCTTCAGGGGGCGCCCGAAGGTGGCACTGGAGTTGCGGGGGCTGGGACTGCGGCCTCAAGCTTGGTACGTTCCTATGCCAGTGTCGCCTCGGGGGTCCCAAGGGGTGCCTCGTGTCCATCACTGGGGGCCAGGGACGGTGAATTACAACAGCAGCTCCTGGCGGCCTTACGAGCAGGGCAGAGAACGATGATAGTGGATGGTCAATCGAGGGACCTTAGGTTTTGGATTGAACGTTTTGGCCTAGGGAAGTTCCGAGATGAGGGGGGTGAGACCAGGTGGACTCTCCCGACACCCGGGCAGCGGCCGGTCCGGAGGAATGTAGTCCGTCTCGGGTGGGGGGAGAAGGCCCTTGTCCTCAGAGGAGGAGGGTCGTCGAACTTCTGCTCGGGATGGGCTTTAGGGCAAGTGACATCTTTGCCCTCATTCACCCGGTCGGCTCTTCAGAGTTTGATGTCAGCTTTGTTACCCCGGGGGGCTTAGAAACCTTCTGGGGTAATTATGAGTTGGCAAAGAACGAGCCCGGCTGGCGCGACTTCAATGTGTGGGCGGTGTCGCGCCAGGATGCAATTAAGAAAGTGACCGTTTTGACTCGTAACGAGTCACTTTCTTACATGGACATTATGACCTGGCTCAACAGGTATGGGGAAGTGAAAGACTTCCCCCGGAAGAACCTTGATGAGTTTGGCATTTGGTCGGGGGCCTGGACATTTATGGTCAAATTGAAGCATGAGGATAACTCGGTGATGCATATCCCGTCCTCAACCTTCCTCGGGAAAGACAGGATTCTTGTCTTCTACCAGGGGCAGCCGAAGCTCTGTCACAGGTGTGGTGATCCCTCGCACTTGAGTGCCTCCTGCAGGGTGCAGAAGTGTGCCATGTGTGGGGGATTAGGTCATCTAGCTGCAACCTGTGATAGGATTCGGTGCCACCTGTGTGGTGACCTTGGTCACCCAATCGGGGCGTGCCCGAGGTCGTTCGCTAATGTCACCCTCCGACGGGCAGGGGCAGGTGAGGAGACTGTCCCTGTCACCGAGGAGGGGGTCGGAGGTGGAGAGACCAGGTTGCCGATGCGGAGGGAGAAAACCCAGCCACCATCTAGGGCGAGAAGGAGAGATAGGAGAAGGGAGCAGAGGGAGGGTATTATGTGTCTCCCCTCTGCCCCTGATCCCGCTGGGTTGGATTCTAATGCTGAAGTAGCGACGGGCACGGCCCTGATTGAGGAGATGAGAAGACTGCAGAGGGAGGAAGAGGCTGACCTGTCTTCATCTTCCCAGTACGTTAGTGCTGGGGAGGAACAGACGGTCAGGAGGAGAAAGTCACCGAGTAAAGCGATGGTAAAAACATCTGCCCCCCCCCCCCCGGCAAAGGAACGGAGACTCGAGGACCTTTCAGTGATCAGCCCTAACCGGTACCAAACCCTCTGCGAGGACGCATCAGCCTCAGGGGAGGCTTCAGAGGGGGGAGGTGGGACCGTCGGGGGCTGCTGAGTCTCCCTCAGGGAAGGGCCCCCTGCCTTCAGTGGAGGAGGCTGGCCTGGTACCCAGAGATGGAGACGATGCACCTCAAGCTGTTTTGGAAACCGTTGAAAAAAATGATACCAATACTCCCCAGGGAGAAACTACGGGGGAAGTCCATCCCTTGCCTGGCCAAACCGCACGAGGTGAGGTGATGGACCAATCTCAATGTAAGAAGAGGACCCGTAAGACGAGGAAAAGTCGCGGGTCCTCTTCAGACTCATCTAGGGGTGGTGGTGGTAGGAGGAAAGGGGGTGGGAAACTGAAGGTCATTGAGCTCAATCGGTCTTAATGGCAGTCCCCTCTCCACTGACGCTGGCCACCATTAATGTGGCCAGCATTAAGTCTGATACGGCTAGGTTTGCAGCCTTTGATTTTCTTGGCCGAGTTGAAGCTGACATTTTGTTTTTGCAGGAGACCAGGCTCTGTACTCTATCAGAGATAAACAGAGCAAGGAGGGAGTGGCGCAGGGGGCCCTCCTACTGGTCTCTTGCGGCTGAGCCGTATAGTGGAGTGGCGGTGCTTTTTACCGCAGAGGTGAAATGCCAGCGGCTGATCGAACTCGAAATGGGAAGGTGCCTAGTCTTAGACGTCCTCATGAAGGGGCAAAGCCTGCGCCTCATTAACATCTACGGTCCCCAGTCAAAGTGGGACCGTAAAAGCCTCTTTATGAAGATCAAGCCTTTTCTTTTTACGGGCAAACAAGTCATCTTTGGTGGGGATTTTAATACCATAACTAGACCCCAAGACCGAGGAGGTACCAGAGATAGACTGCCCTATGATGGCGTCGCGTTAAATAGCATAGTGAGTGAAGCTCGCCTGGAGGATATCCACATCAGGCATTCCCCAGGTCACCGTGGGTTCACCTTTCAGAGAGGAAGTGTTAGGTCCAGGATAGATAGGTTTTTTTTGAAGGAGAATTCCGTCACCACCCCTGTGTCCGTGGTGGAGGTGGAGTTCTCCGATCACTGCCTAATTTTATTTTCTTTGAATATTTCAGAAACCCTCCGGAGAGGAAGAGGTTTGTGGAGGCTGAATTCGTCACTCCTTGAGGAGGCAGCTGTAAGACAAGCCTTTGAGGAGTTTCTTCAGGATCAGGTACTATTACTGGGTCTTGAGGGCACTAGGTCAGAGTGGTGGGAGATATTCAAAAAAAGGGTGGCGGGATTTTTCCGCCGGCTCTCAAGCCTCAGGTCACTGGACATGTACCGCATGTACAGTGCACTGAGGAAGAGACTTGAACATCTGGTCTCGACCGGAGGTAGCCAGGAGGATATCTCCGGTGTGAAGGCTTTGCTTAAAGGGTGTCAGTATGATAGGCACGCATCCTTGGTTCTTGAGAGGGATTTCGGGAAATACCGCTCGCCCGACCCCTACAGGAACTGTAAGATGTCAGTGACTTGTAAGACAGTAACAGGCCTGATTGACAGTACAGGATCCCTGACAAGATCCAGGTCAGGGATCTTGGAGGTCGTCAGGTCTTTCTACTCGAACCTTTTGGCAAAGAAGGAACTGAATCGGGATCGGATTTCAGGTTTCTTGGCTGAAGCCATTCCTGAGTCAGCAGAAGACCCTTCTCTTGGTGTTTTGATAGAACCTATAAGGGAAGAGGAAGTCGTCAGGGCTATTGAGGGTCTTGCCCTCAAGAAGTCACCTGGCCCAGATGGCTTAACATCTGAGTTCTATCGGACCTTTAAAGGAGCGTTGGCTCCCCTCTTGACTGACGTGCTTAATGAGTGTCTATCCTCGGGCACTCTGCCAAAGTCAATGAGGAGGTCCGCCCTTATAGTTCTGTCAAAGGGTAAGGATCCGAGCCGTATTGAGAACTGGCGGCCCATAGCACTTCTCAATACGGACCGAAAGATTCTGGCGAAGGTACTTTTCAACCGGCTGGTACAGTTTGCGCCCCGGCTCCTCTCGCCGGCTCAGCACTGCTCTGTTCCCGGTCGTAGCACCTTAAGTGCGGTCCTGAGTGTCAGGGAGGCTGTGGAGCAGAGTAGGGCAGGTCGGTGGAAGGGGTACTTGCTGTCCCTAGATCAGGCTAAGGCTTTTGACAGGGTGAATCATGAGTATTTGTGGTCAACTCTCTCGAGGTATGGCCTACCTGGGGGGTTCATTCAGTGGCTGCAGACCTTATACGCTGGGGCTGAGTCTTTCCCACTTGTGAATGGTTGGGTTGGTCGTCCTTTTGAGGTGGGGTCGGGCGTCCGACAGGGATGTCCCTTGAGCCCGCTACTGTATGTGTTCGCCATTGATCCCCTGATTAGACGGATTAATGGTGGGCCGGTGGCGGGAGTCAGGATGGACCTGGAGGGCACCGGCTCCCCTTTGAGGACAGTAGCCTACGCGGATGATGTCACCGCTCTTGTCTCGTCGCGGGAGGAGATTGAATGGGTGATGTCTGAAGTGGACAGTTACTCGGAGGCTTCCGGATCAGCTGTGAACAAGAACAAGTGTGGAAGCCTCTGGCTGGGAGGGGGAGAGCCTGGTTTTTCTCTCCCGGACACCCTCCCAGAACCCCAGGGGTCTGTAAAGATCTTAGGCATCCATTTTGGCCAGGGTGATTACCCACTCCAAAATTGGGAAGGTAGGCTTAAGGATGTCGCCCAGAGAGTTGATTGCTGGAAGGGTTGGTCCTTGACCCTGAGAGAAAGGGTTCACCTTGCCAAGGCCTTCCTGCTCCCGTTGGTGATCTATCTAGGTAGCGTCTGTGCCTTGCCAGAGTCTTGTTGGAGTAGGATCTGTTGCCTGTTCTTCCAACTGTTATGGGGGAACAGGCTCAACCTAATCAAGAGGGAGGTTACATACCGCACAAGGAGGCTAGGGGGGTTAAATATGGTTAACCCCGTGGTGTTCTTAATGAACACCTTTCTTAAGATCAATTTACCAAACCTCTCCGCCGAGGGGGCTCCTTCGTGGGTAGCCTCCTGCCAGGGGTGGTTTCGGCCCTTCTTCCAGAAATGGGAGGCAGGAGGGCAAGTGAAAGATCTTCGTGCACCCCATGGATATCTCCCGGCCTATGCTTCCCTGGTCTTGAAAGTGATTCGTCGGTGGGGTCTGGGGGCGTGGGATATCAGGACTCAGTCAAGACGTTTTCTTGATGACAAAGTCCTGTTGACCCGCTTCCAGAAGCCTCTGGCGCTCAAAGATTGCCCAGGAGAAACCTTAGAGGGAGGGTTGCATTTTCTTAACTCCAAAAGGTTTCCTCGGAAGTTTTGGGATCTGACCTGGCGCTGCCTCCTAGGTAAGTTATATGTGAGGGGGAACTTGAAGTACCGGAACTCCGACGAGCGAGGCTGCCCTCGGGAGGAGTGTGGCGACACGCTGGAAAGCATGGAGCACTTCCTGCTTCAGTGCCCCTTCAATATAAGGGTTTGCAAATTGGTGGGGACCTCCACCGGTTGGCTGCGGCTGGCTGGCCTTTCCTACGCCGAGTGGGCCTATGGGGCATTCAAACACCCGGAGGGCAGGGACTGCCAGACACTTTTTATAGTTAGCGCAGTGGTTAGGTTCCACTTGTGGTCATCCCGGTGTCTAGTGTCGACGCGAGGCAAAATCCTCCCGGAGGTGGAGGTGGTTAAAAACATCATGGTGGACCTGGTGAGGGTGCGCTCTCGGGAGTATGAGGGGTTGGGCGCAAAAAGGGCTGGTACCCTCTGGAGGGGTTTCACCTTTTCTGTTCCCTGAGGGATAGAATAAGGGATTAAAAGGTAGTTAGGTTAGGGCCAGATAGGGAAAGGGAGGGCAAGGTTTTGCACAAGAGGTGGGGTTTGTTTGTTTTTTTTGGGTAGGGAGGGACAGGTAGGGATAGGGTAGGGATAGATTGATAGATAGGGACATAGTGGTAGGGCAAGTAGGTAGGGACGGGCCTCTTGTGCTCTCTTCCTGGTGGAGGGCTGGTGTGTCACCACATAGGCATTTTGTTTTGGAAATAGGATGAAAGGGTAAGAGGCTTGAGGATAACCGACCCTAGGCCTGTGGGAGGTTTATGGGAGGGAAGGGGGTGTCAACGGTTTATATAAGATTGTGGGTTTTGTTATTGTATTTTGTCTGGTTTTCTTGTCTGGTATTTTGTTATTTGCTTTTGCCACTAAACATATTTTTTTTGTTCATTTCCATTTCTTTTTTCTATTTCCCATTGTATGTAGTTAAAAGGGTTTTTTTTTCTTAGGGGGGTAGGTTGTTTGGGAGGGGGGTTTCTTTTGGGGGTGGAGGGTTTGATATATAGGTTTCGTGTGTCCGGCCTGGCTCTGGACTATGCGGACATGGGAGGACATGAGGCGGAGAGCCAGGTCGGTTTTCAGGGGCTCGGTGGAGGGTGGTGCCAGCACCAGGACTATGCGGACATGGGAGGACATGGGGCGTGGTGCTGGCCGGGTGTGGTGAAGGGAAAAAAAAAAAAAAAAAAAAAAAAAATTTCTAATAAGTTTCAGTTGGGGTTTTTTTTGTTAGTTTTCTGTTAGTGTTATATGTTTTCCATTGTATATTACTTATTTGGATTTTCTTTTGTTTCCAAGATAGGTAGAGTTTTGACTGGCGGATGACTGAAGAAAGACTGGAGAGTGAAAGGCGGAGTGAAAGGCAGAATGGATGGGGGCTGATTTGCGGCTGGATTTTCTTTTTGGTCTTTAATTTTGTCCCGGTTTCTTGTATCTTATTTATTGATGTTGTTTATGCTATGTTTTGGATTTATGTATTGTTTCTGTTTATGGGTTTTATATTGTATTTTCGTATGTGACACTGTTTGTGAATTTTTACTTTTCTAATAAAAAAAATAGTTCCAATTCCTTCGGGGCAGCTGTGGGAATCAGACACGCCTGTCTGAGCTCCTGAGACCAGAGGCTCTAGTCTGTTTGTCAGCTCAGAAGAGAGGCTTGGTGTGTGGTGTTTGTGCAACAGCAGCAGTTTTTCCAGCCATAGTTGGAGGCTCCAACCCCTTTCCTTTTCCAAGGTTGGGGTTTTTTCACCATGGAGCAAGGTGCTCCTGCCCCCCGAGCCAGCTTGGCGGGGGGCAGGAGGCTCTCAATGGACGGCAGTAGCAGCAGCAGCAGGAGAAGATTGGAGAGGCAGCAGGCTCCAGTGGAAAAAGGTATGGCAACCCGCAGCAAGGGACGTCTAGGTCAGAAAACCCCGGCGGAGGCTGAGCCCTGTACAAGTAAAAAGGCCAGCGAAGCCCCCCCTCCTTCCTTGCCATCATCAGGTTGGGGGATTCGGAAGGCTGGCGAGGATGTGCTTGCATACAGTAAGCGTATTAACACTACCCTTGAGGAATATGATAAAGCCAGGAGGTCCCTGTTCGCTATGGGTGCGGAGCTTCAGAGTGTCCGTGCCCGTAGTGACAGGGCCTCAAGGCATGAGAGACCGGCACTGAGTAAGCAGGTCAAAAAGCTGAAGGAACAAATTAAAGGGCTTGACCAAAGATGCCGGGAGATCCTGGAGGGCGCGGGGCCTTTCAGGGAGAAACTCCTGAATGATGACCGTTTTTACCGCAAGCAGCAGGGGCGGCTGCTGCGGGAAGACCTCGCGTCCTCCGAAAGCTCGGATCCAGAATATGAGACAGATACTGACTCAGAGGGGAGCCTGCTGGCAGAGTACGGCAGTAGCCGGAAGCCTACGAGGGTGAGTTCAGGTATTCCGACCTATACGCCCCCAGAGAAATTGGCAAGTTTACCCCAGCTACCGGAGAATTTACCACCATTACCGGCAACATCAGAAGATGATATGGGTTCTGCTGCGGGGAGGCTAATCCACGAAATATGCATGCTAGAATCCCCGGCAAGAATGGAGAAGATGGCTTTTTCCGTAGACGACCTTGCAAACGAGGAGGAATCAAAAAAAAAGGAAAAAGAAGAAGGCTAAGCCGCAAGAAGTCGGCACCCTGAAATATGTGAGTGTCGCAGCAGGTATAACTGTTCCCGCAGGGCAACCCCCATTGACTCTAGCACAGGCTGAATCTGGGGTGTTGCCCGCGGGTGAGATAAGGGGGGGCGCAGACTCCCCAGACCCCGCTTTCTCTAAGTAGCGGTGTGGCTGGGGAGCTGGGTGCAGTATTGAAAATGGCGCCCGAAACTGCAGCGGACAAGGTCGGAAAAGCACCTCCCACGAAGGGAGGTAGAGAAGCGGTGAAGCCTGCCCCTGTGGGCAGGGTCAAAGTAGCGCCGGCCCCTCCCCAGGTCCATCGTAAGGGGAAGGGGTGTGCGGCTTGTCCCTCCCTTCCGGTTTCAGGTGCCGAGGAAGCCAATGAGACCAGTGATGCGGAGGCTGCCGTCAGCGCTAGGAGCAAGTCCGCTCCTAAAGCATTGAGCGCTGCGACAGCTGACGATGCGGAGGTCGAGGCAGAGGCACAAGTCGCCCCAGCTAAGCGGGAGGAGAGTGAAGCGGAGGCCCGGAATAGGCCAATCCCGCTCGTGGAGCCGCCCAAGGCCGCAAGCCCCGGTGTGAATGAGGTAATGGTGAGCGTGGGTAAGAAAGCGGTGAGTAAGAGCAGACTGGGGAGTAGGAAAAGCAGGCGTCAGGAGAGGAGGGCGGAGGAGGGGGGAAAAAACTGTGGTTCCAGAGAGTGACTTAGATGTTCCTTGTGAGGGAAAGGGGAGGGGGGCTATGGAGGCTGTCACCCCTTGTGTTGCTGCTGCTGCTGCTGCTACTGCTGTCCCTTTTGTTAAAGATGCGGTAGTGGAGGTTCCTAGGACTTTGGAAAATGTAGGCATGGCTGCTGCAGAAGTAGCTTTGCCAAATGTGTTTGCCTGGTCCACGCCTGCGACGCTGGGAACGACCGCTCCTGTCTCTGGTGTCCCGGTGGCCGCGGTGGTGGCCGGGCCGAGCGGGCTTCAGGGGGCGCCCGAAGGTGGCACTGGAGTTGCGGGGGCTGGGACTGCGGCCTCAAGCTTGGTACGTTCCTATGCCAGTGTCGCCTCGGGGGTCCCAAGGGGTGCCTCGTGTCCATCACTGGGGGCCAGGGACGGTGAATTACAACAGCAGCTCCTGGCGGCCTTACGAGCAGGGCAGAGAACGATGATAGTGGATGGTCAATCGAGGGACCTTAGGTTTTGGATTGAACGTTTTGGCCTAGGGAAGTTCCGAGATGAGGGGGGTGAGACCAGGTGGACTCTCCCGACACCCGGGCAGCGGCCGGTCCGGAGGAATGTAGTCCGTCTCGGGTGGGGGGGAGAAGGCCCTTGTCCTCAGAGGAGGAGGGTCGTCGAACTTCTGCTCGGGATGGGCTTTAGGGCAAGTGACATCTTTGCCCTCATTCACCCGGTCGGCTCCTCAGAGTTTGATGTCAGCTTTGTTACCCCGGGGGGCTTAGAAACCTTCTGGGGTAATTATGAGTTGGCAAAGAATGAGCCCGGCTGGCGCGACTTCAATGTGTGGGCGGTGTCGCGCCAGGATGCAATTAAGAAAGTGACCGTTTTGACTCGTAACGAGTCACTTTCTTACATGGACATTATGACCTGGCTCAACAGGTATGGGGAAGTGAAAGACTTCCCCCGGAAGAACCTTGATGAGTTTGGCATTTGGTCGGGGGCCTGGACATTTATGGTCAAATTGAAGCATGAGGATAACTCGGTGATGCATATCCCGTCCTCAACCTTCCTCGGGAAAGACAGGATTCTTGTCTTCTACCAGGGGCAGCCGAAGCTCTGTCACAGGTGTGGTGATCCCTCGCACTTGAGTGCCTCCTGCAGGGTGCAGAAGTGTGCCATGTGTGGGGGATTAGGTCATCTAGCTGCAACCTGTGATAGGATTCGGTGCCACCTGTGTGGTGACCTTGGTCACCCAATCGGGGCGTGTCCGAGGTCGTTCGCTAATGTCACCCTCCGACAGGCAGGGGCAGGTGAGGAGACTGTCCCTGTCACCGAGGAGGGGGTCGGAGGTGGAGAGACCAGGTTGCCGACGCGGAGGGAGAAAACCCAGCCACCATCAAGGGCGAGAAGGAGAGATAGGAGAAGGGAGCAGAGGGAAGGTATTATGTGTCTCCCCTCTGCCCCTGATCCCGCTGGGTTGGATTCTAATGCTGAAGTAGCGACGGGCACGGCCCTGATTGAGGAGATGAGAAGACTGCAGAGGGAGGAAGAGGCTGACCTGTCTTCATCTTCCCAGTACGTTAGTGCTGGGGAGGAACAGACGGTCAGGAGGAGAAAGTCACCGAGTAAAGCGAGGGTAAAAACATCTGCCCCCCCCCCGGCAAAGGAACGGAGACTCGAGGACCTTTCAGTGATCAGCCCTAACCGGTACCAAACCCTCTGCGAGGACGCATCAGCCTCAGGGGAGGCTTCAGAGGGGGAGGTGGGACCGTCGGGGGCTGCTGAGTCTCCCTCAGGGAAGGGCCCCCTGCCTTCAGTGGAGGAGGCTGGCCTGGTACCCAGAGATGGAGACGATGCACCTCAAGCTGTTTTGGAAACCGTAGTAAAAAATGTTACCAATACTCCCCAGGGAGAAACTACGGGGGAAGTCCATCCCTTGCCTGGCCAAACCGCACGAGGTGAGGTGATGGACCAATCCCAATGTAAGAAGAGGACCCGTAAGACGAGGAAAAGTCGCGGGTCCTCTTCTGACTCATCAAGGGGTGGAGGTGGTAGGAGGAAAGGGGGTGGGAAACTGAAGGTCATTGAGCTCAATCGGTCTTAATGGCAGTCCCCTCTCCACTGACGCTGGCCACCATTAATGTGGCCAGCATTAAGTCTGATACGGCTAGGTTTGCAGCCTTTGATTTTCTTGGCCGAGTTGAAGCTGACATTTTGTTTTTGCAGGAGACCAGGCTCTGTACTCTATCAGAGATAAACAGAGCAAGGAGGGAGTGGCGCAGGGGGCCCTCCTACTGGTCTCTTGCGGCTGAGCCGTATAGTGGAGTGGCGGTGCTTTTTACCGCAGAGGTGAAATGCCAGCGGCTGATCGAACTCGAAATGGGAAGGTGCCTAGTCTTAGACGTCCTCATGAAGGGGCAAAGCCTGCGCCTCATTAACATCTACGGTCCCCAGTCAAAGTGGGACCGTAAAAGCCTCTTTATGAAGATCAAGCCTTTTCTTTTTACGGGCAAACAAGTCATCTTTGGTGGGGATTTTAATACCATAACTAGACCCCAAGACCGAGGAGGTACCAGAGATAGACTGCCCTATGATGGCGTCGCGTTAAATAGCATAGTGAGTGAAGCTCGCCTGGAGGATATCCACATCAGGCATTCCCCAGGTCACCGTGGGTTCACCTTTCAGAGAGGAAGTGTTAGGTCCAGGATAGATAGGTTTTTTTTGAAGGAGAATTCCATCACCACCCCTGTGTCCGTGGTGGAGGTGGAGTTCTCCGATCACTGCCTAATTTTATTTTCTTTGAATATTTCAGAAACCCTCCGGAGAGGAAGAGGTTTGTGGAGGCTGAATTCGTCACTCCTTGAGGAGGCAGCTGTAAGACAAGCCTTTGAGGAGTTTCTTCAGGATCAGGTACTATTACTGGGTCTTGAGGGCACTAGGTCAGAGTGGTGGGAGATATTCAAAAAAAGGGTGGCGGGATTTTTCCGCCGGCTCTCAAGCCTCAGGTCACTGGACATGTACCGCATGTACAGTGCACTGAGGAAGAGACTTGAACATCTGGTCTCGACCGGAGGTAGCCAGGAGGATATCTCCGGTGTGAAGGCTTTGCTTAAAGGGTGTCAGTATGATAGGCACGCATCCTTGGTTCTTGAGAGGGATTTCGGGAAATACCGCTCGCCCGACCCCTACAGGAACTGTAAGATGTCAGTGACTTGTAAGACAGTAACAGGCCTGATTGACAGTACAGGATCCCTGACAAGATCCAGGTCAGGGATCTTGGAGGTCGTCAGGTCTTTCTACTCGAACCTTTTGGCAAAGAAGGAACTGAATCGGGATCAGATTTCAGGTTTCTTGGCTGAAGCCATTCCTGAGTCAGCAGAAGACCCTTCTCTTGGTGTTTTGATAGAACCTATAAGGGAAGAGGAAGTCGTCAGGGCTATTGAGGGTCTTGCCCTCAAGAAGTCACCTGGCCCAGATGGCTTAACATCTGAGTTCTATCGGACCTTTAAAGGAGCGTTGGCTCCCCTCTTGACTGACGTGCTTAATGAGTGTCTATCCTCGGGCACTCTGCCTAAGTCAATGAGGAGGTCCGCCCTTATAGTTCTGTCAAAGGGTAAGGATCCGAGCCGTATTGAGAACTGGCGGCCCATAGCACTTCTCAATACGGACCGAAAGATTCTGGCGAAGGTACTTTTCAACCGGCTGGTACAGTTTGCGCCCCGGCTCCTCTCGCTGGCTCAGCACTGCTCTGTTCCCGGTCGTAGCACCTTAAGTGCGGTCCTGAGTGTCAGGGAGGCTGTGGAGCAGAGTAGGGCAGGTCGGTGGAAGGGGTACTTGCTGTCCCTAGATCAGGCTAAGGCTTTTGACAGGGTGAATCATGAGTATTTGTGGTCAACTCTCTCGAGGTATGGCCTACCTGGGGGGTTCATTCAGTGGCTGCAGACCTTATACGCTGGGGCTGAGTCTTTCCCACTTGTGAATGGTTGGGTTGGTCGTCCTTTTGAGGTGGGGTCGGGCGTCCGACAGGGATGTCCCTTGAGCCCGCTACTGTATGTGTTCGCCATTGATCCCCTGATTAGACGGATTAATGGTGGGCCGGTGGCGGGAGTCAGGATGGACCTGGAGGGCACCGGCTCCCCTTTGAGGACAGTAGCCTACGCGGATGATGTCACCGCTCTTGTCTCGTCGCGGGAGGAGATTGAATGGGTGATGTCTGAAGTGGACAGTTACTCGGAGGCTTCCGGATCAGCTGTAAACAAGAACAAGTGTGGAAGCCTCTGGCTGGGAGGGGGAGAGCCTGGTTTTTCTCTCCCGGACACCCTCCCAGAACCCCAGGGGTCTGTAAAGATCTTAGGCATCCATTTTGGCCAGGGTGATTACCCACTCCAAAATTGGGAAGGTAGGCTTAAGGATGTCGCCCAGAGAGTTGATTGCTGGAAGGGTTGGTCCTTGACCCTGAGAGAAAGGGTTCACCTTGCCAAAGCCTTCCTGCTCCCGTTGGTGATCTATCTAGGTAGCGTCTGTGCCTTGCCAGAGTCTTGTTGGAGTAGGATCTGTTGCCTGTTCTTCCAACTGTTATGGGGGAACAGGCTCAACCTAATCAGGAGGGAGGTTACATACCGCACAAGGAGGCTAGGGGGGTTAAATATGGTTAACCCCGTGGTGTTCTTAATGAACACCTTTCTTAAGATCAATTTACCAAACCTCTCCGCCGAGGGGGCTCCTTCGTGGGTAGCCTCCTGCCAGGGGTGGTTTCGGCCCTTCTTCCAGAAATGGGAGTCAGGAGGGCAAGTGAAAGATCTTCGTGCACCCCATGGATATCTCCCGGCCTATGCTTCCCTGGTCTTGAAAGTGATTCGTCGGTGGGGTCTGGGGGCGTGGGAGATCAGGACTCAGTCAAGACGTTTTCTTGATGACAAAGTCCTGTTGACCCGCTTCCAGAAGCCTCTGGCGCTCAAAGATTGCCCAGGAGAAACCTTAGAGGAAGGGTTGCATTTTCTTAACTCCAAAAGGTTTCCTCGGAAGTTTTGGGATCTGACCTGGCGCTGCCTCCTAGGTAAGTTATATGTGAGGGGGAACTTGAAGTACCGGAACTCCGACGAGCGAGGCTGCCCTCGGGAGGAGTGTGGCGACATGCTGGAAAGCATGGAGCACTTCCTGCTTCAGTGCCCCTTCAATATAAGGGTTTGCAAATTGGTGGGGACCTCCACCGGTTGGCTGCGGCTGGCTGGCCTTTCCTACGCCGAGTGGGCCTATGGGGCATTCAAACACCCGGAGGGCAGGGACTGCCAGACACTTTTTATAGTTAGCGCAGTGGTTAGGTTCCACTTGTGGTCATCCCGGTGTCTAGTGTCGACGCGAGGCAAAATCCTCCCGGAGGTGGAGGTGGTTAAAAACATCATGGTGGACCTGGTGAGGGTGCGCTCTCGGGAGTATGAGGGGTTGGGCGCAAAAAGGGCTGGTACCCTCTGGAGGGGTTTCACCTTTTCTGTTCCCTGAGGGATAGAATAAGGGATTAAAAGGTAGTTAGGTTAGGGCCAGATAGGGAAAGGGAGGGCAAGGTTTTGCACAAGAGGTGGGGTTTGTTTGTTTTTTTTTTGGGTAGGGAGGGACAGGTAGGGATGGGGTAGGGATAGATTGATAGATAGGGACATAGTGGTAGGGCAAGTAGGTAGGGACGGGCCTCTTGTGCTCTCTTCCTGGTGGAGGGCTGGTGTGTCACCACATAGGCATTTTGTTTTGGAAATAGGATGAAAGGGTAAGAGGCTTGAGGATAACCGACCCTAGGCCTGTGGGAGGTTTATAGGGAGGGAAGGGGGTGTCAACGATTTATATAAGATTGTGGGTTTTGTTATTGTATTTTGTCTGGTTTTCTTATCTGGTATTTTGTTATTTGCTTTTGCCACTAAAAATATTTTTTTTGTTCATTTCCATTTTTTTTCTATTTCCCATTGTATGTAGTTAAAAGGGTTTTTTTTTCTTAGGGGGTAGGGGTGGTTGTTTGGGAGGGGGGTTTCTTTTGGGGGTGGAGGGTTTGATATATAGGTTTCGTGTGTCCGGCCTGGCTCTGGACTATGCGGACATGGGAGGACATGAGGCGGAGAGCCAGGTCGGTTTTCAGGGGCTCGGTGGCGGGTGGTGCCAGCACCAGGACTATGCGGACATGGGAGGACATGGGGCGTGGTGCTGGCCGGGTGTGGTGAAGGGAAAAAAAAAAAAAAAAAAAAAAAAAAAAAAAAAATTTCTAATAAGTTTCAGTTGGGGTTTTTTTTTGTTAGTTTTCTGTTAGTGTTATATGTTTTCCATTGTATATTACTTATTTGGATTTTCTTTTGTTTCCAAGATAGGTAGAGTTTTGACTGGCGGATGACTGAAGAAAGACTGGAGAGTGAAAGGCGGAGTGAAAGGCAGAATGGATGGGGGCTGATTTGCGGCTGGATTTTCTTTTTGGTCTTTAATTTTGTCCCGGTTTCTTGTATCTTATTTATTGATGTTGTTTATGCTATGTTTTGGATTTATGTATTGTTTCTGTTTATGGGTTTTATATTGTATTTTCGTATGTGACACTGTTTGTGAATTTTTACTTTTCTAATAAAAATAGTTCCAATTCCTTCGGGGCAGCTGTGGGAATCAGACACGCCTGTCTGAGCTCCTGAGACCAGAGGCTATAGTCTGTTTGTCAGCTCAGAAGAGAGGCTTGGTGTGTGGTGTTTGTGCAACAGCAGCAGTTTTTCCAGCCATAGTTGGAGGCTCCAACCCCTTTCCTTTTCCAAGGTTGGGGTTTTTTCACCATGGAGCAAGGTGCTCCTGCCCCCCGAGCCAGCTTGGCGGGGGGCAGGAGGCTCTCAATGGACGGCAGTAGCAGCAGCAGCAGGAGAAGATTGGAGAGGCAGCAGGCTCCAGTGGAAAAAGGTATGGCAACCCGCAGCAAGGGACGTCTAGGTCAGAAAACCCCGGCGGAGGCTGAGCCCTGTACAAGTAAAAAGGCCAGCGAAGCCCCCCCTCCTTCCTTGCCATCATCAGGTTGGGGGATTCGGAAGGCTGGCGAGGATGTGCTTGCATACAGTAAGCGTATTAACACTACCCTTGAGGAATATGATAAAGCCAGGAGGTCCCTGTTCGCTATGGGTGCGGAGCTTCAGAGTGTCCGTGCCCGTAGTGACAGGGCCTCAAGGCATGAGAGACCGGCACTGAGTAAGCAGGTCAAAAAGCTGAAGGAACAAATTAAAGGGCTTGACCAAAGATGCCGAGAGATCCTGGAGGGCGCGGGGCCTTTCAGGGTGAAACTCCTGAATGATGACCGTTTTTACCGCAAGCAGCAGGGGCGGCTGCTGCGGGAAGACCTCGCGTCCTCCGAAAGCTCGGATCCGGAATATGAGACAGATACTGACTCAGAGGGGAGCCTGCTGGCAGAGTACGGCAGTAGCCGGAAGCCTACGAGGGTGAGTTCAGGTATTCCGACCTATACGCCCCCAGAGAAATTGGCAAGTTTACCCCAGCTACCGGAGAATTTACCACCATTACCGGCAACATCAGAAGACGATATGGGTTCTGCTGCGGGGAGGCTAATCCACGAAATATGCATGCTAGAATCCCCGGCAAGAATGGAGAAGATGGCTTTTTCCGTAGACGACCTTGCAAACGAGGAGGAATCAAAAAAAAGGAAAAAGAAGAAGGCTAAGCCGCAAGAAGTCGGCACCCTGAAATATGTGAGTGTCGCAGCAGGTATAACTGTTCCCGCAGGGCAACCCCCCATTGACTCTAGCACAGGCTGAATCTGGGGTGTTGCCCGC
Source organism: Leptodactylus fallax (assembly GCA_947044405.1). Lineage (NCBI taxonomy): Eukaryota > Metazoa > Chordata > Amphibia > Anura > Leptodactylidae > Leptodactylus > Leptodactylus fallax. Next base: position 588,295 of record CAMRHE010000048.1, on the reverse strand, counting down.
GGGTGAGATAAGGGGGGCGCAGACTCCCCAGACCCCACTTTCTCTAAGTAGCGGTGTGGCTGGGGAGCTGGGTGCAGTATTGAAAATGGCGCCCGAAACTGCAGCGGACAAGGTCGGAAAAGCACCTCCCACGAAGGGAGGTAGAGAAGCGGTGAAGCCTGCCCCTGTGGGCAGGGTCAAAGTAGCGCCGGCCCCTCCCCAGGTCCATGGTAAGGGGAAGGGGCGTGCGGCTTGTCCCTCCCTTCCGGTTTCAGGTGCCGAGGAAGCCAATGAGACCGGTGATGCGGAGGCTGCCGTCAGCGCTAGGAGCAAGTCCGCTCCTAAAGCATTGAGCGCTGCGACAGCTGACGATGCGGAGGTCGAGGCAGAGGCACAAGTCGTCCCAGCTAAGCGGGAGGAGAGTGAAGCGGAGGCCCGGAATAGGCCGATCCCGCTCGTGGAGCCGCCCAAGGCCGCAAGCCCCGGTGTGAATGAGGTAATGGTGAGCGTGGGTAAGAAAGCGGTGAGTAAGAGCAGACTGGGGAGTAGGAAAAGCAGGCGTCAGGAGAGGAGGGCGGAGGAGGGGGAAAAAACTGTGGTTCCAGAGAGTGACTTAGATGTTCCTTGTGAGGGAAAGGGGAGGGGGGCTATGGAGGCTGTCACCCCTTGTGTTGCTGCTGCTGCTGCTGCTACTGCTGTCCCTTTTGTTAAAGATGGGGTAGTGGAGGTTCCTAGGACTTTGGAAAATGTAGGCATGGCTGCTGCAGAAGTAGCTTTGCCAAATGTGTTTGCCCGGTCCACGCCTGCGACGCTGGGAACAACCGCTCCTGTCTCTGGTGTCCCGGTGGCCGCGGTGGTGGCCGGGCCGAGCGGGCTTCAGGGGGCGCCCGAAGGTGGCACTGGAGTTGCGGGGGCTGGGACTGCGGCCTCAAGCTTGGTACGTTCCTATGCCAGTGTCGCCTCGGGGGTCCCAAGGGGTGCCTCGTGTCCATCACTGGGGGCCAGGGACGGTGAATTACAACAGCAGCTCCTGGCGGCCTTACGAGCAGGGCAGAGAACGATGATAGTGGATGGTCAATCGAGGGACCTTAGGTTTTGGATTGAACGTTTTGGCCTAGGGAAGTTCCGAGATGAGGGGGGTGAGACCAGGTGGACTCTCCCGACACCCGGGCAGCGGCCGGTCCGGAGGAATGTAGTCCGTCTCGGGTGGGGGGGAGAAGGCCCTTGTCCTCAGAGGAGGAGGGTCGTCGAACTTCTGCTCGGGATGGGCTTTAGGGCAAGTGACATCTTTGCCCTCATTCACCCGGTCGGCTCCTCAGAGTTTGATGTCAGCTTTGTTACCCCGGGGGGCTTAGAAACCTTCTGGGGTAATTATGAGTTGGCAAAGAACGAGCCCGGCTGGCGCGACTTCAATGTGTGGGCGGTGTCGCGCCAGGATGCAATTAAGAAAGTGACCGTTTTGACTCGTAACGAGTCACTTTCTTACATGGACATTATGACCTGGCTCAACAGGTATGGGGAAGTGAAAGACTTCCCCCGGAAGAACCTTGATGAGTTTGGCATTTGGTCGGGGGCCTGGACATTTATGGTCAAATTGAAGCATGAGGATAACTCGGTGATGCATATCCCGTCCTCAACCTTCCTCGGGAAAGACAGGATTCTTGTCTTCTACCAGGGGCAGCCGAAGCTCTGTCACAGGTGTGGTGATCCCTCGCACTTGAGTGCCTCCTGCAGGGTGCAGAAGTGTGCCATGTGTGGGGGATTAGGTCATCTAGCTGCAACCTGTGATAGGATTCGGTGCCACCTGTGTGGTGACCTTGGTCACCCAATCGGGGCGTGCCCGAGGTCGTTCGCTAATGTCACCCTCCGACGGGCAGGGGCAGGTGAGGAGACTGTCCCTGTCACCGAGGAGGGGGTCGGAGGTGGAGAGACCAGGTTGCCGACGCGGAGGGAAAAAACCCAGCCACCATCTAGGGCGAGAATAAGAGATAGGAGAAGGGAGCAGAGGGAGGGTATTATTTGTCTCCCCTCTGCCCCTGATCCCGCTGGGTTGGATTCTAATGCTGAAGTAGCGACGGGCACGGCCCTGATTGAGGAGATGAGAAGACTGCAGAGGGAGGAAGAGGCTGACCTGTCTTCATCTTCCCAGTACGTTAGTGCTGGGGAGGAACAGACGGTCAGGAGGAGAAAGTCACCGAGTAAAGCGAGGGTAAAAACATCTGCCCCCCCCCCCCCAAAGGAACGGAGACTCGAGGACCTTTCAGTGATCAGCCCTAACCGGTACCAAACCCTCTGCGAGGACGCATCAGCCTCAGGGGAGGCTTCAGAGGGGGAGGTGGGACCGTCGGGGGCTGCTGAGTCTCCCTCAGGGAAGGGCCCCCTGCCTTCAGTGGAGGAGGCTGGCCTGGTACCCAGAGATGGAGACGATGCACCTCAAGCTGTTTTGGAAACCGTTGAAAAAAATGATACCAATACTCCCCAGGGAGAAACTACGGGGGAAGTCCATCCCTTGCCTGGCCAAACCGCACGAGGTGAGGTGATGGACCAATCCCAATGTAAGAAGAGGACCCGTAAGACGAGGAAAAGTCGCGGGTCCTCTTCAGACTCATCTAGGGGTGGTGGTGGTAGGAGGAAAGGGGGTGGGAAACTGAAGGTCATTGAGCTCAATCGGTCTTAATGGCAGTCCCCTCTCCACTGACGCTGGCCACCATTAATGTGGCCAGCATTAAGTCTGATACGGCTAGGTTTGCAGCCTTTGATTTTCTTGGCCGAGTTGAAGCTGACATTTTGTTTTTGCAGGAGACCAGGCTCTGTACTCTATCAGAGATAAACAGAGCAAGGAGGGAGTGGCGCAGGGGGCCCTCCTACTGGTCTCTTGCGGCTGAGCCGTATAGTGGAGTGGCGGTGCTTTTTACCGCAGAGGTGAAATGCCAGCGGCTGATCGAACTCGAAATGGGAAGGTGCCTAGTCTTAGACGTCCTCATGAAGGGGCAAAGCCTGCGCCTCATTAACATCTACGGTCCCCAGTCAAAGTGGGACCGTAAAAGCCTCTTTATGAAGATCAAGCCTTTTCTTTTTACGGGCAAACAAGTCATCTTTGGTGGGGATTTTAATACCATAACTAGACCCCAAGACCGAGGAGGTACCAGAGATAGACTGCCCTATGATGGCGTCGCGTTAAATAGCATAGTGAGTGAAGCTCGCCTGGAGGATATCCACATCAGGCATTCCCCAGGTCACCGTGGGTTCACCTTTCAGAGAGGAAGTGTTAGGTCCAGGATAGATAGGTTTTTTTTGAAGGAGAATTCCGTCACCACCCCTGTGTCCGTGGTGGAGGTGGAGTTCTCCGATCACTGCCTAATTTTATTTTCTTTGAATATTTCAGAAACCCTCCGGAGAGGAAGAGGTTTGTGGAGGCTGAATTCGTCACTCCTTGAGGAGGCAGCTGTAAGACAAGCCTTTGAGGAGTTTCTTCAGGATCAGGTACTATTACTGGGTCTTGAGGGCACTAGGTCAGAGTGGTGGGAGATATTCAAAAAAAGGGTGGCGGGATTTTTCCGCCGGCTCTCAAGCCTCAGGTCACTGGACATGTACCGCATGTACAGTGCACTGAGGAAGAGACTTGAACATCTGGTCTCGACCGGAGGTAGCCAGGAGGATATCTCCGGTGTGAAGGCTTTGCTTAAAGGGTGTCAGTATGATAGGCACGCATCCTTGGTTCTTGAGAGGGATTTCGGGAAATACCGCTCGCCCGACCCCTACAGGAACTGTAAGATGTCAGTGACTTGTAAGACAGTAACAGGCCTGATTGACAGTACAGGATCCCTGACAAGATCCAGGTCAGGGATCTTGGAGGTCGTCAGGTCTTTCTACTCGAACCTTTTGGCAAAGAAGGAACTGAATCGGGATCGGATTTCAGGTTTCTTGGCTGAAGCCATTCCTGAGTCAGCAGAAGACCCTTCTCTTGGTGTTTTGATAGAACCTATAAGGGAAGAGGAAGTCGTCAGGGCTATTGAGGGTCTTGCCCTCAAGAAGTCACCTGGCCCAGATGGCTTAACATCTGAGTTCTATCGGACCTTTAAAGGAGCGTTGGCTCCCCTCTTGACTGACGTGCTTAATGAGTGTCTATCCTCGGGCACTCTGCCAAAGTCAATGAGGAGGTCCGCCCTTATAGTTCTGTCAAAGGGTAAGGATCCGAGCCGTATTGAGAACTGGCGGCCCATAGCACTTCTCAATACGGACCGAAAGATTCTGGCGAAGGTACTTTTCAACCGGCTGGTACAGTTTGCGCCCCGGCTCCTCTCGCCGGCTCAGCACTGCTCTGTTCCCGGTCGTAGCACCTTAAGTGCGGTCCTGAGTGTCAGGGAGGCTGTGGAGCAGAGTAGGGCAGGTCGGTGGAAGGGGTACTTGCTGTCCCTAGATCAGGCTAAGGCTTTTGACAGGGTGAATCATGAGTATTTGTGGTCAACTCTCTCGAGGTATGGCCTACCTGGGGGGTTCATTCAGTGGCTGCAGACCTTATACGCTGGGGCTGAGTCTTTCCCACTTGTGAATGGTTGGGTTGGTCGTCCTTTTGAGGTGGGGTCGGGCGTCCGACAGGGATGTCCCTTGAGCCCGCTACTGTATGTGTTCGCCATTGATCCCCTGATTAGACGGATTAATGGTGGGCCGGTGGCGGGAGTCAGGATGGACCTGGAGGGCACCGGCTCCCCTTTGAGGACAGTAGCCTACGCGGATGATGTCACCGCTCTTGTCTCGTCGCGGGAGGAGATTGAATGGGTGATGTCTGAAGTGGACAGTTACTCGGAGGCTTCCGGATCAGCTGTGAACAAGAACAAGTGTGGAAGCCTCTGGCTGGGAGGGGGAGAGCCTGGTTTTTCTCTCCCGGACACCCTCCCAGAACCCCAGGGGTCTGTAAAGATCTTAGGCATCCATTTTGGCCAGGGTGATTACCCACTCCAAAATTGGGAAGGTAGGCTTAAGGATGTCGCCCAGAGAGTTGATTGCTGGAAGGGTTGGTCCTTGACCCTGAGAGAAAGGGTTCACCTTGCCAAAGCCTTCCTGCTCCCGTTGGTGATCTATCTAGGTAGCGTCTGTGCCTTGCCAGAGTCTTGTTGGAGTAGGATCTGTTGCCTGTTCTTCCAACTGTTATGGGGGAACAGGCTCAACCTAATCAGGAGGGAGGTTACATACCGCACAAGGAGGCTAGGGGGGTTAAATATGGTTAACCCCGTGGTGTTCTTAATGAACACCTTTCTTAAGATCAATTTACCAAACCTCTCCGCCGAGGGGGCTCCTTCGTGGGTAGCCTCCTGCCAGGGGTGGTTTCGGCCCTTCTTCCAGAAATGGGAGGCAGGAGGGCAAGTGAAGGATCTTCGTGCACCCCATGGATATCTCCCGGCCTATGCTTCCCTGGTCTTGAAAGTGATTCGTCGGTGGGGTCTGGGGGCGTGGGAGATCAGGACTCAGTCAAGACGTTTTCTTGATGACAAAGTCCTGTTGACCCGCTTCCAGAAGCCTCTGGCGCTCAAAGATTGCCCAGGAGAAACCTTAGAGGGAGGGTTGCATTTTCTTAACTCCAAAAGGTTTCCTCGGAAGTTTTGGGATCTGACCTGGCGCTGCCTCCTAGGTAAGTTATATGTGAGGGGGAACTTGAAGTACCGGAACTCCGACGAGCGAGGCTGCCCTCGGGAGGAGTGTGGCGACATGCTGGAAAGCATGGAGCACTTCCTGCTTCAGTGCCCCTTCAATATAAGGGTTTGCAAATTGGTGGGGACCTCCACCGGTTGGCTGCGGCTGGCTGGCCTTTCCCTACGCCGAGTGGGCCTATGGGGCATTCAAACACCCGGAGGGCAGGGACTGCCAGACACTTTTTATAGTTAGCGCAGTGGTTAGGTTCCACTTGTGGTCATCCCGGTGTCTAGTGTCGACGTGAGGCAAAATCCTCCCGGAGGTGGAGGTGGTTAAAAACATCATGGTGGACCTGGTGAGGGTGTGCTCTCGGGAGTATGAGGGGTTGGGCGCAAAAAGGGCTGGTACCCTCTGGAGGGGTTTCACCTTTTCTGTTCCCTGAGGGATAGAATAAGGGATTAAAAGGTAGTTAGGTTAGGGCCAGATAGGGAAAGGGAGGGCAAGGTTTTGCACAAGAGGTGGGGTTTGTTTGTTTTTTTTGGGTAGGGAGGGACAGGTAGGGATAGGGTAGGGATAGATTGATAGATAGGGACATAGTGGTAGGGCAAGTAGGTAGGGACGGGCCTCTTGTGCTCTCTTCCTGGTGGAGGGCTGGTGTGTCACCACATAGGCATTTTGTTTTGGAAATAGGATGAAAGGGTAAGAGGCTTGAGGATAACCGACCCTAGGCCTGTGGGAGGTTTATGGGAGGGAAGGGGGTGTCAACGGTTTATATAAGATTGTGGGTTTTGTTATTGTATTTTGTCTGGTTTTCTTGTCTGGTATTTTGTTATTTGCTTTTGCCACTTAACATATTTTTTTTGTTCGTTTCCATTTTTTTCTATTTCCCATTGTATGTAGTTAAAAGGGTTTTTTTTTCTTAGGGGGGGTAGTTTGTTTGGGAGGGGGGTTTCTTTTGGGGGTGGAGGGTTTGATATATAGGTTTCGTGTGTCCGGCCTGGCTTTGGACTATGCGGACATGGGAGGACATGAGGCGGAGAGCCAGGTCGGTTTTCAGGGGCTTGGTGGCGGGTGGTGCCAGCACCAGGACTATGCGGACATGGGAGGACATGGGGCGTGTTGCTGGCCGGGTGTGGTGAAGGGGAAAAAAAAAAAAAAATAATAATAATAATAATAATAATAATAATAATAATATATATAAATAAAAAAAAAAAAAAAATTTCTAATAAGTTTCAGTTGGGGTTTTTTTGTTAGTTTTCTGTTAGTGTTATATGTTTTCCATTGTATATTACTTATTTGGATTTTCTTTTGTTTCCAAGATAGGTAGAGTTTTGACTGGCGGATGACTGAAGAAAGACTGGAGAGTGAAAGGCGGAGTGAAAGGCAGAATGGATGGGGGCTGATTTGCGGCTGGATTTTCTTTTTGGTCTTTAATTTTGTCCCGGTTTCTTGTATCTTATTTATTGATGTTGTTTATGCTATGTTTTGGATTTATGTATTGTTTCTGTTTATGGGTTTTATATTGTATTTTCGTATGTGACACTGTTTGTGAATTTTTACTTTTCTAATAAAAATAGTTCCAATTCCTTCGGGGCAGCTGTGGGAATCAGACACGCCTGTCTGAGCTCCTGAGACCAGAGGCTATAGTCTGGTTGTCAGCTCAGAAGAGAGGCTTGGTGTGTGGTGTTTGTGCAACAGCAGCAGTTTTTCCAGTCATAGTTGGAGGCTCCAACCCCTTTCCTTTTCCAAGGTTGGGGTTTTTTCACCATGGAGCAAGGTGCTCCTGCCCCCCGAGCCAGCTTGGCGGGGGGCAGGAGGCTCTCAATGGACGGCAGTAGCAGCAGCAGCAGGAGAAGATTGGAGAGGCAGCAGGCTCCAGTGGAAAAAGGTATGGCAACCCGCAGCAAGGGACGTCTAGGTCAGAAAACCCCGGCGGAGGCTGAGCCCTGTACAAGTAAAAAGGCCAGCGAAGCCCCCCCTCCTTCCTTGCCATCATCAGGTTGGGGGATTCGGAAGGCTGGCGAGGATGTGCTTGCATACAGTAAGCGTATTAACACTACCCTTGAGGAATATGATAAAGCCAGGAGGTCCCTGTTCGCTATGGGTGCGGAGCTTCAGAGTGTCCGTGCCCGTAGTGACAGGGCCTCAAGGCATGAGAGACCGGCACTGAGTAAGCAGGTCAAAAAGCTGAAGGAACAAATTAAAGGGCTTGACCAAAGATGCCGAGAGATCCTGGAGGGCGTGGGGCCTTTCAGGGAGAAACTCCTGAATGATGACCGTTTTTACCGCAAGCAGCAGGGTCGGCTGCTGCGGGAAGACCTCGCGTCCTCCGAAAGCTCGGATCCGGAATATGAGACAGATACTGACTCAGAGGGGAGCCTGCTGGCAGAGTACGGCAGTAGCCGGAAGCCTACGAGGGTGAGTTCAGGTATTCCGACCTATACGCCCCCAGAGAAATTGGCAAGTTTACCCCAGCTACCGGAGAATTTACCACCATTACCGGCAACATCAGAAGATGATATGGGTTCTGCTGCGGGGAGGCTAATCCACGAAATATGCATGCTAGAATCCCCGGCAAGAATGGAGAAGATGGCTTTTTCCGTAGACGACCTTGCAAACGAGGAGGAATCAAAAAAAAGGAAAAAGAAGAAGGCTAAGCCGCAAGAAGTCGGCACCCTGAAATATGTGAGTGTCGCAGCAGGTATAACTGTTCCCGCAGGGCAACCCCCATTGACTCTAGCACAGGCTGAATCTGGGGTGTTGCCCGCGGGTGAGATAAGGGGGCGCAGACTCCCCAGACCCAACTTTCTCTAAGTAGCGGTGTGGCTGGGGAGCTGGGTGCAGTATTGAAAATGGCGCCCGAAACTGCAGCGGACAAGGTCGGAAAAGCACCTCCCACGAAGGGAGGTAGAGAAGCGGTGAAGCCTGCCCCTGTGGGCAGGGTCAAAGTAGCGCCGGCCCCTCCCCAGGTCCATCGTAAGGGGAAGGGGCATGCGGCTTGTCCCTCCCTTCCGGTTTCAGGTGCCGAGGAAGCCAATGAGACCGGTGATGCGGAGGCTGCCGTCAGCGCTAGGAGCAAGTCCGCTCCTAAAGCATTGAGCGCTGCGACAGCTGACGATGCGGAGGTCGAGGCAGAGGCACAAGTCGCCCCAGCTAAGCGGGAGGAGAGTGAAGCGGAGGCCCGGAATAGGCCAATCCCGCTCGTGGAGCCGCCCAAGGCCGCAAGCCCCGGTGTGAATGAGGTAATGGTGAGCGTGGGTAAGAAAGCGGTGAGTAAGAGCAGACTGGGGAGAAGGAAAAGCAGGCGTCAGGAGAGGAGGGCGGAGGAGGGGGAAAAAACTGTGGTTCCAGAGAGTGACTTAGATGTTCCTTGTGAGGGAAAGGGGAGGGGGGCTATGGAGGCTGTCACCCCTTGTGTTGCTGCTGCTGCTGCTGCTACTGCTGTCCCTTTTGTTAAAGATGCGGTAGTGGAGGTTCCTAGGACTTTGGAAAATGTAGGCATGGCTGCTGCAGAAGTAGCTTTGCCAAATGTGTTTGCCCGGTTCACGCCTGCGACGCTGGGAACGACCGCTCCTGTCTCTGGTGTCCCGGTGGCCGCGGTGGTGGCCGGGCCGAGCGGGCTTCAGGGGGCACCCGAAGGTGGCACTGGAGTTGCGGGGGCTGGGACTGCGGCCTCAAGCTTGGTACGTTCCTATGCCAGTGTCGCCTCGGGGGTCCCAAGGGGTGCCTCGTGTCCATCACTGGGGGCCAGGGACGGTGAATTACAACAGCAGCTCCTGGCGGCCTTACGAGCAGGGCAGAGAACGATGATAGTGGATGGTCAATCGAGGGACCTTAGGTTTTGGATTGAACGTTTTGGCCTAGGGAAGTTCCGAGATGAGGGGGGGTGAGACCAGGTGGACTCTCCCGACACCCGGGCAGCGGCCGGTCCGGAGGAATGTAGTCCGTCTCGGGTGGGGAGGAGAAGGCCCTTGTCCTCAGAGGAGGAGGGTCATCGAACTTCTGCTCGGGATGGGCTTTAGGGCAAGTGACATCTTTGCCCTCATTCACCCGGTCGGCTCTTCAGAGTTTGATGTCAGCTTTGTTACCCCGGGGGGCTTAGAAACCTTCTGGGGTAATTATGAGTTGGCAAAGAACGAGCCCGGCTGGCGCGACTTCAATGTGTGGGCGGTGTCGCGCCAGGATGCAATTAAGAAAGTGACCGTTTTGACTCGTAACGAGTCACTTTCTTACATGGACATTATGACCTGGCTCAACAGGTATGGGGAAGTGAAAGACTTCCCCCGGAAGAACCTTGATGAGTTTGGCATTTGGTCGGGGGCCTGGACATTTATGGTCAAATTGAAGCATGAGGATAACTCGGTGATGCATATCCCGTCCTCAACCTTCCTCGGGAAAGACAGGATTCTTGTCTTCTACCAGGGGCAGCCGAAGCTCTGTCACAGGTGTGGTGATCCCTCGCACTTGAGTGCCTCCTGCAGGGTGCAGAAGTGTGCCATGTGTGGGGGATTAGGTCATCTAGCTGCAACCTGTGATAGGATTCGGTGCCACCTGTGTGGTGACCTTGGTCACCCAATCGGGGCGTGCCCGAGGTCGTTCGCTAATGTCACCCTCCGACGGGCAGGGGCAGGTGAGGAGACTGTCCCTGTCACCGAGGAGGGGGTCGGAGGTGGAGAGACCAGGTTGCCGACGCGGAGGGAGAAAACCCAGCCACCATCTAGGGCGAGAAGGAGAGATAGGAGAAGGGAGCAGAGGGAAGGTATTATGTGTCTCCCCTCTGCCCCTGATCCCGCTGGGTTGGATTCTAATGCTGAAGTAGCGACGGGCACGGCCCTGATTGAGGAGATGAGAAGACTGCAGAGGGAGGGAAGAGGCTGACCTGTCTTCATCTTCCCAGTACGTTAGTGCTGGGGAGGAACAGACGGTCAGGAGGAGAAAGTCACCGAGTAAAGCGAGGGTAAAAACATCTGCCCCCCCCCCCCGGCAAAGGAACGGAGACTCGAGGACCTTTCAGTGATCAGCCCTAACCGGTACCAAACCCTCTGCGAGGACGCATCAGCCTCAGGGGAGGCTTCAGAGGGGGAGGTGGGACCGTCGGGGGCTGCTGAGTCTCCCTCAGGGAAGGGCCCCCTGCCTTCAGTGGAGGAGGCTGGCCTGGTACCCAGAGATGGAGACGATGCACCTCAAGCTGTTTTGGAAACCGTTGAAAAAAATGATACCAATACTCCCCAGGGAGAAACTACGGGGGAAGTCCATCCCTTGCCTGGCCAAACCGCACGAGGTGAGGTGATGGACCAATCCCAATGTAAGAAGAGGACCCGTAAGACGAGGAAAAGTCGCGGGTCCTCTTCAGACTCATCTAGGGGTGGTGGTGGTAGGAGGAAAGGGGGTGGGAAACTGAAGGTCATTGAGCTCAATCGGTCTTAATGGCAGTCCCCTCTCCACTGACGCTGGCCACCATTAATGTGGCCAGCATTAAGTCTGATACGGCTAGGTTTGCAGCCTTTGATTTTCTTGGCCGAGTTGAAGCTGACATTTTGTTTTTGCAGGAGACCAGGCTCTGTACTCTATCAGAGATAAACAGAGCAAGGAGGGAGTGGCGCAGGGGGCCCTCCTACTGGTCTCTTGCGGCTGAGCCGTATAGTGGAGTGGCGGTGCTTTTTACCGCAGAGGTGAAATGCCAGCGGCTGATCGAACTCGAAATGGGAAGGTGCCTAGTCTTAGACGTCCTCATGAAGGGGCAAAGCCTGCGCCTCATTAACATCTACGGTCCCCAGTCAAAGTGGGACCGTAAAAGCCTCTTTATGAAGATCAAGCCTTTTCTTTTTACGGGCAAACAAGTCATCTTTGGTGGGGATTTTAATACCATAACTAGACCCCAAGACCGAGGAGGTACCAGAGATAGACTGCCCTATGATGGTGTCGCGTTAAATAGCATAGTGAGTGAAGCTCGCCTGGAGGATATCCACATCAGGCATTCCCCAGGTCACCGTGGGTTCACCTTTCAGAGAGGAAGTGTTAGGTCCAGGATAGATAGGTTTTTTTTTGAAGGAGAATTCCGTCACCACCCCTGTGTCCGTGGTGGAGGTGGAGTTCTCCGATCACTGCCTAATTTTATTTTCTTTGAATATTTCAGAAACCCTCCGGAGAGGAAGAGGTTTGTGGAGGCTGAATTCGTCACTCCTTGAGGAGGCAGCTGTAAGACAAGCCTTTGAGGAGTTTCTTCAGGATCAGGTACTATTACTGGGTCTTGAGGGCACTAGGTCAGAGTGGTGGGAGATATTCAAAAAAAGGGTGGCGGGTTTTTTCCGCCGGCTCTCAAGCCTCAGGTCACTGGACATGTACCGCATGTACAGTGCACTGAGGAAGAGACTTGAACATCTGGTCTCGACCGGAGGTAGCCAGGAGGATATCTCCGGTGTGAAGGCTTTGCTTAAAGGGTGTCAGTATGATAGGCACGCATCCTTGGTTCTTGAGAGGGATTTCGGGAAATACCGCTCGCCCGACCCCTACAGGAACTGTAAGATGTCAGTGACTTGTAAGACAGTAACAGGCCTGATTGACAGTACAGGATCCCTGACAAGATCCAGGTCAGGGATCTTGGAGGTCGTCAGGTCTTTCTACTCGAACCTTTTGGCAAAGAAGGAACTGAATCGGGATCGGATTTCAGGTTTCTTGGCTGAAGCCATTCCTGAGTCAGCAGAAGACCCTTCTCTTGGTGTTTTGATAGAACCTATAAGGGAAGAGGAAGTCGTCAGGGCTATTGAGGGTCTTGCCCTCAAGAAGTCACCTGGCCCAGATGGCTTAACATCTGAGTTCTATCGGACCTTTAAAGGAGCGTTGGCTCCCCTCTTGACTGACGTGCTTAATGAGTGTCTATCCTCAGGCACTCTGCCAAAGTCAATGAGGAGGTCCGCCCTTATAGTTCTGTCAAAGGGTAAGGATCCGAGCCGTATTGAGAACTGGCGGCCCATAGCACTTCTCAATACGGACCGAAAGATTCTGGCGAAGGTACTTTTCAACCGGCTGGTACAGTTTGCGCCCCGGCTCCTCTCGCCGGCTCAGCACTGCTCTGTTCCCGGTCGTAGCACCTTAAGTGCGGTCCTGAGTGTCAGGGAGGCTGTGGAGCAGAGTAGGGAAGGTCGGTGGAAGGGGTACTTGCTGTCCCTAGATCAGGCTAAGGCTTTTGACAGGGTGAATCATGAGTATTTGTGGTCCACTCTCTCGAGGTATGGCCTACCTGGGGGGTTCATTCAGTGGCTGCAGACCTTATACGCTGGGGCTGAGTCTTTCCCACTTGTGAATGGTTGGGTTGGTCGTCCTTTTGAGGTGGGGTCGGGCGTCCGACAGGGATGTCCCTTGAGCCCGCTACTGTATGTGTTCGCCATTGATCCCCTGATTAGACGGATTAATGGTGGGCCGGTGGCGGGAGTCAGGATGGACCTGGAGGGCACCGGCTCCCCTTTGAGGACAGTAGCCTACGCGGATGATGTCACCGCTCTTGTCTCGTCGCGGGAGGAGATTGAATGGGTGATGTCTGAAGTGGACAGTTACTCGGAGGCTTCCGGATCAGCTGTGAACAAGAACAAGTGTGGAAGCCTCTGGCTGGGAGGGGGAGAGCCTGGTTTTTCTCTCCCGGACACCCTCCCAGAACCCCAGGGGTCTGTAAAGATCTTAGGCATCCATTTTGGCCAGGGTGATTACCCACTCCAAAATTGGGAAGGTAGGCTTAAGGATGTCGCCCAGAGAGTTGATTGCTGGAAGGGTTGGTCCTTGACCCTGAGAGAAAGGGTTCACCTTGCCAAAGCCTTCCTGCTCCCGTTGGTGATCTATCTAGGTAGCGTCTGTGCCTTGCCAGAGTCTTGTTGGAGTAGGATCTGTTGCCTGTTCTTCCAACTGTTATGGGGGAACAGGCTCAACCTAATCAAGAGGGAGGTTACATACCGCACAAGGAGGCTAGGGGGGTTAAATATGGTTAACCCCGTGGTGTTCTTAATGAACACCTTTCTTAAGATCAATTTACCAAACCTCTCCGCCGAGGGGGGCTCCTTCGTGGGTAGCCTCCTGCCAGGGGTGGTTTCGGCCCTTCTTCCAGAAATGGGAGGCAGGAGGGCAAGTGAAGGATCTTCGTGCACCCCATGGATATCTCCCGGCCTATGCTTCCCTGGTCTTGAAAGTGATTCGTCGGTGGGGTCTGGGGGCGTGGGAGATCAGGACTCAGTCAAGACGTTTTCTTGATGACAAAGTCCTGTTGACCCGCTTCCAGAAGCCTCTGGCGCTCAAAGATTGCCCAGGAGAAACCTTAGAGGGAGGGTTGCATTTTCTTAACTCCAAAAGGTTTCCTCGGAAGTTTTGGGATCTGACCTGGCGCTGCCTCCTAGGTAAGTTATATGTGAGGGGGAACTTGAAGTACCGGAACTCCGACGAGAGAGGCTGCCCTCGGGAGGAGTGTGGCGACATGCTGGAAAGCATGGAGCACTTCCTGCTTCAGTGCCCCTTCAATATAAGGGTTTGCAAATTGGTGGGGACCTCCACCGGTTGGCTGCGGCTGGCTGGCCTTTCCTACGCCGAGTGGGCCTATGGGGCATTCAAACACCCGGAGGGCAGGGACTGCCAGACACTTTTTATAGTTAGCGCAGTGGTTAGGTTCCACTTGTGGTCATCCCGGTGTCTAGTGTCGACGCGAGGCAAAATCCTCCCGGAGGTGGAGGTGGTTAAAAACATCATGGTGGACCTGGTGAGGGTGCGCTCTCGGGAGTATGAGGGGTTGGGCGCAAAAAGGGCTGGTACCCTCTGGAGGGGTTTCACCTTTTCTGTTCCCTGAGGGATAGAATAAGGGATTAAAAGGTAGTTAGGTTAGGGCCAGATAGGGAAAGGGAGGGCAAGGTTTTGCACAAGAGGTGGGGTTTGTTTGTTTTTTTTGGGTAGGGAGGGACAGGTAGGGATAGGGTAGGGATAGATTGATAGATAGGGACATAGTGGTAGGGCAAGTAGGTAGGGACGGGCCTCTTGTGCTCTCTTCCTGGTGGAGGGCTGGTGTGTCACCACATAGGCATTTTGTTTTGGAAATAGGATGAAAGGGTAAGAGGCTTGAGGATAACCGACCCTAGGCCTGTGGGAGGTTTATGGGAGGGAAGGGGGTGTCAACGGTTTATATAAGATTGTGGGTTTTGTTATTGTATTTTGTCTGGTTTTCTTGTCTGGTATTTTGTTATTTGCTTTTGCCACTAAACATATTTTTTTTGTTCATTTCCATTTTTTTCTATTTCCCATTGTATGTAGTTAAAAGGGTTTTTTTTTCTTAGGGGGGGTAGGTTGTTTGGGAGGGGGGTTTCTTTTGGGGGTGGAGGGTTTGATATATAGGTTTCGTGTGTCCGGCCTGGCTCTGGACTTTGCGGACATGGGAGGACATGAGGCGGAGAGCCAGGTCGGTTTTCAGGGGCTCGGTGGCGGGTGGTGCCAGCACCAGGACTATGCGGACATGGGAGGACATGGGGCGTGGTGCTGGCCGGGTGTGGTGAAGGGAAAAAAAAAAAAAAAAAAAAAAAAAATTTCAAATAAGTTTCAGTTGGGGTTTTTTTGTTAGTTTTCTGTTAGTGTTATATGTTTTCCATTGTATATTACTTATTTGGATTTTCTTTTGTTTCCAAGATAGGTAGAGTTTTGACTGGCGGATGACTGAAGAAAGACTGGAGAGTGAAAGGCGGAGTGAAAGGCAGAATGGATGGGGGCTGATTTGCGGCTGGATTTTCTTTTTGGTCTTTAATTTTGTCCCGGTTTCTTGTATCTTATTTATTGATGTTGTTTATGCTATGTTTTGGATTTATGTATTGTTTCTGTTTATGGGTTTTATATTGTATTTTCGTATGTGACACTGTTTGTGAATTTTTACTTTTCTAATAAAAATAGTTCCAATTCCTTCGGGGCAGCTGTGGGAATCAGACACGCCTGTCTGAGCGCCTGAGACCAGAGGCTATAGTCTGGTTGTCAGCTCAGAAGAGAGGCTTGGTGTGTGGTGTTTGTGCAACAGCAGCAGTTTTTCCAGTCATAGTTGGAGGCTCCAACCCCTTTCCTTTTCCAAGGTTGGGGTTTTTTCACCATGGAGCAAGGTGCTCCTGCCCCCCGAGCCAGCTTGGCGGGGGGCAGGAGGCTCTCAATGGACGGCAGTAGCAGCAGCAGCAGGAGAAGATTGGAGAGGCAGCAGGCTCCAGTGGAAAAAGGTATGGCAACCCGCAGCAAGGGACGTCTAGGTCAGAAAACCCCGGCGGAGGCTGAGCCCTGTACAAGTAAAAAGGCCAGCGAAGCCCCCCCTCCTTCCTTGCCATCATCAGGTTGGGGGATTCGGAAGGCTGGCGAGGATGTGCTTGCATACAGTAAGCGTATTAACACTACCCTTGAGGAATATGATAAAGCCAGGAGGTCCCTGTTCGCTATGGGTGCGGAGCTTCAGAGTGTCCGTGCCCGTAGTGACAGGGCCTCAAGGCATGAGAGACCGGCACTGAGTAAGCAGGTCAAAAAGCTGAAGGAACAAATTAAAGGGCTTGACCAAAGATGCCGAGAGATCCTGGAGGGCGCGGGGCCTTTCAGGGAGAAACTCCTGAATGATGACCGTTTTTACCGCAAGCAGCAGGGGCGGCTGCTGCGGGAAGACCTCGCGTCCTCCGAAAGCTCGGATCCGGAATATGAGACAGATACTGACTCAGAGGGGAGCCTGCTGGCAGAGTACGGCAGTAGCCGGAAGCCTACGAGGGTGAGTTCAGGTATTCCGACCTATACGCCCCCAGAGAAATTGGCAAGTTTACCCCAGCTACCGGAGAATTTACCACCATTACCGGCAACATCAGAAGATGATATGGGTTCTGCTGCGGGGAGGCTAATCCACGAAATATGCATGCTAGAATCCCCGGCAAGAATGGAGAAGATGGCTTTTTCCGTAGACGACCTTGCAAACGAGGAGGAATCAAAAAAAAGGAAAAAGAAGAAGGCTAAGCCGCAAGAAGTCGGCACCCTGAAATATGTGAGTGTCGCAGCAGGTATAACTGTTCCCGCAGGGCAACCCCCATTGACTCTAGCACAGGCTGAATCTGGGGTGTTGCCCGCGGGTGAGATAAGGGGGCGCAGACTCCCCAGACCCAACTTTCTCTAAGTAGCGGTGTGGCTGGGGAGCTGGGTGCAGTATTGAAAATGGCGCCCGAAACTGCAGCGGACAAGGTCGGAAAAGCACCTCCCACGAAGGGAGGTAGAGAAGCGGTGAAGCCTGCCCCTGTGGGCAGGGTCAAAGTAGCGCCGGCCCCTCCCCAGGTCCATCGTAAGGGGAAGGGGCATGCGGCTTGTCCCTCCCTTCCGGTTTCAGGTGCCGAGGAAGCCAATGAGACCGGTGATGCGGAGGCTGCCGTCAGCGCTAGGAGCAAGTCCGCTCCTAAAGCATTGAGCGCTGCGACAGCTGACGATGCGGAGGTCGAGGCAGAGGCACAAGTCGCCCCAGCTAAGCGGGAGGAGAGTGAAGCGGAGGCCCGGAATAGGCCAATCCCGCTCGTGGAGCCGCCCAAGGCCGCAAGCCCCGGTGTGAATGAGGTAATGGTAAGCGTGGGTAAGAAAGCGGTGAGTAAGAGCAGACTGGGGAGTAGGAAAAGCAGGCGTCAGGAGAGGAGGGCGGAGGAGGGGGAAAAAACTGTGGTTCCAGAGAGTGACTTAGATGTTCCTTGTGAGGGAAAGGGGAGGGGGGCTATGGAGTCTGTCACCCCTTGTGTTGCTGCTGCTGCTGCTGCTGCTACTGCTGTCCCTTTTGTTAAAGATGGGGTAGTGGAGGTTCCTAGGACTTTGGAAAATGTAGGCATGGCTGCTGCAGAAGTAGCTTTGCCAAATGTGTTTGCCCGGTCCACGCCTGCGACGCTGGGAACGACCGCTCCTGTCTCTGGTGTGCCGGTGGCCGCGGTGGTGGCCGGGCCGAGCGGGCTTCAGGGGGCACCCGAAGGTGGCACTGGAGTTGCGGGGGGCTGGGACTGCGGCCTCAAGCTTGGTACGTTCCTATGCCAGTGTCGCCTCGGGGGTCCCAAGGGGTGCCTCGTGTCCATCACTGGGGGCCAGGGACGGTGAATTACAACAGCAGCTCCTGGCGGCCTTACGAGCAGGGCAGAGAACGATGATAGTGGATGGTCAATCGAGGGACCTTAGGTTTTGGATTGAACGTTTTGGCCTAGGGAAGTTCCGAGATGAGGGGGGTGAGACCAGGTGGACTCTCCCGACACCCGGGCAGCGGCCGGTCCGGAGGAATGTAGTCCGTCTCGGGTGGGGGGGAGAAGGCCCTTGTCCTCAGAGGAGGAGGGTCGTCGAACTTCTGCTCGGGATGGGCTTTAGGGCAAGTGACATCTTTGCCCTCATTCACCCGGTCGGCTCTTCAGAGTTTGATGTCAGCTTTGTTACCCCGGGGGGCTTAGAAACCTTCTGGGGTAATTATGAGTTGGCAAAGAACGAGCCCGGCTGGCGCGACTTCAATGTGTGGGCGGTGTCGCGCCAGGATGCAATTAAGAAAGTGACCGTTTTGACTCGTAACGAGTCACTTTCTTACATGGACATTATGACCTGGCTCAACAGGTATGGGGAAGTAAAAGACTTCCCCCGGAAGAACCTTGATGAGTTTGGCATTTGGTCGGGGGCCTGGACATTTATGGTCAAATTGAAGCATGAGGATAACTCGGTGATGCATATCCCGTCCTCAACCTTCCTCGGGAAAGACAGGATTCTTGTCTTCTACCAGGGGCAGCCGAAGCTCTGTCACAGGTGTGGTGATCCCTCGCACTTGAGTGCCTCCTGCAGGGTGCAGAAGTGTGCCATGTGTGGGGGATTAGGTCATCTAGCTGCAACCTGTGATAGGATTCGGTGCCACCTGTGTGGTGACCTTGGTCACCCAATCGGGGCGTGCCCGAGGTCGTTCGCTAATGTCACCCTCCGACGGGCAGGGGCAGGTGAGGAGACTGTCCCTGTCACCGAGGAGGGGGTCGGAGGTGGAGAGACCAGGTTGCCGACGCGGAGGGAGAAAACCCAGCCACCATCTAGGGCGAGAAGGAGAGATAGGAGAAGGGAGCAGAGGGAAGGTATTATGTGTCTCCCCTCTGCCCCTGATCCCGCTGGGTTGGATTCTAATGCTGAAGTAGCGACGGGCACGGCCCTGATTGAGGAGATGAGAAGACTGCAGAGGGAGGAAGAGGCTGACCTGTCTTCATCTTCCCAGTACGTTAGTGCTGGGGAGGAACAGACGGTCAGGAGGAGAAAGTCACCGAGTAAAGCGAGGGTAAAAACATCTGCCCCCCCCCCCCCCCGGCAAAGGAACGGAGACTCGAGGACCTTTCAGTGATCAGCCCTAACCGGTACCAAACCCTCTGCGAGGACGCATCAGCCTCAGGGGAGGCTTCAGAGGGGGAGGTGGGACCGTCGGGGGCTGCTGAGTCTCCCTCAGGGAAGGGCCCCCTGCCTTCAGTGGAGGAGGCTGGCCTGGTACCCAGAGATGGAGACGATGCACCTCAAGCTGTTTTGGAAACCGTTGAAAAAAATGATACCAATACTCCCCAGGGAGAAACTACGGGGGAAGTCCATCCCTTGCCTGGCCAAACCGCACGAGGTGAGGTGATGGACCAATCCCAATGTAAGAAGAGGACCCGTAAGACGAGGAAAAGTCGCGGGTCCTCTTCAGACTCATCTAGGGGTGGTGGTGGTAGGAGGAAAGGGGGTGGGAAACTGAAGGTCATTGAGCTCAATCGGTCTTAATGGCAGTCCCCTCTCCACTGATGCTGGCCACCATTAATGTGGCCAGCATTAAGTCTGATACGGCTAGGTTTGCAGCCTTTGATTTTCTTGGCCGAGTTGAAGCTGACATTTTGTTTTTGCAGGAGACCAGGCTCTGTACTCTATCAGAGATAAACAGAGCAAGGAGGGAGTGGCGCAGGGGGCCCTCCTACTGGTCTCTTGCGGCTGAGCCGTATAGTGGAGTGGCGGTGCTTTTTACCGCAGAGGTGAAATGCCAGCGGCTGATCGAACTCGAAATGGGAAGGTGCCTAGTCTTAGACGTCCTCATGAAGGGGCAAAGCCTGCGCCTCATTAACATCTACGGTCCCCAGTCAAAGTGGGACCGTAAAAGCCTCTTTATGAAGATCAAGCCTTTTCTTTTTACGGGCAAACAAGTCATCTTTGGTGGGGATTTTAATACCATAACTAGACCCCAAGACCGAGGAGGTACCAGAGATAGACTGCCCTATGATGGCGTCGCGTTAAATAGCATAGTGAGTGAAGCTCGCCTGGAGGATATCCACATCAGGCATTCCCCAGGTCACCGTGGGTTCACCTTTCAGAGAGGAAGTGTTAGGTCCAGGATAGATAGGTTTTTTTTTGAAGGAGAATTCCGTCACCACCCCTGTGTCCGTGGTGGAGGTGGAGTTCTCCGATCACTGCCTAATTTTATTTTCTTTGAATATTTCAGAAACCCTCCGGAGAGGAAGAGGTTTGTGGAGGCTGAATTCGTCACTCCTTGAGGAGGCAGCTGTAAGACAAGCCTTTGAGGAGTTTCTTCAGGATCAGGTACTATTACTGGGTCTTGAGGGCACTAGGTCAGAGTGGTGGGAGATATTCAAAAAAAGGGTGGCGGGTTTTTTCCGCCGGCTCTCAAGCCTCAGGTCACTGGACATGTACCGCATGTACAGTGCACTGAGGAAGAGACTTGAACATCTGGTCTCGACCGGAGGTAGCCAGGAGGATATCTCCGGTGTGAAGGCTTTGCTTAAAGGGTGTCAGTATGATAGGCACGCATCCTTGGTTCTTGAGAGGGATTTCGGGAAATACCGCTCGCCCGACCCCTACAGGAACTGTAAGATGTCAGTGACTTGTAAGACAGTAACAGGCCTGATTGACAGTACAGGATCCCTGACAAGATCCAGGTCAGGGATCTTGGAGGTCGTCAGGTCTTTCTACTCGAACCTTTTGGCAAAGAAGGAACTGAATCGGGATCGGATTTCAGGTTTCTTGGCTGAAGCCATTCCTGAGTCAGCAGAAGACCCTTCTCTTGGTGTTTTGATAGAACCTATAAGGGAAGAGGAAGTCGTCAGGGCTATTGAGGGTCTTGCCCTCAAGAAGTCACCTGGCCCAGATGGCTTAACATCTGAGTTCTATCGGACCTTTAAAGGAGCGTTGGCTCCCCTCTTGACTGACGTGCTTAATGAGTGTCTATCCTCAGGCACTCTGCCAAAGTCAATGAGGAGGTCCGCCCTTATAGTTCTGTCAAAGGGTAAGGATCCGAGCCGTATTGAGAACTGGCGGCCCATAGCACTTCTCAATACGGACCGAAAGATTCTGGCGAAGGTACTTTTCAACCGGCTGGTACAGTTTGCGCCCCGGCTCCTCTCGCCGGCTCAGCACTGCTCTGTTCCCGGTCGTAGCACCTTAAGTGCGGTCCTGAGTGTCAGGGAGGCTGTGGAGCAGAGTAGGGCAGGTCGGTGGAAGGGGTACTTGCTGTCCCTAGATCAGGCTAAGGCTTTTGACAGGGTGAATCATGAGTATTTGTGGTCCACTCTCTCGAGGTATGGCCTACCTGGGGGGTTCATTCAGTGGCTGCAGACCTTATACGCTGGGGCTGAGTCTTTCCCACTTGTGAATGGTTGGGTTGGTCGTCCTTTTGAGGTGGGGTCGGGCGTCCGACAGGGATGTCCCTTGAGCCCGCTACTGTATGTGTTCGCCATTGATCCCCTGATTAGACGGATTAATGGTGGGCCGGTGGCGGGAGTCAGGATGGACCTGGAGGGCACCGGCTCCCCTTTGAGGACAGTAGCCTACGCGGATGATGTCACCGCTCTTGTCTCGTCGCGGGAGGAGATTGAATGGGTGATGTCTGAAGTGGACAGTTACTCGGAGGCTTCCGGATCAGCTGTGAACAAGAACAAGTGTGGAAGCCTCTGGCTGGGAGGGGGAGAGCCTGGTTTTTCTCTCCCGGACACCCTCCCAGAACCCCAGGGGTCTGTAAAGATCTTAGGCATCCATTTTGGCCAGGGTGATTACCCACTCCAAAATTGGGAAGGTAGGCTTAAGGATGTCGCCCAGAGAGTTGATTGCTGGAAGGGTTGGTCCTTGACCCTGAGAGAAAGGGTTCACCTTGCCAAAGCCTTCCTGCTCCCGTTGGTGATCTATCTAGGTAGCGTCTGTGCCTTGCCAGAGTCTTGTTGGAGTAGGATCTGTTGCCTGTTCTTCCAACTGTTATGGGGGAACAGGCTCAACCTAATCAGGAGGGAGGTTACATACCGCACAAGGAGGCTAGGGGGGTTAAATATGGTTAACCCCGTGGTGTTCTTAATGAACACCTTTCTTAAGATCAATTTACCAAACCTCTCCGCCGAGGGGGCTCCTTCGTGGGTAGCCTCCTGCCAGGGGTGGTTTCGGCCCTTCTTCCAGAAATGGGAGGCAGGAGGGCAAGTGAAGGATCTTCGTGCACCCCATGGATATCTCCCGGCCTATGCTTCCCTGGTCTTGAAAGTGATTCGTCGGTGGGGTCTGGGGGCGTGGGAGATCAGGACTCAGTCAAGACGTTTTCTTGATGACAAAGTCCTGTTGACCCGCTTCCAGAAGCCTCTGGCGCTCAAAGATTGCCCAGGAGAAACCTTAGAGGGAGGGTTGCATTTTCTTAACTCCAAAAGGTTTCCTCGGAAGTTTTGGGATCTGACCTGGCGCTGCCTCCTAGGTAAGTTATATGTGAGGGGGAACTTGAAGTACCGGAACTCCGACGAGCGAGGCTGCCCTCGGGAGGAGTGTGGCGACATGCTGGAAAGCATGGAGCACTTCCTGCTTCAGTGCCCCTTCAATATAAGGGTTTGCAAATTGGTGGGGACCTCCACCGGTTGGCTGCGGCTGGCTGGCCTTTCCTACGCCGAGTGGGCCTATGGGGCATTCAAACACCCGGAGGGCAGGGACTGCCAGACACTTTTTATAGTTAGCGCAGTGGTTAGGTTCCACTTGTGGTCATCCCGGTGTCTAGTGTCGACGCGAGGCAAAATCCTCCCGGAGGTGGAGGTGGTTAAAAACATCATGGTGGACCTGGTGAGGGTGCGCTCTCGGGAGTATGAGGGGTTGGGCGCAAAAAGGGCTGGTACCCTCTGGAGGGGTTTCACCTTTTCTGTTCCCTGAGGGATAGAATAAGGGATTAAAAGGTAGTTAGGTTAGGGCCAGATAGGGAAAGGGAGGGCAAGGTTTTGCACAAGAGGTGGGGTTTGTTTGTTTTTTTTGGGTAGGGAGGGACAGGTAGGGATAGGGTAGGGATAGATTGATAGATAGGGACATAGTGGTAGGGCAAGTAGGTAGGGACGGGCCTCTTGTGCTCTCTTCCTGGTGGAGGGCTGGTGTGTCACCACATAGGCATTTTGTTTTGGAAATAGGATGAAAGGGTAAGAGGCTTGAGGATAACCGACCCTAGGCCTGTGGGAGGTTTATGGGAGGGAAGGGGGTGTCAACGGTTTATACAAGATTGTAGGTTTTGTTATTGTATTTTGTCTGGTTTTCTTATCTGGTATTTTGTTATTTGCTTTTGCCACTAAACATATTTTTTTTTGTTCATTTCCATTTTTTCTATTTCCCATTGTATGTAGTTAAAAGGGTTTTTTTTTCTTAGGGGGGTAGGTTGTTTGGGAGGGGGGTTTCTTTTGGGGGTGGAGGGTTTGATATATAGGTTTCGTGTGTCCGGCCTGGCTCTGGACTATGCGGACATGGGAGGACATGAGGCGGAGAGCCAGGTCGGTTTTCAGGGGCTCGGTGGCGGGTGGTGCCAGCACCAGGACTATGCGGACATGGGAGGACATGGGGCGTGGTGCTGGCCGGGTGTGGTGAAGGGAAAAAAAAAAAAAAAAAAAAAAAAAATTTCTAATAAGTTTCAGTTGGGGTTTTTTTTATTAGTTTTCTGTTAGTGTTATATGTTTTCCATTGTATATTACTTATTTGGATTTTCTTTTGTTTCCAAGATAGGTAGAGTTTTGACTGGCGGATGACTGAAGAAAGACTGGAGAGTGAAAGGCGGAGTGAAAGGCAGAATGGATGGGGGCTGATTTGCGGCTGGATTTTTTTTTTGGTCTTTAATTTTGTCCCGGTTTCTTGTATCTTATTTATTGATGTTGTTTATGCTATGTTTTGGATTTATGTATTGTTTCTGTTTATGGGTTTTATATTGTATTTTCGTATGTGACACTGTTTGTGAATTTTTACTTTTCTAATAAAAATAGTTCCAATTCCTTCGGGGCAGCTGTGGGAATCAGACACGCCTGTCTGAGCTCCTGAGACCAGAGGCTATAGTCTGTTTGTCAGCTCAGAAGAGAGGCTTGGTCTGTGGTGTTTGTGCAACAGCAGCAGTTTTTCCAGTCATAGTTGGAGGCTCCAACCCCTTTCCTTTTCCAAGGTTGGGGTTTTTTCACCATGGAGCAAGGTGCTCCTGCTCCCCGAGCCAGCTTGGCGGGGGGCAGGAGGCTCTCAATGGACGGCAGTAGCAGCAGCAGCAGGAGAAGATTGGAGAGGCAGCAGGCTCCAGTGGAAAAAGGTATGGCAACCCGCAGCAAGGGACGTCTAGGTCAGAAAACCCCGGCGGAGGCTGAGCCCTGTACAAGTAAAAAGGCCAGCGAAGCCCCCCCTCCTTCCTTGCCATCATCAGGTTGGGGGATTCGGAAGGCTGGCGAGGATGTGCTTGCATACAGTAAGCGTATTAACACTACCCTTGAGGAATATGATAAAGCCAGGAGGTCCCTGTTCGCTATGGGTGCGGAGCTTCAGAGTGTCCGTGCCCGTAGTGACAGGGCCTCAAGGCATGAGAGACCGGCACTGAGTAAGCAGGTCAAAAAGCTGAAGGAACAAATTAAAGGGCTTGACCAAAGATGCCGAGAGATCCTGGAGGGCGCGGGCCTTTCAGGGAGAAACTCCTGAATGATGACCGTTTTTACCGCAAGCAGCAGGGGCGGCTGCTGCGGGAAGGCCTCGCGTCCTCCGAAAGCTCGGATCCGGAATATGAGACAGATACTGACTCAGAGGGGAGCCTGCTGGCAGAGTACGGCAGTAGCCGGAAGCCTACGAGGGTGAGTTCAGGTATTCCGACCTATACGCCCCCAGAGAAATTGGCAAGTTTACCCCAGCTACCGGAGAATTTACCACCATTACCGGCAACATCAGAAGACGATATGGGTTCTGCTGCGGGGAGGCTAATCCACGAAATATGCATGCTAGAATCCCCGGCTAGAATGGAGAAGATGGCTTTTTCCGTAGACGACCTTGGAAACGAGGAGGAATCAAAAAAAAGGAAAAAGAAGAAGGCTAAGCCGCAAGAAGTCGGCACCCTGAAATATGTGAGTGTCGCAGCAGGTATAACTGTTCCCGCAGGACAACCCCCATTGACTCTAGCACAGGCTGAATCTGGGGTGTTGCCCGCGGGTGAGATAAGGGGGGCGCACACTCCCCAGACCCCGCTTTCTCTAAGTAGCGGTGTGGCTGGGGAGCTGGGTGCAGTATTGAAAATGGCGCCCGAAACTGCAGCGGACAAGGTCGGAAAAGCACCTCCCACGAAGGGAGGTAGAGAAGCGGTGAAGCCTGCCCCTGTGGGCAGGGTCAAAGTAGCGCCGGCCCCTCCCCAGGTCCATCGTAAGGGGAAGGGGCGTGCGGCTTGTCCCTCCCTTCCGGTTTCAGGTGCCGAGGAAGCCAATGAGACCAGTGATGCGGAGGCTGCCGTCAGCGCTAGGAGCAAGTCCGCTCCTAAAGCATTGAGCGCTGCGACAGCTGACGATGCGGAGGTCGAGGCAGAGGCACAAGTCGCCCCAGCTAAGCGGGAGGAGAGTGAAGCGGAGGCCCGGAATAGGCCAATCCCGCTCGTGGAGCCGCCCAAGGCCGCAAGCCCCGGTGTGAATGAGGTAATGGTGAGCGTGGGTAAGAAAGCGGTGAGTAAGAGCAGACTGGGGAGTAGGAAAAGCAGGCGTCAGGAGAGGAGGGCGGAGGAGGGGGAAAAAACTGTGGTTCCAGAGAGTGACTTAGATGTTCCTTGTGAGGGAAAGGGGAGGGGGGCTATGGAGGCTGTCACCCCTTGTGTTGCTGCTGCTGCTGCTGCTACTGCTGTCCCTTTTGTTAAAGATGCGGTAGTGGAGGTTCCTAGGACTTTGGAAAATGTAGGCATGGCTGCTGCAGAAGTAGCTTTGCCAAATGTGTTTGCCCGGTCCACGCCTGCGACGCTGGGAACGACCGCTCCTGTCTCTGGTGTCCCGGTGGCCGCGGTGGTGGCCGGGCCGAGCGGGCTTCAGGGGGCGCCCGAAGGTGGCACTGGAGTTGCGGGGGCTGGGACTGCGGCCTCAAGCTTGGTACGTTCCTATGCCAGTGTCGCCTCGGGGGTCCCAAGGGGTGCCTCGTGTCCATCACTGGGGGCCAGGGACGGTGAATTACAACAGCAGCTCCTGGCGGCCTTACGAGCAGGGCAGAGAACGATGATAGTGGATGGTCAATCGAGGGACCTTAGGTTTTGGATTGAACGTTTTGGCCTAGGGAAGTTCCGAGATGAGGGGGGTGAGACCAGGTGGACTCTCCCGACACCCGGGCAGCGGCCGGTCCGGAGGAATGTAGTCCGTCTCGGGTGGGGGGGAGAAGGCCCTTGTCCTCAGAGGAGGAGGGTCGTCGAACTTCTGCTCGGGATGGGCTTTAGGGCAAGTGACATCTTTGCCCTCATTCACCCGGTCGGCTCCTCAGAGTTTGATGTCAGCTTTGTTACCCCGGGGGGCTTAGAAACCTTCTGGGGTAATTATGAGTTGGCAAAGAACGAGCCCGGCTGGCGCGACTTCAATGTGTGGGCGGTGTCGCGCCAGGATGCAATTAAGAAAGTGACCGTTTTGACTCGTAACGAGTCGCTTTCTTACATGGACATTATGACCTGGCTCAACAGGTATGGGGAAGTGAAAGACTTCCCCCGGAAGAACCTTGATGAGTTTGGCATTTGGTCGGGGGCCTGGACATTTATGGTCAAATTGAAGCATGAGGATAACTCGGTGATGCATATCCCGTCCTCAACCTTCCTCGGGAAAGACAGGATTCTTGTCTTCTACCAGGGGCAGCCGAAGCTCTGTCACAGGTGTGGTGATCCCTCGCACTTGAGTGCCTCCTGCAGGGTGCAGAAGTGTGCCATGTGTGGGGGATTAGGTCATCTAGCTGCAACCTGTGATAGGATTCGGTGCCACCTGTGTGGTGACCTTGGTCACCCAATCGGGGCGTGCCCGAGGTCGTTCGCTAATGTCACCCTCCGACGGGCAGGGGCAGGTGAGGAGACTGTCCCTGTCACCGAGGAGGGGGTCGGAGGTGGAGAGACCAGGTTGCCGACGCGGAGGGAGAAAACCCAGCCACCATCCAGGGCGAGAAGGAGAGATAGGAGAAGGGAGCAGAGGGAGGGTATTATGTGTCTCCCCTCTGCCCCTGATCCCGCTGGGTTGGATTCTAATGCTGAAGTAGCGACGGGCACGGCCCTGATTGAGGAGATGAGAAGACTGCAGAGGGAGGAAGAGGCTGACCTGTCTTCATCTTCCCAGTACGTTAGTGCTGGGGAGGAACAGACGGTCAGGAGGAGAAAGTCACCGAGTAAAGCGAGGGTAAAAACATCTGCCCCCCCCCCCCCCCCCGCAAAGGAACGGAGACTCGAGGACCTTTCAGTGATCAGCCCTAACCGGTACCAAACCCTCTGCGAGGACGCATCAGCCTCAGGGGAGGCTTCAGAGGGGGAGGTGGGACCGTCGGGGGCTGCTGAGTCTCCCTCAGGGAAGGGCCCCCTGCCTTCAGTGGAGGAGGCTGGCCTGGTACCCAGAGATGGAGACGATGCACCTCAAGCTGTTTTGGAAACCGTTGTAAAAAATGTTACCAATACTCCCCAGGGAGAAACTACGGGGGAAGTCCATCCCTTGCCTGGCCAAACCGCACGAGGTGAGGTGATGGACCAATCCCAATGTAAGAAGAGGACCCGTAAGACGAGGAAAAGTCGCGGGTCCTCTTCTGACTCATCAAGGGGTGGAGGTGGTAGGAGGAAAGGGGGTGGGAAACTGAAGGTCATTGAGCTCAATCGGTCTTAATGGCAGTCCCCTCTCCACTGACGCTGGCCACCATTAATGTGGCCAGCATTAAGTCTGATACGGCTAGATTTGCAGCCTTTGATTTTCTTGGCCGAGTTGAAGCTGACATTTTGTTTTTGCAGGAGACTAGGCTCTGTACTCTATCAGAGATAAACAGAGCAAGGAGGGAGTGGCGCAGGGGGCCCTCCTACTGGTCTCTTGCGGCTGAGCCGTATAGTGGAGTGGCGGTGCTTTTTACCGCAGAGGTGAAATGCCAGCGGCTGATCGAACTCGAAATGGGAAGGTGCCTAGTCTTAGACGTCCTCATGAAGGGGCAAAGCCTGCGCCTCATTAATATCTACGGTCCCCAGTCAAAGTGGGACCGTAAAAGCCTCTTTATGAAGATCAAGCCTTTTCTTTTTATGGGCAAACAAGTCATCTTTGGTGGGGATTTTAATACCATAACTAGACCCCAAGACCGAGGAGGTACCAGAGATAGACTGCCCTATGATGGCGTCGCGTTAAATAGCATAGTGAGTGAAGCTCGCCTGGAGGATATCCACATCAGGCATTCCCCAGGTCACCGTGGGTTCACCTTTCAGAGAGGAAGTGTTAGGTCCAGGATAGATAGGTTTTTTTTGAAGGAGAATTCCGTCACCACCCCTGTGTCCGTGGTGGAGGTGGAGTTCTCCGATCACTGCCTAATTTTATTTTCTTTGAATATTTCAGAAACCCTCCGGAGAGGAAGAGGTTTGTGGAGGCTGAATTCGTCACTCCTTGAGGAGGCAGCTGTAAGACAAGCCTTTGAGGAGTTTCTTCAGGATCAGGTACTATTACTGGGTCTTGAGGGCACTAGGTCAGAGTGGTGGGAGATATTCAAAAAAAGGGTGGCGGGATTTTTTCGCCGGCTCTCAAGCATCAGGTCACTGGACATGTACCGCATGTACAGTGCACTGAGGAAGAGACTTGAACATCTGGTCTCGACCGGAGGTAGCCAGGAGGATATCTCCGGTGTGAAGGCTTTGCTTAAAGGGTGTCAGTATGATAGGCACGCATCTTTGGTTCTTGAGAGGGATTTCGGGAAATACCGCTCGCCCGACCCCTACAGGAACTGTAAGATGTCAGTGACTTGTAAGACAGTAACAGGCCTGATTGACAGTACAGGATCCCTGACAAGATCCAGGTCAGGGATCTTGGAGGTCATCAGGTCTTTCTACTCGAACCTTTTGGCAAAGAAGGAACTGAATCGGGATCGGATTTCAGGTTTCTTGGCTGAAGCCATTCCTGAGTCAGCAGAAGACCCTTCTCTTGGTGTTTTGATAGAACCTATAAGGGAAGAGGAAGTCGTCAGGGCTATTGAGGGTCTTGCCCTCAAGAAGTCACCTGGCCCAGATGGCTTAACATCTGAGTTCTATCGGACCTTTAAAGGAGCTTTGGCTCCCCTCTTGACTGACGTGCTTAATGAGTGTCTATCTTCGGGCACTCTGCCGAAGTCAATGAGGAGGTCCGCCCTTATAGTTCTGTCAAAGGGTAAGGATCCGAGCCATATTGAGAACTGGCGGCCCATAGCACTTCTCAATACGGACCGAAAGATTCTGGCGAAGGTACTTTTCAACCGGCTGGTACAGTTTGCGCCCCGGCTCCTCTCGCCAGCTCAGCACTGCTCTGTTCCCGGTCGTAGCACCTTAAGTGCGGTCCTGAGTGTCAGGGAGGCTGTGGAGCAGAGTAGGGCAGGTCGGTGGAAGGGGTACTTGCTGTCCCTAGATCAGGCTAAGGCTTTTGACAGGGTGAATCATGAGTATTTGTGGTCAACTCTCTCGAGGTATGGCCTGCCTGGGGGGTTCATTCAGTGGCTGCAGACCTTATACGCTGGGGCTGAGTCTTTCCCACTTGTGAATGGTTGGGTTGGTCGTCCTTTTGAGGTGAGGTCGGGCGTCCGACAGGGATGTCCCTTGAGCCCGCTACTGTATGTGTTCGCCATTGATCCCCTGATTAGACGGATTAATGGCGGGCCGGTGGCGGGAGTCAGGATGGACCTGGAGGGCACTGGCTCCCCCTTTGAGGACAGTAGCCTACGCGGATGATGTCACCGTTCTTGTCTCGTCACGGGAGGAGCTTGAATGGGTGATGTCTGAAGTGGACAGTTACTCGGAGGCTTCCGGATCAGCTGTAAACAGGAATAAGTGTGGAAGCCTCTGGCTGGGAGGGGGAGAGCCTGGTTTTTCTCTCCCGGACACCCTCCCAGAACCCCAGGGGTCTGTAAAGATCTTAGGCATCCATTTTGGCCAGGGTGATTACCCACTCCAAAATTGGGAAGGTAGGCTTAAGGATGTCGCCCAGAGAGTTGATTGCTGGAAGGGCTGGTCTTTGACCCTGAGAGAAAGGGTTCACCTTGCCAAAGCCTTCCTGCTCCCGTTGGTGATCTATCTAGGTAGCGTCTGTGCCTTGCCAGAGTCTTGTTGGAGTAGGATCTGTTGCCTGTTCTTCCAACTGTTATGGGGGAACAGGCTCAACCTAATCAGGAGGGGAGGTTACATACCGCACAAGGAGGCTAGGGGGGTTAAATATGGTTAACCCCGTGGTGTTCTTAATGAACACCTTTCTTAAGATCAATTTACCAAACCTCTCTTCCGAGGGGGCTCCTTCGTGGGTAGCCTCCTGCCAGGGGTGGTTTCGGCCCTTCTTCCAGAAATGGGAGTCAGGAGGGCAAGTGAAAGATCTTCGTGCACCCCATGGATATCTCCCGGCCTATGCTTCCCTGGTCCTGAAAGTGATTCGTCGGTGGGGTCTGGGGGCGTGGGAGATCAGGACTCAGTCAAGACGTTTTCTTGACGACAAGGTCCTGTTGACCCGCTTCCAGAAGCCTCTGGCGCTCAAAGATTGCCCAGGAGAAACCTTAGAGGGAGGGTTGCATTTTCTTAACTCCAAAAGGTTTCCTCGGAAGTTTTGGGATCTGACCTGGCGCTGCCTCCTAGGTAAGTTATATGTGAGGGGGAACTTGAAGTACCGGAACTCCGACGAGCGAGGCTGCCCTCGGGAGGAGTGTGGCGACATGCTGGAAAGCATGGAGCACTTCCTACTTCAGTGCCCCTTCAATATAAGGGTTTGCAAATTGGTGGGGACCTCCACCGGTTGGCTGCGGCTGGCTGGCCTTTCCTATGTCAAGTGGGCCTATGGGGCATTCAAACACCCGGAGGGCAGGGACTGCCAGACACTTTTTATAGTTAGTGCAGTGGTCAGGTTCCACTTGTGGTCATCCCGGTGTCTAGTATCGACGAGAGGCAAAATCCTCCCGGAGGTGGAGGTGGTTAAAAACATCATGGTGGACCTGGTGAGGGTGCGCTCTCAGGAGTATGAGGGGCTGGGCGCAGAGAGGGCTGGTACCCTCTGGAGGGGTTTCACCTTTTCTGTTCCCTGAGGGATAGAATAAGGGATTAAAAGTAGGTTAGTTTGGTTAGGGCCAGATAGGGATAGGGAGGGCAAGGTTTTGCACGAGGGGTGGGGTTTGTTATTTTTTAATGGTAGGGAGGGACAGGTAGGGACAGGGTAGGGACAGAATGACAGATAGGGATATAGTGGTAGGGTGAGTAGATAGGGACAGGCCTCCTGTGCTCTCTTTGGTGGAGGGCTGGTGTGTCACCGCATAGTCATTTTTGTTTTGGAAAAACGGATAGAAGGGTAAGAGGCTTGAGGATAACCCACCCTAGGCCCATGGGAGGTTCTTGGGAGGGAAGGTAATCTCAACAGGTTATGTAGGATGGTGGATTTTGTTACTTGTCTGGTATTGGTTATTTTTCCGGTATTTGTTATTTGTTATTGTTGTCGTTTATCATATGTTGTGTCTGTTTTCCCATCTTCCGTTTTCCCATTTTCCCATATCCCATATTCATTTTCCATATTCCATTTCATAATTCCATTTGTTTGTTAGTAGTTAAGGGGTTTTTAGGGGGGTAGGTTGTTTGGGAGGGGGGTTTCTTTTTGGGGGTGGAGGGCTTGGTTTATAGGTTTTAGTGTGCCCGGCCTGGCTCTGGACTATGCGGACATGAGAGGACATGAGGTGGAGAGCCAGGTCGGGGTTCAGGGGCTCGGTGGTGGGTGGTGCCAGCACCAGGACTATGCGGACATGGGAGGACATGGGGCGTGGTGTTGGCCGGGTGTGGTGAGTGGAAAAAGAAGAAAAAAAATAAATAAATAAAAAAAAATTTCTAGTAAGTTTTAGTTGGGGTTTTGATGTTTTTATGTTTGTTTCTATGTTGTTGTATATCGCTCATATTGGTTTTCTTTTTTTTTTTCCAGATGATTAGAGTTTTGACTGAAGGATGGTTGGAGATAGACTGAAGAAGAATGAAAGGCGGAATGAAAGGCGGAGTGAAAGGCAGAATGGATTTGGGCTGGTTCGCGCTTGGTTTTTGTTTTGATTTTTGTCCCAGTGTTTTATACTTATGTTCTGATGTTATTTTATGATTTTGCTTCGGTTTTATGTATTGTCTGATTATGGTTTTATACTGTATTTTTGGAGTGACAGATTAAGTGTTTGTTTGTAAAATTTTTCTACTTTTCTAATAAAAATAGTTCCAATTCCTGGACAACCTCTTTAAAGGATTTATCCATCTTTCTAATATTGATGGCCTGTCCTTAGGATAGGCCATCAATATTACATCTGCAATGATACAACAGCCAGGACCTCTGCAGATCAGCTTTTCCAGGACAGAGAGGCTACAGGTAAAGGTAACAATTCTAGGAGCCACGCTGTTCACTTGCCATACAAGGTGTAGCAGTAGGTTTAGGTAGTGCAGTGGTACACATGGTATAGTGGGTGAGCAGCATGGCTCCCGGCATGTTATTACCTTTAGCTGCCCTGTCTCGATACCGCTGATCTGCAGGGGTCCTGATGGTGGGCCCCTATAAACAATTTCACTGGTGGGCCCTAGACATCCCAGTCCGACACTGGACGGAAATCTGGTCATTATGGATCGAACAGGTTATATTAAAATGTGTTAGGACAATTCTGGAAGATACCAATTGTTATGAGAAATATGTCTTATATTCTAGGTTCTTCAAAGTAGCCACCTTTTGCTTTGATTACTGCTTTGCACACTCTTGGCATTCTCTTGATGAGCTTCAAGAGGTAGTCACCTGAAATGGTTTTCACTTCACAGGTGTGCCCTGTCAGGTTTAATAAGTGGGATTTCTTGCCTTATAAATGGGGTTGGGACCATCAGTTGTGTTGTTCAGAAGTCAGGTGGATACACAGCTGATAGTCCTACTGAATGGAGTGTTAGAATTTGTATTATGGCAAGAAAAAAGCAGTTAAGTAAAGAAAAACGAGTGGCCATCATTACTTTAAGAAATGAAGGTCAGTCAGTCCGAAAAATTGGGAAAACTTTGAAAGTGTCCCCAAATGCAGTGGCCAAAACCATCAAGCGCTACAAAGAAACTGGCTCACATGAGGACCGCCCCAGGAAAGGAAGACCAAGAGTCACCTCTGCTGCGGAGGATAAGTTCATCCGAGTCACCAGCCTCAGAAATCGCAGGTTAACAGCAGCTCAGATTAGAGACCAGGTCAATGCCACACAGAGTTCTAGCAGCAGACACATCTCTACAACAACTGTTAAGAGGAGACTGTGTGCAGCAGGCCTTCATGGTAAAATAGCTGCTAGGAAACCACTGCTAAGGACAGGCAACAAGCAGAAGAGACTTGTTTGGGCTAAAGAACACAAGGAATGGACATTAGACCTTTGGAAATCTGTGCTTTGGTCTGATGAGTCCAAATTTGAGATCTTTGGTTCCAACCACCGTGTCTTTGTGCGATGCAGAAAAGGTGAACGAATGGACTCTACATGCCTGGTTCAAACCGTGAAGCATGGAGGAGGAGGTGTGATGGTGTGGGGTGTGCTTTGCTGGTGACACTGTTGGGGATTTATTCAAAATTGAAGGGATACTGAACCGGCATGGTTACCACAGCATCTTGCAGGGGCATGCTATTCCATCCGGTTTGCGTTTAGTTGGACCATCATTTATTTTTCAACAGAACAATGACCCCAAACACACCTCCAGACTGTGTAAGGGCTTTTTGACCAAGAAGGAGAGTGATGGGGTGCTACGCCAGATGACCTGCCCTCCACAGTCACCAGACCTGAAACCAATCGAGATGGTTTGGGGTGAGCTGGACCGCAGAGTGAAGGCAAAAGGGCCAACAAGTGCTAAGCATCTCTGGGAACTCCTTCAAGACTGTTGGAAGACCATTTCAGGTGACTACCTCTTGAAGCTCATCAAGAGAATGCCAAGAGTGTGCAAAGCAGTAATCAAAGCAAAAGGTGGCTACTTTGAAGAATCTAGAATCCATCAGCTATATTCCCTGTGGAGCTCTCCTCTTACACAGTAAATAGTGCCTGCTGAACAAACATCTGATAGCGGAGAGATGCCATGACCTTGATGTCGGCATATGCAAGGCATCCCCCTACTCTCTGAATCACTCAAAGGATGAGGTATTACTGTAAAAACAGCGTTTGGTAAGTCTTCGTTCCCCTGCACTTTTATCTGCCTTGAGGACCTAATGCTTTGCCTAGAGATGAGCTCATGAAGTCTCTGTAAAACAGCGTTTGGTCTCATGTCTTAACACTACTAGTACTCAGACAGCACTAATGTACGGCCATATATGTGGAGCAGCATTTATTGGCAGGGACAATACATAGCTTTTTTTGTTTTGAGCATCAGAGGCCACAGTCTGGAAATGCAGCCAAGGCTGGTGTTTTCTAGTGCTACTACTGAAATCACCTCATGGGTGTAGGGTTGGCACACTATCAACACCAGGTGGGATTCATTTACCGTCTTCAGTTCCTTCACAGTGGAACATTTCCCACATCCAACTTCAACAGGGCAAGCCATTGCTTACACTCCCCTCCTTCCCCTGGCCTCTTGGATGCCATGGCAACCCCTCGGAACCTGCGATCTTATCTCAGGGGGTCTGAGGGGTGACGGAGGACGATCTTGACCCAGACCCCATAGATTTTGTGATCGCTACTGATCATGGCATCCAAAGAGTTAATCTGCCGGAGTCGGAGTATCTTCCAACTCCGGCGGCTGGTCCTGAC
Source organism: Leptodactylus fallax (assembly GCA_947044405.1). NCBI lineage: Eukaryota > Metazoa > Chordata > Amphibia > Anura > Leptodactylidae > Leptodactylus > Leptodactylus fallax. The sequence continues at coordinate 553,515 of CAMRHE010000048.1, read as the reverse complement.
CCTCGGCTGTGTAACACAGCTGAGTGTTGTAAGTTATGCCACAAGCACAGTTTCTGTGCCTGCGACATAGCGCTGTACTATTATTGAGCTGAGAGTTAACTATACGCTCAGCACAACGTCATAACAGTGCAGAGTGAGAAGGGGTTAAAGAATAATGTTTCCTACTTCCCTTCTCATTCCCTTAACTCAGACTCTTATGTCTAATAGCATCCATATCTGTATCCAGCCTCACAAAGAGAAATCTATGGGGGGTTCTGCATGCTAGTAATTTATTGCCTAATTCTGTACAGTGGTAGAGAATTATTTTACTAGATATAGTAGAGTGGCAGCCATTATTACTCAAGGAAAGCTTTAGCTCTAGAAAATCCACCACTGAAAGCTGATCAAGAAGCTGTGTTCCCTCCTGAGGGCCCTTTGAGAAGGACACTAAATTTTTCAGTAGTGACAACTGCAGCATCAGTGAAGTCATCCTTTTAATATTTATATTAGAGGAAACACACTCATAGAAGAAGAACAATGACTTACACATCTTAGTGACCAATCTGGGCTGTTGGAGATCCGCACAACCAATCTTACATGCAAGAGGAACTGGATGAGTATGTAGAATTGGATCTGGGCTGTTGAGGTCCTGGGCTTGAGGAGGAGAAGGAAAAAGGGTAGGAGCACTTTGCTGTGGATGTAGAAATTTCACAGCCAGAGGACAAGGTTAACCCTTATTTGTATGGAGATGATAATGATGATGACACTACACTCGCCAAGATCAACAAATGCAGACTCCTGGATCCATACACATGCTGACAAACTGCATGCTTCTTTACACAGTGACAAACATATTGTTAGGATGAAGCTATCAAGCCAATATGAGGGAATTCTTTCCTGTTTCCCAAAGAGAGGCAAAATTGGCATATTATCAGGGTAAGCTGTATACCCAATTTTCCCCAGCTTTGTGGATATAACTGCCAGTGTCAGCCACATGTCTGCCCAGCAGGCCCCTGGCCACTTCCAGTTCTCCACACACAGTCAGTGCCCCACCACCTCTGCAAATGCTACTGCTGCAAGTAGCAGAAGGCAATCAGGACCAGCAGCAGCCATTTCTTAGCCATTTCTTATCTGGAATATCATGAACCAGAATTTTTTTTTACTTCACAGTGCCAACCAGAAGCAAAACAGCTAAGAAATATGCCTGTACAACCAAGTCCATTCATAGCTGGAGTGTTAGCTTACTCCAGCGGATAACTATGACTCAATTCTTTACTTTTCACCCACTTCTTTACTTTTCACTCAGGCACATTGGCACAAATTTTTCTTTAGAATAACAGCAAACCTGTTGTTGGAAGTCCCCAAAACAGGATAACGTTTGGTAAAATTCATTTTTCTTCCAATACAACATCAGTTTATTTCCACTGCCTACTGTTTTCCCATAGACATGATACTGTCACTTTAACATGTCTTTGTCTGCGTTTACATTAAAGAGAAATGGGTCATCAATACCCTGAGACTGTCATACACTATTATCATGTCTAAAAGCAACCAATCACAGCACAGCTTTCATTTTGTGCTATGCCTTTGAAAAATGACAGCTGTATTTTGATTGGTTAATATGAGCAACAATGACAGTTTTATTTTTTTTTTTTTTAATCTGTAGATTTTGGGACTAAACCAGTGGAACCTGAAATGAAATGACGTTTGAGTTGTTCACCCATCTCTAGTCAAAAGTAATGAGGAGATCTACTTAGATCTACTTAGAAATATCAAAGATCTAGTTGGAACTTCAGCAATTTTATTCTTAAAATCAAAATCAATGACTCCTGCAGTGCAATGGTAAACACTGGTGAAAAGCTAACAGCAGGCAGAGATCAGCTCAAAAAAGCCAGGTCCAGAATCAGTTGGCTTGCCAGCAGTATGTAACCAAAAATATTCTGTAGCCAAAACAAAGGTATGACTGTAGATACACAAATGGGTTTTGACCCAGGAGTGTCTTATTACCAAGCAAAAGCATTAACCAATAGGTAGTCAGGAATATGCTCTAACAGTCAAAGCACAATGTAACTAAAAACAATGCATAATAGTAAAAAAAACTTTCTCCCTGGATAGGCACTCCAATGGTGTTGAACCCAGAACTCCTATGCTACCATACTACCAGACATTAGCAGTAACAAGATCACAGATATAAAAGAGAGACCGTTTCGAAGAGCCAAATGATCAATCTGCATACCAGAAATAGGTACTAAAATTCTTTAAAAAAGAGCTATACTCATGGAGGCTGTACCAACCCAGAGTACCTGCATTACAAAACAGTAATACTACCCACAAGGCCAAAGTGCTAAATAAGCTTGGACTAAAGTCAAAAGACAATATGACCTCACCAGCCAAAGAGAAAGCATGCTCAATAAAGATACACTCAGGCGGCTTAATCAAAATGATACTGCATTAGGCTAAGGCCCCATGTAGCGGGCCGCAGCAAAAGCGATGTGGCAACGCATTATGGTTTTTCCTGCAGCGCTTTTCACAGAAAATCTGCAGACTTTCTGCTTCCATTATACTTACAGGGAAGCCGCCGGCGTTTCCGTAGGTATAATTGACATGCTGCGATTTCAAAAACCGCAATGGTTTTGGAAATCGAAGCGTGTCTGCTGCGTGTATTGCAGTGACTGTAAAACTCTGCATTTTTTTCAGTCTGCCATGAGGAGGCCTCTGGTACACTAAGTACGGTAATACTGTAAATGGCATGTGACAGTTTGGGGACTCTGGTACAGATCTGAAATTAGAGCCACAAAGCTTTAACGCTTGGTGTTAACATTTATAAACCCATCATTTTTAGCTATTGAAATACAAAAGACACAAAATGATTTATATTTGCAAGAATTTTGTACAGGTGTAATTATTAGCATAAATAGACACTGTCTCTTCAACAAACTTTGCATAAATCAATTGTACAGATGATTATAATAAAGTTTGTAATATAGCTTATCAGGGAGAAATGCTTTCTTGCCCTCTTATCAGGCTGGTTTCTTGCCCCCTCTGCTAAACTTTTTGAAGTGTGTTTTGGGTCATTGTCCTGCTGGAAGACCCATGACCTCTGAGGGAGACCCAGCTTTCTCACACTGGGCCCTACATTATGCTGCAAAATTTGTTGGTAGTCTTCAGACTTCATAATGCCATGCACACGATCAAGCAGACCAGTGCCAGAGGCAGTAAAGCAACCCCAAAACATCAGGGAACCTCCGCCATGTTTGACTGTAGGGACCGTGTTCTTTTCTTTGAAGGCCTCTTTTTTTTTCCTGTAAACTCTATGTTGATGCCTTTTCCCAAAAAGCTCTACTTTTGTCTCATCTGACCAGAGAACATTCTTCCAAAAAGTTTTTGGCTTTCTCAGGTAAGTTTTGGCAAACTCCAGCCTGGCTTTTTTATGTCTCTGGGTCAGAAGTGGGGTCTTCCTGGGTATCCTACCATAGAGTCCCTTTTCATTCAGACGCCGACGGATAGTACAGGTTGATAGTAGTATAATGTTGTACCGTGTTAGCCATTGAAAGTAGTGGAAGATGGAGAAATCAGGTGATACCTTTTAGAGGCTAACTGAGTATATTTATAAGTAAGCTTTCAGGAGTACTCGCTCCCTTCATCAGACATGGTGTGATACAAGAACTGAAAATTAACAGATTTTTATACACATGGTTTTCAAAGCATTTTAGAGTCCTTAAAAAAAATTGCAATCTAAGTAGAGAAGTTATTTACAACAGGTCAAAAAAACAGTCTGGAAACTTGTGGTTCGTGAAGGAGGGATCAGTAATTCTTGCTGTTATCTGTTTGCTATCAGGAGGTGATTTGTGACCCTCACAGGTCACACATAGTGTGATTTGAAGCTGGCATGAATATTGAGTTCAGTTCATGGTTCAAACATAGTGTGACATGAAGCTGGCATGAATATTAAGTCCAAATTGCAGAGTTTGAAATTTTTGCATAAATTTGTACTCCATTTCTTTTCTTTTCTCCTGTGTCTTAAAATGTCCCATTAAAACCACAACCCGCAAATCTTCAATAGAGTGGTTTTCTCCGGAGAAATGTGCGGCCACTGGGAGATCGGTTCTGCTGTTATTAATGGTGGATCTGTGTGAGTTCATCTGTTTTACTGTTCTGTCTTCTTACACGTTCTCTCAGTGTGCAGTCTGACATACAGCATAAACCTTCTCTGTCTTCCAAATAAACAGACTGTTTTTTCTGTAGTCTAAGAATTTATTGGTCAACAGGTTGTAAATATGGTAATGTGATGATGATAATGATATGATATGTTGATATGTGATTTTGTTCTGGTAAAACTATAAGAATACAAAAGTATAGGTATAAGTATTGAGCATGAATACATGGCCATGACACTTAAAATCAACAGTGAAAGCACATGGTAAGATGGAAGCCTATACATATACACATATAACTAACAGTAATACATCCTGATTAAGCTATACATGGCTCACTAACAGTCCTGAACACTACATACATTCACATAGGAATAAGACAATTCCTACCAGATATGCTTGCACAAGGATAATGGAGCTTAAGTGTGGAGTAGTGCAAGAGATGGCATCCCAATGTCTTGTGGGCAGGTTTCTTGCTCCCAGAATGCCTTGCTTTACCCAGAGTGCATTGTAGCTCCCATAATGCAATAGCTTCATAAGGAGAATTCAACAGGTAATGTAACTGAAAGACCACTACATGGTGCTATAACCTAATTAGACTATACATTAACACAAGTATGTAAAATGAGATTATACACTTTTAACATCAGATTCTGATCCATTGGGCAGAACACTCCCCGTCTGGTATCAAGAGATGCCACTATTAGGCTCCTCTTGTGAAAACAATACAACAAGCTCAGCTGCTAGCCTGAGGAATAGCTTACTCTCGCCAAGCTTCCACACTTTGACCTCGGCTTTACGTACATTCCCATCTGGAGTGGACCACCACCTCTCCAACTGGATCCTAGACTACCTCACAAATCGACCTCAATACATGGGAGCCCAAGACTGTGTGTCAGGTACCGTGATCTGTAATACGGGGGCACCTCAGGGTACGGTTCTCGCCCCTTTCCTCTTCACACTGTACACTGCAGATTTTAGGTGCAACTCATCCAGCTGCTACCTACAGAAGTATTCTGACGACTCTGCAATAGTGGGTCTCATCACAGATGATGATGACAGGGAGTACAGAGAACTGAACCGGGATTTTGTGGACTGGTGCCACCGGAACCACCTGAAGATTAACGCGGGGAAGACCAAGGAGATGGTGGTGGACTTCCGCAAAGGCAGATGCCCTCCAAATCCAGTGGACATCCTGGGGACGGGCATCGAGATTGTGAACACCTATAAGTACCTGGGTTTGCTCCTTAATAATAAGCTGGACTGGGCAGATCATATGGAGGCCCTATACAGGAAGGGCCACAGCAGGCTCTACCTGCTTAGGAAACTGAGAGCCTTTGGAATCCGGGGGGCACGTCTTAGAACTTTCTTCAACTCGGTAGTGGCATCAGCCATCTTCTTTGGAGTGGCCTGCTGGGGGAGCAGTATATCAACCAGGGACAGAAATAAACTTGACAAGCTGATTAGAAGGGCCAGCTCTGTCCTGGGGAGCCCACTGGACCCAGTGCAGGTGGTGGGTGACAGAAGGATACTGTCTGTGGTGAGCTCCATGCAGAAGAAGAAGTCCCATCCCATGCATGAGACTGTGATCGCGCTGAGCAGTACTGTCAGTGACCGACTGCTCCACCCTAGGTGTGAGAAGGAGCGCTATCGGAAGTCCTTCCTCCCCACCGCGGTTAGGCTGTACAACCAACACCGACCTAAGCGGAGATCATTACACACAGAGAACTGAAATATCTCTCTGCCTGTTAAATCCCCCCCCCCCTCTGCTACGTCCTATCTGTCTGTCTGCTATTAATGTAATGCCTCTCACCTTGGAACATTCCTGTACATGTTGTATTTGTATTTGTATCTGCTTATCTTTGCTGCTGTAACACACTGAATTTCCCCATTGTGGGACTATTAAAGGACTATTATTATTATTATTATCTTTGCTTGGGAACGTTTGAGTGATGAGGCCCAGTGGCCACTCATTCCGGTGCAACTGGCTGTCTTTCATGAGCACGACGTCTCCAGGTCTAATGTTTCGCTTGTTAGTCTGCCACTTCCTCCTTGGTTGTAAGGTGGAGATGTACTGCTTCCTCCATCTGTCCCAGAAAGAATTGGAGAGACTTTGCACTTGCCTCCATTGTCGTCTGTAAAGGTCTTTGTCACCAAAATCTCCAGATGGTGCACTCAGAACACTGGTTTTCTGGGTCAACAACATGGCAGGAGTGAAAATAGTCAAATCTCCAGAGCCGCTAGATAGCGTAGTTAATGGTCTGGCATTCATGATGGCTGAAACTTCTGCCAAGAATGTCATTAAACTCTCATGGGTGAGTCTTGTACTCCCCACTTGCAAGAAGATTGAGTCCAAGATTCTGCGTGCTATCCCTATCATTCTCTCCCAGGCACCTCCCATGTGAGAAGAATGTGGTGGATTGAAAGTCCAGGTGCATCCTTGCTCACTTAAGTATCTCTCCACATTGGTAGTGTCTAAGTTGGAGGGAATTTGAAGTTCTTTCACTGCACCAACAAAATTTGTACCTCTGTCAGAACGAATATGCTTTACAGGCCCTCTGATGGCGATAAACCGTCGAAGTGCGTTTATGAAACTTGAAGTGTCCATCGATTCAATCACTTCTATATGGACAGCTCTGCTGGACATACAAGTAAACAGAACTGCCCAGCATTTCGCACTGACATGGATTCCTCTAGTATGCCGTGTAGCTACAGACCAAGGACCGAATACATCCAGACCTACGTTAGTGAAAGGAGGATCTGTACTGAGTCTGTCAGGTGGGAGATTGGCCATCTTCGGATTCTGAAACTTGCCACGAAGTTTGCGACAAGTAACACAGTTGAAGATAAGTTTGCTCACACATCTCTTTGCTCCAACTATCCACAGTCCAGCAGCTCGTAGATTCCCTTCAGTAAACAATCGGCCCTGGTGCTTCACTTGAATGTGGTGGTGTTGCACAAGCAACGTTGTGACATGATGATGTCCAGGAATTATTAGTGGATGTTTTTCCATAAATTCCACTTTGGCTTCATGAAGACGGCCTCCTATCCTGAGTAACCCATCTTGGTCGATGATTGGATCAAGCTTCTTCAAAGCACTGTCCTTAGGAATGGATTGCTTTTTATTGAGGTGGTCTATTTCTTTAGCATAACACTCACGTTGCACTGTGCGAATTATCAAGTTCTTGGACCTCTCTAAGTTGGGAGCAGTAAAAGCATGTCTACAGTGATGCCAACCTTTGCAGGGTTTCTGTCCCGTAGGTAAGGTCGACTTGTAAGACTCAGCTATATGAACTAAACAAGCAACCGCACGAACAAGTGACTTCCAAGTTGAGAACTTGCTGAAACGATGGGATTTGAAGTGTTGGTCCAAAGTCACTGTGCGCAAAACGGATACCTGAGGGCGGATTTCCTCATCGGCGTCTGGCTCTATTAGTTCAAATGCATCTGATCCGGCAACGCGGGATGTTGGATGGTATAAGAATCTAGGACCCGTAAACCATGTTGTGTCTTTAAGGTGGCTTGGCGCGACAGATCTGGTCGCGTGGTCCGCTGGATTATGATGTGTAGGCACATAATGCCACTGCTTAGGACAAGTGGATCTCCTGATCCTTAGAACCCGATTGCTGACATAGACATAAAAGCGTCGGGTTTCGTTGCAGATATACCCTAGGACTACCTTGCTGTCCGTGTAGAACTCAACTTCCTTGATTTCCAAGTTCATTGCTGTCGTTACGAGTTCAGCCAACTCCACTGCAAGCACGGCAGCACAGAGTTCTAGCCTGGGTATTGTGTGTTCACGGAGTGGCGCCAGTTTTGTCCGGCTCATGACAAATCCTATATGGCATTGATCTTCAACGTCTATAGTTTTTAGGTATGCCACTGCTGCAATTGCTTTGACTGAAGCATCGCAGAAGATGCAGAGTCTTTGTATTTTGACTTCTGTTGATGGTACGGAAGCATAAGGTCGTGTCACATGAAGGCTGGACAAAGCTTCCAGAGACTTCCTCCAACCTGCCCACAGGTCTCTTTTTCCTACAGGAAGAGGATCATCCCAATCAGATTTCTCTTGGGTGAAGTCTCTTAACATCCATTTACCTTGGATAGTAACAGGAGCTACAAATCCCAGAGGGTCATATAAGCTGTTTATGATAGACAAGACACCTCTACGTGTGAAAGGCTTTTCTTCCTTGCTGATTTGGAAGGTGAATGCATCTACCTTTAAATCCCAGAGTAATCCAAGGCTCCGCTGCATGGGAAGGGAATCAGTGCTTAGATCTAAGTCCTTTAGGTCACTTGAGTGATCTTGAGAGGGAAAGGCCTCCATTAATTCGTGGCTGTTGGAAGCAATCTTGTGCAACCTCAAATTAGACAGAGCAAGCATTTCCTGAGCCCTTTTGAGGAGACTGATTGCAGACTCACTTGTGGGTGTGGATTTCAGGCAGTCGTCCACATAAAAATCTCTTTCCACAAAGGATCTGACGTCCGACCCATACCTTATTTCACCCTCTCGGGCTGAATGTCTGAGACCATAGATGGCAACTGCAGGGGAAGGACTGTTTTCAAAGATGTGCACTCTCATTCGATACTCCACAATGTCTTTACAAGGGTCATTGTCACGGTACCAAAAGAACCTCAAGAAGTTTCTGTGTTCCTCCTTGACAAGAAAGCAGTAAAACATCTGTTGTATGTCAGCCATAAATGCCACCGAATCTCTGCGGAAGCGGAGAAGCACTCCCAGAAGTCTGTTGTTGAGGTCTGGACCTGATAGTAGGACATCATTTAGCGAGATACTGTCACACCTGGCACTTGAGTCAAATACTACTCTTATCTGACCTGGTTTCTTTGGATGATACACACCGAATATGGGCAAGTACCAACACTCCTCAGAGTCCTGAAGCGCAGGTGCGATTTCTGCATGGTTGTTCTTAAATATCTTCTCCATGAAGGAAAAGAAATGTTGTCTTGTCTCTGGTGACCTCTGAAGTTTCTGTTTGAGAGAGACAAATCGATTGTAGACAAGTTCCCTGTTGTTGGGTAAGCGTCGTCTCTGGGGCTTAAATGGTAAAGGTGCCACCCAACTTTTTGACTGGTCTTTCACCATTTCCTGATCCATTATGTCCAAGAACAGCCTGTCTTCTATAGACATTGTGACCCTGTTGTCTTCTCTAGTCCTATGGAAAACTGTACACCCTATGTGATCTGGCTCACCATCACAGGCATGGTCTTCACAGCAAAGGTCTGCGAAAGGACAAGGCAGGGGAGCACTGTGTGGCAACTCTTTTACCAGGAAACTACTCGGACAAGGCTGGAAGAGAGAAGGACGTCCCTTTTCAAGTGTGCAAGTGAGCATACTGTTGACTGAAGTCGGCTTGTGTGCTCCTCCTAGACAGACATCTCCTACAATGACCCACCCTAGGTCCAGTCTCTGGGCATATGGAGCGTTCTGGGGACCGTTAATTAGTCCCCTAACCTTGTGGACTCGTAGTATGTCTCTCCCGAGGAGTAGGACTATTGGAGCCTCTGGGTCCAGTTGTGGTATCAGGTGAGCTATACGCTTCAAATGAGGGTGGTGTGCTGCTACCTCCGATATAGGTATCTCTGACCTGTTGTCGGGAATCTGGTTGCACTCCAGTATGGTTGGCAGAGATAAACAGGTCTGACCGTCCATGGATTCTACTTTGTATCCAGTCGCCTTTCTCCCCGCCGTCTCGACAGTACCTGCACATGTCCTTAAGGAGTAGGGAGAACCGGGGCCTACTATGTTAAAGGTGTCAAAGAAGGTGGACTTAGCTAAAGACCTATTGCTTTGGTCATCCAAGATTGCATATATCTTAATAGCCTTATCTCGGTGACCTGCCGGATAGACTCTCACAAGGCAGATTTTTGAGCAGGACTTTCCTCCTACAAATCCTTTACAGATCTCTGTACAATGAGAGCTGACTATCGGGGTGTCTATTGCGTCAGTGTCCATCTGCTGTACTAATGGCTCCTCAGCTTGCGATGACATCTGTGAGGGTGGTCCAGGGTGTAAAGCCGTGTTGTGTTCTGTGCTACCACATTCTGTGCATTTGACACTGACCTCACAGTTCCTGGCGAAGTGTGACGTTGTAGCGCAGCATCTGAAGCAGATGTTGTTTTCCTTGAGGAAACTCTTCCGGTCCTCCAGAGACTTCTCCCTGAAGGCTCTGCATTTTAGTAGAGGATGTGGTTTCTTATGTAAGGGACACTGCTTGCTGAGATCCTTAGGTCTATTCTCTTCTTGAGAAGACTTGAATGTTCTGTAAGAAGAACCTGTGGAGGTAACATTAGTTTTGTGAACTGCCACCGGTGTTTTATAAGATTTGACACCAGGGGCAGTGGAACATGACAAAGTAAAATCAAAGCTAGGATCATTCCTAATTCTCGCCTGTTGTCTGACAAAGTCTACAAACACAGAGAAAGGAGGGAATGGTACATTGTTAACCTGTTTATAACGGGATCCATGCATGATCCACTTCTCCTGTAGGTTATATGGGAGCTTCTGAACAATTGGATTGACACCCCTGGCAGTGTTCAGAAATGCCAGGCCTAGTAGATAGTACGGGTTGACACTGTTGTACCCTCGGACAAGTTAGAACTTGTTTGGATGTTAGTCGAGGTTCTTTAGCCACCATCCGCACAATCTTTCGTTGAAATCTCTCGTCAATTTTTCTTTTCCGTCCACATCTAGGGAAGGTTAGCCACAGTGCCATGGGCTTTAAACTTCTTGATGACACTGCGCACGGTAGACACAGGAACATTCAGGTCTTTGGAGATGGACTTGTAGCCTTGAGATTGCTCATGCTTCCTCACAATTTTGCTTCTCAAGTCCTCAGACAGTTCTTTGGTCTTCTTTCTTTTCTCCATGCTCAATGTGGTACACACAAGGACACAGGATAGAGGTTGAGTCAACTTTAATCCATTTCGACTGACTGCAAGTGTGATTTAGTTATTGCCACCACCTGTTATGTGCCACAGGAAAGTAACAGGTGCTGTTAATTACACAAATTAGAGAAGCATCACCTGATTTTTCAAAGGGTGCCAATACTTTTGTCCACCCCCTTTTTTATGTTTGGTGTGGAATTATATCCAATTTGGCTTTTTGACAATTCTTTTTGTGGTTTTCCATTGAAGACAAATTAAATGAAGATATTATTACCAAAGCATTTGTGATTGCAATCATTTTCTGGAAGAAATTGAGTATTATCTGACAGAATTGCAGGGGTGCCAATACTTTTGGCCAGCACTGTACATATAATGAGAAGACCTACTAGTGCTTCAGTTCTAATGTGGGTTCTGATTCCAACAGGGTGATCTTCAGTTCTTGCGCATATGATATGAGATAAGTGGGTTTGCTGACAGGGTAATGAAATGTTGTAGTGGATTGACAATTATCCTGGCATTGCTGTGTTTGCTTGTGAGTACTTTCTGTAATTTCTGTGGAGATTGTATGTCTAGTTAGAAATTAGTTAAAGCATGTCTGAAAGTGTTGGAGGAGAAAAGCATATTCGACTTCTCGGAGGTGGTGGTCTACACCAGCTTTTGCTGAGACTTCTTGTACATGACCGAGTGTGCATGTCGAGTGTTGTCCAATTTTTCAAGTGTCTTCTGTCTTACATTGATTTTAGTGGGCAGTTGTGATCTGTTTTCAAGGATCTGGATAGTGCATGCTCTATAATGGAGCAGAGCAGACCATCAGAACATCCTCAGTATGCATACTCAGTTGTGTACATGGAGTCTTAGGTGTAATGTTGAAGGTGTTTTCAGCCAGCCTCATATATATAGCCAAGTCTGCACTGGCATGCTGTGAGTAAGGACCATATTACAGTAGCATGCAGGTTGTTTTACTATTTTTGTTTTACTGTACTGAAGAAAAGTTTGTTTTGCAAAGATTCCTGGATGCATTGGACTGCATCTTCTCAATGCTGGTGCAGCTTATTATCTTGTTCTACTGCATCTACTTCATTTGTTGTTGACTTTTTTTAATTAAAAGTAGTGCAAATTGTGGTCACTATGTTATAGCTTCCTCATCTACAAGAGCTGTGTAGTGTGTCAGCTTGAGAGGTTCAATTAGATGGGGTATGGAAAGGTGGGTGGAAGAAAAGCACAGGAATGTGGTGACGCCTGAGAGGTTTAAAGTGTGTCAAAAGCGAGAGGATGGATGTACAGGTGAGATGTGCTTCAGACAGAAGTCCCAAACAAGACAGGTTGGGTGAAGGGAGCTATGTTATGAACTAACTTTTGTTCTTGAGGTCCTTCCTGTGCAGATGACTACACATAGTTGATGACAGTGTGAGTCCATCTGTCCGGTGATATGACTTCTGAGCCTGGATTATCTTACTACCACTTGACCATGAGGGTAAGCGGAATTCTGAGAGAGTTGGGATGAGTTTGCCTGATTAAGTGGGGGGTCTTTATAGTGTACTTGCAGTTTTGATGAAAATGCTTGTCTGTTTGTGTGTGTGCCAGGAGGAATGGACAGGGGGTGTCCGGGGGTGCAACATCTGCAGATTGTGTCACTGTTAGAGCAAATCTTTTAAAGGGTTAGGTACAATGATGATGTTGGTGGTGGACAGTAGTGTATCAGAGCAGTGGCATAACTAAAGTCTTGTGGGCCCGGGTGCAAACTTTTGTCCCCAGGCCCCTACTCCCTTCCTAGAGAGAATTCTTGGCGGTTACGGGCGCTGAAGCGACATCTCAGATACTTGAAAGAGGTACAGCTTTAATACCCACAACTGCAGTTATCAAGAATATGGTGAGTGAGCAGCGCAACACCTGGCATGTAAACAATACTGGGACAGCATTACATGCTCCGCAGTGGTCCCCAAACACTATTATGTGCTCCACAGTGGCTCCCAAACAGTATTATGTGCCCCACAGTGGCCCCTAAACAGTATTACATGCTCCACAGTGGCCCCCACACAGTATTATGTGCTCACCACTGGCCCCCACACAGCATTATGTGCTCACAGTGCCCATCCCCCAGAACCCCCCAGAACCCCTCTTGCTCACACATATCCTGCACCCCCATTCCCCCCTCTTGCTCACACACAGCCTGCACCCACATTCCCCCCTCTTGCTCACACGCAGCCTGCACCCCCCATTCCCCCATCTTCCTTACACGCAGCCTGCACCCCCATTCCCCCATCTTGCTCACACACAGCCTGCACCCCCATGTCCCCCTCTTGCTCACACATTTTCTCTTCTCTCCTCCTTCCATCAGTCTCCGTCCCCAGCTTCCTGAGTAACACCACACTGTCCCGTACAATCCAGAATAGCTCCGCCCACACAAGTCTGATCACATGGTCACAACATCATCAAAGGTCCTTTAGCTCACTAGGATTTAGCATCTACCATAGGAAGAGGCCCGGAGCGGAAGCTCAGCCCAGGACAGCTGAGTAAGTATTTTTTTTATTTTTATACACCTCCCCTGGGCTGGCATTTAATGGAAAGGGGTATTTTTGGCTGCAAGAATAGGGCAGTCTACAGTATTATTCTTACCATCAGTGCAACCCTAACAGAAGGCACATGTACAGTGGTGAACCTAGCCTCTTTGCTGCCTGAGGCGGACTATAAAAAGGCGCCCCCCCCAAAAAAAAAAAAATTGAGTTTCCATGCTACTAGCTTCACACGCTGCTATTGTCACACAATAAACATACAAAATACACAAAGTGATAAAACAGTTTTAAAGAAATCTTCTTACTGTATTACTTGAGTATCAGAGACCAACAACACAGTATTAACAATGAAAATAACTTAACACATCTTCTTGCCAGGTGAAACGTCAAGGTCTTTGACCAAACTCTAACTACAAGAGACAACAGAATACACAAATAAAAACTATTGCAATGCTTATTACAAAGAATCCCCCCGACATGCTCCCCAGTGATTAGCTGTAATCTATGGGGAAACCTGACGTCAATGAGTTGTTTGTATAATTCTGAAAATGACAGGTCCTCCAGAGAAAAAGACCCTCCCTCATGCCAAAAGATGAGGATCCTGTAAGAGGACCACTTCTCTTTACTTACGATTCCCTATTATGGGCCGTTTGCACAGCAGTAAATGAAGAAGAATACCTGCTGATAAGACCAAGATGAATAGGCCTAATAAAAATGAGTTTTCTGAATTGCACTTTTTCACTGCCCCCAACTTATTTAAACTTTAAAAGGGTTGTCCATTTTTGCCTGGACAACCCCTTTAATGTTTGTGGGACAAATTGTTCTTCATAATGGTACCATTTATTACTCTGTACAATGTGCTGGGAAGCTGCAAAAAAATTCAGAATTGGGAGGAAATGAAGAAAAAGTGCATTTCTGCGACTTTCTTATGGGCTTTGTTTTTACAGTGTTCACTCTGCAGCCAAAATGACATGTCACCTGTATTCTGTGTTTCTGTATAATTCCGAGGATACCAAACTTATATAGTTTTATTTACATTTTAATCCTATAACAAAGATCTAAAACATTTTTTTTAAAGTTGCCATATTCTGACACCCGTAACTGTTTTTTTATATTTCAGTGTACGGGGATGCATAGGGCCCCTTGTTTTGCAGGACCAGTTGTACTTTTTAGTTATATCATTTTGGGGAATGTCTATTGCTTTGACCACCTTTTATTCAAATTTTTATCAGAGGCAAAACAGCGAAAAAACAGCGGTTCGGCACTTTTGATTTATTTTTCCCCGCTATGGCATTCACCGTATGGGAAAAATATTTTCTTTAAGTTTTGGGCATCTGCTGAGAATCCCACTGAGCCTGAGAATTGGGTCTTTTTTCAACCACTGGGAGTTCAGCCTGACCGCAGCCGCTTGGTGGATATACAAACCCACGCTCCCATTCTCTTTAATAGGAGTGCCGCAGATAGCCTATATTCAGCCTGGCTGTGGTCAGGCTGAATTTCAAGTGGAGGGGGAAAAAACTAATTCTCAAGCAAAAGGGGGTCTCAGCAGACAGACACCCAAAACGCCCCCTCCCCAACCACTCCTCCCCACGGCACCCAACATCCATGGCACCCCAAACCTCGCAGGAACCATACAGCATGGTTCTTTGCATAGTAGTTAGACCAGATTATGGTAGATCAGATCTTCCACCAATCTGATATTGGCAATCTATCCTTAGACTAAGTCTCCACGTAGCGGGCAGCAGCAAAAAAGCGCTGCAGGAAAAAACATGGAGGCAACGCATTGCAGCACTTTTCACAGACTGTCCACAGAGGTTTCCTCTGTGGACTTTCTCTTTCTATTTATACCTATATGGAAACCACCGGCGTTTCCATAGGTATAATTGACATGGTGCGATTTCCAAAACCGCAATGGTTAGGCTAGGGCTACATGACAATTTTGGGTGTTTCCTGTCACGTGATCAATGATTACTGGGTTGCCCTGTGACTCCTTCACTAATATTAGTGAATGGAGTCCCATTGCAACCTCTAGTGCTCTTGCGACTGTGACTTCAAGTCACAAATGGGTTGAGCAATGCTTGGCTTGAAGTTGCGGTTGTGGCACCCTCAGGATCTCAGTGTGACTTCATTCACTAACATTAGTGAAGGAGTCACAGGGAGACCCAGCGATCTTTGGTCATGCAATAGGCAGCCAACATCGCAATGCAGTGCTAGCCTTATTAAAGAGAACCTTTCATGTCCTCATGAATATGAGGTTTTATATACCGTTAGAAAGCCGACATAGGTTTTTTTTTTTAATTTGTAACATATTTGTAATGGGTCTGTCAGGTGCATTTTACTGGGTAGGGAAAAACCTACCCAAACCTTGTCTCACCTGTCCCCCCCGCGACACCCAACATCCACCGTTCCCCAAACCTTGTCTCACCTGTCCCCCCCCACGACACCCAACATCCACAGTTCCCCAAACCTTGCCTCACCCACCCCCCCCGCGACATCCAACATCCACCGCACCCCATACCTTGCCTCACCCGCCCCCCCCCGCGACACCCAACATCCACCGCACCCAAACCTTGCCTCACCCGCCCCCCCTGCGACACCCAACATCCACCGCACCCCAAACCTTGCCTCACCCGCCCCCCCCCCCGCATCACCCAACCCGCCATCATCATCAATCTGGTATTTATCCCCTATCCTATGGATAGGGGATAAATACTTAGAAAAGCAATATTTATCTAATATGAAATACTTACCTCAGTAGCACTTTTGAGAGCAGGGACATCTTAGGAGACCGCGCAGGAGCCACTGTGTGTCCTATCACGTCAGGTCATGTCACGTCACGTGATGCACGCAGCCAATCGTGGGTGCGGGCGGGGGCAGAGAGCAAGGAGCAGGCTAAGTGAACGGGGGTGGAGGCGGAGAGCAAGGAGCAGGCTAAGTGAACGGGGGCGGAGGCGGAGAGCTAGGATCAGGCTAAGTGAACGCTTGAGGGTGGGCCGCTGGAGCAGCGCTGCTGCCAATAGGTGAGTGTTGAAGCAGCGCTGTCTCTGCACGACCGCCCCGAGCTACTGCTCTCCTCCCCTGCCTAAAACGCTAAACCAGCCCAGGACAGGTCCCGCTCAGCATGTTTTTTAAAGCGGCCTGTCTTGGGCTGATTTAGGTCAATCAAAATGCCGCCCCCCGAAACTGACAAGATAGCGCCGCCTGAGGCGGCCGCCTCACTTCGCCTCATTAGCGGTGCGCCCCTGCACATGTACCCTAACATAGTATATTATGGTCCATTTTTCAGTCATAGGGAAATGTATCTATCACCATGGCCCTGGCTACATTTCAAAAGGAAGCCATGCTGTTAGTGTGAACAGAGCCATTCATTTCTAATATATGAATCTTCACTTTTGTCTCCTTTTTGATAATTCTAAATGATTTTCTGAAATGAAAGAATTATGTATTCACTTAAAAGAAAATGTTCCAATTTTTATATACTGTCTTTGTTCCCATGGGTATAAGATTTTAAGCTTGCAAAATATACATCTGATGCATGTATAAATGGTTGAATGTAAAATGTAGATGTGATCTGATGAGATTTTCTATCTATAAAATATCATACCAATAATATTTTTATGAATTTCTTAAAATGCTTGTCATTTCTCATTTCAACCATATAACTAGTTATACCTGCTGTGACCGAATGCAGAACTTGTATGTAGGCGTTTGTTATGCAAGGTTTTGATTTCTTTTTTTCTCTGCTGCTCTACTGACAATGTGCACTGAATGTAAACTGGAATAATTCATGTCAAACTCAAAATGTTTAAAAATTTAAGCCAGAACAGTAACTACCTAGAGCATGCTGCAAGTTGTTAAAATACCAGAGAACATAAAAAACATCCCAAAATGCTGTGCATGTCAAACAATATTTTATTAACATTTTTGTAAACAATAAAACCAAGAACAAAAACATAATCTGGGTAAACTTTGTGAACCTGCCCTACAAATAATCCTTCTTTATGTTTCCAGAGAAGACATTTAAATTGATTGTCCTCTAGTATGTGAATGTACCTTGGGTACAGTAAACTTGGGCTATATAGTCTCTGTGTCTCATAATACATTGTGAAGGTTTGTTGCATAGTTAGAGAGGACCTTCCACATATAAAACAATAAAGCATATTTTCTTATAGCTCTATATTGAGGTGTTCCCATGTTACTCCACCTAGAAATGTATGAATAAGTTAAAAACAGGAGAAATAAATTCTCTGTGGTGCAAATTTGGCGCCTCTTTCTTTTTTTCTTAGTTATACCACCTCATGGTTGTCTTACAAATCCTTACTGTCCTTCCTTACCCTTCCTCTTCATTGGATGTGTCCAGATAACGAAGATGATGATAACACATTGACATATCCCTTTCCTTTATTGCTTATTATTACCTCTGCCATTATTAACCCTCTCTTTGACAATGCTGAAGGCTGTCACTGCAATACAACATTAACCCCTTAAGGATACAGCCAAAAAACACCGTAAGGGCACAACCCCATTTTTCAAAACTGACAAGTGTCACTTTATGTGGCAATAACTTTGAGACGATTTAACTTACCTAAGTGATTTTGAGATTTTTTTTTGTGACACGTACCTCATGTTAGTGGAAAACTTTGTTCAATATTTTTTGCATTTATTTATGAAATGATTGGAAATTTGGAAACACTCGCAATTTTCAAAATGTGAAATGCACTGCTTTTAAGAAAGTCATACCACCCAAATACATTAATACATATCATCTAACATATTTCTGCTTTATATTAGCATCATCTTTTAATCATCCTTCAATATTTATTTTGGATGTTAGTGCTGCAGGATTCTTATGGGGAAGATATAGAAGGACTCACACACTGCATAACAGACTACATTAATTTTTGTGTGGACAACACAATACCCACAAAAGTGGTGAGGTGCTTCTCCAACAACAAACCATGGATTAATTCTGTTATAAAAGCATTACTTAAGGAGAAAAACAAGACAAAACAAGAGATAAGGAGGGGCTGAGAGAGGTACAGAATGAGCTTAGGCTTCAAATCAGGCAGGAAAAAGCCAATTATAAGGAAAATATGGAAAAGCAAATGGAAAGAAAAGATATAAGGGGAGTCTGGGATGGGCTTAAGTCAATTTCGGGTCATAGACAGTCTGTCTCTCAAATAGAGGCAGATGTTAATTGGCTTAATGAACTAAATCTATTCTTCAATAGATTTGATCACACACCAGCTCCTCCCACCACAGCATGTCCTTTAGTTTCCCGTACTGCAATGACTTCATCCCCTGCAGCTACTTCCCAGAATACCAGTAAATTCAGAAATCCTTCTTTATCTGACCACAAGAAGTATTAAATAGAACAACTAAAACGTAACTTTTAATTTTTAAAGTACGTATAAAATATGTGTTAAAGCACTATGATGAAACACACGCAATGGTTATCCGCTCAAGTGATATAAAATATAGTACCCACTCAAAGAGTATGCGTATTGTTCACCCCAAAATAGTGCTCACATTTAAATCAGCAGCATCTATAGCATATGCACCTTTAGGGTTTAAACTAATATACACCTCCGTAGCATGTCCTGATTATGAGGCTATATCGTGCAATAAAAAGGTGTCAGTGACGTTTACATATATTAACTAAGTCACCTCTCTGTTCAGATCATGGTTGATACTTGTAAATAATTAATAACAACCATGAAAATGAGAGTTTACCCACAATAGTCTCTATAAATAGGACAAATATATATATAAAAGCATCATTTTGCAAATGAGAGAGAATCCACTAATAACCTCATGGTCTCCCTGCCAATTAAAGCCTAGCTGCACTGCCTCCTGATAGCTGCCTATTTCCTATCCTACATGTTTCGCAGGTCAGTTTGTAACCGCTCATCAGGGGTATTCAGTTGCTATCTATCCATAAGGAGTTATATCGGCATGTGAGCTACATAAAACGGACTTTCTGCTTCCATTATACCTATAGGGAAGCCGCCAGCATCCCATCCACTTTGCAGGAACTGTAAAAGGTTGCATTTTTTCCGTGGCATTTACACTGTGACCACACCACGGCATTTACGCCATGTGCGGCCCCGGCCTTAAGGAGTTTTCCACCTCATTTTTATTGATGATCTATCTTCAGAATAGATCATCAATAAGAGATCAGTGCTCCCCCTCTGATCAGCTGTATGAAGGGGCCATGGTGCCTGTTTATATCACATGCTGTCTGTTTACAGTGCCTTGCGAAAGTATTCGGCCCCCTTGAACTTTTCAACCTTTTGCCACATTTCAGGCTTCAAACATAAGGATATAAAATTTGAATTTTTTTGGTGAAGAATCAACAGCAATTGGGACACAATTGTGAAGTGGAACGAAATTTATTGTTTTTTTTAAACTTTTGTAAAAAATAAAAAACTGAAAAGTGGGGCGCGCAATATTATTCGGCCCCTTTACTTTCAGTGCAGCAAACTCACTCCAGAAGTTCAGTGAGGATCTCTGAATGATCCAATGTTGTCGTAAATGACTGATGATGATAAATATAATCCACCTGTGTGTAATCAAGTCTCCGTATAAATGCACCTGCTCTGTGATAGTCTCAGGGTTCTGTTTAAAGCGCAGAGAGCATCATGAAGACCAAGGAACACACCAGGCAGGTCCGTGATACTGTTGTGGAGAAGTTTAAAGCTGGATTTGGATACAAAAAGATTTCCCAAACTTTAAACATCCCAAGGAGCACTGTGCAAGCGATCATATTGAAATGGAAGGAGTATCAGACCACTCCAAATATACCAAGACCCAGCCATCCCTCTCAACTTTCATCTCAAACAAGGAGAAGACTGATCAGAGATGCAGCCAAGAGGCCCATGATCACTCTGGATGAACTTCAGAGATCTACAGCTGAGGCGGGAGAGTTTGTCCATAGGACAACAATCAGTCGTATACTGCACAAAATTGGCCTTTATGGAAGAGTGGCAAGAAGAAAGCCATTTCTCAAAGATATCCATAAAAAGTCTTGTTTAAAGTTTGCCACAAGCCACCTGGGAGACACACCAAACATGTGGAAGAAGGTGCTCTGGTCAGATGAAACCAAAATCGAACTTTTTTGGCCACAACGCAAAACGATATGTTTGGCGTAAAAGCAACACAGCTCATCACCCTGAACACACCATCCCCACTGTCAAACATGGTGGTGGCAGCATCATGGTTTGGGCCTGCTTTTCTTCAGCAGGGATAGGGAAGATGGTTAAAATTGATGGTAAGATGGATGGAGCCAAATACAGGACCATTCTGGAAGAAAACCTGCTGGAGTCTGCAAAAGACCTGAGACTGGGACGGAGATTTATCTTCCAACAAGACAATGATCCCAAACATAAAGCAAAATCTACAATGGAATGGTTCACAAATAAACGTATCCAGGTGTTAGAATGGTCAAGTCAAAGTCCAGACCTGAATCCAATCGAGAATATGTGGAAAGAGTTGAAAACTGCTGTTCACAAACGCTCTCCATCCAACCTCACTGAGCTCGAGCTGTTTTCCATGGAAGAATGGGCAAGAATTTCAGTCTCTCCATGTGCAAAACTGATAGAGACATACCCCAAGCGACTTGCAGCTGTAATCGCAGCAAAAGGTGGCGCTACAAAGTATTAACTTAAGGGGGCCGAATAATTTGGCACGCCCCACTTTTCAGTTTTTTATTTTTTACAAAAGTTTAAAATATCCAATAAATATCCACTTCACAATTGTGTCCCACTTGTTGTTGATTCTTCACCAAAAAATTAAAATTTTATATCCTTATGTTTGAAGCCTGAAATGTGGCAAAAGGTTGAAAAGTTCAATGGGGCTGAATACTTTCGCAAGGCACTGTATAGTGACCGTGTGATGTAGTTACAGTCTTGTCACATAGACGTGTATAGGACAAGGCTGTAGTTACATTACATGGCCGCTATGAAATGTATGATACTATATAAACAGAGAAAGGCGCACGGTGATTACACAGATACCACGGTCCATTCAAACATCCGATTCTGGAGCTCCGGGGTTTTGAAACCCCACTAATTTTTTTTTACCTTTTAATTAGGAAACACCTGGGGCATTAATGATAAGGGGCAATATTTAAAGGGGGTACACAGGGAAGTTAATTTAAAGATGCAATTGGGGGTATTATTCATTATGGGGGTTTATATTATATATTTTATAATTGGGGGTAGCAGCAGGATGGGTGTGCAGGTGAGGACCATGTGGGTTGGGTGCCTGGAAAAGTAAAGAGCCAAAGATGTATGTTCTGCAAACTTTACAGAGACTGGAAGAAATGGTTATGGTGGTCCAGATGGAAGAAAAATTAGAATGGAAATGTGAACAATTAGTCAGAGACGTCACTGGTAAGTCACTAAATGATATTGCCCTGTATTCACCCTGTGTACAGCCGATATCTAACACTGATAATATCGGTATACCTAAGTTGCGGGCCCACTTGAACATGTTCGCCACCCCTGTGCTCAATCCCTAGCTACGCCTCTGCAGGGACCACTTCAGTTCTGAAGGGATTTTTAAGGCCTTTATATTAGATACAACAATAAATCATCCCATTTTCAAAACTGCACCTTCAAATAATTCAAAACCATATTTGGAAAATTTGTTAACCCTTTATGCATGTCATGGGAGTTAAAACAGTATGTTTTAATGTACTTTTTTTCAGTAGTATATTCATTCAGCCCTAAAATTTACACATTCACAAGGGGTTAAAAGAGAGAATGCATCTCACAATTTGTTATGCAATTTCTCCCGAGCACAGAAATACTCCACATGTGGTTGTAAACTGATGTTTGGGCACACGGCAGTGCGCCAAAGGGCAGGAGCGCAACTGGGCATTTGAAAAGCAGATTTTGCTGGAATAGTTTTCAGGTGCTGTGTCTCATTTGCAGAGTCCCTAAACTAGCAATACAGTGGAAACCCTCCAAAAGTGACCTCATTTTGGAAACCTCACCCCTCCAGGAATTTATCAAGGGATATAGTGAACATTTTTACCCCACAGCTGTTTCACAGATTTTATTAACATTGGGACTAAAAATAAAAAAAATTATCCCCAAATTTTTAATTTCCATAAGGGGCTAAAGGAGAAAAAGCACCCCACAGTTTACTTAATTTCTCATGAAAACAGCAATACCTCATATTTGGTTGTAAACTATTATATGGGTACATGGCAAGGCTCGAAACCTAAAATGCACTATTTAGCTTTTGGAGGGCAGATTTTGCTGGTTTTCGGGTGCCATGTCGCATTTGTAAATGTACCAATACAATGGAAACACCTAAAAAGTGACCCCTTTTTGAAAACTATACCCCTTACAGAATTTATGAAGGGGTATATTGAGCCCACAGCTTTTAAACAGATTTTATTTTCATTGATACGTGAAAATAATAAATTCCTTTTTTTTCCCAAGAAACCATCCATTTAGCCCCAAAGGAGAAAAGCACCCCAAAGTTCATTAAACAATTTTTCATGAACACATCAATGCTCCATATGTGGCCAGAAAATTGCCTGTCTACATGGCAGGGCTCAGAATGGAAAGAGCGCTATTTGGCTTTTATGGTCAGATTTTGCTGGAATAGTTTTCAGGTGCAATTTCACATTTGTAGAGCCTTAAAGTACTAATACAATGGAAATCCCCAAAAAATGACCCCATTTTGGAAGTTACTCCCCTCACAGAATTTATCAAGGTGTATAATGAGATAGTTTCCAAAGAGAAGTGTGCAGTAGTAAGCCACACATATAGTTAGCTTTTTTTTTTACTGTTTAGTTAGTGCTCTGACGAGCAGGGTTTTGTTTGACGTTTTTTTGCCTGAAGTTAAGGCTGTATTTTATTTTGCTTATTCTGTGCCTGACGTGAAGGTTTATTTATTTTTGTTGTTTTTCCAAATAAACCGGTTTGCACCAGACATCGTGTCGCTGTCTCTGACTGGTTGGGTCTGCACCATTGCTACTACCGAGCCACCTTCCCCACAGTAGGCATTAACTGCTATTTGGGCATACAGCAAGGCTCAGAAGGGAAAGAGCACTGTGATTTTTAGCTTTTGGAGCAAAGCTTTAGAGGGACTGGTTTTTAGATGCCATATTGTTTTTGCAGTGCCCCAGAGACGCCAGTATATTAGAATTCCCCAAAAAGTGTCCCCATTTTGTAGGGGCTATTTTAGGACCTCCAAAAACATAACAATCTAAATCTGCCAAAAACCACATAGTGCTATTTCACATCTGCACCTTGCTGTGTGCCCAAACAGCAGTTTATACCCACAAGTACCCAGGATAACATACTTAATGTCATATGTGGGTATAATTTCCAGTTTGGGCATACAGCAGGACACAGAAGGGAAGGAGCACTATTTGGTTTTTGGACATCATGCCACTTTTGCAGAGACCCTGAATTGCCAGTAAAGTGGAATCCACAGATTATACCTCTCAAGGGATTTATTAAGTGGCATAGCAGGCAATTTTAACCCTTGAGTATTCTTTATTTTTCCAATAATGAATGCACAGGTGTATAACCTGAAGTACTCAGGGTTTTTTTTTTTGTTGGCACATTGTACAAGCTATAATTTATTTTTATGTCAATGTAGCCATATTAGGGCTGCAACAAAATAAAAAAAAAAATAAAAAAAAACATATTTGGTATTGTTGCATCTGTAATTATCCTAGAACTAGTGATAGTAATGATAAAACCTAAAAGTTATGGAATTTACAACATTGTGATACAAAACAAATATTTTTTTAAAGTTTTTATTGTACAAAACATAAAAATACTATATAAGTTAAGCTTTGCTGCAATTGTACTGACCCAATGAATAAAGATAACATGTTGAAAAAGGTGAATGATGCAAAATGAAAAACTAAAAAAAAATTCTGGATTTGGAAATTTTTTTTACCCCCCCCCCCCACTCTAGTAGTAGTTACTAAAATGTATTCAGTATTTATTGGCATCCCAAAATGGTGCCATGGGAATTTACAACTCACAGCAAAGGGTCTGAATACTTATTACATTGTGATATTTCAGTTTTTCTTTTTTAATAAATTTGCAAAAATATCTACATTTCTGTTTTTTTTCTGTCAAGATGGGGTATTGAGTGTACATTAATGAGAAAAAATATGAACTTTTTTGCTTTCAGCAAATGACTGCAATGAAACAAAGAGTGAAAAATTTAAAGGGGTCTGGATACTTTCTGTACCCACTGTATATACTATGGAACTGCATACACACTAATACTTTCTAATAATATTTTCTATTGATAGAGCTGGGTACTCAATTTAATTTTCAATTATTTGTGCATTTCCTGTCAGCATACTATAGACTAATGTTTACAGAATACTATAACAAGTAAATAGGAGGTAGACTACGCACTAAATAGTCAATTACCTGTTGACCCCTGGCTTCCCTTTAAATCCAGTGATTTAAATCAAGAACTAAAAGTAACAGATAAATATGCATATATCATGCAGGAAGTTGCTGTAACAACAGTACTCATTTTGTCTAAAACTGGTCAGTATTCTTTCTGTTAATGAAGAAATGAAAGGGGAGAAAAAGTTGTTTCCAGATCTGATAGACATTGGAAATCTACACTTCTTTATGGGTTACTGCATATTTTTAAAATCACATTTGTCATTGTTACCTGCTTTTTTCTCTTTTGACTGTAAGGGTAAGGACACACAAGACTACCATAAAGTGATGCTAATATTCTGCACCATAAAATATACAAATGGGTTTTTTTTTTCTGCAGAATTACTTCTTGCATAGCTTAGGTGAAATTCCAGATGAAAATCTTCAGTCCTTCCTTTATATTTCCAATTCCTTTTTTACAGTCTTATGCTAGGTTCACACTAGCAAATAACAGAAAGGCGGACCGCTAACACAGTGGTTACACACTGAGCCCGGAAGACCCCATTGACTATAGTGGGGTCCGTCGGGTGTCCATAATTTTTAAATAGTACGTTCATTCAGCCCTAAATTTTACACATTCACAAGGGGTTAAAGGAGAGAATGCATCTAACAATTTGTTATGCAATTTCTCCTCAGCACAGAAATACCCCACATGTATGGATGTAAACTACTGTTTGGGCACATGGCAGGGTTCAGAATGGAAAGAGGGATATTTGGTTTTTGGGTGCCATGTCACATTTGCTGAACCCCTAGAGTACCAGTACAATGGAAACCCTCTGAAAGTCATTTTGGAAACTACACCTCTCAAGGAATTTATCAAGGGGAATTATTGTCATTTTAGCCCAAGGATGCTTCCCAAAAATTAATGTGCAAAGTGAAAATTTAAATTTTGAAAGAAATACACCATTTAAGTGCTCAATATGTTGTGTCCACTTTGTGTCAACAGAGACACGAACTCTTAAAAGTTTAAGTGGGTTATCCAGGGTAGCAAAAAGTATATGTTGGTGAAAAATGCTGTTTGAGCACACAGCAGGGCTCAGAGAGAAAGTAGTTTCAATTTTTAGCTTTTGGAGTCCAGATTTAGAGGGACTGATTTCTGAACACCATGTTGTTTTTGCAGAGTCCCGGAGGTGCCAGTAAAGTGGAATTCTCCAAGAAGAGACCCCACATTTAAATGTGATTTTACAAGCCACATAGCGGTACTTCAGATCTGCACCCTGCTGTGTGCCCAAACAGCAGTTTATATCCACATGTTTGTACCCACGATAATGTACTAAACAATGCCATATGTGGGTATTAACCGCTGTTTGCGCACACAGCTGGGCACAGAAGGGAAGGAATGCTATTTGGTTTTTGGAGCACAGTTTGGCTTTTGGATCTCATGCCACTTTTGCAGAGCCATTGAACTGGCAGTAAAGGGGAAGACACTTGACCCCATTTTGAAAACTACTTCCCTCAAGGGATTTATCAAGCAGCATAACAGGCATTTTTAACGGACACTAACTGATGTTAATGTGTGTTTTTTTTAACTGATCCATTTAATGGAAAAAACATACACATTAGCATCAGTTAGTGTCAGTTAGTATCCGTTGGTGTATGCTTTTATACTGTCCGTGTTTTTGCTTTTTTTTGTTTCTGCTTACTGAGCATCTGTTACCCATAGACTTTAATGTTAAAAAATAACAGACGCTTGATGTCCAACACAGGATTTTCTGTCCGCAAAAAATAACGGACATGTGACGAATAGAGATGAGCGAATCGAAGCTGGAATTCGATCCGAATTTCAGGATATCTTCGATTTGCCTCAATTCTGGATTTCCTCATATTTCGATGTATCGAATCACATTTTTTCTTAAAATGAATGCTGCACATGTTAGGATAAGGGGCAAGGAACTCTGGGAATGCGGGATCACCCACAATGCCATGCATGCAGCTAATCAGCAGCCAGCCAGCCCTGTGATGTCACAGCCCTTTAAATACCCTCGGCCATTTTAGGTTCAGTCCTTTCACATTGTACTTAGTGCAGGGAGAGACGTCAGCAGGCACTAGGGAAAATGGTAGAAGACACTTCAAAACTGATCATTTGTCAATTGCAGTTCAGGGAAAGCATTAGAAATGTAGGGAAAGGATAAAAATGAATTTATACAAGAGTATTGAAGCAGAACAAGGTTCATTTGGGGTGTTAAAGCCTGGGTAATAGCAACAATCGTACTACACATGGCTGAACTGACTGCCATTATACTGCTGCTCATTGCAGGTTTGCAATAGATCATACCTGTGTGTTCAAGGTAGAACATTACAGGCCTTTTTTGCTGTGCAGTAGTGGCCAAAAAAGAAAAAATTCTTATCCAGTAATCTCCGCAGTAATCTGTTATAACGCCTTTTCAAGGCGTTTATTAGTGGGGGAAATAATAAGGGGCTTATTCTCCGTTGTCTTAAAGGTAGCAAATTTCAAGCCTTTTTGCCGTGCAGCAGTGGCCAAAAAAAAAGAATTCTTATACATTAATCTACGCTGTAACCTGTTATGATGCCTATTCAATGCTTTATTAGTGGAGAAACAAATAAGGGGCTTATTCGCCATTGTCTTGAAGGTAGAGAGTTACAGGTCTTTTTGTCCTGTATTATTTTCCTTTTCATTTACTTACTTGATGTAACAGTATGTCAGACACAGAAGTGACAGGCCCTGCACAGGGGAAGGACACCGGCCTAAATGTTTCTGGCGCAGGCACAGATCTCAGCAGAGTAAGGGAGCGTGGCAGCAGGGGTCAATTACAGAGGACTGAGCTCCCAGTGTCAGCTAGCGGTCATGTCTTGAACAGCAACCCAACAGTTGTAGAATGGTTGACTCGATCATCCACTTCATCCCAAGTCACATCAGACACCTCTAGCCAAGAGTCGGTGGGTTCGGCAGACACAACCCTTAGTTGGCATGGCCCGGCAGCAGGCCCTGTGCCCTCACGTGTCCTCAACCTGCCTCTGTCCTTTTCTGTTCCCTCAGCCAGAGAAGAGGAGGAGCTACTACAGGACAGTCAGCAGCTATTGGCCAGCCAAGAAGAGACAACTGCCGCTTCCTCCGGTAGGAGGGCAAGTAGTGATGAGGAGAGTGGTGTGGGAGCTGGTGTTGCGAGCGGTCAGGCTCCTGGCTCAGAGACCATTGAGGAGGACATCAGTGACCTGCAGACAGTGGTGGATGACGATGTAGCCGATCGCAATTGGGAGCTGAGTGACGAAAGGGCTACATCATCATCAGGAGAAGAGGGTGGCAGCTTGCGCATGAGGCAGCGGCGGAGTCAGCAGGGTGTCAGCAGTGGGAGGTCGGGAGCCAAATGTGCCCAGGGTAGACCACCTGCTTCGCAGGAGCCTACCTGCCTGGAAAGCAGTGGTGCAAGGGTTCACAGAGGCAGTGGTGGTAGCAGTCAGCTAATGTGGAGTGTTAAAATCACCTACTCGGTGGTGTGGCAGTTTTTTGTTAAGTCGCTGGGGGAGTTGAACATGGCCATATGTGGAATCTGTGGGCAGAAGGTGAAGCGTGGCCAGGGTGCCAATGTTGGCACCACAGCCCTGCATCAACATATGCAGCATCACCATAAAGTGGTGTGGGAGAACCGTGGCTCCAATGTGGTGGTCCAGCCTGCCACAGCAATCGCTGCATCACCCAGTGGCATGCACCCCATTTCAGACAGTCAAGGCTCCACCACCTCAGCTGAAGGAAGCTGTGTGTCCTTCTCATCATCCGCAGGTCCTGATGCTCCTGCTCCTCCTCCTAGTCAGTCATTGCATCAGCAATCCATCACTGAATCAATTTCAAAGAGACAACAGTATGCGTGCACTCATCCAATGGTGCAGAAGCTCCTGTCCAAGTGGCTGGTGCTGCAGTCCCTCCCTTTCCAAGTGGTGGACTCTGCACCTTTCAGAGAACTGAAGACTTGTGCCATGCCGAGGTGGAGAATCCCACGCCATCATTTCTTTGCCAAAAAGGCAATACCAGCCCTGCATGAATATGTAGAACAGAAGTTGGGCCATTCCTTGAGCCTGTCGGTGTCTGCCAAAGTGCATGGCAGCACCAACATATGGAGCTGTAACTACAGTCAAGGACAATATATGTCCTTAATGGCCCACTGGGTGACTGTGGTTCCTGCCCAGACACCCCAGCAACTTGGACAGGTGACGCCGCTTCCGCTTCCACGTTCTCACGCCATTGGTCCTGCAACAATGTCAGCCTCATCCTCCACTGTGTCCTCAGTCTCCACTGCATTCACAATTCATGCATGGCGCACGTGTTCAATCTGGTTGTCAAGCATTTCCTTAAGTGTTCCACCCATCTGCAAGACATCCTAAAAATGGCTAGGAAACTTTGCATACACTTCAGCCACTTGTACACCGCTAAGCACACCCTACTTGCGCTGCAGCGGCAGAAAAGCGTCCCCCAACATAGGCTGATATGCGATATTTCCACCTGTTGGAATTCAACCCTCCATATGTTGGACCGACTGTACGAACAGAGAAAGGCCATAAACTATTTCTTGATGATCCAAGCAGACAGAGGTACTCCCCTGTGTAACTTCGATGTTAGCCAGTGGCAGCTCATGCGTGACACCTGCCATTTGCTCGTATCCTTTGATGAACAACGTCTTTCCACTGATTCATATCCTGGAAAAGATGTTAAATCTCCACATTATGTCGCCTTGCCTCTCTGTGGCCTCCTCATGCTGCTGCAACCTCCACATTATGTCGCCTTGCCACTCTGTGGCCTCCACATGCTGCTGCCAACTCCACATTATGTTGCCTTGCCACTCTGTAGACATCTTTGTGGAATCAGCAGACAACGGTGTAAAAGAAGTGCGCTCTTTCACGCTACAGTAGGATGTTGGGCCTCTGCACAGTACTTTATACTTGGCACTAACATCGACCTGTAAGGCTGAGTTAACACTTGATTTAGTTGGTCAGTTTTGGCCCCATAACTGGCCAAAGAAGTGAAGTGTGCAGTGGTTCTAAGAGCGACGCCTGTCATGTGCGTGTCATACTGACTCACAGTATTGTTTCACTACCACAGCAGGCTCCCTACTCCTGCATGTTACTGCAAGGCACAGTGTTCTACACAATGCAAGCTCTCTGAACCCAAGAAATAGCTGTTTTTTAATGATATTAGCCGCAAATTAATTCAGATCGAAGCTAATCTTTTTGGAAACTTTGATGAATTGGTCGACGGATTTGTTGTAAAGGGACACTAATGGTCACTAACAGACACCAGATAAAATCCTATTGAAATCAATGGAATTTTTAATGGATTTGTGATGGTTCTGCTAGTGTCTATTGCTAAGATCTTGTAACGGACAATAGCAGCGAACACTACTCACGGTCACCAGCGGTAGTGTGAACACCCCCTATTTTTATAAGAAAATGGATGGTAATCAGTGGATAGAAATTTCTTGCAAAAATCAAGGGCTTTATATAAAAAAATAAGCCTTTTTTGGATTTGTAAGTGCAACAATCTTGTTATTTTTAAGAAAAAATTGTGGCTGTGTGTCTGTTGAAAAGTGAAAAAGTGGCTTTTCAAAAAAAAAAACCCACCAAAAAGTATCCCTTTATGGGAGCAGACTGCCGCACCAATATGGCGCTGGTATTAGAAGAGGCAATGGTGGGGTTGTTTGTTTTATTTTGTTATTATGCTAACAGTGTGGCAATAACAGATGGCACTGATCACTATAAACTTTTAAAAAAAATTTTTGCACACTGTCAACATGCCTGTCAGTTGAAAGGTGAAGTGGTAAAGAATTGATTTTATAAAAAAAAAAAGCCACCAAAAATTATCTCTTCATGGGAGATTGCATAAATTGCAATATAAAAGAATAACAATTATAGAATTTCAAGAAACATTTGTGGCACATTATCAGTGTGCCTGACCTGCCAGCTGAAAAAGCAGGAATATCTTCTGAAATTGAAAGGCTTCTATGACCTTGAGAACAGCACTTCGGAGTTAAAAAAGAACCTGGATTATCCTACTGGTTATTCCTTTATGCGAGAAAATACCACAGCACAATAGTGTTGGGAGAGTGACAATTTACAGAATTTCAAGAAAAACTCGTGGCATACCATCAGTATGCCTAACAGTTGAATAGTGATTAATTCACTGTAGAAAACAAATGCCAAAAAAATTCCTTTATGAGAGCACATGTGGCACTGTCAGTTGAAGAAAGCTGGATTATGTTCCAAAAGTGATCATGATGTAAAAGTGGTTATTCTTCTTCCTCTCATTTTTAGCTGCCACATTGTGTCTGTGGTTTTTTTTGCACGCAGTAATATTTCACCATATTCTTCTGTTAAAACTAACGCCTCAGCATATGCCACAGTGCCACTCAATATGCATTTCACCTTATAGCCATGAATTGAGGGAACGGTGGCCACTGATGCTCAAAACATAGACCCAGTGGGCCATGAAAGTTATGTATTGTCCCTGCCCATGATTGCTGCTCCACGTGTTAACAGTGGCATGAACCTTTCTCCACATTGACATTTCCAAGGTGCGTCCCACATGGCGATATCAAACAGGGACATCTATTTTATAGTAATAATAGCAGCTAGGTGATCTCCTTTGAGACATGCCATCAGTTTGCCAAATGTAGTGGAATCCACTAATTGATAAGGCAGAAACTGCACCACCAGTAACTTGGCCAGGTGTGAGTTAAAGTTCCAGACCAGCAAAATGACTGGGCGCATATTGTTGTTTACTGGACACACATTTCCTTATGGATGACTGATGTGGGAATGGAGGAAGAGAATGATAACAATGATGAGCATGTGTTAGGTGTGGATGTGGCCTTCTTACTATGATCTATTTTGGCAAATGAGCTGGTGACGCCATTTCATGTAAGCAGGCTTGGACTGGCCCAACGGGGTAGCGGTGGGTCCGCCTGGACCCCCACTGCTTTTTTTAATAGGTCCCTTTTTTAACAGCCCCTATTAACTTACCTATCCCAACTCCTGCTCACTGCAGTTTTCCTCTTCAGCCTCCAGGGGGCCCTCCTGCGCCCCACATTACATCACTGTGACATGATGTGCAGTGAACAGGACCCATTGAAGGCTGAAGTGAGAAGCGGAAAAGGCAGTGAGCAGGAGTGGGGATCAGTAAGTCAATGCCACCAGTTCTCCCTGGTTCTGCTTCTAGTTTGTTAAAAATACAACTGGATTGCAGAACCAGGGAGAATTAGTGCCTCGACCTGGTTCTACTGCTATAAGTCTCCAACTTGTAGGCTAAAGTACACATTAAGCCTGTGGCTTAATGTACTTACCAGTCTGCTGCTCCGGGTGCACATGATTTCACAACAGTGTGTCCACAAGAGTGGGACCCAAGAGCAGACAGGTAAGTAGTGACCCAATACTGCAATAGAATTATTATCTAATTTAGCATTTTCTTCATCTTCCTCACTTTTTTTCACTCATCATGGCAATGGAATTCCACTTTACCCTCTCAATTGCCAGCAGTTTTCCCCCCTAATGCCTCTACCTGCACCTGGTGATTTTACCTGAACCTCCTGTTTCCCAGATAGTATCTCTTCTCAATGAGCTACTGGGAATTCTGGACAGTTCCTTGTTCCTAGTTAATCTTGCCCTAATTGCCTAATTAGCTCCACCCTTGGACTTCCTATTTAAGTCAAGGCTTGCCACTTCCTCCGTGCCAGATTATTGTGCTTCAAACCTTTAGTCCAGCTACTGCTCCTGCCTCACGCCACAACTACTGCTTTTTCCTGTGTACCTGTTAGGGAATTGCTAGATGATCAATTCCCCAGTAGCTGCCGTTGAAACCTGGGAGGAAGGGAACAACAAGACAGTGAGTCCAAAAGCTGAACCCGTCCCCGGTCCCTGCATACTTGCCTCACCTACCCTAGGCGGTAGAAGACAACTGGGCGACAGTCCTTCCTTATGATGTAAGTGATAACACTGAACGCAGACAGGTCAAACAACAACAAACGGGAGGTCAGCTAGCCAAGGGGTCAGAACCGGTCTGTAACATCTCTGCCTGTTTGGGTCTCTGTGCCACCCTCCGCTCGCACGCTGCAGCGCAGGAGGCGTGTTCAGTTTGATTCTGTGCTTAAGGTTCTTGTTGCTCAATCTGAACACTGTCCTATGTAACTGAATTTCAGCCACACCCATCTCCTGCACCTTTTTTCTCTCTGCTCCTCTAACAGTTAATCTTAGCCTTGCCTGTGTGATTGACAGCCTGTATACCAATCAAGTCTGGGGCAGGTCCTGGACTTCCCATATACAGGTCATCAGCCCACACAGGTTTGCTGGCTACTGCGATTCTGTCCTGAGACTTTGTCCCTGCTAGCTCCTCTTCTGTTATTATTATTCTGACTTCTGACCTTTGGCTTTTCTAATGACTACTCTTTTGGATTGCGATTTGGTACTGCTTTGTCTCTCTGGCTTTGACTCTTGGCTTGCTGACTCCTCTTCTGTGTTGTTTGCCTTGTCTTGTTCTGTGTTATACACTGTTTCAAATTATTATGCAAATAATATTTTCTCATATTTTCCAAAATTACCTATATGAATTGCAGTCATTGTAATTTTCCAGTCATCAACTATTCAAGTGTAATTGAAAGGTTTTTGAACAAACTGCCTATGATAACAGTATATTTAAAAAAAAAAAAAAAACACTCAAAATGCATGTTTTAAATTATTATGCACAGCAGAATTTGCAACCTTTTCATTTTTATTAAGAACAAAAAAATGGTCATTGTGAAATTATAAGCATTAGCAGGTTATTACAAACTGAAATCAAACAGTTTTCAAGCCAAAACTTTATTCGAGGTGATGTTACATTTGCACATAGGACCCCTTGTTCGAAAGAAGCTTCTGAACTCTCTCGTCCATTGAATTTGTCAGTTTTTGGATGGTTTCTGCTTCAATTGTTTTGCATGAGGACAGAATACCCTCCCAGAGCTGTTGCTTAGATGTGAACTGCCTCCCGCCATCATAGACACTCCTTTTGATGATGCTGCAGAGGTTCTCAATGGGGTTGAGGTCAGGGGAGCATGGGGCCACACCATAAGTTTGTCCCCTTTTATGCCCATAACAGCCAGAGATGCAGATGTGTTATTTGCAGCATGAGACGGTGCATTATCATGCATGAAAATGATCTTTCTGCGGAATGCATGGTTCTTCTTCTTGAACCATGGCAGGAAGTGCTGTTTGAGAAACTCCACATACATTATGGAGTTCATCTTTACCCCTTCAGGGATCCTAAAGGGGCCAACAATCTCTCTCCCCATGATTCCAGCCCAAAACATTACTCCACCTCCTCCTTGTTGGCGCCGTAGCAGTGTTTGCATGGGGTGTCCATCAACAAGCCATCCTCCACTCCATCCATCTGGACCATCGAGCGTTGCACGGCACTCATCGGTGAACAAAACAGTTTTGAAGTCAGTCTTCATGTATTGTTTGGCCCACTGGAGCCGTTTCTGCTTGTGTGCAGTGGATAGAGGATGTCGACAGGATGGCTTACGCACAGCTGCAAACCTCTGAAGGACCCTGCATCTTGTTGTTCGGGGGGACGTTGGAGGCACCAGCAGCTTCAAAAACTTGTCTGCTGCTATGACAAGGCATTTTTGAAGCTGCTCTTTTAACCTGCCGTAATTGCCTGTTGGAAAGAGTCCTCAACTTTCCCTTATCAGCACGCACACGTGTGTGCTGTGAATCAGCTACATACTTCTTGATTGTGCGATGATCACGATGAAGTGTCTTGGCAATGTTGATTGTAGTCATGCCTTGA
Source organism: Leptodactylus fallax (assembly GCA_947044405.1). Lineage (NCBI taxonomy): Eukaryota > Metazoa > Chordata > Amphibia > Anura > Leptodactylidae > Leptodactylus > Leptodactylus fallax. The sequence goes on along the minus strand of CAMRHE010000048.1, from coordinate 518,756 downwards.
CCTAAACACTCCACAATTTGTTGCTTCTCAGCAGCCGACACATCCTTTTTCTTTCCCATTTTGGCTGAAAATGTAGGCTGCTTAATAATGTGGGACAGCCTTCTTAAGTAGTCTTGCCTTTAATTGGACACACCTGCCAAACTAATTAGCACAGGTGTCTGCAATTGCTTTCAGTGATATAAAGAGCCCTGACACACATCACCATCAATGAGTTTAACTGACAAACAAAAAAATTCTTACCTTATCACTCCTAAATACTTTTTGCATAATAATTTGGAACACAGTGTACTATTCAGTGTAGGGATCGCCGCAAAGTTGTAGCTGTCATTAGGACAGTGAGACAAGTAGGCAGAGACAGGGGTTGGGTCGAGTAGTTTAGGGCACACTGTCTCTGTCATTCCCTTTCTCCTAGGTTTCAGCAGCAGCACTAAGGTATTGCTCAACTGGCAACTCCCTCACACGGTCGAGCAGCAAAGTACAGACTCAGAATCCAAAAGAGTAGTCAGAGGAAATAGTCAAGGTCAGAAATATGTATACAGATAGCAAACAGTAAAAGGCCAGCACGCACAAAAGGCAATAGCAAGCAACAGGGAGCAGGCTGAAAAAGTATATAAAGGAATTGATTGATTGGCCAGGAGGAATGTCAATCAACATCAGTAACTTAACTCCCTAGACGCCAAAGGAACTAAAGCACTGGCTGGACTGACAAACAGCAACGGATCCTCAGCTGTGCTACAACAACAGATGCAAAGGATCACAAATGAACACACCTCCTGCGCCGAAGCATGCGACCAGAGGATGGTGCAGAGGGGCGAATAGGCAAAGATGTTACAGTACTGAACTTGGATTGATACTTGCCTACGCTCTTGCCTCACACTACAACTCCTGCCTTTTCCTGTGTACCAAACTTAGACTGTTATATGACCATGCTTACTTCAATCATCTGGATTGTCAACCACTGGACTCCCACCTCGCCTTCCAGACCTTGACGATTTCACATACCAGGTGAGCAATCGTATTATCACCTTTACAACAACAAGAAGGAACACACAGAACCCTTACTCAATATTTGTGTTCCACTTCATTTTTATTCTCAGAAAGTGCAACAACACTGCGACTACTGCCAAGACCAGAAGTTTTGTTGCTGTTGCCAGACACATTTTTGTTAGTATTAGTATAGAAATACAGTATAACTGTGTAGTTAACGGTATGATAAATTTTATTGTAAATGTGCTTTAACTGGTACATAACTGGCTCTGCTAGATGTGGTAACCATTTTGCAGGTTCCTGCCACATGAATTACAAACCAACACTTTTGTAATATTCGGGCTGAATCTGGTTTCTGAACCAGTTCGAACATTTCTGGTCACCAGGGTAAACTACGTTCCTGCTAGGATGTCCATTAACTTTTCAGTCACCACCCACACTACTGTTAGTAGCTCCAGTTTGAATGAGCTATAGTTATCATAATTCCTCTCATTCTAGAAGATGCCTTAGTTGGCATTCACTATCACCCTCTCCTGACCATCTTGAATCTGAGTCAGTACAGACTCCTAGCTATTTGCAAAACGTATGCCTTCATGAAGTCCATTTAAGGACTCATTCATATGATGGCCGTGTGTTAGCCATACTATTAACAGCAAGCACATGGTCCCATAGACTTTGATCTATTTACATGACTATTGTTTTAATGGTTAATGTGAACAATCCAAGAAAAAAATAGAACATGCTATTTCTTGGGCTGATTCCATGGATCCTTCAATAGACTCATATCTTTAAAGGATACGTGAAAACAGATTACCTACAGGTGTCCATAGGGTTTGCCAAATTTCCACTTTCCAAATTGGCAAGTTATTGGCTCTCTTCAAGTTCACTGGGTGTGTCCCAATCATATCACAGAATTTTTTTTTTTTTTTTAAACCGCTTCCGTATCGCCCATAGACTATATACGTCCAGAAAAAATTCAGCAACTGCACAAAATCGTGGAGCTGCTGAAACGGGGAGCCGGCTGTAACTTCAGCCGGAGCTCCCATAGAGAAGGCAGAGAAGGTTTATTACCTCCCCTGCCATCCCGATCGCCGTGTATACAGCGCTCAATATGCGCTGTATACAGCGCTATGGGCACCGCCATCTTGCAGCTCCCCTCCGACCCAGCGGTTATGTGATCTGCCGGGATCAGCGTCTGTTAGAGCTGCTGGGTCCTACAGGACCCAAATCAGCTCTATAGTTATGTGAAAGCAATGTGCAGGAGGCTGTATTCCTCCTGCAACTGGGGATATATGTACCAGTTACAGGGGAAATCAGCCTCCCGAAAAAAAAAAGTCATCAGATGTCCCCACAGGTCTATTATGACCTTATGGGGAAACAATGTAAAAAAAAAAAAAAAAAGTATAGAAAAGAAAAAAAAAATTTAAATAAAAAAAATAAATAAAATAATACGCCAATAAAACGCCCTTTTTACAGGTTATAGCCCCACCCCCGGCGAAAATAAAAATTACTGTAACGGAGAGGAAAAACTATTTTATAAAGTTTTTTAGTAGCACTTTGTGTTATTAAATAAAAAAAAAAATGAAAAGTGAAAAACAGACACGTTTCCCTCTTTTGTTTATATTTTCCTGGATATAAAAAAAAAAATTAACACACATGCAAAAATAAAAACAACATAAAAATAAAGCCCTATGTGTCACCGAAAAAAGACGCAGAAATTAGTTGAATAACGCAAATGATAAAAATGTTATAGCCCTCCAAATCCGCACAAAAAACATGAAAATGTGCCTGGTATGGAAGTGGTTAAAAATACCGAATAGGACAAGGTGGTGACCTGAGAGCCAGTGCTGCCTAAACATAAAAATTCCACTCCACCATTCTTGTTTCTGATTGCCAGACTTTTCCCTCATCACGTCCACAGCTTCCACACTATGGTGTTCCCTGTCATTTACCCATGTGGCGTCTTTAAGCAGCTGGTCCACTGGGTTGGTTCCCTGTGTGACTGCTGGGGGATCGAGAGCCATCAGTGGGAATAATGCTGTGCCTTCAGTGAACAGAAGCTGCTGAAGTCTTCTGGCAGGTGGGACAGTGGGCTGAGCTAAGGAAAGCTTTCAGTGCCAGCATAGGAGAGGGTGGGGGTGGAGGCCTTTCCAACAGAAGCCTGCTTGCTGAAGTATAGGAGGGCGCAGTGACAGCAATAAATACGAATAAAGGGGGCAGCACAGGTTTTGACCCACATGTTCCAAAAGTTTTGCACTTGGCCAGAACCTAAAAGTTTTGTGGTTTGTCACTAGTTGTGAGCGAACCTCTTAAGATTCATTTAGTTTTGGGCTTGGATGGCTCAGGTCCAAGATTTGTTTCGGGTTGAACAATTTCAGTTCGAATCACAAAATAAATTGGCTTAAAACATAGGTTCCAAGGACCCTGACATTTTCTACACTATCTATCCAATTTCTATCTCTCTAGGACAAACACAGCCAAAGTTATGTCAAAATGAAAGTGACATGTACAGTGGGTACGGAAAGTATTCAGACCCCTTTAAATTTTTGACTCTTTGTTTCATTGCAGTCATTTGCTAAAAGCAAAAAAGTTCATTTTATGTCTCATTAATGTACACTCAGCACCCCATCTTGACAGAAAAAAAAACAGAAATATAGAAACTGTTGTAAATTTATTAAAAATCAAAACTGAAATATCACATGGTCATAAGTATTCAGACCCTTTGCTGTGACACTCATATTTAACTCACTGCTGTCCATTTTCTTCTGATCCTCCTTAAGATGGTTCTACTCCTTCATTGGAGTCCAGCTGTGTTTAATTAAACTGATTGGACTTGATTAGGAAAGGCACACACCTGTCTATATAAGACCTCACAGCTCACAGTGCATGTCAGAGCAAATGAGAATCATGAGGTCAAAGGAACTGCCCAAGGAGCTCAGAGACAGAATTGTGGCAAGGCACAGATCTGGCCAAGGTTACAAAAGAATTTCTGCAGCACTCAAGGTTCCTAAGAGCATAGTGGCCTCCATAATCATTAAATGGAAGAAGTTTGGGACAACCAGAATTCTTCCTAGATCTGGCTGTCCAGCCAAACTGAGCAATCGTGGGAGAAGAGCCTTGGTGAGAGAGGTAAAGAAGAACCCAAAGATCACTGTGGCTGAGCTCCAGAGATGCAATAGGGAGATGGGTGAAAGTTCCACAAAGTCAACTATCACTGCAGAATTCCACCAGTCGGGGCTTTATGGCAGAGTGGCCCGAAGGAAACCTCTCCTCAGTGCAAGACATATGAAAACTCGTATAGAGTTTGCCAAAAAACACATGAAGGACTCCCAGACTATGAGAAATAAGATTCTCTGGTCTGATGAGACGAAGATTGAACTTTTGGGCATTAATTCTAAGCAGTATGTATGGAGAAAACCAGGCACTGCTCATCACCTACCCAATACAAACCCAACACTGAAACATGGTGGTGGCAGCATCATGCTATGGGGGTGTTTTTCAGTTGCAGGGACAGGATGACTGGTTGCAATTGAAGGAAAGATGAATGCGGCCAAGTACAGAGATATCCTGGAAGAAAACCTCTTCCAGAGTGCTCTGGACCTCAGACTGGGCCGAAGGTTTACCTTCCAACAAGACAATGACCCTAAGCACACAGCTAAAATAACAAAGGAGTGACTTGGGAACAACTCTGTGACCATTCTTGACTGGCCCAGGCAGTTCCCTGACCTCAACCCAATTGAGCATCTCTGGAGAGACCTGAAAATGGCTGTCCACCAACGTTCACCATCCAAACTGATGGAACTGGAGAGGATCTACAAGGAAGAATGGCAGAGGATCCCCAAATCCAGATGTGAAAAACTTGTTGCATGATTCCCAAGAAGACTCATGGCTGTACTAGCTCAAAAGGGTGCTTCTACTCAATACTGAGCAAAGGGTCTGAATACTTATGACCATGTGATATTTCAGTTTTTCTTTTTTAATAAATTTGCAAAAATATCTACATTTCTGTTTTTTTTTCTGTCAAGATGGGGTGCTGAGTGTACATTAATGAGAAATAAAATCAACTTTTTTTGCTTTTAGCAAATGACTGCAATGAGACAAAGAGTGAAAAATTTAAAGGAGTCTGAATACTTTCCGTACCCACTGTATGTCTATGGAAAAATGAATGGTAAGCAGTGGATACAAACTCTGTTTGTATGACTATAACCATATACAGTGGGGAAAAAAAGTATTTAGTCAGCCACCAATTGTGCAAGTTCTCCCACTTAAAAAGATAACAGTGGCCTGTAATTGATATCATAGGTAGATCTCAACTATGAGAAACAAAATGAAAAGACATATCCAGAAAATCACATTGTCTGATTTTTAAAGAATTTATTTGCAAATTATGGTGGAAAATAAGTATTTGGTCAATAACAAAAGTTCATCTCATCTTTGTTATATATCCTTTGTTGGCAATGACAGAGGTCAAATGTTTTCTGTAAGTCTTCACAAGGTTAGCACACACTTTTGCTGGTATGTTGGCTCATTCCTCCATGCAGATCTCCTCTAGAGCAGTGATGTTTTTAAGTGGCAGAACTTGCACAATTGGTGGCTGACTAAATACTTTGTTCCCCACTGTATTGCACTGCTTTTACGCATTTTAACATTTAAACACTCCAAAATTTACACTTTTTTATGGGAAAAGTTGCTTTCCTGTGGTTATTTAGGCACAAAATGTGGTTACAGTACATTGCAGAAAGCAATGATTTTGTAATATATATGTAGAATTGTGGTATAGTGGAATGTGATAGACCAGGTTGAAGGACATTTATGGCTGAGTGGTGCCAGCGGCGGCACCCCCCGCCTTCTTTCCTACCGGGCTTGTTTGTTGGTAAATTCTTTGTTTTTCTATCGGGCCGGCTCCCCCGCTGCTCTCCTCTCCTTCTTTTTTTTTTTTTTTTTTTTTTTTTTTTTTTTTTTTTTTTTTTTATTTATTTTCTTTTTTTTTTTTTTTTTTTTTTTTTTTTTTGTTGGGGGGGGGAGGGGGAGGGGGAGGAAAGGGGGGGGGGGGCGGGGGGGTTATTTTTTTTTTGCTTTCGGGTTTTCCGTTCCAATTTGGGGGGGCGGGGGGGGGGGCCGCGCGGGCGGGGGGGGGGGGGTGTTAATAAAAAGGGATTTTTTGGTTGGGGGGGGCCTTTTTGTTGGTGGCGGCGGCTTTTTTGCCCCCCCGCCCTCCGCGAGAGGGGGGGGGAGGGGCGCCGCGGGCGGCCGACCGGGGGAGACCCAAAGGGAAAAAAAAGGGGGCCCCCCCGCACACCCTCGCGACCCGGGACCCTTTAGAAATCGTCATGATAGACTTTCTAATGGGGGGCCCCCCCAAAAGCGGACCCCAGTTTTGCCTCGTAATGGTGGATCACTTCACCAAATTTGCGGTGGTAATCGCCACCAAGGACCAGACAGCTGAGTCAGCAGCTGGTGCTCTGTGCCAAGATTTCATTCGAGTATATGGGTGCCCTAAACGCATCCACTCCGACCAGGGTGCCTGCTTTGAGGGACACGTAATGAAAGAAGTTCAACGTATCTACGGGATAAAGAAGTCGCACACGACTCCATACCACCCTCAGGGAAATGGGGCCTGTGAAAGATTCAACAGAACTCTGCTACAGATGCTGCGGACTCTGGAGGAAGACAAGAAGTTACAGTGGCCTCAGTTCTTGTCTGAAATGGTGTGGGCCTATAACAATCAGGTCCATTCTACAACGGGGTACTCTCCTTATACACTTCTCTTTGGGCGGTCTGGGCGAAGTGTAGGAGAATTACAGTTGGATGATGTGGATGGGTTCCCTCCGAGGGATCCAACCTCTTGGGTGCGGGCGCATCGGCAGAGACTTGAGACGATCCATCGATTGGTGCGGCAGCGCCTGCAAGAACATCCCCATCCTGATAAGACCCCAGTGCAAGAAGCACCATTGCAACCAGGCGACCTGGTGCTAGTTCGTGTCAAGAAACCCCAAGGGAAATTGGAAAGCAGATGGGAGGCTTTGCCGTATCTTGTTGTTGGCCGCAAGTATGCGAATGGGCCAGTGTACCAGGTCCAGAAAGAAGGAACTGATTGTGTTCGAGTACTTCACCGAAATATGTTGCGCCTGTGTCATTCTGAAGGGACAAATCACGATGGGCCTGCCAATGTGAATGAGCTCCCACAGTCAGAGAATGGAGGTGCGGAATGGGCCTCCGACAAGGAGGATGATTGTTGGCCGATCCCTGCTCCTGGGAATGTTCCACCTGTGACTACTGTATCTCCGGCCTGTGCCCCCTCTGGTGCGGAATCCGCTGGTCCTTCTCAGCCCATAGCTGCAGCACCCCATAATATACCACCGGTCCTCAGACGGACCACTAGGCCAAATGCTGGTATTCCCCCTGTTCGGTATGTGCAGGATGAGTTTGTTTGGCCTGCCATACATCGGTATACTACCACCCTGTGCATAAAAGTACAACCCTCTGGATATACAGTCATAGGCAGGGACTGCCAATCTTAAAGTGGGGGGGAATATGTAAGAGACAGCCAATGTTGTCCTAAGCTTTATTTGTCTGTATAAACTGTTAATGTTGAATGTATTTCTGTGATTCTGTTCCTTTAAGACAGCAGCCATTGTAATTGTGACATGATGCTGGAGTGACTCACCCCCCCTTTTATGTCAGCCTGCCTGTTCTGCAGACAGAATGTGAGCAGAGAAGCAGGAAGTGACGAGACAGAGAGCAGCAGCCATCTTAGCAAGTGTTGTATTGAACTGGTGTGGAGATTTTTCTGTACAGCTAAGCTGTATCTTGGTCCAGAGACAAACAGAGTGTAAAGAGACAACAGGACTAGTGAGTCCACGTGAAAGGAACTGTGCTCAGTGGCTGATCAGTGAGACTGACATTGTGACTGTGTATATGGATACCACAGATAGAGACTCGCAGTGCTGTTAATGTACTGGACAGCACCTGCTAAACCCCGGCTTACATCCCAGCTCAGTGTATGGATTCGGCAGGACTGTCAGTGTGCTGAGTGGAATCTGCTGTTGGATTACATTGCAATCATTGGGTTTCCCTGTTAAAGAGGACTTCATTTCTCCCAAGATCCTGATAACCGTGAGGAGAGGACGTTTCGCTATAAAAGAAAGGAACGACTTTGGGCCCCACCGCGCGCTTCTACGGACTGTAAGCGGTCCTCCTGGACCACTGGGGAAAAGGGGGTGCACCCAAATGTGATGTCAGGGTCAGTTAGGGATAGTTTTGAGTATATTGTTCATTCAGTGTCCATACTGCAGAATTGGACAGAGTAAAAGTAGAAACCATTGCAGAATTTGCCTTGAAATTGTTCATGCTATATTGTATATTTTGCTTGTCTTTATCCTGTCATTTTACCTTCAAATAGCCTTTATTAACTTATAGTAAATATATATTCTTTTCTTGAACTACCGCGTGTGCGTTCATTTCTGGTTGCGGAGACCAAACCACCTGCCTTGCTCTCGGTTCACATGCTTGCAATCATTGTCATGGTGAAAGACCCAGCCACGTTTCATCTTCACTGCCCTTGCTGATGGAAGGGGGTTTGCACTCAAAATCTCACGATACATGGCCCCATTCATTCTTTCATGTACACGGATCAGTCGTCCTGGTCCCTTTGCAGAGAAACAGCCCCAAAGCATGATGTTGCCACCCCCATGCTTCACAGTAGGTATGGTGTTCTTTGCATGCAACTCAGCATTCTCTCTCCTCCAAACACGACGAGTTGTGTTTCTACCAAACAGTTCTACTTTGGTTTCATCTGACCATATGACATTCTCCCAATACTCTTCTGGAACATCCAAATGCTCTCTAGCAAACTTCAGATGGGCCCGGATATGTACTGGCTTAAGCAGGGGGACACGTCTGGCACTGCAGGATCTGAGTCCTTGGCGGCATAGTGTGTTACTGACGGTAGCCTTTGTTATGTTAGTCCCAGCTTTCTGCAGGTCATTCACTAGGTCCCCCGTGTGGTTCTGGGATTTTTGCTCTCCGTTCTTGTGATCATTTTGACCCCACGGGGCGTGGAGCCCCTGATCGAGGGAGATTATAAGTGGTCTTGTATGTCTTCCATTTTCTAATTATTGCTCCCACAGTTGATTTCTTCACATCAAGCTGCTTGCCTATTGCAGATTCAGTCTTCCCAGCCTAGTGCAGGTCTACAATTTTGTTTCTGGTGTCTTTCCACAGCTCTTTGGTCTTAAAGAAGAAGTTACAGGTCTGTGAGAGCCAGAAATCTTGCTTGTTTGTAGGTGACCAAATACTTATTTTCCACCATAATTTGTAAATAAATTCTTAAAGAAAATCAGACAATGTGATTTTCTGGATTTGTTTTCTCATTTTGTCTCTCATAGTTGAGGTCTACCTATGATGACAATTACAGGCTTCTCTCATCTTTTTAAGTGGGAGAACTTGCACAATTGGTGGCTGACTAAATATTTTTTTCCCCACTGTATAATGTGCATGACATCAACACTGTAATGTGTCCACCTACCTCTGACTGCTGGCTGAGAGGCTGTCAGCTGATGTCAGGTGGTGCCAGATCACAATAACTCACAGATATGTGTCTCTTCTGTATTTTTCTGCACATTACATATGGCCGTGGTCATTTTAGTTAATCCGAGACTAATCACCCTTTGTTCAGTTTCATTAAAAACCAAACAATTTATCTTTAATGAGGCAGACCGCCCACAATAGATCATCTTACAGTCAGCACTGATAGCCCCAACCTCCCTATAAGCCCTCCTTTGGACCCCGAGGTCAGTCTCTCATACCCTTCCTGTGGCTGCCATGATTATATGCTACAACTGTGGAGGAGGGTTCACTATTGTCTTCATTATTGTTTACAAAGCCCGATTTCCTCACTAATTCCCTTATTTTTCAATCCCCTCTTCCCTCCTGGCCTATTCCCTGAGGTGTTTGTTTGGTGGAGACATGCTCGATTTCACTATCTCACTGACTTCCTCTGTAACCAGCCGGTCTTCACCAAAGTATATTTCTTTGGCACTTATTCCCCACCTCCATCAGAGGCTTTTCGGACTACACAAGACTTTCACTTTCTCTGTTCACTTACTCCACTCAACCCAAAAATCTCTCCCACTAGTTTTGAGAAGCTATGTTTATTTAGGGTTACAGATAGGAGTTCTCTATCCTTTACATACAGTTTTATAAATGCCCCTCCCCCGATGCTAAATTGCACTTTATGGCGGCCTGGGAATGAGATATTGATTCCACTTTGACCCCAGCCCAGTGGATTAACTGTTACACATCCATTAGGGGCAGCTGGCAGGTCACCCTTATGGAACCTTCTTTGAAGGTCCTGCATAGGTCCTACCTGGTCCCCCATTGATTCTATAGTTTTTATCCGTCAGTTTCACCTCTCTGCTTTCGAGGTTGCAATGCTTTAGGCACTTTCCATATTTGGTGGTCCTGCCCTCATGTCCATTGCTTCAGGGTTACTAGTCAGAGAATGGTGCAACGGCTCCTTGGTTTGACATTTACACCATTAGCCCCTACTTTTCTCTTTAGTTTCAAACCAGCTAATTTCAAATACACCCAAAATAAATGATCACAATACATCCTGATAGCTGCATGTATTCATGTCACCTTTAACTGGAGAAAGCCTTCTCTTTCAGTGACAGATGTTATTCACCGAGTTGATTCCATAATGCTCCATGAAAAAATTAATGCCACAATTTCTGATGCTCACCCTCTATTTGATAAAGTTTGGACACACTGGATTATTAAAGCCAATTTCCCAGGCCTGCCCTACTGTCTTCAGCCAGTGGCGTAAATACCGGGGTAGCAGCGGTAGGGGCTGCCTGAGGGGGTCCGGTGGGCCCCTCTTATTTATTTACTTATTTATTTTTTTAATAGGCCGTTACCTGCTGGAGTAACCCCAGCAGGTAACGAACCGTATTTACTTTACTTACTGCTCACAGCCACCTCTGCTTCCCCTTCTACGTCCGATATCATGTTGCTGGGGCAACTTGGATAGCAAAAGGGGAGGTGGAGGCAGATGTAAGCAGAAGCGGGGATTGGTAAGTGAGGCTGCAGGCCCACGGCAAGAGTATTTGTTGGACAAACTCCAATAAATACTGCTATTATTATACTCTGGGGGCTTTTCAGACCCCAGAGTATAATGAGCAGAGGCCCAGGGGAAGTGAGGGACATTATAGTGCATGTAAATGGGGCGTTATATCGTGTGGGGGCCAGAAAAGGGTGCTGAGGGGGGCAGGCCTGGGCCTAAGACAAAAGTTTGCTGGGGGGCCCAGTCTTTGCTAGTTATGCCCCTGTCTTCAGCTCCAATTGAGAATTGGGATTGAGCATGATATACCCTCCCTATTCCCCGGCAGGGTCCCTTCCCCTGCTTACCTCCTACTCTCCGCTCACCCATCATTTTTCAGATGTCTCAATCGAATTCTTGGATCTACTAATCTCAATAACTGAGGATGGTTCTTTTTCTACCTCCAAATATTTCAAATCTGTGGATGTGAACAGCTACCTTAACTACCAGAGTGCACACTTTGGCCCATGGCTCAATAATATTCCCTATAGCCAATTTAAGAGGATCAGAAAGAATTGTGATGACGACCAGACCTTCGAAAGCCAAGCAAATATCCTCAAAAAAAGATTTAAGGATAAACAATACCCACGGTCCATTATACAGAATGCCTACATGAGAACCTCGAAGCTATCACAAAATGACTGTTTAGTAGATAAAATTACCAACTGTTCTCGGGCATCCAATAAAAATAATAATAACTTCATTACAACATATAATACTGGACACAAAAAAATCCGATCCATCCTGACCAACCATTGGAAAATACTACTGGATGACCCCCATCTGAGTAAATTTCTTCCTTCCTTACAGTCACTAACCTTTCAAAGGTGCACCACATTACGAAATATTCTAGCCCCTAGTAGGCTTAGAACACCACCTCTAAAAAACCAAGAACCTCTGTTGCTTACCGCAGGTGTTTTTAAATGTGGCCATTCCCGATGCTTATGCTGCTGTAATATTAGGCACAATTCCATTTCCTTTATCTCAAGGTTGACAAGGGAGGAATTTCCAATAAATACCAAACTGAACTGTAATTCCGATTACGTGATTTACCTACTCGAATGTCCTTGTAATTTGCAGTACGTGGGAAGAACTGTACAAGCATTACACAAGAGAATGAACGGCCATCGTTCAAATGTAAATAAAGGGTTTCAAAAACACAGCTTATCCCAACATTGTTCGTTGATGCATAATTGTGACTTCAAAGATATTTCCATTATGCCAATAGAGCAAATTTCTGTTTTCAGCCCTAACCGCTTTTTGAAACTATGTCAGCGTGAGGCGTTTTGGACATACAAGTTGGTAACTCTACATCCAAACGGCCTCAACGAAACAGTCGAATCATCATTTTGAATAACCCATAATAGACTCTTTCTTTTTATATTTTCATTGCATTATGTTTTCGATTATTACCTTTTAACTGTCTCAATTTTATTGATTATTACATTTAACCTCCTCCATTTCATCAGAAATTATTCACAACTCTATCCTCAATTTATATCTATCTTAATCTTTCATCCCTTTTTTTCACTTGTTATTTATTATCCTTTACTCATTCATTTATTTTCTATTACCTTCATCTTAATTTTTTCACATCCATCATTTATTATTTCTTATAATTTACCATTTATTCTTCTATATATTTATATATTTATTTATTTATTTATCATCATCATCATCTTTTTCATTCACTATTTATTACTTTTATCCTCTTCATTTTTCACATCCATAAGATTTATACATCTGTTTATCATCCTCCCCATCCATTTCACATTTTGCAATAGTACTGCCCCCATTTTTCATCCTCCTCACTTTGTCCTTCTTCCCCATTCTTGCAAGTCTAATCTGCTATTACCGGTACGTCTCCTTCACGAGCAATGTCACTCTTGGCCGCACGTACTTTTCATTTCATTCTCAGCATCGCTAGCCCTACCAAGCCTGCATTTGCTCGATCTGAAGTTATTAACCTCACTGGGTTTTGGGCCGGACACGGCTCTTCTTCCTCTATTTTTCGAAGCGCTAGCTATAACGGGCTCGCACATGCTGCTGCCACCTATATATAATTATTCAATTTTTATGGCATCCTACCTTCTAGATATGAAATTAGGGGTTTTAATTTTAGTTTTATATCTATCCATTGTATATTTATTCATCATACTTTCTTTGTTGTTTTGTTGTATATTTGTACAGTTGGCCTGATGAAGACACCAGTTTAAGGTGTCGAAACGCATTGCCATTCTCCAAATAAAGGATTGATATCATATTTATATGTCAGAAGCGCATTATTAAGTCCCGGAACTTTTTTATTTTCTCTGGTATCTAAAATACCAACAACTTTGTTGTTTGGTCCTCCAGGCTATACAGCAGCTGTCCCTGTAATCATCCAGCCTGACTACTACTACAACCCTATCAAGTCCTCCAGAGGTGCTCTATGTTTTTTCACTCATCCATTTACTCTCTATATTGTGGCACTATTCACACCCTCCCCATTTCCTTTGTATCAGTTGTTTGTTTTTGGTTGTTATACCTTTTTACCCCTATTTTATCTTACCAGGTCGGCATGCTATTTTTGGTTATGTATATATTTCGTCACTCTATGCTTGCCCTGTTTTGCATTATTTTCATTATTCTTATGATTGTTTGATTTGTATTCCTTTTTTGGTTGTGTAATTTAATAAATACCTTTGAAACTAAAAACCGTACAATTTGAAATATTTAGGTCGAACCCAGCTTGAGACAAATTGGTTCATCCATCTCTATTCATCACACCTCAGACCCCAGGGTATAATAAGCAGAGGTCCAGGGGAGGTGAGTAAAAATATCTAATAGTTATACTCTATATTATTGATGACAATCTCAGATCTGCTACTGTACAAGTGTATTATTGATTTAAGAAATTTAGAAATCTAGTATATTGCATAACAAACATTCAAGCTGAATATCTGCAATAACAATTCTTAACCCTTGAGAAATCAGTGAGTTTCACATTACCATTGTTATAACTATTACCTATTAAGTCATTGTAGCATTTAAAAAAAACAAATGTTTCTGAATCAAAATTAACACTTTTTCTGCTTATCGCAGAGCCACTTTCCAAGTACTTTTGTGTTTGATCATCTTGAATAGCTTTTTGTTTATCTACTTTGTTTTTATATGCTCTTTTTTTGTATGATTTTTTTTTTCTGCTTGCGATATGTGCTTTTGATGGTTATACTTTCAACCACGTATTAAATTACTATTGTTACTGTCAGATAAAAGACTTTCATTTAAGAATAGTTTTACAGTATGCATTCACAGGGGAAATATATTTATTAAATTTTGTGAAAGCAAAACATCAGAGACAAAAAAAATACATGGATTTTTAAGGTAAAGAACATTTTCTATTATGAGAGAAAACATCAAAAACATTTCTGTATATTTGTTTTGGAAAATAGTTTAAACTTAAATATGGAAAATGGACAAAGAAAACTGTAATCACTATGTATCACTTAACCTGTAGAAATTGAATCTGATAAGAATGCAGACCTGATTTATTGCATTAAAATATTAACTTTATATTTATCCTACATTTCAAGATGACTTGATGTTAAAACCTTCAGAAAAAAGTGTTGTACAATCTGTTCACACTTTAAGCCAATCCCTTTGGATTTCCAGTATGTTTAATATCAAAAATAGCACAGTTTGGGACATGGAATGATCTACAATAAACTTTAGGTTAGTTGTGTCTTGTGATGATTCTGCTTAAGTGTGGCTAAAACTCAAAGTTATATTTTGGTCTCTGGGTATAGTGTCTCCCTTCTTGCTTGCACTCATTCATAATGTGCACAGCCTACTCATAGGTATATTGGCAGTAGTGGCCGGGCTGGAACAATAGGGCTTTGTATCCATCACAGCAGGGACCCATTGTACTCCTATACAGCCCTGAGTGATCAAACAAACATGCATTGTCCAGCTGCACTGGTTGACCAGATATGGCTGAAAACATTGTATCATGTCCCTTGGTCTCATCTACATATAAAGGGTCTGGACTTGAGTGGATTATTCTATGAGACCTGCTGCCGCCGGTGACCTCATTCTGGGAGGTGGCATAAAGGGTATAAAAGATGAGGTAAGAGGTCTGTGGGAGGAGATTATGCTATGGAGTTTTGGGCTGAGACCATCACAGACTACAGAGTTGTTACAGACAGACCATGAGGAGATTTTTGTGATGAGACTACTGGACTAATGCTGAGAAACTGTGTAAAGAGCATGCAGGCTGGATTACTGTTGTTGATGCCACATGCTAAAAAGCCTCCACTGGTGATCTCCACATGCTATGTGTGAGTGTTGGACTACAGAACCACATCAAGGAGATGTGTGGTAAAGTAATCATTTCACCTTTATCCCTTTTATTTTATTTGTACTGTATCTTGTAACTAGTAACTGTTAATGCTTGTATACATCTGCATATCTGTTCTGAACTGCATGTGTTAGATGTTAATACCGACCCATTTAGGGGTTAATAAATATATAAAATTTGTCTTGTATTTATCTTGTGAACCCGACACTCACTGGCCGTGAGTGTAGTTTTTATATGAAAGAGGACTCAGGTGGGGCCACAACGGTGTTGGCGCACTGAGGATCTTTCACATGTCTGTTATGATTCATCAATGTCCATTTGAAAACAGGCCATGGATCTATTATAAACTGAAGCCATGTGGATAGTTTCTCTTACTTTATTCCTCGGCCCACCAGATGAGTTTTAAGCCGCTTATACACATTAAATTTCATCTGCCGAACCTGCCATTTTCACCTGCTTTGGCTGATCCTCTAGTGTGCATGAAGACCTCACAACTCTCCCCCAGTGGCAGATGTTGGATTTCAACTACTTGATGCCTTTGTTCTTAGGCCATTTTTATAGCGACATTAATAAATGTTAAAGGGAGTCTATCATTAGAAAAACAACTTTTAATCTAATGGCACGTTGCAATGGCCTTTAAAAAGGTCAATCTACTCCTACCTTCCATTGTTTTCTTCTCCCAGCTTATTCTGATAAAATTTGTTTCTTTAGTTATGGTAATGAGCATCACGGAGTACTTGGGGCATTCCTCCAGTGCTGCGAGCACCCACTGCGTCATCGCTTTCCACTGCCCCTTAGTCTGTTGTGGTGACTCCCCTCTTGGTCTTTGTATCTTCTTTCTTCTAAGTCCTCGTACGCAGCACTGGACAGCAGCGAAATCTGGCACATGCGCAATCGGCTCTGCCACTTCGGTTTTGGGCAGAGCCGACTGCGCATGACGGCCCACCATATTCCAGTGACAGGTGCTAATTTAGTTTAATTGATTAGTATCAGAATCTCCTATATAAGCCTCTGGTTTTTACCCATCATTTATCTCCTGACGAAGTCTTTCATAGATGAAGCATGCGTCTGGGTTCTGCGGTGTTGTGTGAGGGGGTCTCCCATGTTGGTCAAAAATGTCTCTGGGTAAGCTGATATTATTCTATAGCTGACTATATTTACTAGGATGGTTGTTATTTATGCAGCTTTATTTATATTTGCACTATCTGTCAGTTCACTTTTCTACTTACCTTGTGTTTTATATTATATATTTCCCAGTTTGTCTGTTATAACTGGTATGACTTACTGGATTTAAATTAGACTACAATACAATTTTATCAGCACATGGTAGATTTCTTTTCCCCCCACCAGTGGCGTAACTAGGAATGGCTGGGCCCCAAGGCGAACATTTGACATGGGCCCCCCCCCTGGACCGCCCCCTCCAACACCCCCCCCGCACAAACCGCATTCCTGCGCACACTATTATGCGCCATAGTGGTCCCTGCACACAGTATTATGCCTTATAGTGGCCCCTGCACACAGTATTATGCCCCATAGTGGCCCCTGCACACAGTATCATGCCCCATAGTGGCCTCTGAACACAGTATTATGCAGCATAGTGGCCCCTGCACACAGAATTATGCCCCATAGTGGCCCCTGCACACAGTATTATGCAGCATAGTGGCCCCTGCACACAGTATTAAGCCCCATAGTGGCCCCTGCACACAGTATTATGCCCCATAGTGGAGCACCCATGAACGATTATTATACTCTGGAGTCTTTTCAGACACCAAAGTATAATGATCGGAGACCCAGGGGAGGATACAAACCTAAAAAACAATGCTACTTATCTCTCCCTGGCTCCATTGAACTCCCGTGCGCTACTTCGGCCATCTTCAATGTTGGACCAGATCTCGCGTGATCCAGGCCGGCGTTGTTATGCATAATGACGTCGGCTGACGTCTGGGACGTCACCAAACAGGTCCGAAGCCTGTCGGAGTGTAGGAGAGGTAAGTAAAGTTGTTTTTTATGTTCTCTCACCTCCCCTGGGCCCCCGATCGTTATACTCAGGGGTATGAAAAGACCTCAGATTATAATGGTAGCAGTGCTTGTGGGGTTCGGGGTAGTGGCTGCCACAAGGCTCGGGCCCCTTAATGTCCCTGGCCCTGTGGCAGCCACTACCGCTGCTACCCTGGCATTTACTCCCTTGCCCCCACCACCACTTGTTTCTACTTGTAGTATAGAGATATGTCATATTTTATGCGTCTCTCCTGTCTATATACACACGTGGACAAAATTGTTAGTACCCCTCGTTTAATGAAAGAAAAACCCATAATGGTCACAGAAATAACTTGAATCTGACAAAAGTAATAATATATAAGAAATCTATGAAAATGAACAAATGAAAGTCAGACATTGGTTTTCAACCATGCTTCAACAGAATTTTTTTAAGAAGAAAACTCATGAAACAGACCTGGACAGAAATGATGGTACCCCTGAAAATAATGTGACCAAAGGGATATGTTAAATCAAGGTGTGTCCACTAATTAGCATCACATGTGTCTACAATCTTGAAATCAGTCAGTGGGCCTGTATATAGGGTTACAGATATTCACTGTGCTGTTTGGTGACATGGTGAGTACCACACTCAACATGGACCAGAGAAAGCAAAGGAAAGAGTTGTCTCAGGAGTTTAGAAAGAAAATTATAGACAAGCATGTTAAAGGCAAAGGTTATAAGACCGTCTCCAAGCAGCTTGATGTTCCTGTGACTACAGTTACACATATTATTCAGAAATTTAAGATGCATGGGACTGTAGCCAACCTCCCTGGAGGAAAATTGATGACAAATCAAAGAGAAGGATAATACGAATGGGAACAAAAGAGCCCAGAAAAACTTCTAAAGAGATTAAAGGTGAATTTCAAGCTCAAGGAACATCAGTGTCAGATCGCACCATCCGTCGTTGTTTGAGCCAAAGTGAACTTCATGGGAGACGACCAAGGAGGACACCATTGTTGAAAACAAATCATAAAAAAGCCAGACTGGAATTTGCCAAACTACATGTTGACAAGCCACAAAGCTTCTGGGAGAATTTCCTATGCACAGATGAGACAAAAATCAAAATTTTTGGCAAGGCACATCAGCTCTATTTTCACAGACAGAAAAATTAAGCAGATTTTGAAAAGAACACTGTCCCTACTGTGAAACATGGAGGAGGCTCTGTTATGTTCTGGGGCTGCTTTGCTGCATCTGGCACAGGGTGTCTTGAATCTGTGCAGGATACAATGAAATCTCAAGACTATCAAGGGATTCTAGAGAGAAATGTGCTGCCCAGAGTCAGAAAGCTTGGTTTCAGTCGCAGGTCATGGGTCTTGCAATAGGATAATGACCCAAAACAAACAGCTAAAAACACCCAAGAATGGCTAAGAGGAAAACATTGAACTATTCTGAAGTGGACTTCTATGAGTCCTGACCTAAATCCTATTGAGCATCTTTGGAAGGAGCTGAAACATGCCGTCTGGAAAAGGAACCCTTCAAACCCGAGACAATTGGAGCAGTTTGTTCATGAGGAGTGGGCCAAAATACCTGTCTCATTGACAGTTACAGGAATCGTTTGATTGCAGTGATTGCCTCAAAAGGTTATGCAACAAAATATTAAGTTACGGGTACCATTATTTCTGTCCAGGCCTGTTTCATGAGTTTTCTTTTTTAAAAAAATTCTGTTGAAGCATGGTTGAAAAGCAATGTCTGACTTTCACTTGTTCATTTTCATAGAATTTTTATATATTATTACTTTTGTCAGATTCAAGTTATTTCTGTGACCATTGTGGGTTTTTTTTTTCATTAAACAAGGGGTACCAACAATTTTGTCCACATGTATATTTGCACTGTTGTATATTGCCCAAATTTGATATTTACATGTTTTGTTGTACTTAATAAAGATTTATATTTTATATATATAAATTTTGCTCATGGTTTTCTAAATTCTGCTCTTGTTTGAACTTCCAGTGAGCTTTATGTGCAGTTTTTATAGATATGTAGAGGTAGTGGTTGTACTATCATTTCATTACTTCCAGGACTCCTCCTCCCAACACCAAATATTGATTACGTTTTGATTTCTCTTTTGTTCATTAAAATAATTGACAAAAATAAGCTATTATCACCTCTATTTTTTAAATCACTCTTAATTTTCAGCATTTTTCAACATTTGCCTATAACTTTTGCACAGTACTGGAGTAAGGAAAATAAAATATAACAAATTAACAAACTAAATAACAGCTCAAAGGCAGTGATTGAGGGCCTTACTTACAATCTATGAGGAAATATGAGTGACAGAAAAGATAAAATGTATGAAGTGAAAATGTATTTAATCCTAGATGCAGCAACTACAGTGGTTACGGAAAGTATTCAGACCCCTTTAAATTTTTCACTCTTTGTTTCATTGCAGCCATTTGCTAAAAGCAAAAAAGTTCATTTTATTTCTCATTAATGTACACTCAGCACCCCATCTTGACAGAAAAAAAACAGAAATGTAGATATTTTTGCAAGTTTATTAAAAAAGAAAAATTGAAATATCACAGTCATAAGTATTCAGACCCTTTGCTGTCACACTCATTTAACTCACTGCTGTCCATTTCCTTCTGATCCTCCTTGAGATGGTTCTACTCCTTCATTGGAGTCCAGCTGTGTTTAATTAAACTGATTGGACTTGATTAGGAAAGGCACACACCTGTCTATATAAGACCTCACAGCTCACAGTGCATGTCAGAGCAAATGAGAATCATGAGGTCAAAGGAACTGCCCAAGGAGCTCAGAGACATAATTGTGGCAAGGCACAGATCTGGCCAAGGTTACAAAAGAATTTCTGCAGCACTCAAGGTTCCTAAGAGCACAGTCGCCTCCATAATCCTTAAATGGAAGAAGTTTGGGACGACCAGAACTCTTCCTAGACCTGGCCATCCAGCCAAACTGAGCAATCATGGGAGAAGAGCCTTGGTGAGAGAGGTAAAGAAGAACCCAAAGATCACTGTGGCTGAGCTCCAGAGATGCAGTAGGGAGATGGGAGAAAGTTCCACATCAGTTATCACTGCAGCCCTCCACCAGTCAGGGCTTTATGGCAGAGTGGCCCAAGGAAACCTCTCCTCAGTGCAAGACTATGAAAGCGCGTATAGAGTTTGCCAAAAAACACATGAAGGACTCCCAGACTATGAGAAATGAGATTCTCTGGTTTGATGAGACGAAGATTGAACTTTTTGGTGTTAATTCTAAGCGGTATGTGTGGAGAAAACCAGGCACTGCTCATCACCTGCCCAATACAATCCCAACAGTGAAACATGGTGGTGGCAGCATCATGCTATGTGGGTGTTTTTCAGCTGCAGGGACAAGACGACTGGTTGCAACTGAAGGAAAGATGAATGCAGCCAAGTACAGAGATATCCTGGAAGAAAACCTCTTCCAGAGTGCTCTGGACCTAAGACTGGGCGGAAGGTTCACCTTCCAACAAGACAATGACCCTAAGCACACAGCTAAAATAACAAAGGAGTTGCTTGGGAACAGCTCCGTGACCATTCTTGACCTCTACCCAATTGAGCCTTCCAACCTGATGGAACTGGAGAGGATCTGCAAGGAAGAATGACAGAAAATCTCCAAATCCAGATGTGAAAAACTTGTTGCATCATTCCCAAGAAGACTCATGGCTGTAGTAGCTCAAAAGGGTGCTTCTACTCAATACTGAGCAAAGGGTTTGAATACTTATGACCATGTGATATTTCACTTTTTCTTTTTTAATAAATTTGCAAAAATATCTACATTTCAGTTTTTTTTCTGTCAAGATGGGGTGCTGAGTGTACATTAATGAGAAATAAAATCAACTTTTTTGCTTTTAGCAAATGACTGCAATGAAACAAAGAGTGAAAAATTTAAAGGTGTCTGAATACTTTCTGTACCCACTGTATATACCATAAAGAGATAGCTTATTATGCATCAATTATTTATTTTATAAGGAATGTGTTCTGCACATGCTGTAGTAGAAGTTGAATTACAGCCAACAATCTTGCAGTCCAGCACACATACTCTGCTTTTACAGATGCTGTCTTTGTTAATTTCTGACCCTGGTAAAAAGCATGGCACAGAAAACTTTAGCAGAGGAAGCTATTATGCAACATGTTTTCAGCTCATTACACCTGATGTGATTCAAGAACATACAGTATCTCATAAAAGTGAGTAAACTCCTCACATTTTTGTAATTATTTCATTATATATTTTCATGGGACAACATTGAAGATATGATACAATCTAGTATACAATCTAGTGTACTGCTTGCATAAGAGTGTAAATTTGGTGTGTCATCAAAATCACTCAACACAACGCCATTAATGTCTAAACCTTTGGCAACAAAAGTATGTATACCCGTAAGGGAAAATGGACAAATTGTGCCCCAAGTGTCAATATTTTGTGCAGCCTGCCATTTGCAGACTAAGGCTAGGTTCACTTCTGTGTTGGAGTCTGCCACAGATTTCGTCTAAAATCGGTGGAGAGAAAAGTCCTGCATAGAGTATAAAACCAGCAGAAACACGACACCCGTCAGAACCCGTTATAGTCTATAGCAGAGGTAGTGAACCCTGCACACGGTATTATGTCACATAGCGGTCCCTGCACAAGGTATTATATCCCATAACAGCCTCTGCACACCGTATTATGTCACATAGTGGCCCCTGCACACAGTATTATGTCACATAGCGGCCCCTGCACATGGTATTAGGTCATATAGCAGTCCCTGCACACGGTATTATGTCCCATAGTGGCCCCTGCACATGGTATTAGGTCCCATAGCGGTCCCTGCACACGGTATTAGGTCCCATAGCGGTCCCTGCACACGGTATTAGGTCCCATAGCGGTCCCTGCACACCGTATTATGTCACATAGTGAACCCTGCAAATGGTATTATGTCACATAGCGGCCCCTGCACAAGGTATTATATCCCATAACAGCCTCTGCACACCGTATTATGTCACATAGTGGTCCCTGCACACAGTATTATGTCACATAGCGGTCCCTGCACACGGTATTAGGTCCCATAACGGTCCCTGCACACGGTATTAGGTCCCATAGCGGCCCCTGCACACGGTATTAGGTCCCATAGCGGCCCCTGCACACGGTATTAGGTCCCATAGCGGCCCCTGCACGCAGTATTATGTCACATAGCAGTCCCTGCACACGGTATTATGTCACAAAGCGTTCCCTGCACACGGTATTATATCACATAGCGGTCCCTGCACACGGTATTAGGTCCCATAGCAGTCCCTGCACACAGTATTAGGTCCCATAGTTCTTTTCAGAGGTGACAAAAAAAACAATGTACTCACCATTCCACGCTCTGCAGCCGCTGTTCTCTTCGGCGCTTCTGCCTGTAGTCAGCGACCGCAGATTGAGTCTCTGGGATCACGTCGCGTCATTATGCGTAATGACGTCAGACGTGACCTCTGAGGCCCTGTCAGCTGTCAGAAGTGCCTGCTGATCTCACAGCCGCCGCGGAGCGCAGGGAGCAAGGTGAGTATCATTGTTTTTTATGTTTCATCACTTCTCCTGAGTCTCCGCTTATTATACTCGGGGCCTGAAGAGACCCCACAGTATAATAATAGCAGTTTCGTTTCGGCTGTGTTTGGTCCGATCGAATCTGCTGGGTGAGGACTCGGGCTGCCGTGCCAGGGAAATAAGCCTCGCGTGCCACTCTTGGCACGCGTGCCAGGGGTTGCCGACCCCTGGTCTATAGAGTCCATGGGTGTTCCCAGTAACTGCTTTTTTAGAAGACGGACTCTTCATCTTTTGGGTCCCAATGTGGACCCAAATGACGGAGAGAGCTGAAAGCTAGTGTGAACCTAGCGTAACAGGTCTATTCCAGCTTTCTACAGAATTGTGTTCACTTTTGTTCAATTTTTCTTTAAAAAATTGAGTCTAAACAAGTAAGAAGTATAAAGATAATAAGTCTGAGGACCCACGTTGCGGAAACGCAACTTTATTTGTTGCAGATTTTGATTACAAAAGGAATGTAAAATATATAGGAAGTAATTCTCAATCCACTCCTGGCTTTGGTTCAAAAATCCACCGCAAAATCTGCAACAAAAAAAGCTGCATTTCCACTACGTTGAGGCTACGTGAGGTTGTCCAGGTTAAAAAATATTTTCTAATTAGGCTGGGGGAGGTGAAAAAAAAAACAAAAAAAACAAAACATACTCACTTGTCCCCGATGCTCAGGTGTCCTCCCAGGGTGGTCTGGTCGACTGCCTTCTTGTTGATGAATTTATCGCTGGCTGTGACGTATGGATCCCTTCCATCGAGGTCGCTGATTGGCCTTAGCGGTCACATGACTGCTGAGGCCGATCAGCGGCCTTAGGAAAAGAGCCAGGGATGTCACAGGTAGTGAAGTATCCATTTTCTTCTTGAGGCAGCTGATTGGCCTCAGCTGTCACATGGGGCGGGTACTTCCACCAGAGCACAACAACGGAGCTACAGGACCAGACCGCGTGGGGAGGTGCTGGAGCACCGGGAACAGGTGAGTATGGTTTTCTTTTATTTTTGTCATCTCCCCCGGTCTAATTAATAAATAAAATTTTAGGTCAGACAACCCACTTAGGCTAAGGCCCATGTAGCATTCCACAGCAAAAAAGCACTGCAGAAAAAAACGCAGCGACAACGCATCACAGTTATTTCCGCAGTGCCTTGCACAGAAAGTTCGCAGAGGGACACCACCAGCGTTTCCGTAGGTATAAATGACATGATGCGATTTCCGACTTGCCGCAATCCAGATGGAGGAGACCGGAGGATGGGAGTTGTAGTGGCGGATACTGTGCCACCTAGCAGGCCGAGCACGCTCCCCAGCCGCTCCAGTCCCACTCCTAGGCCGGACAAAGTTGAGGGGGATCCTGCAGCACTACTGGATGGTGGTGGTAGTAGTTCTTTACCCCGGGGGAACTTCCAGTTGAAGAGGGGACCTCTCCTACCTGAGTCGGTGTGGTGTTGTACGGAAGGGCATTGATGGTGAAGGAGGCACGACTCAGGATTCAGCGATGCAGGTAAACCAAACAGCCGTTTATTAGGCAACTGGAACCGTAAGTCAACAGCAGCTTCCAGATGGGGGTAGTAGTCTTACAGTTTCCAACCCCCAGCCTTGGTTCTAGGAGGCCTGACAAGGAACTGGTTACCTGAAGACTAGGCCTAAAGTAATCCTCCTGAAGGCTGTGATGGCTAACCGTTGGCCTCAGTGCAGCTTGTGGGGGCAGGAATCCTCTGCACACCCTTACTCTTCCATTGCTCACATAGACTGACTGCACTCAGATCAAGGGTTACCGTGGAGACGGAGTCTCCCACAACCCTGCCCAGTGGCCTGTGATAGGTCAGGGCTAAACCAAGGCTAGACCTGAACACTGCAGGGGAGAAATAACAGGGAAAGCTGCAAACAGTGACATTTAACACAGAAGACAACACATACAAACATAGCCCAGAGGCACACAAGACAAACACATGGAAGCAGCAGCCTCTGGGATGCTGCAAATTGAGCATAGATGCTTCTGGCACAGTCCAGCACTAAAGATTCTGGTGTCTGAGGGCTGCCAGATCAATTGATTAGTGCAGGGTCTGATCAGATATGTTTGACCTATCTAGTGGATTAAGTATGCCATAGGTCCCAGGCTGTATCTAAAACTTGGGTATTCCATTCCATGCATGCATGTTTTATCCATTGAAAGATGGTAATATGGGTAGTTTAGGAAGTCCATAATTTTAAAAGCACTGGAGTCCAAGTCAGCAGTGGAGGACAATTGGACTCAATATTCCTCTACAGCAGATTAAATTTTCAAAAACTAGAGCCACAGATTAGGCTGTGGTCACCAGACCTAGTGAGAGGTCCCCTTTTACAACTGCTTTCAGTGAAAATAGAAGTGGCTGCAGCAAGCCGTGGATGATGGTGATGCAAAGAGCTGAGAATGAAGCATGGTGACCTGTCTGGACCAAAGGTCACTGGTATAATGTACAGGTGCATCTCAATGAATTAGAATATTTTTGAAACGTTCATTCATTTCAGTAATTCAGCAATACAATTCATAATCAGCAGTCTTCCATGATTGTGTGTCCTACTGAACCAGACTGAGGGACCAATTAAAGCAGGGGTCTCAAACTCGCGGCCCGCGGGCCAACTGCGGCCCTCGGGACAATAGTTTGCGGCCCCCACCTCAATATCAAAGTTTAATGTTAGTGCGGCCTGAGTTTGATACGAATGGCACCAGGGGCGCACTGTCTGGGGGTGGCATTTTTTACTATCTAATGTAAACCAGCCCAGGACAGGCCGTTTTAAAAAAACAACGCTGAGCGGGGCGATATAATGACGTCATCGCGCCTCCTACGCTGAGACACAGACATCTCGGTCAAGAGGAGGAGGAGGCGGCTGCATCAAGGCATCGCAGGTAGGTGAGGATAAGTTTTTTTTATTTATATAAATAGGCCGTGACCTGCTGGAGTATCCCCGGCAGGTCACGGCCTATTTATTTCCCTACCCGGCATCTGCTCGTGGCCACCTCCGCTTCCACTTCTGCTATGGGACGCAGAAAGGGAAGTGGAGGCCGCTGTGAGCAGCCGCGTGCATTGGTAAGTGAGGCCGCGGGCCTCAAATACTACTATTATTATACTCCGGGGTCCTATTAGACCCCGGAGTATAATAATCGGAGACCCAGGGAGGTGAAGGAACATAAAAACCAATGCTACTCACCTCTCCTGCGATCCGCTGTCACTCTGAGCAGGCTTGGGCGCTCTGGTGACGTCATCAGGTAGCGTCGCCGGTCTCATCACATGACTTAATTAGACAGGGCCGAAAGCTGCTGGGAGTGCTCCGGTTTCCAGTATAGGTAAGTAACACTGATTTTTATGTTTGTCACCTCCCCTGGGTCTCCGATCATTATACTCTGGGTTCTGAAAAGAACCCAGAGTATAATAATAGTTCTTGGGTGGGCAACTATGGGGCACAACACCGTGTGCAGGGGCCACTATGGAGCCTAATACCAGTGTAGGGGCCACTATGGAGCATAATACCGTGTGCAGGGGCCACAATGGAGCATAATACAAGTGCAGGGGCCACTAGGGAGCATAATACAAGTGCAGGGGCCAATAGGGAGCATAATACCGTGTGCAGGGGCCAATATGGAGCATATTACCGGTGTGGAAAACCTGATGCGGCCCAGCCTCACCCAGACTCTACCTCCAGCGACCCCCGGGTAAATTGAGTTTGAGACCCCTGATTTAAAGGCTTGGGAAACCTTGGCAGGTGACACACTGAATTTACAATACTGAACTTTTTTACAATATTCCAATTTTCTTAGATTTTGGTTTTCCTTACTAGAGATGTGCGAATCAATTCTGCAGAAGTGGAATTCGATCCGAATTGCAGGAAATCTTCGATTCACCATGATTCCGGATTTCCTCACGCTTCAATGCATCGAATCACATTTAAAATTTTTTTTTTTTTTTTAAATGGCCGCCGCACATGTTAGGACAAGGGGGAAGGGACTCTGGGAGCGTGGTATCACCCACAATGCCAAGCGTGCAGCTAATAAGCAGCAAGCAGGACCTGTGATGTCACAGCCCTATAAAAACCCTCAGCCATTTTAGGTACACTCATTCCACATCGCTCTTACTGTAGGGACAGACGTCGGCAGGAGCTAGGGAAAGACTTAGAAAACATATAGAAGTTCAGGGAAAGAGGATTACAAAGTGTAGGGGAAGAATAGGGAGGAATTGAGAGAAGAATTTGGGGCGGTTGCAGGGTCAGCAAGAATTTGCAGAATAATTCACATTGCAGCACTCACTGCCGTTATACTGCTGCTCATTACTCATATCTGTGTCGTCATGGTGGAACACAACAAGTCTTTTGCAGTGCAGTACAGCAAAAAAAAGTGAAATATCATACACTAATATCTGCACGCATTTGTAAAAGAAGCCTTTTTAAAGGCCTTTATTATAAGGGGCTTATTCACTGTACTTACAAGGCATAACATTATTCAGTACTATTGTGCCAAAGACATATCTGCACGTATCTGTAAAAAAAGCCTTTTTAAATGCATTTATTATAAGGGGCTTATTCACTGTTCTTACAAGGCATAACATTATTCAGTACTATTGCCAAAGAAAACTGAATTATCATCCAATAATATCTGCACTTATCTGTAATAAAGGCCTTTAACGTGGAGAAAGACATAACAACCATATTCGCCATTTTGTTACCAGTATAAAGTTGCAGGCAATATTTTAAAACAGTTTGCCTGGGCAAATAAAGTCACACAGGGGAGGAACTGCTCCATGTCCTCAATCAAGAAATCGAATCCTGGCTTTCTCCTAGAGAACTTAAAATCGGAGCAATTGTGACCGACAACGGGAAGAACATGGTGTTGGCCCTGTGTCAAGGAGGGCTGAGCCATGCACCCTGCACGAGTTCTTTCTGGTTGTCAAGCGTTTCCTTAAGTGTTCCACCCATCTGCAAGACATCCTAAAAATGTCAAGGAAACTTTGCATGCACTTCAGCCACTCGTACACCGCCAAGCACACTCCTCTTGAGCTACAGCGGCAGAATGGCCTCCCACAACATATGCGATATTTCCACCCGTTGGAATTCAACCCTCCATATGTTGGATCGACTATATGAACAGAGAAAATCCATAAATGATTTCTTGATGATCCAAGCGGACAGAGGTACTCCCCTGTATAAGTTTAACGTTAGCCAGTGGCAGCTCATGCGTGACACCTGCCGTTGGTTAGTTCCCTTTGAGGAGGCCACTTTGTTAGTCAGTCACCAGGACTACGGGATGAACAACGTCATTCCACTGATTCACATCCTGGAAAAGATGCTTATCAATTTGGCTGGTCAGGGGACTGGAGATGTGGCGTCTATATCTCAAGGCCACATGAGCCCTGTGGGGGCTGAACTGGAGGAGGATGAGGAGGACATTGGAGCACAAACAATGTGTAGTTAAATGGGTGGAGAGGAGGAGCAGCAGCAACCAGAACAGCCAGAGGGAGATGAGGAGGATGAGGCAGATGACCCAGACACACCGTGGCAGCATGCAGTGGAGATGGATGCAGGGAGTCTCTCGGAGTCACTTGCGCAAATGGCCTGATGCATGTTGACTTCCTTGCGCAGTGACAGCCGAATTGTCACCATTCTTTAGAGGGATGACTTCTGGCTCTCCACCATGTTAGACCCTTGCTACCGGGGAAAAATGGGGACCTTTTTTACACCCGCTGAGAGGGAGGACAAACTGAACTACTATAGAGACATGCTATGTAGCAAGTTGGCCGCTGTCTACCTGCGCCATCGTTCATCCTCTCGCATGTCCGACCGGGGGGGCCCTGAGCGCTCAAATTGCACTGACATGACAGCTGTGGGAGGGAGTGGGGGTGGCAGGAGCAGTATCGGCTCCATCAGCAGCAGCCTGAGCTTAGAGCTTTCTTCAGCCACATAGTGAAGAAGCTGCTCATCAGCAGCTAGACACAGAGCAGAAGTTGAACCAGTAGGTGGTGGCATACTGGCATACTTAGAGTGCACCCTGCCACCCGTCATCGAAGATCCGCTGGACTACTGGGCAGCCAAACTGGATTTATAGCCGCAACTGGCCGAGTTTGCCCTGGAAAAGCTGTCCTGCCAAGCCAGTAGTGTGGCATCAGAGCAGGTGTTTAGTGAAGCGCGGACCATAGTTACCCCAAGGAGAACTCGCCTGTCCACCCAAAATTTGGCCTTTGTGCAGATGAATCAGGCATGGATCAGCCAGGAGATCCACCCACCAATGCCTGATGCTGCAGATTAAATGATCCATGCTGCCTCACCACACTCTGCCACTGGTTCACTGTATGGCCTCCTAAGGCTGTTGCTACCTACACATTATATCACCTTGCCACTCTGTGGCCTACTCACGCTGCTGCCACCTCCGCACTCTTAGTAGTATAGAAAAAGCATGTGCCCACACTGGCGCCTCTGGTTAGTGTAATATTGGCACCTTGTAGGTGCTGGATACAACCAGGGAGGTCCGGTAGGATACTCTCCCGTTCTTGGTGTGATAAGCTGCAGCTCATCCCAGGACCACTTGGCCACATGTCAGTGGTAGTAATAGTAATATATAGAAAGAAAAAAGGAGGGGGACTACATGAGCGCTGCTATATGCGGTAAACACATTAAAAAAACGATAGTTAGATCCAAAGCTTTTATTCCACTTAAAAAATGAGCAACGCATTTCGACACTAAACTAGTGTCTTCATCAGGCCAACTAGGTAATAAGTGACAGAAAACATATATATAAATACATAAATATAAATACATAGAAAAAGGGGTATAAGCATGTCATGACGAGTAGTAGTAGTAATGTTAAAAATAGTGACAATACAAAATAAGAATAGAGACAAAGAATTAAATAGAAAGTAATAACAAATGGGCAAAGGATGATGGTGAATAACAATATTAGATATGTAGCGTTGGTAATAAAGGAAACATTAGCAAATACAATATGCATAACAAGGGATAAAATAAATGGAAAGACATGCTAGATAAAATTGATTTCCACAGTGGCAATAGTAGTGGCATTTGTAATACATAATATATAAAAAAGATAAAATGTTTGATTTGTAGTATGCAGAGTAATATGAATACTTCATATGTATATAAAATCAATGCATAATGGTGTGGGGCTACAAATTGGAGGATACAACTATGAGGGCTAGCAATTGGAAGCACGGACACAGGGGAACATACATATGTGTGTGTGTGTGTATGATGATATGTGATCTAATTATGGTTGTTAGGCTAGTAGGTTAAGATATATGATAAGATTATGGATTATGAAGAAGTGGCTAATGATGTATGGTCTAGTTGTGGGTAATGGTCTGATAACTAAAGATATAGGGTATGTTTGTAGGTGATGAACAAATGGATTAAAATAGAGAATTCAATTGGATGTGGGGTAGATGGGCACAATAGTATGGCTAGGGAAAACAATTGTATAAATGGAAGTAAATAATGATGCAGTAACTTACCAGATTGTGGAGATGTGTGAGCTTGAAATCTAAGGTCAAACTAACGGAGGGACATATATACAGTCATGGCCAAAAGTTTTGAGAATGATACAAATATTAATTTTTACAAAGTCTACTGCTTCAGTTTTTCTAATGGCAATTTGCATATACTCCAGAATGTTATAAAAAGTGATCAGCTTAACAGCAATTACTTGCAAAGTCAATATTTGCCTAGAAAATGAACTTTATCCCCCAAAACACATTTCAACATCATTGCAGCCCTGCCTTAAAAGGACCACCTAACATCGTTTCAGTGATTGCTCCATTAACACAGGTGTGGGTGTTGATGAGGACAGGGCTGGAGATCAATCTGTCATGATTAAGTAAGAATGACACCACTGGACACTTTAAAAGGAGGCTGGTGCTTGCCATCATTGTTTCTCTTCTGTTAACCATGGTTATCTCTAAAGAAACACGTGCAGTCATCATTGCACTGCACAAAAATGGCCTAACTGGGAAGAGTATTGCAGCTAGAAAGACTGCACCTCAGTCAACAATCTATCGCATCATCAAGAACTTCAAGGAGAGAGGTTCCATTGGTGCCAAAAAGGCTCCAGGGCGCCCAAGAAAGACCAGCAAGCGGCAGGACCGTCTCTTAAAAGTGTTTCAGCTGCGGGATCGGGCTACCAGCAGTGCAGAGCTTGCTGAGGTATGGCAGCAGGCAGGTGTGAGTGCATCTGCACGCACTGTGAGGCGGAGACTCTTGGAGCAAGGCCTGGTCTCAAGGAGGGCAGCAAAGAAGCCACTTCTCTCCAGAAAAAACATCAGGGACAGACTGATATTCTGCAAAAGGTACAGGGAGTGGACTGCTGAGGACTGGGGTAAAGTCATTTTCTCTGATGAATCCCCTTTTCGATTGTATGGAACATCTGGAAAACAGCTTATTCGGAGAAGAAGAGGTGAGCGCTACCACCAGTCTTGTCTCATGCCAACTGTAAAGCATCCTGAAACCATTCATGTGTGGGGTTGCTTCTCAGCCAAGGGAATCGGCTCTCTCACAGTCTTGCCTAAAAACACAGCCATGAATAAAGAATGGTACCAGAATGTCCTCCAAGAGCAACTTCTCCCAACCGTCCAAGAGCAGTTTGGCGCTCAACAATGCCTTTTCCAGCATGATGGAGCACCTTGCCATAAAGCAAAGGTGATAACTAAATGGCTCAGGGAACAAAACATAGAGATTTTGGGTCCATGGCCTGGAAACTCCCCAGATCTTAATCCCATTGAGAACTTGTGGTCAATCATCAAGAGACGGGTGGACAAACAAAAACCAACAAATTCAGACAAAATTACAGCATTGATTCTGCAAGAATGGACTGCTATCAGTCAGGATTTGGTCCAGAAGTTGATTGAGAGCATGCCAGGGAGAATTGCAGAGGTCCTGAAGAAGAAGGGTCAACACTGCAAATATTGACTTGCTGCATTAACTCATTCTAACTGTCAATATAAGCTTCTGTTACTCATAATATGAATGCAATTATATTTCTGTATGTGATAAAAACATCTGACAAACACACATAAAAACCAGAGGGCAGCAGATCATGTGAAAATATAATATTTGTGTCATTCTCAAAACTTTTGGCCATGACTGTACTGTAGGAAGTATGGATGGTGTAAGAGGGAGGGCAGGTGGAGTCTGTGCAGAGGTCAGGTGAAATTTTTGAATGTGTTTACCGGATATAGCAGTGCTCATGTAGTCCCCCCCCCCCTCCTTTTTTCTTTTTTCTATCTATATACCTCTGCACTCTGCCACTGGGTGACTGTATGGCCTTCTCACGCTGCTTCCACCTCTTCACTCTGCCACTGGGTCACTGTATGGCATCCTAAGGCTGTTGCTACCTACTGTACACATTATATCACCTTGCCACTCTGTGGCCTGCTCACGCTGCTGCCACCTCTGCACTCTACCACTGGGTGACTGTATGGCTCCTCATGCTGCTGCCACCTCCACCTCTGCCACTGGGTCACTGTATGGCCTACTAAGGCTGCTCACACCTCCACACTCTCTCACCAGGTCACTGTATGGCCTACTAAGGCTGCTCACACCTCCAAAATGTCACTGGGTCACTGTATCGCCTCCTCATGCCGCTGCCACTGGGTCACTGTATGCCCTCCTCAAGCCGCTGCCACTGGGTCACTGTATGCCCTCCTCAAGCCGAATCCACTGGATCACTGTATGCCCTCCTCATGCTGCTGCCACTGGGTCACTGTATGGCCTCCTCATGTTGCTGCCACTTGGTCACTATATGGCCTCCTCATACCGCTGCCACTGGGTCACTGTATGACCTCCTCAAGCCATTTCCATTCTGTCACTGTATGCCCTCCTCATGCTGCTGCCACTGGGTCACTGTATGCCCTCCTCATGTTGCTGCCACTGGGTCACTGTATGGCCTCCTCATGTTGCTGCCACTTGGTCACTGTATGGCCTCCTCATACTGCTGCCACTGGGTCACTGTATGCCCTCCTCAAGCCATTTCCACTGGGTCACTGTATGCCCTTCTCATGCTGCTGCCACTGGGTCACTGTATGGCCTCCTCATGCCGCTGCCACTGGGTCACT
This sequence comes from Leptodactylus fallax, assembly GCA_947044405.1. NCBI lineage: Eukaryota > Metazoa > Chordata > Amphibia > Anura > Leptodactylidae > Leptodactylus > Leptodactylus fallax. The sequence continues at coordinate 485,694 of CAMRHE010000048.1, read as the reverse complement.
GTATGGCCTCCTCATTCTGCTGCCACTGGGTCACTGTATGGTCCTCCTCATGTTGCTGACACTTGGTCACTGTATGCCCTCCTCATGTTGCTGCCACTGGGTCACTGTATGGCCTCCTCATGTTGCTGACAATTGGTCACTGTATGGCCTCCTCATACCGCTGCCACTGGGTCACTGTATGCCCTCCTCAAGCCATTTCCACTGGGTCACTGTATGCTCTCCTCGTGCCGCTGCCACTGGGTCACTGTATGGCCTCCTCATGCCTCTGCCACTGGGTCACTGTAAGGTCCTCCTCATGTTGCTGCCACTTGGTCACTGTATGGCCTCCTCATGTTGCTGCCACTGGGTCACTGTATGGCCTCCTTATGTTGCAGCCACTTGGTCACTGTATGGCCTCCTCATACCACTGCCACTGGGTCACTGTATGCCCTCCTCAAGCCGTTTCCACTGGGTCACTGTATGCCCTCCTCATGCCGCTGCCACCGGGTCACTGTATGGCCCCCTCATGCCACTGCCACTGGGTCACTGTATGGCCTCCTTATGTTGCTGCCACTTGGTCACTGTATGGCCTCCTCATGTTGCTGCCACTGGGTCACTGTATTCCCTCTTCATGCCGCTGCCACTGGATCACTGTTTTCCCTCCTCATGCCGTTTCCACTGTGTCACTGTATGGCCTCCTCATACCGCTGCCACTGGGTCACTGTATGCCCTCCTCAAGCCATTTCCACCGGGTCACTGTATGGCCTCCTCATGCCGCTTCCACTGGGTCACTGTGGAACTTCTCATTAGCTTGCTATTCTTAACAATTATAGAAATGCACCTAGTAGAAGAAGCTTACAGCTTCTAATGATAAGGATATACACTGAGAGCAAGGCCAGACACCCAGTCTAGGGCAGCATGTCCTAGTGGACTTGTTTGTTTATAAACTTTCAGTGAGCCGTCCTTCGAAGTGTCTGGAGATTAACAATGCTTACGCAAACAGCCCCCAGCACATCGCTGCACAATTTCTTCCCTCAGATGTGCAATGTAGAACAACAGGTCCCAGCCATGCTTTGCATTACGTAGTTTGTAGTACTAATATACTTTGATTATTGAGATGAGTAAGGAGGTGTGTCAAGACCCTCCTCTCGCCAATGGTCAATCAGGTTAACCAGTTTTCACGCATGCTCTGTTATAATTCATAATTATTTACTGTTCTCTATAAAAGCTTATGCTATGTTTTTAATAAACACAACTTGCTTAACACCGACTGAGTGTGTCAGGCTAGTTCCTTCTCTGTGAGCTCACAATATATATATCAATATGGATTATAAATAATTTGGCACCACTTGACAATCAGGATTTTGAACCCAGTTTGGGTTTCAATAACACCAGCAACTTGGCCAGGTGACACCGCTTCCACCTCCACGTTCTCACGCCGTTGGTCCTGCAATAATGTCCACCTCATCCTCCACTGTTTCCTCAGCCTCCACTGCAGGGACAATTCACAGTGCTCCTCCAGAATACCACATGTGTAGGGTACAACGGTGTCACACTGTTCTACACCGCGTTTGCCAGGGCGAACAAAGTCATACAGGGGAGGAACTGGGTCACTGTATGTCCTCCTCATGCCGCTTCCACTGGGTCACTCTGTGTAGTCCTCATGCCACTGCCACTGGTTCACTGTATGCCCTCCTCATGCCGCTGCCACTGGGTCACTGTATGCCCTCCTCATGCCACTGCCACCGAGTCACTGTATGTCCTCCTCATGCCGCTGCCACTGGGTCATCGTATGGCATCCTCATGCCACTGCCACCGGGTCACTGTATGGCCTCCTCATGCTGCTGCCCCTGGATCACTGTATGGCAGCCTCATGCTGTTTCCACTGGGTCACTCTGCGTCCTCCTCATGCTGCTGCCACCGGGTCACTGTATGGCCTCCTCATGCCGCAGTCACTGAGTCACTGTATGCCCTCCTCATGCCGCAGCCACTGGGTCACTGTATGCCCTCCTAAGGCTGCTACTACCTCCACCTCTGCCACTGGGTCACTGTATGCCCTCCTCATGCCACAGTCACTGCTAGGTCACTGTATGTCCTCCTAATGCCGGTACCACTGGGTCACTGTTTGGCCTCCTCATGCTGCTACCAACTCCACATTATGTTGCCTTGCCACTCTGTAGACATATATGTGGAATTGACAGATGGTGTAAAAGGAGTGCGCGCTTTCACTCTACAGTAGGATGATGGGTCTCTGCACGGTTCTTTCTACCTGGCACTAACATGGACCTGTAAGGCTGGGTTTACACTTGAGTTAGATGGGCAGTTTTGGCCCCGTAACTGTCCAAATAAGTGAAGTGTGCATCGATTCTAAGAGCTACGCCAGTCATGTGCGTGTCATTTGGACTCACAGTATTGTTTGACTACCACAGTAGGCTCCCTATGCGTGTTACTGCAAGGCACAGTGTTCTACACCACTATACAGGCTCTCTAAAGCCAAGAAATAGGTGTTTTTTAGCGATATTCGCCGCAAAGAAATTCGGATTGAAGCAAATTTTTTTTGAACTTCGAATAGAGGTGCCGAATCGAATTTTTAATTTCATTACTGAAAGAAATAAACGTTTCACAGATATTCTAATTTATTGAGATGCACCTGTATGTGTGTGTGTGTGTTAACAGATAACAACAGACAATGGGCTGCTACCACCTCCAATCAGTTCCCTGTTTCTGATAACTCAGTTTGCTGACACCATATCTCTGACTAGGAACTTATTTCCAATAGGTTGTAGCTGTAGATTAAACACTATAAACATATTCACATTTTGCCCCAGGCAGACCTCTTTTTGACCTCACAACCCTTTTTGCAACAATGTAGTTTGTGGTCCGCTGCCATCGCTTCTATGTATATTGAGTAAGATTATGGGCAGTTGCTTACAGTGGGTACGGAAAGTATTCAGACCCCTTTAAATTGTTCACTCTTTGTTTCATAACAATTATTTGCTAAAAGCAAAGAAGTTCATTTCATTTCTCATTAATGTACACTCAGAACCCCATCTTGACAGAAAAAAAAACAGAAATGTAGATATTTTTGCAAATTTATTAAAAAAAAAAAACACCTGAAATATCACATGGTCATAAATATTCAGATCCTTTGCTCAGTATTGAGTAGAAGCACCCTTTTGAGCTAGTACAGCCATGAGTCTTCTTGGGAGTGATGCAACAAGTTTTTCACATCTGGATTTGGGGATCCTCTGCCATTCTTCCTTGCAGATCCTCTCCAGTTCCGTCAGGTTGGATGGTGAACGTTGGTAGACAGCCCTTTTCAGGTCTCTCCAGAGATGCTCAATTGGGTTGAGGTCAGGGCTCTGGCTGGGCCAGTCAAGATTGGTCACAGAGTTGTTCCCTAGCCACTAGTTTGTTATTTTAGCTGTGTGCTTAGGATCATTGTCTTGTTGGAAGGTGAACCTTCGGACCAGTCTGAGGTCCAGAGCACTCTGAAAGAGGTTTTCTTCCAGGACATCTCTGTACTTGGCCGCATTCATCTTTCCTTCAATTGCAACCAGTTGTCCTGTATTTGCAGCTGAAAAACACCCTTATAGCATGATGCTGCCACCACCATGTTTCACTGTTGGGATTGTATTGGACAGGTGATGAGCAGTGCCTGGTTTTCTCCACACATACTGCTTAATATTAACGCCAAAAAGTTCAATCTTCGTCTCATCAGACCAGAGAATCTTATTTCTCATAGTCTGGGAGTCCTTCATGTGTTTTTTGGCAAACTCTATGCGGGCTTTCATAGTCTTGCACTGAGGAGAGGCTTCCTTCGGGCCACTCTTCCATAAATCTCCAACTGGTGGAGGGCTGCAGTGATAGTTGACTGTGGAACTTTCTCCCATCTCCCTACTGCATCTCTGGAGCTCAGCCACAGTGATCTTTGCTCTAGGAAAAGTTCTGGTTGTCCCAAGCTTCTTCCATTTAAGGATTATGGAGGCCACTGTGCTCTTAGGAACCTTGAGTGCTGCAGAAATTCTTTTGTAACCTTGTCCAGATCTGTGCCTTGCCACAATTCTGTCTCTGAGCTCCTTGGGCAGTTCATTTGACCTCATGATGCTCATTTGCTCTGACATACACTGTTTGCTGTGAGGTCTTATATAGATAGGTGTGTGTCTTTCCTAATCAAGTCCAATCAGTTTAATTAAAAACAGCTGGACTCCAATGAAGGAGTTTCCTCTCAAGGAGGATCAGAAGGAAATGGACAGCATGTGAGTTAAATATGAGTGTCATAGCAAAGGGTCTGAATACTTATGACCATGTGATATTTCAGTTTTTCTTTTTAAATAAATTTGCAAAAATATCTACATTTCTGTTTTTTATCTGTCAAGATGGAGTGCTGAGTGTACATTAATGAGAAATAAAATGAACTTTTTTGCTTTTAGCAAATGGCTGCAATGAATACTTTCCGTGCCCACTGTATATTATGATCCACCATTGGATAGGTAATCAATATGAACAAAGTCTGGGGACCCAGAAAACACCTTTGCAAAAAGGAAATAAAGTACAGCCAAAAATGCCTTGTGCTGCAAAAAGTAGCTGCCTAGGTGCCACTTAAAGGGAACATGTCAGGTGGTTTTTCCACCATAAAGTGGCCCCATTGTATGCAGCATCAAGTAATAACCTTTCCAATGATGTACTTTTTAAAATATTTCCATTGCAACAAAGTAAAATTATAAATAAGGGAATCATCCCAGATTTTAAGGACAATGGGGCAGAGGAAGCTCCTCAAATACTGGGATGATTCTTCATGCTGCCGCAGTGTTCATTTGCTCCCTGATGATCCAGTCATGTATATGACTGGGGAAACTTGGTGTGATTTTTGAGTGTTGCTGAGCATTAAGCATAGGGAACCTTGATTTAAAGGGGTTATCCAGGCAAAAATGGACAACCCATTTAAGTATTAAATAGGAATGGGGGCAGTGAAAAAAAATGAAAAAAATTCATACTCACCCTTCCATGGTGCTACGGTACCTCCCTGCACTGTCCAGTCTTCGGGGTCCCGTGCTGACGTGTGGCGGAAGTCCCAGCCACATATGACCACTGAGGCCAATCAGCGGCCTCAGCAAAGGGCTTGAGATGTCAAGAGTCTCTTCCTGAGGCCACTGATGACATCATGACATCACAGCCAGTGAACTGTTTCATTTTGAGAAGACACAGGAGTATCGGAGACAGGAATGATTTATTTATTTATTTATTTTTCACCTCCCCCAGTTGTCTAGTCGTTAAAAAAAAATGCCTGGGGATGTACTCTGAAAAGAGCGTACTGTTAAAGAGGTTTTCCAGGCATTTTTTTTTAACGACTAGACAACTGGGGGAATTTACACTTTGGAAGTCTTTACTTTAGGGGAATATTGGTCTTTAGCCTGATGTTGGACCAGATTTAGCAGATACTGAATCTTTTTACCACTATAGACCAAATTATGTTAACAGGTTAATAACCTTACATGTGAGCAGTTTATCTTGGGAATTATGACATGGTGTGGGAGGTGTACTCTCTCTCTGACTCTCTGACCATGTGTGTTCATCACATGACCGTGGACCGTAAATCACATGGTCAGAATTTTAGCCACTAGAACAGAATGAATGACAGCAAGCAGAGATCTAGAAAACTGTGAGGAATTGATATAGAAAGTATATTGGAAAATTGTATATTTTTTTTATTATACAAACAATAATATTTGCTTCTCAATATTGGTCTAAAAGTGGCCAACACCTTTAAGGACACGGCCCCATTTTTCAAAACTCATGTGTTACTTTATGTGGCAATAACTTTGAGGAGCTTTAACTTACCTATGTAATTTTGAGGTTTTTTTTTTTTTTTTTTTTTTGCATTTTTTTCACATTTTAAAAATTCACAATTTTTAAAATGTGAAATGCTCTTCTTTTATACCATCCAAATACATTAATCTTATTTACCATATCTCTGCTTTATATTGGCACTATCTTTGAATTGTCCTTGAATTGAATTAGAAACCCCCCATAAATCACCCAACTTTCAAAACTGCGCCCCTCATATAATTACAAACAGCATTAGGGAACTTTTTCAACCTTTTAAGCATTTCACAGGAATTAAAACAATATGGAGGTGAAATTTTTTTTTTTTCAGTAATACGTTCATTTAGCCCTAACATTTACACATTCACAAGTGTTTAAAAGAGAATATCCATCCCACATTTTGTTATGCAGTTTTTTTCTTGAGCATGGAAATACCTCACATGTGGATGTGAACTGCTGTTTGGGCACCTGGCAGTGCATCAAGTAGTACCACTGGGCATTTGAAATGCAGATTTTGCTGAATTAGTTTTCAGTTGCCATGTCTCGTTTCCAGAGAACCTAAAATACTAGTACAATGGAAACTTCCCAAAAGTGATCCATTTTGGAAACTACACCCCTCACATAATTTATCAAGGGGTATAGTGAGCATTTTGACCTCACAGCTGTTTCACAGATTAATTAACATTGTGACATGTAAATGAAAAAAAAATTTTTTTTTTCCAATAAACCATCAATTTAGCCCCAAATTTTTAATTTTCACAAGCTGTTAAAAGAGAAAAAGCACCCCACAGTTTGTTACACAATTTCTCCTGAACATAGTTATCCACCATATGTATATGTATTACATATGTATTATATGTACAACGTATTTCATACTGTATCTGTCTTATTTCTATCAATATGCATATTGCCACCCGCTGTTTATAGTTTTCTTTCTTTTACATTCACCTTAGTAGCAGTGCTGACATGGACACATATGAGCAGTTCTGTTTCTGCATATGCTGTTCTGTCTGTACTAGGAGAGAACCGATGTGGTGAAAGGACTAAACTGCAGAGACTTCTCTGGCTGAGAATGGAGCTGCTAAACAAGCTCCACAGTAGTCTTACTCTGGCAAGAAGAGAAGAAAATGCTGTCAGCTTGTCATCACTGCTCTGCTTGTACATGGAAATATTCTCACTTTGTAAAATGTGCACATCAGCATCAGAGCGTCCACAGATAAAAGGGGGGATTCTATATACAAAATGAGCACTGACTCTTTATGAGGGCAGCAGGATGGATATGGCTTTTGGAGTGCTACTTTATGGCAATGGGAAAATTACTACTTTATTACAAGCTTGGGGAATGAATACTAACAAATTGACATAAGAATTTGGTGGGAGGGGGAAGAGCAGATTAGATAGAATAAAGGATGGTATGCCAAGGAGATGAGAGGCAGAGTGACAAGTTGATGTGCTGTGTCCCCTCACACAGAGCATGAAAACTCCATTTTGCATAAGGTAGGGAAAAGTAAAGAAACAAAGTTGTTTGGAGCATGTTTTTATTTTCAATGCTATTGAAATACCTCATCATGTGTTATGCAGTATTGGGCAGTCTAACACAGTTCATTGACCAAAGCTTTTAAAGACAAACTTAATCTGGCTCATAAAATCATAGTGTTCCTTTATTTCTTAACTATGTCATCTCTTACATTTTAGAAGGGAATAATCCAGCTGCGTTCTTCTTCATTGAAGGTCTATCTACCATACCAAATAACTTGTTTGTCTGAATACACTGGATGATGATGATGATTATTATTATTTTTCTTTAGTATAATGTGGGAGATTAGGCTCAGTGGTAGCAGCAGTGGACCCAGACAGTCAGAGACAGACACTAAAAAGTCAGGTATAAACGGGATTTACCCTGTACGTTTATTTTTCCAAAACGGCAAAACAAAATAAGCCTTAACAGTCAGGCAAAACGATAACAGAAATCCTGCTCGTCTGAGCTACTAACTAAGCAAAGAGGCCCTAACTATATGTGTGGCTTGCTTCTGCCACACAGTTAACAAACAAAGCAAAAAAATAACGGCAACAGTTCACAATGGAGTCTTAGGACAGAACACGGCTCCTCCTCTCCCCCAGGAACTACCCAGGACTGAGGTCTTGACAACCTTTTATAGTCCCTTTAATGAGACCCAGCTCCCACCTGGGCTTGAAGGCTCCTTCCTGCTGTAGGACAGGAAACGGTTAACAGAAAGGCCTTCTGACAGCTGAGGTTTTGCTACAAATATCTGTGTTGTAACCTCACTTACCATACATAAGTGAGCAATCTGGAGGAGATATAGCGACCTTCCAGAACTTGTCACCTTCTCACAATAGTAATATTTAGCTACCCCTTTTTTATATTTAGGATTTTACTTTCATTTGCCATCTTATTCTGCTAAACAGCTATCTGCTGTTGCCTTAAGGTTACCGTGCCCACCTTGTATGAAGCTTCTGCAGTTTTTAAAACTCTGCTATGCTGATCCAATCAGTAGCTGAGGAGGAATATATGGGGAGTTTACATGTAGGAATTTGATGTTGCATTTGTCAAGCAGAAAAGTTCTACTTCAGGAATTTGAAACAGTTTTTTTCCGCTTGACAAAATCCAAGGTAGATTTTAACACTGAATTTGAAGCAAATTTTTATTTTGAATTTGGAGTGTAATTTTGAGAAGAGCACTACTGTATTTTGTCTATTTGCCTTTGTTGGACAGGACCAAATTCTGCATCAAATTCCACATCCAATTCCTCGTCCAATTCTGCCCCGATGGCAAAGGTGTTTTTTCCACCTCCTGTTCATTTTAGCCTAGTTGCAGACAACCACATGCATTTTGCAGTCCGCAGACTTTTTTGTGGACCGTGTGTCTTTAGCATCTGTGCCGTATGTCCGCAGAAACAGACAGTGTGCCATTAGTGTGTGATCCGAGTTTGCGGATCCACAAAAAACCCCCCCCAAAAAAACAAAAAAACACAGGAGACATCTAATGATGTCCCTAGCTTGTCCCTGCCCCCTGTCCCTATCCCTGTTTATAAAAAGGGGTCACCTGATCGCTTGGCTACCATTTTCTTGGTATTTTTGCTGTTTGTTGAGCTGTGTGATAGTCCTCTGCTGATCTTGCTGTATTTTTTTGTGGCTCTCACTGCAAAAATGCCTTTTGTTCCTGCGGATGATGTATTCCTTTACTGGTTGGTCTCACAGTTCTTTGAACAGCAAGCAACAATGGTGGAAGAAGAGCCGCAGAGAAAGAGGAGGAGTTTTTGGGTTTACCCTATTGTCTCACAACGTGGCTCCAAAGGAAGCTTCCACACTCTGTATCAGGCCTTGTGTCAGCACGTGGATAAGTTTCAGAACTACTGTATCATGTCCATTCCAGCTTTTGATCGTCTTCTGGAGGAACTGCATCCAGGACTCACTTTCCAGGACATAACCATGAGATGGTACATTTCGGCTTATTCTGACTCTCGGGTAAGGAAGAACAATGATTGTCCACCTTACCCCATGTAATCAGGGTACAGTAGGAATTGTGTTAATTGTAATTTTTTTTTCTAGATTCCTAGCAACAGGAACTCATTTTCCTCACTGCACTATGAGTTTCTGGTGGGTTGCGCTACAATTTCTGAAATTCTTCGATTGACCTGCAAACTGATTTGGCAGCGACTGAAAGCCATGGTGATGCCCCAGCCCAAGGCTGAAGACTGGGTTAACAGTGCTGACGGCTTCTATAACACCGCCCATTTTCCAAATAATTTGGGTGCCTTGGATGGTAAACACATTTACTACAATTATAAGCAGTATTTCTCAGTGGTGTTGTTAGCCTTGGCTGACAGCAACTGTTGGTTTATAATTGTGGATATTGGGGCCTATGGAAGTTCTGCTGACGCTGCCATATTCAGGGCTTCCAGAATGGATGAACGGCTTAAGTCAAACCAGCTTGCCCTTCCATCTCCAAGGCAACTGCCAGGGTCTGGAAGACCAGCACCATTTGTGATCATGGCAGATGAAGGCTTTGGACTGTCCCCCATTTGATGCGGCCATTCCCCAGCCATGGTTTGGATGATTGAAGGTGAATCTTCAATTACCATCTTACAAAAGCAAAGCGGTATGTGGAGTTCACCTTTGACATTCTGAGCAGCAAATGGCGGGTGTTACATTCTTCCATTCAGATGGATCTGGATAATGTAAGGTTGGTGATTCAAGCTTGTGTCATCCTGCACAACTACACCCAGATTCATGATGATGGTGACCTTGAACAGTATATGCCTACCTCACCCATCTCTCTAGACCACACCCAGCATGGAAGAACTGGAGTGGCAGGACTGGCTATCTAGGAACTCTATTCTGACTACTTCATGTCACCAGAGGGAAGTGTTCCATGGTAGATGGAAGCTATTCATGGAGGTATATAACTGTCCATGAACATTTAATCTTTGTTCTTGCCTGTTTTGTTATATCATTTTTTTTTTTTTTAGTTTAGTTTTCTTATTATCTGTAGTTTAGTGTAGGGACTCCCAAGAGAATGAGGAACCTTGACGCGGTTTGCGAACTTATGCATTTCTGCCAAAATACCTTTTTTTTTTTTTTGTTTCATTTATTACTAAAAGTTTGGTATATATACATTTGATAAAAAAAATATGTAACAACCGCGTTGTTGATTTCAACTAATTATTACAACAATGATAATGTTATGTGTGTTTGTATATGACTGTCTCTGTTTCACTGCCTTTTTTATTTTATTTTTTCTAATATACCCACACAAACGCCAACATCCCACTAGCATACAGCATATATATAGTCAGTGACACTCGTAACACACATGTACACTCTCAACAAACATTAATTAATCACATACCACACATTATCAATACACCAAGAAAGCTGAAGATAAAGACAGAAATAAGTAAAAAATAAATTTTTATGTCAAATAAACTATGTGATCAACTGTACAACATAACATAACATAAAATAACATAAATAACACAAAAATAAGCCAAAATCTATAAATCCATCATCTGGTGTGTAAATGAACCAGGAGCTGGAGGAGCGCCGCTACTGGACTTATAGGTCTTATGTCCCGTAGCATGTTGTTATTGATGGTAGCCACTGTATTGACCGACTTCATAGTAATGGGAAGGCCCTTGACCCATTGCCCTGTCTTGAGCATACATGGGCTGTGCTTGATCATAGGACCTGTGGTAGGTTGGCTGTACAGGTGGAGGTATAGGCAGTGGCACATATGGGGGATTAATGCTCTCGGGTTTGTACCGCAGATAGTCCACAGTCTGGCATACTTCATAGGTGATGCGGTTGACCACAAAGAGCTCAGCCACCCCCATTAAGATTGTTTGGCAATGGTAGAGGTTCTCCTTTGGAATCTCTTCCAGTATATGGCCCAGGCTGTAACAAAAAAATGTGTGGCTGTGTCGCTTGGTTCCTACAATTAAGTTACTAAATCACTTGAAGGTCAACAATAAACCTAGTGTCCACAGTTTGAGTCCGGCCTACAACATTCTGTGGCTGGTGTGGCACAACTCACCTAAGTGGTGGATCCGCTTTTGGGGATGGTCCTGGGATTGAAGCCTCACTCCAAGTTCTATCTTGAACTTCAATAAGAGATCCAGTTTCACCAGATGAGCCCAGCAACTCTGGAGCAGCTGCCTTTGATGCTGACTCCTCAACATCAGCTGGATCCAGAGCCTATAGACTGTTCTGTGATCTATGGTAAGAAAAAAGTAAGTATTTTCAAAATGTATCTTATAAACTGGTATTGTAGGAGTATGCTAAGTACCATGCATGTTCATGGTACCTAGCATGTCCCCATGCATGTCCCCATGCATGTCCCCATTCCGTAGATAAGCATGCTAAGTACCACATATGTCGGTGGTATATAGCATGTTCCCATGCAGTACATTATGTATGTGAACATGCTAGGTACCACATATGTCGGTGGTACATAGCATGTTCCCATGCAGCACATTATGTATGTGAACATGCTAAGTATCACATATGTCGGTGGTACATAGCATGTCCCCATGCATGACAATAGACACTAACTACAATGAAACATATAATACAAACATATTAATTTTTATATGTTTAGAGCATTATATGTCACAGATGAATATAGCAAAAAAATATGAAAATCACTAAAGTATATAATTACGGCCCAACATCTATGACATCATGTAGGAACATCAGCTGCTGAGCGAATATGTATGGTTTCTTGCTGTGTTGACTATCTCCACTCTTCCCCTTCTCCTGCAATTCACGACGGAACTGATCCCGGCAAGAGTTCCATCTTGTTTTTGCCATTTTTACTAGAAAAAAAAAAAAAAAACATGGGTAAAAGGGTCAAAAATGTAAAATTATAAAACTAGTCGCAAAAGTACCCAACAATGGTGAAATAACTACAAATGAATGGTCAGGTAATAACAGCATGATCCAAAGTTAAAATAGTGCTGCAAAATGGATTGGTGACAAATAGCATTTTTTAAACATATGAAAAGGGGACTGCTATATAAATTGTAATGGGACATCAGGGGTATAACTTACCAAGCTTGGCCCTCTGCACCTTCTAGGCCCTTTCCCAATCTGCAGGCTGCAGCTTCTGGACCACCTCTTCCCACGCCTGATCCTTTTGGTAGGTCTCCTCCTCTTATCCCCTATAATGGGTCTGTTTTGCACAAGACAAATTAGTTTTTCCGCCCACACCCTGGTCATGACTATTTGGATAAATCTGTGTGCACTAGGAGCAGTGTGTTTGTGTGGTGTACAAACTCCTGCTGCTGAGCACTGGCTTGGAAATCCCCTGCAGGAAATCATGTGCTGGAATTTTGCAGCACTGTCACTGTGCCGTCCGTGGTTTTTAGTCTCCCATAGGCTTCTATGGGCGAGTCCACACCGCAAACACTGAACAGAATAGGACCTGCTCTATATATTGCGGCGCGGACTCACAGCTTGCACACTGAGGAAATTATGGTTGTGCACACTGATCTCGCCCACAGTTGTCTGCAAGGGGCTTTATTGGGAGTTTTCATTCAGATTTCGACCAAAGAATGAGCAGGATGCTTATTTTTCCCGCAAGCTGAAAAAAATCAGCTACTGCCTCCCATTGAAATGAATGAAAGGTAGATTTTAAGCAGAATTTGAGGAGTAGTTTGAGGAAGATTCCACCTCAAATTTAGAGTGAGAATCTAATCTCAGATCATGGAAATTTGCTTGTCTCCTCATTTTGGCTCTGATAATAACTCTTGGATTGACCTTTTCACTTCAACACATTCGCTGTTCTGATTCATCCCTCTGGTTTAGATCTGCCTTGTGAGTATGTTGTGGGTTCTAATCTGACTTCAGTTTGTAGAGTGTTTATTTGTTATACTCATTTCTGTGATTACTTTGGTCCAAATTTAGAACATGTCCATCTAGCTTGTTTGGGTGTCCAGGACCCATCTCTCAGCACTGATTTAGATTTAGAAAGCTTATTCTATTACTCTCTGTTTTCAGCCAAATCCTGCAATTTTTGATATTTGTTCCAGTGATAATATCATAACGCTTTTGTTCTCAATATAATTAGATGAGGATCTGTTTTGGCTTACATCCTAATCATAATGCAAGGCCTGTTAAAAGGTTGGACATTGACTTATAGGAGAGCTTTATTACAACAGGTGGTAATAGAAGAATTGCTTTATTTCTCTTTAGAAAGAGAGTAGAACTGCAAGGCCTATAAGACTCCTTGTAAGACTCCTCTCAAAGGCATTTTACCAAGCCTACCAATCCTCTATTTTTTACCAATGCAGCACTGATGAACACTAGAGATGAGCAAATTTTTCAAAAATTCTATTCGGCTGCTGCGCCGAATTTTCCAAAACGATTCGATTTGATCTGAATTAATTTGCGGAGAATCGCATTAAAAAACAGCTATTTCCTGGCTGCAGAGAGCCTGTATAGTCTGCTGTGGTAATGAAACAATACTATGAGTCAGTATTACACGCACATGACAGGCATCGCTCTTAGAACCACTGCACACTTCACTTATTTTGCCAGTTTCGGGGCCAAAACTGACTAACTAACTCAAGTATGAACTCAGTATTACAGGTCGATGTTAGTGCCAGGTATAAAGAACCGTGCAGAGGCCCAACATCCTACTGTAGCGTGAAAGAGTTCACTCCTTTTACACCGTCGTTTGCTGATTCCACATAGATGTCTACAAAACCTGTTCTATTAAACACTTATACAAGTAGAGCCCCACTGACAGAGTGGAGAGGGTGTCAGCAGTAAGTTTGTGTTGACTTCACTGATTTTGCCCTTCCTCTGATCCGTGAGAACGATAACCCTCCCAAAAAAACGGATCCTGTCTGTTGAGCATCCACCTTCACTCGGTCAGGATTTGGTCAGTAATCCATCAGAATTGCTGATGACAAGAAAAAAAACAGGAGTGAATCCAAAACAGAGATGACAGGTGAATGGAATATTTGCATGTCTTCTGTGTTTTGTACCCACTTCTGCTTTTGGCTACCAGATCATAAGCCAATTCTGATGGGACCATACAGGTCTTACAGTTGCTACACAGACAGGATCCGTTGTGCGTCTCATTTTTCCTTCCTTCTGACAGATCAGTAGACGAGTCAAATAAATGATGATGTCAGCCAGGCCAAAAAGGCAAAATAATGGCACAGTCATGGAGTGGGGAGGGAGGGAACAGCATGAGAAGTGACATAATGTGGAGGTGGCAGCAACATGAGGAGGCCACAGAGTGGCAAGGTGACATAATGTGGAGGTGGCAGCAGCCTTAGGAGGCCACAGAGTGGCAAGGTAACATAATGTGGAGGTGGCAGCAGCATGAGGAGGCCACAGAGTGGCAAGGTGACATAATGTGGAGGCATCAGCAGCATGAGGAAGCCACAGAGTGGCAAGGTGACATAATGTGGAGGTGGCAGCAGCCTTAGATGGCCACAGAGTGGCAAGGTGACATCATGTGGAGGTTGTAGCAGCCGTAGGAGGCCACAGAATGGCAAGGTGACATAATGTAGAGGTGGCAGCAATATGAGGAGGCCACAGAGTGGCAAGGTGACATAATGTGGAGGTGGCAGCAGCCTTAGGTGGCCACAGAGTGGCAAGGTGACATAATGTGGAGGTAGCAGCAGCCTTAGGTGGCCACAGAGTGGCAAGGTGACATCATGTGGAGGTGGCAACAGCATGAAGAGGCCACAGAGTGGCAAGGTGACATAATGTGGAGGTGGCAGCAGCATGAGGAGGCCCTAGAGTGACCCGGTGACAGAATGGGAGGTGGGGGGCACAAACAATACCTGCTGATGATGGTGGCTGTAAGAAGAAGCACATGACATCAGATGTGTGGCATCAGGCGGGTTGCAGCATCAGAATAGTAGCTGAGGCAGGTAGCCAGAAGAAACTGGTCTCTTTTGTAAAGATTTGGGTGAGGCAGCATGGATGATTTAATCTGATGCTTCAGGCATTGGTGGGTGGAAATCCTGGCTGATCCACGCCTGATTCATCTTGATAAAGGTCAGTCTCTCCACATTATGGGTGGACAGGCGCATTCTCCGTGGGGTGACTGTGGCTCCCGCTGCACTAAACACCCTCTCTGATGCCACAGTACTGGCCGGGAAGGACAGCTTTTCCAGGGCAAACTTGGCCAGTTGCGTCCACAAATCTAGTTTGGCTGCCCAGTAGTCCAGTGGATCTTCGATGACAGCTGGCAGGGTGCACTCCAAGTATGCCACCACCTTCTAGTTCAGGTTCTGCTCTATGTCTAGCTGCTGGTGAGTAGTTTTTTTACTATGCGTGTGAAGAAAGCTGCTCATCAGTGACTAGCTGCTCCTGCCCCCCCAATCCTCCACAGCAGCCATGGCAGTGCAAGGTGAGCACCCAGGGCCCCCCCGGTCAGACCTGCGAGAGGATGGACGATGGCGCAGATAGGCAGCGGCCAACTGACTACATAGGATATCTTTATAGTAGTTCAGTTTGTCCTCCCTCTCAGCGGGTGTAAAAAAAAGCCCCCATTTTTGACTGGTAGCGATGGTCTAACATGGTGGAGAGCCAATAGTCATTCCTCTGCCGATTGGTGACAATTCGGCTGTCACTACACAAGCAAGTGAGCATGCATCGGGTCATTTGCACAAGTGACTCGGAGGGACTCCCTGCATCCATCTCTATTGCATACTGCCACGGTGTGTCTGGGTCATCTGCCTCATCTTCCTCATCTCCCTCTTGCTCTTCCGGCTGCTCCTGCTCCTCCTCTCCTATCATCTGTGTAGAATAACCACCCATTTCGCTACACATTGCTTGTGCTCCAATGTCATCCTCCTCCTCCAGTTCAGCCCCCACAGGGCTCATGTGGCCGTGAGATGTAGGTGCCACGTCTCCAGTCCCCCGACCAGCCAGATTTACCAGCATCTTTTCCAGGATATGAATCAGTGGAATGACGTTGTTCATCCCGTAGTCCTGGCGACTGACAAATAAAGTGGCCTCCTCAAAAGGCATGAGCAAATGGCAGGTGTCACGCATGAGCTGCCACTGGCTAACATCGAAGTTACACAGGGGAGTATCTCTGTCTTGGATCATCAAGAAGTCATTTATGGCTTTTCTCTGTTCATATAGTCGATCCAACATATGGAGGGTTGAATTTCAACGGGTGGAAACATTGCATATCAGCCTATGTTTGGGAACGCCGTTCTGCCGCTGCAGCTCAAGGAGGGTGTGCTTGGCGGTGTACGAGTAGCTGAAGTGCATGCAAAGTTTCCTTGCCATTTTTAGGATGTCTTGCAGATGTGTGCAAGACTTAAGGAAACGCTTGACAACCAGATTGAACACATGCACCATGCAGGCTCAGCCCTCCTTGACGCAGCGCCGACACTATGTTTTTCCCATTGTCGGGCACCATGGTTCCAATTTTGAGTTGTCATGGAGAAAGATAGGATTCGATATCTTGATGAAGGACACGGAGCAGTTCCTCACCTGTGTGACTCCGTTCGCCCAGGCAAGCGATGTGTAAAACAGCGTGACACCGCCGTGACTTGAACATGTGGTATGCTGGAGGAGCGCTGTGAATTGTCCCTGCAGTGGAGGCTGAGGACACAGTGGAGGATGAGGCGGACATTGTTGCAGGACCAACGGCGTGAAAACGTGGAGGTGGAAGTGGCGTCACCTGGCCAAGTTGCTGGTGTGTCTGGGCAGGAACCACATACACCCAGTGGGCCGTAAAGGACATATATTGTCCTTGACCGTAGTTATAGCTCCACACGTCGGCGCTGCCATGCACTTTGGCAGACACCAACAGGCTCAAGGACTGGCCCACCTTCTGTTCTACATCTACATCTGTGCAGGGCTGGTATTGCCTTTTTGGCAAAGAAACGATGGCTTGGGACTCTCGACCTCGGATCGGCACAAGCCATCAGTTCTCTGAAAGGTGCAGAGTCCATCACTTGGAAATGGAGTGACTGCAGCACCAGCAACTTGGACAGGAGCACGTTCAGCTTCTGCACCATTGGATGAGTGCACACATACTGTTGTCTCTTCAAAATCGTTTTGGTGATCGATTGCTGATGCAATGACTGACTAGAAGTAGGAGGAGTAGGAGGAGCAGGAGCATCAGGACCAGCAGATGATGGGAAGGACACACAGCTTCCTTCGGCTGAGGTGGCGGAGCCTTGACTGCCTGAAATGGGGTGCATGCCACTGGGTGATGCAGTGGTTACTGCACCAGGCTGGACCACCACATTGGAGCTACGGTTCTCCCAGATCACTTTTTGGTGATAATGCATATGTTGACGCAGGGCTGTGATGCCAACATTGGCACCCTGGCCACGCTTCACCTTCTGCCCACAGATTCCACATATGGCCATGCTCAACTCCCCCGGCAGCTTAACAAAAAACTGCCACACCGCCGAATAGGTGATTTTACTCCCAACACTCCGCACTGACTGACTGCTACCGCCACTGCCTCCGTGAACCCCTGCACCACTGCTTTCTGGGCAGGTAGGCTCCTGCGAAGCGGGTGGTCTACCCCGAGCATGTTTGGCTCCCGACCTCTCACTGCTGCCACTGCTGCTGATTCCCAGTCACACTACCGACTTGCTGGCTCCACCGCTGCCTCATGCGCAAGCTGCCACCCTCTTCTCCAGATGATGATGTAGCCCCTTCGTCACCCGGCTCCCAATTGCAATCGGCTACATCATCATCAAGTACTGTCTGCACGTTACTGATGTCCTCCTCAATGGTCTCTGAGCCAGGAGCCTGACTGTTCGCAACACCAGCTCCCACGCCACTCTCCTCTTCACTACTTGCCCGCCTCCTGGAGGAAGCGGCGGATTTCTCCTCCAGATCTTGGCTGGGCAGTAGCTGCTGACTGTCCTCTAGTAGCTCATCCTCACTGTGTAGTGGATCTGAACCCACAGCATAGAGTACTTCTCTGGCTGAGGGAACAGAAAAGGACAGAGGCAGGTTGAGGACAGGTGTGATGATTCTGCTTAAATATGGCTATAACTCAGAGATGTATTTTGATCTCTGGGTATAGAATCTCCCTTCTTACCTGCATTTATTCATAATGTGCGCAGCTATAAGCCTAGGTGTATATTGGTAGTAGTAGCAACACTGGAACAATAGGGCTTTGTATCCATCCCAGCAGGGCTCCATTGTATTCCTACACAGCTCTGAGTGATCAAAGAAACATGCATTGTGCAGGGAGATCAGACATGGTTGATAACATTGTATCATTTCACTTGGTCTACACTCAATACAAAGAATCTGGACTTGAGTGCATTATTCAATCAGACTTGCTGCCGCCGGTGACTTCATTCTGGGAGGTGGCATAAAGGGTATAAAAGATGAGGTAAGAGGCAATGGGAGGAGATTGGGCTGAGACCATCACAGACTACAGAGTTGTTACAGACCATGAGGAGAGGCTGCTGTGATGAGCATGCAGGTTGGAATGCTGCTGCTTACTATGAACAGACTACAAGAGTTTACTGAGAGACTGTGATGAGAGCATGCAGGCTGGAATATACTGTGATGCCACATGCTAGGAGTTAATGCCGCTGCCTCCACTGGTGATCTCCACATGCCATGTGTGAGTGTTGGACTATAGAGCCACATCCAGGAGATGTGTGGTAAAGTAACTATTTCACCTTTATTCCCTTTTATTTTAAGTACTGTATATTGTAACTAGTAACTGTTAATGCTTGCATATATCTACATATCTGTTCTGAACTGTATATGTTAGATGTTAATACCAACCCATTTAGGGGTTAATAAATATATAAAATTTAGAAAGCTTGTCTTGTATTTATCTTGTGAACCCGGCACTCACTGGCGGTGAGTGCGGTTTATATGAAAGAAGACTCAGGTGTGAGCCAAAGTGGTGTTGGTGCACTGAGGATCTTTCACAACAGGTGAGGGCCCAGGACCTGTTACTGGGCCATGCCAACTAAGGGTTGTGTCTGACGAACCCACTGACTCTTGGCTGGGGGTGTCTCATGTGACTTGGGATGAAGTGGATGACCGAGTAAACCATTCTAGAACCGATGGGTTTCTGGTCAAGACACGACCACTAGCTGACACTGGGAGCTCAGGCCTCTGGAAGTGACCCCTGTTGCCATGCCACCTTACTCTGCTGTGACCTGTGCCTTCGCAGGTCCCCTGTGCAGGGCCTGTCACTTCTCTGTCTGACATACTGTTAGATCAAATGTGTAAATGAACAGATAACTGCTTTATAACAGATAACTGTGGAGTTTTGTTTTTTTCTATCACTTTCCCTAGAGCCTGGTGATGTGTCTCCCTGCACTAAGTACAATGGAAAATGCCTGAATCCAAGATGGAAGAGGGTATTTATAGGGCTGTGACATCACAGGGCTGACTGGCTGCTGATTGGTTGCATGCATGGCATTGTGGGTGATCCCGCGTTCCTAGAGTTCCTTGCCCCATGTCCTAACATGTGCAGCAGCCATTTTAGGAAAAAATGCGATTCGTTACTGCGAAGCGTGAGGAAATCCGGATTTGACGCAAATCGAATATTTCCTGAAATTCGTAACGAATTCCACTTCGATTCACTGTCTAATGAACACTGATGAGATCTGTCATATAGTCAATCTGGCACAGTGTTGTGACTTTCATTACACTGCAAAAGTGAACAAAGTTTTAGATGTTTCACATGCACATCGCTCTTTTTCTGTCCATTTAGAAACTTTTGCATTCATTGGTAAGAGAAGATAAAGTTATATAGCAGAGAAAAAACATAAAATGTCAATGCAAATAATTTTAATATCAACTGAACTCATTGTTTGAACAACAAATAATATTTGTTTATATAGATCTAGAATTCTCTTTCTTCCATCTACACTAAAAGTTCATGAATTGAAGAGAATACTATAAGTAAATTATTCTTACAAATAATGCTCACAATGAAAGCAGCAGAATGTAAGAAAAGAAAATTGAAATTCTGGAAGACTGCCATATCTGGTTATGTTGGTGAACTATAAACTATTCTTATTCGAAGATCTTATGACAATATAAAAGAAAAATAGAGAAAAGCTACTCTTCATATTCACTCTGCAGGCACAAATCCAAACTGCATTTACTAGTTATTGTCAAGCCCTCTCAATAAAAGTCATTTATAGACTAGTTGTCTGAGTCATGATGTTGCGAAGACTAAAAAGCAGCAGAATCAAAAGCCTCTGCAAAAGAACTAAAATTTCCTATGAGCTCTAAAACCTCATCTGGTCTTTATGCTGTAAGGCTGGGAACACATGAGATTGATCGTAGCTTCTTAGTCACCATGGCCCACCTGCCAACCAGCTGTGATCTACAGTAGCAGCAAGTGGATGAGATTTAAACAAGTGTCATCCGCATGCTGCAACTAAACTCCACAGTACAAAGTGACCTATCAATTATGTGAGGCATTCATCCGCAGCAGACTTTGGTTGATTTTTGTCATGACAGCCTGCAGGGGAACACGGTGGTGCATTTTGCAGATGGAATATCAATAACAAAAACAGTCTTACAAATCTAAAATGCTCACCACTTTACAGGTACATGTGCTGTGTACAGAAAAGAGAATTCTCACTGAACATCTAAGATACAGTAGAAGTGCAACACTGAGGAGGGCCAGGAATGATGTCACAGGTAGAATGTAGGATGTGGCCGGCTTGAAGAATGACCCTTGATCCCGAATGTGCACAAAAGCCTTTTTGATGTCCCCAACTACCCGCCCCCACATGGTACCTGAAAATGACGACATACAACCAGGTCTTGGGAGTAGTCGTTGCTCTTTTACTAGCAGGACGAGGTAATGCAAATGTACAGATGTGAAAAGAACTCTCCACATAAAATACTGTAATTCCTGTAGCTAGTGTCCAGCCAAGCAGGTGATAGGGCTTTGGGCAAAAGTGCTTTGGCTTTATTTAACTTTTAGGTGCTTGACTTGGGTAGCTTAACTTTGGTATACTTGGAAGGATGACCTTTATCCAGGGGATTATCCCTCAATGAACTGGGTACACACATGTATAAAAGGAAACGGGTGTGTTGACAGCGGGAGACCCTCAAGTTCTGTCAGACTAGCTATGGGCTCTTTTAATATATCTTCATCCCAAACACTTACTTGTAGAGAGATGTGTGTGGAGTTCCCAGATGTAATGATAAACAGGTCAGTAGGCTTTAGTACTTGCAGACTTGGAACTTCAGAGGAAAACACTCTCTGAGGAGAAGCTTGAGCACAGAGGAAAAGACATCTCTGGTTGCAGTGGACTGATACAGGTCCTGATGTGATTAGCATGTCCTCCAACTTGCACCCACATGTGCAGACTTGCTCACACACCGACCAACAGGGTTTCCAACCCTCTCCAGAGAGGGATGTAGCTAGACCCCTCCTCCAGGCCAATCAAGGGAGACTGGTTCTGGAGGTCACCTGATTATACTGGACACTCCCTACTTTAACACAATATGATGATGCACTCACAGACATAAATCACAATGAAAAATATAGACAGTAGCAGTTTATAAAACATCCACAAGATGACCGTGGTGAATTTACTGGAAAAGGCCAACGCCTACATAGCCTTCCATGTGTGTTCTGGCTCTTGTGAAATATGTACAGTCATGGCCAAAAGTTTTGAGAATGATACAAATATTAATTTTTACAAAGTCTACTGCTTCAGTTTTTCTAATGACAATTTGCATATACTCCAGAATGTTATAAAGAGTGATCAGCTTAACAGCAATTACTTGCAAAGTCAATATTTGCCTAGAAAATGAACTTTATCCCCCAAAACACATTTCAACATCATTGCAGCCCTGCCTTAAAAGGACCACCTAACATCGTTTCAGTGATTGCTCCATTAACACAGGTGTGGGTGTTGATGAGGACAGGGCTGGAGATCAATCTGTCATGATTAAGTAAGAATGACACCACTGAACACTTTAAAAGGAGGCTGGTGCTTGCCATCATTGATTCTCTTCTGTTAACCATGGTTATCTCTAAAGAAACACGTGCAGTCATCATTGCACTGCACAAAAATGGCCTAACTGGGAAGAGTATTGCAGCTAGAAAGATTGCACCTCAGTCAACAATCTATCGCATCATCAAGAACTTCAAGGAGAGAGGTTCCATTGGTGCCAAAAAGGCTCCAGGGCGCCCAAGAAAGACCAGCAAGCGGCAGGACCGTCTCTTAAAAGTGTTTCAGCTGCGGGATCGGGCTACCAGCAGTGCAGAGCTTGCTGAGGAATGGCAGCAGGCAGGTGTGAGTGCATCTGCACGCACTGTGAGGCGGAGACTCTTGGAGCAAGGCCTGGTCTCAAGGAGGGCAGCAAAGAAGCCACTTCTCTCCAGAAAAAACATCAGGGACAGACTGATATTCTGCAAAAGGTACAGGGAGTGGACTGCTGAGGACTGGGGTAAAGTCATTTTCTCTGATGAATCCCCTTTTCGATTGTTTGGAACATCTGGAAAACAGCTTATTCGGAGAAGAAGAGGTGAGCGCTACCACCAGTCTTGTCTCATGCCAACTGTAAAGCATCCTGAAACCATTCATGTGTGGGGTTGCTTCTCAGCCAAGGGAATCGGCTCTCTCACAGTCTTGCCTAAAAACACAGCCATGAATAAAGAATGGTACCAGAATGTTCTCCAAGAGCAACTTCTCCCAACCGTCCAAGAGCAGTTTGGCGCTCAACAATGCCTTTTCCAGCATGATGGAGCACCTTGCCATAAAGCAAAGGTGATAACTAAATGGCTCAGGGAACAAAACATAGAGATTTTGGGTCCATGGCCTGGAAACTCCCCAGATCTTAATCCCATTGAGAACTTGTGGTCAATCATCAAGAGACGGGTGGACAAACAAAAACCAACAAATTAAGACAAAATTAAAGCATTGATTCTGCAAGAATGGACTGCTATCAGTCAGGATTTGGTCCAGAAGTTGATTGAGAGCATGCCAGGGAGAATTGCAGAGGTCCTGAAGAAGAAGGGTCAACACTGCAAATATTGACTTGCTGCATTAACTCATTCTAACTGTCAATATAAGCTTCTGTTACTCATAATATGAATGCAATTATATTTCTGTATGTGATAAAAACATCTGACAAACACACATAAAAACCAGAGGGCAGCAGATCATGTGAAAATATAATATTTGTGTCATTCTCAAAACTTTTGGCCATGACTGTACTGTATAAAGGAAGGAATGGGGAGATACCTTTTTACCTCATACGTAAATGTCCATACTATCTCGGTCTACAAGGACTATTAAAGGGAAAGGGACGAGCAGTACCAGGACATTACAGAAGCAGAAAAATGCAGCAATAGCTTTGCCCATAAAACTACATGGATCCCTCACATTTGACAGGAAAATAGCACTGGACGCAGAGCAACAGTATTTTTTGAATCAAGACCATGGATACCGCAGTGGACTCTGATCAGTCCCATTATAGGTCAACAGGGTCTGTTGAGAACCATTATTATCTGTCATAACAGATCGTGGACTGTATTATGGTTACCAATATGAACATATGAAAATATTTACAGTGCCTTGCGAAAGTATTCAGCCCCCTTGAACTTTTCAAACTTTTGCCACATTTCAGGCTTCAAACATAAAGATATAAAATTTTAATATTTTGGTGAACAATCAACAACAAGTGGGACACAATTGTGAAGTGGAATGAAATTTATTGGTTATTTTAAACTTTTGTAAAAAATAAAAAACTGAAAAGTGGGGCGTGCAATATTATTCGGCCCTTTACTTTCAGTGCAGCAAACTCACTCCAGAAGTTCAGTGAGGATCTCTGAATGATCCAATGTTGTCCTAAATGACTGATGATGATAAATATAATCCACCTGCGTGTAATCAAGTCTCTATATAAATGCACCTGCTCTGTGATAGTCTCAGGGTTCTTTTTAAAGCGCAGAGAGCATCATGAAGACCAAGGAACACACCAGGCAGGTCCGTGATACTGTTGTGGAGAAGTTTAAAGCCGGATTTGAATACAAAACGATTTCCCAAACTTTAAACATGGAGCACTGTGCAAGCGATCATATTGAAATGGAAGGAGTATCAGACCATTGCAAATCTACCAAGACCCGGCCGTCCCTCTAAACTTTCATCTCAAACAAGGAGAAGACTGATCAGAGATGCAGCCAAGAGGCCCATGATCACTCTGGATGAACTGCAGAGATCTACAGCTAAGGTGGGAGAGTCTGTCCTTAGGACAACAATCAGTCGTACACTGCACAAATCTGGTCTTTATGGAAGAGTGGCAAGAAGAAATCCATTTCTCAAAGATATCCATAAAAAGTCTCATTTAAAGTTTGCCACAAGCCACTTGGGAGACACACCAAACATGTGGAAGAAGGTGCTCTGGTCAGATGAAACCAAAATCGAACTTTTTGGCCACAATGCAAAACGATATGTTTGGCGTAAAAGCAACACAGCTCATCACCCTGAACACACCATCCCCACTGTCAAACATGGTGGTGGCAGCATCATGGTTTGGGCCTGCTTTTCTTCAGCAGGGACAGGGAAGATGGTTAAAATTGATGGGAAGATGGATGGAGCCAAATACAGGACCATTCTGGAAGAAAACCTGTTGGAGTCTGCAAAAGACCTGAGACTGGGACGGAGATTTATCTTCCAACACGACAATGATCCCAAACATAAAGCAAAATCTACAATGGAATGGTTCACAAATAAACGTATCCAGGTGTTAGAATGGCCAAGTCAAAGTCCAGACCTGAATCCAATCGAGAATCTGTGGAAAGAGCTGAAAACTGCTATTCACAAACGCTCTCCATCCAACCTCACTGAGCTCGAGCTGTGTTCCAAGGAAGAATGGGCAAGAATTTCAGTCTCTCGATGTGCAAAACTGATAGAGACATACCCCAAGCGACTTGCATCTGTAATCGCAGCAAAAGGTGGCGCTACAAAGTATTAACTTAAGGGGGCCGAATAATTTGGCATGCCCCACTTTTCAGTTTTTTATTTTTTACAAAAGTTTAAAATATCCAATATATTTCGTTCCACTTCACGATTGTGTCCCACTTGTTGTCTATTCTTCACCAAAAAATTTAAATTTTATATCCTTATGTTAGAAGCCTGAAATGTGGCAAAAGGTTGAAAAGTTCAAGGGGGCCAAATACTTTCGCAAGGCACTATATATATCAAATATTTGCTCAAAGCAGGACACAGATAACAAAGCTTGAAAACAGATTTTCTCCTTAGTGGTTATATTCATTCACCTGAGAAATTTTGCAGATGCTGCAGCTGTACTTGTACCCAAAGTCAGCACTCATGTTAACTAGAGATGAGTGAATCAAAGCTGACGAAGTCGAATTCGAATTTGAATTTCAGGAAATATTCGATTCGCATCGAATTCGGATTTCCTCACGCTTTGTGGTAAGAGGCACATTTTTTCCTAAAATGCCTTGCTGCACATGTTAGGACATGGGGCAAGGAACTCTGGGAACGTGGGATTGCCCACAATGCCATGCGTGCAGCCAATTAGCATCCAGCCTGCCATGATTGGCTACACGCATGGCATTGTGGTAAAGGCTAAATACTATACTCGGTAAGGACCTTCTGACGTCAGACAGTCACATGACATGCTCTAGTCGTGTGACTGGGAAGGCGTGACTGCTTGTAAGAAGATCTGTACACATGATGAAAAGTTGTATCCCATGCAGTGGAGAAACATGGAGAGATGTGAGGTGTGTGGTGTACTGTGTGGGGGGGGGGGAGATGTGGGGTGCAGAGTGTAGTGTGGGGGGGGAGAGATGTGCGGTGCACGGTGGACTGTGGGGTGAACGGTGGACTGTGGGAAGGAGAGATGTGGGGTGCACGGTGAACTGTGGGGGGGAGTTTTGGGGTGCATGGTGAACTTGGGGGTAGTGTGGGGGTGGGGATTTAGAGCTGTGTTACTATAGGGGATGGCAAGCTTTGGTCCAGGTTTGGTGGATTTGGCAAGCTGTGGCCCTGTGAGGCTGAGCTTTAGGGGCTCATAAATCCAGGTGTTAGATTCAGTCCTTGTGCCAATGACTGGAACATCTTCAGCTTGAATTCTCAAATTTTTCTGTTACTGTTATTTTTAATCCTTTCCCACCGCAGCCATTTTTTGATTTCGCTTCACTGAATTTTCCCAAATGATTCGATCCAAATTAATTTGCGGTGAATCGCGTTAAAAAACAGCTACAGTTCAACTATTAGCTTGGTTCCCGTAATAGATTCTGCAAAATTTGAAACCTGTCCCCATAATAATACCAAATAGGGCAGTCCCAAAAACAGTGATAAGTGGTTAATTAAAGGTATAATAAGTCCTATGAATAATAAAAAAGGGTATGTATCACCATACTTCAGAACAGATAATATTTCTTATCTTCCGATAGCCCTTTAGCATACTCCTACAAATTTCCTCAGTAGCCAGGTTTATGGCCAAATTCGAAAGTCAGGCTATTGATAAAATCGAATACTCGGAAAGCAGGGCATGGAAGCCTGTAGATCTAAGAGCTCTTCTTACACTCTTTAGGAGAGATATAGTGTGCCACAAATTTTTCTTGAAATTCTGCAATTGTCAGTCCTCTATGTTGCTTTGCCTTCTGCATCCATAAAGGGATCATTTTTGGTGACTTATTTTTTAAAAAGCCTAATTCTTCACTTTTCAACTAGGAAGTTTATAGGTTTGACTGGATGGACATGTTGTTTACCAATCCAAGTCGTTATCCTATAGGAGCTGTATCAGTTCTAGAGTACAGTGTGGGAGGCTGTATTCCTCCTGTATGTATGTATGTAAACCCCCGCCACAACTACGACCTTGTCACAGGTTCTAGCCCTGCCCCCAGTGACGCAACAATATGTGTCACCAAAATAAAAAGAACTGTAACAGAGCGGGAAAACTATTTAAAATTCTTTTTTTCTTTTTTTTGTAGCACTCTGTTTTTAACACGATCATTTCCCCTCCTTTTTTGTTTACAGTTTCTCAGATATTAACATAAAGAAAAAACATGGAAAAATAAAAACATAAAAATAAAGCCTCATTTATCACCAAAAAAGACGCAAAAATTATTTGAATAACCCAAAGGAAAAAAAATGTGATAGCCCTCAAAACTGCATGAACGAGAAAACCCAAAAGTGTCCTGTCCTGAACCAGGGAAAATAGCACAGTACTGAAGTGGTTAATCACAAAAAAAAAGTTTCCACTGAATGTCATCCCTGCAACGAAATGACTTGGTAACATTATTTCAGTGATCTCAGCTCAATAGAAAGAGGTACCTCTTATCACTCATGTCATGCTGACTGAATTATAAGAGTAGAGCGGTTGCTTTAACTCCTTCCTGCCGCAGGCATTTTTCGATTTTCGTTATTGACTTCCTGCCTTCCAAACCCCATAACTTTGTTATTTTTCTGATCGCAGAGTCATATGAGGGTTTAATGTTTGCAGGACAAATTGTACTTCATATTGGTACCATTTAATATTCTATATGACGTAATGGGAAGCTGTTCTGTGTTTTTACAGCATTCACTGTACAGACAAAATAATATGTCACCTGTATTCTATGGGTCGGTACGATTCTGAGGATACCAAAATGTATACTTTTTTTTATTGTTTTAACCCCTTAAAAAAATCCAAAATTTTCTTTTTTTTTTCCACAAAAATTTCTCGCAGTCGCCATATTTTGATACCCATAACTTTTTTTTATATTTCCTGGGATGCATAAGGGATGTACCGGGATGAATAAGGCACCTTTTTTTTGCAGGGCTGGATGTACTTTTTAGTTATACCATTTAGTAATTCATAAAGATGGACAAAAACAGGCAACTTATCTGTTGTGCATTAATGGATCTATAGGACTGCACCCATGCTGTGTTATGTGGGAATTGAACCAAGACGGCGTCTGTTTGACGTGGTAATTTGGAGTGCTTGCACCACTTGAAGGTTTTTTTTTCTTAGTAACTGCAATACTCTTTTCACAAGTGGCTTATCCTATGTTCTCTTGTGTATTATGCATGCTTTTACCTAGATTCCTGCACTTTTATGGTATTGGTTGAATTCTATCATTTATTGCTGATTGTATGTTTGGCCATCATATAAATCTTAGTGTGGTGGCATATGTTGCCTGTTTTTGTCCATCTTTATGAATTACCTTACTGGACTGGATTTCCTGATTAACTCTCTATCTGAGAGGTAAACACACTTATTAATATTTTACACTATTATATTGCAGTCACTTTCTGGTGTTTTTTTGGTTTATGTGTCACAATTTTTCAATGGGAAGATTTTATCTGATATTTATTAAAGGTTGTTTTAGAGAGGGATTTATTTCTGTAATATTGTAGTGAATTGGCGGATCCCTTTTGAGCTGTATCTGTCCTGCTGATGGGACACATACCAGCATCTGTGAGTTACCTCAAAAACCACGGAAACATCAAAAACCCTTATTATTGTTCTTATTCACTTTAATTCCCTACTAATTGATCTTCCCCCTCACTTTAGTCTCCCATCTACAATGTATTCCGATTGCAGCAGCCAGCCTCATCTATCAGTTTTTTTTAAACTCGTTTTATTCAATGATAAATGTGCAAGTTACAAAAGCAAAAGGAAAAGTGAATAAATAGTACTATACTAGTTGCATACATTACATATCGGGCACACACAGCAGTACATAATATTACAGGAATACAAATACTGGTATGAATTATAATAATGCAGGGCATAAACAAAAATATAACATCATCTGTGGTACATGGGGAAACATGGAGGGATTAGGGGCCTGACTAAATGAGGTTGCTGAGGGGAGAGTGTCTGAGATGCATTACACCACAGACCCCATACTTTTTCGAATTTTACAAGGCATTGTCTATTTTTGTATACTATCCTCTAGTATGGCCATGTTTTATTAATTAAGGATTGCCATTGTGACAATGAGGGAGGTCTATCTGCCTTCCATTGCATTGCAACTGCTTTCCTTGCCAGGAAAAGCGTTTCTCGAAGGAATATTCTGGTGTATAGGTGCCATATCTCCTTCTGCAATAGACCCAGAAGGCACACCTCCGGGGTTTCGGGGACAGGTATCTGCGATAGGTCTGATAAAAATGAAATAACTTTACTCCAAAAGGATCTTACTACAGGGCAGCGCCACAATAAATGGACAAAGTACACTCCCATTTGTGGGGAATTGTGCATTTATCGCATGATGCAGCTATTGAGTTATTGAAATGAAAGGAGAACATTGCCTTCATAGATATCCTGCAGTGACACCACACCCCTATCCTTCCAAGAATTATGATCATCCAGATCCTGTAAGTGCGAGAACTTTGGGTTGTTCCAAAAATCAATGTCATCAGCCAGGCCCCAAAATCCCTGTACATCTTTCCCTGCCCTCCTTACCTAATAGGCCAATTTATGCAGTAGTAGCAACCTGTGCCTGAATAAAGATGGGTCTTCCAACACAGTCCACAAGGCCAAAAGTACTAATATCTCGGCCAAAAGGTACTCTACTTGTGTACGGGGGGTTACAGATATCCATGACATCAGATATCTCACTTGACCTGCAATAAAATAAAGGAATAGGTCTGGTAAAACAAGGACTCCTTGGGTTTTTGACACTGTAGAAAGGGCGCTCATCTCTGAGAGGCCCCCCAAACAAGACCAACCATGTGGGATCTCAACCTCTGGAAGAAAACCCTTGAAATTAGCTCATTAGCATATTCCAGCATATAGAGTGTTTTGGGCAGAATAATGATTTTTTTTTTTTAATTCACTCTTCCCACCTCTGAAAGTGGGAGAGTCTTCCACAATTTAAACTTCTGGACAAATAAGGGGGTAAGGGAGTATATATTTTTATAGTGTGCAGAATGTTGGTCTCTCATAATATGAATCCCTAAGTACTTGAAGGTCGATACTAACGGGAGGTTAATGTGGGTAGGTGGCCACTCAGTATTCCAAAGTGGCATTAAAGTGGACTTGCACCAATTGATTTAGAGACCTGAATACTGACCAAAATTACTTATCAAATCTATGGCTCTAGGCAGCGTATCCTCTACCCTATCCATAAATAAAACCATATCATCTGCATACAGTCCAACTCTGTTCAATCTATTATGGAGGTGATCCATAATCTGATCTGCCATCAGATTATGCTCAGACCTGATTTCAGCTTCAATTTTAAGGATAACCTGGGAGGAGCAAGATCCATGCACTAAATGGGCCAATAATTTACCAGACTGGTTGCCTAGTTCAAAGGAACCCTACTTATGACATACAATCTCCTATTAGCCTTGTCTTTGAGGTGTAACATATATAATCTTCCCTCCTGCAACCATGCTATTCTCCTTTCCTCTGTAGGGTCAGCCACATAAGCAGCCTCCAAGGTCTTACATGAAGTTGCTAATTCTTCCTCCACCCTGTGTGTCTAAAGCTTAACATAAGATTTGGGGGATTTTCACACCATCTAAGGTATGCGTTCATGATATCACAGCAAAGCAAGTCATCTGGTTTCCCCTCATAAGCCATAAAAATGGATTTAGTTGATCCAGGATATGATCCTGTGGGCCCAGCAGTGACAACCAGAATGGGTGTACACTCCAGCTAGTGTGGAAGTCTCACTGGTCATGTAGCTTTATCTCACCCCATAAGAGTGCATGAACTGAAACCCCTTGGGAAAAATATATAATGTTTAGAATCATAGGTACAAGTGACAGGAAACCAAACATGCTGTCAATTGTAGACAAGGCTCCTTTAGCAGGGGTAAAGCAAGAGAACTCCACCCTATAGGGGTGTCGCTCTCTTCACAGTTCCAGACAACTCAGTTCCTCAGCCATTCTCCTCAGGAGAGATGGGAACCCCATTTCATTCCCGGGAGACCTATGATTGTCCCTTAGAGAATCTAACAACATATTGAAATCCCCCATACAAATAACCTTAGCCTTTGCAGGGAATTTAGCCACAAAACATGCTGCTCCCTGCAGAATTGTGACATTGTCAGGGGGAGGCATGTACATCACAACTATTACAAAAGGTATACAGGTGATATAGGCATGGGCGAATATATCACTCACCTCCCGGTCTACATCAATTCTGGTTCCTTCTCAATGCAAAGAGCAGTGTATCTGGGAGAAACCCCACGAGAATATGTGGTATAGCAAGAATGTTATGCTCATTGTACCCACGGCTTGTGCAACCTAGAAATTGTGTCTGATGTCAGGTGTGTCTCCTGCAGGCACAGCACATGTGCTTACGGAGACCCCAAGCCCGTGGACATTCCACGACATTAACTTAAGACTAGCCATCATTGATTTTACGTTTACAGGCCTAGCCCCTGGATATTCTCTGCAATCTGTTTAGAAATAAAGGCACCGATACAGGCAACAGAGTCAAATATACCTGACATGCATAGTTGTAAGGGAATCACTAGAGGAGCGATTCCCCAGTAGCTGCTGGAGAACTTAGGGGGGAGGGGCACAACAAGACAATGGACCCTAAGCTGAATCCCCCCACTGTCCCTGGCTAACTTGCCCGATCTGTCCTAGGTGACAGCCAGCAACCAGTCGACAGTCCCTACTTATAATAAGTGATAACACAGAACGCAGACAAGATGCACAACAACAAGGGAGGTCAGCTAGCCAAGGGGTCGGTAACAATCGAGCAATGCAGTACAAAATCAGAATCCAAGAGAAGTCAAAGGTAAGCCAGTGGTCAGAAAATCAGAAGAGCAGGTAACAAGGAACAAGGAGTATAGCCAGTAAGCGAAATGCAATAGCAGGCGCCAATGGGAAAGTGAGCAAACAATAAATAGGGAGAAAGAACCCGCCCCAGACTTGATAGGCTGTCAGTCACAAAAGCAGGACTAAAGTTAACTCTTAGTGGAGCAGGGGGAGACAAGGTGAAGGAGAAGGGCGTGGTGGAAAATCAATTAAGGAGGTGAGGGAATAGGACAGTGTTCAGACAATACAAGAAAAACCCAAAGGAAAGAATCACAACCGGTCACGTCTCCTGCGCCGCAGCACGGAGGACGGCGCCAAAGCCCGGACAGGCAAGGACGTTACAATAGTGCTGAATTTTACGTGCAACTCTTATAATATTAGAAAAGAAAGAAGCAACCAGTGAATGCCTACCCTTCCAGGTTGAGTAGTGATGTTGTCAATCATGGCGGCGTTGTGTTATGGACAACCCTAGCTGTGAGAAAGATGGTGTTAAGCATAGGGTATATGTAAGCTCAGTGCCTTCACCCACAGCAAAACAACTAAGGTAACCACAGATAAAATGAAAGTGACAAATCAACAGTGGGTCAGTGGCAGAGACATGGAGATCCCTTTTAGACTATTTAGTCTCTGATGATGGGAATAAACCTATGTCAAGGAAAATAACGGGACAAGTGAGAGGGAGAAAAGAGGGGGGAGGGGAGAGGGAAAGTTAGGGCACACACCTCTCTCAGCATAGGATTGCGGAAATAGGATTCCGGGTGCAGTTTGAGTCCTTCGGCTTACAGGAGATCCAGTGATCAGCTCCTGCTGAGACTGTGCGATTTCTGTCCAC
The DNA here is from genome assembly GCA_947044405.1 of Leptodactylus fallax. Classification (NCBI taxonomy): domain Eukaryota; kingdom Metazoa; phylum Chordata; class Amphibia; order Anura; family Leptodactylidae; genus Leptodactylus; species Leptodactylus fallax. The sequence goes on along the minus strand of CAMRHE010000048.1, from coordinate 452,850 downwards.
TACTCTAAGTTTAGCAGGGTAAGCCATACTGTAAGGCAGGTTGAGGTCCCGGATTCTCTGCTTTACTGCAACAAACATGGCTCTCATTCGCTGCAGGTTAGACGAAATGTCTGTAAACAATGAAACCTGGGCATTCTCATGTCCGATATTCTGGTGTTTGAGAGCCAATTGTAGGATTAAGTCCCTATTTTCCATTCTAATATGTGTGCAAGCAAAGGGCCCAGAGGCAAGCCAGGTTGTGGAGGCTTTGCCAGCACTCTTTGAGCTCTCTCAACTGTGAAGGCCGCATAGAATATGGATGGAATGGAGGCTGTTGAGGCAGCCTGGCTCCAAGTTTGGATGTCATGTGGGGTTGAGTTGGAAGACACACCATGTTGTGAATCCTCCCGGGCAAGCTCCTTCAGTTTCTCAGACACAGAGAGATTTCGGCAGTCCCATGATGTGCCCCCTGCTTTATATTGCTCTCTGGGTAATCGTCACCCGAATTGTGGTCACAGGGTGGAAACCAGGATTACTACTACTATGAGTGCGGTGCAGGAGCTCTCCTTAGATATGTCTGGCCATGTCAGTATCTTGCTATGCCCCCTTATTCATCTATCATTTTAAATGTTACACAGATGACTCCAGTCTGTGTCAGTCTGCACTGGTTGCCTATTTACTATAGAATACAATATAAACTTATCACCCTCATCCACAAAGCTCTCCATGGTGCTGCACCTCACTACGTTTCCTCCCTCCTCTCTGTCTACCAATAACATAAGACTAACATTTTCTGTTATCATAACCTTCCACATCCATTTCCAAGACTTCTCTTGAGTTGCATAACTTCTCTGGAATGCACTACCATGGAAAATGAGATTATTTCCAAATCTCTTCAGACAGGCCTATCTAACCCTTCTTCACATACGCTCCCCAAACTAACCCTCCTCTGTTCATGTCCCCCGCATATTATCCCACAGGACATAATGCAGGACAGGTTCATACAGCTTTATTTACATGTGTAATTAAAGTATTATTTTTTCATAAAAACGATACTGCTAGATATGTAAGCATTTCAGTGCTTAAGTGGCATATGTTGAATAAAGAAAGAGATCCGGCCCCAGCATCAAAAGCAAATCTTCTTACGGGACCTATATCCTGGATTTCAAAGAGTTCTCACACTTGACACAATTAGCCTGTAAAGAACTTTAATCTAATCAAGTAAATAAGCAAATAAAAATCGCTACATGATTCACGTTTGAACAGAGCACTTCAGCAAGTCTAAAATACAATGCACAATTCAAACGTATATAACCCTAGGTCAAAGGGTAAAAAAAACTCATCATTGTTTCACTGTTCATAAAACAATGACTCGACAAGACAACAAAATAAACATTCCTATTGATATATCTATACATCACATGATCCTAACTAACGCTTGGTTCACACTTGTGTTTGGGTTTCCATTCGGGGGTTCACTTGGGGAGCCTCTAATGGAAACCTAATCCGCTTAAAAAAGTGGTTTCTCTCGTAAACCAGCGGACCCCATAGACTATAATGCGGGTTTTCCAGGTTTCCACCCGGTTTCCGCCCAGAAAATGCAAAAAATGCGGAGAGAAAAGCGCTGCTTGCAGAACTTTTCTCTCAGGCGGGGAGCAGGCGCAGGTGTGAACCTAGCCTGAATATTTGTTCATGGGTGTAAACAGGATACAGCATCTCTGCAATATATCAATACACACTGTGAATCAGACTGGATATCCACAGCATTGCTCTAGCAACTACTTAAGCGAGAAGGGTCGCTTTCTCCTTTATTCAGCGATATAGTGATTTCATATTTCAATCACAACCTGGAAGTGGCAGCAGATCGAGCTTTATGAGATCAGAACGTTAACTCCGACCTGACTTAAATGACATTGAGTGACTTTCAAATGCCAGTTTTCTGATAATGTTCAGGTAAGTAGTATTTGCTATATGTGCACTCCTGAACATGTATGTATTACACGAGGAAGCGTTTCTTGGCTTTTTCTTTTAGAATTATTAATGGCATATGTTGATTTATTTTATAGACTGCCTAGCACCCACTTCTCATTTAGGGTTTGCTTCACATTACTTTTGTTCATCTGTTGTTCTGATCAGTCAGAGGATTAGAACAGAACGTAAATGTTCCTACATAGATGGACACAAATAGAAAACTTTCTGTTTGAATCCATCTACATTGGTAATTATAGAGAATAAAAGAATTATAGAGGTAAAAAAAAAAAAAAAAGAAAAAGTGACTTTCAGGAAGGTATATCTGTTTACATCCATCTATGTAATGTAATGATTCTATGATGGATCAGAAGAACAGACTAACAACTGTACTGTGAAAGTAGCCTTATAGATGTGGGGCCAATTCAGTATTTTTATAATTCTGTAATTTGAAATCAGAACTATTTCCATGCCATGCACAGGTATATAGCACGGTGGAACACTTTTTGTTTTGTGATGGCTTCTTGAGAGAAATAGCTATATGTGCTGATGTTATACTTTTGAAGTGAAAGTAACATTATTTTAGATGGTCTTAGAGTATTAAACACTTCCATTCCTGTGTAGGGTATTACATTTAAATAGCAACATTTTTTCCATTGTATTTGATATTATTTTACCCAAGACCTTTTGTTTATCACAGCAACCATGAAATGTAGGTAATTGTCAATTATTTCCTTTTTATAAAATCATACACTGCAAAAATCCAAAAATCAAGACAATATATATAGACAGAAAGACATTCTAGATTACATAAATAAAGATGTATGCTGTGTTTCTTACAGTTACATCTGCAGACCCAATTCAGACTGAGCTTAACCCAATTGTTCAATTATTTCTGTTATTGGAATCATATACAATTTAATTAACTTGAAAAAAAATCAATGGTGGCCATGACGTTTTTTTCTAAGCAAGTAATTCACTTGAATGATAGGAAAAAGACAAAAATGAAACACTTCAGTGACTTTCCAAAAACTGACAGTATGGCATATGTTTTAGTCTACAAAGCACAAGCTGTAATGTTGACCAGATGTAAACAAACATGAACAAAGCAAAACATCAAATGTCTCATATTTTTTCCAGCACTGAAAACACTACTAAAATCTTTTAAGCCATAGCTTACAGCTTGTTACTGCTTCGGGTTACTCTTGCATGATGTAGCATGATTCAGTGGCTTACTGTGTCATCACAAAATGCCAATTAAATGTCTCCTTCAGACTAAGACCCCACATTGTGGAGATGCAGCTTTTTTGTTGCAGATTTTGCTGCGGGTTTTTGAGCCAAAGAATTGGTACAAAAGGAATGGGAAATATATAGGAAGTACAGTCATGGCCAAAAGTTTTGAGAATGACACAAATATTATATTTTCACATGATCTGCTGCCCTCTGGTTTTTATGTGTGTTTGTCAGATGTTTTTATCACATACAGAAATATAATTGCATTCATATTATGAGTAACAGAAGCTTATATTGACAGTTAGAATGAGTTAATGCAGCAAGTCAATATTTGCAGTGTTGACCCTTCTTCTTCAGGACCTCTGCAATTCTCCCTGGCATGCTCTCAATCAACTTCTGGACCAAATCCTGACTGATAGCAGTCCATTCTTGCAGAATCAATGCTTTAATTTTGTCTGAATTTGTTGGTTTTTGTTTGTCCACCCGTCTCTTGATGATTGACCACAAGTTCTCAATGGGATTAAGATCTGGGGAGTTTCCAGGCCATGGACCCAAAATCTCTGTTTTGTTCCCTGAGCCATTTAGTTATCACCTTTGCTTTATGGCAAGGTTGGGAGAAGTTACTCTTGGAGGACATTCTGGTACCATTCTTTATTCATGGCTGTGTTTTTAGGCAAGACTGTGAGAGAGCCGATTCCCTTGGCTGAGAAGCAACCCACACATGAATGGTTTCAGGATGCTTTACAGTTGGCATGAGACAAGACTGGTGGTAGCGCTCACCTCTTCTTCTCCGAATAAGCTGTTTTCCAGATGTTCCAAACAATCGAAAAGGGGATTCATCAGAGAAAATGACTTTACCCCAGTCCTCAGCAGTCCACTCCCTGTACCTTTTGCAGAATATCAGTCTGTCCCTGATGTTTTTTCTGGAGAGAAGTGGCTTCTTTGCTGCCCTCCTTGAGACCAGGCCTTGCTCCAAGAGTCTCCGCCTCACAGTGCGTGCAGATGCACTCACACCTGCCTGCTGCCATTCTTCAGCAAGCTCTGCACTGCTGGTAGCCCGATCCCGCAGCTGAAACACTTTTAAGAGACGGTCCTGCCGCTTGCTGGTCTTTCTTGGGCGCCCTGGAGCCTTTTTGGCACCAATGGAACCTCTCTCCTTGAAGTTCTTGATGATGCGATAGATTGTTGACTGAGGTGCAATCTTTCTAGCTGCAATACTCTTCCCAGTTAGGCCATTTTTGTGCAGTGCAATGATGACTGCACGTGTTTCTTTAGAGATAACCATGGTTAACAGAAGAGAAACAATGATGGCAAGCACCAGCCTCCTTTTAAAGTGTCCAGTGGTGTCATTCTTACTTAATCATGACAGATTGATCTCTAGCCCTGTCCTCATCAACACCCACACCTGTGTTAATGGAGCAATCACTGAAACGATGTTAGGTGGTCCTTTTAAGGCAGGGCTGCAATGATGTTGAAATGTGTTTTGGGGGATAAAGTTCATTTTCTAGGCAAATATTGACTTTGCAAGTAATTGCTGTTAAGCTGATCACTCTTTATAACATTCTGGAGTATATGCAAATTGCCATTAGAAAAACTGAAGCAGTAGACTTTGTAAAAATTAATATTTGTATCATTCTCAAAACTTTTGGCCATGACTGTACTTATACTTCTCCCTTCTGCACAATCCACTCCTGGCTTTGGCTCAAAAAACCGCAGCAAAATCTGCAACAGAAAGAGCTGCATTTCAAGTAAGTGGGGCCTCAGTCTTAAGTTAACTTTCTTCTAAAAAGGGAAGGTAATGAGGTAAAAAGTTAACCCCTTCCAGCTCTGTGCCGTACTATTACGTAGCGCTGAGCGTACAGTCATGGCCAAAAGTTTTGAGAATGATACAAATATTAATTTTTACAAAGTCTACTGCTTCAGTTTTTCTAATGGCAATTTGCATATACTCCAGAATGTTATAAAGAGTGATCAGCTTAACAGCAATTACTTGCAAATTCAATATTTGCCTAGAAAATGAACTTTATCCCCCAAAACACATTTCAACATCATTGCAGCCCTGCCCTAAAAGGACCACCTAACATCGTTTCAGTGATTGCTCCATTAACACAGGTGTGGGTGTTGATGAGGACAGGGCTGGAGATCAATCTGTCATGATTAAGTAAGAATGACACCACTGGACACTTTAAAAGGAGGCTGGTGCTTGCCATCATTGTTTCTCTTCTGTTAACCATGGTTATCTCTAAAGAAACACATGCAGTCATCATTGCACTGCACAAAAATGGCCTAACTGGGAAGAGTATTGCAGCTAGAAAGATTGCACCTCAGTCAATCTATCGCATCATCAAGAACTTCAAGGAGAGAGGTTCCATTGGTGCCAAAAAGGCTCCAGGGCGCCCAAGAAAGACCAGCAAGCAGCAGGACCGTCTCTTAAAAGTGTTTCAGCTGCGGGATCGGGCTACCAGCAGTGCAGAGCTTGCTGAGGAATGGCAGCAGGCAGGTGTGAGTGCATCTGCACGCACTGTGAGGCGGAGACTCTTGGAGCAAGGCCTGGTCTCAAGGAGGGCAGCAAAGAAGCCACTTCTCTCCAGAAAAAACATCAGGGACAGACTGATATTCTGCAAAAGGTACAGGGAGTGGACTGCTGAGGACTGGGGTAAAGTCATTTTCTCTGATGAATCCCCTTTTCGATTGTTTGGAACATCTGGAAAACAGCTTATTCGGAGAAGAAGAGGTGAGCACTACCACCAGTCTTGTCTCATGCCAACTGTAAAGCATCCTGAAACCATTCATGTGTGGGGTTGCTTCTCATCCAAGGGAATCGGCTCTCTCACAGTCTTGCCTAAAAACACAGCCATGAATAAAGAATGGTACCAGAATGTCCTCCAAGAGCAACTTCTCCCAACCGTCCAAGAGCAGTTTGGCGCTCAACAATGCCTTTTCCAGCATGATGGAGCACCTTGCCATAAAGCAAAGGTGATAACTAAATGGCTCAGGGAACAAAACATAGAGATTTTGGGTCCATGGCCTGGAAACTCCCCAGATCTTAATCCCATTGAGAACTTGTGGTCAATCATCAAGAGACGGGTGGACAAACAAAAACCAACAAATTCAGACAAAATTAAAGCATTGACTCTGCAAGAATGGACTGCTATCAGTCAGGATTTGGTCCAGAAGTTGATTGAGAGCATGCCAGGGAGAATTGCAGAGGTCCTGAAGAAGAAGGGTCAACACTGCAAATATTGGCTTGCTGCATTAACTCATTCTAACTGTCAATATAAGCTTCTGTTACTCATAATATGAATGCAATTATATTTCTGTATGTGATAAAAACATCTGACAAACACACATAAAAACCAGAGGGCAGCAGATCATGTGAAAATATAATATTTGTGTCATTCTCAAAACTTTTGGCCATGACTGTATAGTTAAGGATCAGTGTTGTAATAGTATGGCACTGTAATGCCGCGGGCACAGAAGCTGTGCTTGTGGAATTACTTCTGGCACTCAGCTGTGTTACACAATCACTATCACGGCATCCAGGGTGCCTGGGGGCAAGATCACACCCCCTTTTCACCCCTCGTACCCCCTGCCATAAGACTGCGAGGTCGGAGGGGTTGCCATGGCAGCCAGGAGGCCAGGCAATGGCCTCCTGACTGCTTATGCACAGTTCCCATAGGAACTAATGTGCGTTGTCCTGCAATACTATGTATTGCAGTACATTGCACTGGGGATATGAGATATCAACTTCAAGACCCTTGTGGGACTTGTAAAAAGTCAAAAAAAAAAAAAAAAAACCCACACACACATAGTTTAAAATTCACACTAATAAATAAACCAACAATAAAGAAACACAGTGGGCATCACAGTGGCTCAGTGATTAGCACTGCAGCTTTGCAGCACTGGTTTCCTGGGTTTGAGTCCTGCCAAGGACAACATCTGCAAGGAGTTTGTATGTTTTCCCTGTGTTTGCGTGGGTTTCCTCCCACACTCCAAAGACATACTGATAGGGAATGTAGATTTGAGCCCTATTTGTGACTGTCTATGTCTGGAAAGCACTAAACCAGAAATGTAGATATTTTTGCAAATTTATTAAAAAAGAAAAACTGAAATATCACATGGTCATAAGTATTCAGACCCTTTGCTCAGTATTGAGTAGAAGCACCCTTTTGAGCTACTACAACCATGAGTCTTGTTGGGAATGATGCAACAAGATTTTCACATCTGGATTTGGGGATCCTCTGCCATTCTTCCTTGCAGATCCTCTCCAGTTCCGTCAGGTTGGATGGTGAACGTTGGTGGACAGCCATTTTCAGGTCTCTCCAGAGATGCTCAATTGGGTTGAGGTCAGGACTCTGCCTGGGCCAGTCAAGAATGGTCACAGAGTTGTTCCCAAGCCACTCCTTTGTTATTTTAGCTGTGTGCTTAGGGTCATTGTCTTGTTGGAAGGTGAACCTTCGGCCCAGTCTGAGGTCCAGAGCACTCTAGAAGAGGTTTTCTTCCAGGATATCTCTGTACTTGGCTGAATTCATCTTTCCTTCAATTACAACCAGTCGTCCTGTCCCTGCAACTGAAAAACACCTCCATAGCATGATGCTGCCACCACCATGTTTCACTGTTGGGATTGTATTGGGCAGGTGATGAGCAGTGCCTGGTTTTCTCCACACATACTGCTTAGAATTAACGCCAAAAAGTTCAATTTTCGTCTCATCAGACCAGAGAATCTTATTTCTCATAGTCTGGGAGTCCTTCATGTGTTTTTTGGCAAACTCTATGCGGGCTTTCATATGTCTTGCACTGAGGAAAGGCTTCCTTTGAGCCACTTTACCATAAAGCCCCGACTGGTGGAGGGCTGCAGTGATAGTTGACTTTGTGGAACTTTCTCCCATCTCCTTACTGCATCTCTGGAGCTCAGCCTCAGCTCAGTTTGGCTGGATGGCCAGGTATAGGAAGAGTTCTGGTCGTCCCAAACTTCTTCCATTTAATGATTATGGAGGCCACTATGCTCTTGGGAACCTTGATTGCTGCAGAAATACTTTAGTAACCTTGGCCAGATCTGTGCCTTGCCACAATTCTGTCTCTGAGCTCCTTGGGCAGTTCCTTTGACCTCATGATTCTCATTTGTTCTGACATGCACTGTGAGCTGTGAGGTCTTATATAGACAGGTGTGTGCCTTTCCTAATCAAGTCCAATCAGTTTAATTAAACACAGCTGGACTCCAAAGAAGGAGTAGAACCATCTCAAGGAGGATCAGAAGGAAATGGACAGCAGTGAGTTAAATATGAGTGTCACAGCAAAGGGTCTGAATACTTATGACCATGTGATATTTCAGTTTTTCTTTTTTAATAAATTTGCAAAAATATCTACATTTCTATTTTTTTCTGTCAAGATGGGGTGCTGAGTGTACATTAATGAGAAATAAAATGAACTTTTTTGCTTTTAGCAAATGGCTACAATGAAACAAAGAATGAAAAATGTAAAGGGGTCTGAATACTTCCCGTACCCACTGTAAGTGGTGCATTAAAACCAGGCAAGTATATAATGGGGCTCAAAACCTAAGATGTGGTGGTGTCCCAATTCAAATATATTGGATTGTGACCCGAGTGTTATAACTCCAGATTATAATAATTTCACTTTCAGTTTGTGGTTCCTACAAAGGGAACAGGTTTTTGTCAGTAATAAAAGACAATTACCTATCACAACTATTGCAGGACCCAACAAGAGGTGAGGCACTTTTAGACCTAATTTTAACAAATGAACCTGACACATTGTCAAAAGTGGAGGTTGTGGGTCATCTAGGTAATAGTGACCATAACATAATAAGTTTTCTTGTACACGTTAAAAAGATGTTCAGTAGAGGGGGGAACAAAGACACTAAACTTCAGGAAGGCCAATTTTAACCAGCTGAGAGAGGAGCTTAGCAGCATAAACTGGGACAATGTCCTCAAAGTGACTGGAACACAAAAAAATGGGACATTTTTAAAAGCATTCTAAATAGGACCAGTAAAAAAAAAATATGGGAATAAGCGGGCTAGAAATCATAGAAGGAGTGCAATGAGGGATAAAAAGGAAGTATTTAAAGTACTAAAACAAGAAAGTAGTGACACAGCATTAAAAAACTATAAGGAGAAAAATAAATTGTGCTAAAGACAAATAAAGGAGGCAAAGATTGAGGCTGAGAGAAAAATAGCCAAGGAAAGTAAAAATAATCCTTCAAATATTATTCTTCAATTACATAAATAATAAGAGAATAAAAACTGACAAAGTTGGCCCTCTCAAAAATAATCTGAGTGTAATGGTGGAGGATGAGGAAAAAGCACAACTATTAAATACCCTCTTCTCTACGGTGTTTACACTTGAAAATCCAATGGCCAGCAACATGATTAGGGGTAATGTTAACTCTCAATTAAATGTCACCTGTTTAACCCAGGTCCAGATGGCATATACCCCCGAGTTCTGAGGGAATTATGCACGGTGATAGATAGACCCTTATATGTAATATTTAAGGATTCAGTAATGACTGGGTCTTTTCCACAGGATTGGCGCATAGCAAATGTGGTGCCAATTTTCAAAAAGGGGTCTAAAAGTGAGCCTTTGAAACTATAGGCCAGTAAGTTTGATTTCTGTGGTGGGTAAGATAATTGAGGGCTTTCTAAGAGATGCTATCCTGGAGTACCTTAATGTAAATTATCTTATAACACCCAATCAGGATGGGTTTATGAGGAATCGGTCCTGTCAGACTAATCTGATCAGCTTCTATGAAGAGGTCAGTTCAAGACTGGACATGGGTAATGCAGTGGACGTGGTTTATCTGGACTTTTCAAAGGCTTTTGATACTGTACCACATAAAAGGTTGGTATGCAAAATGAGAATGTTGGGACTAGGGGAAAACATATGCATTTGGGTTCGCAACTGGCTCTCTGATAGGAAACAGAGGGTACTTGTTAATGGTAAATATTCAGACTGGGTCACAGTCACCAGTGGGGTGCCACAAGGATCAATATTGGGTCCTCTCTTGTTATTTCTTGTAAATATCTTTATTAATGACCTGGTAGAGGGTTTACAAAGCAGGGTGTCCATATTTGCAGATGATACTAAACTTTGTAAGGTAATCAAAAATGAGGAGGATAGTATAATACTACAAGGGTATCTAAGGAAGCTGGAAGCATGGGCCGAGACTTGGCAAATGAAGTTTAATGTTGACAAATGTAAGGTTATGCATTTTGGTCGACGAAATAAAATGTATGATTATGTACTTAATAGTAAATTACTGGGTAAGACTGCAAATGACCAGTGCCAGGCAGCTGCTGCCAAGGCAAATAAAATTATGGGATGCATTAAAAGAGGTATAGATTTCCATGACAAGAACATAGTTATGCCTCTATACAAATCACTGGTACGGCCACACTTGTGCACAATTTTGGGCCCCAGTATACAAGAAAGAAATAATCGAACTAGAAAGAGTGCAAAGAAGGGAAACCAAAATTATTAGGGGAATGGGTGGATTGGAGTACGACAACAGATTAACAAACTTGAGGTTATTCAATTTAGAGAAAAGACGTCTACAGGGAGATCTAATAACAATGTACAAATGCATGAAGGAACAGCACAAATAACTTTCTAATGATCTTTTTACTCCTAGGCCAGTGACAGTGACAAGGGGATATCCTCTATGTCTGGAGGAGAGAAAGTTTCACCAGCAACATAGAAGGGGATTCTTTACAGTAAGAACAGCGAGGCTATGGAACTCTCTGCCCCAGGAAGTGGTGATGGTGGATTCATTGAACAAGTTCAAAGAAGGCTTGGATACCTTTCTCGAACAGAATAATATTATGGGTTCCAGATTTTAAGGGCACGTTGATCCAGGGTTTAATACGGATTGCCAGATTGGAGTCGGGAAGGAATTTTTTTTCCCCTGAAATGGGGCAATTGGCATAAGCCTCATGGGGTTTTTTGCCTTCCTCTGGATCAACACTGTAGGGGACTATAGGGTTATAGGTTGGACTTGATGGACTGATGTCTTCATCCAACCTAATCTACTATGTATCTATGTAACTATGTGATGAACCTCCAAAGTTTTGGGTTTGGGACAAACCCGAAACTTTTGGAATGTTCGGGTCAAACCCAGTTTGTTGCGAACCAATTCACTCATCTCTAGTCATAGTTCAGGTCCTATTCATGGTCACCTTTTGAATGTTTTTCAAGTAGCCATCTATCTGTGCACCCTGCAGCCTACCTTGACAGAAACCGGCCATATACAGCAGTGTTCACTTCTCCTTTAGGCACTCAGTCATGCAATTACTCCTCATGTAAGGTGTAGGTTGCCAGGTTTCTAAAGGAAAAAAATAGAGTGAACAATGAGACCTTAGAGAGGTACCATAACTGACCAGGACTATTTTAAATGGTTGCATAATAATCACCAAGTGTGATTACCCTTTAATAAGTGAACCAATAAAGCTATATGCCCTCATATTTAGACACTGTGCATATGTAAAAATGAACGATCATGGTCATTAGTCGCTATGTAGAGACCGTTAATCTTTATGTAATTTTCTAAAAGATTGTGCCTTTCTGTGAAGTATAAACATGTAAAAGATATAGAGTAAAGTTGTGCTTGCTGTATGGAAACTTTTGCCTCTGAAGTTCATCCTGAAAAAGAAGAAATTTTTAAAAAGAGGATAAATACATCTGGTTAGTGTTTCATCATCAGAATAAGAAACTAATTGAATATTGAATAAAATATCCTGTATATCATCCAGTGGAGTTCTGGTCAACACTTATGGATAATTCTAAGCAATTGGTGGAAAAGGAGTTTTAAATTATTATGGGATAGTCGACAGAGGAAATCCTCCAATCTGTCTCATTTTGAAAATATAGCATTACATGTGTAATACTCCTTATGTTGTACTCTGTGCCTCTGATAAAGGGGAATCAATCACAATTTTGGATAAGGATCTGTATCAAACAGAAATATTGTTTATATTACAAGATCAATGCACTTATTACCATTTATCTAGTGATCCTAAAGTGGTGGTTCACCATTCTTTGATACATGTATTACAATGGGTTAAATCTTTGGGTATATTATCAGAATGGGAGATTGTATATATGAATTCATCCTTTCCCTTCAGATCATGTTGGTGGTGTGGTAAAGGACTTTTTATCAAAATGTTTATGGCAAGTGGAATAGCAAAAAACGGCAGTTTGGTGCTTTTGATTTTTTTTTCCTTCTATGGCGTTCACTGCACGGGAAAATATTTTTATAAGTTTGTAGAACAGGCATTTTTGGACACAGGGATAACTAATGTGTATGTGTTTCACTTTACATATAAAAGCGAAAAAAAACAATATTCTAGGGAAAAGGGGGGAATTGATTTGAAATTTTATTCTTTTTTTAAATATTTTTTTTACAATGTTTATAATATCTTCAATGGCAATCCTGGGAGCCTTTAGTAGGCTCCTGGCTGTTATAGTTACGGATCACCAGCCTGGAATCTCACTCTTGAGGCTTTTAATCCACTGGAAAATGGCGTCACCCGTGTGCCAAGTGGGTGATTTCCACCAGTTCTCCATGGTATAATACCTGAGCAACTGCCATATTTAAATAACGGACAGAAAATGGATTAACCCCTTAACGACCTATGACATACCTGTATGTCATTGATCACATGGGGATGTATGGAGAGGGCTCAGGAGCTGTGCTCTCTTCATACAGCGTGGATGCCGGCTGTGTAATACAGCCAGGACCCGCCGCTAACAGCAGCGATCGGTGCCTGCACCGATCGCGGCTTTTAACCATGTAGACACCGCGGTCAAACAGGACCGCGGCGTCTAAACTGCGCAGGCGATCGGTTGCCATGACAGCCAGGAGCCTATTGAAGGCTCCCAGGCTTGTTATTGTATTAGAGCTATTGCATGATGCCAGAGGCAGCGTGTAATAGAGAGGTAGGCATTTTGCTATTCACTGCAATACAGTAGTATTGCAGTGAATAGTATGAGCGACCAGACCCGTCAGTTTTCAAAGTCCCTAGGGGGTCTGATCATGAAAGTAAAAGAAGAAAAAAAAAAGTTTTTAAAAGTATAAAAAAATAAATAAAAAAAAACTTAAAAGGTCAAATCACCCCCCCTTTTCTTATATCAGATATAAAAGTAAATAAACAAAAGTAAACAAACACATTAGGTATCACTGCACTCCAAAATACCCGCACTATTTAAATATTAAAATATTTATCCCATATGGTGAACGGCGTAGCGGTGAAAAAAAAATCAAAATAGCTAAGTAGCGTTTTTTTTCAACACTTTGCCACCTATAAAAAATTTAATAAAAAGTGATCAAACCATCAGATCTTTCTCCAAATGGTATCAGTAAAAATGTCATCTTGATGAGTTTGACCCTAATCAGATCAATAAGATATATTGGATGGTAGTCTGATTTCAAGATAGAGGCTGCAGCCAGATGCAATGAACACAGAGTCAGGAGTGAATCTGGGAACAAGCACACTTTATTGATCATGTCGTTCCTTTTTATACATTTTTAATCAGGGTGCATATGTGTATGGTCAAAGTTCATTCTGTATACCTAATATTTTGGAATTTTCCAGCTAATACTTTATGCTTATTAATCATGTGTCAGCAGGTTCATCTTAGTACATTTAGTGGTTAATTCTTACAAAATCATGAACTGAGGTAACACAGAAATTCCCCTTAAAAGCTAATCCAGCAATAAAAGCAATTATCGATGTCTGGCATCTGATAACTTCTCTTGTGTCAGGTTGACACAAGATATCAGTTATACTTTATTAGCACAGTATTAAAGGTTAATTACCTTGTTTATTTGAGAATAATGTACTACTGCTTAGACTGAACAGAAATCATATTTAATCATGAAAAGGGGCCTTCAGTCAGGTCATATTGTCCTGCGAAATCATTGAAGCCCCTACAACCCCATCAAATCCCTCCTTTTGAGAACAGATATGATACTTCCGGTTTAGCACCAGGTACTTCAATAGTCAAAAGGACTACTGTCGGACTTCAAATTATTTTCTTCACCGAATTCCCTGGAGCTTGGGAGGATCATACTCTATTCTCAATAACAACATTTCATCATTTTATTGTAATATGATTTCAGCCCAAAGTTCATTAATAGACATTCAGCCTATATAGAAATCTTCGAATACAGGGAATACAGCAGCATCCACAGATGACGAGTATTGTTGCTGCAACTGCCAGTGAGATGAGAAGACTTGACACTAGATGGCTCCTTTTCCCAAACCATGAATCGAGCCAATCTGTGAAGATGTTGCTGACACCAGAGTCTTCTCCTAGTCCCTTTGATGATGATGTTAGGTCCTCTAATGCTTTTGTGACATTTTCACCAGGAGCTGTACTATTAGGGATAGAAGTACAACAATAAGTTCCAAGCATTTGGCAGATCCCTCCTTTTTGTTCTAACAACGTATCCAAGGTCTTCTTATTCTGCCACATTTTATCAGTTATATCCCTCATCATATCCTTAGTATAATTCATAAATTTTTGCTGATTATTATAAATGTAATTCATTAAATCTAAATTCTTTGTTATCTTATTCCACAAAGAGAAAATCACTTTAAATCTCTTAGCTGTATGATTTTCAGCATTATATTCATTACCATCTGAAACTGTTCCCTGATCTTTGGAGGTTCTTTGTGTGACTATTGATTTTCTAGAAACTCCAAAGTTCTTCTCAAGTGCATTCCCTTCAGATGTATCCTCATCAACCATTAACCCATAATCCACATAGTCCTCATGGCTTATATCGCTTGCATCCTCCGATATTTCAATATCTAAGTTTCCTATTGCTGACTTTTTGGGAGGACCTTCTTCTACACGGAGGTGTATAGATATATCCTTCATAGCTCTTAACCAGAAGGTTTTCTGTATTGCTTCTTTACCTGGGATATATAACTCTAATACATACAGGCCTTCGTCTCCAGGAGAAGGTTCAAATATACTTATAACATGAGGATTACATGACTGGCCATAAAACAGGTCTTCTGGATTACAATCTATCCTAGGATTAGTTTTTGTAATTATCATCCTCTTAAGGAGGGGCTTTCCTGTTGAACTAACACGAATCATAGCCTCCTCTGGGGTGAATCCCCATGGAGTTCCAGTGTTCCAGGCTGCATCTGACCAGGAATTACAGTTTTCATTTCCAGGTCTAGTTACACAAATATAGGTTACAGCCCCTACTAACCAGGTGAAAGATTTATAATTTTCTTTATCTATGTTCTCACACTGTACTATTTTACAGAAATCAAAATACAATAGTAGACAACTACTGGTGCTGAGATGTTAAACCACATAGTTGTTATACCATCATCTTCAGTTATTCTCATCATTGCTCATCATATTGAGGTTACCAATATTACCAGAAGCAAAATCATATTTCTGTTCCACAGCTCTGCCATGGTTCACATAGATTCAATCAGATTTTTATTGAAGTAGTTGTAGCCAACAGAATTTGGAAAGGACCATCAATCTCGATTTTTAGTGGTCTTCTAGTGTATCTTTCAATCGTCAAACCGGAAGGAATGAATCCCTTCTTGGATCTGGAATAAAATCATAAACTTATTTATACACAAAAGAGAGTCCCTCTATTAGAGGCTCTGGATATATAACCGGGAGGATTATATAAATTTATATTCTCTAATGCATCTTTGTGGTGTCTTTTTGACATAGGAAAGATTTTCTGGTCACCCTGGGGAGAGATGAACTCATGCAAGAACATCATACTCACCTGCTTTAGGTGATTGTATGAACTTTATCTGCAATCATTGAGGCGGGTAAAGGAGGATGTTCTTACACTATTTGTATGTGATATGTGTATTCTTTAAGTGTATGTGTTGTGTAATGGAAGAGTGGAGGGGCACAGTTTATTTGTCAGGGCACACGTGGCAACTCTTAGGCAAGTGGACTGGTTGGTGCGCAGCTGTTTGGATCTTCATGAAGTACAAGGACCACAGTAGCACAGTTTTCTCCTCCACAAATATATGTCCGCCTGAGCGCCAGCCGACAGGTTGATCTTTCATCTCTTCCTCAGTTGGTGGCCGAGTTAGAGCCTGCAGGACACTTAAGTCGGTGGGGCTATGATGTCCAGTGCTTAACACGACAAGTGAAGTTATTTTCAGGATTTCAATTTGCCTTGGTCGTCTCCTTGCCACTTGGTTAGCTGCCTTGTCATCCCTACCACGTGTTTTCATAATCTGTGCATGTGCCCCTCCTTCTGTTACGTCAACCTCAATTGGAAGCAACAAAGCCTCCATCAGCAGGTTAGCGAGGTGCCCTAGTTTGAGAGGAGTACCTATTGATGTGAGGAAACTCCTTTTCTTCCATACTGGACCATACTTGTGGATGATCCTGAGAGCATAACTGGAATCAATGTGTATGTTGCATCTTTTACCTTTTGATCCTTTAAGCGCTTCAATTACTGCCATCAACTCCACATCAACTGGACACGTTTGAGGAGGGAGTGGTTTGTCTGTTACTACCTCATGCTGTGTGACCACCGCATATCCAGTGTAGACCTGGCCATTCCCTCCAATGTCTCTTACAGCACCTACAAAAAACTCAACATCTGGGTTAGCAAGAGGTTTATCAAAAACATGTGAATAGTCTGGATAGTCAGAATTTTTCTGAACTGTGGGGGTCGTACCTGGGTTTAACAGGTTTGATAAAACAGGAAAATGTGGTCCCCCTTGCTCTCCTCCCCCCTTTGAATCCACTACTTCAATGGGAATTAGAGTATCTGGATTCCTACTTGGACATTTTTCAAAAGTAACATTTGGTGACATGAGCAAGGCACATTGTAATCTAAGTTGTTTAGCCATAGACATGCGCTCAGTATTGAGTGTCTCGTGTATGTCACCTGAAGTGTAGATGGTGACTGTCTGATGAAGCACAATATCTGATGCTTTCCCTAATACAAGTGAGACAGCTGTTGATGCCCGAACATTAGCTGAAGCATTTACATCAATAGGGTCTAATTTAAGCAAATAATAAGCAACAGGTCTGTCTTTGTGTCTATATTTCTGTGCCAAAATTCCTGTAGCATGCCCCTGGTTTTCTGCACAATACAGAGAGAAAGGTTGGGTATGATCTGGATTACCTAAAGCTGGAGCAGAAATTGCAGAGAATTTGAGGAAATTAAAATGGTCTAATGCCTCATCTGTGAGGCAAAAAGGTTGTTCGAATAAACACTCATACAATGGTTCCATATAAATGAGTGCAAAACGGATCCATGTACGACAATAATGCATAAACCCCAAAAAAATCATCAAGTTGTTCTCGGGTAGCTGGTGGACTCAGCAATGCAATTGCCTTATTCCTATCCTCAGTCACATTTGGTTGATAGTAAACCAATTTCTCCACAGATGATTTACATCCTTCAGAGTCAGCAACTTGCTGCTGTGAGATAGGAGTTTTATAACCATTTTCTGCTCCCATTCCTTCATCCTCAAAAGTTACATGCCTTAATTTCAAATTACCATGGGAATGATTAAGAGAATCATTTGTTCTTTGTACCATATCTGAAGGGGAGATAGCCGATTCTCCTTCCTTCTTTTGACACCATGCATGTAAACCTTTCAGAAAATGTGTTCCTGATTCTATGGTGTGGATATGGATTCAACAGGGGGTTTACCATATGTGGGACTGCTAATTTTTCTATTACCTCCATAATTGGCCACATTCTCGCTTCACTAATTTTTCCTTGCAGGATGGACTCTAACACTGCCCATGTACAAGTATAAGTATCATTCAATCCCACCATCCATCTATAAAAGGCCATGGGTTGCTCAAATGGGCTTGGGGCATTCAGGGGTAATGCCAACTGGTCTTTTGCACACCATGATTTAAAGTAAGAAATAGCAGTTATGGGTGCCTTCTGGAAAGGTAGGGGCGCTAAGGTGGGAGTTGTACATGGAGTATTACAGGTTGTAGGATGAGATCCTGTTTCTTCATATGGTATCAACCTAAAACAATCAAGACATTGTTCATGCCACTCGGGGTTCTGCTGTCCGCACATACAAGTCCAATATCCCGCAGCAGGAGCTGTGGGACAGGATGGGTGTGGTGGAGATATCTTTGCCTTCTTTACATATCTCATGCCTTTTGGGGTATCGTGCTTAAACCAATTACCTCCCTGTTCCATCTCATTTGCTACCTCAGACCAAGCTTTTGCTTGTTTACTCAAGTTGTTAGCATTAATCCATTCCTCATATATCACTAGGGTTTTTTCCCAAAGTGATGCATCTAATGGATTATTAGTTAATCCAAAATATCTCAACATCCTTCTATAATCCTTTATCGCAACTTTTCCTTTTCTTTTTTCCACTATCTGACTAGCTTCCTTACCACCCTTATGGTTTTCTCGACTCGCAGTGTTACCCATTTTCTTTTGCTCCATCTGATCACTGGTAGTTTCCCAACACGTTTTCCTCTTCCCTGCCTCCAAACCCTGCGTTAAAAATGCCTAGGTAGTTCCACAACTTACGGTACCTTTAAACTGACTTCAGTGCACTCTATCAGCTAGTAGGTGTGTGGACCCTAATATGATTTGTGACTTGGCAAAGTGACTACACCGGAGTCACATCACTAAATCTAGACCTTTTGGGTGAGGAACGGTACATACCCTAAATTCCTGAATGCAATTTAGCATACACAGATCTTACATATATATATCTCAGTATGTATATATCAATCAACCAGAGAAATAAAACAAGCAAATTCCTTTTCAAGTCTTTGTCTAGTTAAAAACCCTTTTTCAAAACCTTTTTCTTGGTATTATATGGGGTGGCTTTGGTAGCTAATACACTCAAAACAAACAAGGCAAAACAAAATCCACAAGGCAATGACGACAGAGAGTGAAGGAACAAAACATAACAGACTTATCCTCTGTTCTCTGGGCGCTTCCTTCGGGTATTAATGAGATCTGAGAATCTATCCCGAATCAGCAGGCTTTTACACTGTATCTCAATCTGTCCCCAAGAGGAGGAAAACAGTCTCTGAATGAATATACCATCAGGTGTGTAACTCCTCACATGAACTGGACAAGCCAGTCAGCACGGAGAGCTACGTCTTTACGGAAAAACACCACAGGAAACTGTCTCGTAGCCTCAAAGTAGACTCATACATTCACACATAGCCATACACTAAACATATAACAAAATAGCAGCACATAAAGCTAACCAATCTTGTCCCGCATAAAAAGACACCTTACCTAGCTCCATACATGTAAATATGAAAAAGTTACAGGTGTCCCAATATCACGACACAAACATTTTTTTCTATTTTGCAAAGTTTTTCATTTTTGAAAAGGTATCAAAACATTGCAAATACTATATAAATTTGGTATTGCTGTGATCATACTGACCTGCAGAATACAGGTAACATGTCATTTTTACCACACAGTGAACACTGTAAAAATTAAACCCATATGAAATTGGCGCAAATGAATTTGTTCTCCAATTGCACCTCATTCTGATTTTTTTTTTCCAGCTTCCCATTGCACAGCATATTGAATGGTGCCATTACAAAGTACAGTTTGTTTTGCAAACAACAAGCTATCATGTGACTCTATGAACTGAATGTGGGGAGGGAAAAACGAAAATGCAAAAATGAAAAATGGCCCGATCCTTAAGGGGTTAAAGAAGAATACGATTTGATCACTCTCAAGTGGGTATACTCCACAAGTTTGAATAGAGTTCAGTTAAGTTTAGTGTTTGGATCCCATATAAGAAATAAAAATGGCTATGGCTATATTCTATACTCAGTCGAGGACACGAGTAAATAGGGGCATGGCCATGAGCTACTATAGTGTGGACTATTATGCGGTGACCAAGATTATTAAATAATATTTACCTGAGTTAAATAAAAAATGAATGGGTTGCGAAGATTTGAAGGCAAGGGTGTTGCTTTGTCCCAAAAATGAGCAAAATTATTGTTAAACAGGTATCTCCATCTGTTTTTACATCTACATCTATGCTGTTTAAGAGTAACTGGCTTCCAACGGTGGGATCGCATAGATGTGGTAAGGGTTGCTGTGGTTTGTGTAAATACATGAAGAGCAATCAAGAGTTTTGGTCTATGCAGGCTATAAAAGCATTTTATGTGTATCTAGCGACATGTTCACTCTGTGGGAAATACATGCCGGCCGTTACATAAAAGAATAAGTGAACATCTATATGATATTGCTAACCCATCCAGTAGAAATCTGTCAGGGCTATCACAACAATTTTTATTGTGCCGACAAGTTAAGATTACATCCCTGTCAGTGTCAGTTATAGAGTAAAGATGGGCGAACCTCAAGTGCTAGGATTAGTTTCGGGTGGAATAAACTTAGTACAAACCAGTGCTTAAATTGACTTAAAACTTAGTGTATGACACTATCAGGGCTCCTACAACACTACTATTCAATTTATAGCTCTCTAAGGAAAACACAGGCAAAGTTATGTGAAAGTGATATGTATGGAAAAACGGATGGTAAGCAGTGGATACAAGCACCAAGTTTAACCATACACTGCGCTGCCACTTGCTATTACACATTTTAACATTTAAAATGCTCCAAAAATTACTCTTTTTTGGGAAAGGTGCTTGCCTATGATTTTTTTTATATGTATGTCTATACGTTTAACCATGAACTGCACTGCACCTTACTTATACGCTTTTTAAAATTTAAAATGTACCATAACTAACCCTTTTTGGAAAGGTGCTTGCCTGTGGTTTTTTAGACACACATGGCGGTTATATTTCAAAAAGCAATGGTTTTATATAAAAATTAGTAAATGCTACAGGCTTGTTATTTTGGAGAAATATTTGTGGCTGTTTGCCTGGTTGAAAAGCGATGAAGAAGAAGTGTCTTTTTAAAGAAAAAGGCACCAAAAATTATCCATTTATGGGAGCAGAGTGTCACACCAACATGTTGCTGGTATTGGAAGAAACGTGAGTGCCAGTTCGAAGGTCAAGCGATAAATAATTGACTTTATAAAAAAGTCACCAACATTACCCCTTTATGAGAGCAGATGAAGCACCAAGGAGTGAGACCAGTGACACTGTGAGAACAGCACTTGGGAGCCAAAAAAGAACCTGGATTATCATGTCAGTTATCCCAGTATGGGAGCACTATCTTCTAAAACTGATCATGATGAGGTAGAAGTTGTTCTTCTTCTTTCTCTCATAGTTATTTGCTCCATTGTTTCTGTGGTTCACCTTAAAGCAATGAAATTAGGGAGGGGGAGTGTAAGCAATGGCTTGCTCTGATGAAGTTGGTGGAGGGAAACTGTCCATTGTGGAGGAATTGAAGAAGGCGGATGGGTCCCGTCTGGTGTTGAAAATGGGCCTGCACCCATGAGGTCAGTACTAGAAAGCACCTGGCCTTGCTGTGTTTCTAGATTATGGCTGCTGACACTCAAAACATTGACCCAGTGAGCCATGAAAGCTATGTATTGTCCCTCCTCATAATTGCTGCTCCACATATTAGTGATGGCGTGCACCTGTCCCCATTGATGGCTCCAGGTTTGTGTGGGCCCTTTGGCGACAGGGCCTTGGTGGGCCCCTTTTGGAGCAGCTCATGCCCACCACAGCAAATAAAAAAAAAAATAAAAAAAAACCCACCAACATTGAGTTTTCTTTTGCTGAGGTAGACCTACTGGAGTGGATTTTAATACAATCCATTCCATACAATTGAATAGAACTCGTTCAGATATCGGCTAACGGTGGTGGAATACCAATACAGAGCATCAGCCTTCCGTTGTACCTTTTCAACGTCTGATCAGTGGGGAGTCTCAAGCTCTGTGGCTGAAACAGCTGCAGAATCTGCTGCAAGATGCTTATTTTTTCAGCATCCTGATCCAATCTCTGAGTCCCATTGAAAACAATGGGGGGGCAGAATAATGGTAGAATCTGCCACTGGTTTTGGGGTGAAATCTGCTTCAAAATCAGCGACAGATTACTCTTTGTGAACGGGCTTGATACTGTTAACAGTGCAATGAATGCTTTCATCTATATTAATGGAAGTGCTTAATGCAGAAACGGAGTGGGGCCCGCATTGTGTTGGAAAAACACAATAAACTGAGAAAAAAATGGAAATTAGACATAATTTCACACAAAAATCCAAAAATGGGCCGGACAAAATTGTTGCCACCTTTTCAAAATTGTGGGTAAATAGCTTTGTTTCAAGCAGATAAAAAGGAGAGAAGTTGATTCAATCTTTGCATTGTGTGTCTGTGTGTACACTACTAAGCATGGAGAACAGAAAGAGGAGAAGAGAACTGTCTGAGGACTTGTAACCTTGAGATTGTTGATATTTTCACACGATTTTGGTTCTCAAGTCCATCTCCAGAGATCTTGATGTTCCTTTGTCCATGGTGTGCAACATAATCAAGTAGTTTACAACCCATGGCACTGTAGCTAATCTCCCTGGATGTGGACGGAAGAGAAAAATTGATGAAAGGTTGCAACGCAGGATAGTTTGGATGGTGGATTAGCAGCCCCAATGAAGTTTCAAAGAAATTCAAGCTGTTCTGCAGGCTTAGGGTGCATCAGTGTCAGCGCAAACTATTCATCAACATTTGAATGAAATGTAAAGCTATCGCAGGAGACCCAGGAGGACCCCACTGCTGACACAGAGACATAAAAAAGCTAGACTGCAGTTTGCCAAAATGTACATGAGTAAGCCAAAATCCTTCTGGGAAAATTTCTTATGGACAGATGAGACCAAGATAGAGCTTTTTGGTAAAACACATCATTCTACTGTTTACTGAAAATGGAATGAGGCCTACAAAGAAAAGAACACAGTATCAGCAGTCAAATATGGTGGAGGTTCAAAGATATTTTGGGGTTGTTTTTCTGCCTCTGGCACTGGGTGCCTAGACTGTGGGCAAGGTATCATGAAATCTGAAGATTACCAAAGGATTTTGGGTCGTAATGTAGAGCCCAGTGTCAGAAAGCTGGGTTTGCGTCCTAGGTCATGGGTCTTCCAGCAGGACTATGACTCCAAACATACTTCAAAAAGCACCCATATATGGATGGAAACAAAGCGCTGGAAAGTTCTGAAGTGGCCAGCAATGAGTCCCATTGAACACCAGTGGAGAGATTTTAAAATTGCTGTTGGGAGAAGGAACCTTTAAAATATGTGAGACAGTTTGCAAAACAAGAGTGGTCCACAATTTTCAGGTGAGAGGTGTAAGAAGCTTGTTAATGGTTAGTTGAGAGTGCCAGTAATTTCGTCCGGCCTATTTTTGGAGTTTTGCGTAAAATTATATCATTTTTGCCTTTTTTCTGTTGTTTTATTATACACATGTTTATTTCCTTTATGTATATTGAAACGAGTAATTGCAATAATTTTCTGGGAGAAAAAATTTCAGGGGTGTCATCACTTACAACCATTACTGTGTGTATATATATATATATATATATATATATATATATACAGTCATATGAAAAAGTTTGGGCACCCCTATTAATCTTAATCATTTTTAGTTCTAAATATTTGGGTGTTTGCAACAGCCATTTCAATTTGATATATCTAATAACTGATGGACACAGTAATATTTCAGGATTGAAATGAGGTTTATTGTACTAACAGAAAATGTGCAATATGCATTAAACCAAAATTTGACCGCTGCAAAAGTATGGGCACCTCAACAGAAAAGTGACATTAATATTTAGTAGATCCTCCTTTTGCAAAAATAACAGCCTCTAGTCGCTTCCTGTAGCTTTTAATCAGTTCCTGGATCCTGGATGAAGGTATTTTTGACCATTCCTCTATACAAAACAATTCCAGTTCAGTTAAGTTTGATGGTCGCCGAGTATGGACAGCCTGCTTCAAATTATCTCACAGATGTTCAATGATATTCAGGTCTCGGGACTGGGATGGCCATTCCAGAACATTGTAATTGTTCCTCTACATGAATGCCTGAGTAGATTTGGAGCTGTGTTTTGGATCATTGTCTTGCTGAAATATCCATCCCTGGCGTAACTTCAAATTCGTCACTGATTCTTGTACATTATTCTCAAGAATCTGCTGATACTGAGTTGAATCCATGCGACCCTCAACTTTAACAAGATTCCCGGTGCCGGCATTGGCCACACAGCCCCAAAGCATGATGGAACCTCCACCAAATTTTACAGTGGGTAGCAAGTGTTTTTCTTGGAATGCTGTGTTTTTTTGACGCCATGCATAACGCCTTTTTGTATGACCAAACAACTCAATCTTTGTTTCATCAGACCACAGGACCTTCTTCCAAAATGAAGCTGGCTTGTCCAAATGTGCTTTTGCATACCTCAGGCGACTCTGTTTGTGGCGTGCTTTCAGAAACGGCTTCTTTCGCATCACTCTCCCATACAGCTTCTCCTTTTGCAAAGTGTGCTGTATTGTTGACCGATGCACAGTGACACCATCTGCAGCAAGATGATGCTGCAGCTCTTTGGAGGTGGTCTGTGGATTGTCCTTGACTGTTCTCACCATACTTCTTCTCTGCCTTTCTGATATTTTTCTTGGCCTGCCACTTCTGGGCTTAACAAGAACTGTCACTGTGGTCTTCCATTTCCTTACTATGTTCCTCACAGTGGAAACTGACAGGTTAAATCTCTGAGACAACTTTTTGTATCCTTTCCCTGAACAACTATGTTGAACAATCTTTGTTTTCAGATCATTTGAGAGTTGTTTTGAGGAGCCCATGATGCCACTCTTCAGAGGAGATTCAAATAGGAGAACAACTTGCAATTGGCCACCTTAAATACCTTTTCTCATGATTGGATACACCTGGCTATGAAGTTCAAAGCTCAGTGAGGTTACAAAACCAATTTTGTGCTTCAGTAAGTCAGTAAAAAGTAGTTAGGAGTATTCAAATCAATAAAATGATAAGGGTACCCAAATTTTTGCAGCGGTCAAAAATTTTTTTTTATTATTTATTGCACATTTTTTTTTGTTACAATAAACCTCATTTTAATCCTGAAATATTATTGTGTCCATCAGTTTTTAATTATTTCAAATTGAAATGGCTGTTGCAAACACCCAAATATTTAGAACTAAAAATGATTAAGATTAATAGGGGTGCCCAAACTTTTTCATATGACTGTATATATATACAGTATATATACACACACTATATCTACACACACATGTGTCTTCTGGATGTGTATATGTATATACGTGTGTTTTGTTAGTTTTGTGTTTGTGCTTTGTGTTTGTGTTGGTGGGAATATAGATGAGTCATTTGAGGAAAGAATATGATCGGTTAGAAGATGGCCAGCCTGTCCAACCAAAGCAGAATCAGGTCATGTAGTCCCCAATATGTTGAAGGCATGTATAACTTAGGGTGGTTTCACACTTGCGGCGGCACTCTGTCCGCCGCGAATCCGACCTAAATGTCGGAAAACTGGATAGGGAAAGGTTTGCGACGCTTTGCTTAAAAACTCATCCACTTGAATAGGTTTTTCAAGCAATGCGCGGGTATGCGCTTAAACCTTCTGCGCCGCGAAGCCGTTTTGTTTCGTCAGAAACAAAGTCCTGCATGTCCGACTTTGTTTCCAGTGAAAAAAAAAACGGTTTGCGGTGCAGAGGGTGTAGGCGCACACCTGCGCATTGCTTTAAAAACCCATTCAAGTGAATGGGTTTTTAAGCAAAGCGTCGCAAACATTTCCCTGTCCAGTCCCTATCCAGTTTTTCGACGTTTAGGTTGGATTCGCGGCGGACGGCGTGCTGCCACAAGTGCGAACCCACCCTTATAGTTTTCATTTACAGTTTTTATCTGGGCTCTATCAATTACATAAATAGCAAGAATCTTAGGATACCATAGGGAATCTGTATTAGTGAATATTACACATACATAAACATACACATAAAGATCAAAGGTATGTAAAGTGGTGGGAGACAATGTGAGGCAGCCAGTAGCCGGAAGTCCTCAGGAGCTTGGGGCCCCGACACTTGCCTGCATCTGCCAGGTGCTGATGCTAGTCCTGTCTTTCCCTACATGGACATTTACAAGGAAAAGGCCCGCAGGTGGATCTTAAGTTTCTGGCTTGCAAAACCACCTTTTTGCTAGCTATCACCTCAGCTAAAAGAATATGAGAGTTGCAGGCTTTTTTCTGAAGAGCCATATTTTTTTTTTTTCATTAGGGTCCAGTTCAGATTTCTTCCTATGTTTAACCCTAAGGTGCCCTCTCGGGCTAACATTAACCAGGTGGTCTCCTTACCAGTTTTCTTTCCCAGCTCCTTCTTCCAAGGAAGGGGGAAAACTCCATACTCTGGATATAGTATGGTGTCTCCAAAATTTATCTTCTGCGTGCATAGTCATTCAGAAGATTGGAAGGCCCTCTTAAATTACATTTCTTTTGCTTGGGTTAATGACCGAGTTTATCAAAGGGCTGTGTCGACCTCCTGAGCTGAGAGTCGGTCTTTCCTTTTGAGCAGTTTGTGCAGCCGTTTTTGGTCACCCTAACTAACCTTTGTTAAACGCTATCAGTTAGATGTCCATAGTTCAGAGGCTACTGCCTTTGGACATTCAAACTGTACTGTAGTGAGAGAGAACATTCCCTAGGGGATCTACTTGCTACATCCCCATATTATGCTGCTGTTGGACGTAAGGGGAATCGTTGATTATGTAGATAATCTGTTTTCCCTTAGTCCGAACAGCAGCACAAGCTCTCCCCCCTTTAGGAAGGATTGTTGGTTTTTTTTTCTTTTATTCTTTATAACTAACACAGAGAGGAGAGGTCTCCTTTACCTTTTATAGGGGAGTATCACTTAATTAATTATATAAATTAAAAATTACGCCTGTCCTACCAGCACACAGGGGCAGAGATACTCCATATTGTGCTGCTGTTCGGACTAAGGGAAAACAGATTATCTACATAATCAACGATTGTCTACAGATTCACTGCATGTATATTCAAGGAACAGCATGTAAAATAAAGCAAAACAAAGGCTGCACAAGGGAACAGTGAGTATTTACCTCTGCTGTGGATGTATTTGCAGAAACTTTTTGGATGCTTGATAACCCATTTAAAGTTGTAGAGCAGCCAGATGACTGGGCACAGATTTCTATTTACTGGGCACACATTCCTTTATGAATGATGAATGGAATGACGTTGGTGTGGAGGAGAAGAATGGAGATGATAATGATAACAATAATGACCATGTGCTAGGTGTGGATGTGGATTGCTTACAAAGAAGATCATGGGCAGAAGAAATAGAATGGTATCACTCACTTTGCCTGTCCATGCCATTGCCAATTCTATTTTGCCAAATGAGCTGGTGACCCCATTTGGAGTATGGAGAGACCTAGTTCCTACACGTGTACCTGCACACCCATGGCTAATTATCTGCTAGCAGATCTTGCACCTTGCCATGCAATTGTCATGTGGTAATGTGCAAAGAAATTCCCATATGGGAGATGACTGCATGCAGTTGCTGCCACCAATACCAGCAGCAGTGGAAACATGTCTTCCAGTGCCACCACCAGCCAAACATGCCCGAAATTAACTTGGGAACCCGAGCCTCTGAACCAAAACATGAAACAAATCTTGAGAGGTTCGCCCACCTCTAGCCACCACCACCACCTGAGTTTGCCTTAGACATACCTCAGGCAAGTTTTTTGGATGCTGGTGCAGCACGTCGGAAGGAATTATTACTATTGCAGCTGCCACTGCCTTCTTCCTCTGATGTCACCCTGACACAGTTGCCAGGCCTTATCTGCAATTGAATCATCATCAAATTCAGTAATTTTATTATCTTCCCCACTTTTTTTATGACAATTGGATCCCCCCCCAGTTCCCCTACCAATATGACTACCAGTAGCACACCCCCTGACACTACTACCTCTACCAACATTCATGTCTTCCACCTCCTTTACATCCAAAAAATACTGGCTGTTCATATCTAATTAATCAAAAAGAGGAAGAAGAGGAAGTCTTGGGCTATGAGGAATATCTCTCTCAGCAGATGCCAAATGACTACTAGAAAATGAGATCTGTGTCAGTGAAGATAAAGAAGAAGACATGGTTGAAAGTACAGAAAGACAGCATAGTAAATTCCATGTTACAACCGAGGAGGCGGATGAGGAATACACAGAACCTTAACAACATTTGTGTTTCACTGCTTGTTTATTCTCAGTGCAACAAAACTGTGGCTAATGATGGGGCTGTCAAGACCAGAAGTAGTGTTGCTGTTGCCACCCACAGTCTTATTGTTAGTACTTGCACAAGTGTTTCCTTTCCCCTTCCTTTTGCCTGTTCCCTGCCCTGTTTTTTTTCAGTCATTTTACTGCACACTGCTTAATTATAACAGTGGTTGGTAACCATTTGGACATTGTGTGTATGTCTTTTTTTTTCCACAAAAACCTATTTCAAGAAATATAGCAAAACACTAAAAGTGTGATCTAGTCAGAATAAAACAAACTGCATCAGTCAACTTGTTTTTTTTGGCCATTTCAACAGCAGTTTGTATGTATATTGGGTAAGCAAAAAAAAAAAAACCCTTAAGGTTAAGGCCCCACGTAACGGGCTACAGCGAAAAAACACTGCTGGAAAAACCACATCGGAAAAGCATTGTTGTTTTTCCCGCAGCGCTTTTCACAGAGAGTGTAACCTCTGCAGACTTTCTGCTTTAATTGAACCTCTAGGGAAACTGCTGGCATTTCCATAGGTATAATTGACATGCTGCAATTTCCAAAACCGCAACATTTTTGGAAATTGTAGCATTTCCACTGCGCATATTTTTCTGCAATGTGTGAATGGGATGCAGGGACAGTAAAACACCGAGGTTTTCGCCACGTGGGGCACCAGCCTTACAAACAGAGATTTTTCAGATTAGCACAGGGTGCGTCAATGTTTTGTTATTGCAATGGTAGCAGTTTTTATGTATATTTGGTAAACAAAAAAAAAACCTTAATAAATTGAGATTTGTCAGATTATCACAGCAGCGTTGCATCAGTCTTTTGTCGTTAGAATAGCAGCTTGAAAAAAATAAACTCTTGCCCACAAAACCCTTTTTTGAGTTTTCACCAATAGGACTGACTCTGTCAATAAAAACAATGTAAGGGTGGGTTCACACTTGCGCCGGCACTCCATCCGCTGCAAATCTGACCTAAATGTTGGAAAACTGGATAGGGAAAGGTTTGCGACGCTTTGGTTAAAAACCCTTTCACTTCTATGGGTTTTTAAAGCAATGCGCGGGTGTGCGCGTACACCCTCTGCGCCATGAAGTCGTTTTTTTTTCATCGGAAGCAAAGTCAGACATGCAGGACTTTGTGTCCGACAAAAAAAAAACAGCTTCGCGGCGCAGAGGGTGTACGCGAACACCCGCGCATTGCTTTAAAAACCCATAGAAGTGAATGGGTTTGTAAGCAAAGCGTCGCAAACCTTTCCTTATCCCTAACCTTTCATGTTTGACTGGTGGTGGCACTGGACAGAGTGCTGGTGCAAGTGTGAACCCACCCTAAGATGCTCTGTGGACAGTCAGAGATCAAATTGCTCTTTTGTAAAAAAAAACAAAAACAAAAAAACTTTAATTTAGATTAATTGCCAATGAAAGAGTTTACTGCCTGTTGTCTGTACTGCTGCAGTCACAGGCTCACAGTACAATTCAGAAATTTTCCCTCCTTCCACTCCTGTGATTTATCACACTATCTGCCTGTATTTGATTAAATCTAACTAAACTTTGCTTGACTTTTCTTGCTTCTATTATTTTGTAGTTCTGTTGCAAGTTAGGCTGCTGTATTCCAGTAGAAGATGGAGTAATTACTTCCTGCCCACAGCATTGTATATTGTGTCTGTGACATCAGCACTGTAAAGTCTCCACCTATCACTCATTATTGGCTGAGAGGCTGTCAGGTGATACCAGAACATCACATACATGTCTCCTCTGTATTTTCACTGTGCAATGCATGTAGCAGTGGCCATTTTAGTTTGCTCAAGATGAATGGCAACGTATTTGGTTTTGTTATTTGTGTCAAGTACAGCTTGCAACAAATTGGTTTGCTAATCTCTAGTATAGTGGCCCTTAACCTGCAAGTCCACCAGCAGTTCTAATGCACTTTTCTCTTGGTAGATGCTAGAATGGATTGGGTAAAAATCAGGTGCTGCCGGGTAAGCTGTGGATCCAGTAGGTGGCGCTGCCTCCTGTGACTGTTAGTATGAGGCACCACCTGCTGTATCGACATCAAACCAGGTGGGTTGGGGCTGCATATAGGGGAGGTATAGTTAACCTCTACTTCAACAATGCAACCCCTGCAAATGCTAAGGCTCTGATTATGTTAGCTGTGATGGGTTGGCAGACAGAGCCTGCCAGACTGCATGACTAACACTCCCTGAGTCGAGGCAGCACCACCTACTGGATCCACGACAGTCCTGACTTAAACCACTCCATTCTAGTCTCACCCCTTTTTCTCTTGGGACAGTGCAAAACTCATGCCACTTGCTTATAGAATTTCAGTCTATATAATATACTATTATACTTTAACACTATACAGTAGTAGTTTGAACAATGTACATCTAGGGCATTGAGGGCATGAAGGATTTACTTTGTGAGGACATAGGAGTAAAAGCAGTGGCGTAACTAGGAATGGCTGGGCACCAAGGCGAACATTTGACATGCCCCCCCCCCCAAACCGCCGCCCCCAAACCCCCCCACACAAACCGCATTCCTGCGCACACTATTATGCCCCATAGTGGCCCCTGCACACGATATTATGTCCCATAGTGGCCTCTGCACACGGTATTATGTCCCATAGTGGCCCCTGCACACGGTATTATGCTCCATAGTGGCCCCTACACACAGTATTATGCCCCATAGTGGCCCCTGCACACGGTATTATGCCCCATAGTGGCCCCTGGACACGGTATTATGCAGCATAGTGGCCCCTGCACACAATATTATGCCCCATAGTGGCCCCTGCACACAGTAGTTTGCCCCATAGTGGCCCCAGCACACAGTAGTTTGCCCCATAGTGGCCCCGACACACAGTAGTTTGACCCATAGTGGCCCCTGCACACAGTAGTTTGCCCCATAGTGGCGCCTGCACACAGTAGTTTGCCCCATAGTAGCCCCTGCACACAGTAGTTTGCCCCATAGTGGCCCCTGCACACAGTAGTTTGCCCCATAGTGGCCCCTGCACACAGTAGTTTTCCCCATAGTGGCCCCAGCACACAGTAGTTTGCCCCATAGTGGCCCCTGCACACAGTAGTTTGCCCCATAGTGGCCCCAGCACACAGTAGTTTGCCCCATAGTGGCCCCGACACACAGTAGTTTGCCCCATAGTGGCGCCTGCACACAGTAGTTTGCCCCATAGTAGCCCCTGTACACAGTAGTTTGCCCCATAGTAGCCCCTGCACACAGTAGTTTGCCCCATAGTGGCCCCTGCACACAGTATTATGCCCCATTGTGGACCACCCATGAACGATTATTATACTCTGGGGTCTTTTCAGACCCCAGAGTATAATGATTGAAGACCCAGGGGAGGATACAAACATAGAAAACACTGCAACTTACCTCTTCCTTGGTCTGGTGCACTCCCGTGCGCTACTTCGGCCATCTTCAATGTTGGACCGGATCTCGCGCGATCCAGGCCGGCGTCCCAACGCATAATGATGTCGGCTGACGTCTGGGACGTCACCAAACAGGCCCGAAGCCTGAGGAGCGGCGGAGAGGTGAGTTACAGTGGTTTTTATGTTCGCTCACCTCCCCTGGGCCCCCGATCGTTATACTCCGGGGTCTCAAAAGACCCCAGAGTATAACGATAGCAGTGTTTGTGGGATTCGCGGTAGCGACTGCCACAGGGCTCTGGGCCCCGTAATGGTCCGGCCCTGTGGCAGCCGCCACCGCTGCTACCCCGATAGTTACGCCCCTGAGTAAAAGTATTGTGAGAGCTACTCTCAGTCCAGGCAAACAGCAGCAAGGTATATGCAGTCTGATAGAAGAAAATTACAAGAATGATGCTGTTGTAAACATACACAACTGACATCCATAATCACCATCATCTGTGGTTTCTGGTATCCACAGGAAGGTTTGGAATATATTCCCTCCTGAACATGGAGGTCTTATGTACATGCTTTTACCATATTTGTGTGGAAAAGGGTTCAGATTTTACATTCCAGAAGCTGGGACATGTTAGATACTAAAATAGCAGATAGATTTAGCCATGAATATTATAAGCTCCTAGAGTCCAAACTGATCACCACTATTCCTTCCTTATTCAGCAAGGTTTTTACTAATAATGTACCTTGTAGACTTATTTTTTGACTGTAGTATAATTCTACTTCTGAAACCTAACAAAGATCACTCACAACTCCACTTATATAGGCCAATAATGTTACTAAATAGTGATTACAAATTTGCTATGAAGTTCTTAGTCAACCCTATTTAAACTTTTCTTCAAGACATTATACACCTCTCACAAAGGGGCTTTGTTAGACACTGACTGGTGGCTAAAAATGTTAGGGCAGCCGTAGCCACCACTGTCATTGCGCAAGACTCAGAACAACCTACTATGACACAGAAAACACCTTGCACAAATGACAATTTTGCCCATGGTTTAGGTATTTTATATGTTACACCCAGATGGATTCACAGACCATAATTACAGTGTGAATGGACAAAACACTTCACAACTAGACATTTTTTGAGGCACACGCCAGGGCTGCTCCCCCCTCACCTTTACTTTTTACCTTTTTACTTGTTCCCCTTCTTTATAATTTACAGCCAGTCCAGACAGGCTCTAACCTCCCTATCATACATCATAACCTCTCAATCTATTACCGTAGTCTCCTTTCTCTCCTCCTGTTTTCTCAAACTCTACATGGAGAAAGCGGAGTTCATAATCTTCACCCCTCCTCACACGGCCCCCCCCCCTGACCTATATATCAAAATTAATGGACTCACACTCACCCCAGTCCCATGGGCCTGCTGCCTTGGCATAACCTTAGACTCTGATCTATCCTTCAAGCCGCATATTCAAAGCCTCAACACCTGCTGCCACCTCCAACTCAAGAACATCCATCAAATCTGCTCCTTCCTCACCCCTGAAACTACAAAGATGCTAGTCCACACCCTCATAATCTCCCGCCTTGACTACTGTAACACCCTTCTCCATGGACTCCCATCTAACACTCTCACCCCTTCCAGTCCGCCTTAAACTGTGCTGCTTGCTTAATACACCTCTCCCCCCGTTCTTCATCGGCTGCTCCCCTCTGCCAATCCCTTCACTGGCTACCTGTTGCCCAGCGAATAGAGTTCAAACTACTAACACTGACATACAAAGCCATCCACAACCTGTCCCCTCTATATATCTCTGATCTAATCTCCCGCTTCCTGCCCACATGTAACCTCCAATGCTCCAAAGACCTCCTACTCCGCTTTGCTCTTATCCGCTCTTCACACAACCGTCTCCAAGATTTCTCCCGTGCATCCCCCATATTCTGGAACTCATTACCAAGACACATAAGACTGTCTCCCACAGTCACAAGCTTCAAGAAGGCCTTGAGGACTCACCTATTCAGGAAGGCCTACAACCTCCAATAACACTACTGTCATCACGCCACCATCTGTACATCCTCTCCCCTCACCTTCTGTCTCTATCCCTCTTCCCTCATAGATTATAAGCCCTTGCGGGCAGGGCCCTGTATCCCACTGTGCCAGTTGGTCACTGTTAGTATTATCTGTTTTGTATATTTTGTGTACTGTATGTTAACCCTCAAATGTAAAGCACCGTGGAATTAATGGTGCTATATAAATAAACAATAATAATAATAATAGTTATCACTATTTTGGCTATTTGGAGTTGGCAGGGAAACAGCCAGTGGGAAATTTGCTGCTTCATGCAGAGGAACAACTCTTAAACTTTGTGGTGTCTGTTATTAAGATTCAACCACTGTAAGACAGTAGGGCAAAGCTTAAGCTT
This sequence comes from Leptodactylus fallax, assembly GCA_947044405.1. Taxonomy (NCBI): domain Eukaryota; kingdom Metazoa; phylum Chordata; class Amphibia; order Anura; family Leptodactylidae; genus Leptodactylus; species Leptodactylus fallax. The sequence goes on along the minus strand of CAMRHE010000048.1, from coordinate 418,735 downwards.
ACACATGAAAGAAGGGAAGCAGAGTGGAAGCTCTGTCCTGTTGCTGTTGGCAATGTTTAAAGATGTTCATTGGAAGGAAGGGAAGGAGGCGGATCAGCACCACCTGGCCTGCACAAATGTAGAGGTATCACTATTACCACATGACCATGTTTCTGTGGTGCACTGTTACTGATGCTGCTCATAATTAAAGATGGGTGAACCTTTCAAGAATTGCTTCGTTTTGGGTTACTGTGGCTCAGGTCCTGATTTGTTTCAGGTCAAACAAGTTTGGTATGAACAAAAGCTTAAATTGGCTTAAAACATAGTGTATAACACTCTCGGGGCTTCTAGGAACATAACTATTTAATTTTTAGCTCTCTAAGGCAAACACAGTTGAAGTTATGTCAAAGTGAAATTGACATGTATGTCTATGGAAAAATGGATGGTAAGCAGTGAATACATACTCTGAGTTTAACTATACACTTTTCTGCCACTTGTTTTTACGCATTTTAACATTTATAATGCTCCAAAAATGGAGGAAGCAATGGTGGGACTGTTTGTTTTATTTTCTTCTCGTTATGCCAACAGAATGGCAGTGGCAAATGAGCCTGCCAACTATAGAATTTGAACACAAATTTGTGGCACACTGTCAGCGTACCTAACACTTGAAAAGTAAAGTGGTAAACAATTTACTTCATAAAAAGCCACCAAAAATTGTCCCTTTATGACAGCAGATGCAGCAACAATGAATCATAATTACAAGATTTTAAGAAAAATTTGTGACACTAATATCAGTGTACCTGACGTGCCAGCTGAAAAAGATATACTATACTATAGAATGTACTATGAAATGGAACGGATTTTATGACTGTGAGAACAGCACTTGGAGGCAGAAAAGAACTTGGGTTATCCTGCTGGTTATCCCTGTATGCACAAATTTGAGACACATTATCAGTGGAACTAGCCTGGCTGCCATCTGAAAAAGCTAGAATATCTTCTGAAATGGAAAGGATTCTATGACCCTGCAACAACGCTTGAGAGAGAGAAAAGAACCAGGATTATACTGCCGGTTATCCTGGTATGGGAGCACATGTCACATCAACATCGTATTGGTGGTGTGGCAATTTACAGCCTTTAAAGGAAAATTTGTGGCACACCATCAGTGTACCAGACATTTTAAAAAGTAATGCATAATTGAGTGTAGAAAAAAGTCACCAAAAAGACCTTTTATTGGTACACATGTGGCACCAAGTAGTGTAGCGACTGACAATTTACATAATTTCAAGAAAAAATTGTGGCACACTATCAGTGTACCTGCTGCCAACTAGCTTGCCAGCTGTAAAAACTAAACTATTTTCCAAAACTGATCATGTCGTGAAGTAGAAGTCCACTCTTCCACTCTTGCCCAAAAAAGCTAATCAAATTAATCAAATTGTCAATTGTCAAAATGAAACAGGCATGAATCCGTGAGGATTTTCACACACCTTCGGGTGATAACTTCCAATAGTAGTACCACCGTCATCATCGTGTTCCATTTACTGAACTTCTTCCTGCTACTCCTAAACAGCTACCACCACTGCTACCACTGAACCAGGCATGTCCTGCAGCCTGGTTCATCATATTATGCCCTGCCGTACTACCACACATGTTGCCATAGCTACCACTACTACCACCAGTCAGCCAGACATGTCCTACGCACTGGTAGATCATATCATTTCATGTTCCACTTCCACTCATGTTGTCACAGCAACCACCAATCAGCCAGAAATGTCTTGCAGCCTGGTTCATCATACCATTCCATGCTGTGCTGGCACTACTGTCACTCATGTTGCCACAGCTACCGCCAATAAGCCAGATATGTCCTGTGGCCTGGTCCCCCATTCCACTATAGTACACTATTGGTGCAATAGCGTTAGCATTAGAAAAAAAAACTTTGCTTGTCTGCCAAATAACAAGCCTGTAGCACGTACACATCATCAAAACTGGCACATTTTTCTACAAAACCAATGCTTTTTTCAATATAACCGTCATGTGTATCTAAAATACCATGGGCAAGCAGTTTTTCCCCCAAAAAAGGGTAATTTTTGGTGTCTTTTAAATGTTAAAATGCATAAAAGCGAGTGAAAGCACAGTGTATGGTTAAATTTGGAGACTGTATCCACTGCTTACCATCTGTTTTTCCATAGACATACATGTCACTTTCACTTTGACATAATTTCGGCTGTGTCTGAGCCCTGTCAGTGTTTTACACTGTTGTAGAAATTTTTACACGAAACCAAGAGGATAAAGTGTCTCTCAGGTGGCTAAAGCAGATGAAAGCTTATTTAGAAGTGATGTTACAGTAAAAAGATCATTATAGATAGATATAATAAGCAAGATACGAAACAGAACAAAGAGACTTAGATTTCTGATAGGGTAGAAAAGTCTGAAAAATGTCTCAAAACAAGGGTTCTTAAGCCAAATTTCTGGCAACCAGCAATCAGAACATCCCCTTAAAATCAATGTGACTCTCATAGGAGAATTAGCATAATTATACATGTGACTGGTCAACTTAAGGTTAACTCTAAAGAACATCAGAGCTTCAAGGTGGTCCTTATCAACTATTTTTATTCATCTACTTAAAACAATGTTTCTGGACTCGATAGGATCCAAGTAACTAGATCATAGGTGAACATTCTTGTTCACATCACAAGGCCACATGTGAAAATGTCAACAAAGGATATAGCAGTATACATATATACCATGGGATTACAATATAATTACAATTAATTATTAGTAAAGACTATAATGATTATTTTTCTTTATCAACACTATGCCTTAAGCCAATTTAAGTTGTGGATTGTACCAAACTTGTTTGACCCAAAACAAATCTGGGGCCTGAGCCACCTGAGCCTGAAATGAAACAAATCTTGAGAGCTTTGCCAATGTCTAATCTCCACACAGAGTATAGAGTTGCTTACTGGCTGCTGACCAGCCCCAGCAAAATAAGTGAGTGAAGAGCTGCTTCTCACAAGAGCCTCCCAACTTAAACTTATCTAATCACAACACAGACTGCATCACTGAGTGTGTGGACTTCAGTGAGGATTGACCTGTCAATGCAGCTATAAGATGCTGCTAGAACCACTTTAGCATACAGTGTGTGTAGTGAGGGAGCCCCCTGTGGGTCCCCTGTCTTAGGGGCCCTGTTCACAGCTGGTTCTAAACTTTTAATACTAGTAAGTTAACATGCACATGACCGAGTGTGCATGTCAAGAAGAGAACAATTTCATTGTAGAATGCACTTGGATGACATCCATCCCCCATTGACTTCAATAGTGGAGTTACATTCTGCTCCGTACCGATGCCACAGAACATGTTAAATCCTATTCTATGATCATCAGAATGTAATGGAACATTAGACCCCCATCAGAAGAGCCTTGGCCTGCACACTCCATTGTGTGCATGAGGCCTAACTTTGTTTTAGGGCTCAGGATTCTTTGCTCTTTGCAGTAGTCACTGTATGTAGCAAATATTCCTTTTACTGCTCTGTTTTGAAGTTTGGTTCATTTTTCTTCTGAAATATAAAGAAATGCTCTGAATCCAAATACTCTTAAATGCTTTTCACTTGACTTCTTACCATGCTATAGTTCATACAGGGTTTTCTTTATAATTTTGCAGAAAAGACTTTTGTAAATAAGTAGCTGTTATTGACGCTTTACCCCAATATTTTTCAGGTAATCTAGAATTTGTCAGCATGCTTTTGATCAGGTCAGTCAGGGTTCTGTTCTTCCATTTTGTTACCCCATTTTGATCTGATGTATTGGGGACTGCAGTTGGGGAAGCAAAGCTCTGACTATGACTGCAGGTGAGGGATGATGATGCCCTGCATGTGTACTAGGGTGCACCACTATGTAGTATTGTATTGTATTATTGTGCTGGGCCCCATATCATTCTTCTGTTATGTATGTCATTTTTGTGAATTTGGAGATAAACCACTTTGAAGTCTTAGGTAACTGAAGCAGCTATTGCACTGGGTGAGCCTTCAGCCCAAGTAGAACAGCTGATATCATGGCAGTGGAAGGATTAAGGACAATCCCCAGTGCATCAACTGCCTCATTTGCATAAGATGTTCAAAAATATAAGAAATATAAAGAAAAAAATAACACAACAACTAAAATAATTATTAATTAAATTTAAACTACCTCATCTCTTCATAACAAAGCCATTTACTTACCAATGTTTTTCATTCCCTTACCATCGTAGTTGTATCAGACAGCCAATGCTTGGCAATTAATTTCCAAGCTATAAAAAGAGACATAACCTGGGGTCAAAACTATATTTTAATGTTAAAAGAGACCTGTAAATAGTTACATACATTCTCCCAGTGCCAATATAGCCTGGGGTAGTTCCAAGTTAAATTATGCCAATCTGCCAATGATCCTTTACATTTGAGGCAATTGTCTTCAGATTTCCTCCAAATCTTCTTCAAAAACACAGCAGTATAATACAGCCTATGTAAAAAAATAAACTGTGTCATTCTATGGTTATGGTCCTAATTGGGAGATACTGAAGTAGCTTGCCTATAAATTGTTGCCCACTGATCATTGGTTATATTGCCCAGATCTTTCATCCAAGATCTTTGTGACTTATAAGAGGCAAGACCCAATTCCTCTCTCAATAACATTTTATCGACTTAGAAATGACACCCCTTTTTGGGCTGAAGCCCAATAATACCGCCAATTAAATATTTGAGGGATACTTGCTGCTTACTCCATATTTTTCCTTTGTACATTTATATGTATGTTTTTTTTTGTTAAACTGTAGTTTTTATTAAGTTTTTCTTTTACAATGCAATAAAATATACATCAACAAGGAGTAAAGATGAGCCACAACATGTGGCATAACAGTTTGAGAAAATATAACATAATCAAGAGATATGAAAACCAATGAAAAGACAAACACCACCAGACAGAAGACAGGACGGGAGGGGTAGTCAGAGTCAAAAACCAAGTGAAATGCAGTAGGAGTCCCAATGCGACCAGACAGCATTAAAGGCATCAACTGTATGATTAAGAGTGGCAGTCAAAAATTCTACGTACGTACGTCTTTCATCCTGGCAACCAATTCTGACCCCGTGGGAGGGAGCACCTGCGTCCAATGCAGGGTAATAAGGGTTTTAGCTGCAGTACACAAATACAGGAACAACCTAGATGTGTTCCTGTCTAGATGACTGGGAGGCAAGTTGAGTAAGTAGATCATGGGATACAACGGGACCCCCTGAATGAAGAGGGCATCAGTGAGGAGCCTCACCTCCCTCCAAAAAGGGCGGATGACAGGGCAGTCCCAAAAGACATGATACACCGTACCGAACGAGGTCTGACATCGCCAGCACGAAGAGGGAATAGCGGGATTGAGGGTGTGGAGCAAAGCTGTCGTATGGTACCAGTGCATAAGGAGCTTATATTGGGTTTCCCGAAGCGTGATACAAGACGAGGATTTAGCAGCTTGGGACCATATAATCTGCCACTGTCCGGGTGAGATCTGCCTATTCAAAGCCTCAGCCCATTTAGCCATGTATCTATGGGATGGGGGGGGAGGGTCGCCCCCCAGAAAAGGACAAGAGCCCGTATATACTGATTATGAGCCCCTTAGTACAGGTACCAGCTCGGCACAGTCTCTCAAAGGCCATGGGAAGTGAAACCCGAGAAGACCCAAGCTGAGCATGGACAAAGTGATGGTAATGCAACCATTCAGTGGTCGGTAAATTTGGGACAGAGGTAAAATAATCAAAGGGCCTGAGCTCTAGGGTCGAGGGATCGACCAAGTTTGCAATATGGAACAGGCCAAGCCTGCTCCAAGGTCGCACCATGGCAGAAGAAAGTCCCCCCGGGAGGGGTGGGTTGTATAGGAATGAGATCATTGAGGAAGAAGGAGAGGCTAAAGGAAATAACTTAGAGCAGGTGAGCCATATTCCCCGTGTGAATCGTATTGGCCCCAACAAAGGGGTGGCAAGCGAGGGGGGGGACACAAGAAAGCATTCAGATGTACAGGAGCCAACCAGAGCTTTTCTATTTCAACCCATTTAGCGTAGGCCTGGGACATCGCCCAAAACGGAATGACTCGAAGATGGTCCGCCCAATAATAATGTAGAATGTGTGGGACCGCCATCCCCCCCTCGGCCTTGCCAGCCAACATCACGGAGCTGGGAATACGATGGCATTTAGCATTCCAGATAAACTGGAAGATTGCCTTTTGGAGGGATCGCAGTTCACACCGCCACTGGGAGTGTCTCGAAGTAATAGAGGAGTTTTCGGGAGGAGAGACATCTTGACCGCTGCAATCAGGCCCATTAGGGAAATATGGAGGGGACGCCATTTATCCAAGAGGGAGCGGAGTTCATGGAATAAACTGGGATAGTTAGCCGAGTATAGGGAGGGATATGTTGAAGAAAGCTGGTTCACCTAAGTAGCGGAGCGAGCGGTCTCTCCATCGGAAGTTATAGTTGGACTTAAGCAATTGTAGCATGGGGTCTGGGACATTAAGGGGGGAGGGCCTCAGGATTAACCTTGTAACCAGACAGGTTACCATAGTCCCTGAGAGTATGCAAAAGATTTGAGAGGGTAGTGTGGGGGTTAGTGAGGGTAAGAAGGACATCGTACGCAAAGAGGGATACTTTAAACTCCCTGTCATGGACTGCAACCCCAGTGATGTTTGAATTAGACCTAATCTGGGATGCCAGTGGCTCAATGCAGAGGGCAAATATAAGAGGGGAGAGGGGGCAGCCCTGACGGGTCCCATTGCGAATAGGGAAAGGGGAAGATGTGGCATTGGGGAGTCCAACGACTGCAGAGGGAATTGAGTACAGGGACCTAATTGCAGTCAGAAAAGCACCAGTAAAGCCAAATCTTGCAAGAGTGGCTAACATGAAGGACCAATCGAGGCAATCAAAGGCCTTCTCAGCATCTAAGCTTAACACTAGAACGAGGGTGGCTGAACGGTTGGCAACATCAATCAAGTCCACAGCCCTTCTGGTGTTGTCACCCCCCTGACGATAGGGAATGAAACCCACCTGATCCTTGTGGACAAGAGAGGGAAGCCAAGCATTAAGTCTATTGGCTAGGAGTTTAGTGAAAATCTTAAAGTCGATGTTCAGAAGGGCAATAGGGCGATAGTTGGAGCAATCTTGGTGGTCTTTACCCGGCATAGTTTGAGGGATGGGGGCGCCATCTAAAAAAGAATTAAGGAGGTTACACATGTGAGGGACCAGCTCAGCCTGGAAGATCATATAATAAGAGTAAGTAAACCCGTCCGGGCCCGGGGCTTTACCATTAGGGAGGCCCTTCATAATGTCAGTGAGTTCTTTGCTAGTGACCGGGGCATTCAGGGAGCCTAGTGCTGAGGGTGGGAGCTTGGGGAGGCGGCAAGCGTCTAAATAGGTGCCCAAGTCCATCTTCCCTGTGGCAGAGCCAGGAGGGGCAGGTGGGGGAAGATTGTACAATTTAGTGTAGTAATCTCGGAAGAGGGTTACTATGGTGTCTGGGTGATGGTGTAGAGTCCCCTGGGGGTCACGAACTGTGTGTGGACCCGAGGAGGTTTGATGTTCTCGGAGGGATTTAGCGAGAAGGGTATGAGCCTTATTACCTCTCTCATAATATCGCTGTCTGCTATAAAGTAGGAGGCGCTGGGTGGCCCGAGTGGCAACATCTCGCAGATCAGCTTGAGCGAGAACTAGCTGGTGGAGGAGAGACATAGAAGGTCGAGCTGCCAGATGCTCCGTCAAGGATCGTATCTGAGCCGTCAGAGCCACCTCCCTAGCCGCCCCAACCTCTTTTAAGCTGGGTGGCCATAGCTATGCAGTGCCCCCTTATTACTGCCCTATGGGCCTCCCAGAGTGTAGAGGTAGATGAGACTGAACCAACATTAGCATTAAAGTAATTTGAGAGGTGGGTGTGGAGTGCAAGAGGAACTCATTAAAACGCCAATGGCAGCATTTGGTAGGGAGTGGGGTAGAAGACAGGGAGACTTGAATAGGGGCGTGGTCAGACCACGAAATGGGGCCAAGAGCTGCACCAGTCATAAGACGAAGTGCAAGGGTGTTGTCAAAAAAGTAGTCGATTCTAGAGTGTGTGTAATGGGGATGAGAGTAGAAGGTATAGGAGCGGGCTGAAGGGGTGTCAATCCTCCAAAGGTCATATAGAGCCGCAGATATGATAAGGCGAAGGAATTCCCCGGCAAGGAGCAGCTGGGCAGCACTCAGAGGGCAGAGGGGTGTCAGCAAGGGACATCCTATCCATACGCTCCGAGAAGATCATATTGAAATCTCCTCCCAGAAGTATGGCCGCGTCAGGAAGGGCCCGAAGCCTCCGCAGTATCCGCTTGAGAAAAGGGACCTGGAAAGAATTAGGGGCATAAATATTGCAAAGGACCATAGGCTGGCCATGTAGAAGTCCCTCCAAGATAATGTAACGGCCCTGGGGATCTAGGTGAGAGGTTGTTAGGGTCTTGCCAGATGTAGCAATACCCTACACTACTGCAGCAGTCTGGGAGGAAGGACAGAGACAAGTGAGCCCTAATCTCACCCCAGCCACTGTCCCTTCCTATTGCCTCAGTTACCCTAAACGGTAAAAGGACAACCTGAAGACGAGCCCTATACTGAGTAAGTGACCACACAGAACACAGACAAAACAAATGACAAAAAGAGAAGTCAGGGAGCCAAGGGTTCAGTAACAGACGAGCAATGCAGTACAGAATCAAAATCCAAGAGAATAGTCACAATGCAAGCCAAAGGTCAGAGAATCAGGTAACAAAGCAGCAAGGGATATAACAAAGAGAGCAGGCAAAGACAGTGCAATAACCGGCGACCAAGTGAGGGTTGACAACCTGTTTATAGAAAGTCTTGGCCAGCCCCAGACTGGATTGGTGGACAGGCTGTCAATCACACAGGCAAGGCTGAGATTAACTATTAGTGGAACAGAGAAAACCAAGGTGAAGGAAATGGGTGGGCCTGAAAATCAATTACGTTGTTTAGGACAGAGTTCAGACTGAGCAACAAGAAACCTACGCAAGGAATCAAACGGAACACGCCTCCTTCGCCACAACGTGCGAGCATTGGGTGGCGCAGAGACCCGAACAGGCAGAGACGTTACAGAGGTCGTGACAGAGATGGGGCAGGAGTGGAACAGCAAAATAGCCACACCCCCCTTCCTACGGGTATTATATGCAGAGTAGGCAGTGGGGTAATAGTGACGGGGAAAATTAAACGTACCAGTGTGGTTAAGTGGGTCTCCTGCAGAAAAGCGACATCCGCCCGGAGGGACCTAAGTTCGCACAATACCATACGCTGTTTGAGGTTAGAGCCCAGACCCTTTACATTTAATGTAATACACTTAGCCATGAGGGAGACCTGTAGTGACAATAGCAAATGAAGCAGACATTATAGCATAGGCAGATCTCACCCATTGCACGCCAGCAGCAGGAGGATTCGGGAGGAGAAATCGCAGGGATACGGACCAGCCAGGTAGTTGCCAAGTTCCAACCCTAGAATGGGAGGGAAGGGGAGAACAAGAGGGAGAAAGACAGGGAGGGGGACAGAGGACAAAAGACAGAGCAACAAAACAGGAATTAAAAGCATCGTGGACAGGACTATATCTCCTGACCGGGGGCAGGAAATTAAGTCCAAAAAAGTGTAGACTTATACACCAATCAAGACCAGCTTAAGGGTCTCGCAGCTGGACAAAGCCCCCTAAGAAGGGGAGCGGGAGTGGACTGGCAGTAGACAGCCAACCGAAGCCACCAAGTGGCGAGGGTAAACTACAACTATGAGACGGGGAGGTAACGACCTGCCCTACCCGCTAAGCAGGTGTCAATATCAGATAAGAAGGAAAGGGTAATGGCTACGGGACCAACAGGCTTAAGCAAAAGTCATTAAACGGCACCATCAGAAAGAAAAAAAAAAAGAGGTGGTGGAGTGAAAAAAGAGGGGGAGAAGCAACCAAAATGGATCAGGGGGGTGGTGGGTTCACCCGTTGTCTTCGGGATGTTGCACCCAGAGAAGGCAAATGACGACGTCGAGATGTCTGCATAGTCCACACTGGAGGAAGTGGTGGCAGAGGGGCAACCATTTCCCAATCTGACATCATTATGCCTAGCAGTGAGGGCAAAAGGAAAGCCCCAACGGTAGGGTACTTGACGGTCTCGCAGAAGTTGTAACAGAGGGCGTAGATGCCTCCGTTTCTGGAGGGTGATCCAGGAAAGGTCTTCGTACAACTGAAGTTTAGCAACATCAAAATCAAAGTCCAGGAGTCGTCTAGCTTTGGCTAGAATAGCCTCCTTCAAAGTAAAGTTGTACACACAGCAGATGACATCACGAGGAGTGGGACCAGAGCCCTTAGGGCGCAGGGCCCCACGGGCCCGGTCAAGCTTGATTTTGCGGGAGGGAGGCTCCCAGGATGGAATTGAAGATCACCTCCAAGGTAATATGAAGGTCCTCAGCGTGGGTGGCCTCATGTAGGCCCTTGACCCGAATATTGTTGCGCCTGCCTCTATTATCCAAGTCCTCAAGGTTGCGCTGCATGTCTGTGACAACCTGACGTTGAGAGGAGACAGAGTCTTGGAGCTGTGAGACATAGACATGGGTCTGATCATGATCATCCTCCAAGGTGTCAACCCTGGATGAGATGTTTTGGAGATCTTTTCTTAGAGTAGAGATTTCTGCACGGATTTCCGCCCAACATGCCTCTGTGACTTCAGCAACAAGAGAGTGAAAATCATCTTTTGACAGCAGGTTAGTAAGCAACTGTTGCCACTGTGGTGGAATAGGGGAGACAGGAGGAGCGCTGCAGTGCTGGGCCCCAGGTGAGGAAGTAGAAGCAGGTGACCGTTGTGAGCCAGTCTCAAAAGGGGACAAGGATGGGGTTGCCCCCAGGTTCACTTAATCCCCCCAGGGGTGTGTTGGTGAGTTCTGGAAGGGCCGCTGTAGAGGGCCAGGTGCAGATTGAGCCCCAGGTACATTAGGAGTGGTGGGTAGCTCAGCATGTGGGTCAGTAGCTGCATCAGCAGGAGGGGAGGAGGCAGGGATGCGACAGGCCTTGGGGACAGGCAGCCGAGAAGCCTGCAGGAAGCCCCCCCTCTAGTGAGCGAGGGGGAGAGCCAGGAGGAGATGGTCACCCAGGAATAGTGCTGCAGATCACTGGGGGAGGGGAAGTACCTGCCGAAGAGAGCAGATCCCGGGAGGGAAGAGGTTGCAGGGCCGCAGCAGCCATCACAGAAGGCTCCACAGAGGTGCAGCGCTGTAAATCTGGTGAGCGCTGGGAGGCAGGAGCCGGGTCAGAGCTGCGGAGTACGTGCGGGGCCATTAGGGATAACTCTGCCGCCTCATCAATTGTGGAGGCCGCGGCCTGGCAAGATGGCTGCCGCCTCGCAGGTATCTGGGCAGAAGACGATGCTTTACGTAGAAGCACTGTAAGTGTCGGCTGCTTGAGGATCACAGGAGGAGCAGGGGTCCCCGAGGATGTTGCCTGAGGTAGTTTCCTCCCCATGGACGCCCGGGAAAGCTTTGTTGGTCCCGTTAGTATAGCAGGCAGGGCAGGAGTGCCAACAACAAGCGTCTGGTCACATCGAGGTTCAGGCCACGCCCCCATATGTATGTTTTAATTGTAAATACTTAAAAATTGTCTTTTACCTTTAATGCAAACTCTTTGCAAATCTAAAGAACTCTTTAAACTTGCCATCATACAATAATTGAGAGATCACCATAACCCCCCTTTCCACCCAGAATTTAAACCCTTCGGTTAAGGTCTGGAGTCTTGTATAGCAATGTAATATCTTTGCACACCCTCAAAAGAGAACCAAATAAGGTATTGTTTATGTACTCTAGACCCTTAAGAAGGCCAGATTCCAAGATGTGGATGGGAGCTTTATAACCAAAAATCTTACTTACATGTGCTAGATTATAATATAAGGGTGCCTCTCCCAATCAGGTAAATTTAAATTTTACGGCCAAATAGTACATTTTTATACATGGAATAGCTATCCCACCCTCACTCCAGTGATGACAGAGTTTTTTTTTTTTTTTTCATTTTAGTCCCCTTTCCACAATAATTTAATGAAATAACTATTAATTGAGTGAATTTGGCAATTTTTGCATAAATGTTGAATAACATTTCAAAGTTGTTTTTCTCCAAATCTACAAAAGGGACATACATAACAAAGGTATGTTGTTTATCACTGTAATGTGTTCTGTAACACTCTGCTGACAGTTGAGGAGAGGGGAGGTAAACTCCTTTTAAAGTGTGAGGTGTCTGCTTTCAGATTAATTTTTATTTTACAATGCATGTCTTATTTGCAAATGTGAATCATGTTTAAATTGTGAAGTTGTTAAAACACTGAATGATGCTTCATACTGAGCCATGTTGGGGAAAAAATATGCTCCTTTTCTCTAACTCGTTTGTCTTTGGTGACAACTGAAAAAAAAAAATGAAAAAATTATATTCCGGTATTTATGAAGTTTCAAGAAATGTTCATATGGATAGTTTTTACTTTTGTAAATTACCTTTGCAGTAAGTGCTGGTAATTAGTATTAAAAAAAATTGTTTTCTATGATTTCCTTTAATACACTGAGTGATTGCTGTCCATGAAATATTCCACTTTGCAGAAGAAAAGATTTCTTTTGAGTTGAAAATTCAAAATAGTCTTATATTGAATGCAATTTGACAAGTTTGAGCAGTTCACCAAAGTAAGAAAACTGATCTTCTGTCCATAAAATATCAGTATTCTGTTCACATGCTGAAAATATAATTGAGCTGAGTTGTTGTGCTTCATATAATGGATACAAGTAACAATTTAGCTGAAGACTATTATGGATGGATCAACTACATAATCTGACCTGTACACATACAGTATGCAAAATACAAAGTGAAAATAAAAGCATAAAAAGAATGATATGTTTATCCCAGGCTATGCAAAGGGATATTTCTGTCTTGCCCATATACAGTGCTAATGCAGAGAGTGATGTTCATTAAAAGCTTACCCCTGAAAAAAATTATAAGGAAACAGTACTTTGTCAAAGAATAAAGACACCAAAAATTATCCAGATGTACATTGTGTTCCACTCTTTCTTCGATTCCAAATAGTCCAAATATCTTCTATCAGTCAAGTGGGATGTAACACTGTTTACCCCTTATGTTTCCCCTAAAAGAATCAAAAACTAGGCAACTTTGTAACTTTTTTATATTTCCGTGTACGAGAATGCATAAGTTACATTTATTGCGGGGCCAGATGTACTTTTTAGTTATACTGTTTTGGGGAATGTCTATTGCTTTGAACACTTTTGGCTCTTTTGATTCTTTTCCTGCTACGGTGTTCACCGTATGGGAAAATTATTGTTATAATTTTGTATACTAGGTGCTTTTGGACACCGGGATACCAAATGTGTATATGTTTCATTTGTTCAATTATTTTTACTTTTATATGTGTTCTAGGTAACATTTTTATTTATTATTATTTATTATTTTTTTTATATTTTTTACCTTTTTTACTGTAATTATTAGACCCCCATAGAGATCTTGAACTCAAGGGTGTCTGAACAATAATGCAATGCAATACAATTCTAAGAGGCTATGCCAGACAAGCCTGGGAGCCTTCAAAAGGTTCCTGTCATGGCAACGAATCGCCGGCCCTGAATTTTGTTCCAGGGGTCAGCAATCCTCCCCAAAATGGTGATGCCTTGGTCAGCTTTGACTGAGGCGCCACGGGCCCTGATTGTTGTCATTTACACCGGGTCTCTGCTGTATCCTGAGCGGCCGCCATATTTAAGTACCCAACATTCACCGTACTATTAGGGTGGATATCCGGAAGGGGTTAAAAAGAAAATTTTGCTGGAATCGTTTTCAGGTGCCATTTCTCATTTGCCGAGCCCCTAAAGTTCCAGTGCATTGGAAACCCCTCAAAAGTGACCGCATTTTGGACATGTATAAAGTGATATAGTGAGTATTTTGACCCCACAGCTGTTTCACAGATCTAATTAACATTGGGACATGAAAATGATTTTTTTTTTTCAATAAAATGTCGTTTTAGCCCCAAGCTATTCATTTTCACAAGGGGTAAAGGAGAAAATGCACAAAAAGTTATTTACACAATTTCTCCTGAGCATGGCAATACCCCATATGTGGTCTTAAATGACTCTATGGGTACATGGCAGGATTCGGACTGGAAAAAGAGCTATTTGGCTTTTGGAGGTCAGATTTTACTGGAATAGCTTTTAGGTGCCATGTCGCATTTGCAGAGCCCCTAAAATAGCAGTACAGTGTAAGACCCCAAAAAGTTACCCCATTTTAAAACGACACTGCATAAGGAATTTATTAAGGTGGATAGTGAGCATTTTGAACCCAAAGCTGTTTCACGGATTTAATTAGCAATGGGTCGTGAAAGTGAAAAATTACTTTCTTCCCAATAAAACGTCGCTTTAGACACAAATTCTTAATTTTTACAAAGGGTAGAAAATATTTAGATTATTGGAAAATAATCTCCAGAATTTAATACACAATTTCTCTGAGAACAGAAATACCCCACATATTGATAAAAACTGCTGTTTGGACACTCAGCAGGGCACAGAAGACGAGGAGTGCCATTAGACTTTTGGAGGGAAGAATCATTTTTAGGTGCAATGATGCATTTGCAGAGCCCCTAATGTGGATAAGGATAATCCAGTTTTTTTTGGCATCCCAAGTGCTGTTCTCAGGGTCATACAACATACAATCCTTTCCATTTCAGAACATATTCTAGATTTTTTCAGTTACGTATCTGGCCAGGCACGCCAGCCACAAATTTTTCTCCTAAATTACAACAGGCCTGTATCATGTACAATTAATCGAAACTGGCTAAATTTTCTACAAAACCATTGCTTTTTACTATACAATCGCCATCTATAAAAACCACGGGCTAGTTCCTTTCCCCAAAAATTACCTTTATAGTGTGGCTCACTGCATCATACAGATCTTGGTCTTTATTTATAATAAAGCCAGCATTGTCTGGGAAAATAAGATTATTAATTGAATATTGTATATTATATATTTTTTTTTGTTCATCAAACAACAGTTTAATTTATACATTATTATTATATTCAAACATTCATGAAGGGCAACAAAATGAATAAAATATTTAAATAATAATTTATATTTAATTAATTAAATAAATAAATAAATAAATAAATAAATAAATACAAATTCTTAGCAGGATAGGACATTAATATCAGATCTGTCTTGTTCCAGCAAACAAACTACGCTCATATCTCCTGATGCGTTTTTTCTCTTGGTACCTTATGCTGTGAAGTGTTTTATGGAAATGGAAGCAGCTAGTCTCCTATTCCAACAAGAGACTAGCTGCTTCTGTTTCCATCAAACACTTCACAGCATCAAGTACCCATAGGCAGATGCATTGGGGGTATGAGCTTGGATTGTTTACTGAACAAACACAGATATGATATTGATGACCTATTCTGTGGATACATCAGCCTTATCATAAAATGAATGTTTCTGTTGACCACAATAACATTTAAAAACTCACAAGAGACACAGACAAATACAAAAAACAATGTTATTAATTATAAATAAATGAGTTATTGGTTTTCTATTTTTGTCTAAATTCATTTCTCAAAGATACATAAGTTTGAAACCCACGTTGAGGGTCCTCATTGGATTGCAAGTCACTACATTGACTAAAAAGGTACACTGGTAAACCACAAACAAACAAACAAACAAAAAAAACTAAGGGATAGAAACATCCTGTTGCCATTGTATTGAATATTTCACAGTCAAAAAATAATCAGAAAACAAGTCCCGATTCACAAGTCCAGATGATCCAGATCTACCTTGCAGTGTAGTCTCCAAAAGGTATAGATAAATTGGGAAAAGTAGTTTTCTCCAAATCAGCAAACAAGTAACATAATCAATGGTTGTGAAGTCATGGAAGGGAATGTAGGCTTTGATGACCAAATCATTGTACTCAGGATCCATATGAAGAACTGAAACTTTTGGCAGTAGGAATCCAAAGGGCACATTCCACATATCAGTAGGGCCCTGGGGAGCCCAAAAATTAAATATGTGCTTCTGGCTGTCCACTGCTCTTCTGGGAAAAGGGGACATCACATAGTGGAGAGTGCAGAACACGTGTCTGTTACCATGACAGATGGGATGGGTGGTTCAGATGGGTGGCTCCTGTGAAATGTTGAGATGGATATCTGGCAGAATGCTATGCTTGGAATTTGTCCAGCTGCAGGCACAAGATCTGGTAGAGTGTGGCAGTATATTTTCTAGGCCCACTGATACACAGTGGGGTGCACCAAGTAGCTCCACTACTTCTTGCTCAGTTTGTGGAGGTTCTCAAAATTGCTGAGAAGCCAAAGCTGAAGTAAATGGTGCATAGGTCGAGATCAAGAACACATGTTAGAAATGACAAAGTATCCAAGAATACTCCAGAAACAAAAGCACAGAAATCTAACAAGTGTTAAAGTTTATAAAGAATGACAGCATGTAATGTGGGTTATCATGTAACCATGTGAGTTTTTTCAGTGGGTTGGGTCAAAAATTCCATGACCAATAAAATTAATGCATTATAAATGTACAGACGGGTATAAAACTGATGAAAAATATTTGACACAGTGATGGAAAAATAAAGTTTAAAACTCATTCATCTCTTTTTAATGGCTTATAATATTGACTCCGTTATTACTTGATACCTTTTCTATTTGTTGTGCATTCCATTCTCTACACAGTATAGGACTTCAATTATCCTTTGTCTTCCATTTGTAGAGATGTGTGAACCTCTAAAGATTTTTTGGGTTCGTATGGCTCATTTTGGGTTCATATGGTTCAGGACTAAGATTCATATTGGGTCGAACAAGTTTGCTAAGAACCACACCTTAAAACACAGTATTAAAACACTCTTAGCACTAGAAGTCCCAGAGAGGGGTCATTTAACATTTCTACCTTTGGAACCCAGAGACGGGTCGAATGACCTGAAGGATTTAAGCAAACAACCTATAATCACCGCTTTTGTTCTGTAATTAAGGCCATTACTGTCACACCACAGGATTTACAATAGGCTGCTGTGGGGAGCTGCGTGTGTGTGTGTGTGTGTGTGTGTGTGTGTGTGTGTGTGTGTGTGTGTGTGTGTGTGAGTGGCATGTCCTTCTTGTGTGACTCACTCAGTAACTGCGATTTTTTTTTTTTTTTTTTCTGCACCCATTGACTTGAATCTAAATATACAAAAATGTAAATATACAAAAGAACAACTGTTATTTGTTTCCATGCTTTTTATTTTTGTTATGAAAATAATAAAAAAAATACAAGGAATAAAACAATTCCACACATATTTACAATAGGCTGCTGTGGGGGGCTGCGTGTGTGTGTGTGAGTGGCATGTCCTTCTTGTGTGACTAGCATTTCAGCACTTAATCAGCAGTCTGTCTGCACTGTCGGAACATACCTGGCACTGCCTGGGTATGTCCCTGGTACATTTGCCACACGTGTATTTGTAGCAGTCAACACATCTCTCAGTTGCACAATTGTTCGTGCATCGATGGTTGACCTGACACTTCGCCCTTTTGCCAGGGCTGGGTGTGGAAGGTTGTTGCCGAAGGAGTTTCTCCTTGCATGCCTTCTTTTCAGTCACATGAGAGCCACCTAACTCTTTTGCAAGCTCAACCAGGAAGTCCACCCGTCTCTCCTGCACCCCAGTGCATGCCTGATAAAGAACATGAGCATTCAGTGCTGCCATGTCAATCATGTTGTAGAACACGGCGAATGGCCATCTCCGTGTTCCTGCACGCACGCTGTACTCCCGCACCATTTGGTCCATTACATCCACACCGCACTTTGTGTGATTGTATTGTGTGACCGTGTTTGGCTTCCTTTTGTTGGTATCCTCAGTCTCAACCACGCTGTGCATGCTGCTGAGAATGTAGACGGCCTTCTTTCGTTTGGGTGCATACACTGTCAGTGTGGCACCAGTGGTTGAAAACACCTGAGTGGTGAATTCAGTGCGGTCCATCTGTCTAGCGGATTGAGGAATTTCCCGGCGACTCTTGTTGACTGTGCCGAGGATAGTGGTTTTCCGGCTAAGCAGTCGTTGTGCAAGTGACAATGATGTAAAGAAATTGTCCGTGGTTACAGTTCTGCCCTTGTCCATGAATGGTTCCATCAGCCTCATCACTACAGTTTCGGACAGTCTCTCCCCGCTGGGACGACTGGGGTCCTTGCCAAGATATGGGAGGACATTACAGATGTACTTTGATTTCAAGTCGCAAGCCACCCAAAACTTGATGCCAAACTTGTCTGGTTTTGTTGCAATGTATTGCAGAAAACAGCAGCGAGTCTTTGACGGGAAAAGCTGTTCATCAATAGTGATGTGTCGACCAGGGTTGTAGGATGCGATGCAGTTGGTGACAAACGATCTCCACACATCGGAGATTGCAGCAAACTTATCGGTCTCCACTCGCTCACTGCGTGTGAACATGTCATCAAAGCGTAGGTGTTTCATGATGTCTTGGAAGCGGTTTCGGGTCATAGTTGCAATGATCCTTGGGTTTGCTAGGTTTGCTGACCAGCTGTCACATAGTGATGGAACCTTGGTCACCCCCCGCAAGATAATGACTGAAATAAATGCCTTTAGTTCCGGGAGACCCATGAACCAATCCACCTGCTCCGTGTGACGTGCATGTTGAGTAGTCCATTCTTGAATGCTACGAAGCATGTCAAGAGTGATAAAACAGAGGAAGCTCTGAAGGCGACTCCGGACACTTCGTCTGGCCTTAGCACTTGGCTCTCCATCTGTAGGGTACGGTTCTATTGGGGTGAAATGGAGACGTTTCCCCACTTCTACTTCACGCCACACTGTGCCATCTTTTGCGGTCTCTGTCGGCTCACTCGCCAACCGAGCTCTCTTTTTTGGTAGAGGAGGAGTCTCCTCATCTGCAAGATAAATAATTTCAAATTAACATTTTGTTTTGGTTCTAAATAAAAAAGATAGTCAGGAAATAAAAATCGGTAATTTGAAAAAAATCTAACCTGAAGACAGCTCAGAGTCCGAATCCAGTTGAAGGACTATGTCTTCTCCATCTGAGTCAGAAGGGTTGGTGTTGCTCAGGATCAGTTCCAATGCCTGTTGAATGGTGTGCCTTCTCTGCATTTTGTTTCTTGTGAACAAAATAGGTGAAGCAATATTCCAGAACTCCTTTCCAATAACAGTATGTATAGCGGTCGGGGAACCAGGCTTTCCCCGACCGCTATCATAATGGTCCGGGGCCCGGCCATCTCCAGCTGGCCGCGGGCTCCGTACCCTGCCGGGTCCGTTCGCGGTCGCACCCCCTGCGACCGCGATCGTTACTGGTTTGTGGGGTTTGCGGTAGCAGCTGCCACAGGGCTCCGGGGCCCCTAATGTCCCGGGCCCTGTGGCAGCCGCTACCGCTGCTACCCCGATAGTTACGCCCCTGGACCAGGCCACAGGACATATCTGAGTAGTGGCAGTGGTGGCAGGCACTTGGCAGCTGTGGCAACATGTGTGGCAGTGTAGCAGGGCATAATATGATGCACCAGGTCACAGCACATGTCTACCTGAGTGGTTGTACTGGTGATAGGCAGCTGTGGCAACATGTGTGGCAGTGCAGTAGGGCATAATATGATGGACCGTGCTGCAGGACATGTCTGCCTAAGTGGTGGCAGTGATGATAGATTTTTATAAGTAGCAGTCAACATTAGCAACAGTGTAATAAATTGAAGATAATGATAAAGGGAGGCATATCTGACCTGCCAGCTGAAAAAGCTAGAATATCTTCTGAAATGGAAAGAACTTTATGACCCTGTGAGAAAAACATAGATGATTCTGCTGGTTAAATCTGCATTGGAGCAAATGCCACATCAACATTGTGTTGGCGGAGTGACAATTTACAGAATTTCAAGAAAACTTTGGGGTGCTGTAATAGCGTGTCTGGCCTGGATGCCAGTAGAAAAAGCTGGACTATCTTCCAAAAGTGATAATCGTGTATGTGGTTTTGCTGCTGCTATGGGTGCATGTGTAGCACCAAATATTGTAGTGACTGAGTGACATTTGACATAGTGTGACCCAAATCTTTCTAGAAATTATGTCAAATGTAATTCAGTCACTTCACTAACCAAGGCAAATCAGTAATAAACTCCATTGACAAATGGGACCATGGTCTCTTAGGTATAGGAAGGGGATGAAGAAGGCCCTCGGGTAATCTCCTAGGAGTCTTCATCTTAGCACATGTCTCACAGGCAGCAACAAATTCACATACGTCTCGAGACCAGGAAGGCCACCAGTAAGAGCGGGAGAGAAGGTATTTAGTCCCAGCGAAGCCGGGATGTCCCGTTAAGGTAGAACAATGAATTTCCTCCAAAACACGAAGACGAAGATTTGGAGGTTCAAATAGTTTCCCAGTGGGAGTATTACTGGGAGTAAGATCTTGTAAATTAACCACTAAAGTAGCAAGATCAGGAGTAATAATGGCGAGAACCACTCTGAGAGACAAGATTTTATCTGGGACATCCTTAGGGGCATCGCTGAAACCAAAACTGCGAGATAAGGCATCAGCCCGTACATTTTTAGAGCCTGGACGACAAGTCACCACAAAATTAAAACGTATGAAGAATAGCGCCCAGCGGGCCTGCCTAGGAGACAGTCGCTTAGTGTTATCCAGATATAGTAGGTTCTTATGATCGGTGAATACTGTGATCTGGTGTTTGGCCCCCTTGAGGAAATGTCTCCACTCTTCGAATGCCCATTTAATGGCTAGGAGTTCTCGATTACCAATGTCATAGTTGCGCTGCATAGGAGAGAATTTCCTCGAGAAGAAGGCCACAGGTTGCAAACACGTAAAATTTTCAGAGCCCTGAGACAACACGGCACCAACCCCCACTTCAGAGGCATCAACCTCAATAATAAATGGGCGATCATAGTCTGGTGGTACTAATACAGGAGCCTCAACAAAACATTTCTTGAGATGTACAAAAGCCTGTTCCGCTTCCGGAGTCCATTTGGTCACATCGGCACCTTTCTTTGTGAGATCCGTTAATGGCTTCACTATAGAAGAGAAATTCTTAATAAATTTTCGATAATAGTTGGAGAAACCCAAGAAACGTTGTAGGGCTTTAAGGTTGGAGGGGCGTTCCCAGTTATTAATAGCTGTGACTTTTAGTGGAGCCATACAAAATGAATCGGGAGTAATAACGTAACCGAGGAAGGTGACCCTTTGGATTCCGAACAGGCATTTGGACAGTTTGGCAAAGAGACAGTTTTGACGCAACAGTAGCAAAACACTCCTAACATGCTCAATATGTGTGGCCCAATCAGGAGAGAAGACTAGAATATCATCCAGGTAGACAACCACATAACAACCGAGCAAGTCTCTAAAGATATCGTTAACAAAATGTTGAAATACTGCGGGTGCATTACATAACCCGAAAAGCATTACTAAATACTCAAAGTGACCTTCCGGGGTGTTCCGCAGTTTTCCATTCATCTCCTTCTCTAATCCGGATCAGATTGTATGCCCCACGGAGGTCAATTTTAGAATCTGATTGAATCTGATTGAATCTGATTGAAAAGATCAGGGATCAGAGGAAGAGGGTACTGATTTTTAACCGTAATTTTATTTAATTCTCGGTAGTCAATGCATGGTCGCAGTCCGCCATCTTTCTTTTTTAACATGAGCTCCGTATGTATTGAGCCCACTTGCAAAGAGAGTAAGGGGGTTTTAAAACGGATTTTACCCCTGGCCAGTGGAGTAAAATCCGCCCCAGTAACCAACAGAGGAGTATCTAATGATACAAGTTCAATACATAAAGCAGAAACAAACGAAAATTTTACAAAGTTAGTGGCAGCCCCAGAATCTACTAGGGCCTGCCCAGAAACAGATCTGCCCCCAAAAGACAAAGACACAGGTAACATCAATTTGTGAGATTTTTCAGAAGATACCTGACTGCCTGAGCGGTTCTTCCGAATACCTCTCAGGCCCTGGAGTTTTCCGCTGGTGTACGTGGTTTGATGGAACAGTCTCGGATGAGATGACCCGGTTTGCCGCAATACAGGCAGAGGTGATTCCGGAGACGATATTCTTGTCTAGTCTTGGTATCCAGTGCTCCCAACTGCATAGGCTCATCTCCAGGGGTGACAGAAGGAGAAACAGATTTTTTAACAGAAAGAGAGAGATAGACAGAAGACTTAGTGGGACCAATCCCCACCCTCTCCTTACGTCTGTCCTGGAGTCTCCTGTCAATGCGGACGGCTAAGGTCATGGCCTTTTCTAAGGTATGGGGATCAGGATGACCTACCCAGACATCGTTCACTGAATCATTCAGGCCCTGTTTAAAAAGAGCTTACAAAGCGGAGTCGCACCAACCTGCTGTTATACTCAACTTCTGAAACTCAGAGCAATAAGTTTCAGCGGATAGTTCACCTTACCGGAGGGTAAGAAGTTGGGATTCGGCAAGTCCAATTTGATCAGGCTCAGCATAAATGGCCCCCAAAGACTTAAAAATTTTTTCCAGATCTGTCCACTCCTCTGCCTCAGGGAGAGTTTAAGGGCCCAAGTCTGTGGATCCCCCTGTAAGAGAGAAATGACCGCCCCCACAATCTGAGTCTGCAACGCATGAGGGTTGACCCGAAAATACAACAGACATGATTCCCTGAACGTCCCAAATTTACCTCGGTCCCCTGAAGACCTATCCGGGAGTAACATTTTAACCCTGGGAAGGGAAATGACAGTAGGTGGTGTAGCAGCGGCCTCAGCTTGATTCTGGGTGAGAGTGTGTACCTGATTGGCCAGCTCAGACACCAAACCTGCCAAACCCTCCATTTGAGTCACAAGGTCCTGAATAGAAGCCATGCCAGTAATGAGTAGAAGGATTAAAGTTTTTTTTTTTACGGCCTGCTATTCTGTAAGGGAATCACTAGAGGAGCGATTCCCCAGCAGCTGCTGGAGGACTTAGGGGGGAGGGGCACAACAAGACAGTGGACCCTAAGCTGAATCCCCCCACTGTCCCTGGCTAACTTGCCCGATCTGTCCTAGGTGACAGCCAGCAACCAGTCGACAGTTCCTACTTATAATAAGTGATAACACAGAACGCAGACAGGATGTACAACAACAAAGGGAGGTCAGCTAGCCAAGGGGTCGGTAACAAATGAGTAATGCAGTACAAAATCACAATCCAAGAGAAGTCAAAGGTAAGCCAGTGGTCAGAAAATCAGAAGAGCAGGTAACAAGGAACAAGAAGTATAGCCAGTAAGCAAAATGCAATAGCAGGCGCCAATGGGAAAGTGAGCAAACAATAAATAGGGAGAAAGAACCCGCCCCAGACTTGATAGGAGGACAGGCTGTCAATCACAAAGGCAGGACCAAAGTTAACTCTTAGTGGAGCAGGGGGTAAGCAAGCTGAAGGAGAAGAGCGTGGTGGAAAATCAATTAAGGAGGTGAGGGAATAGGACAGTGTTCAGACAATACAAGAAAAACACAGAGGAAGGAATCACAAGCGGGCACGCCTCCTGCGCCGCAGCGTGCGCCCGGAGGATGGTGCCAAAGCCTGAACAGGCAAGGATGTTACAATTACCCATATATTTCATAGTGCTTAATTTAAATGCAAAACTAAATACTCAAAAGTGTATACATTTAATGGTATCAATATATTTTGTGAATTATTTAAAATCATAGACATTTCTCTTTAGTTATTAAGCCATGAGTGCATGAGTTTGCTATGAGAGTACCCACTGTACTAATTTTCCAATCTATTTATCAAACACTGAAATATTTTATGAATTTGTAAATTCTGTTAAACAAGCAATTACTAACACAAAATAAATGAATTTTTCAAGTGAGCCTAGAAAATGTTTTCTTTTTTACAATAAGATATTGTTTTTCTAGTAGTTTAACATTAATATTAACCCATTAGCTTAAATAAAAATTATATAATGCATATCGTTCAAGCTGCATAAATCTTTTTTGACTGAAATAGCTTCAATTTTCTTTTGTGTACGCCTGTTAAAAGGGGAATATTTTCATGTTACTCCTGAGGACATCATTATAAATGATTACTCATAAAATGTTTTCTTTGCCAATGGCAGTTGAACACAATCTTAAATAAATTTAGAGGTTTGATAATGATGAAACATAGCGTTCAATATTTAATTGCCCTTTAGTCACTCAGATTTATTAGTTTACCAAAATATCTGAAAATTTATTATAATTAAAATGCTTTTAACTATACATCAATGCACAGACACAAACTGAGATATCTACATGAGTGGAATATGCAGGTTTGCTATAATCCCTATTTCTGAAGGTTGGATATCTTTGTATAGTTATGTTTATTCCTATATAGCATACTCAAACAATTTGTTTTGAGACTGACCCTATATTTGCACAACAGTGAATATTGGCAGAATCCATTTCAGTGCATGTGAGGCTATTCACATGACCGATAATTATAATTTGACGGTCTGTTGTAACGTACCAACGAAATATAGGTCCTGTTCTATATTTTTCGCCATCGATTGTGTGGCTGTAGGATAAAGACAATCCAGAACCTACTCATATTTTCATTTAACATAACAATAATATACATTGTTACCTGACATAGCAAAATCATGCTGCCCGTAACAAGTACCAGGCAATCAATAAGTGTTTTACTATGTGAAGTGATACGCAGATGACGCCGAAGTGTGCATAAGAAATTTACCAAGCACTGCAATTCATAATTTTGGCATTTAAAATAAGTCACAAAATAGAGTTTGAGATTATTTGTGCTAAAATTTGGTTACATTTACACCACTTGTTCCACTTTTGTAAGTGGGAAAGTGGACATAGTTATCTAGCTATTGTTACACCAGATTTATCATATGAAAATTTTAAAATATTGCAAAAATGATTACCATGTCACTCCAGTGAGTGGGTGGCATAGACAGTGAAAATCAGCTTAGAGCCAAACACTTATAAAGACTTTCAGACTTCTAATATAATATATAATATCCATCAAACATTGAGCAACATTTGATTGAATGCAAATTATGCCAGTGCAAACTCCAGCAAAACTGACTTTAGAAATTTCCCTCATGATAAATTCCTTCTTGTGTCTTTACCTCCTCATGATAAATTCCTTCTTTTGTGTCATTTTGATATTTGCATATGTATTTAGGATAATAAAACAATCTTACAATAAAAAGTCTACTGAATCTAATGTTAGACATAATGTTTGTGAAATAAAAAATTAAGGCATTTGAAAAACTGTAGCAAAACCTGGTGGAGGGTTGTCGGGGGCAAGTCCCCCTGGGATGGATGTCACCGTAATCCTAATTAAATAAATAACCAGTTTCGTGCGCTCGGGAAACAAGACGTACACAGGTATCGTGTATGAACCGTTTCTACTTTATTACGTAGTTTAATACAGTTTTAAAAGCAAGCTCAATTACATAACAGTCATGTGATCAATATACATATATGGTCTTTCCAGTTCCGTTATCACACAAATTTGTTCATTTACCCATCACCCCAGATGTTTTCATTTTCACCTTATCTAAATGTCCTCCCAAGACTACTAGTTCTGCTGAAATCGGCAGAACTGTTGATATCTCCCCCAGACTCCAAGTCTGTCCTTATCAACTACGCAGTCTTGTTTACAGAACATTCCACCCTCTTGTGCTTTCTGTATACTGTGATATAGAATATAGTGCAAGTTATGTTTTAACCCTTACAATTCCCCCATTTTAGGACTTTATTTTTAATCAGTATTCAATGAATACATTCACACTATCTGTGTGCCATCTGTGATGGATTCTCCATTGAAAATGTTAAAAATAATGATCCTACCTTACATACTGAGTATTGTCCCTCATGAGATTGCATAGCGAAGGAATACATTGGATACAACAACATCCTAATATCATAAAAATGATTACACAAAGGATTATACCTACGATTTGTCGAAGGTATCCCAAGTCAGGTAGGAAAGCTAACAGCCAGTCCCACCATCCTTGGTTGACATCTTGTTTAATATGTGTTACCATTTCCTGCAACTGTTTCAACTTATCATGCACGTCTTCTGAATGGTCAGACAAATTAAAACAGCACATTCCCGCAAAAGTGTTGCACCCATAACCATGTTTAAGCAGTAAATAATCTATAGCCGCTCTATTCTGCAATATTGCTTTTTTATGTGATTGCAAATCTAATACAACATCTTTAATGATAGCGCTAGTAGTGTTTATATTCTTTACCATAAAGCAAGCAATACGTGATATTATCTTAGCATTATATACAGACAAACCTGGTACTCCTACCAGTGACACAGCTAGGCTTATGTATTCTGCTTTCGATAAGAGTTTCACATCATAATTACAATCCTCAGGCAGTGGGATAGTACTTCTTTTGTGTAATATATGTACATGCGATTTCTGTGAACTCTGTTCATATGGTGTGGGTATCATAGTCAATGCTAATCTAGACAAGGCACATATGCCTCCAGTTATATTGGCAGGTATATAGGTGTAGCTGCTATTACCACACGCTAGAACCCACCCAGGTGGCAAGGGTACATGTAAATCTAGTGACGGGACAATAAGTGTCCTGTTACATTGCATCCTCTTCCCTTCCCTCAGGGTTTGACAATCGTTGTCAGTTCTGGGGGAGATATCATTTAACTGAAGTTTCAACAATTTAGTCCATACTGCAACAGAAGTCGGCACTGCAATCAAACAAGTTTCTAACACATTACTGGAATATGCATTTCTCAAACAAAATTCTGTCATGTTTAATACTCGGGCCAAATATAACCACATATTCTCTTTTGTTCTCCATATGTGTTCCTCCAGCTCCCTTACTCCCCGATTTGGGCTGTCTTTTTTCCTGTAAAGTTCAAACCAGGTCCATATTATTAAAAGGCTTCCAGCAAACATCAGCAAGTGTCCTGTTTTCATTTTGATGGTGCTTCAACTTTCTTGCAATGTGAAGCGTGTATCCAGGTGGGTTTTCCCTCCAATTTTACTGAAGTGGCAGTTGTCAGCAGTACTTGGAAGGGACCGTCATACCTGGGTTCAAGAGACTTCCTAGTGTGTCTTTTCAAGACCACCCAATCACCAGGCTGCAAGCTATGCGTTCCTGAAAAATCAGAAGGGTCTGGAATAGAAGAGAACACTTGTTTATGTGTTTCTCTCAATTTCTGGCACAAACTCTGCACATAGCTAGAAATACTGTCATAGTTAAGCTGTAACGTCTGAGGGAAGTATAACCCTGTTTTGGGCGCACTTCCAAACAATATTTCAAATGGTGACAACCCTGTCCTCCTGTTAGGGGTGGTTCTTACTGAGTAAAGGGCTAAAGATAGACACTCAGGCCAGGGCTTCCCTGTCTCTGCTATCGCTTTTTGGATCTTTAATTTGAGTGTGCCATTCAACCTCTCCACCTTGCCTGAACTCTGAGGATGGTAGGGTGTGTGGAAAGCTTGCTCAATCCCTAGTGCAGACATTATTTCTTTCATTATCTCACCTGTGAAATGTGTACCTCTGTCAGACTCAATCACCTCGGGCACTCCAAACCTGCACACAAGCTCAGACATCAGTTTCTTGGCAGTTGCTTGTGCGGTTGCTTTGCTCACAGGGTAGGCCTCAGGCCATCCTGAAAACAGATCCACACAGACCAATACATACTCGTATGTTCCAGACTTAGGCAACTGTATGTAATCTATCTGTATCCTCTGAAATGGGTACAGGGATTTTGGTGTACACTTGGTGGGTGTTTTAACTACCTGTCCTGGGTTGTGTAGAGCACATATGTGACATGCTTTTACGTGGTTACTAGCAGCTCTTCCAAAACCTGGGGCAAACCATAATTTACCCACTAATGACTCCATGGCATTTCGAGAGGCATGCACCTTACCGTGGGCCAAGCCAGCCATCTGGGGGTAGACTGCTGCGGGCAGACATAATCGATCCCCCATTTTCCACATACCATCACCGTCTGTAGCACCTGCTTTTCTCCATCTTTCAATTTCCACACTGGTGACCTTTGAGTACAGCCCTTTTGGGTCTGCTAGGTCAATGTCCATTTTGCTCACCTGGTTGGGACCCCTTCTCGCCAGTAGTGCTGCAGCCTTGGCTGCTATGTCAGCTCTCTCATTTCCACGGCTTTCAGGGTCCCTTCCTTTTGCGTGAGCTCTGACTTTCACAATTGCCAGCTGCTTTGGGAGCAGTATGGCCTCCATCAGTCGACTTACCACATCTCCATTCTTAATTGGCTTGCCCTGGGCCGTTAGGAAGTTCCTTGCCCTCCATATTGGACCATAATCATGTGCAATGCCAAAAGCATACCTGGAGTCAGTGTACAGTCATGGCCAAAAGTTTTGAGAATGACACAAATATTATATTTTCACATGATCTGCTGCCCTCTGGTTTTTATGTGTGTTTGTCAGATGTTTTTATCACATACAGAAATATAATTGCATTCATATTATGAGTAACAGAAGCTTATATTGACAGTTAGAATGAGTTAATGCAACAAGTCAATATTTGCAGTGTTGACCCTTCTTCTTCAGGACCTCTGCAATTCTCCCTGGCATGCTCTCAATCAAATTCTAGACCAAATCCTGACTGATAGCAGTCCATTCTTGCAGAATCAATGCTTTAATTTTGTCTGAATTTGTTGGTTTTTGTTTGTCCACCCGTCTCTTGATGATTGACCACAAGTTCTCAATGGGATTAAGATCTGGGGAGTTTCCAGGCCATGGACCCAAAATCTCTATGTTTTGTTCCCTGAGCCATTTAGTTATCACCTTTGCGTTATGGCAAGGTGCTCCTTCATGCTGGAAAAGGCATTGTTGAGCGCCAAACTGCTCTTGGACGGTTGGGAGAAGTTGCTCTTGGAGGACATTCTGGTACCATTCTTTATTCATGGCTGTGTTTTTAGGCAAGACTGTGAGAGAGCCGATTCCCTTGGCTGAGAAGCAACCCCACACATGAATGGTTTCAGGATGCTTTACAGTTGGCATGAGACAAGACTGGTGGTAGCGCTCACCTCTTCTTCTCCGAATAAGCTGTTTTCCACATGTTCCAAACAATCGAAAAGGGGATTCATCAGAGAAAATGACTTTACCCCAGTCCTCAGCAGTCCACTCCCTGTACCTTTTGCAGAATATCAGTCTGTCCCTGATGTTTTTTCTGGAGAGAAGTGGCTTCTTTGCTGCCCTCCTTGAGACCAGGCCTTGCTCCAAGAGTCTCCTCCTCACAGTGCGTGCAGATGCACTCACACCTGCCTGCTGCCATTCCTCAGCAAGCTCTGCACTGCTGGTAGCCCGATCCCACAGCTGAAACACTTTTAAGAGACGGTCCTGCCGCTTGCTGGTCTTTCTTGGGCGCCCTGGAGCCTTTTTGGCACCAATGGAACCTCTTTCCTTGAAGTTCTTGATGATGCGATAGATTGTTGACTGAGGTGCAATCTTTCTAGCTGCAATACTCTTCCCAGTTAGGCCATTTTTGTGCAGTGCAATGATGACTGCACGTGTTTCTTTAGAGATAACCATGGTTAACAGAAGAAAAACAATGATGGCAAGCACCAGCCTCCTTTTAAAGTGTCCAGTGGTGTCATTCTTACTTAATCATGACAGATTGATCTCCAGCCCTGTCCTCATCAACACCCACACCTGTGTTAATGGAGCAATCACTGAAACGATGTTAGGTGGTCCTTTTAAGGCAGGGCTGCAATGATGTTGAAATGTGTTTTGGGGGATAAAGTTCATTTTCTAGGCAAATATTGACTTTGCAAGTAATTGCTGTTAAGCTGATCACTCTTTATAACATTATGGAGTATATGCAAATTGCCATTAGAAAAACTGAAGCAGTAGACTTTGTAAAAATTAATATTTGTATCATTCTCAAAACTTTTGGCCATGACTGTATATGTTAGCTGTTCTACCTTTGGCTATCTTACAAGCCTCCATAAGGGCTTTAAGCTCAGCTTCTTGGGCTGACATGTGTGGTGGAAGAGCTTCCTGGACTATGATGTCATGTTCAGTGACTACAGCATACCCTGTAACAAATTTGCCTTCATCTGTCAGATACCTTGAGCCGTCCACAAACATCTCATAATCAGGATTTTGTAACGGCACATCCGTGACGTGGTCAAATCCCACTGTTTCCTGTGACATAAGAGCCACGCAATCATGTTCATGCTGGCTGTCAAACAGTTCTTCTTCAGAGAGGGAATTTAAAAATAACTCATCTTCCACTCCCCCTTTTGAATCATGAACTCCTACAGGAAGAAGAGTTACAGGATTCAAAGTTAAACAGCGTTGAAAAGAGATGTTTGAGGAGGACTGCAGAGCAAATTCCATTTTGCACTGCCGTGCCAAAGAAAGGTGACGTCTGTCTACCTGTGTGAGGATAGCATGGATGTCATGAGTGTGTCATGGTGTATACACAACCAATAAATGATCTAGGACAATGTCTGAGCTTTTGTCAAGCAATGCTTGTACCGAGAGGACAACCCGCACACAGGAGGATGTCCCCCTGGCTTACAGCATCTAACCATGAGCTGTAATGTGTTGTTGTGTGAGAACTGCAGTTGCGTGCCCTATCATCTCAGTCACGTAGAGCTGAAAAGGTTTCTGATAGTCAGGTAGGCCTAGGGCCGGAGCACTGACTATCTGCAACTTCAGCTGATAAAACGCATCCAAGGCCTCAGGTGTGAGGCTGAATGGCTTTGAGGAGAGGCTATCGTACAGAGGTTGCATGGTCAGAGATGCAGATCTGATCCATGGCCTACAGTAGGATACCAATCCCAAGAAGGTACGTAGCTGAGCATGAGAGGTTGGCACCTGCATGTCTCTCACCACCTTGGTCCTCTCATCTGACAGGTGCTTGGTACCCTGGCCGAGACAGTGTCCCAGGAACACCACTTTTTGTTTGCCAAATTGCAACTTGTCCTTGTTGGCCTTGCAGCCGTTCTGGTAGAGGAAACACAACAGGCTGATGGTTGCCGCTTCACAGGTTGATTTGTCTGGAGCACAAAGAAGAAGATCGTCAACATATTGTAACAGAACAACATCATCATGTGGAAAATACCAAGTACTCATAATAAGTGTAAGACACCTTGTGAATTTGTTAGGACTGTTTTGCGCCCCTTGTGGTAGTACTGTCCAAGTGTACTGTTTACCCCTGAATGTAAATGAAAACAAATACTGGCAATCGGGGTGTAAAGGCACAGAAAAATATGCATTGGAAAGATCTATACAACTGTACCAGGTGGTACCTGTGGGGACAGCTGACAGCAAGGTGTGTGGGTTAGGTACCACTGGGGTTTCAAGTAGTGTTACTTTATTCAATTCCCTAAGATCATGAACCATACGGTATGTGTCTGGTTCTCCCTTTTTGCCCTTTTTCTTCACTGGGAAAAGAGGAGTGTTTGCTACAGAAGTGCATTCCTTCAATGCCTCTGCTTTCACTAATTCCACTATGGTTACTGCTATGGCATCCTCTTGGGCATGGGTCAGAGGATATTGTTTAATCCTGGGTGGCTGAGCACCAGGTTTCAGGGTTACCATAACAGGGGGTACATCCAATTTACCTAAGTCTGTTTTCCCAGTTGCCCATAATGCTGTTGGCACTTGGGATAACAGTACATTTTCTTCTTCAGTGAGGACAAAAATACAATTTGGTGTACTTAACTCGGCAGATAACAAACACAAAATCTCATGGTTAGTATGTGTGACTTTTACAAATGCTTCTCCTGAGGAATGTAACATGATATTACAACCTAATGCTCCCATCACATCTGTACCAAGAATGTTATCTGATGTGTCTGAGACTAAATACCTAGTGAGTATCCTGCAACCCTGAAATGAGGTTTCTACAGGATTAGTTTGATCTAAAGCATCCACCGCTTTAGTGAGAAGTCTTCCATAAACTTCCACTGATTCACCTTTCTCTCTTTTAACAGATACCTTACTTCAGGTGATAACAGGCAAGACAATAAATTCACATAACATAGTACAAGACATAATTTCATATGTTTGAGTATGTTCTTGAATATTTTACACATATATATTGTCATTGTACCTTACTTTCCATTTAACCTTAGGCTAACACTTTTATCAAAATATTTTCCCTTTGGGCATAAATAGTCATCATACACAGGCTGCGGACCCCGGAGGCCCAAAGCCAAGTTTCACTTTGTAATAATTGACATGTAACATTACTGGGTAACACAGTATCATGTTCAGCTTGTGATTTTCTGCGTGCGCATCATATCAGATACAACGTCCTTGGAGCTACTTGGCAGTCAATTAATGTTTTGGTTATTCCCTGCAGAACATCTGCAGAGCGCTACAACAGAATACAGGAATACAATTCAAGCAGATAGCAGTTAATACTGACACCAAAATTACATATTACTATTTTTGTACAATTTTCAAATATTTCCCAAACCCCACAGACTTTAGAATTTTCTTCACTGGATTCCAACCAAAAGTTGAACCCCTGTGGAACATCACGATATCCTAGTTTCTTCTTTTTAGGGGACATTTCCTGAAAGCGGATTTAATTTTACAAAAAGCATAAAAGTTGAATCCTGGCATTGATATAAACAGAATGAATATTACAAATACAGGTTGACATATATATGTATATATATATATATATAAAAAAAAAAAAAAATACATAATCCAATAAACATCATACCGATGGTGGACAGTTTTTCTCTTTGCACTATATCAGATTCTCTGAGTATTTTGTTAAAGTAGGTAATATTTCATACAGAACTGGGAGATAAGATGGGTTATATTAAACAATAATACTGAGAAGGGTAATGTCTCCCTTCAAGCCTGATTCTCGGAGTGAGGTGTGGGTGATTCATTATTTCCTGAACTATCACCCCTTATCCTATTCTATTGCTTCCTTCTATCAGGGCATAAATGACTCTTTGCAACTTTTTGTCCTGAATCAATCCCGCATGATCTAATCTCCACTGATCCCAAAATCTACTGTCTACCAACCCAGTTTTGTGTATTCCTGCTCTTTTTAGGATTTTCTTTACCTGTGCGGCTACTTCTTTCCCTTCCCCTATCTCTATTAGTTCACATGGGGTGTACCATATCTTAGATGGTCCCTTCCCCATCTTGGCTGGTAGCTAATCAGCCGATGAGTCTCTCACTCCTCTAGGGCAACCTTTGAGACAATAGAGGGTCACTTATGACTACTTAGTGAGAACTCCCAGACAGACTCTTCTGTCTTCTATGAACTACTCTACTTGTGCAAGTTCAGGAGTAGTGCTCAGGGCAATGCCTCAATTGGCTTCCACAGGCTCAACTTTCTGCCTGTGTCCCCTTACCAAAACACTCCCAAATCACTACACGCACTTCTTCGCGCGGATTCTACTAAGTCCTTCGTGCTACTACTCAGGTCCCATTCGACCTTGACCGTCCAGACACGGCTGGAGGCTAGTTTTCCAAAACAAGGACTTTTCAATCACTCTGTGCTTCTCAGTTCGGAACCTTGTCCGCAACTCTAAACTCTAGGGGTTAAGAATAGAGAACTTTTCCCCATTCTTTGCAGCCTTATATATCTTATAACACAGGTAACATGCCTTCTCAGTAGACAGGTAAACAGGTAAGACAAAAAGCAAAGAAAACTATTTCCATATCATTTACAGGTGACATGTCCCTTTTAGGTTCTTCCGTACTATACAATTGGCATCGAGATGTCATATAAGCATGCAGCAGCTTACCTCACTCATCGATACAGAGAATAGACACACAGGAACCTCAGATATACTAATTGGCAAGATCAAAGGCTTACCTCACAGTACTGTTTTTATCTATCTGAGGTCCTCTGGTCCCGTCCTCAAGTCGATCGGTGAGTGGGTCGGCACTCTATCGGCTGCACATCAGACGATCTCGAGGCCCCACGTCGTTGGGCGTCAATTTCTGTCGGGGGCAAGTCCCCCTGGGATGGATGTCACCGTAATCCTAATTAAATAAATAACCAGTTTCGAGCGCTCGGGAAACAAGACGTACACAGGTATCGTGTATGAACCGTTTCTACTTTATTACGTAGTTTAATACAGTTTTAAAAGCAAGCTCAATTACATAACAGTCATGTGATCAATATACATATATGGTCTTTCCAGTTCCGTTATCACACAAATTTGTTCATTTACCCATCACCCCAGATGTTTTCATTTTCACCTTATCTAAATGTCCTCCCAAGACTACTAGTTCTGCTGAAATCGGCAGAACTGTTGATATCTCCCCCAGACTCCAAGTCTGTCCTTATCAACTACGCAGTCTTGTTTACAGAACATTCCACCCTCTTGTGCTTTCTGTATACTGTGATATAGAATATAGTGCAAGTTATGTTTTAACCCTTACAAGGGTAAAGAAAAACAATTTGAACCAGACTGAATAAAGATGGATTTTAGATAAAAATTATGTAGTCACATAGTATAACCCTAAAGGAACTTACTTAAAATTCAGTCAAACACCAAGAATATAAATATTTTTTTTTTCAAAGTGGATTCTGGGCATCTGTGAATACATAGGCTCACACATTTGCTAATTAAAATGATATAGTTTACATAAAATACAAAGAAATAGGTAAACAGATAACATTTACAAAGGCAGCTGATTGATTCACTTAGCTTTCCTAAGAAAAGCCGTATTGTATACACAAACCATGGGTTATGCTTTCACCAGTGTTAGAAACTCACTGCCATGTGCCTCAACCCAAGTAAGTGCATTGTTTTCTGAACATGTTGTCTCCATTGAGACAGGCAAGCTCTGTCTTCTGTCTTTGTCCGTCTGACCTGTTTCTGGTCTCTGATGTGCACTCAACCCAGGGAATATCCCAGATATCAAGTTTCATGGCTATTCTTAAAGAATTGCTCTATATTAAAAATTACATGTTCATTAAATCTTTAAATCTGAGCAAAAGATATATATGTAATGCATACGCATGCTCTGAACATTTCTTCTTGCTTTGCACATCTCAAGACATTATTGCAAAAAATGAAGCTACAATGGCAGAACCAACTCAAATTAACAATATTCTACATTTTATCCATGGTTTTACCACTTTCATTTACTTTAACCAATAGCAAGTTATCCAACCAGGGGGAGTCTAACATGAAACCCCTCAAATCATCTCATAGCAATGTACGGAAATGTTGTAAAGGTAGATTAAAAATATTTTCAAAGTTTGTAATACTGCAGTCAACTCAGTGGAGCAAGTGTATTAATTGTCGAATTTTTATAAAGCATAAAAGTTGACTAGAAATTCATGAAGGTGGCTTATGCTGTTTGATAAACTTGGTGTACCCTTAGATAGTCAAATGTTAAATCACCTTATGGTCAACTTACTTTCCACCAAACTTTTGGTGCAATTTGGTGTACATTGTTGAATCTTAAGCCACATACCCTTTTCATGCAAGGTTAACAAAAGTTTCTAAATACAGTTAATAAATGTTGGGCAAGACAATTATATCAGCTTCTGTGTAAAAAAATTGCACAGTGTATATCTATATATGTGTTTGTATTTCCTTCTATTTGAATGTCCCTATGCATAAGCCCGGAACTTTGACCTGTATTCCATCCCTTAAATTTGAGCTATGTATATTCTACTGAATAAGAGTCATGTATCCTCTCTAGAGGCCTGGAATCGGGGCTACTCCTTGAGTTATGTATCTCACTCTTGAGTTAGTGTCTATGTCCTTGGTTCTCCTATTGCTGCTAATGTCTTAGCTCACTTGTTTCTGTTATATACTCCTGTGTTTAGTTTGTAACTCTGGTACCTGTCCTGATCTTCTCTCTTGGACTCCTGTGCCAGACCTGGCTTCTGTTATCTGTTTGTTCCGACCTGTTCCTAATTTAGTACCTCTATTACCAGCCCTTAAAGAGGACCTTTCATGTCCCCTAACATTGGCGGTGTTATATACTGCCTGAAAGCAGACAATGCTCTGAATTCAGATGAATTTGATGAGCCACATCGGACTCATCTCTGGTGCTCCTGGCACCTGTACAGTTTTTCAGTGAAGCTGGGGACATAAGCCCTGGTTTCACTGTGCATGCGCCCAAGGTCCAGCGCATGCCCACTGAAGCAGAGGTGTTCTCCTCCGGCTTCACTGAAGAACTGTGCTGATGCCAGGAATACAGGAGCCAATGTTTTTTATTTTTATCATTGGCATAGATGGCATAAAAAGATGGCTATTTGGGACATGAGTCCATAAGAACCTGTGGGTAGTTTAAGTGTCTCAACTTGCCTATATGGGTTCCCTTTAATTCTTGTTTGTTTTTACTATGTACATGTATGGTGTCTGCTATGACTTTAATTAGTAGTCCCTGACCCTGGTCACCTGTCACCAACACTGGGACCATTTCAAAAGGTAGTAACCTGGTGATCTTTCTGCAGTGAAGTGCAGATCCCCATATTGAGGTTAAAAGATGAATAGGGACTAACACCTTAAGCCAAATGGAATTGATGACAAAGTGGGTCCATGTTCTGCACCCCATTATGGTGCTTTTTCATTCGTTAATCTGCCCCAGTATGTAAACAGTGAAAAGTTTTTGTGCAGGTATTTGCAATATAGGGTACACCTAAGGCTACATTCCCACTTGTGTCATAGAATCAAAACAATGAATGGAAAATTTCACAGAAAGATGCAGATGGAGCACCTCCTATTTGCATCCTTCATCATTAACTCTAATGTTAAAACAAAGATAGTTATTGTTTTAAGATAGCAGTCCTGCACACAAAATAGCAAAGCCAAAAATGTAAATATGGTCTCCCCTCCCACTCCCCCTGTCAAAACAACTATACTTTATATGTAACATAGTGCATTGTTATTTGCTCTGATTGCTTACTTTACACCAATCTTGTTATTATAATTGATTTGTGTTTTTTTTGTGTAAGCTCTTTTCAGTAAATGGCGAATGACAAAAAAATGTAAATAAGATAATGTCTACTGTAAAATAAGGTAATACATCCAGTCACCCCACACTGATGACCCAACCTGTCAACAAAATCCAAGTGCATCTCATCTTTCTCTACGTATAATTATATTTACTCTGTCCACCACATCTTCCAATCTTAGGCAGTATTTTTTTTTTTAATTCACGTGCTAAATAAACTTTACTTCCTAAAATGTGTTGGGATTTTCTGCTGCTTCTAAGAAAAAATGTGGTCAAAAATTGGCTTAAAGGGGTTGTCCAGGATAAAGGTTTTTTTTTTTTGCAGAAGTCTCATGTCCTTTCTTCAGGTCTCTGATTGGCCTCAGCGGTCAAGTGCGATGGGGACTTCCACCAAAATGAGACCCTGGAGTAGCAGGACCGGACCTCGGTGGGATACACCAGAGCACCATGTACAAATAATATGGGTTATTTTTTTTTTTCACCTTCCTAGGCCCCCCTGTGAAAAAACGCTTATCCTGGACAACCCCTTTAAGGCTAAGGCCCCACATTGCTGAAAAGCTGCTTTTTTTGTTGCAGATTTTGCTGCAGTTTTTTGAGCCAAAATCAGGAGTGGATTTAAAAGAAGGAAAAAGTATTACTATTCAATTTATATTTTCCATTTCTTTTCAAGCCACTTGTGACTTTGCTGAAAAACCGCAGTAAAATCTGCAACAAAAACAAAAGCAGCTTTTCTGCAACATGGGCCTTAGCCCAAAACAAACAAACAAAAAAAAAACACATAAAAAAAACCTGTGTATGTGTTGGCTAGCAAGCAGAAAATAATAATCTGATGCATGTGTCACTTTTTTAGAGGTCTTCTTTCCTAAAAGCTACACTGTCTCTGATGCAGAAATGCACAAGGGAGTTATTGGTCAAGAAACAGATCCTAAGGAGGAATTTATTTCTACCCTTTACAGCTTTGGTCTCCCCCCCCACCTTTCATTGTAAAAGGAGGGGGGGGGGGATGCAAGTGAATGCAAGTGTGCCCATGGTTGTAGTGGCAAAATTCTAGAGCACATTTCCTTTCCATTATCTTCATTCTGACTGCTTGTTTACAATATAGTAGTATAATGTTGTACCGTGTTAGCCATTGAGAGTAGTGGAAGAGTGAAGAAATCAGGCGATACCTTTTAAAGGCTAACTGAGTATATTTATAAGTAAGCTTTCAGGAGTACTAGCTCCCTTCATCAGACATGGTGTGATACAATAACTGAAAATTCACAGATTTTTATACACATGGTCTTCAAAGCATTTTAGAGTCCTTAAAAAAAAGCCAAAACAAAATGCAATCTAAGTAGAGAAGTTATTTACAACAGCTCAAAAAACAATCTGGAAAGTTGTGGTGCGTGACAGAGGGATCTGTTATCTGTTTGCTATCAGGAGGTGATTTGTGACCCTCACAGGTCATACATAGTGTGACATGAAGCTGGCATGAATATTAAGTCCAAATTGCAGAGTTTTAAATTTTTCCATAAACTTGTATTCTGATTCTTTTCTTTCTTCCTGCGTCTTAAAATGTCCCATTAAAACCACAACCCGCAAATCTTCAATAGAGTGGTTTTCTCCGGAGAAATGTGCGGCCACTGGGAGATCGGTTCTGTTGTTATTAATGCTGGATCTATGTGAGTTCATTCGTTGACTGAGTCTCTGCCCTGTTTCCCCCACATAGAGGCCTGTGGTGGGACATTGCACACACATTATGAGGTACACCACATTGGAAGACCTGCAGGAGAATGTCCCCCTAATTCTGTGCACCTGTTGTGACTGTGGGATAGGTACACTGTCAGCGGTGTGGATGTGCTTGCAGGTCATGCACCTTTTGTGTAGGCAAGGTGAGGTGCCATTTTCAGTTGGGGCCTTCAGGGCACTACGGACGATAATACGCCTCAGGTTTGGTGGTTGTCGAAAGGAAAGGAGAGGGGGGACTGGAAATATGTCCTCGATGCTGTTGTCCCTATGTAGCACAGGTTGGAGCTCCTTGGCAATCCTTCGTAGGATCTCCAGCTGTGGGTTGTAGGTGACAACTAGGGGCACTCGGGCTTCTTTCCGGGTCTCTCTATATGTGAGCAGACTGTCTCTGTTAATGGCTGCCGCTTTGTTTAATTGGTTGTCTGTTACTTTTGGTTTGTATCCCAATCTGAGAAATTTCGTCCTCAGATCCAGGAGGTGCTTGTCCAGGTCTGTTTTGTCGGAGCAAATACGATTGTATCGTATAGCCTGGCTGTAGATGATAGATTGTCTTGTGTGCTTGGGGTGGAAGCTGTCGTTTCTCAGGTAGGCCGTTCTGTCTGTGGGTTTGTGGTATATCGATGTGAATAGCCGGTGGTCTTTAATGTATATTGTGGTATCCAGAAAGTGAATTTCACTCCCTGAATAGCTAAGTTTAAGGTTGATGGTAGGGTGAAAGTCATTGAAGTCATTATGAAATTGAAGTAGGGCCTCCTCACCTGCAGTCCAGATGACAAGGATATCATCGATATAACGAAGGTAAATCATAGGTTTGGTGGTGCATGTTGATAAATATGCTCCTTCCAGTTCTGCCATAAAGAGATTTGCATACTGGGGTGCACATCTGGTCCCCATTGAAGTTCCCATTCGCTGTAGATATAGATCCTCTCCAAAGGTAAAATGGTTGTGGCTGAGGATGAATTGTATGAGCTGCGTTACTGGTTCTGTTGGGAGGTTCTGCCCCTCAGCACACACTGACCATATCCAACTCTGCAATGATATGGAGGAGTTCTTCAGAAAAATGAGATTAAGGGAATATTTTTATGACAAAGACCCTCCATACAGCAGCGACTCTGAGATGGAACAGCCCATAAGGAATCCTACCAAAAAATCTACCTGGACCCCACGCCCTGGAAGTAACGCAGCACTGGATAAATATATTGACTGTTTCAGAAGCAAAGTAAAATCAGAAATCCTGGAGAAACAAAAGAAACAGGTGCATAACCTAACCCTGCAGGAACAGAAGGCTATTACTTCACTAAAAGAAAATCAGGATATAATAATAAAACCAGCTGACAAAGGGGGCGCAATAGTCATAATGAACATCTCAGACTATATCCAGGAAGCAAACAGGCAACTGTCAAATCCCATCCATTACTCCAAACTTGGAAGTGATCCCACAGAAGCCTATATGAAAGAACTAAAGAGTATGATCAAGAAGTTCCCAATGCAGATCCAGAATCAGGTAAAAGGACTTATCCCACAAGATCCCAGGCCGGGTTGCTTCTATATGCTCCCAAAGATACACAAAGATGGCAACCCTGGGAGGCCTATCATTTCTGGCATTGGGACACTGACAGAAAACATCTCAGGTTGGGTGGAAAATCTCCTAAAACCCCTTGTCAGGGATACTCCAAGCTATATCCAGGACACCACTGACCTTCTTAACAAACTGAATGCCCTGGGCCCTCTACCTGTGGGTACCATTTTGGCCACCATGGATGTGGAATTCCTGTATACCAACATTCCTCACAAGGATGGAGTTGCAGCATGTCGGGTACACCTGGCAAAACAAAACCTCCCAACAGAACCAGTAACACAGCTCATACAATTCATCCTCAGCCACAACCATTTTACCTTTGGAGAGGATCTATATCTACAGCGAATGGGAACTTCAATGGGGACCAGATGTGCACCCCAGTATGCAAATCTCTTTATGGCAGAACCGGAAGGAGCATATTTATCAACATGCACCACCAAACCTATGATTAACCTTCGTTATATCGATGATATCCTTGTCATCTGGACTGCAGGTGAGGAGGCCCTACTTCAATTTCATAATGACTTCAATGACTTTCACCCTACCATCAACCTTAAACTTAGCTATTCAGGGAATGAAATTCACTTTCTGGATACCACAATATACATTAAAGACCACCGGCTACTCACATCGATATACCACAAACCCACAGACAGAACGGCCTACCTGAGAAATGACAGCTTCCACCCCAAGCACACAAGACAATCTATCATCTACAGCCAGGCTATACGATACAATCGTATTTGCTCCGACAAAACAGACCTGGACAAGCACCTCCTGGATCTGAGGACGAAATTTCTCAGATTGGGATACAAACCAAAAGTAACAGACAACCAATTAAACAAAGCGGTAGCCATTAACAGAGACAGTCTGCTCACATATAGAGAGACCCGGAAAGAAGCCCGAGTGCCCCTAGTTGTCACCTACAACCCACAGCTGGAGATCCTACGAAGGATTGCCAAGGAGCTCCAACCTGTGCTACATAGGGACAACAGACTCAAGGACATATTTCCAGTCCCCCCTCTCCTTTCCTTTCGACAACCACCAAACCTGAGGTGTATTATCGTCCGTAGTGCCCTGAAGGCCCCAACTGAAAATGGCACCTCACCTTGCCTACACAAAAGGTGCATGACCTGCAAGCACATCCACACCGCTGACAGTGTACCTATCCCACAGTCACAACAGGTGCACAGAATTAGGGGGACATTCTCCTGCAGGTCT
Organism: Leptodactylus fallax; assembly: GCA_947044405.1. Taxonomy (NCBI): domain Eukaryota; kingdom Metazoa; phylum Chordata; class Amphibia; order Anura; family Leptodactylidae; genus Leptodactylus; species Leptodactylus fallax. The sequence goes on along the minus strand of CAMRHE010000048.1, from coordinate 377,299 downwards.
TCCAATGTGGTGTACCTCATAATGTGTGTACAATGTCCCACCACAGGCCTCTATGTGGGGGAAACAGGGCAGAGACTCAGTCAACGAATGAACTCACATAGATCCAGCATTAATAACAACAGAACCGATCTCCCAGTGGCCGCACATTTCTCCGGAGAAAACCACTCTATTGAAGATTTGCGGGTTGTGGTTTTAATGGGACATTTTAAGACACAGGAAAAAAGGAAAGAATCAGAATACAAGTTTATGGAAAAATTTCAAACTCTGCAATTTGGACTTAATATTCATGCCAGCTTCATGTCACACTATGTATGACCTGTGAGGGTCACAAATCACCTCCTGATAGCAAACAGATAACAGATCCCTCTGTCAATCACCACAACTTTCCAGATTGTTTTTTGAGCTGTTGTAAATAACTTCTCTACTTAGATTGCATTTTGTTTTGGCTTTTTTTTTAAGGACTCTAAAATGCTTTGAAGACCATGTGTATAAAAATCTGTGAATTTTCAGTTATTGTATCACACCATGTCTGATGAAGGGAGCTAGTACTCCTGAAAGCTTACTTACAAATATACTCAGTTAGCCTCTAAAAGGTATCGCCTGATTTGTTTACATTATATGCATCTGTCTATTCAGCCTCACACATACACTACTACTCTATGGAGCAGGGAGGAGCTGAGCAGTATTCTCCTGCTGTCTGGTTAATTGATTTATTGCCTCATTCTGTGTGTTATCAGTTTCTTATCTACACTTAACAATTTTAAAAAAAACCAAGGAACAGCAGCAATTATTTGAGTGTCATTTCTATCCCCCTCGACTAACATAGACTAACATGGACAAAGTAACTGCCTGAAAAGTGGAGAAGAAAACATATTTCTTTAATAAGATATATTACAAAGTTTCATATTTTCACCTGTACTATTCATTTATCAAAAGTTATTTATAACTGGAGGTATGTTTTAAGGATGGATAGTTCTATGTTACTGGTACCTAAAGTTACATAATAGGAAAACACCATGGTTAGATTTATCACTACTCTTCATTCACAGTGGGATGCCATTTAAACCATGTTTAACTGACTCACTGAGGGGTACTTCCACATCCACAAACACGGAAAAAAAAATCACTAAAAAACTATGGAAGAATAAAGCATAACTTTTAATGACTATCTAAAAACAGATACCCAAAATATATAAACGAATAGTGCACATTTGGAGTGAACAAGACAAATCACCAAGCTTACTATATCCAAAAAACTCTAGGCCAATTTATATCCCGAAGTATAAATTAGTCTAGGCCAATTCATACCCCTCAGGCCATATTATACCCCCATCAGTAGCATTGAGTGATATACACAAGAATTACTTAATTGTTCAACATTTTATTGGGGATTCAGCTTTCTCTGGTAAGTTAAGTGAGAAATCTAACTGACTAAAAACTTTTGTAAACACATAGACTTTTATTACTTCAACCAGAAAAACTTGACTGTTCAAAATATTATATACTGTAAGTCATAACATCTTGAAACTTCAACTTATAAAGCTGGCTTTATTTGGGACGATTTTTGACTAAATGTTTATGGGTCACCTGATCAGCGCATGACGTGTCATACACTGATCAGGTGACCCAGAAGACCCGCGGGGTAGGAGACAGCACAAAATCCAAAAGATGCTGGGCATTGAGTATGTAAATTTATATTTTTTTTTTCTCAGCTAATTTTCTCGTTAGCGATAAGTCACTTATTGCTCAATGCAAGGGACAACTGTCTGGGACAACAAATCACCCAATAGTCATCCCGTGTATTGGGACCTTTGGACTAGCAAATCTTTGCTACAATATAAACATTTAAAGTGAGTCTATCACTGCCCCCAGCTACTTTAAACCGCTCTCATAGTGCTGTAGATGATGTTAGCAGCATAAAAACCATACCTTTCTTATGTTTTAGAGCCCCAGGGATGGGAAGAAAAAGCACTTTTATTCTTTATTCAAATGAGGATCTTGGAGCACAGGGTGAGTTTTTTTGTATTACTGAGCACTGCTGCATGGTCATTAAACACGCCCATCCTACATTCAGCATTTCCTATGGGCAGTGTGATTTGATCCTCCCAGTGTCAGTTGATCCTCACACTGCCCAGGGGGATGAGCTGAATGCAGGATGGGCGTGTTTAGTGATGATGCAGCAGTGCTCAGTTCCTGAAGAAAACTCCCCCTGTGCTCCAAGATCCCCATTTGAATAAAGAATAAAAATGCTTTTTCTATGCATCACAGGGGCTCTGAAAATTAAGAAAGGTATGGTTTTTATGCTGCTAACAGCATCTACAGCACTATTGGAGTGGTTTAAAGTAGCTGGGGCAATTGGGGCAATGATAGACTCCCTTTAAAGGTAAACACCGATAAAAACATCAAAATGATCATGCTTATCTTCAAGATAAAGTGCATGTTCTGCTGTTGACTGCAGATTGAAGCTTGTAGGGTATGTCAACCAATCCATGGAGTCACCAACATTTGTGTAGATGATGTCGCAACTCAACAGATTCACTATGGCCATGATCTCTGCATCAGTTGTCCAGACTCCATCACAAGACATTCCAGAAATGTTCACATAATCATTCACATTTTGGTTCAATTAGTATTTTTTTTTCAAGACAGTTTTCATGTGGTGGATGTCTTTATCTCTGAGAATGGAGTGGTTGTCCTCTGTTCCTGTCAGGATGTAGCTGATGGCCCGGAAGTAGCAGTTCCCATCAAGTTTGGCTTTACATGGACGCCATGGTTGTCCAAGGTCCCTTGTGCATCCATAATGTATAACCCTACCAAACGTAAGGCCAAGAGTGGTGCTAATATACTTCTTTTCTGAACTTGGTAGTGGATTGAAAGTCTGATTTTGCTTGTGTTTCTGTGTGGCAGAGTCACTGGAACAATCATCATGGGACTGGGGTGGTGGAGAAGTCTCTTCATCCTGGTAAATCTTAAGGTTGCTGGCATGGTAGGTGTTGCTCAGTATCTTGCCAGTCTTATTGTATTTAAGTTTTACTCTTCCCTTGGTCAAGGATTCCACAACTAAGTAGGGTCCAATCCAGCGTGGTTCCATCTTTGAACCCATGCAATGAATACGGCGCTGATTCTTGATATAAACAAATGGCAGTGATTTCTTTGTTGCTGTTGTGTCGGCAATCAAAGGCAAGCTTCTGGTGTTCCTGGGCAGAGTGGATGTTGGTACTGACGGTTGAGCGGAGCTTTTTAGGAATGTCTGTCAGTGTATTTAGCACATCAGGGTTGGCATCATCTGAAATGGGCATGGGGTCCACAGTGTCATTTTCTGAGGGGTTGAGGTCTATATGAAGCTTGGTCTTCTGTCCATACATGACCTCAAATGGTCATGCACTTGGTTGAGGCATGCACAGATGTGTTATACGCAAAAAAAAACCCAGGGATGAACTGATCCCAGTTGTTTCCTTGGTCATTGACAAGCTTACTAAGAGATTCTTTGAGTGTTCAATTGTTATGTTCCCGTTGGCTTTTTGTTTGTGGGTGGTAGGCAGATGAAATGTGGTGATCTGTTTGAAAATGCTCCATCAGGTTGTTGATGATCGTGTTCACAAACTCTCGGCCCTGGTCACTAATTAGAGTATCCATACAACCAAGGCGGCAAATAACAAAAAAAATTGCTACTGACTTGGCACTCTTATCTGGAACAGCTGTTTCTTCAGTCCACTTGGAGAAATGATCAGTGGCAGCAACTATTTGTTGCCATTTGACGTTTCCTAAAGAGGACCGATCATATCAAGCCCGATTAAAATACATACTTTTCCAGGCACTAGTATACTGTTGAGTGGTGGAGCTTCCTTGCTGATTTTGGGATTTATAACAAAACATTTTTGACATGCTTTGACATGTTGGTGAAGGTTGTTCTTCATTCCCTTCCAGTAATAATGGTCAGAGATTTTGGCTAATGTTTTATCTCTGCCAAAATGGCCACCAAAAATTGGGTTGTCATGACAGGCCTTCAGGATATTTGGCAGTCAGATTTTAGTGAGAACTTCCTTTTCCCCATGGTAAACAATCCCTCCATCTACTTGATATGACTTAGCTGTTTGTCTGAACTTGGACTTGGCATTTACACGTTTCTCTGGAGTATAGATCGTAGATCTACTGGGGTTACTTTTGTTGTGTTGCAATGCAGAATCTCAAAACATGGTCATACAGTTGGTCTTCCATGGTTGTCAAAATTGGAAAAAGTTTGGTGTCATGTTGTCAAAAATTGGAAAAAGGTTGGTGTCATAGAGAGCAGAGAAAAACATACATAAAATTGCAATGCATAACATTAACTATGCACTGATGGGACAGTGCCATCTACTGTCAGTTCAATGTAAGCACTGTACTGTATTTTCCAAAAAGAGGAAGCAGCTGTGTGTCTGAGTATGATAAAAAAAAAAAGATCTGCACACTTTTCAACAAATTAGAGACAGGGTGAGAAAACCAGTGAAACAATAACATTATGGCCTGGAGGGATATAGTCTGGCCTAGGCTATTTTACACCCCCGGGTATAGAGTTTATCTCCAGGAATAGACTGTGGCCTGGGCCAAACTATACCCAGGTTTCACGTTAGATGGTTATATTCTGACCTGGAGGAGTATAGTTTGGCCTAGGCTATTTTACACCTCGGAGTATAGTTTGGCCTAGGACAGTTAATCCCAGGCTTAATCTGGGAAGGGGTTAATTTGGCCTGCTACACTGCTACCTGCTACCACTCCTATGATGATTTATGAAGATTTACCAAGATTTTCAGGTAGTCTAAAATGTGGTACATAATTAGTGATACAAAGAAATATGTAGGCGTAAAGGTTTCCCCGTGTATTGGTAGGAGCTCAATACAGTAAGTTATTTGCAACAATTCAGGTCCCTAAAAATGACCAAGAGAACTGAGAAAATCAACCAAAGCAACTACTACTGTAATGTAGCAAGTCTTTCTGAATCTCAATCAGAGCTCAATATTTGTAAACAACTCCCTGATAATGTTTAGAGAGTATATTGTCTGCCACCAACACCTCTACTCATCCTGTGTCTGTATATATAGTCCCAAATAAATCTACTGATGATTGCTGCTCTTACAGGGTTCACATTCTATGTAGATACTGTGACTACACACAAAAGCCCCAATAGTTAGAGGCACCAGAGTGCCTGAAGACCTAACCCTGATGCAGCTGAGGATAGTAGCTGCTCACACAGGGTTAGGGAATCACCTAGCCAACTTGACTAAAGAAAATAAACCCCATTTCGTTTCCCCCAACGTTATGTAAAAGTAGAGTTCCTCAGGAAGTATATAAACAAAGGTAAGTAAGGTCGATGTGCCCTTCCTAATAATAGGTGCAGTTAAAACTGCATTTCCTGACTCCCTGATGGTGGGAGAAGGTGCTCAGTGTAGATGACACTGAGACTGCCGTCTCCATCACTTATATTCAGGAAACCACACCTCTGTGCCCGCCTCCTCAACATGTCTAGGTGTGATGACTGGATAAAAACAGTGCCAGTCGTCCACACCTAAATAGCAACATGTGGGCGCTGTCAGGAGGAGTAAAAGGATACCAGGGACGATTAGCCAATCCTGGGCCATCGCGTCATTACGACATGAACAGACCCTGAAGGTTGCTATGCCAGCCCTGTAAACAGTGACAAATTCTCCAGAAGAAACAAAACTACACTGATGCCCATTATTATTTCCAGTATTAAGAATTTCAAACAACTGAAAATAGAAACCCAAAGAATGCATAAGCCATTTCAGCCTCCACCGATGGCCAGACATTTCTGGGCGAGGCAGAACGGCATCTTAGAGCATTGTCTGGCTGGGGTGTTCGTCAAGTCAGATATCAGAGGAGGTAACCTGGAAAAAGTTATTTAGGGAAGAACGACAGTGGATATTTCACTTGAACACCGTCACACCAAATGGTTGTGATGAAATGTTCAACTTTGGTTGATTAGGTCTGTATTTTGATTATGGCCTATGTCATAAGGATTAGCTCGGGTTTTTTGGTACTTCGATGTATATGTCTTATGGGGACAAGATTTTGGTATACTATGTAATGCCCTCCTCCCCCTCCTGTTTTGTTTGACTCTTATTAGTCTTACTTTTCAAAATCCCACTTCTCTCTCCTTCTCAGTTCATAGCATTTTGTAAAATGCAGCATTTACTTGCATTGAAAACGTCTCTTTATATTGTTACAATGAGTCCTATTCTCCAAAAGAGTTTGCTTCTTCATGTTTGATTTGGAGGCTTACCTGTCTGTCATTCTGCCCATTATAAATGACATCCTGTAATGGGAGTCCCTGTCTCTACAAGAAAATGGCTATGTGCTAGTTAAACACACGTAGGGATCAGACAGGGATAGGATGACCCAGGGCTAGGTTAGGAGGTATTTTCCATTCAGTTTCCCCTTTTACTCCGTCTTCCAAAGAAAAACTTCAGAGCATATAGCATTCCTGGCACAAACACCCCTATTTACACACACCATACCCAGCTCTGCAGCTGTCTTGGTTTATCAGTGGTGCATGGAGCACTTGTATTGATGTACTGCTTGACAGTGTTCTGCTCTGCAGCACTCCTCCCCCACTTTCTTGCTTCTATGAGCCACTTCTAGTCATGCAGCATTGTTCATAGGTGATCTGACATAGTGCACCTTGCTATCACGCTGTGTCCAGAGTTGCAGAATTTTTTCATATACATAAGAGAGTGTTTTGCTCACTATATGTACAGTGCCTTGCAAAAGTATTCATACCCCTTGAACTTTTTCACATTTTGTCACCTTACAACCACAAACTTAAATGTATTTTATTGAGATAGACCAACACAAAGGAGCACATAATTGTGAAGTGGAATGAAAATGTTACATGGTTTTCAAAATTTTAATCCAATTTGTATAGCCACCTTTCGCTGCAATTACAGCTGTAAGTCTTTTGGGGTATGTCACTACCAGCTAGAGACTGAAATTTTTGCCCATTCTTCTTTGCCAAATAGCTCAAACTCAGCCAGATTGGATGGAGAGCGTCTGTGAACAGCAATTTTCATGTCTTGTCACACATGCTCAACAGGATTTAGGTCTGGACCATTTTTTTTATTTATGATTACTTGTATAGTCTCATCATATATCGCAGCACTTTACAGACATTGTCAGTCACTGACCCATATAGGGCTCTCAATCTACATTTCCTTATCAGTATGTCTTCGGAGTGTGGGAGGAAACCGGAGTACCCAGAGGAAACCCACGGAAAACACACAAACTTCTGGCAGATGTTGTCCTTGGCAGGATTCAAACCCAAGACTCCAGCGCTGCAATACTGCAGTGCTAACCACTGAGCCACTGTGCTGCCAATCTAACACGTGTATTCTTTGATCTAAACCATTCCACTGTAGCTGTGGCTGTATGTTTAGGATTATTGTCTTGCTGGAAGGTGAATCCCAAGTCTTTTGCACCTTACAACAAGTTTTCCTTCAGGATTGCTCTGTATTTAGCTCCATCCATAGTCCCATCAACTCTGACCAGCTTCCCTGTCCCTACTGAAGAAAAGCATCCCCACAGCATGATGCTGCCACCACCATGTTTCACAGTGGGGATGGTGTGTTCACGGTGGTGAACAGTGTTGCTTTTCCACCACACATAGAGCTTTGCATTTAGGCCAAAAGTTCAACTTTGGTCTCATCTAACCAGAGCACCTTCTTCCACATGTTTGCTATGTCCCCTTTATGGCTTGTGGCAAACTGCAAACGGCACTTCTTATGTCTTTCTTTCAACAATGGTTTTCTTCTTGCCACCAGATTTGTGGAGTGCACGACTTATAGTTGTCCTGTAGACAAATTCTCCTAACTGAGCTATGGATTTCTGCAGCTCTTGGCTGCTCCTCTGACCAGTGCTCTCCTTGCTCGATCTATCAGTTTAGGTGGGCGGCCATGTCTTGGTAGGTTTGCAATTGTAGAATACATTTTCCATTTTTGGATGATGGATTGAACAGTGCTCATTGGGATGCTCAAAGCTTGGGATATGTTTTTATTATCTAACCCTGCTTTAAACTTCTCCACAACTTTATCTCTGACCTGTCTGGTGAGTTCCTTGGTCTTCATGATGCTGTTAGTTCAATAGTGTTTTCTAACAAACCACTGAGGCCTTCACAGAGAAGGTGTATTTATACTGAGACTAAGTTACACACAGATGGACTCTTAACTAATTAAGTGATTTCTGAAGGCAATTGATTGCACGGCATTTAGGGGTATCAGAGTAAAGGGGGATGAATACTTTTGCATGTCTCACTTTTCAAATTTTTATTTGATTAAAATTTTGAAAACCATATATCATTTTCGTTCCACTTCACAATTATGTGCTACTTTGTGTTGGTATATCACTTAAAATCTCAATAAAATCCAGTTAAGTTTGTGGTTGTAAGGTGACAAAATGTGAAGAGTTCAAGGGGTATGAATACTTTTGCAAGCCACTGTATGATTTTGATCTCAGACTTTATCATAGGGGGATTACTTTTTAATACACCCTATAGCCAGCTGTGCTATCTCTTTATATTCCCTGATAAATCATGACTCCTGGGGTATGTCCAGAGGCGTAGCTAGGGGTTCGGCACAGGGGGGGCAAACATATCCAAGTGGGCCCCTACCTAGATGTACCGATGTTATCACTATATGGTGACCACAGATACTGGCTGTACAAAGGGCTCTGCATACAGTTTAAGTAAATACAGTACAGGAAAATGTTGTTACTTACATGTGATGTCTCTGACTGTAATCTTTCACATTTCTCGTCTTTTCCATCTGGACCGCCATGACCATTTCTTCCATTCGCAACTTGTCTCTGTAAAGTTTGCAACACAGACATTTTTGGCTCCTCACTTTTCCAGACATGTGACCCACATTTCCCTTGCCTATACAAAGTCTCCATCCTGCTGCCACCCCAATTATAAAATACATGATATAAAAATCCCCTGTAAACAAATGATACCCCCATATGTATCTTAAATTAACAATGCCCCTTAATTAATTCCTCCAGTGTGCCCCCCTTAAAGGGATTTTAGGGATCAGAAATATTTATGCAGGCAGCAGGACAGGGTTGTAAATAAAAATGCACTGACACTTCCCTGCATCCTCTCCTCTGTCCCTGCCCTGGGCCTACCATCACCTTCACTGCAGTATTTGTATACGGAGTGGCTGCAGCACTGATGTCAAGTTGACAAGACCGCTGCAGCCAATCACCACTCTCTACAGTACAGCCGTGTATAGTGTTGGGCCGCTGCGGTTCCTCTGTTGTGACATCTCGCTGCAGCCTCTCTGTATACAAGCAAAGGTGACAGACAGCCCAGTGCAATTAAAGGGAGGAAAGTACATTATAATGCTCGCCTGCTGCCTGCTTTAAAATGTATGATAGTACAACCCTTTAAATTAATAGTGCCCCTCAATTAATAATGCCCCTATGCCCCCCCAATTAATAATACTCCTGTATGCCCTCTTAAATCAATAATGCCCCCTGTGCCCCCCCCAAAAAAATACTCCTGTTTGCCTGCTAATGCCTCAGCTAATAATGCCCCTTAATGAATAGTTCTCCTGTATATTTCCTTAAAGGGGTTGTCCAGGAAATGCAGAACTGGTGCAGGAGGCCAGGGAAGGTGAACTATAAAAAAAACAAAACAAAACATACTCTCCTGTCCCAGGCACTTCGGTGTCCCCCTTTGCTGTCAGGTCCAGTGTCGCCCGGGGGCTTGTTCTGGCGGAAGTCCTTGCTGCACGTGGCCTCAGCGGTCACAGGAAAGGACCAGGGATGTCACTCGCATACGTCACTGGTGACCTCCTGGGTCCTTTTTTGTGACCACTGAGGCCACAAGTTGGCCTCAGCAGTCACATGTGGTGAGGACTTCTGCCAGAACAATCCCTTGGGCAGCGATCGACCAGACAATAGTGGGGAACATCGGAGCGCTGGAGACTGTTGAATATGTTGTTGTTTTTTTATGTTTCACCTTCCCCGGCCTCCTGCCCAATTACTGTAATTCCTGGACAACCCCTTTAAATCAAAAATTCCCACCTTAAATTAGTATAGCCCAATACCCTCTTACACCGTTACATAAATCCTGCCTCCCAGTAGCCCCTTTATATTAATAATGCCCCTGCTTGCCCTAATGACCCCTTATGGTTATTGGCCCTTAATATTTTGAAGGCTTCCCACCTCCCCCCCCCAAAAAAAACAAACAAAAAAAGAAAAACAACAACAATAATGCTCACCTGCCTCCAATTCCCCTGCTTGGACTTGCCACCGCCGACTCTCCTTGCTGTATCCTGCAGCCTACAAGATGCCGTTACCACAGGACGTCTGTGTCCCAGCACAGGCGGCGTTATGTAGTGATGTCATTACGCCCGCCTGTGCCAGGACACTGACGTCTTAATTGTTGCTAGGGAACCTGTGTAAGGGTGGGTTCACACTTGTGCCGGAGTCCGTCTGCTGTGAACCCGACTGAAAATCTCGGGAAACTGTATAGGGACTGGATAGCGTAAGGTTATCGACACATTGCTTAAAAACCCATTCATTTGAATGGGTTTTTAAAACAATGCACTGGAGTGCGCTTAAACCCTCTGCGCCGCAAATCCAGTTTTTTTCGCTGGAAACAAAGTTGGACATGCAGGACCCCCCAAAGGTAATAGTTCCCTCCCCCACATAAGTAATGATGTTACTTATGGGGGGCACTATTACAGTAATAGTGCCCCCCACAGGTAATAGCCCCCTCACATAAGTAATGCTGCTACCTGTGGGGGGGTCACTATTACTGTAATAGTGAGCTAAGAGTAACCCCCCTCCCCCCACACACACAGGTTATAGTCCCCCTCCCCCACATACCATTGCATATACACTTGCTTTGTATAGTTTTAATGTACTTACAGAGCAGTGATGGGGTGGGCGGGGCCTTCTCTTGCACACAGCCTGTGCACATCTACTATTTTCTTCCCACTGGAAACGTAGAATAGCGGTCAAGGTTCCGGGCGGGACTTCCTCGTGTACACAGCCTGTGCGCATCTTCTACTTTCCTCCAGGAACCTTGACCCCCTATTCTATGGTACCACTAGAAAGAAAACAGTAGATGCGCACAGGCTGTGTACAGGAGGAGGTACTGCTCACCCTATCACTGCTACATGTACAGGTTATAGAATGGCAGAACCGAAATCTAATAGCTTTCTGCTCTGTCATGTATTTCAACTGCATCGGTGTCCTGTGCCGATGCAGTTTAAATTTTTATGTGCACTTGCGGCGGCCCCGAAGTGGCCCCACAAAGTCATTGGGCCCAGGGCCGCCGCCCCCTCTGCCCCCCCCGCTAGCTACGCCTCTGGGTATGTCTATTGACTCCTGATAGATAGAGGTTATTTTACAACACACACTTGCCACTGGGCACCCCCAGCTTGGGAATAAAATAGCTTTGTAACTTTGCTAAATATCAAATCATCCTCAGTTTTTAGGGATTAGAGTGGCTAGCCCATATTATTATTATAATGGTTAATTAGGGGACGATCCATCCTTTTATTTCCTTTTCCTGTCTATTTAGTTTTCATATAGTGGCTGTATTTTAATCTGATTAATAAAAGCATAGTTTTTTTTTTTCATTTAATAAAAACGTCTCTTCACTCAATGACTTCTTTTCCCATCCCCCCTTTTCTTGGCATTTCAACTGGGGAGCTATTCTTTACAAAACATCAGTCTTAGGTCAAAGAATAACTCAGTTCATGGCATTAAAATGTGTCAGTGAATTTTAGAATTTGAAAAGATCTTAGTCTTTGGCTCTGCTCTGCATGCTGTTTACATTTCACCATCCTTTCATTCAAAGAGAAAAAAGCAAAGGAGCAAATATCACGTAATGTTGTCAGTCCAACACTGTTTTAGTCATTTAGCTAGGAATAACTTTATAGGTTTTCTGATATAACAAAGATATGTTTCAAAATTGTACTATTTGCATCTATGTATGGGCCTTATCTAATTGTCACCATACCAGTATATAGTAATTTCTGTGTCATTATGCCATATTGTGGGTATATAAATACAACTAAAAAAACTATACATTTAAACTGTACATATAAAGGGGTTATCTAACATCCGAAAATAATTGCAACTACATATACAACAGTACTAAATAATCACTGTTTCCTTGTGCATCCTTTGCACAGTAAGAGTAGCTTCAAGCAGCAAGGATATCACATGCTGCTGTGATATTTTGTTTTCTGGCCAAACTGCTCACACGGAGGGGTATTTGAGCGTAAATGAATCGTCACAGCTGTGGTCAATGACATGAAAATAAATCAGATAAACAGTTCCGAATTTAAACAGGATATATATGAGGAATGAAAATAATAGGATGTGTCAGTATTCAAAAAAGGTATCTCTAAAACTACAAAATCTATTAAATCATCTAAAAGATTAGATATCAACAAAAAATACTTCAAAATAGTAAAAACATGACTAGAGATTCCATGGGAGTAAGGGATGACAAGTAGCTAATGTTATAGCAACATTCAGTCTCCCAAAGATACATTCATATCAATTACTTCTCTACAGAGGATACCCCTGTTAGAAATAGGATGGTTTAGAAGTCAGCCCTCAATAAGTTTAGGCTGTATTGTTAAATCTCAATTTGACCACCTCAGGCTATCTCACATTGAAGCAGGGAAACTCAGGGAATGATGCATCTAAAAATGCATCAATAGGCTATTGTTACCACATACCACAAAAGGCTAGTGGATAATAATGCATAAATAGCCTAGAATGCCCTGAGACTGGAAAGTGTGAACATTGCAACACCCCACAATAACATCTCAGTATAACAACTCATCTCATAATCATAACATCTGACGCGTTTCTAGAGCAGTAATAATGACTGCCCTGTCATCAGAGGTAAGTATGTTCTCTAGCTAAGAGCTATTTTTGAAGAGCTGTAGTATCCCCCTACTGTTTTGTATTGATGCATCCTGATATTTAACCCATATTTTTTAAAAACTAGATATCCTCTTTAAGTGTATACAACAAGGCTTATCTATACAACAAATTATGATCAATTTGTTGATTTAGATAGATTATTATTATTATTATTATTATTTATTTATACAGTACCATTAACCCCTTAATGACATTGGACGTACTATTACGTCCTGTGCGCTTGGTACTTCGCTCAACAGGGCATAATACTACGCCCTAGGGTGGCCGCCCGCTCACTATCTGAGCGGGCGGCATCGGAAGCGGGTGTTAGCTGTAACTGACAGCTAACTCCCTGCTCCATATCCCCTGGTCGGAACTGATTTCCGATCGGAGGTTTTAACCCCTTGGATGCCGCGGTCAAACATGATCGCGGCCTCCAAGGCCTTCCGCCATGTTGCTGCTCCCCTTGGCACCCCCCGCGGCGAGATCGGGGGGTGTCGATATCTATAATCTGCAGCCCAGGGTCTGCCCAGTGACCCCAGGCTGCCTGGAGCCCCCACTACCTGGTTGATCCTGCCGAGACCTCCGGATGTAAGCGCTATGTGTCTCCATAGCGCTTACTTCCTGTATAGACTGCAAGACACTTGTATGCTCGTGTCTTGCAGTCTATAGTACAGAGACCAGCAATCAAAGCATTGCTGGCTCAGGTGTTCTAATGGGACACATGAAAAAATAAAAAAAAGTGAAAAAAAAAATAAAATAAAGTGTTTGAAAAAAATTTATAAAAGAATAAATCCCCAAAAATTCCCTTTTCCTATATAAAATGAATTATATAAAAAAAACAAAAAATTAATAAAAACAATGCATATTTGGTATTGGCGCATCCGTAACAACCTGTACAATAAAACTGAAACAATGTTTAATGTACATGGTGAACGTCGGAAAAAAACCCGGAAAAAACACGGCAAAAGTATTGATTTTTCGCCACCTCACCTTACAAAATATGCCATAAAAAGTGATCAAAAAGTCATATGTACCCCAAAATAGTACCAATAGAAATCCCAGGTTGTCCCACAAAAAATAAGGCTTCAACTAACTCTGTAAACCGATAAATAAAAATGTTATGCAGCTCAGAAGATGGCAATGCAAAAAAAATTAATTTATGTCCCCAAATGGGTTTTTGTTCTGCAAAATTAGTATCGCATAAAAAAACAATATAAATTAGGTATCGCCGTAATCGTACCGACCCGTAGAATAAAGGTAACATATTACTTATGCTTTATGCTGCATGGTGAAAAATTTAAAAGGTAAAACGCAGTGCCAGAATTGATGTTTTTTTTTTTTTAATCCACCAAGAAAGAGTTAATAAACTTTATTCAATAAGTTATAGGTGCACAAAGATGATGTGATTACAAAATACATCTCACCCCGCAAACAACAAGCCTTCACATGGCTACATCACCAGAGAAATAAAGAAAACATAGCTTGTACAATGTGAAGACAAAAACCCCAAAAATCGTCAAATCATTAGAACATAACTGGCTGCGGCAGGAAAGGAATGTATAAGCTGTGCGAGCGTATATTAGGGGACAAACCAGATTTAGAGTTTATGAGGAAAAATAAACCAGAAGTGAGCCCCAGAGTAACCTCCACAATAATAGGAACTACTGGGGAAATAGTAGGGAATTTGGTGTTCCCAATGCACTCCGCACAGCTTACCTATTCACTTTTCCCCATCCGCTGTGCAGTCACGTCTGGAATACTAATGCTCACTACACCCCTTGATAAATTCTTTGAGGAGTGCAGTTTTCAAAATGGGGTCACTCCTTTGGGGAATCCACTGTTATGGTACCTTACAGGCTCTGCAAACATGACATGGCACCCAGATCCCAAACATCTGAATCTGCACTCCAAAAGCCATATGGCGCTCCTTCCCTTCTGTGCCCTGCTGTGTGCCCAAACTGCAGTTTATGCCCACATGTATGACACTGGTGTACCCAGGGTTACGTACTTAATGTCATATGTGGGTATAAACTGCTGTATGGACACAGCTGGGCACAGAATGGAAGGAGCGCTATTTGGTTTTTGGAGCACAGGCTTGGACGGTTTGGTTTTTGGACACCATTTCACTTTTGCAGAGCTGAAACGCCAGTAAAGTGGAATCCCCTGACATGTCAACCCATTTTGGAAACTACACTCCTGAAGGAATTTATCCAGGGGTACAGTGAGCATTCTTAACCCTGAAGTGTTGCTATAATTTAATGTTGTGCCCGGCTTGTATCAGAGATGAACGCTCCAAAAGCTGTTGTGCCCGGGATCCCCGCTTAACAGTTTTTGGAGTGTGTGTCTCTGCAGACATAAGCTGGGCACAACATATCGGGCACTGAAATGGCGTATCTCTGGAAAAATGTTATTTTTAACTTTTCATTATCAGCTGCACATTCATTTCTGGAAAATTAAAAGAATACAACACTTAAGGGTTAATAATGCTCGCTACACCACTTGATAAATCCCTTGAAGGGTTTAGTTTCCAAAATGGGGTCACATGTCTGCGGATCCCACTTTACTGGCAATTCTTGGGCACTGCAAAAGTGACATGGTGTCCAAAAACCAAAATAGCGCTCCTTCCCTTCTGTGCCCGGCTGTTCCCAAACAACAGTTTATATCCACATATGGTGTTGCTAAGTACATTATCCTGGGTACACCAGTGTCATACATGTGGGCATAAACTGCCATTTTGGCACACAGCAGGCTGCAGATGTGAAGGAGCACTATGTACTTTTGGAGCGCAGATTTAGATTGTTGGTTTTCGGACGCCATGTCACATTTGAAGAGACCCTAAAATTGCCCCTACAAAATGGGGTCACTTTTTTGGGAGTTCCAGTTTACTGGCACTTCCAGGGCTCTGCAAAAACAACATTGCGTCCAGAAAATCCCTCTAAATCTGTACTCCAAAAGCTAAAAAAACACAGTGCTCCTTTCCTTCTGAGCCCTGCTGTGTTCCCAAGCAGTAGTTTACACCCACAAATATAATTTTTTTTCCCCCGGGATAGCCCACTTAATAGTTTTAGGAGTTCATGTCTCTGATGCCACAAAGTGGCCGCAACGTCTTCTGAAATTGGATATTTCTACAAAAACTTCAATTTTCACTTTGTACATTAATTTTTGGGAAGAATTTTTAGGCTCAAAATGATAATACCCCTTGATACATTCCTTGAGGGGTATAGTTTCTAAAATGGGGTCACTTTTAGGGGGTTTCCACTGTATTGGTACTTTGGGGGCTCTGCAAATGCCCCATGGCACCTGAAAACTATTCCAGCAAAATCTGCCCTACAAAAGCAAAACAGCGCTCTTTCCATTCCGAGCCCCATCATGTACCCATTCAGCAGTTTACGACCACATATGGGGTATTGCTGTGTTCAGGAGAAATTGTTTAACAAACTATGGGGTCCTTTTTCTCCTTTAACCCCTTGTGAAATTGAAAACTTTGGGGATAAAGTGACGTTTTAGTAATTTTTCATTTATACATCCCAATGTTAGTAAAATCTGTGAAATACATTTGAGGGTTTACATACGGTACACAAAATATACAAAACAAATGCAATACTAACAGTGATCAACTGGCACAGTGGGATAGAGAGGGCCCTGCCCGCAAGGGTTTACAATCTATGAGGGAAGAGGGACAGAGATAGAAGGTGAGGGGAGAGGCTGTTTAGATGGTGATGTGGTGACAGTAGCGTTATTGGAGGTTGAAGGCCTTCCTGAATAGGTGAGTCTTCAGGGCCTTCTTGAAGCTTGTGGTTGTGGGGGGTCAGTCTTTTGTGTCTTGATAATGAGTTCCAGGGGGATGCACTGGAGAAATCTTGTGTGAAAAGCGGATAAGAGCAGATTGGAGTAGGAGGTCTTTGGAGGATCAGAGGTTGCGTGTGGGCAGGTAGTGGGAAATTAGGTCAGAGATATATGGAGGGACAGGTGTTTAATGGCTTTGTATGTCAGCATTAGCATTTTGAACTCTATTCGCTGGGCAGCAGGTAGCCAGTGAAGGAATTGCAGAGGGGAGCAGCTGATGAAGAACGGGGGAAGAGGTGTATTAAGCGAGCAGCACAGTTTAAGGTGTACTGGAAGGGGGTGAGAGTGTTTGCTGGGAGGCCATGGAGAAGGGTGTTACAGTAATCTAAGCGGGAGATTATGAGGACGTGGACTAGCATCTTTGTAGTTTCAGGGGTAAGGAAGGTTTCAGGGGTAAGGAAGGAGCGAATTCGATGGATGTACTTGAGTTGGAGGCGACAGGAGGAGTTGAGGGTTTGGATGTACTGTATATGGATATGAAAGATATACAGTGGGGAAAAAAAAAGTATTTAGTCAGCCACCAATTGTGCAAGTTCTCCCACTTAAAAAGATGAGGCCGGCCTGTAATTGACATCATAGGTAGACCTCAACTATGAGAAACAAAATGAGAAAACAAGTCCAGAAAATCACATTGTCTGATTTTTAAAGAATTTATTTGCAAATTATGGTGGAAAATAAGTATTTGGTCAATAACAAAAGTTCATCTCAATACTTTGTTATATATCCTTTGTTGGCAATGACAGAGGTCAAAAGTTTTCTGTAAATCTTCACAAGGTTGACACACACTGTTGCTGGTATGTTGGCCCATTCCTCCATGCAGATCTCCTCTAGAGCAGTGATGTTTTGGGGCTGTCGCTGGGCAACACGGACTTTCTACTCCCTCCAAAGATTTTCTATGGGGTTGAGATCTGGAGACTGGCTAGGCCACTCCAGGACCTTGAAATGCTTCTTACGAAGCCACTCCTTCGTTGTCCTGGCGGTGTGCTTGGGATCATTGTCATGCTGAAAGACCCAGCCACGTTTCATCTTCAATGCCCTTGCTGATGGAAGGAGGTTTGCACTCAAAATCTCACGATACATGGCCCCATTCATTCTTTCATGTACACGGATCAGTCGTCCTAGTCCCTTTGCAGAGAATCAGCCCCAAAGCATGATGCTGCCACCCCCATGCTTCACAGTAGGTATGGTGTTCTTTGGATGCAACTCAGCATTCACTCTCCTCCAAACACGACAAGTTGTGTTTCTACCAAACAGTTCTACTTTGGTTTCATCTGAGCATATGCCATTCTCCCAATACTCTTCTGGAACATCCAAATGCTCTCTAGCAAACTTCAGACGGGCCCGGGTATGTACTGCCTTAAGCAGGG
Organism: Leptodactylus fallax; assembly: GCA_947044405.1. Taxonomy (NCBI): domain Eukaryota; kingdom Metazoa; phylum Chordata; class Amphibia; order Anura; family Leptodactylidae; genus Leptodactylus; species Leptodactylus fallax. Next base: position 359,144 of record CAMRHE010000048.1, on the reverse strand, counting down.
CGACATGTCTGGCACTGCAGGATCTGAGTCCCTGGCAGTGTAGTGTGTTATTGATGGTATCCTTTGTTACGTTAGTCCCAGCTTTCTGCAGGTCATTCTCTAGGTCCCCCTGTGTGGTTCTGGGATTTTTGCTCACTGTTCTTGTGATCATTTTGACCCCACGGGGTGAGATCTTGCGTTTAGCCCCTGATGGAGGGAGATTATAAGTGGTCTTGTATGTCTTCCATTTTCTAATTATTGCTCCCACAGTTGATTTCTTCACACCAAGATGCTTGCCTATTGCAGATTCAGTCTTCCCAGCCTGGTGCAGGTCTACAATTTTGTTTCTGGTGTCCATCCACAGCTCTTTGATCTTCACCATAGTGGAATTTTGAGTGTGACTGTTTGAGGATGTGGACAGGTGTCTTTTATACTGATAACAATTTCAAACAGGTGCCATTACTACAGGTAATGAGTGGAGGACAGAGGAGCCTCTTAAAGAAGAAGTTACAGGTCTGTAACCAGAAATCTTGCTTGTTTGTAGGTGACCAATTACTTATTTTCCACCATAATTTGCAAATAAATTCTTAAAAAAATCAGACAATGTCATTTTCTGGTTTTGTTTTCTCATTTTGCCTCTCATGGTTTAGGTCTACCTATGATGTCAATTACAGGCCTCTCTCATCTTTTTAAGTGGGAGAACTTGCACAATTGGTGGCTGACTAAATACTTTTTTTTCTCCACTGTATCTATTTATCCATATACATATGAATATATGAACCCTTGACCTTCATTTTGTTTCGGGTTCAGTCCTAACATTTATTTCAGGTCGAACAAGTCCAGTATGAACCACACCTTGAACTGGCTTAAAGAGAACCTTTTACCACCTTCACCAACTCCAGTTCTTAGCATCTGTTAATAGGCGAAGTTCTACTGATTGTGGCACAGATGGAATATTTTCTTTAAATTTGTGGTTGTAAGGTGACAAAATGTGAAAAAGTTCAAGGGGTATGAATACTTTTGCAAGCCACTGTAATGCAAAGTGAAAGTGACATGTTTGTCTATGAAATAAAAAAAGGTAAGTAGTGTATGCAAACTACGATTTTAACCATACACTGCGCTGACAGTCACTTTTACACATGTAACATTTAAAACACTACATAAAACTCTAGAAAAATTACTTTTCTTTGGGGGAAAAGGTGATTTCCCCACACATGGCAGTTATATTGCAAAAAGCTATGGTTTTGTAGAAAAATTAGTCTGTTTTAATGGCTTGTAAGTGCTACACAAGAGAAATTTGTGGCTGTGAGCCACTTGAAAAGTGATGAAGAATTGGCTTTTCAAAAAAAAAAACAAAAAAAAAAACCACAACATATATTAGGGAGCCTATATGAAATTGCCGCAACCCAATGGCGGGACCCAGAGGAGAGGAGTAGTAGTGACGGTGGTGATGTCACAGGGTAGGCCAAGTACACTCAACCGAACTCCTCCAGCACTCCTCACAGACCGGAAACTAATGAGGGGGGCCTGCGTGGTACCTGATGGTGGTGGTAGTTGTTCCCCTGGAGTGCTTCCAATTGGAGAGGGGTCCTCAATATATACAACCAGTGGCACAGAACAACAGAAAATAAAATAAAAACATATACGCAGTGTCCAGTGGATGCTGCAAAATCAAAATTATTTTGCTTATTTTTTAGGACAGGACATATCTGGTGGCAGTGGTAGTAGCTGTGGTAACGTGTGGCAGTGCAGCAGTGCATTATATGATGGACCAGGCCACAGGATATGTCTGCCTGTGTGGTGGCAGTAGCTACTTAGGAGTAGCAGCCAGCATCAACAGCAGTACCGCAAATGGAAGATGATTATAAAGGCAGACAGTGACACCACTATTCGAAGGCATCAGCCGGAGGTGTTTGAAACAGCAAATTGTCCCTGTATGGAACATGTCCTTAATCTGGTGGTTTGCTGCTTTATTAACCTGTATAGTAGCTTGCTCCTTATGGCTAGAAAAATCTCTACGTATTTCAGTCGATATTACGGCGCCAAAAACACCCTGCTCTATTTGCAGTGACAAAACAGTCTGCCTTTGCTCTGCCTTACCTACAAAGTTCACCATCAAAGAACTCCACCTTAAACATGTTGGAGCATGTGAGCAGCAGACAGCAGTGAATGATTATTGCATGCAAAAGACTACAGGGACAATGTGTTATATTCGAGATACGTCATTGGAGGCTCATGAGAGATGTGTGCTGGCTTCTTAAGCCCTTTGAAAAAACCACCAAATTTGTCAGCATGGACGATTGCAACATCAGTGATGTGTTCCGTTTTTTGTATAACTCACAGGAAACCCTTACACTAATGCAATAAGGGATGGAAGAGGAGGAACAGTTTCCACCTCTAAGTCAATGTCATCACCATGGTATCTGGGTCAGGGTCATTATGGTTGAGAAACTGGGACTCTGGAAGAGGAGGAAGACAATGAAGACTCTCTGTTGGATGCAGAGGGGGCCTTTGAATATGTTGCAGGAAGAGCCAAGGGAGGAGGCTGACCCTTATCTGTTTCAAGAAGAAGGTGCTGATGATGATGACCTTGATGACCACGCTGTCCATGAACACCAACTATGGCAGGTCCCTGGGTTCTTGCATACACTGACAAGCTTTACAGGCTGCATGCACCACTGCTTACATAGCAACAAGAGTATTATTAGCATAAATAAAAACATAATAAAAACAAAATGGGGAATTATTCCCTGCTTCCAAAAGGGAAGAAAAATTTGCAGGATAGGCTGTATACCCAGCTTGCTGAAACATTTAGGGAGAGCACTGCAAATGCTAGTCACACATGTACCCAGTTGGCCTCTGCCCGCTCCCAGTCCACCTCACTCAGCCAGCACTCCACCTCCTCTGCCAGTACCACAATTATCAGGAGGAGTAAAAGCAGCAGGCCCAGTACAATATCTGGAAGTTGATGAACCAGACATTTTTGAGATTGCAGTGCCAAACAGACAACTGACACCCACCGTTTACACCAGCAGATACAGTCATACCTAGAATGCACCTATTGTCCAGCAGATACAGTGGGGAAAAAAAGTATTTAGTCAGCCACCAATTGTGCAAGTTCTCCCACTTAAAAAGATGAGAGAGGCCTGTAATTGACATCATAGGTAGACCTCAGCTATGAGAGACAAAATGAGAAAACAAATCCAGAAAATCCCATTGTCTAATTTTTAAAGAATTTATTTGCAAATTATGGTGGAAAATAAGTATTTGGTCAATAAAAAAAGTTCATCTCAATACTTTGTTATATATCCTTTGTTGGCAATAACAGAGGTCAAAAGTTTTCTGTAAGTCTTCACAAGGTTGACACACACTGTTGCTGGTATGTTGGCCCATTCCTCCATGCAGATCTCCTCTAGAGCAGTGATGTTTTGGGGCTGTTGCTGGGCAACACGGACTTTCTACTCCCTCCAAAGGTTTTCTATGGGGTTGAGATCTGGAGACTGGCTAGGCCACTCCAGGACCTCGAAATGCTTCTTACGAAGCCACTCCTTCGTTGCCCTGTCAGTGTGCCTGGGATCATTGTCATGCTGAAAGACCCAGCCATTTTTCATCTTCATTGCCCTTGCTGATGGAAGGAGGTTTGCAGTCAAAATCTCACGTTACATGGCCCCATTCACTCTTTCATGTACATGGATCAGTCGTCCTGGTCCCTTTGCAGAGAAACAGCCCCAAAGCATGATGTTGCTACCCCCATGCTTCACAGTAGGTATGGTGTTCTTTGGATGCAACTCAGCATTCACTCTCCTCCAAACACGACGAGTTGTGTTTCTACCAAACAGTTCTACTTTGGTTTCATCTGACCATATGGCATTCTTCCAATACTCTTCTGGAACATCCAAATGCTCTCTAGCTTCAGACGGGCCCGGATATGTACTGGCTTATTATTGCTCCCACAGTTGATTTCTTCACACCAAACTTCTTGCCTATTGCAGATTCAGTCTTCCCAGCCTAGTGCAGGTCTACAATTTTGTTTCTGGTGTCCTTCCACAGCTCTTTGGTCTTCACCATAGTGGAGTTTGGAGTGTGACTGTTTGAGGTTGTGGACAAGTGTCTTTTATACTGATAACAATGTCAATCAGGTGCCATTACTACAGGTAATGAGTGGAGGACAGAGGAGCCTCTTAAAGAAGAAGTTACAGGTCTGTGAGAGCCAGAAATCTTGCTTGCTTGTAGGTGACCAAATACTTATTTTCCACCATAATTTGCAAAAAAATTCTTTAAAAAATCAGACAATGTGATTTTCTGGATTTGTTTTTTCATTTTGTCTCTCATAGTTGAGGTCTACCTATGATGACAATTACAAGCCTCTCTCATCTTTTTAAGTGGGAGAACTTGCACAATTGGTGGCTGACTAAATACTTTTTTTCCCCACTGTAAGTCTGACCCCCATGGAATTGTGGGCCAATGGGTTAAAGCAGTAGAAGGAGATGGCCCAACTTGCCATTGGAGTTTTATATTGTCCAGCCTCAAGTGTTATGGCCTAGAGCCGTGGTGGCGATCCTATGGCACGTGTACCAAAGGGGGCACTCAGAGCTCTCTCTGCAGGATCAAAAATGAGTTTAAGAAATTAAAAAGGTAATAAAGATCGCCTCTGCTCTAGTGTATCCTTTGCTCTTATGAATCTTAATGGTTCATATTCTATTAACCACTTTCATCAGCAATCACTAGCTATCCTTCATCTTGCTCTAGTTACAATGCAGAAGGATTCCTTCAGTTGTTGGGTTTCACTCGGTAGTTACACCTACAAACACTTGAAAATAAGAAAGCTGCAGCTAAAAACAGCATGAACCTTGATGAAAAGCTTTTTACATTCATCCTGTATTGTAAGTGTAGTTACAATTTTTTTTACCCATGTCTTAATTCTTTGTGTTGTAAAGATTGTTTTTGTGAATATGTAGGTCAATCATCATACTGCGTGTTTTATCACCTCGGTTATGGCAGTATTCATGTGAAGAATTAGCAGTAGCTCTAGCTCAAAAGAGAAAGGAACACAGCATATAATATTTAAAATCACTGCACATTTATCTTTATTCCAGAAGCTTTGCTGTCCACTAGGCAAATAGAAAGAGATGTAGGAAGAGAGCTGCAGATTCAGTGTTATAAGCAAATAGCAGAAATTATTATTAGTAAACCTATAAATGTTATATACCAGATATTAGTAACTGCTAATCATTCCACCCATATAAATATTCTACCTAACCGGATTGGTCTAGCCAAAAAATAAGAGACATAACAGCCATAATTATATCCACGAATATCAACATTTATTAATTCCACAAGGAAAAAACTTAATTTTTAAAATAATATAAAACCAAGTCAGGCAAAGTCGCAGCATTCCTTATGTATAGCTCAAAAAAGAGTCATATCTATACTATAACATTATAAAGTGCAAAGTGCATAGAGCAATATATGCATAAATCAATAAATCATACATAATAAATATATTTTGGGAAGAAGGGAAGAATTCCTCTATTTTGTCTTTATAGCGAGGGTCTAAATGGACTTCCATCCAGTACTCATCCCTTTGCTTGATGCTAATAATACGCTTGTCGCTGTGTATGTGGCAGAGCATACAGAATGCTATTCTTGCCAGTGTATGAGCGGATTCAGGGGCCTGCCATGATCGGTGATCTTGGCCAGCGTGGTTGTTGTCATCATCATCATCATCTTCTTGAAACAGATAAGTGTCAGCCTCCTTCCTTGGCTGTGCTTGTGAGATATCTAGGGTCCCTCTGCATCCAAGGGTGGTTCTTTATCCTCTTCTTCCTCCTCTCCCTCCTCTACCAGTCTAGAAGTCTCAGTTCCTCTACCATAATGATAACCCTGACCCGGAACCTCATCTTCCTCCATCAACACAGGGCAATGACGATGACTAAGAGGTAGAATCTGTTCCTCTTCCTCCATCCTGCGTTGCATGTGTGTAGGGGTTTCCTGTGAGATATATAATAAAGAGATAACGTTGCTGATGCTGCAGTTGTTCTTGGTGAAACATTTGGCGGCTTCTTCTGAAAGGGCTTGAGAAGCCTACACAATTCCCTCATGGTCCTTCAATGACGTATCTCGAAGTAACACATTGTCCGTGTGGTCTGCTGCGTGCAATAATCATTCACCGCCTTCTATGCAGTTGGAATGTCGCAGATAAGACGGTGTAAAGGCAGACCATTTCATTGCTGCAAATCAAGCAGAGTGTTTTTTGCGATGTAAGGAAGGCTGATTTAGCACATGAATAGCACCTCTTTTAAGCCACTATACAGGTTAATAAAGCGAGGAACCACCAGATTAAGAACATGGTTCCTACATTTCTTCCTGCATGACCAAAGTTTCTGTTGGTAGATCTTGCATATCACCATGGATTTATCATTTGGCACTGTACAAAAAAAAAAATTCCTACATGGGCGATGTCCATGTGAGGAAACAAGTCTGCCACTACCACCACCCCATCCTGTGAGGTTCACCCTAGGTCTTCTCTAGGCAGACCTTTTAATTGTTGGGTCTGCTGGAATTACTATCACAACTGACACACCCTCTTCATTTGATGTCACCTTGTTACCCTGACTCGATTGTCAGGTCCTATCTGGAAGAGAATCATCATCGGCAATGTCATCATCTTTCCCACGTTTTTCTAACACATCATCATGACCATGCATACCCTCAGAATTTCCACCTCCAGATATCCCCTTATCCCCTCTTCCAGAATTATACTAGTAGTAGTAGTACCACACCCCCTGCCACTACTACCTACACCACTACCACCAGTCATTTCTTCCTCTTCTGCTTGCACACAATGCTGATTGTTCTCATCCAGCTCATCAAAAAGAGGAGGAAGACTGTTCTGACTAGGAGAAATAGATTGCTTACAACAATCCTGCGACTACTGGTGGTGCTACTGAAACTAGAAGCTGTGTTGCTCCTGCCACCTACATTCATATAGTCACTAGTAGTAGTAGTACTTACACAAGTGTTTCCTCCTCCCCCTCCTATCGTCTATCACCTACCCTTTTTTGTTTAATTATTAACCAAAAAAACCTCTGAAATAACAGATTCTTTTTTTTTACATTAGCAAAGGATGCACTACCTATACTACCACCGTCACCACTACTACTGTACTATTGTGTATGACATATATCTAGAAGTACATATGTAAAACATAAAGACATAAAATATGTTGTTCTGATTTGCAAAAAAGCTTCTTAATGAAAAAATGTTACAATTTGTCCAAAAAGTCCTTAAAATATTTTTCACTGTCAATGGTCTTCTTCAATACAAAAGTATGGTTAAAGAATGTGTTATGTGTATAGAGAAGAGATGACATTGTTCTATTGCAATATAGATTATTGCCTGGGAATGAAAAGGTTAACCGTCTGCAGCAGACTCACTGACTGGAACTGTTCTGTGTCTATGTCTGTCTGTTCAATTCTATTCTAGTACTGCACTACTAATCTGCCTGTGTATTATTGCTTAATTCTCTCTAAGTACTCCTATAACTATTGTTCAATTTTCAAATCTGAGTTGTTGTAACGTCTCTGCCTGTTCGGGTCTCTGCGCCACCCTCTACTCGCATGCTGCGGCGAAGGAGGCGTGCTCAGTTTGATTCCTTGCATAGGTTTCTTGTTGCTCAGTCTGAACACTGTCCTAATACCTCCAGTATGTAATTGAATTTCTGACACACCCATTTCCTGCATCTTTGTTTTCTCTGCTCCACTAATAGTTAATTTTGCCTTGCCTGTGTGATTGACAGCCTTTCCTCCTATCAAGTCTGGGGCGGGTTCTGTCTTCCTATTTATTCTTTGCTCACATTCACATTGGCGCTCGTTATTGCTGCTTGTGTTCTGGCTATTATTCCTTGCTGTTTTGTTACTTGTATTTGTATTCCTGACCTCTGACCTTGACTTTTGACTATTCTCTTGGATTTTGATTCTGTACTGCATTGCTCGTCTGTTACCAAACCCTTGTCTTTCTGACCTCCCTTTTTGTCATTTGTTCTGTCTGTGTTTTGTGTTGTGACTTTACTCAGTATAGGGCTCATCGTCAGGTTGTCCTTTTACCGTTTAGGGTAAACTGAGGCAATAGGAAGGGACAATGGCTGGAGTGAGATTAGGGCTCACTTGTCTCTGTCCTTCCTCCCAGTCCCCTGCAGTAGTGTGACGGTATTGCTACGTCTGGCAAGACCCTAACAGTTGTGCTGCCTATAGCCAAGCTAATAGGATAGCTATAAGATATAGTGAGATAAAACACAGATGTGTGTGCATTTCCACCATTACACCAACTAAAGGCTGAGATCACGAGTGCACAAGCTTATATAGTTTTATAAGACATCAGCACTGTAAGTTTCACCTACCACTTTCTATTGGCTGAGACTGTCAGATGTTGCTATCACGTGATGTATGAGTCACTGCACACATGACATTACTCTGTCATTTCTGCACTAAAACATGGCGGCAACCATTTTCTTATAGCGCAGCCATTTTTGTCCATCTGAAGCGAAACGCCATTTGTTCGGTTTCGTTAAAAACCAAACAATTTAGAATATTCGGGTCAAACTTTTATTGTTACAAACCGATTCGCCCATCTCTAGTCATATGCAGGTCCTGTATACCAGGGGATAACCAACAAGCCACACTGACATAACTAGGGCATTTTGGTACAGGGCTGAAATAGCTGAATATTTGCTCCAGGAAAGGAGAGCTGAGTTTTGGCTTTGTATTTGTTCAACTAGCTCTCTTGTAGAACAATAATCTTGTAGGAAATCATTTTGAGTTACATTATATATAATGTATGTGTGTATATACACAGTGGGTACGGAAAGTATTCAGACCCCTTTAAATTGTTCACTCTTTGTTTCATTGCAGCCATTTGCTAAAAGCAAAAAAGTTGATTTTATTTCTCATTAATGTACACTCAGCACCCCATCTTGACAGAAATAAACAGAAATGTAGATATTTTTGCAAATTTATAAAAAAAGAAAAACTGAAATATCACATGGTCATATGTATTCAGAGCCTTTGCTGTGACACTCATATTTAACTCACATGCTGTCCATTTCCTTCTGATCCTCCTTGAGATGGTTCTACTCCTTCATTGGAGTCCAGCTGTGTTTAATTAAACTGATTGGACTTGATTAGGAAAGGCACACACCTGTCTATATAAGACCTCACAGCTCACAGTGTATGTCAGAGCAAATGAGAATCATGAGGTCAAAGGAACTGCCCAAGGAGCTCAGAGACAGAATTATGGCAAGGCACAGATATAGCCAAGGTTACAAAAGAATTTCTGCAGCACCCAAGGTTTCTAAGAGAATAGTGGCCTCCATAATTCTTAAATGGAAGAAGTTTGGGACGACCAGAGCTCTTCCTAGACCTGGCCGTCCAGCCAAACTGAGCAATGGGGGGAGAAGAGCCTTGGTGAGAGAGGTAAAGAAGAACCCAAAGATCACTGTGGCTGAGCTCCAGAGATGCAGTAGGGAGATGGGAGAAAGTTCCACAAAGTCAACTATCACTGCAGCCCTCCACCAGTCGGGGCTTTATGGTAGAGTGGCTCAAAGGAAGCCTTTCCTCAGTGCAAGACATATGAAAGCCCGCATAGGGTTTGCCAAAAAACACATGAAGGACTCCCAAACTATGAGAAATAAGATTCTCTGGTCTGTCTGATGAGATGAGGATTGAACTTTTTGGCGTTAATTCTAAGTGGTATGTCTGGAGAAAACCAGGCACTGCTCATCACCAATACAAACCCAACAGTGAAACATGGTGGTGGCAGCATCATGCTATGGGCATGTTTTTCAGCTGTAGGGACAGGACGACTGGATGCAATTGAAGGAAAGATGAATGCGGCCAAGTACAGAGATATCCTGGAAGAAAACCGCTTCCATAGTGCTCTGGACCTCAGACTGGGCCAAAGGTTCACCTTCCAACAAGACAATGACCCTAAGCACACAGCTAAAATAACAAAGGAGTGGCTTGGGAACAACTCTGTGACCATTCTTGACTGGCCCAGCCAGAGCCCTGACTTCAACCCAATTGAGCATCTCTGGAGAGACCTGAAAATGGCTGTCCACCAACGTTCACCATCCAACCTGATGGAACTGGAGAGGATCTGCAAGGAAGAATGGCAGAGGATCCCCAAATCCAGATGTGAAAAACTTGTTGCATCATTCCCAAGAAGACTCATGGCTGTACTAGCTCAAAAGGGTGCTTCTACTCAATACTGAGCAAATGGTCTGAATACTTATGACCATATGATATTTCAGTTTTTCTTTTTTAATAAATTTGCAAAAATATTTACATTTCTGTTTTTTTTCTGTCAAGATGGCATGCTGTGTGTACATTAATGAGAAATAAAATGAACTCTTTTGCTTTTAGCAAATGGCTGCAATGAAACAGAGTGAAAAAATTAAAGGGGTCTGAATACTTTCCGTACCCACTGTATGTATATATACAGTATATATATATATATATATATATATATATATATATATATACCTTGAATCTGACAAAATTAATAATATATAAAAATTCTATGAAAATGAGCAAATGAAAGTCAGACATTATTTTTCAACCATGCTTCAACAGAATTAAAAAAAAAAAAAGAAAACTCATGAAACAGTCCTGGACAAAAATGATGGTACCCTTAACTTAATATTTTGTTGCACAACCTTTTGAGGCAATCACTGCAATCAAACGATTCCTGTAACTGTCAATAAGACTTCTGCACCTCTCAATAGGTATTTTGGTCCACTCCTCATGAGCAAACTGCTCCACTTGTCTCGGGTCTTAAGGGTGCCTTTTCCAGACAGCATTTTTCATCTCCTTCCAAAGATGCTCAATAGGATTTAGGTCAGTGCTCATAGAAGGCCACTTCAGAATAGTCCAATGTTTTCCTCTTAGCCATTCTTGGGTGTTTTTAGCTGTGTGTTTTGGGTCATTATCCTGTTGCAAGACCCATGACCTGCGACTGAGACCAAGCTTTCTGACACTTGGCAGCACATTTCTCTCTAGAAACCCTTGATAGTCTTGAGATTTCATTGTACCCTGCACAGATTCAAGACACCCTGTGCCAGATGCAGCAAAGCAGCCCCAGAACATAACAGAGCCTCCTCCATATTTCACAGTAGGGACAGTGTTCTTTTCAAGATATGCTTCATTTTTCATATGCCTTGAAAAAAAATTTAGATTTTTTCTCATCTGTCCATAGGACATTCTCCCAGAAGCTTTGTGGCTTGTAAATATGTAGTTTGGCAAATTCCAGTCTGTCAGATTCAAGTTATTTCTGTGACCATTGTGGGTTTTTCTTTCATTAAACGAGAGGTACCAACAATTTTGTCCACGTGTGTATATATATAATCCATACACTGTGTATACGATTTTATATTGTGGATTTTATATTTCTTTTTGCATTTAATGTATGTTTATCTTACAAATTCTTCTATAGTACACTAACACAGTTCTGTATTCTTTATTATAGCTATTGTTGCACAGATCAAACACTACATATTTTATTTTCATTCTGACAACGAAAAAACATCACATTGTCATCTTTGAGATGTTTATGTGAATCTTTGAAAATATATTTACCACCAACACAGCATACCTTATCATTATGTGTTCAGCAAAAGAGCAGAATAGTAATGTTAAAACAGTACAAATTACACTATTGGCCTACTACAGTCCTTGTAAACTCAGAATTCATAGAAAATCTCATTACTACACTAAACTGCTGAGAGTTTAAAAGAAAAAAAAAATCACACTTGACTTTAAACCCTTGCAAAATTAAAGATGTCAAACTACAAAGAGGAGGAAGAGTATAGTCAGGCATAGATGCTCTAATGATAGAGTCTAGAAATACAATTTAGAAATGTAGTAATTTTCTCAAAACTGCAACTTTTATCATAACATTAAATCGAGTAAAAGGAAAGAAAATGTTTCAGTATTTGTAGGCATAAAAATAGTGCAGCATCTTCCAAAAAGTTTGTATCAGTCCTAACTAATACTTTACTTTCTCTGTCCCAGGCACTTAAAGGGGTATTCCCATGAACATAATCATATCTATATTTATAGATAAGTAAAAGTTAAACATGTTTGCAAATATAAGTAGTTAAAAATTCTGCAGAGTTTTAAAGATTTTCTCTAACTATCTTAGTGGTGACAGTCAAATGCAGAAACTTTCTATGGTCTGTGACTTGTCTGGAATCAATCCATGATTTTCTTATTGTGGACAGGTTATCAGGCAGGGACACTACATGTATCAGAAGATATCCTGGCCACAATAAGGAAGTCTTAGCTGAATTTCTGACAGTAGAAAGTTCCTGCATTCATGGTCGTATCCACTAGCAAACGATCAAGACAACAACTTGTGAACACAAGATATTTAGAGAAAATCTTTAAAACTCTGCAAAATGTTTAATTACTTATAAAACGTTTAACTTTTAATTATCTACAAATTTAAAAATGGTTATGTTGGTGGGAATACCCCTTTAAATCTTCAATAGGACATAGCAAGCCACATTCCGTAAATTTGAATGAAAGAACAAATCTACTCTTCTTAAGCTGCCCAATATGGCCAAAAGTATTGGGGCACCAGAGCACAACACTTATGATGTATGATAATATCTATTTGGGTCTGTTTTTTAAGGCTATAACAGTCTCCACTTTTTTGGAAAGACTTTACACAGATGTTGTAGCGTGTCTATGAGAATTTGTGACCATTCAGCCAAAAGAACATTTGTGAGGTCAGACCCTGATGTTGGACAGAAAGGTTTGACATTTGGCATTTTAATTCATTGTAAACTTCCAAAAGTGTTCATTAGGGTTGAAGTGGAGTGCACATGATTTCTACACCAAATTTCACAAACAATATCTGTTTTTCGCAAACCCTTTCACACTTTTTACAAAAATGGCAGTTTTGACTTGGCTTTGAATTTATACTTGAAACATGTTAAAGAGAGTATGTCAGCAGTAAAAACAACAAGTTAATTACTAGAGATGAGCAACGGATTTGTAACGAACCAGTCTTGACCCAAATTTTTCAAGTTTCAATTCTTAACTAAACAAATTTTTGCAATTTATCTTGGGCAAACTAAAATGGCAGCTGTGACATGTAATGCACAATGAAAATACAGAGGAGAAAGAAGATCACATAGTCTCTGTGACCTAGGCTAGCTTCTAGTATCACTTGAGAACCTCTCAGCCAATCATTAGTGGTTGGTGGAGAGTTTACAGTGCTGATGTAACATATAGAATATAAGATACTGTGGGCAGAAAGAAGTGACAATTTGTGATAATCAAGTTAAGGGACAGAAGTGTTATCAAAACTGCTAGCAGAAAAATACCAACATTGCAATAGGACTACAGAATTATAGGAGGACAACTAATGGAGGTCAGTTTAGTTAGATTTAATCAATGCTAAACAGATAGACAGAAACATCTGTGTTGTGCGAGTACAATTTTAACCCGTTCCCGCTTTATGCTGTAATATAACGTCGTGCTGAGCCACTCAGCTCCCTAATAGTATGACTCTGTAATGCTACGGGCTCAGAAGCTGTACCTGTGTCATTACATCCTGCTCTCAGCTACTCTGACTCCTGCAGTTTAACCCCCTCGATGCCATGATCAATAGCGATCACAGCATCCAGAGGGTCCAGGGGCAAGATCGCCCCCCGGGTCACCGGTTACTCCCCGCGATAAGATCACAGAGTTCGAGGGGTTGCCATGGCAGCTAGGAGGCCGGAATATGGCCTCCTGACTTAATGTATTTAATGTATTAAACCCCCAGGTCATTGGTATCCTCAGTCTCAACCACGCTGTGCATGCTGCTGAGAATGTAGACGGCCTTCTTTCGTTTGGGTGCATACACTGTCAGTGTGGCACCAGTGGTTGAAAACACCTGAGTGGTGAATTCAGTGCGGTCCATCTGTCTAGCGGATTGAGGAATTTCCCGGCGACTCTTGTTGACTGTGCCGAGGATAGTGGTTTTCCGGCTAAGCAGTCGTTGTGCAAGTGACAATGATGTAAAGAAATTGTCCGTGGTTACAGTTCTGCCCTTGTCCATGAATGGTTCCATCAGCCTCATCACTACAGTTTCGGACAGTCTCTCCCCGCTGGGACGACTGGGGTCCTTGCCAAGATATGGGAGGACATTACAGATGTACTTTGATTTCAAGTCGCAAGCCACCCAAAACTTGATGCCAAACTTGTCTGGTTTTGTTGCAATGTATTGCAGAAAACAGCAGCGAGTCTTTGATGGGAAAAGCTGTTCATCAATAGTGATGTGTCGACCAGGGTTGTAGGATGCGATGCAGTTGGTGACAAACGATCTCCACACATCGGAGATTGCAGCAAACTTATCGGTCTCCACTCGCTCACTGCGTGTGAACATGTCATCAAAGCGTAGGTGTTGCATGATGTCTTGGAAGCGGTTTCGGGTCATAGTTGCAATGATCCTTGGGTTTGCTAGGTTTGCTGACCAGCTGTCATGTAGTGATGGAACCTTGGTCACCCCCCGCAAGATAATGACTGAAATAAATGCCATTAGTTCCGGGAGACCCATGAACCAATCCACCTGCTCCGTGTGACGTGCATGTTGAGTAGTCCATTCTTGAATGCTACGAAGCATGTCAAGAGTGATAAAACAGAGGAAGCTCTGAAGGCGACTCCGGACACTTCGTCTGACCTTAGCACTTGGCTCTCCATCTGTAGGGTACGGTTCTATTGGGGTGAAATGGAGACGTTTCCCCACTTCTACTTCACGCCACACTGTGCCATCTTTTGCGGTCTCTGTCGGCTCACTCGCCAACCGAGCTCTCTTTTTTGGTAGAGGAGGAGTCTCCTCATCTGCAAGATAAATAATTTCAAATTAACATTTTGTTTTGGTTCTAAATAAAAAAGGAAATAAAAATCGGTAATTTGAAAAAAATCTAACCTGAAGACAGCTCAGAGTCCGAATCCAGTTGAAGGACTATGTCTTCTCCATCTGAGTCAGAAGGGTTGGTGTTGCTCAGGATCAGTTCCAATGCCTGTTGAATGGTGTGCCTTCTCTGCATTTTGTTTCTTGTGAACAAAATAGGTGAAGCAGTCCCTTCACATCCCCCACAGCACAAAAGGCTGCATGCAAATTTGCTAAGGTGTTAGCAACCTTATGCATATTCCCAGCACAACAATGCAGCTGGGGGATGGGCAGACACACTCAAGAGCATCTTACATTCTTTTGTTTACACTCTCTTACAAGACCTGAGGTGGATCAACACAATTGCCCCCTGCAGATTCCTCAGACAATGGCCACATTTACAAATGAAAGGATGCTAATTGGAGCCATCAGAGTTGTCTGTTTGGACTAAGGGTCATTTGACCCTCTTTCAGGACTTCAAGGGGGAGCTCGAAATTTCTGGGACTTCTAGTGTTAAGTAGTTTTACCCTTAACATTTGTGATTGTGTACTGAGCTTAGGTGGGGGTTTCCCGAGTCGACCCCTAGCAGTAGAGGAAGACCCTCCTGAATTCCTACAGAGCTCCTAGCAAGATTCAGGTGGAGGTACTGCGCCGTAGTGAGGTGAGAACTACAATACACCCTGCCTACAGAGGTTGGCCCAAAGGGGTGTTACAGTACCCAAAAACTATTCCAGCAAACTCTGTCTTCAAAACTCCAAAGGTCACTCTTTCCACTCAAGCAATGCAGCAGTTTATGACCACATATGGAGTATTGCCATGTTCATGAGAAATTTTGTAATGAATTGTGGGGTGCTTTTTCTCCTTTATCCCCTTAATAATGAAAATTGGGACTAAAGTGACTAAAGTTGTATTGGGAAAAAAAAGTAATTTTTCCTTTTCATGTCCCAATGTTAATAAAATATGTTGGGTCAAAATGCACCCTTACCCCTTGATAAATTCCTTAAGGGGTGTAGTTTCTAAAATAGGCTCCCGTTTTGGGATCTTCCACTGTACTGATACTTTTAGGGCTCTGTAAATGAGACTTGGCAGCAAAATACTATTCCAGCAAAATCTGCCCTAAAAGCCAAATAGTGCTCTTTCCAGTCCAAGCCCCTCCATGTACCCATACAATAGTTTAGGATCAAATATGGGTTATTGCCCTATTAAGGAGAAATTGTGTAACAAAACTGTGTAACAAACATTTTCTTCAATCCCTTGTGAAAATATATAGTTTGGGGCAATAGCGTAGTTTTATTGGAAAACAAAAGGAAATTTTCATTTGTATGTCCCAATGTTAATTAAATCTCTGAGCTCCAACTGTGAGCTCAAAATTCTCCCTATAACACTTGATAACTTCCGTGAGGGGTATAGCTTCCAAAATGGGGTCATTTTTGGGGTGTTTCTATTGCACAGAACTTTTCTCTCTGCCAGTTTCAGTATAAAAACAGTGGAAACCCGGCAGACCCTATTTATAGTCTATGGGGTCCATGGGTAACTGCTGTATTAGTGGACGGGTGCTTCCAGTTGGAAAGGCTTCTTCTCTACTCTGAGTCAGTGTGATGGTGTTCGAAACTGCCCTGATGGTAATGCAGGAACGACTCAGGAAGGAAGTTGTGCAGTTGAAACAGGTTTAACTATTACTCAGAAACTAAACAGTGAAACAAGCAGCTTCCAAATGGAGGCTGTAGTCTCTCACTATTCAACTCCCCAACCTTTGTTTTGAGGGGATGCCCAGTGATATTCAGGCTTTAGTGCCATAGTCCACTCCAAGAGTAACACCACACTTCAGCCTCCTTCAGCAGCAGATACTGGGGGCTGTACTCCAAGGTAGTCCTACCGGGGGTCTGGATACCTCTTAGCAGGTCCCGGATAACATCTCCTGTCACAGGACTCCTTCACTCCTCCTGGCACAGTGTCCAAAGGGAAGACAGTTGAATTCCCTGTCTCAGGGCTGTCTCTATAAGAGCCTTGAGCTGTATCTACCTCCTCAGGGGCTCAAACTGAACTAGAAATAAGGCTCTGTGATAGGCCAGGGCTGTACCAAGTGTAGGGGGTGAACAATGGGGAAACTAACAGGGAAAATGTACAAGGGAGAGCTGCAAAACGGTGACATGAAACATAGAACATATAGACAAGCCATACAAACATTCCCAGAGGCACAAAGACAAACACAATAGAAGCAGGAGCACTCTGGGATGCTGCATATACACTGCATAAAATAGTTCAAATTAGAGCTCTTTTTCCAAAACCCATATATAGCATAAACAAGGAACAACTTACTCTCAAAAAATACACATATATTGTGAATTGTACTGCATACCGAAGCTCGAATATACTAGATTAGAGACTAAAAAAACTTCCATCTAAAAACATCAACACAAGCCAATAATATGGGAGTGATTCAAAAAATTGTTGCTCACAGTCATAATAATAATAATAATAATAATAATAATATAAGGGTAGGATATGTAAATAACTGTCTATTCAAAGATGGAAGTATGATTCTATACGAACACATCTATAAAGTTACTATCCGGACACCTTTATAAAAACATCCGAAAAACAGTTGTCCAGTTAATCCTGAGGGTTGGACCGTATTTAATTGAAAGATCCACTCAGTCTCACACTGTAGGATCTTTTGGTCCCAATTTCCCCTCTTATATCAGGATGTATAATGTCAATCACCATAAACTAAATGACTTTATGATCCCCTTGATGATACTGGTGTATGGGTTTAGACAATGGAGTATCCCACTGATGATTCATGTACCCCAAATGGTCACTAATTCTTCATCTCAGTTCACGGGGGTCTAACCCACATACTCTAAACCACATTTACAAGCAGCCTTGTAAATGACACTCCTGCTCTTGCAGTTCACAAATTCACTAATTTTGTAGATCTTACCAGTGCCATTGTTTTCAAATTAGGGCAAGCAATACAGCCTCCGCACCCAAAGCACCCATCAAATTTCTGGTCTAGCCATGTGCCTTCTGCTGCTGGTGGTTTTAAATTGCTATGTACAATCTAGAAACAAATTGATATGCCCCCTCTAAATGTGACTAATGGTGAAGCACCAATAACACCTTTGATGTCATTATCCAGGTTTAGTAAATGCCAATATTTCTTGAGTAAATTTCTTATATCCCCTGCCTCCTTATCATAAGTGGCAATTACTCTAATATTTTTATCCTTTTCTTATGGTCGTGATTTTGATACAAGTAGGGACTCTCTTGGACAGGATCGTACCTGCTGATACGTAGACCTCAAAAGATAATCCGGGTAACCCCTGTCCAAGAATCTCCTTTGCAAGTCATTGGCTTGTGCCTTGAAACCAACCTGTGAGCTGCAGTTTCTTTTGGCTCACAAATACTGCACTTTCTGTATCCCCTTTCTGAGGGGGGCTGGATGATAGCTTTAACACATATGAAGGGAGATAGTGATACTTGCTTATAGGAGGGAGGAGACTAGATACATCATAAAAAGAAAGGTAAGACACACCATTTCTTGGTCCACAAGTTTAGTATAGGACAGAGCATTACTCTGACAGAGCCTGCCAGCTTTTTCTGCGCTAGATACAGTGCCTTGCGAAAGTATTCGGCCCCCTTGAACTTTTCAACCTTTTGCCACATTTCAGGCTTCAAACATAAGGATATAAAATTTTAATTTTTTGGTGAAGATTCAACAACAAGTGGGACACAGTCGTGAAGTGGAACGAAATTTATTGGATATTTTAAACTTTTGTAAAACATAAAAAACTGAAAAGTGGGGCGTGCCAAATTATTTGGCCCCCTTAAGTTAATACTTTGTAGCGCCACCTTTTGCTGCGATTACAGCTGCAAGTCGCTTGGGGTATGTCTCTATCAGTTTTGCACATGGAGAGACTGAAATTCTTGCCCATTCTTCCTTGGAAAACAGCTCGAGCTCAGTGAGGTTGGATGGAGAGCATTTGTGAACAGCAGTTTTCAGCTTTTTCCACAGATTCTCGATTGGATTCAGGACTTGGACTTTGACTTGGCCATTCTAACCTGGATACGTTTATTTGTGAACCATTCCATTGTAGATTTTGCTTTATGTTTGGGATCATTGTCTTGTTGGAAGATAAATCTCCGTCCCAGTCTCAGGTCTTTTGCAGACTCCAACAGGTTTTCTTCCAGAATGGTCCTGTATTTGGCTCCATCCATCTTCCCATCAATTTTAACCATCTTCCCTGTCCCTGCTGAAGAAAAGCAGGCCCAAACCATGATGCTGCCACCACCATGTTTGACAGTGGGGATGGTGTGTTCAGGGTGATGAGCTGTGTTGCTTTTACGCCAAACATATCGTTTTGCATTGTGGCCAAAAAGTTCGATTTTGGTTTCATCTGACTAGAGCACCTTCTTCCACATGTTTGCTGTGTCTCCCAGGTGGCTTGTGGCAAACTTTAAATGAGACTTTTTATGAATATCTTTGAGAAATGGCTTTCTTTTTGCCACTCTTCCATAAAGGCCAGATTTGTGCAGTGTACGACTGATTGTTGTCCTATGGACAGACTCTCCCACCTCAGCTGTAGATCTCTGCAGTTCATCCAGAGTGATCATGGGCCTCTTGGCTGCATCTCTGATCAGTCTTCTCCTTGTTTGAGATGAAAGTTTAGAGGGACGGCCGGGTCTTGGTAGATTTGCAGTGGTCTGATATTCCTTCCATTTCAGTATGATCGCTTGCACAGTGCTCCTTGGGATGTTTAAAGTTTGGGAAATCTTTTTGTATCCAAATCCGGCTTTAAACTTCTCTACAACAGTATCACGGACCTGCCTGGTGTGTTCCTTGGTCTTCATGATGCTCTCTGCGCTTTAAACAGAACCCTGAGACTATCGCAGAGCAGGTGCATTTATACGGAGATTTGATTACACACAGGTGGATTATATTTATCATCATCAGTCATTTAGGACAACATTGGATCATTCAGAGATCCTCATTGAACTTCTGGAGTGAGTTTGCTGCACTGAAAGTAAAGGGGCTGAATAATATTGCACGCCCCACTTTTCAGTTTTTTATTTTTTACAAAAGTTTAAAATAACCAATAAATTTTGTTCCACTTCACAATTGTGTCCCGCTTGTTGTTGATTCTTCACCAAAAAATTAAAATTTTATATCCTTATGTTTGAAGCCTGAAATGTGGCAAAAGGTTAAAAAGTTCAAGGGGGCTGAATACTTTCGCAAGGCACTGTATGACCATTCAGGGCTGTCTGTTTGTAGGATTCCCATATAGGAGTTAGCAGTCCCCACTTGCCCAGTGGGATGAAATATGTATAGGGATATTATAGGGCAATATAGTGCTAGCTTAGGACTACCCTTGTAAGGGCAGGAGTCAATTGCAGGGCTTAGGGATATTTGCATAAGGGTCTACAAGGGTAAATTCCTTCCGTGACAGCTATCAAGGGGACCCTATTGGATGCATACCTACCCTGTGCCCTGCTCTAAGTATTTCACATTATACCAGGATATGGTAAGTCTGTTCTTATTTTTATTTTTCTGTATTGGATATTTGCTACACAATATCTTTTTTTGTATTGGATATTTGTTTACAATTCGGTCATTGTTTTCTTCTAGCTTTGGCTCAATGAATGGAAACTGATTGGCTGGCAGATAGAAAAACTTTTCACGCACTGTGGTTTGCAATAATTTTTGTACTTGTTCGTAGGTGGTGCTACCAGCTTTTAAGACATTTTTTGATTAAAAGTGAAGTTTTAAACTGTATTTAATATTTGTATTAGTCCATGCTGGTTACTTATAAATTTAGTTTCCCATATAATATAGGTGACATATTTTGGCTGCACAGTCAGTGCAGTAAAAACAAAGCCCGTAAGAAAGTCGAAATGCAGTTTTTCTGTAATTCCACCCCATTCTGAATTTTTTTCCAGCTTCCCAGTCCATCATTCAGAAAATTAAATGGTACCATAATGAAGTACAATTTGTCCCACAAACATTAAGCCCTCATATGTTTCTTTGAACTGAAACATAAAAATGTTATGAGGTTTAAAACAGGGGGGAGTCAAAAACAAAAATCGAAAAATGGGGTTAAGAGACTCAAAGAACGAGATAGCATCTGAGTACCAATGAACTAAGTCAGTCCCCTTTTTATGTTTAATCAAATTTATTAAGTTTTGCAGTAAGAACAGAAGAGAAAAAAGGGGAGGCCAATGCCATAGCATCAGTATCAATTAAGACAGGGGGCTCACCCAAGCCACCCTGTTCATAAATAAGGCACAGTAATAAAGGATTAGGTGAAGGGCTGGCGAGGCCCACAATAAGGAAATCGGCAATGATTAACACAGTCGCAACTAAAATAACTGTAACAATAGGTGGGTGATGGCTGAAAGAACAAAAATCCAACTGTAGAGAACCACCACAGGACCACCCGCCTAACAGTAGATTAAGACAAACGTTGAAAGGGAGGGGGGTCATAGGGAGTACACAGTGTACGGGACACACAAGACCACAGACACGACAAGGACAGAGGGGACACACTGGGGCAAGGGGGGGGGAGGGATGGAAGGGAAAATTTGGTTATGGAGAGAAGCCGGACACTGTACCAACAGAGGAGCAAAGCAACCCCACATCAAGAAAAGAAATAGGAGAACTCCGAGGACTCCTGAAACATCACCCACAGCCGCCAGAGGGACTCAAATTTAGAGGGGTCGGGTGAGTCCTCGGCCACCAGGGCCTTCATTCTCCTGATAAGGAGAAGCTCCTGAAGAAACTCCACCAGGGTAGGCATGGCAGTACTGCACCAATGCCTGGTAATGACTGTTCTGGCTTTGGTGAGGAAATGTCGCAAGATGTCCTTCTTAACAGCCGAGACCCTCCCTGGTATGATGGAGAGAAGTGCAAGCTGGGGCGAGGGTGTGACAGATCTGCCGCTTACTTTAGCATAAAGCGTAAAGACGGCATCCCAAAAGGGCTTGAGGGCCGCACATTCCCACCAAATATGATACAAGGTGCCTCTTTCGGACCCACAGTGCCAAAACACCGGTCAGAAACACCAGGGTAGATCCTATGCAAGAGGTCAGGACAGCGGTACCAGCGGGTCAGTATTTTGTAGTTCTTTTTTTGCGCACCGCAGGGCGCCAGCCCCCTTTTTATTTATTCAGAAAACCTACCTATAAATTTCCTGTAATAATTAGCAAAACCCAAAAATTTCTGTAAGTCTTTTAGAGAGGTAGGGAGCATCTAATCTACTACTGTATAGCCTGGACCTTGGCTGGATCCATGTGAATTTAGAAGGAAACAAGATATAACCCAAAAAAGTATGCCTGTACACCAAAAACACACTTTCCATTTTAGCACATACAAGTGGTATCTAGAGAACTGACCTTAAATGTTTGATGCGAGAGGCCCAATCAGGAGAAAACACAAGTATGTTGCCAAGATACACAATTACAAAATGTCCAAAAAAATTCTGAAAAAAATATCATTAACCAAATTTTTACAAACAGCAGGAGCGTTACTCAAACCATATGGCATGACTAAATATTCATAATGACCATCTGGGGTATTAAAGGTTGTCTTCCATTCACTCCCCCCCCCCTTACAAATACAAATGAGATTATAAGATCCCCATAAATCAAGCTTGGAGAACCACCTAGCTACAGAGATCTGATTTAGTCAGGGATGAGAGGAAGAGGGTATTCGTTTTTGACTGAAATTTTGTCTAAATTACAGTAGTCAATACATGGTCTCTGTTCACCATCTTTTTTTAACAAAGAAAAACCCAACACCTACCAGAGAAGTAGCAGGACGGATATGACTTTGTGAAGACTTTCTTTAACCCCTTAAGGACCAGGCCTCATTTTTCAAAATTGACATGTGTCACTTTATATGGCAATAAGTTTGAGACGCTTTAACGTACACAAGTGATTTTGAGATTGTTTTTTCATGACACATTGTACTTCATGTTAGTGGTAAACATTGATCAATATTTTTGTATTTATTTATAAAAAAAAATAGGAAATGTAATGGAATTTTTTTTAAAAAATCGCAATTTTCAAAATGTGAAATGCTCTGCATTCCAGACAGATAGTCGTACCACCCAAATGCATAAATAAATATTATCTACCATATCTCTGCTTTATATCGGCATCATCTTTTAATCGTCCTTTCATTTATTTTGGACGTTAGAAGGCTTACAATTGTAACAGCGATTTTCCAGATTTCCAAGAAAATTTCCCAAACTAATTTTTTAGGCACTATTTTCAAAACTGCACCTCTCAAATAATTCAAAACAACATTTGGGAAGTTTGTTAACTCTTTAAGTATTTCACGGGAATTAAAATAATATGGAGGTGAAATTTAGACATTTAATTTTTTTTCAAAAATACATTCATTTAGCACTAAAATTAACACAAAGGGTTAAAGGAGAAAATGCATCTGACTGTTTGTTATGCAATTTCTCTCTGCACAGAAATACCCCAAATGTGGGTGTACACTGATGTTTGGGCGAATGGCAGCGCACAGAAGGGAAGGAGCGACACTGGGCATTTGAAAAGCAGATTTTGCTGGAATAGTTTTCAGGTGCCATGTCTCATTTGCAAAGCCCCTAGAGTACCAAAACAATAAAAACCCTCCAAAAGTGACCCCATTTTGGAAACTACACCCCTGACAGAATTTATCAAGGGGTATAGTGAGCATTTTGACCCTACAGCTTTTTCACAGATTTTATTAACATTGGGATGTTTAAATGAAAAATTACTATAAAAGTCACTTTATCCCCAAAGTTTTCATTTTCCCAAGGGGTTAAAGGAAAAAAAAGCACCCCACAGGTAGTTACACAATACCCCATATGTGGTCATAAACTGCTTTATGGATACATTCAGGGCTCAGAATAGAAAGAGCGCTATTTGGCTTATGGAGGGCAGATTTTGCTGGAATAGTTTTCTGGTGCCATGTCTCATTTACAGAGCCCATAGAGTACCAATTCAATGGAAACCCCCAAAAAGTGACCCTATTTCAGAAACTACACCCCTCAAGGAATTTCTTAAGGGGTATGGTGAGCATTTTGACCCCACAGTTGATTCACAGATTTTAATAGCAATGGAACGTAAAAATTAAAAATTACTTTTTTTCCAATAAACAGTCCATTTTGCCCCAAATTTTTCATTTTAACAAGGGGTTAAAGAAGAAAAAGCACCCCACAGTTTGTTACACAATTTCTCCTGAATACAGGAATACCCCATATGTGTTTGTAAAATGTTGTATGAGTACCTGGTGGAGCTCAGAATAGAAAGAGCGCTATTTGGCTTTTGGAGAGCAGATTTTGCTGGAATAGTTTTCTGGTGCCATGTCCCATTTGCAGGGAAGTACCAGTAAAATGGAAAAGTAACCCCATTTTAGAAACTACACCACTCAAGGAATTTCTCAAGGGGTATTATCATTTTGAGGCCAATAGTACTTCCGAAAAATGAATGTACAAAGTGAAAATTGAAATTTATAAAGAAATATGCCATTTCAGTGCCCAATATGTTGTACCCACTTTATGTCATCAGAGAAACGCACTCCTAAAACTATTAGGTGGGTGATCCTGGTTACAAATAAGTTGTATATGTGGGCATAAACTGCTGCTTGGGCACACAGCAGGGCTCAGAAGGGAAGGAGCACTCCGCTTTTCAGCTTTTGGAGTACAGATTTAGAGGGTTTTTCTGGACACCATGTTGTTTTTGCAGACCCCTGTAGGTGCCAGTAAATTGGAATTTCCCAAGAAGTGACCTCATTTAGTAGGGGCAATCTAAATTAGTGGTACAAAAGTACATATGGCACATTCAGATGTGCACCCGGCTGTGTGCACAAACAGCAGCTTATGCCCACATGTATGACACTGGTGTACCCAGGATAACGCACTTAATGTCATATGTGGGTATAAACAGATGTTTGGGCACAGCCGGGAAGGAGTGCTATTTTGGTTTTCGGGCGTCATGCTTTTTTGAAGAGCCACTGAATTGCCAATAAAGTGGAATCTGCAGTCATGTCACCCCACTTTGGAAACTACACCCTTCAAGGGATTTATCAAGTGGGGTAGTGAGTACACTGTCCTCATACACGTTAGAATGGTGTTTAGTCTGACATGTAGCTAACCCTCCTGTCGCATTACTTTAAGAAATAGGCTATAATGTTGTAAACCTTCTCTTTATTGCAAGTTGACAGGAAAGGTGAAACTATAAGAAGAAATAATGGCACTTAGAATAAGATCTGTACAGTACATATAACACAGATAAATAAATATGTATAATATAACATAAAGCAATGATACAAGCTGATTCAGAGCTATGTAATGTAGCAAACACACAATAAAACAAGGCATAGTGACATAAATCTAACACTCTTACCAGTTATGCTTGAAACAGGCTTTGGATCGTGAACATGAAGTACAAATGGCATAGAGTGTGACCTCCTCACACTGGAACAGCATGTAAAAATGTCTAATGAAGGGCTACTAGAAGGGCTATTACTGAAGATGTGTACCTTCATCCGATACTCCATAATGTCTTTAGACAGGTCGTTATCCTTGAACCACAAGAATCTCAGAAAATTCCTGTGTTATTTCTTGACGAGAAAACAATGGAACATCTGTTGGATGTCTGCTGTAAATGCAATGGAATCTCTGCGAAAGCGTAGAAGTACTCCTAAGAGCTTGTTGTTTACATCCGGGCCTGAAAGGATGTCGTTCAATGAGACTCCTTCACATTTGGCGCTTGAATCAAACACCACTCTGATCTGACCTGGCTTCTTTGGGTGATACCCCCTGAACATGGGCAGGTACCAGTGCTCCTCAGAATCTGGAAGTGTAGGGGCTAACTCTGCGTGACCATTCTGGAATATCTTTTCCATGAAGGTAAAGAAATAATCTCTCATCTCTGGTTTGCTTCGTAGTCTGTGCCTGAGGGAGACAAATCGCTTGTAGGCTTGTCTTCTATAGTCTGGTAAGCGTCGTCTCTGAGGCCTAAATGGTAGGGGAGCAACCCAGCTCTTTGTTTCATCTTGCACCATTCCGGCATCCATTATATCAAGGAACAGTTTATCTTTGAATGACATTACTATACGATTGTCCTCCCTTGTCTTGTGGAACACTACGCAGCCTAAGTGATCCTGATTGCCATCCCAAATGCAGTCGTCACAGGCAGGACCACACAGAATACTTGGTGGTGAGGCGCTATGTGGCAGTTCCTTTACGAAGAAATCATTTTCACATGGTTGAAGGAGAGATGGACGTCCACACTCAAGTGTACTGGTAAGCATGCTGTTTACTGTTGTCGGTTTGTGTACACCTCCCAAACAGACCTCTCCTACGATGACCCATCCTAGGTTCAGTCTCTGGGCATAAGGAGCGTTGTGGGGACCATTGATCTGTTGTCTAAACTTGTGGACTTGCAGAATATCTCTCCCAAGGAGCAAGTGTAACGTCCTTGCCTGTCTGGGCTTTGGCGCACGCTGCGGCGCAGGAGGCGTGCCCGGTTGTAATTCTTTCCTTTGGGTTTTTCTTGTATTGTCTGAACACTGTCCTATTCCCTCACCTCCTTAATTGATTTTCCACCACACCCTTCTCCTTCACCTTGCTTCCCCCCTGCTCCACTAAGAGTTAACTTTAGTCCTGCCTTTGTGATTGACAGCCTGTCCTCCTATCAAGTCTGGGGTGGGTTCTTTCGCCCTATTTATTGTTTGCTCACTTTCCCATTGGCACCTGCTATTGCATTTCGCTTACTGGCTATACTCCATGTTCCTTGTTACCTGCTCTTCTGATTTTCTGACCACTGGCTTACCTTTGACTATTCTCTTGGATTTTGATTCTGTACTGAATTGCTCGATTGTTACCGACCCCTTGGCTAGCTGACCTCCCTTTGTTGTTTGTGCGTCCTGTCTGCGTTCTGTGTTATCACTTATTATAAGGAGGGACTGTCGACTGGTTGCTGGCTGTCACCTAGGACAGATCGGGCAAGTTAGCCAGGGACAGTGGGGGGGATTCAGCTTAGGGTTCACTGTCTTGTTGTGCCCCTCCCCCCTAAGTTCTCCAGCAGCTACTGGGGAATCGCTCCTCTAGTGATTCCCTTACAGCAAGACTATCGGAGCCTCTGGATCAAGGTTCAGGATCAGGTGTGCTATATGCTTCAGATGAGGTTGATGCACCGCTGCTTCTGACATAGGTATCTCAGGCCTATTGTCAGGAATTTGGTTGCATTCCAGTATGGTTGGCAGGGGCAGACACACTTTGCCATCTGTGGATTCTACTACGTAGTCTCTTGCTCTCCTTCCATCTGTCTCTACCATAACGGCACAAGTTTTTAGAGAGTAGGGTGCACTGGGTCCTTCAATATTAAAGCTATCAAAAGAGGCAGACTTGGCTAACGACTTATTGCTTTGATCATCTAGAATTGCGTACACTTTGATGGCTTTGTCCCGGTCACCTGCTGGATAAACTTTCACTAGAGAGATTTTAGAGCAGGATCTGCCTCCTCTGAGGCCTCCACAAACCTCTGTACCTTTAGAAGTGACTGCTGGAGTGTCTCGACTCCCCACTATGCTCTTGGGTTCGGGCGGCAGTCCACTGTGGTGGTCCAGGGTGTAGAGCTGTGTTATGTTCTGAGCTGTTACATTCGGCACACTTTGCACTGACCTCGCAGTCTCTAGCGAAGTGCGAAGTCGAAGAGCAGCATTTGAAGCAGATTTTGTTCTCCTTAAGGAAGGCTTTGCGGTCCTCCAATGACCTTTCCCTGAAGGTCCTGCACTTAAGTAGGGAATGTGGCTTCCTGTGTAAGGGACACTGTCTGCTTGGGTCCTTAGATTTGTCTTGACGGGAGTTATACTCTTGGTGGACCGAACCTGTGGAGGAAACGTTAGTTTTGTGCACTTCCACCAATGCTCTACGAGATTTACTAACATGGGCGGTACCACATGGCAACAAGAAATCAAAGCTTGGATCATTTCTAATTCTTGCTTGTTCAGAGACAAAATCTACAAACACATTAAATGGAGGAAATGGCACATTGTAAATCTGTTTATAGCGAGAACCATGCATAACCCACTTCTCTTGTAAGTTATATGGGAGCTTCTGAACTATGGGGTTAACACCTCTCGCAGTATCAAGAAATGTCAATCCCACCAGATCTCCTTCTGCCTTTGCCACACACAACTCTGATAACAAGTCACTTAACCCTCTAAGCTTTGGATAGTCTTTGTTTGCTATTTTAGGAAAGTCCTCGATTCTCTTGAATAAGGCACTTTCTATGACCTTGGGTGAGTCTATCCCAGACCCTTTTGAAACCAACATCTTGATGATTTATATTGATGTCTCGGATTCTTTTTGCATGCTCGGTGGACTCATTTCCAGCTACTTTACCAGGAGATCCAGTTCCTCACTACATGATAGGACTATGTCTCTGGTGGCATTTTGGAAAGAAGCTCGCCAAGCTCTGTAGTTTTCAGCACGATCGCTGAACTTTATAAGTCCCTTGGTCACCAACTCACGTCGAGCAAGGAACCTGGCAAAGTCCATGGTGGCTGGACTGGGGCTGGAACCAGCTGGTGATGTGTTGTTAAAGAACCTGTGTGGTGTGTGGTCATACCTGGTGGATGTCTCTGGTTTAGTCCAATCTGTATAATATCTTTCAGAAGTGAAGGGTTTCTCTTTAAGCTGGGAAATATTTCGGATCTTCTGTTCTGAGAGGAAGTTGTAGTAGCCAGTCTTGCTTCCATGTGCGTTCTCTGCTTTGTAGCAAGGAGAGTGGTAGTAGGCTTTCAGGCAATCTGTATAATCAGGTTGACTTGGTCTGTTAACGAAACACTTTGTATCTCGCTGTGAATCTAAGTCGTCATCTGACTTGGAATGTTGATAGACGTATTGCGAGGTACGCTGTTCTGGATCTTGGAGTTCGAGTTCTGGCTGGAGAACACCTCGACGATTTTCGGTTTCTGCAAGTTCTGCGGCTTTTAGGAATTCTGCCTTTGCTAAGGCGGCTGCTGTCTCTTTCTCAGCGTCGAGGCATGTTTTCTCCATCTCATACCTTAGCCTTAACTGTATCTCTTGTTCTGTGAAGATGGCTTTCGCTTTAGATGCTTCCGCTTCTGCGTGGGCAATGGTGGCAGCTTCTCTGATCCATGTCCGGTTAGAGCCATTTGTCAGGGACCTTGTCTTGACTGAAGACGCTCGACTTTGAGACATGATACGACCGTTAGGAGGCGACTGTGCTATCCGTATGCTGACTCTGTGTGGGTAATGGCAGGCTCTGTCTGGTCTCATCTCGTGAGCTTGTAATCAGCAGTCGTTTCACTATACTGTCCTCATACACGTTAGCACGGTGTGTAGTCTGACATGTAGCTAAACCTCCTGTCGCATTAATTTAAGAAATAGGCTGTAAAGTTGTAAACCTTCTCTTTATTGCAAGTTGACAAAAAAGGTAAAACTAAAAGAAGAAATAATGGCACTTAGAATAAGATCTGTACAGTACATATAACACAGATAAATATATATGTATAATATAACATGAAGCAATTATACAAGCTGATTCAGAGCTACGTAATGTAGCAAACACACAATAAAACAAGGCATAGTGACATAAATCTAACACTCTTACCGACTATGCTTGAAACAGGCTTCAGATAGTCAACATGAGGTACAAATGGCATAGAGCGTGACCTCCTCACACTGGGACAGCATGTAAAAATGGCTGCTGCTACACTGCACAGGAAGAAGAAAAACTGGGAACTTCCCATAATGCATAGGGCTAGAGCTAGAAAATAGGATACAGTAAATGACCAGTAGATGGTGCAGTTACCACACAATATAAACAAAGTTGCCTACAAAGGCAGAACAGTGAGCATTATTAACCCATGAGCGTTGCATTAATTTAATTTCCAGAAATGAATGTGCAGCTGATAATGAAAAGTGAAAACTGCAATTTTTCTAGAGATACGCCAATTCAGTGCCCAAAATGTTGTGCCCAGCAGAGACACACACTCCAAAAACTGTTAAGTGGGAATCCCAGACACAACAGCATTTGGAGCGTTCATCTCTGATACAAGCCGGGCACAACATATTACGCACTGAAATGACATATTCCTGGAAAAATTGCCATTTTCACCTTTCACCATCAGCTGCGTATTCATTTCTGGAAATTAAATTAAGTCAACACTTGGGGGTTAAAAATGCTCACAGTACCCCTGTATAAATTGCTTCAGAGGTGTAGTTTCCAAAATGTGGTCACGTCAGGGGATTCCACTTTACTGGCATTTCAGGGCTCTGCAAAAGTGTCATGGCGTCCAAAAACCAAACTGTCTAAATCTGTGCGCCAAAAACCAAATAACGCTCCCTCCCTTCTGTGTCTGGTTGTGCCCAAACAACAGTTTATACCCACATATCACATTAAGTACGTTATCCTGGATACACCAGTGTCATACATGTGGGCATAAACTGCAGATGTGAAGGAGCGCTATGTAACTTTTGGAGCGCAGATTTAGATGTTTGGGATCTGGACACCATGTCATGTTTGCAGAACCTCTAAAGTACCAGAAATGTGGAATCCCCTAAGGAATGACCCCAATGTGAAAACTGCACCCCTCAAAGAATTTATCAGGGGGTGTAGAGAGCATTAATATCCCAGGCGTGAATGCACAGCAGATGATGAAGAATGAATATGTAAGCTGTGCGGAGTACATTGGGAACACAAAATTCCCTACTATTTCCCCAGTAGTTCCTATTATTGGGGGTGTCACTCTGGGGGTCACTTCTGGTTTATTTTCCCTCATAAACTCTAAATCTGGTTTGTATCCTGATATATGCTCGCACAGCTTATACATTCCCTTCCTGCCACAGCCAGTTAGGTTCTAATGATTTAGCGATTTTTGGGGTTCAATTGTACAAGCTATATTTTCTTTATTTTTCTGATGATGTAGCCATATGAGCACTGTTTTTTTGCAGGATGAGATGCATTTTGTACTGACACCATTTTTGGGTGCCTATAACTTATTGTATAAACGTTATTAACTCTCTTTTTTAGTAGATTACAAAAAAAAAAATCAATTCTGGCATTTAAATTTTTTGCCATGCAACGTACATCATAAGTACATTGTTACTGACCTGCGGGTCGGTACAATTACAGTGATACCTCATTTATATGTTTTTTTATGCATTACTAATTCTGCAGAACAAAAACCCATTTGGGGAAAGATATCAATTATTTTTTCATTGCCATCTTCTGAGATGCGTAACATTTTTATTTTTTGGTTGACAGAGTTGGTTTAGTGCTTATTTTTTGTGGGACAACCTGTGCTTTTTATTGGTACTGTTTTGGGGTACATATGACTTTTTGATCACTTTTTATTGCATATTTTGTAAGGTGAGATGGTGAAAAATCATTACTTCCGGCGTTTATTTTTCCCCCGATGTTCACCGTGTAGGTTAAATATTGTTTCAGTTTTATTGTACGGATTGTTATGGACATGGCGATACCAAATATGTATTGTTTTTATTCATTTTTAGTTGTTTTTTTTAATATTCATTAATTAATTTTTTATAGGAAAAGGGAATTTTTGGGGCTTTATAACTTTATTAATTTTTTACACACTTTATTTTTTTTTAAACTTTTTTTTTACATTTTTAATTTGTCCTATGTCCTATACACTGATCGCTGGTTCAGTACTATAGACTGTAATACACAGCATACACCTATATTGCAGTGTATACAGGAAGTTAGCCTATGCAGACTTCCTGGAGGTTCCGGCAGGCTGAACCAGGTACTTGGGGGTGCAGGCAGACTGCGGTCACTGGCCAGACCCCCAGCTGCACATAATAGATATCGGCATCCCCCAATCTCACCGTGGGGGGCGGCAACATGGCGGAACCCCTTGGATGCCACAGTCATGTTTGACCGTGGCATCTAAGGGGTTAACACCCGAGATCAGAGCTCAGCTCTGGCCGCGGGTGTTACACACAGGTGTCAGCTGTTGCTTACGGCTGACACCCGCTCTCGATGTCACTCGCTCAGCTTTTGAGCGGGTGACATTAAAATAACGCACTGGCACGTCAGTTTGCGCTTAGGTAGGGCTTCCAATGACGTACCAGTAAGGGGTTAATATAATACTTCATGACCTGTCTAGAAAGATTGTATAACCGTCCCTTAACAAATTTATAGTTAGGGAGAAGATCAACAGCACAATCATATTATCTGTGAGGAGGTGAATCAGACCCAGACTCAGAGAAAGAGTCAGCAAGATTTGAAAAATAGTCAGGCAAAGCCAAAGCAAGGGTGTGTTCACATGGCGTAAAATGATTTTTATTTTCCACCACCGGAATTTTTGCCGTGGTCTGCCGCGACGGGATGCCGATGCAGTCCATCAGCATTCTGTCGCGGCATCCCGCTCCTGAATAGGCCTTGATGAATGGGCCTAATCAGGAGGGCGTGCCGAGCCGCGGACACCGTGGGCGGAATCCGTGGCAAGATTGAGCAGGACGTTTCTTTTTTCCTAGTCCTACTTTGATCTCTGCCTCCCATTGAAAACAATAGGAGGCGGATTCAGGAGGAATCTGCTCCGGATTCAGCGGCGGATTCCGCCTCCAAATCCGCTGCAAATTCCTCTGTGTGAACACACCCTAACAGGAGCAATGGTCAGAGATGCACAAGATTTAAAACATTTAGAATTCCATTTAACCACATCCCCCTGTCTCTAATCAATAATGGCATTACGTGTCTGTAACCAAGGAAGCCCCAAAACTAAATCTGTAGATAAATACTCAAGTACAAAAAAAGAAATATACTCAGAGTATAAAGTACCTACAACAATAGTCACTGTAGTAACCTTAACTGTACACTGGGTAAGAGGTATGTTATCAATTTTGGTCAAAGGTATAGGCAATGTCTGAGCAACCTACAAGTTCAGAAAGTTGGCCGCTGACCCACAGTCAACAAAAGCGTTACCAAAATTATATTATCATGAAACTGGATTTTAACTGGTAAGATAATTTTCTTTTTGGAGATGATGGAAAATACCTGACAGTCAAGGCGTTCTTCCCGAAAACCACCTAAGCGGTGGAGTTTTCCAGAACTGGGCACTTGAGACAGTTTTTTAGAACATGACCAGCATCTCTGTAGGTCCAAACAAATAAATGCCGGTCCAAGTGTCATGGTTCCATCCCAACATGAGGGCTGCGGATAGTTTAATAACAAGTCTTTTATAATGTCAGTTAGGCCTTGACAAGATATAACACAATGTCTGAAGAAGAGAGCTAGCACTCTCGAAAGCTTACTATCAAATATACTCAGTTAGCCTCTAAAAGGTATCGCCTGATTTCTTCCACTACTTTTTATGGCTAACAAGGTACAACATTATACTACTAGCAGAGAGCTTCATCATTTCCCTGAGACTGAACCAACCATCTTCTGAACTCTGAGCAGTAATCCTCAGATGGAAGATGACCTTGGTGGAGGGAAAGCAGATTGAGTTCAGCAATGGTTGAATACTTATGACCATGTGATATTTCAGTTTTTCTTTTTTAATAAATTTGCAAAAATATCTACATTTCTGTTTTTTTTCTGTCAAGATGTGGTGCTGAGTGTACATTAATGAGAAATAAAATGAACTTTTTAGCTTTTAGCAAATGGCTGCAATGAAACAAAGAGTGAAAAATTTAAAGGGGTCTAAATACTTTCCGTACCCACTGTATTTCACTGTTCTTTCTGTGCTAGGAAGGAGTAATTTAGTCCAGTGGGCGGTCCTGACAGTGATTGTGCCTATAGAGGTAGCTGTTAATCACTGTGAACTCAATTACTCCTTCTAAGCATAGTAAGAACAGAGAAATAAATAAATGACAGGTTATACTGAATCTTTTCTAGCAAAACTATTGATCAATCTGCTCAGCTCCTCCTGCTTTATAACATGCCACCTGCAGAATACACAGCATTTTCATGCTGACAGGTTCCCTTTAATGAAAAGGCCTATGCTTAGGGGTCTCCCTGCAAAAATAAAATAGTAATACCAACCCGTTGCTGTTCATCACTTACAGAATGGGATCACCGATGGAAAAAAAACGTGCAGCTATCTTGAAAGGTGGCAAAAGATTTCCTATCACCAGAAAACTGCTGTTGAACCCTCATAGACAAATCCTGGACTGGCTGTGTAATATCTTGCATCTGGTCAATGTGTTTTTGCATATCTTCTATAATGGAAAAAGTAGCTATTATAGGCCTGCAATTCTGTCATGATAGTGTCTCTAGAGCAAATTTTAGAAATTTGCAGGAACTGGCTGACAACAGAGAGCAGTAGAGAGAGAGATAGATCCCAGACATAGAAACTCCTTCACCAGCACCAAATGTACTTGTGCCGAATTTGGGACCCAAATTATCACCACAGAAACTGATACAAAAAATAAATGCTCCACAATCAGAAGTCAAACCAGAATCCATGATACCTTAAAAGGAAGATAAGAACCAGGAGGATAAATTAAGAGAGTGAGCGTCCAAGCCAAAAGTCAGTCCAAGAGGTAACTTCAAAGCCAAAATCAGAAGACAAGAGGATTTCTAGTCACAAGCCAAATGTCAACATAGAGCAGTCCAGCACAAACAATCAGGATGTGGAAGCTATACTAGGTACAAAGTCAAATATCAGGCACCTGGCTGAGGAGGAAAAGGGTTTAAATATTCCTCCTCATCTACTAAATGGATAAGCCTAGGAGAAGCTGAAACAACAGTAGCTAAACTGATATTCCTGGCAATTATATTGTATTGGGGCACTGATGAGGTCATTATATTGTATGGGGGAACTGACAGGGCCATTATATTGTAAGGGAGACATGAATGGAACATTTGTATTGTATGGTTCAGTTATTGGGACAGTATAGTGTATGGGATTCACTAAAGGGGACCATTATATTTTATAAAATATGAGAGCCATTATATTCTGTGAAAGCAGTGATTGGGACAATAAACTGTATGAAGCTCCTGATGAGGGTCATTATACTACATGGGGCAGTCATGGGGGCCACTATACTGTATGGGAGCAGTGATGGAGTCCAATATTCTGTGAGGGGCATTAAATTGTTTGAGACATTAGGGAGGAATGTTAAAGGGGTTAACCACTTTTCTAATATTGATGGCCTATGCTATGCATAGGCCATCAATATTACATTTGTGAAGGTCTGACAGCTTGGACCCCAGCAGATCAGCTATTTCAGGACAGCTTGGCTACTTGTAATGATAACATGCCAGGAGCTGCGCTGTTCACTCTCCATACGATGTGCAGTGGTGGGTTTTGGTACTGCATCATATGATGGGTGAGTATCACAGCTTCCAGCATGTTAAAATTACTGGTAGTCAGACTGTCCTGAAACAGCTGATCTGCATGGGTCCAGGTCAGACTATCCAAAGATGTAATATTGATGGCCTATCCTAAGGTCAGGCATCAATTTTCGAAAGGTGAATACATCCTTTAATATATGTTGACACAATTTATGTTAGGGGAACATTCATGTGGGTAATAGGGTAGCAGAGGGTACTGTAGGGGACTCCAAAAGGGGCTTGAATTTGTGTTAAAGGGGCATGATCAGATATCCCTCTGCTGATGAAGGGTTCTGCAATGTGTAGCATAGTTGTATAGCTCTATATCTGGGAGGGCCGGCTCACTCTTGGACAGACTTGCCATTTTAGGGATTTTTACACAGACTTGCCATCTTAGGGATTCTATGTCATTCAGAGCACCAAAGTTCCATGGCCACTATCTTTACATTATATAATTAAAGCATCATACTGATAGATACTGAATAAAAAGCACTATAGAAAGACCAATATTACCAGCACCATCACAGTAACCACATAGTTGAAAAAACCAAGTTCCAAAGACACTCTACAGGCTGTATAAGTGATTACTGTACGAGTAATGGTTTATCTGGTTTCTAAGATTGACAGACTATCCTTAGGATAGGCCATCAATATTAGATCAGCGGGGGTCCAACACCTGGGAGAGCTGCACTGCTCACTAGCTGTATAAATGGTAGCGGTGATTGTAGGTACTGCAGCGCTGACCCATAGACTTTAATTTAGTCCTCCAAGGCAAACACAGCTGAAGATATGCCAAAGTAAAAGTGATATGTATGGCTATGGGAAAATGGATGGTAAGCAGTGGATGCATACTGCTAGTTTAACCATACACCACTCTGCCACTTGCTTTTAAGAATTTTAACATTTAAAACACTGCAAAAATTAGCCTGAAGGTGCTTGCCCATGGTTTTTTATACATACAGTACATGGTAGTTATATTCCAAAAGCAATGGTTTTATATAAATATCAGCTTATTTTGGGGAATAGTATGTGCAACAGGCTTGATATTTTGAAGAAACATTTGTAGCAATGGGGTTGGTTTAACCCTTTCACTGCCAGAGGTTCCTGGAAATTTTGCACCTCTGGTAGCCAGAGCATATTTAACACTTTTGACATGTCTAAATAAAACACATATTTCTAAATTAAATATTTGTCAAAGACCCCCATACCAATATATTTTTTGAAAACACAGAGCCAGGGGAATATATCTAGAACAGTTCTATCTTGGTATGCTACATTATACTTGCATACATTTGGGTTAAAGTCTATTTTTTCTCATTTCAAAGTTCTAACCTAAACTCTACCACATGCAGAGATATACTGACATAATTTTTTTTAGTATACTAAAGTCTAAGGTGTCTTTAGTTCATCAATACCACATATATGTGAGTAAACTCCCTTTAAGACCCTAAAAAAGTGCACCTCAAAAGTGCACCTCAAAATCTGAAAGAAATAGTAGCATGAATAAGACATGCTATACACATTAGAAATAATTACTTTAGCCCCTAATCCTATATATTTTCAAAATATAGACACCCTGACAATTGTAAAAATACAACCTTACTTATTATACTCACGGCCACCTTCATGCAACTTTTTATCAAACATTGATTTTTTGCAAAAATGATACAAAAGTTCAGGTTTGAGACTAAAACTCTGAGACTGTTAGAACTATATTCATCTAATACTTCCTAAAACTAAAAGGCCAAGTTTATACAAACCACATGTGTATACACCTGGACACTATTTATGTTTTCAAACTGCAAAAATTACAAACACTCAAAATCTGCTTTTTGACTTCAAATCTGAAGTAGTGACTTGAATAAAACATGCTACACACACCAGAAACAATGACTAAACCCCCTAAACCTATATATTTCCAAACAGTAGACACCTAGACAATCATAAAAATACCATCTAGCATCTTATTATATTCACAGCCAACTTCATGCAACTTTTTATTAAACATTGATTTTTTGCAAAAATGACACAAAAGTTCATCCTTTCATCACACATTATAGTAAATAGAAAAATGCCAGAAGAGCCCTAACTGGGCTATGCAGCTTTCAATTTGCAAAAAAAAAAAAAAGTTCCAAGCAAACTACAAGAAGTGTGCTACATAAAAAAATAGAGCACACATCCTGAAGTCATGTAAAGGGTATGCAGGGACATGACTTTGTCCCTGCACTCATTGATCTGCTACTACTGCTCAATACTATCATGCAGGGAGCTCCCAACATACTGGTTGTCCCCTGCATTTATGTTACCACTGCTGCTCCTCTGATACAGTGACACAGGGAGCTGTCACCTGAATAGACAGCTCCATCTGTGTATGCTGCCCTCTCTGCTCCTCCGCCATTGCTCCCTGCAGATAGGAACGATCTGGTGACCTATGGGTCACCAGGATCATTACCTTACTCTAAAGCTCAGACAATTGGCTTCCAAATGAGATGAAAATTGCGATGCTAGTCGCAATTTTCATCTCAATGTAGAACTTTATGAGAACTCTCCCCCTCCTCTTCAGCACCACAGACAAGGAGCAGCACTGTAGGGTTTTTTTAGCTCACAGCAGCGGTCAGCGACCTTTTGGTCAGCTGATTGCTAGCTTATTTTATAGCCTATGCTCCTAGCTTTCAGATGAGATGAGCTTTATGTGAGCACTCCCCCCTCCTCTTCAACTGTGCTGACACGGAGCAGTACCATCGTATTT
This sequence comes from Leptodactylus fallax, assembly GCA_947044405.1. Classification (NCBI taxonomy): domain Eukaryota; kingdom Metazoa; phylum Chordata; class Amphibia; order Anura; family Leptodactylidae; genus Leptodactylus; species Leptodactylus fallax. The sequence goes on along the minus strand of CAMRHE010000048.1, from coordinate 321,148 downwards.
TTTAGTTGACAGCTGTTATCAGCGACCTCTTGGTCTTAGCTTATTTTATAGCCCATGCTCCTAGCTTTCAGATGAGATGAAAATTGCGATGCCAGTCGCAATTTTCATTTCACTGTAAAGCTTTATGTGAGCGCTTCCCCCTCCTCTTCAACCGTGCTGACATGGAGCGGTACCGCTGTCTTTTTTAGTTGACATCTGTGATCAGCAATCATCAGCGCTCGCTGTCATTTTTAGCTGACTATACTACTTTTTATAGCGCTACCCCCAACACTTCTATAGAAAAAACAGGGAGCTGAAGCAGACTATATTAACAGTTTTGGGAGCAATTGATGACCTCTAGGTCATCAGATTGCTTTGCCATTTTAAAGCCAAGATCCAAAACTGTCGAGATAGGCCCATTTTTGGCTGAGTTATGGGCTTCAGTAGCAAGGACGTATTACATACGTCCTCAGCTACAGAAGTGCCACCCTGGATGGACGTATAAATACGTGGTTGGCAAGGAAAGGATTAAAAGCAATGAAGAAAAAGTGACTTTCCAAAACAAATATCCACCAAAAATGATCCCTTTATGTGAACAGAATGCTGCACCAACATGGTAGTGGTATTGGAGGAAGCAATGGTGGGGCTTTCTGTTTCAGTTTGCTATTATTATATCAACAGTGTGGCAGTGGCAAGTGGAAACTACAGAATTTGGAAAACAAATTGTCGCATACTGCTAGTGTGCCTGCCAGTTCAAAAATGATAAAGCATTGACTTTATAAAAAAAACACCAAAAATTATCCCTTTGTGGGAGCAGATGTGATACCAAAATGGTGTTGATATTGATATAAGTAATGGTACTGTTTTTGTTTCTACCTTTTTTTGATCTTTTCTAATATAACTCAGGTTATTTTTTATGCCAACACTGTGGCACCAGCATTGTAGAATAGTAGAATGTGATGGACCAGGCTGCAGGACATGACAGAGTGGCAGCAGTTGTTGTTGTAGCTTTGACAATATGAGGTAGAGTAGGCCTCAGCCCAGGTGTGAGACCTGGGCTCATTACTGGGCCATAAAAGGCTGCAGAGCCTACACATGGGGGCAGAACCTGGGTGAGACTGGCCAGGTATTGGGTCTGTCTGGAGAGCTGAACTTCTGGTGAAACCTGATTGATATACTGTATATATATTTTCTTTTGTGTTCTGTGACTGATAGTAAGCCACACGTACAGTTCGATTTTTTCTGTATTAGTTAGAGCTCGGACGAGCAGGAGTTTTTTTTTTTTTTCCTTTTTGCCTGAAGTTAAGACTATTTTATTTTTGCAAAGAGTTTGGCAATAGATTCACAGTTTTGGTACACATAGGTGCTAAAATGCTAACAATGCAGCACTGAACACACATTCCATTACACTTGAGGCTGGACAAGATAAAATTCCCAAGGAAAACGTAGCTATATTTTACACTGTTGTAAACTATTAGCCCAAAAATCCATGTGATCACAATTATGTGCTGGAATATAGGAGCACTCTAGGTAGGATTGTAGCCGCTTGTGCAGCCATTGGGTGTCATTTACCTGCTGTGGGTCTGGTTGGTGCAGCAAGGTGAAAATTTTCTGGTTCATCATTTCCATATTCTGTACTGGGTGCTCATAGTACTCTTTTTTTCTTCTGTTATTCTGCACTGGAAGAGGAGGTGGAGCGTTGACTGAGTAATTTGGGCTGGGATCAGGCAGAGGCCACCTGGACAGGCATTCAACTGGCACTTCTAGTGATCTCACTAAAAGCTGAAGAAAGCTGGTTATACAGCCTATCCTGATAATTTAGCAGTCCAGCCTCCCTTTTGGTCTAAAAGCATAGTGATTCAGTATTCATCACTTTGCTTCATGCTAATAATACGCTAGTCACAAGCAGCAAAGCATATAGACTGCCATGATTGCAAGTGTGCACAGGGACCCAGGGACTTCCCATGGTTAGTCTTCTTAGTCAGCATGGATGTCGTCATCATCCTAATCTTCAAACAAATAAGGGTTGCCCTTCTCCACTTGCTGTAAAATATCAAAGTCCCCCCTCTGCATACAAAGGGGAGTCTTCCTTCTCCTCCTCTTCCAGTCTAGGAGTCCCAGGTTCTTGACCATGATGACCCTGACCCAGTCCTCCTCCAGTTACAGTCCTCCTGCATCAACCCAGCGCATTGAGGATGACCAAGAGTTAGAAGCTGTTCATCTTCTTTCAACACTTGTTGCATGAGAGGGTTTCCAGTAAGATATATCATAAAGGGATAACATACTGCAGTTGTTCCTTCTGACAAATGTGGTGGCCTCCTCAAAGGACTCCAGAAGGCGATACCCTTCCCTCTTGAGCCTCCAATGGCAGATCCCAAAATAACACATTCTCCCTGTGGTCTATTGCATGCGGTAATAATTCTCTGCTTTCGGCTGCTCACACAGACACTCCACCATGTGCAAGTGAAAATCCAGTGAGTTGTAATGTCGCAGATGAGGCATTGCAAGTGCAGACCCTTTTGTCACTGGTCCAGCAGGTTGTTTTTAACACATAAGAATGGCTAACATGCACTTTCCTGTCCATAAGCAGTACCCACTTTAAGTCAGTATATATGTTAATAAAGCACCACAACAACAAGCACATTGTCCCATGCAGGAAAAATGTGTCTTTATATCCAACTGCAGTGCAGCAACAATATTTGTGCTATTGTCACTAGCAACATTGCCCAGTTGCAGTTGGAGCAGAGCCATCCAATGGTATACTTGCTACAGGATACATAGGAGCAGCTCCTGCACTGTGTAGCTTTTCTGATCCAGGCTCATTAGCTGTAAAACCACATGGCAGTGCTTCACCAAACACCCACGAAAAAAGGGAGAGGAAGTGAAAGCAACAGATTGCTCTGGTGAAGATGGGGGCAGGAAATGGTCTAGAAAGTAGGAAGAAGGTGAGGCGACGGCTGCAGTGGTTGCTGCTGTCAATACCAGCAGTGATGGAAAGGTTTGCCACCACCCCCACTCCCCAAGCATCCCCTAGGTCAGTGATGGCGAACCTTTTAGAGACCGAGTTCCCAAACTCTAACTCAAGACCCACTAATTTATCGCAAAGTGCCAACACGGCAATTCAACCTTAAATTAACCAGGATCTGTTTTATAGTGACCGTGCAATGTTATTACAGCCTGTAATCACATGTCTGCTATAAAACAGATACTGTGTGATATAAATAGTGAAGGGCCCCCACACAGTACAATGCGCTCCACAGTGGCCCGCAGAGACCCCACATAGTATTATACGCTTCACAGTGGGGCCCCACACAGTAGTATATGCTTCACAGTGGGCCCCAACACAGTAGTATATGTTTCACAGTGGGGCCTCACACAGTAGTATATGCTTCACAGTGGGGCCCCACACAGTAGTATATGCTTCACAGTGGGGCCTCACACAGTAGTATATGCTTCACTGACAGCTCAGAAAGAAGTGATCGCCCAATAACAGGGAATCCTGTACCGGATTCCCCGTTAGTGAGCGATCATGGCGCGTGCCAACAGAGAGGGGTCTGCGTGCCCTCTCTGGCACGTGTGCTATAGGTTCGCCATCACGGACCTAGGTCTTCCCCTGGTTTTTTGAATGTTGCTGCGCATTGGCTGGGATCATTACAATCACCAGTGCCACCACCCTGTTCCTCTGATGTCAACTTGTTACCTTGCTAGGTCCTTTCCATAAATGAATTATCAGCAATGTAATTGTCTTCCCAGTTTTTTTTTTTTGTTTTTTTTTTACTTATTATGGCCATGGGATTCTTGCATGCCCTCAAAATTTCCACCACAAGATTTTTCCCTAATGCCCATAAGAGTGCGGATACGAATACCACACCCCCTGCCACTAATACTTTTACCACCAATAGTCATGTCTTCCTCTTCCATCTCTGCCTCCTCTACTTCCAAAAAACGCTGACTGTTCTCATCCAACTCATCAAAAAGAGGAGAAGACTCGGACTAGGAGAAATATCTTTTTCAACAGGTGCCACATCACTACTAGTGATCTGTATCCAAGAAGTTGAAAAAGACATGGTTCAACATCCGTAAAGTCTCTGTGGTAAACTACATGCTACAACATTAGAGGAGGAGGAGGTACATACAGAAATTTAACTCAAGATCACATCACTCTCAGATTCAATATCCTCCTGTGACTGAGATCAGTGAGCTAAATAGACAAAATCTTCATCTTCATTTTCAGGATGTACAACAATCCTGCAGTTACTGGCAGTGCCTCGAAAACCAGAAGAAATGTTGCCACCCACATTCTTATTGTTAGTACTTACTGTTGTGTAGGGGGTGACTGTTGCTCGAGTGTTTCTTCCACCCCTCCTTTAACCTGTCCCCTGCTCTGTTTTTTTCCAGTCATTTTACTATGCTGCTTATATAATAGTAATGGGCAACAATTCTGACACTATGTGTATTTCTTTTTATTTATTTTTTTTTTACAAAACGCTCTATGTGAAGAAATTAGCAAAGCTCTAAAAGCACTGAAAGGGTAACCTCATCAGTGAGTATTAGACTAGAACACTGTGCGATAACACTTTTTCTGTATTAGTTAACACAATTGCCCCCCCACCAAAAAAAAAAAAACCCTTAAGAAAATGAGTGATTCAACTTGCTCACTATATGCTCTGATAAATTCCTTGAGTGTAGTTTCTAAAATGGAGTCATATTGTGGGGGTCAGTATCAGCAAATTAGGCTTCAAATGTGCATGTTGCTCTTTCACTTCTTGAGCCCTGTTGTATTTTAAGGCAAAAGATTGTCACATTGGAAAAAAAAATAATTTTCACATCCCACTGTTAATACAAATTGTGAAACAGCTGTGGGTAAAAAATGCTCATTTTGTAGTTTCCAAAATATGGTCACGTTTGGGAGATTTCAATTGTACTGGTACTTTAGGGGCTCTGCAAATGCAAAATGACACCCAAAAAATATTCTAGCAAAGTGTGCACTCCAAAAGTCAAATAGCACTCTTTCCTTTATGTAACAAACTGTGTTGTGCTTTTTCCTTTAATCCCTTGTAAAGATGAAAAATTTGGGGCTAAAGTGATGTTTAATTGGAAAAAAATAAGTTTTTCATTATCATGTCCTAATGGTAATAAAATCTGTGAAAATGCTTATTATGGTCCTTGATAAACTCTGTAAGAGGTGTAGTTTACAAAATGGGGTCAATTTTCGGGGGGTTTCCATTTTACTGGTACTTTAGGGGCTCTGCAAATGCACTCGAAAATTATTCAAGCAATATCTACATTCCAAAAGCCAAATCGCACTCTTTCCATTCTGAGATCTACTATGTACCCATACATCACAAATTGTGTAATAAACCATGGGGTGCTTTTTCACCTTTAACCTTTAAAAACTGGGGCTAAAGTGACATTTTATTGAAAAAAAAGTAGCTTTTCATTTTCACTTCCCAGCTGTGGGGTCAAAGTGCTCACTTATAACCCTTGATAAATTTCTTGAGGGGTATAGTTTAACCACTTCAGTACCGAGCCAATTACTGGTCCATGACCAGACACATTTTCGGGTTTTTTTGTAAGTGCGGTTTTGAGGGCTGTAACATTTTTATCATTTGCGTTATTCAACTTTATTTCTGCATCTTTTTTTGGTGACACATAAGGCTTTATTTTTATGTTGCTTTTATTTTTGCATGTGTTTTAATTTTTTTTATATCCAGGAAAATATAAACAAAAGAGGAGGGAAAACGTTTTTCACTTTTCATTTTTTTTTAAATTTAATAACACAAAGTGCTACTAAAAATTTTATAAAATAGTTTTTCCTCTCCGTTACGGCAATTTTTATTTTGCATGGTGCCATAGGGGGTGGGGCTATAACCTTTAATAACGGTGTTTTATTGGCGTATTATTTTATTTATTTTTTTAATTATTTTATTTACATTTTTTTTTACTTTTCTATTAATTTTTTTTTTTCTTTTTACATTGTGTCCCCATAAGGTCATAATAGACCTTTGGGGACATCTGATCACAGTTTTTTTTGTGGGGAAGGTTGATTTCCCCTGTAACTGGGGCTGGTACATTTAGCCCCAGTTGCAGGAGGAATACAGCCTCCTGCCCATCACTATAGAGCTGATCTGGGTCCTGTAGGACCTAGCAGCTCTAACACACGCTGATCATGGTGGATCACGTGACCGCCGGGTCAGAGGGGAGCCGCAACATGGCGGCGCTCATTGAGCGCTGTTACACAGCGATCGGGAAGGCAGGGAAGGTAATAAACCTTCCCTGCCTTTTCTCTGGGAGCTCCGGCTGAAGTTAAAGCCGGCTCCCCATTCTGAGTTCTGCTTGGACGTATCGGTACGAACTAGACAACCACCTTACGGATGTATATACACTATGGGCGGTCCGGAAGTGGTTAAGCCTTCTATCGTCCAAAATAAAATAAAGGACAATTAAAAGATTATGCCAATATAAAGCAGAGATATGGTAGGTAATATTTATTAACTAGCTTGGTGGTCTTTCTGAAAAGCAGAGCATCTCACATTTTCAAAATTTTGAATCTTTCCAAGTTTCAACCAAATTTCCTGTTTTTTCATAAATAAATGCAAAAACAAATGACCATATTTTACGTCATTTTAACATGCAGTACAATATGTCATAAAATAACAATCTTAAAATCACATGGGTAAGTTAAAAGTCTCAAGTCTGAGTCTCAAAGCTATTGCCACATAAAGTGACACGTCAGTTTTGAAAAATGGGGCAGTGTCCTTAAAGAGATTGTCTGGGAAAAAAATTATTTTTACAATAGCCCAGGGGAGGTGAAAAAAAAAAATCATACTCACCTGTCCCTAGTGCTCCAGTGTCCTCCCAACGCGGTCCAGTCCTGCTGCTCCGGTGTCTATTAGTCCCCTGCTGAGGGATATAGATGGCAACCACCCCCTGAGCCCACCTTGATCTCAATTTTCCCAACGCAGACGGCAAATCACTCTGGGATGAGACCCTACTGATTGAGGGGTTCCCACCAGTTTCTTTCTACACTCCAGACTGTTTGATCCAGGTTCCACTGTTGTGAATAGCATTGGTTATTAGGCCATTGTCTACTCATCTCTTTCATTTCTGTTCTCCCGCTCATTTGCTCCCCTTCATCTCCTCTCCCCCTTTTTTTTTGGACTCAGCCACCTACTGACTTTCTCTTGTATTGGCTCTTTCTTTGTTCACACCTGTGACTCATTGTGTGCCTACTACAACCCCCCCCCCCATAGATTGGTGGTCACTAAGCACAGACCACCTTGAGATTTGTACTCACCTGTTCTGCCCCCCCCCGCTCCTGACTCACTACACCTTATACACTGATTTCAATATATACTCCCCTGCTCTATTTCCCCTCTGACCTCCTCCCCCTTGTATTTCTCAGTTTCTCCCCCAGATTCACAACTGTGTTTTCTACCGACTGAAAGGCTTGTCCTTCCACTCGCTGTTCTCCACATTGGACCTTATTTCTGTTACATGGTGTTTATTTTTTTTTACTGCTCTGCTGCGACAGAGCCATACAATCCATCACCTCCTCTTCCCCTATGTACTACAGCCATCCCCCATGTATTGTTTCCCTAACTTTCTCAGTCCTCACACCCTCACCCTCCTCTTGTTATGGAAGCTTTGCTTTAATAAAAATCTTTAATGATAAAATATAACATTTTTGCCTGGACAACCCCTTTAAGGCAGCTTTTGGCTATGTTCTTAAGGGGTTAAAGCTAAAATACTGTCGGTGGACACCCAATAAACAAACCTGTAAATGCCGCCTGATATACAGTAGTAATGTTATGCTCAGAGAAGTAACTTAAGGCTTCTGTGCCACAATACAAGATTTCAAACAGGGCCCCTAACCTATATACCGTTTATACCGGTGTTTTCTTTCATGGTAGACTGACCTTTAGGCTCCTTGAGGCACCAGGGCTTGCTGGCAACTGATTCATTTGCATCCTCTTCGTGCAATGTTAGATACATTTGTGTCAAAAAGGCAAAAGTATTTTAGGTATGACACCTTTATTGGTTAACCAGAAAATTTACATTGGAGAAACAAACCAACAACTGAATCAGCATGAATTTACACAGGCACACGATAAAATGGCAGCTAGATACCCCTGTGGGATAACATGTCTCCAGACCACCCTATAAAAATAATAACTAATATCATTTCATGAACTAATTGCTTTTGTGTAGTATCTTCTGCGTGTTCTTTTGCAGAATGAGCCTCTGTGCTTTGAAAGCTTGCAAATGGTTAGGCCAATGGAGCCTTCAGGGACTGGCGCCACATGAGAACACAACGCCATTAAACATATTTATTTACATAATAGTTCCTCCTGCATCCTGCAACTAGTGATTGTGGTGTTGTGACTCCTGTAGCGCCAGAACAAGCAGATTGTATCCAGTCACCAGGGGAATAGGCTGCCCTGTGTTCTAAAAGACACTTGAGGAAGTCATCTTGGACTTATTCATTTATCCCCATCTCAGTGTCAGGAGCAGCTCTTCAGGACGTCAGAACTCCAAATCAGCTGGGCAGCAGTCGGGGAACGAGCAACTGACACAACATCAGAGCTGGGATCTGCAAGAATCTGAAGAGGATGAGAAGCTTGGTGAGCGAGCGTTCAGGCAGTTTACTGATAGTAACAATACTATTGATTAATTTTATGATAGCAATGTCATGACTGATTAACAAATCACAGTTAAAGTTACCTGAGTTTTCATGAAAAGTTGAAATATGTGCAGGGTCTTGCTGGGCAATCTGTTTTATGACTGTATAAGCCTTCATATACAGTCATATGAAAAAGTTTGGGCACCCCTATTAATCTTAATCATTTTTAGTTCTAAATATTTGGGTGTTTGCAACAGCCATTTCAATTTGATATATCTAATAACTGATGGACACAGTAATATTTCAGGATTGAAATGAGGGTTTATTGTACTAACAGAAAATGTGCAATATGCATTAAACCAAAATTTGACCGGTGCAAAAGTATGGGCACCTCAACAGAAAAGTGACATTAATATTTAGTAGATCCTCCTTTTGCAAAAATAACAGCCTCTAGTCGCTTCCTGTAGCTTTTAATCAGTTCCTGGATCCTGGATGAAGGTATTTTTGACCATTCCTCTTTACAAAACAATTCCAGTTCAGTTAAGTTTGATGGTCGCCGAGCATGGACAGCCCACTTCAAATTATCCCACAGATGTTCAATGATATTCAGGTCTGGGGACTGGGATGGCCATTCCAGAACATTGTAATTGTTCTTCTGCATGAATGCCTGAGTAGATTTGGAGCTGTATTTTGGATCATTGTCTTGCTGAAATATCCATCCCCTGCGTAACTTCAAATTCGTCACTGATTCTTGTACATTATTCTCAAGAATCTGCTGATACTGTGTTGAATCCATGCGACCCTCAACTTTAACAAGATTTCCGGTGCCGGCATTGGCCACACAGCCCCAAAGCATGATGGAACCTCCACCAAATTTTACAGTGGGTAGCAAGTGTTTTTCTTGGAATGCTGTGTTTTTTTGACGCCATGCATAACGCCTTTTTGTATGACCAAACAACTCAATCTTTGTTTCATCAGTTCACAGGACCTTCTTCCAAAATGAAACTGGCTTGTCCAAATGTGCTTTTGCATACCTCAGGCGACTCTGTTTGTGGCGTGCTTTCAGAAACGGCTTCTTTCGCATCACTCTCCCATACAGCTCCTCCTTGTGCAAAGTGTGCTGTATTGTTGACTGATGCACAGTGACACCATCTGCAGCAAGATGATGCTGCAGCTCTTTGGAGGTGGTCTGTGGATTGTCCTTGACTGTTCTCACCATTCTTCTTCTCTGCCTTTCTGATATTTTTCTTGGCCTGCCACTTCTGGGCTTAACAAGAACTGTCCCTGTGGTCTTCCATTTCCTTACCATGTTCCTCACAGTGGAAACTGACAGGTTAAATCTCTGAGACAACTTTTTGTATCCTTCCCCTGAACAACTATGTTGAACAATCTTTGTTTTCAGATCATTTGAGAGTTGTTTTGAGGAGCCCATGATGCCACTCTTCAGAGGAGATTCAAATAGGAGAACACCTTGCAATTGGCCACCTTAAATACCTTTTCTCATGATTGGATACACCTGGCTATGAAGTTCAAAGCTCAGTGAGGTTACAAAACCAATTTTGTGCTTCAGTAAGTCAGTAAAAAGTAGTTAGGAGTATTCAAATCAATAAAATGATAAGGGTACCCAAATTTTTGCACCGGTCAAATTTTGGTTTAATGCATATTGCACATTTTCTGTTAGTACAATAAACCTCATTTCAATCCTGAAATATTACTGTGTCCATCAGTTATTAGATATATCAAATTGAAATGGCTGTTGCAAACCCCCAAATATTTAGAACTAAAAATGATTAAGATTAATAGGGGTGCTCAAACTTTTTCATATGACTGTATAATGTCCTATAGGTTTTATGCTGCTAATTATGACTGTGGAACATTTTCCAATTTGTCTCTGAGGCTGTCTGATTTTACAAAAAGGAGCAGGAAATCAGCTAAAATGCAGGAAAAAAAATCTATGAGATCAGTCAGGAAAGCTGCTTGCTCTCTGTGAATAATATCCCAGCTGTAATGACACAAGCAGCCAGAAGTAAGTACAAGAACATAGAATACTTTTCTCACATTGTTAGCTGTGAGATTTGCCGAATGTTCATTCCTTTCACAAATCAATCAGTTTTCAGATGTGTGTGTGCAGGCTGCAAGGAAAATTAGTCCCTCCCTTCTTCATTCACTATGTGAAGACAGAATAGAACTTCCCCTTCCACTCACTGTGAAGATGTCTTGCTTATCTAATGTATCCATGGACTGACCGTGGCTAGCAGCAGTGAGTGAACTTCAAATTAGCTAGAAGGCTAGTGGCAGCAACTTTAGAGAGTTTTTCAGGCAGAAAGCAGTCATATTTTAATTAAAGGGCATTGCATCTGGTCCAGAATTACATGTTCTTTAAAATAAAATTAAATTGTCTCAAAAGTTAGTGACTATTTTAGAGACTGCAGTTGAAAACAGTCTGTTACTGATGTGCCAGTGTCTGTGAGTCAGTGTCTGTCAAACCTGTTATTTATAATAGTTCTGGTGTATCACAGTTATGCCTAAAGAATGCTATGACCTGCAAGCTGTCACTGTTTTCACCTGTCTTCAAGTATTAAGGAGATTATATGTAAATGTGAGTCTGTTCTTTTCTCTAAAGAGCTTGCTTCAAAACCTGATAGAAAGATTGATGAAAAAGAGGATGACAGGAAGAAGGCTTTTTAACCCCTTCCCAACATCCGCCATAAGTACGGCAGATGTCAGATATTTAAATTTGGCGTCCACTCAGAAGCTGCTATGGTAGCCACTCAGCTCCTGAGAGGATGCCATATTTAAATACCCAACATCAGCCATACTTATACACTATTATATAGTTCAGGGGTTGGCAACACCCGGCATTCATGGCAAGAATGGCATGCAAGACATCTGTCTGCAACGGCAGTCCAAGTCCTTGAGGGGGCGGCACTTAAACAAATTCACCTAGTAATTTCATTCGGACCAAACACGGCCGAAGCAAAACTGTGATTATTAGACTGTGGGGTCTTTTCAAGTGACTCCCTGATCTCTTCGGCACTTCTGACTGACATCAGAGGCCGCTGATAGGGCCTAGGGGTTACATAGGCATCATGATGCATATTGATGCACCGTAGAGAACAGGGAGTCTCGCTGGAGATCAGGAAAGGTGAGTAACATTATTTTTTATGTTGGAACACCTCTCTTGGGCCTCCGCTTATTATATTCTGGGGTCTGAAGAGACCCCACAGTATAATAATAGCTAGTGAGTGGCGAACTTCAAAAATTTTGAGTTTGGCTTAACCCAAAATTTTTGTAAAATTCACTGGGATATTATACTGTGTGGAAGGGCCACTATGGGACATTATACCATATAGAGGGGCCACTATGGGACATTATATCACATGGAAAGACCACTATGGGACATTATACTGTGTGGAGGAGCCACTATGGGACATTATTCTGTATAGCGCTTTGTTTTTACACAAAAAACGCAGGCAGTTTTCCAATTGAATGCGCCTTGTGAACATAGCTTTACATTGAAGTGAAAGTACCAGTGGCCTAGGACTGGATGCAACACCGCCACCCCCGTGATATCTGGATTAGAATGAATTTTAGATGCCAGGGGTTCAATGCAGAGTGCAAAGATAAGTGGGGATAGGGGCCAAACCTGGCGAGTCCCATTGCGGATGGGGAAGGATGGAGAGGAGGCGTTAGGGAGTTTAACAACGGCAGAGGGAAGGGAGTAGAGTGAAAACAAAAGGGATTATTTGATACAGTTGTGCTAAAAAGTTTACATACTCCGGCAGATTTTTTGATTTTTTTGGCCTTTTTTTTAGAGAATATGAATGGTAACACAAAAACTTTTTCTCCACTCATGGTTAATGGTTGGTTGAAGCCATTTATTGCCAACTTCTGTGTTTTCTCTTTTTAAATCATAATGACAACCAAAAACATCAAAATGACCCTGTTAAAAAGTTCACATACCCCAGCCGAATTAATGAACACTGAGATTTTAGCTGAGGGTGGATTATAGCAATTTTTTCCACCTCTTAGTCAAAGAAGATATAAGGTGCGCTAGCCCTGAATAAATGTCCAAGTTTGCTAGACGGCTTTGGTGTGAACCGAGAGCAAGGCAGGTGGTTTGGACTCCGCAACCAGAAATGAACGCACACGCGGTAGTTCAAGAAAAAAATATATATTTACTATAAGTTAATAAAGGCTAGTTAAAGGTAAAATGACAGGGCTAAAGACAAGCAAAATATACAATATAGCATGAACAATTTCAAGGCAAATTCTGCAATGGTTTCTACTTTTACTCTGTCCACTTCTGCAGTATGGACACTGAATGAACAATATACTCAAAACTATCCCTAACTGACCCTGACATCACATTTGGGTGCACCCCCTTTTCCCCAGTGGTCCAGGTGGACCGCTTACAGTCCGTAGAAGCGCGCGGTGGGGCCCAAAGTCGGTCCTTTCTTTTATAGTGAAGCGTCCTCTCCTCACGGTTATCAGGATCTTGGGAGAAATGAAGTCCTCTTTAACAGACAGGGAAACCAACTGAATGCAATGTAATCCAACAGCAGATTCCACTCAGCACAACGACAGTCCTGCCGAATCCATACACTGAGCTGGGATGTAAGCCGGGATTTAGCAGGTGCTGTCCAGTACATCAACAGCACTGCAAGTCTCTATCTGTGGTATCCATATACACAGTCACAATGTCAGTCTCACTGATCAGCCACTGAGCACAGTTCCTTTCACGTGGACTCACTAGTCCTGTTGTCTCTTTACACTCTGTTTGTCTCTGGACCAAGATACAGCTTAGCTGTACAGAAAAATCTCCACACCAGTTCAATACAACACTTGCCAAGATGGCTGCTGCTCTCTGTCTCGTCACTTCCTGCTTCTCTGCTCACACTCTGTCTGCAGAACAGGCAGGCTGACATAAAAGGGGGGGGGGGTCTCACTCCAGCATCATGTCACAATTACAATGGCTGCTGTCTTAAAGGAACAGAATCACAGAAATACATTCAACATTAACAGTTTATACAGACAAATGAAGCTTAGGACAACATTGGCTGTCTCTTACATATTCCCCCCCCACTTTAAGATTGGCAGTCCCTGCCTATGACTGTATATCCAGAGGGTTGTACTTTTATGCACAGGGTGGTAGTATACCGATGTATGGCAGGACAAACAAACTCATCCTGCGCATACCGAACAGGGGGAATACCAGCATTTGGCCTAGTGGTCCGTCTGAGGACCGGTGGCATATTATGGGGTGCTGCAGCTATGGGCTGAGAAGGACCAGCGGATTCCGCACCAGAGGGGGCACAGGCCGCAGATACAGTAGTCACAGGTGGAACATCCCCAGGATCAGGGATCGGCCAACAATCATCCTCCTCATCGGAGGCCCATTCCGCACCTCCATTCTCTGACTGTGGGAGCTCATTCACATTGGCAGGCCCATCGTGATTTGTCCCTTCAGAATGACACAGGCGCAACATATTTCGGTGAAGTACTCGAACACAATCAGTTCCTTCTTTCTGGACCTGGTACACTGGCCCATTCGCATACTTGCGGCCAACAACACGATACGGCAAAGCCTCCCATCTGCTTTCCAATTTCCCTTGGGGTTTCTTGACACGAACTAGCACCAGGTCGCCTGGTTGCAATGGTGCTTCTTGCACTGGGGTCTTATCAGGATGGGGATGTTCTTGCAGGCGCTGCCGCACCAATCGATGGATCGTCTCAAGTCTCTGCCGATGCGCCCGCACCCAAGAGGTTGGTTCCCTCGGAGGGAACCCATCCACATCATTCAACTGTAATTCTCCTATACTTCGCCCAGACCACCCAAAGAGAAGTGTATAAGGAGAGTACCCCGTTGTAGAATGGACCTGATTGTTGTAGGCCCACACCATTTCAGACAAGAACTGAGGCCACTGTAACTTCTTGTCTTCCTCCAGAGTCCGCAGCATCTGTAGCAGAGTTCTGTTGAATCTTTCACAGGCCCCATTTCCCTGAGGGTGGTATGGAGTCGTGTGCGATTTCTTTATCCCGTAGATACGTTGAACTTCTTTCATTACGTGTCCCTCAAAGCAGGCGCCCTGGTCGGAGTGGATGCGTTGGGGGCACCCATATACTCGAATGAAATCTTGGCACAGAGCACGAGCTGCTGACTCAGCTGTCTGGTCCTTGGTGGCGGTTACCACCGCAAATTTGGTGAAGTGATCCACCATTACGAGGCAATACTGGTGTCCGCTATTGGATGGGCCCACCATTAGATAGTCTATCATGACGATTTCTAAAGGTTCCTGGGTCACGATGGTTTGCAGGGGAGCTCTCTGTTCTATTGCCTTATGGATCTCACAAGTTCGACAGCTGCGGCATACTTCTTCGACCATTTGACGAAGACCAGGGCAGTAAATCAGTCGCTGTAACCAACGAAAGGTCTTCTCATGACCAAAATGTCCATTCTTATTATGAGCCTCAACTGCCAAGGAGCGAGCCAGTTCACTAGGCACCACAATTTGGTATCGAATGTCGATCTCAGAAGGTAAATAGACCTTTCGGCATAGCACTCCATTTTTCATCTCCAACTTTTCCCACTGACTCAAAACAGATAATATCTCACGTGTCAGTCGTTCTCTTTCCTCTCTACAGGGCTTCTGGCCTTTCTCAACACACTTGATCATCTGCGCCAGCCCCTCATGGGTCTGTTGTATCTGTGCCCATTCCTGTCGTGAGGGACCAAAGAAAGGAGCCATTTCAGTCCCCTCCATCTCAAACTGATTAGTGGCGGTCAAGGCCTGTGAAAATCTGCTGAAATCGGGCACCTCCACATGCTCCAACTCATGATCCACGTCTTCTGTGGGGGTCTGGGCAGTTACCCTAGAAAGTCCGTCAGCATTCTGGTTCTCTGTCTTGGACCGATACTTAATGCGGTAATTGAATGTAGACATTCGGGCTATCCACCTCTGCTCTAACGCCCCGAGCTTGGCATTTTCCAGGTGAGCTAGTGGGTTGTTGTCAGTCAGTACTAAAACTTCAGCACCGGTCAAATATTCAGAGAATTTCTCGGTCATGGCCCATACCAGTGCCAACAGCTCCAATTTAAAATGAACTATAATTCTCGGGGTTTCTTTCAGAATCTCTCAAAGACCGGCTGCCGTACGCTATGACCCTCTCCTGGCCATCCTGAAGCTGGGAAAGCACTGCTCCAAGACCATACAGGCTTGAATCTGTATATAGCTGGAACGGCAAGTGGTAATCAGCATATGCCAAGATTGGGGCTGTTGTCAGTGCATCCTTCAATGCCTGGAAAGCTTGTTCCTGTTCAGGTCCCCACTTCACGGACCGGTTCTTTGGACCACCGGATGTGCCTCGTAGGAGAGCATTAAGTGGTGCTGCTACCTTGGCGAAATCCTTAATAAACCGTCGATAGTAACCGGCTACTCCAAGGAACGCCCTCACTTCTCGCAGGGTAGTCGGTATCGGCCAATCTTGAACAGCCGCTATCTTGTCTCTTGATGGTCTCACCCCTTCTCCTGATACGCGGTGACCCAAGTAATCAATTTCAGATTGGAACAACCGACATTTACTGGGTTTCAATTTGAGCCCATGTTCCCGCAATCTTCGAAATACTTGCCCCAACTGGTGGAGATGGTCTTCAAAGGTCGCAGAATACACTATAATGTCATCCAAGTAGATGAGAGTGAACTCGAAGTTGAAGTCACCGAGACATTTCTCCATCAACCGCTGAAACGTTCCGGGTGCATTTGTCAACCCGAAGGGCATCCAGTTAAATTCGTATAGTCCCATGGGCAAGATGAATGCCGTCTTCTCCTTGTCTTTTGTGGCCATCGGTACCTGCCAATACCCACTAGCCAGATCTAGTGAGGAGAAGTACCGGGCTCTCCCTAGCGCTGAGAGGGACTCCTCAATCCGTGGCAAGGGGTAGGAATCTCGTACGGTGCAAGCGTTTAACTTCCGATAGTCTACGCAAAATCGGATGGACCCATCTTTTTTTCTTACTAACACCACAGGAGCCGCCCAGGGACTCTGGTTTTCTTGGATGATCCCACCCTGTAGCATCTTAGCTAACAGTTCTTTCACTTCCTGATACAACTGTGGAGGAATTTGTCGGTAGCGCTCTCTAATTGGAGGGGTGTCTCCTGTGGGAATCTCATGGTAGATCCCTGTGGTACATCCAAAATCTTCAGCATACCGTGCAAAGGTGGCTCGGTTCTCCCACAACAGCTCATCTACCTTCTGCACCCATTCCAGAGAACATGAACTTACATCCATCTTCATCTGTTCTCGAATTGCACAGCCATTCCATTCAGAGGTGGGTTCTTCATCTTCTCCCATGGACACAGTTACGGTCCACTCATCCCTTTCAGTCGGCTTCAGCTGCATTGGAGTTGCTTTCCTTACTTCCTCCGGAGTCACATAGATGTTAGCCAGCAGCCTCCCTGGGGTCAGGTCCACACTCTGGTCCTGAGTGTTTACACATCGAAGTGGTACTCTTCCATTGTGAACTATTGCCAAGGAACGGGCCACTAGCGGATCAACACCTCCTTCGGCTGCCTGCAGTGGTTCTACCAACACAGCTATGCCCTCTAGTTTCCGACAGGTGCCTACGGGCATGGACACTATTGTCTCCCGACTGGGTGGCAGTGTAACTTTTGTATGCAAAGGAACTGAAATTCGAGCCAGAGGACGCTGTGCATCTGAACTTTTCTGTAAGCCACATGTCCGGATCAGCCGCTGGAAAGCTGTTTGAGTAGGCCGATGGGTGGTGGTTTCTTTCCAATAACCGTGACCTTTCTTTTCAAAGAGGATCTGATCTAATTCTTTTAACACATTCATCCCCAAAATGACAGGGACCTTTACTTCATGTGACTCCTGTACCACCACAATGCCTTTCCTACCTAGATCTTGGCCACATACCCGGACATTCATCCAGGCCACTCCCACGACCAGAACTGGTAACTGGTTAGCTGCGACCACTCGTACGAATGTATGGGGATCATATTTCACATGTTGCCGGAAGTACCGTTCATAACAGTCTCTACTCAAGGTCGTTACTTGGGAACCCGTGTCAATCATCCCGGTAACCGGAATACCCTCCATTTCCACCTGTATGACAGGACTTGCAGCGATCAGGTCATCATCAGGGCATTCTCCCCACATAGTCTCCTTGTCAGTCTCCCCTACTACGCGCCCTTCAGCAGCAGGGGACTTCAGTTTAACGGCGGTCTCTCATAAGTTTGTCGCTGCTCTGGACATCTAGCAGCAACGTGGCCCATCCGTCCACACTCCCAGCAGCGTATCCCCCGTCGTTCTGGCCATCTGTTTGGGCCCCTTCGGTCAGCCCCTTCGATTTCTCCTGAGCACTGCACTAAATGATTTGGACCCCTTCGGTAGGTCCTATCCTCACCCCTCCAGCGGGGTGGTGGGTGATTCTGACTTGCTGGGTGTGGATGGCTCACCCTTTCATCTCCAGTCTTCTGGAAGTCTGCAATTTTCATAGACTGCTCATCACAACGAGTGTGCAAGTGTTCCATTTGTTCTTGCAGTTTCTGCATTACTGTGAGAATTTCTTTAACCGTCCCTTTTTCTACTGTCTCTGAGCCAGAACTAGCCCCCTGTGACAAAGTAACTCCAACTGCGGTCTGCGGCCTCGGGACCATACTATTGGCACGGGAGATGGCCTCTACCTGTACATCATGGAATTTAGCATCAGTCTCTCGTCATATAAAATCCTGCATAGTCACAGTTAAACTGCCGTCACGTATCCCCAGGACAAACTGGTCACGGAGAGTCCGATCAGGGTTACAGAAGGCTGGCGAGCCCCCTCTTTCCTTCCTTTGAATATCTCGGAGCAGTTCTTGTAGGGCATTTGCATATTGGGGAAGGCTTTCATTCTCCTGTTGTACCCTCTGGAAGAACCGAGCCTGCAGAGACCCCAGCAATGCAGTTTCTCCATAGATGGTTTCTAGAATCTGGACTACTTGCTCAAATGTCTGCCTTTGTTCAAATGGCCTCAGTATCACCGTGGTCTTAGCATCCCCTTGTAATGTCAATATTGCTATCTCTACTAGTACTTCTGGTGCGGTCTGGTACATTCGCTGTATCATTCGTATCTGTTCCACCCACATACTCACTGACATATTATTGCCATCAAATTTAGCTAACTGACTCATTATAGCCCCTGCTGGCATTCTTCCTCCAGCACCATTCTCCCGAACGGGTGCGTCACCGTCCATTCTGGTAAGCGGATCCTGCCGACTACGCCAATTTGTGAACCGAGAGCAAGGCCGGTGGTTTGGACTCCGCAGCCAGAAATGAACGCACACGCGGTAGTTCAAGAAAAAAAATATATATTTACTATAAGTTAATAAAGGCTAGTTAAAGGTAAAATGACAGGGCTAAAGACAAGCAAAATATACAATATAGCATGAACAATTTCAAGGCAAATTCTGCAATGGTTTCTACTTTTACTCTGTCCACTTCTGCAGTATGGACACTGAATGAACAATATACTCAAAACTATCCCTAACTGACCCTGACATCACATTTGGGTGCACCCCCTTTTCCCCAGTGGTCCAGGTGGACCGCTTACAGTCCGTAGAAGCGCGCGGTGGGGCCCAAAGTCGGTCCTTTCTTTTATAGTGAAGCGTCCTCTCCTCACGGTTATCAGGATCTTGGGAGAAATGAAGTCCTCTTTAACAGACAGGGAAACCAACTGAATGCAATGTAATCCAACAGCAGATTCCACTCAGCACAACGACAGTCCTGCCGAATCCATACACTGAGCTGGGATGTAAGCCGGGATTTAGCAGGTGCTGTCCAGTACATCAACAGCACTGCAAGTCTCTATCTGTGGTATCCATATACACAGTCACAATGTCAGTCTCACTGATCAGCCACTGAGCACAGTTCCTTTCACGTGGACTCACTAGTCCTGTTGTCTCTTTACACTCTGTTTGTCTCTGGACCAAGATACAGCTTAGCTGTACAGAAAAATCTCCACACCAGTTCAATACAACACTTGCCAAGATGGCTGCTGCTCTCTGTCTCGTCACTTCCTGCTTCTCTGCTCACACTCTGTCTGCAGAACAGGCAGGCTGACATAAAAGGGGGGGGGGGTCTCACTCCAGCATCATGTCACAATTACAATGGCTGCTGTCTTAAAGGAACAGAATCACAGAAATACATTCAACATTAACAGTTTATACAGACAAATGAAGCTTAGGACAACATTGGCTGTCTCTTACATTGGCACAGGGGTAATACATCTTACAGGACTCTGTAGCTATATTTGAGTCTGATCCCCTGTTGCCATTAATAAATACCAACAAATATTGCTTTGGTCATTTTGGGGTTATTGAACAAATCGGCTGTGCAGCTCATATATATATAGTGGTGTGCTTACGCAATTCGCATGCATAACCACTCTCCTCCGGATCCTCTATTCCTATTTTCCCTCTCTCATTACAATCTACAACATCTGGGTGCGACATTTAAGGTAGACCATCACAGCCAGTCTTAAAGTTATTTTCATTTCATTGTTGCGTCCTGTTTCTAACATTGTATTTATTATTTAATAAAAGTTATATTTTAATTATTTTTCCAGCCATGCCTATCAAATAATCCATTTTGTTTGTAAGATATATGATAGTGCTGAGTTAGAGGGTCACTTTTCCTAATTCGTATCTTAAATGCATATGATCTAAGGGAGTAGAGTGCCCTAACTGCCGTAAGGAAAGCCCCTGAAAAGCCAAATTTCTCCAGGGTAGTAATCATAAAAGACCAATCATGGTGGTCAAAGGCCCTCTCAGCGTCAAGACTCAGGTAGAGGGTAGGCATAACAGTACTTTTGACCACATCAATCAAATCCACAACCCTTCTGGGGTTGTCTCCCCCCTGATGACAGGGGACAAAACCCACCTGGCCCTGGATAAGAGAGCATGCTAAGCATTAAGCCTATTAGCCAAAACTTTTGTGAAAAGTTTAAGGTTAGAGTTTAAAAGGGCTAAGGGTTGGTAATTAGAGTGCTCATGATGGTCTTTATTGGATTTAGGAACCAGGGTTTGGGGGACAGGAGCGCCATCTAAAAAGGAGTTAAAGAGGCGTTGCATGTGAGTAAGTAGGTCTGCTTGGAAATTTTTGTAATATAAGTAGGTGAAGCCATCAGACCAGGGGCTTTACTGTTAGGGAGATCCTTCAGGATGTTCGTAAACTCCTCATCTGTGATCGGGGCATTAAGGGAATAGAGTGCCAAAATTACCGCTCCATTGTCCAGAGTTCCAGAGTGTCTAGCAGTCGTAGCCTCCTTTCTCTCCTCCCACTTTCTCAAACTCAACATGGAGAAAACAGAGTTCATCATCTTTGCCCCACCTCGCACTTCCCCCCTACCTGACCCATCTATTAAAGTTAACAGGACTACACTTACCCCAGTCCCACAGGTCTGCTGCCTTGGGATAACCTTTGACTCTTACCTATTCTTGAAGCCACACATCCAAACCCACAACACCTCCTGCTGCCTCCAACTCAAGAACAGCCATCAAATCTGCTCCTTCCTCACCCCTGAAACTACAAAAATGCTTGTCCAAACCCTCATAATCTCCCGCTTAGACTACTGTAACACCCTTCTCCACGGCCTCCCAGCAAATGCTCTCGCCCCTTCAGTCCACCTTAAACTGTGTCGCTCACTTAATGCACCTCTCCCCCTGTTCTTCTTCCAAATCTCTTTTTATTGAAAAAGTAAAATGTACAGAATAAAAATAAAAGAGAATTATGTGAATAAATCAGGTAAAACATTGCCATTGAGCAAAACAACAGGAAGTCGGTGTTTTGGAAATCGCAGCATGTCACTTATACCTACAGAAATGCGGGCGGTTTCCCTATAGATATAATTGAAGCAGAAAGTCTGCAGAGGAAACCTCTGCGAACTTTCTGTGCAAAGTGCTGCTGGAAGAACCGCGATGCATCGCCGCCGCGGTTTTTCCCGCAGCTCTTTTTTGCTGCGGTACGCCACGTGGGGCCTTAGCCTAAAGGCGTGTTCCAGCTCATTTTTATTGATGATCTATCCTCAGAATAAAACATCAATAAGATATAAGTGATTCCCCACTGATCAGCTGTATGAAGGGGCTATGGCGCCTGTTTATATCATACACTGTCTGTTTATAGTGACCGTGTGATGTCATTCCAGTCTTGTCACATAGATGTGTATAGGACGAGGCTGTAGTTACATTACATGGCCGCTATGAAATGAATGACATTGTGTAAACAGAGAAGGGGTCACGGCGCTTACACAGATAACACGGGTCATTCAAACAGTTGTTCCTTGGGGGTCCCGGGTATTGGACCCCCCAAATTTTTTTTCCCTTTTTTTTTCCTTTTTAATTAGGAAACACCTGGGGCATTATTAATAAGGGGCAAATTATTTAAAGAGGACCTTTCACGTCCTCATGTATATGCGGTTTTACATACCGCTAGAAAGCCGACAGCGCACTGAATTCAGCACACTGCCGGCTTTCCCGGTATATGCCCCGGGGCTGGAGATATCGGGGGTCTAAATTTCACCGTTCACTGTCAGAAGGGCATTCCTGACAGTCTAGCTACGCTGTGAGGAACGCCCTCCCTGACTGTGCTCGTCCATAGACTTGTACTAGGGGGGGGCGTTCCTCACAGCTCAGTGTCATCACTGGGCTGAGTACACCCCAGTACAATTCTATGGACGGGTACTGTAAGGGAGGACGTTCCTCACAGCGCAACTAGACTGTCAGGAACGCCCTTCTGACAGTGAATGGTGAAATTTAGACCCCCGATATCGCCAGCCCCGGGGCATATAACGGGAAAGCTGGCAGTGTGTTGAATTCAGCACAATGTCGGCTTTCTAGCGGTATGTAAAACCGCATATACATGAGGACATGAAAGGTCCTCTTAAAGGGGTGCAAAGGGAAGTTATTAGTTTAAAGATGCACTTGGGGGTATTATTCATTATGGGGGGTTATATTATATATTTTATAATTGGGGGTAGCAGCAGGATGGGGGCTTTGTGTAGGTGAGGACAATGTGGGTCAGGTGCCTGGAAAAGTGAGGAGCCAAAGATGTCTGTGTTGCAAACTTTACAGAGACTGGAAGACGTGGTCATGGCTGTCCAGATGAAAGAGATGCGGAATGTGAACGATTAGTCAGAGACGTCACCGGTAAGTCACTAAATGCTACTGCCCTGTATTCACCTAAATCGTCTGCAGAGCCCGCTATATACCACTATACGCTCACCGTATACTGATAGTATCGGTATACGAACATGTCCAAGTAGGGGGCCCACTTGGAAATGTTCGCCCCCTCTGTGCTAAACCCCTAGCTACGCCTCTGCACCAAACCTTTTGGGCTGAATAAGCCTGTCATAGGATAATCTTGCTTTTCTACCACCCCAAAGAAAGGAAATGAATAGTGATTTAATGCCTTTAAAATAGGATTGAGGAATAAAGATAGGAACCATCTGCATCACATATAGGAATTTAGGCATAACTTAGGTTTCTTCCTCCCCATCCAAGAAACATAAGGGATGGAGAGAGAGGGTGACTCCTCACCTCCCGCAGGAGAGAGGGGTAATTAGCTTGGAAAAGGGAGTTGGGATCCCTGGTTATTTTAACACCTAAGTATTGTATGCTAGAAGATTGCCAGCTAAACGGGGATTGTGCCTGAAGAATGGAATGGTCAGAGTCAGAAAGGGAGATGTTCATTGCGTCCGACTTAGTATAATTAATTTTAAAATTAGACAACTGACCAAACTGGTCTAACAGCTGTAGTACCTAAGGAAAGGTGCAGATAGGGTCTGATACAAGGAGGAGCAAGTCATCAGCAAAAGCTGCGCTATAATGGGTGGTGTCCCCCACCGTGATACCCCTGATATCTGGATGGTCTCTAATGGCCTGCAAAAGAGTCTCCATTACTAAAATAAACAGAGTGGGCGAAAGGGGGCATCCCTGCCTCGTGCCATTCTTTATAGAAAACGGTTCTGACAAGGTACCATTGACCCTAATTTTGGCTCTAGGTCCTGAATACAGAGAAAAAATAGCTTGAATAAAGGAAGGGGGTATGCCAAATCTGGTTAGAGTACACACCATAAACAACCAGTTGATTCTATCAAAGGCCTTCTCGGCATCACTGCCGAGAAGAACCAATGGCAGACGGGTCTTAAGTGCATATTGTACCAGTTGAATGACCCTACAGGAGTTATGGTTGCCCTCCCTTCCAGGGACGTAGCCACATTGTTCTGAATGAATCAGGAATGGTAGAAGGAGCTGGAGACATGATGCCAGCACCTTCGTCCACAGCTTCACATCAACATTCAGCATTAATATTGGTCCGTAGCTGCCACATTTGGTTAAGTCTTTACCTTCTTTTGGCAGAATTGTAATGGTCGCTTCCAGAGCCTGGGGGGAGCGAACCAGGCAGTTAAGTGTGGAAGAATGGTGGAGCTAAACACCTTGTAATACCCCATCAGGAGAACATCTGGGCCTGGACATTTTCCCAAGGGCATGGATGCAATGGTGGACTGTACTTCCTGGTCGGAAACTGGTTGGAGAAGAGAAAGTTTGTTCTCCTCAGACAGTGTGGGCAGATGGAGATGTTGAAGGAAATTATCCATATGCTGCGCAGTTTCCGGGTCAAAGGGGTCTGGGGCTGGCTTCAAATTATATAAATTTTGAAAGTATTCCTGAAACTGAGCTGCAATATCATCCGTGCTGGTGACTGTAGTACCCTGATCAGAAACAATCTTGTTAATGAAGGTGGAGTCTTTCCGCTTTTTAATTAAGTGGAACATCATCCTATTCCCCTTATCCCTATGGGCATAGAATTTGAACTTGGCATACTGGTAGTTTTTGACATACCAGACATTTAGATGATCACGCAACTGAGTACGAAGATCAGAGAGGTCCGATTGAACCGCAAGGGTCCCAGAACGCTTCTGAATGCACTCTAGTGCATAGATTCTAGTCAATAGGTCATTAAGACGTGACATGTGTTCCCTCTTGACCCTCGACCCAAGGGCTATCAACTCACCTCGAATGAAAGCTTTATGCGCTTCCCATGTAATAGCATGAGAGGTGTCAATAGCAGGATTTTCTACAAAGAAACGTTGAAGTTTAGTAGTCAAAGTGGCCACATGGCAAGGGCTATCTAGAAGAGTTTTGTTTAGTCTCCATGACCAAGTCCTTGTCGGCAAGGTATGGAGGGTCAGTGACATGGACACCGGTGTGTGGTCCCAAATAGTAAGGGATCCAATGTACACTGATTTCAGAGCACACACATGTGATTTAGACAAAAACAGGTAGCCCAACCTATGTGAAGAATGGTGGACAGTGGATACGTATGTATAGTCCTTCAAGGACGGATTGAATATCCTCCAGGAGTCCAAGACATCCATATCATGAAGAGCTTTCTGTAAGCCAGCAAGCGACCTCAGGGAGTGGACAGACGCGGCAGTAAAGGAATCCAAGGTCGGCAAAGTCCCTGAACCTAGATAATGTATGAGATAACCAATATGTTTGCTTCACATTAGGGGCATAAAAGTTTCCCAATGACATCAGCAGGTTCCCCACCCTACCTTTCACAAAAATGAACTGGCCCTCAGGATCGGCACAAACCACCAGTGGGTCAAAAGGGACAGATTTAGCAATGGCAATAGAGACGCCCCTAGAAGCCTTAGCATTACAACTGTGGAGCCAATTCTTAAAATATTTAGTGGAGAGTTTGGGGACTGACGTCATTTTAAAGTGCGTCTCTTGCAGAAAGCAAATTTCTTAAGGAGTGTAAGCAACTGAGATCTCTTTTGAGTGGTGTTTAAACCACGCACATTTCAAGAAGTGATTTTAAGTGTCGCCATCCTTATAAGGCGAGAGAGGGAGCACAGCTTTAATGAAGGGAACCCGCTGATGCCAGGAGGGGCAGTGCAGCACCCATGGACAAAACATAAAACACAAATCAGGGTATGACAAATTAACAAATTGCCAGTGAACAAGTTGTAGAATACTAAGGGTGGGGAACTGATGAGCGCAATTAGGATTGGGCTGAGGGGGGCATGGGAGGGAGTCGGAGGAAACATAGGACCACAACATGTGCATGATCTACCTGATCGTCAAAACCGCGAGGAGTACCACAGATAAAATAAGCAAAAAACTAATGTCAACCAAACCGCCCAGCATGGTGAGCGGTGAATAGATAAGCGACTGTCCAGCTAGTCCAGAAAACCCAGTGAGGCAGTAACTGGAACTGCAGAAACATACTCAGAACCTCGGGCCATAGGTAGAAGCAGTCACGGTGAATGCAGAACTTATGGTCGGTGAGCAGGTGTTTTTTTAGGCCTTCTCGGTTTCCCCTTCCACACCTTCATCCACTGATCTGTAGCCGGCAGTTTCGGGAAATCCAGGTGCTGCTCTGTAACCGCAGCCAGGATGGAATAGGTATAAGGGCAATACCCAGTAGCTCCCACGCCGCAGGTAAGTCATCCGGGACTCCAATGGCACACCGCTTGCCATCATATAGGAACGAGAGGCCAAAGGGAAAAAGCCAGCGAAAGAGCACTTTCTTGTCAAGCAGGTAGGAGGTCAAGGGTCTAAGAAGGCACCTCTTGTACAGCGTAGAAGGAGCTAAATCCTGGTATAGCAAGACAGGGTCCCCATCAAGGGTCAAATCTTTGCAGGCCCTCGCAGCTCGGAAGGCCACAGCAGTATCGGTGTAACACAAGAGGGCGCAGACAACATCACGAGGAAGCTCGCCTGTCGGCGGGACAGGGCGCAAGGCCCTATAGATATGTTTGTTAGAAATATTTGCTGCCTGCTCCTCGCCAAGCAACTGGCAGAAAAGTTTTTTCGCCGCCTCCTGTAGTTCCTGATGGGTCACCGCTTCAGGGATACCCTTAAAACGGATATTCTTCCACCGCCCGTGGTTCTCCTGATCCTCTATCTTCTCCAGCATCATATTAAGCGCATTCAGCTGCTGTTTGCAGCAAGTCTCTGTCGCCTTGCAGAAAGTAATAATGGCGGCTTGAGTGGTCTCCACCATATCCAGGCGTTGACCCATTTGGCCCACTTCGGGCTTAATGTCTCCTAGTTCCTGTATTACCGGAGCGATGGCTTGAAAAAGGGCCCGCTTCAGGAAGGAGCGAGAGATAGGAACAGAGTCGCAGGATTCAGATGCGTCTGTGCCGCCAGTCACGCTGTCTTGATCAGAGTTGTCTGGCTCCTCAAAGTCTGCTGGGGCTGGGAGCGACAGCGCCATATTGCTGAGACATGCAGGAGACAGGCACGATTTTTTGCGAAGGAATTTCTCCATTTCCCCGGCATTTTTCTGAGACTTGGGGGTCTCTGGTCTGTCCCCCGACCTATCCTTCAGGGATTTTACCATTTTGTAGGCTAGAAGACGCTAAATAAACAGGTACTCCGAGCAATGAGACGGGAGCTCAAGATTAAGCAGCCATCTTGTATAGCGGTCAGGCTCCGCCCCCTCTCCCCCTGTTCTTCATCGGCCGCTCCCCTCTGCCAATCCTTTCACTGGCTTCATTGCTCATCGAGTTTAAAATGTTAATGCTGATATGCAAAGCCATCCACAACCTGTTCACTCCGTACATCTCTGACCTAATCTCCCGCTACCTTCCCACAAGTAACCTTTGATCAGCCCTTTGATCCTACTCCACTCTGCTTTTATCCGTTCTTCAACTGTCTCCAAGACTCCTACCGTGCATGACCCATACTCTGGAACTCACTACCACGACACATAAAACTCCTCCTCACAATCACAATCTTCAAGAAGACCCTGAACACTCACCTCTTCAGGAAGGCCTACAACCTCCGATAATGCTACTGTCACCACACCACCATCTGAACAGCCTCTAGCCTCACCTACTGTCTCTATCCCTCTACCCCCTGTGAGTATGTGAACCTAGAGGGCGCTAGGGAGCGACCCAAGCCAGCCCTGAAAAGGCCCTCAGCCACACCTTTGGGTGTGGCGTGTATCTCCAGAAGGCTGGAGTATCCTGCAGGGAGCAGGAGATGGTGGACCAGCTAAGGACAGAGAGAGAGGCTCTGTCCCAGAAGGGCTGGGGTCCACAGGGGACTGTTGCTGGAGCTGAGCAATAGTC
The DNA here is from genome assembly GCA_947044405.1 of Leptodactylus fallax. Taxonomy (NCBI): domain Eukaryota; kingdom Metazoa; phylum Chordata; class Amphibia; order Anura; family Leptodactylidae; genus Leptodactylus; species Leptodactylus fallax. The sequence goes on along the minus strand of CAMRHE010000048.1, from coordinate 293,402 downwards.
AGGCTAGTTAGGGGCTCAAGGAGTGAGTTAGTGCCCTAGCTGTGGCCTAGATGTTTGTTGTTTTGTTATGTTGCAGTTAAGCTGAATAAAGCCAGTTTTATTTTACACTTGGACCGTCTGAATGCTATCTTTCCAGCGCCCAGTACCACGAACCACTGCTGTCCAGACCAGGAGTCTGCCGCCATTTTGAGACTAATTCCCCAAGTTGTCACACCCCATAGACTGCAAGTCCTTGCGGGCAGGGCCCTCAATCCCACTGTGCCAGTTGGTCACTGCTAATATTGTACTTGTTTTATATATTTTGTGTACTGTATGTAAACCCTCAAATGTACAGCACCATGGAATTAATGGTGCTCTATAAATAATAATAATAATAATATTAATAAAAATAATAACATGTATCTAGATATTCACACAGTACCCGATGCGCCAAGCCTGAGGCGGTCCAATCTCGTGAGGGGGAGGTTATATACTGTAGTTTAGTATAGTAGTCTTGGAACACAGTGGTGATAGCGTCAGGATTGTGTTGAAGGGTACCATTAGGGTCTCAGACCAAATGGGGGGTGGAGGAGGTCTGGTGATCACGCAAGGTTTTATCAAGTAAGGTGTGAGCTTTATTGCCTCTGTCATAATAGCATTGTCGGCTATAAAGAAGGAGGAATTGAGTGGCCTGCATAGCCAGGTCACGCAGGTCTGCCCAAGCTGCAACCAGTTGACGGAGTAGTGGGAGGGAGGGACGCATCACCAAATGGTCCATAAGGGTCCATATTTTGTAGTCAGGGTAACCTCTCTGGCCTTCCTATCTTTCTTAAACTGCGTCACAAGGACAATACAATGGCCTCGGACAACTGCCTTTTGGGCTTCCCAGAGGACAGAGCTGGAAGAGACCGAATTTTCATTATTTCTAAAGTAGTCAAGTAAGTGAGTATGAAGTGTATCACATGTGGTCTGAGAGTGTAGGAGAGATTCATTAATGTGCCAATGACAGCATCTAGTAGGGACTGACATGGAGGACAGGGAAACAGTAACCAGAGTGTGATTAGACCAGGAGATGAGCCCAATGTCTACGCCAATGAGAAGGCAGAGAGCAAGGGTGTTGCCAATCCTGGAATGTGTATTATGAGGATGGGAAAAAAAAGTATAGGAGTGGGAAGTAGGGTTATTAACATGTCAGAGATCATAAAGAGCTGTGGATCTGATGAGGCAGTGGAATTTCCTGGCAAGCTGAGGCTGGGTGGAACTCATCGGGCTGTCACTAAGTTACAATCTGCTCACATGTTTACAGAAAACCATGTTAAAATCGCCACCTAACAGCTAGGCCGAACCAGGGAAAGCCCACAGACGTCTCAGAATCCTCTTGAGGAAGGGAACCTGAGAAGTGTTTGGAGCCTGTACATTACAGAGGATTATGGGTTGTCCATACAAAAGGCCCTCTAGTATGATGTACCACCCTGAGGATCTAAGTGAGAAGCAGAGATTGTGATAGGACATGTACGGGATAACAGAATAGGTACGCCACCCTTCTGGTGACTGTTATAGACAGAATAAACAGTGGGGAAGTAGTGTCTAGCAAAATTAAATGTACCTGTATGATCGTAATGGGTTTCCTGGAGGAAGGTAACCTCTCTCCATTGCAGTCTCCGGCTTTACCATAACTCCTAGGCAGTATGCTCGCTGCCTCGGGGTTATGTTTGACTCAGACCTTTCCTTCACCCCCCCCATATCCAATCACTTGCATGCTCATGTCATCTCCACCTCAAAAACATCTCCAGAATCCGCCCTTTCCTTACCACAGATACACTAAAGACGCTTATTGTTGCCCTGATTCACTCTCGCCTTGACTACTGTAACTCCCTACTAATCGGTCTTCCCCTTACTAAACTCTCCCCTCTACAATCTATTCTGAATGCAGCGGCCAGGCTCATCTATCAGTCTAGACCAGGGGTAGGCAACCTTTTTTGTTCGGCGTGCCGATTTTAATTAAAAAATCAAAGATGAGGTATTCGGAGTGCCGGTCAATAATTGTAAGTCTGACGACCCCTAAACTAAAGTCATATACCACAAACCATAACACAGACACATGCGTTTACTGCTATTTCCTGGGACGCTCCTGTACTTTCCAATTAGAAGCAATGAAAGTCCATGTGCAGCCCCCAATTAGTGGTAAATGTATGTCCAGGAGCACCGTATGGCGGCATCCTTATGGTGATATCACACTATGTATCTGGATGCAGATATAGTCTTAGGCCACTAGAACTTTTACTTCAATGTAAAACTGCATTCACATGGTGCATTTTTGCACAAAAAAAAATGCCTGTGTTTTCTGTGCAAAAACACATCCTTAATGCAGAAAACACACCGTTATACAGAATAATGTCCCATAGCGGCCCCTGCACACGGTATTATGTCACATAGTGGCCCCTGCACACGGTATTATGTCACATAGTGACCCCTGCAGACGGTATTAGGTCCCATAGCGGTCCCTGCAAACGGTAATATGTCAGATAGTGGTCCCTGCACATGGTATTATGTCCCATAGCGGCCCCTGCACACGGTAATATGTCACATAGCAGTCCCTGCACACGGTATTAGGTCCCATAGCGGTCCCTGCACACGGTATTATGTTCCATAGTTCTCATCAGACACCCGAGTATAATAAGTGCAGGACCAAGAGAGGTGACAAACATAAAAAAAACAATGATACTCACCTTTTTTTCTACACTCTGCAGCCGCTCTGTTCTCTTCGGCGCTTCTGCCTGTAGTCAGCGACTACTGATTGAGTCTCTGGGGTTACGTCGCGTCATTATGCGTAATGACTTCAGATTCAGACGTGACCCCTGAGGCCCTGTCAGCTGTCGGAAGCACCTGCAGATGCACAGCCGACACGTAGTGCAGGGAACAAGGTGAGTATTTTTTATATTTCATCACTTCTATTGAGTCTCCGCTTGTTATACTCGGGGGTCTGAAGAGACCCCACAGTATAATAATAGCAGTTCCGTTTCGCCCGTGTTTGGTCCATTCGAAGCTGCTGGGTGAGGACTCCGCTGCCGTGCCAGGGAAATAAGCCTCGCGTGCCACTCTTGGCACGTGTGCCAGGGGTTGCCGATCCCTGGTCTAGACGCTACAGCGATGCCTCCGGTCTGTGTCGGTCACTAGATTAGCTGACTATTCAATACAGAATACAATATAAACTTATCACCCTCATCCACAAGGCTCTCCATAATGCTGCACTTCCCTACATTTCCTCCCTCATCTCTGTCTATCGCCCAACCCTTACTCTCCGCTCACTCAATGACCTAAGACTAACATCCTCTATTATCAGAACCTCCCACGCTCATATACAAGACTTCTCCTGTGTTGCACCACTACTCTGGAATGCTCTATCCCGGACTATCAGATTAACCCCCAATTTCCACAGCTTCAAGTGCAAACTAAAGACATATCTTTTCAGACAAGCCTATCACAACTCCTAATGTAAACCCTTCCGTAGTTAGAATCCCTAAAACGTAGCCTCCTCTATTTATGCTTCAACATTACCTCACAGGATATGATGCTGTATCAGACTAACTTTATATATCCAGGCACCATCTGCATGTTAAAGGACACGACTGGTGACGGCTCATACAGCTTTATGTGTAACCTCTATTACCAAATTGTCTGACCATTGTACAAGCAATGCTACCTCTGATGCCGCACCTGCTACCTCTTGTGTCACCCGCTCTACCTCATAGATTGTAAGCTGTTGCGAGCAGGACTCTAAGTCCCAGTGTGTGAATTGACTATTTCTTTGTAATGTATCTTTTTGTCTGTACTTGAACCCTGTTGGCGCTATATAAATAAAATGTATTATTATTATTATTATTAAGGTAACATCCGCCCAGAGGGACCAAAGTTCACACAGGTTCATGCGTCGCTTAGCGTTGGAGCCATGGGGAGTCAAAGTGGATAGTTCAGTACATACAAAGGCAGGTCTCACCCGGTGAACATAAAGCCAAGAAGAACCAAAATCAGAGGGAGGCATGTAGGTAAGCAGCACAGGCAGGTCCAGAAAAAGAAGATCTCCAAACCTAAGAAGAAAAAGGGAGGGTAGAGGGGAAAGGGAAGAGACAAACACAAAACTAAGGGCCGGTTCACATCTGCGTTCGGTTTCCGTACAGGGGAGTCCGCTTTGGGGGCCCCCGAACAGAAACCTATACGCAGAGAGAAGTGGTGTACATAAGGAAACCTGTGGACCCCATAGACTATAATGGGATTTGTGTGGTTTCCGCTCGGTTTCCGCATGTTTCATGTGGAAACATGTGGAGAGGAAAGTGCTGTGAACCGGCCCTAAGACACATAAAACAAAAAAACAATGTACTATGGACAGGACTTAATCTCCTGACCGGGAGCAAAATGCAGATGGAAAGACAATGTACATGAGGAAAACCAAGTGCATCCGTAGCACAGATGCACAGCTGGTTAAGCCCTACAAAGTGGGAGGTCAACTAAACAACATCTCTGAAGCAGGCAATGAACCCCGTTAGGGAAACTTAAATCAGATGCTAGCAGAGGGGCACTAGGGACCTAGAAGACGAAAGAAGGTTAATGAAGGGGATCTCTGAGGTGGTAGTTCAACTCGTGGCCTCTCGGAGAAGGCAGTCACCTCTTGAACTATTACTGATGCCATAGCTGAGGAAGAGGTGGAGGAGGAGTGCTCAACTTCCAATCTTATACATCTGGTATAGGAATGTCCAGTGAATCACAAAAAGAATTATAGAGTGGCAGAGTCTAGCAGTCAAAGCAAAAGGGAAACCCCAGCGGTAGGGGATCTGGCGATCTCTCAACATTTGTAGTAGAGGGTGAAGGTGTCTGCAGAGTGACCCATGATAGGTCTTGATACAGCTGGATCTTAGCTCCATTAAAGTCTTTGAGTCGTCGAGCTTTTGACAGGATAATCTCTTTCAAGGTGAAGTCATGGAAGCAGCAGATAATGTCTCGTGGTAAAGGGCCCATTCTCTTATGGTGTAGGGCTCAAGTTTGATTTTGTCGGTGGCCGGTTACTGCAAAATAGGGTGAAATGGGTTACATGGAGGTTTACTTCCTGCGTGGCCTCAGGGAGGCCTTTAACCCTAATATTATTGTGACTCCCACTGTTGTCCAAATCTTCTAGATGCCGCTGCAGGTCTCTAAACATCTGACACTGGGAGTGTACTGAGTCTTGTAGTTGGGAGACATACAGTGCCTTGTGAAAGTATTCGGCCCCCTTGAACTTTTTAACCTTTTGCCACATTTCAGGCTTCAAACATAAGGATATAAAATTTTAATTTTTTGGTGAAGAATCAACAACAAGTGGGACACAATTGTGAAGTGGAACGAAATTTATTGGTTAGTTTAAACTTTTGTAAAAAATAAAAAACTGAAAAGTGGGGCATGCAATATTATTCGGCCCCTTTACTTTCAGTGCAGCAAACTCACTGCAGAAGTTCAATGAGGATCTCTGAATGATCCAATGTTGTCCTAAATGACTGATGATGATAAATATAATCCACCTGTGTGTAATCAAGTCTCCGTATAAATGCACCTGCACTGCGATAGTCTCAGGGTTCTGTTTAAAGCGCAGAGAGCATCATGAAGACCAAGGAACAAGCGATCATATTGAAATGGAAGGAGTATCAGACCACTGCAAATCTACCAAGACCCGGCCGTCCATCTAAACTTTCATCTCAAACAAGGAGAAGACTGATCAGAGATGCAGCCAAAAGGCCCATGATCACTCTGGATGAACTGCAGAGATCTACAGCTGAGGTGGGAGAGTCTGTCCATAGGACAACAATCAGTCGTACACTGCACAAATCTGGCCTTTATGGAAGAGTGGCAAGAAGAAAGCCATTTCTCAAAGATATCCATAAAAAGTCTCGTTTAAAGTTTGCCACAAGCCACCTGGGAGACACAGCAAACATGTGGAAGAAGGTGCTCTAGTCAGATGAAACCAAAATCGAACTTTTGGCGTAAAAGCAACACAGCTCATCACCCTGAACACACCATCCCCACTGTCAAACATGGTGGTGGCAGCATCATGGTTTGGGCCTGCTTTTCTTCAGCAGGGACAGGGAAGATGGTTAAAATTGATGGGAAGATGGATGGAGCCAAATACAGGACCATTCTGGAAGAAAACCTGTTGGGGTCTGCAAAAGACCTGAGACTGGGACGGAGATTTATCTTCCAACAAGACAATGATCCCAAACATAAAGCAAAATCTACAATGGAATGGTTCACAAATAAATGTATCCAGGTGTTAGAATGGCCAAGTCAAAGTCCAGACCTGAATCCAATCGAGAATCTGTGGAAAGAGCTGAAAACTGCTGTTCACAAATGCTCTCCATCCAACCTCACTGAGCTCGAGCTGTTTTCCAAGGAAGAATGGGCAAGAATTTCAGTCTCTCCATGTGCAAAACTGATAGAGACATACCCCAAGCGACTTGCAGCTGTAATCGCAGCAAAAGGTGGCGCTACAAAGTATTAACTTAAGGGGGCCGAATAATTTGGCACGCCCCACTTTTCAGTTTTTTATGTTTTACAAAAGTTAAAAATATCCAATAAATTTCGTTCTACTTCACGATTGTGTCCCACTTGTTGTTGAATCTTAACCAAAAAATTAAAATTTTATATCCTTATGTTTGAAGCCTGAAATGTGGCAAAAGGTTGAAAAGTTCAAGGGGGCCGAATAGTTTCGCAAGGCACTGTAAGCACAGGTTATGATCCTCCTCTAAGGTCTCCACTCTAGTCGCAATATGATGGAAATCTTTCCGCAGGGTAGAGATTTCTGAACGGCATGATTCTGTGACTTCAGCAACTAATGACTGGAAGTCCTGCCTCGAAGGCAGGTGAGCAAGTAGCTGGAACCATTTGTGTGGCAGTGAAGAGGAAAGCTATGTAGGATCCTCACATGCTTGGGGGGGAGGGGGATCACGAGCATTAGTCCCTGGAACAGCATAGGGGGACATTGATGGGGTCGTCCCAATATCCGAGTCACCCATCCAGAGGGGTGAATGTAAAGGTCCAGCAGGCTCTGTAGGGATATAAGTGCAGGGGGAGGCCTGTGGCTGGGGTAGAGTCTGTGGAGGGGGTAGCAGGGCCCAAAATGCTTAGGGGGTCCACCCCTGGAGGTACAGAGGGTGCTGACTGAGCAAGACTGACCTGAGAAGCCATGAGGTAGGTTTGGTCACCACTTGATGTGGAAGCTGGAGGGTCAAATGAAGATGCTGGAGGTGCTGTGCAGCTTCATAATGATGGCATCATCATGTAGGCGGCAGTAGCCCGGGAAAACGCAGGAGGCTGGAGGTGCTGTGGTGGCACTGAAGACGAGCACCGTGGAGCTCCAGAGTCCGGTAAGGGAGGCTGGGACGGCCGGACTGCGGGCATCCCAGGCAGATGGAACACTGCTTCAGAAGATGTGGCCGACCAAGATGGCCACTGCTGCAGAGAAGAACAAAGCAGTAAGGGAGCCAGGAGGAGGTAGGTGGACAGGGACGGCTGCAGGGTCCGATCCTGGGAGGCTGGGGTCCCCAGAGTGGCCTTTTTAGGCAATTTTCTGCCCATGTTGGTAGGCAAGTAGCAGGTGGTCCCCTGTTAGAAGCATGCAGAGTAGGAGCTCAGCATGATGCATCCTACTCCATTGGTTCTGGAAGCCCCATATTTATCCTCTGTATCCAAGTAAGAAAGCGTCAGAGAGGATCAAAGTACAAAAAATGATGTTGTGAAAATGACAACGCAGATTAACAAAATCTCTTTTCATTTCACACATCAGGTTCAAGGTGCACTTTCACAAGATCATTCCCTCCCACGTGTATAATTAAAATGTATGATAAAGGCCATAAAGGTACCCTGACTAAAATTTTCATAAACAGATCCTTCCACTTCATACCACTGACATCTAAACAAAAGAGTTGAAACTTCTCTTGCTGAAAAGATAGGCTGCCAGAATAACTCTGTTTCAGTGTCCTCTTCCAGGCCCAAAAAAAAGCCAGCGTTCAACTCTCTAAACTTGTATCTTTTGTGGACCTAAACTAAATCAGAATACAATAAAATCAGGCCTAAAATGTATCTTATATATTTCAGAAGAGCACCTGCCGATCCCCTGAATCATCCAATCAGACAGACCCCTGTTATCCACTTCTGCGAAATGAGTGTGACAACGGATTAACAGACTCTAAACCTAATAAACTGAAGCATTTCTTAAAAATAGAGATAATCTGGAACCTTGGCAATAATATGCCATCCTCATGCATCAAGAAGCGAACTGTAAACTTGCAGCCTAATTTCAAGAAAATGCAACAGATTCAACCTAGGACAAAGAATAGAGTCTTGCATACTATTAACCATTTCCTGACATCCACTGCAATAGTACAGTGAATGTCAGGTATTTAAATATGGTGGCTGCTCAGTAGCTGAGGAGCCACTATTTTACTGTTGATCACTAGTCCCCACAATTAGACAGCCGTGACCCTATTGAAGGATTGTCTGGCATTGATTTGTATTGCAGACTGCTGTAATTTTGCAATGCATTGCAATGCATTAGCATTGTAATGCTTTGCATCAGTGATCAGACCCCCTGAGGTTCAAGACCCCCTAGAGGGTCTTAAGTATAGTAAAAAAAAAAATTAAATCACTCCCCTATCCCTAGAATGCATATAAAAGTTAAAAAATAAAGTGAAACAAATACTCTTACGTAGCTATCCCTGTGTCCTAAAACGCCCAGTCTACAAACTTTGTTTTTACTACAAACATATTTTTCTCACATGGTGAATGCCATAGCGTGAAAAAAGTAAAAACCAAATTTGATTTATATTTGTCTGGTGTTTCAGGTTTAATTAGAAATAATCATTCCACCAGTTACATATCTGGTGTTTTAGCTGGTGGTCTAGCATTTTTTCAAAAATTGAGCAATGTCAGACCAGTTAGCAGTCATTTTCAGGTAAGGCAACTTCTTTAGGGCTATAGGTCCTTTTCATGAACCAAGGATTCAAAGTATTCCATTTGAATTGTGAGAAGGGCCTCCAATAATACAAGTAGTCTTTCTCCTCTTTCTGTTCTCAGATGTTTCGATTGGAGAAGGCTTCTTTACTTTAGTAATCAAAAATTACAATATGGACCAAGTGGGTAAAGGTTGTATGATTAAAGTTAACCCCTTCCTGTCGCAGGCATTTTTTCAATTTTCATTTTTGACTCTCCACCTTTCTAAACCTCATAACTTTTTATTTTTTCCGTTCACAAAGCCATATGAGCATATGATTGCAGGACAAATTGAACTTCGTAATGGTACCATTATATATTCTACTAGCAGAAGGACCTGGCGTTGCACGGGTGTATTTCATTTTTTGTTTGTGTAGTGGCCCCATAAGAATTGCCACTGGTCTATTTTGTATGTTACTTGTGTGTAGTTTAAATATGTTTCAATGTATAAGAATGCTGACATCCAGTATGGCAGTCCAGTATAAGTAGAGTCTATTTATGGCTGTGTTGTTATATAAACCTGGTAAATTAAATGTGAAGTTATATTGGCTGATACATGTCATACGACTATGACCTGCGAACTGCTATTGACTAATACAGGTCATAAATAGTTTGGTTGCTAAGGAAATCTGGTGTAAAGCTGTGTGTATGTCAAGACTGAAGAACCTGCGAGTTTCCAGTGGTCCATAAGCGTCATGTGATCATGTGTATCTCAGTTTGGATATCAGTGAAAAACCTGCGATTGGTTGTTATGGAAACCTGGAGTAAATCTGTGTGTATGTGACCTTGTGTAACATTGTCATCTACAGCACCCTGCCCCTTTAAAGCTGACCTATAGCAGTGAAGAAAAATGGGTTGTTATGGAAACCTGGACTAAAACTGTGTGCATGTTGAGACTAAGCGCCTGTGAGCTTCTATTGGCTAATAAGGGATATGTGACCATGTGTATGGCAGCTGGAATATGAGTGAAAGATTTGCAGGCTTGTATTGGCTAATGCAGGTCAGTTTTTGGGAATACTGTACCTCAGGAACGGTATGTCCTAGAGAGCTGAGACTCGGTCTAAAACCTTCCTAGGACACCAGATGTACCTGTGTGCCAAATTTGGTGAAGATCGGTCCAGTCGTTTGGTCGCACATAAAAAACAGACAGACAGACAGACAGAAACTCATTAATATATATATATATATATATATATATATATATATATATATATAGAAATAAGACTTATGATGTAACTTTTTTATTTTTCTGTGTATGGCGTAATTTTTTTGCAGAACCAGATGTACCTTTTATTTATACCAATTTGGGGAATGTCTATTGCTTTGATTTCTTTTTATTCAAATTTCAATATGAAATTGATATCTCCTCATTCGTTATATCTGATGATGCTATTTTGGACATCCGATATTATGTTTATTTTTATGCTACATCGATTATTATACTGTATTTTTCCTAGTATCCCTTAATGATTGCATGTATAGAATTGAAGCTTCATCATTGGCATCTGATGAGGATCTCCACTAGAGATGGGCAAACCGATTATCGTTGTGAGTCAGATTCGACCAGAATATTCCAAATTGTTTGGGTTTTAACAAAACCGAATACTTTGTAATTTGTCTCAGGCAAACTAAAACAGCTGCCGCAATATGTGCATCTGTGATGTTGGCTGTGGCTCTGACATCAGCTGACAGCCTCTCAGTCAATAATGAGTGGTTGGTGGAGACCGTACAGTGCTGATGTAAAATGTTATATTATGTCTGTGACAAGAGGAAGACAGAGACATTTTGTGATGTGTTCAAGCTGAGAAACACTTGTGCTTTCATCACCAGTGCTTGAGCCAAAGCAATAGCTCCATTTTCTAATGAAAAACAGCAACAGTACAATAGAACTACAGAATAATAGGAGGAGAATGAGAAGTGGAATGAAGTTTAGATTTACTCAATTATAGGCAGATAGGCAGAGAAATTATAGGAGTGGAAGGAGGAAGAATTTCTGCACTGTGCTGTGAGTCTGACCGCTTTTTTTCACAGTCTTTTTTGCAATAGAGCATTTTTTTTGTAATACAACACCAGTAACACTCAATCTTGTAAAGATAAAATTTAGCTCTTATTCTTCATTTAAAATCCATTTTGAGGGTTATAATCCAGACAATCCTACGCGTTTCTAGGCTGAATGCCTCTTAGTCATAGCATACTTGTTGTAACCCCTAACACACCTTTTAAAACCATGAACCACACCTCCAAGACACTTAACATCTTAGGTTCACACCTGCGCCTGATCTCCGCTCGGGGATTCCGTTCCTCATTCCGCTTTAAAATTGCAGAGAGAAAAGTCCTGCATATATTCAGAATACACTGGAAAATTCTCTGACAAGCTGAGTATTTGCATTGAACAGCTTAGATTTGCTCTGCTGTTTTTTTTATTGCCTTCTTCTCTTATGTACGGCAGTGTAACAGTGCATTTAAGGAAACTGGTTTACCTTGGTTTACTGTTGTAAAAGCAGCACTTTTCTCTCTGCATTTTTCTGCCCTTTTCTGATGTAAACTGTTCTGAAACCTGGTGGACCCCATAGACTATAATGGGTAACTGCTTTTTTAAGCGGATTAGGTTTCGGTTCACATGTGTGAACCTAGTGTCAATTACACAAAAATGTGCATGAACTAACCACTAATATACACAAACATTGTGTTTATACCAACAAACATGACATCTCCATATAGCACAATGTGACATACAGTCATGTCAAAGAAAAAGTATATACATATATAAAGTAAAATACAATACAACTATAGTTTGCAAGATCATATCCACTGAAGTCTGAAAAAGAGATAAACCATGAATATATCCATAACCCATATGTAAACATTATGATTCCACTCAGTACATGAAAAACATCAACATAACCTCATAATTATGAATAAATAAATAAACATCTTGTATATATCCCTTTCACATTATATAATGTTTGCTTAACGCTAAAACTATTTATATATATTGTGAGAAGGTGACAGGCAGAGTGCTGGAGTCCCGCTATATCAGCCCCAGGTTTCTGACATACGTGTGGTCCAGGGTGGGTCTGGAATAGGCTTCAGCCCCAGGTGTGGGTCCTAGGCTCATTACTGGGCCATTAAAGCCTACAGAGCCTGCACTTCAGAGCAGATCCTGGGAGTGAGAGGAGGCAAATGGGTCTGTCCTGAGATATTGAGAATCTGGTGAGACCAAAACTATGCCATTTTGTTTGTTATGTGGCTGACAGTAAGCCACACGTACATTTAGCTTTATCTTGTTTAGTTAGTGCTCAGACGAGCAGGGTTTCTTTTTGACATTTTGCCTGAAGTTAACACTGTATTTTATTTTGCTTATTTTGTACCTGAACTGAAGGTTTATTTATTTTTGCTGTTTTTTAAATAAACCTGTTTGCACCAGACTTTTGTGTCTCTGTCTCTGACTGGTTAGGTCTGCACCACTGCTGCTACCGAGCTACCTTCCCCACAATATATATAAAAGAACTCAGAGTTACCACAATACATTTTGCATAGTTTTATAGTTTATTTTTTCAACAAACAACAAATCGCCGATGTAACGTTTATAGTAAATAATATTGTTGGACCAATTGTGTTGTTTGTAAATATATATATTTTCAAATTCACAGACATATAGATTAGCATATGCCAGAGCAAACCGTGTCCCCATGGCTGTTCCATGTATTTGGATATAGGTTTTCTGTTCAAATTTGAACACATTGTGTTCCAGAATAAAACGAACCCCCTGTACCAAAAAATCTTTTTGTTTTGAAGGCATATTTTTATTTCTCTCCAGAACAGTTTGTATGCATGATAAACCCTTATTCAGGGATATGTTGCTGTATAATGATGCAACATCAAGGGTTCCCCATATATAAAGGGGGTTCCAAGGTATAGATGAAAGGCCTGTTAACAGATTTGCAGAGTCCCTAAGGTATGAGGGTAACTTAACGACTAGTTTTTGGAGATGTGTATCAATGTACTGGGACAAATTGCGAGTAATGGAATTTATACCTGAGATGATAGGTCGACCTGGTGGATTTTGGAGATTCTTATGAATTTTAGGGAGATGATAAAAAAGGGCAGGTATAGGATTGGAAATAGTTAGAAATTCTTTTTCTTTTTTTTGTAATGATATCCATATCATACCCTCTCGTAATGAATGTATTATACGCTTGTAAGTGAATGTTAGTTGGATCGGTTTTTAGTTCACGGTAATACTTACTATCAGACAAAATATTTACAGCTTCTTGTATATAAGTCGGTTTGTCTTGAACAACAACTGCCCCCCCCCATCAGCATTCCTAATTACAATATTCGTGTTATTTCTCAATGAGCGTAAAGCTATTGATTCATCATAAGTAAGGTTTTTTTTGTTCCTGATGCTTCTTTTGAGGTAATTTTCTGAACTGCGTTGCCACAATTGCAAAAAGAGTCTCTATAAAATTACCTTTATGATGTGTAGGGTAGAAATTTGACCTTGGTCTAAGGTCAGTGGAGACAGGTGGTGGTGAGACAGTGGTATTTGGCCTCTCAACCGTATTAATGACTAAGTTTGGTTGACTTTCAATGTTTGACTCGGTCTGTGATGTCATTTTGAAGTGCCTATTAAGTGTGAGTTTCCTGATAAAATTGTTCAAATCTATAAACAATTGTAAATCATCAATTGCTTGATCGGGACAAAAGGATAGACCTTTAGACAGTAATGTGGTTTCAGCTACAGTAAAAGAATGACTGGATAGATTGTATATCGATTTTGACAAACCTTGTTTCTTTTCGGACTTGGACCATGAATGGCGCATATGTCCAGTCCTATTTTTATTGGATCTACTGCCCCCCCTGCAGCCTCTTTTCTTTCTTCTGATGTATGGGTGCCCATCTCCCTGTCTTTCCTCTTGAGGCTTAGGAAACTGTAATAATCTGATATTTTTGTATAAAGTGGCGCCTCTCAGAACTGAAGATAACCCTAAAAAAGATTTGGTAAGACCATTGGACATGGATGGTGACTCTGGGGTCTTGATGGCCGATTCGATTTGCGTCAAAGATAATGGAGTGTTGTAAAGTGAATCCTCCAATTCACCATTGACCAAAGAGTCGTTGCCTGAACCTGGGACCTCAGTTATAATGGAGGTATCAGGTTTAGATGTCATGGGAGGTGTCGCATGAGATGCTAAGGTCTCAGTTTGGTCAGACAGGGTAGAGTGGTGCGTGTTGTAAGGTGCCATCACTTTATTATTATTGGAGGATATATCATTGGTAGGTCTAAGTTTACCAAATGTGGTAGTGGGCAGAGATAATGATGTGGAGGGATGTGCTCCAGGAAATAATGTCTCTAAATTCTCTACCCTATGGTTCATATTGTGCTTGTCAACGGTAGTAACTGCATGTTGTTTATTATTGTGACTAATAATGGTTGTAATATCTGATTCACAGAGTGGTTTGTATATGGGTTTTTTGTAAGAGACTCTTTTTGTTTCAACAATTTTTCAGAATGATTATAAATTGAGTTCTGTCTATTTGTTCTCTGTTTAATAGCCTTTCTTCTAAGTGAAGTGGGATTTGGTCTGATAACCTGATTCTGAGGAATCTGTCTAGTTTGTATAGGGGTAGTCATGGTATCAAGGTTCGTATTTGGAGGTTTAATCCAACATTTGATGTTACCATTTATGTAATCTCCACGATCTCTATTTAATTTTTTTCAATTTGTTCTCCAATATTTCTCTTTCAATATTTAATAGGTGTGTTTGTAAAACCCTACACATTTTGATAAAATCAACATGAGTACAATGAGTGTCGATTATGTTAACCAATGTATTGATCTCAACATCCAAATCATTAGCCAAAGAAAGACGTTCATGTGAAAGTCTTTCAAGAAGACCTAAACTAGTGAGGTGTAAGTGTCTATCCCAATCCCCTGAAAACGCTGCATCATTGGGAAATGGTGATGTCAATTTCAGTCTCAGTCCTCTAGGTATAAGATTTTCTTTCAAATAGATAAGTAGGAATTTATGATCCAGAGAATGTCGTGTTTCATCTGTTAACAAGTGTTTCAATTGCCAAAATAATTTGCTCAAATCTTCTCTGCTAATTGCATCATTAAACTGTACAATCCCATTACTGGTGGTACAACAATTGGTCTGTGTCCTAGTGTATTGTGTCACCAAGTTGTCTCTGAGATCCATTCTGTTTCTCAGGAAATCTATATTGATATCCGTAATATAGCAGAAAGAGTAATGGAACAGACACAGTCACAATTAGAATATAGGACGTACTGCTACCAGGTGCCAGGATGTCTTGGGAATCCTAGGAGCCCCTGCTGTCCTTTTTAAAACCTCTTGGCTGTAGGTCCAAAACAGTGTGGAGGTATGTAACTGGATATGCAGAAAGAAAAGACAGCACCGAGCATATGCCCTGTGTATTATCGTTTATAGAAATTAGCCACTCACCTTATGGGGTTGTGAAGAGTTCACAACTCCCACAGTAGACATATAACAACTGATTGACTGTTTGACCGCCGCTGGTTCCCCTGTCTCAGATGAACGTCAGCAATACAGAAAGAAGGACCAAATCCAGAGGACGATATGATAATCATAGTGGATGGAGAATGAACCAGTGCTTACCCAATCGTTGAATGAAGAGTTTCCTTTTATTAGTTTAAAAACCAGCACACACAACGCGTTTCAGAGGTCTGAACTCCTTTTTCAAGTGTACAGGATGGTTGCATAACATGGTGGTACATAGAGCTGAACTAAATAGTAGATGGAACCAGAAGGACACACCGACTGGGTGTCTCCAATTAGCAGTATGAAAATCACAATATAAAGAGCATTGCATACAATGATAGGTATTACCCAAATACAAATTGCAGAGTGTAAACAAACATTGAATAAATGACCACTTTTAGCTATTCTTATGTTCTAAATTTGAATAGAACGTAGCTAGCGTCCAAAAAATCTAACTGTGCATGTCCAGAAGTGATAAATATCGTGTTCCCGCTATAAACAAGATATATCAGTTGCACATGCGTGAAAAGTTAATTCACGCATGTGCAGTGGTCAAGTGGTGATGTATGCCTGAAGTTAAAGCATATTGACTGCACAAGCGCGAAAAAAGAATCCGCACATGCATAATGGGCTTTGAAGGGGAAAAAATCTAAGAGAGAGAAAGAATGTAATGCGCAGGTGTCAATATACTCGAATCGCGCATGCGCACTGAGAGTGAGCGCTCTAGGATGTTTGCTTGGATTTCCTGAAATAACGATGTCCTCTGGTGTATTGATAAAGTGACATCTCATGTTGGTTTGCATGTTATTTAAGTTATTTGACCAACTAACACAAGTGTGAACTCAGCCTTACAGGTCGATGTTAGTGCCAGGTATAAAGAACCGTGCAGAGGCCCAAGATCCTACTGTAGCATGAAAGAGAGCACTCCTTTTACACCGTCATCTGCTGATTCCACATAGATGTCTACAGAACCTGTTCTATTAAGCACTTATACAAGTAGAGCCCCACTGACAGAGTGGAGAGGGTGTCAGCAGTAAGTTTGTGTTGACATCACTGATTATTTTGCCCTTCATCTGACCTGTCAGAACCCACTAAAAAAAATGGATCCTGTCTTTTGAGCATCCGCCTTCACTCGGTCAGGATTTGGTCAGTAATCCATCAGTATTGCTGATGCCAAAAAAAAAAACAGGAGTGAATCCAAAACAGAGATGACACGTGAATGGAATATTTGAATGCCTTCTGTGTTTTGTACCCAATCCTGCTTTTGGCTACCAAATCATAAGCCAATTCTGATGAGACCATAAAGGCATTACAGCTGCTACACAGACAGGATCTGTTGTGCGTCTCATTTTTCCTTCCTTCTGACAGATCAGAAGGGTCAAATAAAATGATGATGTCAACCAGGCCAAAAAGGCAAAATAGTGGCCCAGTCATGGAGTGGGGAGGGTGGGAACAGCATGAGAAGTGACATAGTGATGAGGTAGCAGCAGCATTAGGAGGCCACAGAGTGTCAAGGTGACATAATGTGGAGGTGGCAGCAGCATGAGGAGGCCATAGAGTGACCCGGTGACAGTGGGGAGGTGGGTGGTGCATACAGTACCCACTGACAATGGTTGCTGTAAGAAGGAGCACTTGGCATCAGATATGTGGCATCAGGCGGGTGGCAGCATCAGAACAGTATCTGAGGCAGGTAGCCAGAAGAAACCGGTCTCTTTTGTCAGGGTTTGGGTGAGGCAGCATGGATGATTTAATCTGATGCATCAGGCATTGGTGGGTGGAAATCCTGGCTGATCCACGCCTGATTCATCTTGACAAAGGTCAGTTTCTCCACATTTTGGTTGGACAGGCGAGTTCTCATTGGAGTAGCTACGATGCCACACTACTGGCCAGGCAGGACAGCTTTTCCAAGGCAAATTCAGCCAGTTGCAGCCAAAAATCCAGTTTGGCTGCCCAGTAGTCCAGCGGATCTTCAATGACGGATGGCTGAGTGCACTCCAAGTATGCCACCACCTGCTGGTTCAGGTTCTGCCCTATGTCTAGCTGCTATTGAGTAGTTTCATCACTATGTGGGTGAAGAAAGCTGCTCATCAGTGACTCTAGGCTCATTGCTTGTGCTCCAATGTCCTCCTCCTCCTCCAGTTCAGCCCCCACAGGGCTCATGTAGCCGTGAGACGCCACATCTCCAGTCCCCTGACCAGCCAGATTTACCAGCATATTTTCCAGGATATGAATCAGTGGAATGACGTTGTTCATCCCGTAGTCCTGGCAACTGACAAATAAAGTTGCCTCCTCAAAGGGCATGAGCAAACGGCAGGTGTCTCGTATGAGCTGTCACTGGCTAACATTGAAGTTACACAGGGGAGTACCTCTGTCCGCTTGGATCATCAAGAAATCATTTGTTCGTACAGTCGGTCCAACATATGGAGGGTGGAATTCCAACGGGTGCATACATCGCATATCAGCCTATGTTGGGGGACGCCATTCTGCCACTGCAGCTCAAGGAGGGTGTGCTTGGCAGTGTACGAGTGGCTGAAGTGCATGCAAAGTTTCCTGGCCATTTTTAGGATGTCTTGCAGATGGGTGGAAGACTTAAGGAAACACTTGACAACCAGATTGAACACATGCGCCATGCAGGGCACATGGCTCAGCCCTCCTTGACGCAACGCCAACACCATGTTCTTCCCATTGTCATTCACCATGGGTCCGATTTTGAGTTGTCGCGGAGAAAACCAGGATTCGATTTCTTGATGAAGAACACAGAGCAGTTCATCCCCTGTGTGACTCCGTTCACCCAGGCAAACGAGGTGTAGAACAGCATGACACTGCCGTGCCTTGCACATTTGGTATGCTGGAGGAGCACTGTGAATTGTCCCTGCAGTGAAGGCTGAGGAGACAGTGGAGGATGAGATGGACATTGTTGCAGGACCAATGGCATGAGAACGTGGAGGCGGAAGCGGTGTCACCTGGCCAAGTTGCTGGTGTGTCTGGGCAGGAACCACATTCACCCAGTGGGCCGTAAAGGACATATATTGTCCTTGACCGTAGTTACAGCTACACACGTCGGTGCTGCCTTGCACTTTGGCAGACACTGACAGGCTCAAGGACTGGCCCACCTTCTGTTCTCCATATTTGTTCAGGGCTGGTACTGCCTTTTTGGCAAAGAAATGACAGCTTTGGACTCTCCACCTCGGCTCAGCACAAGACATCAGTTCTCTGAAAGGTGCAGAGTCCACCACTTGGAAAGGGAGTGACTGCATCACCAGCAACTTGGACAGGAGCACATTCATTCAGCTTCTGCACCGTTAGATGAATGCACGCATACTGTTGTCTCTTCGAAATTGCTTCAGTAATCGATTGCTGACGCAATGACTGACTAGGAAGAGGAGGAGCAGGAGCATCAGGACCAGCAGATGATGGGAAGTACACACAGCTTCCTTCGGCTGAGGTGGTGGAGCCTTGACTGCCTGAAATGGGGTGCGTGCCACTGGGCGATGCAGTGATTGCTGCGGCAGGCTGGACCACCACAATGGAGCCACGGTTCTCCCAGGCCACTTTATGGTGACGCTGCATATGTTCACGTAAGGCTGTGGTGCCAACATTGGCACCCTGGCTACGCTTCACCTTCTGCAGATTCGACATATGGCCATGTTCAACTCCCCCGGCGGCTTAAAAAAAAACTGCCACACCGCCGAGTAGATGATTTTACCCCCAACACTCCACACTGACTGACTGCTACCGCCACTGCCTCCGTAAACCCCTGCACCACTGCCTTCCAGGCAGGTAGGCTCCTGCAAAGTGGGTGGTCTACCCCAGGCACGTTTGGCTCCCAACCTCCCACTGCTGCCATCCTGCTGACTCCCAGACTTGCTACCGACTTGCTGGCTCTGCCCCTGCCTCATGCACATGCTGCCACCCTCTTCTCCCGATGATGATAAAGCCCCTTCGTTACCTGGCTCCAAATTGCAATTGGCTACATCAGCGGTCCCCAACCTTTTCTACTCCACGGGACGGCAGGGGGGAGCGGGGACGGGGCGGGCGGTTTAGGGTCGGGGCTTTGGTCATATGGGGGCGGGGTTATACACTAAACAGTGCTGTAGACTGGGGTGTGCTGGCGGGATCTCGGTGTACAGCGCTGTAGGGCCATTAGCTAGGCTAAGAGCAACAACACTGTGGCCAGATTGCCGACCCGCCCCACATAATGTTCTGGGAGCCACGTTTACTGAGGCCAGCCCGTCGCCTCGCGGACCGGCAGAAGTCCCTTAACAGCGCAGTCCCGGTTCACGGACGGTTCCTTGCCCCATGTCCTAACATGTGCAGCAGTCATTTTAGGAAAAAATGCGATTCATTACCACGAAGTGCGAGGAAATCCGGATTCGACACAAATCGAATATTTCCTGAAATTCGGAATGAATTCCACTTCGTCAGCTTCGATACGCTCATCTCTAGTCATTATCTATTTACACATGGTCAGCATGATCACATTGATAACAAATTTATTCTGCTTTTGTTATATTTAAATACCTATAAGACATTTAAAAACGTTATTATTAATATCTTATTGTAATTTTGGTTTATTTTTTCTTGTGATTTGAGAAGTCTTGAATTGACACTGTTTGTACAGATGTGTTGCATCCAAATTGTGTGTGCCTAGGAAACATTGTTTATTGTCCAGGAGAACATTAACTTGTTAAGAGAAACATCTGCTTTTATACTCATCAGACAGCTATTTCTCAATCCTTATCATTTTACAACAGAGAGTAACAGATACAATTCACTCAAGTGAAATGCTCTTTAAAGATAGGCCATTCTCTTAAAAATCAATGAATCCAGGCAATGAAGCAATTAGTTTAGGTTACCATGCTGAGCATATGAAAGTGCTGTTTGGATTAAAAAGCTTAAAAACTGAGCTTAATGTCGCTCATCTTTTTAGGTTTATTTCATTATGACTTGATAAAACATTAGGAGATTAAAAGCTAAAGCTTCAAAGGCCTTCAACTCTAAATTATCATCTAGGTTTTTACTTATCATATTACATTATACTGATCTATCTGTTCGTAATTCATTTTTTTTTACTTTTTTTTTGCTAATACTTTCCGTTTCTCACATATGGTCCAAAGTAAGTGAACCCTTTGGAAGTACTTCATGGATTACTAATAAAATTAGGTCTGATTATTATCTAAATTGCATTTGTAGACAAACACAATCTTACTGGAGTTATGCAGGGAAAAATAAAGCTTACCAGTGCATTCCTTACATTGGATAACTTTCTTACTAATATATATATATATTAGTAAGAAATATGGTGGCACTACAAAGTATTAACTTAAGGGGGCCGAATAATATTGCACGCCCCAATTTTCAGTTTTTTATTTTTTACAAAAGTTTAAAACAACCCAAAAATTTAAATTTTATATCCTTATGTTTGAAGCCTGAAATGTGGCAAAAGGTTGAAAAGTTCAAGGGGGCCGAATACTTTCTCAAGGCACTGTATATATATATATATATATATATATATATATATATATACAGTGGCTTGCAAAAGTATTCATACCACTTGACCACTTGAACTTTTTCACATTTTGTGACCTTAAAACCACAAACTTAAATGTATTTTACTGAGATTTTAAGTGACAGACCAACAGAAAGTAGCAGATAAGTGTGAAGTGGAACGAAAATGATGCATGGTTTTCAAAATTTTAATCAAATAAAAATCTGGAAAGTGTGACGTGCAAAAGTATTCAGCACCTCTGCCTGCTATCAAGCTGGCCAAAAGGCTCCTGTGCTTGAACAGCAGGAGCAGGGCCTTGAAGACAGCCAGGAATGAAAGAAACTGGGCTGGACCTGGGCCTTAATGTTGTATGACCAGTGGCAGGGGTTTGGTTTCCTGAGGGATGAGAAACCCTATAACAATGTATTTGCCCCAGTTAGTATCTTCTAGATTAAATATCCACAGAAACTCTTTGATTTGGTAGAGGGTGAAGAGTTGGAATATTGCCATATGGCTGGACCCCAGGTACTTTGGCTGGGGTGGTGGAGAGAGTCTATATCCCCAGGAACATAGGGCAGCACAGAGCAATGTCAGGATCCAATATGAGCTGTTGGTGAAAATCTCTAGGCCTGTGACATTTCCAATCTGGATGGAGACTGGTGTCCAGTTCAGGCTGTTGATTGCAGTGAAGACCCAGAGAGGAGGAGAGACCTTGCAAATGGCAATCCATGCTGTGGGGCCGGTTGAAGGCAGTTCCTGGTTGATGCTAGATCACCAGTACTGGAAGCGCCATGGCTGAGGCTGGTATCAAGGAGCCAGTGCCTGTGATTGCTTCCAGTTTGCAGCTATGATTGACCCGAGGATTGTAGGGAAATGACCAATGACTGGGAGATTTTAACACATAGTGAGAATCCACGGAATGAAGGGCAGTATGGCTTGGTGGCTTCTCCCTAAGGTCTTCACTGTGAGGTCAAGCTGAGAAGTGTGGCTCGCCATGAGGACTGCCTTTCCCTAGAAGTTGTTCCAGTTATAGACATTGGATTACAGTTCATGTCATGGAAAGAGATGAGCAAACCAATTCAGAATGAACTGGTTTTGATTAGAATTGTCAAAATGTATCTGTTTTTAACAAAACTGTAACTTTTGTGATTTGTCTCAGATGAATTAAAATGGTTGCTGCCACATGTAACAAGAGGTAGAATAGCAGAGGAGGAGGATCACATGGTTTTTGTGACCTAGGTGGCCTTCTGGCATCATCTGGCAGCCTCTCAACCAATCATACATTGTAGGTGCAGAGGTTACAGTCATATCAGCATTCAAGATACTAGGCAGGAACAAGAAGAGCCATTTTGTGATACTGCAAACTTAGAGAAAGACACCTTATCCCTGCATAATCCAAAGCAATTTCTGCTAATGCATTGCTAGAAGAAAAAAAAACAATTGTACTACAGAATTAAAGGACAGGAAGATTAGTCTAGAGCCCTGATGGCTAACCTATGACACGTGTGTTAGAGGTGACACGCTGAGACGTTTTTGCGGACACGCAGCAAGATGACAGCATGCAGAGGCGGGGCAACTCTCCTACTTCCCGCTGAAAGTGCACATCTCTCCTGCTTCATAGTCAGAGTGCTGCACGAACAGCGTCCATCTTTCCTCCATTAGAGAAGTTGGTTGTTAAAGTTTTAGGGCAGTGAAGCCAGAACTAAATTTACTGCAGACTTCCACCCAGACAGCTGGGAACACTAGAACTGTGTCCCACTGTTACCCTGTCAGCAGCAGACAATGAATTCTTCGTGCTTTTTTTGGCATTTGGGAAATATATATATATATATATATATATATATATATATATATATATATATATACAAACATAAACAGTATAATGCTTCACAGTGGCCATTGAACAATAAAATATGCTCAACAGTGCCCGCCGCACAGTATAATGCTCCCTAGTGGCCCCCGCAAAATATATTGCTCCACATTGGCCCCTGTACAGTATAATATGCTCCACAGCGGCCCCTACACAGTATAATATGCTCCACAGTGTCCCCTGCACAGTAAAATATGCTCCACAGTGGCCCCTGCATGGTATAATATGCTCTACAGTGGCCCCCACAGTATAATATGCTGCAAAGTGGCCCCCACACAGTATAATGCTCCATAGTGGCCCCTGCACAATAAAATATGCTCCACAGTGGCCCCTGCACAGTATAATATGCTCCACAGTGGCCCCCGCACAGTAAATACAGTGGGGAAAAAAGTATTTTGTCAGCCACCAATTGTGTAAGTTCTCCAACTTAAAAAGATGAGAGAGGCCTGTAATTGACATCATAGGTAGACCTCAACTATGAGAGACAAAATGAGAAAAAAAAAATCCAGAAAATCACATTGCCTGATTTCTAAAGAATTTATTTGCAAATTATGGTGGAAAATAAATATTTGGTCAATAACAAAAGTTTATCTCAATACTTTGTTATATATCCTTTGCTGGCAATGACAGAGGTCAAACGTTTTCTGTAAGTCTTCATAAGGTTGGCACACCCTGTTGCTGGTATGTTGGCCTATTCCTCCATGCAGATCTCCTCTAGAGCAGTGATGTTTTGGGGCTGGCGCTGGGCAACACGGACTTTCAACTCCCTCCAAAGGTTTTCTATGGGGTTGAGATCTGGAGACTGGCTAGGCCACTCCAGGACCTTGAAATGCTTCTGACGAAGCCACTCCTTCGTTGCCCTGGCGGTGTGCTTGGGATCATTGTCATGCTGAAAGACCCAGCCACGTTTCATATTCAATGCCCTTGCTGATGGAAGGAGGTTTACATTCAAAATCTCACAATACATGGCTTCATTCATTCTTTCATATACAAGGATCAGTCGTCTTGGTCCCTTTGCAGAGAAACAGCCCCAAAGCATGATGTTGCCACCCCCATGCTTCACAGTAGGTATGGTGTTCTTTGGATGCAACTCAGCATTCACTCTCCTCCAAACACGACGAGTTGTGTTTCTACCAAACAGTTCTACTTTGGTTTCATCTGACCATATGACATTCTCCTAATACTCTTCTGGAACATCCAAATGCTCTCTAGCAAAGTTCAGATGGGCCCGGATATGTACTGACTTAAGCAGGGTGACACGTCTGGCACTGCAGGATCTGAGTCCCTGGCGTTATGTTAGTCCCAGCTTTCTGCAGGTCATTCACTAGGTCCCTCCGTGTGGTTCTGGGATTTTTGCTCACCATTCTTGTGATCATTTTGACCCAACGGGGTGAGATCTTGCGTGGAGCCCCTGATCCAGGGAGATTATCAGTGGTCTTGTATGTCTTCTATTTTCTAATTATTGCTCCCACAGTAGATTTCTTCACACCAAGCTGCTTGCCTATTGCAGATTCAGTCTTCCCAGCCTGCTGCAAGTCTACAATTTTGTTTGTGGTGTCCTTCCACAGCTCTTTGGTCTTCACCATAGTGGAGTTTGGAGTGTGACTGTTTGAGGTTACGAACAGGTGTCTTTTATACTGATGACAATATCAAACAGGTGCCATTACTACAGGTAATGAGTGGAGGACAGAGGAGCCTCTTAAAGAAGAAGTTACAGGTCTGTGAGAGCCAGAAATCTTGTTTTTTTGTAGATTGACCAAATACTTATTTTCCACCATAATTTGCAAATAAATTCTTAAAAAATCAGACAATGTGATTTTCTGGATTTGTTTTCTCATTTTGTCTCTCATAGTTGAGGTCTACCTATGATGTCAATTACAGGCCTCTCTCATCTTTTTAAGTGGAAGAACATGCACAATTGGTGGCTGACTAAATACTTTTTTTTCCCCTCTGTAAGTGCTTCCTATATATTTGCCATTCCTATTGAAGCAATTCTTGGCTTGGATAAAAAAACACAGCAAATCTGGAACAAAAAAAACAGCTTTTCCTCAACGTGGGGCCTAAGATATGCTGAGAAGCCCTAGAGTTAAAAGGGAAGGGAAAAACCTTTGGATTGGGCTGGTCACACATTGAATATAATAAAAACACTTGTTAGAATCACAATATAAAAACAGGACAGGTTAAAAAGATGCAATCAAAGGCTGAAAAAGTGTGTTGCGGGAGGAGGAACAGGTCGATCCACAGATAACAAACATCCATATGCACAAAGTAGGTAGGAAAGCAAAGAGAAGGAAGATCACATGGTCTCTGTGACCTAGAGGGGCTTCTGTCATCACCTGACAGACTTTAAACCAGTCATAAGTGGTAAGTGGAGAGGTTACAGTGCTGATGTCCTGATCAGAATATAGGATGCTGGAGAGGAAGACAAAGAGCCAATTTGTGATACTCAAGCTAGGGGAAAGATATCTATAGGATGCCACAGAGGAAGATGTAGAACCATTTTGTGATACTGCAAGCTCGGGGAACAACATCTTATATAGTTAGTACGGTTGAAAAAAGACCATCAAATACAACTAGGGGATGGGAGAGGGCATAACATTCTATTCATTTCCATAAGCATCAATGATATTTTTCTCTAAGGAGTCATCTAATCCTTTTTTGACGCTGTCAGCTGTTGCTGCTGTGACCAGCACCTGGGGTAGGCTATTACACAAATTCACAGTCCTTACAGTGAAGAAGCCTTGTCGGCTCTGGAAATTAAGTCTTTTTTTCTCCAGGCGAAGTGTGGGCCACTTATATATTTATATACATGTATCATATCTCCCCTTAAATGTCTCTTCTCCAGACTAAACAAATCTAACTCCTTTAATCTCTCATCATAAGTGAGGTCCTCCATGCCCCTTATCAGTTTTGTTGCCCTCTGTTAAGCCTTTTCCAACTCTAGGACATCCTTTCTATGAACTGGTTCCCAGAACTGAACTGCATATTCCTGATACCAATGATTTATAAAGTGATAGTATTACGTCCCAGGAGTCCATACCCCCTTTTTTAACTGTAGTTTTTATTAAAGTTTTTAGTGTAAATAACAAGAAAGTAATACAAAATGTCACAGAATAAACACAATAAGTGAAAATTCAACAATGAAAAAATAAGACGAGTAAGACATTAAGACTGGGGGAGACAGACATAGGGCAAAGGGGGTAGGGAAATGAGGATAGGAAAGTTAGAGATCCTGAAGTATACAATAGGTATCCAAAGGGGACCATATGGAGTCAAAGGCCACCACTGCATTATTCAAATTAGCCGTTAAGAGTTCCAAATTACAGATTGTCTTGACCTTGGCAATAAAGTCAGAAGTAGATGGGAGTGTAACTGATTTCCAGTGCAAGTCTATAAGGGATTTAACTGCTGTGCAAAGGTAAAGGAAGAGTTTGGCTGACTTCTTGCCCATCTGCCTCAGTGGTAAGTTGAGTAAATGGACAAGAGGATCCAGCGGTACTGATTGAAGATAAAGGTTATCCATAATAGCCTTGACCCTCCTCCAATATCTACATATCAGGGAGCAGTCCCAAAATATAGGATATAGGGAGCCTAGGGACGAATTATATCTCCAGCAAGTGGTAAGGATCGCGGGATTCAGGGAGTGAAGGAGGGCAGGAGCATGGTATCAATGCCTAAGAATCTCATATTGAAGTTCCCTAAAAGGGTTTCATCCCATCTAGACATATATCTGTGCACAGGAGGAGATCAACCCTCAGGAGAGGATAGAAGTCTATAAATAACTGAAATTAGGCCTTTGGTAGAGGTGCCAGACCTAAACAATTTCTCAAAGGTCGTAGTGGTGAAGACCCACAAGATGCCTAAGAGAGTAAATGTAAAGTGGGCAATTTGGCTATAATGGAATCACTCAGTTCGGGGAAAGTGTAACTCTGAGGTTAGATAGTCGAAGGACCTGAGCTCCAGAGTCAGACAGTCAGTCATATCAGCCAGTATGAAGCAGCCAGCCCTGGACCAGAGGCGAACTATGGGAGCTGAAAGTCCCTCCAGGAGGAGCAGATTATGTAGAAAAGAATTCATAGAGGATCTCTCCAAAGCAAGGGGGAAATAGGCAGAACAGGTAGACCAGATCACCCCGATAGAGCGTATGGGGCCCAGCGTGGGGGTCGGGAGGGGAGGGGGAGATTCAGGATTAGGGTAATTTTTACAGCCGAAATCCTGCTCAGCAAAGAGATATACAAGGGGTGCCACTTATCTAGCAATTGCTTGAGTGCTCAGAACAGTTGAGGATAATTCACAGCATAAAGCGTAGCATACAAGGGGGGAAGCTGAATTTCCAAGTATTTAATAGACTGTTCTTGCCATTGGAAATCAAAATTACTGTGCAGGAGCTGTACAGTTGACTCAGGAGTATTAAGTGGAATGGCCTCTGTCTTTGTAGGGTTGACCTTGTAGCCTGATATTTGACCATGGTCATGGAGGGTTTTCATAAGGGTAGGTAGGGAGGTGTGGGGATTAGTGAGGGTAAGGAGAACATCATCTGCAAAGAGGTAAATTTTAAAGTCCCTGTCCCAAACCTTGATACACGTAATGTCAGCTTTACGGCATATAGACGCCGCCTGTGGGTCAATACAGAGTGTGAATATTAGAGGGGGAGAGGGGACAGCCCTGCCTAGTACCATTTCTAATGGGGAAGGATCTGGAGGAGGATTGGGGGAGTTTCACCACCACTGAGGGAGTTGAGTAGAACACCCGAATCGCCTGAAGGAATGCTCCACGAAAACCATAAGCCTCGAGGGAAGCAATTATGAATGACTAATACATCAACACGATTAAATGCCTTTTCTGCATCAAGGCTGAGAAGGAGGGCTGGAGTCAAGGAATAGTTGGCCACCTCTATAAAGTCCACAGTCCTTCTGGTGTTAACTCCACCCTGACGACAGGGAAAGAGTCTCACCTAGTCCTTGTGAACAGGAGAAGGGAGCCACACATTAAGTCTCTTAGTAAGAAGTTTCGTAAATAGTTTTAAATCAATATTTAATAGGGCAATGGGTCAGTAACTGGAGCACTCCTTTCGGCCTGAAAAGTCTTATAATATAAATACGTGAACCCATCCAGCCTGGGCCCTTACCATTTGGAAGCATTTTTAAAACTCCCGCTATCTCCTCATCAGTAAAGGGTGCATTAAGTGAGGACAGAGCCTCAGACAGGAGGGAGGATAGAGTACAGGACGTCAGGAAATCCTGAATACACTGCTTTGATGCCAGCGAGAAGGGAGGTTGTACAGCTTTATGTAATAGTTGTTGAAGGCCATAGCAATAGTGTCAGGATGGTGCTGAGGATTACCCCTAGTGTCTTGTACAATAAAAAGGAGTGGAAGTGGCATAGAAGTCTCGGAGGGTCTCTTCGCTAGAAGGTTATGTGCTTTGGTGCTCCATTCATAATAGCGCCGATGAGTGTATAATAGTTGTGCAAT
Organism: Leptodactylus fallax; assembly: GCA_947044405.1. Lineage (NCBI taxonomy): Eukaryota > Metazoa > Chordata > Amphibia > Anura > Leptodactylidae > Leptodactylus > Leptodactylus fallax. The sequence continues at coordinate 265,053 of CAMRHE010000048.1, read as the reverse complement.
GTGGTGCGCTAGATCCCATAGATCTGCGCAGGCCACAACCAGTTGTCAGAGGACCAAGAGAGAAGTTCGGTCGGCTAGGTGAGCAGTGAGAGTCTGGATCTTAGTCACCAGGACACGCTCTTTGGCGGCCCTATCCTTTTTAAGTCGCAACGCCAAAGCTATGCAGTGCCCGCACATAACTGCATTATGGACTTTCCACAAGGTGGCACCAGAGGACACAGACTCCTCGTTTTCCCTAAAGTAGTCTAGGAGGTGGGTATGCAGGGTAGTTTGGGAGAAGAGGGCATGGAGAAGGCCCTCATTGAGATGCCAGTGGCAAAATCTAGTCAGTATGGGGGCTCAGGACAGGGAGACCATCACTGGGGCATGAGTGGACCAAGAAATGGGGCCAACTTCCACTCCAGTGAGTAGACGGAGGGTTAGGACAAAAAAATAGTCAATCCTAGTATGAAGATTGTGGGGATGGGTATAAAAGTGTAGGAGCGGCCTGAGGAATTGTCTACCCACCACAAGTCATACAAGGCCTAACGACAGCCTATCCAGGAGTCCAAACCCCTTTTAATACTTGATAATATCCTGCAGGCCTTAGAAGTAGCTGACTAACATTACATGCTGTTATTTAATGTATGGTCTATAAGGACACCTAGGTCCTTCACCAATAGTGATTCTCCCAGCTTTACTCCCCCTGGGACAAAAATTACATGCATATTATTTTTAGCCAGATGCATAACTTTATATTTATCCACATTCAACTTTATTTGCCATGTGGATGCCCAAACACTCTGTCCAAGTCTGCTTGTAACTTACGTACATCCGCTATAGACTTTACTGTTCTACATAGTTTTTTTTTGCCATCAGCAAAAATAGAGACAGTGCTATTAATCCCATCTTCTATATAATTAATAAATAAGTTAAATAACAGCGGACCCAGCACTGAACCCTGGGGTACACCACTTATCACTATATGATCCAAAGCAATTGCAATTGCTAGTGGTAAATATCACCAACTGAGATGAGCGAATCGAAGCTGACGAAGTGGAATTGGATCCAAATTTCAGGAAATATTCGATTCACATCGAATCCAGATTTCCTCACGCTTCATGGTAATGAATCACATTTTTTCCTAAAATGTCTGCTACACATATTAGGACATGGGGCAAGGAACTCTGGGAACGCAGGATCAACCACAATGCCATGCGTGCATCTAATCAGCAGCCAGTCAGCCCTGTGATGTCACAGCCCTATAAATACCGTCTGCCATCTTGGATTCAGGCATTTTCCAGTGTACTTATTGCAGGGGCTAGGGAGAGTGGTAGAAAAGACTTGAAAACTCTTATTTTGCTCAATTCAAGTTCAGGGAAAGAGTATTAGAAGTATAGGGAAAGGATAGGGAGGAATTTATAGAGTATTGAAGAACAGGGTTCATTTGGGGTGTTTGCAGCCTGGGTAATAGGAACAATCCTACTACACCTTGCTTCACTGACTGCCATTATACTGCTGCTCATTGCAGGTTTGCAAAAGATCATACCTGTGTAATTCAAATTATTGGGGTTTTATTAGTCCTTATGCAGTGCAGTTATATGTTGTAAAGTCTTTTCTTCGCGTTTATTAGTTGGGAAAAAATAAGTGGCTTATTTGCCATTGTGTGTTGAAGGGAGAAAATTACAGGCATTTTTGCCGTGCATTAGTGGCAAAAAAAGGATTGTTAATAACTAGCGATGAGTGGATTTTTCAAAAAATTCGATTTGGCAGCCTCTCTGAATTTTCCGATTCGATCCTAATTCATTCGCGGCGAATCTTCTTAAAAAACAGCTATTTCCTGGCTGCAGAGAGCCTGTATAGTGGTGTAGAACACTGTGCCTTGCAGTAGTTTTTAGTGATGTCCCACTAGGGGATCTGAACCAGCAATGCACTGATTGCTGGTTCAGCACTATAGACTGCAATACACGCATAGGCTGACTTCCTCACTTCTGGGCAGGATCATCCAGGTACTGGGGGCTACTAGCAGCCCGGGGTCACGGGCCAGACCCTGAGCTGCAGAAGATGCATATCGGCACCTCCCAATCTCGCCGCGAGGGATGCCGAGGGGGACATGTAGCATGGCGGAACCCCTTGGATGCCACAGTCATGTTTGACCGCGGCATCCAAGGGGTAAAAACCAGTGATTGGAGCTATGCTCCGACCGGGGGGTTATGGAGCACGGTGTTAGCTGTCAGTGCCATGGGCGGTAGCGAAGGGGTTAAAGGGCTGTGACCCTAGCTGCTGATTGGCTGCATGCATGGCATTGTGGGTGATCCCGCTTTCCCAGAGTTCTTTGCCCTATGTCCTAACGTGCAGCAGCCGTTTTATGAAAAATGCGATTCGTTACCATGAAGCATGAGGAAATCCAGATTCGATGTGAATCGAATATTTCCTGAAATTCGGATCAAATTCCACTTTGTCAGCTTCAATTCACTCATTTCTATTAATAACAACCCTTTTTTTTGCTACTAATGCACGCAATATTCTCCCTTTAACACACAACGGCGAATAAGCCACTTATTTTTTCCCTACTAATAAATACCAAGAAAAGGCGCTATAACAGATAACTGTTTTAATGGAGGGTCCCTGCACTTTTGGACAAAGACAAAACAAACAGCTATAGGTGTCACAGTGGTTACCCTTGCAACCAGGCCCCTAAGCCAGAAGGCCTCATAGGCCCCCTCCCCAGGTGTCTCCAGGTGTAGGGAAACTTCTTCCTGCTACTGGGCTGTGCACCTTTTTTAATGTCCTTCTGGCCAAGCATCACTTGCAGTACCATAGTGCAGATGACAGGGTAGCCGGGGGTACTATAGAAGAGATGTGTGACCTGGAATGTATGTGATGTAATTTGATGTAGGGTGGGATGGGAGACTTATTACCTGTGGGGGGACTCTAGTATGCTGTTCACAAAGGAACAGTTAAAGTGTGTTGAGGTAATTCACCACCTCCCAAGTTGAGGGTAGGTGGCTGTTATGGATCAGCTGCTGCTCCTCCCAGTGACCAATCAACTTTAGGTTAATGGTAATGAAATAGAATAAAATATTTTGAGAAAAAAAACTGGGTTTGTTTGTGAGCACTGCTGATTCCAATGCTGAAAAATGCAAGGGTTATTTAATACATGCAGTCTTTTATTAATGCATATACTTTTCTGTATACCTTTTGTAAGGGAATTGCTAGAGGAGCAATTCCCCAGTAGCTGCTGGTGAACCCTGGGAGGAAGGGCACAACAAGACAGTGAACCCTAAGCTGAACCCCCCCCCCCACCACTGTCCCTGACTAACTTGCCTGATCTGTCCTAGGCGACAGCCAGCAACTGGTCGACAATCCCTTCTTAATATAAGTGAAAACACAGAACGCAGACAGGACAAACCACAAGAAAGGGAGGTCAGCTAGCCAAGGGGTCGGTAACAGTCGAGCAATGCAGTACAGAATCAAAATCCAAGAGAATAGTTAAAGTCAAATCCAGAGGTCAGGAATAAGAATACAAGTAATTAAACAGCAAGGAGTAATAGCCAGTACGCATGAGGCAATAGCAAGCGCCAATGTGAATGTGAGCAAACAATAAATAGGAAGGAAGAACCCGCCCCAGACTTGATAGGACGATAGGCTGTCAATCACACAGGAAAGGCTAAGATTAACTATTTGAGGAGCAGAAAGAAACAAGGTGCAGGAGACAGGTGTGGCTGAAATTCAATTACATAGTAGTAGTACTAGGATAGTGTTCAGACTGAACAACAAGAACCTTAAGCAAAGAATCAAACTGAACATGCCTCCTCCGCCGCAGCATGTGAGCGGAGGGTGGCACAGAGACCCGAACAGGCAGAGATGTTTCACCTTTATAACATTATCACAGTGCACACATGGAATTGCACTTTTGCCCTTGGCCATGCGATTCCATGTGATACTCAGTGTTTTATATACATTGCATGTGCATGTATGGATTCCTTTTCATGCATGCACCCTAGCCTCACTCTCTCAGCAGCCCCACGAGGTGACGCCGGCTCTCCTAATGTGCAGGCTCTGGCGCCCCTCGTTATCGTTCAATATTCAATTACAATTTTGATTGTATGCATTCCTTTGCATTTTGTTGTACTATGCAGTTGGCGTAATGAAGACACTGGATCAAAATGCATTGCCATTTTTATATGAATTAATAAAAGACCACATGTATTAAATAACCCTTGCATTTTTTAACACTGGAATCAGCAGTGCACACAAAACAAATCCAGATTTTTTTCCTCACACTATTTTGTTTTGACTGGCATAGCTACATTTATACAGTCACAGAATAACTAACAGCCCTTTGCAGACAACCATAAGGCTGATGTGGCCTTGCAAAAATGAGTTTGACACCCCTGGTATGGAAGGATCCTATTGCCATGATGAGTGGGGATGATGATAAAAATGACTGAATTCGATGATGATTCTATTGCAAATAAGACCTGGCAACTGGGTCTCGGTGACAGGGTGACATCAGAAAAAGCAGGTGAATACAGCAGCAATGGTAATTTCATCCAGTGTACTGTTAGGGAATTGCCTGTTGAGCAATTCCCCAGTGGCTGCTGCTGGAACCTGGGAGGAAGGGGAACGACAAAAACAGTGAGACCTAATCCTGAACCTACCCTGCCTATTTGCCTCAACTACCCTAGGTAGTAGAGGACAGTCCCTTCCTATGATGCAAGGGAAGACACAAAACGCAAACAGGAAAAACAAACAGGAACGGTAGTAAAGAGAGTCAAAGGTCAGAGCCAGTCGAGCAGTGAAGTCCAGAATCATACTCCAAAAGAGTAGTCACAGGGAATAGCCAAGGTCAGAAATATATATAAACAGCAAACAGTATAAAGCCAGCACGCACAGAAAAACAATAGCAAGCATCAAGGAACGGGTTGGAAAACTATATAAAGGGAATCCGCCCTAGGCATGATAGGCAAGGAAGAATGTCAATCAAATAGCTACAAGCTTAATTCCATCGTAACCAGAGGAGTAAGAGCACTGGCTGAACTGACACACAACAACAAATACCCAGCTGTGCTATAACAGCAGGAGCAAAGAATCAAAAATGGACAGAATCAAAAAAGGCAAAGTGAGCAAGACTGTCCTACTCCTTCTCTACATAATCTTATTTGTAGGTAGGCCACATCCACACCTAGCACATGGTCATTATTGTTATCATAATCATATCCATCTGCTTCTCCCCCTCCTCTATGCAATTGTCAGTTATCAATAAGGCGATGTGTGTCCAGAAAACAGCAATACACTCTCAGTCATTCAGATGTCTGCAACTTTAAATAGCACCTGGCTAAGTTACTGGGGGTGCAGTCACTGCCGTATCACTTAGTGGATTCCACTGAGTTTTGCCAACTGATGGCATGTCTCAATCTGAAAATACCTTTCCTTGGATATGTCCATGTGGGAAAAAGTGCATGCCACCATCAGCAATTATGGGAAGCAACAATACATAGCTTTTATAGCCCATTGGGTCAATGTTTGGATCGGCAGCAGTCACTGTCCCGAAATGCAGCAAGGACAGATGCTGGTACTGACACTACCCCATACAGGTGCAGCTCAATAAATTAGAATATTTTTGAAACATTTATTTCGTTCAGTAATTAAATTAAAAAAGTGACCTCCTATATTTTCTAGATTCTTTACACACAGAGTATTCTATTTCAATTGTTTTATTTCTGTAAATGTTGATTATGGATTACAGGTAATGAAAACCCAAATCTAAGAAAATTTTAATATTGTAAAAAAGTTCAGTATTGTAAATTCAGTGTGTCACCTGCCAAGGTTTCCTAAGCCTTTAAATGGTCCCTCAGTCTGGTTCAGTAGGACACACAATCATAGAAGACGCTGATTATGAACTGAATTACTGAATCACTGAAATGAATGAACGTTTCAAAGATATTGTAATTTATTGAGATGCACCTGTAGGTGCAGGTCCAGTTTCAACACCAGGCAGGACCCATCCACCTCATCCAGGTCGTCCTCACTGGACTATTTCCTGCCTCCAACTTTACCAGGAAAAAACATTGTTTCCACTCCCCCTCCGTCATTTCATGGCTGTAAATTGAAGCACACATTGGGTGGCATAAGAGCAGACGTTGGAGCATCTACTTGAGCAGCAGACGGTTTGAATGATTACTGCATGCAGAAAACCTCAGGGACAATCTTTTATTTCTGAAGTCCTTTTATAAGGTTCAGGCCACCAAATGTGCAAAAGTGCAATATGAGCATCAGTAATGTTATCCCTTTGATATACACACGTGGACAAAATTGTTGGTACCCCTCGTTTAATGAAAGAAAAACCCACAATGGTCACAGAAATAACTTGAATCTGACAAAAGTAATATATAAAAATTCTATGAAAATGAACAAATGAATGTCAGACATTGCTCTTCAACCATGCTTCAAAAGAATTTTTTAAAAAAGAAAACTCATGAAACAGGCCTGGACAGAAATGATGGTAACCTTAAGTTAATATTTTATTGCACAACCTTTTGAGGCAATCACTGCAGTCAAACGATTCCTGTAACTGTCAATGAGACTTCTGCACCTCTCAACAAGTATTTTGGTCCACTCCTCATGAGCAAACTTCTCCAGTTGTCTTGGGTTTGAAGGGTGCCTTTTCCAGACGGCATGTTTCAGCTCCTTTCAAAGATGCTCAATAGGATTTATGTCAGGGCTCATAGAAGGCCACTTCAGAATAGTCCAATGTTTTCCTCTTAGCCATTCTTGTGTGTTTTTAGCTGTGTTTTTTGGGTCATTATTCTGTTGCAAGACCCATGACCTGTGACTGAGACCAAGCTTTCTGACACTGGGCAGCACATTTCTCTCTAGAATCCCTTGATAGTCTTGAGATTTCATTGTACCCTGCACAGATTCAAGACACCCTGTGCCAGATGCTACAAAGCAGCACCAAACATAACAGAGCCTCCTTCATGTTTCACAGTAGGGACACTGTTCTTTTCAAGATATGCTTCATTTTTCCATCTGTGAACATAGAGCTGATGTGCCTTGCCAAAAATTTAGATTTTTGTCTCATCTGTCCATATGACATTCTCCCAGAAGCTTTGTGGCTTGTCAACATGTAGTTTGACAAATTCCAGTCTGGCCACCAATTATGCAAGTTCTCCCACTTAAAAAGAGGAGAGAGGCCAATAATTGGCCTCATCGGTAGACCTCAACTAAGAGACAAAATGAGAAAAGAAATCCAGAAAATCACTGTCTGATTTTTAAAGAATTTATTTGCAAATTATGGTGGAAAATAAGTATTTGGTCAATAACAAAAGTTCGTCTCAATACTTTGTTATATATCCTTTGTTGGCAATGACAGAGGTGAAACGTTTTCTGTAAGTCTTCATAAGGTTGGCACACACTGTTGCTGGTATGTTGGCCCATTCCTCCATGCAGATCTCCTCTAGAGCAGTGATGTTTTGGGGCTGTCACTGGGCAACACTGACTTTCAACTCCCTCCAAAGGTTTTCTATGGGGTTGAGATCTGGAGACTGGCTAGGCCATTCCAGGACCTTGAAATGCTTCTTACGAAGCCACTCCTTCGTTTCCCTGGCAGTGTGCTTGGGATCATTGTCATGCTGAAAGACCCAGCCACATTTCATCTTCAGTGCCCTTGCTGATGGAAGGAGGTTTGCACTCAAAATCTCACGGATCAGTCGTCCTGGTCCCTTTGCAGAGAAACAGCCCCAAAGCAGGATGTTGCCACCCCCATGCTTCACAGTAGGTATGGTGTTCTTTTGATGCAACTCAGTATTCACTCTCCTCCAAACACGACGAGTTGTGTTTCTATCAAATAGTTCTACTTTGGTTTCATCTGACCATATGACATTCTCTCAATACTCTTCTGGAACATCCAAATGCTCTCTAGCAAAGTTCAGACGGGCCCGGATATGTACTGGCTTAAGCAGGGGGACACATCTGGCACTGCAGGATCTGAGTTCATGGTGGCGTAGTGTGTTACTGACAGTAGATTTTGTTATGTTAGTCCCAGCTTTCTGCAGGTCATTCACTAGGTCCCCCCGTGTGGTTCTGGGATTTTTGCTCACCGTTCTTGTGATCATTTTGACCCCATGGGGTAAGATCTTGTGTGGAGTCCCTGATCCAGGGAAATTATCAGTGGTCTTGTATGTCTTCCATTTTCTAATTATTGCTCCCACAGTTGATTTCTTCACACCAAGCTGCTTGCCTATTGCAGATTCAGTCTTCCCAGCTTGGTGCAGGTCTACAATTTTGTTTCTGGTGTCCTTCCACAGCTCTTTGGTCTTCAACATAGTGGAGTTTGGAGTGTGACTGTTTGGGACCTGTTGGGGACAGGTGTCTTTTATACTGATAACAATTTCAAACAGGTGGGAGAACTTGCACAATTGGTGGCTGACTAAATACTTTTTTTCCCCACTGTACACTTATCTGTTTGGTGACACTTCAGACTCCCAGGTTCAGCACATCACACTTCAGACTCCCAGGTTCAGCACAAGACCAACTCTCCTTGCAGTGAGTTCTGGTGAAGGCATGTGCGGGTCTGTCTTGGCTCACCGAGGTGTGCAAGTGTTAGACAGCTGTCTCTACTGCTCACAGTTATCAGCCAATCTCCTGCTATTGCTTTTATTGTGGCCTTGCATCGGCTGCTAGCCATAACACAGTATAAGCCAATTTAAACAATGGTTTGTGACAAATTTATTCATCCCGAAATAAATCCTTAGACCAAACCACTTGAACCTGATGGTGTTGAGTGGTGATTTTACAAGATTGACTATAAGAAGTTAAACTGCTTTTAAGTGTTTAAATGGCCAAGTTTCCATGACAAAATAGAACATCATGTCATATTAAGGGGTTAAGTAAACACACACAAAGCCTGATTAATGACAAATCTGTTGTTCTAAAGAAAGATTGGTTAATACGAATCATGCCTGAAGACAGTGTTCAGAAGATCTAAGAAGACACATTACAGAAATTCACAGCGCTTGAAGAGGCTACAAAGTCAGAGACCCTGGTGTATATCAGTCCACAGTTAGACAAAGTTTCTTTTAAACTGAGAAAATCTAGGTTTGTTGCTACTCTAACAAGGAGTGGTGTCTTGTTAAGATCAAGAACACTACAGACAATCCTGAAAGAAGTGAAAAAGAATCCAAGGGTTATATCAAAATGCATACTGGCTCTACAAACTGCAAAATCCTCTTTTCATGTGTCCACTATTAAAAAAAAAAAAAAAAACACTAGACAAGATTGGTATTTATGTGAGAACACAATAAATTAGGCTGCTGCTCACCATAAACCATTGCAGTCCATTTCAAGTTTACCTAAGATCACATTGATGTTCCACAATGTCTTTTGGAAAATGTTCTATCAACAGATGCACAATGCTATATTCAGAGAAAAATAAAAATATTGTTCACCACCGAAACCTCATTCAAACTGAAGAGTTATGCAACAAGACAATGACCCAAAGTACACAAGTAAATAAACCAAAGAATGGTTAACTTACTTTTATAGCACTTTATAAATCAGAGGGTTAGTGTATAAGCAAAATCATACAATTACATAATTACAAACTAATAAACATTTCAAACATTAGGAGTGTGAGGGTTAAAATATAATTTGTATTATATTCTATACACTCTATACACAGAGAATGAAATAGTCTGCAGATAGCCTGCACAGTTTAGAAGATAAGATAGGAAGCAGACACTGGGACGGCATTCAACAGTACTGTTGTTCTCAGGAAAAGATAAGGGGAAACATCCACAAAATTCAAGGAGAGATGTTGTTATGAGAAACTGAACAAATCTGTTTAGCAGCGGAACCGGAAAGACCAAATATGTACATTGGTCACATGACTGTTGTGTAACCAACTTGCCTTTAAAACTTGTATGAACTATACAATAAACGAAATCATTCTTACTAGACTCCTGGGCGTGTCTGTAGTTTCTTTTCCTCGCGCTCGATATTATTCTTTATTTAATTAGGATTACGGTGACATCCATCCCGGGGGAACTTAACCCCCGACAGAAATTGGCGAACCATCGTGGGGCAACGAGATCGTCTGATGTGCAGCCGATAGAGTGCCGACCCACTTACCGATCGACTTGAGGACGGGACCAGAGGACCTCAGATAGATAAAAACAGTACTGTGAGGTAAGACCTTATCTTGCCAATTAGTATATCTGAGGTTCCTATGTGTCTATTCTCTGTATCGATGAGTGAGGTAAGCTGCTGCATGTTTATATGACATCTCGACGCCAATTAAATAGTACGGAAGAACCTAAAAGGACATGTCACCTGTAAATGATATGGGAATTGCTTTCTTTGCTGTCTGTCTTACCTTCCTATTGATGTTTGTATCTTACCTGTGTTATAAGATATATAAGGCTGCAAAGAATGGGGAAAAGTTCTCTATTCTTAACCCCTAGAGTCTAGAGTTGCGGACAAGGTTCGGAACTGAGAAGCACTGAGTGATTGAAAAGTCCTTGTTTTGGAACACTAGCCTCCAGCCGTGCCTGGACGGTCAAGGTCGAATGGGACCTGAGTAGTAGCACGAAGGACTTAGTAGAATCCGCGCGAAGAAGTGCGTGCAGTGATTTAGGAGTGTTTTGGTAAGGGGACACAGGCAGAAAGTTGAGCCTGTGGAAGCCATTAGGCATTGCCCTGAGCACTACTCCTGAACTTGCACAAGTAGTTCATAGAAGACAGAAGAGTCTGTATGGGAGTTCTCACTAAGTAGTCATAAGTGACCCTCTATTGTCTCAAGGTTGCCCTAGAGGAGTGAGAGACTCATCGGCTGATTAGCTACCAGCCAAGATGGGGATGGGACCCTCTAAGATATGGTACACCCCATGTGAACTAATAGAAATAGGGGAAGGGAAAGAAGTAGACGCACAGGTAAAGACAATCCTAAAAAAGAGCAGGAATATGCAAAACTAGGTTGGTAGACAGTAAATTTTGGGATCAGTGAAGATTAGACCATGCGGGATTGATTCAAGATAATAAGTTGCAAAGAGGTATATATGCCCTGATAGAAGGAAGCAATAGAATAGGATAAGGGGATGATAGTTCAGGAAATAATGAATCACCCCCACCTCACTCCGAGAATCAGGCTTGAAGGGAGACATCACCCTTCTCAGTATTATTGTTTAATATAACCCATCTTATCTCCCAGCTCTGTATGAAATATTACTTACTTTAACAAAATACTCAGAGAATCTGATATAGTGCAAAGAGAAAAACTGTCCACCATCGGTATGATGTTTATTGGATTATGTATTATATATATATATATATATATATATATATATATAAGTGAACCTGTATTTGTAATATTCATTCGGTTTATATCAATGCCAGGATTAAACTTTTATGCTTTTTGTAAAATTAAATCCGCTTTCAGGAAATGTCCCCTAAAAAGAAGAAACTAGGATATTGTGATGTTCCACAGGGGTTCAACTTTTGGTTGGAATCCAGTGAAGAAAATTCTAAAGTCTGGCAGTTTGCCCTTATGGTAACCTGAAGTACAACTCAGGGGTTTTGAACACCTGTGGTAATGACAAAAGGTGGGGTTTGGAAAATATTTGAAAATTGTACAAAAATAGTAATATGTAATTTTGGTGTCAGTATTAACTGCTATCTGCTTGAATTGTATTCCTGTATTCTGTTGTAGCGCTCTGCAGATGTTCTGCAGGGAATAACCAAAACATTAATTGACTGCCAAGTAACTCCAAGGACGTTGTATCTGATGTGATGCGCACGCAGAAAATCACAAGCTAAACATGATGCTGTGTTACCCAATAATGTTACATGTCAATTATTACAAAGTGAAACTTGGCTTTGGGCCTCCGGGGTCCGCAGCCTGTGTATGATGACTATTTATGCCCAAAGGGAAAATATTCTGATAAAAGTGTTAGCCTAAGGTTAAATGGAAAAGTAAGGTACAATGACAATATATATGTGTATAATATTGTGTAATATATATATGTAAAATATTCAAGAAAATATTCAAACATATGAAATTACGTCTTGTACTATACCATGCTTTCTGAAACATTGGGAGAAGTGGAGGGTTTAACAGCGCAGCGGTGCGTGGGCGGCTGCTTGCATGATTTTGTCCTTGAGAGTACAGTGGTGTAAAGTATCAGGGAAAGACAGGCCCTCCCGCCCCAGTGTCCTACTTTTGTCCTCACAGGATAGGGGAATTCAGATTTTTCAACCTGTATTGATTAATGGAAAGGAGGTGCCATTTTTGATAGACACTGGGGCAACAAAATCATGTGTGAGCAAACAGGATGCCGGCACATTCAAATTACCACTCTCAGGAGACAGCCAGGTGGTTCAAGGGGTATCGGGGCTACCAGTCACTTTAGATCAAACTGATCCTGTAGAAACTTCATTTCAGGGTAGCAGGATACTCACCAGGTATCTAGTCACTGACACATCAGATAACATTCTTGGTACAGATGTGATGGGAGCATTAGGTTGTAACATCATGTTGCATCCATCAGGGGAAGCATATGTAAAAGTCACACATACTAACCATGAGATTTTATGCTTGTTATCTGCTGAGTTAAGTACACCAAATTGTATTTTTGTCCTCACTGAGGAAGAAAATGTACTGTTATCCCAAGTGCCAACAGCATTATGGGCAACTGGGAAAACAGACTTAGGTAAATTGGATGTACCCCCTGTTATGGTAACCCTGAAACCTGGAGCTCAGCCACCAAGGATTAAACAATATCCTTTGACTCATGCCCAAGAGGATGCCATAGCAGTAACAATAGTAGAATTAGTGAAGGCAGAGGCATTGAAGGAAAGTACTTCTGTAGCTAACACTCCTCTTTTCCCAGTAAAGAAAAAGGGCAAGAAGGGAGAACCAGACACATACCATATGGTTCATGATCTCAGGGAATTAAGTGACATTACTTGAAACACCTGTAGTGCCCATACGGTGACCAGATGGAAGGTAACGCTGCAGTTGGGATTGCGGGGTGCAAACAGCGCAAACTTGTCATGGTCTCTGGGCACGAGGGCGCAGCGCTGGTGCTGTCCCACGTTACCACCACTGGTACCGGTGATGAGGGGGCTGCACAAATGTTGGTGGTGATTGTTCCCCCGGGGCGCTTCCCCTATACTGTGCCGACTGGTGGTATTTGGGGCGCCCTGATGTTGTCGGTGCAGAGTCAGACACAGAAACGGTTGTAAAGTTGAACTTTTACTTCCATGGGTGTGGAGGCACAAATGCTTAAACAGTTTCTTCAATACAAAACAACGGGGTAAGCCTGGTGACACAGCAAAGTCCTGGGGTGCAGGGTAGACTTGATGAAAGGTGTTCCTAGCCCCTTATACTTCAGTGTTACAGCCCTGAGGTGCATCTGGGTTCCTATTTGGCTCATAGGAGGATGCCCACCATGATACTAGTACATAATATTCCCCACTCACGTTATGTGGTCCTGATAGCTCAGAGTTTCGGGGTGCAATAGTCAGGGTGGCAGGATATTCCACAGGTCTGGCCTTGGCCCCTGGATCCTGTGATACTTGCTATGGAGCACGTGTTCCAGAATGTTCTCTCCACAGTCTCATGCTGACAAGATAATGATGCTTGACTTCCTTCAGGGCGATGGCTAGGCAGACAGGGGACAGGATCTTCTGAATAGCTGGAGTATGTCAGCTCTCCAACCTTCCTGGGCCTGTCTAGGACTTGAGATTCCTGCACTAAACTCATTGCTTTCTTCACAGGACATCACACTTATCTCCTCACCTCCTCCTCCTAACACTCCACACTTCTAACTCCTCACACGCAGGACCTTCCTGCAGGGGTGTTACCATGGGGACCCAGTGATCAGCTGACTCCTCTCCTTTTCCCAGGCGATGTCCTCCCATTGGACATTTGGTTACTATTCAATCCTATGGGAGGTGTAATGCATGTGTGAGGCTCACTAGGTGGCGCTGTGTTGTGTGAGACTCAGGACCCCCTGCTATGTCACACAGGCTATGAAGCAACAGGAAATAATACAATGCACAGAGATCACCCTCAGCCCAGCCATAGCCAGCTCTGGGATGCCACATACTCCCCCCTCTTTCACTGAGCCGACCTCGGCGACGGGCTGGGGTGAAGGTGAGAAATGTAACATAACGTTAATAAATACGAATAAAGTGCAAATGCAAATTTCGTGAGTGTCCATTATCATGAGAGTCTCTCTGAGAAACAATAAACAGTCCTTTCTGTAAGGAAGAGTAGGCACTCTAACACCAATGTCCATACCGCAATAGGGTAACAGAACTTCCTTGGCTCGGTGAGCCAGGCACTATGGCTTGGATTGTTGCATATAAATGTAAATACTATATTACATGGCAAGATATTATATATATACTGTATATACACACAGGAAAAACATTAATGTAATCAGAGCAGGAATAACATATATACAGAAGCAGAGACAGTTAACCTCTTTTACCCAAGGACAGCCATGGCATCACTATAGCATGTTGGAGGTATGCCTTTTGTGGTACGCTCAGAACGCCTAAGTGGAACGAGATTTGAATCAGGAACAGAGTCACTGAAATCAATTAAATCATCTGTCGAAGGGTTCTCTTGCACTAGAGCAATTGGTGGATAACAGCTAAATGGTAGTAGTTTAGGCGCCCACATAAGCTCAGTTAACGTTGGGGGTCTCTCTTTCGCTTCAGAAGGTGACAAGATCTCTGTACTCGTTGTCTCAGCTGGGGGCACCTCTGTGGGTAGTCCTTCTTTAAGGCACAGCTTCAGACGGTTTTGGTGTACTACTTGGGGCTGTCTCCCAGGTTTAGAGATCTCATACACGTCGGATTCAGGATATGGTATGGAGATGACACTGTATGGTTCTTTCTCCCAGAATGGATCCAATTTCCCATTCCGATGGTTATTCCTTAACCATACACGGTCGCCAACTTTCAGGGGCGCTGCATGGGCATGATGGTTGTAATCCTCCTGTTGTCTCCTACGAACCTCATCCATGCGCGTTTCAACTATCTCTTTAGCTTCCTCCATACGTCGGCGGTGTTCAACAACCCAGTCTGTTATGGGTAGTGGATTGATGGTGTCAGGGACCTTCACACCAAGGGTTAAGTCTGAAGGAAGTTGACCTTGTCTTCCAAACATTAGATAAAATGGTGCGTATCCCGTAGATGTTTGGGGTGTGTTGTTGTAAATATAGGCCAAGTCCTTGATACGCTCAGGCTACTCAACACCAGGTGTAACTGCGGCTGTTCTTAGCATGCTGATGATCACTTGATTTGCCTTATCGCACATACCATTCCCTTGAGGGTGATACGCTGTGGTTCACAACTTCTTGCAGTCTTGGAACTGACACAGCTCACGGAACAATTGGGATTCAAACGCCGATCCACGGTCGGTGAGGATATGCTCAGGACAACCGTAATGGCGGACAAACTCTGCGTAGAAGGTCTCAGCCGTAGTTCTTGCTGTAAGATCTCTGACAGGCACGATGACAAGGAACTTGGAGTAATGATCCACCATTGTCAGAGCGTAGCTGTAGCCGGAACGTGTGGGACCCAACTTCACATGGTCCAGAGCAACAATTTCACATGGCTTTTGAGTCTTAATTGGATGTAGAGGGGCCTTCTGATCTCTTCGACCTTCCTTGGTGATACTACAGGCAGCACACTCTCGGCACCAACTCTCAATGTCACTCCTCATCCCAACCCAATAGAAGCGACGACGGATGGTAGCTTCGGTCTTTTGTACCCCGAAGTGACCGGATCTGTCATGATACGCCTCAAGTATCATCTGTGCGTCTCTTCTTGGTACGAGGATCTGATGAAGCCTTTCACCTGTGACAGGATCAAGAGTGTTTCTATGTAGAAGGCCTCGTTGGACAAACAGGTGCTTCCTCTGTCGCCAAAGGCGTTTTAATTCCACGTCATGAAGACCTCTCTTTACACGGGTTGGTATTCTTCCTGTAAGCAGGAAATCTGACAATTCTCCTAAAACTCTGCTCTCTTCTTGGAACGTTTTCCACAGAGATGGGTCCTGGAGGGATTCGGCAGCTGTTTTCGCCAGAGATTCTCCTTCTACAGGGACACCAATAGCAACCTGTTGGGCAAACTTGTTGTAGAATGGTGGCATCTCCACCTCTTCCCAGATGTCTTCTCGGGGTGGTTCTTCTCCCACAGGCAACCTTGAGAGTGCATCAGCGTTAGCGTTGGACTTGCCACTGCGATACTTGACAGAGAACTTGTAATTCGCGAGTCTTGAGGCCCACCGTTGTTCAAGGGCTCCCAGTCGAGCAGTGTCCAGATGCGCCAACGGATTGTTATCTGTGTACACGGTAAAGGGTGTGGCAGCCAGGTAGTCTTTAAACTTCTCTGTCATGGCCCAGACAAGCGCCAGAAGTTCGAGTTTAAAAGAACTATAGTTCTGGTCGTTCTTCTCTGCGCCTCTCAGACTCCTGCTGGCGTAGGCGATGACTCGCTCTTTGTTGTCCTGAACCTGGGACAACACTGCACCCAAACCTTGGTGACTTGCATCTGTGTACAAGCGGAATGGCTGACTGTAGTCGGGATAGGCTAGAATTGGTGGTTGCGTCAGAAGTGCTTTAAGCGCTTGAAAGGCTTCCTCTTGACGCGCTGTCCAGTCTACCGGAAGCTTTCGGTTGTAGTTTTCTCTGGGACAACCGCGCAACAACTCGTTCAGAGGCTCGGCTACTTGGGCGAAGTGTGGTATGAAACGCCGGTAGTAACCTGCGAATCCAAGGAAGCTTCGGACTTCTTTGACGGTAGTTGGTCTTCGCCAGTTCTGGACTGCATTGATCTTTTCAGGATCAGGTTGGACGCCTTGTGCGCTCACGACATGCCCAAGGTAGTGAACTTGGGGTTTCAACAGGTAGCACTTGGAGGGCTTCACCTTTAGGCCGTGCTGTATAAGTACCTTGAATACCTCGGACAGGTGACGAAGGTGTTCTTGGTATGTCCGGGAGAATACAATAACATCGTCCAGGTACAGTAGCACACTCTGGAAATTCTCATGGCCGAGGCACCTCTCCATAAGCCGTTGGAATGTGGCTGGGGCATTACATAGCCCAAATGGCATACTATTGAATTCAAAGAGTCCCATCGGGGTCGTAAACGCAGTCTTTTCACGATCTTCAGGCGCCATAGGGACTTGCCAGTATCCACTGGTTAAGTCCAGGGTCGAGAAACAGGTAGCTGATCCCAAAGCCGTTAGAGATTCCTCAATCCGCGGCAATGGGTATGCGTCTTTGTGCATGACATTGTTGAGTTTACGATAGTCCACACAAAATCGTAGGGTTCCGTCTTTCTTCTTGACAAGGACTAGCGGGGCTGCCCAGGGGCTGTTACTCTCCCGGATGACATCAGCATCTCGCATCTCTTGGATCAACTTTTTCACCGGTTGGTACATCGCGGGTGGTATTGGACGGTGACGCTCCTTGATTGGATGGTGGTCGCCAGTCAGAATGCGATGTTGTATGGTCGTGGTCTTACCAAAGTCCAATGGGTGTTTGCTGAATGCCTGTTGGTAACGCTTGGCCACATTGCGAACCCCATTGATGTGCTCTATAGGGGTATTGGCGTCTCCCACGTTCAATTCATCCCACCAGGACTTCGTGGCTCCATTCTGAATGTTCTCAGCAGCTTGGGTGGAACGCTGTGTGGCGGTAGAATCACCAGAGAGAATGTCTTCTGGTGCTAACCGGTGTAGCAGGGCCACAGAGTGGAACTTGTGGAGGTTCACGGGAGCATCGCCCAAGTTGACTAAGCGGACAGGAACACGTCCATTGGAAACTGTGACAAGGCTGCGGGCAGCCATGACAAGTGGTTGGCCATCTACCTGTATGGGTTGTAGCAAGGCCTCGTAGTCCTGATTTTCTATGCCCGGACGGGCACGGCACCACACCATAGTTTCTGTTCCAGGCTGTAGGGTTACTGGACGGGTATCTTGGATCCGGACTCGACCAATTTCACCTTGTTTGTTGGCGAACTTGTGCTGGGCATTGAGTACACGAATGGCCCGCTGAATGGTCTGCTGGTCACTGGGAGAAGCTGTAAGGAGAGAGGCATGCAAGGCATCCAACACTTCTGCAAAGCAATGGCGTAAAACATTCATGCCTAATATTACAACTGCAAACCTATCATCCTCTACATCAGTGACAATTACACCCTGTCTAGGCAGTTTCAAGTCCCCAATCTGGATAGTGGGTTCCCAATAACCCTGCTGTGGTATGGGCTGTCCATTGCTGGCACACAGATTTATCCATGTGTCAGGTGTTCTATTCAACACACCTAAGTCCCAATGTTCAAGGAACACCTGCTTGCGCAGGGTTGTTACCTGAGATCCAGTGTCCACCAATGCTGTCAGAGGGACACCGTTCACCCGGATTGTGATGTGTGGGCAGGCTGAGACGAAGCGTGACAATGGCACTGAAGATTCACCTGGGCCCTTCTTCTTTCCTCCCCGAGGGGCGGCCCGCTGCCTCGGGGGTGGCCCGTTTAACTGAAAACACTGAGGCCTGGTGTGTCCATATCTATGGCAATAGGTACAGTATGGCCTCTCACTCTGCGGAGGTTTCACTGAAGACGGACGTCTGGGTGGCGACTCAGGTGAGATGTTGAGACTTCGCAAAGGATCACTGGATGATGAAGAAGGCTGGGTCAGACGATCTAGACGGACGGTGATCTGTTCCATGGCACGGGTCAGATGATCCACTCGGGCCAGAAGGTCATCTCTGGAGTCTGCTGGTGTAGTCTGCGCAGTTTGGGCAGCAGGTGAGGTACCCAGAGGTAGTGGCAGGACAACTGGAGCAATGCTTGTTGAGGGTCCAGGTGAGGAAGCACAGATGACAGGGCTTGGCTGGGGCTGCTCCTGTCCCAAGACCTGGATGGCAAGGGCCTTGAAGTCAGCAAACGTGATGCTGGGATGTTGTGCAGCAAGCATTCGCAACTGACTCTGGAGCAATGTGGTACCCGCCCCTTCTATGAAGCGGTCAAACAAGATTTTATCAGATTCCACATTTTCACGTGGATCCACTTGCACCACAGCTCTGAACGCCTCTTGGAGGGATAAAACATAGTCCCGCAGGGTCTCACCAGGTAGTTGTCGTCTGGAAAAGAAGCGCATCTTTACCTCGGAGACAGATCGCACGTCAAAGTTCACCTGGAGCTTGTCCAGAATTTGCCCAGGGGTTCTTTTGTCAGAGGCAGGCCAGGATTTGACCTCCCTAGCTGCAGCACCCTCAAGCTGGCCCAGCAGGATCTGTATCTGCTGTTCTGTATTCAGAGGATAGAACTGGAAGAGAGACAGCATCTTCTCACGAAAGTCCCTGAGGGTATGCGCCTCCCCTTTGTAGCGCGGCAGCCATGGTGCGCCAGGGTAAAATGGCATGGAGAATGGTAGGCTGCTCGCCATGGGCACTGCTGGATCACTAGAAACAGACGGCACAATGTCACTTTGCTCAGTCATGTTGTTTGCAGGTATGACTGAAATTAGGTCGCCGTCTCTTTAAGAAACTCAACTGCTTGCTGGCAGGAAATGGAGACTACAGCTTGGAATGCTGTCCCTTTAAGAATGCTGTAGCTATTAACAGAGTCACTGTGATGCAGGCTGACGGTGTGCTCCCCCTCTTTAATGGTGGCACTCCCCACGGACACTGTAAACGGAAAACACTCGCTGGGGCCGTGGGAGGACTGAAGACAAGGACAGGGAGGCACAGTACTCACTGACAGCAACTGCAGCGTGGACCAGAGATCAGCGGTGCACAGCAGGGACGGTGATGCGGCACCGGAGAGTCAGAAATGGCGCTGGCACGTTCGCCTTTCACTTTCTTGTATGGGTGCGCTGGAGCATTGCGCTCAGCATTCTGGGCTCTCCTAAGATGGCGGCAGATGGGTCTCCTGGCCTCATGGGCAGTGCTAAAAATCTCCCGCACTTTTGCAAGGTACAGTTAACCCTTTGTGGGCGTTCTTACACAGCGATGTGGCGCAGCAAACAAGTCCTGGGCGTTTTAACTCTTCCAGGGCTGTAACACACTGAGAGGACAGTCTTTAGGGCTTACTTCAGGGGTATAGGGCTCCCCCTCTTTGTGGCAAGCACTCTCAGGGAATAAACTTGATCTTAGCAAAGTCCACAATAAAGACCGATGCTCTGGAGACAATTTGGCGCACTTTTCGTGGCGACTTTCTCAAAATGGCACACACCCGTATCCTGTTCGTGACGCCAGTTTTTCTTGCGGTGACCAGATGGAAGGTAACTCTGCAGTTGGGATTGCGGGGTGCAAACAGCGCAAACTTGTCATGGTCTCTGGGCACGAGGGCGCAGCGCTGGTGCTGTCCCACGTTACCACCACTGGTACCGGTGATGAGGGGGCTGCACAAATGTTGGTGGTGATTGTTCCCCCGGGGCGCTTCCCCTATACTGTGCCGACTGGTGGTATTTGGGGCGCCCTGATGTTGTCGGTGCAGAGTCAGACACAGAAACGGTTGTAAAGTTGAACTTTTACTTCCATGGGTGTGGAGGCACAAATGCTTAAACAGTTTCTTCAATACAAAACAACGGGGTAAGCCTGGTGACACAGCAAAGTCCTGGGGTGCAGGGTAGACTTGATGAAAGGTGTTCCTAGCCCCTTATACTTCAGTGTTACAGCCCTGAGGTGCGTCTGGGCTCCTATTTGGCTCATAGGAGGATGCCCACCATGATACTAGTACATAATATTCCCCACTCACGTTATGTGGTCCTGATAGCTCAGAGTTTCGGGGTGCAATAGTCAGGGTGGCAGGATATTCCACAGGTCTGGCCTTGGCCCCTGGATCCTGTGATACTTGCTATGGAGCACGTGTTCCAGAATGTTCTCTCCACAGTCTCATGCTGACAAGATAATGATGCTTGACTTCTTTCAGGGCGATGGCTAGGCAGACAGGGGACAGGATCTTCTGAATAGCTGGAGTATGTCAGCTCTCCAACCTTCCTGGGCCTGTCTAGGACTTGAGATTCCTGCACTAAACTCACTGCTTTCTTCACAGGACATCACACTTATCTCCTCACCTCCTCCTCCTAACACTCCACACTTCTAACTCCTCACACGCAGGACCTTCCTGCAGGGGTGTTACCATGGGGACCCAGTGATCAGCTGACTCCTCCCCTTTTCCCAGGCGATGTCCTCCCATTGGACATTTGGTTACTATTCAATCCTATGGGAGGTGTAATGCATGTGTGAGGCTCACTAGGTGGCGCTGTGTTGTGTGAGACTCAGGACCCCCTGCTATGTCACACAGGCTATGAAGCAACAGGAAATAATACAATGCACAGAGATCACCCTCAGCCCAGCCATAGCCAGCTCTGGGATGCCACACCCAATCCACATACCCTGTTAACAGCTGTCCCTACTGGAACCACTTATTACAGCGCTATAGATCTTTGCAATGTTTTTTTTTTGTTTGTTTGTTTTTTTTCCTTCCGTACCTTTGCACCCCGATTGCCAGTATTTGTTTGCATTCACATTTAGGGGAAAACAGTACACCTGGACAGTACTACCACAAGGGGCGCAAAACAGTCCTAACAAATTCACACGATGTCTTACACTAATCATGAGTACTTGGTATCCACCACGTAATGATGTTGTTTTGTTACAATATGTTAATGACCTTCTTCTCTGTGCTCCAGACAAATCAACCTGTGAAGCAGCGACCATCAGCCTGTTGTGTTTCCTCTGCCAGAACGGCTGCAAGGCCAGCAAGGATAAGTTGCAATTTTGCAAACAAAAAGTGTTGTTTTTGGGACACTGTCTTGGCCAGGGTACCAAGCACCTGTCAGATGAGAGGACCAAGGTGGTGAGAGGCATGTAGGTGCCAACCTCTCATGCTCAGCTACGTACCTTTTTGGGATTGGTATCCTACTGTGGGCCATGGATCAGATCTGCATCTCTGACCATGCAACCTCTGTATGAGTGCCTCTCCTCAAAACCATTCAGCCTCACATCTGAGGCCTTGGATGCGTTTTACCAGCTGAAGTTGCAGATAGTCAGTGCTCCGGCCTTAGGCCTACCTGACTATCAGAAACATTTTCAGCTCTACGTGACTGAGATGATGGGACATGCAACTGCAGTTCTCACACAACAACACGGGGATAAGAAACGCCCTGTGGCCTATTACAGCTCACGGTTAGATGCTGTAACCCCCTCCTGTGTGCGGGTTGTCCTCTCAGTACAAGCGTTGCTTGACAAGAGCTCAGACATTGTCCTAGATCATTCATTGGTTGTGTATACACCTCATGACATCCATGCTATCCTCACACAAGTAGACAGACGTCACCTTTCTTTGGCACGGCAGTGCAAAATGGAATTTGATCTGCAGTCCTCCTCAAACATCTCTTTTCAACGCTGTTTAACTTTGAATCCTGCAACTCTTCTTCCTGTAGGAGTTCATGATTCAAAAGGGGGAGTGGAGTATGAGTTATTTTTAAACTCCCTCTCTGAAGAAGAACTGTTTGACAGCCAGCATGAGCATGATTGTGTGGCTCTTATGTCTCAGGAAACAGTGGGATTTGACCATGTCACGGATGTGCCATTACAAAATCCTGATTATGAGATGTTTGTGGACGGCTCAAGGTATCTGACAGATGAAGGCAAATTTGTTACAGGGTATGCTGTAGTCACTGAACATGACTTTATGGTCCAAGAAGCTCTTCCACCACACATGTCAGCCCAAGAAGCTGAGCTTAAAGCCCTTATGGAGGCTTGTAAGATAGCCAAAGGCAGAACAGCCAACATATACACTGACTCCAGGTATGCTTTTGGCATCGCACATGATTATGGTCCGATATAGAGGTCAAGGAACTTCCTAACGGCCCAGGGCAAGCCAATTAAAGATGGAGATGTGGTAAGTCGACTGATGGAGGCCATACTGCTCCCAAAGCAGCTGGCAATTGTGAAAGTCAGAGCTCACGCAAAAGGAAGGGACCCTGAAAGCCGTGGAAATGAGAGAGCTGACAGAGCAGCCAAGGCTGCAGTACTACTGGCCAGAAGGGGTCCCAACCAGGTGAGCAAAATGGACATTGACCTAGCAGACCCAAAAGGGCTGTACTCAAAGGTTACCAGTGTGGAAACTGAAAGATGGAAGAAAGCAGGTGCTACAGAAGGTGATGGTATGTGGAAAATGGGGGATCGATTATGTCTGCCCACAGCAGTCTACCCCCAGATGGCTGGCTCGGCCCACGGTAAGGTGCATGCCTCTCGAAATGCCATGGAGTCATTAGTGGGTAAATTATGGTTTGCCCCAGGTTTTGGAAGAGCTGCTAGTAATCACGTAAAAGCATGTCACATATGTGCTCTACACAACCCAGGACAGGTAGTTAAAACACCCACCAAGTGTACACCAAAATCCCTGTACCCATTTCAGAGGATACAGATAGATTACATACAGTTGCCTAAGTCTGGAACATACGAGTATGTATTGGTCTGTGTGGATTTGTTTTCAGGATGGCCTGAGGCCTACCCTGTGAGCAAAGCAACTGCACAAGCAACTGCCAAGAAACTGATGTCTGAGCTTGTGTGCAGGTTTGGAGTGCCCGAGGTGATTGAGTCTGACAGAGGTGCACATTTCACAGGTGAGATAGTGAAAGAAATAATGTCTGCACTAGGGATTGAGCAAGCTTTCCACACACCCTACCATCCTCAGAGTTCAGGTAAAGTGGAAAGGTTGAATGGTACACTCAAGTTGAAGACTCAGAAAGCCATGGCAGAGACAGGAAAGCCCTGGCCTGAATGCCTGTCTCTAGCCTTATTCAGTAAGAACTACTCCTAACAGGAGGACAGGGTTGTCACCATTTGAAATATTGTTTGGAAGTGCACCCAAAAACAGGATTGTACTTCCCTCAGACATTACAGCTTAACTATGACAGCATTGCCAGCTATGTACAAAATCTGTGTCAAAAATTAAAAGTAACACACGATCAAGTGTTTTCTTCTATTCCAGACCCTTCCGATCTTACAGGTACCCATAATTTGCAGCCTGAAGATTGGGTAGTTATAAAAAGACACACCAGGAAATCTCTTGAACCCAGATATGATGGCCCCTTCCAGATATTGCTGACAACTGCCACCTCAGTAAAGTTGGAGGGAAAATCTACCTGGATACACGCTTCACATTGCAAGAAAGTTGAAGCGCTGAGAAGGAAATGGAATACAGTTAACCAATATGTAAGATAGGATGTTATTTTTAACCTCTTCAATGGAGAATCCATCAAAGATGGCACACAAACAGTGTGAAGGTATTCATTGAACTTGATTAAAAATAAAGTCCTAAAATGGGGGAATTGTGAGGGTTAAAATATAATTTGTATTATATTCTATACACTCTATACACAGAGAATGAAATAGTCTGCAGATAGCCTGCACAGTTTAGAAGATAAGATAGGAAGCAGACACTGGGAGGGCATTCAACAGTACTGTTGTTCTCAGGAAAAGATAAGGGGAAACATCCACAAAATTCAAGGAGAGATGTTGTTATGAGAAACTGAACAAATCTGTTTAGCAGCGGAACCGGAAAGACCAAATATGTACATTGGTCACATGACTGTTGTGTAACCAACTTGCCTTTAAAACTTGTATGAACTATACAATAAACGAAATCATTCTTACTAGACTCCTGGGCGTGTCTGTAGTTTGTTTTCCTCGAGCTCAATATTATTCTTTATTTAATTAGGATTACGGTGACATCCATCCCGGGGGAACTTAACCCCCGACAGGAGCAATAGCCCTGCTGGCAAGAGTTTACATCAATAAAATCTTCAATAAATCAGCATGCTGAGAAATAGATGAGTTTTCACAACCTTATGAAGAAATATTTATTAGCTAAAGATGATGTTTCTATATTATTCTCAAATTAATTGTTAATGTAAATGTAAGCAAACTCCTGGGAAATGGATCAGAGGATCTTGTAAGCTTTACTACATACAGATGAGAAACATCATCTTATCTCAATAGAACAGTTGATAATTTTTGAAAGTAATATACTGGAAAGTGAGACCTTGAATGTACAGAGCCTATAATGTCCCACGAGGAAAGTATTTTTTAAATTTAAAATTAGAATGCCCAAAGTGGGACTATAAAAGGGCTAATCTGATTAATTCCTATTGGAGATGTTAAGGGGTAAAAAAAATATTGTCAGCAGATTGACTGGAAATAAAGTGAAGTGTGAAGTTTGGACTGGTTTATTCCATCAAATTAATATTTATTAAAACAGCACAAAACTATTCCTCAATCCTGCTTAATAAAATTGGTTTAGTACAGATATTCCAAATATGACACATCTATAATACACTTAAATCTCTGATATATGTGGTGTGTTAGATTACAGTGTAATGTGTTAGATGAAATCATTTAAAAAAGAAATGTGAGTGAATAGAAAGAAATAGCAGTTAATTATAAAGAAATTGTTATCAGAAAAGGAGATGAGGGTGCTCTCTTTTGTTAACCATTTCTTTTTGGTGGAAATGGGGATGACAATGTGCCCAGGGAGAGATGTCGGGAAAGATTGACAATTGGTAGATATTGGATGAGAATTATTGTAGAAACAAAAATGCATATAAAAACATTTTAAAAAGAAATGGGAATGAATAGAATAAACTAGCAGTTAAGCTTAAAGAAATTGTTATCGGGAAAGCAAATGAGGGAACTATTTTATTGTTAGGGTAGGTTCACATATGTCAGTTGCATCAGTATCAGTTTTTTTGTCCTTTAGTCATTACAACTGATGCCAAAACTGATGCGAAAATTCATCAGTTGTCATCAGGCTTTTTCACAAATTTCTACTCCAAAACCATCAGTTGTCATAAATTGTCATCAGTTAGCATCAGTGTTTACCATCAGTTTTTACTATCACTTTTTACTTTTAGGGTGAGTTATAGCTGTATAGTACAACCCTTTTGGCTCTTACCTGAGAAACGAACCCCTAATGCAGTGTGCTGGAGACTCAGGAGCTGGCATTT
Organism: Leptodactylus fallax; assembly: GCA_947044405.1. Classification (NCBI taxonomy): domain Eukaryota; kingdom Metazoa; phylum Chordata; class Amphibia; order Anura; family Leptodactylidae; genus Leptodactylus; species Leptodactylus fallax. Next base: position 239,036 of record CAMRHE010000048.1, on the reverse strand, counting down.
ACTGGCATTTCAACAGTTATGCAAAAGTGTCATGACGTCCAAAACAACGCTCCCTCCATTCTGTGCCTGGTTGTGTGCCCAAATATTAGTTTATATCTAGATATGACATTAAGTACGATATCCTGGGTACATCAGTGTCATACATGTGGGCATAAACTGCAATTTGGGCACAAGCAGGGCACAGAAGGGAAGGAGCGCTATGTGGCTTTTGGAGTGCAGATTTAGATGTTTGGGATCTGGATGTTTTGGATTTAACTTTATAATTTTTTTTTTTTTTTTTTTTTTTAAACACGCAATATTTTTTTTTTTACATTTTGTACTTGTCCTATAAGGACATCTGAATCAGTAATACACTGATCGCTGGTTCAGTACTATAGATTGCAATACACGAGCATACACGTGTATTTCAGTCTATAGAGAAAATCAGTCTATGCAGACGCATAGACTGACTTTCTCCATCAAAGGCAGGATCAACCAGGTACTTGGGGGTCCTAGCAGCCTGGGGTCACTGGCCAGACCCCGGGCTGCCGAAATGGCATAACGGCACCCGCCGATCTTGCCTTGGGGGGGTGCCTTGGGGGCAGTGGCGTAACTAGGAATGGCTGGGCCCCAAGGCGAACATTTGACATGGGCCCCCCCCCCAAGCCACCGCCCCCAACCCCCCCAAGCCGCCGCTGGGACGTCACAGCCAGTGAGGACTTCTGGCAAAAGAAGACAGCGGAGCTGCATGTCCGGACCGTGCTGTGACCTGCTGACACCGGAGGACTGGGAATAGGTGAGTATGTTTAGTTTTTTTTTTGTTTTTGGGGTTTTTGGGGTTGGGGTTCACCTCCCCCAGACTAATTATAAAAAAGAAAAAAAATTATACTGGACAACCTCTTTAAAGTGTGGCGCATTGGAGGGGGGGGGGTATATTGAAGGGGTTGTCCAGGCATAATTTGTTATGGTTTATCCTCAGGATAGGCCATAGACACCTGATCTGTTGGGGGCCGACCCTGGACAGATCAGCTGTACGGAGCCACTTCTGGCACCTGTCCTGTACACAATATGGGGCTAGAAGCAGAAAGCTCTGTCCACTGTATATTAGCCGAGCACCTTCACTGCATCTCAGCACTTATTGAAGTCAGTGGGAGCTGAGCTGCAGTGACGGCATTGGGCAACTATATAGCAGATGGAGCTTTCTGCTTCAAGTCCTGTGTTGTGTACAGAACGGGCGCCGGAAGTGATGCTGTACAGCTGATGATGCCATGTGTCAGCCCCCTACCCATCAGGTATTTATGGCCTATCCTGAGCATAGGCCATAAAAAAGATTAACCCTGGACAATCCCTTTAATATGCATCACACAGTTTAATGTCTCCCCCCTACACAGAATGTTAGCCCCCATCACTTCACCCACACAATATAATGGCCTCATCACTGTTCCTCATACAGTATGGGGGACCAGTGAAGTGGCCATAAAAAAAATTTGGCCCAGACAACCCCTTAAAAGAGGTTGTCTATTAACTGGAGCAACCACTGTGGCGGCCGCCAGGGAGGTGTAAAAATAAAAACATTTCAAAAAAAGTATACTCACCTGTCCCCAGCACCCCGTTGTCCCCTGCCTGTGTCTGTTCGGTCTCATGGTGGCACCTCATTTCTGGAAATCCTGTACCTAATTGGTCTTAGCGGTCGCATGAGGTGCAGGACTCTCAGCAGGAAGACACCGGCATGAGACTGAATAGACACTGGCAGCGGACAACGGAGTGCCGTGGACAGGTGGGTATGCTTTTTTATTTATTTTTTATTTTACACCTTGCGCCAATTCCGGGACATCCTCTTCAAAGTATTTATCCATCTTTCTAATATTGATGGCCTGTGCTTAGGATAGGCCAGCAATATTACATCTGCGATATAATGATGATCTACAGGTAATGGTAACAATTCCAGGAGCCACGCTGTTCACTTTCCATACAGAGCGTAGCAGGTGAGCAGCATGGCTTCCTACATGTTATTACCTTTAGCCGCCCTGTCTTGGTACCGCTGATCTGCAGGGGTCCTGATGGTGGGGCCCTAGAAGCAATTCCACTGGTGGGCCCTAGACATCTCAGTCCGACACTGCTCCTAGGGCTCCTGCCAGTACTACTAAAAGTACCACAATCCCTGCCACTACTACCTCCAACACCCATGTCTTCCACCTCTACCTCCACTACATCCAAAAAAACACTGAAAGTTCTCATCCAACTCATCAAATAGATAGAAATACAGCAAGGTAAATTACATGTTGAGGAGAAACACACAGAACCCTAACTCAATATTTGTTTCTGCTTTATTCTCAGGAAGTACGACAAAACTGTGAATATTAGTGAGGCTGTTAAGACCAGAGGTAGTGTTGCTATTGCCATTCACATTCTTATGTTTAGTACTTGCACACGTGTTTCCTCCACTCTTGATTTTTTCCAGTTATTTCACTGCACACTGCTTAAATATAATAGCGATTGGCAACAATTCTAACACTGTGTGTATGTCTTTTTTTTTCAAGAAAAATTTCAAAGCACTGAAAGGATCACCCTCCTCTGTCAGCTTTCCACCCCCTTCTGCCAGCCCTCCACCCACCTCTGCCAGCCCTCCACCCTCCACCCTCCACCCTCCACCCCCCTCTGCCAGCCCTCCACCCTCCTCTGCCATTCTCCAAAATCCCTCCACCTTCAATCAGTGCAGAGCCTCCCCCCACCTTGCTAGCTGCTGGTAATTAACCCTTTACCAACAGCCCTTTTTTTAGGAAAGCCCTTTTTTTGCGGTTTTCTTTTTTTTTTTTTTTCCTGTGACCGCCACTGAGCGCCAGTTTGATCGGTGCTCAAGTTTTTTTTTGGCGCAGGTTTTTTCTAATAGTTGTTAGATTTAGTTGCTATATATAGATAGAAGTCTCCTATATATATATATAGTTCAATTTTAGCTAGAAGAAGCAGAAGGTTTTTTTTTTTATTGCACAAGCCTTTTTTTTTGTGCAGGTCCTGCCGCCACTGAGCGCTGGTCAGTGACAAATATACGTTATTGATCACATCTGTGCTCATTTTTTCTGGCGCAAGTTTTTTTTTCAGAGTATTCAGAATTAGTTGCTATATATATAGATAGAAGTCTCCTATATATATATATATATATATATATATATATATATATATATAAGTTCAATTTTAGCTAGAAGAAGAAGAAGCTTTTTTTTTATTGCACAAGCCTTTTTTTTTGTGCAGGTCCTGCTGCCACTGAGCGCTGGTCAGTGACAAATATTCGTTACTGATCACATCTGTGCTCATTTTTTCTGGCGCAGGTTTTTTCTAATAGTTGTTAGATTTAGTTGCTATATATATAGATAGAAGTCTCATATATATATATATATATATATATATATATATATATATATATATATTCAATTTTAGCTAGAAGAAGCAGAAGGTTTTTTTTTTTATTGCACAAGCCTTTTTTTTGTGCAGGTCCTGCCGCCACTGAGCGCTGGTCAGTGACAAATATACGTTACTGATCACATCTGTGCTCATTTTTTCTGGCGCAGGTTTTTTCTAATAGTTGTTAGATTTAGTTGCTATATATATAGATAGAAGTCTCATATATATATATATATATATATATATATATATATATATATATAAGTTCAATTTTAGCTAGAAGAAGCAGAAGGTTTTTTTTTTTATTGCACAAGCCTTTTTTTTGTGCAGGTCCTGCCGCCACTGAGCGCTGGTCAGTGACAAATATACGTTACTGATCACATCTGTGCTCATTTTTTCTGGCGCAGGTTTTTTCTAATAGTTGTTAGATTTAGTTGCTATATATATAGATAGAAGTCTCATATATATATATATATATATATATATATATATATATATAAGTTCAATTTTAGCTAGAAGAAGCAGAAGGTTTTTTTTTTTTTATTGCACAAGCCTTTTTTTTTGTGCAGGTCCTGCCGCCACTGAGCGCTGGTCAGTGACAAATATACGTTACTGATCACATCTGTGCTCATTTTTTCTGGCACAGGTTTTTTCTAATAGTTGTTAAGATTTAGTTGCTATATATATAGATAGAAGTCTCCTATATATATATATAGTTCAATTTTAGCTAGAAGAAGCAGAAGCTTTTTTTTTATTGCACAAGCCTTTTTTTTGTGCAGGTCCTGCCGCCACTGAGCGCTGGTCAGTGACAAATATACGTTACTGATCACATCTGTGCTCATTTTTTTCTGGCACAGGTTTTTTCTAATAGTTGTTAAGATTTAGTTGCTATATATATAGATAGAAGTCTCCTATATATATATGTAGTTCAATTTTAGCTAGAAGAAGCAGAAGCTTTTTTTTTTATTGCACAAGCCTTTTTTTTGTGCAGGTCCTGCCGCCACTGAGCGCTGGTCAGTGACAAATATACGTTACTGATCACATCTGTGCTCATTTTTTTCTGGCGCAGGTTTTTTCTAATAGTTGTTAGATTTAGTTGCTATATATATAGATAGAAGTCTCCTATATATATATACATATATATATATATATATATATATAGTTCAATTTTAGCTAGAAGAAGCAGAAGGTTTTTTTTTTCATTGCACAAGCCTTTTTTTTGTGCAGGTCCTGCCGCCACTGAGCGCTGGTCAGTGACAAATATACGTTACTGATCACATCTGTGCTCATTTTTTCTGGCGCAGGTTTTTTTCTAATCGTTGTTAGATTTAGTTGCTATATATATAGATAGAAGTCTCCTATATATATATATATATATAGTTCAATTTTAGGTCTTTTATTTTCACATCTTTACATCTATACACGTGTTAAAGCACAACATACACCTCACACTTTCAAGTTTCAATAAATAAAGTTTCAAAAAATAAAAGCTTTATATACTCGTGTAAAACACCGCAAAAATGAAAATGTCCCAACAATCCCAATCGTCCGAAAGAAGGTATTCAGTAGAAGAGGCGTATGCCTTACTGGCCTCTGAAACTGATACCGCCAGCGAGGGAGAAGAGGAAAATGCCCCATTCCTATATTTTTCCTCTTCATCCTCCTCCTCATCCAGTGATGAGCAACCCCAAAGGAGGCGCCCCAGAACTATTGCTGAGGTAGTTTCCGAAGCTGCAGAGCCCATATGGACCCCGCCCCCAGAAAATTATGAGCCTCAGCTTCCTGACTTTGTGGGCAGGTCAGGAATACAAACTGAGACTGCAGGCTTCAGAGAAAATTAATTTTTCAAAATCTTTTTCTCTGATGACTTTATAGATTTTATGGTGGTCCAAACTAATCTATATGCCCAACAATTTATGGAACAAAATGCCACCTCTTCATATGCCAGGTCCCAGAACTGGACCCCAGTAAATGCAGCACAGATGAAGATTTTCTGGGGTCTTATTCTGCATATGGACATAGTGAAGAAACCTAAAATTCGACAGTATTGGAGTACAGACATCTTGTATAATACTCCAATCTATCGAATGGCCATGACCAGGACACGCTTTGAAATGATCCTGAAATTCATTCACTATAACAACAATGTACAGTGCCCGCCCCAAGATGCCCCAAATTTTAACCGCCTATACAAAGTCAGGCCAGTCATTGACCACTTTAGTGCCAAATTTGCAGAGTCCTACATCCCTGATCAGAACATTGCAATTGATGAGTCTCTGATCAGTTTCAAAGGGAGGCTAAAATTCCGCCAATACTTGCCCAGTAAGAGGGCACGGTATGGCATTAAAATGTATAAACTGTGCGAGAGCAGCTCAGGGTACACCTATAAGTTTAGGGTGTATGAAGGAAGGGACACAAGGATTGAGCCCCCAGAATGCCCCCCAATCCTAGGAGTTAGTGGGAAAATAGTGTGGGACTTGCTGCACCCACTGCTGGACCAAGGTTATCATCTACACGTGGATAACTTTTACACCAGCATCCCACTCTTTAGGTGCCTCAGTTCCAGAGGAACTGCAGCTTGTGGGACAGTGCGCAAAAATCAAAGAGGCCTCCCTAGGGCACATATTGCGCAGTCCCTCAGAAGGAGTGAGAGTAGGGCCGTCTGCAATGAAAATATGCTGCTGGTCAAGTATAAGGACAAGAGGGATGTCCTTGTACTGACCACAATTCATGGCAGCGGCAGCACCCCTGTCCCTCTGCGTGGCACCAATACAACTGCCCCCAAGCCAGACTGCATCTTGGCATACAATAAATACATGGGAGGGGTTGATCTATCTGATCAAGTCCTAAAGCCATACAGTGCCATGCGGAAAACAAGAGTGTGGTACAAAAAGCTGGTCGTGCACATCGTGCAGATGGCAATGTATAATGCTTACGTGCTATCACGATGTGCAGGCCAGACAGGAACCTTCCTTGAGTTTCAGGAGGCAATTATCAAGACCCTGATATTTGGGGACCTAGAAGTGCCAGGCCCCAGTACTTCTGGAACGGAAGGTTCCCGTATTGTACCAGGGCAACATTTTCCCAGTCAAATCCCCCAAACTGCAAAAAAAGGGAAGAGCCAAAAAAAAGTGCAGAGTGTGCTACAAAAGAGGAATAAGGAAAGACACCATTTATCAGTGTGACACCTGCCCCGAAAAACCTGGCCTGTGCATGAAGGAGTGCTTTAGGTTGTACCACACTTCTATGGATTATTAATTTTAGAATTTATTTTCCATGGAATATCACCTCCTTATACAGTCATGTACTTTCATCCTGTTATGCAGAAATTTCTGGAAAATAAATTAATGCCATACAAGTGGCGTCCAAATGTTTGCTATACAACTTGATACATTTTTTAAGGGGTGTAATTTAACACTGAAGGGGGGGCGTGGCTAGCCGGAGCAACGACAGGACGTGTATCCCATAGCTCCTGTTGGACCCTGTTGCTATCTCCTTCCAACCACGAGAATCTCACCCATCTAGGACCCAAACACACCCAGGGGCATTCCCCCGTGCCCGAGTCAGTATATTCTGGGTGTATCGCTCCTACTGCAGCCACTACAGCGAAAATCTGGGACTGAGGCCTATCCATACCTCCCCTCTTCACCCGCCATCTTACCTGCACGCGCGGCCGTCGGAGCCGCGGCGGATCCCCGCTGCCTTACCCGCCTCCAACGCTGGTGCTCCCGGCTCGGGGACACGGTCATCTGGCTCGGCGGTGGCTCTGGTTGATACCGAGTGCTACGTGGGACACAGAAACGACGGCCCGTCCGGGCGGAGGCCGCCATCTTGGGGCCTTGCTGATGCGTCCTGGGATACGGGAGACCTTACCACAAGCGGAGGTAGCGTGGCTTTGTCTGCGGGCGGCTTCTCGTATCCTAGCCCCCTGAAGTGACGCCCGGGTGGGGAGTGAATCACCAACGCGTGGGGAGAAAGGAGTGCGGAGACCCTACTCCAGCATCTGGGGGAATCCTCACTCCTCCCTGCCATAACAAGGGGCCTCCTCTATACCCCAACCAGGTGTGTAGTACGCACATCCGTAGCTCTGCAAACATCGCAAAACGGGAAACCGTTTCCTCTGCTGCTGGTCAGCGAGGAACGGGCCCTGCACGGATCTCCATCCTCATTGCACCGTGCATGCATATAGGCCGAAACTGGGTCTAGAAATATAGCTTCCTGGCTATAGTAGCAGTAAGCTGCAGTCTGCATCCCCTACACCGATTTCTCAGTGGTACCCTTCTCTTTACACTATGGCAACTTAACTCTGGGGATTAAGTGCACCTTCTAGCAACACTCAGCGACTAACAGCCTGTATTGGAATATCTCTCTTTGAGACGCTTCTTGTAGGATACTCATAACTGGCACTATGGTGAAAGGTAGGAAATCTATAAGACGACCGGACAATAATCTGACTAACTATTTTGATTGGGACCGTAGCGGAGAGGGAGACCCAGGCACTTCGCACTCGGACCATGTGGAGCTCACACCACCAACACCCATGTCTGCAGTAACCATCATGGCGGCGCCGGGGCATGAAGCAGCCCCCGCGCACTCCGTAAATACGCCGGCTTTACATTTTCCTCCAACTCCTGAAGACATACGTGCGGTCGCACAAAAATGCCCCAGTGCCTCATCTCAATCCTCTGCGGAGCAAAATCCCTCACGCTACTCACTATCTCCAAGCACAAGCCCGATAAAGCAAAGACCACGTATAGAACTCTCTGGAGACTTAGACCTCTCCGAAGATCAGACTTCTCCTAGTGCTCCTTTACCTCTCCCAACAACTGACCTGGATAACTTCCAAACTACTAGTGGTCCGGCTTCTGAACATACCTTAAGAGAAATGCTTTTGGCTCTCCGTAGTTCCCTTCAAACGGACATGTCACAACTACTTCAACCAATTCAATCATCCGTTAAGGCTCTAGACGGAAGGGTAACTCACATCGAAACTAAGATGGGTGACTTGGCTACGTCACACAACAAAATCATCGACGCTCACAACGATATAGCGGAAGATGTCGAGGGCCTGAAGGCGAAATTGGCTGATATGGAGGACCGTTCCCGAAGAAACAACATAAAATTTAGAAGCATATCTGAACAAGTCTTACCATCTGAGCTGCTCCCCTACTTGCAAGAATATGTCAAGCTCCTACTCCCTGATACTCCAACAATGGAAACCATCATCGATAGAGTACACAGACTCCCTCGACCTAGACATCTAGGAGACGATGTTCCGAGAGACGTGTTGGCAAGATTCCACTTCTACCATGTAAAGGAAAAACTGCTAGACGCCGCTCGCAAACGGTCAACCTGGCCCCCCAAATTTCAAGATATACAACTTTACTCAGATCTCTCAGCAACAACTCTCCGCCTTCGCAGGGAGCTGCTCCCGGTTACAACAGCACTCCGCCGGAACAAAATCCAATACAGATGGGGGTTTCCTGTGAAGCTGCTTATTATGAAAGACGGGACCACCTTCACTATTCGCGACTTAAAGCAGGGAACGGCGTTGCTATCGACATGGAAGATGTCAGTATCTCTCCCCCAAGATGCAGATAATCCTACTTCCCGTCCAGATCCTGGACGTCTATCTCCTCCAAGTTGCAATTGATGTTCCAAGAGGGCTACCACTCTTCTAATATGGTGCATGCCTCCCCTTGTTTTGACAGCTTATCCGGCTAGTCTCTGAACAAGACCCTCCAAAACCATACAGTGAACCTGTATCTGTCTCTGAAATATTCGTTTCTATATTTTGTTTATTGACCACACTACTTGTGATACTACACCCCCTTCCTCTGCTGACTCCACTATACTTTTGATATCTTTACCCTAAAGTGGCAACATGGTGCTCAAACTGGCATCTCTTAATGTCCGAGGCCTAAATAGTCCACGGAAGCGCTCTTACTTTTGGAAAGAAGCTGTCTCACTATCCGCAGATATATTCTGCGCCCAAGAAACCCACCTCGTACAAAAAGACGCTTTCAGACTAAGGCACCCCTCCTTCCCGGCAATATACCATGCCCATTATCAATCGAAGAAACGTGGAGTCCTTGTCGCTTTCAGGGATACATTGGCATTCTCACTGATGACGCAAAGGGCAGACCCCCAAGGCAGATTCCTCATAATTGTAGGTCTTATCAACAACGTTCCTTACACCATAGTTAATATCTACGCCCCACAACGTAAGACCCTGGCATTTCTCCACAAAGTCCAAAGACAACTTAGAGATATCCAACAAGGTGCATTAATCATCTGTGGCGACTTCAATAACATAATGGACCCCTCTATGGACTCGACCAACACTTGCAGAGATGACTCCTCCTGCCTATACCAATTTCAGCTCCATGGAAATCTCTACGATATCTGGAGAGCGCAACATGCGGGTGAAAGGGATTATACATATTTCTCAGCAGCTCACAGCTCCTACTCCCGCATTGACATGTTCTTGGCAGACTTCCATACCCTCATGAGCTCGAAACAATCAACAATTGAATCAATCACCTGGTCCGATCACGCATCCATCACTCTTACAATAGAGGAGAAGATTACACCCTCTGCTACTAGATTATGGAGAAATAACACGTACCTCTTAAGCCATCCTAACTATCGTCCAATGATAGAAAAAGACCTCAAGGATTACTTCCAGAATAATTCCTCTTCTACAGACAACCCCTATATTCTATGGAATGCACATAAAGCATACATCCGCGGTACCCTTATTAAAATTGCACATAGAAACAAGCAGGAACGTCAGGAAAAAGTCAATGCTGCGTTGGTAACACTCCGTACCCTAGAAGCTACAAACAAAGCCAATCCCAACTCGGCTACCTCTGAACAAATCTTTCAGGCCAGACAACATCTACGTCTTCTCCTTCTACAAGACTACGAAAAAGCTCTGAAAAAATCCAAAGCTCGTTTTTACTCCCAAAGCAACAAGGCTGGTAGATTATTAGCAAGACAACTGCGAGCTAGAACAATCAAATCAAGGATCCCATACATTAAACATCCTTTTACCGGAATGCATTTCACAGACCCTAGAGACATTGCCAACTCTTTCAAGGATTACTACGCGCGACTCTACAATTTACAGGAACATACCCCTCTCCCAACAGATCACGCCGCCTTGGTGTCTAGTTTCCTAAACAACGTTAGACTACCAAGTCTTACAGACGATCATCTTGTGGGATTAAGTGCGCCTATCACTCTCACAGAAGTGATGAACACCATAAAGTCTTTACCTAAGGGTAAATCCCCAGGACCAGATGGTTTCTCCAATGAATACCTACAACACTTTCAACAAGCACTTGCTCCATCTCTTCTAAAGTTCCTTAACCATGCTATGTCGGGCGCACCGCTTCCGCATGAGTCTCTAGCAGCGCTGATTGTCACTCTTCCCAAAGCTGGCAAAACAGCCGATGTCCCACAAAACTTCAGACCAATTTCGTTATTGAATTCGGACCTTAAACTATACGCAAAGATACTGGCATCTCGTCTGGCTCCTATCCTTCCAGACCTAGTTGGCACGGATCAGGTGGGCTTTGTGAAAGGTCGTCAAGCCCCAGACAACACCAGGCGTGTCCTCCATCTGGTGGAACTATTGGAGCGCAGAAAGATTCCATCCCTCATGGTCGCCTTGGACGCCGAGAAGGCGTTTGACAGGATCAACTGGACGTTCGCCTTCTCGGTCCTACAGAAATTGAGATTTTCTGGCCCTATTCTCAACGCTATTTCGAATCTCTATTCTTCTCCGTCGGCTAGGGTATTTGTTAACAATACGCTATCAGACAGCTTTAACATCAGAAACGGAACAAGACAGGGATGCCCTCTTTCCCCACTGATATTCATACTCACCATGGAACCTTTAGCACAGACCCTGAGGCAACATGAGAGAGTGCAGGGAGTGAAAGTGGCAGACTCTTCTCATCTTATCTCCTTATACGCGGATGACATCATACTATCTCTAACTCAGCCAGAAACATCGTTACCAGCGGCTATCGAAACTCTTAAACAATATGGAGCCCTCTCCTTCTACAAAATTAATGAATCTAAAACACAAATACTTCCTCTAAACATTCCCGCGCCACTTCTGGAGCTTCTCAGGAAGAACTTTCCTTATGATTGGAGATCAACTGAATTGGATTATTTGGGGATCAAGATCACTCCCTCCATTGCACTGGTGTCCAAAGTCAACTATACCCCACGACTGATTGGTTTGGAAAAGGAAATTCAGGCCTACGCAAAATATAACCTGTCATGGTTAGGAAGAATTTCTGCATTTCAAATGATACTACTCCCAAAACTACTATATTTATTTAGAACTATCCCTGTAGCACTTCCTCTCGTATTCCTTCAAAAGATCAACGCTATACTCAATAAGTTCATCTGGAATTCTAAAAAACCAAGACTTCCGTCCTCTATCCTATACAGGAAGCGGGGTGTAGGAGGCATAGGAGTGCCCAACATCTTCGATTACTACGTAGCCGCCCATCTTTCTACTTTAAAGGACTGGTGGCACAACAATACTCATAAATCCTGGATACATCTTGAGTCCCATATGATACCACAGCACAATCTTAAATCTTGGCTCATTTATTCACTTTTGACGGAGGAGGCGCTTTTTCTCCCATCCCCTATTCTACAACACCTCACGGACAGATGGCGCCACACTCACCATGCGACTGGCAAGAAACAGATATTAAGCATCACGCAAGCCCCGATTGAATTATTGGAACAAGCAATCCTAGACCTGGACTTGTCTCAGTGGAGAGCATGCGGCATTACTTCTATCTCACAGATATGGAGTGCAGATTCGATAATCCCATTTCAGTCTTTGCAATCTACCTTCTCCTTACCATCTAACTGCCTCTTTCCTTATCTGAGAGTCAAACACTTTCTATCCTCCAATCACAATAAACAGGTGACCTATAATAAATCTTTATTGGATCTTCTCAAAACTCCGAATCCCTCTACCAAAATTCTCAGCTCTATCTACAACACCATGGGTTCCAAAAACCACTTGATCAAATCCACACCACTGCTTAGCTGGGAAGCTCAATTCAAACGAACATATTCGACCTTGCAATGGCAGAAAGCTTTGGCTTTTACTAAGAAGACCTTCAGGTGCGTGACCCACTATGAAACCACCACCAAAATTCTCCTACACTGGTACTATACCCCAGAGCGACTCCACCGAATGTACTCACAGGCCTCGGACGCTTGTTGGAGAGGATGCGGCGAGAAAGGGTCTCTATTCCATATACTGTGGACATGCCCTCAGCTGGAGCTATACTGGCAAGACGTTTTCCGATGGATTTCATCCTTGGTTGGACTCTCTATTCTTCCCTCCCCAGCCTTAGCCTTACTATTCCTGCAGATTGATTCCTTCCCGACAGCCTATAGAGTGATGATTGGTCATGCCTTACTAGCAGCAACATTGGCTCTTTTACGGAACTGGAAATCAGCTACCATTCCGTCTCGGAGAGATCTGGAGAAAATGGTGGAACAGACGTATCAACATGAAAAGATCCTCTCCCATGGAGTCTTTGGAGACAGCAAGTTTGAGAGGAACTGGCTTCCATGGACACTAACTGCCCACACCCAACCGCTGTAAAACTGTCCTTATTTATCCCAGCCTTGAACCTTCTTCTGTAGTATCACATTAATTTTACTATTTCTAATGTTTTTTTTTTTTGTTTTTTTTTTGTTTTTTTTTGTTTTTTGTTAATCTAGGTTACTCTACAACAGCCTTCACTCCAGTACATTGGTCAAGAGACTTTTTAGCTTCCAAGTAATAGAATATAACCCTTTGCAAGTCGTTCCATTGATCAGTATATATATATTGTAACCTATAGTTACTCGACTTGAATATATGCTAGTATCTTTCTTGTATGCACTGTTATTTAATCTTTGAAAACTTAATAAAACTGATTGAATATAATTTAACACTGAAGTCGTTTGTTCGGGGCTTCCACTATTCTGGCACTTCAGGGGCTCAGCACAAGCGACATTGTACCTGAAAACTATTACAGTAAAATCTGTCCTCTAAATATTGTTCCCTCTCACTGTGTGACCATACAGCAGTTTACACCTGCATGTGGGGCATTTCTTTAGTTGGGAGAAATTGCTTAACAAATATTGGATGCTTTTTCTCCTTTAACCCCTTGCGAGGATGAAAAATTTGGAGCTAAAGTGACATTTTATTGCAAAAAAAAATAATTTTTCATTTTCATATGCCAATGGTTAAAAATTTAGTGAAACTCCTGTAGGGTCCAAGTGTTCACTATACTCCTTGATAAATTCCTTGAGGGGTCTAGTTTCCAAATTGGGGTCACATTTTGGGGATTTCCACTGTTTTGGCACTTCAAGGCCTCTGCAAATGTGACATGGTAACTAAATCTTATTATAGCAAAATCTGCCCTCCAAATATTGTTCTCTCCCACTTTGTGACCATACAGCAGTTTACACCCGCATGTGGGGCATTTCTTTAGTTGGGAGAAATTGCTTAACAAATAGTGGATGCTTTTTCTCCTTTAACCCCTTGCGAAGATGAAAAATTTGGAGCTAAAGTGACATTTTATTGCAAAAAAAAATAATTTTTCATTTTCATATGCCAATGGTTAAAAATTTAGTGAAAGTCCTGTATGGTCCAAGTGTTCACTATACCCCTTGATAAATTCCCTGAGGGGTCTAGTTTCCACATTGGGGTCACATTTTGGGGATTTCCACTGTTTTGGCACTTCAAGGCCTCTGCAAATGTGACATGGTAACTAAATCCTATTATAGCAAAATCTGCCCTCCAAATATTGTTCTCTCCCACTTTGTGACCATACAGCAGTTTACATCCGCATGTGGGGCATTTCTTTAGTTGGGAGAAATTGCTTAACAAATAGTGGATGCTTTTTCTCCTTTAACCCCTTGCGAAAATGAAAAATTTGGAGCTAAAGTGACATTTTATTGCAAAAAAATAAATTTTTCATTTTCATATCCCAATGGTTAAAAATTTTGTGAAACTCCTGTAGGGTCCAAGTGCTCACTATACCCCTTGATTAATTCCTTGAGGGGTGTAGTTTCCAAAATGGGGTCACATTTTGGTGTTTCCACTGTTTTGGCACCTTGGGGGGTCTGCAAATGGAACATGGTGCCTGAAAACTGTTCTAGCATAATCTTGCCTCCAAAATCCAATTAGCGCTCCGTCTGTTCTGAGTGCTGCCGTGTGCCCGTACATCAGGGTACCAGCACATGTGGGGTATTGTCATGTTCTGGAGAAATTGTGTAGCAAAATGTGTGGTGCAATTTCTCCTTTAACCCCTTGTGAAGATGAAAAATGTGGGGCTAAAGTGACATTTTATTGTAAAAAAAGTAATTTTTCATTTTCACATCTCAATGGTAAAAAAATCTGTGAAACACCTGTAGGGTCAAAGTGCTCACTATACCTCTTGATAAATTCCTTGAGGGGTGTAGTTTCCAAAATGGGGTCATTTTGGGGGGATTCTACTGTTCTGGCACTTCAGGGGCTCTCCAAATGCAACATGGTGCCTGAAACAGATTCCAGCAAAATCTGCCTTCCAAAAACCCAATAGCGCTCCTTCCGTTCTGGACCTTATAGTGTGCCCATACATCACTTTACATCCACATGTGGGGTATTTCTGTAGTTGGGAGAAAATGCTTAACAAATTGTGGGGTGCATTTTTTTCTTTTAACCCCTTGTGGAAATGCAAAACATGGTAAAAAAATCTGTGAAACACCTGTAGGGTCAAAGTGATCACTATACCTCTTGATAAATTCCTTGTGGGGTGTAGTTTCCAAAATGGGGTCATTTTGGGGGGGGGGATTCTACTGTTCTGGCACTTCAGGGGCTCTCCAAATGCAACATGGTGCCTGAAACAGATTCCAGCAAAATCTGCCTTCCAAAAACCCAATAGTGCTCCTTCCGTTCTGGACCTTATAGTGTGCCCATACATCACTTTACATCCACATGTGGGGTATTTCTGTAGTTGGGAGAAAATGCTTAACAAATTGTGGGGTGCATTTTTTCTTTTAACCCCTTGTGGAAATGCAAAAATTGGGGTTAAAGCAACATTTTATAGAAAAAAATGTCGCTTTCCCTTTTCCTGGCCCAATTCTATGAAACTCCTGTAGGGTCAAAGTGCTCACTATACCCCTTGATTAATTCCTTGAGGGGCGTAGTTTCCAAAATGGGGTCATTTTGGGGGGGATTCTACTGTTCTGGTACTTCAGGGGTTCTCCAAATGCAACATGTTGCCTGAAACAGATTCCAGCAAAATTTGCCCTCCAAACTCCTGTAGGGTCAAAGTGCTCACTATACCCCTTGATTAATTCCTTGAGGGGTGTAGTTTCCAAAATGGGGTCATTTTGAGGGGGATTCTACTGTTCTGGTACTTCAGGGGTTCTCCAAATGCAACATGGTGCCTGAAACAGATTCCAGCAAAATTTGCCCTCCAAAATCCCATTAGCGCTGCTTCCGTTCTTTACCCTACCGTGTGCCCATACATCAGTTTACATCCTCATGTGGGATAATTTCATACTTGGGACAAAGTGCATTACAGATTGTGGAATGTATTTTCTCTTTTAAACCCTATGAAATGTGTAAATTCTAGTGCTAAATGAATATATTAGTGACAAAAATTGAAAAGTGTAAATTTGACCTCCATTTTGTTTTAATTGCTGTAGAATGCTGAAAGGGTTAAAAAACTTTCTAAATGCTGTTTTGAATTCTTTCAGGAGTGCAGTTTTGAGAATGGTGTGATTTATGGGGGTTTCTATTAGAGATGCCTTTCAAGGCCACTTCAGAACTGAGCTGGTCCCTTGAAAAATGTGTTTTGGAAATATTCTTGAAAATTTGGAAAATTACTGCTTGACTTGTAAGCCTTATAATATCTAAAAAAATGAAAGGGTGATTAAAATTTGATTGCAATATAAAGAAGAGGCATGATAAATTATATTTATGAAGAAATTTGCGTAGTATTACTTTCTATATGAAAGGCATGCAATTTCAAAGTTTGAAAACTGCATTTTTTTCAAAATTTTTACCAAATCTCCTATTTTTTCATAATCAAAGACAAAACTTATCAACCAAAATTTACCACTGACATGAAGTACAATGTCTCACGAAAAAACAGTCTCAGAATCACTTTGATAACTTAAAGCGTCACAAAGTTATTACCAAATAAAGTGACACATGTCAGATTTGAAAAATGAGGCCTGGTCCTTAACGCACTTTTTGGCTGTGTCCTTAAGGGGTTAAACACTCTGTATACAGATGTAAATGCTCTATTGTACAATTAGAATATTGGCAATGAAAGTGTTAACTGTCATTTGTCTGTAATTCTGTATTAGAACAGGAAAGAATCAGTCAGGCTCAAACAGAACAGATGTGCACCCTCACTCCATCCTATGATTTCTGTCTGCCTGTACTTGCTTAACCCTTTCCTGCCGCAGCCAGTTTTTTATTTCCTAACAGAGCTCGACTTTTCATATCTGACGTGTCAATTAGAGATGAGCGAATCGATTCTGCAGAAGTGGAATTCGATCCGAATTTCAGGAAATCTTCGATTCACCACAATTCCGGATTTCCTGATGCTTTGTGGTAACGAATATTTAGTAAGGACCTTTGTGACATCAGATGGTCACATGATGTTCTCTAGTGATGTGATTGGGTAGGCGTGTCTTTGCTTGTTAGAAGATCCTTTCACATGATTAAAACTTGTCCGTGCTGGAGAGAGAGAGAGAGAGAGAGACACCATGACATTTGGCATCCAAGGGCTTCAACCATTTTGCCGCCCACCTCGGCTCTCTGAAGACCGGAAATAGCTGTTTATTCGCCGTAAAGTAATTCGGATGGAAGCAAGTTTTTTGGGAACTTCAAATAGAACTGCCTAATCAAACTTTGGAGAAATTCGCTCATCTCTAGTGTCAATTCCGGAACGTAATAACTAGAGATGAGCGAATCGATTCTGCAGAAGTGGAATTCGATCCGAATTTCAGGAAATCTTTGATTCACCACGATTATGGATTTCCTGATGCTTCGCGGTAACAAATATTTAGTAAGGACCTTTGTGACATCGGACGGTCACATGATGTTCTCTAGTGATGTGATTGGGTAGGCGTGTCTTTGCTTGTTAGAAGATCCTTCCACATGATTAAGAGAGCGAGAGACATGACCGTGGCATCCAAGGGCTTCCGCCATTTTGCCGCCCACCCAGGCTCTCTGAAGACCGGAAATAGCTGTTTATTCGCCGCAAAGTAATTCGGATGGAAGCAAATTTTTTGGGAACTTCGAATAGAACTGCCGAATCGAACTTTGGAGAAATTCGCTCATCTCTAGTAATAACTTTGGAAAACTTTAACTTACCAAAGTGATTTTAAGAAGTTTTTTTAGTGACACATAGTATTTCATGTTAGTGGTAAATTTTGGTCAATATGTTTTGTGTTCATCATGAAAAAATAGGAAATTGGTGAAAATTTTGAAAAATATGCAATTTAAAAAGTTTAAAATTATCTACTTTTCATACAGATAGTCATACCACCCAAATTAGTTCATAAATCTAATTTACCATATCTCTGCTTTATGTCAGCTTCAAACTTTAATCACCCTTTAATTTTTTACAGCTTACAAGTTAAACACCAAGTTCAAGAACATTTCTAAAACCCATTTTTCAAGGAATTAATTCAGTTCTGGAGGGGTTTTGAAAGGCCTCTTTAATAGAAACCCCGTAAGTCATCCCATTTTAAAACTGCACCTCTTAAGTAACTCAAAACAGTATATATGAAGTATCTTAACCCTATAAGTGTTTAACAGGAATTAAGCCAAAATGAGGGTGGAATTGACACATTTCAATTTCTTCTACTATGTTCATTTAGTCCTAGAATTTACACATTCACAAGGAGAAAATGCATCACACAATTTGTAATGCAAGTTCTCCTGACTACCAGTATAACTCACATGTGGATGTAAACTAATATATGGGCACACTGCAAGACCCAACAGAAAAGGAGCGCCAATGAGATATTGGAGTGCATATTTTGCTTTGATCAGGTTCAGGTGCCATATCGCATTTTTAGAGCTCCTGAGGTGCCAAAACAATGGAAACCCAATGGAAGTGACCTCATTTTGGAAACTATACCCCTCAAGGAATTTATCAAGGGGTATAGTGAGTATTTTGAAACTACAGGTTTTTCACAGAATATATTGGGTTGTGAAAATGAAAAATTACTTTTTTTTTCTGATAAAATGTCGCTTTAGCCCCAAAATTTTCACAAAGAGTTAAAGGATAAGATACAACTAAAATTTTTGTCCTGAGGATGGTAATCTACAAATGTGAGGGTACACTGATATACAGGTACATGTCAGCGCTTGTAACAGAAAGAGAGCTCTAATTGACTTTTGGAGGACAGATTTTAATGGAATAGTTTTCAGGTACCATGTCCCATTTGCAGAGTCCCTGAGGTGCCAAAACAGTGGAACCCCCCCCCCCCAAGTGATCACATTTTGGAAAATAGATCCCTCAAGGAATTTATCAAGGGATATAGTGAGTTCGTGACCTTACAGGTCTTTCACACAATAGGGCCATGAAAATGGAAAAGTATATTTTATTTATAAAGTGTTGTTTTAACCCGAAATGTTTCAATTTTACAAGGGGTTAAAAGAGAAAATACACCCCAAAATTTGTTACACAGCTTCTCCTGAACACGGTAGTTCCCCCATATGTGGTCATTTAGTGGTGTATGGGTACATGGCAGTGCTTGGAATGGAAAAAGCACTATTTGGCTTTTAGAGGCCAAATTTGGCTGGAATAGTTTTTGGGTGCCATGTCTCATTTTCAGACCCCTAAAATTCCAGTACAACAGAAAATTCCAAAACATGAACCCATTTTGAAAACTACACTCCTCAAAGGAATTTATCACGGGCTATATTTTATTAACATTGGGCAGTGAAAATTAAAAATTATATTTTTTGCAAAAAAGTTGCTTTAGCCACATTTTTTTTAATTTTTACAAGGGGTTAAAGGAGAAAATGTATACCACAATTTGATTTGCAATTTCTTCTGAATACGGAAATTCTCACATGTAGAGGAAAACTGCTGTTTTGATGCATGGCAGGGCACAGAAGGCAGGAAGCACCATTAGGCTTTTGGAGAGCAGAATCAAGTATTGCATTATTTTAATCTTCAGAAATAAATGCACAGTGAAAAGTTCAAATTGCAATTTTCCAGAGATATACCATTTCAGTACCCAAAATGTTGTGTCCAGCTTGTGTCAACAGAGACACACACTCTAAAAACTGTTAAGTGGGTTATCCTTGGTACAACAGCTTTTGGAGCGTTTGTCTCTGACACAAGCTGGGCACAACATATTGTGCACTGAAATAATGTATTTCTGTAAAAAATGTAATTTTCACTTTGCGCAGCTGATGGTGATTCCAATTTTGGAAAATACATTAATGCAACACTTGGGGGTGAAAATGCTGACTGTACCCTTGGATAAATTCCTTGAGGGGTGCAGTTTCAAAAATGGGGGGTTCCATTTTATTGGCATTTTAGGAACTTTTCAAAAGTGTCCTGGCATCCAAAAAATCAAACTGTTTAAATCGGTGCTTCAAAACCCAATTAACGCTGCTTCTCTTCTGCACCCTGCTTTGTGCCCAAACAGCAGTTTATATCCACATATGATAGTTTAGTTGGGTATCTCGGGTACAAGAGTGTCATATGTAAGTATAAACTGTTAATTGGGCACATAGCAGGACACAGAGGAGAAGAAGCACTGTTTGGCTTTCAGAGCACAGATTTAGTCTGGTTTTTGGACTTTATGTCATGTTTGCAGAGTACCTGAGGTGCCAGTTAATTGGAATCCCCCAGAAAGTGACCCCATTTTGAAAATTGTAAAGAATTTATCAAGTGGTGTAATGAGCATTAGTTTTCCAGAAGTGGATATGTAAGCTGTGCGGAGTACAATGGGTACACCAATTCCCATGCTTTTTTTCTCACTAGCTCCTATGACATGGGGAGGGGGGCATTCTAGGGGGTCAGTGCTGGTGTATTTTCTTTTGTAAACTCTAACCATAGGGTGTAGGTAGGGTGCACACTCTCACAGCTTATATAGTTCACTTCCTGCCGCAGCCAGTTTTGTCCTGAAGATACAGCCATTTTTGTTATTGCATTGTGCAAGCTATATATTTTTTTTTTATTTTCTGGTAATGTAGCCATAGGAGGACTTGATTTTTGTCAGGATGAGATGTACTTTTTAATGACACCATTTTGGGGTGCTTAAAACTTATTGACTGAATTTTATTAACTCTTTCTGGGTGGGGTTTTAAAAAAACATTAAATCTGGCATTGATTCTTAATATTAAATTTTTTTTTGCCGCTCATGGCATAGCATAAAATTTTTAATGATAAATACACTTTTCATGAAAAAAACTTATTTTTTTCCTTTGGATACTTTTTCAATACACCTTATTTACATTTTTTAGCTACACTGAAAATACAAATATGTAATGGTTTTAGGCTTTGTAGTAATTGTTTACCAAAAATGTTTTTCAAATTTGATTATTCTTTTTTTGCTGTTTGAGGTAATATTTAATATTACTAATATTTAATTAACATTTTGCATTCCAACTAGGTGACTTTGAAATTACAAACAGGTTTATTGGGGTCCAATAAGGTATAAAACCACCATAAGGCTGGGGCCCCACGTTGCGAAAATGCAGCGTTTTGAAAAAAATGCTGCGTTTTACATTACCTGCAAAGTGGATGGGATTCTGGCTAATCCCATCCCCAAATTGCAGAAAAAAAATTCAGAGCCGAAATGCTGCAATTTCGAGAACACGTTTTTTGTAAATCTCAGCATGTCAATTATACCTACGGAAACGTTGGAGTTTTCCATATAGGTATAATAGAGGCAGAAATAGGAAAAAAATGGGATTTTTTGGCTGCGGCTCGCTAGGTGGGGCCTTAGCCTAAGAGCATCTGATTTAGTGATTAATTTGCTTATTTTTATATCTGTTATGTACTGTGGTGACAATTTATATCTAGTATAACAAAATTGTTTTAATATTTTAGAAATTTATTTTTTTACATTAATTAATAATTCTTTTTTATTAATTTGTGCTGGAGTCATTCTGCTGGCCAGTGGATACCTCACACCTCAGGCTCATACTATGTGACAAGACACTGATTGTAAGCACTTGAAATTTGAGATATTTTTCCTGCTATTTCTGAATAATTATGCCATCATTTGCACTTCAAGTAGAGGGGAAAGGATTGCTGCTGCAAATATGATAATGGAATGTCATAGTAAGGATACAGTACATACATAGGGATACACTCTAAATGACAACTGATTTCATACAGGAATGTTGACAAATTAATGAAATAATATCAAATAGATAACATGAGACAATTTATTCCAAACAAATAAAAAAAAAAAGTAAGATGAAATTTTAGTGGAATGGATATTGTATGCAGAATGGCTTATTATACTCACAACTGCTTGCCTCTTCACAAAGAATAATTGAATGATAACTAACAGTAATTGGCAAGGACTCAGAAAACAATCTGGAATGCATCACAAGAATAAACAATTGTGCTGAATTCAGTCAGTGCATCTGCTTATAGAAAGAAATAGGAAACCACTGAACAGTAAAACTAAAACAAAATAAGGGCATCACAGATGGACTTATAGATGAGTATAGACCTATTCAGTTATAGTAATCACAAAATTACAACCTATAGATCAAACCATACAATTAATGAGACTACCACTACATTAACATATAATCACTAAGAGGTCAAGAATCAATAACTATAGTCACGCTTAACACCAACAGTCAGAATTGGCCCATAAAATGGCCAGACTTACCACATCATGACAGATAATTGATATGTTGCTCATATTCGGTGATAAGATGATAAATTATGAGTCTCTTGCATGACAATAGTCATGATGATATAGGATACTGTTTCTATCGCAGAAAACTACAATTACTCACTACATGTTTAAATATTTGCCCATTTGTTCTGACGCTTTCCCCCAAAGTTCTTGGTTCATCAGGGCAGCATGTATTCTGGTGATGATGTAGAAGGGAGTAGTTAAACCAAGAATTAGCAACTATAGTCACTTATTATTTTAAATTGTGTCTTATATAGATGAGATATAGTGAGGTTTTTAATCCAAAATCTGTTCCCCTTTTCTGTAAAGTTGTCTTAAAGGAGATGTCTGGATTCTGACATTGATGACCTATCCTTAGCCCACCGGTATGCAGACAGTACGACTCTCAGTTTGTTTACATACCATCAGCCGCGCTGCTCACTTGCTATACAAACTGTCGTGGCAAGTGTAGGCATTGTGGCGCTGTACCATTGAAATCTATGGGTGCCAGTGATATGCATGTGTCCAGAGTGTCGGACCCCCACACATCTAATATTGATGACCTATCCTTGTTAGAAATGTTAGAAACCAGATAACCCCTTTAATATATGGCATGTACAGTAAAGTTTATCTTTCTTTTGACTTCATTGCTTTTTTTATATTCACTACAATTACTGCAGACATACTGGTGTATAAATTACAAGGACTGTATCAGGGTACATGAGCCCTTAAACTGGCCATACGCATGAGATTGTAGTGGAGCAATGTTTAGCTTAATGATTATCATTTGTCAGATCATTTGTATTGTTGATTGTTCCAAACACAGAAACAACAAAGATGTTAAAGACATCCAACAAGCCCAAAAGTATACAATGTTTTCAGATCAAAGTTGGATGATGTAAAAGAAATGGGCCTAAGGAAATTATGTAAACTTTGTGGGTGTATACTGGTCACATACACACTGAATACATAAAACTGAATTTTAAATAAAAGAAAAAAAGAAACCACAACCACATGAATGTTGGCTACCACACCCAGGTACATATTGCCAGTCCATATATCCTACACATGCATTGAGACTTACAGTATCTCCCAAGTGTCTGGCAGAACATTTCATACACATACAACTTTGTATGTATCAATAGTTTTGAGGTTTGTGGATGAACAACTGACAGTCGAATGGCCGAAATCAGTTAATTCAACAGAAAAAATTCTCATGTATGGGTATCTTTAGTTTTACATTGTTTAATAGGAACACCTTAACTGCAATACATTGCTATGCTAAAGTATTGCAGTGCATTATAGAAAAGATCAAATGATTGAAGGGGGAAATCAAAGTTAAATTAAGAATTTTAAAATATAAAAACCAAAAGAATTAAAGATTGAGAATACCCTCTTTCCACATTTCATCTATAAAGATGAATAAGCAAAAATAAATAAAATAATTATTTTGTTATGCCTGGAAATGTAAAAGTATATATTCCTTATGATGAACGCCATAACAAAAAAAAAAAAAAAAGTACCAAATCGCTGTTTTTTCAGTCACCTCCTCTTTCAAACAATAAATAAAAAGTGATAAAAAATGTTTTATGCACAGGGGGAGGAGCCTGACCGCCGACGGTGATGTTGTGCTGAGCCTGCAGCTCCAACGCTGAAAAGTGTAGTCTGCACTCCACTATGAGTGTTGAAATATGGTCCCAGCCTGTACTTTATAGTAGAGAAAGGATTTCACACTCCAAAAGGTAGCTTTTTAGAATATGTGTGCTTTTTATTAATCACACGTGATAATATTCATGTAGAGCAGGTTCAGACTGACATTTCGGTCAACACAGTGACCTTCATCAGACTCTACAAAGGGTTGTACAGTGTAAAGACAAAATGTGTGAATAATGTACATATATACAAAAATATACAATAGTATACAACATGTACTGTCACATAAATGAACTACAGATAGGCAATTCAAGTCTTACATATACATTGGTAAGGCACCGTTTCCAAGAGGCTTCATTCATGTGGGCATATTTCGGATGAGTAGACGGGGCAGAGGTTATATTCCTTATTACCAGATGAAGTATGAGAATATGTTAAGGAGACATAGATGGTCATAATGGTAATACTATTATATACTAATAATAGTAATGATAGTAGCTAATACTACTACTTTATATCATAAAGAGGAAAAATATGAGTGAATAGATACACACGTCAATGAAGTATATAAATGTATGCTATGAGAGAAATGTTGTAATATTGCCCTCGCGGCACAGGCTGCAGCACATAAAGACCACTCTCCTAGAAGATAAGGAGACGAAAAATTAGGGTGAAACAACTACCAGAATCATGTGCTCCGACTCTATTCACATTGTAATGGTGGAACTATTCCATGCTTTTCTTCATCATATCTCTGGAACTTCTGCTACAGACAGTGCGACAATATCTGTACATTTTGGGTCTCAAAATGGGAAGTACAGTCCTGTCAAGACTCTCTTACCGGGCTTCCAGAGACCAATGGCTGGGATCTGTAGTGCCACAGGTAGTACACTGGAACGTGTAGTGCACTGGTAAAAGCTGGTATCCTCAATGCAGCAGGCAGAATGCTGGAACTTGTAGTGCACTGGTAATAGCTGGTATCCACAGCGCAACAGGCAGTAGCAGGTATCCAAAATGCAGCTGGCAGAATGCTGGAACTTGTAGTGCACTGGTACAGGGGCGTAAATACCAGGGTAGCTGAGGTAGCGGCTGCCACAGGGCCCGGGACATTAGGGGGCCGGAGCCCTGTGGCAGCCACTACCGCGAACCCCATGAACCAGTGGCATAATGATTGCGGTTGCAGGGGGTGCGACCACAACCGGGCCCGGAAGGGTATGGGGTCCGTGGCCAGCTGAGTGGGGCCCACTGTGGAGCATATACTACTGGGTGGGGGACACTGTGGAGCATATAATACTAGGTGGGGCCCACTGTAGGAAGCATATAATACTGGGTGTGGCCCACTGTGGGGGACATATAGTACTGGGTGGGGGCCACTTTGGGAAGCATATAATACTGGTCAGATCTCCCGGGCTTCCCAGAGAACAGACCGGGGAGGGAGCGCAGGACCTTTGTTAGCTGGGACTGCTGGGTCTCAGCCAGCAGGGGGTTCACCTGTGCCTCCTTGTTGGACCCCCCTGCCTAAAATGAGCGAGCAGGTCAACAAGGTCTTCCTCCTCCCCTTCCTCTAGCAGACTGCACACCGGAAAGGCACTAGCTTCCTGATCATGATGAGCCTTCATTATGTTGACATGGAAGACCTTCTGCCTGTTCCGGCCTGGGTCAATTGTGACCAGGTAGTTGATGCTGTTGATCTGCTGTTGTACGACGTATGGACCGGTCCATTTCACCTGAACCTTGTCCTGGGGCTCAGGGACTAGGACTCATACCTTCTGCCCCAGCAGGTATGTTCTCTCGCGGGCATTCTGATCATACCAGTGCTTCTGGTCGGCCTGAGCCTGGACCATGTTGTCATGCACCAGCTGCACCATAGTCTGCATTTGGTCACGGAAACGCAGGACAAACTCCACGACTGGCATACCTTTGATGGTTGTTTCTCCTTCCCAGGACTCCTTCATGAGAACTAGCGGCCCACATACACACCTCCCATACAGTCTGGAAAAAAAGTATTTAGTCAGCCACCAATTGTGCAAGTTCTCCCACTTAAAAAGATGAGAGAGGCCTGTAATTGACATCATAGGTAGACCTCAACTATGAGAGACAAAGTGAGAAAACATATCTAGAAAATCACATTGTCTGATTTTTAAAGAATTTATTTGCAAATTAAGGTGGAAAATAAGTATTTGGTCACCTACAAACAAGGAAGATTTCTGGCTCTCACAGACCTGTAACTTCTTCTTTAAGAGGCTCCTCTGTCCTCCACTCATTACCTGTAGTAATGGCACCTGTTTGAAATTGTTATCAGTATAAAAGACACCTGTCCACAACCTCAAACAGTCAAACTCCAAACTCCACTATGGTGAACACCAAAGAGCTGTGGAAGGACACCAGAAACAAAATTTTAGACCTGCACCAAGCTGGGAAGACTGAATCTGCAATAGGCAAGCAGTTTGGTGCGAAGAAATCAACTGTGGGAGCAATAATTAGAAAATGGAAGACATACAAGACCACTGATAATCTCCCTCGATCAGGGGCTCCACGCAAGATCTCACCCCGTGGGGTCAAAATGATCACAAGAACGGTGAGTGAAAATCACAGAACCATACGGGGGGACCTAGTGAATGACCTGCAGAAAACTGGGACTAATGTAACAAAGGCTACCGTCAGTAACACACTACACTGTCAGGGACTCAGATCCTGCAGTGCCAGACGTGTCCCCCTGCTTAAGCTAGTACATATCCAGACTGTCTGAAGTTTTCTAGAGAGCATTTGGATGTTTCAGAAGAGTATTGGGAGAATGTCATATGGTCAGATGAAATCAAAGTAGAACTGTTTGGTAGAAACACAACTCATCGTGTTTGGAGGAGAGTGAATGCTGAGTTACATCCAAAGAACACCATACCTACTGTGAAGCATGGGGGTGGCAAACATCATGCTTTGGGGCTGTTTCTCAGCAAAGGGACCAGGACGACTGATCCGTGTACATGAAAGAATGAATGGTGCCATGTATCGTGAGATTTTGAGTGCAAACCTCCTTCCATCAGCAAGGGCATTGAAGACGAAACGTGGCTGGATCTTTCAGCATGACAATGATACCAAGCACACCGCCAGGGCAACGAAGGAGTGGCTTCGTAAGAAGCATTTCAAGGTCCTGGAGTGGCCTAGCCAGTCTCGAGATCTCAACCCCATAGAAAACCTTTGGAGGAGTTGAAAGTCAGTGTTGCCCAGCGACAGCCCCAAAACATCACTGCTCTAGAGGAGATCTGCATGGAGGAATGGGCCAACATACCAGCAACAGTATGTGCCAACCTTGTGAAGACATACAGAAAACGTTTGACCTCTGTCATTGCCAACAAAGGATATATAACAAAGTACTGAGATGAACTTTTGTTATTGACCAAATACTTATTTTCCACCATAATTTGCAAATAAATTCTTTAAAAATCAGACAATGTGATTTTCTGGATTTGTTTTCTCATTTTGTCTCTCATAGTTGAGGTCTACCTATGATGTCAATTACAGGCCTCTCTCATTTTTTTAAGTGGGAGAACTTGCACAATTGATGGCTGACTAAATACTTTTTTTCCCCACTATATGCAGCAGGTGATAAATGCCCAGGTTCCTGATTGGTGGAGATATGATGAGAGACGTGTTTTTACTCACTAATGAGATTTTAATCAATATGGATTTTTTGAATTTAATATGATTATTAAATCACATTATTGTTGATAGTATTTGCTGCTGATATGCACTGTGCACTTTATTATTAATTATATATTTATACACTGTTTTTTATGAATAATTTCAACATAATTGAATAACTGATTGACAATTAATGATGTGTGTCAGTCACTTATTATAAATATGTACACATTTGCACCTTTTCTTTGCTTGAGAAAGTCTCACCTTTTTGAACCGTAGTGGAAGAGTGAAGAAATCAGGCGATACCTTTTAGAGGCTAACTGAGTATATTTATAAGTAAGCTTTCAGGAGTACTCGCTCCCTTCATCAGACATGGTGTGATACAAGAACTGAAAAACATAGTGGTTGGAATAAATGCAATGGAGATTTTTTCCACTATTTTTGGAGTGCTGTCTATTCTTTGCTTTTTATATGGAATTGGGATCTTGTGCTGGATCTTTAATGCGTGCAGCCTGCTCTAGCATAATGGTAAAAGGGAATAATTTGAAATTTTAATATTTATTTATTTATATATTTTTATTTTTGACCCACTAGAGGTGTTAAAACCCCAGGGAGTCTGATCACCAACACTGCAATGAGCAGCTTCTGAACAGCCGCCATGTTTAATGACACAACATTCACGGCAATAGTATTCATAATGTTGGGAAAGGGTTAACCCTCAAGCCAAAAATTGCAGTGTTTAAGATTAATAAATAAAGGGTTATTATCTTCCCACTCCATGACATACTATTATGTCATGAGCTGGAGGGTCTTAACCCAACTTGCTGTAATAGTAACTTTAACTACTTGTTAACTATGTTACGGTAAGATGCAACTGAGGGCTTTGATGTGTGATGTGATAATGAAAAAAACAAAGACTCTGCATCCTTAATTATCAAACTAAGCCATATCCAAGTTTAGCATGATAGGCTCGGTAATTTTGTATTTACAAAAATTTTTACAAAAAGTATGCAAAAAATTTATCACATACAAGTTATTTGCCTGAATAAATTGAAACTGTTTTTAGTGTGCATTTTCCTCGCTGCAACACTGCTTGCTGCTGTTGCTTTAAGGTTGCCAGGTCAAAATGTAAAGCGTTCACTGACTCTGCCGCTAATCAGAGTTCTGAGATGCTGAACCAATCAGCAGTTGAGGAGGGATATTTAAAGGCTGTTCAGCGCTTATCATGTGCGTGCTATTAATTAGTTGTTACTTACTAGTGAGGCTCCTGTGCTCTGATTGTTTCTGTTGGTTTGCTGTATCTCTGAACTCAGGTTATGCAATGGATATTCATTTGATGACTGATATTGGCTTTGACTGTTAATTCTTGGTATTGACCTTGGCTTGGACACGTTCATCCCTTAGATTACACTCTCCTAGTTTCACCTGCATTGTGAGTATTGCTGTGGGTTCTGGTTTGATGTCAGTATGGTAGTGCATTTCTTACAATAAGCTTCTGGGGCAATAACTTGGGTCTAAATTCAACTGGCTTTGCAGCGGGCTTTGGTGAAGAGGTTTCGGCAGCCGTAGCCTTATCTCCTAGCGCAATGTGAGACTTAGGTAGCTTGTTCTACTGCTCTCTGGTATTAGCCATTTTCTGCATTTTGGAAATTGCTCCAGTGGCAATTCTATAACAGTGACACTACTTTCATTACATTGCATGTTTTCAAGTGAGAAATGTTCTAAAGTTTTTTGCACAAAGCTTCTATTAAAGCTGACTTGACATTGATATTATTGCAAAATTAGAATACATGACATAATTTAATGTCACTAGAAATGTATCAAGTTTCATGAAGGTCAAGAAGATGAGCACTTGACATATTTTGGCATTTAAAACATGATGATCAGAAGACGTGACCTAAATTATACATGTGCATATATTAAATTTAAAAAATGGATTAGGATTTGACCAGATGATATACTGTAAGATTTGCTTGACTGTATTAAGGACAAAAAATTGCACTTGTCCTTACATTTATGCATTATTATTGCCATTTCCACTCTGCAACTATAATTGCCTTTTTCATATAGGTAATTTTCACCCTGATTTATCAAAGACAGTAACAAGTAATAAAATACAGCATTATATACTCTACACTGAAATTAATGGGATGGCTGTGTCCTGCGCATGTTTGATGGCTTCTACTGAACAAAAAATGTTCTTGATAACATTTCTCTGCCATAGTTCATAAATAAGTGCCCTGAATGGGAAACTACCATTAGACTTCTCAAGTAAAAGTTTTGAGAAAAAAACAAAAACAAAACAATTCTGAACAATTCTTTTTTAAAGTTAAGGACACACAAACAGTAATCACAGCTGGTTACTGCTGCAAACATGCCGTTGATTAATTGATATCAGCGGCAATACATAATAGCATCATAATGTATCAGATTTCTACAAATGTCATCCCCATGCTGTGACTAAAACTCACAGTGATTAACACTAGAAGTCCCAGAGAGGGGTCATTTAACATTTCTACCTTTGGAACCCAGAGATGGGTCGAATGACCTGAAGGATTTTATCTAACATCCTATAATCACCGTCTTTTGTTCTGTAATTAAGGCCATTACTGTCACACCACAGGAGGTTGTTGTTTTCCATTGAGTTTAGCCATTTAGTGTCTAGTTAGTTCTATTCAGTTTATTGTATTTGATAATATAAAGACTATACATATTGTATTAAGTTTAGTTTTATTTGAGCAAAAAAGCACTGAAACAATTAATCATTTTTTATATATTTTAAATAGAATTAGAAATTTTAGAGCAAGGTACAGCTGTGAGTAATGACCAGAAGCATTTGTCTAAGGCAGGGGTAGGCAACCTTTTTTGTTCGGCGTGCCGATTTTAATAAAAAAATCAAAGATGAGGTACTCGGAGTGCCGGTCAATAATTGTAAGTCTGACGACCCCTAAACTAAAGTCATATACCACAAACCATAACACAGAAGTGCTGCCACCAGATGCTTTAGGACACATGCGTTTACTGCTATTTCCTGGGACACTCCTGTACTTTCTGATTAGAAGCAATGAAAGTCCATGTGCAGCCCCCAATTAGTGGTAAATTTATTGTGTCCAGGAGCCCCGTATGGCGGCATCCTTATGGTGAATACACACTATGTATCTGGATGCAGCTATATTTGGAACTTTTTCATTCAATGTAAAACTGGTGCATTTTTGCACAAAAAAAAACAAAGCCGGAGTTTTCTGTGCAAAAAAACATCCTTAATATAGAAAACACACTGTTATACAGAATAATGTCCCATAGTGGTCCCTGCACACGGTATTATGTCCCATAGCGGCCCCTTCAACATGGTATATGTCCCATAGCTGCCTCTGCACACGGCATTTGTCCCATAGCTGCCTCTGCACACAGTATTTGTCCCATAGCAGTCCCTGCACACAGTATTTGTCCCATAGCGGCCCCTGCACACAGCAATATGTCCCATAACGGCCCCTACACACCGTATATGTCCCATAGCAGACCCTGCACACGGTATATGTCCCATAGCGGCCCCTGCACACAGTATTATGCTCTATAGTGGCCCCTGCACACGGTATTATGTCCCATAGCAGCCTCTGCACACGGTATTTGTCCCATAGCGGCCCCTGCACACGGTATTATGTCCCATAGCGGCCCCTACACACAGTATTTGTCCCATAGCTGCCCCTGCACACAGTATTTGTCCCATAGCGGCCCCTGCACACGGTATTATGCTCCATAGTGGCCCCTGCACACGGTATTATGTCCCATAGCGTCCTCTGCACATGGTATTTGTCCCATAGCGGCCCCTGCACACGGTATATGTCCCATAGCGGTCCCTGCACACGGTATTATGTCCCATAGTGGCCCCTGCACACGGTATATGTCCCATAGTGGTCCCTGCACACGGTATTATGCTCTATAGTGGCCCCTGCAGGCAGAAGCGCCCGAAGAGTACAGAGTGGCTGCGGAGCGTGGAATAGTGAGTACATTGTTTTTTATGTTTGATCATCTCCCCGGGGGCTCCGCTTATTATACTCGGGGGTCTGAAGAGACCCCACAGTATAATAATAGCAGTTTCGTTCCGGCCGTGTTTGGTCCGATCGAAACTGCTGGGTGAGGAGTCCGCTGCCGTGCCAGGGGAATAAGCCTCGCGTGCCAAGAGTGGCACGCGTGCCATAGGTTGCCGACCCCTGGTCTAAGGCCTCAAGCACACTAGCGAAACAAAATTGTGCGAAAATCGCATCGCAATGCGATGCAATTTTTTTCTGCGATTTGCCAATGTATTTCAATGGCACCAAGCACAACTGCGATTTTTTTTCGTGCGATTTTTTTCATAGGTGCGATTTTCCTGCGATTTTTTTTTTTGTGCGATTTTTTTCGTGCGAAAAAATCCCAGAGGAGTGATCTATATGACCAATAGGACAGATCACAAAAATATCGCAAGTAGCTGTGATTTTTTTTGCGATTTTTTTTTTTTTTTTCTGCACCCATTGACTTGAATCTAAATATACAAAAATGTAAATATACAAAAGAACAACTGTTATTTGTTTCTATGCTTTTTATTTTTGTTATGAAAATAATAAAAAAAATACAAGGAATAAAACAATTCCACACATATTTACAATAGGCTGCTGTGGGGGGCTGCGTGTGTGTGTGTGAGTGGCATGTCCTTCTTGTGTGACTAGCATTTCAGCACTCACTCAGCAGTCTGTCTGCACTGTCGGAACATACCTGGCACTGCCTGGGTATGTCCCTGGTACATTTGCCACACGTGTATTTGTAGCAGTAAACACATCTCTCAGTTGCACAATTGTTCGTGCATCGATGGTTGACCTGACACGTCGCCCTTTTGCCAGGGCTGGGTGTGGAAGGTTGTTGCCGAAGGAGTTTCTCCTTGCGTGCCTTCTTTTCAGTCACATGAGAGCCACCTAACTCTTTTGCAAGCTCAACCAGGAAGTCCACCCGTCTCTCCTGCACCCCAGTGCATGCCTGATAAAGAACATGAGCATTCAGTGCTGCCATGTCAATCATGTTGTAGAACACGGCGAATGGCCATCTCCGTGTTCCTGCATGCAGGCTGTACTCCCGCACCATTTGGTCCATTACATCCACACCGCACTTTGTGTGGTTGTATTGTGTGACCGTGTCTGGCTTCCTTTTGTTGGTATCCTTAGTCTCAACCACGCTGTGCATGCTGCTGAGAATGTAGACGGCCTTCTTTCGTTTGGGTGCATACACTGTCAGTGTGGCATCAGTGGTTGAAAACACCTGAGTGGTGAATTCAGTGCGGTCCATCTGTCTAGCGGATTGAGGAATTTCCCGGCGACTCTTGTTGACTGTGCCGAGGATAGTGGTTTTCCGGCTAAGCAGTCACTGTGCAAGTGACAATGATGTAAAGAAATTGTTCGTGGTTACAGTTCTGCCCTTGTCCATGAATGATTCCATCAGCCTCATCACTACAAGGACTGGGGTCCTTGCCAAGATATGGGAGGACATTACAGATGTACTTTGATTTCAAGTCGCAGACTACTTTGAGAAGCAGTCACATCCCCCACAGCACAAAAGGCTGCATGCAAATTTGCTAAGGTGTTAGCAAATATTCCCAGCACAACAATGCAGCTGGGGGGTGGGCAGACACTCAGGAGCAGCTTACATTCTTTTCTTTACACTCTCTTACAAGACCTGAGGTGGATCAACACAATTCCCCCCTGCAGATTCCTCAGACAATGGCCACATTTACAAATGAAAGGAAATGCTAATTGGAGCCATCAGAGTTGTCAGTTTGGACTAAGGG
This sequence comes from Leptodactylus fallax, assembly GCA_947044405.1. Lineage (NCBI taxonomy): Eukaryota > Metazoa > Chordata > Amphibia > Anura > Leptodactylidae > Leptodactylus > Leptodactylus fallax. The sequence continues at coordinate 205,624 of CAMRHE010000048.1, read as the reverse complement.
TCATTTGACCCTCTTTCAGGACTTGAAGGGGGAGCTCGAAATTTCTGGGACTTCTAGTGTTAAAACTTACAGTGCTTCAGGTTTTAAAGGGAGTCTGTCAGAAGTAAATTGGTTATAAACCTAGTCACAGTATCTTGTAGAGGTTATTCTACAGTTTCCAAATATGTCGCTGTTATTCAGTTTTAGAGTCCCATTTTCATGTAAACTGGCATTTTTTCATATGCAAAAGAGAGGAAAAGTACATCTAGAGCTGAGACGGAAGCACAGGTAAGCCATGACATGCCCTAAATCACTTATTCAGTTATCGCCTCATTTGCATGTGAATAAAACATTGATTTACATGACAATGGGGATGCAAAACTGAATAACAAAAGTATATTTAGAAACTCTACAATCACCTCTAAAAGATACTATGATTAGGTTTACAATCAATTTACTGCTGACAAACTCCCTTTGAAACCACAGTATATACATTACTGTTGTGCAATGTAAAGGGTCGAAGCCGCCTGTGCTGACCTTACCTCCACCTCTGAGGTAATGGCCACCCACATTTCACAGCATACAGACCACCTCAATAGAGCCTTTTCCCTTATTGAAGCTCAAGAGAACAGGAGCAGACGCAAAAACATTCGCTTCAAAGGTATCCCAGAATCAGAGTCCCCAGAGGCCTTGTCCCAGATTGCTATGTCCATTTTCACGACTCTACTAGACGCATATAGAGCCGCTCAGATCACTATGGAGAGGATTCATAGAGCTCTCTGGCTTCGCCCTAAACTGTCTGATTCTCCGCGTAACGTCATCTGTGGCCTCCTTTCCTATGTTGACACCTCAGCTGTCCTGAGAGCAGCAAGAGATAAAGATCAGTTGTATTACAACGACGCTGAAATTCATATTTACCAAGATATTGCTCCCTCCACTCTGGCGAAAAGAGGTATCCTGAAACCAGTCCTGGAGGTTCTGAGAGCTCGAAATATCTCCTATTCCTGACTGTTCCCTTTTGGCTTGGTGGTCTCTCATGGTGGGCTTCACCTTGTCATCTCTACACCGGGCGACCTAGAGAAGTTGTGGCAGATGCTCGATATGCAACCTATTGCTGTCCCCTCGTGGCTTCCTTCAGCGACATTTGCAATTCACCTTTCACAACAGGTTCTGGATCAGGAGCTGTGGGCTCTGGACCCAAGCCACCCAGACAGCAGAAGCCAAAGAAATCGCAATTGTGACTGCCCCCTCCCGTGGCAGTCTTCGTGGTCATCTTCATGAGTTTCCCAGCCTAGAATCTATACTGTGATCTCCCATTTGAATTCACAGACTCTCAGTTTTACTTTATACGTTACTATTTGTTCTACACACGTGGACAAAATTGTTGGTAACCCTCATTTAATAAAAGAAAAACCCACAATGGTCACAGAAATAACTTGAATCTGACAAAAGTAATAATATATAAAAATTCTATGAAAATGAACAAATGAAAGTTAGACATTTCTTTTTCAACCATGCTTCTACAGAATTTTTAAAAAAAAGAAAACTCATGAAACAAGCCTGGACAGAAATGATGGTACCCTGAAAATAATGTGACCAAAGGGATATGTTAAATCAAGATGTGTCCACTAATTAGCATCACAGGTGTCTACAATCTTATAATCAGTCAGTGGGCCTATATATAGGGCTACCGATACTCAGCGTGTTGTTTGGTGACATGGTGAGTACCACACTCAACATGGACAAGAGGAAGCGAAGGAAAGAGTTGTCTCAGGAGCTTAGAAAGAAAATTATAGACAAGCATGTTAAAGGTAAGGTTATAAGACCATCTCCAAGCAGCTTGATGTTCCTGTGAATACAGTTGCACATACAGTCATATGAAAAAGTTTGGGCACCCCTATTAATCTTAATCATTTTTAGTTCTAAATATTTGGGTGTTTGCAACAGCCATTTCAATTTGATATATCTAATAACTGATGGACACAGTAATATTTCAGGATTGAAATGAGGTTTATTGTACTAACAGAAAATGTGCAATATGCATTAAACCAAAATTTGACCGGTGCAAAAATTTGGGTACCCTTATCATTTTATTGATTTGAATACTCCTAACTACTTTTTACTGACTTACTGAAGCACAAAATTGGTTTTGTAACCTCACTGAGCTTTGAACTTCATAGCCAGGTGTATCCAATCATGAGAAAAGGTATTTAAGGTGGCCAATTGCAAGTTGTTCTCCTATTTGAATCTCCTCTGAAGAGTGGCATCATGGGCTCCTCAAAACAACTCTCAAATGATCTGAAAACAAAGATTGTTCAACATAGTTGTTCAGGGGAAGGATACAAAAAGTTGTCTCAGAGATTTAACCTGTCAGTTTCCACTGTGAGGAACATAGTAAGGAAATGGAAAACCACAGGGACAGTTCTTGTTAAGCCCAGAAGTGGCAGGCCAAGAAAAATATCAGAAAGGCAGAGAAGTAGAATGGTGAGAACAGTCAAGGACAATCCACAGACCACCTCCAAAGAGCTGCAGCATCATCTTGCTGCAGATGGTGTCACTGTGCATCGGTCAACAATACAGCACACTTTGCACAAGGAGAAGCTGTATGGGAGAGTGATGCGAAAGAAGCCGTTTCTGAAAGCACGCCACAAACCGAGTCGCCTGAGGTATGCAAAAGCACATTTGGACAAGCCAGCTTCATTTTGGAAGAAGGTCCTGTGGACTGATGAAACAAAGATTGAGTTGTTTGGTCATACAAAAAGGCGTTATGCATGGCGTCAAAAAAACACAGCATTCCAAGAAAAACACTTGCTACCCACTGTAAAATTTGGTGGAGGTTCCATCATGCTTTGGGGCTGTGTGGCCAATGCCGGCACCGGGAATCTTCTTAAAGTTGAGGGTCGCATGGATTCAACTCAGTATCAGCAGATTCTTGAGAATAATGTACAAGAATCAGTGACGAATTTGAAGTTACGCCAGGGATGGATATTTCAGCAAGACAATGATCCAAAACACAGCTCCAAATCTACTCAGGCATTCATGCAGAGGAACAATTACAATGTTCTGGAATGGCCATCCCAGTCCCCAGACCTGAATATCATTGAACATCTGTGGGATAATTTGAAGCGGGCTGTCCATGCTCGGCGACCATCAAACTTAACTGAACTGGAATTGTTTTGTAAAGAGGAATGGTCAAAAATACCTTCATCCAGGATCCAGGAACTGATTAAAAGCTACAGGAAGCGACTAGAGGCTGTTATTTTTGCAAAAGGAGGATCTACTAAATATTAATGTCACTTTTCTGTTGAGGTGCCCATACTTTTGCACCGGTCAAATTTTGGTTTAATGCATATTGCACATTTTCTGTTAGTACAATAAACCTCATTTCAATCCTGAAATATTACTGTGTCCATCAGTTATTAGATATATCAAATTGAAATGGCTATTACAAACACCCAATTATTTAGAACTAAAAATGATTAAGATTAATAGGGGTGCACAAACTTTTTCATATGACTGTATTATTCGGAAATTTAAGATCCATGAGACTGTAGCCAATCTCCCTGGACATGGCCGCAGGAGGAAAATTGATGACAAATCAAAGAGAAGGATAATACGAATGGTAACAAAAGAGCACAGAAAAACTTCTAAAGAGATTAAAGGTGAACTTCAAGCTCAAGGAACATCAGTGTCAGATCGCACCATCCGTTGTTGTTTGAGCCAAAGTGGACTTCATGGGAGTTGACCAAGGAGGACACCATTGTTGAAAACAAATCATAAAAAAGCCAGACTGGAATTTGCCAAACTACATGTTGACAATCCACAAAGCTTCTGGAAGAATGTCCTATGGACAGATGAGACAAAAATCGAAAGTTCACAGAAGGAAAAATGAAGCATATCTTGAAAAGAACAGTGTCCCTACTGTGAAACATAGAGGAGGCTCTGTTATGTTATGGGGCTGCTTTGCTGCATCTGGCACAGGGTGTCTTGAATCTGTGCAGGGTACAATGAAATCTCAAGACTATCAAGGGATTCTAGAGAGAAATGTGCTGCCCAGTGTCAGAAAACTTGGGCTCAGTCGCAGGTCATGGGTCTTGCAACAGGATAATGGCCCAAAACACACAGCTAAAAACACACAAGAATGGCTAAGAGGAAAACATTGGATTATTCTGAAGTGGCCTTCTATGAGCCCTGACCTAAATCCTATTGAGCATCTTTGGAAGGAGCTGAAAAATGCCGTCTGGAAAAGGCAGCCTTCAAACCCGAGACAACTGGAGCAGTTTGCTCATGAGGAGTGGGCCAAAATACCTGTTGAGAGGTGCAGAAGTCTCATTGACAGTTACAGGAATCGTTTGATTGCAGTGATTGTCTCAAAAGGTTGTGCAACAAAATATTAAGTTAAGGGTACCATCATTTCTGTCCAGGCCTGTTTCATGAGTTTTCTTTTTTTTAAAATTCTGTTGAAGCAGGGTTGAAAAGCAATGTCTGACTTTCATTTGTTCATTTTCATAGAATTTTTATATATTATTGCTTTTGTCAGATTCAAGTAATTTCTGTGACCATTGTGCTTTTTTCTTTCATTAAACGAGGGGTACCAACAATTTTGTCCACGTGTGTATCTGTGCACTGGCAGTTGAGTTATTCCTTTTTCTGGCTCTCTATTGCCTTCACATTTCTAAGGTTTAGCTGTCGGATCCATAGACACATTCCAGGTGAGGCAGTGGGTATCCTTTATGGCCTCAGTAATGGATAGTCTTGATACTACCCCCTGATCTATACTCTAACTGTTTATATTTTCCTAGTTTGCTCCTAGTGGGCTGCTGCAGGGTGCTATTTATGTTCTGGTTCTCATACTACAGTTACCTCTACTGTGCAGTCCTGCTGCCTCTCCTTCCTCCTATTGTTCAGATAACCACGCTACAGTTTTACTGCATTTGCCCCCTTTGGGTACTGGGCTGGGTGGCTGGCCCATGCAGTACCTTTATTCAATACATTTCTTTACTGCCTTAAATAATTGCATACTACTACCGGGTTTATACAACATTCGTTTACTATTAGAGTTGTTATGCTGAATGGTATAGACTGTTCTCACCGCCCTGCTTCTCCTCCTTCGCTACACTCACAATCCCCTACCCATTCTTCCCCCCTTCCGCAATCTGTACTTGCGCTTTGGTGACGTCCTATCTGTTCGCCATGTCTCAAGTCATTGTCACCACTTATAATATCAAGGGTTTTAACTCACCTGACAAATGCCATCATGTCCTAATGCTGTTGAAAAAACTCAAAATGGACATACTATTTCTTCAGGAGACCCACTTTAAGAATGCCCTAGTCCCTAAAACGCAGACTCATTACTTCTCACAATGGTTTCATAGCTGTTGCACCAACTCCTCTTCTAGATTCTCTTCACCACGCCCTCCCATTCAAAGCACAATTCAAGGATGCTGAGGTTCGAGTTTTATTTCTTAAGATTGAACTGGCCTCCTCCATGTTCACATTGGCCAATCTGTATCCCCCCATTACTGGCCATTTCTCTTGGCTATTGGAACGGCTTGATGAGCTACGACTCTTTGCAAAAGGCCCTATTCTATTAGGCGGAAATCTTAACTTGGTGTTAAACCCCCTATTGGACTCCTCTTCGCAAAAGTCCACTCTCTCACAGGCAGCTCTGAGGAAACTTAGCATAACGATCTCAATGTCCTGGATAGTTGGAGACTGCTACACCCAGTAGGGAAGGACTATTCCTTCTACTCGACTCCCCATAAGACCTATCAGAGACTAGATTATCTGTTCATTTCCGCATCACTTCTGCCTCACATCCAACAGGCCTCTATAGGCAATATGACGGTCTCGGACCATGTGCCTTGCTCTTTACTTCTCACCTTGCCTCACTTGAACCCTAGGGATTTTGCGCTTAAATGAGTCATTGTTGGACTGGGTGGAGGGCGTGGAGACTGTCCAGAAACATCTTAGCCTCTTTTTTTTTTATGCAAACACCACCTCTGCTCCCTCCCCGCCTCCTCCAGTGATTTGGGAAACCCACAAATCATATATAACAGGGATCCTTATCTCCCTGGATCTCGATTCAAGAAAAAAACCCAAAGAGAAACTGATGATCTTCTCTCTAGGATATCCTCCCTAAAACGTGCTCATAAACTCTTGGGTATTGGGGCAGGACTGACTGAACTGACAGCCCTTAGGAAAAGATTAAAATCTCTCCTCAACCTTAAGTCAGCAAAATTGCATTCGCTATACCAGCATAAGATCTATGCTCATGGCAATAAAGGAGGTCGGTTGATGTCTACCCTTGTTAAATAAGCTAAAGAAAGATCCTACATTCACCAAGTTACTAACAAACACAATGTTGCTGTTAATGCAACTCCAGATATTGCACAAGCTTTTAGTGACTTTTATTCTGACCTCTATAACCTTGGCCGTAAGGCCCAGCTGGTATCGGATGTGTCTAAATGTAACTCCTGCAAAGAACACTTTGCATACAGTAGAGGCTGCAGTTAATGCCAATCCTGGACCCATTACAGCAGACATCAGCCATTTTATGCTGAGGGACAGTGGATTACATTTCCCTACACCCCTTACTCCAGGGGGAGGCGTATCAGAGAATGGGACTGATTGGCTGAGCAGGGAATTATGGGAAAGGTATGCACAGGAAAGAGAGAGAACAGCCACATGGGCTGCATAAAAGGCTTCTTCCAGCAACTGACAGGGAGCACATAGCTTGGCACTGGGTAACCCAGGACATAGAAACAGTCCTGCTAGCCCACCAGCTCACTCTGAGGGAAGAAGCAGCATCCCTGCACTAGCAGCAGTACCACCTGTCCAGATTGACCAGACTCCCAAAAGGAACCCAGGGCTGCATCCAAGAAGACTCCTGCCTCATACTCCATTATTATCCTGTCATCTGAAAGCTGCAGCACCCAGTGATACTCCAGGCTGGCACCAGATTCCCTGCAAGAGTTAGTGAGCAGACTTTGCTGGAATTTGCTGTACTGCTGTTAGAAAGTTTATGAGAACTGTGGTAGAAAGGATCTGCTGTGTCTATAGTGCAGCAACGTTTCCTGAATGCGCGACATCGTCCGCGCCCCAACGGATGGACTGTTCTGTTTATTGCTGCAGCCATTAGTAATTCTGCATTGTGTGATGTTATTTAGGAGTGCAAGCTGTTACCTGCAGTATGATTGCATGTGTGCGATGACTATCACTATCTTAACCCTGTGCTCTGCCCTATAGTTTATTATACCCGCCAGGCTTGGCACATAGTCCATTCCCACCACTAGAGGGTTTAATACTATAGGATGTACCTGTGCATTGTCATGTGAATTACTGAAACATTTCTCCATTCGCATTTTATTAAGTTTGCCCTTGTTTACCCTTCCCATAATAAACCGGTTAAGTAGTTTTACCCTCAACATTTGTGAGTGTGTACTGAGCTTAGGTGGGGGTTTCCCGAGTCGACCCCTAGCAGAAGAGGAAAACCCTCCTGAATTTCTATAGAGCTCCTAGCTAGATTTGGGTGGAGACACTGCACCATAGTGAGGTGAGAACTAGAGATGAGCTAATCAATTCTGCAGAAGTGGAATTCAATCCTAATTTCAGGAAATATTCGATTCACCACGATTTCAGATTTCCTGATGCTTCGCGGTAACGAATATTTAGTAAGGACCTTTGTAACATCGGTCACATGATGTTCTCTAGTGATGTGATTGGGTAGGCATGTCTTTGCTTGTTAGCAGATCCTTCCACATGAATAAAACTTGTCCGTGCTGGAGAGAGAGAGAGAGAGAGACATGACCATGGCATCCAAGGGCTTCCGCCATTTTGCCGCTCACCCCGGCTCTCTGAAGACCGTAAATAGCTGTTTATTCGCCGCAAAGTAATTCAGATCGAAGCTAATTTTTTTGGAACTTCGAATCGAACTGCCAAATCGAACTTTTGAGAAATTCGCTCATCTCAAGTGAGAACTACAACACACCCTGCCTACAGAGGCCGGACCAAATGGGTGTTACATAAAGATAATGCTATCCAAGACTTCTTAAATTCCCGCAATTGATACATCATGAACAGTCAGAATTTGTACCCAGGAGGGAAGGTGAAGACAACTCACATAGAATCTTCCAAGCTATTCACTTTGCAAACACACATAAACTCCCTTTGGTTCTTCTTGGCAATGATGCCGAGAAGGCCTTTAGCAGGGTCTGCTGGAACTTTATGCCGAAAACCCTCGCTCACTTAATCATACCCCATACGTTTAACAGGGCGATATTTACAATGTACTCCCACCATTATGCTAGATTAAAGGTGAAAGGAAGCTTCTCTCCACAATTTGATATAACGAATGGCACGCTGCAGGGATGCCCCTTGTCTCCAACTCTTTTTATTCTAGTGATGGAGACGATATTGCAAAGTGTTAGGCAGGATTATAATATTGCTGGCCTCCAAGTCATTGATGCCTGCCTGCAGGCAACTGCATTTGCAGATGATCTTCTGTTCCTTGTAACAAACCCGGACGAAGGTCTTCCGGCCCTTATCCACCAGTTAGAACACTTTGACTCCTTAAGCAACTTTAAAGTTAACTTTAGCAAATCAGACTTACTAAATATCACCCTGCCACAATCGCTAGTCGCCAAACTGAAACCCCTTACCCCCTTCTCTTGGACTAAAGGCCCCCTCCAATATCTTGGAGTCTCAGTCCCCTCTAACTTATCTGACCTGTATAAAACTAACTATACCCCGTTACTTTCCACTGTTAAAGAATTGTTAGAAGAATATGACATCCCACTCCTTTCTTGGATGGGTCAGGTTAATTTGTTGAAGACATACTGTACATCATGCCCAAACTTCTCTATACTATGAATATGGTCCCTATAGTATTGCCTACTGTCTTCTTTAAAGAGATACGATCACTCTTCTCCTATTATGTTTGGAAACGCAAGAGACCCAGACTGGCATATTCACTCTTAGTTAGGAGTAAATACATGGGGGGTATGGGGCTCCTGGACATCTACGCATACTACAATGCTATCCAGTTGACTCAATGGCTGGAACTCGCTAAGCCTACTAGGAATGCAGCTGTCACCTTCTTTCTAAGAAAAATGCATGGCCCGAGCTTCTTAGGCTGGGTGGGCAAGCAGCTCGACCTAAAAAGAAGTCCAATCCTATGCTGGTTGGCTCGTCGCATGCATGGTGATGTTTTCAGGCAACCCTGACCCCATTCCCTTCACAAGTACTACCAATTTCCTTGCTCCCCAATGTGCTTTCCATCAAGGGTCCACAAGACCTATGGTCTAAGTTAAGTGACAAGACTCTCCTGTCCATCCCGCGACAAGATCACCCATTAACAGACGCCCAGCAAACAGAACTAACCGACCTCTCTACCCTAAACGTGCTGCACCTAAAACATTTGACACATACAGTTTCACTTTTTCGAACCAAACACCTGATGAGACTCAAATCCACCGACTTCAAGAAACTGCTTCTGGCTCCTCTCCCCAAACTCAGGAAGTGTCCCACATCCTCTACATGTACAGTGGGGAAAAAAGCATTTAGTCAGCCACCAATTGTGCAAGTTCTCCCACTATAAAAGATGAGAGAGGCCTGTAATTGACATCATAGGTAGACCTCAACTATGAGAGACAAAATGAGAAAACATATCTAGAAAATCACATTATCTGATTTTTTAAGAATTTATTTGCAAATTATGGAGGAAAATATGTATTTGATCACCTACAAACAAGCAAGATTTCTGGCTCTCACAGACTTGTAACTTCTTCTTTAAGAGGCTCCTCTGTCCTCCACTCATTACCTGTAGTAATGGCACCTGTTTGACATTGTTATCAGTATAAAAGACACCTGTCCACAACCTCAAACAGTCACACTCCAAACTCCACTATGGTGAAGACCAAAGAGCTGTGGAAGGACACCAGAAACAAAATTGTAGACCTATACCAGGCTGGGAAGAGTGAATCTGCAATAGGTAAGCAGCTTGGTGTGAATAAATCAACTGTGGGAGCAATAATTAGAAAATGGAAGACATACAAGACCACTGATAATCTCCCTTGATCAGGGGCTCCACACAAGATCTCACCCCGTGGGGTCAAAATGATCACAAGAACGGTGAGTGAAAATTCTAGAACCACATGGGGGGACCTTGTGAATGACCTGCAGAAAGCTGGGACTAATGTAACAAAGGCTACCGTCAGTAACACACTACACCGCCAGGGACTCAGATCCTGCAGTGCCAGACATGTCCCCCTGCTTAAGCCCGTACATATCCGTGCCCATCTGAAGTTTGCTAGAGAGCATTTGGATGTTCCAGAAGAGTATTGGGAGAATGTCATATGGTCAGATGAAACCAAAGTTGAACTGTTTGGTAGAAACACAACTCATTGTGTTTGGAGGAGAGTGAATGCTGAGTTGCATCCAAAGAACACCATACCTACTGTGAAGCATGGCGGTGGCAACATCATGCTTTGGGGCTGTTTCTCTGCAAAGGGACCAGGACGACTGATCCGTGTACATGAAAGAATGAATGGGGCCATGTATCGTGAGATTTTTCAAGGGCATTGAAGATGAAACATGGCTGGTTCTTTCAGCAGGACAATGATCCAAAGCACATCACCAGGGCAACGAAGGAGTGGTTTCGTAAGAAGCATTTCAAGGTCCTGGAGTGGCCTAGCCAGTCTCCAGATCTCAACCCCATAGAAAATCTTTGGAGGGAGTTGAAAGTCTGTGTTGCCCAGCGACAGCCCCAAAACATCACTGCTCTAGAGGAGATCTGCATGGAAGAATGGGCCAACATACCAGCAACAGTGCCAACCTTGTGAAGACTTACAGAAAACGCTTGACCTCTGTCATTGCCAACAATGCATATACAGTCATATGAAAAAGTTTGGGCACCCCTATTAATCGTAATCATTTTTAGTTCTAAATATTTGGGTGTTTGCAACAGCCATTTCAATTTGATATATCTAATAACTGATGGACACAGTAATATTTCAGGATTGAAATGAGGTTTATTGTACTAACAGAAAATGTGCAATATGCATTAAACCAAAATTTGACCGGTGCAAAAGTATGGGCACCTCAACAGAAAAGTGACATTAATATTTAGTAGATCCTCCTTTTGCAAAAATAACAGCCTCTAGTCGCTTCCTGTAGCTTTTAATCAGTTCCTGGATCCTGGATGAAGGTATTTTTGACCATTCCTCTTTACAAAACAATTCCAGTTCAGTTAAGTTTGATGGTCGCCGAGCATGGCAGCCCGCTTCAAATTATCCCACAGATGTTCAATGATATTCAGGTCTGGGGACTGGGATGGCCATTCCAGAACATTGTAATTGTTCCTCTGCATGAATGCCTGGTAGATTTGGAGCTGTGTTTTGGATCATTGTCTTGCTGAAATATCCATCCCCGGCGTAACTTCAAATTCGTCACTGATTCTTGTACATTATTCTCAAGAATCTGCTGATACTGAGTTGAATCCATGCGACCCTCAACTTTAACAAGCTTCCACATAGACCCAGATTATAGATTGGCCACATAGACCCAAAGCATGATGGAACCTCCACCAAATTTTACAGTGGGTAGCAAGTGTTTTTCTTGGAATGCTGTGTTTTTTGGACGCCATGCATAACGCCTTTTTGTATGACCAAACAACTCAATCTTTGTTTCATCAGTCCACAGGACCTTCTTCCAAAATGAAGCTGGCTTGTCCAAATGTGCTTTTGCATACCTCAGGCGACTCTGTTTGTGGCGTGCTTTCAGAAACGGCTTCTTTCGCATCACTCTCCCATACAGCTTCTCCTTGTGCAAAGTGTGCTGTATTGTTGACCGATGCACAGTGACACCATCTGCAGCAAGATGATGCTGCAGCTCTTTGGAGGTGATCTGTGGATTGTCCTTGACTGTTCTCACCATTCTTCTTCTCTGCCTTTCTGATATTTTTCTTGGCCTGCCACTTCTGGGCTTAACAAGAACTGTCCCTGTGGTCTTCCATTTCCTTACTATGTTCCTCACAGTGGAAACTGACAGGTTAGATCTCTGAGACAACTTTTTGTATCCTTCCCCTGAACAACTATGTTGAACAATCTTTGTTTTCAGATCATTTGAGAGTTGTTTTGAGGAGCCCATGATGCCACTCTTCAGAGGAGATTCAAATAAGAGAACAACTTGCAATTGGCCAGCTTAAATACCTTTTCTCATGATTGGATACACCTGGCTATGAAGTTCAAAGCTCAGTGAGGTTACAAAACCAATTTTGTGCTTCAGTAAGTCAGTAAAAGTAGTTAGGAGTATTCAAATCAATAAAATGATAAGGGTACCCAAATTTTTGCACCGGTCAAATTTTGGTTTAATGCATATTGCACATTTTCTGTTAGTACAATAAACCTCATTTCAATCCTGAAATATTACTGTGTCCATCAGTTATTAGATATATCAAATTGAAATGGCTGTTGCAAACACCCAAATATTTAGAACTAAAAATGATTAAGATTAATAGGGGTGCCCAAACTTTTTCATATGACTGTATAACAAAGTATTGAGATGAACTTTTGTTATTGACCAAATACTTATTTTCCACCATAATTTTCAAATAAAGTCTTAAAAAATCAGACAATGTGATTTTCTTCATTTCTTCTCTCATTTTGTCTCGCATAGTTGAGGTCTACCTATGATGACAATTACAGGCCGGCCTCACCTTTTTAAGTGGGAGAACTTGCACAATTGGTGGCTGACTAAATACTTTTTTTCCCCACTGTAATAAAGAAAATACATAGCCGATGTAGCAGTTTTCCCTGCTGACAAATTTGGTTGCCCCTTCAAAGGGCTTAAGAAGCCAATACACTTCCCACATGAGTCTCCAATGGTGGATCTCAAAAAAACACATTGTCCCTGTGGCTTGCTGCATGCCGTAAATGTTCACCACTTTCTGCTGCTAACACAGATGCTCCAGTATGTTTAAGGTGGATTTCCATCGAGTTTGAATAAGGCGGTGCAAAGGCAAAAGTTGAGCAGGGTGTTTTTAGCAATATATGAATGGCTGAAATGCGCAGGCACTTTTATGGCCATGAGCAGCACCTCTTTTAAGCAACTACATATATATATGTGTTATATGTGTTAATAAAGCAGCGACAATATATTATTTGACCCAAGTTCAGTTAAGCAACAATATTGGTGCCATTGTCGCTGGCAATGCTGCCCAGTTGTAGTTGATGGGGAGCTATCCTGCTGGATACTTGCTGCAGGATACAGCAGACCAACTCTGCTGCATGGTTTCTCTGATCCAGGCTCATTAACTGAAACAAGGGAGGAGCAATGGAATCAACATCTCACCATGGTGAAGATGGGGATGGAAAAAAGTCCAAAGGAAGATCCACATGAGACGGATGGGTCCTGCATGGTGTTAAAACTGGAGCTGCACAAATAGAGTGGAACTAGCACCTGGCCTTGTTGTATTTCTGGATTATGGCCGCTGCCGCTCAAAACATTGACCAAATGGGCCGTGAAAGACATGTATTTTCCTTGTCCATAATTGCTACTCCAAGTGTCACCAGTGACATGCAGTTTTCCCCAGATTGACATATCCAAGGAAAGGCGCACATTCTCCGACATGACCATATAAAGCAGGGACAGCTTTCCTAGAGAAATAATAGGGGCTAGGTCTCCTCTCCATTCAGGTTGAGCAAATGCCATCAGTTGACAAAACACAGTGAAATCCACTTAGTGGTATGGCAGTGACTGCACCACCAGCAGCTTGGTCAGGTACAAGTTAAGTTGCAGAAAAAAATTATTGAGTGTATATTGCTGTTTCCTGGACACACATTTCCTTTTAGATAACTGACGAATGCATGGAAGTGTAGGAGGAGTAGTAGGAAAAACATTTGGTGATTATAATGATCACGATGACCATGTGCTAGGTGAAGATGTGGCCTGCCTACAAGGAAGATCATGGGGAGAAGGAGTAAGATGGTCTTGCTCACTTCCCCTGCAAGTACCACTGCCAAGTCTATTTTGCCAAATAAGCTGGTGATGTCTTTTCATAAAAGTACGTAGAGATCTTGTTCCTACATTTGTTCCTGCACGGTCTCAGCTAAGTTTCTGCTTACCCATTTTGCACATTGTCATTGATTTATCATTCGGCAATGTAGAAAAATATTCCCACACAGCAGATTACTGCGTGTAGTTGTTGCCACCAACACCAGCAGAAGTGAAAATATGCCTGCCACTGCCCCCACCGCGTGAACTTCCCTTATGTCTACCCAGGGCAGGATTCTTGGATGTTGGGACTGCGTATTGGCTGGAATAATTACTATCATCACTGCCACCACCCTCTTCATCTGATGTCACCTTGTCACCCTGACATGATTGCCAGGTCCTATCCGCAAAAAAAAAAAAAACATTGTCAGCAAAGTCATTGTCTTCCTCGCTTTTTTCTGACTCATCATGTCCATGGGATGCCTGCACACCTTCATAATTCTCATCTCCAGATTTCCCCCTAGTGCCTCTATCAGAAGGACTACCAGTAGTAGTACCACACCCCTGCCACTAATACCTCCACCTTTGTCTTCCTCTTCCAGCTCTGCCTTCTCTCCTTAAAAAATGCTGACTTCTTATCCAGATCATCGAAAAGAGGAGGAAGACAGCTCTGACTAGGAGAAATAGATTTCTCAGCAGGTGCCACATCACAACCAAGCAAATATCAGTTAATGAAGAATATGAAGGAGACATGGTTGACAGTCCAGAAAGGCCCTGCAGTATATTACATGTTACAACATTAGAGGAGGGGGAAAAACACACAGAAGCCTGACTCAAGATCACATCACTCTCAGGTGCAATATTCTCCTGTGAATGAGTTGAGCGATCTAAGCAATCAAAAACTTCATCTTCATTCTCAGGAAGTATAAAAAAACAAGCATGAATAGTGTTGCTGTTGCTTCCCATGTTCTTATTGTTTGTAATTGCATGAGTGTTTCCTCCACCCCCTTCTTTTGCCTATCTGCCCTGTTTTTTCCAGTCATTTTACTGCACATTGCTTTATTAGATAATGAATGGCAACAATTCTGACCCTGTGTATATTTCTTATTATTTTTTGTACAAAATACTATTTCAAGAAAAATAGCAAAGCACTAAAAGCACAAAAATGATGACATAGTGTTAGACTAGAACTGCGTCAGTTAGCTTGTTCTAATGGCAGCAGTTTGTATGTATATTGGGTAACAAAATAAAAGCCTTAACAAACTGATATTTTTCAGATTTGCAAGATGAGTCACTTTTAATTGGTTGAGCAAAAAAATAGCTAAGGCCCCACCACACTGTTTTTTTTTTTCGTATCTTTTTTCACAGAAAGTCCGCAGAGTTTTCCTCTGCAGATTTTCTTCCCCTATTACTGTATACCTGCAGTGGGTACGGAAATTATTCAGACCCTTTTAAATTTTTCACTCTTTGTTTCATTGCAGCCATTTGCTAAAAGCAAAAAAGTTCATTTTATTTCTCATTAATGTACATTCAGCACCCCATCTTGACAGAAAAAAAAACAGAAATGTAGATATTTTTGCAAATTTATTAAAAAAGAAAAACTGAAATATCACATGGTCATAAGTATTCAGACCCTTTGCTTAGTATTGAGTAGAAGCACCCTTTTGAGCTAGTACAGCCATGAGTCTTCTTGGGAATGATGCAACAAGTTTTTCACATCTGGATTTGGGGATCCTCTGCCATTCTTCCTTGCAGATCCTCTCCAGTTCCGTCAGGTTGGATAGTGAACGTTGGTGGACAGCCATTTTCAGGTCTCTCCAGAGATGCTCAATTGGGTTGAGGTCAGGGCTCTGGCTGGGCCAGTCAAGATTGGTCACAGAGTTGTTCCCAAGCCACTCCTTTGTTATTTTAGCTGTGTGCTTAGGGTCATTGTCTTGTTGGAAGGTGAACCTGCGGCCCAGTCTGAGGTCCAGAGCACTCTGGAAGAGGTTTTCTTCCAGGATATCTCTGTACTTGGCCGCATTCATGTTTCCTTCAATTGCAACCAGTCATCCTGTCCCTGCAGCTGAAAAACATTCCCATAGCATGATGCTGCCACCACCATGTTTCACTGTTGGGATTGTATTGGGCAGGTGATGAGCAGTGCCTAGTTTTCTCCACACATACCGCTTAGAACTAAGGCCAAAAAGTTCAATCTTCATCTCATCAGACCAGAGAATCTTATTTCACATAGTCTGGGAGTCCTTCATGTGTTTTTTGGCAATCTCTATGTGGGCTTTCATATGTCTTGCACTGAGGAGAGGCTTCCTTCGGGCTACTCTGCCATAAAGCCCCGACTGGTGGAGGGCTGCAGTGATAGTTGACTTTGTGGAACTTTCTCCCATCTCCCTACTGCATCTCTGGAGTTCAGCCACAATGATCTTTGGGTTCTTCTTTACCTCTCTCACCAAGGCTCTTCTCCCTCGATTGCTCAGTTTGGCTGGATGGCCAAGTCTAGGAAGAGTTCTGGTTGTCCCAAACATCTTCCATTTAAGGATTATGGAGGCCACTGTGCTCTTAGGAACCTTGAGTGCTGCAGAAATTCTTTTGTAACCTTGGCCAGATCTGTGCCTTGCCACAATTCTGTCTCTGAGCTCCTTGGGCAGTTCCTTTGACCTCATGATTCTCATTTACTCTGACATGCGCTGTGAGCTGTGAGGTCTTATATAGACAGGTGTGTGCCTTTCCTATTCAAGTCCAATCAGTTTAATTAAAAACAGCTGGACTCCAATGAAGGAATAGAACCATCTCAAGGAGGATCAGAAGGAAATGGACAGCCTATGAGTTAAATATGAGTGTCACAGCAAAGGGTCTGAATACTTATGACCATGTGATATTTCAGTTTTTCTTTTTTAATAAATTTGCAAAAATATCTACATTTCTGTTTTTTTTTTCTGTCAAGATGGGGTGCTGAGTGTACATTAATGAGAAATAAAATGAACTTTTTTGCTTTTAGCAAATGGCTGCAATGAAACAAAGAGTGACAAATTTAAAGGGGTCTGAATACTTTCTGTACCCACTGTATACGGAAAATGCCAGCATTTCAGTAGGTATCATTGGCATGCTGTGATTTTCAAAAATGCAGCTTTTCTGCTGCAGATTTTTTTCTGTTATGGGTGAATGGTATTAACCAGAGTCCCATCCACTTTACAAGTAGTGTAAAACGCAGCATTTCTTGCCACAACGTTACCGCAGAGGCTGCAAGACTGTTTATTGGATGAGCAAAAATAACCCTTTACAGATTTTTCAGATTAGCAGGGTCTGTAACTGTTCATTGGGTAACCAAAAAAACATACCTTAACTGAGATTTTTCACGTCAGCAAAGTCTGTGACACTGTCTATTAAATGAGCATAAAAAAAACAAAAAAAAAAAACACTTAACAAAGAGATATTTCAGATTAGCACAGGCTGCATCATTGCTAATTTTTTGCCATTAGAACGGCAGTTTGTAGGTATATTGGATAACCAAAGAAATCTCCTAATGATTGCCACAGATGGACAAACAGCTTTGTTCCAAGCCAGGTAAGACTTGAATATCTCATTGTTAAGTTTTTAATGAAATCGAACAGTCTGGGATTTGTCTCGGATTAACTAAAATGGCCACTACAAAACACAGTGGAGGCCCAGGGGTGGTGAAAAAAATAATAAAAAAATATTCTCACCTTCCCTCACCTCTTTTGGGTCTCCTCGCAGTGTCCAGTGCTTTTTGGTCATGTCATCATGTTACTTGGTGTGCCCATATAACCACTGAGGCTTCAGTGGTAACCCAGGGTGCATAAGGTCACTGAGGAGACACCACGAGGAAGCCCAAAAGAGGTGAGGGATCTTTTCTATTTTTAACACCTCTCCTGGGCCTCCACCTATTATACTCTGGATAGACCCCAGAGTATAATAATTTCACTTCCAGTTTGTAACAAACTTGTTTGACCTAAAACAAACCAAAGAACCGAGCCCTTCGAACCCGAAATGAAACAAATCTTGGGAGGTTCACCCAATTATCCATATATATACAGTATTTAATTTAAAAAAAATGTATCTCTCGCCCAAAAAAACCCTTAGGGCAGCTAAACGAAGCAAAAAAAAAAAAACAATGCGGAATAAACTGCGGCAGAAACATATTGTGTTTTTTTCTGCAGCATTTTTTGTTGCATTTTGCACATTGAGTTTTCCTCTGCTGACTTTCTGCCATTATTATATCTATACGGAAAACACCAGCGTTTCCGCAGGTATAATTGACATTCTGTGATTTTCAAAAACGCAAGCTATTTTGAAAACTCAGCTTTTGCGCTGCAGATCTTTTTCTGCAATGTGTGGATGGAATTAGCCAGAATTCCATTCACTTTGCAGGTACTGTAAAACGCAGCATGTTTTGTAGATTTTCGTAACTTGGGGCTTCAGCCTTATGAGCAGAATTTTCACTAGCAGGACTGACTGTGTATGTAAAAACAATTTAAAGCACTCGGTGGACAGTCATAGATCAAACTGCTCTGTTGCAAAACAGACTTAGACAAAATGAGATTATTGGAAAGCAAATGAAAGGGTTAATGTACCATAGTCTGTATTACTGCAACAGTCAGGCTTACAGCACATACAGTGCATATGTTTTCCCTCACGCATATCTATGATTTCTATCACTATCTGCTAATTGATTAAATATGACTAAACTTTGTTCTACTTCTCCTACAACTATGGTTCTCTAGTTCTATTGCAGGTTTTGCTGCTGTGTATTGCAGAAGAAAATGGAGTAATTGCTTTAATAATAATAATAATAATGATAATAATAATAATAATAATAATAATAATAATCATAATAATAACTTTATTTATACAGTATAGCGCCAACATATTCTGTAGCACTTTACAAATCAGAGGAGACATTAACAGACAGTATGAGACATTACAATGTGACAAAGAAATAAACATATCAAACAGTAGGAATAAGGGCCCAATCTTAAGAGCTTACATTCTATGAGGAGATAAAGGGACTCAATAGGTCAGTGGGCTTGTTTGCTACAATGGTCCAGCCATCTTTTCATAGAAAAGATTATGTAACTGAAGCTGTATGAACCCGTCACCAGCCAGTATCTGTGAATAAACATATACTAAGTGCAAGGAGTGCAGTGTAACTTATAAATGGAGAGGACAGGATCTGAGGAACAGAGGAGGAAGGATAAAAGGTGTTATCGTTCTACATCTCCGCACACTACACTGTGATCAGGTCACGTGATAAGCTTGACTAAACAGATGTGATTTTAGGGCAGTTTTGAAGCTGCTGCAGTTGGGGATTAATCAGTAAAGCATTCCAGAGCACCGGTGCAGCTTGAGAAAAGTCTTGGAGATGGGAGTGGGATGTTCAGATAACAGAGGATAGAAGTAAAAGGTCATTGGCAGGATGGAAAGGACGGTTAGGGCGGTAGACAGTGACGGGAGAGGAGATATAGGGGGGCGCAACACTATGGATGGATTTGTGGGCGAGTGATAAATTTATAATGTATTCTGTGATGGATAGGCAATAAGTGCAGTGACTGACAAAAAGTTGATGCATCTGTATACTGGTTTGACAGAATAGATGAGGCTGACAGCAGCATTCAGGACAGATTGTAGAGGGGAGAGTTCAGTAAGAGAAAAGCCCAATTAGAAGAGAATTGCAATAGTGAAGACAAGAGAGAATCAGAACGAAGATGAGGGTTTTTGATGTTTCCACGGTGAGAAAAGGATGAAGTCTAGAGATGTTTTTGAGGTGCAGGTGGCAAGAGCGTGCAAGTGTTTGAATATGTGGGGTAAAGGTGAGATCTGAATCAAATACAACCCCCAGACAGCGGGCATGCTGCCTCGGGGTAATAGTAAGATCACAGAAGTTCAGTTTTTGAAAGATACAATTTCAGATAAAGAGAAGACATGATGTTAGAGACAGCAGAGGAGACAGTCACTGGTGTTTTGTAGTAGTGCAGGGGTGATGACACGGGATGAGGTACTGTATATAGCTGGGTATCATCAGCATAAAGATGGTAATGAAAGCCAAATTTGCGGATGGTTTGTCCAACCGGGGTTGTGTACAGTGAGAAGAGGAGGGGACCTAGGACTGAGCCTTGAGGAACACCAACCGCTAGGGGCAGAGGAGAAGAAATAGCACCAGCAAATGATACACTAAATGAGCGGTCAGAGAGATAGGAAGAAAACCAAGGGAGAGCGGTATCCCCGAGGCTAATAGAGTTGAGCATAGTGAGGAGGAGTTGATGGTCTATAGTGTCAAATGCTGCTAAGAGATCCAGAAGAATAAGTAGGGAATAGTTCCCTTTAGATTTAGCCGTCAAGAGATCATTAGAGACTTTTGTGAGGGCTGATTCTGTAGAGTGCAGTGCACGAAAGCCTGATTGTAAGGGGTCCAGAAGAGAGTTAGCAGAGAGATAGCGGGTAAGGCAGGAATAGACCAAGCGTTCCAGGAGTTTAGAGATGAAAGGGAGGGTTGGTAGTTAGCAGCACAGGATGGGTCGAGGGAGGGTTTTTAAGTAGTGGGGTTATGACAGCGTGCTTGAAGAAGGAGGGAAAGATTCCAGAAGAAAGAGAAAGGTTAAAAATTTTAGTAAGGTGAGTTGTAACAGCAGGGGACAAAGACCGGAGGAAGTCTGACAGGATAGGTTCACTTGTGCAAGTAGTGGGGCTAGAAAAAGAAAGGAGCTGGGAGACTTCTTCTGTTACTGGGTCAAATAATGAGAGATCACAATGAGGAGCAAGGGAGGGAAGGGGACAGATGCTGCTTGGAGATTGGGTTATTTCCTGGCGGATGTTGTCGGTTTTGTATTTAAAGTACGTGGCCATATCTTGAGCACTGAGGTCTGTGACAGGCATCTGCACCTTTGGCGTGAGGAGGGAGTGAAATGTGTCAAAGTGTTGTTCAGGGTTATTGGAGAGAGAAGAGATGAGAGAGGTGAAGTAGGCTTGTTTGGCGAGGTGAAGGGCAGAGTTAAAGGATTTGAGCATAAACCTAAAGTGAAGAAAATCTGCAGATGTATTAGATTTTCGTCATAGACATTCAGCACATCTTGAGCATCAATGAAGAAAACGTGTTTGAGGTGTGTGCCAAGGTTGCCGGTGTCTGTGTTGGGATTTTCGGACAGTCAAGGGTGCACTTTATCCAGGGTGGTTTTGAGAGTCTCATTGTAGTGTTTGGTGGCCAGTTCAGGACAGGAGAGAGAAGAGATGGGAGACAGTGATGACTTTAGGGTATCTGAGAGGTGTTGTGTGTTTACAGCTCGTAGATTTCTTTATGTGTGGTAGGTCTTCACAAGGTTGGCACACACTGTTGCTGGTATGTTGGCCCATTCCTCCATGCAGATCTCTTCTAAAGCAGTGATGTTTTGGGGCTGTCACTGGGCAACACAGACTTTCAACTCCCTCCAAAGGTTTTCTATGGGGTTGAGATCTAGAGACTGGCTAGGCCACTCCAGAACCTTGAAATGCTTCTTACGAAGCCACTCCTTCATTGCCCTGGCGGTGTGCTTGGGATCATTGTCATGCTGAAAGACCCAGCCACATTTCATCTTCAATGCCCTTGCTTATGGAAGGAGGTTTGCACTCAAAATCTCACGATACATGGCCTCATTCATTCTTTCATGTACACGGATCAGTCGTCCTGGTCCCTTTGCAGAGAAACAGCCCCAAAGCATGATGTTGCCATCCCCATGCTTCACAGTAGGTATGGTATTCTTTGGATGTAAATCAGCATTCACTCTCCTCCAAACACGACGAGTTGTGTTTCTACCAAACAGTTCTACTTTGATTTCATCTGACCATATGACATTCTCCCAATACTCTTCTGGAACATCCAAATGCTTTCTAGCAAACTTCAGACAGGCCTGGATATGTACTGACTTAAGCAGGGGGACACGTCTGGTACTGCAGGATATGAGTCCCTGGCGGCATAGTGTGTTACTGACGGTAGCCTTTGTTACGTTAGTCCCAGTTTTCTGCAGGTTTTCTCCCAAGACTACTAGTTCTGCTGAAATCGGCAGAACTGTTGATATCTCCCCCAGACTCCAAGTCTGTCCTTATCAACTACGCAGTCTTGTTTACAGAACATTCCACCTTCTTGTGCTTTCTGTATACTGTGATATAGAATATAGTGCAAGTTATGTTTTAACCCTTACAATTCCCCCATTTTAGGACTTTATTTTTAATCAGTATTCAATGAATACATTCACACTATCTGTGTGCCATCTGTGATGGATTCTCCATTGAAAATGTTAAAAATAATGATCCTACCTTACATACTGAGTATTGTCCCTCATGAGATTGCATAGCGAAGGAATACATTGGATACAACAACATCCTAATATCATAAAAATGATTACACAAAGGATTATACCTACGATTTGTCGAAGGTATCCCAAGTCAGGTAGGAAAGCTAACAGCCAGTCCCACCATCCTTGGTTGACATCTTGTTTAATATGTGTTACCATTTCCTGCAACAGTTTCAACTTATCATGCACATCTTCTGAATGGTCAGACAAATTAAAACAGCACATTCCCGCAAAAGTGTTGCACCCATAACCATGTTTAAGCAGTAACTAATCTATAGCCGCTCTATTCTGCAATATTGCTTTTTTATGTGATTGCAAATCTAATACAACATCTTTAATGATAGCGCTAGTAGTGTTTATATTCTTTACCATAAAGCAAGCAATACGTGATATTATCTTAGCATTATATACAGACAAACCTGGTACTCCTACCAGTGACACAGCTAGGCTTATGTATTCTGCTTTCGATAAGAGTTTCACATCATAATTACAATCCTCAGGCAGTGGGATAGTACTTCTTTTGTGTAATATATGTACATGCGATTTCTGTGAACTCTGTTCATATGGTGTGGGTATCATAGTCAATGCTAATCTAGACAAGGCACATATGCCTCCAGTTATATTGGCAGGTATATAGGTGTAGCTGCTATTACCACACACTAGAACCCACCCAGGTGGCAAGGGTACATGTAAATCTAGTGACGGGACAATAAGTGTCCTGTTACATTGCATCCTCTTCCCTTCCCTCAGGGTTTGACAATCGTTGTCAGTTCTATTGCAGATTTGTGGAAACTGCCCTTTATTCATTATAGGATTGCAATTAGGTATTGTTGTTTTATTACATGAAAATTTGAAACACAATTCTGCTCTTGCTACTGCCCCAGTCGATATCCTTATCATATTCTCCTGTAAATCTGCGTAGGCAGTGCAGTTCATACAAGCATAATAAGGACTTATCCAGTCTGCATGCACATGGAGATCAGCTTCCTGTAAAAGAGTATCATTTAACTGAAGTTTCAACAATTTAGTCCATACTGCAACAGAAGTCGGCACTGCAATCAAACAAGTTTCTAACACATTACTGGAATATGCATTTCTCAAACAAAATTCTGTCATGTTTAATACTCGGGCCAAATATAACCACATATTCTCTTTTGTTCTCCATATGTGTTCCTCCAGCTCCCTTACTCCCCGATTTGGGCTGTCTTTTTTCCTGTAAAGTTCAAACCAGGTCCATATTATTAAAAGGCATCCAGCAAACATCAGCAAGTGTCGTGTTTTCATTTTGATGGTGCTTCAACTTTCTTGCAATGTGAAGCGTGTATCCAGGTGGGTTTTCCCTCCAATTTTACTGAAGTGGCAGTTGTCAGCAGTACTTGGAAGGGACCGTCATACCTGGGTTCAAGAGACTTCCTAGTGTGTCTTTTCAAGACCACCCAATCACCAGGCTGCAATCTATGCGTTCCTGAAAAATCAGAAGGGTCTGGAATAGAAGAGAACACTTGTTTATGTGTTTCTCTCAATTTCTGGCACAAACTCTGCACATAGCTAGAAATACTGTCATAGTTAAGCTGTAACGTCTGAGGGAAGTATAACCCTGTTTTGGGCGCACTTCCAAACAATATTTCAAATGGTGACAACCCTGTCCTCCTGTTAGGGGTGGTTCTTACTGAGTAAAGGGCTAAAGATAGACACTCAGGCCAGGGCTTCCCTGTCTCTGCTATCGCTTTTTGGATCTTTAATTTGAGTGTGCCATTCAACCTCTCCACCTTGCCTGAACTCTGAGGATGGTAGGGTGTGTGGAAAGCTTGCTCAATCCCTAGTGCAGACATTATTTCTTTCATTATCTCACCTGTGAAATGTGTACCTCTGTCAGACTCAATCACCTCGGGCACGCCAAACCTGCACACAAGCTCAGACATCAGTTTCTTGGCAGTTGCTTGTGCGGTTGCTTTGCTCACAGGGTAGGCCTCAGGCCATCCTGAAAACAGATCCACACAGACCAATACATACTCGTATGTTCCAGACTTAGGCAACTGTATGTAATCTATCTGTATCCTCTGAAATGGGTACAGGGATTTTGATGTACACTTGGTGGGTGTTTTAACTACCTGTCCTGGGTTGTGTAGAGCACATATGTGACATGCTTTTACGTGGTTACTAGCAGCTCTTCCAAAACCTTGGGCAAACCATAATTTACCCACTAATGACTCCATGGCATTTCGAGAGGCATGCACCTTACCGTGGGCCAAGCCAGCCATCTGGGGGTAGACTGCTGCGGGCAGACATAATCGATCCCCCATTTTCCACATACCATCACCGTCTGTAGCACCTGCTTTTCTCCATCTTTCAATTTCCACACTGGTGACCTTTGAGTACAGCTCTTTTGGGTCTGCTAGGTCAATGTCCATTTTGCTCACCTGGTTGGGACCCCTTCTCGCCAGTAGTGCTGCAGCCTTGGCTGCTATGTCAGCTCTCTCATTTCCACGGATTTCAGGGTCCCTTCCTTTTGCGTGAGCTCTGACTTTCACAATTGCCAGCTGCTTTGGGAGCAGTATGGCCTCCATCAGTCGACTTACCACATCTCCATTCTTAATTGGCTTGCCCTGGGCCGTTAGGAAGTTCCTTGCCCTCCATATTGGACCATAATCATGTGCAATGCCAAAAGCATACCTGGAGTCAGTGTATATGTTAGCTGTTCTACCTTTGGCTATCTTACAAGCCTCCATAAGGGCTTTAAGCTCAGCTTCTTGGGCTGACATGTGTGGTGGAAGAGCTTCCTGGACTATGATGTCATGTTCAGTGACTACAGCATACCCTGTAACAAATTTGCCTTCATCTGTCAGATACCTTGAGCCGTCCACAAACATCTCATAATTAGGATTTTGTAACGGCACATCCGTGACGTGGTCAAATCCCACTGTTTCCTGTGACATAAGAGCCACACAATCATGTTCATGCTGGGTGTCAAACAGTTCTTCTTCAGAGAGGGAATTTAAAAATAACTCATCTTCCACTCCCCCTTTTGAATCATGAACTCCTACAGGAAGAAGAGTTGCAGGATTCAAAGTTAAACAGCGTTGAAAAGAGATGTTTGAGGAGGACTGCAGAGCAAATTCCATTTTGCACTGCCGTGCCAAAGAAAGGTGACGTCTGTCTACCTGTGTGAGGATAGCATGGATGTCATGAGTGTGTCATGGTGTATACACAACCAATAAATGATCTAGGACAATGTCTGAGCTTTTGTCAAGCAATGCTTGTACCGAGAGGACAACCCGCACACAGGAGGATGTCCCCCTGGCTTACAGCATCTAACCATGAGCTGTAATGTGTTGTTGTGTGAGAACTGCAGTTGCGTGCCCTATCATCTCAGTCACGTAGAGCTGAAAAGGTTTCTGATAGTCAGGTAGGCCTAGGGCCGGAGCACTGACTATCTGCAACTTCAGCTGATAAAACGCATCCAAGGCCTCAGGTGTGAGGCTGAATGGCTTTGAGGAGAGGCTATCGTACAGAGGTTGCATGGTCAGAGATGCAGATCTGATCCATGGCCTACAGTAGGATACCAATCCCAAGAAGGTACGTAGCTGAGCATGAGAGGTTGGCACCTGCATGTCTCTCACCACCTTGGTCCTCTCATCTGACAGGTGCTTGGTACCCTGGCCGAGACAGTGTCCCAGGAACACCACTTTTTGTTTGCAAAATTGCAACTTGTCCTTGTTGGCCTTGCAGCCGTTCTGGTAGAGGAAACACAACAGGCTGATGGTTGCCGCTTCACAGGTTGGTTTGTCTGGAGCACAAAGAAGAAGATCGTCAACATATTGTAACAGAACAACATCATCATGTGGAAAATACCAAGTACTCATAATAAGTGTAAGACACCTTGTAAATTTGTTAGGACTGTTTTGCGCCCCTTGTGGTAGTACTGTCCAAGTGTACTGTTTACCCCTGAATGTAAATGAAAACAAATACTGGCAATCGGGGTGTAAAGGCACAGAAAAATATGCATTGGAAAGATCTATACAACTGTACCAGGTGGTACCTGTGGGGACAGCTGACAGCAAGGTGTGTGGGTTAGGTACCACTGGGGTTTCAAGTAGTGTTACTTTATTCAATTCCCTAAGATCATGAACCATACGGTATGTGTCTGGTTCTCCCTTTTTGCCCTTTTTCTTCACTGGGAAAAGAGGAGTGTTTGCTACAGAAGTGCATTCCTTCAATGCCTCTGCTTTCACTAATTCCACTATTGTTACTGCTATGGCATCCTCTTGGGCATGGGTCAGAGGATATTGTTTAATCCTGGGTGGCTGAGCACCAGGTTTCAGGGTTACCATAACAGGGGGTACATCCAATTTACTTAAGTCTGTTTTCCCAGTTGCCCATAATGCTGTTGGCACTTGGGATAACAGTACATTTTCTTCTTCAGTGAGGACAAAAATACAATTTGGTGTACTTAACTCGGCAGATAACAAACACAAAATCTCATGGTTAGTATGTGTGACTTTTACAAATGCTTCTCCTGAGGAATGTAACATGATGTTACAACCTAATACTCCCATCACATCTGTACCAAGAATGTTATCTGATGTGTCAGAGACTAAATACCTAGTGAGTATCCTGCAACCCTGAAATGAGGTTTCTACAGGATCAGTTTGATCTAAAGCATCCACCGCTTTAGTGAGAAGTCTTCCATAAACTTCCACTGATTCACCTTTCTCTCTTTTAACAGATACCTTACTTCAGGTGATAACAGGCAAGACAATAAATTCACATAACATAGTACAAGACATAATTTCATATGTTTGAGTATGTTCTTGAATATTTTACACATATATATTGTCATTGTACCTTACTTTCCATTTAACCTTAGGCTAACACTTTTATCAAAATATTTTCCCTTTGGGCATAAATAGTCATCATACACAGGCTGCGGACCCCGGAGGCCCAAAGCCAAGTTTCACTTTGTAATAATTGACATGTAACATTACTGGGTAACACAGTATCATGTTCAGCTTGTGATTTTCTGCATGCGCATCATATCAGATACAACGTCCTTGGAGCTACTTGGCAGTCAATTAATGTTTTGGTTATTCCCTGCAGAACATCTGCAGAGCGCTACAACAGAATACAGGAATACAATTCAAGCAGATAGCAGTTAATACTGACACCAAAATTACATATTACTATTTTTGTACAATTTTCAAATATTTCCCAAACCCCACAGACTTTAGAATTTTCTTCACTGGATTCCAACCAAAAGTTGAACCCCTGTGGAACATCACAATATCCTAGTTTCTTCTTTATAGGGGACATTTCCTGAAAGCGGATTTAATTTTACAAAAAGCATAAAAGTTGAATCCTGGCATTGATATAAACAGAATGAATATTACAAATACAGGTTGACATATATATATATATATATATATATATATATATATAATACATAATCCAATAAACATCATACCGATGGTGGACAGTTTTTCTCTTTGCACTATATCAGATTCTCTGAGTATTTTGTTAAAGTAGGTAATATTTGGGAGATAAGATGGGTTATATTAAACAATAATACTGAGAAGGGTAATGTCTCCCTTCAAGCCTGATTCTCGGAGTGAGGTGGGGGTGATTCATTATTTCCTGAATTATCACCCCTTATCCTATTCTATTGCTTCCTTCTATCAGGGCATAAATGCCTCTTTGCAACTTTTTGTCCTGAATCAATCCCGCATGATCTAATCTCCACTGATCCCAAAATCTACTGTCTACCAACCCAGTTTTGTGTATTCCTGCTCTTTTTAGGATTTTCTTTACCTGTGCGGCTACTTCTTTCCCTTCCCCTATCTCTATTAGTTCACATGGGGTGTACCATATCTTAGATGGTCCCTTCCCCATCTTGGCTGGTAGCTAATCAGCCGATGAGTCTCTCACTCCTCTAGGGCAACCTTTGAGACAATAGAGGGTCACTTATGACTACTTAGTGAGAACTCCCAGACAGACTCTTCTGTCTTCTATGAACTACTCTACTTGTGCAAGTTCAGGAGTAGTGCTCAGGGCAATGCCTCAATTGGCTTCCACAGGCTCAACTTTCTGCCTGTGTCCCCTTACCAAAACACTCCCAAATCACTACACGCACTTCTTCGCGCGGATTCTACTAAGTCCTTCGTGCTACTACTCAGGTCCCATTCGACCTTGACCGTCCAGACACGGCTGGAGGCTAGTTTTCCAAAACAAGGACTTTTCAATCACTCTGTGCTTCTCAGTTCGGAACCTTGTCCGCAACTCTAAACTCTAGGGGTTAAGAATAGAGAACTTTTCCCCATTCTTTGCAGCCTTATATATCTTATAACACAGGTAACATGCCTTCTCAGTAGACAGGTAAACAGGTAAGACAAAAAGCAAAGAAAACTATTTCCATATCATTTACAGGTGACATGTCCCTTTTAGGTTCTTCCGTACTATACAATTGGCATCGAGATGTCATATAAGCATGCAGCAGCTTACCTCACTCATCGATACAGAGAATAGACACACAGGAACCTCAGATATACTAATTGGCAAGATCAAAGGCTTACCTTCACAGTACTGTTTTTATCTATCTGAGGTCCTCTGGTCCCGTCCTCAAGTCGATCGGTGAGTGGGTCGCCACTCTATCGGCTGCACATCAGACGATCTCGAGGCCCCACGTCGTTGGGCGTCAATTTCTGTCGGGGGCAAGTCCCCCTGGGATGGATGTCACCGTAATCCTAATTAAATAAATAACCAGTTTCGAGCGCTCGGGAAACAAGACGTACACAGGTATCGTGTATGAACCGTTTCTACTTTATTACGTAGTTCAATACAGTTTTAAAAGCAAGCTCAATTACATAACAGTCATGTGATCAATATACATATATGGTCTTTCCAGTTCCGTTATCACACAAATTTGTTCATTTACCCATCACCCCAGATGTTTTCATTTTCACCTTATCTAAATGTCCTCCCAAGACTACTAGTTCTGCTGAAATCGGCAGAACTGTTGATATCTCCCCCAGACTCCAAGTCTGTCCTTATCAACTACGCAGTCTTGTTTACAGAACATTCCACCCTCTTGTGCTTTCTGTATACTGTGATATAGAATATAGTGCAAGTTATGTTTTAACCCTTACTTTTACCCTTAAAGATGAAAACCCCCCCACTTGCCCTGCCTCTTGCCTGACTGTCCTAGGTGACAGCCGACAACTTGGAGCCGGTCTCTACACTGAATAAGTGACAACACAGAACGAAGACAGAACAAAACGACAAAAAGGGAGGTCAACAAGCCGAGGGTTTGGTAACAGACGAGCAATGCAGTAAAGAATCAAAATCCAAGAGAAAAGTCAAAAGTCAAGGCCAGAGGTCAGGAATAGGAATAGGAATAGGAATACAGGTAACAAAAACAGCAAGGAATAATAGCCAGAACGCAAGAAGCAATTACCAGCGCTAATGTGAATGTGAGCAAAGAATAAATAGGAAGAAAGAACCCGCCCCAGACTTGATAGGAGGACAGGCTGTCAATCACACAGGCAAGACTGAGATTAACTATTAGTGGAGCAGAGGAAAACCAAGGTGAAGGAAATGGGTGTGGCAGAAAATCAATTACATAGTCTAGGACAGTGTTCAGACTGAGCAACAAGAAACCTACGCAAGGAATCTGAAACTGAACACGTCTCCTTTGCCGCAGCGTGGGAGCAGAGGGTGGCACAGAGATCTGAACAGGCAGAGACATTAAAGTAAGCCAGAATTCTAGAGCATTTAGCTTTGTTAATCTCCCCTAATCAGCTCAGAGTGTTCAAAGCTCTTGCCGAGTGGGGAAAAAAAATTAAAAACATTGGTCATTTTAGAATTTGATAGCTCAATTAAAATTAAATTGCTTCTCTTTGATGGGAAGCAGTTTACAAATAAATAGAATTTACAATAAATCTATCTCTAATAAATCAAGTTCTAATAAATCTAGCTCTATAAATCTAGCTCTAATTAATCTAGCTCTAATCTAGGACTATAATGAACATTTCATTTTTTAGTAATTAAGTTCTAGAAAAGATTTTAACCTGATGGGCAACTGATTACCGAGTGTCTGGCTTCTGTAACCCCTGACAATCAGCTGTTATGGCAAGGGTGAAACTCATATCTAGCCAGATATTTCCTTTATGTAATATTAGGCCATTCAAGAAAATAACGAACTATATACTGTAATACATGGAAGGGATAGGTCTCTGAGAGGAAGATCTGCACTTTGTAAATACATACTGTACAGTACAACCTCTGGCTTATATGGGAGCCTCATGTGTGGGATTTCCCTTTTTTATGTTCATACTCCCTTAACCCTTTCTGACATCTAATGTACATGTGCATCATAATCCCAAGCGTGTGGAGAGGGCTAAGGGGCTGAAGAATGAAATATGACAGAAGATCTCTATGATAAGACAACCCCTGCAAGTTTTATTTACATATAATTATTGAACCCCTTCAACATGCTCTAAATGACTACATTTTTAAAAGACCTCTTGATTTATAATATTATATTAAAGAATAATAAACTTTTCATATATAAGACTAAGATATAAGATATATCAAAGCCTCATTTGCTATAGTCATAATAATATGCTTTAGCATATACAATATCATGCAGAGTAACCTGAAAGCAAAGATGTTTGTGTGACTTAATTTCTTTTGATGTGCAGTTCACATCATTTCT
The DNA here is from genome assembly GCA_947044405.1 of Leptodactylus fallax. NCBI lineage: Eukaryota > Metazoa > Chordata > Amphibia > Anura > Leptodactylidae > Leptodactylus > Leptodactylus fallax. Next base: position 174,607 of record CAMRHE010000048.1, on the reverse strand, counting down.
GTAGCTTCTCCAATGCAGCATACTCTAATAAGACACAGAGTAGTTCATGTGTGAAAACTAAAATGGCGATTATTTTGTTGACCCTTTATAGAAATATGGTATAATATATTTTTAAAATTAAAAACTTTGAAGCATACTTCCAATTATGAAACAACTTTTCTTAAATTAATATTACAGGTGAATATAAGAAACTTTGCAATACATCTTATTAAAGAAAAATGCTTATTTTACCTATTATCAGACTGATTTCTTCTCCTTCTCTTCAGTCAGCCTCATATCACTAATAGAATCTGTATCTATAGCCAACCTCAAATACAGAAGTCTATGGAGAGGTGAGGGGGAATGAGGAGGTTTCTACTAGCTAAGTGATTTGTGCCACAACTCTTTACAGCAGTAGATATATATACAGTGCCTTGCGAAAGTATTCGGCCCCCTTGAACTTTTCAACCTTATACCACATTTCAGGCTTCAAACATAAAGATATAACATTTTAATTTTTTGGTGAAGAATCAACAAGTGGGACACAATTGTGAAGTGTAACGAAATTTATTGAATATTTTAAACTTTTGTAAAAAATAAAAAACTGAAAAGTGGGGCGTGCAATATTATTCGGCCCCTTTAGCAAACTTACTCCAGAAGTTCAGTGAGGATCTCTGAATGATCCAATGTTGTCCTAAATGACTGATGGTGATAAATATAATCCACCTGTGTGTAATCAAGTCTCCGTATAAATGCACCTGCTCTGTGATAGTCTCAGGTTTCTGTTTAAAGCGCAGAGAGCATCATGAAGACCAAGGAACATACCAGGCAGGTCCGTGATACTGTTGTGGAGAAGTTTAAAGCCTGATTTGGATACAAAAAGATATCCCAAACTTTAAACATCCTAAGGAGCACTGTGCAAGCGATCATATTGAAATGGAAGGAGTATCAGACCACTGCAAATCTACCAAGACCCGGCCGTCCCTCTAAACTTTCATCTCAAACAAGGAGAAGACTGATCAGAGATGCAGCCAAGAGGCCCATGATCACTCTGGATAAACTACAGGGATCTACAGCTGAGGTGGGAGAGTTTGTCCATAGGACAACAATCAGTCGTAAACTGCACAAATCTGGCCTTTATGGAAGAGTGGCAAGAAGAAATCCATTTCTCAAAGATATCCATAAAAAGTCTTGTTTAAAGTTTGCCACAAGCCACCTGGGAGACACACCAAACATGTAGAAGAAGGTGCTCTGGTCAGATGAAACCAAAATCGAACTTTTTGGCCACAATGCATAACGATATGTTTGGTGTAAAAGCAACACAGCTCATCACCCTGAACACACCATCCCCACTGTCAAACATGGTGGTGGCAGCATCATGGTTTGGGCCTGCTTTTCTTCAGCAGGGACAGGGAAGATGGTTAAAATTGATGGGAAGATGGATGGAGCCAAATACAGGACCATTCTGGAAGAAAACCTGTTGGAGTCTGCAAAAGACCTGAGACTGGGACGGAGATTTATCTTCCAACAAGACAATGATCCCAAACATAAAGCAAAATCTACAATGGAATGGTTCACAAATAAACGTATCCAGGTGTTAGAATGACCAAGTCAAAGTCCAGACCTGAATCCAATCGAGAATCTGTGGAAAGAGCTGAAAACTGCTGTTCACAAACGCTCTCCATCCAACCTCACTGAGCTCGAGCTGTTTTCCAAGGAAGAATGGGCAAGAATTTCAGTCTCTCGATGTGCAAAACTGATAGAGACATACCCCAAGCGTCTTGTAGCTGTAATCACAGCAAAAGGTGGCGCTACGAAATATTAACTTAAGGAGGCTGAATAATATTGCACGCCCCACTTTTCAGTTTTTTATTGTTTACAAAAGTTTAAAACAACCAATAAATTTCATTCCACTTCGCAATTGTGTCCCACTTGTTGTTGATTCTTCACCAAAAAATTTAAATTTTATATCTTTATGTTTGAAGCCTGAAATGTGGCAAAAGGTTGAAAAGTTCAAGGGGGCTGAATATATACAGTATATATATATATAGTATAGAGTCAAAAGAATAATCCTACTAGCAGCATAATAAAGTATCATTTTTCTTTAAGAGATATGACAAAATTTCTTATATGCATCTGTACTTTTCATGTATGAAAAATTGTTTTATAATTGTAATTACTCTTTAAACTAGTTTCAGTGTTGCTCAAGCATTCCTGACTTGCTGTGTATTGCAATACAGGTTTCTCTACAAGTTCTCTACTCTAGGTGAACTGTAACATATGCACATAGTAGCAAGTAATTTTCCTCCAAATGCACTTAACTAAAACCATGAAAGGTCACATTTACTTTACAAAAGCAGTTAAAGGTAAAATACAATTTTGAACTAGCGTGTACTTCAGCCCTTAAATCAGCAGCATCTGTGATGACAAATGAGAGAGGATGGTATTTGGTGGCACATAGATTTTATTTTTTGATATCAAGATCGCACAGTCTCTTATAAAGAGAAAACCATAGCGATAAATTATTATCAAATGACAGCATATCAGCAAAAGGCTACAATAGTAGCCAAAAGAAAACAAGAGAAAACAATTATTTGTAGATGCACTTTCACTTCCACATCAATTTTATACCAGGATCTAATATTAACAAAAAAAAATCCTGCTATTCTCAGCAAGTTATGCAGTGTCAGAAGGAAGAGAGAGAAAGGCTTAATTAAAGTTTTTAGTCCTTTATGTTTTTATATCTTAACTAGAGGCATTCCCAGGATGTGAATATAGTAGTTGAATAAATATTTTTTAATTTTCTCATTTTATATAAAATACTATCTGGTTTTCCTCCTCACTATTTTCACCATGCTGTCATTAGATGGGATCATTCTTATTTACTTCCACAGTTGTGTATACAGTTAGTATACCTTAACTTTCCCAGTTGTGTCAAGCCTAGGCAAGTGTCTATAAGGTAATACAGTGTCAGCATGAGTGCCTATCTTGTTGTGGTACTTTGCCACAATGTGTCACTGTAAATAAACCACATTAGTTTAGAATTAAGATGTTCATGTAGGACTTCCTAGACCTCATAAACTTGTATCAAACACCAAGTTGCAGGGGCAGAGGTATAGGGGCTGCAGAGGTAGCATCGCTACCAGGCCTTAGAGCCTCAGGGGCTCCAAAGGTCTCTCTACAATAAAACAAGACACCAGAATTACACTGTAGATCAACAGTCCTCAACCTTTATCTCACCATGGCCCAGCAGGGAGCAAGGGTGGGGTGGGCGGTTTAGGGGCGTGGCTTTGGTCATATGGGTCGGGGTTATACATGAAACTTTGCTGTAGACTTGGGCGTGCTTGCGGGACCTCGGTGTACAGTACTGTATACCCGGTCCCCACCATTAGCTATGCTAGGAGCCACAACACTGTGGCCAGATCTCCGACCCGCCCCACATAATGTGCCAGGAGCTGCATTTCCTGAGGCCAGACCACCGCCCCGCGGACCGGCAAAAGACTCCCAATGGCTCGCTTCCAATCCGCGGACCGGTGGTTGGAGACCCCTGCTGTAGATAACACAGGGTAAGAGGGGGCCCTATTACATACTTTGTAAAGTTACAACTCTGCCAAGTTGTAAGAAATGCAAGGTACAGTATGTACTGGATCATAAGGCACAGAGCTGGCTTGTATTGATCCCAAAGATTACACTTTTCCTAGAGTAACAAAATCTAGGAATTTTTTTTTTTCTGTAGGAGTTAAAGGTGAAGTCAGGCAGCAGCAGTTTTGTGAAATCTGGAGAATATACATACATATAGAAAAAAGTATTTGTAGTAGATAAGTTAATTACTGCCTACATACATATAGCCTTCAGAGATTACCATTAGAGATGAGCAAAGTTTTCAAAAATTCGATTCGGCCGCTTCACCGGATTTCCCAAAAAGATTTGATTCTATCCGAATTAATTTGCGGCAAATAGCATTAAAAACAACTATTTCCTGGCTGCAGACAGCTTGCATAGTGGTGTAGAACACTGTGTTTTGCAGTAACACGCATAGGGAGTCTGCTGTGGTAGTGAAACAATACAGTGAGTCAGTATGACACGCACATGACAGGCGTCGCTCTTAGAACCTGCACACTTCACTTATTTGGCCGGTTATGGGGCCAAAACTAACCAACTAACTCAAGTGTGAACTCAGCCTTACAGGTTGATGTTAGTGCCAGGTATAAAGAAACATGCAGAGGCCCAACATCCTACTGTAGCATGAAAGAGCGCACTCCTTTTACACCATCGTCTGCTGATTCCACATATCGTAGATGTCTACAGAACCTGTTCTATTAAATGCTTATACAAGTAGAGCCCCCCTGACAGAGCGGAAAGTGCGTCATAGTGACATAGTGTTGAGGTAGCAGCAGCATGAGGAGGCCACAGAGTAGCAAGGTGACATAATGTGGAGGTGGCAGCAGATTGAGGAGGCCACAGAGTGGCAAGATGACATACAGTAATGTGGAGGTAGAAACAGCTTAAGGAGGCCACAGAGTGCCCGGTGACATAATGTGGAGGTGGCAGCAGCCTTAGGAGGCCATAGAGTGACCAGTGACATAATGTAGAGGTGGCAGCAGCCTTAGGAGGCCATAGAATGCCCGGTGACAGAGTGTGGAGGTGGCAGCAGCGTAAGGAGGCCACAGAGTGGCAAGGTGACATAATGTGGAGGTGGCAGCAGCGTGAGGAGGCCAAAAAGATTTGATTCTATCCAAATTAATTTGCGGCAAATAGCATTAAAAAACAGCTATTTCCTGGCTGCAGACAGCCTGCATATTGGTGTAGAACACTGTACCTTGCAGTAACACGCATAGGGAGTCTGCTGTGGTAGTGAAACAATACAGTGAGTCAGTATGACACGCACATGATAGGCGTCACTCTTAGAACCACTGCACACTTCACTTATTTGGCCAGTTATGGGGCCAAAACTGACCAACTAACTCAAGTGTGAACTCAGCCTGACACGTCGATGTTAGTGCCAGGTATAAAGAACTGTGCAGAGGCCCAAGATCCTACTGTAGCGTGAAAGAGCGCACTCCTTTTACACCATCATCTGCTGATTCCACATAGATGTCTACAGAACCTGTTCTATTAAACGCTTATACAAGTAGAGCCCCCTTGACAGAGTGGAGAGGGTGTCATAGTGACATAGTGTTGAGGTAGCAGAAGCATGAGGAGGCCACAGAGTAGCAAGGTGACATAATGTGGAGGTGGCAGCAGCATGAGGAGGCCACAGAGTGGCAAAGTGATATAATGTGGAGCTAGAAACAGCCTTAGGAGGCCACAGAGTGCCCGGTGACATAATGTGGAGGTGGCAGCAGCCTTAGGAGGCCATAGAGTGACCCGGTGACATAATGTGGAGGTGACAGCAGCATGAGGAAGCCATAGAGTGACCTGGTGGCAGCAGCATGGAGGCCACAGAGTGGCAAGGCGACATAATGTGGAGGTGGCAGCAGGTTGAGGAGGCCATACAGTGACCCGGTGGCAGCAGCATGAGGAGGCCATAGAGTGACCCGGTGACAAAGTGGGGTGGTGAGTGGCACAAACAGTACCCGCTGACGATGGTGGCTGTAAGATGGAGCACTTGGCATCAGATGTGTGGCATCAGAAGGGTGGCAGTATCAAAATAGTAGCTGAGGCAGGTAGCCAGAAGAAACCGGTCTCTTATCTCTTGTTTGGGTGAGGCAGCATGGATGATTTAATTTGATGCATCAGGCATTGGTGGGTGGAAATCCTGGCTGATCCACACCTGAGACATCTTGACAAAAGTCAGTCTCTCCACATTTTGGGTGGACAGGCGAGTTCTCCTTGGGATAACTATGGCCCCTGCTGCACTAAACACCGCTCTGATGCCACACTACTGGCCCAGCAGGAAAGCTTTTCCAGGGCAAACTTGGCCAGTTTCAGCCACAAATCCAGTTTGGCTGCCCAGTAGTCCAGCAGATCTTTGATGGTGGGTGGCAGGGTGCACTCCAAGTATGCCACCACCTGCTGGTTCAGGTTCTGCTCTATGTCTAGCTGCTAGTGAGTAGTTTCTTCACTATGCGGGTGAAGAAAGCTGCTCATTAGTGACTCTAGGCTCAAGCTACTGCTGATGGAGCTGGTACTGCTCCTGCTCCCCCCCCCACAGCTGCCATGGCAGTGCAAGGTGAGCGCCCAGGGCCCCCCTGGTCAGACCTGCGAAAGGATGGACGATCCTATATAGTCAGTTGGCCATGAGGCAGTGGCCAACTGACTATATAGGATGTCTCTATAGTAGTTCAGTTTGTCCTACCTCTCAGCAGGTGTAAAAAAGGCCCACATTTTTGACTGGTAGCGAGAGTCTAACATGGTGGAGAGCCAATAGTCATTTCTCTGCCAAATGGTGACAATTCTGCTGTCACTACGCAAGCAAGTGAGCATGCATCGGGCCATTTGTGGAAGTGACTCGGAGGGACTCCCTGCATCCATTGCCACTGCATACTGCCACGGTGTACCTTCATTTCCCTCTTGCTTTTCCAATTGCTCCTGCTCCTCCTCTCCTGTCACCTTTGTAGAAAACCATCCATTTTGCTACACATTGCTTGTGCTTCAATGTCCTCGTCCTCCTCCAGTTCAGCCCCCACAGGGCTCATGAGGCCGTGAGATGTAGACGCCACATCTCCAGTCCCCTGAATAGCCAGATTTACCAGCATCTTTTCCGGGATATGAATCAGTGGAATGACGTTGTTCATCCCGTAGTCCTGGCGACTGAGTAATAAAGTAGCCTCCTCAAAAGGCACGAGCAAATGGCAGGTGTCACGCATGAGCTGACACTGGATAACATTGAAGTTACACAGGGGAGTACCTCTGTCCGCTTGGATCATCAAGAAATCGTTTATGGTCTTTCTCTGTTCTTACAGTCAGTCCAACATATGGAGGGTTGAATTCCAATGGGTGGAAACGTTGCATATCAGCCTATGTTGGGGGAGGCCGTTCTGCCACTGCAGCTCAAGGAGGGTGTGCTTGGCGGTGTATGAGTGGCTGAAGTGTATGCAAAGTTTCCTTGACATTTTTAGGATGTCTTGCAGATGAGTGGAAGACTTAAGGAAACACTTGACAACCAGATTGAACACGTGCGCCATGCAGGGTGCATGGCTCAGCCCTCCATGACGCAGCACCAACACCATGTTCTTCCCATTGTCGGTCACCATGGATCCAATTTTGAGTTGTCGTGGAGAAAGCCAGGATTCGATTTTTCTTGATGCAGGACACGGAGCAGTTCCTCCTCTGTAAGACTCCGTTTGCCCAGGCAAACGAGGTGTAGAACAGCATGGCACTGCTGTGCCTTGCACATGTGGTATGCTGGAGGACAACTGTGAATTGTCCCTGCAGTGAAGAATGAGAGCACAGTGGAGGATGAGGCGGACATTGTTGCAGGACCAATGGCGTGAGAATATGGAGGCGGAAGCTGTGTCACCTGGCCAAGTTGCTGGTGTGTCTGGGCAGGAACCACATTAACCCAGTGGGCCGTAAAGGACATATATTGTCCTTGACCGTAGTTACAGCTCCACACATCGGCACTGCCATGCAATTTGGCAGACACAGACAGGCTCAAGGACTGGCCCACCTTCTGTTCTACATATTTGTGCAGGGCTGGTACTGTCTTTTTGGCAAAGAAATGATGGCTTGGGACTCTCTACCTCGGCTCAGCACCAGCCATCAGTTCTCTGAAAGGTGCAGAGTCCACCACTTGGAAAGGGAGGGACTGCAGCACCAGCAACTTGGACAGGAGCACGTCCAGCTTCTGCACTGTTGGATGAGTGCACGCATACTGTTGTCTCTTTGAAATCGCTTTGGTAATCAATTGCTGATGCAATGACTGACTAGGAGGAGGAGAAGGAGCAGGAGCATCAGCACCAGCAGATGATGGGAAGGACACACAACTTCCTTCGGATGAGGTGGTGGAGCCTTGACTGCCTGAAATGGGGTGGGTGCCATTGGGTGATGCAGCAGTTGCTGCGGCAGGCTGGACCACCACATTGGAGCCATGGTTCTCCCAGGCCACTTTACGGTGACACTGCATATGTTGACGCAGGGCTGTGGTGCCAACATTGGTACCCTGGCCACGCTTCACCTTCTGCACACAGATTCCACATATGACCATGTTCAACTCCCCCAGCAGCTTAACAAAAAACTGCCACACTGCCGAGTAGGTGATTTTACCCCCAACACTCCGCACTAACTGACTGCTACCACCACTGCCTCCGCAACCCCTGCACCACTGCTTTCCAGGCAGGTAGCCTCCTGCGAAGCGGGTGGTCTACCCTAGGCACATTTGGCTCCTGACCTCTCACTGCTGCCATCCTGCTGACTCCTGGCCACGCTACCAACTTGCTGACTCCGCCGCTGCCTCATGCGCAAACTGCCACCCTCTTCTCCCGATTATGATGAAGCCCCTTCATCACCCGACTCCCAATTGCGATCGGCTACATCATCATCAAGTACTGTCTGCACATCATTGATGTCCTCCTCAATGGTCTCAGAGCCAGGAGCCTGACCGCTCCCAACACCAGCTCCCACATCACTCTCCTCATCACTACTTGCCTGCCTACCGGAGGAAGCAGCGGATGTCTCCTCCAGATCTTGGCTGGGCAGTAGCTGCTGACTGTCTTCTAGTAGCTCATCCTCGCTGTATAGTGGATCTGAGCCCACAGCATAGAGTACTTCACTGGCTGAAGGAACAGAAAAGGACAGAGGCAAGTTGAGGACACGTGAGGACACAGGGCATGCTCCCGGGCCATGCCAACTAAGGGTTGTTTCTGACAAACCCACCAACTCTTGGCTGGGGTTGTCTGATGTGACTTGGGATGAAGTGTATGACTGAGTCAACCATTCTACCACTGTTGGGTTGCTGGTCAAGACATGACCGCTAGCTGACACTGGGAGCTCAGGCCTCTGTAAGTGACCCCTGCTGTCACACCCCCTTAGTCTGCTGTGACCTATGCCTGCGCCAGAAACATTTAGGCCTGTGCCCCTCCCCTGTTGCTTCTCTGTCTGACATACTATTACATCAAATAAGTAAATGACAAGGAAAATAATAAAGGGCAAAAAGGCCTGTAATTTTCTACCTTCAAGACAACGGCGAATAAGCCCCTTATTATTTTCCCCACTAATAAACCCCTTGAAAAGGCGTTATAACAGATTGCTGTGATTAATGGATAAGAATTCTTTTTTTTTTTTTTGCGACTAATGCACGGCAAATAGGCCTGTAATTTTCTACCTACAACACACAACGGCGCATAAGCCCCTTATTTGTTTCCCCACTAATAAACGCCTTGAAAAGGTGTTATAACAGATTACTACTGAGATTACTGGATAAGAATTCTTTTTTTTTTTACCACTACTGCACGGCAAAAAAAGGCTTGTAATGTTCTACCTTGAATACACAGGTATGATCTATTGCAAACCAAAGCAGCAGTATAATGGCAGTCAGTGCAGCAATGTGTAGTACGATTGTTGCTATTACCCAGGCTGCAAACACCCCAAATGAACCATGTCCTGCTTCATTACTCTTGTATAAATTCCTCCCCATCATTTCCCTACATTTCTAATGCTCTTTCCTTGTAATATGGTTTTATATGGACTTTTTAATTGCATGTTGGCGGGACAAAAGACCCTAGCATGGAAGACCATAAATAGCATGAAGTCGGCGCTCTGGAAGGCCAGGAACATTCTGCTTGTTAAACACGATGTTTTATCTGCTGATGATCTTTTAGGCTTGTGTTTTAATTAAATGTATTTATATTATTTAATTGATAAAAAAGCGAACGCCCCACTTTTAAGAAAATGTTATGTGTGTGAATGGAATTCCAACATGTACCTTGATTAATTCGTTTTGTTTATGTATTTTATTTGTACCTGTATATTAAGTTGAATTTTATCGTTTTTATAAACTGTACTGTATGAAGTTTTAATAAAGTGCCGGTGTATGGCCAGTGTTCAACTTAAAAAAAAAAAAATCAGTTTTTAAGTGTTTTCTACCACTTTCCCTAGTGCCTGCTGACGTCTCTCCCTGCACTAAGTATGATGTGAAATGACTGAACCTAAAATGGCAGAGAGTATTTAAAGGGCTGTGACATCACAGGGCTGGCTGGCTGCTGATTAGCTTCACACATGACATTGTGATCTCGGATTCCAAGAGTTCCTTGCCCCTTGTCCTAAAATGTGCAGCAGCCATTTTAGGAAAGAATATCATTCGATACATTGAAGCATGAGGAAATCGGGATTCTTGGGGAATCGAAGATTTCCTGCAATTTGGATCAAATTCCACTTCGCCTGCTTCGATTCGCTCATCTCTAATTACCATCATTGAAATAATAATTGAAATACAGCCAAACTACTAAAAAAGCATTTTCTTTTTCTTTTTTTTTTTTTAAGGTCTACAGTCATGGCCAAAAGTTTTGAGAATGACACAAATATTATATTTTCACATGATCTGCTGCCCTCTGGTTTTTATGTGTGTTTGCCCGATGTTTTTATCATATACAGAAATATAATTGCATTCATATTATGAGTAACAGAAGCTTATATTGACAGTTAGAATGAGTTAATGCAGCAAGTCAATATTTGCAGTGTTGACCCTTCTTCTTCAGGACCTCTGCAATTCTCCCTGGCATGCTCTCAATCAACTTCTGGACCAAATCCTGACTGATAGCAGTCCATTCTTGCAGAATCAATGCTTTAATTTTGTCTGAATTTGTTGGTTTTTGTTTGTCCACCCGTCTCTTGATGATTGACCACAAGTTCTCAATGGGATTAAGATCTGGGGAGTTTCCAGGCCATGGACCCAAAATCTCTATGTTTTGTTCCCTGAGCCATTTAGTTATCACCTTTGCTTTATGGCAAGGTGCTCCATCATGCTGGAAAAGGCATTGTTGAGCGATAAACTTCTCTTGGACGGTTGGGAGAAGTTGCTCTTGGAGGACATTCTGGTACCATTCTTTATTCATGGCTGTGTTTTTAGGCAAGACTGTGAGAGAGCCGATTCCCTTGGCTGAGAAGCAACCCCACACATGAATGGTTTCAGGATGCTTTACAGTTGGCATGAGACAAGACTGGTGGTAGCGCTCACCTCTTCTTCTCCAAATAAGCTGTTTTCCAGATGTTCCAAACAATCGAAAAGGGGATTCATCAGAGAAAATGACTTTACCCCAGTCCTCAGCAGTCCACTCCCTGTACCTTTTGCAGAATATCAGTCTGTCCCTGATGTTTTTTCTGGAGAGAAGTGGCTTCTTTGCTGCCCTCCTTGAGACCAGGCCTTGCTCCAAGAGTCTCCGCCTCACAGTGCGTGCAGATGCACTCACACCTGCCTGCTGCCATTCCTCAGCAAGCTCTGCACTGCTGGTAGCCCGATCCCGCAGCTGAAACACTTTTAAGAGACGGTCCTGCCGCTTGCTGGTCTTTCTTGGGCGCCCTGGAGCCTTTTTGGCACCAATGGAACCTCTCTCCTTGAAGTTCTTGATGATGCGATAGATTGTTGACTGAGGTGCAATCTTTCTAGCTGCAATACTCTTCCCAGTTAGGCCATTTTTGTGCAGTGCAATGATGACTGCACGTGTTTCTTTAGAGATAACCATGGTTAACAGAAGAGAAACAATGATGGCAAGCACCAGCCTCCTTTTAAAGTGTCCAGTGGTGTCATTCTTACTTAATCATGACAGATTGATCTCCAGCCCTGTCCTCATCAACACCCACACCTGTGTTAATGGAGCAATCACTGAAACGATGTTAGGTGGTCCTTTTAAGGCAGGGCTGCAATGATGTTGAAATGTGTTTTGGGGGATAAAGTTCATTTTCTAGGCAAATATTGACTTTGCAAGTAATTGCTGTTAAGCTGATCACTCTTTATAACATTCTGGAGTATATGCAAATTGCCATTAGAAAAACTGAAGCAGTAGACTTTGTAAAAATTAATATTTGTATCATTCTCAAAACTTTTGGCCATGACTGTACATTTAGATTCTTAAATATCTACTTATCTTCTCCTTAGAATTATACCTACCACCTGCCTTAGACTCCCCCAGACATAACATGTCTGTCTCACAGCAGCTCTGCTCACATCTCTCCCCCCAGCAGCTCTGCCTCACATGTCTCTGACTCACTATATTTACAAAACAAAACTTGCTCTGAATGCCTGGGGTCTCTGAAGCCAAACTGCAGGGGCAGAGAAGCTAGATACATTATATACTAGTAGAAATGGCAGTTCCCTACACTCTCCCTCTGGTGAAATCTTTACGTCACGTCAAAGACATACAAAGTCATAGTATACAGTCAACATTACCAATGACAATATCAATATGGTTGCTTTTGCATTTACAGAGTCACAACAGGTTAATAGGTATACATGCCAACAGGAGCGAAAATTGGTAACATATTGACCAAAGTGGACACTGCACCCACGCAAGCATGATATAAATGAGGCTGAGCAGTAAATCTGGGGTCCCCCAAACTATCATATGTCAGAATAGGTGGAGGGTGTCTAATTCTCTCTCCTCTCCGTACCTCTCTCTGAGGTAAACTAGCATGTCCAGGCCCTAAACTAGGGTTGTCTGCCATGGGAGGAGATGGTGCTGGTGGCGTAGGAGAGCTAGATCCCTGCTCATCTGTAGACACCAATCTAGGTATGAATTCTGGTATTTGAGGGTTCATAGGTCTCCATGAAGGAGAAGATGCTGGTGATCTAGGAACTTCAGGAGCCACAGTCCAATCACTCTCAGTAGTTTCAGGAAGGTCAGGTGGAATATCGGCTAAGGGCTGTGGAGAATCGCAGGCCGAGCCATCATTGGAGATATCCATACCATCAATCTGAGGTACAGGCAACAAATGATTTCTATGCCAAGTCCTGATCCTCCCATCCCGTCCTTTTATCTTGTAGACTGGTATTCCAGGCAACCGATCTACCACTGTAAAGAGTTCACTCCGCCTTCGATCAGCCAGCTTATGTTTTGCAGATGCTCCCAAATTCCGTAGCAGAACATGGTCACCAGGGTTCAATTCTCGGTATCTTACTCGAAGATCAAATCTCCTTTTATTTCCTTCATTCACTTTGGGCGCATTTTCCTCAGCCAGCTGATAAGCACTCTTAAGCGTTTCTTTCAAACGTGCCACATATCGGTAATGATCTCATTGTCTGATACCATCGGTAGAGACTCCCAACAAGATGTCAATAGGTAGCCTAGGCTCTCTTCCAAACATCAGAAAGTATGGTGAATATCCTGTGCTCTCGTGCCTTGTACTATTATAGGCATGCACCATAGCCTCCACTTTTCGACTCCAGGATCGCTTATCCTCAATTCGTAAGGTACCAAGCATATCAAGTAAAGTCCTGTTAAATCTTTCAGGAAGGGCATCTCCCTCTGGATGGTAAGGCGTCATCCGACTTTTGTGGATGTTCAACAACTGAAGTAACTCTTTGATCAGGTTACTCTCAAAATCCCGGCCTTGATCAGAATGCAACCGGTGTGGTAAGCCATAATGGATAAAATACTTTTCCCAAAGCACTCTTGCAACGGTGACTGCTTTTTGGTCCTTAGTCAGAAAGGCTTGAGCATATCGTGTGAAGTGGTCAGTCACCACCAATACATTTCCAAATCCTCTGGAGTCGTTGTCAATACAAAGGAAGTCTATGCAGACAAGATCCATGGGGCCCGAACTCTTCAAGTGTCCCATGAAGGCTGCTCGAACCGGGACAGTCTTCCTCTGCAAACATCTGCGACAGCACCTACACAGACGAGTCACGGTATCTCTCATTTTGGGCCAGTAGAATCGGTCTTGTATTAGGCCATAAGTTTTCTCAGGTCCCAAATGACCATGATAATCATGCAGACTTCGGAAAATCATCTTCTGAAAGCAGCTTGGAATAACTAGTTGGCGCCTTCCAGGGTGATCATGATACAGCACCACACGATAAAGTAGGCCATTGTCTATTTCAAACTTCTCCCAATCTCGTAGAAGTTGACTGCATTCAGAGGGTAAGGATGTCTTTAACATTTCTCTGTCTTGAGAACTCACTGCTTGATAAAGAGGTCCAATTAAAGGATCAGTCTTTTGACTCCAGATCATTCGCTTTGAAGATATAGAGCAACTCTCAAAGGATCCTAAAGCGACAGGGTATGCAAACATGTCTGGTACAGCTTCGGGACCTCCCCCATAAGAGTCAATAAGCCGAGTTTCAGAAAAGGCTACTCGGTATTCAACTACAGCAGCCATGGCACACAAAGCTCCTACTCCAGGACTTGGCACTTTTTCCCATTCATCCACTACTTCTGGACTAGGTAATCCAGGCCATCTTGATAGAGCATCTGCCCCAATGTTCTTAGGCCCCGGTTTATACTTGAGTGTGAATTGGTAGTTGGATAAAGCCGCCAACCAGCGATGTCCTGTAGCATCGAGTTTAGCGGTTGACAAAACGTATGTCAGTGGATTGTTATCTGTTCTTACTTCAAACGTGGCTCCGTATAAATAGTCATGTAATTTACCAACAATGGCCCACTTGAGCGCCAAAAACTCCAATTTATGTACTGGATAATTTTTCTCGCTGTGAGAAAGACTTCGACTTATGAAAGCTATGGGCCGTAACCCGGCCGGGTATTCTTGGTGCAGCATGCCACCTAATCCTTCAAAGCTGGCATCTACATGTAGCACATATGGCTTCTGTGCATCAGCATAAGCCAGAACGGGAGCTTCTGTCAATTTCTTCTTCAACAACTTAAATGCTTCTTCACAATCCGCAGTCCACCTATCGCCAAAAAGGCTTTTGGAAGACCCTTTCTTCTTTCCCGAATCTCCTGCATCACTCTTCAACAGGTCGAGGAGGGCTCGAGCAATTTTTGAATATCCTTCCACAAATCGTCGATAGAATCCACAAAACCCCAAGAAAGATTGCAACTCGGTAATATTTTGCGGTCGGGGCCAATTCACCACAGCTTCAATCTTACCAGGATCGGTAGCAACTCCTTCAGCAGAAACAATATGACCTACATAAGTGACCGAAGATCTACAAAATTTGCATTTGTCAGCGGACAACTTCAGCCCCTCTTCTTTTAAGCGTTGGATTACTCTCATGAGTCGTTCTTCATGTTCTTCCAGCGTCTTTCCAAACACAATAATGTTGTCAAGACATACAAGGCATTCCCGGGGCACTAAATCACCTAACACTCTTTCCATCAATCTTTGGAACGTTGCTGGCGCACCTTTTGTACCTTGCGGCATGCGAGTGAACTGAAAGAAACCCAAGGGGCATATGAAGGCTGTCTTTTCCTGATCCTCAGGTGCCATTGGGACTTGATAGTATCCCGATCTTAGGTCCAGCACTGCGAACCAACAGTTTCCATTCAGAGCTTCCAGAGCTTCTTCAATTCTCGGCAGCATATACTGATCAGGTAAGGTTCTCCGGTTTAGAGTTCTGTAATCCACACATAGGCGAATTGCTCCAGATTTTTTTCTTACCACCACAATAGGTGAGGCATAGGGGCTCTTACTGTCCACAATGATCCCCTGACCTTTCATTTGCTGTAGAATCTGTCTTAACTCATCAACATCCTTTGGAGCAACTCTCCATGGTCGCTCCTGGAAGGGAGTAGAATCGGTCAATCGGAAAGTGTGTTGAGCACTTTTAGCACAACCTACATCCGTATCATCAATGGAGAACACTTCCGATAATTCAGACAACTTCTGTGTCAGTCGCTGATTCCAGGCCTCTGGTAAATGTGGATCACTCAAGTCAAGATTGAGATTAGTAATGGTATCTCGGATTTGAATCCTGCACACTTCAGCGTATGGATTTACTCCAAGCACAGGGTAGCAGTGGGCCACATTCTGGTATGGTCCAATTACGATCGGATGCGGTGAACAGTTCCTCACTGTCACACAGGTAGATAACTCCACTTTATTTCTCCAGTCCTTTCTCTCTGGGATCACCATCCAGCCATTCTGGTTAATCATTTCTTCAGGGGTTTCCATAAGGACATAACTCCCCTCTTCAAGCAAATCGGGAGCAATGCTGGAGGCTACTCTCAGAACTCTCTCCCCGTCGGCAGGAACTTCCACGGTTCTCTCACCGATATGATATACCATTCCATGTCGATAGCCAGTAGACAGGGCATCACAGAGTTCTCTAAGATCAGAAGATATATTCACCGGCTGAGCTGCAGGGTTCCAATCTCTTCCAAGAAACTTCTGAAAAACATAATGCACTGTGGGACAATGAGTGCCAAGTATCACAGGAGCTGCACAAGAATCCCCTGTATCAGCGCAGACAAGAGCCATAATCTTCATGGGAGCGACACTCTGATCTTCTAATTCAGGGACAGCTATAACTACTTGTAGGCTACCATCTACAGGATATGATCCTGAATTAAGCCCCATTAATTTCATTGGTCCCGTAGACTGAAGAGGTATATCCTTCAGATACTTTTGGTAGAACGAGCAATAAATCAGGGTCACTTGAGATCCTGTATCAAACAGGGCAGGAGTGGCATGACCATTGACAGTGACTTTGACAACAGACCTGGAGCCCGCAATAGCGCCTCTGGTCTTTACTCGGCCCGCCTTCCTTCGGGTTTCTTTGATTCTGAATAGAGAAGACAGCACTGTGTCCCATTCCCTCACTGTCCTCCGTACACTGTCTGGCAGTATGGCCCGTCTGACCACATTTATAACAGGTTCTAGCATCCTTCCTCCATTGAGTGGCAGTGGGTGGGGTGGCGGACTGTCTAGGTTCTGACCGCTCAGCAGGTTTGTTCTTGTTTGAACTAGGAAGAACATCTTCTTTAGAGATGCTTTTCGCTTTCTTGAGGGTACTAAAACTAATGTCAGCTTCTTGCTTCTTCACTAACTTCATTAAGTCAGGAAATGGAAGAACTTTGTCAGATAGTAAGACCTTGAGTACTTGAGCAAGAGGATGATGAGGTTGTAACCCTCTCACCAACTGACTGGTTCTCATAGCGTCTACCTCTGAAGTAGATATAGCTGCGTGGTATACCAGACGTGAAAGAAGTAGCTGTAAACGGTTAATAAAAGTAGAGACATTTTCCCCTTCTTTTTGACGAACCATTCGGTAATCAGCAACCATCTGAGCAAGGTCATAGTATGGCTCAAAGTGATCAGACAGTACTTGTATATAGTCCAATGCACTCACTCCTTCATGAGAGTCTCTGCACAAGCGGATCAATTCTGCAGCAGGAGACCGTAAACTTTCACTGATACGCTGCCGCTTGCGTTCTTCATAGCAAGACCATTCCCTCAGGCATTGGAGAGTATGTTCTTTCCATATCTCAAAGTTTTCCTCCCCTTGTGGTACTGGGACATTACCAGAGAATACCTTTAGTTTCTTGTAGTTAGTGGCCTGCAAGCCCTGAGCTAACATTTCAGTCAGCTTGGCTAAAGTGCTAATAGCACTGTCACTAGAGGAACTGCTAGCGACGGCCATACTGGGGGGATAACTGGCTGAGCGGGGTTCTTCCTTTACCTGAACCAGTGGAGGAACAGGAGGTCGGTAATCCCATGTTGTAGCTAGTGGGAGGTTCCCTTCTGAGCTATATCGCTTCTCCATATCAATGACTATTCCCACTTCTAAATCTCAGCAGTGCCTCCAAATGTAGCCCCCCCTTTTTGGGGTTTAAAGTTTCCCCCCCCCCCCCACCCCCCCCCCCCCCCCCCCCTTTTTTTTTGGGGGCGCGGCCCCCCCCGGAGGGGGGGGAGGGGGAAAAAATTTAAAATTTTTCGTTGCCCCCCCCCGGGATGGGGCCCCTTTTTTCCGGGGGGGTCTCTTCCTGGGAGTTACCCATGAAGTACAGTTAGTAGCCTTAACAAGGATTACTGTACTAATCTCACAGTCTGAAGAATACATACAGATACCACATAAGGTTATAACAGTAGCTTTATAAGAATCAAAAGGGTAATAGTACATACATACAATATACTTAGAACACAGCAGTACTACAACAACCAGCAAGTCTGCAACAGTCTTAGGTTATATACCCGGGTATATATATAGATATATAGCAAGAGTCCGCTGCACAATACCTCCAGGCAACAGAAGAGATGCAGGGGCCCCTGTGGATTCTCGGATTCTTCCAGGAGATGACAGACAGCCGATCAGGAGACAATGATGATGATGAGATCCTTCACAGGCAGCAAACAGGGTGACAGTAATGGTAGTAGATGCAGGCCTGTCTACCCTAACACTGAGTCCTTAACCTGCCAGCTAAACTACTAGTGCAACTGGGCTTTGTACATGAAATGGCAGTCCTACTGTATTCTATCCAAACATGGGGGGGGGTATTTAAACTTAAAATTTCCTTGATTGTTTATATCTGATGAAGGCTTTGTACATGAAACATATTTTTTTTTTTTATTGTTTTAGACAGCGGGCTGTGCAGCGGTGTACTCACAACTGAGGCTTTATACCAAGCCTACAGAAATATAGTGTGTACACTGCACAATTTAACCAGGTGAGCACATAACTAACTGTTTGACTGTGTTTTTACATGATCAACACAGTGTACGCTATAGAATGCTGTGTTTCTCTCTTTTCCCTTCAGTGACATATTTTAAAATTCACCAAAGCTCTCTAGAGCAAAACACCATAAAACATTTCTTAAGTTAACAACTATTTATAGGGTATTTTTTATAGCCCTAAATGAATTTAAAGACTACTGCATTTGCATATTTGCATACAATTTCTTTTTATTGCCCACACACATCTAAAATAAAATATTGATTGACAAAAAATATCAAATAAAGATCACAACAAAACTTCACTAAAGGCTGTGAAATAATCCACACCTACCTTTTATTTTTGATTCAATCAGTTTTGATTAAAAAAAAAGCTAAACATCTTTAAACATATGAAGTAAATTAATGTAAATAATTTTTAAAAAATATGATATCCCTACTTCTTTCTAGTGTGTACACAGTAGAAAAGGGGCCAGAGAAAGTAACACATAATAACAGTCAGAATAAACACAGTTTTTGCTTGTATTCTTTACAGGGATATTCGGAGATAGATGTTCTCAATCATATAGTGATGCCATATCCTTATATCCTAGCAATATGCCATCACTTTATAAGATGGCAATTCATCTTTAAACCTGAAGACACAGCTCTGCATAGGATCTGTGGTATATTTTTAATTAAGCAAGTAGCAAGTTTCTACATTTATTGGTGACAAAGATAGGGCATTGACCAAAAAAAAAAAAAAAAAAAAACACACACACTTTTCTTTTTAAATTCTGTTTTATTAAGACAAAAAAGAGCAAGTACAATAACAAAGAACAATACTGTCATACAGTCATACAGCAACATTTGCCAGGGTGACAGTACACCATCTTACAAAACCCACACTCTAGATGTTTTCAAATACTTATAGTCTCTGTTGACAAATTGTAAAAGACTATGCTAATTTTTTACCAAAGCTTCAAAATGTGTCTGTTAAAAGTTGATAATTCTATTACCTTATTTTTTAAATTCCTCTTATTCCATCACTTGTGATAACATTGGCAACACAACAGGTACAATTCAAGGAAAATGTACAGATTGTAAAAAAAATGTCCACATGGGTTCCTTAAATTCCCGAATAACCCCTTTAGTCATATGTTTTGTCATTTTTCACAAGTATAATGAGCAGCAACACATTTTGCAACTGACATCATAATGTAGATTACTATTTAGGATCGCCATATACCTTTCTATTTCTGACTGAGAGAGGCTTAATAATATGTATTATTAGTACCCTAGAACCTTTATAAGACCATGAATATTCTAGATGTTTGGTCAGAGCATTAAGACAATCAACAATTGGATATGACATTAGAACATCTTAAATTAACCATCTGGAAAATTGTTATTACAATCAACAGAAAAAGTAAGAAGGTAAATTTTAAATGAATTATTTCAGCTCCCCAATGAATATCAACTACATTAATTTTGATAGAAAAAAGGAATAGCATAGAAATGTAGACGTGTACAATATATAGAAAAGGCTCAAATACATACATTGCAAATGCATACCGTTACTTAGTTTGGGATGCGAAAACATAAAGAAATATGCCATCTAAAAGCATTTATAAGGTGACAGATTTATGATTTTCAACCCCATATCAATCACTATAATTCACCAAGCACTTTGTTCAGTTCTTTCCATCTATGCTATGGCACTTAAATGAATTAACAGGGCACATGCTTGACATAGCTACTTCAAATTCCACCTAGCTATAGTAGGAGTTTCAGCAGCTGGACTTTCACCAATTTAACATTTACCATCTATCCAGTGGTTAGGTGATAAATTCTGTTGGCTGAAATATTCCTTAAGGCCAGGGCCCCATGTAAAAATCTGCAAAAAAAAACACTGCATTTTACAGTACCTGCAAGTGGATGGGATTCTGGCTAATCCCATCCACACATTGCAGAAAAAAAAATCCACAACGTTTCAAAAATGCTCGCATGTCAATTATACCTATAGAAACACTGGCGTTTTCCGTATAGGTATAATAGGGGCAGAAAGTCAGCAGAGGAAAACTCTACAGACTTTCTGTCAAAAATGCTTAAAAATGCAATGCATTTCAGATGCAGTCTCCACAGAGTTTTTGGCTGCAGTTCGCTACGTGGGGCCTTAGCCTTAACATTTGTTTTGCATTTTCCTTATGCCTTTGCTACATTGTTTGACTCATTTTGATGAACTTTGCTATTTCAAGTGCACGGAGAGGTAATTTTTATATAGATAACATGTGGCTTGGGAAAAATTATGTTATAGAACGAACATATAGAATATTGATTCTTTAATGTGGAAAACACATAACCAATTTCTTATCTTGTAGCTATAGCAAATCTACAGCTAGGGTACAGTAACAATTTATCAGCTGTAATATTTACTGTTTGTACTATACACAATAGGCAGACTCTAAATGTGCCCATATACATTACATTAATGTCTACTAAAGTTGCTGAATTGAAGCCAGTCAACTATCCGATCTGAGTTTTACATGTCAGATTCTTTTGTTGTTAAGGGGCGGTAAATCACTGCTAGAAGTATCAGGCAGCTGCTTACTACCCTTTTCTATTCAAAATGCATGCATGTGTAATGGAGCCAAACATGCATGTGTATGGTGGGGTTGTTGGGAGGAATAGTTGTTAGTTAACCAGCTATTAAAGGTGCATGACTACCATTACTGATCCTACTGCAATTGTCCCTGATGGTCCACATAAAGTTACTGCTGAACAATGCTCCGTACAGTACAATGTGATACAGTAGGTCACAAGAAAAAATTCTGCACAGTATTACTTTTTATTAAATGAATACTGATTGAAATATAGTGTGGTAGTCTCCATATCACAAACTAGGAATGAATCTTAAATTTAAAACAGTTTTCACATATTTTTCATTGCGATTTGCAAATTGTCATCTGTAGTTTAGCTCACATCTGGGATAATGATTGACTTTCATCTCATTTTATGTTTGATATTTTAATGTAATATTTTACTTTGCTGTAACAAAACACTAATGCTAGTTGAATGCCTTTTAACATCCACACACTACAGTTTTTGGTAATGGATACGGTTTTTGACTAATCACGTAATTTTTCACAGTAAAAGATAGGGGAATGAATAAATGACTTTCACTGCAGTAATAATTAAGCTAATTTATGTTAAAAAATTTGTTGTGTTGGACAGAGGAATATATTTTTCGTTATGTTCATATTTTTTGCTAATCCTGAAAGTTTCTTATCATTCATTTACAGCTTTTGAAGTCAGCCAGTCAAAACTATGCTAAATTATACTTAATACCTCTGTTTCCTGCTCTTTTAAGAAACTCACATAGGAAATAAAAGCGGAGCTGCAAAATTACTACTGGCTTTTTTTTTATTTGCCCCATCACCTTTGATCTGACACATGACACAAGACAGCTCACAAAGATCATACATTGTCTTCATAAAGCAACATGTGATCTGGACCAAGGACTAGTGTCACTCCTGCCAGAAATACATAACATGCTGTAGTTAAAGGGGCTATCCCAAGAAGAATATGTATCCTCTATTCATTAGCTGATCAGTGGGGGCTGACTGCTCTGACCCCCACCGATCTTGAGAATGGGGGTGTTTTCCCCACACTGTGAATTCAGCCTGATTGCAGCCAGGTTGAATGTAGCCATGCCAGTGTTGGATGGGACACGTCTTCAGTGTTTCCATTGAAGTGAATGGGAGCGTTGATGTGTCCTGTCCATTATGACCATGCCTACATTCAGTCTGACTACAGGCAGGCTGAATTCATAATGGAGAACGCCCCCAAGTGCCAAGAGCAGTGGGGGTCTCAGCAATTCGACCCCCACCAGTGAGTCATTTATCTTCTAACCTATGGATAGAGGAAAAATATTCTGTGTGGCTTGACTCCATTAACTGTTCTCCATTGGCAGTGTGTTCATATCTATTTTTGTGCTGATGTTAATGCCAAATTAGGTAAATTGGGAAATGATTAAGTCAACAGCAGGCCCAGTTTTGTGCACTATGTGCTTCAGCAAAGTGCCTTTGTGGTTCTTAAATTCTGATTTTCAATATTACAGATGATTGTGGAATATCTAGGAGGAAAAACATTTTACAAACTGATTTGATGCAATTAACTATTATTTTTTTTTACAAATATTTATACACTTGTGGCAATAGGACTGAAACAACTGAAGTCAGTGATTAAAAAGAGCGCTCCAATTCTTTTCTCCATATAATGTATATTCTTACTTAGCACCATTGTACCTGTGTAAAAAGTATCAATAAATTCATGTGGCTTGAGAAAGTGGTATTTCTGCTTGATAATTAGATTATCTGATTTCTGACTGCTTTTGACTCATGTCTATCTGCCGTGACTCTGCCTATCAGTGTACTATCTGGACTAGAGATGAGCGAATTTCTCAAAAGTTCAATTCTGCAGTTCGATTCGAAGTTCAAAAAAAATTGCTTCGATCTGAATTAATTTGCAGCAAATATTGCTAAAAAAAACCTATTTCTTGGCTTCAGAGAGTCTGTATAGTGGTGTTGGATACTGTGCCTTGCAGAAACACGCATAGGGAGCCTACTGTGGTAGGGAAACAATACTGTGAGTTAGTATGACACGCACATGACAGGCGTCGCTCTTAGAACCACTGCACACTTCACTTATTTGGCCAGTTATGGGGCCAAAACTGACCAACTAACTCAAGTGTGAACTCAGCCTTACAGGTCCATGTTAGTGCCAGGTATAAAGAACCATGCAGAGGCCCAACATCCTACTGTAGCGTGAAAGAGTGCACTCCTTTTACGTCTGCTGATTCCACATAGATGTCTACAGAGTGGCAAGGCAACATAATGTGTAGTTGGCAGCAGCATGAGGAGGACATACAGTGACCCAGCAGTGGCAGCGGCATGAGGAGGGCATACAGTGAACCAAGGGCAGCGGCATTAGGGCATACAGTGACCTGGTGGCAGCAGCATGTAGAGAACACAGAGTGACTCAGTGGAAACGACATGAGGAGGCCATACAGTGACCCAGTGGCAGCGGTATGAGGAGGGCATAAAGTGACCCAGTGGCAGAGTGACCCAGTGAAAGCAGCATGAGGAGGACATACAGTGACCCAGTTCCTCCCCTGTGTGACTTTTTTCACCCAGACAAACGAGGTGTAGCACAGTATAACACCACTGTGCCCTGAACATGTGGTATGCTGGAGGAGCACTGTGAATTGTCCACAGGAAACAGTGGAGGATGAGGTGGACATTGTTGCAGGACCAACGGCGTGAGAACGTGGAGGCGGAAGCGGTGTCACCTGGCCAAGTTGCTGGTGACAAGGTGACAATGTGGAGTTGGCAGCAACATGAGGAGGCCATACAGTGTCCCAGTGGCATCAGCATGAGGAGGACATACAGTGACCCAGTGGCTGCGGCATGAGGAGGGCATACAGTGACCCAGTAGCAGTGGCATGAGGAGTACACAGAGTGCCCCGTTGGCAGCGGCATGAGGAGGGCATACAGTGACCCAGTAGCAGTGGCATGAGGAGTACACAGAGTGACCCAGTGACTGCGGCATGAGGAGGGCATACAGAGACCCAGTGGCTGCTGCATGAGGAGCGCATACAGTGACCTAGTGGCTGTGGCATGAGGAGGGCATACAGAGACCCAGTGGCTGCTGCATGAGGAGCGCATACAGTGACCTAGTGGCTGTGGCATGAGGAATGCATACAATGACCCAGTGGCAGCAGCATAAGGAGGGCATTCAGTGACCCAGTGGCAGTGGCATGAGGAGGGCATACAGTGATCCAGTGGCAGCGGCATGAGGAGCGCATACAGTGACCTAGTGGCTGTGGCATGAGGAAGGCATACAATGACCCAGTGGCAGCAGCATAAGGAGGGCATACAGTGACCCAGTGGCTGCGGCATGAGGAGGGCATACAGTGACCCAGAGGCAGCAGCATGAGGACATACAGTGACCCAGTGGCAGCAGCATGAGGAGAACATAGTGAACAAGGGCAGCAGCATGAGGAGGGCATACAGTGTCCTGGTGGCAGCGGCATGAGGAGGACATAGTGACCCAATGGCAGCGGCATGAGGAGGCCATACAGTGACCCGGTGGCAGCAGCATGAGGAGGACACAGAGTTACCCAGTGGAAGCAGCATGAGGAGGCCATACAGTGACCCAGTGGCAGTAGCATGAGGAGGACACAGAGTGATCCAGTGGAAACAACATGAGGAGGCCATACAGTGACCCAGTGGCAGCGGCATGAGGAGGCCATATGGTGACCCAGCGGCAGCGGCATGAGGAGTATACAGAGTGACCCAGTGGAAGCGGCATGAGGAGGACATACAATGACCCAGTGACATTGTGGAGGTGTCAACAGCCTTAGGAGGCCATACAGTGACCCGGTAACAGGGTGTGGAGGTGTCAGCAGCCTTAGGAGGCCATACAGTGACCCAGTGTCAGAGTGACCCAGTGGAAACAGCATGAGGAGGACATACAGTGACCCAGTTCCTCCCCTGTGTGACTTTGTTCGCCCAGGGAAATGAGGGGTAGAACAGTGGGTAGAACATGTGGTATGCTGGAGGAGCACTGTGAATTGTCCCTGCAGTGGAGGCTGAGGAAACAGTGGAAGATAAGGTGGACATTGTTGCAGGATCAATGGAGTGAGAACGTGGAGGCAAAAGCGGCGTAACCTGGCCAAGTTGCTGGTGACAAGGAAACAATGTGAAGTTGGCAGCAGCATGAGGAGGACACAGAGTAGCAAGGTAACATAATGTGTAGTTGGCAGCAGCATGAGGAGGCCATACAGTGACCCGGTGGCAGTGGCATGAGGAGAGCACAAAGTTACCCATTGGAAGTGGCATGAGGAGGCCATACAGTGACTCAGTGACATCGTGGAGGTGCCAGCAGCCTTAGTAGGCCATACAGTGACACAGTGGCAGAGTGAGGAGGTGGTACAGTGCCTTGCAAAGGTATTCGGCCCCCTTGAACTTTTCAACCTTTTGCCACATTTCAGGCTTCAAACATAAGGATATAAAATTTTAATTTTTTGGTGAAGAATCAACAACAAGTGGGACACAATTGTGAAGTGGAACAAAATTTATTGGATATTTTAAACTTTTGTAAAAAATAAAAAACTGAAAAGTGGGGCGTGCAGTATTATTCAGTCCCTTTACTTTCAGTGCAGCAAACTCACTCCAGAAGTTCAGTGAGGATCTCTGAATAATCCAATGTTGTCCTAAATGACTGATGATGATAAATATAATCCACCTGTGTGTAATCAAGTCTCCGTATAAATGCACCTGCTCTGTGATAGACTCAGGGTTCTGTTTAAAGCGCAGAGAGCATCATGAAGACCAAGGAACACACCAGGCAGGCCCGTGATACTGTTGTGGAGAAGTTTAAAGCCGGATTTGGATACAAAAAGATTTCCCAAACTTTAAACATCCCAAGGAGCACTGTGTAAGCGATCATATTGAAATGGAAGGAGTATCAGACCACTGCAAATCTACCAAGACCCGGCTGTCCCTCTAAACTTTCATCTCAAACAAGGAGAAGACTGATCAGAGATGCAGCCAAGAGGCCCATGATCACTCTGGATGAACTGCAGAGATCTACAGCTGAGGTGGGAGAGTCTGTCCATAGGACAACAATCAGTCGTACACTGCACAAATCTGGCCTTTATGGAAGAGTGGCAAGAAGAAAGCCATTTCTCAAAGATATCCATAAAAAGTCTTGTTTAAAGTTTGCCACAAGCTACCTGGGAGACACATCAAACATGTGGAAGAAGGTGCTCTGGTCAGATGAAACCAAAATCGAACTTTTTGGCCACAATGCAAACCGATATGTTTGGCGTAAAAGCAACACAGCTCATCACCCTGAACACACCATCCCCACTGTCAAACATGGTGGTGGCAGCATCATGGTTTGGGCCTGCTTTTCTTCACCAGGGACAGGGAAGATGGTTAAAATTAATGGGAAGATGGATGGAGCCAAATACAGGACCATTCTGGAAGAAAACCTGTTGGAGTCTGCAAAAGACCTGAGACTGGGACGGAGATTTATCTTCCAACAAGACAATGATCCCAAACATAAAGCAAAATCTACAATGGAATGGTTCACAAATAAACGTATCCAGGTGTTAGAATGGCCAAGTCAAAGTCCAGACCTGAATCCAATCGAGAATCTGTGGAAAGAGCTGAAAACTGCTGTTCACAAACACTCTCCATCCAACCTCACTGAGCTCGAGCTGTTTTCCAAGGAAGAATGGGCAAGAATTTTAGTCTCTCGATGTGCAAAACTGATAGAGACATACCCCAAGAGACTTGCAGCTGTAATCGCAGCAAAAGGTGGCGCTACAAAGTATTAACTTAAGGGGGACGAATAATTTGGCACGCCCCACTTTTCAGTTTTTTTATTTTTTACAAAAGTTTAAAATAATCAATAAATTTTGTTCCACTTCACGATTGTGTCCCACTTGTTGATTCTTCAACAAAAATGTTTAATTTTATATTCTTATGTTTGAAGCCTGAAATGTGGCAAAATGTTGAAAAGTTCAAGGGGGCAGAATACTTTCGCAAGGCACTGTAGCAGTGTGTGGAGGCCATACAGTCACCCAGTGGCAGAGTGCAGAGGTGGCAGCAGCGTGAGTAGGCCACAGAGTGGCAAGGTGATATAATGTGTAGGTAGCAACAGCCTTAGTAGGCCATACAGTGACCCAGTGGCAGAGTGAGGATGTGGCAGCAGCGTGAGGAGGACATACAGTGACCCAGTGGCAGAGGTGGAGATAGCAACAGCCTTAGGAGGCCATACAGTGACCCGGTAAGAGAGTGTGGAGGTGTCAGCAGCCTTAGTAGGTCATACAGTGACCCAGTGGCAGAGTGAGGAGGTGGCATCAGTGTAACGAGGCCATACATACAGTCACCTAGTGGCACAGAGTGGAGGTGGCAGCAGTGTGAGTAGGCCACAGGGTGGCAAGGTGATATAATGTGTAGGTAGCAACAACCTTAGGAGGCCACACAGTGACTCAGTGGCAGAGTGAGGAGGTGGCAGCAGCGTGAGGAGGCCATACAGTCACCCAGTGGCAGAGTGCGGAGGTGGCAGCAGAGTGAGTAGGCCACACTACTGGCCAGGCAGGACAGCTTTTCCAGGGCAAGCACGGCCAGTTGAGGCCACAGATCCAGTTTTCCTGCCCAGTAGTCCAGCGGATCTTCAATCACGGGTGGCAGGATGCACTCTAAGTATGCCTCCACCTGCTGGTTCAAGTTATGCTCTGTGTCTAGCTGCTGATGGGCAGCTTCTTCACTATGCGACTGAAGAAAGCTGCTCATCAGCGACTCTAGGCTCAGGCTGCTGCTGATGGAGCCGATACTGCTCCTGCAACCACCACCCCCTCCCACAGCCATGCCAGTGCAAGTTGAGCGCTCAGGGTCCCCCCGGTCGGACATGCGAGAGCATGTCTCTATAGTAGTTCAGTTTGTCTTCCCTCTCAGCGGGTGTAAAAAAAGGCCCTCATTTTTCCCCGGTAGTGAGGGTCTAACATGGTGGAGAGTCAGTATTCATTCCTCTGCCAAATGATTACAATTCGGTTGTCACTGCGCAAGGAAGTCAGCATGCATTGGGCCATTTGCACAGGTGACTCCGAGGGACTCCCTGCATCCATCTCCACTGCATACTGCCATGGTGTGTCTGGGTCATCTGCCTCATACTCCTCCTCCTCCAGTTCAGCCCCCACAGGACTCATGTGGCCTTGAGATGTAGACGCCACATCTCCAGTCCCCTGACCAGCCAGATTGAAAAGTATCTTTTCCATGATGTAAATCAGTGGAATGACATTGTTCATCCTGTAGTCCTGGTGACTGACTAATAAAGTGACCTCCTAAAGGGAATGAGCAAATGGCAGGTGTCACGCATGAGCTGCCACTGGCTAACGTGAGTACCTCTGTCCGCTTGGATCATCAAGAAATCGTTCATGGGTTTTCTCTGTTCATATAGTCGATCCAACATATGGAGGGTTGAATTCCAACGGGTGGGAGGCCGTTCTGCCACTGCAGCTCAGGGAGGGTGGCTGATGTGCATGCAAAGTTTCCTTGACATTTTTAGGATGTCTTGCAGATGGGTGAAACACTTAAGGAAACGCATGCCAACAAGATTGAACACATGCGCCATGCAGGGCACATGGCTCAGCCCTCCTTGATGCAGCATTGACACCATGTTCTTCCCGTTGTCGGTCACCATTGTTCCGTTTTTAAGTTCTCTTGGAGAAAGCCAGGATTTCTTGATGCAGGACACGGAGCAGTTCCTCCCCTGTGTGACTTTGTTTGCCCAGGCAAAGGAAGAGGAAGAGGCAGACATTGTTGCAGGACCAACGGCATGAGAATGTGGAGGCAGGAGCTGCATCACCTGTCCAACTTGCTGGTGTGTCTGGGCAGGCACCACATTAACCCAATGGACCGTAAATGACATATATTGTCCTTGACCGTAGTTACAGCTCCACATGTTGGCGCTGCCATGCACTTTGGCAGACACCGACAGGCTCAAGGACTGGCCCACCTTCTGTTCTACATATTTGTGTAGGGCTGGTACTGCCTTCTTGGCAAAGAAATGACGGCTTGGGACTCTCCACCCCGACTCAGTGCAAGCCATCAGTTCTCTGAAAGTTGCAGAGTCCACCAAGTGGAAAGGGAGTGACTGCAGCATGTTCAGCTTCTGCACTGTTGGATGAGTGCACGCATACTGTTGTCTCTTAGATATAGATTCTGTGATTGATTGCTGACGCGATAACTGACTATGAGGAGGAGCAGGAGCATCATGACCAGCAGATGATGGGAAGGACACACAGCTTCCTTCGGCTGAGGTGGTGTAGCTTTAACTGCCTGAAATGTGGTGCATGCCACTGGGTGCTGCAGCAGGCTGGACCACCACATCAGAGCCACGGCTCTCCCAGGCCACTTTATGGTGACACTGCATATGTTGACGCAGGGCTGTGGTGCCAACATTGGCACCCTGGCCACGATTCACCTTCTGCCCACAGATTGAACATATGGCTATGTTCACCTCCCCCGGTGGCTTTACAAAAAACTGCCACACCACCGAGTAGGTGATTTTATCCCCAACACGCCGCACTAACTGACTGCTCCCGCCACTACCTCAGTGAACCCCTGCACCACTGCTTTCTGGGCAGGTAGGCTGCTGCGAAGCGGGTAGACTACCCCGGGAATGTTTAGCTCCTGACCTCACACTGCTGCCACCCTGCTGACTCTCCCACTGCCTCATGCGCATGCTGCAACCCTCTTCTCCTGATGACGATGAAACCCCTTTGTCACCCGACTCTTGGCTGGGGGTGTCTGATGTGACTTGGGATGAATTGGATGACCGAGTCAACCAGTCTACAACCGTTGGGTTGCTGGTCAAGACACGACCGCTACTTGACACTGGGAGCTCAGGCTTTTGTAACTGACCCCTGCTGCCACGCCCCCTTACTATGCTGCGACCTGTGCCTGCACCAGAAAAATTTAGGCCTGTGGCCCTCCCCAGTGCATGGCCTATCGCTTCTCTGTCTGACATACTGTTCAATGAAAACACATAATTGCAAAGGGCAAAAAGGCCTGTTATTTTCTACTTTGAAGAGAATGGCAAATATGCCCCTTATTTCTTTCCCCACTAATGAACACCTATAAAAAAAGCGTGATAAAGGTAGAGATTTGTGGCTAAGAATGATTGAATTATTGACAATACTGTATTGATAAATGTCCGGCAACTTGATACTGGGAACAAAATGGTGAATATGGTCCTCCTTATGGGTTTCCACACTAATAAACACCTTTAAATAAGTGATAACCGCTAAGAATTATTGAATTATTATTGACAATACTGTATTTATAAATGGCCAGCAACTTTATACTGGGAACAAAATGGCGAATATGGTCGTTATGTCTTTCACCATGTTAAAGACATTTATTACAGATAAGTGCAGATATTAGTGGATGATAATTCAGTTTTCTTTGGCACAGTAGTAGTGACAAATGGCCTGCAATGTTATGCTTTGGAAGAACAGTGAATAAGCCCCTTATAATAAACGCCTTTAAAAAGGTGTTTATTACAGATAAGTGCAGATATCAATGAATGATAATTCACTGTTTTTTGCTGTACTGCACTGCAGTAGGCTTGTTGTGTTCCACCTTGAAGACACAGGTATGAGTAATGAGCAGCAGTGAGTGCTGCAATGTGTATTAAAATTCTTGCTGTAAATGACCCTGCAACCACCCCAAATTCTTCTCTCAATTCCTCCCTATCCTTCCCCTACAGTTCTAAGGCTCTTTCCCTGAACTTCCATCTGTTTTATAAGTCTTTCCCTAGCTCCTGCTGACGTCTGTCCCTACAGTAAGAGCGATGTGAAATGACTGTACCTAAAATGGCTTAGGGTTTTTATAGGGCTGTGACATCACAGGTCCGGCTGGCTGCTGATTAGCTGCACGCTTGGCATTGTGAGTGATCCCGCGTTCCCAGAGTCCCTTGCTTCTTGTCCTAACATGTGTAGCGGCCATTTCATAAAAAAAATGCGATTTGATGCATCGGAGAGTGAGGAAATCCGGAATCGAGGCGAATCGAAGATTTCCTGAAATTCGGATCAAATTCCACTTCTGCAGCTTCGATACACTCATCTCTAATCTGGACCGTGGTAAACTTTAACTTAACTGATGTCTTGATCAGATTGAACATCATGTGCCCCGACAACTATTACAATACTACAGTATATTACTCGCTACATATTAGCCAAATTACTTTGTATTTCATATTTTAGTTCTCGACAAATTCTGAAAAGAAAAAAATACAAGAGGGCGCTCCTTTGTGCAGGACCTTAAATGTAGAAGTGAAATAATCCCAGGCTCCACTTATAGGTGGAAAATTACCTTGAGGTGTTGTGTGATACACTACAACTTTTGCATCTTATTATAGAGGCTTTGTGGGGGTGCTGCAGTGATGGTGTCCCAGTCCTGAGTTCCAAAATAGAGAGACCAGGAGAAAGATAAATAATATGGGTGTGTGAATCCTCACAAAAAAACACAAAGCTGGACCCAATTTTCCTGCGCTCCCTCGTAGGCACCGCTGTGGCCGTGATTCCTCCAGATTAAATGGAATTGACTCCGAATATGGTTGTCCAAAGGTGGATTTTTTATTTGGAGTATACAGATAGCAATAAATGCAACAAAATAAAAAAGAAAAGCCAGGTAGTAACGTGTTTTGGAGCCTACTGCTCCTTCCTCAGACTTCACTGGTATATTGATAGCCATTGTTTAGTGCATTCTTATATAGTAGAAAGCACTGACATGTGACCAATTAGGTTAAAAAAAAAACACTTTAAAACAATCATGCACAATAATTTTAAAAGAATAATACTGTGTCTGGTGTATGCACATATTAATTGATATCTTCGCATCCTTAAAAACCCAAAAATACACATTTCCTGCAAAGGTTACACACATGGTACTCAAAATTGGCAGCAATTTATGTAAACACAGCTTACTCTCATTAGGGCTGTAATCATACTCACTTTCAACCATATGATCACACTATTGTTTATCTAAAGAGCACATGTTGTGGGTCAATATTGACATCTAGCAGCCAATCAGCTTCCAGGAGGTGTGTTCATCCTGAATCAGCTGGATGCCAGGGCCAAGTTCAAGTCTCCAGCCCACATCACTAGTCTGCTGCACAGATTATGCTAATAGTCGGCTGATTAAGACCATAATTAGTTGTGCATTACAAAATAAAAACCACGTAGTGGGATTATAAAATATACAAACTGAGCTCTAATTGCACCGCTACGAAGTAATGGAGTACATATTCTGCGCTCTAGAATACAGCAACTGGGTTTATATTCAGTCATATATAGCTATATTAGAGATTGTCCTAAAAATTGTTATATATATAAAAATAACATGTATAAATAAATACATTGTGCATAATACATAAATATGTATGAAAAGTTATGAAAAGTATAAAATGTATCTAGCTATAAAAATATGGAATATAAACATAAATGCAAGTTGTAAATACATCACAATATAAAAAATAAAAATATAAAAAACATATATACATATTATAAATATATGATCATAAAAGTATAGATGTAATAGGTATCACCATATTTACATACAGATATTCCATACAACAAAGCAAATAAAATCAATAAATATCACCATAGATATATACCCGCTAAGAGGATTTATTTATTTATTTTTTTAAATATCAGAATACCTTTTCCAGGGATTCATTAAACTCTAACAGAGATAGAGTGTTTAATTTAAATATCCAGTACATTTATTCTATTCTATTCTTATTCTATTTTGAGTTGGAAGGGACCTCAAGGGCCATCGAGTCCAACCCCTGCAAAAGCAGGTTTTCCTAGATCATCCTAGCTATATATTTATCCAGTTTCCACTTGAAGATTTCAATTGATGAAGAACTCACCACCTCCTGGGCAGCCTATTCCACTCCCTCACTACCCTCACTGTTAAAAAGTTTTTCCTAATGTCTAATCTGTATCTCCTTCCCTTTAGTTTCATCCCATTACTTCTCGTACTTCCTTCCGCTAATGAGAAAAGGTTAGATCCCTCTGCACTGTGACTACCTTTCAGATATTTAAAGACCGCTATTAAGTCTCCCCTTAGCCTTCTCTTCTGCAAACTAAACAATCCCAGTTCTTTTAGCCGTTCCTCATAGGACATGGTTTGCAGACCTTCCACCATTTTGGTTGCTCTTCTCTGGACCTGCTCCAATAAATCGATGTCTTTCTTAAATTGAGGCGCCCAGAACTGTACACAATATTCCAGGTGGGGTCTGACCAGGGCAGAGTACAGCGGAATAATTACCTCTCTTGATCTAGATTCAATGCTCATCTTGATACATCCCAGAATTTTGTTAGCCTTTTTTGCCACAGCACCGCACTGTTGACTCATGTTAAATTTGTGATCTACTATTATGCCCAAATCCTTTTCCCCTGTACTATCACTTAGTTCTATTCCTCCCATACTATATATGCTTCTTGCATTTCTGTTATCTAGATGTAGGACCTTGCATTTGTCCCTGTTAAATACCATTTTGTTCACCTCAGCCCATTGTTCCAGTGTGTCTAAGTCCTTTTGAATACACTCTCTCTCCTCTCTAGTGTTGGCTATTCCTCCTATCTTCGTATCATCTGCAAATTTTATGAGTTCCCCAATAATCCCATCGTCAAGATCATTTATAAAAATATTAAAAAGTACTGGGCCCAGGACAGAGCCCTGCGGCACCCCGCTTTTTACTTTCTTCCAGTTTGATGTATAGCCATTTAGTATTACTCATTGTGCCCGATCTTTAAGCCAATTGTGAATCCACCTCACTGATTTTTTATCAAAGCCATACTTAATCATTTTTTCAATAAGAATGTTATGTGATACTTTATCAAATGCCTTACTAAAGTCAAGATATACGTTTCTGTAACCGGTCATGTCTTTCACATACATATGAGGGTATTTGTTCAATAGGTGTAATGAAAAAAATCTCTGGGCTCACAATTATGTAACAGGGCCGCGTGTCTTGAGACACTATGTTTTACGTAGCCTTTTGCTATATTGTGTCTGTGGTTGTTTAGTCGTTTAGTCGACACATTGATGTTCTTCCTATATATTGTAAGCTACAGGTACATTCTAGTAAATAGATCACAAAATCTGAGGCACAAGTCATATAGGATTGGATTTGAAATATTTATCCAGTGGTGTTACTATTGAAGGAAGTTCTCCTATGCTTAATAGTTTGGCAGCATTTACATCTAGCCTTATTGCACCTGTAACTCCCTTTCACAGTGATGGATCCAGGAATTTTTCAATTCTTACGTGGTTGACAGAGTTTACTTGGGGCTACAATCTCTTTGATGGTACGGGCCCTTCTAAAAGTAACCCTAGGATGTTCCGGTATCCTTCCCTTCAAATGAGGGTCATTTAAAAGAATGGGCCATTGTTTCTCTAATACATCTTTAATGACCTTATGAGATTGGTTATAAGTAGTTATAAAACTACTGTATGTCAATATGTTTCATCTTCCCGATTTTTACTCCAGACTTGTAAACACTCTGCTTGTGTTAAAACTCCTGCTCTGTCACTAGCAGATTTTATCAGGCCCTGTGGATAGCCTTTATACTTTTATGATCATATATTTATAATATATATATAGGTTTTTTATATTTTTAGGTTTTTCATTTATTTTTTTTTATATTGTCATGTATTTACAACTTGCATTTATGTTTATATTCCATATTTTTATAGCTAGATACATTTTATACTTTTCATATTTATGTATTATGCACAATTTATTTATTTATATATGTTATTTATATATATATATATATATATAAAACAATTTTTAGGACAATCTCTAATATAGCTATATATGACTGACTATAAACCCAGTTGCAGTATTCTAGAGCGCAGAATACGTACTCCATTACTTCGTAGCGGTGCAATTAGAGCTCAGTTTGTACATTTTATAATCCCACTACGTGGTTTTTATTTTGTGATACACAACTAATTACGGTCTTAATCAGCCGACTATTAGCATAATCTGTGCAGCAGGCTAGTGATGTGGGTCAGACACTTGAACTTGGCCTGGCATCCAGCTGATTCTGATATTGACCCACAACATGTGCTCTTTAGATAAACAATAGTGTGATCATATGGTTGAAAGTGAGTATGATTACAGCCCTAATGAGAGTAAGCTGTGTTTACATAAATTGCTGCCAATTTTGAGTACCATGTGTGTAACCTTTGCAGGAAATGTGTATTTTTGGGTTTTTAAGTATGCTAAGATATCAATTAATATGTGCATACACCAAACACAGTATTATTCTTTTTAAATTATTGTGCATGATTGTTTCAAAGTGTTTTTATTTTAACCTAATTGGTCACATGTCAGTGCTTTCTACTATATAAGAATGCACTAAACAATGGCTATCAGTATACCAGTGAAGTCTGAGGAAAGATCAGTAGTCTCCAAAACACGTTACTACCTGGTTTTTATTTTTTGTTTTTTATTTTGTTATTTTGTTGCATTTATTGCTATCTGTATACTCCAAATAAAAAATCCACCTTTGGACAACCATATTCGGAGTCAATTCCATTTAATCTGGAGGAATCACGGCCACAGCGGTGCCTACGAGGGAGCGCAGAAAAATTGGGTCCAGCTTTGTGTTTTTTGTGAAGATTCACACACCCATATTATTCATATTTTAGTTCTCGATCATTTGGCTACAGAGGTTCAGAGTAAGGGTCACAACCTCCCCAGAAGTAGGTTTACACTATTTACGCTATTTCTCCAATTATTGTAGAGTATAAAATATATACATTATATGCTTAAAATAACCATTCTGACATGGGAAAATGTATTTGGAAGGAGGGAGGAGGTGTCCCCTTTCTTTTCTTTTCAAATAACTTTTTATTAATTTTATATGCATAAAGAATGACACCCAGGTAGTTTTGTGCTTCTGGATGGTTCGCAATTCTAAGTGGGAAAGCTCTTCCATACGTGCTACTTCGGAGATCTTCCGTAATAGGTGGGGAATTTGGGGGGGGGGGGGTTGAAACAGAGGCCCAGTAGAGAGGGATGAGGTCTTTTGCTATTTAAGGGCAATTGATGCCACGGTTGTTTGGGAAATCCTTTAGGGAGTACAGGCCAGAGATTGAATAAAATGACCGATGGAGAAAGGTGTATTTTGTGACCACAGGTCAGGTCAAAGATGTGCTGGACTTCAGTACCTTCATATCTTTGCATTCCCCCCAGATATGAAGGTACGTGTCATAGTGATTATGGCAACGCCAGCTTAGAGGGGAGGTATCATGGGAATATTTGTGAATCAGAGAAAGCATTTTGTACCACCTTCTGGTTAGCTTGTATGTTGATTCCTGCAGTCGGACACACCTGGAGTAGCCTAGAGAGTGTCTAAGTGTAAAGGGAAGTGCTTACCACAAATATATATATATATATATATATATATATATATATATTTTATCTATTATCTCAATCATTCCATTCAGAACTTCTAAGAGAGCTATATACTTCAGATATCTCATAAATGTCTGCAGGCTACAAAACCTGTTTTCTAACAGACATCAAGCATGGGCCAGGAAGGCTTTTGTTTAACATAATGAGATGGAATATGCTAATGAGACCTTCATGGTGATGTTAATCAGCTTCCTTTGTTCAAAGAGAGTTACCCGGAGCAGATGGGGGAGGTAGGTCATTACCCCTGGGCCAAGGATCGATTTTAAGTGTTAGAGCGCCATCCCAAGACTCATAAGAAGAATTGCATCTAAACTTATATTACAATACCAAGAGCCTGATTGGAGTGACAACATCTAGGTGGGCGGAGTTGTGGGCCATATATATGATGGGCCAAAAGCTCTCTCTCTCTCTCTCTCTCTCTCTCTCTCTCTTCACCAGCTGCCTTGGGACATGGACTGACCAGCCTCACCACCAGAGCATAATAAGGCTTAAGTATAACTTTCTCTCTCTCTCTATCTATCTATCTATCTATCTATCTATCTATCTATCTAGCTATCCATCTATCTATCCATTTATCTATCAGTCACCCTCTATTAATCTGTATTACTACTGCTGTGTTCCTTACAGAAAGGGTCAGTTAGTAACTTGTCAGGGGTTGTGTGTGTGTATGTGTGTGTGTATGTAGCGATATCTGTAGGTTTTATATTCACCTGGGTAATTGGGTTCTGTACTTATTGTATTGCACTGTGTTAATACTGTTTTGTATTATTCTATAACCTAGTTCCATCATATTACAAGTGCATTAATAATAAACGTATTTTATGATTAATATTGTGGGGTAAATTATCGTACATGCAAACCAGTCAAGGAAACAGATAAGTAGATATACCTAAGTAGAAAGGAGGGAAACTGGGATTGGTGAATATTAATTATTAGGAATACCCAGTTCTCTCTAACATAATGGTGAAGCAAGTCAGGAGTGATGAATATTAATTAATGAACGTGGACACCACACTAAGCCACACATGTCTGTCTACCCCACAGCTCCTCCAACAGAAAAGATGGGAGACATACGATGCTTTCTGTGTTTACAGGTTGGACACATTAAAAGAAACTGCCCTCAAGTAGTTCGCAATCGTACAAACCCAGAGAAAAATGGCAATAATAATGGTTTCAAGATGAAGCCTAATTACGCCAAACAAGTTGGGAAACAGACAGATAGCAATCAGGGACATTTGCCAGAACAGGCACTGAAACGTGTGGCACTTGTAAATGCCCCTGATAGACCAGAGGATAGAACATTAGGTGTAGAACATCATGAGTCTGCACAGAATGTTAAAACTCAGAAACCACAAGTGGCAGTACGTACCTCAGAGGTACCTACTGAGAATCTGGTGCAGATTGACTGACGGTCCGGGATCCCTAAAGATCTGGCTCCAATATGTCACATCATACTGGATTCTTCAGGGAGACCCCACATTAAAGCCAGAATAAAAGACCACGATACCAAGATCATGCTCGACCCTGGAGCAGAAATTTCTATTACCAATGTCAAACATGATCTACACCCCAACAGCCCTCAGTGTATGGTGATCGGATTTGATCACCAACAAGGGGGGGTGAGAGCCCACAGGATAGATGAAGTTCTAGTTGAGCTTGACAGGAATAGGACCTTGAAGATCCCAATGTGGTATTACCCTGGTACTGATAACATCATCGGTACCGATGTAATGACACAAAATGGATGGATAATCGATTTGGCAAACTGTATTGTTTGGAGGGGTCCAAAACGATCAAAGGTGTATGTCATACAGCATCAATGTCTGGGACCACCCCTACCAGCAATTGAGAATTCTTCCAATGTGCTGGAACACAAATGGCCAGAGGTCTCACACAACATAGACCTTGAACCTATTGTGTTCGAATATCCAGACTTGTGGGCTCAAAGCAAAAATGATTGTGGAAGAATGGTTGGCGTTCAGGTGGACATACAAGGGCCAGACCCTCCACCTCAGCGTCAGTACCGCTTTCCGCCTGAGGCAACACAATCAATTCTAGAGACAGTCCAAGACCTGGAAGTAAGGGGTGTGGTCATAGAGGGTAATTCAAAGTGCAATAATCCTTTATGGCCTGTGAAAAAGAAGGGTGCAGGTGTTGAAACTACATGGAGGCTTACAATAGACCTTCGCATCCTTAATAAGTACACCCCCATGTCTGCACCTGTGGTCGCTCAGACTCCCGACATAATGGCAAGGGTAAGCGGCAAAAGTCGTATATTCTCAACCATCGATGTCGCCAATGGATTCTTTTCCATCGAACTGACAGAGAGCTGCAGGTACAAGTTCGCCTTCACAGTGGGTAACAAGCAGTATATGTTCTGTGTACTGCCCCAGGGGTTTCACAGTAGTTCTACATATTTTCACCAGGCATTAGCGGCTGTATTAAGTGTGTTCTCACGGCCAGAATGTCTGCTGCAATATGTAGACGACCTTCTCCTTCACACAGAAACCATGGAAGACCATCTGGTTCTGTTGAAGGAACTGTTGGGACTCCTGGCCCAGGCTGGACTCAAGCTGAGCCCTCATAAGGCAAACTTGGCTAGGACAGAAGTCACCTTCCTTGCTGTCCAGATTTCATATGGAGCCAAGGGCATCCTGGCTGCCCGTGTGGAAGCCATGGTGAAGATACCCAGGCCAGACTCTCTATAGAACTTACGCAAGTTCCTAGGAGTAGCCAACTTCATGAGGGAGTTCATAGAGGATTTTGCCGTCAAAGCAAAACCACTCTATGAACTTCTTAGAGGGGAACAGCCTTCTCTGAAGGACTGGTCAGAGACACAGGAAGAGGCCTTTTCAACTCTGAAAAGAGATCTCTCATCCGCCCCAGTCCTAGCCACCCCTCACCCAGAAGGAAAACTGGCCATACAAGCCCATGCTGGCGCAGAGTCTATTTCTACGGTCCTTCTTCAAAAGATAGGATCTGAGTATAGACCTCTAGGGTACTTCTCCAGGCTCCTTTCACCAGTTGAAAGGGGTTTTGATGAATGTGCTAAACAACTGACAGCCATACACTATGCGGTTAAAGCTACCGAGCATATTGTGGGTTTCAGGCCCCTCACTGTACAGACTCCACATTCCCCGCTGGCACTCTTGCTTCGAGATACACTCCCTGGAGTCTCACAACAGAGATT
This sequence comes from Leptodactylus fallax, assembly GCA_947044405.1. Classification (NCBI taxonomy): domain Eukaryota; kingdom Metazoa; phylum Chordata; class Amphibia; order Anura; family Leptodactylidae; genus Leptodactylus; species Leptodactylus fallax. Next base: position 134,883 of record CAMRHE010000048.1, on the reverse strand, counting down.
TGGGAAGTGGATCATGGAGCTGAGTGGGCGAAATCTGACAGTGGACCACAAAGCAAAATATGTTCTCTCCCAGTTGTTAAATATGATAGGGATAGAACATGATTGTGGTCAACTAACGCAGGTCACTGATCCCCAGCTATTCAGGATGACCACTAATCCCGATGACAGAGTCATCTTTGTTGATGGCTCTCGATTCTGCTTGAACGGCACCTACATGACAGGATTTGCAGTGCTGGATGAGACCATGGGTACTCAGAAGCTGGTAAGGTTGCCTGGTCAGATGTCAGCACAACGGGCTGAACTGGAGGCCGTCAGAGAAGCCCTTCTCATTCAGCCTCCAGGGAATCGTACTATATATAGCGACAGCTCATATGTAGTCCGATCTCTCACTTTGCATCTGGACACTTGGAAACGACGAGGGTTTGTGGACAGCCAAAATAAACCTTTAGCTCATGCCTCGATCCTGAAAGAGTTGTGGGAATGGGGCATGGCACATCCTGGGAATGCTTCAATCATAAAAATTCCAGCACACCAGAAGGGTGATAACCCTCTGATCCGGGGTAACAACAAAGCAGATGAGTCTGCCAAATTGGCTGCAGTGTCTGGAGTCCTCCAGGAATCAGACACTGAAGCCATACCCGTACACCAGATTAAAATCAGAAACAAACAACTCAAAGATGGTCCAGTGTCATTTGAAGAGGAACAGTCAAAGGATCCTTTGCTGGCAGCACACCTTACCAGCCCACAAGATCCCTGGACAGTCCAACAGGGCATCTTGTGTTATGACACTGGAACCAAACCACTCCCTCTACCGGTGGTCCCACAGCATCTGCAAGCAGAACTAACAAGACTCAATCATCAGTTGTTGGGTCATCTGAGTCGGGACAAACTTTTGACCCTACTCAAGGACAAATTATACTGGCCAGGTATGTCCAAGACGGTAGAGGAAGTTACACAACAATGCCTGGTGTGTGCTCAGGTAAACCCAAGGGCATCCGCCCTGAAGCCAGTGTCGCAGCGGGTTCCTCCAGCGGAGGGACCATGGTCTACTTTACAAATTGATTACATAGGACCATTACCGGCAGGCAGCCGTAACTGTCGCTATGCATTGGTGGTGGTGGATGTCTTCTCAAAATGGGTAGAAGCCATCCCTACAGTAAATGACTCCGCTACTACTACTGCTCGGGTTCTGTGGGAGCACATTCTATCACGGTGGGGAATCCCCCGAGTGATTGAATCAGATCGGGGAACCCATTTTACAGGCAAGGTTATGAAAGCACTTTGTGGACTTCTGGACATAAAGCAAAGATTTCATGTACCTTATCATCCACAGTCAGCAGGCATTGTGGAGCGGATGAACCGAACTATCAAAAGCTCTCCAAAGCACTGTTGGAAAGGGGTTCCACTTGGGTGACTTCCCTTCCAGCAGTACTGATGGGTATCCGGGCCACAGAGGCAACAACAACCGGCATAACACCATTTGAACTTATGACCGGGCGCAAGATGTCTATCTGTTGGCCAAGTGAACCCCAAATTTCTACACCCATGAAAGATGCTATTGCTAGAGATGTATTTCTCCAACAGGTTCAGCAGAACCTGAAGGAATTGCTACCGCATGCAGCAATAAAGATGAATAAACCGTACCTACAGGGGGAAACTCCCATGCCCTCTGTAGGGGAAATGGTCATGGTCAAAGTATTCCGCAAGGCCGGGCCCTGGGATGCAAACTGGGAAGGACCCTACCAGGTCCTGGAAGTAATGGGTAGCACTATGCTGAAAGTACAAAGGCCAATCTCAACAAAAAAACGCTCACATAGACGAAAGGCAGGGTTTTGGATCCACATTGACCAAGCAAAGGCTACCTGTGCCTCCCCAATTCAATAAGGTCATGAGTATAGAGTTGGGTGAAGGGTGGGGGTAGTAGGTCAAAGGTGTATCAAAACATTTCATATTATCATGTTATTCTTTACCAGATCACAGAACCAACAGCTATCAAATCAGTAAGATGGGTGTCTAGAAATCTCCACTTACATCCTTATAGGCCAGTGATAGTAAACACAACAAAGGTGCTGTGCACCAAAGCAGGAGTCCTGAGTCCTGAAGATGTCACTGGGGCAGAATACAGTGGATGGTACATTCTAAAAGCCACTTTTCTGAAACATACCAGTCAGGATAGCTTAAGAGTTAGGACATACTTTGATAGACCCATACCAGTAAAGGGCACCCTGAAGGCGTACTGTATGCTAAGGGATTCTCATATGGTAATAACTAGGGAATCCAAATATGCTGAAGGACATGTGTCCACGGACTATTTAGGGACCAGCATATTGATTTTAAAGTTAAACTGCAGTAAATCTGGACAAGTATTATGGAACAATCAGAGCGGCCCAGTAAAACTTGAAGGTCTATACAGAGCCACAGTTTTGAAGGTACGAGCTGATGCGAAGGATCAGAGGTATACTCAGCTGGAGGGATCTCCATCCATTCGATCTTTTATGATTACCATTATGAGGGATGCTTGTGTACCAGATGTGACAGGACATTATTTCATCACCTATGCACACTTTGAACCAGACACTCAGATGGTAATGTCAGACTCTACCCCATGGAGATGGGATATAGTCTGTAACGGATTGGATTCTCCAATAATTGATGTATGGATGGATGGGACCCCTATGACTGAGGAATACCGGAATAGATATGTATCTTCTGATTGGAAGGATCCCAGAGGCAGAGATATTAACTTTGCTATCAATATTGATGGTTCATTTAAATGGCCATTTTGTGAGGCAGTCGATGAGGGGTGTTGGACATTTACACAGTGGGTTTATCTTTCCACTAAACCCATCCGGAATCTCGTATTAGAGACTGGAGAAGGTGACCAATGGTATCTATTTAAAGGAAGAGGTAAAGTATGTGTGACTGTGGTAAGGGTCCCTTATGAAACTGAAGTTCTTCAGCCAGTAAAACCCCACAGGGATTCCTGTAATGCCCCAACCTATCAAATGGCTGATCCCATAGCTCCACAGTTAGCATCTCCCTGGAAAATCATCACCAAAACCAAATTTGTCCTATATACCTGGAGGATTTCTGTTGATGATTTTAGAGTAGACCACTGGGACCATAGATGTGAGGAGTTTGTGAGGAATCAGATCGATATGATAAAAGGATGGGTAGAGGTGGGACAAGAAGTAAGGAAGGATGCTACCAGATACAGGAAGTACAGGGGGAGAAGGGATTTGATTGCCATGGGTTTAGGAGGAGGTGCAATGGGAATAGGGGCACTGAACACTATGGACCTGGAAGTCCTGAGAAACAAACTCGGGAATCTGGCGAAACATACTGGGGAAGGCCTCAAGACCCAGGTTGATGTAAATCATGTTTTGGAGGATTTACAACACTCACATATAGATGCCACTAGCTCCCTATCTTCTGCTTTACGAGAGAAGTTTAGACTATTAGTCGTGGGTCTCCTGGAAGAACAGGATAGAGCTCAGCTTGCTCTGGCATGTACTCAGGTTCAGGGTGAACTTTCCAGCAACCTTAAACATATTGTGTCCTCACTGTATAATGGACACTACCCTTTTAACCTCCAGCAAAGGGTGAGTCCTTTTATCACTCCTTTTGCTGCCAACCATACTAACTGGTGGGTCATTCAGTGGCATGGGTGCCATAATCTCACTTGCACTACTTCATCCCTGGCACCTGTCTCTGGCAACGTGAGACGTGGGTATGGTGCTATCAACCTAGGTATAATGATGAATAACAGAACAGTGTTACATCCACAGCTCTCCTCAGATATCCTGACCTATGAGACCGGCCATCCTTATCTGTTTGATACAGATGGATGTTGGAGGAAAGAGGATGCTATCCTCTGCCAAGGGGATCATGATCGGGTGCTCAGACACCAGTGTTGGGATAATGAGGGGTTCTGTGAGATGAAAAGCAGCTCAATACCTCCATCTAGTTTGAAGTACTTGGGTCAAGGGTATTTGTGTTGGTACCAGTCCGTTAATGTATCATATACCATTTATACAACTAACTGCACCGAAAGAGGTAAACTCCTCCCAGGAGCATATTGTACCCTTTATCCCGTTCTAGGTGTCGATGTAGCAGAGCAGAAGGGGAGAACACCGATTACCCCAGAGAAGAGGTTGGATATCTGTCCAGATACTCCTGTAAGGCTCCAGAGGATCCCTCTTGGTTTTGGCAGAAAACTCAGACACCTGCTACTAGACTTCACTAAGGAGGAAAGTGTCATAGAGAAGCTCAAAGACTCTGAAAAGCAGGCCACCATCTTATTGAAACATGACCAGTCAAAGATAACAGAGATGGTTCATGCCCTGGAGAAGGACTCAGCCGTATCTTGGTGGGAGAGTCTGTTTGGATATAGCCCCAAAGCAACATCATTCTTCAATCTGCTTGTACACCCAGTCATAGTCCTCCTCGTCCTAGTGGCCATTATGTATATAGGAATGATCTTCATCTATAGGAAGATAAAAGGCCTGGCCCGTCAGCTTCAAAAGGGCCAGGCCGTACATCACGAACTTACCCGAAGGCAGGGACTAAGGACTTGATACTAATACAGTCCCAGCCTTAACTTGTAAATAATGTTTTCAATGTAATTTTCTATATTCTTGTACATTTTTGCATTTTTGTGTGTGCACATAGACACTTCAGGTGTAAGTGCCTGTTATGGTCTGTACAACAACATACGCCTCCCACACTGAACACTGAGTGTGTTTGTGTATAGACATACTTGCATTTGCATCTTTTAGTGTAATTCCCATCTACACCTGGGTCTGAAGATTCATGTGTTTATGGATGAGTAGGAAACACGTGCTCTTGTGGCAGGAGTCTCTATGTGCACCAATACCAGCACATCCTTTTATTTTTATCGCCTTGATCTATAGGGGGGTGGGAATTTGTGTGTTTGGTGGATGAGTGGGATATATATATAAGTTACATTAATTTCTGTTAGGTAAAGGGGTGTAAGGATCCTTAGGGACAGTTAAGGTACCCCTACACCGTAAGGTAATTGCCACCTCGGCCATATAAAATGGTATGGTTCATAATGGATGGATTGAATGTCAGGTACAGGGGACATGGGAAGCAGTGCCTCTCCCCACAATTCGATTTTAGGTCCTGAGACATCATTTCAGATGCAGGTTCACAGACCTGCCTTGATAAAAGTCCAGGTTTTTCTGTTCATGGAGGCCGGTGACAACTTCACTGGTGACCTGTGCTTAAGTACAGGTAGCGGTCCTGTAGGACAGTTGGTGTCATGTGGCAAGGTGGTCTAACCCTGCGTGAGCTTCAGTCCGGACCAAAGGTGGTGCTGCATGTACCGTGACAATGGACTGTGGTTTAAAGGTCTTACCTGACTAACTGTGGGATGGATAAAAATGTTCCCGTCCAGGTCAGTGTGACATATTGGGGTGGACCGTAGAAAGTATCACTGACACCGCGAATTAGAACGCGCAAAAGATGTTTTCTGTGAGCAGAGGATATTGGGCGACAGTCATAGGTGGGAAAGTGTCCCTGGAAATGATCGATGTCTTGGTACCTAAATCCAAATTATACTTCACTCCATCCTGAACCATTACCAGGAATGAATAGGGCTGAGGGGGCAATAACGACCAAACAAACACTTCCTCAAATTACATTGTCGTGTTCCCGACAACAGGGGGATTGTAAAGGGAAGTGCTTACCACAAATATATATATATATATATATATATATATATATATATATATATTATCTATTATCTCAATCATTCCATTCAGAACTTCTAAGAGAGCTATATACTTCAGATATCTCATAAATGTCTGCAGGCTACAAAACCTGTTTTCTAACAGACATCAAGCATGGGCCAGGAAGGCTTTTGTTTAACATAATGAGATGGAATATGCTAATGAGACCTTCATGGTGATGTTAATCAGCTTCCTTTGTTCAAAGAGAGTTACCAGATGGGGGAGGTAGGTCATTATCCCTGGGCCAAGGATCGATTTTAAGTGTTAGAGCGCCATCCCAAGACTCATAAGAAGAATTGCATCTAAACTTATATTACAATACCAAGAGCCTAATTGGAGTGACAACATCTAGGTGGGCGGAGTTGTGGGCCATATATATGATGGGCCAAAAGCTCTCTCTCTCTCTCTCTCTCTCACCAGCTGCCTTGGGACATGGACTGACCAGCCTCACCACCAGAGCATAATAAGGCTTAAGTATAACTTTCTCTCTCTATCTATCTATCTATCTATCTATCTATCTATCTAGCTATCCATCTATCTATCCATTTATCTATCAGTCACCCTCTATTAATCTGTATTACTACTGCTGTGTTCCTTACAGAAAGGGTCAGTTAGTAACTTGTCAGGGGTTGTGTGTGTGTGTATGTGTGTGTGTATGTAGCGATATCTGTAGGTTTTATATTCACCTGGGTAATTGGGTTCTGTACTTATTGTATTGCACTGTGTTAATACTGTTTTGTATTATTCTATAACCTAGTTCCATCATATTACAAGTGCATTAATAATAAACTTATTTTATGATTAATATTGTGGGGTAAATTATCGTACATGCAAACCAGTCAAGGAAACAGATAAGTAGATATACCTAAGTAGAAAGGAGGGAAACTGGGATTGGTGATTGTACTCTGGGGATAGGGAGATCTTTAGTTCTAATTCCCATGCTCTAAGATAGGATGACGGTGATTTCCCTGTTCTTGTAGCAAGTTAGCATAGAGCAGGGACAAGGGTTTTTTTGGTGGACGTTTTTGAAGGAAGAACTTTTTCATCCAGGATATGAACTGTTCAGATGTCTCCAAATTCAGTGCTCCCAGGTAAATACCTTTGATGGCTTAGGAAATGTTTTGATGCAAATCAGGGTTCAGGGTTCAATTTTAATTCTGAATAAGTGGGAAAGGCTAGGTCTATTTGTATAACATCATACGGAAGATTCCAAGCCGCTTTCAGGAGGGATGGGTGAAAGTCCAGTGATAGAATCTTAGAAAGTATAAGATCCTGGACAGACATAATCGGAGAATAGCCTGGAGGTATGGGTAGAAGGCATCTAACCCATTGCAAAGTATTATATACTGCTGTGGTTAAAGTATTCTTAGCCAAGTTTAACAGTTCTCTGTGCAAACCATATGGCAGGGGTATGCCTTCTGTATACTCCTCCACCAGTTTAGTTGACTGGTGGTTGAATTAATCTAGGGCTCTGGATAGTTCATTAGCATGGTAACACATTTCAGTCCAGGAGTCCTATGCCACCAGACTTTTTGAGCAAGCGACTGGTAGGCCAATTGGGATGGGCGCCCTGCCAGATATATTTAGAAAATATTTTTTAGGGCACCAAAAAAAGACGTGGGGAGAAGTATAGGGAGGATTTGGAAAAGATATAGGACCTTTGGGAAAATTATCATCTTTATAAGATTGGATCTGTCTATCTATGAGATGTACGGAATCTGCCAGAAGGTAGTAAGGGTCTCAATTTGTGTTAAGAAAGGGGCATAGTTACGGTCATGCTAGCACTCTGGAGAGAGAGTCAGGTTTAGACCTAACTATCTAATAAAATCTGTTCGAAGTGGAAAAGGTGATACTTTGTCCAGGGTGTTCTGCAATGCCAGCAGACATGAAACACATAAGGCTTCTGATTTCGAGGCGTTAATTTTAAAATTGGAGAGTGACCCAAAGTCATATAGCAGTCTAGCGATATGTGGGAGAGCAACTAAAGGGTTGGAGATTATAAGAAGGAGAGCATCTGCAAATGTGGCAGCTTTATGAACAGTGTCACCAATTCTAACTGCTTCTAACATCGGGTCTTGTCTCAAATTCTGAATCAACATCTCAGTTGTTAAAACAAATAGCAGAGGTGATAGGGGGCAGCCCTGTCTGGTCCCGTTTCTAATGTTAAATGCCTCAGATAAGGAGCCATTGACTCTAATTTTTGCACTGGGTTGTGAATATAGGAACCTTATTTTATGTATAAAGGCTGTAGGGATTCCAAACCTTTCAAGAGTTAAGGACATGTATGTCCAGTCTACCTGGCCAAAGGCCTTTTCTGCATCCATAAAGAGTAGTGCTAAAGGAGTGTTCTTCAGCCGGGCAGACTTGCTCAAGAGTAAGATATGTAGGGTAATGTGTTTGTCATCGTGGCCCAGGACAAAGTCTGTTTGCTCAGGATTAACCAATTCTGGGAGAAGGGATTTTTATCTATTTGCTAATAGCTTGGTGTAAAGTTTAGCATCGAAATTAAGTAGCAAAATTGGTCAGGAGCTCCCACATTTGGTCAGGTCTTTTTCTTCTTTGGGAATTGTTGAAATGTGTGCTTGCAATGCTTGGAGGGAAGCTATGGATTTCATCCAAGGAATTGGATACTTCTAAAAGTTGAGGTAGGAGAATGGCATTGAATTGTTTGTAGCAAGAGGCTGGAAGGCTGTCTGGGCCAGGGGAGTTCCCCAGTGGTGTGTAAGAAAGAGCGGTTTGCAGTTCTGCTATAGTGGCGGCAAAGAGAGTGAACAGAGGTATTCCTGAATAAGAGTAATATGATCATGCAGTTCAGAGGGGGACCTAGTGGGCCTCAGATCATATAGGTCCTGGTAAAAAGACCAAAATTCTGAGGCTATATGCAAAGTGTTTTTAATTCTAGTCCCAGACTTAGAGGAAATGTCTGATATAAAGTTCTGTGTGCATCTCTTTTTGGCTAGATAGGCCATCAATTTGCCACCTTTATTGCCATGCTTGTATTGCTTATGAGTAGCAGAAAGATATGCAGTATGAGATCATAGAGAACCGCCTGAGCTGCTGATCTCTTATGTCGGCTTTATAGTCTGGCAATCTGGGATAAGAGGGCATCAACCTCCTTTGCTCTCTCTTTTTTTATAATAGGAGTCCAGACTAATGACTAATAACAATAAAACATACAGGGGTAAACTGCACTGATCAACAGTGCGATAATCTTTGGGGGGTAAAAGGGAGCAAATGGTTGGGGGATCTCGTGAAGAGAATGGGGTGAGAAAGGGAAAAATGGTAGTAGGTACTTAAGTGAGATCCAGCCCTGGCTACAAGACCAACCAACCATAATAAAATTCGAAAACAGGTAAAACTACCAGTAAATATTAATAATGCAAATGATCTTCACACGGGCCCAGGTGAGGAAGGAGATGAAAAAGATCAAGGCGAGGAAAGCCGCAGGGCCAGATGACATCAGTGCAAGGCTAATTAAGACTTGTGGGAAACAGCTGTGTGGTATAATTACATATATGTATAATATGAGCCTGAGGCAGGAAATAGTCCCTGAATTATGGAAATCTTCTTGTGTGGTACCAGTTCCAAAGAAACCTCACCCTATGGACCTCAACGACTACAGACCTGTAGCACTGACATCCCACCTGATGAAGATCTTAGAGAGATTGGTTCTCACACATCTCCGCCCTCTAGTGAGCCCCGCTATGGACCCTCTCCAGTTTGCTTATCGGCCGGGCATTGGGGTAGATGATGCCATCATCCACCTTCTGCACAGGGCTCTGTCTCACCTGGAGAAACCAGGGAGCACGGTGAGAATAATGTTCTTTGATTTCTCCAGTGCTTTTAACACCATACAGCCCAGGTTACTGAGGGACAAGCTGGGCCTTGCTGGAGTGGACCACCACCTCTCCAACTGGATCCTAGACTACCTCACAAATCGACCTCAATACGTGAGAGCCCAAGACTGTGTGTCAGGTACCGTGATCTGTAATACGGGGGCACCTCAGGGTACGGTTCTCGCCCTTTTCCTCTTCACACTGTACACTGCAGATTTTAGGTGCAACTCATCTAGCTGCTACCTACAGAAGTATTCTGACGACTCTGCAATAGTAGGTCTCATCACAGACGATGATGACAGGGAGTACAGAGAACTGAACCGGGATTTTGTGGACTGGTGCCAGCGGAACCACCTGAAGATTAACGCGGGGAAGACCAAGGAGATGGTGGTGGACTTCCGTAAAGGCAGATGCCCTCCTAAACCAGTGGACATCCTGTGGACGGGCATCGAGATTGTGAACACCTATAAGTACCTGGGTTTGCTCCTTAATAATAAGCTGGACTGGGCAGATCATATGGAGGCCCTGTACAGGAATGGCCACAGCAGGCTCTACCTGCTTAGGAAACTGAGAGCCTTTGGAATCCGGGGGGCACTTCTTAGGACTTTCTTCAACTCGGCAGTGGCATCAGCCATCTTCTTTGGATTGGCCTGCTGGGACAACCAGGGACAGAAATAAACTTGACAAGCTGATCAGAAGGGCCAGCTCTGTCCTGGGGAGCCCACTGGACCCAGTGCAGGTGGTGGGTGACAGAAGGATACTGTCCGTGGTGAGCTCCATGCAGAAGAAGAAGTCCCATCCCATGCATGAGACTGTGATTGCGCTGGGCAGTACTGTCAGTGACCGACTGCTCCACCCTAAGTGTATGAAGGAGCGCTATCGGAAGTCTTTCCTCCACACCGTGGTTAGGCTGTACAACCAACACCCACCTAAGCGGAGATCATTACACACAGAGAACTGAAATATCTTTCTGCCTGTTAAATCCCCCCCCCCCCTCCTCTGCTACGTCCTATCTGTCTGTCTGCTATCAATGTAATGCCTCTTACCTTGGAACATTCCGGTACATGTTGTATTTGTATCTGCTTATCTTATCTTTGCTGCTGTAACACACTGAATTTCCCCATTGTGGGACTATTAAAGGACTATTATTATTATTATTAAATAGATGAGATATCAGTCTGGATCGATGTGCGCTCGCTTCTTTTGTGTCTTGGTCTTCGGTTTTCTCCAGACTCCCAGGAATCTCCCAAACAATGCCAGGGTGGATGTCTGAAATAATGAGAACAAGCTTGTTCTATTCTGTGTTTAATCTCATTCAAGCATAATAGCGTTTCATTGAGTCTCCAGTCATAGCTTTGTGGGAAAGTGAGTTTATCTCAAGTTGCAGTGTTGGGACGTAGTCAGATATGGTGATGTTCCTGCCAGGGGTCCCTCTGGAGTATGTTGTAGGGTTCTGAATTGATGTTAAAATCTCGGGCCTGAGGAGAAGACACTTCACACACAGCTTGCTTGTGTATCAAACAAATTATGATTTTATTGTGCAAAATCTTCAGTTCTTATAGAGCTTTTCTGGGAACATGCCCAGACATTACAAGAACAATAGGTATAGTTTTCATTCACAAAAAAAAAATACACACGACACAGATGCATTCTCTCACAATGAGGCCTCCAAGATAAGAATCAGCAGCTTAGACACAAACATTTGTGTCTACATCCTTACACACACAAAGTGACCTCACCTCGTAACATACAATAATTTTCATTATATATATAATAGAATACAAAATGGATGACAGATACAAGATGGCAGTCTATAGTCTTGCAGTCTATAGTACAGAGCCAGCAATCAAAGCATTGCTGGCTCAGGTGTCCTAATGGGACACATGAAAAAATAAAAAAAAAGTGAAAAAAAATAAAATAAAGTGCTTGAAAAAAATTAATAAAAGAATAAAGCCCCAAAAATTCCCTTTTCCTATATAAAATTAATTATATAAAAAAAAAAAACTAAAAATTAGTAAAAACAATGCATATTTGGTATCGACGTGTCCGAAACAACCTGTACAATAAAACTGAAACAATATTTAACGTACACGGTGAACGTCGGGGGGAAAAAAAATGGAAAAAAACAGCTAAAAGTAATGATTTTTCGCCATCTCACCTTACAAAATATGCAATAAAAAGTGATCAAAAAGTCATATGTACCCCAAAATAGTACCAATAAAAATCACAGGTTGTCCCACAAAAAATAAGCCCTCAACCAACTCTGTAAACCGCAAAATAAAAATGTTACGCATCTCAGAAGATGATGATGCAAAAACAATTAATTTATGTCCACAAATGGGTTTTTGTTCTGCAAAATTAGTATCGTATAAAAAAACAATATGAATGAGGTATCGCTATAATTGTACCGACCCGTAGAATAAAGGTAACATGTTACTTATGCTTTATGCTGCATGGTGAAAAATTTAAAAGGTAAAACGCAGTGCCAGAATTGATGGGGTTTTTTTTAATCCACCAAGAAAGAGTTAATAAAATTTATTCAATAAGTTATAGGCGCCCAAAGATGATGTCATTACAAAATACATCTTACCCCGCAAACAACCAGCCCTCATATGGCTACATCACCAGAGAAATAAAGAAAATATAGCTTGTACAATGTGAAGACAAAAAAAACCCAAATCGCCAAATCATTAGAACACAACTGGCTGCGGTAGGAAGGGAATATATAAGTTTTGCTAGCGTATATCAGATTTAGAGCTTATGAGGGAAAATAAACCAGAAGTGACCCCCAGAGTGACCTCCCCAATAATGGGAACTACTGGGGAAATAGTAGGGAATTTGGTGTTCCCAATACATTCCGCACAGCTTACCTATTCACTTTTCCCCATCCGCTGCGCAGTCACGCCTGGGATGCTAATGCTCACTACACCCCTTGATAAATTCTTTGAGGGGTGCATTTTTCAAAATGGGGTCACTCCTTTGGGGAATCCACTGTTATGGTACCTTACAGGCTCTGCAAACATGACATGGCGTCCAGATACCAAACATCTGAATCTGCACTCCAAAAGCCACATACCACTCCTTCCCTTCTGCGCCGTGCTGTGTGCCCAAACTGCAGTTTATGCCCACATATATGACACTGGTGTACCCAGGATAATGTACTTAATGTCATATGTGGGTATAAACTGCTGTTTGGGCACAGCCGGACACAGAATGGAAGGAGCGCTATTTGGTTTTTGGAGCACAGGCTTGGACGGTTTGGTTTTTGGACGCCATTGTACTTTTGCAGAGCTGAAATGCCAAAAAAGTGGAGTAAAGTGGAATCCCCTGACATGTGACCCCATTTTGGAAACTACACTCCTGAAGGAATTTATCCAGGGGTACAGTGAGCCTTTTGAACCTCCAAGTGTTATAATTTATTATCCATAAATGAATAAGCAGCTGATTGTGAAAGGTGAAAATGACAATTTTTCCAGGAATACGTCATTTTAGTACGTAATATGTTGTGCGCGGCTTGTATCAGAGGCAAACGCTCCAAAAGCTGTTGTACCCGGGTTACCCGCTTAACAGTTTTTGGAGTGTGTGTCTGTGCAGACATAAGCTGGGCACAACATATTGGGCACTGAAATGGCGAATGTCTGGAAAAATGTTATTTTTAATTTTTCATTATCATCTGCTCATTCATTTCTGGAAATTAAAAGAATGCAACACTTAAGGGTTAATAATGGGGTGTAGTTTCCAAAATGGGGTAACATGTCTGCGGATTCCAATTTACTGGCAATTATTGGGCTCTACAAAAGTGACATGGTGTCCAAAAACCAAACTGTGCTCTAAAAACCAAAATAGCGTTCCTTCCCTTCTGTGCCCGGCTGTTCCCAAACAGCAGTTTATACCCACATATGGTGTTGCTAAGTATATTATCCTGGGTACACCAGTGTCATGTGGGCATAAACTGCCATTTGGGCACACAGCAGGGTGCAGATGTGAAGGAGTGCAGATTTAGATTGTTGGTTTTTGGACGCCATGTCACATTTGCAGAGACCCTAAAATTGCCCCTACAAAATGGGGTCACTTCTTGGGGAGTTCCAGTTTACTGGCACCTCCAGGGCTCTGCAAAAACAACAAGGCGTCCAGAAAGTTCCTCTAAATCTGTACTCCAAAAGCTAGAAAAAACACAGTGCTCCTTTCCTTCTGAGCCCTGCTGTGTGCCCAAGCAGCAGTTTACACCCACATATATAATTTTTTTTTCCCCCGGGATAGCCCACTTAATAGTTTTAAGAGTGCATGTCTCTGATGCCAGAAAGTGGTCGCAACGTATTAGGCACTGAAATTGGATATTTCTTCAAAAACTTCAATTTTTTCACTTTGTACATTAATTTTTGGGAAGCATGTTTAGGCTCAAAATGATAATACCCCTTGATACATTCCTTGAGGGGTGTTGTTTCTAAAATGGGGTCACTTTTGAGGGGTTTCCATTGTATTGGTACTTTAGGGGCTCTGCAAATGTGACATGGCACCTGAAAACTATTCCATCCACATCTGCCCTCATAAAGCCAAATAGCGCTCTTTCCATTCTGAGCCCCACCATGTACCCATACAGCAGATTACAACCACATATGGGGCATTTCTGTGTTCAAAAAAAATTGTGTAACAAACTGTGTGGTGTTTTTTCTTCTTTAACCACTTGCACAAATTAAAAATATGTCGCTAAATGGACAGTTTATTGGAAAAAAAGTAATTTTTCATTTTTACGTCTCAATGTTAATAAAATCTGTGAAACATCTGTGAGGTCAAAATGCTCACCATACCCCTAGATAAATTCTATGAGGGGTGTAGTTTCCAAAATGGAGTCACTTTTGGGAGTTTCCATTGTATTGATACTTTAGGGGCTCTGCAAATGTGACATGGCATCCGAAAACTATTTCAGCAAAATCTGCTCTCCAAAAGCTAAATAGCGCTCTTTCCATTCTGAGCTCCACCATGTACCCATACAGCAGATTACAACCACATATGTGGCATTTCTGTGTTCAGGAGATATTGTGTAACAAACTTTGGGGAGCTTTTTCTCCTTTGTCCTCTTGTGAAAATGAAAACATTGGGGCTAAATTGATGTTTTATTGGAAAAAAGTAATTTTTCATTTTCATGTCCCAATGTAAATAAAATCTGTGAAACAGCAGTGGGGTCAAAATGCTCACTATACGCCTTGATAAATTCTGTGAGGGGTGTGGTTTTCAAAATGGGGTCACTTTTAGGGGGTTTCCACTCTATTGGTACTTTGAGGGCTCTGCAAATGAGACATGGCACCCGAAAACTATTCCAGCAAAATCTGCCCTACAAAAGCAAAATAGCGCTCTTTCCATTCTGAGCCCCACCATGTACCCATTCAGCAGTTTACGACCACATATGGAGTATTGCTGTGTTCAGGAGAAATTGTTTAACAAACTATGTGGTCCTTTTTCTCCTTTAACCCCTTGTGAAAATGAAAACTTTGGGGATAAAGTGACGTTTTAGTAATTTTTCATTTATACATCCCAATGTTAGTAAAATCTGTGAAACAGCTATAGGGTCAAAATGCTCACTATACCCCTTGATGAATTCTTTGAGGGGTGTAGTTTCAATAATGGGGTCACTTTTAGAGGGTTTCCATTGTTTTGGTACTCTAGGGGCTTTGCAAATGAGACATGGCACCCGAAAACTATCCAGCAAAATCTGCTTTTCAAACGTCCAGTGTCGCTCCTTCCCTTCTGTGTACTGCCGAATGCCCAAACATCAGTTTACACCCACATGTGGGGTATTTCTGTGCTCTGGAGAAATTGTATAATAAACTGTGAGATGCATTTTCTCCTTTAACCCTTTGTGAATGTGTTAATTTTTGGGCTAAATGAAGGGATTAGTGGAAAAAAATGAAATGTCTAAATTTCACCTCGATATCATTTTAATTCTTGTGAAATGCTTAAAGGGTTAACAAACTTCCCAAATGCTGTTTTTAATTATTTCAGGGGTGCAGTTTTGAAAATGGGGTGATTTATGGGGGGTTTCTAATATATAGACCTTTATAATCCCCTTCAAAACTGAAGTGTTCCCTAAAAAATTAGTTTGGGAGATTTTCTTGTAAATCTGGAAAATCGTATAAGAGATAGTTCAATCAAAGGATAGGGTTTTATAGATATCTCAGAGAAAATGTAAAATATAACTTTTATTAATCACAACAATAAAATAACAAAGACAAAAAAGGGGACGAGACATACAACAGATAACGAACCATCTCTGGAGTCCTATAGTACTGACCATCCCCTCTATTGAGTAAGAGGAAATAAATCGAGGCAGAGGCAGTAAGTAAGTACTCTGCTAAAACTGGATGAATTGCTGTTAGGGGTTTTAGTCATCAGAGATGCCAAGGCACTAGGAAATTCCGACCAAGAATTAAATGGGAGTATATGCGTGACCAGTGCCACCACCAGAGCATTTCACTGCACTGGGGGTGAGGCTGGGTACTCCCTTAAGGACTAATGTCCTAGGCTAAAAAATTATGACAAATACTATCCTCACAAATCAGAGTTTATCTCTGCCTGAGTTTTTCCAAAATAAATCAGGAAATGTCTCTGCCCAAATAAAGTAGTATATTAAAGAGATAGCTTCTGGGCAAAATTTGCACACAAATAGATGAAATTGTGTGCTAGCCCACAAAGTGCTGTTCACAATTATACTGACATACTGACAGTCTCCAGATCCTCAATCACACATAGTCAGCATTGTGTGCTATGCACCTGAGCACTGTCAATGAGACAATCGGTATTCAGCCCTGTTGAAGTGTGCTCTTAAAAGAGCGTCAAGGCGATATCTCACTACTGGCTCCAGAGAACATCTAAGTTGAACACTTATATGATGATAGATCTGTCCCTCATACTAGGTGAAGTTAAAATAACAAACTTCCTATGCATTTCACTAGAAAGCGTTCAGCTTTCTCTATTATTTATTGGAGGCATTTGCAGGAGTTGATGACCATTGAGGTCATGTCAGAGGCGTTTCCTTCTTCCATGAGGCTTTCAGTGTCTTCAGTGAAGATTCGGCCAGATCAGGTATTTACAGAGAGAGTTTCCCACCAGTGTGGAGTGGAGCAGAGAGTGCTTCTTGAGGTACTTATCAATGTCTACTTGGGATTTTTTAAATTGTTTCAGCGTAGTATGTGAGTCTGTATTTTTAATTTTGCCAATCTTAACTGTATTGCAGAGAGTGTGAGCTTGTGTATCCGAGCCAAGCAGAAGTATGTACAGTCATGGCCAAAAGTTTTGAGAATGACACAAATATTATATTTTCACATGATCTGCTGCCCTCTGGTTTTTATGTGTGTTTGTCAGATGTTTTTATCACATACAGAAATATAATTGCATTCATATTATGACTAACAGAAGCTTATATTGACAGTTAGAATGAGTTAATGCAGCAAGTCAATATTTGCAGTGTTGACCCTTCTTCTTCAGGACCTCTGCAATTCTCCCTGGCATGCTCTCAATCAACTTCTGGAACAAATCCTGAGTGATAGCAGTCCATTCTTGCAGAATCAATGCTTTAATTTTGTCTGAATTTGTTGGTTTTTGTTTGTCCACCCGTCTCTTGATGATTGACCACAAGTTCTCAATGGGATTAAGATCTGGGGAGTTTCCAGGCCATGGACCCAAAATCTCTTTGTTTTGTTCCCTGAGCCATTTAGTTATCACCTTTGCTTTATGGCAAGGTGCTCCATCATGCTGGAAAAGGCATTGTTGAGCGCCAAACTGCTCTTGGACGGTTGGGAGAAGTTGCTCTTGGAGGACATTCTGGTACCATTCTTTATTCATGGCTGTGTTTTTAGGCAAGACTGTGAGAGAGCCGATTCCCTTGGCTGAGAAGCAACCCCACACATGAATGGTTTCAGGATGCTTTACAGTTGGCATGAGACAAGACTGGTGGTAGCGCTCACCTCTTCTTCTCCGAAAAAGCTGTTTTCCAGATGTTCCAAACAATCGAAAAGGGGATTCATCAGAGAAAATGACTTTACCCCAGTCCTCAGCAGTCCACTCCCTGTACCTTTTGCAGAATATCAGTCTGTCCCTGATGTTTTTTCTGGAGAGAAGTGGCTTCTTTGCTGCCCTCCTTGAGACCAGGCCTTGCTCCAAGAGTCTCCGCCTCACAGTGTGTGCAGATGCACTCACACCTGCCTGCTGCCATTCCTCAGCAAGCTCTGCACTGCTGGTAGCCCGATCCCGCAGCTGAAACACTTTTAAGAGACGGTCCTGCCGCTTGCTGGTCTTTCTTGGGCGCCCTGGAGCCTTTTTGGCACCAATGGAACCTCTCTCCTTGAAGTTCTTGAAGATGCGATAGATTGTTGACTGAGGTGCAATCTTTCTAGCTGCAATACTCTTCCCAGTTAGGCCATTTTTGTGCAGTGCAATGATGACTGCACGTGTTTCTTTAGAGATAACCATGGTTAACAGAAGAGAAACAATGATGGCAAGCACCAGCCTCCTTTTAAAGTGTCCAGTGGTGTCATTCTTACTTAATCATAACAGATTGATCTCCAGCCCTGTCCTCATCAACACCCACACCTGTGTTAATGGAGCAATCACTGAAACGATGTTAGGTGGTCCTTTTAAGGCAGGGCTGCAATGATGTTGAAATGTGTTTTGGGGGATAAAGTTCATTTTCTAGGCAAATATTGACTTTGCAAGTAATTGCTGTTAAGCTGATCACTCTTTATAACATTCTGGAGTATATGCAAATTGCCATTAGAAAAACTGAAGCAGTAGACTTTGTAAAAATTAATATTTGTATCATTCTCAAAACTTTTGGCCATGACTGTAATTATGTTCTCAAGCTGGCATTGGGGTGAGGGTGAGAGTCAAACGTGATGTTTGTGTATTGGACGCCGGGGAAAGAGAACACTGGCCAGTGGATACAAGTGTATACCGTTGCTTTAAAAAGTGACAAGATGCAGAAGGAGGATTTATGGACACAACTGGTTTGTAGAGAATTCTAGGATCAAGCTGGAGTACTTAGTGCTGCAACATTGAGTCCCAACAGGGAATTGTGCCGATCACGATCACATGGGTTGATGTAGAAGGTGATGGAGTTTAAGATGGCTGCCTCAGCCAGGAGCTGCAAGAGGCTGCAGAGCTGGTGGTTCTGTCAGGGCCAGGCAGGGCAGGAAGTCAGTGCCAACGCCCCTTGTCAGAGGACTGAAGGTCTCAGGACACTCACCAGATGGACCTCGTAGCGTTCTAATGTCTATACAAAGCAGGAGCCGTTTGTGATATAAGGTGTCTGGGAGATTAGGCCCCAGTCATAGATCATAGCAGAGCTAGGTCCCAGTTAGAACAAATGTGTCTCAAGATGAGAAAAGAGCCACGGGTGATCCAGCACTTGCAGGTTCCAGGTATTGGCTCCAAATATTTAAAGAGGACCTTTCATGTCCTCAGGCACATGCGCTTTTACATATCACTAGAAAGTCGACAGCGCGCTGAATTCAGCACACTGTCGGCTTTCCCGGTATGTGCCCCAGGGCTGGAGATATCGACGGTGTAAGTTTCACAGTTTACTGTCAGAAAGGCATTCCTGACAGTCTTTCTGCGCTGTGAGGAACGCTCTCCCTGACTGTGCTCGTTCATAGACTTGTACTGGGGGGGGCGTTCCTCACAGCTGAGCGTCATCGCTGGGCTGTTAGGAACGCCCCCTCTCTCTGTACTCGTCTATAGCGCTGTACTGTCAGAGGAGGCGTTCCTTACTGGCCGGCGATGGCGCTGAGCTGTAAGGAACGCCTCCCCCCCCCCCGCCAAGTAAGACAAGTCTATGAACGAGAACTGTCGAGGAGGGCGTTCCTCACAGCGCAGCTAGACTGTCAGGAACGCCTTTCTGACAATAAACCGTGAAACTTACTCCGCCGATATCTCCAGCCCTGGGGCACATACCGGGAAAGCAAGCAGTGTGCTGAATTCAGCGTACTGTCGGCTTTCTAGTGGTATGTAAAACCGCATGTGCCTGAGGACATAAAAGGTCCTCTTTAATGTATATGGAGACTACCATGGTCATCATTCTTGTCCTACTTTGATGATTTGATTTCAATTTAACGCTTCTGTGCAATCTTATCCTCAAAGATGGTTGCCGCTTTCACTGTCAGATTGATGGGGTGTAAAAAAGAGAGATGCACCAAGCAGTGCATAATGTAGTAACGCTTGGTGAGCGACTATATCATATACAATAGCCCCTCACCTTATGGGGTTGTGTATATCACAGCAAAGACAATATGCAGTTATCAGGACACCATCAAAGAACTGGATTGCTACAGGAACCAACAGACACCTATAAAATAAGTGTGGAAATACACCGGCAGGAAGGACCAACCAAGGGACTGCGCAGATCCAAGATAGTTTGTTAACCAATCATTTTTATTCCAAAATATCAAGATGCAGACACATGACACGTTTCGGGGTATTCTGTACCCTTTTATCAAGTGTGCAGAACACTTTCCCTTTGGCTGGAAATGTCCAGATATATATGTCATTCACAACACCGATTCACATATTATGATTCAACTGCCATTGTTATTGTGCAGAGGGACACAAATATATTCCATTGTTTTGCTCAGCATACAGTACATTTGGATCCATGTCTGCTCCTGTTCAGGGCCCCAAGCTTGCACACTCTGCATTATTCTGACATGATGCTAGTATGCATGCGCGGTCCAGATGGATTCGCGCATGCTCGCCATGTACCTTTAAGATCCCAGGTGGGCTTCACAACGTGTGTGGGGACTCCAGACCTTATATGTATCTGTTGGCACTCCAGGATACATGAAGTGGCGAGCTCGGTGTCAATTCTTGTTTGCATTACATTTGCATCTGCTCCTACTCTCACTTCCTTCTGACTTTTTTCTTCTAACCGATATGTGAGTCACTGGGTTCGTATGTGAGTGGAAGTATCTGATGTTGTGGACCTACATCTTATACTTGGAATATTGGTATGCACTTGATATACACTTTATATGTGAATATTCGGCATGCTTGACAGGCTGCAGTTTTGCCTTCATCCACTGATGAGTCTGTGTCTTACGTGGACGAAATATACATGTCGGGTATGGCATGTTTTGATTGCATTGAGCCATATGATTCAATTTTTGTAACTGAGTATTTAGCATAAGGGAGAGTCATTGAGGACCATTCGTAAATAGGGTCAGGTTCTTGTCAGGGCACGTGCTAATTAGGGTGGTGACTCTAAGTTAGTCTTATAGGGCATGCTACTTCTTACTATACAGGGTCATTCAGGGACAGTTTATTCATCCCTATTTTTCTCTGTATATCTGGTGACCCCCTGTCTGGCATCATTTCCCTCTTTGTATTTTGACCACCATTGTGGTGTTCTACATGACATCATCTACAATGTCTTTATTAATTGTTAGGCCGTTGTGACTACTGTTATTGGCTGCTCCCTTTGGTTGGCTTTATTATATGGTGGTCTTGTGCCTTCTAGGAATTTTTTATTTTTTTAATTTTTCTAGTTCATGTTTTTCATGCATTAAAAGTTATGTTTTAATCTGATTATCATTTTGGATGTATTTTTGACATGGATAATCACCTTTTGGTCATTCATGCTAGTTTCTATTTGAACTATATAAAAGCAAAACGTTACAGACCTCTAATATGTTAAATAATTTATCATAGCCCTATATAATTATGAGTTTCTACAAAAACTGAACACTTTACTAACATAAATGCTAGATGCTGCAGACGTACCTCTCTCCCTTATGTTTTCTGTTTTAATCATGTTGGAATAAAGTGGACTTCTTTTATAGACCCTGGTGAGTGCCCCCCCTTCTTTTTTCTATTGTGCATTACTTCAATGTGTGTCTTAAAGGAGATGTGGACCACCTCTTGGGATCTTTAATATTTCACCCCTATTATTACACTATCACTAATGACCTTCTAACTGCCAAAGCCAAGCATCACTACTGAGTCCTCCTCCTCCTCGACCTCTCCTCTGCCTTCGACACAGTCGACCATTCCCTCCTGTTACAAACGCTCTCATCTCTTGGCATCTCAGTCCTGGCCCTTTCCTGGATCTATACCCTCGGACTTGGCCAACTCATAGAATCCCATGGTTTCCGTTACCATTGCTATGCTGATGACACCCAAATATATCTCTCTGGACCAGACATTACCTCTCTGTTGTCCAGAGTCCCAGAATGTCTAACAGCCGTGTGATGATTCTGCCTAAATATGGCCATAACTCAGCTGTATTTTGGTCTCTGGGTATAGGATATCCCTTCTTGCTTGCTTGCATACTGTGCGCAGCTATAAGCCTAGGTGCATATTGGCAGTAGCGGCTAGGCTGGAACAATAGGGCTCCATTGTATTCCTATACAGCCCTGGCTGATCAAACAATAGTGCATTGTTCAAGCCTGGGCTGTTGACCAGATATGACTGATAACAGGGTATCAATTCACTTTGTCTCATCTACATACAAAGGGTCTGAACGTGATTGAATTAACTCATCAGACATACTGTCGCTGGTGACCTCATTCTGGGAGGGGGCATAAAGGGTATAAAAGATGAGGTAAGAGGTCTGTGGGAGGAGATTATGCAGGAGATTACACTAAGAGATCATGCTATGAAGACTGTGTTGGGATCATGCTACAGAGTTGTTACAGACAGACCATGAGGAGTTTTTTGTGATTGACTATTGGACTAATGCTGAGAGACTGTTATGAGAGCATGCAGGCGGGATTATCGTTTGATACCACATGCTAGGAGTTAATGCCACATGCTGAAAAGCCTCCACTGGTGACTCACACATGTCATGTGTGAGTGTTGGACTATAGAACCACATCAAGGACATGTGTGGTAAAGTAATCATTTCACCTTTAATCCCTTTTATTTTATTTGTACTGTATCTTGCAACTAGTAACTGTTAATGCTTGCATATATCTGCATATCTGTTCTGATCTGTATATGTTAAATTTTAATACCGACCCATTTAGGGGTTAATAAATATATAAAATTTAGAAGGCTTGTCTTGTATTTATCTGGTGAACCCGGCACTCACTGGAGGTGAGTGTGGTTTTTATATGAAAGAGGACTCAGGGTGTGGCCAAAGCGGTTTGGCGCACTGAGGATCTTTCACAAGCTGTAGCCTCCTTTCTCTCCTCCCGCTTTCTCAAACTCAACATGGAGAAAACGGAGTTCATAATCTTCACCCCTCCTAGCATGGCCCCCCAACCTGACCCATCTATTAAAGTCAGCGGAACAACACTCACCCCAGTCCCACGGGTCCGCTGCCTTGGGACAACCTTAGACTCTGACCTATCCTTCAAGCCGCATATTCAAACCCTCAACACCTCCTGCCGCCTCCAACTCAAGAACATCCATCGAATCCGCTCCTTCCTCACCCCTGAAACTACAAAGCTAGTCCACGCCCTCATAATCTGCCACTTAGACTACTGTAACACCCTTCTCCATGGCCTCCCAGCTAACACTCTCACCCCCTCCAGGCCACCTTAAACTGTGCTGCTCGCTTAATACACCTCTCCCCTCGTTCTTCATCGGTCACTCCCCTCTGCCAATCCCTTCACTGGCTACCCATTACCCAACGAATAGAATTCAAACTACTAACAATGACATACAAAGCCTTCCACAACCTATCCCCTCCATATATCTCTGACCTAATCTCCCGCTACTTGCCCACACGTAACCTCCGATCCTCTAAAGACCTCCTACTCCGCTCTGCTCTTATTCGCTCTTCACACAACCGTCTCCAAGACTTCTACCGTGCATCCCCCATACTCTGGAACTCACTACCAAGACACTTCAGACTGTCCACCACCGTCACAAGCTTCAAGAAGGCCCTGAAGACTCACCTATTCAGGAAGACCTACAACCTCCAATAATGCTACTGTCACCATATCACCATCTGTACAGTCTTTTCCCACACCTTCTGTATCTATCCCTCTTCCCTCATAGACTGTAAGCCCTTGCGGGCAGGGCCCTCTATCCCACTGTGCCAGTTGGTCACTGTTAGTATTATCTGTTTTGTATATCTTGTGTACCATATGTAAATCTTCAA
Source organism: Leptodactylus fallax (assembly GCA_947044405.1). Taxonomy (NCBI): domain Eukaryota; kingdom Metazoa; phylum Chordata; class Amphibia; order Anura; family Leptodactylidae; genus Leptodactylus; species Leptodactylus fallax. The sequence continues at coordinate 111,202 of CAMRHE010000048.1, read as the reverse complement.
TTGTAAAGCACCATGAAATTAATGGTGCTATATAAATAAACAATAATAATAATAATAATAATCGCTACCTTTGGGATTATTCTAGGTAGTGCCACTCCTTGCTTCCATTTTTCTAGACTGTATTACTAACATAAATGTCTTCTTTTCTCTTGAATGTGAGACTGCACAGCATTTGGGTATATATTATGCAATACGTTTTCTGCTGCTGCTGCTAGCGGAGTACAGCAATACCTTCAAATGTTGTTTTCAACATTAGTAACCCAATAACAGTGCCTGTCATACTGGCCCCTTAATGCTACCAGCCACATGACTCACAATAACACTGCTATCCATTGTGCTCCATTACAATGCCATTCAGTTTTCTGAGAACAGTCCAGTGCCACCAGAACAGTGTCATTTACAAGTGACCCCCTGAACAGCTCAATTTACAGTGTCTCACACCAACTGTCATTGACAATGCACAAATACACTTGTTATGGTATCTTCAAAAATAGTATGTAGTTGAGTTAAGAGTATATACCTCTCTATACTCCCTTGTTTTAATCCTTACATGACACTGCCAGCCACAATGCACTGCATAACACAGACAGCCATAATGCTGGCAACATCCTCTATCGCACTGCCACCAAAACCATCATACCCCTCATAATAGTGCCATTCGCTCTGGCCACAATAACCATACTATTCACAATGTTCCCAGACAGTGCCATCCACAGTGCTTTGAAATACAGTAAGGCAAAGCACCTTGTAATGTACAGTGTCCCCTAATGATAAAGTGCTTAACTACTTTACACTCTCTTATTGTTATCCCCACAAAACAGTGGTATCCACACTTCTATACAGTATGTAATAGAAAAATATTTCACAGGATAGATAGATAGATAGATAGATAGATAGATAGATAGATAGATATATAGATAGATAGATAGATAGATGTTTTGGTTGCTTGTTCAGTAAATGTAGTTAACAGTCTAACTCTAGTTTACCTTTAAATTGTAAAATAGAGTTTCAGGCAGATTTGGCAATTTCTGAGTCACATACTTCAATTAATCTGGCACAAACAATAAACATCTGTGCATCAATCACACTGAATTTGTGATCATCCAATTGGTTTAAAAAAAATTTCATTATGCTCAACAATATACACAGGTGCAAAAGATGCTGACATTTCTTTTCATTGGTTTAGAAAAAAATCTTGGTTTTCATGCACATTTATTTCCTGTGTTATTTAGCCTATTTGTTTAGCTCTGCTATTACAAATGCTATAAGACTATAGTTAAGAAATATCTGAATATATACTAATAGGACTAGATAAGAGTAATAATAGCTCTGTGGGGCAGATTTATTACGCCTTATAACCCAATTTTCTGCCCTCACCATGCCTCCAAGGACAAGGAACATCAGACCCACCAGATTTATTATGATTTACAACTATGAGCTGGCATAGATTTCACTTCTTGGCGGAGGATGAGCCTCATTTATGAGGAAGCATGTACTCGTTATATATGTGATGCACCCCCTGCTGACGATGGGTCTATGAAGACTGACATTGATGGGGGGCGTGGCTTGGAGCCGACTGAGATGGCCGCTGGTCTTTGAAGTTCCGAGTCCTCACAGTAATCCAGCGGCTCGTAGCGGCTAACCGGCACCTGCGACACACGGAATCCAGGGCGCGGAAGGGTCCTCTGCTCCCCAGGACTGCGGCACTATGGCGAAACGGGGGAAAAAAAGGCCCCCCGAAGCGGCTGACCGACTTCTTCGCCGCAGCAGACTCGGCCCAAGATGGCGCCGGCGGTTCCTCTCTGCACCCGCTGCCGCGGGCGGCGGGGCCGCTCCGGCGCGGATCGCAACGGCACTCCAGGTGAGCAGCAATTATACCTGGAGGCCTCTGGTGACAGTCCTGGCTCCCAGGTCAGCCAGGTAAAAGCTTTAGAGGGCCAGCAGCAGGCTTCAAAGAGGGGACTACAACCCCCATCTTCATCCACTTCAGCCCTTGTCAGCTATCCTGAGGTTCCTCCTGCAGAAGCATCCTCCCAGGCAGATAACACTACTCCCACACAAAGCCCTGTAAAGCAAAGGATGAGATGGGATACCACGTTTAGTTTTGATTCTCGCCCGGCTGCAGAAGATCCCCAATTAGTTGATTCAGATGCGCTCCAGGCTATCCCTGCAGGTACCCAATCGGCCTCTGAGTCCTTCTTGAAGGATATAATGCTGGCATTGCATCGGTCTATTCAGAAGGATATTACTAAGGCGATTACATCCGTATCCTCCACGGTTGATTCTCTTGGCAACAGAATAGACCATGTTGAGAACAAAATGAGTGAATTTGCTGAGGCACACAACACTATAGTGGATGCCCACAATGATCTTGAGGAAGAATTAGCAGCAGTCAAACTTACACTTGCTGACATGAAAGATAGGAATAGGCGGAACAATGTCAAGTTTCGTGGCATACCAGAATCAGTCGCTGCTAGGGACTTGACTCCTTATTTACAACGTTTAATGAAAACTATCCTGCCACAATGCTCTGACGCGGATCTTATAATAGACAGGGCCCACCGTCTGCCGAAGCCGAAGGGGATGCCGGATCATATCCCTAGAGACACCCTCGCCCGCATACATTTCTACCATGCCAAAGATCGTCTCATGCTTGAGTCGAGGAAAAGGCCATCTTTGCCTGAACCATTTAAAGAAATTCAACTTTACGCTGACCTTTCTCAGGCTACCATTGCTGCCAGAAGAGAGCTTGCTCCTGTTACAGCGGTCCTCCAGCAACACAACATTCCCTATAAGTGGGGATTCCCAACTAAAGTCATCGTTAACAGGAATGGAATGACTTCTACCTTTAACTCCTTTGACTCCGGGAGTAACCTGCTCCACCAATGGAACCTGCCGCCACCTGCGCCTAATGTCCCGAAACCTTCAAGGCCCGAGTCCCATAAGTTGGACCCTCCATGGAAGTCTACCACCTCCGCCGAGTGAACAGCTCATTATGGACGTACTGTGAGTCACCTGTGGTGTGTTTTGTACCTCCCTTTTTATTGCAAACTTCCCCCCAAGTTTGCGCAGTACTACACTGCTCGGTTGTGTAACATTATTTTCTCTCCCCTTACTGTTAACTAGTTATGTGTTGACTAATGACAATACCGAATTGTTCTTCTCTAGGCCTGAGAGATGTCATTTTAGCGTTATCCTCTTGTCCGACCCTCTATACTACCAGTCTGTATTACTAATTCTTGATAATATTAATGGGTGTTAAATTACTGTCACTTAATGTGAGGGGACTAAATAGTCCCTTTAAGCGTTCACTTTTGTGGAAAGAGGCTCTCAGATCTGCAGCAGATGTAATTTGCATACAGGAGACGCATTTCTGTGACTCTCATCCACCAAAGCTCTCTCACAAATTGTTCCCTCATATCTTTTGTTCCAATGCCACCAAGAAGGTTGCGGGTGTCCTTATAGCGGTAAAACATACAGTGTCATTTCAGTTAATACATGTCAGTTCAGATCCCAAGGGCCGCTATGTAGCGCTCACCTGTCTGCTTGACAACTGCCCCATCACTATTGTAAACGTATATTGTCCTAATGCGTCTCAGATTTCCTTTTTAAATTCAGTAATGAAGAAGTGTAGGAAGCATGCTCAGGGCCAGGTTCTATTGTGCGGGGATTTCAATATTGTGCATGACGCTGCTGCTGACTCCACCTATCGCGGCAAGCATCCACCTCAACAATTAGGCCCTTGGCTCCGGCAGGCGGAACTTCACGATGTTTGGCGGTGCTTCCATTCCTCTGAGAAAGATTATACGTACTACTCTGCTCGTCACCAATCCTACTCCAGAATAGACATGTTCCTAGCCCAGAGTGATATGCTACTTAGAGTACAAAGTTGTGAAATAGGAAATATCACGTGGTCGGACCATGCGCCTATCATACTTAGTATCCACTTAGCGGGCACAGTGGCTCCCCCCCGTGTCATGGCGAAACAATACATATGTCATGTCTCTGAAATCGGTAACCGAGAAATTGCATACTGACATTGCCGAATTCTTTGACATTAATTCCCCCTCGGTAGAGGATAAGTTTTGCCTCTGGAATTCGCATAAAGCATTTGTCAGGGGTCTAATGATTCAGCATGCTGCACGCTTTAAGCGCACTCGACTGAAAACGATGAGAGAGCTACTTGCTTCTATTGCTTCTCTAGAACAGAAGCACAAAGTTGACCCTAACCCTACCCTGTCGAATGCTTTGCGGAAGGCCAGGGATGACTTGAGCGCCCATTTACTGATAGATTTTGAAAAACACACTAAACGTGTGAAAGCCTCCTATTACCGGTCGTACACTAAAGCCAGCAAGCTAATGGCACAGAGAGTTAAGGCAGCAAGGATTAAATCTAAAATTCCATTTCTTGTGTCTAAAGCGACCACAGACAAAGTCTTCCACCCCCAACAAATTGCTGATGAATTTAGTAAATATTATCAGGACCTGTATAACTTGAAAGATGACCCGGACACCACGCAGCCTTCCATGATAGATGTTAACCGATTCCTGTGCTCTTTGCACCTTCCCTCTGTTGCACCTGCACAGCTGCAGTCTTTAAATGCTTCTATTTCCACTCAGGAAGTGGCTAGGGCGATTGATGGTTTAAAGCTTAATAAATCTCCCGGCCCAGATGGGTTCTCTGGGGAATACTACAAGCTGTTCAAGCCACTTATCCTTGCTCACCTTACTGAGGTGTTTAATTTAGCAATGGTGACAGGTACCTTTCCCCGTGAGATGCTATCCGCAACGATTGTGACATTATCCAAACCAGGCAAGGACCCCTCCCGACCCTTTAACTACAGGCCATATCACTATTGAATGCGGACATTAAGTTGTTTGCGAAGGTACTTGCGAACAGGCTTCTTGATGTCATGCCCACACTGATAGGAGGAGACCAGGTTGGATTCACTAAGGGAAGACAGGCACCAGATGGCACGAGGCGTGTGATCACGCTGATTGCCGCTGCCCAGGCTCGACGGACGCCTTCTCTGCTCCTGTCCCTGGATGCTGAGAAGGCGTTTGATAGGGTACATTGGGGGTATCTTTTCGAGGTTCTCCATAAATTTGGTTTTTCTGGTCCCATTGCTACTGCAATCTCTGCACTCTACTCTAGCCCATCCGCTCGGGTGCTGGCGAAGGGGTCCTGTCCCGCCCCTTCGATATTACCAATGGCACGAGACAGGGGTGCCCATTGTCCCCTTTGATATTTTCATTGGTGATGGAACCTTTGGCCGAAAGGATCAGGACACATCCGGATCTGTCTGGTATCAAGTTGGACCGGACAGACCACAGAATTAACCTATTCGCGGATGATGTGATTCTGTCCCTCACCTACTCTAATAATATGCTCTGTACTGTATCTCAAATTCTGAAAGATTTCGGAGAGTTATCATATTATAAAGTTAATGAATCCAAGTCCCAGATTTTAGGAATTAGTATGTCTCCAAACAATATATGCCACATCAAAAACACATCGCCCTATCAATGGTGCTCGCACGCTATACCTTATCTAGGGATACAGCTCACTCCAAACACAAAGGATTTAGTTAAGGCCAACTTTCCAGGCCTGCTGGCTATCCTCCAGAAGGAGCTTGATGGGTTAACTAAATTTGAGCATAGTTGGATGGGAAGAATAGTGCTATATAAAATGCTGATCCTTCCCAGGATACTTTATTACTTCAGAACACTAGTGATACCGATACCAAAGTCCACCTTCCTGAGTTTCCAAAAGCAAATGATGTCCTTTATATGGAATGGTGGCAAACCCAGAATAGCACTCCATACAATGTTTAAATCAAGAGACAATGGGGGTATGGGTGTACCAAACTTGTATCACTATTATTTAGCCATAGTTTTAGGCCAACTCCAGTTCTGGTTTACAACGAACCATGACAAACTGTGGCCAGCTATGGAGGCTCAAATGGTTCAGACTTCTGACTGGGAGGGTTACCTTTTAGCGTCAGGCCCCAGGAGTGGATCTTCCATATCTGCTTCACCAGCTGTACAGGCTACGATTGGGGCATGGCATGCATTGTGTACTCTGCAGGATGGGGATGCCCCTACGGAAGCACTGAATCTTCCCATTACGACGCTCCCCCACGAGATACCACATTTATCCCTAGACGTGTGGCGCAGTTGTGGGGTAAAGTATGTCTCTGACCTGTATAGGGGTGGCACTAGGGCGCCCTTCCCCGTGTTGAAAGAGACATTTGATCTGCCCGCAAGGGAAGCATACACATATACCAGATTGACTTCCTACTTGTCTGACACGACATCGACTCAGGTACGCCTGCCACAGTCGGCCGCCGACCTCTTACACCCACAGGCTTCCACAGCGGCTTATAAAACTAAAACCCTGTATCGAATTTTGAATATGGATTGCACTTTCCGCAAGACTAAACACATGATCCTTTGGGAGGAGGACATAGGTAGCATATTTGAGGTTGGTCACTGGCGAGAGGCGATCAGATGGGCTAAGCGATCCACAGTATGTGCCTCACATTGGGAGCAATATAGCAAATTACTACTACACTGATATTACCCTCCTTTATGTATAGCTAAGTTCTACCCATCGTGTTCACCTCTTTGTTGGAGGGGATGCGGGGAGACCGGCTCTTTATTCCATGTGTTCTGGCACTGCCCACTCATTCAGCCCTTTTGGGTTTCTGTGTTTTCCTTGGTTAATGGCCTGTGTGGTGGAGTGGTGGGGTATACACCTGAACTGGCACTCCTCCTGCTGGGTATTCACATGATACCTGGTAGACATAGAACAGTCGTTTGTCAGGTGCTAGGGGCTGCCCGCCTACTTATTGCGAGAAGATGGAAGTCTACTGCATGCCCGGCCTTGACAGAGTTAATTTCAGCGGTGTCCTTGAACTATCAATACGAGCGCATTTGTGCATGTAATGGAGGGGGCCTGGATAGATTCAGGACGCACTGGGAGTCATGGGCAGAGGCATTCCCCCCACCGTACAATCATTGACGGACTATACAGCGAGGCCTTCCCTTTCACTAGGGTATTTCATCCTACTTTATTTATAGCCTCTGGGGGCTGCTATGATTTGTTATTCCTGTAACACCTATATACCATTTATTTAAGAAATTGGAAAATTGATATCTGGTAGCTGATGGGTCTCCCCCTTTCGTAAGGGGCGAACCGACTACTCTGTGAGTGGGGGGTTACGATCCGACTGTATTCATTCTCTAGGCCTAGACTATGGTTTGTGTTTTCTGTTCTTTTGTTGTTTTGCCCTTCGCTTTATTCCTTATCCTCCTCTAGCCTGTTCCCCATCTTCTCCGTCTTATGGCAAAAACTGATTGTCGTCCCCTATAGCCTCAACATGTTAGGTTTACCGTATGTTTGATAAGATTTACTTGTTCGTACTATGCATTGTCACTGTATATATTTTATTCATGGATGTACCTCATCTGAGTATATTGTATTGTACTGCAACTATGATGTATATGAGGTCATAACTGTGCCCTTGTTTCCTTAATGTGTTTCTAACTTGTATTGTATTTCTGTTAAAAATTTCAATAAAAAACTATTGAAATAAAAAAAAAAAGACTGGCATTGATAATGCCAGTCCTCATAAATGTGTTTCTTATTAACATGCCATCAAATTGATCAAGGAACTTTTGATAGGTTACAGTAAGAATAAGTTCACACGGTGGAATTTTCCACTCACTTTGGAGTGGATTCTGCCCCAAAATCAGCCACGGGTTCTGCCCTGAATCTGCCTCCCATTGTTTTCAATAAGAGGTAGAAATTGCAGCTGGGCGCTGAAAAAATAAGTGTCCTGCTCAATCTTGCCACAGGGCCTGGAACTCAAGACTCTCCCTCTGATTAGACCCATTCATCTGCTGGGACTCAGACTCTGAGGAGGATGTCCGCATCAAATTCCTCTTCATTTTCGCCGTGTGAACATACCCTTACTCTTTTTTAGCTGAGTCGGTTACAACAAAACAACAATTTATTTCAGACTGATAATCAAAACAGTATCATGGGAACAGTATCTGAAGAAATTGTATTAAACCGCAAATACAATATGTTTATTGGAAAATTTATTTAATTAAATTTGTAATATTATGTTTAGAAAATATAGTAAAGTTCTTTTGCCTCTGCTGTATTGTGTTGTATACATCAATAATATTGTTCCTATAGCCTACACAAATTAAGCAGCTTTTCTTGGAATCCTTGACCTTATTAAATGTGGAAGTATATGAATTTTTATTTCTTTTGGTGGTTTCAGTAAATTTCAGCTTCTTCCAACTTTTGCCCCACACTAAGTGAGAAAGGTCTGTCCTAGTAAGATAGAACTGAAAAATCACATCCTTTAAGTGCATGTTAAAACGAGGAATTAGATGTGGAAGGAGAGAGGTAGGGAATTCAAATTAAAAATGACTCACAGGCCCATCTGGTGTGGAATATTGCTCTAATCTAGAGTAGCACACACATTCAGTTACAGTGGGGAAAAAAATTATTTAGTCAGCCACCAATTGTGCAAGTTCTCCCACTTAAAAAGATGAGAGAGGCCTGTAATTGACATCATAGGTAGACCTCAACTATGAGAGACAAAATGAGAAAATATATCTAGAAAATCACATTGTCTGATTTTTTAAGAATTTATTTGCAAATTACGGTGGAAAATAAGTATTTGGTCACCTACAAACAAGCAAGATTTCTGGCTCTCACAGACCTGTAACTTCTTCTTTAAGAGGCTCCTCTGTCCTCCACTAATTACCTGCAGTAATGGCACCTGTTTGACATTGTTATCAGTATAAAAGACACCTGTCCACAACCTTAAACAGTCACACTCCAAACTCCACTATGGTGAAGACCAAAGAGCTGTGGAAGGACACCAGAAACAAAATTGTAGACCTGCACCAGGCTGGGAAGACTGAATCTGCAATAGGCAAGCAGTTTGGTGTGAAGAAATCAACTGTGGGAGCAATAATTAGAAAATGGAAGACATACAAGACCACTGATAATCTCCCTCGATCAGGGGCTCCATGCAAGATCTCACCCCATGGGGTCAAAATGATTACAACAACGGTGAGCAAAAATCCCAGAACCACATGGGGGGACCTAGTGAATGACCTTCAGAAAGCTGGGACTAATGTAACAAAGGCTACCATCAGTAACACACTACTCCGCCAGGGACTCAGATCCTGCAGTGCCAGACGTGTCCCCCTGCTTAAGCCAGTACATACCTGGGCCCGTCTGAAGTTTGCTAGAGAGTATTTGGATGTTCCAGAAGAGTATAGGGAGAATGTCATATGGTCAGATGAAACCAAAGTAGAACTGTTTGGTAGAAACACAACTCGTCGTGTTTGGAGGAGAGTGAATGCTGAGTTGCATCCAAAGAACACCATACCTACTGTGAAGCATGGGGGTGGCAACATCATGCTTTGGGGCTGTTTCTCTGCAAAGGGACCCGGATGACTGATCGGTGTACATGAAAGAATGAATGGGGCCATGTATTGTGAGATTTTGAGTGCAAACCTCCTTCCATCAGCAAGGGCATTGAAGATGAAACGTGGCTGGGTCTTTCAGCATGACAATGATCCCAAGCACACTGCCAGGGCAATGAAGGAGTGGCTTTGTAAGAAGCATTTCAAGGTCCTGGAGTAGCCTAGCCAGTCTCCAGATCTCAACCCCATAGAAAACCTTTGGAGGGAGTTGAAAGTCCGTGTAGCCCAGCGACAGCCCCAAAACATCATTGCTCTAGAGGAGATCTTCATGGAGGAATGGGCCAACATACCAGCAACAGTGTGTGCCAACCTTGTGAAGACTTACAGAAAACGTTTGACCTCTGTCATTGCCAACAAAGGATCTATATAACAAAGTATTGAGTGAAACTTTTATTATTGACCAAATACTTATTGTACACCATAGTTTGCAAATAAATTCTTTAAAAATCAGACAATGTGAATTTCTGGATTTGTTTTCTCATTTTGTCTCTCATAGCTGAGGTCTACCTATGATGTCAATTACAGGCCGGCATCATCTTTTTAAGTGGGAGAACTTGCACAATTGCTGGCTGACTAAATACTTTTTTTCCCCACTGTAGGTCCAGAAATATTTGACACAATCTTCATGCTTTGCATGCCACCACATTGAATTTGAAAGGAAACAACTGAGATACAATTGAAGCGTATTCTTTCATGTTTAATGCAAGGGGTTGAACAAAAATAGTTTGTGAAACATTTAGGAATTGCAACCATTTTTTTACAAAGCCTCCTCATTTCAGAGGCACAAGAGTAGCTGGACAAATTATCATTAACGTAAATAATAATTGTAATACTTTGCAATGACTGCCTGAAGTCTGGAACCCATGGGCATCACCAAACCCTGGGTTTCCAATTTTGTGATGCTTTGCCAGGCCTTTACTGCAGATTTCTTCAGTTGTTGCTTGTTTGTGGATCTTTCTGCCTTAAGTTTTGTCTTAAGCAATTGAAAGGCATGCTCGATCAGGTTGAGATCTGGTAATTAACTCAGCCATTGCAGAATATTCCACTTCTTTACCATAAAAAAACTCCTGGGTTACTTTTGTATTATGTTTTGGGTTATTGTCCTTCTGTACTGTGAAGTGCCGTCCAATCAACTTTGTGCATTTGGTTAAATGTAAGTAGAAAGTATATCCCTGTGCCATTGTAAGCCATGCATGCCCATGCCATCACACTGCCTCCACCATATTTTACAGAGGATGTGGTGTGCTTTGGATCATGGCCATTTCAAGCTTTCTTCATACATTTTAGTTTCACCTGTCCAAAGAATGCTGTTCCAGAAGCTGGCTTCTTTAGATGGTTTTTTTTTTTGGCAAAGTCTAATCTCGTCTTTCTATTTTTGAGGTGAATCCTCTGTATTTGCTCTCATGAAGTCTTTATGGTAGTCTTAGATATTGATACACCTACTTTCTGAAGAGTGTTCCTCACTTGGGTGGAAGTTGTGAAGGGGTTTTTCTTCACCATGGAAAGGATTCTGTGATCATCCACCACAGATGTCTTTTATGGATGTCCAGGCCCTTGAGTTCCCTAGTTCACCAGTGCGCTCTTTTTAACCAAAATGTACCAAGCTGTTGATTTGGCCACTCCTTACATTTCAGCTATCTCTCTGATTTCTTCATCATTCAAATTTCTTCTTTTTTTTTGGCTCAGAATTCCATGGGGTCAAAGTTATCTTCTGGACTATAGGTACACTCTAGGTACAAATTTACCTGCTGGTGCAGCCAGTGTGTTTCAGTTGCACTTTATGGCTTCGGTTAGCGCTGCAAGCTGAAAAAATTCTAATTCATCATGGTTGGTGTTCTTGGCCACTGTGGTCATCATCATCATCATCACCATCTTAGAACAGCTAAGGGTAAGCCTCTTCCCCTGGCTGTGCCTGTGACATATCAAGGGCCCCCTCTGCATCCAAGGGAGAGTCTTCCTCCTTTTCCAGGCAAGGAGACCCAGTTCTTTTACCACATTGACCCTGATCAGGGTCCTCATCCTCTTGACATACAAGCATAGATCCTCCAAATAGAATTATATAAAACTTAACATCTAATCAAAAAATAGATTAAAAATCAACCCCAAACAAAACAAAACAAAAATCGGTGTAAAAAAATGGAACATTCTTACCAGTTCCAGATGGTAGCATAGCATCACAGACTTAGGGTCCCATGTTGCTCAAAAGTAGTGGGATACAGGATACCAATACTGCAAATATCCTGTCACCCCAAAATATAGCTCCCGCCCTAATAAGGGCGGTCCCAAAACTGACACTAAAAACCCTATTAATGCCTCCTTCCGACGCGTTTTGCATCCTACATACAGGTGCTCATCAGTGGATCTATACATCAGAAATGTCAGAAAACTACAGAAAACATCCAAAATATAATTGATCATTATGTCCATTAGGACTACAAGTATCCACTTAATCTCCACTTAGTCCACTTAGTCTCCCGCTGAAGTATCAGCCTATCCCAGTCTCCTCCTCTCCTTTGTGAAGTAACACAGTCGATTTCCATGAAACTTATCCAATTACGATCACCTCCATGCTGGTCATTTATATGTCTCGCTATTGGGGTGTCCCTCTTATGGATAATGTCTCCCAAATGGTCACCAATTCTCATCCGCAGCTCTCTGCGGGTGTTTCCTATGTATTCCATCTTACATCTACATGTCATTTTATAAATCACAGCCCTGATTTTACAGTTAATGAAGTGACTGATCCTATAAATCTTCCCATTAACATTGGATGAAAATGTTTTACCTGTCTCTAACATGAGACAAGCGACACATCCACTGCATCTGAAACAATCTTTGTTCAAAAGTGTCGTGAAAATAAATCTGAGAATGTTTTGAGTGTTTCCCTTTTTTTTAGATTTGGATTCCAACTATTGGAACTTAAGCCAGGCATTGAACTCTATTTTTAGAGTAGCGTGGTATCGCTACTCTAGTTGATGTAGTGATCGTGTATTTGACCGCTACACTATGTCCACTCCCTCTGAGTAGGGTAGAGACAGCGCTCTGAGACTCGTATAATGACCGTGGATTCCGGAAATGCGTCAGAGGAAGTGGGCATGGTCAACCTCTTTAACTAGCGGCGGGATAATGTCGCTGTCTTTAGTATGCTTCACTAATGTGTGGACACTGTGTGTCTTTAGTATGCCACTGTGTGTATACTATGAGCGTCCCCGCACTCGGGGTTTTGAGCTCTTTAAACTGGATCATTCGGTCCCTCTCCTGATTGTAAGGATTATCACCAGCTTTATTTATTTCTTCTGGGCTTGTTGGTTGATATGCTGCATGGGGAGTGATGTTGATTGTGGTGTATCTGTTTAAACACTGGCTGTGGGAGATCTTCCCCTTCAGTTTCAGTTTTAGAGGTGGTTGTATGGTGATTGACATATATAAGGGATATTGGTTTTGCTGGTGGTGTTGTTATAGCATATCACACCATAGTGTATAATGGTGTGAATTTTGACCATAGTGTGAATTTTGTGCCTTATTTTTGTCTTTTGTATAGATCCCCTGATGAGCACCTTTATGTAGAATGTGAAACGCGTCAGAAGGAGGCATTAATAGGGTTATTAGGGTCAGTTTTGGGACTGCCCTTGTTAGGGCGGGAGCTATATTTTGGGATGACAGGGTATTTGCAGTATTGGTCTCCTGTACCCCATGTGTTCCCACTACTTTGGAGCCACATGGGACCCTAAGTGTGTGATGCCATGCTACCATCTGGAACTGGTAAGAACGTTCCATTTTTTTACACCGATTTTTGTTTTGTTTGGTTTGGGATTTATTTTTAATCTATTTTTTGATCAAATGTTAAGTTTTATATAATCCTATTTGGAGGATCTATGCTTGTATGTGTATTTTCCAGGATCTGTGAGAAGGTTACACTCTCTAGTATTTTGTGCCGCTAGTGTCCTCATCCTCCTCCATCAAAAAAAGCAATGAGGTTGACTAAGTGGAAACCCTTACACTCTTGCAATGAGGGATGGAAGAGGAAGGAGGGTTTCCTGTAAGACACACAATAGTGGGATCACATCACTGACGCTGCAGTCATCCCTGCTGACAAATATGGTAACTTCTATAAAGGGCTGAAGAAGCCGCCACACTTCCCTCATGAGTCTCCAATGATGTATCTTGAAGTAACATATCATGAGGACAGCTGCATGCAATAATCGTTCACCACCTTGTTGCTCACACAAATGCTCCAGGAGGAGTTTCATTGAGTTGGAATGCTGCAGATAAGGCGGTGCAAAGTCAGACCATTTTGTCACTGAAAATCAAGCAGTATGTTTTTTGCAATGTAAGAATGGCTAAAATGCCCTGAAGCAAGCTTATATACAGCTTAGTAAAGCGGCAAACCATCAGATTAAGGACATGCGGCATACAGGAGCAATGTGTTTATCCTAACTGCAGTGTAGCAATAATATTGGTGCCATCATCCCCCTAGCTCCCCTATCACATCAGTAGGAGTAGTACCACACCCCCTGCCACTACTACTTCCACTACCAACAGCTGTCATGTCTTTCTCCTCTGCTTGCACACATTGCTGACTGCTGTTAACCAGCTCATCAAAAGGATGATCAAGACACTGTGTCAGTGAAGAATGTAGAGACATGGTTGCCACTCCAAAAAGGACCTGCGCTAATTTACATGTTATGTAGGAGGATGAGGTGGAAGAACACTCAGTAGTCTGACTCAAAAGCACATCACTCTCAGATGTAATATCCTCCTGTGACTGAGATGAACCAGCTAAATAATCAAAAACTTCATCTTGATTCTCAGGAAGTACAACAATCCTGAGGTGCCCCAAAACCAAAATCAGTGTTGTTTCTGCCACCCACATTCTTATTATTAGTAGTAGTACTTGCACAAGTTTTTCCCCCTCCCCCTCTGTTTGTCTGTCACCTGCCCTGTCCAGTCATTTTTTAATGTACACAGAGCTTAATTATTAACCAAAAAAAAAACAAAAAAAAACACTGATGTAAGAGAGATTCTTTATTTACATTAGCGGAGGATGCACTACTACTACTACTACAGTTTGTAATGTACTTGTATAATTATATATGCTGACTTGCCTGTACAGAGAAACACTTAACATATTTTGTTCAGATTAACAACAATGTTTCTTCACATTATGTATGGGTCAGACACCAGACCAGTGCGGAAAAAAAACATGAAATTTACAAATTTTTTTTTTTTGAAGATTAGCACAGGTTAGACTATATATTAGAAGAACACATAAGTAAAAATGCTGAAATAACAGAGATTCTTTTTTTTTACATTAGTGGAGGATGCACTACTACTACTGTGTGTATGTATATATATATATATATATATATATATATATATATATAATTATGTATGCGCACAAATACATACACAGAAATGCTTAAGATATTTTGTTCAGATTAACAACAATGCTCCTTCACATTAAAAAAACATGAAATTAATTTTAAGGCTAGACTGTACATTGTGAGAACACACAAAATAAATGCTGAAATAATGGAGATTCTGTTAGGACGGGAGCTGGCGCCTCTGCAGTAGTGCTGTGAGGTGCCGCTCCGGTCCTCACACTTTCCGGCACACTCGCTTTTCTAGGGATTAACTTTCCTGCACTCACCTGTCTATTTAGCCTCCCTTCCGGTGCTCTGCTCTCGCTGGTTATTCTTTTCCCCTGGGTGTCAGCTCTTCCTCATACTCTGTCCCTTTTAACTTCGATCCTATCCTGCTGTGTCCCGTTTAACTTCGATCCTATCCTGCTGTCTCTTTGTTTATTGCTCCCTCCGGTTGTGACCACGCTTGCCTTCCAGACCATCTCTCCTTGAATGCTGATTCTGTACCTCGTGACCTCCTGAAATCGACCTGGCTTGTTTTGACTCTTCTTACGTCTCCTCCTCTGGTACTATGAGATTCTCCTGCTGCCAACATGGACTAATCGACAATTCTACTGCGCTGTTGCCACCTCCTGGAGAAAACCTGTTACTGCATCTTCTCCAGCTTCTCAGTATTCATCTGCCTCCAACTTGCTCAGGTTAGTGGTTTTTGGATTCTGGGGCCCTCCTGTGACTTGTGGTGTGCCGTGCGCTCTGCGCCCTTAGGACTGTTGCGGTTCTGACCGAAGGTATCGACCAAGTCCAACTCCACCATCAGGAGCTCTGGCGAAGACCTCTGGAGGCTGGTTTCGCTTCGGTTCGGGAACGCTGGACGCTTGGCGCTGTTTTACCTTAGTGTACAGGGGCGGGTCTGGATTTCCTAAGACTAACTCTGTCCGGGACTGCATTTGGTTCCTAACAGAATAACCAGCCCAAATTTACATACAGTCTTCTGGACATTCGCCATGGAATCTATTCAGGCTCTTGTGGAACAAATGCAGGGCCTTACTCGGCTGGTCCAGGATTTAGCAGAAAGAGTGCAGAGTCAAGAACAAGCTCAGTCCCAGCTCTCGCTTCCCAGCCACGTTTCTGTAGAACCCAAGATTAATCAACCAGATAGATTTTCAGGAGACCGTGGTTCCTTCATCCATTTCCACGAAGCCTGCAAATTATATTTTCGTCTTAGACCTCGCTCTTCTGGAACCCCTCAGCAACAGTTGGCAATTGTTATATACTTACTACAAGGGGATCCACAGTCCTGGGCCTTCTCATTACGTCCTCAATCCCCCGAATTGGCCTCAGTGGACAACTTCTTTACCGCCTTAGGCCTCCTGTATGATGAGCCGTCTCCACAGGCTGTTGCTGAATCCAAACTCTCCTCACTACAGCAAGGTAGCCAGGCAGCTGAAGACTACTGCATTCAGGAGGTGGTCTGTGCAATCTCAGTGGAAAAATCCTACACTGTGCTCCCAGTCCTGCAAAAGTCTATCTGACTCCATAAAAGACGTCCTGGTTAACTTTCCACAACCATCCACTCTGGAGGGGAGCGTGAAACTGGCCATCAGACTGGACAGGCACCTGCGTGAGCGCAAGAGAGAATGTGTTTCTGTTGACCTTCCTCCTCCCATTCCCGTTATGCCACACGATTCCGGACCTGAACCAATGCAGCTTGGCTCTGCTATGGCTTCCTGGGATCAGAAGGAGTTTTGGAGATGTAAAGACCTATGCTTTTACTGTGGCGAAGCAGGTCACATGTTAAACAAGTGCCCCAAACTTCCAGCTCCTGAAAGTTTTCCTCGCCGGGGGTCTCCCCAGAAGGACCACCTAGGCAAACAGGTACCCCCCTCCATGTCTTTTCAAAAAGTTATCTTGCCTATAGAAATTACTGTTTCTAATAATTTCCTTCATGGTTATGCATTTGTGGATTGTGGCTCGGTAGCCAACTTTTTAGATTTGCGTATGGCCCAGGACTTGAGTGTCCCTCTGGTTCCACTAGAAAAACCTATTCCTGTGACTGCCATTGAATCCACTCCCTTGGCCCAAAGTACAATTAAATTTATTACCCCTCCTTTAGTTGTTAAGATAGGGACCATTCATTCTGAGTCTCTCTCCTTTTTTATATTAGAAAATTTACCTTCTGAGGTGGTCCTAGGACTGCCATGGTTACAACGGCATAACCTGGTACTAGATTGGAGGCTTGGGGATGTGGTTAAATGGGGCTCTGAAAGTATGGATTCTTGTATGACACTCAGTGTTTCTACTATTTCTTCACCTCTACCTAGCTACCCTAAAGGTTATGAGAATGTATTTGCTGAATCTGGCGCAAATTTATTACCTCCTCATAGATCTTATGATTGTGCTATTGAATTGCTGCCGAATTCTAAACTTCCTAAGGGGCGGTTGTTCAATTTATCTGAACCTGAGAGGCATGCTATGAGAGACTATGTTAAAGACTCTCTTCATAAAGGGCATATCCGTCCTTCTGTAAGCCATGTACCGGGGTGGGCTCCCCAGGATATAGCAAAGTCACGAACAAAGGAAGCAACTCCAAATCAATTTAGTAAAAAACAAGATTTTACTTTGTGTAGTAACACCTCTTTACCAAAAAAACCACTCCCAATTATTTACATGCACTCAGCCAGGAAGCCAGGCCCTGGTGTTGTACAGCGGGGTGCCCTCTCATGTGCAGTTCCAAAACACTCCAAGCTTTTACCTATCTGCAGGCTGCAACTAACCAGCCGCTTGTTAACTTTTTATCACCCTAGTCACAGGAACAATTCAGTGAGTGTGATAGGGGCACCGGCGGTATAACACAAGAGCTTACAAACTTATCAAAATACCCCTATTCCCCACAAAGTACAACCGAGTAAATATAATAGTAGGTCAGCTTGCAAGCCAAAGAAATGTGACATTGTATAAAATGTCGCTTCTAGACTTCTTCAGAAGCTCCTCTCTGGGAGTTACAAGTCTATAGAACTCTCTGAGTCTTAGTCCTTACTACCGAATAGGTAGATAATTCACCAGTAGTGTGGCCTGTGAAGATGAGTATGCCTAACTATTCTAACTACAGGCCCTTACTCAATCCCAAGCAAAACATTGTAATGCAGTGTGTGCACGATTGCTTCTCTTACTGATCCAGCTTTGTTGGGTACCTTTTAGCCTTGGAGCGGAACAGCTGGAAGCGGGGCTCATCCAGAAAACATGCAAGCTCACTGACAGGGCCACTTCTCACCCAGGTCCTTAATAGCAATCTTCAACTTAGGATGCTGTCTGAACAAACCCTGGAACAGTTTCTGCTTCAGCACCCCCTTGTTATATCTCTGATCCCTTAGGAACCCTTTTTCTCTCATTTCAGTCCTTCTTCTTCTAAAAGCTCAAATGCACACTCCTAAGATGGCTGCCACACACACTCTGCTCCTTCTTGAACCTCCTCTGCAGAACAGGGTCTCCACGTCACTACTCCAGGGAATTACAGAATTACAGTCCTTCCCATTTCTGAGGTAACAGTGGCCTCTTATGGTCAAACAAACAAATGTCAGTTTATAAAAAAAAAAAAAACTTATTTATAGAAACAGGTACATTCATAACATGAGGGCTGTTTCCCCATCTTACACTTTCACTTCTCCTGTAGGGGCAGGATTCTTTTTTGTCCAGAAAAGGGAAGGCGGGTTAAGGCCGTGCATTGATTATCGGGCCCTCAATAAAATCACTGTTAAAAATCAGTATCCGCTCCCTCTCATCTCCGAATTGCTTAACCAGGTCTCTGGTGCCAAGTATTTTTCCAAGTTAGATTTGCGAGGAGCCTATAATTTACAGTGTGGAAAAAAAAAGTATTTAGTCAGCCACCAATTGTGCAAGTTCTCCCACTTAAAAAGATGAGAGAGGCCTGTAATTGCCATCATAGGTAGACCTCAACTATGAGAGACAAAATGAAAAAACATATCTAGAAAATCACATTGTCTGATTTTTTTAGAATTTATTTGCAAATTATGGTGGAAAATAAGTATTTGATCACCTACAAACAAGCAAGATTTCTGGCTCTCACGGACCTGTAACTTCTTCTTTAAGAGTCTCTTCTGTCCTCCACTCATTACCTGTAGTAATGGTACCTGTTTGATATTGTTATCAGTATAAAAGACACCTGTCCACAACCTCAAACAGTCACACTCCAAACTCCAGTATGGTGAAGACCAAAGAGCTGTGGAAGGACACCAGAAACAAAATTGTAGACCTGCACCAGGCTGGGAAGACTGAATCTGCAATAGGCAAGTAGCTTGGTGTGAAGAAATCAACTGTGAGAGCAAGAATTAGAAAATGGAAGACATACAAGACCACTGATAATCTCACTCGATCAGGGGCTCCACGCAAGATCTCACCCCTTGGGGTCAAAATGATCACAAGAACGGTGAGCAAAAATCACAGAACCACACAGGGGGACCTAGTGAATGACCTGCAGAAAGCTGGGACTAACGTAGCAAAGGCTACCGTCAGTAACACACTACACCGCCAGGGACTCAGATCCTGCAGTGCCAGACGTCTCCCCCTGCTTAAACCAGTACATATCCGGGCCCGTCTGAAGTTTGCTAGAGAGCATTTGGATGTTCCAGAAGAGTATTGGGAGAATGTCATATGGTCAGATGAAACCAAAGTAGAACTGTTTGGTAGAAACACAACTCGTCGTGTTTGGAGGAGAGTGAATGCTGAGTTGCATCCAAAGAACACCATACCTACTGTGAAGCATGGGGGTGGCAACATCATGCTTTGGGGCTGTTTCTCTGCAAAGGGACCAGGACGACTGATCCGTGTACATGAAAGAATGAATGGGGCCATGTATCGTGAGATTTTGAGTGTAAACCTCCTTCCATCAGCAAGGGCAATGAAGATGAAACGTGGCTGGGTCTTTCAGCATGACAATGATCCCAAGCACACTGCCAGGGCAACGAAGGAGTGGCTTCAGAAGAAGCATTTCAAAGTCCTGGAGTGGCCTAGCCAGTCTCCAGATCTCAACCCCATAGAAAACCTTTGGAGGGAGTTGAAAGTCAGTGTTGCCCAGCGACAGCCCCAAAACATCACTGCTCTAGAGGAGATCTGCATGGAGGAATGGGCCAACATACCAGCAACAGTGTGTGCCAACCTTGTGAAGACTTACAGAAAACGTTTGACCTCTGTCATTGCCAACAAAGGATATATAACAAAGTACTGAGATGAACTTTTGTTACTGACCAAATACTTATTTTCCACCACAATTTGCAAATAAATTCTTTAAAAATCAGACAATGTGATTTTCTGGATTTGTTTTCTCATTTTGTCTCTCATAGTTGAGGTCTACCTATGATGTCAATTACAAGCCTCTGAGAAACGCTTAAAATATTTTGTTCAGATTAACAACAATGCTCCTTCACACTGTGTATGGGTCAGAAACCAGACCAAAGCAGAAAAAAACATGAAATTACCAAATGTTATTTTTAAGATTAGCACAGGTTATACTGCACATTGGGTGAACAACAAGAAACGGCTTGTACTGTATATAATGGAGTAATTTTTCTTTTTTAAAGGCTAGCACAGGTTAGACCGTTTATTGGGTGAAAACAAGAAACTGCTTTTATATACAGTGCCTTGCGAAAGTATTCGGCCCCCTTGAACTTTTCAACCTTTTGCCGCATTTCAGGCTTCAAACCTAAGGATATAAAAGTTTTAATTTTTTGGTGAAGAATCAACAACAAGTGGGACACAATTGTGAAGTGGAAAGAAATTTATTGGATATTTTAAACTTCTGTAAAAAATAAAAAACTGAAAAGTGGGGAGTGCCAAATTATTCGGCTCCCTTAAGTTAATACTTTGTAGCGCCACCTTTTGCTGCGATTACAGCTGCAAGTCACTTGGGGTATGTCTCTATCAGTTTTGCACATCGAGAGACTGAAATTCTTGCCCATTCTTCCTTGGAAAAAAGCTCGAGCTCAGTGAGGTTGGATGGAGAGCGTTTGTGAACAGCAATTTTCAGCTCTTTCCACAGATTCTCGATTGGATTCAGGTCTGGACTTTGACTTGGCCATTCTAACATCTGGATACGTTTATTTGTGAACCATTCATTCCATTGTAGATTTTGCTTTATGTTTGGGATCATTGTCTTGTTGGAAGATAAATCTCCGTCCCAGTCTCAGGTCTTTTGCAGACTCCAACAGGTTTTCTTCCAGAATGGTCCTGAATTTGGCTCCATTCATCTTCCCATCAATTTTAACCATCTTCCCTGTCCCTGCTGAAGAAAAGTAGGCCCAAACCATGATGCTGCCACCACCATGTTTGACAGTGGGGATGGTGTGTTCAGGGTGATGAGCTGTGTTGCTTTTACGCCAAACATATCGTTTTGCATTGTGGCCAAAAAGTTCGATTTTGGTTTCATCTGACCAGAGCACCTTCTTCCACATGTTTGGTGTGTCGCCCAGGTGGCTTGTGGCAAACTTTAAACGATACTTTTTATGGATATCTTTGAGATCTTTTTGCCACTCTTCCATAAAGGCCAGATTTGTGCAGTGTACGACTGATTGTTGTCCTATGGACAGACTCTCCCACCTCAGCTGTAGATCTCTGCAGTTCATCTAGAGTGATCATGGGCCTCTTGGCTGCATCTCTGATCAGTCTTCTCCTTGTTTGAGATGAAAGTTTAGAGGGACGTCCGGGTCTTGGTAGATTTGCAGTGGTCTGATACTCCTTCCATTTCAATATGATCGCTTGCACAGTGCTCCTTGGGATGTTTGGGAAATCTTTTTGTAAACTTCTCCACAACAGTATCACGGACCTACCTGGTGTGTTCCTTGGTCTTCATGATGCTCTCTGCGCTTTAAACAGAACTCTGAGACTATCACAGAGCAGGTGCATTTATATGGAGACTTGATTACACACAGGTGGATTATATTTATCATCATCAGTCATTTAGGACAACATTGGATCATTCAGAGATCCTCACTGAACTTCTGGAGTGAGTTTGCTGCACTGAAAGTAATTGGGCCGAATAATATTGCACGCCCCACTTTTCAGTTTTTCATTTTTTACAAAAGTTTAAAATATCCAATAATTTTCTTTCCACTTCACAATTGTGTCCCACTTGTTGTTGATTCTTCACCAAAAAATTAAAATTTTATATCTTTATGTTTGAAGCCTGAAATGTGGCAAAAGGTTGCAAAGTTCAAGGGGGCCGAATACTTTCGCAAGGCACTGTAACAGTTATTTTTTTCAGATTAGCACCAGCTAGACTGTTCATTGGCTGAGTAACAAGAAAACACTTGTATATTACAAAGTTACTTTTTTAAGATTAAGCAGCTTAGACTGTATACTGGGTGAACAACAAGAAACCGCTTGTATATAATAGAGTTCTGTTTTTTAGGATTAGCACGGGCTAAACTGTATATTGGGTGAACAACAAGAAACTGCTTGTATATAACATAGTTGTTTTCTTAAGATTAGCGCAGATTAGACTGTATATTAGGTGAACTAGAAGAAGCTACTTGTATATAACAGAGTTATTTTTATTAAGATTAGCACAGGGTAGACTGTATATTGTGTGAACAACAAAAAAAACACATTACCGGAGTTATTTTTTTAAATATTTCAGCAGACAAAATTTGCTGCACTTTGCAGTTAAAACATCAGTATGTATTTAAAGAAAAAATGTTAAGTCTTGAAGCTTGGCCATTTTTGTTAGTCCGAAGTGAACTGTCATTTGTTCAGTTTGGCTATAAAACAAACAATTTGGAATATTCGGGACGAACCCAACTCGTTATGAACCAATACGCCCATCTCTACTGTACAAGATCAGCACACAAATTGTCCCTTGTCTTAATTGTATTGTTCCCTGCAATGAACCAGGTGTAGCTGGAATAACATGACAAGCTAGGGAGAAGCAAAGGAAGATGGCAAACACCATAGAAACAAGACACAAATCACTGTCCCTGACAGGTTTAACACCATTTTGTCTCTGCTGCCCCCATATGCAGAATATGAAGCAGACAGCAGTTGGAGCACAGAACTATAAAATAACTAAATTTCATGGCTCCTAGATGTGAACAGGATAATAATTGACCAGTGAAAGTGGCCATTTTGAAGTAACATTGGTAAAGACTCCCTGGTGAGTTTTGCTGCAGTTTTTTACAGATGCAAGTTTTAGGTCTTGGTTATGTTTACTCATTTTAAAGGTGTTGTCTAGGCCCACAAACACAACAACCAGTACTCAGCTCTCCCAAAGCTTCTGTATTCAAGTTCCCAAGCTGTTTGTGCCAGGTAACTCTTACAGCCAATCATAGGCCTCTGTTTGTTATGAGGCCGGGGAAAGTGAAAAAAAACAAAAACAAAAAAAACCTTATAAAATACTCCCCAGTGCTCCGGTGCCTCCAAGCGCGGTCTTGTGATGTCCTATTGTTAAATCATATGTTTTGCTAAAGTTAGTCTAAGAATGGAGAGGGTCATGAAGTAACATTTGTGAGTGGCATGTCATTTCTGATAAGACTAAGTGATATGGTGGAATGTTGAGTAGATCTAAAAACAGTCTTGCTACATACCCTGTTTCCCCGAAAATAAGACAGCGTCTTATATTAATTTTTGCTCCCAAAGATGTGCTGTGTCTTATTTTCAGGGGATGTCTTATTTTTTTTTTCAATGAAGAAGAATTCACATTTATTGCTGAACAAAAAAATGAACATTTATTATATACGGTACTGTACAGTAGTTGTCATCACAAACCAGCATAACCAGACAAACTGTGAATCCTATCAAGAATTTCTTACTACTACCGTACCATTATTTCCATGTACAACAATTAACAGTATGGTACATTTACCAATATTTACGGTATGAATAGAAAATAAAATTTATTCAATGATAGTTATGTCATCATCTTCTAGGACATCATCATAACAATCCAAACCATTAATTTCCCTGCACACAGTATCATGTCCCATAGTGGCCCCTGCACACAGTATCATGCACCATAGTGGCCCCTGCACACAGTATCATGTCCCATAGTGGCCCCTGCACACAGAATCATGTCCCATAGTGGCCCCTGCACACAGTATCATGTCCCATAGTGGCCCCTGCACACAGTATCATGCCCCATAATGGCCCCTGCACACAGTATCATTCGCCATAGTGGCCCCTGCACACAGTATCATTCCCCATAGTGGCTCCTGCACACAGTATCATTCCCCATAGTGGCCCCTGCACACAGTAGTTTGCCCCATAGTGGACCACCCATGAACAATTATTATACTGTGGGGTCTTTTCAGACCCCAGAGTATAATGATCGGAGACCCAGGAGAGGATAGAAACATAAAAAAACAACGTTGCTTACCTGTTCCTCGCTCCGGTGCATGCCCGTGCGCTACTCCGGCCTTCTTCAATGTTAGACCAGGCCGCGTCACGTGATCCGGCCGGCGTCGCGACGCAAAATGACGTCCGCTGACGTCTGCGACGTCACCAAACAGGCCCGAAGCCTGGAGAAGCGTAGTACAGGTAAGCACATAGTTTTTTATGTTCGCTCACCTCCCCTGGGCCGCCGATTATTATACTCTGGGGTCTGAA
The DNA here is from genome assembly GCA_947044405.1 of Leptodactylus fallax. Taxonomy (NCBI): domain Eukaryota; kingdom Metazoa; phylum Chordata; class Amphibia; order Anura; family Leptodactylidae; genus Leptodactylus; species Leptodactylus fallax. The sequence continues at coordinate 86,714 of CAMRHE010000048.1, read as the reverse complement.
AAGACCCCGGAGTATAATGATAGCAGAGATTGTGGGGTTCTCCGGCGGCCTCACATATCGTATATACCGTATGTTCTGTTCGGGAACATACGCCTTACTTTCGGGGGGATGCCTTATATTAGGCAATTCTCCGAAACCTCTCCTATGCCTTACTTTCGGGGGTGTCTTATTTTCGGGGAAACACGGTAGCACAACATGTCATAGTAGCCAAAGTTAGGGCTATGTTCATATACGGAATGATCCAGAGTCCATGGAAGGATAATATTTAGACTTATCCATATGAAGAATTAGGTTTGACAAAGATAAGAATTCCTCAGACTTTATAAGCAGACGTTAGAATTGTGGAAGCAGAGCACTAACTCCACCTTCACACTTGCTCTCATTATCTTTGTTTCAACACTTGACATCTGTCACATACATTCTGTGTTATTTTAACTTTGTTTTACTTTAATAGATTTTTTTTGTAACCTAGATTGTTTAATTAAATCTTTTTATTTCAACCTATTCAATAGACTCCTGCTGTTTTCTGGTGTCACCCATTTGCACTTCTTGTCTCATCAGTCAAGAAGTGCGAGACAATATTTTACACCTATGGCCTCAGCGGTCACATGCAGCGGTGACTTCCGCCAAAACAAGACATATTAGTGTAGCAGGACCAGACTGTGATGGGAGACACTGGAGCACTGGGGGCAGGTGAGCATGGGATTTTTTAATTTTTTTTCACCTTCCCCTGCCTCATATAAAAAAAAACAAAAAAAAACTTTATCTCGGACAGCCGCTTTCAGGGCCCCTCGGATTTTAAATAATTAACTTATGAGTTGAATATGAATGAATAACCGCTGTAATTGTTTTTTCCAGGCTAAAAATATTGATGGCCTATCCTAAGGATAGGGCTTCAATACCAGATCAATGATGGTCCAACACCTGGCTATCTCACAGATCTTCTGTTCTCAGCAGCAGTTGCAGATCAGCTTTCATTACCTTGAATTGGAAATAAGCTGCAGTGCCTCAGATCAGTCAATACACAAAACAGAGCTATCTGTTTCTTAATCCACTTTGTGTACCAGCTGCTGAGAACAGCTTATGAATGAGGGTACTGGGTGTTAAATTCCCACTGATCTGACATTGATGACATATCATCAATATTTTTAGCCCAGAGAAACAGACCAAATTTTCAAATCTGACACGTCACTTTATATAATAATAATAATAATAATAATAATAATAATCCTTTAATAGTCCCACCACAGGGAAATTCGGTGTGTTACAGCAGCAAGGATATGAAATGCAAGATAAGAAATACAAATAAACATACAATATATACAAAACGTTCCAAGGTAGAGGCATCCCATTGGTAGTAGACAGACAGACAGAAAGGTACAGATAAAGAAGTAGTGAGGGGATGTCACAGCAGAAAGAAATTTCAGTTCTCTGTGTGGAATGATCTCCGCTTAGAACAGTGTTGGTTGTACAGCCTGAAATCAGCAGTGTGATGATTCCACTTAAATATGGCTATAACTCAAAGATGGATCTTGATCTCTGGGTAGCGTATCTCCCTCTTAGTTCCATTTACTCATAATGTGCGCAGCCCTAATCCTAGGTGTATGTTATCAGTAGTAGCAACCATGTAACAATGGGGCTTTGTATCCATCCCAGAATGGCTCCATTGAATTCCTACATAGCCCTGAGTGATCAAAATCACATGCATTGTTCAGCCTGGGCTGTTGATCAGACATGGTTGATAACATATAGAAGACATTGTGTCATTCCACTTGGTCTCAGCTCCTTACAAAGAATCTTGACTTGAGTGCGTTAATCAATCAGACTTGCCGTCGCCGGTGACCTCATTCTGGGTGGTGTAATCAAGGGTATAAAAGAGGAGGTAAGAGGTCAGTGAGAGAGACTACTACTGGTAGACTGTGATGAGCATGCAGGCTGGAATGTTGTGTTGATGTTGCTGCCTCCATTGGTTATCCCCACATGCCATGTGAGAGGGTTGGATTATAGAGCCACATCCAGGATATGTGTGGTAAAGTAATTATTTCAATTTTATTCCCTTTTTATTTATTGTACTGTATCTTGTAACTAGTAACTGTTAATGCTTGTATATATCTACATATCTGTTCTGAACTGCATGTGTTAGATGTTAATACCGACCCAGCACTCACTGGCGGTGAGTGGGTTTTTTTTTAGGAAAGAAGTCTCAGGTGTGGCCAAAGCGGTGTTGGCGCACTGAGGATCTTTCACATTGGTGGCAGCGTAGTGGGATCTTAGGATAAACAGCGTGTGTTGGTGACCTTTATCACTCAGACGCTGGGGATTGTGGTAATCCTATGAAACAAGCTCGGTATTAAAGCAAGCATTAAGATACAGTGAAAGTTTGATACAGTGCTGTTCCCCTCCCTTACTCTTTGTATTCTATCCTATCTTTTATTTGGCAAATACCAGTGGATGGCTAGTGGGCTCAGAAGCAGATCTCCAGAACTGCTGAACCAGGCTTTTGGAGATCCTGAGCGTATGGCTGAAATGGAGGCAGCCACAGCCATGCAGAGAATCGAGCAGAGTCCTGATTTTGGGGCTAGGCCAGGAAGTGCGGCAAGCAGCCCGGTCCCAAGGATTACTTCACCAGGAGGGACCAGTAGCCCCACCCTTGTGGGGGGAATGGTTTCATACTGGCAAATGGCCCTGCAGCAAGTAGGCACCAGTGACCCTAACATATACCTGCAGGTGATGTGCCACTTTCAGGAAGCTGCAGAACGAGAACGGCAGGCAGCAGAACGAGAACGGCAGGCAGATCGTGAGGCAGCAGAACGAGAACGGCAGGCCGCAGAACGGCAGGCTGATCGTGAGGCAGCAGAACGGCAGGCTGAGCGGCAGTATCAGCTTGAGCTCAAAAGGATGGAGCTCTCTCAGCAGGCACAAACCGCCCCTGCGCAAACTCCAACAACCCTGCAGAGACCCTCAAATTGGAAGGAGAAGCCAGGCCAGAGTTCACCACAGCCATCTGTCGTCAGGTCGGGTGAGACAAACTATGCCCCGGGTGGTCCCTCCCCTGTCCCAAGAACTCTAGGCGCCCGGGTGACCTTCCCCAAACCCCAAGGGGAGGTGCGGCGGTGCCATGCCTGTAACCAGAGAGGACATTTTAAGGAGGAGTGCCCCAACCACCCTGAGAACTTCCCTGCTTCCCAAGCCACAGCAGGTGGCCCATCTGTGTATCTGGACTGGGGTGCAGGAAAAGGAATGCGGACTGTGGGACTAATGACTAATTTGCCTGCTAATGTACTGTTGGGAACTGATTTAGGACCTATGATGTCCCAATATGGGGTGGGGAGCACCCCAATTTACTGTGATAAACTGTCTATGATTAATGTTGATAATGTGTCTGTCATATCTGCAGAGAGGGCCCGTAACCCCCCTCTGAGATACTTCCCATGGCAGTAAGTGTAAATGCTAATGAGTTGCCTTCAGCTGAGAGCAGGGAAGATGCAAATGAGCTTCCTGCAACCCAGCTCAGCAAAAATGTTATTGATGCTTTGTTCACCCCCGTGCTAGGAGCCAGTGAGACCTTGTCTGTAGACACACCCACATCTGCGGGGGCGTCTCCCTCCCAGCTTGTTAATATGTCTATCACAGATCTCATTGAGACCCGGTGTGAATTAACAATTGCTAATGAATGTACTGTCAATGTACTTGCCAATGCTTGTTGTGAAAGTGTACAGGGTAGCTCTTCTGAGTTACTGGAAGCGACTTCTACTATTTCGCCCAGTGCATCCGATAAGCACCCAACTGCTGACCCTGTGCCAGGTGGTCAGGTAGGCTATGGGGATCTCATGGCTGATCCAGGTGAGGGACGGACTGCTGGTAGTGCGGTGCTAGCCCGCAGCCAGAGTGCTACAAGGGTGGAGGGCGTTCCGACCCTTGAACCGTTGCCTACACCACCTGGAGTCCGTGCTGAGACCGCCATGACTAGCCTCACTCCCTTGAAGCCGGAGGAGTCCGGCCGGTATGAGATATACACGTCTCTTCGGTCCAGTTCTATTCCAGGAGTGCCCATGGCCCAAGTGCGGATGGCATGGGGTACTGGAGGTGTGACCCAAGAAGGGGGTATGTCAAATGTATTACCTGTCAATGTATTGTGGGGGGATGGTTTGGGGAAGCATGATCTCAGTCATTTGCCCAAGGTATCACCATCACCCACCCAAGTACAGGAGGAACAGGGTGTAGGCCCAAAGGGGCAAGGCGTCTGGGAGGGAGGACAGGGTCCAAACATACCTGTGCCAGAACCAGAGGTGCCCCTAGGTTTGGAAGCAAAGGGGGAGGTGCAGAATCCCCTAGAACTCTCCCAACTAGCGGCTAGTGTGAGAGAGACCCTGAGAGACCGCCGGGATGGGGTCTCTGAACTGGTATCCCAAAGACCTGGGGTCATGAGTGTGGCTCCACGGGATGCCAGCACTCAGAAAGCGGACCCAGAACAGGCAGGAGGTAGCCAAGAGTACGTGGCTCAGGGCCTGAGCCTTAGAAGTGTCCCTAGTCAGACTAGAGAGAAGAAGGGTATCGCGGTCAGGCCACTAAGGTGCCTGCGGAAGGTGATCACCGGATCCGCCTTCCTCCGTGCACGCTCTAAAGGGGGAGGTGTGATGATTCCACTTAAATATGGCTATAACTCAAAGATGGATTTTGATCTCTGGGTAGCGTATCTCCCTCTTAGTTCCATTTACTCATAATGTGCGCAGCCCTAATCCTAGGTGTATGTTATCAGTAGTGGCAACCATGTAACAATGGGGCTTTGTATCCATCCCAGAATGGCTGCATTGAATTCCTACATAGCCCTGAGTGATCAAAATCACATGCATTGTTCAGCCTGGGCTGTTGATCAGACATGGTTGATAACATATAGAAGGCATTGTGTCATTCCACTTGGTCTCAGCTCCTTACAAAGAATCTTGACTTGAGTGCGTTAATCAATCAGACTTGCCGTCGCCGGTGACCTCATTCTGGGTGGTGTAATCAAGGGTATAAAAGAGGAGGTAAGAGGTCAGTGAGAGAGACTACTACTGGTAGACTGTGATGAGCATGCAGGCTGGAATGTTGTGTTGATGTTGCTGCCTCCATTGGTTATCCCCACATGCCATGTGTGAGGGTTGGATTATAGAGCCACATCCAGGATATGTGTGGTAAAGTAATTATTTCAATTTTATTCCCTTTTTATTTATTGTACTGTATCTTGTAACTAGTAACTGTTAATGCTTGTATATATCTACATATCTGTTCTGAACTGCATGTGTTAGATGTTAATACCGACCCATTTATGGGTTAATAAATATATAAAATTTAGAAAGCTTGTCTTGTATTTATCTTGTGAACCCAGCACTCACTGGTGGTGAGTGTGGTTTTTTTAGGAAAGAAGTCTCAGGTGTGTCCAAAGCGGTGTTGGCGCACTGAGGATCTTTCACAAGCAGGGAGGAAAGACTTCTGATAGAGCTCCTTCTCACACTTAGGGTGAAGTAGTCGATCACTGATAGTACTGCCCAGTGCTATCACGGTCTCATGCATGGGATGAGAGTTATTCTCCCGCATGCAGCTCACCACGGATAGTATCCTTCTGTCACCCACCACCTGCACTGGGTCCAGGGGGCTCCCCAGGATAGAGCTGGCCCTTCTAATCAGCTTGTCGAGTTTACTTCTATCCCTGGTCAGTATACTGTTCCCCCAGCAGGCCACACCGAAGAAGATGGCTGATGCCACTATCGAGTTGAAAGAAGTCCTAAGAAGTGCCCCCTGGACTCCAAAGGCTCTCAGCCTAATAAGCAGGTAGAGCCTGCTGTGGCCCTTCCTGTACAGTACCTCCATGTGATCTGCCCAGTCCAGCTTATTATTAAGGAGCACACCCAGGTACTTATAGGTGTTTACAATCTCGATGCTAGTCCCCTGGATGTGCACTGGTTTAGGAGGGCATCTGCATTTACGAAAGTCCATCACCATCTCCTTTGTCTTCCCAGCGTTAATCCTCAGGTGGTTCCGCTGGCACCAGTCCACAAAATCCCGGTTCAGTTCTCTGTACTCCCTGTCATCTTCATCTGTGATGAGGCCTATTATTGCAGAGTCATCAGAATACTTCTATAAGTAGCAGCTAGATGAATTGCATCTAAAATCTGCAGTGTACAGTGTGAAAAGGAAAGGGGCAAGAACTGTACACTGGGGTGCCCCTGTATTACAGATCACAGTATCTGACACACAGTCCTGGGCTCTCACATACTGAGGTCGATTTGTGAGGTAATCTAGGATCCAATTGAAGAGGTGGTGGTCCACTCCAGCAAGGGCCAGCTTGTCTCTCAGTAGCCCTGGCTGTATGGTGTTAAAAGCACTGGAGAAATCAAACAACATTATTCTCACAGTGTTCCCTGGTTTCTCCAGGTGAGAAAGGGCAATGTGCAGAAGGTGGATGATGGCATCATCCACCCCAATGCCTGGCCGATAAGCAAACTGGAGAGGGTCCATAGCCAGGCTCACTGGGGGGGGGGGGGGGGTGGGGGGGGGGGGGTTTGGACAACAAAGAATTAAATCGGGTTTCCTGCTCAGACTCATATTAAAGATATATGTAATTATACTTCACAGCTGATCCTCACAAGTCTTAATTAGCCTTGCACTTATACCATCTGACCCTGCAGCCTTCTCAACTTTGATCTTTTTCTGCTCCCTTCTCACCTGGGCACGTGTGAAGGTCAGACTGTGGTCAGATATTGACAACAGATTGCTGGATTTACTGGTCTTGTGGGAAGTAGCCGCAGGGGGTGAAATCAGTGTGATAGGGGGAACTGAAAGACATGCTGGGGTGGGAGGAGCTGGTGTGTGATCAAATCTATTGAAGAGTAGATTCAGTTTGTTAAGCTAATTAACATCTGCTTCCACTTGGGAGTCAGACTGTCTGTTACCCGAGATTGACTTAAGACCCTTCCAAACTGCACTTATATCTTTTCTTTTCATTTGCTTTTCCATTTTTTTCTTATAATTCTCTTTCTCCTTCCTGATTTAACGTCTGAGCTCATTTTGTACCTCCCTCAGCCCCACCTTATCTCTTGCCTTGAATGCCATCTTTTTCTTCTTAAGTAGTGTTTTTATATCAGAATTAATCCATGGTTTGTTGTTGGAGAAGCACCTCACCACTTTTGTGGGTACTGTGTTGTCCACACAAAAATTAATGTAGTCCGTTATGCAGTGTGTGAGTCCTTCTATATCTTCTCCATAAGAATCCTGCAGCACTTCCCATGCGGTAGTGTCTAAACAGTCCCTCATCACTCTCCTCAGACCATATCCTCACTGTGCGGGTGACAGCTGGTTCCCTACGTACAAGTGGCTTGTACACAGGTCAGAGATGCACTAGGTTGTGATCCGATCTTCCCAGGGGCGGTAGGGCTGATGAGTTATATGCCTCCCTTGCATTAGCAAAGTACAAGTCAAATGTTTTGTTATCTCCTGTGTGGCAGGTTACATACTGTGTGAAACTGGGCAGTGTGGATGATGGAGAGACATGGTTGAAGTCTCCAGACACAAGAAGGAGAGCCTGGGGGTGCAGCGACTGCAACTGGCTCACCGTGGCTTGTAGGACCTCATAGGCAGCCTCAGTTTTCGCAGAGGGGGGGCATATGTAGCTTATGTCCTTACAGAAAGTTTGCTCCTTAATCACAATTTGCCTAGGATTACACCATCTATCATTCACAAATATCGCCAGCCCTCCTCCTTTCCTCTTACCGCTCTTCCTTGTCCTGTTCGCCCGAAGGAGTTTTGAAGCCATCCAAGGAGACAAGTGTGATAACTTTGTAACAGTTTGAATTACCCAAGTGATTTTTGGTGACATGTCAGTTTTGAAAATATTTTTTGCATTTAATTTTTCAAAAAAATAGAAAATTTGGTGAATATTTGAAATGCTTCTGTCATAATTGACCATAGTATTATGTTGTACCGTGTTAGCCATTGAAAGTAGTGGAAGTGTGAAATAATCAGGCGATACCTTTTAGAGGCTAACTGAGTATATTTGATGGTAAGCTTTCGGGAGTACTAGCTCCCTTCATCAGACATGGTGTTATACAAGAAACTGAAAATTCACAGATTTAGACCCTAAAGACATGGACCTTCAAAGGATCTTAGAATCCTTAAAAAAAACAATGCAATATAAGTAGAGAAGTTATTTACAACAGGTCCAAAAATAAACAATCTGGAAACTTGTGGGACGTGATTAATTCTTGCTGTCACGTGATGATTTGTGACCCTCACAGTTCATACATAGTGTGACATGAAACTGGCATGAATATTAAGTCCAAATTGCAGAGTTTGAAATTTTTGCATTAACTTATATTCCCATTCTTTCCTCTCCCTCTGTGTCTTAAAATGTCCCATTAAAACCACAACCCGCAAATCTTCAATAGAGTGGTCTTCTCCGGAGAAAGGTGCAGCCACAGGGAGATCTGTTCTGCTGTTATTAATGGTGAATCTGTGTGAGTTCATGCGCTAAGTCTCTGCCCTGTTTCCCCCACATAGAGGCCTGTAGTGGGACACTGCACACACATTATGAGATACACCACATTGGAAAACCTGCAGGAAAATGTCCCCCTAATCCTGTGCACCTGATGTGACTGTGGGACAGGTACACTGTCAGCGGTGTGGATGTGCCTGCAGGTCTTGCACCTATTTTGCAGGCAAGGTGAGGTGCCATTTTCAGTTGGGGCCTTCAGGGCGCTTCGGACAATAATACGCCATGGCATCTGAGGGTTTAATTAACACTTGCAATTGGAATTATCTCTGACAGTGGTTGATGAAGCATGGTGTCAGCTGTACGTTACAACTGACACCCGATGTCCATGGTGCCTACTCAGATCCTGTGAAGGCGTCAACGACATAACATGATAGTAAATCAAGGTGAATTGACTCAATGTTCTATAACTTAGTATTTTGTCATACTGCAAGTGGTTAAGAATAATGTGGCTACATAGCACTTAGTCGACTGACACATCCTAAAAATAAAATTATATATATTTGGAGAATTATTCCAATTTATTGACCAAAATATAAAACACTGTGATATTAACAGGCAACAAACTCACTACTGTTGACTCAATATTCAGTAGACAGCCAGACATAGAGCTTTAGATAGACAGTTACACGGTAAGATTGAAAAGAACTTGAGTTCACAAAGTTCAGCCTATTATATTCTCTTGCTGTTTTAGACCTAAGGATGCTAAAAACAAAATCCATGCGAGGTAGTTATCAATTTGTCCTCACAGTAGGAGGAAAGACCTTCCTGACTCAATAAATGGCAATGAAATTAAATCCTTCGATCAATTATCCACATTTATAAGTAGCAGATAACTTTTCCTTATAGGAGGGTATTAATGCACTTTTACATTCTGATGATGAATAATTGATCTCAGTTTGTATTACAGTACATTTAAAAAAAAAAAAAAAAAAGATGGTGATATTACAAATTTTATTCTTGTAGAGGGAAAGGAGGAACAATATATTTTTCTATGCTTTCATGTTGGGATATCTCTGCTCACATTGCTAAATGCTGGGTTATGTTTTGTGCTATGTAAATGAATAAAAACGAATGCAGAAGAACACACCATACAAGAAAAGTGAGGGAATTTATTAAAATAAGCCTGTCAGTTTTCTGGTGCATTTTTGGCTCACAGCAGTTTTCTGCAAACAGGCCATGTGATGTGAATGTGATGTCATAGGTCTGTGAATGGTAGTTTACTAACACTGTGTGTAAGAGTATTAGTCAACATATTTCAATCTAACTGCAGATAGAATAATCACTGGGGAACCAATATGAATTCAGTGTCCTATGCAAAGGTATGTTATAGGGGTTCTCTGGAATAGACAAAAAACTAAAAACTAAGCTTTACTTTATGTAAACTCACCCTGAACAGGATCCCTGCTGCTGGTGAAGAGGGACAGAGTCAGCAATGGGACCAGATCGAGTCAAGTACAGGACATAACACTATTGTTTCTGTTCAGGCTTTATATCAGCCACACAGTATTTTTGAGGTACTCACCATGTCTGCACTAATACCAGTGGTGGAGCAGCTGAGAACAGAGGTTGCGCTCTTCCATCATCTTTTGGTATTAGTGTAGCTTTGGTCATTGTCTTAGAAATCCTGTCAGACTGATTTGTAGCCTGAACGAAAAACAGGGTGTTAAGACCGGTCCCCAACTCAGCCTGGCCCTACCCCATCTTCCCCCTCCCCTCCAGGAGCAGTAAACCTGTCCAGAGAAGAGCAGTGGCAGCCATTTTTTTTACCATCATACACCTAGAGGCAAGAATCTTGCAAAGAGAGTACAGACAGGTGTCAGGGGAGCTGCCCCAACATTTTATTTTGTTTGTTTGTGTTGGAATAATGTTTATTATTGCCTGTATTGCAACAACTACTGTTTATATGTTTATTAATGCATAAGCTTCTGTCTGTAAGGATAGTGTTAGGTTGTTAATAAAGCACTGTTAAAAAGGTGGGGGCTAAAGTACAAAACTAGGACGTTCCTTTCTTTTTGTAACTGCAGCACAGAGCAGAGCACATGGAAGCTCAAAGACAAGTAGCTGAGATCATAAGTTACAGAATACAGTGTATTATTCTTGTTCCTCAATAAATATCTGTTTACTGTTGAACGCCTGGACAGTCAAAGATTAATCCGCTGCCAACAGGTTATGGGTCCAGATACCCAGAGACACAGAAAGAAAAGGAAAACAACAGTGATCCAAGATGGCCACCAGCAGCAACTCTATGAAGTTCACAAACCTGAATAATCAGAACTATCAATCCTGGAAATTCAAGATAAAGATGCTGCTGATAAGAGAAGTTACGTGGAAATACACACAGGAGTCTAAACCTGACCCAGTAACAGATGACTGGATAGAAAAGGATCAGAAAGCACAAAGCACTATATCCCTCAGCATAGATGATGATCAGATTGTACATGTATGCAAATGTGACACTGCAAAAGAAATGTGGGAGCAGCTGCAGAAAGTGCATGAAAGGATAAATCTCAGCATTAAGCTATATCTAATGAGAAAGCTGTATCTGTCTAAGCTAAATAGGAACAGTGATATGCAGGACTATATAAGAAACACTTTAGAAATTGTGGAGCACTTACGTGGCATTGGAGAAGATCTCAAAGATTTACATATTGCTGCACTACTATTAAGTGGTCTTCCAGAAAGCTATGACACGCTTGTAACCGCACTGGATGCGCGCCCAGATAATGAGCTCACCCTGGAGTATGTCAGAGGAAAGCTTATAGATGAATACAAGCGGAAGCAGTGGCGTAACTAGGAATGGCTGGGCCCCAAGGCGAACATTTGACATGGGGCCCCCCCCCAACCCGCCGCCCCCAACCCTCCCAAGTCGCCGCCCCCAAACCGCCGCCCCCAACCCCCACCCCCACACACAATCCGCATTCCTGCGCACACTATTTTGCCCCATAGTGGCCCCGGCACACGGTATTATGTCCCATAGTGGCCCCTGCACACGGTATTATGCCCCATAGTGGCCCCTGCACACGGTATTATGCCCCATAGTGGCCCCTGGACACGGTATTATGCAGCATAGTGGCCCCTGGACACGGTATTATGCCTCATAGTAGCCCCTGCACACAGTAGTTTGCCCCATAGTGGCCCCAGCACACAGTAGTTTGCCCCATAGTAGCCCCTGCACACAGTAGTTTGCCCCATAGTGGCCCCTGCACACAGTAGTTTGCCCCATAGTGGCCCCTGCACACAGTAGTTTGCCCCATAGTAGCCCCTGCACACAGTAGTTTGCCCCATAGTAGCCCCTGCACACAGTAGTTTGCCCCATAGTGGCCCCTGCACAGAGTATTATGCCCCATAGTGGACCACCCATGAACGATTATTATACTCTGGGGTCTTTTCAGACTCCAGAGTATAATGATCGGAGACCCAGGGGAGGATAGAAACATAGAAAACACTCCCAACTTACCTCTTCCTCGCTCCGGTGCACTCCCGTGCGCTACTAAGGCCATCTTGTCGGATCTCGCGCGATCTAGGCCAACGTCGCGACGCATAATGACGTCGGCTGACGTCTGGGACGTCACCAAACAGGCCCGAAGCCTGCGGAGCGGCGGATAGGTGAGTTACAAGTGTTTTTTATGTTCGCTCACCTCCCCTGGGCCCCCGATCATTATACTCCGGTATATATGTATAACGATAGCAGTGATTGTGGGGTTTGCGGTAGCGACTGCCACAGGGCCCCGGGCCCCGTAATGTTCCGGGCCCTGTGGCAGTCGCTACCACTGCTACCCCGGTAGTTACGCCCCTGAGCGGAAGACAGAGAGTGTATGCAGCGCTGGGATATCTAAAGCAGAATTCCGTTTTAAAAGCCCAAGCTCTACCTGAAAATAAAAGTCATTTGAAAGAAACACATGAGTGTTTTCTATGCAAGAAAACAGGGCACCTAAAAGCTGACTGCAGAGTCTGGAAAGCTAGGATGAATTATCTGAAAAAGCAAAATCATCAAAGGGTTAAAAGTGCCATCACTGAAGAAAAACACAATTCAACTACTAAAACTGCTTTTACCATTAATGCAAGTACATCCAAGCATGCATGGTGTATAGACTCTGGAGCAACTAGTCATATGACCAATGACAGAAACTTCTTTTCTAACCTTAACCAAAGTAAGTCAGAGAAAGTGATTTTGACTAATGGTCAGTATATGAATACAGAGGGAATAGGGGATGGTTACATTGATTGTCAAGTCTCCCCAACACAAAACAGAAAGATCCCAGTAAAAGACGTGCTGTATGTACCTAGCCTTGAAAGCAGAGGCGTAGCTAGCGGGGGGGGGGCAGAGGGCGGCTGCCCCGGGCCCACTGAAGTTTTGGGGGCCCACCCTGGGGCCGCCATTAATACATCCTTTATTTTTAATTAGATCGGTGTCTGCAGACACCGATCTAGTTAAAACGTAACCTGCAACTTAACGGTATTGTAAACCGCAAGCCAATACAGGCTTGCGGTTTACAAGACGCCGAGATCACAGACGACGTCTGCTTCTCAGCACGGGCGGTGCGATGACGTCACAACAACGCGCCGCCCGTGCTCAGACACAGACGTCCTGTGCGTGGACAGGGAGGAAGCGCTGGCGGCTCCATTCATCATCGCAGGTGAGTATGACTTTTGTTTTTGTTTTTTTAGCTTAGTTGTGGGTATGTTAATAGTATAAGGGGTGGTTAGGAGGGGGAAATATAACTATAAGGGAGGATTCATTAGGGGGCATTATCATTATGATGATGGGGGGTCATTTATATAAGGGTTATTAGGGGGTATTATTAATACAAGGGGGGAGGTTATTTATATAAGGGTTATTAGGGGGTATTATTAATACAAGGGGGAGGTTATTTATATAAGGGGCCATTAGGGGGCATCATTTATATTAGAAGGCATTATGAACATAAGGGGATGGTCATTAATATAAGGAGCCATTAGAGGTGCAGTATTTATGTCAGGGGGAATCAGGGGCATACTATGAGGGTCAATTAATTAAATTAAGGTGGCACTTGGCTTTTAATAAGACTAAGGCCCCACGTACCTGGCTGCAGAAAAAAAAGCGATGCAGGAAAAACCGCGGCGTTAACATTGTGTTTTTTCTCGCAGCACTTTTCACAGAAGGTCCGCAGAGGTTTCCCCTGTGGACTTTCTGATTTCAATACACCTATATGGAAACCGGCAGTGTTTCTGTAGGTATAATTGAAATGCTTCAATTTCCAAAACTGCAACGGTTTTGGAAATCGCAGTGCGTCTGCTGCACATATTTTTCCACAATGTGTGGATGGGATTTGCTAGATGTAAAATGCCGGGTTTTTTTCTGTGGGTTTTCGCCACATGTGGCCCCTATCCCCACTTTGCAGTAAAATATGCGCAGCGGATATGCTGCGATTTCCACAACAGACGCAGTTTTGGAAATCAAAGCATGTCAATTATACCTATGGAAATGCTGGCGGTTTTCCTCTAGATATAATTGAAGCAGAAAGTCTGCAGAACCTCTGCCAACTTTCTGTGCAAAGTGCTGCAGGAAAAACTCTTTTTTGCTGCAGGACACCACGTGGGGCCTTAGCCTTAAAGAGGACCTTTCACGTCCTCATGTATATGCTGTTTTACATACCGCTAGAAAGTCGACAGCGCGCTGAATTCAGCGCACTGCCGGCTTTCCCGGTATGTGCCCCGGGGCTGGAGATATCGGCAGTCTTAGTTTCACGGTTTACTGTCAGAAAGGCGTTCCTGACAGTCTAGCTGCGCTGTGAGGAGCGCCCTCCCTGACAGTTCTCGTTCATAGACTTGTACTGGGGGGACGTTCCTCACAGCTGAGCGTCATCGCTGGGCTATAAGGAACGCCCCCTCTCTGTACTCGCCCATAGGGCTGTACTGTCCAGTACCACACTGGAATTCAGTGAGCTCTTTAGAACAAGCCATTCTTTCACAAATGTTTGTAAAGGTAGACTCCATGGGTAGGTGCTTGAGGTGTGTCCCAATACTTTTGTCTATATAGTATATGTGGCTGCTTACAAATTTGTATTTTGAATGCCTCTAATGTATATTCCTATTAGTGCAGCATCCCAGTGGACACTGCTTGTATGTTTTGCATTGTTTGTTTTACTTCCCTTTTCAGGGAAATACCACTGTGGAGTTGGTACACTTTCTCTTTTAGAAGAGTTTGGTCCTGCCCAACCAATGGTTGGCTGGGGTAAGGGGAGGAGACTTTAAGTCTCCAAGTGAGTTTGGTCAAGTCTTCGGTTAGACTAGACTATCATCAATTACTGAGCACCCCCTTGCTGTTAAAACCAGGCTCAGTTCCATCTTCTACAGTGGAATTCCCATTACACTACTACCGTATTTTTCAGACTATAAGACGCACTGGACCATAAGACACACCTAGGTTTTAGAGGAGGAAAATAGGGAAAAAAATTTTGAAGCAAAAAAATGTGGTAAAATATTTCATATATGGGAGTTGTAGTTTTGAAACAGCTGCAAGGCCACATTGACAGGGGACCCTGCAGCTGTACAGGGATGCATAAAGCATCTTTTTTTGCGGGGCCAGTTGTACTTTTTAGTTATACCATTTTGGGGAATGTCTGTTGCTTTGATAATTTTTTATTCAAATCAGAGGCAAAACAGCAAAAAAAACAGTGGTCCAGCACTTTTGATTTTTTTTTCTGCTATGACACTCACCCTACGTGAAAAATATTTTTATAAGTTTGTAGACCGAGCATTTTCAGATACAGGGATACCTAATGTGTATGTGTTTCACAGTAATTTTCTACTTTTATATGTATTCTAGGGAAAGGGGGTGTTTTAGAACTTTAAATTTTTTTAAATTTATTTATTTTATTTTTTTTTACTATTTTATTACCCCCCCCCCCCCCCGGGGGGGCTTGAACTTGCAATCCAAGTGTATTGTAGTCTATGGGAGATTCTGTACATTATTATTGCAGCTAGTCATAGACCAGTCGCAAAAGTAATTTTCCTATGACAGGCCTGGATGCCTTCAGTAGGCTCCCGGCTGTCACAGGAACAGGACGGCTCCCGAGATCGGGCCGCGCAGGAGCCGTCTTTCAACAAGAAAAGTACGGGGGCAGTGGGGAACAGCACCGGGGGCAGCTCACAGGTAGTAATGCCCGCGATCAGATCAGAGTTATTGCGAGCGTTAGCTCCGCGTCTCCACATTACAGCGGAGGACCGGTTGCTATGGCCACTGCATTGCAGCAGAGCGGCCGTCATCATCTTCACAGACCCGGCATCCACCGTAACAGCATGGCGGATGCCGGGAGGTTCACACCGCTGGGACACCCTCTCAGCTCAAGGCCCGCAGCATCACCCCACTCCTCCCGCTGCATGAAGCCAGCGGCGGCAGGAGTGGGGCAATGCTGTGACCCCGCTCCTCCGCCCCCCCCCCCCCGGAAAAACACCCTCACATTCGGACTATAGACACACTCCCATTTTCCTCCCAAATTTGGGGGAAAAAAAGTGCGTCTTATAGTCCGAAAAATACAGTACATCTGGAAGATGCTTTTGTTACAGTTATCTCAGTAAAGTTACTGTCATTTGGTTCAACTGCAGCTGCTGTCTCCTGAGTCATTACTGCGCTTACCATCAAGGGACCTTCCGACCACCATCACCTGGTTCAGTGAGAGTAGAGGACTCCTCACAACTGGAAGTGCCCCAAGAGCACTATCACCAATACCATCAGGTACACCACATTCCCCACCAGCTCCAGAAGTGGGCTTGAGGAGTCGGTTAAGTGCTCCTGGCCACTGTTGAAAACTAAAACTACTCCTTTCATCCTTCGGTTCCCTCAGCTAGGATGCAGCTTTAGTACAGATTTATTTGCTCTTTCATCTTATTTATTTATTGTAATTATTTAGAATATATTTGACTTATACAGACAATCACTATTACAACAAAATTCAACATATATAAATTAAATAGGCTATATATATATATATATATATATATATATATATATAACAGTGGGGAAAAAAAGTATTTAGTCAGCCACAAATTGTGCAAGTTCTCCCACTTAAAAAGATGAGAGAGGCCTGTAATTGACATCATAGGTAGACCTCAACTATGAGAGACAAAATGAGAAAACATATCTAGAAAATCACATTGTCTGATTTTTTAAGAATTTATTTGCAAATTATGGTGGAAAATAACTATTTGGTCACCTACAAACAAGCAAGATTTCTGGCTCTCACAGACCTGTAACTTCTTCTTTAAGAGGCTCCTCTGTCATCAACTCATTACTTGTAGTTATGGCACCTGTTTGACATTGTTATCAGTATAAAAGACACCTGTCTACAACCTCAAACAGTCACACTCCAAACTCCACTATGGTGAAGACCAAAGAACTGTGGAAGGACACCAGAAACAAAATTGTAGGCCTGCACCAGGCTGGGAAGACTGAATCTGCAATAGGCAAGCATCTTGGTGTGAAGAAATCAACTGTGGGAGCAATAATTAGAAAATGGAAGACATACAAGACCACTGATAATCTCCCTCGATCAGGGGCTTCACGCAAGATTTCACCCCATGGGGTCAAAATGATCACAAGAATGGTGAGCAAAAATCCCAGAACCACAGGGGGGACCTAGCGAATGACCTGCAGAAAGCTGGGACTAACGTAACAAAGGCTACCGTCAGTAACACACTACGCCGCCAGGAACTCATATCCTGCAGTGCCAGACGTGTCCCCCTACTTAAGCCAGTAAATATCCGGGCCCGTCTGAAGTTTGCTAGAGAGCATTTGGATGTTCCAGAAGAGTATTGGGAGAATGTCATATGGTCAGATGAAACCAAAGTAGAACTGTTTGGTAGAAACACAACTCGTCGTGTTTGGAGGAGAGTGAATGCTGAGTTGCATCCAAAGAACACCATACCTACTGTGAAGCATGGGGGTGGCAACATCATGCTTTGGGGCTGTTTCTCTGCAAAGGGACCAGGACGACTGATCCGTGTACATGAAAGAATGAATGGGGCCATGTATTGTGAGATTTTGAGTGCAAACCTCCTTCCATCAGCAAGGGCAGTGAAGAAGAAACGTGGCTGGGTCTTTCAGCATGACAATGATCCCAAGCACACCACCAGGGCAACGAAGGAGTGGCTTCGTAAGAAGCATTTCAAGGTCCTGGAGTGGCCTAGCCAGTCTCCAGATCTCAACCCCATAGAAAACCTTTGGAGGGAGTTGAAAGTCAGTGTTGCCCAGCGACAGCCCCAAAACATCACTGCTCTAGAGGAGATCTGCATGGAGGAATGGGCCAACAAATCAGCAACAGTGTGTGCCAACCTTGTGAAGACTTACAGAAAACGTTTGACCTCTGTCATTGCCAACAAAGGATATATAACAAAGTATTGAGATTAACTTTTGTTATTGACCAAATACTTATTTTCCACCATAATTTGTAAATAAATTCTTTAAAAATCAGACAATGTGAATTTTCTGGATTTGTTTTCTCATTTTGTCTCTCATAGTTAAGATCTACCGATGATGTCAATTACAGGCCTCTCTCATCTTTTTAAGTGGGGGAACTTGCACAATATATATATATATATATATATATATATATATATATATAGAGGATTTAATAATAAAAATAATAATAATTTTGTGAAGACATATATCAATATAATGTCTTTTTAACTGTGTTTTTTTTTTGTATCATAATAAAATACTTTAACGAAGAAAAAAATGTGGTATAAAAACTACTGTATGAACGTATAAAGTTCCATATTAAACAAGTCAGGAAATAAGAAGAATCTACCATTGAAAATAAAACAAAATCAACTACCGTAGGAGGAAAGAAAAGAGGAATATGAATTATATCAGCCTCCTCTTAGGAGATACAGTGGGGAAAAAAGTATTTAGTCAGCCACCAATTGTGCAAGTTCTCCCACTTATAAAGATGAGAGAGGCCTGTAATTGACATCATAGGTAGACCTCAACTATGAGAGACAAAATGAGAAAACAAATCCAGAAAATCACATTGTCTGATTTTTAAAGAATTTATTTGCAAATTATGGTGGAAAATAAGTATTTGGTCAATAACAAAAGTTAATCTCAGTACTTTGTTACATATCCTTTTTGGGCAATGGCAGAGGTCAAACGTTTTCTGTAAGTCTTAACAAGGTTGGCACACACTGTTGCCGGTATGTTGGCCCATTCCTCCATGCAGATCATCTCTAGAGCAGTGATTTTTTGGGGCTGTCGCTGGGCAACACTGACTTTCAACTCTCTCCAAAGGTTTTCTATGGCTGAGATCTGGAGACTGGCTAGGCCACTCCAGGACCTTGAAATGCTTCTTACGAAGCCGCTCCTTCGTTGCCCTGGCGGTGTGCTTGGGTTCATTGTCATGCTGAAAGACCCAGCCACGTTTCATCTTCAATGCCCTTGCTGATGGAAGTAGGTTTGCACTCAAAATCTCACAATACATGGCCCCATTCATTCTTTCATGTACACGGATCAGTCGTCCTGGTCCCTTTGCAGAGAAACAGCCCCAAAGTATGATGTTGCCACCCCCATGCTTCACAGTAGGTATGGTGTTCTTTGGATGCAACTCAGCATTCACTCTCCTCCAAACACGACGAGTTGTGTTTCTACCAAACAGTTCTACTTTGGTTTCATCTGACCATAGGAAATTCTCCCAATACTCTTCTGGAACATCCAAATACTCTCTAGCAAACTTCAGACGGGCCCGGGTATGTACTGGCTTAAGTAGGGTGACACGTCTGGAACTGCAGGATCTGAGTCCCTGGCGGCGTAGTGTGTTACTGACGGTAGCCTTTGTTACATTAGTCCCAGCTTTCTGCAGGTCATTCACTAGGTTCTCCCATGTGGTTCTGGGATTTTTGCTCACCGTTCGTGTGATCATTTTGACCCCACGGGGTGAGATCTTGCATGGAGCCCCTGATCGAGGGAGATTATCAGTGGTCTTGTATGTCTTCCATTTTCTAATTATTGCTCCCACAGTTGATTTCTTCACACCAAGCTGTTTGCCTATTGCAGATTCAGTCTTCCCAGCCTGGTGCAGGCCTACAATTTTGTTTCTGGTGTCCTTCCACAGCTCTTTGGTCTTCACCATAGTGGAGTTTGGAGTGTGACTGTTTGAGGTTGTGGACAGGTGTCTTTTATACTGATAACAATGTCAAACAGGTGCCATAACTACAAGTAATGAGTTGATGACAGAGGAGCCTCTTAAAGAAGAAGTTACAGGTCTGTGAGAGCCAGAAATCTTGCTTGTTTGTAGGTGACCAAATACTTATTTTCCACCATAATTTGCAAATAAATTCTTAAAAAATCAGACAATGTGATTTTATAGATATGTTTTCTCATTTTGTCTCTCATAGTTGAGGTCTACCTATGATGTCAATTACAGCCTCTCTCATCTTTTTAAGTGGGAGAACTTGCACAATTGGTGGCTGACCAAATACTTTTTCCCCCACTGTAACTCCTTAAAGGGGTTGTACAGGCAAAAATGGACAACCCATTTAAATTATAAATGAGTCGGGAGCAGTGAAAAAAAAAAAAAAAAAAATTCATACTCACCTTTCCACGATGCTCCAGTGACACCCAGCGCAGTCTTCTCAGTCCAGTGTTGATGTGTGGCGAAAGTCCCAGACACGTGACTGCTGATGCAAATCAGCGGCCTCAGCAAAAGGCAGGCGATGTGACATCACAGGTCTCTTTCTGAGGCCTGGTGAGGCCGCTGACTCCTGCAGTTTCCAAAAAGAGGTCACATGTCAGGGAATTCCACTTTACTGGCATTTCAGGTGTGCTGCAAAGGTTGCATGGCATCCAAAAACCAAACCATCTAAATCTGTGCTGCAAACAAACAGTGTTGTTTCATTTCTGTTTCTTGCTGTGTGCCCAATTAGCAGTTGATACCCACATGTGACAATGTTAAGTGGGGTATCATATATGTGGGTAAACAGCTGCTTGGGCACACAGAAGAGTGCAGAAGGGAGGGAGTGCTGTTTGGCATATAGAACATAGATTTAGATGTATGGTTTTCAGACACCATGTCAAGTTTGCAGCAGGGCTGTGGAGTCGGTACGCCAAAGCCCCAACTCCGACTCCTCAATTTCCCCTGACTCCGACTCCACCAAAATAGGCACCGACTCCGACTCTACGACTCCGACTCCACAGCCCTGGCACTGCTAAACCTTATAGGTTCACTCAGAACTCAGTCCCATCATTATATGAGGAATAGAACAGACCTTTACAGGACATTTCATCATTTTCAACATTTCATCATTTTCCCAAATTCTTATGAAAATATATTCAGCACATACTGCATTGTACTACTAACTGTACCAATTTATTATATATTTTGGGAGTCGGAGTCGGTCCATTTTATACCGACTCCGACTCCACCAAAATAGGCACCGACTCCGACTCCACGACTCCGACTCCACAGCCCTGGTTTGCAGAGCCACTGTGAGGTGCCAGTAAAGTACCCCAGAAATAGACCCTATTTTGAAAACTAAAAACCTCAAAGAATTTATCAAGAGACATAGTGAGCATTATATTTGCAAATCTGAATGCACAGGAAATGATAAAACAAAAAAAAAGTCAAGCGGGCAGAGTACATAGGTTATACTAAATTCCACACTATTTTCACAGTAGCTCCTATGATTGGATGGTCACTCTGGGAGCTCACTTCTGGTGTGTTTAATTTGCAAACCTGAGGGTTACCCTGATATACCCTCACACAGCTTATAAATTCTCTTTCTGCAACAACTAGTTTTGTCCTAAAAATTTAGCGATTTTTGTTTTGTTGTTGTCGCATTGCATTTATTTTTCTTGTTACAGGATCACATTTTCTGACAATTTTGGGGAACCTATAACTAATTGACTACAATTTATTTACTCTTTCAGGGGGGATTTAAAAAACAAAACAAAAAAAAAAAACCATCAATTCTGGCATTTCTCTTTCACATTTAAAATTTTTTGCCATTCACTGTACAGCATAAGTAACATGTTATCTCTATTCTAGGTTATTTGCTACCATTACTATAATATCTAATTTATATTGTTTTTTTAAGCATTACTAATTTTGCTGAATAAAAATCCATACAGAAGTATTGGTGTATAACAGCTGTCAGCCTATGCACATGCATAGGCTAATATTCCTGGCTAAAACAGCAAGATCTCAGACCTGGAGCGACAGAACAGGCCCTGGGCTACTGAAGAAACTACACAGCATCAAGAGGTGGCGTGTAGGGGGTGCTGATTGATGAGGTACCGGGTTGCTAAGGAAACTCCTTAGATTGATCATGGCATCTAAGGGGTTAGCATTTACAATCGGAGCTCAGCACCGACCGCAGATATTATAGGTGGGTGTCAAATGTTTGTTATACCTGACACTCGCTATTGATAGCACCTGTTCTGCTTCTGAATAACTGCAATTACCATGACATAGTAGTAGTACGTCATGGTGAGGAAAGATACACCTCTCCATGACATACTATTGCATCATGAGGCAGGAAGGGGTTAAACTAGTCAGATGTGATTATCATCATTGAGGAGAGACACTAAGGACAAGACAGGACACATTGGTGAGGGGAAAGGATATGTTGATATAGGGATAGAATTAGTCTGAAAATGAAGCCGAGTCCAAGTAATGTACAGTCATGGCCAAAAGTTTTGAGAATGATACAAATATTAATTTTTACAAAGTCTACTGCTTCAGTTTTTCTAATGGCAATTTGCATATACTCCAGAATGTTATAAAGAGTGATCAGCTTAACAGCAATTACTTGCAAAGTCAATATTTGCCTATAAAATGAACTTTATCCCCCAAAACACATTTCAACATCATTGCAGGATGTTGAAATGACCACCTAACATCGTTTCAGTGATTGCTCCATTAACACAGGTGTGGGTGTTGATGAGGACAGGGCTGGAGATCAATCTGTCATGATTAAGTAAGAATGACACCACTGGACACTTTAAAAGGAGGCTGGTGCTTGCCATCATTGTTTCTCTTCTGTTAACCATGGTTATCTCTAAAGAAACATGTGCAGTCATCATTGCACTGCACAAAAATGGCCTAACTGGGAAGAGTATTGCAGCTAGAAAGATTGCACCTCAGTCAACAATCTATTGCATCATCAAGAACTTCAAGGAGAGAGGTTCCATTGGTGCCAAAAAGGCTCCAGGGCTACCAAGAAAGACCAGCAAGTGGCAGGACCGTCTCTTAAAAGTGTTTCAGCTGCGGGATCGGGCTACCAGCAGTGCAGAGCTTGCTGAGGAATGGCAGCAGGCAGGTGTGAGTGCATCTGCACACACTGTGAGGCGGAGACTCTTGGAGCAAGGCCTGGTCTCAAGGAGGGCAGCAAAGAAGCCACTTCTCTCCAGAAAAAACATCAGGGATTGTGAACTAGCAACAGACTTAAACAATTAAAATGAATATAACCAGGAACCAATGAAACCCCCAGAGACAGACAACCTATGACACAAAAAACTACAATACTGTCAGAAACAATTTAGTACTTCTCATCTGTAGGACTCCGTAATCCAAATATAAAGTATGAAGACTGTATTAACATGAAGAGGACAGCTGTGCCAGCTGAGGGTGGGTTCACACCTGCGCTTCAGTCCGTCCATTGCCAATCTGTATCTGATGCCAAAATCTCGGCGAACGGGATTGGCATCAGATACAGACAAGTCAGCGACGCATTGGTTAAAAACCCATTCATTTGAATGGGTTTTTAAAGCAATGCGAGGGTGTCCGATTGCACCCTCTGCGCTGTGAAGCTGTTTTTTTTTCCTCGGACACGAAGTCCTGCATGTCCGACTTTGTTTCCGATGAAAAAAAAGGATTCGCAGCGCAGCGGATGCAATCGGACACCCTCGCATTGCTTTAAAAACCCATTCAAATGAATGGGTTTTTAACCAATGCGTCGCTGACCTGTCTGTATCCGATGCCAATCCCGTTCTCCGAGATTTTCACTTGGATTGGCAACGGACGGACTGAAGCGCAGGTGTGAACCCACCCTGAAGATGGTAAATAAAGTTGAATGGGATATGCTTGTGTTGAAAGAAGTGTAGATACTCATAACATAAAGAGTCGGTGAGTAGTGGGTTTAGTAGTCGTTGTTTTTGCACCGTCAGCCATGATAGATCTTGGAACAGCTGAATGGGAGCTCCATCCAATTGTCCATTATGGTCTCTTTCAGTTCAATATAATTTACAGAGCAGATAACATCATGGGGTCATGGCATTGTGCCTTTAGGCTTAAGCGGCTTATGGACTCTGTCTAGTTTTATGGGATGAGAGCTAAGTTCCCCCCAAATCAATTTTAATATAGCCTGTAATGTGTCCTTGAGGTCCTCATCTCTAGTGGCCTTTGGGATTTCAGTTCTGCAAGCAGGAAATGCAGCTGGTATACTTACTGTGGTGTTTTTACTGTATCTGTTGCCTCTAATGAAGGATGTCAACTATTCTGGGTGGAAGTCTGGTCCTCTGGGGTGGAGGGTCATTTGCGGCTTGGCAGTAGTCAGTTCAGAAAGGCAGCAGCTGCCGGTGAAGAGTTTCGGGCAGACTTCTGCAGCGACACTGCTGGTGAGGATTCCCTGCATGCATGATGTGGTGCTGACGGGGTCTCATGTGGCAGGGTGGCCATGTGAGAGGCTGAAGATGGCACCTGGGTCAGAGGTGCTGCGGCTTGTTGGGGGTAATGGTTTAGTGGCCATAATCCACTGATAAGGGCATGATTAGCTCATGAGCGACCTTAGAGAGCCCGAAAGGCAACGTGATATGGGATGCATGGGGCCCGATGGAGGGCTGAAGTGGGAGCAGGGATCGGTAAGTAGGGCCATGGGCCCATGGCAAGATATTGCGAAGAACGCCTGCGCAGTTTTGTTTCGGACTGGACACGTGTGAAGTGGCTGCTATGGGACATAATACTGTGTGCAGGGGCCGCTATGGGACATTTGGACATTGAGGCAGATGTCCGACTCAGATTCCTCTTTACTTTCCAACGTCTGAACAGGTTCTATCTTCTTGTTATGGAATGGCCTGTATTACAGTCCACTCAAGTAAGTCAGCAAAAAAACACCCAATTTCAGTTGTTTTTTTTTTTGTTTTTTGTTTTTGCTGTGGTGCACTAAAAGTTTCACTGATTAAATTAAGCTGCAATGTAGGAAGAAAATTATGAGAGAGTTGTTTGATCACTTGTTTCATTATATACAGTGCTGGCCAAAAGTATTGGCACCCCTGCAATTCTGTCAGATAATACTCAATTTCTTCCAGAAAATGATTGCAATCACAAATGCTTTGGTAATAATATCTTCATTTATTTTGCTTGCAATGAAAAAACACAAAAGAGAATGAAAAAAAAAGTCAAATCATTGATCATTTTACACAAAACTCCAAAAATGGGCCAGACAAAAGTATTGGCACCCTCAGCCTAATACTTGGTAGCACAACCTTTAGACAAAATAACTGCAAACAACCGCTTCTGGTAACCATCAATGAGTTTCTTACAATGCTCTGCTGGAATTTTAGACCATTCTTCTTTGGCAAATTTCTCCAGGTCCCTGAGAGTTGAAGGATGCCTTCTCCAAACTGCCATTTTGAGATCTCTCCACAGGTGTTCTATGGGATTCAGGTCTGGACTCATTGCTGGCCACTTTAGAAGTCTCCAGTGCTTTCTCTCAAACCATTTTCTAGTGCTTTTTGAAGTGTGTTTTGGGTCATTGTCCTGCTGGAAGACCCATGACCTCTGAGGGAGACCCAGCTTTCTCACACTGGGCCCTACATTATGCTGTAAAATTTGTTGGTAGTCTTCAGATTTCATAATGCCATGCACACGGTCAAGCAGTCCAGTGCCAGAGGCAGCAAAGCAACCCCAAAACATCAGGGAACCTCCGCCATGTTTGACTGTAGGGACCGTGTTCTTTTCTTTGAAGGCCTCTTTTTTTTTCCTGTAAACTCTATGTTGATGCCTTTTCCCAAAAAGCTCTACTTTTGTCTCATCTGACCAGAGAACATTCTTCCACAAAGTTTTTGTCTTTCTCAGGTAAGTTTTGGCAAACTCCAGCCTGGCTTTTTTATGTCTCTGGGTCAGAAGTGTGGTCTTCCTGGATATCCTACCATAGAGTCCCTTTTCATTCAGACGCTGACGGATAGTACGGGTTGACACTGTTGTACCCTCGGACTGCAGGGCAGCTAGAACTTGTTTGGATGTTAGTCGAGGTTCTTTAGCCACCATCCGCACAATCTTTTGTTGAAATCTCTCGTCAATTTTTCTTTTCTGTCCACATCTAGGGAGGTTAGCCACAGTGCCATGGGCTTTAAACTTCTTGATGACACTGCGCATGGTAGACACAGGAACATTCAGGTCTTTGAAGATGGACTTGTAGCCTTGAGATTGCTCATGCTTCCTCACAATTTTGCTTCTCAAGTCCTCAGACAGTTCTTTGGTCTTCTTTCTTTTCTCCATGCTCAATGTGGTACACACAAGGACACAGGACAGAGGTTGAGTCAACTTTAATCCATTTCAACTGGCTGCAAGTGTGATTTAGTTATTGCCACCACCTGTTATGTGCCACAGGTAAGTAACAGGTGCTGTTAATTACACAAATTAGAGAAGCATCACCTGATTTTTCAAAGGGTGCCAATACTTTTGTCCACCCCCTTTTTTATGTTTGGTGTGGAATTATATCCAATTTGGCTTTTTGACAATTCTTTTTGTGATTTTCCATTGAAGACAAATTAAATGAAGATATTATTACTAAAGCATTTGTGATTGCAATCATTTTCTGGAAAAAATTGAGTATTATCTTTCAGAATTGCAGGGGTGCCAATACTTTTGGCCATCACTGTAGTTCATTTCTGTAGACTCACTCATAAAAGTCAAATCGAACTGGATTTCAGATTATATACATAGCTCTATGAGAACAACAATAGAAGACAACAGAAAAGTTGGTTTGTTATGTAATTGTCTTTCCGATCATAACGGAGACAAGTATAGTTCATCACTGTGCTGAAATAACTCAAACTTTAAAGACCTGACCTTCAAATACAGGAACATTTAGCAAGTACAGTAAATGAGTGAAATGGAACAATGGTAATTTTTTGTAAAACAGTTTCAGGAGGTCGAATGAAATTAGAGATAATAGGTTGCTTTATTTCTTTCAGAAACCACATCACTTTTGCTTTTGTGTGGTGTGCTCTGTGTTGCAACTAAAACTACTGTGCAGTCATTTGAGTGAGTGTGAGCTGTGATAGTAGATGCAGTTAATGGACAAGAGTGGCTCTGTTTCCTGGAATAAAGAAAACTATTTCAATATTATATAACTGATTTTTTAAATAAAAACAATGTCACCTTTTAGATTACCCTTCCTTGTATGTTTTGCAGAATTAATAATTTGAGCATGAAAGGAGTATTCATGTTATTAAATTTGGTCCTTTATCTAAAGGATAGGAGATACCTGTATGATCAGTGGGGGTCTGACTACTAGGACACAGACCAGTGTGCCCCATATGAAAGGAGGTATGGTTTCTAATTGGGCACACCTTCTCATTTCAAGAGTTTTCTGTATTTTCATGACTATAAAAATTGTAGATTCACACTGAAGGCATCAAAACTATAAATTAACACATGTGGAATTATATACTTAACAAAAAAGTGTGAAACAACTGAAAATATGTCTTATATTCTAGGTTCTTCAAAGTAGCCACCTTTTGCTTTGATTACTGCTTTGCACACTCTTGGCATTCTCTTGATGAGCTTCAAGAGATAGTCACCTGAAATGGTCTTCCAACAGTCTTGAAGGAGTTCCCAGAGATGCTTAGCACTTGTTGGCCCTTTTGCCTTCACTCTGCGGTCCAGCTCACCCCAAACCATCTCGATTGGGTTCAGGTCTGGTGACTGAGGAGGCCAGGTCATCTGGCGTAGCACCCCATCACTCTCCTTCTTGGTCAAATAGCCCTTACACAGTCTGGAGGTGTGTTCGGGGTCATTGTCCTGTTGAAAAATAAATGATGGTCCAACTAAACGCAAACTGGATGGAATAGCATGCCGCTGCAAGATGCTGTGGTAACCATGCTGGTTCAGTATTCCTTCAATTTTGAATAAATCCCCAACAGTGTCACCAGCAAAGCACACCCACACCATCACACCTCCTCCTCCATGCTTCACGGTGGGAACCAGGCATGTAGAGTCCATTCGTTCACCTTTTCTGCGTCGCACAAAGACACGGTGGTTGGAACCAAAGATCTCAAATTTGGACTCATCAGACCAAAGCACAGATTTCCACAGGTCTAATGTCCATTCCTTGTGTTCTTTAGCCCAAACAAGTCTCTTCTGCTTGTTGCCTGTCCTTAGCAGTGGTTTCCTAGCAGCTATTTTACCATGAAGGCCTGCTGCACACAGTCTCCTCTTAACAGTTGTTGTAGAGATGTGTCTGCTGCTAGAACTCTGTGTGGCATTGACCTGGTCTCTAATCTGAGCTGCTGTTAACCTGCGATTTCTGAGGCTGGTGACTCGGATGAACTTATCCTCCGCAGCAGAGGTGACTCTTGGTCTTCCTTTCCTGGTGCGGTCCTCATGTGAGCCAGTTTCTTTGTAGCGTTTGATGGTTTTGGCCACTGCACTTGGGGACACTTTCAAAGTTTTCCCAATTTTTCGGACTGACTGACCTTCATTTCTTAAAGTAATGATGGCCATTCGTTTTTCTTTACTTAGCTGCCTTTTTCCTGCCATAATACAAATTCTAACACTCCATTCAGTAGGACTATCAGCTGTGTATCCACCTGACTTCTGAACAACACAACTGATGGTCCCAACCCCATTTATAATGCCAAGAGTGTGCAAAGCAGTAATCAAAGCAAAAGGTGGCTACTTTGAAGAACCTAGAATATAAGACATATTTTCAGTTGTTTCACACTTTTTTGTTAAGTATATAATTCCACATGTGTTAATTCATAGTTTTGATGCCTTCAGTGTGAATCTACAATTTTTATACTCATGAAAATACAGAAAACTCTTGGAATGAGAAGGTGTGTCCAAACTTTTGGTCTGTACTGTATATACAAGCGTATATATACTACACTTTTTCCATATAATTTTTTTTTATAAATGTTAATGGATTTTGTATAAAGCGCCAATAGCGCTTCCTATGGGCTCATATTGTATTTCTGTTTGCCTCAAATTTTACACAAAATTTTTCCTGAAGGATTTCATTAGAAGCCATGACATAAAATGTGGGAAAATCATGTCATAATGCAGTAATAGTCTATGTGATGTCACACAGATGGATCACATGATGGCACATGGAAAGCAATATGGATCCATGGAATTTCCATATTTATGAGACCTTAATCTGTATTTTTTTTTTTTACTGTGATTGAAACTCCAAGGTATAATTTCTTTCACATAATGATCTGTATGATTTTCTCAACATTGAGGGAAAAAAGGATTCCTGTGGATGGAATATATGCTTCAAAACAGTAGGAGTATGCGCTGATATCTTCAAAAGAAACAAAATCAACTCTAACATAACACTTCAAACCATGTCTGCTCATGTTTTGGCTTTTTATGTCTAGTCCCTACATAATTATTCAGTCCCTGTAAGGCAGTCGCCTTGAACCACCTAAAATTCAAAGACATGATAATAGGTGGAAATATTCAACCATTTATATGGTGGTTGCCGGGGGAGCATTGTATTCGATCGAGATGAGTGTGCTAATATATGCAATCACTGGGAATGGGGTCCCAGAGCAACAATTGTTTTTGATGCCCAGTCGTGGTAATATATCTATGCAGCTCTCCCATACTCTTAAGAAAAATTCAATTCTGCTTTCCTTCTGTAAGGATGCTTCCACCAAATCTATTCTCATAATGAAAAAAACTGTTCTTCTAAAAACAGTCTGAAAAATGGCAAGCCAGGATACAGCCATAGTTGGAGAATAGTTTTACACTCAGCAGCCATGATAGTCATAAGTAACCTCAAACATCTTTCTGAGCATCTTTGCATATTCATGTCTACATATCCAAATATTGCCTATAATGAGGTGGATGATTGAGAAAAAGATATCACCCTGCTCCAAAATTGTTGTACTACAAGGAAATCCCACAAGTAGTGAAAGATATCAGCCTCCAGGGTCTATCATTTTCTACAACAGGATGTGTCATAGATCCCCATATGGTAGCCTCTATTTGTAGTTATATATGAATAGTAACAGATTTGGAGACATCTCCAGTTAGTGCGATCAGTGATAGCAACTTATCGTTCAGTTCTGGGATTGTCATGAGTCGTTTTTCAGAAGGGTGGAGGAAATTGGTCATGGTCCAATGGCTTGCCCCATCCCTAAACACTCAAAGAGCCTTAACCATTTTGGAATTATGGGTTTTTGATGAATATTAAGAATGAAGAGTATTGGGTATGGAGTCCAAAGTTATTTCAGACCCTCTTCCATGACTTTCAGATATAGATAAGCAATGGGTTTATTTTTGCCTGGACAGGCAATAGTTCATACAGTAGTGCTGTTGTAACAAATTGGATAGATTTCTGGATATAAACACAATATCAAATGTGCATCAGAATAGTCTGAAGTACCATGTAACCAGTCCTTAATCACCCTTAGAGGCACTGCTAAATTGCATTTTTGGATGGATGGGAAATTTATCTCACTGTTTGATTTAGGTTGGATAAGAATGTGGTATACTTCCAAATAAATAACCTTTCTATATTTCTTGATGTTCATGGTTATGGCCATTGCTGTGATCATGTAGCAGTGGCACCGCTTACGCAGCTCCATTCTCTACATTTTCCTGAGGCTGGCTGGATTTCGAGGTGTGCACATGCACAGTAACTTCCTGTTCAGCCCCCTCTCTTACCATCTATATGCAAGTAAACAGGATGGCTTCTGGGCATGTGCATGCTCCCTGGAGCTGTGCATTTCACAGTCCTCTACACCTTACAAACAAGGCCACTGCATGGCTCTTCAGAGATATACTGATAGCTCTGATAAGGACTCAGATAAACTCAAGCACATATTCTGAGCTCAGTCAAAATAACAAAATGTTGAACTGTCCAAGGTTTTATTCTCCATGCAAACATACATATACTATACAGTACCACCCCTAGTGGTAAGTAAATGATAATAGATTTATTATTTACTCTGCAGGCTATGTTCAGATTTATACTGACAGCCCTGATAAGGATTGTAAGTCTATATGTGAAGAGAACCTCCGAAATAAATAATAAATCTATCATCATTTCCCCATGAGTGGCCATATATGTAGGATTGCATTGAGGGCAAAGACTGGGACAGAATTTGCTAAAAAGTGATTTTTTTTTTTATCCTGAATTGTATTGGAAATGTGTATAAACAAGGAAGCAAGATTGTGGGCTACAGGGACTACAGCCGCAGTCCAACCCAGTTCCTGTAAGGAAGACAGTCTGTCTAACAGGAGCTGCACGGAGGTCATAAATATAAGTAATTATACCATTTTGGCATCTAATCAGATTTGTTTAGAGTAGTTCATAGGATATATGGAGGATTTTCTTTACAATATGAGATGGTAATACTCTTTTAATTCAGTTCTAAAACAAGGAAGCTTTATGCAGGAGTATACAAGGCACCCAGTAAATTTAGCATTAAAATGAAATGTAATACATTTTGTACCATAATATAATCCATAATATTTTAACACTAAATCAAAATTTTAAGTTATTATAGTCATTTTAATGATATTTGTTTGTACAACACCAACATATTCCTCACCTAATATGTAAGAAAAAGCAATTACATACACAGAAAATATTAAGTTCAAGACTAAGGAAAGTGATGCCAATGTTTACATTTATTTATTAAAACTAGATAGTAAAATATATCGCTTTGTCTAATTTGTTTATATTTTCTGATTGTAGATTTTTTCAATTCTATGTTCTGTACATGACTATGGAGGCTGCCATCTTGCCTGAGCTTCTTCTTTGCTCTGTTAACAGTATTTAGTGATATGCTTTACAGCACTCTCATCGCCATAGGCAACAATTGATTGGAGTGAACTCACTATGCTCATCATCTATCATCAATTGTTTATGCAATGATGGGTCACCTGTCCTGTGATCTTCTATTGTGATCCTGTTTGTGATGGAAATAAGTGACTTCTAGAAAGAAAACCCATACAGAATTGGAATATAGTGTTATATTATTTGGCTTAGTAGTCTGAGTGAAAATTGCATGATATAGTACTTTTTATATGCATAGAGATAAGGAAAATAAAAACTATATATATATATATATATATATATTTTTTTTTTTTTTTTTAGAAAATATGTTTAGCATAAAAACTTGGTTTAAAAAATAGGTCATTTTCTGATAACACATTCCCTATGAGACCATAGCACCCTGCTGAAAATGTATTTACAACTAATGAGAAGTGATTCAAGAGAGGGAATAGTATTTTCAGAACAGTGAACCAGCCTCTTACCAATAGAAACGCACATTAAACAAATATCACATCTGTAAATACAGAAATGTGCTATGTATATTCATGGCACAAATCTTATGAAAGGAAAAATTTACAGAAGGAATTTTTTGGCCAAGGCTACACCTAGACCTTTAATGTCTCAGTGCAAAATAATTACTCAAAAGCGATCTCTGTAGGAATGCATTCAGTAGTTTAGAAATCTTTTCAAAGTCATGCAAGTTACTAAAGAATTCTTTTTATACTTGCTATTAGCTGATATTTCTGAGCAGTTACTCAGTAGCTTTATTTCTTGTCAATAGAGTAATATGAAAGTCACTTGGAAATCACTTGAACATCTCTTGCTAAGGTTTGGATTATTACAAAAAGTCTTGGTGTAGCCCTTACCTTAATCAGTAGTTCTTTTGAATTGAAATTGTCATAATGTCGCAAATTAGGATATAAAGAATGGCATAAAAGCTTCAAAACTTCATACATTTTTATAATATTGCTGGCAATAAAAACAAAACTTTAAACTGCTTAACTAAGAACAGGTGAGGATACAAAACAGCAATACTGGCATTTTTTTTTTTCAATATGATGATATGATGAACTGTGTTTTACGGTCCCTGCACAGTGGAAGCGAATCCCATCCACACATTGCGGGAACATACGTGCAACGGACATGCTGCGATTTCCAAAACTGCTGCGGTTTTGAAAATCGCAGAATGTCAATTATACCTACAGAAACATCGGCGGTTTTCCTATAGGTATAATGGAAGCAGGAAACCTCTGCGGACTTTCTATGAACAGCAATGTGGGAAAAACGTGATGGATTGCCGCCACGGTTTTTCCCACAGTGCTTTTTTGCTGCGGTCCGCTACGTGGGGCCTTAGCCTAAAAGAGTTTTTAATCCTAATAGATATCCTGCCTGTATTATGCTAAAAGGCAATATAAAAACATTATTAAACATTCCAAAGCATTATATATACAAATAAACACATTTTTTGGCCAGGGCTCAACATTGCGAAAACGCAGCGTTTTGGCCGCAGAAAAAACGGTGCATTTTATACTACCTGCAAACTGGATGGGATTCTGGCTAATCCCATTCACACATTGCATTTTTGAAAATCGCAGCATGTCAATTATACCTACGGAAATGCTGTCATATTCTGTATAGGAACAGGGACAGAAAGTCCACAGAGGGAATCTCTGCGGACTTTCTGTGAAAATCGCTGCAGACAAAAATGGTCTATGGCTGCGGTTTGCTACGTGGGGCCTTAGCCTTAAAGGGGTTTGCCCACAAAAGACATTTATGGCAAATCCACAGGATATATCATAAATGTTTGATAGATGTAGGTTCCATCTCTGGAACCAGCATCTATCTCTAAAATTAATAACAACCAAGTCCTATTAATATGGTCATGGGTTTTAAACCTGCCCCATTATATATGTACAGCTAAGGCTTATACTGTACCTCCTGCATGGCTGTGAGAGACAGTTTGGAACCCTGTGGAGATTTTATTACCACTTTTGTATTCCCCTTTGCACACTACATCACACTGTATAGTCACTGCCTCTATTGGATCACATGATTGCTGAGTGTCCACCACATTGTAGAACTGCTGGTACTTAACTGACCCAGATCAGCTCTGCCGCTGACTATTATCACTAATGGGGGCTGTTTTCACCTGTTACTGGGGCTCCTATGAAACAATGGAGTCCACATCCAAGGATATGCAAAGATAGGACAGAACTTGACTAACAGCTAAACATCTGCCATATCACCAATGGAAATCATATCGGACATTTGTAGTATATAGAAAAAACGTGGCTAAATAGTGTGTCTTTTCATGTTAATAAATGTGTTATATTCTCTCAGTTTTGAATAACAGCAATTCTTTTTGAATCAGCCTGTAGTTTGCATATTTATATAAAGTTAAGGTAGATTGTAGTTTAGCTGCAGTGTCACTGTCACAGGCACAAGATTATTATTCCTGGCATATTACTCATGAAATCTGAAATTGACATTATGGATTTTTCCATGCTAGGTCATGTCTAGTCTAAAAGTTGCAACATATTTTTTTCCTCAGGTACATATTAGGTCCTTAGGAGCAATGACTGGGAGAGAGGTCCAGCATGGAGCCATTCTCCTTCAAGCAGGTGGTGACAGTATCCTATGTCACCAACACGTTTAATCCTGATTGGACTTCATCACGGTCAATACTCATTTCCCCATATGTGAAAATGCCTTATTCTAATACAAACCAATCAGACTTATTAAATAGATAGATATGTTTATAAAAATAAAATACACCCTCTTTGAATTCTATGATTTTTTGTATCAGGACATAATAAAATTATGTGATCAACAAGTGTAACTCCCTCTATAAAAACAGAGGTTTTGGCAGTTTACAATGAAGTGATGACCTATGACATTGTGTGTCTGGTTTCATTACAGCGATTTTGCTGCTCATTGGAATCTAGTACTATTAACTAATGTTTTTCAGCGGGATACAACAGTATTACCTAATTTATCTTCATTTGCCATTTCGATTTAGGTCTTTCTGCTCATTGATTCTCAGCATGACTTACTGTATTAGTACTGCCCTGAATATACCCTCATTAGAAATGTTCTTTTGATTGAAGGTCTGTGCTCACCAGCATTAGTACTGCCCTGACTACAATCTCATTGGCCAACTTATTTTGATTGGTTGCCTTTCTCCGCAATAATTCTTAGCAGAGCTCATTATTATTAGTTCTAGAGTTCGGCGAATCAATTTGTTATGAGCCAAATTCGGCCTGAATATTCCAAACTATTCAAACGAAACTGAATACTTGCAATTCATCTCAGATGAACTAAAGTAGTCACACGCATTGCGCGGTGAAAATACAGAGGAGACACATCTTTGACATTCTGGCATCTCCTAGACATCACCTGACAGCCTCTCAGCCAATAAAGAGTGGTAGGTGGAGGCCTTATAGTGCTGATGTAACAAAAAAAATATAATGCTCTTTGCAAGAAAGAGAAGAGCCACTGATTGATACACAAGCAAGGGGACTGACGTGTTATTCATAACCACATGATCCAAAGCGATTGCTCCATTTTCTACTGGAAAACAACTGCAACAGTTGCAATAGAGCTACATAATAAAAAGAGGTGAAATAGAAGAAAGTTTAGTTAGATTTAATCAATTACAGACAGATAAATAAATCATAAGAGTAGCTGGAGAGAGAATTTTTGTACTGTCCTGTGTGAGCCTGTGTGAGGACTACACAAAGTGACCTAGTGGCAGCGGCATGAGGAGGACACAGAGTGACCCAGTGGGAAGCAGCATGAGGAGGACATACAGTGATCCAGTTCCTCCCCTCTGTGACTTTGTTTGCCCAGGCAAACGAGGTGTAGAATAATAATAATAATAATAATAGTCCTTTAATAGTCCCACAATGGGGAAATTCAGTGTGTTACAGCAGCAAAGATTAGATAAGCAGATTCAAATACAAATACAACATGTACAGGAATGTTCCAAGGTAAGAGGCATTACATTGATAGTAGACAGACAGATAGGAAGTAGCAGAGGAGGGGGGGGGGGGGGATTTAACAGGCAGAAAGATATTTCAGCTCTCTGTGTGTATTGCTCTCTGCTTAGGTCGGTGTTGGTTGTACAGCCTAACCGCGGTGGGGAGGAAAGACTTCCGATAGCGCTCCTTCTCACACTTAGGGTGAAGCAGTCGGTCACTGACAGTACTGCCCAGTGCTATCACAGTCTCATGCATGGGATGGGACTTCTTCTTCCGCATGGAGCTCACCACGGACAGTATCCTTTTGTCACCCACCACCTGCACTGGGTCCAGTGGGCTCCCCAGGACAGAGTTGGCCCTTCTAATCAGCTTGTCAAGTTTATTTCTGTCCCTGGTTGATATACTGCTTCCCCAGCAGGCCACTCCAAAGAAGATGGCTGATGCCACTACCGAGTTGAAGAAAGTCCTAAGAAGTGCCCCCCGGATTCCAAAGGCTCTCAGCTTCCTAAGCAGGTAGAGCCTGCTGTGGCCCTTCCTGTACAGGGCCTCCATATGATCTGCCCAGTTCAGCTTATTATTAAGGAGCAAACCCAGGTACTTATAGGTGTTCACAATTTCGATGCCCGTCACCAGGATGTCCACTGGTTTAGGAGGGCATCTGCATTTACGGAAGTCCACCACCATCTCCTTGGTCTTCCCCGCTTTAATCTTCAGGTGGTTCCGCTGGCACCAGTCCACAAAATCCCGGTTCAGTTCTCTGTACTCCCTGTCATCATCATCTGTGATGAGACCTACTATTGCAGAGTCGTCAGAATACTTCTGTAGGTAGCAGCTAGATGAGTTGCACCTAAAATCTGGAGTGTACAGTGTAAAGAGGAAAGGGGCAAGAACCGTACCCTGAGGTGCCCCCGTATTACAGATCACGGTATCTGACACACAGTCTTGGGCTGTCACATATTGAGGTCGATTTGTGAGGTAGTCTAGGATCCAGTTGGAGAGGTGGTGGTGCACTCCAGCAAGGCCAAGCTTGTCCCTCAGTAACCCCGGCTGTATGGTGTTAAACGCACTGGAGAAATCAAAAAACATTATTCTCACCGTGTTCCCTGGTTTCTCCAGGTGAGACAGAGCCCTGTGCAGAAGGTGGATGATGGCATCATCTACCCCAATGCCCGGCAAACTGGAGAGGGTCCATAGCGGGGCTCACTAGAGGGCGGAGATGTGTGAGAACCAATCTCTCTAAGATCTTCATCAAGTGGGATGTCAGTGCTACAGGTCTGTAGTCATTGAGGTCCATAGGGTGAGGTTTCTTTGGAACTGGTACCACACAAGAAGATTTCCATAATTCAGGGACTATTTCCTGCCTCAGGCTCATATTATACATATATGTAATTATACCACACAACTGGTCCCCACAAGTCTTAATTAGCCTTGCACTGATGTCATCTGGCCCTGCGGCTTTCCTCACCTTGATCTTTTTCATCTCCTTCCTCACCTGGGCCTGTGTGAAGGTCAGACTGTGGTCAGATAAAGATGGATTTCTGGATTTACTGGTCTGTTGGGAAGTAGCCGCATGGGGTGAAGTCATTGTGGTGGGGGGGAACTGAAGGACATGCTGGGGTGGGAGGAGCTGTTGTGTGATCAAATCTGTTGAATAGGTTTAGTTCATTAAGCCAATTAACATCTGCCTCAATCTGGCAGACAGACTGTTTATGACCCGAAATTGAGTTAAGCCCCTCCCAGACCCCCCTTATGTCTTTTCTTTGCATTTGCTTTTCCATCTTTTTCTTATAACTGGCTTTTCCCTGCCTGATTTGATGCCTCAGTTCCTTTTGTACTTCCCTCAACCCCTCCTTATCTCTTGTCCTGAATGCCATCTTTTTCTCCTTAAGTAGTGTTTTTATATCAGAGTTAATCCATGGTTTGCTGTTGGAGAAGCACCTCACCACGTTTGTGGGTACTGTGTTGTCCACACAAAAATTTATGTAGTCTGTTATGCAGTGTGTGAGTCCTTCTATATCTTCTCCATAAGAATCCTGCAGAACTTCCCATGCGGTTGTGTCAAAACAATCCCTCAGAGCCTCATCACTCTCCTCGGACCATATCCTCACTGTGCGGGTGACAGCTGGTTCTCTACGTACAAGTGG
This sequence comes from Leptodactylus fallax, assembly GCA_947044405.1. Classification (NCBI taxonomy): domain Eukaryota; kingdom Metazoa; phylum Chordata; class Amphibia; order Anura; family Leptodactylidae; genus Leptodactylus; species Leptodactylus fallax. The sequence continues at coordinate 49,071 of CAMRHE010000048.1, read as the reverse complement.
CTTGTACACAGGTCGGAGATGCACTAGGTTGTGATCCGATCTCCCCAGGGGCGGTAGGGCTGATGAGTTATATGCCTCTCTCGCGTTGGCAAAGAACAAGTCCAGTGTTTTGTTGTCTCTTGTGTGGCAGGTTACATACTGTGTGAAACTGGGCAGTGTGGATGATGGAGAGACATGGTTGAAGTCTCCAGACACAAGAAAGAGAGCCTGGGGGTGTTTCAACTGAAAATGGCTCACCGTGGCTTGTAGGACCTCGCAGGCAGCGTCAGCTTTCACAGAGGGGGGAACATATGCAGCTATCACGATGACATGTGATAGTTCCCTTTGTAGATAGAAAGGTCTCATGTTCGCAGCTAATAGTTCAATGTCCTTACAGCAAGTTTGCTCCTTAATCACAATGTGCCTAGGATTACACCATCTATCATTCACAAACATTGCCAGCCCCCCTCCTTTCCTCTTACCGCTCTCCCTTGTCCTGTCTGCCCGAAGGAGTTTAAAACCATCCAAGGAGACCAGAGGGTCAGGAGTAACCTCAGTGAGCCAAGTCTCTGTAAGTAGCAGCATGCTGCACACCCGAAACTCCTGATTATGCCTGGTGAGCACTGTTAGTTCGTCCATCTTGTTTGCAAGAGATCTCACGTTGCCCATAATGATGGAGGGGAGAGCTGGTCTGAAACGTCTCTTTTTAATCCTCTGAAGAATTCCAGCTCTGCACTCCCTCCCCCTCCTTTTCCTTCTCCAGAGCTCTTGGGGGATGTCAGGGCAAATGGTAAGCAGCCCTGCTGTGTCTCTAAGCTGCAAAAGTTTCTCCCTGGAGTAGACAAAATAATTGTCTGCAGACACAATAGTTCCCATTTCAAGCAGAACAAAAAGACAGATAAAACAAAAAAGTATCACAAAGGTCCAATTCCAAGTCTTTGTATGTTTCTTCATAGTGCAAAGTCCCTTAAGTAGAGAAATAAAAAACAAGATAAAGAAAGAAAAATAAGAGAGAGACTCAGAGCTGCTGAAACAGGCTGCCACTCCTGCAGCGCCATCTTGGGAAAAAAAACAAAAAAAAAAAAACAGCGTGACACCACCGTGCCCTGCGCATGTGGTATTCCGGAGGAGCATACACCTTATTTAAAGGTGTTTATTAGTGTGGAAACCCATAAGGAAGACCATATTCGCCATTTTTTTCCAAGTATAAAGTTGCAGGCCATTTACCAATACAGCATTGTCAATAATTCAATAATTCGGAGCCACAAATCTCTGCCTTTAACACACTTTTGTTATAGGTGTTCATTAGTTGGGAAAGAAATAAGGGGCATATTTGCCGTTCTCTTCAAAGTAGAAAATAACAGGCCTTTTTGACCTTTGCAATTATGTTTTTTCATCGAACAGTATGTCAGACAGAGAAGCGAGAGGCCATGCACAGGGGAGGGCCACAGGCCTAAATGTTTCTGGTAAAGGCACACGTCGCAGCAGAGTAAGGGGGCATGGCAGCAGGGGTCAGTTACAGAGGCCTGAGCTCCCAGTGTCAAGTAGTGGTTGTATCTTGACCAGCAACCCAACAGTTGTAGATTGGTTGACTCGGTCATCCAATTCATCCCAAGTCATATCAGACACCCCCAGCCAAGAGTCGGTGGGTTCGTCAGACACAACCCTTAGTTGGCATGGCCCGGCAGCAGGCCCTGTGCCCTCACCTGTCCTCAACCTGCCTCTGTCCTTTTCTGTTCCTTCAGCTAGAGAAGTACTTTATGCTGTGGACTCAGATCCACTGTACAGTGAGGAGGAGGAGGAGGTATTATTATTATTATTATTATTATTATTATTTGTTATTATTGTTTATTTATATAGCACCATTAATTCCATGGTGCTTTACATTTGAGGGTTAACATACGGTACACAAGATATACAAAACTGATAATACTAACAGTGACCAACTGGCATAGTGGGTTACAGGAGCAGTATCAGCTCCATCAGAAGCAGCCTGAGCCTAGAGTCACTGATGAGCAGCTTTCTTCACCCGCATAGTGAAGAAACTGCTCATCAGTAGCTAGACACAGAGAAGAACCTGAACCATCAGGTGGTGGCATACTTAGAATACACCCTGCAAAGATCCGCTGGACTACTGGGCAGCCAAACTGGATTTGTGGCCGCAACTGGGCGATTTTGCCCTGGAAAAGCTGTCCGGCCTGGCCAGTATTGTGGCATCAGAGCGGGTGTTTAGTGCGGCGGGGGCCATAGTTACCCCAAGGTGAACTCACTTGTCCACCCAAAATTTGGAGAGACTGACCTTTGTGAAGATGAATCAGGCATGGATCAGCCATGATTTCCAGCCACCAATGCCTGATGCAGCAGATTAAATGATCCATGCTGCCTCACCACACTCTGCCACTGGTTCACTGTATAGCCTCCTAAGACTGTTGCATTATAGAGACATGCTATGTAGCAAGTTGGCCGCTGCCTATCTGCGCCATCGTCCATCCTCTCGCATGTCTGACCGGGGGGGCCCTGAGAACTTAACTTGCACAGGCATGGCAGCTGTGGGAGGGGGTGGGGGTGGCAGGAGCAGTATCGGCTTCATCAGCACAATGGGAACAAAATGGCGAATATGGTCCTTCTTATGGGTTTAGACACTAATAAACACCTTTAAATAAGTGATAATAACCACTAAGAATTATTGAATTATTATTGACAATTCTGTTTTTAAAAATGGCCAGCAACTTTATACTGGTAACAAAATGGCAAATATGGTCCTCTTTATGGGTTTAGACACTAATAAACACCTTTAAATAAGTGATAACCGCTAAGAATTATTGAATTATTATTGACAATACTGTTTTGATAAATGGCATGCAACTTTATACTGGTAACAAAATGGCGAATATGGTCGTTATGTCTTTCCACACGTTAAACACCTATAAGTACCTGGGTTTGCTCCTTAATAATAAGCTGGACTAGGCAGATCATATGGAGGCCCTGTACAGGAAGGGCCACAGCAGGCTCTACCTGTTTAGGAAGCTGAGAGCCTTTGGAATCCGGGGGGCACTTCTTAGAACTTTCTTCAACTCGGTAGTGGCATCAGCCATCTTCTTTGGAGTGGCCTGCTGGGGGAGCAGTATATCAACCAGGGACAGAAATAAACTTGACAAGCTGATTAGAAGGGCCAGCTCTGTCCTGGGGAGCCCACTGGACCCAGTGCAGGTGGTGGGTGACAAAAGGATACTGTCCGTGGTGAGCTCCATGCGGAAGAAGAAGTCCCATCCCATGCATGAGACTGTGATCACACTGGGCAGTACTGTCAGTGACCGACTGCTCCACCCTAGGTGTGAGAAGGAGCGCTATCGGAAGTCTTTCCTCCCCAACGCGGTTAGGCTGTACAACCAACACCGACCTAAGCGGAGATCATTACACACAGAGAACTGAAATATTTCTCTGCCTGCTAAATCCCCCCCCCCCCCTGCTAATTCCTATCTGTCTGTCTACTATCAATGTAATGCCTCTTACCTTGGAACATTCCTGTCCATGTTGTATTTGTATTTGTATCTGCTTATCTTTGCTGCTGTAACACACTGAATTTCCCAATTGTGGGACTATTAAAGGACTATTATTATTATTATTATTATTATTATTATTAAAGGCTTTTTTTTACAGATACGTGCAGATATATATTGGATGATAATTCAGTTTTGTTTGGCACAATAGTACTGACTAATGTTATGCTTTGGAAGAATAGTGACTAAGCCTCTTATAATAAATGCCTTTAAAAAGGTGTTTTTTACAAATACTTGCAGATATTAGTCTATGATAAGTCACTATTTTTTGTTGTACTACACTGCAAAAGGCTTGTTGTGTTCCACCTTGAAGACACAGATAAGAGTAATGAGCAGCAGTATAATGGCAGTGAGTGCTGCAATGTGAATTATGCTGCAAATTCTTGCTGTAAATGACCCTGCAACCACCCCAAATTCTTCTCGCAATTCCTCCTTATGCTTTCCCTACAGTTCTAAGGCTCAGCCTCTTTCCCTGAACTTCTATATGTTTTTCAAGTCTTTCCCTAGCTCCTGCCGACATCTGTCCCTACAGTAAGGCCTGCTACTTTATACTGGTAACAAAATGGCGAATATAGTCCTTTTTATGGGTTTAGACACTAATGAACACCTTTAAATAAGTGATAACTGCTAAGAATTATTGAATTATTATTGACAATACTGTTTTTAAAAATGGCCTGCAACTTTATACTGGTAACAAAATGGCGAATATGGTCGTTATGTCTTTCCACATGTTAAAGGCGTTTATTACAGATAAGTGCAGATATTATTGGATGATAATTCAGTTTTCTTTGGCACAATAGTACTGACTAATGTTATGCCTTGCAAGAACAGTGAATAAGCCCCTTATAATAAATGCCTTTAAAAATACTTTTTTTTACAGATATGTGCAGGTATGGCTTTGGCACAATAGTACTGAATAATGTTATGCCTTGGAAGAACAGTGAATAAGCCCCTTATAATAAACGCCTTTAAAAAGGCTTTTTTTACAGATACGTGCAGATATTAATGAATGGTAATTCATTGTTTTTTGCTGTACTGCACTGCAAAAGGCTTGTTGTGTTCCACCTTGAAGACACAGATATGAGTAACGAGCAGCAGTATAACGGCAGTGAATGTTGCAATGTGAATTATGCTGCAAATTATCGCTGTAAATGACCCTGCAACCACCCCAAATTCTTCTTTCAATTCCTCCCTATCCTTCCCCTACACTTGTAATCCTCTTTCCCTGAACTTCTCTGTTTTCTAAGTCTTTCCCTAGCTCCTGCCGATGTCTGTCCCTACAGTAAGAACGATGTGGAATGACTGTACCTAATTTGGCCGAGGGTTTTTATAGGGCTGTGACATCACAGGTCCTGCTGGCTGCTGATTAGCTGCACGCTTGGCATTGTGGGTGATCCTGCGCTCCCAGAGTCCCTTCCCCCTTGTCCTAACATGTGCGGTGGCCATTTTTTTTAAAAATGCGATTCGATGCATCGAAGTGTGAGGAAATACTGAATCGTGGCAAATCGAAGATTTCCTGAAATTCAGATCGAATTCCACTTCTGCAGAATCGATTCGGTCATCTCTAGTTATAATGGCAAAAACCATCACAGCTTATGCTAGTTTGAAAAATTTCTGTTTGTTACATTTTTTGGGGGGTGGGGGGGTTTTGGTTAACCAATATTTACAAGCCTGACTGACGCAGTGTGCACTAGTCTAATACTTACTGACCAGGTCAACCTTTTAGTGCTTTGCCTTTTTTTTAAAATAGTTTCTTGTAAAACAAAAAAGACATACAAACAGTGTCAAAATTGTTACCAAGCACTATTATAATTGAATAGTGTGCAAGAAAATGACTGGAAAAAATACAGGTCAGGGGAAATGCTAAAGGAAGGGGAGGAGGAAACACTTGAGTGAAGTTTTTGAATTAAGTTTTTTGATTATTTAGCTCACTTATCTCAGTTACAGCAGGATATTGCATCTGAGAGTGATGGGCTTTTGAGTCAGGCTTCTGTGTGTTCCTTCTACTCCTCTAATGTTGTAACATGTAATTTACTGCAAGGCCTTTCTGGACTGTCAACCATGTCTCCTTCATCTTTTTCACTGATACAGATCCCTAGTTGTGATGTTGCACCTGCTGAAAAAGCTATTTCTCCTTTCACTTCTTTTTGATGAGTTGAAGAGAACAATCAGAAATTTTTGCAAGTAGAGGAGGCAAAGGAAGAAGAGGAAGATATGACTGTTGATGGTGGAGATAGTAGTGTCAGGGGGTGTGGTACTGGTAGTCGTGCTAGTAGGGGCACTAGGGGAAAGAAGAATCCCATGGCCATGATGAGTTATAAAAAAGGCTACATGATCACGTTGCTTCCACTGCTCTTCTCTCGTTTCATGGATGTAAGGTGAAGTGCTGACATGTTTTTACAGCTAATGACTCTGGATCAGAGGAGCCACACAACAGAGATGCTGCTCCGTTGTATCCTTCAGCAACTATCCAGCTTGATGGCTCTTTGCCAGTGACAACTGGGCAGTGTGACCATTGGCAATGGCACTAATATTGTCTCTGTGCTGTAGTTGGGTCAAACAACACATTGTCCTTGTATGGTGCATGCGTTGATGGTGCATGCGTTGAACTTGGTAGTGCAATGCTTTATTAACATGTATAGTGGCTTAAATGAGGTGCTGCTCATGGCCAGAAAAGTGTCTGCACATTTCAGCCATTCTTATGTAGCTAAAAACACCCTGCTAGACTTGCTGTGACAAAATGGTCTGCTTTCGTACCATGTTATCTGCTATGTTCCAACTTGGGATCTTCTGTGTGAGCAGCAGATGGCGGTGAATGATTACTGCTTGCAGCAGACCACAGGGACAATGTTTTTTTTTTTTTTTTTTTTGATCTACCATTGGATGCTATGAGTGCAGTGTGTCTCCTTCTTAAGTTCTTGGAGGAGGCCACCAAATTTGTCAGCAGGAGCAGCATCAGCTATGTCATCCCTTACTGGAAACACTTTCACTCATGTAATGAAGGATGGAAGAAGAACAGTTTCTACCTCTTAGTCACCAATGCCATCATTGTCCTGGGTTGATTCAAGGGGAACTGGAGGAGGATAAAGATCTGGGTCAGGGTTATTTTGGTGGAGGAAATGGACTCCTAGACTGGAAGAGGAGAAGGAATATTTCTTCCCTGTCTCCCAAAGGGAAGCAAAATTGGCATATTATCAGGATAGGCTCTATACCCAGCTTGCCACAGCTGTTAGAGAGACCCCTCAAGTGCCAGTCGCACATATGGCCAAGTGACCACTGTCCACTCCCAGTCTACCTCACTCAGTCAACACTCCACCTCCTTCGCCAGTGCCACACCTACAAGTAGTAGGAGAAAAAGCTACAGAATCATCAGCCAGTACAGTATCTGTAACATGATGAACCAGAAATGTTTCACCTTGCAGTGCCATCCAGACCCATAACAGTCAAGTGACAACCACCAGGTGCAAGAGCAGGTACAGCTGTACCTAGATTATTCCTATATTCCAGCAGATAATTGTGACTCCATGGAATGCTGGCGCAAGAGGTTAGAGCAGTGGAAGGAGCTGGTCCAGATTGCCATGGGAGTTTTATCTTATCCAGACTTAAGCATAATGGCTGAGGGGGTGTTCAGTGCTGTCAATGGTATTATAACACCTAGAATGTCATCTAAACACTTGAACTGTGCACCGCTAGTGTGGAAAAAATGACTTTCAAATGAATAAGTCATGGTTCCATGAGAATTTTCACACACCTCTGGCTGATGCCCTTGAGTAGAGCTGCTACCGTCTCCCTGTATCACGCTACATTTACTGTACTGCTGATGCTGCCTGCTACTCATAAAAAGCCAGATATAATTTCTTGTGTCCTGGTCTATCACATTGTGTTTTAGTTTCAAAGTTATTTATTGAAATATGTCAAAAGTACAAAATATAGGGCACACATGAAAATATTCACAGATACAGTGCAAAAAAGCGTAGTATGGCGTATAAAATACAAGGGAAATATGATAAAACCAAATAGAACATGCCTAAAAAAGACAGGGGATAAGAGAGGAAAACAGGGAGAGAAATAATCAACAGCGTACATATGGGGAGGGGAGGAGAGAGAGCACTGTAGGATATAGAGCATACAGCAAGGGGGCAGATGGACCCTGCTTAAGGACAGGAGAACGAACATCCCATGTAATCATGAGGGTAAATCATAGTTGAAGACAATATGACAGGCCTGGGACATTAGACCTATGGATACAGGGAGCCCAAATTTTATCCAAAAGTGGTCGGTTATCAGAGATGATGGCGTTATTTTTTTGTGGAGTATTATGGATTCAATACGCCTCAACACATCGGATAGGGAGAGGTATGATCTTTTCCAGTTAGAAGCAATATGGATACGCGCAACCATCAAGATGTACTGGAGTATTTTATGTTGAGCATATTTTAGGGTGTTTGGTTTAAGGCTTAAGAGGAAGATTGGGGCTGACAATGGGAATGTTTGGCCAAAAAGCCATTGTACTAATCTGTGGACAGCTGACCAGAAGAGATAGACATGTAGGAAGGACCACCAAATATGGAGAGTGGTGCCCAAGGCATCACAGCCTCTGAAACAAAGAGGTGAGACCATAGGATAGAAGCCATGTAGGGACCAGATAGTTTCTATAGAGAATTTTCTGGGAGGATTCCATAAGGGTGCCAACTGCCCTTGCTAATGGATGTGCAACAGGCAGTCCACTGGGCTGGGGTTAAAGTAGAATTAAGGTCAGATTTCCAGGCCGATATGAAGTCTAGTTTAGTGTCAGGTTGGAGGGGCATTCAGTAGACTATATATAAAAGAGAGTTGCTGTAACATCCTTGCCTGTCCGGGCTTTGGCACGATCCTCCGGGCACACGCTGCGGCGCAGGAGGCGTGTCCAGTTGTGATTCCTTCCTCTGGGTTTTTCTTGTATTGTCTGAACACTGTCCTATTCCCTCACCTCTTTAATTGATTTTCCGCCACACCCGTCTCCTTCCCCTTGCTTTCCCTCTGCTCCACTAAGAGTTAACTTTAGTCTTACCTGTGTGATTGACAGCCTATCCTCCTATCAAGTCTGGGGCGGGTTCTTCCTCCCTATTTATTGTTTGCTCACAATCCCATTGGCGCCTGCTATTGCCTTGCACGTACGGGCTATACTCCTTGCTCTTTGTTACCTGTTCTTCTTATTCTTGACCATTGGCTCACCTTTGACTTTTCTCTTGGATTGTGATTCTGTACTGCATTGCTCGTTTGTTACCGACCCCTTGGCTAGCTGACCTCCCTTTGTTGTTGTTCGTCCTGTCTGCGTTCTGTGTTATCACTTATTATAAGGAGGGACTGTCGACCAGTTGCTGGCTGTCGCCTAGGACAGTTCGGGCAATTAGCCAGGGACAGTTGGGGGGGTTCAGCTTAGGGTCCACTGTTTTGTTGTGCCCATCTCCCCAGAGTTCTCCAGTAGCCACTGGGGAATCGCTCCTCTAGCAATTCCCTTACAGTTGCTCTAAACAAGCATAACCTTTCAAAACTGGTGGGTTGAAATTTCCGGGTTAAGTGGGTGACCAACTTCGGGGTCCAAAGTAAGGCTTGTAAGGAAGCCGAAGCTATAAGAGAGGACTCCAGTGTGATCCATTGTGGGCAGTCCAACTCGTAAATAGCACACAATTGGGAAAGCCTAGCAGCAATGTAATATTTATAAAGATGAGGGACCGATAGGCCTCCCAATCTCTTATGAAAATACATAATACGTCTGCATATCCCTTTCTGAAGGGGGGGCTATGGGAGAAAAGAAAACTGGCGTAGGGAGAGTGCGAAATTAATAGAGGATACGGGGTAGGCTGACCGTCTTGACCAAGTGTACTCTACCTATCCAAGAGGGGAGGGGCAATGCCAGGCAACCAGTTCTTTCAGAAGTTTCAGGATCAAGATAACATAATTCCACTTAAAGCGGGCATCTAAGGAATTGCAGAGGTTGACACCCTCATCTGGAACCCAAAATTCAGGGTAATCAACTTGGCAGTGGTCGGGGGACAATGAAATGTAATATTTCAGACTTAGACGTGTGAAGTCTAAAACCTGATAATAGTGTGAAGCGAGTGAGAGTATTGATCAAATTTGGAAGCAGGATCAGAGGGTTCGTAATAATCAACAGCATGTTGTCTGCGAAAAGATTAGTTTTGTATTCATGAGTGCTAATCCCACTCCCGTAATGTCAGGGTGGGAGCAGATAGCAATAGCTGGTGGCTCTATAGCTAAAACAAATAAGGCAGTAGACAAAGGGCAGCCTTGTTTGGTTACGCTGTGTATATTAATGGGCATCGGAGAGTCTGTGGGGAATTTCAAGTATGCAATAGGGTTGCAATAGAGGCATGAAGGGTATCTCATTGAGTTTTAAATGTTAAAATGTGTTAAAGCAAGTGGAAATGTATGGTTAAAGAGATTGTATCTACTGCTTACGACTGTGCTGGTGAAGATTTGATGATTTACATTTGTTCTGCAGACACCTTCCAGTCATTAAGTTGACTATGAGGTCTTCTGTATACCAAAGTATTATAAAATCAAATGTGATGCTCAAGCTTGGCTGAAACTGGGTCATGCAACAGTACAATGATCTCAAGCATGGCATAAAATGTACTAAAGAATAGTTCAAAACTACAGAATAGCTCAATATTACAAAGCCCAGAACTCATCCCAACTGAAACCGTGCGGTGGGAAGAAGAGTGGGCCAATATTCCTCCAGAATGATTATTCCTTATTGCAGTTAGTTATTGCTGCTGAAGGTGGTTCTACAAATTATTCATGGAGTGTTTTTAGTTTTCCATTTTCCATTTGTATTAAATAGCGAGACGTGAAATCTGTTGTTTGTATTGTTGTTGATCTGAGATTGTACTTACCCTGGTCTCTACCCAGTCCGAGATTCTTAAAGCAACCACTCGCCACCTAGAGGACCTGGACAACCGCAGTAGGAGGCACAACATCAGAGTTCGCGGTCTACCGGAGGCCACGGGGGAGGAGGATTTAAAGGCTACTCTGGAGGCCATCTTTAACATGCTTTTGGGTAAGCCACCTGAACACCGCATCAAATTGGACAGAGCACATAGGGCCCTCCGTCACAAAGGCACTACCGCTGCACCAAGGGACGTTATTTGCTGTGTGCAGGACTTTGAACTCAAAGAAGCTATTATGGCCCAGGCCCGCTCTAACACAGATTTTGACTTTGACGGTGCCAAAGTCCAGCTTTACCCTGACCTGTCCTGGATCACCTTGCAAAAGCGGCGTTGGCTCCGACCTCTCCTTTCATCCCTAAGGGAACACCAGCTTCAGTACCGGTGGGGCTTCCCTTTTGCTCTCATTGTCAGGAGAAATGGTCGCACTATCACTTTGAAATCTCACGCCGACCTGAAGGATTTCTGTGCTGCCCTGGATGTTCCCCTCCCTACGCTTGAAGATTGGGACTCTGCTACCCTCTCCCCCCCTCCGGCCCCGGTCTGGACTACTGTCCAGACGAGAAGACGACGCCTGCCGTATCCGGACTCAGCATCTGGCACTGGATCATCCCGTCTGTCATGGCGGGTTCCCCCCCCCCCTTTGATTTAACCTGGCCCTTTGATGACTTTTGTTTTTGCTTCCATACAGGATTGATGCTGCGTTAGTTAATGCTGGTTCCGGCACATTTCTTAAGTGTGGTTGGTTCTTCCTCTCAGTTATCTTTTTGGCTCGATTTATTAGTATTGCTAATGTTTATTTTATATGTGTGGCAGGGGAGGCCGACGGGAGTCTCTCCTGGCTTGGTTGACTGGCTCTTTGCTGCTAGCTGGCCCCTCAGCCTCGCCTCCCACCCCTTAGGGGTACGTTGCCGTGGTTTTTAACTACTTACACGGCACTTTGTTATAGGCGGATTTACATTGGTCTTAAACCCTTGTATATCCTCCTAGTCCCTACCGGGAGATCTTTTTCCCGGTAATGGTGTTTTATTGTAATTTACCTTCCTTGTTTTGCTTTCTGTCTTGTCTTCCCCCCTCCCCTCTCGTTCTTTTCTGTGTACTCCAGGTGTGGTCCTCACTCATCCTGACGAGACGTCGGCAAGCCTCCTGGACGAGACTCTGCTCCCCCGGGGACTCCGCACCCTCATTGACTCCTTGTGGTAGGCCTCGTCCCCCTTGCGCCCCTCCCTTTATCCTGAGATATGGCTAAAATTGTATCCCTTAATGTTAAAGGCCTTAACTCCAATGTGAAGCGTAGGTTAGCCCTGGCAGAACTGCGTGCCCTTAAGGCTGATATAGCATTTCTCCAGGAGACCCATTTTGACAGCACCTGTAACTTTAACTTTGCTTTGCGTTTTTTCCCAACAATTTATTCGGCCACCCACTCTAAAAAGCGATCGGGGACTGCCATTCTTATCTCCTCATCATGCCCCCTGGAGGTCACTACCTCCGTCCTTGATCCTTTGGGGTGGTTTGTGATTCTCCACGGTAGGCTTGAGGGCCAGGCAATCACCCTCTGTAACCTCTATGCCCCTAATTCCTCCCAACCTGATTTTCTTACTAAGGTCCTTAATAAATTGGAAGCTTTACCCCCTGCTGCCCTTATTGTCGGAGGGGACTTTAACATGTCTTTCTCGGACTCTATGGATTACCATTTCCTGTCAGGTACTTCCCGTCGCCTCTCCCGGCGTAGACTTTCAGCTCACTTCCGTCGCATAATCCGTCGGTATTCTCTCTATGACCTCTGGAGGATTAACTATCCGACTGACCGGTCTTACACGTTCTATTCGGCCCCTCATCAGACCCATTCCAGAATAGATTATTTTTTTGGGAATGCTCCAGCTCTGCGCCTTCTTCGGGATGCCTCGATCGGCTCCATTACCTGGTCTGACCATGCCCCAATCTCTTTAGTATTGCGTGCCGGTTCGGTCCGCACCAGAATATGCCATTGGCGACTTAATGAGAGTCTCCTTCAGAGGGTGCAGACTCGTGAGGAGCTCCGTACTCGCCTAAAAACGTTTTTCGAACTTAATCTGGGATCTGTATCTTCCGTGGCGACGTTGTGGGAGGCCCATAAAGCTGTGACGAGGGGACATTGTATTGCCCCGGGCACCTGGCTAAAACGGGACGCTAATGCACGGCTTGAGGAGCTTCGGCTCCGTCTACAAAATGCAGAGACTCGCATGGCGTCTAGCCCGTCGCGGGCCCTCCTTAAAACCTTGATAGATCTTCGGGCCCAGATTAGGGAGACCCTTCTTCAAAAGACCACCAAGTTACTGCTTTACACCAGACAGCGGTACTATGATAGGACCAACAAACCCCATAAGCTTTTGGCTAGTCAACTACGAGAACGAACGGAAAGGGGGTCGGCTTATGCGCTGCAGCGATCTGACGGGGCCGTTGTGTACGACCCTAGTGAGATTGCGCGTCTATTTCATGCCTTTTACTCAGACCTATACTCCCTCCCATCGGACTTACCCCCTGATCCTGCGACGCGCTCAGCATTATTGCAGGACTTCCTGTCTTCCTGTAATTTGCCTGTCCTTTCCCCCGGAAGACCTTGCTCTTCTTAATAAACCTGTTACGACGGACGAGGTCTCCCAAATTCTCCAAGAACTCCCTAATGGGAAATCACCTGGCCCTGACGGCCTCACCTACCTATATTACAAGGTATTTGGGGCGGAACTGATCCTGCATCTTGTTTCCCTATTTACGGCCTTTTTGTCGGGCGAACCAATCCCTGATTCTATTTCACACTCTTTTCTAACCCTCATCCCAAAACCTGATAAGGACCACCTAGATTGCAGGAATTACAGGCCCATATCACTTCTGAATACGGATCTCAAGCTGTTTACCAAGATTCTGGCGTCCAGACTTAACATGTGCCTCCCCTCCCTGATCCATAAAGATCAGGTGGGCTTTGTACCTTGCCGCCAGGGAGGTGATAATACCAGGAGAACCATCGATCTTATAGACGTGGCATCTCGCTCTGGTTCCGAACTCTTGGTACTCAGCTTGGACGCGGAAAAGGCGTTTGATCATCTGGGATGGCCCTTTTTATTTGAGACCCTGGCCACGTTTGGCTTTGCGGGTCTTTTCTTGACAGCAATCAAGGGTCTTTACTCCTCCCCGTCAGCAACTGTCAAGCTTCCTCACGCCTCGTCTCCCCCGTTTCGTCTGCACAATGGCACTAGACAGGGTTGCCCTCTATCTCCTCTTCTTTTTGTACTCTGTATTGAGCCACTGGCGGCGGCCATCCGTCTGAGCCCCGATATTGCGGGGGTTCGTGTACGCAATCGAGAATTCAAGCTTTCCCTGTTCGCGGATGATATCCTCCTGACCCTTACTAACCCCCATGTATCCCTTCCCAACCTCCATGGCCTCCGTTCCCGCTTTGGTCGTCTGTCTGGTTATAAGGTCAATACTTCAAAGACAGAGGCCCTACCTATTCGAATTCCCCCGTCTAGCTTGGCTAGCCTTCAGGCCACCTTTCGGTATAGATGGCAGTCCTCCTCGCTAAAATACTTCGGCATATATTTAACTGGATCCTTTTCCCAATTATACCAGGCAAATTTCCCCTCCCTTTTTAGACACATTCGGGCCCTCCTTACTAAGTGGTTGGTACTGCCTCTCTCTTTGGCCGGATCAATGCAGTGAAGATGTCTATCCTGCCTAAGCTGCTTTATTATTTTGAGACCCTCCCAGTCCCGGTGCCCCTTAGGGACCTCCGGGTGCTGCAGGGCTCAATCCTCCGATTTGTTTGGGCTGGAGGGAGACACAGGCTTTCTAGGCAGCTTATGATGACCCCTAGGGAAAGAGGTGGTCTTTCTCTCCCCAATTTAGTTTTATACTACTGGGCGGCCCACCTACGCAGGGTCCCGGCTTGGTCCACCCTCCAGGCTTACTCTAAGTGGATGGAGATCAAGAAGCTGTGGCTTGCTCCGCAACATCCTAATTCCCTGCTTTGGACTAGTCCTCATTCCCCCCCCCCCCGGGAGTGCCTTGTTAGGCCCTATGGCACTCACGAGAGATAATTGGCGTACATGTGTATCCCGTTTCCCCCTCTCCTCCTCATGTTCCTCCATGACCGCTTTCCTTCTTCACCCTAATTACCCGCCTGGACTCACTGGGCCGGTAGCAGGTCCTTGGCTGAGAGCGGGCCTTTTTCGGTACACTGACATCATTGATTATAGGACCCGGGCTCTTTTACCATTTGCTGATCTTCAGTCCGGATTTGGCCTGCCCCAGTCCAGTGAGTTCACGTATATATAGGTCTCCCATCCTCTATTTTTCAAGGCCCCACAGCACCCATCCCTACGCTTTTTGAGAAACTCTGTAAAACGGGTGTTGGGACAACAGGGCTTATTTCTGATATATACCGCCTTCTTTCGAATCCCACCCCAGATGTTTTGCCCCAACATACTTATATGTCACGGTGGGAGGCCTATTTGGGGACACCCATCTCGAGTAACGATTGGTCCCTCATATGGAGTAGAGCACCCAGGACTTCTAGATGTGTTACACAAAAAGAAAATATTTTTAAGATGTTGATGCATTGGTATCATACCCCAGCTGTACTTCACTCTTTTGACAAGAATGTCCCGGACTGCTTCTGGCGGTGTGGCACCCGCCCCACACATATTTTCCATCTCTTTTGGAACTGCCCCCTGCTCCAGCCTTATTGGCACCAGGTTCGGGGTCTCCTGGAAGGGGTCCTGGGTGTTAGCCTTCCCCTGTCCCCTAGGACTTACCTTCTCAACCTCCCCCCCTGATATTTTGCGCAGGCCCGCTCTCCAGCTCCTGTTACTCCTCCTTACCTCCGCTAGATGTCTGATTGCTAAACACTGGCGGCAACCAGCTCCCCCGGCCCTGGAGTAGTTATACGCTAGGATAAAAGATGCACGCTCCCTGGAGTACCTGACGGCCCTTCTTAATAATGAGGAGGAGAGGTTCTGCTTGATTTGGAAACCGTGGGATGAGTTCTGGGCGGCCCAGCTTCTCTGATCTGGCTGCTGTGTGGCCCCTTACTTCCTGGATGTCCTTCTGTCACCCTTCTGTCCTCCTGTCTTGTCTACCCCTGTTTGTTGTCGGATTCCTTGGCCTTTATGGGGCCATTTCTGGCCAGTTTGTTTAAAGCCTGGTAATTTATTGAGAATGCTGAGTAATCCCCGTCTGTCCTATGTTTGTTATCTTCAGTTATCTTATTTTTCTTGTATATTGTTATTTTCTCTGTATGACAAAAACCTTTTAAAATAAACAGTTGAAAAGACATTGTACTTACCCAATTTTAAGACCTTTTACGGACCAGATTTTTTAAATTATATCTTGACATGTAAAACTATGTAGTTTGTTTTTCTCATGAATGTATATTTATATACCCTTATGGAGAAAAAAAGAAAAAAGACATGGACCGCACATCCCAATCTTATACATTGATCTTATACTTTTCAGCAAAATCTACATGAACATGAGGTTCTTAGTATACATATTGATCAAGGTGCATAAGCCCACTAGCCACTTCACGGCGACCTCTGTATAGTGGGTCCCTACTCTACTGGGTGCGGTGCCGCACAGCAACCATCACCACAGCAATGCTGTGCCCACAGGGGAGCGACCCAGCGGTCCAGCAACACCCTTGCCATCAGACCAAGCCTCGAGGCTCTGGGCCACTCTCAGATCTCAAAAAATTCAACTTACCATATTGCTTCAGTCAGAGGACTGAGAGCTAGTAGGTGGATCTCTTGCAGTCTCCTGCTAATTGAAAATGTATATTTAGATACCTGGTGTGCTGCTTTTCATATGTTTTATGTATAGTATCTATACCTATTTTTCCTGTTTCCCTTGTGTCCTTTTCTGATCATTTGTATTGTCATTTCTATAGCCTATCCTTAGGATAGGTCATAAATATCTAATTGGAGGGGGTCTGAAAGCCTGTCCCCGCATGGATCAGTGGGGATAAGTATAGTCTAAGTACTATACAGTGCTTGGAGCCAGAGCCAGTTAGCTCTGGTTATGGAGCATCTGGTGGTGACCATACGGCGGTGTCCGGACATTCATGGCCTTCAGATGGGCAACTTCCAGGTTAAGGCGGCGCTATATGCAGATGACCTTCTTCTTTACGTTTCTCAGCCACAGTTATCCTTTCCTTTTATCCTATGCAAGTTCAGCCGCTTCGGTCATCTAAGTAATTTCAAGGTAAATCTTACATGGTTTGGCCACATCCACGCCGTTAAAATGGATGTGGTCCCTCGGCTCTTGTATTTGTTTCAGGCTCTTCCTATTCTTCTCCCACGCACCTTTTTCACTAGGGTTCAGTCCTTGTTTGGGAGATTCATCTGGGGTTCGGCGCAGAGCAGCAGGCCTGCCAGATCCCAGACTTTATTACCGTTCCGCGGTTTTGCTCCGTCTTTTCGAATGAAGTTTCCGTAGCGTGGATAAGCAATGGGTCTCTATCGAGGCTGACTTGTTCTCGGTTCCCCTCTCCTTGTTGCCGTGGATACCTGCACATTTCCGTCCGGGATCCGCTGGGCACTCATTCCTTTCTTCACACTTCCTTAATACCTGGGATTCGGTGTGCTCCAGTGGGAGAGTGGCTAGAGTTCCTGGCCCCCTCAGTCCCCTTTTTCTTAATCCTATGTCCCCCCGGGCCGTTCTGTAGACAGGTTCCTTTGCTGGCGCAACAGCTATGACATAAGACTTAAGCAGGTTGCCGGGCACTCACCTCTTAATAATAATAATAATAATAATAATAATATTAATACATTTTATTTATATAGCGCCAACATATTCAACAGCACTTTACAATTTGTAGGGTTCAAGTACTGACAAAAAAGATACATTACAAAGAAATATTCAATTCACACACTGGGACTGAGGGCCCTGCTCGCAAGAGCTTACAATCTATGAGGTAGAGGGGGTGACACAGGGGCGGCAACAGACGTAGCATTGCTTGTACAATGGTCAGACAATTGTGTAATAGAGGTTACTGCCATTACACATATATAAAGCTGTATGAGCCGTCAGTCGTGTCCTTTAACGTGCAGATGGTGCCTGGACATATAAAGTTATATCCTGTGAGGTAATGCTGGAGTGTGAACAGAGGAGGCTATGTTTTAGGGATTCTAACTACAGAAGGGTTTACATTAGGAGTTGTGATAGGCCTGTCTGAAAAGATATGTCTTTAGTTTATGCTTGAAGCTGTGGAAATAGGGGGTTAATCTAATAGTCCGGGATAGAGCATTCCAGAGAAGTGGTGCAACTCGGGAGAAGTCTTGTATACGAGCGTGGGAGGTTCTGATAATAGAGGATGCTAGTCTTAGGTCATTGAGTGAACGGAGAGTACGAGTTGGGCGATAGACAGACATGAGGGAGGAAATGTAGGGAGGTGCAGCATTATGGAGAGCCTTGTGGATGAGGGTGATAAGTTTATATTGTATTCTGAATTGGCCCAGTTACGCGCCTCTCATCCGGACCTTCACTTGTCCTGGCTGGAGTACAGTCAACTTGTGGCCTTCTTGCGGAAATTCTCCTTGCCTCCTCTCCTTTCCTCGACTATGATGGACCTAGAGTCCGCCCTTTCCCACGGTGACTCTCCTCCGCGTGCACTCTCAACGCTTTACAGTATTTTTCTCCGGGACGCTACTCCCGGGCCCCACTCATATACAGTTCCCTGGGAGTCAGACCTCCGTGCAGGTCTGCCCCTCGCTGACTGGGATAGGTCTTTCCTGTTTGCCCACAAGCTTCCGTTGCCTTGCAGTGCGCAAGAAAAGAATTTCAAAATTCTGTCTCGATGGTACAGGTGTCCTGACTTCCTCCACAGAATATCCTGCTGTGACTGACCGGTGCTGGCGCTGTGGCACGGAGAAAGGTACCCTGTATCACATCTGGTGGGAGTGTGCCATTCTTAGGCACTTCTGGGATGCTGTGTTTGACCTGTATGCTAAGGTGTGTGGTCGTACTGTCGCAGCTACTCCCCAACTGGCCCTTCTTTCAGTTATCCCTGGCAGAATTTCTGCAGTGAAGAAGGATCTCCTGTGACACTTTCTCACGGCTGCCAGACCCGTCATTCCCAGGCACTGGCGGAGCACTGCTGCACCTTCCCTGGTTGAAATCCTACAGGAGCTTTTCCTAATAAGGAGAATGGAGGTCTAGGTGGCGGAGGATTCTTCCGATCCTTCCAAATTTGACGCTCTTTGGTGGCGTTTCAGGAATCGACCGAGTTCTCTTCTTTCTTCTCATGATACGGAATTACCTTCTATTATTATTTTCTTTCCCCTTTCTTTTCTTCAGCAGACACTGGTCGTTTTGCCCTTCCCCTGACGTTCCCCTTCCCCCTCCTCATGTGTCTTCCCTATTGCTTGTCCCAGCTGTGTGTTTCCCTGGTCTGTTTTGTCTGTCCTTCGGTTCTATGCAGGTGTTGTTCGTATGTTCTCATACCCCTAGGCCTTCACCCCATTACGAGCATAATGTGTTTTATAGCAGCGGGTGGGGATCCCCCCTAGCTTTTTGTATTAGGGCAAGGCCTGCGCGCCTTAGCGCCTTTGTTGGTCTATATTGTTTTTTTGGTTTCCTTTTTCTTCCTACCTTGTATTTTGCATTGTACTGAAAATTCCTTAAAAAACATTGATTAAACATAAAGTTGCAGACTAGCCAGATGACTGGGTGCAGATTGCTGTTTACTGGACACACATTGCTTTATTGATGATGATTGACGTTCGTGTGGAGGAGCAGAAGCAGATGGAGGTAATAATGATTATGATGATGACGATGTGCTAGGTGTGGACGTGGCCTACCAACAAAAAGATGATGGGAAGAAGGAATAGAATGGTCTTGCTCACTGCCAATTCCATTTTGCCAGATTAGCTTGTGACACCATTTCATGCGAGTGTGGAGAGACCTAGACCTACACGTGTGCCTGCACACCCATGGCTAATTATCTGCTTCCAGATCTTGCACCTTACTATCAATTTGTCTCTTGGTAATGTACAAAAAGAATTACCATACGGGAGATGACCGCAAATAGCTGCTGCCACCAAAACCAGCAGCAGTGAAAGAAGTCTGCCAGTGCCACCACCACCCAAGCTTGCCTTAGTTCCACCTCAGGCAGGTCTTTTAGATGTTTGCGCTGTACATTGGGTCCTGTGAAGTCACCCTGTCACCCTGACCCAGTTGCAAGATCTTATCTGTAATAGAATTATCATTGGATTTAGCAATGACATCATCTTCCCACTATTTAGTGACTCATCATGGCAATAGGATTTCTCTATGCCTTCACAATTCCTAACAGATTTCCTCCTAGTGATCCTACCAGCACGACTACCAATAGCATACCCCTGCAACTATTACCTCAACCAACACTAATGTCTTCCACCTCTACCTCCAAAAAAATACTAGCAGTTCCCATCCAACTCATCAAGTAAAGGAAGAAGAGGAACTCTTGGGTTATGAGGAATCTCTCTCTCAGCATATGCCACATGACTACTATAGACTGGGATCTGTGTCAGTGAAAAAGGGATGATTGACAGTACAGAAACACAGCCAGATAAATTATGTGTTACAACAGAGGAGAAGGCGGAACAAACAGAACCCTGACTCAAAATTTGTGGTTCACTGATTTCAAAAACATCTTCTCAGGAAGTACCACAACACTGTGGCTACTGGTAGGGCTGTCAAGACAAGAAGTAGTGTTCCTTGTGCCATACACATTTTTATTGTTAGTATTTGAGCAAGTGTTTCCACCTCCCCCTCCTTTTCTGCCCCCTGTCCTGTTTTTTTCCAGTTATTTTACTGCACAGTGTTTAATTATAATAGTGAATGGCAACAATTCTAACACTGTGTGTATTTTTTTTTTTTTTTTTCTATAAAAAATTATTTCACGAAAAATAGCAAAGCACTAAAAGGATGACCTGGTCAGTGACTATTAACTTAGAACTGCGTCAGTCTCTGTGAAGGATCTCGTCCTACCAAACCCGCATTCGGCACACCTGAGATCACTTCAATTACCTCACACCCACCCCCAATGAGTGTTCTGGGCTCATAGAATAATACAAACCTTGCTTTCTAAATTTTATATATTTATTAAACCCTAAGAGGTTCGGTACTAGACACTTAACACATACAGAAAATACATGTAGCGGTTATCAAGCAAAAACAAGTGGAAAGCAACGTGACACAGTGCACAAAATAAAAAGGGGAATAAACAGAAGAAAATGAAATATTACCAACACAAGCCTGTGATTGGTTCTCTAGGCTCCGGATGTTGAGCTCAGGGCACGTACTTAGATTCAGTCCAAAAGCATACGTCCGGGCATGCTATTCCAGTGGCAGCACCCACTTAGCTCTGGGCAATGCTGTTCAGACCACTTTCAGGAGAAGAAGGCCATGTGGCCCCCACATGGCAGGCTTTTGTGTTTTCCCTGCCCCCGCCCAGAGTGACGTCACTGGGGAGGCGAGTTACACCTACCGGCTTGGAGCCCCCGGACTAGAAAACAGTTCTGATTCCTCATCAGGTGACCGGACTGTCAGTCAAGTGGTATGATGGGACTTGGGGTGAGATCCCCATCAAGTAAACACCAAGGATGACACCCCAGTTACCTTTGAGTAGGGAGTTGAATGTCTGGACTTGTATTGGGCTCACAACGGCGCCATGATTAGACTGACCACATGCGTCTTTCTCTGGGGCACCTTCAGAATTTATCGGGATAACTGTGGGGTGCCCCCATAAGGAGATATGGCCATAAAATTATGATCTCTCTGATCTATCAGGGGTTCCAGATTGTCTCAGTGTAACGTGGTTGAACAGGAAACCCCCTGGTGAGAGGTTGAGTGTTTGTAAGAGTGTGTTAATTCCTCGGGACAATACAACAGAGGGACTGTGATTAACCAGCAACAGGGATCCAGTTCCCTATAGCGAAGCTGAGGGGAGTTTGAACAAATGGTCCACAAGGGGAAGGGAAGGGGTCGGCTAGATACATATTTGTACAAAAATACATATACGGGAGTCCCCGATCATCACAGTCACCTTGTATTTTTTTTTTTTTTTTTTTGTCATTCTAAAGACCGCAGTTTGTGTATATATTTAGTAACCAAATAAATAACCCTTAAATGAGTTTTTTTTTTTTTTTAGATTAGTAGGCTGTGTCACAGTGTTTATTGGGTGAGCACAAAAAAATTGCTTAAATAACTGAGATTTTTTTTCAGGTTAGTGGAAGCAGCATTTCGCTGTGAGAACAGCAGTTTCTATGTATTTAATGAAAAAAATGGAAACCTTTGTCCAAAAAACCCTTAACAAAAGGTTTTTACTGACATGACTAATTGTCAGTAAAAGCTATATTTAAACAGTCTGCAGACAGATGAAACTGCTCTATTAACTTGAAAGGGTTAACTGTCCTTTGTCTGTCTGTATTAGTGCAGGCTGCTACTGTCAAGCTCACCACAGCAGCACAGATATTCTTTCTCACTCCGTCATATCTATTATTTCACTAATCTGCCTGTAACTGATTAAATCTGACTAAACTCTCCTATTCCTGAGATTCTCTAGCCCTATTGCAATTAGTAAGCTTTTCAGATATCAGTGCTCTCTGTGTCATTCAGTGAAATGAATCACAGACACATCCCTACATCCATAATCACTGTAATGTCTCATATTCACGATTACAGCACCTTATATAGTATATTTGACATCTATATCATACATGACATCAGCAGTGTCCACCTAGCACTGACTATTGGCTGTCAGCTGATGTCAGGTGGTGCTAGAACATCACAATGACTCACAAGACATGTGTCTCTTCTGTATTATTCCTGCTCAATATATCTGGCAGCGGCCATCCAAGACAATTCTGCATTTGTTTGCTTTTGTTAAAAACCAAACAATTGGGCATATTCAGGTCAAACCCAGCTTGTGATGAATCAGTTGATCCATATCTACTCCATACACTGTATAGTAGTAAGGTGATGTTACTTCAGCTCTGCTCCCATGTAAGTCAACAGGAGCTGTTGTAATGCTGCTGAGCCACTATGCAGGGATGGAGCTATCTGCTTCTGGCTATGTGCACTGTATAATACAGGCACTGGACCCCCCCACCCCCACCCTTGCACAGCTGATCCATGCAGGAGCCAACTGTCAACCCCAAGTGATCAGAGTTTTATGGCCCATCCTAAGGATAGGCCATAAAAAAATTGTGCTGTGGCATGACCTGAAAGGGGTGGTACATGCAAGGCATTCTTAAATATTAAGGAACTGATACATATTTGTAAGGTAGGCTGATTCAATATTTCTCTTCAGCCTTGCGCAAATCTTATTTGCAGCTATGTGAAATGCAGCTAAGGGATCTACAGGGTTTTGCATGTATGTGTGCAGTTATTTTTTTCCACTGTGGATGTTAACTCATTGGGAGGAATTTTTTAAGGCTGATGATTTTCATACCAGTTTAAATGCATACCATGAGGGGTGCAAGACAAGTCAGAATTACTAAGAAGCTCCAGCCTCTCATGTAGGTGCTCCTGATCTCAAATCAGTGGCAGTCAGGAACTGGCATAGATTTATGCCCAGCTCTGCCCACTGTCTAAAAAAATAGCGAATAGGACAAAGGGGCTTAGATGTGCCATAGTGTGCCAAAAATCCTAGTTTAGGTACATTTTTGCCCACTTTTTAGGCGCAGCATCCTTAGTAAATGTAGGTCAATGTGTTTTTTAAAGTACATGGACAATACAACTATTTGCGTATTTTTGAGTTTTTTTTAGATTGTGTTTGTCTATAATTCTAACTTAGATAACAAATATACCACATTTTTAGCAATCCAGCAATGAAAAAATCCAGGTCATTTTTCTTGCAAATACTGTATATATCAATGATAATAATCAACATGCTGTAACCAGTTATAAAAAGTGGCTAAAAATCAGGATAAAATTAATTCTTTTTAAATAAATAGAAACTAAAATTATCCACAGACAAGCTATCATTTTATTAATTGCATTGTTGTGTTGACAAAAGAGCCAAATGAACAGCTTGTACATATTTACACTTGAGTTTGTATCCAGATGAATTTGCATTTCTATGTTGTCTGGCAAAGGTTTATTTTTCTCTAGAGTATACACATATTCATGCTATCTGTATAACAAAGTAAGTGTCTGTTAAAGTGAGTCAGTCAACAGGAAACTCGGTATAATACTATTAACAGTACCTTGTAGGGCCGCTTCTACGTTTTCCAAACATGCCCTTCTTATTCTACAAGGCAGCTCCATTTCGCTTTAGATTTGTTTCTTCTCCTGCTCTAGATAACCTACCCTAAATGCAGACAAAGTGTGACAAAGTGGAAGATGTCACTCAAGCAATGGGGAATAAAGCCGGGCAACAATTAGAGGCAGATTTCTAGAACAGAGAGTGAAGAAGCCTCAGCAGTAGAAGAAACAACCCTAAAGTCTATTTCAGGTAATTTGCATAAGAATAAAACACTAAATTTGGAAATGGAGCTGCAATGCAGAATAAGAAAGGCATCTCTGTAAAGTGTAGAAGTGGCCCTACAAGGTACTGTCATTAGTTTGATACAAATTTTCCTGCTGACAGGCTCCCTTTAAGATAACATTTCAAGATTCATATTAACAGAAATTAAAGGGGTTATCCAGGAGTATACTATTTTTAGATCTGTTTGCTACTTTGTGTTCACTTTGAAACTAAGGGCTCCTCAACTTGTTAAATCTATTGCAAAGTCAATATGTATATGGAAAGACCACTAATGAAGATTTGTCTGAGGGTTGCTTTAGCCATAGAGCAAACAATGCAGCTACACGGAGCAGCACATTACATGATTCTTGTCTTGGGATATCAGCACTTTTGACTCAAGTTTGTCTGACCTGTTATTATTAAGACACAGCAACACTCATTTTGCCATGCTGACTCTTTGGCCTATTACACCTGTGGGAAAATTTCCCTCATATCAGAGGCCAGTAAGGGGAAGCTTGTGAGGTAGCTAATGTGCTCTTTATGTACAATGTGGCAGTGCATGAGCCCAACTTAACAAGACAGTCAGTGGTATATATTTATATATAGTATGTGCCTATACACTGGGACCTGTGCTTGGTGCGGCACAGTATTGCCAGAAGGAGAGCAATTCTTTAATGGAGGGTCCCCACTCAGGATTTATTTTTTATATTTTTCTCTGACTTGTCCTACCATAACACCACAATGATATCCTATTAGAATAATTCATAAGCACTATTAACTGTCGAATATATCTCAGGCATGTAAGTGCTGAATAAAGTTAAGTTAGTGTGTCTTATGCCTAACAGAGAACTTTTGTCAGCCTGGAGGTGTTTAGGTATTACATGAGCTAGTGCAACCTGTGCAGAGGCTAGCAGACTATTAATATCTTTTAGGTCTTAAATTCCAGGGCTCCTAATGCACAGTATAACAGGAGATATACAATTACAGTGCTGGCCAAAAGTATTGGCACCCCTGCAATTCTGTCAGATAATACTCAATTTCTTCCAGAAACTGATTGCAATCACAAATGCTTTGGTAATAATATCTTCATTTATTTTGCTTGCAATGAAAAAACACAAAAGAGAATGAAAAAAAAAAGTCAAATCATTGATCATTTTACACGAAACTCCAAAAATGGGCCGGACAAAAGTATTGGCACCCTCAGCCTAATACTTGGTAGCACAACCTTTAGACAAAATAACTGCGAACAACCGCTTCCGGTAACCATCAATGAGTTTCTTACAATGCTCTGCTGGAATTTTAGACCATTCTTCTTTGGCAAATTTCTCCAGGTCCCTGAGATTTGAAGGGTGCCTTCTCCAAACTGCCATTTTGAGATCTCTCCACAGGTGTTCTATGGGATTCAGGTCTGGACTCATTGCTGGCCACTTTAGAAGTCTCCAGTGCTTTCTCTCAAACCATTTTCTGGGGCTTTTTGAAGTGTGTTTTTAGGTCCTGCTGGAAGACCCATGACCTCTGAGGGAGACCCAGCTTTCTCACACTGGGCCCTACATTATGCTGCAAAATTTGTTGGTAGTCTTCAGACTTCATAATGCCATGCACACGGTCAAGCAGTCCAGTGCCAGAGGCAGCAAAGCAACCCCAAAACATCAGGGAACCTCCGCCATGTTTGACTGTAGGGACCGTGTTCTTTTCTTTGAAGGCCTCTTTTTTTCCCTGTAAACTCAATGTTGATGCCTTTTCCCAAAAAGCTCTACTTTTGTCTCATCTGACCAGAGAACATTCTTCCAAAAAGTTTTTGGCTTTCTCAGGTACGTTTTGGCAAACTCCAGCCTGGCTTTTTTATGTCTCTGGGTCAGAAGTGGGGTCTTCCTGGGTATCCTACCATAGAGTCCCTTTTCATTCAGACGCCGACGGATAGTACGGGTTGACACTGTTGTACCCTCGGACTGCAGGGCAGCTAGAACTTGTTTGGATGTTAGTCGAGGTTCTTTAGCCACCATCCGCACAATCTTTCGTTGAAATCTCTCCTCAATTTTTCTTTTCCGTCCACATCTAGGGAGGTTAGCCACAGTGCCATGGGCTTTAAACTTCTTGATGACACTGCACACAGTAGACACAGGAACATTCAGGTCTTTGGAGATGGACTTGTAGCCTTGAGATTGCTGATGCTTCCTCACAATTTTGCTTCTCAAGTCCTCAGACAGTTCTTTGGTCTTCTTTCTTTTCTCCATGCTCAATGTGGTACACACAAGGACACAGGACAGAGGTTGAGTCAACTTTAATCCATTTCAACTGGCTGCAAGTGTGATTTAGTTATTGCCACCACCTGTTATGTGACACAGGTAAGTAACAGGTGCTGTTAATTACACAAATTAGAGAAGCATCACCTGATTTTTCAAAGGGTGCCAATACTTTTGTCCACCCCCTTTTTTATGTTTGGTGTGGAATTATATCCAATTTGGCTTTTTGACAATTCTTTTTGTGGTTTTCCATTGAAGACAAATTAAATGAAGATATTATTACCAAAGCATTTGTGATTGCAGTCATTTTCTGGAAAAAATTAAGTATTATCTGACAGAATTGCAGGGGTGCCAATACTTTTGGCCAGCACTGTAGGTGACAGCAAATCAACCAATAACAATAAATACAGAGGCAGATTTCACTATCTACAACAACACAAATAATTTCAGGTCTTAGAACAGACCTTAAAATTAATTCAGATCCCCAGACTGGACCCCAAATTTAATGTACAAAAGGTTCACTTATAGAACAATAATAGTCGCAGAAAAATCAAAACAAATAACATGAAAATGTAATAAACGTCCAATGGAGTGCATTAAATCCTTGCTCTGATTAGAAATTGACAGCACTGCATTGAAAATTCATAATGTAAACACTTTGTCCTATGAGTGAAATATAGTTCTGTGAGCAAGCTTTTAGTAAATATTTATGTTATGCTTGGTGGTTACAAACACTCTTGCAGAGAAGCAAACATAATAGACTATGTTCACATGGTGGAAAATGAAGCTGAATTCCTCTTCTTTTTCCGCCGCTGGCATTTTCGTCCGCGGTTGGCCGCGACCAGATGCTGATACAGTGCATTCCATTGCGGCTTCCCGCTACTGATTAGGCCCAAATGAATGGACCTAATCAGCAGGGAGTCTTGAGCTGCGGAATCTGTGGCTGAATCAGCCTTGAAATCCACGACAAGATCGAGCAGGGCGCTTCTTTTTTTCCACATCCTGCTGCGATCTCTGCCTCCCATTGAAAACAATGGGAGGCAGATTTCGGGCAGAATCTGCCCTAGATTTGGGGGAGAAATCTACCACCAATTCCGCAGCAAATTATGCTGTGTGAACAACACTTTTTGGCAGAGCACTAGGTTGGCAGTTACAGTACTTGGAAGAGGCACTATTTTAACAAACAACTCCAACCAATGGTTACCAGTAGCATCCGCAGCACTTATATACAATACAAATGCATCATTCCCATTATGCCAGAAAAATGGCGTAGAGGGATGATACACAAGTGTGTCACAAGCCCTGATCCATGCCTTGCCCAGTTTTCTGGAATGAGTTACAATGGAAGTCTATGCCATTTCCTAACTAGTGTATCTTTCCATTCTGACTCAGGGATGGCAGCGGTAGGAATCC
This sequence comes from Leptodactylus fallax, assembly GCA_947044405.1. Classification (NCBI taxonomy): domain Eukaryota; kingdom Metazoa; phylum Chordata; class Amphibia; order Anura; family Leptodactylidae; genus Leptodactylus; species Leptodactylus fallax. The sequence continues at coordinate 21,443 of CAMRHE010000048.1, read as the reverse complement.
AAAGCAATGTACTCCTGGGTTGTTTGCTTGGTTTGCACAGTCTTTCTGCATGCATTTAGCATATATGCTGGCAGCTAGTATTTCTTAGCTCAAATGTGATGTGAGCAGAGCCTTATCCTGTGGTAATAATAGGTATTCAACACATCTCTTGTGGTGCTCAATAGTATAGGTTGAAAGTATCTTCATTGGTTGCATATACTACACTCATTAGTAGTTAGTCATTGTAACATTAATTTTCCTGTACATAGTGGTCATTGTACCATTCTGTACTCATTGCTCTTCGTCAAGTGTACAGAACAATCAATGCTTGGCTTCTGAAACAGCTCACTCTCAAGGGTGTCTTCAGTCCTGACTTAGAGACCTGTAGAGTATGTGTATATATGTCCTATACATGGTATATTCAATGGACAACGGGCTATACAGTATAAGAGCTCTTGTCCTCCTTGAAACTCCTGGCTGGTATATGTTCATCCACTTTAAATAATAATACAGTAAAAGCTGCTTACCACTCTAGCTTGTTGTGGTACAGTGTAGATAATTTCAGCTGTGTCTTAACAATGGTTTACATGTGTGCAGAAAAAAACATTGAAAGCAACGACACTGACTGTGACAGATAAAGGTATTTCTCATTTCTCAATTTTAAACATGAAAGAACATTAAGAGTGTAAATGGCTTTATCTTCTTGTTGAGTGTTCATAGCTGGTTACAGAAGTAATGTGCCCATGTGGTGCCACAGCAGTTCTGTGTTAGGTTTGGTGAACTGAGCCTTGTAACTACTCGGTGCCATATCCCCAATAAGACATTTAAGTGGGATATAAGCTATATAGAACTTTCTGGTTTGTGAGGATCCTACTATATGCACTTTATTTTTCTGGGACTAAGTTGTATTTTATTATATATTTCATATACCTAAAGTGTGTAAAAATGTGTGCAGTTTTTGCCATGATTTTGGCATGAATTTAATACCTAAATGATACTAGGATGGAAACATAATGCAGAAACTCAACCTCAAGGGTAAGCATTATCCTGACCAGGGGCATTGCTATAGGGGTGCAGAGGTAGCAATCTCTATCAGGTCCTGGGGCCTGTGGGGACCCAAAAGCCTGTCTACAATATAAGAAGACACCAGTATTATGCCTCAGGTGCTGACAATAAGTTTACCTGCATTATTCAGCTTTAGTATTTGCTGCTGTGGTATTCTACCCATGGGACAAATGAATGTGTGAACATCATTTTTAGAGAGCACAGAATATCTTATCTTAGCTTTAAATTTGAAACAGTTTAACACTTTGATGTTAATAGGAAAACTTGAGGCATAAAAACATGTATAAAAATTTTCCAAACGTTTTAACGTGAAGTGATTTATAGTTGCTACCTGCAGCAAAATCATGGCAAAAACTGCACACATTTTTACACACTTTAGGTATATGAAATATATAATAAAATACAACATAGTCCCAGAAAAATAAAGTGCATATAATAGGATCCTCACAAGCCAGAAAGTCCTATATAGCTTATATCCCACTTAAATGTCTTATTGGGGATGTGAAAGATCCTCAGTGCGCCAAACCGCTTTGGCCACACCCTGAGTCCTCTTTCATATAAAAACCACACTCACCGCCAGTGAGTGCCGGGTTCACCAGATAAATACAAGACAAGCCTTCTAAATTTTATATATTTATTAACCCCTAAATGGGTCGGTATTAAAATCTAACATATACAGATCAGAACAGATATGCAGATATATGCAAGCATTAACAGTTACTAGTTACAAGATACAGTACAAATAAAATAAAAGGGATTAAAGGTGAAATGATTACTTTACCACACATGTCCTTGATGTGGTTCTATAGTCCAACACTCACACATGGCATGTGTGAGTCACCAGTGGAGGCTTTTCAGCATGTTGCATTAAAACGATAATCCCGCCTGCATGCTCTCATAACAGTCTCTCAGCATTAGTCCAATAGTCAATCACAAAAAACTCCTCATGGTCTGTCTGTAACAACTCTGTAGCATGATCCCAGCACAGTCTTCATAGCATGATCTCTTAGTGATAGTCTCCTCATAATCTCTCCCACAGACCTCTTACCTCATCTTTTATACCCTTTATGCCACCTACCAGAATGAGGTCACCGGCGACAGTACGTCTGATGAGTTAATTTAATCAAATCCAGATATTTTGTATGTAGATGAGACAAAGTGAATTGATACACTGTTATCAGTCATATCTGATCAACAGCCCAGACTTGAACAATGCACTATTGTTTGATCAGCCAGGGCTGTATAGGAATACAATGGAGCCCTATTGTTCCAGCCTAGCCGCTACTGCCAATATGCACCTAGGCTTATAGCTGCGCACAGTATGCAAGCAAGCAAGAAGGGATATCCTATACCCAGAGACCAAAATACAGCTGAGTTATGGCCATATTTAGGCAGAATCATCACACCTCCCCCTTTAGATGGGGCTTGCAGGAAGTAGGGGCCTACGCCCCTCTTCTGAAAGCACCTCCGCCTCCAGCTCCTCAGGCTCTGGCCCCAAAGGCTTCCTCACCTCCCCCCGGGGTCCCAGCAGACTCGGGCCTTGTCAGACTCTGAGGGTGGTTGAGCGCCATGCGCCTTCAATATGTCCAGACTAGGGTCAGCTTGGACAGCATCTCTCAACTCTTGGCTGGAGGGAGACAAAAGAGATGTGCATGTTACATAGCTGCCGGACCCTTCTGGCTCTCTAGTCCGACTAGGGACACTTCTAAGGCCCAGGCTCTGAGCCACGTACACTTGGCTACCTCCTGCCTGTTCTGGGTCCTCTTTCGGAGTGCAGGCATCCCTTAGCTTTACACTCATGACCTCAGGCCCTTGGGATACCATTCCAGAGATCCCATCCCGGCAATCTCTGCTCTCCTGGCTACCCTCGGCCTGCTCTCTCAGGGTCTTCCCCACACTAGCCACTAGTTGGGAGAGTTCTAGGGGGTTCTGCACCTCCCCCTTTGCTTCCAAACCTAGGGGCACCTCTGGTTCTGGTACAGGTATGTTTGGACCCTGTCCTCCCTGTACTTCGGTGGGTGATGGTGATACTTTGGGCAAATGACTGAGATCATGCTTCCCCAAACCATACCCCCACAATACATTGACAGGTAATACATTTGACATACACCCTTCTTGGCTCACACCTCCAGTACCCCATGCCATCTGTACTTGGGCCATGGGCACTCCAGGAATAGAACTGGACAGAAGAGATGTGTATGTCTCATACAGGACGGACTCCTCCGGCTTCAAGGGAGTGAGGCTAGTCATGGCGGTCTCAGCACCGACTCCAGGTGGTGTAGGCAACGGTTCAAGGGTCGGAACGCCCTCCACCCTTGTAGCACTCTGGCTGCGGGCTAACACCGCACTACCAGCAGTCCGTCCCTCACCTGGATCGGCCATGAGATCCCCATAGCCTACCTGACCACCTGGCACATGGTCAGTAGTTGGGTGCTTATCGGATACACTGGGCGAAATAGTAGAAGTCGCTTCCAGTGACTCAGAAGAGCTACCCTGTACATTTTCACAACAAGCATTGGCAATTACATTGACAACATTTATAGGTACAGTTTCATGGCAGACATTTACAATATCATTAACATCATTCTTATCACACTGAGCTGGAGGGAGGACTGGCGGACATAGAGACACAGACTGGGGGGTTGAGGCCCCCGCAGATGTGGGCGGATCTACAGCCCAGTCCTCACTCAGCTCCTTTACACCTACATTAATCCCAGATACATTAGAATTAGCATTTTCACAGAATGTATAAGGAGACATTTCAGAGGGAGAGTTACCAGCCCCCTCTGTAGGTATTCCCACAGGTACAATGTCAGACATATCAGCCTGGACAGACAGCTGATCACAGTGAGCTGGGGTGGCCCCCACCCCATATTGGCACATCATAGGCCCCAAATCTGTCCCCAACAGTACATTGGCAGGCAACTCAGACATCACTCCCACATCCCGCATTCCTTTCCCTGCACCCCAGTCTAAATGAACACAAGCCATGGGTACAGTAAAACGTTCCAATCCAATACCCCGTAGGGTCAGAGTTTTCCCAGGAATAATACTGTCTGGGGGGACCAAATCTGGTTGTACCAGCGTAACATCTGCCCCAGTGTCCCGGAATCCCATCACCACTTTGTCCCCCACAGTGACCTGTTGACGGTTAGTATTAAGCTGGGGCCCCTCCCTCACAACCAGATACACGGATGGGCCGGCCGCTGTAGTTTGGGGAGCAGGGGGGCTCCTAGGGCGGTTGGGGCAGTCTCGTTGTAAATGTCCCGTTTGATTACAGGCATGGCACTGCCTGATCTCTCCCTGGGGTATGAGAGAGGTCGCTGGGTAGCCCAGAGCTCGAGGGGCAGGGGACGTATAGAAACCACCCAGGACAGAGTTTGGCCTACCCCACCTGGAAGCAGAGGGCTGTGGTGACCTCCAGCTTGGTTCAGGATTCCCCGGGACAGATTGTGTCTTACCCCTCCTCCAGCCATCGCTGGAAGGTTTCCACGGCAACTGGTTGGCAACATAACGATCCGCCATTGCTGCGGCTGTTTCAAGGTCCTTGGGCTCTCGGTCCAAGAGGTATTTTTGCACTTCCTCGGTACAAATGTTCAAGAACTGCTCTTGAAGCATGAGGTCTGCAAGGCTTTCTTGCGAGGTGACGGACTTGCCCTCCGTCCATTCCCGGAACCAAACGCGCAGCTGGGCCGCTGTATCCTCATGGCTCTCTGACGGCTTTTTCTGCAGGCCTCGGAACCTTCGACGGTATAGCTCCGGTGTGAGTTGGTACCTCCGGATCAGCGCTGCTTTAACAGACTCATAGTCCTGGTCAACTGGCAAATTGGCATAAGTGTCCAGGGCTTTTCCCCTCAACCGGGGAGCCAGGTAACGGACCCAATCCGTCTGTGGTAGCTGATACTGCTTACACACTTTCTCAAAGGCCCGCAAGAACGAGTCCAAATCCCTGTTTGTTTCAAGGATTGGAAAGTCCTCGGATCGGAGCCTTGGTACTTGGGCTTCTGGAGTGTGTGCAGTGACAGACAGTGCCTGCTGGGAGAGCTCCATTCTTTTGAGCTCAAGGTGATACTGCCGCTCAGCCTGCCGTTCTGCTGCCTCACGATCAGCCTGCCGTTCTGCGGCCTGCCGTTCTTGTTCTGCAGCTTCACGATCGGCCTGCCGTTCTCGTTCTGCAGCTCGTTCTGCTGCCTCACGATCGGCCTGCCGTTCTGCGGCCTGCCGCTCTCGTTCTGCAGCTTCACGATCGGCCTGCCGTTCTCGTTCTGCAGCTCGTTCTGCTGCCTCACGATCGGCCTGCCGTTCTGCAGCTTCCCGAAAGCAGCCCAACACCTGCAGGTATGTGTTAGGGTCACCGGTGCCTGCTTGCTGCAGGACCATTTGCCAGTGTGAAGCCATTCCTCCCACAGCAAGGCTGGGGTTACTGGTCTCTCCTGGTGAAGTAATCCTTGGGACCGGGCTGCTTGCTGCACTTCCTGGTCTAGCCCCAAAATCAGGACTCTGCATAGCTGTGGCTGCCTCCATTTCAGCCATACGCTCAGGATCTCCAAAAGCCTGGTTCAGCAGTTCTGGAGATCTGCTTCTGAGCCCACTAGCCATCCACTGGTATTTGCCAAATAAAAGATAGGATAGAATAAAAAGAATAAGGGAGGGGAACAGCACTGTACCAAACTTTCACTGTATCTTAATGCTTGCTTTAATACCGAGCTTGTCTCATAGGATTACCATAATCCCCAGCATGTGAGTGATATAGGTCACCAACACACACCGTTTATCCTAAGATCCCACTGCTGCCACCAATGTGAAAGATCCTCCGTGCGCCAAACCGCTTTGGCCACACCCTGAGTCCTCTTTCATATAAAAACCACACTCACCGCCAGTGAGTGCCGGGTTCACCAGATAAATACAAGACAAGCCTTCTAAATTTTATATATTTATTAACCCCTAAATGGGTCGGTATTAAAATCTAACATATACAGATCAGAACAGATATGCAGATATATGCAAGCATTAACAGTTACTAGTTACAAGATACAGTACAAATAAAATAAAAGGGATTAAAGGTGAAATGATTACTTTACCACACATGTCCTTGATGTGGTTCTATAGTCCAACACTCACACATGGCATGTGTGAGTCACCAGTGGAGGCTTTTCAGCATGTGGCATTAAAACGATAATCCCGCCTGCATGCTCTCATAACAGTCTCTCAGCATTAGTCCAATAGTCAATCACAAAAAACTCCTCATGATCTGTCTGTAACAACTCTGTAGCATGATCCCAGCACAGTCTTCATAGCATGATCTCTTAGTGATAATCTCATAATCACATAATTGCCTCATAATCTCTCCCACAGACCTCTTACCTCATCTTTTATACCCTTTATGCCACCTCCCAGAATGAGGTCACCGGCGACAGTACGTCTGATGAGTTAATTCAATCAAATCCAGATCTTTTGTATGTAGATGAGACAAAGTGAATTGATACACTGTTATCAGTCATATCTGATCAACAGCCCAGGCTTGAACAATGCACTATTGTTTGATCAGCCACAGCTGTATAGGAATACAATGGAGCCCTATTGTTCCAGCCTAGCCGCTACTGCCAATATGCACCTAGGCTTATAGCTGCGCACAGTATGCAAGCAAGCAAGAAGGGATATCCTATACCCAGAGACCAAAATACAGCTGAGTTATGGCCATATTTAGGCAGAATCATCACAGGGGATATGGCACCGTAGTAGTTACAAGGCTTAGTACAATTAGAAAAATGAGCTCTCAAAGCTCTAATGCAGCTCCCAAAGGTCTGGTATCTTGTCTCGGCGACTCCCACAGCAAAGATTTCAGTACATACTCTCCGCCTGATACCAGCCAGCCTCTGATAAGCAGATTTCCTTGTAGGTGGTTGGTCTGCTCCTCCAGGGCTATGCTGCAGCCCTTTGCTAGTGAGGAATTACAAGAGAAAGGACAGACACTGGGTGGGATCCAATTAAAAAGGGATAACCCTTCTTTTATTGTATTTACAGGACATATGGTTTAAAAGCTGCATATAATTAAAAAAAATATCACAAGTGATGTCTGACCAGTTTCGCCCTTGTGGTTTCATCAACACATTGGGTGCTTTGGGCAATGAAAAAACTTTTTCTTTAGGCATCAGTTTATATATGCCCATTCAGGACTGGGGCATTTTTATTTTTTGCTTGTCTGCTTTTTACTCCCCACTTTTCAAAAGTCATAACTTTTTTATTTTTCCATTAAAGAAGTTTTTTTCCGGGTCCAAATAGGTTTTTCATACTGTATGTGTTGTGTCGGGTGCCCCACACATATCAGCTGTTGCAGAACCTTCTGGGTATTGGAAGCTAGTGGATGGAGAGCATGTGCAGCAGCACCGCTCCTTTAATAGGAACAGCTCTGCAGATCCATCCACTGCATAGTGGTGCTCCTATTACTTGTATGGGAGACATTCTGCATGCACTCCCTATCCACTAGCAGCCTCTGGCACCTGGAGGCTGCTGTAGCTTCTGATCTGTCAAATGAGGGCTTATATTCTCCTTTATTGCACCATTTAATATTCTATATGAAGTCCTGGAAGCCTAACAAAATTCAGGATTGAAAAAAGTCTGCAATGTTGCCATTTTCTTACAGGTTTTGTTTTACTGTGTTCATCAATCAGTAAAAATGAGATATGTAGAATTATGTATATGATATGATGTAGAATGGGATATGGTAATTTATCTGTGGCCCCAAAATTCCTGATCGCAGTGCTGCATTTGAGCAAACATATTGTACACATTAATATGGTGCAAGTACTTTTCTTTAATGAAGTATAATACAAAGTTTGTTACCTCCCCTGTACTGTTGATTTATTAAAGAAAAAGTTTTAAAAGATTATCGTTGTGCTTTCTTTTCAATAGTAGAAATACATTCTGCATTCAAAGCTTTAAAGTATACAGTATCATCATATATGGCTTTGAATAAATCATTTGTGCACATGAATATGTGATACATGTTGTTTTTGATACTGAAATTGGGCAAAGTGACATTTTTGTTAACTTTTCATGCCTGTCAGGATCCTTATTAGTCACTAAAAAAGTGTGCAACAATAAACACTAGGTAAGTTAGAGGTGTTTGGATGCCTAATGCCCACCAGTAAGATTCATTTTGGGGGATGTTGACAAATTCATATAAATCTATGTAACACTTTTTTCCTGTAGAAGCTTGCTGCCTAGTTTTTGCCTCAGACTGATGCTGTCCTGAGAGCAGACAGTTTTTTTTCCTTGAACTAGGGCCCTATTAGATCTGAAGCCAGGGATACAGGTGCATCTCAATAAATTAGAATATCTTTGAAACGTTTATTTCTTTCAGTAAATAAATTAAAAAAGTGACCTCCTATATTTTCTAGATTCTTTATACACATTCTTTGTTCTATTTCAAGTGTTTTATTTCTGTAAATGTTAATTATGGATTACAGGTACTGAAAACCCAAATCTAAGAAAATTAGAATATTGTGAAAAAGTTCAGTATTGTAAATTCAATGTGTCACCTGCCAAGGTTTCCTAAGCCTTTAAATGGTCCCTCAGTCTGGTTCAGTAGGACACACAATCATGGAAGACTGCTGAGTATGAATTGAATTACTGAATTAAATGAACGTTTCAAAGATATTCTAATTTATTGAGATGCACTTGTATATGGTCACGCAGCAGCAGCAAGACACTGGAGCCTGGGGAGGGGAAGATACTGTTTGGCCAGTCTCTACACTTAGATGACATATCAGCTACCCAGTGTGTCTATATACTGTACAGTAATAAAAAACTGGGTACTTTGTTAAATAACTGCCCATTTTATTATATGGCTGCATAGACTGGTTAAGATACTGTATACTACCTACCTGTATGTAGTACAGTAAGTGCACTGTGCTGTGCACTGCCTGTTTGTAGAATGGGAGCTAGGGGCCACTCTGGCTCATGGGCCCATTCTGTCTTAGGAGCTCCTCTGGGAATATACCTGCTATCCTGTGGGCTAGTCTGACCCTGGGTGTGGAGCTACAGATCGAAGAAGAAGGGAAGTAGTGATCATGATTTTTTTCCCCACTGTACAGCTCACAAGGGCGTACCTCTAATGAGGCGAAGTGAGGCCGCCGCACTATCCATCACTGTCTGGGGGCGGCATTTTTACTATTTATTTACCGTAAACCAGCTCAGGACAGGTCGCGACACCAGCCTGATCACGTGACATCTGTGCGCAATTAAACAGGGCCGAAAGCTGCAGGGAGTGCATCGGTGTCCAGGATAGGTAAGTAACACTGGTTTTTATGTTTGTCACTTCCCCTGGGTCTCCGATCATTATACTCTGGGGTCTGAAAAGACCCCAGAGTATAATAATAGATCATGGGTGGGCCACTGTGGAGCATAATACCAGTGCAGGGGTCACTATGGAGCATAATACCGTGTGCAGGGGCTCTCATTCACTTCAATGGTAGTGCCAAAGATAGCCGAAGTACAGTGCTCAGCTATCTGCGGCGCTCCTATTATAGAGAATGAGGGCCATGTGGGCTCGTCCATCCACCAAGCAAACGTGTGAAGTTACTTTCATTGTTAATGCTGTGTTGTTGATCTGATACTGAAGTAATGCAGTAAGAAGAATTATTAAAAACTGTTTTACAACTTTGTGTATTGTGTATATTGTGCGACGATAACAGTGTGTCAAACTAGTAGCATGGAAACTCAATATTTTTTTTTTTGGGGGGGGGGGGGCGTCTTTCTATAGTCCTCCTCAGGCAGCAAAGAGGCTAGGTTCACCGCTGACAGCTCATATAGTACATCACACAAGTAGGAGCCTGTCCATTAGGCAAACATGAAAAGAAAAGTACTATACATTTACTGCAATCGAATCTGCAAAAGTAAGAAAAAGACCTAAAATGCAGGTATTTCTCCAATATTTCTGCAATTATTTTCTCCAATATTTCTGGTTTCAATACATCTAAGCATTTTTTTGTCTATTGTACAGGTACGTTCACATTTGTAAAACAAGTCCTTTTTCATATTTTTTACTTCAAATTATAACATTTGTCATATACACTCTTTTCTTCTTGACGCCTTATTTTCATCCTTGTATCATACTTTCTTTGTTACAGGATTTTCTGCTGATAATAAATCACTGTACCACTGTCAACCTGCATAGATGTTATATTCATAGAGAAGAGTCTGAGAACTCTTCAGGTATCATTTACCCTCTATTATAATAATAATACAACAGATAATGACAAAGCAATATTTATGGACATTGTTTTCAAGTTTTGGGTACTCAGGTTGGCCTAAACATTACTTATCATAGGCCATCATGTTTTAAATATCATCATCAATATCAATGCTATTAGATAGTAGTCTAAAGCTGTTTGTTATTCAGACATCATGTGTGCAGTTATATTAATTGGCAAAGAAATAATTGGTATATATTTGCACATAGCCGTGCTGTCAAAGCAACATCCATGACTGCTTTTAATTTCATTAGAACCAGCTTCAGTCTAAATGCTAATGAACAGTGACAGCAGGTGCAGAGCTCTTCAAGAATGAACCATTACTTATAGTTTTGTACATTATATTTTTACAAAAGATGACCGCTAGATTGTAATATGTGCACAGAATGTACACAATAAAGTAAAGATACCCACATACCTCTGTAATTTCACAAATTACACAGTTATATACTTTAAACCGACTGTGTTTTGCAACTACTAGGACTATTTAAATGAAGTCTACCACTAGCAATTCTTCTAAACTCTTTATACTGTATGTAGTTGTGGTGGTTGGTTAGTGGCTTAGTTAACATAACTACAGTATTTGTGTCAAAATGCAATTATGCTGCAGAGATAAACAACTTTTAGGCTAAGGCCCCACGTGGCGTCCCACAGCAAAAAAAGCGCTGCAGGAGAAACCGCGGCGGGAATGCATTGCGGTTCTTCCCGCAGCGCTTTAGACAGAAAGTTTGCAGAGTTTTCCTCTGGGAACTTTCTGTTTTAATTATACCTATGGGGAAACCGCCAGCATTTCCGTAGGTATAATTGACATGCTGTGATTTCCAAAATCGTGCCAGTTTTCTGCAGCACGTTTTTTTCCGCAAAGTGGGCACGCGATTCACTAGAATCCCATCCACTTTGCTCTGACTGTAAAACGCCGCGATTTTTTCTGCGGCGCTTCCGCCACAGGCGAATTGCGGCGTTTACATAGCAAACCACAGCTAAAGAATGCTGCAAGAAAAATTCCACATTATTCAATAGTTTTTACTGTGTTTTTCTCTGCATTTTTTCTTACCCTATTAAATATATAGGGAAACTATTGCGATTCTTCTGCTAAAATTAACATGCTGCATTTCATAAAAACGTAATTCAAAAATTGTAGCTTTTCCACAGCTTTTTTCCCCACATGTGTGGATGAGATTAAACAGAATCTCATTCACTTTGGTGGTACTGTGTTTCTAGAACATGGAGCTTTATCTTTAACTTTTTTTTTTTTTTTTTTTTATAGAAATGTGCCGATTTGGGCACCCAGAGTTTGGCTGAGTCTGCCAGAGTATCCACTTTCCATTGTGGTCGCCACTCAATGCTAACCCCTAACATAAAGATTGACAGGTTTTGATTTTCATCAAGTTTAGGTGAAAACACGGTCACACCTCTGGTACTCATTTTCACGACAGCAGGATTGCAATTTGACAGGTATGTCAAGACAAGAAAGATACGTTCACCGTGTCACTAAGAGTTCCTACAGCAGCATATAAAGTATGGCGATTAGAAGTGATTTTGGTGGTGGTAGACTCCCTTTAGGCTAAGGCCCCACAAAAAGCGCTGCTGGAAAAACCGCAGTGTAAACGCATCACGGTTTTTACTGCAGTGCTTTTCACAGAAAGTCTGCAGAGTTTTCCTCTACACACTTTCTGCTTCTATTATACGTATATGGAAACTTCCAGCATTTCCGTAGGTATAATTGACATACTGCAATTTACAAAAACGCAAGCGTTTTTGAAATCGTAGCATTTCCACATTTCCACTACTGATTTTTTCCTGCAATTTATGTATGGGAATAGCCAGAAGGTAGGTATTGTAAAATACAGCGTTTTTGGCGGCATTTACAATCCGTTAAGACCCGGCATTAAAGAGAATCTGCAGGCTCTCCTAACATGTTTTACCAAATATTTGTATTTTCCATAAAATAAGTAGTAACTATTGAGCTTCTTCTTTTAGAATTCTGGACTAAACTATTCCTCAGTTTTCTTCCCCCAAAAAATTATGAATAGATTACCAACAGGGTGCTACCTTCTCAAAGGTGTGTGGTCCTACCCGGTCTGAGACCATCATCACTGACGGGACAGTGTCAAGAGTGTAAAGGGATCACACCTTCAACAACTCATAGCAGTGAATTTATTCATGAATTCCTATTAGGAATATTAGAGGAACAGCACCTTGAAATGTTATTGGAAAAGATGCTACAGAGTTATTTCATTTTTTGAAGTATTTTTGGGTCCTCTTTGAATATTTTTTGCAATAAAATAAGATTTAAAAAAAAAAAAATCCATGTACAATGTGTAATGGATGGTATCATCTTTTTTTTTAGAAGGGTCTAGTACAGTGATGGCGAACCTTTTAGAGACCGAGTGCCCAAACTGCATCCCAAAACCCACTAAATTATCGCAAAGTGCCAACACGGCAATTTAGCCTTAAATTAACCAGGATCTGTTTTATATTGACCTTGCAATGTTATTACAGCCTGTAATAATATCACATGTCTGCTATAAAACAGATACTGTGTGATATAAATAGTGAAGGGCCCCCGCACAGTACAATGTGCTACGAAGTGGCCCCCAGACAGTACAATGCGCTCCACCGTGGCCCCCAAACAGTATTATATGCTCCAGAATTTCCCCCACTCAGTATTATATGCTCCAGAGGGGCCCCACTCAGTATTATATGCTTCACAGTGGCCCCCACACAGTATTATATTCTCCTCTTTGGCCCCCCAAACAGTAGTATATGCTTCACAGTGGGTCCCCACACAGTAGTATATGTTCCACAGTGGGCCCCCACACACAGTAGTATATGCTTCACAGTGTCCCCCACACAGTATTAGATGTTTCAATGCCCCCCATACAGTATTTGAAGCATCTAATACTGTATGGGGGACACTGAAGCATCTAATACTGTGTGGGGGACACTGAAGCATCTAATACTGTATGGGGGACACTGTGAAGCATCTAATACTGTATGGGGGGACAATGAAGCATCTAATGCTGTATGGGGGACACTGTGAAGCATCTAATACTGTATGGGGGACACTGAAGCACCTAATACTGTATGGGGGGACACTGAAGCCTATACTACTGTATGGGGGACACTGAAGTATCTTATACTGTATGGGGGACACTGTGAAGCATCTAATACTGTATGGGGGACACTGAAGCATCTTATACTGCACCTAAGATGCTTCAGTGTCCCCCATACAGTATTAGATGCTTCAGTGTCCCCCACACAGTATTAGTTGCTTCAGTGTCCCCCATACAGTAGTTTATTCTCCACAGTAGGCCCCCACACAGTAGTTTACGTTACTTACCCAGTCCCACGAAGAGCGTCCTCCTCCTTCTTCTTCTGTTCACAGGCGTTGATGAATGACGTCATCGCGCCTGCGTCGGGGCAGAGGTCACACTCTGCAGTCACTGTAGGCCGCGGTTCCGCTGACCGCGGCCTACAGTGACAGCTTTCAGCTGTATGTACGTATGCACATACAGCTGAAAGAAACGATCGCTTACTAACCGGGAATCCTGTACCGGATTCCCCGTTAGTGAGCGATCATGGCGACGGTGCGCATGCCAACTGAAAGGGCTCTGCGTGCCCTCTCTGGCACGCGTGCCATAGGTTCGCCATCACGGGTCTAGTACATATATTACTGTATGATGGCATACAGCTAGCTTTAGAGTTGATGGTGAAAAAGTACTAAGCTTTTCACTATTTGGATCAATTTGGATTAATGACAAAGGAAATGATTAAGACTTTTTATAATTCCATTATTGGCATATAACTTAAGTATATCCTTCAAAACTAATCTTTTGATTGTAGCATGGATGACTATGCCTATTACTTGCATTTATTATGAGGCAGAAATAATTTAGTTTTCTGTAATTTCCAATTTGCATATATGGAAGGAGTTCAGAATGAAAGATATTTCAAATGACCTTCAAAGCCAGAGACTTTTTTGTGAGATGTACTTTTTAAAGTGGGTTAAAGCTAAAATTTCAACCAAAAACATATTTTGGAACACAGTATACAGGACAAAATAATCTTTTAAATATTACAAATGTGGTATTAAAGTCAAAGCTAAAATAACCAGATCACAACTTTTTTTGTGCGTTATTAGAGCTGAGATGATACAGAATGATATCTTACCTGTTACTTCTTGATTAAAGAAAATGCTACTGATGAGTATGTATGTGTAGCCCTATTTGGGGGGGGGGGGTATGAGTATTATCCCTCCCGCAACAGACTCTGGCGCTGACCTGTGTGTATAATGGGACCTGAAGCCTTCGCTGAAGGGAAGAGTGGGAACATATATGAAATATATCAGTGCCTCCACCCAGGATAGAGCCTCTGTATTACAGGGAGGATCTCTTCCTGGGACTTACCCATGAAGTACAGTTAGTAGCCTTAACAAGGATCACTGTACTAATCTCACAGTCTGAAGAATACATACAGATACCACATAAGGTTATAACAGTAGCTTTATAAGAATCAACAGGGTAATAATACATACATAAAATATACTCAGAACACAGCAATACTACAACAACCAGCAAGTCCTCAACCGTCTTAGGTTATATACCCGGGTATATATATAGATATATAGCAAGAGTCCAGTGCACAATACCTCCAGGCAACAGAAGAGATGCAGGGGCCCCTGTGGATGACTGTGGATCCTCGGATTCTTCCAGGAGATGACAGACAGCCGATCAGGAGATGATGATGATGATGGTGAGATTCTTCACAGGCCGCAAACAGGGCGACGGTGACGGCAGTAGATGCAGGCCTGACTACCCTAACACTGAGTCCTTAACCTGCCAGCTAAACTACTAGTGCCACCGGGCCTCTAACTAGCTAGTTGGCCTTCGGAAGCCTAACCTATCACTGCCCTGAACTATATATATATATGGATCCCTAACTACGGTTACTAGCTAGGTCCTGTGAGTATATAGGGGGTAACACATACCTAACTATATACTGTGAAGTAAAGAGGAACAAGTGGCTCTTAGACTCCCCCAGACACAACATGTCTGTCTCAGCAGCTCTGCTCACATCTCTCCCCCCAGCAGCTCTGCCTCACATGTGTCTGACTCACTGTATTTACAAAACAAAACTTGCACTAAATGCCTGGGGTCTCCGAAGCCAAACTGCAGGGGCAAAAAAGCCAGATACATTATATACTAGTAGAAATGGCAGTTCCCTACACTCTCCCTCTGGTGAAATCTTTACGTCACGTCAAAGACATACAAAGTCATAGTATACAGTCAACATTACCAATGACAATATCAATATGGTTGCTTTTGCATTTACAGAGTCACAACAGGTTAATAGGTATACATGCCAGCAGGAGCGAAAATTGGTAACATATTGACCAAAGTGGACACTGCACCCACCCAAGCATGGTATAAATGAGGCTGAGTAGTAAATCTGGGGTCCCCCAAACTATCATATGTCAGCATAGGTGGAGGGTGTCTAATTCTCTCTCCTCTCCGTACCTCTCTCTGAGGTAAACTAGCATGTCCAGGCCCTAAACTAGGGTTGTCTGCCATGGGAGGGGATGGTGCTGGTGGCGTAGGAGAGCTAGATCCCTGCTCATCTGTAGACACAGATCTAGGTACGAATTCTGGAGTTTGAGGGTTCATAGGTCTCCCTGAAGGAGAAGATACTGGTGATCTAGGAACTTCAGGAGCCACAGTCCAATCACTCTCAGGAGTTTCAGGAAGGTCAGGTGGAATATCGGCTAAGGACTGTGGAGAATCGCAGGCCGAGCCATCATTGGAGATATCCATACCATCAATCTGAGGTACAGGCAACAAATGATTTCTATGCCAAGTCCTGATCCTCCCGTCCCGTCCTTTTATCTTGTAGACTGGTATTCCAGGCAACCGATCTACCACTGTAAAGAGTTCACTCCGCCATCGATCAGCCAGCTTATGTTTTGCAGATGCTCCCAAATTCCGTAGCAGAACATGGTCCCCAGGGTTCAATTCTCGGTATCTTACTCGAAGATCAAATCTCCTTTTATTTCCTTCATTCACTTTGGCCGCATTTTCCTCAGCCAGCTGATAAGCACTCTTAAGCGTTTCTTTCAAACGTGCCACGTATCGGTAATGATCTCGATGACTGATACCATCGGTAGAGACTCCCAACAAGATGTCAATAGGTAGCCTAGGCTCTCTTCCAAACATCAGAAAGTATGGTGAATATCCAGTGCTCTCGTGCCTTGTACTATTATAGGCATGCACCATAGCCTCCACTTTTCGACTCCAGGATCGCTTATCCTCAATTCGTAAGGTACCAAGCATATCAAGTAAAGTCCTGTTAAATCTTTCAGGAAGGGCATCTCCCTCTGGATGGTAAGGCGTCGTCCGACTTTTGCGGATGTTCAACAACTGAAGTAACTCTTTGATCAGGTTACTCTCAAAATCCCGGCCTTGATCAGAATGCAACCGGTGTGGTAAGCCATAATGGATAAAATACTTTTCCCAAAGCACTCTTGCAACAATGACTGCTTTTTGATCCTTAGTCGGAAAGGCTTGAGCATATCGTGTGAAGTGATCAGTCACCACCAATACATTTCCAAATCCTCTGGAGTCGTTGTCAATACAAAGGAAGTCTATGCAGACAAGATCCATGGGGCCCGAACTCTTCAAGTGTCCCATGAAGGCCGCTCGAACCGGGACAGTCTTCCTCTGCAAACATCTGCGACAGCACCTACACAGACGAGTCACGGTATCTCTCATTTTGGGCCAGTAGAATCGGTCTTGTATTAGGCCATAAGTCTTCTCAGGTCCCAAATGACCATGATAATCATGCAGACTTCGGAAAATCATCTTCTGAAAGCAGCTTGGAATAACTAGTTGGCGCCTTCCAGGGTGATCATGATACAGCACCACACGATAAAGTAGGCCATTGTCTATTTCAAACTTCTCCCAATCTCGTAGAAGTTGACTGCATTCAGAGGGTAGGGATGTCTTTAACATTTCTCTGTCTTGAGAACTCACTGCTTGATAAAGAGGTCCAATTAAAGGATCAGTCTTTTGACTCCAGATCATTCGCTTTGAAGATATAGAACAACTCTCAAAGGATCCTAAAGCGGCAGGGTAGGCAAACATGTCTGGTACAGCTTCGGGACCTCCCCCAATAGAGTCAATAAGCCGAGTTTCAGAAAAGGCTACTCGGTCTTCAACTACAGCAGCCATGGCACACAAAGCTCCTACTCCAGGACTTGGCACTTCTTCCCATTCATCCACTACTTCCGGACTAGGTAATCCAGGCCGTCTTGATAGAGCATCTGCCCCAATGTTCTTAGGCCCCGATTTATACTTGAGTGTGAATTGGTAGTTGGATAAAGCTGCCAACCAGCGATGTCCTGTAGCATCAAGTTTAGCGGTTGACAAAACGTATGTCAGTGGATTGTTGTCTGTTCTTACTTCAAACGTGGCTCCGTATAAATAGTCATGTAATTTATCAACAATGGCCCACTTGAGCGCCAAAAACTCCAATTTATGTACTGGATAATTTTTCTCGCTGGGAGAAAGACTTCGACTTATGAAAGCTATGGGCCGTAACCCGGCCGGGTATTCTTGGTGCAGCACGCCACCTAATCCTTCAAAGCTGGCATCTACATGTAGCACATATGGCTTCTGTGCATCAGCATAAGCCAGAACGGGAGCTTCTGTCAATTTCTTCTTCAACAACTTAAATGCTTCTTCACAATCCGCAGTCCACCTATCGCCAAAAAGGCTTTTGGAAGACCCTTTCTTCTTTCCCCGGATCTCCTGCATCACTCTTCAACAGGTCGAGGAGGGCTCGAGCAATTTTTGAATATCCTTCCACAAATCGTCGATAGAATCCACAAAACCCCAAGAAAGATTGCAACTCCGTAATATTTTGCGGTCGGGGCCAATTCACCACAGCTTCAATCTTACCAGGATCGGTAGCAACTCCTTCAGCAGAAACAATATGACCTACATAAGTGACCGAAGATCTACAAAATTTGCATTTGTCAGCCGACAACTTCAGCCCCTCTTCTTTTAAGCGATGGAGTACTCTCATGAGTCGTTCTTCATGTTCTTCCAGCGTCTTTCCAAACACAATAATGTCATCAAGATATACAAGGCATTCCCGGGGCACTAAATCACCTAACACTCTTTCCATCAACCTTTGGAACGTTGCTGGCGCACCTTTTGTACCTTGCGGCATACGAGTGAACTGAAAGAAACCCAAGGGGCATATGAAAGCTGTCTTTTCCTGATCCTCACGTGCCATTGGGACTTGATAGTATCCCGATCTTAGGTCCAGCACTGTGAACCAACAGTTTCCATTCAGAGCTTCCAGAGCTTCTTCAATTCTCGGCAGTGTATACTGATCAGGTAAGGTTCTCCGGTTCAGAGTTCTGTAATCCACACATAGGCGAATTGCTCCAGATTTTTTTTCTTACCACCACAATAGGTGAGGCATAGGGGCTCTTACTGTCCACAATGATCCCCTCACCTTTCATTTGCTGTAGAGTCTGTCTTAACTCATCAACATCCTTTGGAGCAACTCTCCGTGGTCGCTCCCGGAAGGGAGTAGAATAGGTCAATCGGAAAGTGTGTTGAGCACTTTTAGCACAACCTACATCCATATCATCCATGGAGAACACTTCCGATAATTCAGACAACTTCTGTGTCAGTCGCTGATTCCAGGCCTCTGGTAAATGTGGATCACTCAAGTCAAGATTGAGATTAGGGATTGCATCTCGGATTTGAATCCTGCACACTTCAGCGTATGGATTTACTCCAAGCACAGGGTAGCAGTGGGCCACATTCTGGAATGGTCCAATTACGATCGGATGCGGTGAACAGTTCCTCACTGTCACACAGGTAGATAACTCCACTTTATTTCTCCAGTCCTTTCTCTCTGGGATCACCATCCAGCCATTCTGGTTAATCATTTCTTCAGGGGTTTCCATAAGGACATAACTCCCACCTTCAAGCAAATCGGGAGCAATGCTGGAGGCTACTCTCAGAACTCTCTCCCCGCCGGCAGGAACTTCCACGGTTCTCTCACCGATATGATATACCATTCCATGTCGATAGCCAGTAGACAGGGCATCACAGAGTTCTCTAAGATCAGAAGATATATTCACCGGCTGAGCTGCAGGGTTCCAATCTCTTCCAAGAAACTTCTGAAAAGCATAATGCACTGCGGGACAATTAGTGCCAAGTATCACAGGAGCTGCACAAGAATCCCCTGTATCAGGACAGACAAGAGCCGTAATCTTCATGGGAGCGACACTCTGATCTTCTAATTCAGGGACAGCTATAACTACTTGTAGGCTGCCATCTACAGGATATGATCCTGAATTAAGCCCCCACAATTTCATTTGTCCTGTAGAATGAAGAGGTATATCCCTCAGATACTTTTGGTAGAACGAGCGATAAATTAGGGTCACTTGAGATCCTGTATCAAACAGGGCAGGAGCGGCATGACCATTGACAGTGACTTTGACAACGGACCTGGAGCCCGCGATAGCGCCTCTGGTCTTTACTCGGCCCGCCTTCCTTTGGTGTCTTTGATTCTGAATAGAGAAGACAGCACTGTGTCCCAATCCCTCACTGTCCTCCGTACACTGTCTGGCAGTATGACCCGTCTGACCACATTTATAACAGGTTCTAGCATCCTTCCTCCGTTGAGTGGCAGTGGGTGGAGTGGCGGACTGTCTAAGTTCTGACCGCTCCGCTGGTTTGTCCTTGTTTGAATTAGGAACAACATCTTCTTTAGAGATGCTTTTCGCTTTCTTAGGGGTACTAAAACTAATGTCAGCTTCTTGTTTCTTCACTAACTTCATTAAGTCAGGAAATGGAAGGACTCTATCAGATAGTAAGACCTTGAGTACTTGAGCAAGAGGATGATGAGGTTGTAACCCTCTCACCAACTGACTGGTTCTCATAGCGTCTACCTCTGAAGTAGATATAGCTGCGTGGTACACCAGACGTGAAAGAAGTAGCTGTAAACGGTTAATAAAAGTAGAGACATTTTCCCCTTCTTTTTGACGAACCATTCGGTAATCAGCAACCATCTGGGCAAGGTCATAGTATGGCTCAAAGTGATCAGACAGTACTTGTATATAGTCCAATGCACTCACTCCTTCATGAGAGTCTCTGTACAAGCGGATCAATTCTGCAGCAGGAGACCGCAAACTTTCACTGATACGCTGCCGCTTGCCTTCTTCAGAGCAAGACCATTCCTTCAGGCATTGGAGAGTATGTTCTTTCCATATCTCAAAGTTTTCCTCCCCTTGTGGT
The DNA here is from genome assembly GCA_947044405.1 of Leptodactylus fallax. Classification (NCBI taxonomy): domain Eukaryota; kingdom Metazoa; phylum Chordata; class Amphibia; order Anura; family Leptodactylidae; genus Leptodactylus; species Leptodactylus fallax. The sequence goes on along the minus strand of CAMRHE010000048.1, from coordinate 829 downwards.
ACTGGGACATTACCAGAGAATACTTTTAGTTTCTTGTAGTGAGTGGCCTGCAGGCCCTGAGCTAACATTTCAGTCAGCCTGGCTAAAGTGCTAATAGCACTGTCACTAGAGGAACTGCTAGCGACGGCCATACTGGGGGGGTAACTGGCTGAGCGGGGTTCTTCCTTTACCTGAACCAGGGGAGGAACAGGCGGTCGGGGTTACCCCCTTGTATTGCTTGGGGGGGTTCCCCCCTGAGCTATATCGCTTCTCTATATCAATGTCTTTTCCCCTCTTTATATTTGCCGGGGGTCCCCAAATGTGGCCTTTTTTGGGGGGGGTGTGAGTATTATCCCTCCCGCAACAGACTCTGGCGCTGACCTGTGTGTATAATGGGACCTGAAGCCTTCGCTGAAGGGAAGAGTGGGAACATATATGAAATATATCAGTGCCTCCACCCAGGATAGAGCCTCTGTATTACAGGGAGGATCTCTTCCTGGGACTTACCCATGAAGTACAGTTAGTAGCCTTAACAAGGATCACTGTACTAATCTCACAGTCTGAAGAATACATACAGATACCACATAAGGTTATAACAGTAGCTTTATAAGAATCAACAGGGTAATAATACATACATAAAATATACTCAGAACACAGCAATACTACAACAACCAGCAAGTCCTCAACCGTCTTAGGTTATATACCCGGGTATATATATAGATATATAGCAAGAGTCCAGTGCACAATACCTCCAGGCAACAGAAGAGATGCAGGGGCCCCTGTGGATGACTGTGGATCCTCGGATTCTTCCAGGAGATGACAGACAGCCGATCAGGAGATGATGATGATG